>CM077643.1:210445104-212980104 GCA_039707465.1 Rhabdophis nuchalis
ATTAACACTTCATGTGATTTTGAGTCTATCCATCTGTTTATGCAGCCTAGAACTGTGTTGGCTTTTTTGGCAGCTTCTGTACACTGCTAGCTCATATTTAAATGGTTGTCCACTAGGATTCCAAGATTCCTTTCACAGTTTTGTACCTATTGATCAAGGTACCACCTATACTATACCTGTGCATTTTGTTTTTCTTGCCTAAATGTAGAACCTTACTTTTTTCACCATTGAATTTCATTTTATTAGATAGTGCTCAATGTTCAAGTTTGTAAGATCCTTCTGTATCTTAAGCCTATCTTCTGGAGTGTTGGCTATTCCTGCCAGCTTGGTGTCATCTGCAAATTTAATGAGTTCCCCATTTATCCCCTAATCCAGATCATTGATAAAGATGTTGAAGAGAAAATACTGTTTCACATATTGTCAAATGAAATTTTCTTGATGTTTATTTTTATTTTTTACTTAAACTCTGGAGAATTCCTCTCTTTTTGTTACAAAGCACAGCAAAATCTAATTTTCTGACTACAGCTACATTTTAGAATATTTGGGTTTAAACCTTTCTCTTCATGATTGATAGATCTAGATTAATACAAATATTAATACATGAAATTATTTTATGATACATGATTTCAAGATTGCAACAAAAAGTTCACATGGCAAAGAGGTTTTTTATACAAAAAAGAGGTAACATCCTTCACAGTTATAATCAATTTCTTGTCCTTGGCTGGCATTTTGGGGGCCTAAGTTAAACCAGTAGAGATAAGACCTGTTACAAGGCAGGAGCTTATTTTGGAAGCTGCATGAACCAAGATGTGTGTTCCCATCTTGGTTCGTGTGTGTGTGTGTGTGTGTGTGTGTGTGTGTATTTTCAGCTATTAAAATTATTGTTTGTATTCCACCCTTCTTATGCTGGTCTATGACTGTGATAAATTTGATTTGAGATTTACTTTGCCATGCTTTCTTACACCTATCTATTGCTCCCACCACTCCATTTTGATGCTTTTTTTCTTAGATTTCTTAGCTTTTGATACATAATTTTTATTATCTTTTATGCTTCTTACCCCACACTCTTTATGCTCATCTTTGATTGTAATAAAAGTTTGATTTGATACAATCAACTTGTATGAGAATTGCTTCAGAGGCCTTAAAAATGACTGAAGGAAATTGCATCAACAACAGCACAGGAAGCAACACAACTTGTTGCACAAAACATGGAATTGCAAAGAAAAAAAGGCATTCTCTTTCATGCAAAATACACATACTAGTTTCTACCTGTCTGTTCTCAGGCTAATATCCCACTGTTGTAGGATCCCCACTTCAGTTCATCCCAGTGCTATTATTTTACTTACAAGCTTTGTGTCCTGCCATAACAAACTTTGTGAGGCACCTAGGGTTGAGTGAAACTGTCCCCAAGTTTCCCTTGGAAAATCATGACTGAAAGTTGATTTGAGCCAGGTCTCTTCAGTCCCAATCCAAACCCATCATGAGCAACAACCTCAAGTGTAATTGTTGCTTTGCATTTGCTGCTCTCAAGGAAAGTGTGATTATTTTCTATGACCCAAAAGTGCTTGAGCAAGGATGATTTGAACTGCTTCCTGGCCTTTTTGAGTGAATAATTGTTTCCAACTAGTTTCTGAGTCTGAAGTGTAAACCTGTCCCAATATCCAGTTTGGGGAAAAACTAAATGCTGGGCACTTCTGCCTTTTCCTTTTCTTGCCTTATTATTCCTCAGGGGGAACTAAAATTATAAGGAGATTAAGCCTGTTAACAAGGTACAAATTGGTGCATGGATTTTCAAGTTAGATAGTTTGTTAATTACTGTTTTCCCCTAACCTTCCTGTATTTAAAATGGCCATGGTGCACTGTTTTGTTATTTTCCAGTCCCCGTTCCTCCCTTAGATCCAGAATGTAATCTTAAAAACCACAACAGTTCTCCTGGGTTTTGGGAAAATAATTATGTGTTTATAAGGCAACTTGCCATTATAGTAAAGGTCATTCTAAAAGGAAGCTGTGACTGTAGTGAGCCTTGACTCAGTGAATGGGACATATTTGCCTCTGCAAACAAATCAAGGAGCCAATTTGCAACAACCTGAAGTGGACATTCCAAAATCTCAGGAGTTTCAAAGCAACATAACATAGACAAGTGTTCTTCAGTAATGGAGCAGAAAAATGCACCCCAAGGTTATTTTCTCAAAGACATGGTGGATTAATAGAGGGTAATGTGATTCTGCAGGATCCAATATGGATTGGTCACTGGAAGCAGTGGTTTAATATTCTGAGCTTTCGGACTTGAGCTGGAGCCCAAATGTTATTCTGCCCACCTATTCATTACTGCAAGGCAACTGTGATATGGATAAGGCTCCAGTCAATCTCTGTCCTGCCTCAGGTCACCCCAAATCACTTTAGTATCCACTAGAGCTCAGCCATAATAAGGTCAGTTGTGATGGGCATTAATATCCTGATAGTATATTTAAAATTTAATAGCTGGAGCAGTTAAGGTTTGTTCACTGCAGTGAAGAACACACAATTCTAGCTAATTGGTTGAAGAGACTGAGCTGTGATCAATTGCTGTAAGTGAAAAGGGGGAGTTTCCTTGTTTCCCACCTTTTTTCTCTGTGCTATGTGTGCTTTTAAAAATACCTGACAATGCTCCTGTTTGCCTATATTATTTACTTAAATATATTTATTTATATAAAACTGGTTCATGTCAGCATCTCAAAATAAACTCTGGATACCGGCTCCACAATTTCCTCACATATTTCCTCTTGGCTTTTAGAAAATTCATTATAACATGGCAATTTCACATCAAACCATGTGGCTGGAATGTGATGAGTATGACTAGTGAAACCAAGAAAAGTAGACATTGTCAGGAACTTTATTGGAGACACCATTTCAGTACTGAAGAATCAAAACCAACTCTGGTTTTTCCAACTCAATGCTTGTATATTTAAACAATACTTTCCCTTTCTCCACACTCTTGGTTGATCACATTGCCCAATTATGAATCCTCTTTTTCTTATGAGAACAGTTAACTTTTCTGTTGGACCCAGACTCTCAGAAGGCAATTGAGGGCCATAATTTGCAACGGGGGTGGCATTTCTTTTTGAGTCAGGAGAACCCCAAAAAATATAAACACTTCATGGATCACTACCTCCGTAGAATTTTGATGAGTACTTGGGAACGAGTCAGAAATGCATTTTATTTGATGGCCCCGAGGTGGTTATCTCCTCTAGAGGCGATGATGTACCCAACTCTTTATAACAGAACTACACCCCTAACTTACCAAGAACTGTTGGATTCTGCAGGGAGATTGAAATCCCGAAGTGAATTGACAGCCTTAGGCTGTGACCTAGACTGGTGGTCCTACAATTTGATTCAATCTAGAGTAGATAAGGATAGAAATAAGGGGGGAATCTATAACTCTCTGCAAGAATTAGACAAAATATTTACAGGGAACAATGAGAAGCTCTTGTCCAAATTTTATAAATTCCTATTAGAGCGTTGGATCGGAGAGGAAGTGATTAAGGATTCAATGATTGCCTGGGGGAGAAATTTGGAACACTCAATTGATCTCGAGAAATGGGAAGAAATTTGGAAAAAAACTCTAAAATTAACAATGTCAATTGCATATAAGGAAAACATATACAAAATGTTATATAGGTGGCATCTTCCTCCGGCTAGACTATCGAAGATGTTCCCAGAGACCTCTCCGATTTGTTGGAAATGTAAGGTAGCTCTGGGAACTTATTTCCATACTTGGTGGACTTGCCCTCGAGCAGAAATATATTGGACCAGAATCCGAAATTGGCTTTTCGAAATTACTGGCTGTAGAATTAAGTTGATTCCGGAAACGTTCTTACTAGGCATGAAACTAGATAATTTAAACAAATCTAATTGGTACTTAACTCTCCACATCATTATTGCAGCTAGAATTGCTTTTGCCCAAAAATGGAAATCCAGTGACATTCCATCAGAGTCAATATTAATCGCTAAAATTATGGACTGTGCAGAAGCAGACAAGCTTACCAGCCTATTGAGAGACAAACAAGATTCGCTATTCTATCTGTGCTGGGATCGCTGGTACGCTTGGCTACAAAGGAATTTAAAGAAGCGGACTGAACATTGCTGATTTAGAATCTCTATATGCTTTGATTACACTCCTTCACTTTGTCCTGGTTTCTTTCATATAATTTTTTTTCCGCCTTTCTTATTGGAGATATGTATTAAATTAATAAGTGGTAAATGTTAACTCTAGTGTTATAACTCTAGTTATATTGTAATACTCTCTGCAATCACTTTGTATCATTTAATGTCTTATTCTGTAAGCTTTTGCTTTTTAATGATCCAATAAAAAATTAAAAAAAAAGAAGGCAATTGAAGGCTGTTTTCCACTCATCTCTCTTCTTATATTTATTAAATTTCTATCCCGCCTTATCTCCCAAAAAGGGACTCAGGGCGGCGCACAGGAACTTAAAATCCAACAATACAAATAGCACAAATTCTACAAAATTTAAAACTACTATTAAACAATTTACCCCATGCTAAAAAGGAGACAGTTAATTTAAAACCCAGATCTAATAAAACATGGTTGTAGCAGCTATGTCAGGCTGGCCATATGGAAGAAATAGGTTTTTAAAGTCCGGCGGAAGAGGGGAAGGTCGGTGATAGTCCGGAGGTCTGGGGGGAGGTCATTCCAAAGGGCGGGACCTGCCACAGAGAAGGCTTTTCCCCTGGGCGTCGCCAGACGGCATTGTCCAGCGGACGGCACCCTAAGGAGGCCCTCCCTGTGGGAGCGGACAGGTCGAGTGGAGGTATGCTGTAGAAGGCGGTCCTGCAAGTAACCAGGCCCACTGCCATGGAGCACTTTAAAGATGGTCACTAAAACCTTGAAACACACCCGGAAGGCTACCGGCAGCCAGTGCAGCTCGCGCAGGAGAGGTGTTACATGGGAGTATTTTGAAACTCCCAAAATCCCCCATGCAGCCGCATTTTGCACCAACTGGAGCCTCCGGGTGCATCTCAAGGGGAGCCCCATGTAGAGAGCATTACAGTAGTCCAGGCGAGAAATGACAAGAGCTTGAGTGGCTGTCTGTAAGGTGCCACGATCCAGAAAGGGGCGCAACTTGCGTATCAGGTGCACCTGATAGAAGGCCCCCCTGGCCACGGCTGTCAGTTGTTCATCTAAGGACAGCCGGGAATCCAGGAGGACACCCAAGTTGCGAGCCCTTTCTGCGGGGGCTAACGGTTCCCCCCTGATAGCCAGAGATGGAACAAGACAAAGTATCCAACAAAAAAACAATACAAAAGATATCTGGGTAAAAGAGGAAGGCACTGCACTGTGTATATCCCACTTGCCTTTTCAGGATGTCTTTCTTTCAACACCTAATGCACTAAATAGTAAGAAAATGTTGTGAAATGTGAGTCCTCCCAATGAGTCCTCTCAGTCCGCCCAGTGCAACTTATTATGACCACTGGCATCTACAGAAAATCAAGGCAATGGCCAATGCAGTGACATCACTATGAATTTGCATCCTGTCATCAGTACCTAAATCATACCATTTGCACATTGACATCATGCACATTTTATCACTACTACTACTACTACTACTACTACTACTACTACTACTACTACTACTCTATTAAACTTGAATGCCATCTGACTCTCAACTATCAAAGAAATTATAATAATTTTTTTTAAAAGATAAAAGATAAAGATAAAAGATGGCAAGTGTGATAAAGAAATGGGTCTCCCTCTCCCTCATCAAAAGCCTGGCTAAACAATAACAGACTGGAGGACCATCTGGATCCTGGAGCAACTTTATTTCAGAGGGCAGTTTGTACATAATGTGATTTTTATATAAAAATATGAACACTAATATTCATGTAAAAGAAAATATATTAAATATGCTAATTATTGTTTTTTTAAACTGTACTGCAAAAGTTGGGAATGCAAATGTTAAATAACTGTTTTGTATATTAGTTTGAAAAATGTACAGATAACTGCACATGAATCAAATGATTTTCTTCCCACTTCTAATTAAGGCAGTTAAACAAAACTGTAACTATCATCTCCTTGTGTTGCTTCTTTGAAACTCATAGGCTATTTCCTGCAGCTTTTTCAGAATCAGACCACAAGATCAACAGAAATAATTATATAGTTTGTCCCAATATATCCCCAGTCACTACAGAATTGGAGCAGCATTTAAACCCCAGCATATTCAGTACATGCCAGTGGAGGGTTGCTGCGGGTACGACTGTACTGGTAGCAGCCTACAGTAGCTGAGAACGTACCAGTACTTTAGCTCGTTTGGCCCACTCGCCTGCCCGCGCTCTATAGTTGTATTTATGCCAAAAGGCAAACTGTACATGTGTGCACAGCGTGTGGTGCCTGTACAACAAGCAGCTGGTTGTCGCAGGGGCGGTGGATTGCTCATGCATGTGCAGCGCACATCAGGCACATGCACAGCACACATTCAGCACGTGCACAAACAGACCATGATTAGCGTACCAGTAGTGATGGTAAGAGCAATCCACCACTGGTACATGCATATATACTGTCTAAAGATGGCATGTTGTGTTAATGAGTTTGCATTCCTAGCATTGCTTTGACCTTGATATTTATGTATCGGCCCTTATGTTCTGAGCACTTAGAATTTTGGCTAGAATAAGTAGGTTAAAGTTGTACTATTCCTCTTTTTTGGTCTGGATTAATTATCAATCTGAAAATGTACTATTTCAATTGGCACTTGTACTATCAAAACCACACATACAATCAAACTAGAATTTTTTAAAAAATACTCTCCTCATCGAGAAAATCCTAATGTAATCTGAGTTCATTTATCAGAGCATATTGGGGATGATGCAAGTGAATGTGCTATCAGAAGTGTACTGCTTAGATGGAATTTTCATTCCATCAGTGTTTCAGTGGAGGTGGGTTATACATTTTGGCCTCGTTTTAAATAGAAGCAGGTGAATCACTTCATGGAGTCTAAAGGAGATGGAAAAATCTAGAATTTCAGTTTGAAGCAGGGAATGGTCATGACAGTTTGTTTAGTGACTGAAGTTACAACAGTACTGAAAAAGTGATGACCATTTTTCACACTTATGACCATATGGTCATGTAATTTACATTTGGATGCTTGACAACTGGTTCATATTTATGATGTTTGAAGTACACCGGGGTCACATCATCCCCTTCTGCAACCTTCTGACAAACAAAGTTAATGGGGAAGCCAGTTTCACTTAACCGTGTGACTAACAACGGCAGTGATTCACTTGACAAATGTGGCAAGAAAAGTCATAAAATTGGGCAAAACTCATAATAAATTTCTCCACAACATAAATTTTGGGCACAGTTTTGATCATGTCGAGGACTTCCTGTCACTGATTTCTGTTGGGATTATTGTAAATGTTATATATATCTTAGAATTTAGGAATACATATCTGATTCACTTCCTTTAAAAGGAAGAAATTGAGAAAATGTTATTAAACTGATGCCAAAAAATGCACACAGAATTCACATTAAAAAAAAACCTGGTTTAGCAGAATATTTGCATAAACCTAAAGATGAGATCAGGGGGGATATTGACCTAGCCTACAGAATAAATTCTGCATATGCCAGGATAAATGAGGTACCCAGAGAGATACATATTAAATTTGTTAGGAGGTCAACCAGAGAGGAAATTTTGAAGGCTCAGAGAGGTGGTCCGTTAATTTACCAGCAGAAAGAAGTCGCTATCTTGAAACAGATCCCTAAAAAGATTAGAGAGATGAGAAGGAAGTTTTCCTTCTTATCTAAAAAATTGTTTGACCACGGGATTTGGCTTAAGTGGGCGACGCCCGAAGGGATGTTGGTGTTCTGGGAAGGAGGGAGAGTTAGGATTAAAACAGTTGCTGAGGCGGAAGCCTTTCTTAAAAAACATTCCTCTATCCTGGGTGAAGATTTGGGAGGGGCAGGGGGGGCCACGGCCCCACCCGCTGGGGGCCAGAAAGGAGCGCAGGAAGATGTAATTGCCAAGAGACTTAGATCTAAAAAATGAATTTGTTTGGTTTCTTTTTTTTTACTAGCCCAATGTAATTTTTTATCTGGATGTTTGTACATGTCTGCCAGCACAGAGTTTAGAATTTAGAATTAATAATAATAATAATAATAATAATAATAATAATAATAATAATAATAATAATAATAATAATAATAATAATAATAATAATTTAATACTTATAAACCGCTCCTTCTCCCCATGGGGACTCGGGGCGGTGCACAGGTAGAATAAAAACAATAAAAATATACAAACAGTTCTAAAACCAAATTAAACTTAACCTGTGCTAAAATTCCCATAAAACTAACTATGCTAAAAGCTACCCAATAAAAAGGGAGACTATCCCAGGCCGGCCAGACAGAAAAAGTGAGTTTTTAATTTAAGACGGAAGGAGCGGAGGTCCGTGGCCGTTCTAATATCGGGGGGAAGGTCGTTCCAGAGGGCCGGGCCCGCCACAGAGAGAGCCCTTCCCCTGGGCATCGCCCGCTGACAAAGTCTAGTGGACGGCACCCGGAGAAGTCCCTCTCTGTGGGAGCGAATCGGCCGTGAGGATGTATGAGGCAGGATCCGATCCCGCAGATAGCTAGGTCCCGAGCCATGGAGTGCTTTAAAGATGATAATTAACACCTTGAAGCGCACCCGGAAGACGACAGGTAGCCAGTGCAGCTCGCGCAAGAGCGGTGTTACGTGGGTAGACCTTGCGGTCCCCATAATTGCTCGCGCGGCTGCATTCTGGACTAGCTGAAGTCTCCGGGTGCACCTCAAGGGAAGCCCCATGTAGAGAGAGTTACAATAGTCCAGTCGGGATGTCACGAGCGCATGAGTGACTGTGCGAAGGGCATCCCGATCCAATAGGGGGCGCAATTGGCAAACCAGGCGAACCTGGTAAAACGCCCTCCTGGCCACGGCTGTCACTTGATCTTCCATGGACAGCCGGGCATCCAGGGGGACACCCAAATTGCGCGCCCCATCCACAGGGGCAAGATGTTCGCCCCCTATGGCCAGCGATGGAGTAAGCTGGTTGAATCGGGCAGCCGGAAACCACAGCCACTCGGTCTTGGTCGGGTTGAGCCTGAGTCCGTTACTTCCCATCCAGATCCGTACGGCTTCCAGGCACTGGCACATCACCGCTACGGCATCGTTGGGGTGGTTTGGGGTGGATATATACAACTGAGTGTCATCAGCGTATAGATGGTACTCTACCCCAAAACCACGGATGATCTCACCCAGCGGCTTCATGTATGTGTTAAACAGGAGGGGCGAGAGGACCGACCCCTGAGGCACCCCACATGTGAGGGGTCTCGCGGTCGACCTCTGCCCCCCTGCCAACACAAATTGCGATCGGCCAGAGAGGTAGGAGGAGAACCACCGCAAAACGGTGCCTCCCACCCCCAACCCCCCTAGCCGATGCAATAGGATACCATGGTCGATGGTATCGAAAGCCGCCGAGAGGTCTAATAGGACCAGGATGGAGGAACAACCCCCATCTCTGGCCCTCCAGAGATCATCAACCAACGCGACCAATGCCGTCTCGGTGCTATGCCCGGGCCGAAAGCCGGACTGGCGCGGATCTAGATAATCAACTTCCTCCAGGTGACGGGGAAACTGTTGTGCCACCACACTCTCAATAACCTTCGCCAAAAAGGGAAGGTTGGAGACTGGACGGTAGTTGTTCAAAAGAGCTGGATCCAAAGAGGGCTTCTTAAGGAGAGGCCTCACCATCGCTTCTTTTAGGGAAGCAGGAAAGGAACCCTCACTTAAGGATGCGTTGACAACCTCTTGGAGCCAGCCTCGTGTCACCTCCCAGGATGCCAGTACAAGCCAGGAGGGACACGGGTCCAATAAACATGTGGTGGCTCGCAGTCGCCTACGTAACCTGTTCATATCCTCGGAAGTAACGGAGTCAAACTCCTCCCAAACAAGATCTGTCTCGTGGCATCCCACTGGGCCATGAATGGGGGCTAGCTCATTCTGTATCTGAGCGATTTTCTCCTGCAGAAAAATCACAAATTCCTCTGCTCTACCCTGTAACGGGGCTTCCCGCTCCCTCTGTTGAAGGAGGGAGCGGGTCACCCTAAACAGGGCGGCAGGGCGGTTGTCTGCGGATGCTATGAGAGTAGCACAATGATGACGTTTGGCCACTCTCAGCGCCACAATGTAAGTCCGTAAATGGGCTCTTACCTGTGTCCGGTCAGATTCAGAACGGGTAGACCTCCATCTTCCCTCTAGGCATCTCTTGCGGCGTTTCATCACCCGTAGCTCCTCGGTAAACCAAGGAGCCAGGGTGTTTCGGCGCCGCAAGAGAGGCCGCAAGGGCGCGACCCGATCCAAGGCTCCCGTGGTCGCAATATTCCATGCGGCCACGAGGTCCTCCATCGGGGCGCGGGTCAGGGGTACAGGAACTGGCCCAAGCGCCGTTTGGAACCCATCCAGGTCCATCAGGCGCCTGGGGCGGAACCAGATTGGTGACTCAGGTTCCGCCTCCCCGCGGAGGGGAGCAGCGGTCGGAAAGTCGAGCCGGAGAAGTGAGTGGTCTGACCATGACAAGGGTGTGATGACTATATCCCCTATAACCAGATCACTCTTCCATTGGCCTGAGACAAAGATGAGATCCGGTGTATGTCCACCCTCGTGAGTGGGGCCTTGAATTACTTGGGTCAGGTCCATGGCCGTCATGGAAGCCATGAACTCCCGAGCTACCTCGGATGATTCGCCCACCGATGGCAGATTAAAGTCCCCCATGACTAAAAGTCTGGGGGTCTCAACTGCCACCGTAGCGATCACCTCCAGGAGCTCGGGCAGGGCTGCTGCTACATAGCGGGGAGCCAGGTATACAACCAGCAAGCCCAACTGCCTCCCTAGGCCCCACTTCACACAGAGGGACTCACAACCGGTGGTCTGTGGCACAATGGTCTCTCTCGGCTCAAGACCTTCCTTTACAATGACCGCTACCCCACCACCCCTACCTAGGGCCCGGGGCTGATGAAAAGCGCGGTAACCTGGTGGGCACATTTCAACGAGGGGAAGTCCACCCTCGTGGCCCAACCAGGTCTCCGCAATTCCCACCAGGTCCGGCTCCCCCTCTGACACAAGGTCATGAACGAGGGGGGCTTTGTTGACAACGGACCTGGCGTTGCAGAACATCAGCCGCAGGCCCTGGCTCTGTACTCCCTGGCCACCTAGCCTGCGGGGGTTGAGGCACTTGACCGTTTGCAGCCAACGGCTTCGCGCCCCCAACCGGGAGGATAACACTTGTCTCCCCTCGGACCTGCCTCTCCCCACGACCCTCTGGATGGAAATGCCCTCTGTCGGAACGACTTGTGTCTCCCCCCTCCTAACGGAACCTTCCGCTTCCCTCCGTCGCCTACTGGCCTGGCCCTCTCTTTCCTCACCCGCCTCTACCTGTCTATACCCTCCCCCCTCCCTGGTTCCCCCTAAAATAGACATAAGTTTACAAATTAAAAAACCCCTAAGACCACGCTTCTTCCACCTCTCCAGATTAATGAATCCTTCATCAAGGTGGGCCCTCGTTAGAGCGGAGGGCCAAACCTGCGAGAGCGGGGACTCTCGCAGTCGTAATAGGTCTAGCTTAGAATACATTAATATAGATAAATAATTAGATAATTAGATAAATAATTATATATAAATATAATGTAAAAAGATTTAAATACATAAAAGCATGGGTCATAAAGGCATCGTTAACCGCCATTTAAGATGTAATAAATAGATGTTAAAATGCAATAAATAGATGTTAAATATATCAGTTAATGGATTAAAGTGCATCAGTGAGGGATTTAGTCCAGCTGAAGCGTTCTAGATTTTTCTCTTTAGAAGGACTAAAAAGGTCTTAAGGAAATATCCATAGGTCGAAAGATCTTCTTAGTGGTTGCTTTCAATTCTTACAAGGTCTATAGGCAGGATCATACATTTGGCACCATCAGCGCCGGCAGAAAATCTGTCCTCCAGTTGGAAAAAGAAAACCTCTCGTGTCCAGGAGAGACCAGTAAGGCCTGAACCAGCCGTACTTCCTCCTCCCGGCTGGCCTAGTCCGGGAGCTGGAGACACCATCATTCTCCTCTCCAGTCTCGGCTTGTTCTCAAAGGCCTCTCCCTATGACTGATCACAGCGTCTAGGGGTAAAACTCCCTCCTCTCCCGGCTGGGGCTTCTGCGCTTCCTGGTCTCCAAGGGGCTCGCCAAGCACGAACGGCCCTTCTGCCACCGCAGGACGCCGCAGGGACGCCGAAGACGTCGGCCTCCACTCTGGCGCTCCCACCGGAATTAAGCAACCATCCCCAGGGCACCGACCTCCATTTTGGCTCTCTCACAGCCACCTCCACCGCCGTTACGCCACTGGTCTCCGTGGCGGCCCTCTCACCGCCGCCTCCGCACCTAAGTCCGTCCTCCCGGCCCTCCAGGCCCTCCAGGCCCTCCAGGCCCTCCAGGCTCTCCGGCATCCAGGCTCTCTCACAGCCACCTCCGCCGTTGAGCCACTGGTCTCCGTGGCGGCACTCTCACCACCGCCTCCGCACCTAAGTTCGTCCTCCCGGCCCTCCAGGCCCTCCAGGCCCTCCGGCATCCAGGCGCGCGGCCGACGTCCACCGCCATCACAAGGACACCGGGGATGCCGACCTCCGGTCCGGCGCTCACACCGCCGCCGCCGCCGCCGTCGTCCTCATTGCCACCTCAGCACAAACCTCACCCTGAAGTCCAGGGTGGATCCCTCTCCGATCCCAGCCCTCAAAATAGTAAGTAATGGGCTGGGGCACTTGAAAAATCGGCTAACGAGCTCCATGGCCCAGCGGAGCTCGGAGCTAGATGTATGCACTCACTTCCATCTTGTAGTACAGGGGTCTCCAACCTTTGCAACTTTAAGTCTGAAGGACTTCAGCTCCCAGACTTCTCCAGCCAGCTTTGCTGGCTGGAGAATTCTGGGAGCTGAAGTCCTTCAGACTTAAAGTTGCAAAGGTTGGAGACCCCTGTTGTAGTATATTGAAAAATGTATTACCAATGTTTTATTAAGAGGCCCTGGAGGGGCCAGTGATTCCGTCCTGAAAGTTTTCAAAATTTCTTTGTATTTTACCTTACCTATATCCCTTACCCTATCCTCTTGGAAAAATGTAAAAACTAATAAAACCTTTTCAATTAAAAAAAAAAAACCTGGTTGATATAATATGATTAAGGTGAGCTTTGCAAATTTATTGATTGCATTTTCTTAAAAACACTAACAGTAAGTTATACACTTGTGTTTTACTCTGTTATACACAGTCAATTATGTTACAAGTAGTCCTCAACTTATGACTGTTCATTTAACAACAGTTTGGAATTACTTCCATCCATTGCAAAATGTTGCACCACCTCTCCTGTGGTCATGTCATCATGATATGGGTACTTTGCAACTTCTTCACTCAACAGTTTGCCGAGCATCCCACAATCATGTGATTGCCATTTACAACCTTCTCTGCCTGCTTCTCCAGAAAGTCAATGGAGGGAAGGTTGCAAGCAGCTGCCAATTGCTCTCTACATGGAGCTCCCCTTGAGGTGCACCCAAAGACTGCAGCTAGTGCAGAATGCGGCCGCGCGGGGGATTTTGGAGCCTCGCGGCATTCCCATGTAACACCTCTCCTGCGCAAGCTGCACTGGCTTCCTGTGTATTTCGGGTGTGCTTCAAGGTGCTGATAACCATCTTCAAAACGCTCCATGGCACGGGGCCTAGTTATTTGCGAGACCGTCTCCTACCTCATACATCCCTTCGGCTGATTTGCTCGCACAGAGAGGGACTTCTCTGGGTGCCGTCTACTGGGCAATGCTGGTTGGTGACCCCCAGGTGAAGGGCTTCTCTGTGGTGGGCCCAGCAATCTGGAACGACCTGCCCCCCGAACTCCAGACCACCACGGACCTCCGCCTCTTCCACCAACGTTTGAAGACCTATTTCTTTCATCCAGCTGGCCTAGCCTAGCCCCAGAGAGCACCTCCACAGACTGAATTTTAAATTGTTCTAAATTGATTTTAATTTACGGGTAATTTTTAGGGAATTTTTAGCACAGGACACTTTAATTTAATCAGATTTTATTGTTCGTAGTCTTATTTATTATATGTCTGCTTTTTACTTATGTATTGTATTTCCGCTTTTTAACCTCCTGTGCACTGCCCTGAGTCCCTTCGGGGAGATGGCGCGGTATAAAAAATAAAATAAAATCAAAAATCAAAATCAAATTGCTGGGAGGGTTCCTTTTTGACTATATGGGAGCTGGCTGAAAGAGCTGCCTGCCAAGGGAAGCTGAACTCCTTTCAAAAGGTGCAGAAAAGGAACTGAGGTCTTGATTTCAATTTGAATCCTGCATCTTGCCAAAGGAGCTCCTCTCTGTGCATAGAAGGAAGACATTTTTCAGCCAACCCCAGAGTTGAGAAGGAAATCCAAGCAGAAAGCAGAGAGAGCACAATAAAGTAAGGAGTGCAGGATGCCTCAGGTGGTTTGAGTGGAGGCCTTGGAAGGCTCAATGGAGACTATGTGCAAATGCTTCTTCACTCAGTGGTTAAAAATCCTGCTTGCATATTGGCAGGGAGGATTTTCAGCTCCTGAGCATAGCCTAATGTGGTCTATCCCATTCCCTTGAGGCATCCTGCAATCCTTACCTGGGACTCTATCTGTTTAAAACCCATGAGATTGCTTAACAATCACACCATGAGTGCCGGGTTTGCTTCTACGTGCCATCCAAGCTCACTTGAAATTCTGTGTGAGTCAACCGACTTAGGAAACTGGCAGGGTGGGTTACATACCATCAAGTATTAGGGGTGGCTGGAGGTCTTTCATGATGTACTGTACAAAAGGCTGGTTCGAGGTTACTGAGAATGATTCAGCCAAACCATATGGGTGGAATCCTTGTTTGGCTGTGTTCTGCCAAGAGAAGAGAGCTCAGATGTAATTCACTCAATGTTGTCTTTTTTCCCCCTCTGGTATAAGTTGACCCTCCATACACAGAGATATAAATCAGCAGACATTCCCAGTTACAGATCTGCTATCAGGGAATTTCCATGTGTTTTGCCTTTCCCACTGAAGTCTTGAACTTTCCAACCTTGCACTGTTAAGTAAGAGGGTGCCACACCTGTCTGGACCATATTTCTTTTACACGTTTATTGTGCTGAATGCCAAAACGATAAATTGTCAAATGTTTCATTCTTTCCTCTGGGGTTATAAAAAGTGAACAGGCAGGTTTCCCTCCTCTTTTAAATTAAAGGCATAAGTTTGGAAGGTAAGAACAAAATACAAATGGTTCACATTCCTTCCTTACAGATTTGAACGGATAGGAGCAGTATATGTTGCAAGGAACCTTGCATAATCTTCAAATGATATGATCACATTTTTGGCATCTTGTATTTGTATGTATACATGGGTGTATATATATATAGTGTGTGTGTGTGTGTGTGTGTGCAAACACATGCAGTGTATTACATAGCTATTAGAAACCAAAGATTAATTTATATTATAACAGAAGAGAAATTTACTCACAAGCTTCCAATAGCAATTATAGCACTTGGAATGCTATTTCTGCTGCATTTTTATTATTTAGAAAAGAAGATTGTAAAAAAATGCTTTCATGAAACACTATTTTTAGTATAATTATTATATATAATTCAATTCAAATGCAATTGATTATAATTACAGATCATTAAATATGTAATTCCATACCATGTATTATTTTTGGAATGATTTAACAGATTAACAGAGTTGGAAGGAAACTTGTAGGTCATCTAGTCCAACCCACCCACCCACCCCACCCAAGCAAGAGACCCTACACCATTTCTGACAAATGGCAGTCCAATCTCTTCTTGAAAATCACAAGTGGTGAAGCTCCCACAACTTCCGAAGGCAAGGTGTTCCATTTTTAATAAGCTTATGTTTATTATGTTTCTGATTTGGTCAAGAACAGAAGTTTTCTAAACAAATTACAGAAGGCAATAAAAACAATATAAAGCTTTAAAATGGCATATATTTAAATCAATGAGGCCCTCAAGTCCATAGCTGTTATAATGCAGAAGAGAGTAGACCCAGAATGCTACTTGGGCCTCTGGGAAGTGTATTCAGTAGGGTTGAAAAGCTCCTGTTTCTCAAAATCTGAAAGACTTGGAAAAGAAAATATTAAACTCCATGGACCAACAAGTCTAACCAGTTTAAAGTAGATTCTTAGCTTCAAGGAATGAAAGGGATACAACCCTGAAATGGGTGGTTAACATAGCAAAGATTGTGAAAAAACTTTGTATTGTACAGGTGTACTGGCATAAAATGTTCACAGTTACACTACTGATGAAAAAGTAACTTGTATTTACAACCCTAACAAGCCTGTAAAACAAAGGAAAGCTGAAATAAGGTTGTAAACAAAATTGCAATTTCACTTTTGCTCCTGTTTAATGACCACATTGCCTGTCCTCATTGTAGTAACTAAACAAACTATGTGTATGCACAACTTCAGTTATTCTTCCTCTTTCTGATCAAACTTGGGTTTTTTGTTCTTCCTGACTACCGTATTTTTTGGAGTATAAGACGCACCTTTTTTCCTCTAAAAATAGGCTGCAAATCTGGATGCATCTTATTCATCCGAATACAGCATTTTTTGCCACCTGAAACCCCGCTCCCTTCACCAAAATGGCTGTGCATAGCCTTATAGAGGCTTCCCGAGATCTCCTAGGGGCTGGGGAGGGCAGAAATGAACCTAAAACGGAGCGTTATTTGCCCTGCCCGCCCCCAGAAGCACTCTATAAGCTTTCATAGGACTATGCATGCAATTTATTTGACACAAAAATGGCCCATTTTTGTGACAAATGGGCTGTTTTTTGCTCATTTCTGACACCCCACCCCCCAGGAGCACTCTGCAAGCCCCCCCCCAAGGCTATTCATGCCTTTCATTTGAAAAAAATGGCCCCATTTTCGCAGAGAAACAGGCCGTTTTGGGGAGGTTTGCAGACTACAAAAACTTTTTTTTCCTTTTGGAAAGCTCTTTAACTGTTTCTGTGCCAGCAGAAACAAAGTCTTAAGGTTTGTCAGTGATTTCCCTTTCCAGGACATGGATAAATACACCTGGAAACATCAACCTACCTACCTAATATCTCCCTCTCTCTTTCTCTACTTACCTACTGTATTTCTCTCTCTCTCTCTCTAGTTCTCTCTCTCTATCCTTCTACCAAACTACCTGTTTACCTACACACACTCTCTCTCTCCCCATACCTACCTACTGTATTTCTCTCTCTCTCTCTATTTCTCTCTCTCTCTATCCCTTTATCTACCTACCTACCTATGCTCTCTACCTACCTACATACCTACCTACCTACCTACTGTATTTCTCTTTCTTTCTCTCCCTCTCTATCCCTCTATCTACCTACCTACTTTTTAAAAAATTTGCCTCTTCAAAACTTTGGTGTGTCTTATACTCCGAAAAATACAATATTTATTTTCTTTTGGACTCATTGAATAGGATCCCTCAATGGCCCAATGAGAACTGTTATGGGATCAATTAGCAGATTGAGCAATGCCTGGTATGGGAATGAAGAGGACATGAGGTGGGGTAAAAAAAAATCCTTCTGGAATGGCGATTTTTGTGGCTCTTAATACCTTGCAGTTCTTTAGAGTTTCCTGTAGGAAAAGGCTTTTCTCTAAAATTCCATGTAAGGGGCTCCTCTCCTAACTTAAGAAAGTGAAGACTCTTGAAATGGAGTATTTCAAAAGGAACCTTTAATTAAGAAGGATGGAAACCATTAAAGGCAAAGCAACATCTGAGTCCCCTTAGGCAATGCAAGTAGAATTAAAGCAGTAGTGATTCCTCCCATTTGTTAAAATGCAAATTCTAACCAATACACAAGTGTGAAGATGTTTCCTTTATCAACTGCCCTGAGAGCCGAATAAACATACATTCCCATGGCAATCTTCCGTTAGGCAAAACGTCCCACAGGGCCATCATAAACATCCCTCCAAGAGGTGATGAGATCTCAGGAATTTCAGTGCCAGGAAACCAGTTGTAAAATATCAGTTGTCACAGGCACTGCCAATAAATGGACTCCAGGCCCCCCTCCTCCCAATTGAATGGCAGCATCTCTTTTAGGGTTCTGACATGCTGCCGTTCTTTAGAAAAAGGAGAGACGACCATCTTTAAATCGCTCCATGGCTCGGGGCCTAGTTACATATGTGACCGTCTCCTGCCCCATACATCCCTATGGCCGATCTGCTCCCACAGAGAGGGCCTTCTCAGGGTGCCGTCGGCCGGGCAATGCCGTCTGGCGACACCCAGGGCAAGAGCCTTCTCTGTGGCAGGCCCTGCCCTTTGGAACGAACTCCCTCCTGAACTTCGTACCATCTCAGACCTCCGCCTCTTCCGCCAGTGTCTAAAGACACATCTTTTTCAGCAAGCCGGCCTAGCCTAACCTCCCGCTGGGGCTATTTTAGATAGTTTTAAATTGGGGTTTTAATTTGGTTTTAGCATAGGATTGTCTAATTTAATATGCTTTTAAATTTTGTATATTTTGTTTTATATGTTTTAAATTCCTGTGCGCCGCCCTGGGTCCCTCGTGGAGAAGGGCGGGATATAAATCGAATTAAAATTAAAAAATAAAAAATAAAGATCCACCTGTGAAAAGATGGAAACAGAAATTCTATCATAGTATTTTAACAAGGTTTGCCAGGGTATTGGGAGTGAATTTATTTCAGTAGGGCAGGGGCCTATTCATTTTGGGATGAAGGAAAATTCTTCCAAACAACTAAGTATTGGGATTTCCCCCTGTGGTTCCTAGAGTCCAGGATTTCCTTAATTTCAAATTGTTGTTCACCTTCTATCATAATAGGGAGAGGTGGTGTAGGTGCAGGTGGTCTGAATTGTGAGATTACTTCTCGTTTGAGTAAACTAATGTAAAATACTGGGTGGACTTGTCTGAGTGTCTTTGGAAGGAGTAATTATACTGTTACTGGGTTGATAACTCTCGTTGACAGGGTAAGTTCCAATGAAATTTGGCCCTAATTTCTTTGATGGCTGCAATGACCTCAGGAATTTTGTAGATAAGTATACTCTATCTCCAACATGGAAAGATTTGGGTTCCACTCTTGTCAGCTTGAATTTTAAAAGCTGCTCTAGCTTCCTGTAAAACTAATCTAACTACTGACCATGTGTTTCGATGTGTGCCTATCCATTCTTTAAGTGAGGGGATAGTGGGTTCTTCTGTGGGTAGTTCAGGCATGGGCCTGAAATCCTGGCCTATTGCTACTCTAAAAGGGGTGAAACCAGTGCTTGAGTGCACAGAGTTATTGAAGGCCACTTCTGCAAAAGGTAAAAGATCAGTCCAGTTATCCTGTTGAAAATTAATAAAACATCTTAGATATTGTTCTAAAACCGAGTTAAATTTTTCAGTTTGACCGTTAGTTTCAGTGTGATGACTGGAGCTCAATCATTGGGTGATGCCAAGTAAAGTCAAAAATATCCTCCAAATTTTTGAGGTGAATTGGACCCCTCTGTTGGAGATGATTCTCTGTGGGGCTCCATGAAGAGGATAAATGTGTATCAGGAATAACTTGGCTAGACTTTTGGCAGTTGGGATCATTTGGCAAGGTATAAAATGTGCCTGTTTTGAAAACAGGTCTGTTACAACCCAAATGACAATATTCCCTGCACTTTCTGGTAGTTCTACAATAAAGTCCATAGCAATCTCTTTCCATGGTGCTGAAGGTTCAGCTGCCTTCTATAATAGACCTGAGATTTTTCCCTTGGCTTTTAGTTGCCGCACAAATAGGGCATCTAACTACATAGCTCTCTATGTCCTTTTTTAGTGATGGCCACCAAAATTGCCTTTTAATTAGGTGTAAAGTTTTCACAAAACCAAAGTGTCCAGCTAATTTGGAGTCATGGCACCTTGCCATTAAACACAGTCTTTGGCTAGCTGGAACATACAACTTCCCTCCCACCCAAGCTAAGTTATCTTTCATCAGGCAGCTGGATTTGTGGCTCAAAAACCATTCATTGGTGGCTAAATCTTGTTTAAAAGTTTGGTGGTGTCATTGTCCATCAGTGTCTTGTTTTGCCTGGGATCTGATGGTTACTTTAGCAGCTAGTTGATGGTTTTGTATCATGGGTTTGATTATGTCTGGCTTCATACTATTGTATTGCGGTTTTTCTGGCTAGTGCATATGCCAGAAAATCCCCCCCCCAGAGATATCTGAGTATAAATTCAAACCGCTTAAAGTATTGAGCCCATCGTACTTGTTTTGGGGAGAGTTTCCTTGGGGTCTTTAGGGCTTCTAAATCTTTATGATCCGTCCAGACTTCAAAAGAGATCTTACTCCCCTCTAGGAAATGCTTCCAGGTTAAAAGAGCCCACCGAACTGCATAAGCCTCTTTCTCCCAAATGCTCAGATTCATTCAATTTTTTGGATGTGTAAGCACATGGTTGTAATTGGTCTTGCTCATTTTTCTGAAGCAGGACCGCTCTTATTGCCACATCGCTAGTATCCACTTGTGTGATAAACAGTTGCTCTGTGTCTGGGTGCTTTAGAATTGGCTCTGCTGAAAACAGCCGTTTAAGTTTTTCAAATGCAGCTTAGCATTCCTTTGTCTAGTTCAAAGGCTGTTTCGGTTTTGGGTTACCCTCCCCCTTTGTTTTTAAAAGCTTGGTGATGGGGAGAGCAATCTGAGCAAAAGCAGGAATAAATTGGCGGTAAAAGTTGGCCAATCTCAGGAAGTTTTGTAACTGTTTATGTGTTCTGGGTGATTCCCAGTCAAGTACTACATGCACTTTTGAAGGATCCATTTCTATGCCTTGGTGTGAAATGCGGTAAACTAAGTAATCCTTTTTTTCTTGGTGGAATTCATATTTAGAGAGTTTAGCATAAAGTTTGGCAGAGTGAAGTTTGTTCAGAACCTCCCAGACTAGATTTACATGTTCTGCCTTGGTCTCGGAATATAGCAAAATGTCATCTAAATATACCAAACAGCCCTTATATAAATGCTCCTGTAACACTTTGTTTATTAATTGCATAAATACTGTAGGGGCCCCTTGTAGCCCAAATGGGAGCACTTTGAATTGATAGCATCCAAGAGGGGTGTTAAATGCCATTTTCCATTTATCTCCCTCCTTAATTCTGATATGGTAGTAAGCCTCCCTTAAATCTAGCTTTGAAAAAATTCTTCCTTTAGCGAGGTATGCTAACATGCCTTTCATGAGAGGGAGGGGGTACATGTTCTCCACACTGATCGAATTCAGGTTTTTAAAATCAGAGATGTTTAGAGCCATCTTTTCTCTCTCTAAACAACACTGGGGCTGTGATTTTTGGCCGGGCTGGCTCAATGAAACCCCTTGCTAGGTTTTTCTCAATGAATGTCCTCAGTTCTTCCAGCTCCCTTGGAGACATGCTATACATCTTGGGTTTAGGGAGTTTGGCCCTGGGTAGAATTCTATCGCACAGTCAGTGGAGCAGGTGGGGGAGCTCATCAGAGGCTTTTTTGCTAAAAACCTCAGTCAAATCTTTATATTCTTTATGTATTCCCTGGGTTGGCTTAACATAAGCAGGCATTGCTGTTTCTTGGTGCTCTGTCCCTTCAGTTTCTTTGTGTGGATTCTCAGCAAACATCATGTGCATCTGCACTCTTATGGTACCTTGCTTCCAATTAATTTTGGGGTTCCATTTTTTCAGCCATGCACAACCCAAAACTAAAGGCCATTCCATGCCAGGCGTCACTATGAATGTAAGTATTTCTTTGTGGTTTCTGATGCCTCTGTAGGGGCTGAGTGGCAAATGAAGCTGGCTCCCCCCCCCTGCTATTGACCCATCTAGTTGGCAAAAAGCTATGGAGCTTTTCAGCTTCCTTACATTAATCCTCAACTTTCTTACCAGGGTCGGGTTTATCAAACAGCAGGTGCACCCTGAATCCACTAAAGCAGAGATTTTTATCCCCCTCTCCCAGTTGGGGAAAAACAGTCTTAGGGAAAGGGGAAGCAGTTTAATTAGTTTGCTTACCAGTGGTTCATCCTCTGGATCACTTATGGATGAGTGTGGTTCCTAATGCTGAGAAGCCAGGGTTTCCTCCTGAAAGAGGGGAGGGGGTGGAGGTTCTATGATCTCTCTGCTCCTCAGGGCCGTTTCTTTCCCACGTTGGCCAGGTTTCGTAGGACCCCCCCCCCCAAATTGGCACGCTGGTTTCCTAGCTGGTGCTTGAGAGCAGCATTCTTCAGCTCGGTGCCTTTCTTTTCCACACTTGAAACAGGCTGAGGATTTTGGAGAAGATGCCATTTGCAGATTGAAAGGCTCTTGCCTCCATTGAGGTAGGGATTTCTTCCTCATTCACCCTGCACAGTACTGGTTCCTGGCCATGTTGATCTTGGCCTCTTCAGCAGTGAGATACCACTCATGTAGGTGATTTGGGGCACCTCGGGCCACGCAGGCATTGTAGAGGTAATCACTCAGCCCATCCTTGAACCAGCTTGCTAGGATATCTTCTGGCCAGTTCACATGACATGCCAGGTCTCAGAATCCTTTAAACACCATGAAACAACATCTGCCTATCTCAGAAGGACTTGATAGGTGAACAAAAATGCCAGTCTAAACTTTTGGCTGACTGTGTAACCAACCATATAATAAATAACTTAGTGATACCTGGTCCAACTGTTTACCGCAAGGCTCTTAGCAAAAATAGCGCTTAATTTGAGCATTCGAAATCAGTAAGGAAAAAGTGGGGAGAGTCAATGGATTATGAAGACCAACCAGGACTGGAGAAGTGCAAAGCTGCTGATTGAATAGATATCCAAACTTCCGAGGGGCTATCTAGCCTACATTTTTTTTAACCTCATGGCCCTTTTCCCTGTGTTTCAGGTGCTCCTGTGACAATGTATTGCAAACAAAGGTAATGAATGGTTGAAAACTACTTTACTTTCAGAGATGTTTGTCTCATTGTGTCACTGAGGAACACCTAATACTCCTTAAACAGAATCCCATAATTCCCTGAAATATGAGCTATGTAATATCAATAGATTAGAAGACACTCCTAAATAGGCATGGAATCATTTGATCTGCTTGAATAAAAGGAACATTATGAAACTGCAACATTAATGGCAGGATTTTTCTAAAGTAGCAGGACATGTTCATGGGGTGGGTGAGTGTGGGATATAATGTAATCCAATACTAATAAACAAACATTACATTTCTTCAATGTTCATGGCCTACTATTGGTGGGAAATTTGGGAGGTGTGCTGGACAATAGCCATGCTGTTGATTGCTCCATCAGGATGCCTTGCAAATGTATCCAGCTCCCAAACCCTTGAAGTCCAAGCTTATTAAAAGTACATGCCCCCTACTTTTTACATCTTGTAAAATGGAGAAAGTGGAAGGTGTAGAGCAAACTGGACCCTCCTTTCCAAAAATTGCAGCAAACTCCCCAGGCAATTGTGACTAGATTGGAGAAAGACATAATGGTACCATGTTGATGCAGGTGGCATTTCTTTGGAGGCCAGAAAGAGAAGACTTCATCTGGTTTTGTTTCTACTTGGAAATCATTTCAGGGCTTTGTGCTTGAAACTGAAAAAAACTAAAGGTTTGATTTTAGGTTTTGAAGACTAAAATGACATTTTTATAGAAATGACTTGAAATGTTTAGGAAATGTAAAGTAAAAGATTGAAGTTGTAACTTTTTTGTATTCTATTGCACTGAAAAAAGTTGAGGTTGTAAAAAAATAGCAAGTTGGAAACCAGTGAGGATGGTCTAGGGAAGAGTAAAGGCGCTTGAGGAAACTGCAAAAGATCTCAGTGCAGGACAAATTGTTTTGTGGCAATGCTGCAGATATCGCCAAGTTGCAATGAATACAAGTCTAATGATTTTATTTTTAATGGTTGAAAAGAAAGTGTATAGCGTTGCCACATGCCAGGTTCTGGGTGTCTTTACCTGCCCTGCATTTGGCTTAGCACAGCTTTGCTGTAGGCAATGCTTCTCTTTAATAAGCCAGATCGTTCTGCCAAGAATTAAACAGCATTTATGTATGCAAAATATGAATCACAAACAAATTGAAAGCAATAAATAGATGATAGAAATCTTGTGCTTTACATAACCAGGCGATGTTCTTATGCCCTGGGACCATGGGGATTATTAGTGTCTTGCTATCACTTGTGTTGTAGGAGAAAATTGCAGGTGCATTTCTCATGTCTAAAAACAACACAGTAATTACAATTAGCATAAGTTTCTAAGTGGCCAATCATATATCCTGATGGCAAGGAATACCCTTTGAACTAATGACAAGTAAACATCAGCAGCTTGATTTTGCACATGTGGGAGAAAGAGACCAAAGAAAAAAATAAATTAAAACAAAACAAAGCAAAATAAAACAGAAAACATATATTCTTATTCTTCTATGTAATTCCACCAAGATGGTTCACCCCAGTTTAATTGGGGACCCAAACTAGATGCAAAGCACGCCTATGATTAGGATTTATCAGATTGGCTTGATTGAGTTCTTTCAATTATCAGCTCAAAGACAGCAGTTCTGAAGAATATTGTGTATGTATCTAAGTCAGAGAAATGACACAACAGGAACATAGGAAACAGCATGAATCAGACTACTGGTTATCTAGTAGTGAATGAGTATCATCTACAAGTGTCATTGGTGGGGAAAATATTTGTAATAAAAATGGACATTACTTCTATTTCAGCTGACAAGTGAAAAAAACCAAGAGTTAAACATAAGATCTTGTACAATGCTAAAGAGAGGGAAGGTTTGATTTGAAACAGAATTTTGCAGTCTCTTGCCTTGTTTGGTTAAAAGAATGGGGATACAATGTGACTAGATCTAGAAGGCCAGGACTTGATATGTGGATGGCCTGTGTACCTATCATACCTATGGTATGATAAAGTTAAAGTTAATCTTGATTTTAGAAATCATTTTATTAGGAGAGCTATTTTGAGAATTTGGAATAAATATAAAGTGAAATTATGTCCCAAAATACCTTTATGGCCTTCCCGTCACAAAGACGCTGGTCATAAACCAATACAGTCTTCTTGCTAACCAATAAATCCTTTTCAAAATGCTCATAGTTTAACTGCTAAATAGTCTGCTCAGAGTCTGCCAGGTATAGATGATTGGCTTTTGATCTTAACCTGTCCTGACCTCCCCTCTCCCCTTTTGGAAGATGATAATGTTCAGGCATTCCTTCATAATTTCTAATATCACCAAAAAAGACTCTGAAATGACTCTGCATTTATGTGGTTTGGTGGACATTAACACTTGCTTATGGTAGGCAGGGTCTTCAAAGCTATCTCTTTACTTTCCTTGGGTTGGTGATCTGTCCTAGTATCAATTGTTTGGCTTCAATCCATTTTCCCAGGTTTAAAGTTCATGAAGAATTAATACCAACCTTCCCTGCTTCTCACATTTAGTTACCAAGAGTCTTATCAGTAATCAAACTTCAGCTAGATCTTCAAATCTAAATCCAGGATTTTTAATTCTAGAGTTAGAGTACTAAGATAAAGCTGCAGATTGATAGCAGATATTACTGTAAACAAGGTGTTATTCCAAAGCTGCATCCTTTATTACAGTCAGGTGAAAAAGTCAGAACATTCCATTCCTTTTTTTAAGTATTATACATATCAATATTTTATCTTGGTTCAAACTGTATAAAGGTAATGCAATTGAACAAAGAAATTATGAAAAATTGACTTTGCAATAATTGAGCCAACAAAAAAAAAAAGAATATCGGTAACTATACCATTTCCTTCTATGGAAAAAGTACATTCTTGACAGATACCCGGTATTGCCCCCTTTGGCAGAAATAATTTCAAATGAGCATTTCTTACAAATGTATAACAGCCCCTGACTAGAAAGAATTCTTGACACTAATAAAAAAATTGATGTTTCACTAGAAGGGATTTTTCCCACTCCTCCAGACAGAATCCCCCACCCCAGTTGTGTAATATTTGAGAAGTTTCTTGCATGCACAACCCTTTTCAAATCACCCTTTTGCATCAAGAGGGGGTTTAGATCTGGACTTTGACTTAGCCATTCCAGCATTCTCCATTTCTTTCTTTTTCCAGCCATTCTTTCATCTATGTATTGAATGTTTATGGTTATTGTCATTTCCATATGTTGAAAAAAAATCAATGGGGTGTACTTTTTCACATGACAGTATGTTTTTAAGTCAAGATACTTCAGTATACTGTATGCCATTTTTCAATATCAGTAGAGCTTCATAGTGCTCCTGAGTTTAAACAATATTGTGATCCTAAGATTCAGCGCTATATTCTCTAGTCACCTGGACTGTCATTATTGCCAAATATACAGACCTGAGAGTTTGAACACTCCCTTGTCACCCTTGGCATTCTACAAATGCCTCCTTTGCACTCATAGACATTACCTTAAACACATGTCTGCTGATACAATAACCTGAAGCATAAAACAGACTCGTGGTTGCTGTTCTCTGCTTAAATAGGGCTGGGATCCAAACAGCTTCTGACTATGTCTGAGGCCTCAGGTCTGCAACAGTGATACATCTTCCTTTCAACAGAAGGCTTGAGTGCCATGTGATGACTTTCATTTGTTTCTGAAGCAATTTACAATGCAGTATAATGAGAGGGAAGGAGCTGTAATTAAAGGCATATTATCTTCAAATCTTAGAACAATTAAGTCCTATTAAGAGCTGGTGAGGGAGTTGATACAAATGAACAGATTTTATTTATTTATTTATTTAAATTTATATCCCGCCCTTCTCCTAAAAATGGACCCAGGGCGGCGCACAGGCATTATTAAAACCATGACTTTGGTGAGGATAGGAATGGAAAAAATAATTTTCTACAAGTAGTGGGTGGGATGTCACACTACCATCTTTTCATCATTTCATAGAGGAAGAGATACAAAAAAGATCTTAGATTTTGAGAAGGCAGACTCCAGTTGACATAAGGAAAACTTCCTAGGGGAAGAAAGGTGGGCTCTCTTTTGCTGAAGGGATTCAAGAATGCCTTCAGGATAGACATTAATTAAGGATTCCTTAATTTGGATTTCTGCACCAAAGAGTGAGTTATAAGCAATGTTCTAAAATAGCTTTTTGTTCTAATTATTTGTGGGTATTGGTACAAAACTTCAAATTTATCACATAAGGTTATAGCATAGGCATTTGGTGCAACCCCAATTTCACAATTAACAGAAGAAAAGTATGATACATCCTAAGCAAAGAGCATGATGCAATATATTTCTTTTGTGACTAATGTTCTATTAATCATAATTTGGAAATAAGCCCACAATGATTAGACGTGTATGTGTATATAGCTGTATGTGTATATATACATATTAGCTGTATGTGTATATAGCATTGCAGACTTAATAAAAGTAATTTACAGGGAACAATACAAAAGTAATTAGATGTAACCTAGTTTTTCCATTATTTTGTCACCAGTCAACCAGTGGTGGGTTTTATTTATTTTACTGTTTGTGTGCTTGCGTGATACTTCTGTGCATGCCCAGAAGTGTCTGGTCGGGGGGGGGGGGAGTGGAGCCTCCTGCCGCCACCACTACTGGTTTACCCGATCCGGGATGAACCGGCAGTAACCCACCTCTGCAGTCAACCAAACTGGGATAGCATTTCTTACCATACTCCTGTGAGCAGGAGGGCTGCTCATTAGAGCTGTAAAAATATTATCAGCCACTATATGACATCAAAGAGAGAGGCAGTTTAGTGATCATCTGGAGTTTTGTAGCCCAGATCTAGTAGTCTTATCTGCACACTTAATGAGCAATGATGATATTTTTGGTGTGCTGAGTGGATTTTAATATCAATGTTTTGTCCTGTACTAAGTAAAATTTGTTCCCTTTTATTTTATTTATCTTATTTAAGAGATTTCTGCTCTGTTTTTTCTTGCAGAAAAAGATGATGATCTACCGGTATTCAAAATTCAACCATCATTAAACAGAATTAAGTTATTTCCAAGATAAATTGCTTGTTTAAAAAGAAATACTAATGAAATGCAAGAGTATAATGATCTCCCTCTTGCAGCAGTGTTTTTGATATACCTCTGCCAGGGAGAAGAGGTCTTCCAACATGTCATACAACAATCTCTCTCTTTCTCTAAATCCATAGAGAGCAGAGCAACCAATTTGCCCCCTTCTTCCATGTTGCCCTGCAACTGACATAACAGACACACATTTCTGGTATTCTGTCTGTCTGTCTGTCTGTCTATCTATCTATCTGTATATGGAGATTCTCATCAAGTCATGATTGCCCCAAAGGCGGAAAATGCACCTTTGGGATATCGTTCATATATTTAACTATAGGTGCACTATATTTATTAAAGAGTAGTTCATCTTCCAAACCATTCACCAAAGAAGTATGAGATTGCTTATTGACATGAAAAATTTCATAAAATGAACTCTTTCATTTGAGAAGTTTATTTTTATTGGTAAAATATTAAATAGTATACAGAATTAAAAACTGCACATACACATTTGAGAAATAGGTCTTGGACAAATTTTATGCTTGTTCCTGAGATTCCCTACATTTAATTCCAGTAGCTGTGCACAGTACAAACATCCATAATATAATTATTTTCACAAAGTATTACAAAGTTTCTGTAGCTCTGTCTTATATATAAGATATATATGTGTGTGTGTGTGTGTATGTGTGTATGTGTATACATAGACACACCTACTCACTCTCTCATGCATTTTCATCATTCATATCCATATACCTTGCACACATATATGTGATACTCATTTGTATGTATGTAAGAAAGGGGGGAAAGTCCAGTTCCAGAAAATAGCTAATTAGCGACTGAAGACTTTGATAGCAAACCAGAAATTCTTTGCTTTTGAATTTTACCATTCAGCTTTAAGTATAGCACACCATTTCAAATGCCCCTAGAACTAGTTTCAGATTATAAACTTCTGCAATTGTGTATAACAACATAAGCCAGATCTATAAACACATCACTTCCTTTCTTGAGAGTAAAGATCATCTAGTTTGTCCATTTTCTACTTTGAATAAGAATCCTTTTGGCTAAATTAATAGCAGACACTCCTTTCCCAACAAGAGTGAGCAGAAAAGATTTCTCCCAAAAATGTGACAACAGGAGAATACTTGCCCCATCTATCCAATAAGACAGACAGCATTGAATGTTCCACAGAGACTATTCTAAGGGATTCTGATATAGATCTGAGCCAAAGCTCTTTCAAATGTGCTAGGAGTCACTCTAATATATTTTTGACCTGGTCTCTAACATTTGGGTTCTAAATCATATTCTCATTAACTGAAAGTTAGAATGAGTGACCATAGATAGGTAGGGGTGTACTTTATTATAGTCCTTACTAAATTCTGCCCATTACATCAAATTCAATCATAATACAGCCAGACTGGAAATCTATGGAGTACCATTTTTTATTATTTGTAAACATCCTAAATTGTTCATATTTTCCCCATTCTGCCTGCCAAGTCACTTCAAACACCTTTAAATAAAGCAAAGAATATTTGGAATGAAAATAAATACATATATGACTATTTTGTAAAACGTGATTTATACCAAATCTCAAAATTTAAGTTGAAGGAAACAAGCAACTACACAGTTTGAAAATGATCAGCAAGTGGCAAAAGTGAGGAAGATACTAGAAATAAAAAACTGCCATCCTAGAAGAGTATAACAGACATATTATGTCACTTAATCATGCTTTCTGCTCTACACAAGACAGAAATTAGAAAAGCATAAGAACTGATGGCAAATTGACATGTATCCAGGAGTGAAATGTTACTGGTTCAGACCAACTCACCCGAACCGGTAGTAAAAATAATGCTACTGGTTCAGGTGAACCAGTTTTTCCAATGATCAGCTGTGACGTGCGATTTAGATTAGCTAGACATTTCCTGCTTTCTAGCTAATCTAAATCACGTGGCACAGCAGATTCCCCCCAATCACTGTGCACTTACCTTTGCAAGCTTGCTCGGTAGCAGACTCCACCCATCCACTCGGATGTCATTTTGACACTCTGTGCATGCACGGAGGCATGCGAGTGAAGCGAGCTCACATTGTTACCGAATCAGTAGCAAAGGTAAGTGGATTTCACTCTGCATGTATCCCTTAAAATTCCAAGGAATCCAATTCTATACCATGACCTAAATATCAGTGAGATTGTTTTCATACCCATCGCCTAACAAAGTACCCACAAATCCTTTCCCCACTTTACCAAAATCAAGTGCTTCTGGGAAGCAAAACACCAGGGGTCTATGGATTCCTTTTCCAGATCTCTCATTTGCACTAGATTCTGGAGAAGGAAGCAGCAACAGGGGTCTGTTCCAATTGATTCCAAGGATTCTGTTTCTCAGTCTCTCTATACAGAGAAAAAAAAATACCAAGCATGCCTACTTATAAGTAAGTATTTCATGGGGTTTGCTCCCTGTTTACTTGGTAAATTGCTTGTGATTTTTTCTTAAATCTCACTGGTGTGCCAATAAACTGAAGAGAATGAACTGGAAGAACTATTGGTGGCCACAAATGTTGGCTTAGCTGATGAGCTAGGCAATACTTAAGGACCTTCCTCCAGAAACAGTGTAACTCAATGCAAATCTTGATGAAGTGCTTCACTTTTTTAAATAAAAACATTTATTAAACTCTTGTTTTCTTTTGGCAAGTGCTTAAAATCTAAGGTTATTTTCCCCTACATATTCCCCAACCCCCAACTAGCAACCACCCAAAAGTGGCCTCTGTGTTCAGTAACAGCCTTCCCCACCAAATATTCACAAGGATGTTTATTCTGTATCTAAATACATATTTACAGCATAGCAGTCTTCACCTATTTAAGTAATAGGTATTAAAATATTCTAGATATATAAATAAAGCATGACATATAAAATAAGCCCTACCATACTAGATAAGGCAAGAAGAATTAAAAATAAGCTTTTCTGGTGAAAAAATTGCCTCCTTATGTGTTTCCTTGCAGACAAACCCACCCCCAGATATAAATGCCTAGACTGAGAATTTGGGACCCAAGGTTTTTCAATGCAAAGGACATTTCCAGTGAGGACCAGCCCATTTGTGTTAAGTGCTTTACTCAATTGGGGCGGGGAGGGGGGGGGGGGAGAATGAAACCAAAACAAAAGAGGAAACAAAAATGCTTAGCTTTAGCAAGCAACCCACCAAGACCGCACCGATCAAAGGCACGTTATGGATAATAGCATTGAGAAGAAAGGGGTCATCTATACCTATCAGTTATATCCCCATCACTCAACTGCTACATTTAAGTTTTGGGGCAGCCTTTGCTACTTGTCTATCAGCACAATCAAACAGGTAGTCCAGGGCAAGGGCAGCTTTGAACCATTTGTTCCATCTCTCTGAGCAGTTATTCTAGACAGAGCAAAAGCAATAGCTAAAACAAGGTGTTTGAGAGAATGGAACCCCAGTGTTTCTGAAAGGCAGCTTTCCTTCCCCTGCAATGGGCTGCTTCCTTTGGGATGTTCTTGGTCATGCTCCTAGCTCCAGTGAGTCACTGATGAACAGAGCTGTACCCCACAATAATTTACATGAGTACCGTCAGGGCATGGCCAGGATTCTCTGCAATGGGCCAGCAGTAGAAGTAACAAAGTGGATGGGGTTCCCTGAAGATTCAACTGTTTAAAAACAATGTAATAAAACACTGACCTTTGTCTGGGCAGCAGTTTGCTTCAAAATGTAATGTCATTACTCAAACAATGTTCAATGCACTATTAAACTTTCAGAGAGATTATTGCACATAAATGGAACAATCGGTCTTCTCTCTCTTAAACTAAACAATCTGGATAGTGGCTCCAAACTTGTTAAAAGCATGTTCTAATATTAAGATGCAAAAATACAACATTTTGGGTACAGAAATTTTTGCCTAGGAATAGAATAATCCCAAAACCTTTAAAGCATAGTATTCCATTGGAAAAAAATGACACATTTTTACAGTTTAAATTCTTCTAAACAATTATGCATTAAAAGTTTCCAATCTGTCAAAAAGTCATACATCTTAGGAAAAAGAAAGTACAACCAGAAAATAACATCAACATAAAGAAAGGCAACTTAGTATTACAGCTCCACAGCTCTGTCATCTCTAATCATCCTAAATTTAAGTATTAAAAGATTATTTTGCTATATTTACCAGATCTTTTTTCTTTTTTAATATAAAACTACACTCAAGTACAAAAATATGTAAACACACTGTACAACCAATGAACAGATAGCAAATTAAACTTAAAAAAAAAATCAAGTTGCAGGCAACAAGAGCTGATAGAATAAAACTGAAAATAAGAAAAATGGGCAGGAAAAGACCAAAACAAAGCAGAATAAAATTCCAAATGTAACACAAAAAGTAAACGTGATCAAGATTTGAGAGTGCTTGATAACAGGACAAATCTCTGATCACAGTTTCAAATTTTTAATTACTACAAAATAACTAAACCCACTCTCTGTTAAACATACGTATCTACTGATACAGTATAAAGTTGAAACAAATCTGAATATCAAGGAACAGGATCCAGTGTTTGAATTTCATGGAATAATTAAAAGATATATTTTAGTATCTTCCAGTGAAATTTAACAGGAATTTAAACGATTGTAAATTTGTTTAAGTGTAAATGTCCCTATTTTTTTAACCTTAAACATCTGAATTTGGTGGACAAGAATCCAGACTAAAAACTTCAATTTGAAAGGAGTGTTTTCTGGACTCTGCAGCCAAGCATTTCCCACAGAAGCCCACACAAATCCATGTCTCGCAGCCTCAACCAATTCCCTTCTGGAGTTCCAGCTCTTGATATGGAACTGGAACCTGTTCTAGAAGCCTGTGGAAGGGGTAGAAAAGGAACCCCTCCCAAAAGCCCTCTGCAGGGGCTTCAGGCCCAAATCCTTCCAGAATGTCTTGAGAAATTAAGGGGGAAGATATTGATTTCTCTTGAAAAATACAGTAGAGCTTTTGGCACCAAAAGTCACTTCCACTTTTTTGTTTGATACTATCAATTTTGAATTGGTGGTCTTATAAATCAAAACTTATATATATTAATATATCACCACACGAAGCAAAGAATCAGCACCCTTGCAAAGTATTCATATGTGTGTGTGTTTGTTTGTGTGTGTGTGTGTGTGTGTGTATGTTTTCGTAGATTTTCACGGGTATAGGTATGTAGGTTTTGGTTTATTTGGGTCTTTTCCCGTGTAAAATTAAAAGTGTTTTAACAAACATCAACTCCATTTACCAATCAGGATGTGACAAATCAGCCAACCAATCTGTTTAAAGCAGCAGAGCCAGCATCCCAACCCCCCCCACCTCTACTTATAGAAAAACTGCCACTTTGATCACAGTTTACTTGCAAGAAAACAAAGGCACCAGCCTGATGATGACGGGTGTGATCCCGTTGAAACGTTGCCAAAACACTTTTAATTTTACATGGGAAAAGACCCGAATAAACCAAAACCTACATATATATATATATGTAGGTTGAGATCTCACATTGCTCCTGGAAGCACCAAGCCAAAAGCACCAGCCTGAAGATGATGAATGAGACTTCATTGAAACGTCGTGAAGATACTTCCAATTCTACGCGGGAGAAAACCCGAACAACCAAAGACCTACATACAAACACCCGCGAAAACCTCAGAAAACATATATATATCTCAATATATTGTATCTCAATATATTGTATCTCAATCTAAGCAACAATTTCTTCTCAGACTATTTTGGGTCAAACAGCAACTTTTTAAGAGATGCCTTTGAAATTGTTCCACAGAAGAAACTGCAGAATTTGGTAAAAGCCATCTTTAATCAATTAAAGATTAGTAACCACAGACAAACTCCCTCAAAAAACAGGGTAGCTCTTTCTCTGAGCTATAGTATATTGTATGCATTTCAATTCCTGGAGGCTCCTTAGGCTTGGTTTGGGCACACCATAAACTCTGTGAGTCCAGACTGTACTCCATGCAGATTTCTTTTTGCAGAGCATCCACACAGAAAGATTCTCTGAACACAGAAGTCCCTACTTTGGGAACTACTATAAATTCCTACTCCTAAGCCCCTGGATAACATAACTAACCTAAAGTTGTTATAGCAAAACATAGTTGACTCTCGTGGCATCTGTGTAAATCCTTCAAGAAATCCACACTCAGATTTGCGCTAATTAGAAGCTTTCATTCATGTGGCATTTGACTTCCTTGTTCATGAGGAAAGGACAAGTCAAAGTCAACCTTTGGTGATTTCCTAGGCATAGCCTGTAGTTTTCTGGGGAAGATATTAGGAGCAGCTTTCTGTCCCTTCTTCTAGGCTGTTTTCAGATTCTTTTAATTCCTGAATGGTCTCCTGTGAAAGTCAGGATGAGGCCTGGCAAGGTTTGCAAGTGGAGCCCTGTCTCTTCTTTAATTGAAAACAGCCTCATTAAATTTTAATCAAACCAAATCAAATTCACTTTCCTTATTTTAAATTGTTGTTTTTGGTTTTACTGTAGGAACAAAAGTGTGTGTCCTATAAAAAAACTAACAGAATTATTTTATAATGACAATCTTGACAAACTACTTTGAAATACTTTCCTTTGCACAATTAATCAAATTGTAAATTGGGAAAATCCTATTTCTAAATACATCAGAGGTTTTTAAACTGAAAAGAAACTGCATAACAATTGTTCATGTTAAATCAAATTAAGAGTTCCTTTCCTGGTACCTCAACATTGATTATATTTCATTTGTGAATTCCAATTAATTTTTTTTCACCAAATTCATGTCCTCCCTTTAAAATCCAATATTAGATTTCATATGCAGCAAAATTTTAAATGTTAATCATGCCAAAATATATTTCAAATTTTTTATAAGACTGATGAATTGAAATATATCTCACTCTGCTCACTTTGATCACAGTTCTTATAGTAATACTTAGCATTCTTCTAATAAACATGCTACACTATTTTATAAGAAATATTAAATATCATCACAGCCCTTACTGTAGATAGTATAGCATAAAATACTTTTGGGGAGAGATTATATCTTTTCTTTTTTGTGATGAAAATGAATAAGAAATTTCTGAACCTGAAACAGAAAAGGTAACGAATATAACCCCATTAACATTCTGTACACAGGCTAAATTTCATATATTTCCATAGGAAATAACAAAGGAAATGATTATTATTTTATTGAAGATGGGCTTCCCAAATATCTTCTTTTTTGTGATGAGGCTGCAAGAAACCACCTTCTTTTACTAACTGTCTAGGTATATATAATTTTAACATGTAATAGATCACTGTGGCTTGTTCAACCTGTGTGTAAATTTATTTGTCATGATAATAACTTTTGAATGGCTTTTTGTTGACTCCTGCCAGGCATAAAATATTTCAGTTTTTGCAATTTTAGCTTTTTCTTAAAATTCCTCTTCCATTATGATTGATGCAGGAACATAGGGGCAAAATGAAAATAATCTTGAACAGTATTGTGTAGGATCAGAGTGAAATATACTTGTATGTGGGTTCATGAACTTTTTTGTTCCTAAAATTTAATTTTTTTTTTAAGCTGTTAAGATAGAAATGTAGGTCAGCAACTGGGTGCAAGAGATGTTTAGAAATGAGATAGGAGACGTAAGGGACACCTACAATCTGCTTCCAATTCAAAATGTTCAAATTAAATCTGAACTAGTTCAAGTCGTCAGAAAAACAACAGAATATTCATTTGAAATGTATTCATTCATAATTTTCAAATTGTAACCACTTTAATCTCCACCAAAAATAGGTTCAGGTCATTAATCAGATTGACCAACTGACCCTCTTGATAACATAGGGTTCCTGGTTTAGCTTTCGCTTCACATTGTACAAGTGACCATGAAAATCATAAAATGTCAATGGGCACCATCTAACATCTAGACGGTCCCCAAACCTCCAGATAAAGTTTTTGGGTTTCATGGGGAATGGCAGAGGGAAGGGGAAACACTTCTATTGGAGGACAAAACATAACCCACAATTTCTGGCAAGCAACTGTGAACAGAACTGTTTGCTCTGGCACTTCCTGCCATGAAATTATTCTCTGATATTAATACTAGCTGTGTAGTTTATAATTTTTGGCTTGTATTTATTTTAGACAAATTTGTTACTTAAATCTTTATTGCTGTTGCGAGAAGCAACAGTCTGGCTTCAGGAACCGTGTTTTGGACACAGAATGTACAAGCTAAACATGCTTTCTGAAGTAAATATTAAAGTAAAATTATTTTAATTTCTATCATGTACTGGGCTGCATAGGATGGTTGCCTGCCATTCCCATTTAGTACCGAAAGAGAATAACATACCTTTTAGTTTTTCAACTCCATTTTAGAAACCAATTCACTAATTCTCTTTATTCTTGAATGTGTGGAATGAAATATGTAAAACCAAAGACAGCAAATGGTTTGTTTCAAGAAGCAACCTGAGGCAGTAACCTATGGTGCTGAAGATATTTTTAACTGCAACTCCTAGCAACCCCTTCCCTTTGCTGTACTGCAGTTCAGCAACATCTGCAGGGTCACAGAATCCTTTCCCCATAATCTTCTAGTCAGAAAAGATATGGTTTTTAATCTATCCTCTTTGTAATTTTACAGCCAGATGTGCAAATATCTAAATATGTAGAAAAATGTGAGGTAGTCGCTGATTTTGTAAAAAAAACCCAACTAACCCAACTAACCAATATAGTTGAGGGGGAAACGATTGATAAACTTAAATATTATAAATCCAGATCATATATTCAGAGCTATATAATCAAGAGATGTTTAAACAACCTTAATATTTCTAACCTAGTAATTCACTGTAGTCTTCATTTTCTAATATGATTAAGGGAGCAACTAACATCTGAAATTATTTGTCAGGCAAGTAATCAGCCTGTGCATAATCTAAGGCTCTTGGTTCGATTCAGCTTAATTTGGAAAAAAAAGTTAATTCTATTTAGTAAGAAATCATTATTAATGCTATGACTTGTGTGTGTTGTGTGTGTTTGTTTCTGCATGCTGCTTTTAAATATGTGCTGGGGGGAGAGATATTTTTGCACAAAATATATTTTTTCCCTAGGTTTGTGTAGAAAAGGTGATAATGGTAAAGTAGCTCTAACAGTTTCTGCATATCCTTATACAGCTAAATTAGTTATCAATTTGTAGGCTGCCTCAGTCTTTAGGGCAGCTCTAGCCAGCTATTTCAGAATACAGCTCTCCTGACTGAAGATCTTAGTTTATTCAGTTTCTTAATATTTCATACTACCCCAAAAAAATGAAAATGAAAAATATTTCATAGTCCAAATGCATTTGCAATGAGCATATTTGAGATTCTAAAGCAGCAAAACCGGCTATCTGTATTTCTAAACTAAGAATATTTACTAGGAAATAAACGCCTTCTGAACGAAGTGAAGCTTACTTTTGAGTAAACATACCCAGGCTCTAATTGTTAATCAACCAAACATCTTTAAAACATACACAGACCTATAGGAAGCTGGGAAATGACTGACATAAAAGCATCCTAGCAATTTGCTTTCTTTTTTAAAAGTGCATATCAGGATAAGTAAAATAACATTTCATGTTTTCAAATTTCCTGGAGGCTGTCACATCCTGTGAAAAATCAAATCTCAGTTATGTGATTTAGTATTTAGATATAAACAATTCATTTACATTCCAGACAACCAATACCTTAAAAGAAAGAACCTCACCTCAGGAATTTCACCTCAGGAAATAACTTCCAAGCAAACCTTGATATTTATTAGTGCTCCTAAATCTATATAATATATTTAGTCTTAAGTAAAACCTCTTCCTGCCCCTTTTGCTAGAATGTTTTGCAAAATAAGAATTTCATCTCTCATCCTGAACAAAATTTAGCTACAGATTTAAAGGGGCTTTATTCTTTTGAAATTATTATTTTCTCCCCAATGGCAATTTGCTAAGACATCAGAGCACCTTGCTGAGTTCAGCATGTGAAAAACTATATGAAAGTTGTGACAGAAATGAACTCCCTTTCACTTTACACTATGAAAGGACAACATCCATTTTCATAGCAAAAACAATAAGCCAAACAACTCTCTGGTCCCTCCTTTCCTTCCTTCTCACCCTCACCACTGGTGGTAAGGTGAGACTGGATCACCAAAACAGCAACAACACAAATAACAATAATTAAAAATAGCTGCAAGGAAGAGAACCAATGAGAAGAGCTGTGTCAAATCTGAGGAAAAGTGGGTTTGCAAGTGCAGTATTTCTTCATGTGCAGTATTTGTTTTTCTACTTCAGTGTCTCCTTTGGAAAAGAAGGCTTAGTGGAATGTATGTTCTCCTCGGACAATATGGGAAGAGAACTCATATCGGTCCTGACTCCGGTATCCACAAATGTTGCATTCAAGGGGGTCCCGGTAGCCATGACACCCCATATGAATGGTGTACATGACATGGTCTAGGAAAAGAATTCGACAGTGTTCACACTTAAATGCCCTTATCTGCTCTCCTTCTCCATTGAAGACCTTATAGATATCCTTTAAAGAGCTCTTTGATGCTTTACTGACCTCCAAAGCCTTGGAGTCATCCTTCATGTAAGCTGGGCTTTGCTTTCGTTTGGGATTTAAGGCAAGGTTTCCTTGAAAGGACTGGTGGTCTTCGTGGCTGCTCTCCGAGTCAGAGGAATCGAGGCAGCTATTGCTAGGCGAAGCCTCTCTTTCTTGGGGATGACTCTTTGGTCTGATGAGGGAGAGAGGGCCATCCATATTATTTTCATTGCTGTCAGTGGTTCCTCTGCTTACTGGTCTTTCTATCCTGCTAGGATTATAGACCTGAGCATAAGATGAACTTATAACAGGTGCCACATCAGCAATTGTGCTTGGAGTGTGTTGTATCAATGGGTGAAGGCCCTCTGCCCCAAGGTAAGAGATTGCATTGTTGATTGCTTGGTCCATCATGTGAGTTTGCATCAGCTCAGCATCTCTCTCATACGGTAAGCTTGGATCAAAATGAATATCTGGATAACCATATCTCATTAGCTTTTCACCTACATGAGAACAACAATAAGAAGAAAAAAACATCATTAGTAAGATAAGAAATGATAGGTCAATGATGCAAATTCACTGGCAGAAACGGATACATAAAATTTCACCTTAAAAAAAATTTCCAGAAATGTTTACTCAAAAAGAAACTATATTCCATAGGATTTACCAACCAGCAATTGTGAAAGAGACTTTTGGCAGAATCTGAAATATTTGCTAAATGTGTAACAATGGAATACAAATATAATAAAACTATTGTCTTTAATTTTTTATTTTTTTTATTTTATTAAATTTATACCCCGCCCTTCTCCTTGTTAGGACCCAGGGCGGCGCACAGGTATTATTAAAACCACAAAATACAATAAATATCAATTAAAATATATTAAATTAGTTAACCCGTGCTAAAACCCATGTTAAAAACCTTCCCAAATTATAATTTATTTTTTAAAAGTCAGAAACGGGGGGCTATCCTAGGCCGGCATGCTGAAATAAATACGTCTTAAGACGTTGGCGGAAGAGGCGGAGGTCCGAGATAGTGCGAAGGTCGGGGGGTAGGTCGTTCCAGAGGGCCGGGCCCGCCACCAAGAAGGCCCTTCCCCTCGGTGTCGCCAACCGGCATTGCCCCGCCAACGGCACACGGAGAAGGCCCCTCTCTGTGGGAGCGGATCGGTTGAAGGGATGTATGGGGCAGGAGGCGGTCTCGTATATAGCTAGGCCCCGAGCCATGGAGCGATTTAAAGATGGTTGTCAACACCTTGAAGCGCACTCGAAAGGCCACAGGCAGCCAGTGCAGCTCGCGCAGGAGAGGTGTTACGTGGGTTTGCCTTGAGGCACCCATAATCACCCGCGCGGCCGCATTCTGTACTAACTGTAGCTTTCGAGTGCACCTCAAGGGGAGCCCCAGGTAGAGAGCGTTGCAGTAATCCAGCCGGGATGTCACAAGCGCTTGAGTGACTGTGCGAAGGACTCCCCGGTCCAGTAAGGGGTGCAACTGGCATATCAGGCGAACCTGATAGAACGCCCCCCTGGCCACGGCCACCACATGGTCCTCCATGGACAGCCGGGAATCCAGGAGGACACCCAAGTTGCGCGCCCTCTCCACGGGGGCCAGTTGTTTGCCCCCAATGGCCAGTGTTGGACTTAACTGGCTGAACCGGGGTGCCGGAAACCACAGCCACTCGGTCTTGGACGGGTTGAGTTTGAGTTTGTTACTACCCATCCAGATCCGTACGGCCTCTAGACACCGGGACAGCACCTCGACGGCATCGTTGGGGTGGTTTGGGGTGGATATGTACAACTGAGTGTCATCAGCGTACAGATGGTATTCCACCCCAAAACCACGGATGATCTCACCCAGCGGCTTCATATAGGTGTTGAACAGAAGGGGAGAGAGGACTGACCCCTGAGGGACCCCACATGTGAGGGGCCTCGGGGACAACCTCTGCCCTCCTGCCAACACCCATTGCGACCGACCAGAGAGGTAGGATGAGAACCACCGTAGAACGGTGCCTCCCAGCCCCAACCCCCCCAATCAGTGCAATAAGATACCATGGTCGATGGTATCAAAAGCCGCTGAGAGGTCTAATAGGACAAGGATAGAAGAACAACCTCTATCCCGTGCCCACCAGAGATCATCAACCAACGCGACCAATGCCGTCTCGGTGCTGTGACCGGGCCGGAAGCCGGACTGGCGCGGGTCTAGATAATCAACTTCCTCCAGATGTCGGGGAAACTGTTGAGCCACCACACTCTCAACAACCTTCACTAAAAAGTGAAGGTTGGAGACGGGACGATAGTTCTCTAATAAAGCTGGGTCCAGGGATGGCTTCTTGAGGAGGGGCCTCACCACCGCCTCTTTCAAAACGGTGGGCAAGTACCCCTCACTCAGAGATGAATTCACAATGCCCTGGAGCCAGCCTCGTGTCACCTCCCAGGATGCCAGTACAAGCCAGGAGGGGCACGGGTCCAATAAACATGTGGTGGCTCTAAGGTTCCTCCGCAACCTGTCCATATCCTCGGTAGTAACAAAGTCGAACTCCTCCCAAGGTGTTATCTCAAGACCAGCACCGGACGCCCTGACTGGGCCACTAGTGGAGGGCAACTCGTTCCGAATCTGAGTGATTTTGTCCTGCAGATATACTCCAAATTCCTCTGCTCGACCCTGCAGAGGGGCTTCCCGCAGCCTCAAATGAAGAAGGGAGCGGGTCACCCCAAACAGGGCGGCAGGGCGGTTTTCCGCAGACGCGATAAGGGTGGCACAATACTCACGTTTGGCCACTCTTAGCGCCACTAAGTAAGTCCTAATATGGTCTCTCACTAGTGTTCGGTCAGCTTCGGATCGAGAAGATCTCCACCTACTCTCTAGGCGTCTCTTGCGGCGTTTCATCTTCCGAAGCTCCTCGGTAAACCAAGGAGCCTGGGTGACTCGACGCCGCATGAGAGGCCGCAAGGGCGTGACTCGGTCCAAGGCCCCCGTGGCCGCACTATACCACGCGGCCACTAGGTCCTCAGTCGAGCCGCGGGGCAGGGATACAGGTACTGGCCCAAGCTCCCTCTGGAACCTTTCCGGGTCCATCAGGCGCCTGGGGCGGAACCAACTTGGTGTCTCCGGTTCCGCCTCCCCACGGTGAGGTGTGACGGTTGGAAAGTCTATCCGAAGGAGAGAGTGATCTGTCCATGACAAGGGTAAGATGACTAAATCCCCTGTTCCGAGATCACTAATCCAGTGTCCAGAGACAAAAATCAGATCCAGCGTGTGTCCTCCCTCGTGAGTGGGGCCCTGAACTACTTGGGTCAGGTCCATGGCCGTCATGGAACCCATGAACTCCCGAGCTGCCTCGGATGTTTCGCCCACCGATGGCAGGTTAAAGTCCCCCATGACTATAAGTCTGGGGGTCTCCACCGCCATCGCGGCGATCACCTTGAGTAGCTCGGGCAGGGCTGCTGTTACATAGCGGGGAGCCAGGTATACAAGCAGCAAGCCCAACTGCCTCCCTAGGCCCCATTTCACGAAGAGGGACTCACAGCCGGTCGTCTGAGGCACAGTGGTCTCCTTCGGCTCCAGACTTTCCTTAACAATAACCGCCACCCCCCCACCCCTGCCTAGGGCCCTAGGCCGATGAAATGCATGGTAGCCTGGTGGGCACATTTCCACGAGGGGTAAACCCCCCTCGGGGCCCAACCAGGTCTCCGTAATTCCCACCAGGTCCGGGTCCCCCTCTGACACAAGGTCATTTATGAGGGGGGCTTTGTTCACCACGGACCTGGCGTTGCAGAACATCAGCCTGGGGCCCCGGCTCTGTAGTCCCTGACTGCCTAGCCCACGAGCGGAGTACAGGGGGTTGGGGCAAGCGACCGCTCGTAACCAGCGACCACGAGCCTCCAACCCACGATGGACATCCTGTCTCCCACCGCCCCTGCGGTGACAACCATTTTTCATTTTAAAATTCTGTGATTTATTTAACTTTTATATTTTGCAATCCATAGGACTGTGATGCCGAACCTATGGAATGCGTGCCAGAGGTGGCACATGGAGCCATATCTGCTGGCACCCGAGCCATCAGTTCCAGTGCAGATATGTGTGCAAGCCAGTTGGTTTTCGGCCTTCCAGAGGGCCGGGGGTGGCTGTTTTTGTTTTCCCCAGCCTTCAGGAAAGCCTCTGCATAGGCCTCTGCAAACACCTACTGGAAGTTATTTCTGGAGGCTTTCCTGGAGCCTGAGGAGGGTGAAAATGGCCTCTCCCAGTTCCCCTGGAAGAAATACCAAGCTCAGCTTGGAGGCGAGCCGTGTGGCACGTGTGTGTGTGTGTGGTGGTTATGCACACATGTGCATATGGGGGAGGCACTTTGCATTATGAGTGCTGGCACACACGCATGCTATTATGCATGTGCTCTTGCATTTTTGGCACCCAACAACAAAAAGGTTCGCCATCACTGCCATAGGAGCTCCACAAACTGGAAAATTCCAATAATTTATGTCAATTCAATTCAATTCACTTTGATGTCTTCTCACTTCAGATTAGTGAATATTAGAATAAAACAGGTGCTACTTTCCAAATGTCAAATATATATATACCTGCTGATTTACAATATTTCTAAACAGTGACATAATTGGATTGTTGTTTTCAAATAATAAGGAAACACAAAATTTACATATTCAAAGAGATAAAATTAGTGTAGCTTTCTTTTAAAATATGTTAAGTGGAAATTGATGTAAGATATAGAGTCTTCAAGCATTGAAGCAACTAAAATGAAGAAAAATGAGACAGTCTACTATGGTTTCTAAAATCTGGGTTCAAATATAAAACAACATGGATGTTACGTATTCACAGATGACAAAATTTATTAAAATCACAAAAATATTATAAATCAGAAATGAAAAATGTGGAGGGCGGAGCCAGCCATGCTGACACAATGTGGGGTCTCAGTGCTCTGAGACCTCCATTGAACTTTTGCCGCCCCTTGGTCCGTAGGTGACCTAAACCATCCTGGAGGGATGGTGATGAGGAAGCTAAAGTCTTGCTGGTCACAGGGGTATCGCAAACCCCTGTTTGACCCAAGGGAAGAGTTTCTGCAAGGCGACAAAAGGCAGCCCCCCTGGGGAACAAAGGTAAAGGGAAGCTCCGGCAGGAAGGAAATAAACTGAGAGGGAAATACTAGACCGGGAAGGTATTTTAACTTTTTTCTTTGAAACACTTTGCTTAAAGAAATCCTTTTTTTTTTTTTGGTAAATTAAAGCTGTTAATTATGGAACAAGCGGCGGAATTAATCTAATACGCTCGAAACTGGGAGGTTTCCCTTTGTTCTCATGTTGCTGGAATTGTGGATTAAAGTGAACGAGGTTTTTTCTTTCTTTTTTTTCCCCCTTTGAAACTGACTGGACTATTTTTTCTCTTCATTTCTTTCATTTTACTCTTTGCTACTTAAAATTTTGAAGTTGGGAAGGTTTATTGCTTACTTTTGAATTAAATAAGAACTATGCCCTTTACTTCCGTTCTAACAGCAAAGAAAAAGGGAAATTTGTATGCATTGCTACTGGAGGTCGCTGGTTGGTCTGTATGAGACAATTTACCTTTTTCCCCCAAAGGTTTTAAAGCATGGACTGTTTACAACAAGTGCTTTTTGATAACTGACTGTTATATTCCCTTCCAGAGAATACCAAAAGGGAGGATAGCCTTGAGACCAGGGTGGCAGTGAGAACCCAACTTTATTATTTTTTCTTGGATTTGTCAACATGGTTCCATGTCTAGAAGAAGGATGCTTTGGCAAATCAGAATGCCTTGGTTGAAATCTTAAATATTTTGAAACAAAGTCAAAGAAGGATTGATAAAAAACTGGACAAATTGTTGCATGTCACAGTAAGCTATGAAAAAGAATTGAAGACGGATGAAAGAGAAGAAATCTCCCCAAAAACACCTCAGACCAATGGATTAAATCTTGGAGAGAATGGAAAGAAGAAATTTTTTAAAAGAGACTTTGAGGAATGTGAGCTCCACTAAAGGAAAAGAAGAGGGGAAAAAAGAATTGGAGACAGATGAAAGAAAATAAATCTCTTCAAAAACACATCTGATACTTAAAGACAAACAACATGTTAAAATAGAAAATGGACAGCGCTATTATTTGAGAGTTACAATGGACAATAGTGTGCAAAAAGATATTTACAAAAAACCTGGAAAGAAGAATAAAAAGAGACGAGGGCCACAAATGGCAAAAGAGATAAGTTTAACTCGACTTTGGAAAGACACTGGTTAATAATGGAAATTGTTATCCTTTGATGGCTAATAATTAGTTAGATGGTTTTAGAATATCATTGAAAGATTACTAGTTAGTTAATAATGATTCATAAAAATGTAAGATTGTTTTAGATTATTATTGAAAAATTCATATAGGTGTATGTATATGTGTGTGTACCCTGGGAACAGACAATGGGTGCCATTATGTGGTTGTGTTTTGAGTACATGTTTGAAGAAGAAGATCGACCAAATCTGGAATATTAGATGAGAATTTTGGTGTAATGATATTAAGATATATGATGAACTTTATGATTTAAAATTTATAAAATGAGATTATTTATGAATAATAATCATTTTAGAGATGCACAGAAATTATGTATGACTGGTCGGTACGCTTTTTAAAAGATACAATGTAGAGTGATGACTTTTCCTTATTATTTCTATTCTTAATTTTATTCTTTCTTTTTCTTTGTCTGTCTTATTAATAGAATGCCATTATATACCTTTATTTTACATATAAAAGGATATTAAAACAATCAGTTAAATTAAAATTGAGATGTAATAATTGTAATAATTGACATGAAAAGCAAGTGATGACCATGGAAGGAATGCATAGAAGTTTGTAATTAACTTACACATTTTTTATAATTTGTAATTTGTAATGGACAATAGCTTTTTATGTTCTTTCTACCATTTTTGTTTTATTTGTGTTTGTTCAAAAATAAATAAAAATTACCTTAAAAAAAAGAAATGAAAAATGTGTGGCTCACAAATCATACTTCTTCCCATGTTCAATGCAGATTGTTCATTCAAGGTAACATCCTTACATTGTCAATTTCAAAACTGAGCTCAGTTATTTTGGATCATTTGAATTTGTCTGTATATACCCAAATGTCCTGGCTATCTGAGCAAATCAAGAAATCAAGGAAGAAAGACAAGGGCAGAAATTGAGGCTTAGGCCTTAAGAAGCCTTAAAGAAGGCGGTAAGAAGAGAAGAAAGAATGAGATAGTAAAAGGATTGCATCATCAGAGGAACCAAATGATTGTAATTTTCCCTTTATCCTATAGGTGACTTTATAATTTCTCCCTTTATCCTATAGTGACATTCCCCCAAGAAAGAAGATGCTGCCCTTCACTCTTATAATAATAGAATTACACTCAACCCTGACATGATCCTGAATGAAGGAAACTGGATCAGTTATGTATGACTGAAGGAGGAGCAAAGTCTGATTCTGTACTAACCTGAAGAAATACTCAATGTAACAACAACATAGGTGTAAGAAGCAGGAGGACTTCAATCATAATTTTTTTGAACAATCCAAAACATATATAACATGCATAAATACACACATATTTTATAGTAATAACTACAATTTTTATATAGAATATATAAGCTTACTCTCTACTTATATCATAAGAACATAAGAACATAAGAATAGCCTTGCTGGAACAGCCCACAGCCCATCCAGTCCAGCCTATTGTCTCACACAGTGGCTCACCATTTGCTTCAGGGTATTCCCAAGCAGATGTCTTCACCTGCTTATGATTCCCTGCAAATGGCATTGAGAAATATCCTGCCTATCTCTCCAACCCGGAGGGTGTCCTTAGGCATCCATAATGATAGCCATGGATACCCTTGTTCTCCATGAACTCGTCTAATCCTTTCTTAAAGGTGTCGAGGCTGACAGCTGTCACCACTTCTTCTGGCAGGGAGTTCCATAGACCAGTGATCCTCTGCGTGAAAAAGTACTTCCTCTTATTTGTTTGAGATCTAGCTATCAAAAGTTTCATGGAGTGCCCCCTAGTTCTAGTGTTGTGCGACAGGGAAAACAGTTTTTCCTTTTCTATTTTGTCCACACTGTGCATGATTTTATAGACTTCAATCCGGTCACCTCTCAGGCACCGTAGTTCTAGAGTGAAGAGGCCCAGCCGTTGCAGCCTCAGATGGTAAGGAAGGTGTTCCAGCCCCCTAATCATTCTGGTTGCCCTCCTCTGCACCTTTTCCATTTCCATAATATCCTTCTGAAGGTATGGTGACCAGAACTGCACACAATACTCCAGATGGGGCCTCACCATAGATTTATAAAGAGGAAAAATGACACTTGCTGACTTATTTTCTATACCCTTCCTAATGATCCCTAGCAATGAGTTTGCTTTTTTCACTGCTGCGGCACACTGGGTTGACACCTTCATTGAGCTGTCCACCAGGACACCAAGGTCCCTTTCCTGGTTAGTTGCAAGGAATTCAGACCCCATCAGTTTATAGATGTAGTTGGGTTTTTTTGCCCCAACGTGCATCACTCTGCACTTACTAATGTTGAAGCTCATTTGCCACTGGTTTGCCCACTCCCCCAGTGTCAAGAGATCCCTCTGGAGCTCCTCACACTCTCTCTCAGTTTTTACTACCCTGTATAATTTAGTGTTGTCGGCGAATTTGGCTACCTTGCTGTTTACTCCTACTTCTAGATCATTTATGAAAAGGTTGAAAAGCAGGGGTCCCAGTACTGAAACTTGGGGGACCCCACTCTTTACCTCCCTCCACCTGGAGAAGTGTCCATTTAATGCTACTCTCTGTTTCCTGTCCCTTAACCAGTTGCTAATCCAGGACAAGGCCTGTCCCTTTATTCCATGACTGGCAAGTTTATTTAAGAGCCTTTGGTGCAGGACCTAGTCAAAGGCCTTCTGAAAGTCCAGATAAACAATGTCAACTGGATCTCCCTTGTCCACGTGCTTGTTGACACTCTCAAAAAATTCCAGCAGATTAGTGAGGCATGATTTGCCCTTGCAAAAGCCATGTTGGCTCTCCTTCAGCAGCGCCTTCTCTTCTACGTGCCTATTAATTTTATCTTTTAAGATGGTTTCCATCACTTTACCTGGGACACTTGTCAAGCTGACTGGTCGGTAATTTCCTGGATCACCTCTGAATCCTTTTTTGAAGATAGGTATTATATTTGCTACCTTCCAGTCATCTGGCACAAGGCCTGATTTGAGGGAAAGATTATATATTTTGGCAAGGACATCAGCAATTTCATCTTTAAGTTCCTTGAGAACTCGTGGATGGATGTCATCTGGTCCTGGTGATTTGTTAGTGTTTAGTTTAACAAGACATGCAAGGACCTCCTCCCTGGTTATTTCTATCTGGGTTAATTCCTCAGTTTCCCTCCCTACAAAGATAGGCTCTGTTTTAGGCATGTGATCTCTGTCTTCTTCAGTGAATACTGAAGCAAAGAATTCATTGAGTCTCTCTGCAATCTCTGTTTCCTCTTTAATAATCCCTTGCCTTCCATTGTCATCTAATGGCCCAATGGCCTTCCCAGTTGGGTTCTTACTTCTAATGTACTTAAAGAAGTCCTTGATACTTCTTTGAGTGTTTTTAGCTAAACGCTCCTCAAAGTCTTGTTTTGCTTTCCTGATTGTTGCCTTGCATTTGTTCTGCCAGAATTTATGTTTCTGCCTGTTGTCCTCGTTTGGAGAAGCCTTCCATCTTTTAAATGAGCTTTTCTTGCTTTTGATCACTTCCCAAACAGCTCCTGTAAGCCACATCGGAGTCCTATTGAACCTGGCGGTGCCCTTTTTCCTTTTAGGTATGCATTCCAATTGGGCCTCTGTTATTGTTTTTGTGAGCAGCCTCCATGCCTCATGGAGTGTTTGGACTTTCTCAATTCTCCCTTTCAGCTTCTTTTTTACTAGTTTCCTCATCTTCGGGAAATTTCCTTTATGAAAATTTAAGATCTCTGTGTTAGATTTTATTGGTGATTTGCAGTCTATGATTAAGTTAAAAATAATTGTGTTGTGGTCACTGTTCCCTATTGGATCAGTCACATTAACATTTTGCACCACATCCTGTATATTGCTCAGAACCAAGTCAAGGATTCTTGTACCTCTAGTTAGGTCTTCAACCATCTGTTCCAGGGAACAATCATTTAGCATATCTAGGAACTTTATCTCTTTGTCATGTGCTGAACAACAGTTTGCCCAGTCTATGTGAGGGTAATTGAAATCCTCCATTATAACCAGCCTTCCCTTTTTTGATGCCTCCTTTACAACATTCTCCAACTGCCAGTCTCTCTCAGGGGCTTGGGTCGGAGGCCTATAACATATGCCTACTGTTAAACCATTCTTTTGGCCTGATAGTCATATCCACAGAACTTTCTAGTGGTGACTCTAAATCACCTCGATATGCCAATTTGTATGACTTTATCTCTTCTTTGACATACAAGGCTACACCACCTCCTGTTTGCCCCTTCCTGTCCTTCCTGTACAGTTTGTAGCCTGGGATGACTGTATCCCATTGCTTACCATCCGTCCACCAGGTTTCAGTGATACCAATAATATCAATTTGTGATATTATTTGTGATTGCAGAATCAATCTAGGATCAAACATGGTAAGGGATTAAACATAGGGGATTTCAATAACCTATGCTAACGAACTATAAGTCCAATTCAGGATATTATAATTATTCTGATAACTGGTTTGGGGTTATTATGGACCGATGGAAAGAAGAGATTTGCGCATGCGCGGAAATGGAGGTCGCGCCGTGAAATGCAGCTGGAAGACCGGAGGTCGTTTTTACCCAGGAGGACACTGCCAGCCCTCGTCGGTCATCTCCAAGGGCTGGCCTGGCAAGAGGACATCCCTGCCGCCACTTTGGGCCGCTCGGAAATGAAGAGCAAGCCCTGTGAGTGACGGCAAGGCGAAGAGCAGGGCGGGGCCGAATCGGCCTTCTGCGGCCTGGAGCGTCCCGGCGCGGCTGGAGGTAGGAGGCAGGCCGCGAAGCCGGGCCGCGAAAGAACAGACTGGCCGGGCCATGTCGGGTCGGGAGGACTACCATCAGGCCGTATGGCCTACGCTGGGCCCTGCGGCCTAATAACCCGATCCCGACCTGCGTTATTTTCCATCGGATCCCACCCGACCTGAGGCTGGAGGCTGGAGGCAGAAGCGGCTGGTGTGTGCTTTGGAGTGGCGAAAATGGAGATCGTTGTTTGTTGATGGAATGTTGGTGGAATGGAGCTGGTGCTGGAGGAGTTGAGAAGGTGAGAGGATGTTAGAGGAAGATTGGATGAGAGGAACGTGGACAGAGGAGATGTGGAGATGTGGAGCGTGGAGTGAGGAGAGGAGGAAAGAGGAATGAGGAAGGAAGGTGGTGGAAGATGGAGGAGGAGATGGAGGTGGTGAAGGAGTTGGATATTGAGTTGGATATTGAGATGGAAGATGGAGAAGGAGAACGAAGAAGGAGAATGAAGGGCTGGTATAGAGAGATTGAGCAGAACGAGGAGAACGACGAAGTGAGATGGATGAGGGAGCCACACAGCTGGGCCGTGAAATGGTGGATTGTGGCCGAAGAGGACCCAGGAAGATCTGAAAGTGTGTGCTTTGGACTTGAGGAAGTAAGCCATGGCAGCACATGGCAGCATTTCACATCAAGCCGCACGATGGACCATCTAGTCGTGCGGCACTAAATGCAGACTGTGGCCTGTGTTGCCGAAGAAGACAGATGGATGGGGTTGTGATGAGACTAAATTGTGACCCCCCCCCCTCATCCGAAAGATCTTAGTCTGACTGTCTGACTGTCTTTACCCCTCTGCCTTTTTGGACTATCCATTTGCACAATTTTAACCACTTGTCACTTTATGTTACCCTGGACTCTGTTTGTGGACTTGCACCATGTCCCCTAGGTTGGATGACCTCTATGTTTTTTAGCAGTGTACTCTAGGTGTGATCTCCTTTGCCTGTGGGAGTCTCCACTCTCGCAGGCCTGGCCCCCTTGTTTAACATGGGCCCACCTCAAGGATGGACTGATTGCTCCTGAGAGGTGGGCGAAGCGCAAATTAAGGGGGTTTCTGTCTAACTTTTTAATTCGGCTTTTAGGGGGTTCCAGGGTGGGGGGGGGAATGGTCCTGGGGGGGAGGGCAAACGATTGGGCCAGCCGGCGGAAGAAGGGTAACGGAGGAAGGGAAAGGGGGGGTTGTTTCCACTGAGGTTTTTTCAATCGATCCGGTCTTAGGGAGGGGCAGGGGCAGTGGGAGGTGGAATGGGCATCATCGGTTGGGAGACCGTGGCCGTTGGACACAGGCGGTCACGTGCTCCAACGATCCGCCCTCCCATCGCAGACTAGGAGGGCAGGAATCACAGGACCGGGGCCCTAGGCTGATGTTATGCAACACCAGGTCCGTGGTACAAAAGACTCCCCTCATTCATGACCTCGTGTCAGAGGGGGACCTGGACCTGGTGGGTATAATGGAGACCTGGTTGGGCCTCGAGGGGGGTTTACCCCTCGTTGAAATGTGCTTATCAGGTTACCGAGCCTTTCATCAGCCTAGGGGCCTAGGGAGGGGTGGGGGGTGGTGATTTTGGTTAAGGAATGTCTTGAGCCGAAGGGGACCACGATCCCTCAGACGACCGGGTGTGAGTCCCTCCTTGTGAAGTGGGGCCTAGGGAGGCAGTTGGGCATGTTAGTTGTATACCTGGCTCCTCGCTATGCAACAACAGCCCTGCCTGAGCTCCTAGAGGTGATAGCTGAGGCGGCGGTTGAGACCCCCAGACTGATAGTCATGTAGGCGAGGTCTCTGGAGCAGCTCAGGAGTTCATGGCCTCCATGACGGCCATGGACCTGATCCAGGTAGTTTTAGGCCCTACCCACGAGGGGGGAAACACCCTTGATCTAATCTTCGTCTCGGGACGGTGGAGTAGTGATCTGGGAATAGGGGATTTAGCCATCACTCCCTTGTCATGGACAGATCACGCTCTCCTCCGGCTGGACTTTCCAATCGCCTCACCTCACCGCGGGGAGGCGGAACCGGACATTCCTAGATGGTTCCGCCCCAGGCTCCTGATGGACCCGGAAAGGTTCCAGAGGGAGCTTGGGCCAATTCCTGTGGACATGCCCCGTGACTCGACTGAGGACCTAGTGGCCGCATGGTTAAGTGCAGCCACGGGGGCCTTGGACCAAGTCGCGCCCTTTTGGCCTCTCTTGCGGCGACGAATCACCCAGGCTCCTTGGTTTACTGAGGAGCTGAGGGAGATGAAGCACCACAAGAGACGCCTAGAGAGCAGATGGAGATCCTCTCGCTCCGAAGCCGACCGAACACTAGTGAGATCCCATATTAGGACTTACTTAGTGGCGATAAGGGTGGCCAAACGCGAGTATTGTGCCACCCTCATTGCATCCGCAGATAACCGCCCTGCCTCCCTGTTTGGGGTGACCCGCCCCCTCCTTCATCAGAGGCCGTGGGAAGCCCCTCTGCAGGGACGAGCAGAGGAATTTGGGATTTATCTGCAGGACAAACTCACTCGGATTCGGAATGAGCTACCCTCCATCGACAGTGGTCCGATGGGATTGTCCGAGGCTGGTCTTGAGGCACCATTCTGGGAGGAGTTTGACTTTGTTACTACCGAGGATATGGACAGGTTGTCAAGGAGATTTAAGGCGACCACATGTTTATTGGACCCGTGTCCCTCCTGGCTTGTACTGGCATCCTGGGAGACGACATGAGGCTGGCTCCAGGGCATCGTCAACGCATCTTTGAGTGAGGGATCCTTGCATGACATCTTGAAAGAGGCGGTGGTGAGGCCCCTCCTCAAGAAGCCGTCCCTGGACCCAGCATTATTGGAGAACTATCGTCCGGTCTCCAACCTTCACTTTTTAGTGAAGGTTGTTGAGAGTGTGGTGGCCCAACAGTTTCCGCAACACCTGGAGGAAGTTGATTATCTAGACCGGCGTCAGTCCGGCTTCCGACCCGGTCATAGCACCGAGACGGCATTGGTCGCGTTGGTTAATGAACTCTGGAGGGCGCGGGATAGAGGTTGCTCCTCTATCCTAGTCCTGTTAGACCTCTCAGCGGCTTTTGATACCATCGACCATGGTATCCTATTGCGCCAACTGGGGGGGTTGGGGCTGGGAGGCATCGTTCTACGGTGGTTCTCGTCCTACCTCTCTGGTCGGTTGCAATATGTGTTGACAGGAGGGCAGAGGTCGACCTAGAGACCCGTTTTATGCGGGGTTCCTCAGGGGTCGGTCCTCTCGCCCCTCCTGTTTAACACATATATGAAGCCGCTGGGCGAGATCATCCGTGGTTTTGGGGTGGAATACCATCTGTACGCTGATGATACTCAGTTGTACATATCCACCCCAGACCACCCCAACGATGCTGCCGAGGTGCTGTCCCAGTGCTTGGAGGCTGTACGGATCTGGATGGGTAGTAACAAACTCAAGCTCAATCCGTCCAAGACTGAGTGGCTGTGGTTCCCGGCACCCCGGTTCAGCCAGATTACTCCAACTCAGGCCATTGGGGGCGAAACACTGGCCCCCGTGGAGAGGGCGCGCAATTTGGGTGTCCTCCTGGACTCTCGGCTGTCTATGGAGGACCATGTGGCAGCCGTGGCCAGGGGTTTTTTTCATCAGGTACGCCTGATGCGCCAATTGCGCCCCTTACTGGACCGGGCTGCCCTTCGCACAGTCACTCAAGCTCTCGTGACATCCCGACTTGACTACTGTAATGCTCTCTACATGGGGCTTCCCTTGAGGTGCACTCGAAAGCTACAGTTACTCCAGAATGCAGCCGCGCGGGTGATTACGGGAGCCCCGAGATGCTCCCATATAACACCGATCCTGCGCGAGCTGCACTGGCTTCCTGTGGTCTTTCGGGTGCGCTTCAAGGTTCTGACAACCATCTTTAAAGCGCTCCATGGCTCGGGGCCTAGTTATATGCGAGACCGTCTCCTGCCCCATACATCCCTTCAGCCAATCCGCTCCCACAGAGTTGGCCTTCTCAGGGTGCCATCAGCCGGGCAATGCCGTCTGGTGACACCCAGGGGAAGAGCCTTCTCTGTGACGGGCCCTGCATTTTGGAACGACCTGCCCCCTGAATTACGTATCATCACGGACCTCCACCTCTTCCGCCAGTGTCTTAAGACACATCTTTTTCAACAAGCCGGCCTAGCCTAACCCTCCCGTTGTTGACCATTTAGATAGTTTTAAATTGGGGATTTTAATTGATTTTAGCATAGGATCATAATTTAATTTAATCTATTTTTAAATTCTATTTATTGTATTGTTTTTTGTATATTTTTAAATTCCTGTGCGCCGCCCTGGGTCCTCTGTGGAGAAGGGCGGGATATAAATATGAATAAAATTAAATAAATAAATAAAAATAAGACCACTTATTTGTCACTGATGGATACTATATCTGGTAAGATATGACCTGGCAATGATTACAATCGTCTGCTTCCCAAGATTTAAAAATCCAAGGATACTTGCTGGTCCTGGGTGATTTTCCAGGCAACTTAGCTGACAATTTTCTTAAGACCATGGTTACATAATTGAATGGTGAGAGGAGAGGAGCTACTGATTAAAATTATCACTTCTGTTTCCGCTTCCGCGGAACGGATGGGTCCCTGACTCGTCCGCCGCTTTGTCCTTTTTTCTGCCCCCCCACGGGGGCGAGACGCCCCATCTTGGGGGTCTCCCATAGGGTTGGCTTGCTAGGGACGCCCCCTTCCCACGGTGGTGGGAAAGCGACCCTTGTCTTCAGCCTAGGTGACGAAAGGCTGGCTGCGGGGGGGAGACGCCTGTCTCCACCTTCGCCAATGGAGAACGGAAAAGCTGCTTAATTTTGGAGTGAGCCAGACGTCCGGGTCGGAAGGCTCTCCCAAGGCTCGGCTGCAAGGTGAAGAGTGAGTGTGCTTTTATCTGCTATTTTATCTCCGATGGCAGCGCTGGACTAAAAAGCTTGGAGGGGGGTGTTTTTTTCGTTAAACCCCCCCTCGGATTTAAAGCGGCGCTTTGAAATGGTTCCTCATTGCGAGGGACGGATTTTTCTCTATGCAGTTTGCCTGGAACTTAGTGAAAGCGAGTGAAAGTGATCTGCGGCTTGCAACAATGTTTCTAAGTTCGATTGGCTTGTTACAACTTATTTCTTTGTTACTTTTTCCGGCTGGCTCCCAGCTTGGGCGCTGGAAGATGGCTTCTCTCCGCTCCTGAATGACTATTTTATTTATGGAAAACTACCAGCATCTTCTTGTAATTTGGACTTCCTCTTGCTATTAATGAAGAATTTTTTTGGATTAATTGATTCCCTGTCTGGAGTGCCTTTTTTTTATTATAACTATTGATTTGGGAAAGTGTTTCTCTACTGGTTCCTGAACTTTTTTACAACCTTGATTTGAAACTTTTACCTCCTGATTTGTCTCAACGGCTCCACCCAAAAAACGCCATTTTAGTGGCATTGACTCTAACAGTTAACCATGGCACAAAAATCAGAATTGGCAGGATTGGAACAAAGATTGTCTTCTCTGGAATCTGTTATACAAACTTTGGTACAGGAAATCAAGGCGCAGAGAGAAGAAAATAACAACTTTAAGAAGGAACTCCTGGAAACTCGTAATCAAGTGAAGGAGAACATACAGAAGACTGAAGATCTGGAAGGGGGGCTAACTGAGGCAAAGGGAGAGCTTAAAAATGTCAACAGTGAGGTGGGGGAATTAACTGGGCATATGTCTAGGATGGACTTCGAAAGGATGTCATATTTTTTAAGATTTCAGAACATTTCTGAAGAATCTGGTGAATGCTTGCCTGAACTCATGAGCACAATTTTAGCAGACTATTTACATAAATCTAAAGATGAGATCAGGGGGGACATTGACCTAGTCTACAGAATAAACTCTGCATATGCCAGGATAAATGAAGTACCCAGAGAGATTCACATTAAATTTGTCAGAAGGTCAACCAGAGAGGGAATTTTGAGGGCGCAGAGAGGGGGTCCCCTAATTTACCAACAAAAGGTTGTCGCTATCTTGAAGCAGGTCCCAAAAAAAATCAGAGAAATGAGAAGGAAATTTTCCTTCTTATCTAAAACATTGTTTGACCACGGGATCTGGTTCAAGTGGGCGATGCCCGAAGGGATGCTGGTGTTCTGGGAAGGAGGAAGAGTGAGAATTAAAACAGTTGCTGAGGCGGAAGCCTTTATTAAAAAACATTCCTCTGTCCTGGGTGAAGATCCAGGGGGGGCGGAGGGGGCCACGGCTTCGCCCACGGGGGACCAAGCAGGAGAAAAAGAAGATACAATTGCCAAAAGACTTAGATCAAAAAAATAATTTTGCTTGCTTTTCTTTTTTCTTATTAACTTTTCTTTCTATTCTTTTTTATACCAGGATGTTTGTACATGTCTGCCATCTCAGAATTGGAAATGTAATATGTAATACGTATACACTGGTCTTTATCTTGTAGTATTTTTTTTTGATAAATTTGTTTACTATCGTTTTATTATGTAGCCCGGGATGGGCCAAGGACTCTGACGCAAAGGTTCTCAAAATGTTTCTGTAACCCTTACCCCACCCTTCAGAAAATTGTTAAAACTCAATAAAACTTTTTCAAAAAAAAAAAAAATTATCACTTCAGAGTACTACCTCTGATTCTAAATTCCACACCGAAGACTACTTAATTTTTCATGAACAATGAAGCAAGACTATATTCAGCTAAAATGGAGACAAAGTAAATGTTATACTTCTGGTTACAGTTACCTTCCTGTGGTGGTGGTAAAGGTATAAAGCTTGTTCAGGGCTATATTTACGTGGTTATCCATGGTGTTAATAAAACACCATGCTATATATAGTCGGAGAATTAAAATGTTCATCATCCATTCCAATTTAGATGCCATAGTTATTACAGGATCTATAGAGATTATATCTGTCAGAATTTGTAATTGTCACCTAATGTAATTACTTATTTAACCTCTTTGTATACCAGCCAGTTGTCAAGACTCTTGGTGAAATCTGTGAATTAGTTAAGTTGCCTGTACTGGTTAGAGTGATTACTTCTTATATAAACTTTTGCTTATCATTACTGGCAATACCTAGATGGAAGACTCAAACTGGTGGGTCTGGAAAGGAATTAATGTCTTATAAGATGGGGATATTCTTCCAGTATGAAAGATGTAGTGGTGTAACCTCTCTTTAAGTAGTCCTGTATGGACACTAAGTCTTGAATAATGACAATCCACTTGCAAATTCTGTTGTTGGTTTTTGGTTTTTTTTGGAAAATGTAATTAATTGGCTAGTTACAATAGAGGAAGTTTATTACCTACCCTGTTTTCCTGAAAATAAGACCTCCTTGGATAATAAGCCCCACTGGGCTTTTAAGCGTATGTGCTAAAATAAGCCCTCCGCTAAAAATAAGCCCTCCCCAAAAATATTGCGACACAGCAGCAGCCCTGAGGTGACCACGCTCACTGCCTCCTGCACCTCAAAAATAATAAGACCTCCCCAAAAATAAGGCCAAGTGCTTATTTCAGGGATCAAAAGAAAATAAAACACTGCCTTATTTTGGGGGAAACACAGTAGGCAAATTTCATTGATCAGTGCATCACTGATAATAGCCTTGGTTGCCCTAATATTTTTTGCTAAGTGAAAGATGGGAGGAATATTACTGAAAATCCAGTACCTTGCTGGACCAGTCCTGTGATTAAAGAACTGGAAGTGCGGTATTTCAGTAATTTGGTTTCTATTTAAAGGATTTCTACCAGAAGTGGTATTAGGAAACTATTGTTCCAGATTCTCTTCTTCTTATTGTTTAGCTTCTACACAAGAAGTTAGGGATTGCTTCTAACAAATAAAAAAGGAGTGCTTTTCATGACAAACAAAATGATTAAAAATCTAATAAAATAAAAGAAGTTACTGTAGGTCAGTGATGGTGGACCTTTTTTGCCTTGGGTGCCAAAAGTACATATGGGTGCGCTATCGTGCTTGTTCGCGTGTCTGCCCAATAATTTTATGCCTGCGCCATGACCCCTGTGCATACACACATGATCCCCCCACGCAAGTGTGATGGCTTTCTTCGGAAATGGACTTCTGGATTGCCAACTGATTTTCAGCTGTTTTTCTCCCTCCAGAGGCTTCAGGAGAATTCCCTGAAGGCTTTGGAGGACAAAAAAATGCCCAACGAGCAAACCGGAAGTTTGAGGCTTCAGGGAAGCCTCGGAGGGCCAAAAGCAGCCAAAAATCAACTGGCAGATCAATGCCTCACATGCCCTCAGAAATGACTCCATGTGCCACCCGTGGCACACATGCCATAGGTTTGCCATCCCGGTTATCAGTTGGAAATCTCAAGCTTGCTGTCATTGATTGATTGATTGATTCAATTTGTAAGGTTGCCTAGTTCTACAAGTAATAAAAAAAGCAATGAAAAGAAAGAAACCCACTGTGGAAATTTAAAAGATTTAAAACATTATAGCCTTTAATATAACATACACATTGCTCTTATTCAAGGCCTGCTAGAAAACCCACATTTTAACATCTTTTCTACAGGGTTGGGTCCATTGGTGGATTGCTTTCCAGAAGGCAGGAGTCACCCATTCAGAATCAGAGAGAAGGCACCACTCCAAGGTCGCATATTATGACACTATTTTGTTTTTGTTTTTTTAAGGGACTCAGAGCATATAAACAATGCAAATATTATAGAATGGGGAGAAATAGTTAGAAACTTACAACCATATAAAACATGCAGCCCTAAACCATAAATAGCTTTATAGGTGAACAATGAACATCTTGAATTGTACCTGCATTGATGCCTTCCTGGAATCAATGCAGCTTGGGAATGAATGTTTGCTATTTATTCTGTAATATTACATAGTGCTGTTTTCAAATTATTTCATAAGCATACTCTGAAATTCTTAAATGTTGGGGGGGGAGGAAATGAAACTTTAAATACAATAATGACTACATTTGCAGTCAATCACATAAATTACAAGGACATTATTTTGTATATGTGAAATGGATTTGCCTGCTTACTTTTTCCAATGGTATACAATTCTACAAAGAATTATGGTGGTTTTGTGAATTGGCAATTACAAATTATTCAATGAATGAATGATTTATAATCTTAGATTATAGATGACTGCTCATTTCATGATTATGAACTGACACTCCATTGATGTAATGGAAAGACTGATTAATATTATTTTGAATGGTCAAGATTTAATTACATTTCCCAAGAAATCAATATATGCTGTGTGATTATATGTGTATGATATGCCTTACATATCTTATCTGCCATATATTTTGTTTTGTTGTATGTACAAAAAGAAAAAATAAATATTTTAGAAGATGTATACGGTATTACTCTATTGATTTTTCTGTCATCTTATTTATTTATGACTACAAATTTTATGCCCCTCTATTTTTGCAAAGACTTTCAGAAGTTTACAGCTTTTAATTGGAGTAGCTTGATCTTATATATCTCAAAATATATAAAGAGCCATGTTTCCTCAGCTCTATGGAAGTACAATAAGGATGGTCAGCTCTGGATATTTGGGGACAAGTTATTCCAAAGAGGATTTATCACTAAGAAAGGTTGAATCTGAGATCCATGAAACCTTAGCACCCCTCTCCCAAATCTTATTGAAGTGGCTGATTCAACATGGAGAAAATGATCATGGCGACACCCAAAGCCTAAGCCATGCAGGGCTTGAATTGCATCCTGAGGCTAATTGGCAGCCACTGCAATTCCTATAGTAATTCAATTAAAGAAGTGAAGCTCAGGACACCTACCCATAACTCCCTGAACTACTGCATAATGCATTAATGAAGCTTTTGAATTGTCTTCAATTCAGCCCCATGTACACTGTACGACAGTAATTCAGCTGTGAAATGCCAAGGCCCCTGATTCAAGAAGGTCCACAACAACTACATATGATGTGTAACTGGCAAAGGTTCTGATAGCCAAAATCACCACTCGCTGATCAAACAGGATCCAGGACAGTGTCGGCTGGCGACCACCAGGGAGAGAGCCTTCTCTATGAGAGCACCTCCTCTTTGGAATGAGCTACCTCCAGAGCTTCGCATAATTCACGACCTCCTGTCTTTCAGGCGCACCCTAAAAAGCTGGCTTTTTCAGCAAGCCAGCCTGGCCAGAACAAAATAACTTATTAATTTTAATTGCTAATTTAATTTATTTTAAATCTAATGTGTAACTTGTTAATTATTGCTTATTGCATTATTTATTTAATCTTTTTTAAAACTTTTGTATTATGTGTTTCTTAAGTTGTACGTCGCCCTGAGTCCTTTGGGAGTAGGGTGGCATATAAATCCGAATCAGGAGTTCAGGACTCCCAAGCTGTAGGTCAGCCTTGGTAGGATTTAGTCTAACTCTGTTTCTCTCTATCAGGTCAGAACCTCCATCATACAGTATCTCGTGCCTATTCCAGACTAGAAACAGATCATGTAAAACTAATTTATAATTAAAACCTGATAGATTCTCCATATCTCACTGGTATTTTGCTAATAAAATGCTTATATAGCTAATTCTTCATCTGCCTTTAAATGCTTAACTACAAAATATAAATATGAACAAAGCTATAGTTAATTTTAACATATGATCTGAAGAAATGTAAACAGTATTTATTCATTGAACGTGGTTACAGTAGTTATTATGACACTAAATGAAGAGTTATTTTATTTTCTCAGATTCTAGAGGATTATATTTTGAATCTAAGGCAGGACTGTCAAACTCCTGGCCCACAGGCTGGATGCTCACACACTAGCCACCCCCACTCCCAGTTCAATGAAGGGGGGGGAGTCTCAATATGTTACGTGATGCTACCGTGATGACGTGAGTTTGACACCCCTGAACTAAGATTTTATTTTTAGGTTTTTTTCAGCTTTTCTCTGAAGCAAGTCATTTTTACTCCTTTTCCTGAAAATTCAACTGTAAGAATACAATATTGTTTTAGTTTAATCTGAGAGTAAAGGTCAATCTCTAGATTAAGAAAGCATAGTTTTTCAGCTTTCTCTATACTGGAGTATAATACTTTTCTACCTTTTCTGAGATAATTTGAGATTTTGGCTCAAATTATCATCCTATCCACACAGAATAGAATTACTGTAGCTTTCTTTACAGATGTTACACAATTTAATATGTGATTAGGCATACATCAGAAAGATAAATATATTGTTGCATAATTCTGAAAAGGAAACACATATTTTCATAATTATTGCATTGTGTAAATATTTTAACTATTGCAAATGAAGCAACTTTGTTCTGTTGTTATTTTTCCAATATACATTTCCATATTTTTCTAAGAAATAATGATGGATGAAAAAATGATCCTCATTTTTTGGTGTTTCTGATCTTATTCTTCTGGCACAGGTAGGAATAGCTGAAGCTTCTAACAAGACAATCTGAATCCAGAAAATACAACTAGTGCAAAGCAGCCAAATGAAACTGCCCTGTTTTTACTTATTTTACTGGTCACCCAGGAGCTTTTTTGATCACTAGGGCCAATACAAAGACTTCAAGTGAATGCTAGGATTGCTTACAAGCTTCTAAAACTCCTTCCTTATCTTACCTATATCCAGGGTCTCAGGTGAGATGAGGGATCTTGTAGCAAACCCAGAGCCCAAGTGGAGAAACTCCAAGCCCTAAGCCTGTTGGGTCCTTCAGTTACAACAGCCTCACAGGACTCTTCATTTGAGCTTTAGAGAATTTTGGCTTGTTTTATTTCTTCTTTTTTTGTCCCCTGAGAATTTAAAATTTCAGCTAGCCTGCCAGTTTTTCATTTATTTTCCAACATGCATGCAATTCATTCAGCTGGATTTCCATCTTGTTCCCTGACTGCTTGAAACCCCTCATAGGACATACAAAATTATGAGTTGTATCTGATGTCGTATCCATGTATTCACTTCCCACACCCTGATTTTATAATAAGAGAAACCAACATTTACAAGGCAAGCCCAATAATACTTAGGTTAAAATATCTCTATTGTGGTTTAGGTAGACTAAAGAAAAATATTCAGTATGTCTGTTTTAAATAGCATTGTATAATATAGCAGGGGGTAGAGTAAGAGTGTTAAATATTAATGCTAATTTAAATAAATCCCTTCTAATATAATGTGAACAAATGTTCTACTCTGAACAATCTGTCATACTTTTTTACCACTAGATTTTCAAACTGGCACATACTCCTAGGATCTAAAATCATGATTTTTCAATAAAATGTGAATTATTGATATTCACCAGTTCCTGGGGGCTACAAATTATATTCCACAGTATTGTTACTATGGCCATTTTAAGTTTCTAGACCTTCTTGGTTTACCTCATCTCCCCCTTCCCCAGCTGATTTTGCCCATACTGAAATTGCCAATGGGAACATTCAAAAGTTTAGGATTTAATCACAGGCTACCCTTTTTGCTACAAACAACAAAAGTGCTCATCTGAAGCTTACCCACAAACTTCTGTGGGGTGGAGCTTTTACGCTTTCCCATGTTGCTTGTCAGCTTCTCTATAACAGCAGGTCTTTCAAAAGGCACCAGAGTAACATTGTTGTCCATCCCAGCTTCTTGCTCCTTACAATCTTCCATAGTAGAGACTACATAAAACCAAAAAGCCAAATCAGAAAGATCTAACTACACTTCCAATAAATGTTTAATTGATAAATAGAATGATCAACATGGTAAACTTTGCAAACTATAATTTATCAACTTGTGCCATTAAAAGCACAAGATTTGAGAGTCATTCAGCAATGATCTCCTTTGGTTGGGGATCTCTGGGCTATGACTTTCCTTCCAGGGTCTGAAGGAAAAAATGTCAGAGTGGGGAAAACAATTGCACTGATTCTCCAAGCAAAAAGGCAGGGAAGAGGAAGAGGAATGTTACTAACAGATGATGATCACAGATACGAGGGTATGTTTCTCTAAGTAATTGCATAAGCCAAGAATCTACAAGTCCTTTAGATAAAAAACATACTTTATTCTCCAACATATTAACTCTCATGGAATCAATAGAAAGTTAAGTAGCCTGATATGAAACACATTATAATGGCAACATTTCAAAATACTACCTTTATTACCAAAAACAAAGCTAAAAAATAGCCTTCTATGTTTGGAATTATGCTGATTTCTATATTTTATTTCTAAACTAGCTCTGCTTTTGTCATAACAGTGTGATGCCAAAGCATACACAATATCGTTCTATCCAAGCAAGGAAAGGTGAGAGTCCTAAGAAACCCTATTCTTGAAGATTGATAAATGAAGGCTTACATGATGCAATCTACATCAAGGCATGAAGGGAAGGGAGGTTACTGAAGGAGAAAAAAAGAAAGACTGCAAGTATATCATCTTTTCTTCCCAGTATAAAATGGAAATGTTTATAACCCTATTCTCAGGACAGATCCAGAAGGAGTGAAAAGGGTGACTGTGGGGAGTCGATACCTGCAGCTTCTGCTCATCATACCATCCCTATACTTTCTGTTGAATGCCTGCATACAAATTTATTCTCTGCAAATACTATTTTTACAAGCACTTTGCTCCTTCTGGTAAAACCTAAGAAGTTTGGAAATTAACAGGATTGATGCTTAAGCCTTACCAGGGCAACTGCAGCAGGATAGGCTCTCCACTCCACCTGTGGAAAGCATGAGATGCTCAAGAGGAATGCTTGTGGGATCTGCCCCACAGCCTATCTTGAACTGTGGTGGGAAATTCAATTCTCAGATGAGTAGAATCAATTAAAGCAAGGTGATATATAGGCTTTATTATGTCATTAAAATGTTTATTATCTCATTAAAACAATTCCACAGATTTGCAATGGGAAATGCTTTTTCTTTTTGGTGTCTGGCATTCCTATACTGCCCTGTCCTCTTCATTTATGAGAGAAGTATTCTTCCCTGTTTTATTGCGTCATTGTCTTAGCTCCCCCTGTTTTGGCTTCCAAAGGAAAATAGGCACAGGAAATAATCTGAGCTCCATTACCTATACTAACCTGAGATCTTTTATCTATGGATATCTATGCTTACATCATCTATTGCTTATGCATTGTCTCATCTACTTTTATGAGTGTATAAATATAAGTGTATCCCTTTGTTGGGTGGAGTCTCTTGCAATATTCTTTGGAGGAAGTCCCACCCACATGTGAATCTTTCAAAAAGAGACTGAACTGCCATCTGTCAAAATGGTATAGGGTCTGCTTGGGCGGGGGATGGACTAGATGACCTACAAGATCCCTTTCAATTCTGTTAATCTATAACACTGCAGTAAGCCTTGATGATTTGCTTTGGGTCCTGCATTTGATTCCACAACTGTTTTTCAAATAGCATACATTAATCTGGATATGATCACTGGACCATGAACCGATGTTATATCATCTCACTGAGAAACATCATAACTTGCTTAAATGTATCTTTTATGTTGCTTTTATAAGTTGAAATGTAATCTTTGATTCAATAGCTTGGAAAAGACTCTGGAGGAAATTAGCGGGCCTCTGATTGACTAATGTCTCCTTAAACTATATCACTACATACCACTACCATTCAGTCAAAAATAACTACATAGGCAACTTAATTGAACCTATCACTTCTTATAAGGTACTAAATTAAGATGTATATTTGCCCCGGTGTTCACTTTTATATCAATGAAATCACTGAGGTTTTGGCCAAGTCATATTTGTCCATTGGCATATTTCTATTCTTCAAAAAAGGGGAATAGAAAGAAAAAGAAACTTCATGATTGAAGGCAAAAAGTAACTTTCCCCTTCATCCTCAGCAAGTATACTCAACATTTTATCACTGTCTCTTAAAGTACAACCAAGTACAACTCCATTCCATACTTTGCACCATTTCTACACATCTCTAAATCTTTAGCTCTCCTGATTAATTGGCAAAAGGACAGTAAAATGAACAAAAATAGCTAACAGCATGTATATAAACTCCCTTTTCATTTAATCTAAATGCCTCTTTTAATTATTAAAATCTAATTCCACTTAATATTTAAGCATTACAAAAAATTAAAAATTATTAAAATTATCTGAAAAAACTCACTGAATCCTCCATAGGAAAGTCACAATTGCCCACATTCAGATACAAAGGCTGAACTTGCATCATGAGCATGTCCATTATATATCTTATGGTGATCAAATCTCCAATCTACAACTCTTAGTAGGCTTAATTGTTCTTGTGATTATTAGATTACTGATATTCTATGAGATTAATTCTCACAAACCTCTAAGAAGGTTGTAAAATGTATTAATAGCCAAGGATTATTTCATGTAATTTTCTATAATTTCCTTTTTTTTATTCACCATGTTTGCTGTATGTTACTTTTATGATTGTACATAAATAAACAATCATAAACCCAAAACATTAAAAGCAATGTTATTTAAAGATAATCAAGGTAGAGGTTATATGCATTTCTATTCCAGAAGATAGGAACCATAACACGAAGCCAGTTAAAAAGTGCCCATGGTATACTTCATACAACATGGGCAGAAACCATTATTTTCTAACTTATCACCATCATTCTGATTTATTAGCTATCTTAGCCAAAATTTGGGTCATGTGCAGACTTGATATAGATTTCTTTCATTCTGTCATCCAAGTCATTATTAAAAATGCTGAAGACTATCAGGCTGCAGTATTTCCTTGAGTTTGATAACCATTCTTTGAGTACATGTTTAGGCCAGGGGAAGGTCAATCCAGCCCATGTTATGGATCACAAAGTCATGGAAGTTATTTAAGAAACGTTTTGCTGAAATAAAAATGCATTATTACTACAACAATTAGATAATTAATTAAGAAATTTATTTTATCAAAAATGAAATAATAGACTTCTTTTTGATAAATAGAAACTAATCACTGCATGATATTTATGGGGCTTACAAATGAACTAATGGATTATTTGATTACTTATTTATTTATTGAGTAATTGATTTATGATTTAGAATCTTCCCAGTAACACTATAAGATTAATTGATCTGTAATTTGATGGAATTTTACCCATTCACCAGGATTTCTCAAAAAACAAAAACAAAACTCCTGGCCCACAGGCTGGATGCTCACACACTAGCCAACCCATGTCCAGTTTAATGAAGTGGGGGGAGTCCCAATATGTCACGTGATGCCACCATGATGACATGAGTTTGACACCCCTGAACTAAGGTTTTATTTTTAGGCTTTTTCAGCTTTTGTCTGAAGCAAGACATTTTTACTCTTTTTCCTGAAAATTCAACTGTAAGAATTTTACCCGTTCACCAGGATTTCTTAAAAAGCAAAAACAAAACTTAAAACATAAAGGTTTGGCCAGATCATAACCAAATTCCTTCAATATTATAGGATATAATTTATTGGGTCTTGAAGACATAACCTCTTTCAAGGTAACTATGAAAATTGTCTCATATTTTTATAAGTATTAGTTTACAGTCCTGCCTATTCCATTATTACTAAATGTAAAACATAAAAAGAGTGGAGTAAATATCCAAGTTTAACTGAAAAGGTAAACAAATAATTAGAATGGATGAATAGAATTCTAGTTTATTGTATGTTTTTGTTTTGAAAAGAAAAGCAACTAAGGAAGGCTTCAAATAGATATGGAAAACAAATGACAGAAAGATTTAAATGTTAAGATGCAGTTTAACTTTGCCAGACCTAGCACTGTTCTATCCAAAGAGAAAAAATGTTAATGATATAATGATCCAAATGGGAGACAAAGAAAAAGAAACCATTATGCTTTCTGTATGACCTGATCCAGGGGTGGGTTGCTCCTGGGATTACTGCAAGTTCGCTACTGTAAGTCCAACACTGGCCATTGGGGGCGTACAACTAGCCCCCGTGGAGAGGGCGCGCAACTTGGGTGTCCTCCTGGATTCCCAGCTGACCATGGAGGACCATGTGTCGGCCGTGGCCAGGGGGGCATTCTATCAGGTACGCCTGATACGCAAGTTGCGCCCCTTACTGGACCGGGGAGCCCTTCGCACAGTCACTCAGGCATTGGTGACATCCCGGCTGGACTACTGCAACGCTCTCTACATGGGGCTCCCCTTGAGGTGCACTCGAAGGTTGCAGTTGGTCCAGAATGCGGCCGCGCGGGTAATTATGGGTGCCTCAAGGCAATCCCACATAACACCTCTCCTGCGTGAGCTGCACTGGCTACCTGTGGCCTTTCGGGTGCGCTTCAAGGTGCTGACGACCATCTTCAAAGCGCTCCATGGCTCGGGGCCTAGCTATATTCGCGACCGCCTCCTGCCCCATACATCCCTTCAACCGATCCGCTCCCACAGAGAGGGCCTTCTCAGGGTACCGTTGGCCGGGCAATGCCGGTTGGCGGTGCCCAGGGGAAGAGCCTTCTCTGTGGCGGGCCCTGCCTTCTGGAACGACCTACCCCCCGATCTATGCACCATCGTGGACCTCCGCCTTTTCCGCCAATGTCTTAAAACCCATTTATTTCAACAAGCCGGCCTAGCATAACCCCCGTTCTGACTTTTATAGGGATAATTTTTATAGGGATAATTTTTTAATTTTAGAGTTTTATTAATTTTAGCACAGGGAATATTTAATTAATTTTTAACAATTTTGTATTTTTGTATGATTTTAATGACGCCTGTGCGCCGCCCTGGGTCCTTTTTTAGGAGAAGGGCGGGGTATAAATTTAATAAAATAAAAATAATAAATAAACGTGTGTGTGCTGGTTGCCAAAAAATTGTTCTGCACACGTGCAGAACATTAAAAAAGGAGTAAAAAACATGCTGGCAATGGCATGAGTAACCAGGGAACTAGTAAGGGGGTGTGGCCATCCATCCATCCCTACTGGTTCGGTGACCCAGGCACAATTTTCACTTCCGGTTCATTCGAATTGGTGCAAACTGGTAGCAACCCACCTCTGACCTGATCGACCCAGGGTTAATTATATTTATGTAAGAAAAGTGGAATATGTCATTCTAGTCTAACAAAGGCAGAAAGCAGTTAGGATTGCCCAATTCTGAGTAGAAAAATAGTGATAAAGCAAAATTTATTAACATATCTCCCTCTACTCCCATTGCTCTGTTATTTATTCTGACTGAACAAACAATAACACAGTTGCTATTTTAATTTTATACAAATCTATTTATGAATAATAACTGTTTAATAGTTAAACTGACAATGGAATATTGTACTTCTTGGGGTGAGGGGTGCCACCAGATCAAGGTCATTGCCTGAGTTAGTCCCTGCAGTTTTCTTGGCAAGCAGTGGTTTGCCCTTGTATGCTTCCTAGTGATGCAAGTGAATGACTGGCCTGAGGTCATCCAGCTGGCTTCTCCCTACTGGGACAACTCAGTCAGTGGTGAGATTCAGCTGGTTTGCACTGATTCAAGTGAACCAGTTGTTAAATTACAACCCCACCTGCTATCAAAGTGGATCCTGGGTGCTGCAGTGTGCTGCAATGGAGAAATGGGCAATGGGACATCGAGCATGAGAGAAGGAGGATGCCTCTTTTCCTCTTTCTTCTACCTGCTCTCGCTCCTTTCCTTGTGCCGGCCACTCTGTTTCCTGTTTTTCCATTGCAGTGCAGCACCCAGAATCCACTTTGATATTGGGTGTGTATCAGTGGTGGGTTTCTGCAGGCTCGCACTTACTCGCGAGAGTCGGTTGGTGAAATTTAGAAAACCAGTGAGAGGGGGTTCCACCGGCATACCTGGAAGTAAATCTGGCCCACCGCTGCCAGTGACCCAATGGGAAGGAAAGGAAGGAAGAAAGGAAGGAAGGAAAGAAGGAAAGAAAGAAAGAAAGAAAGAAAGAAAGAAAGAAAGAAAGAAAGAAAGAAAGAAAGAAAGAAAGAAAGAAAGAATTTATCATCACAATTGAGTCCAAAGTTTTGGTTGCTAAGCAAGAGCATTGTTAAATGAGTTTCACCACATTTTAAAAGGTGGCCACTCCCACCCTGTCACATGACTGCCAAGCCACGCCCACAAAATAGGCCACACCTACAGAGTAGGTTCTAAAAAAATTTGAAACCCACCACCGGTGTGTATGTTTAATTTTACAACCAGTTCGCCCAGGGTCAGGTTTGCCTTCGCGGGATGTTTGTCCTACATGTGTGGCAGAGCTGGAGGAAAGGGATGGGCCACACCTCTCACGATAGACCAGACCCTGGGTGATCCAGTTGTTAAATTATTTCAATTACTAGCCTGATGCCTTTAGCAAACTGGCTTTCCTAAATCAGTTAGTCATATTGAATTTAAGGAGTTAGAATTGTGAATTGTAAGCTTTGGGATGAACTAATTTGGAAACTGAATTTGTTAGCATCCCAAACTCTTGGGCTAAGCAGTTAGCAGCAGAAGTATGATTTGCACATAAAGCAATAAGTTTCTAGAAATACATTATAGTATAGAAAATCACTTTAATTTACATTTAATTTTATGCACTTTAAGAAATATATATATATATATATAATTCTAAATGGAATTGGCTGGGTAATAAATTAATCTTAAATCCCCACAACTCTTTTGCATTTTCTTTCCCACTATGGCTCATAGATATATAGCCATTAGAGAAGTACTAGCAAGTCTCTGGCCAGTCTTCAATTCTCTCAAATTATATTGTGTTTTTTTAACCTTCCTATTCTTTTTATGTCTACCCATCTCCCTTCCCATAAGAGATGGGAACTCTCTTCAATTTGGTATTGAGCGGTCATTTTAACCAGTCATCTTTTTCTAAAACAGAGCATGTTACCAGACACAGGGGGTCTAGAGCTAAAAATTATTATTTTAATTATTGGCATTTCACCTTGAGGAGTTGCTTGGTTTTTCTTTTTCTCCATTTAATGATATTTAATCCAGTTAATATGGTCAATATTGTTTCCTTCTTTTACCCCCCACCCCATCATCTGATATTTTGAAACAGGTATTTCAACAAACAAATTAACTGTTGTATTGTGTATGTTTTTAATTTTTGAACCACAAGAATTGTAAACATTTTGGAGATTCTTTTTTAAAGAATGCCAACTGGACAGGACAAGAAGAGTGCAGCTAATATGGCTGTGCATCAATTTATTCCATTGATTTCAATTGAGAATGCCCAATCACAAATCTGTTTTAGCTCAATCTAATCTGACAACCCAGTCTAGTTTATTTCATAAACCTTAACAATTTCATAAGAGTAGAAAACTTGCTAACTTTATCTTTATCATTTGAGCTATTCCACTCTTAAAAACCCATCACAAATACTTGCACATGAGTATAGGATTTGAAGCAAAGCCATGTTACAAATAAACACAATTAAAGATTAAGTTATAGTCTCATCAATTTAAATTTAGCTACTTTTACTGCTGTACCTTACCAGGTAATTCAGCTTCACAGCAATTTCAGGCTAGAAAAGTCTACATTGCAAAATGTACAATTCCTGCACTGGACTTGCCTTAAAAGAACAGAAGAGTTCTGAAAGTAGAAATAACAGTAAAAAAAGAGGAATGTCTCTAAAATACAATCTGCTTTCTACAGGATCAACTCCTCTTCCTGAGTTTCAATCATACAGTTTGTATCCATATTTGCAAAGAGAAGGTGCTGCATTCTTGCTATTTCCTTTTTAATGGAGTTTCCACAATACTAAAGATAGAAGATAGATGGGAAAATATGGCAGAAGAGCATATTTGATACCTCCAATGTATACAGGCAGTGCTGTCTTTATACTAAAAGCCTCATCTTGAGCACTGTAAGCATAAGGGTACACTCTTTCTTCTGGTTTAATCAGCTTCAACTATTAAACTTCCAAACCATTATCATACCCATTAGTGCTACCACTTGTTTTCTCTGAAGAAGCATGAAAATGAATTAAACAGATGACCTGTCCCTGAGATGCTGCTGCCCATGTCAGCTCACTTTCTGTAGGTATTTTCATATGATGGGGCATTCCATTATATGAAATGGATTATTGCAATGCGCTCTGCGTGGATTGCCCTTGGTTTTCAAATACCTGGAAACAGCTGCTGCTCTCAAATGTGGCAGTATGGTCAGTAATAAAGAATAATGGTAAGCCTATTTCTCATAAACCCAAGGAATGCCCATGTAACACCATTGTTTCATGAGCTGCACCGGTTACCAGTTGGCTATAACCTATGTCCCTCTTCGTGAAGTGGGGCCTAGGGAGGCAGTTGGGCTTGCTGATTGTATACCTGGCTCCCCGCTATGTAACAGCAGCCCTGCCCGAGCTACTCGAGGTGATCGCCGCGATGGCGGTGGAGACCCCCAGACTTATAGTCATGGGGGACTTTAACCTGCCATCGGCGGGCGAAACATCCGAGGCGGCTCGGGAGTTCATGGCTTCCATGACGGCCATGGACCTGACCCAAGTAGTTCAGGGCCCCACTCACGAGGGAGGACACACGCTGGATCTGATTTTTGTCTCTGGACACTGGATTAGTGATCTAGGAACAGGGGATTTAGTCATCTTACCCTTGTCATGGACAGATCACTCTCTCCTTCGGATAGACTTTCCAACCGTCACACCCCACCACGGGGAGGCGGAACCGGAAACACCAAGTTGGTTCCGCCCCAGGCGCCTGATGGACCCGGAAAGGTTCCAGAGGGAGCTTGGGCCAGTACCTGTATCCCTGCCCCGCGGCTCGACTGAGGACCTAGTGGCCGCATGGTATAGTGCGGCCACGGGGGCCTTGGACCGAGTCGCGCCCTTGCGGCCTCTCATGCGGCGTCGAGTCACCCAGGCTCCTTGGTTTACCGAGGAGCTTCGGGAGATGAAACGCCGCAAGAGACGCCTAGAGAGTAGGTGGAGATCTTCTCGATCCGAATCTGACCGAACACTAGTGAGAGACCATATTAGGACTTACTTAGTGGCGCTAAGGGTGGCCAAACGTGAGTATTGTGCCACCCTTATCGCGTCCGCGGAAAACCGCCCTGCCGCCCTGTTTGGGGTGACCCGCTCCCTCCTTCATCTGAGGCCGCGGGAAGCCCCTCTGCAGGGTCGAGCAGAGGAATTTGGAGTTTTCCTGCAGGACAAAATCACTCAGATTCGGAACAAGCTGCCCTCCACTAGTGGCCCGGTCGAGATGCCCGGTGCTGGTCTTGAGATAACGCCTTGGGAGGAGTTCGACTTTGTTACTACCGAGGATATGGACAGGTTGCGGAGGAACCTTAGAGCCACCACATGTTTATTGGACCCGTGCCCCTCCTGGCTTGTACTGGCATCCTGGGAGGTGACACGAGGCTGGCTCCAGGGTATTGTGAATTCATCTCTGAGTGAGGGGTCCTTGCCTACCGTCTTGAAAGAGGCAGTGGTGAGGCCCCTCCTCAAGAAGCCATCCCTGGACCCGGCTTTATTAGAGAACTATCGTCCCGTCTCCAACCTTCACTTTTTAGTGAAGGTTGTTGAGAGTGTGGTGGCTCAACAGTTCCCTCGACATCTGGAGGAAGTTGATTATCTAGACCCGCGCCAGTCCGGCTTCCGGCCCGGTCACAGTACCGAGACGGCATTGGTCGCGTTGGTGGATGATCTCTGGAGGGCTCGGGATAGAGGTTGCTCCTCTATCCTGGTCCTGTTAGACCTCTCAGCGGCTTTCGATACCATCGACCATGGTATCTTATTGCACTGATTGGGGGGGTTGGGGCTGAGAGGCACCGTTTTACGGTGGTTCTCATCCTACCTCTCTGGTCGGTCGCAATGGGTGTTGGCAGGAGGGCAGAGGTCGGCCCCGAGGCCCCCCACATGTGGGGTTCCTCAGGGGTCGGTCCTCTCGCCACTTCTGTTCAACACCTACATGAAGCCACTGGGCGAGATCATCCGTGGTTTTGGGGTGGAGTACCATCTGTACGCTGATGACACCCAGCTGTACATATCCACCCCAAACCACCCCAACGATGCCGTCGAGGTGCTGTCCCGGTGTCTGGAGGCCGTACGGATCTGGATGGGTAGTAACAAACTCAAACTCAACCCGTCCAAGACCGAGTGGCTGTGGTTTCCAGCACCCCGGTTTAGCCAGATAAATCCAACACTGGCCATTGGGGGCGAACATCTTGCCCCCGTGGAGAGGGCGCGCAACTTGGGCGTCCTTCTGGATCCCCGGCTGTCCATGGAGGACCATGTGGCGGCCGTGGCCAGGGGGGCGTTCTATCAGGTTCGCCTGATACGCCAGTTGCGCCCCTTACTAGACCGGGGGGCCCTTCGCACAGTCACTCAAGCGCTCGTGACATCTCGGCTGGATTACTGTAACGCTCTCTACATGGGGCTCCCCTTGAGGTGCACTCGAAGGCTGCAGTTAGTGCAGAATGCGGCCGTGTGGGTGGTTATGGGTGCCTCTAGGCAAGCCCACGTAACACCTCTCCTGCGCGAGCTGCACTGGCTGCCTGTGGCCTTTCGAGTGCGCTTCAAGGTGTTGACCACCATCTTTAAATCGCTCCATGGCTCGGGGCCTAGCTATATACGAGACCGCCTCCTGCCCCATACATCCCTTCGTCCGGTCCGCTCCCACAGAGCGGGCCTACTCCGGGTGCCGTCGGCCGGGCAATGCCGGCTGGCGACACCCAGGGGAAGAGCCTTCTCTGTGGCGGGCCCGGCCCTCTGGAACGACCTACCCCCCGACCTTCGCACTACCTCAGACCTCCGCCTCTTCCGCCAACGTCTTAAGATGTACTTATTCCAACAAGCCGGCCTAGGATAGCCCCCCGCGTCTGACTTTTAAATATAAATTATAATTTGATTATGGTCTTAATAAACGGGTTTTAGCACGGGTGAATTAATTTAATATATTTTTAATTGATGTATATTGTATTTATGGTTTTATATAATGCCTGTGCGCCGCCCTGGGTCCTAACAAGGAGAAGGGCGGGGTATAAATTTAATAATAAGATAGATATGTCATTAAACCTACAACTTTCAGGCCATGCAGCCTGATTATTCAAAGGACTGTCTATCTCCTATAATTTTCCTTCTTCCATAAAATCTGACAGAGAGGATAGTATAACTCCTGATTATCATCGCTCACAGAACCATTTTGCTCCCACCCTGATGATGGTCCAGAAGGTACTGAAAAATTGGCCCTTTTCCCAGGCCTGGGAGTAGAGTGGCTAGTGAGCCCTGTAACATTTTGTTCTGTTTCTATGTTTTTTCTTTTTTCTGAAGGCATCTCTCTCTCTCTCTCTCTCTCTCTCTCTCTCTCTCTCTCTCTCTCTCTCTCTCTCTCATTAAATGCTTACGAATGTCCTGCAATATGTGTGACTGAAATATGCTAATTTAAGATAAACCTACAATATATGTCTGTGGTGATGGTGGCGGCGCGTCCTCTTTAATAGTAAAACATTCTAGTAAAAACTCCAGTTCACAGAAATGACACAGCTGATAATTAATTTATATCTCTTTATATAAATAGGTTTGGTAGCCTATCAAGTAGGCTACCAAGAAAGAAGATTTGCTATGTCAATTATTTCCTTGTTACCATTTGTTCAGCCATCTTTTGCTGAGACACACACAATAAATTTTCATTTTCTATGTATCCATGGGATCTCCCTTTTATCTTTTTAATTTTGCATCTACTCTTTGTAGATAACTTCCCACAATTCATAGTGCTATTTGTTGTGAAAGTTCTTTTAAAGAATAATTAAATGAATCAGTAAGACACAGAGAAAATAACATTATCACTCTAATATGTAAGTATTTTAAAAGTTTTTCACAATATGGTATCTACTGTACAGGTTTTTTTGTTTTTAGGTTTTCATCTGTTACAAAAACATACCATAGCTGTTTGGTCAGAAAGAACGTTGAAATATTTGTCACACTTCACTCACTTCTCTTGCCCTGATCTCAATGTTTAAATTATTTCAGTCAATAATTTCTTGGAGAGTATTGAATGCTACTCCAGTACTATAGTCCAAATCAAAACTGGGTCAGCCAACAGAATAACTCAGGCAAGTATAACTGGAACAGAGGTTTGAAGTAATGGGACACAGTTCCTGAGGATTATATTGTTTTGTATTGTTTAAATATTTATTCAAATAAGCCTTGTTCTTTCATGCACCAAGCCTCCTCGTCAACATTTAAAAATAACACAGAGAAACCTTAAATAACTTTAAATAAGTAATTGAAGAAACTTGTTACTTGCAATGGACACAATAAATAGCCCATAAAAAATTAGAAAACACATCCAGACCAGAGGTGGTATTTAGCAGGTTCTGACCAGTTCTGGAGAATCAGTAGCAGAAATTTTGAGTAGTTTGGAGAACCAGTAAATGCCACCTCTAACTAACCTGGCTGCATCCATTCTCTGCCTCCCGAATCTCAGCTGATTGGAAGGAAATGGGGATTTTACGGTAACCTTCCCCTGGAGTGGGGTGCAAATGGAGATTTTACAGAAGCCTTCTCCTGCCACACGCACCACGCCATGCCATGCCCACAGAACCAGTAGTAAAATTTTTTGAATCCCATCACTGATCCAGACACAAACCTTTTCAAAGAAGAAGTTCTCTGAATAACTAAAAGTCACCATGAAAGGGGTTTGATTAGAAATCTTGGCAAAAGTGATGCCATAACTTGTCAGACATTATATCTCTAATGCCTCTATGTTTGCCAAAACTATCACCAAAATGGAATTATTTCTCATACATCAAAAACAAAAGAGTAAAACTTTCAAAAATATGACTTCCAAATATATTTAATTTCTTGTTTTATAAATTAACTCTAGATGCAGAAATATATAGAAGCATAAAACTCATACTCGCAGGACTCTGAAACCCAGAAAATACAATACAGGAAGCAGAAAGAGTCGAATGCTAGGCAAAAAAATATCTCTCCTGCAAATTCATCAAAATCAAAGTAGCATTACAAGCCCAGATGACCTGACTCAGTCAGTCATTGTATATCGATCATTGACCAGCCCCGACCTGAGTCACTCATATTCCTCATTACATGTTCCTGGTCACAGATGGTTCCTATTCTTTTAGATGATCATGCAAAAAAAAAAAAGTGTGTGTGAGAGAGAGAGGGAGGAGAGGGAGGGAGGGAGGGAGGGAGAGAGAGATTTATTTTCTAACAATACAGGGAGGGAGAGAGAGAGAGATTTATTTTCTAACAATACAGCAGACCAGTCACCTGCTTCTAAGTCTGTTGCATGACTGAAGAAGATCAAAAGGCAGAGAGAGAGGATTGCTATGCTCAGGTCAAAAATGAGGCCATAGTCTGGCAAAGCAACTGCAGTCTTCATTCCGTCTTGCATGCAGATTTCCACTGTCTTGCTTGCTTTTTAACTGTACAGTTTGTTGGGATATCCTATTTAGCAAAGTTGTGCCAATTTGGAAGTGTCTTTTTTCTTATAATTTACAAAGACATTGACAAAATTTGCCAAACTATATATCACAAAAAAGGTCTGTAATGATTCAGCATTATGTTCAAATACAGGCCATAAATGGTCCCTTCTAATTTTCTCCCATACTAGGGAAAGCTCTTTCATTTTTTTAAAGTTTGTAAGAATCAAGAGGAGGAGGTCTCTCCTTCCCTGAAGAACCCTATAGCTCCAAAGAAAAGAAATACCTATTTGAATAATGTGAGAAGCAACAAGCGATATTTGAGAGTTGAAAGTGGTATTGGTAAACTCATTACTTTGTCTTATACAAACCATAGATCACTCTGAGCATTACAGTAGTGTAACGGATATATAAATGTTGAAAAAATCTGTCAGGTAAGATACCTGTTCTTCAGGTTGACTGGGTGAAACATGCATTCTAACCCTTTGTAACTCTGAAAGAAAAAGTCCCCAAAGTTTACTTCCAGTGATGTCTTTATGTCATACAAGGGCCTTCTGGAAAATGAGTTACCTATCACTCTTTTAACAGATTACATACAGATAGACTAATGAGAACATCCACAGAAGGCTCACTAGATTAATTATACTAGGTGAACCTCAGTGGTGGGTTTCTGCCAGTTCGCACCAGATCGGGAGAACCAGATGGTGAAATTTACCGATCCAGTGAGAAGCGGTTCCATCGGAGGACCCAGAAGTAAGTTCCAGAACTCCTGCCGCGTCCGTCTCCCTATGCTCCGAAAAGCGTTGTGGGTGGAGGTCCCTTACTGGCGGGCAGGAGTCCTAGAACCTGCCTGCCAGCAAAGGACTTACCCGGATTCGTTTTTCTGAGCAAGGGGAAACAGAAGGTAGTTTGTGCCATCCGTCTGCCCCTGCTCAGAAAAGCCAGCCCAGGAATGTCCCTTACTGGCGGGCAGGCGTCCTAGAACCTGCCTGCCAGCAAAGGACTTACCTGGATTCGCTTTTCTGAGCAAGGGGAGATAGAAGGTACTTTGCATCATCTGTCTCCCCCTGCACAGAAAGCAATCCCGGGCCCAACCTCATAAAGCGGTGAGGAAAGATCCACCTTTAAAGATAGGAGCCTTAACTGCCGTTGAGGCCTGCTGCTCGAAGAAGCAGGCAGAGGAAGCAATCACTCCTTTTTCCAGGTTGGTTTGGCTGCAGTGCTTACTTCGTTTCCCACCCGTTAGCTTTTGCCAGGCTCCATTTTTGCGACAAACCCGTCCCCTTCTCTTTTCGAGGCTGCAGAGTTGACTGGTTTCCATGTGCATTGGTGGCTGTGGCTCTTGGGGCTAACGCGGAGGGGGAAGCAGCTTGGGAGAATTTTTTTTTTCCAGTTTTTAAAAAAATAAATATTCTTGAAAGGGTAAAGAGGAATGACTTGTGTGAGAATCACCAATTGTAATGTATCATTTAGAGACTTCCAATTTGTTCTGCATGTCCATAACTGAGTTTGTCTATTTATTAAATTTATATACCTCCCATCTCACTGATTCGGGACAGCTTACAATGCCATAAAAGCTAATAGACAAGCATTAAACAATTAAACAATTAAATGAAGGCTAAAAATCCATGAGAATGAAACACTGCAGAGATGGTCTTTTTATGTTGGTCTCTTAGGGACAGTACCCCACCTCCATATTTTTTCTCAGCTTTGATTTATTCATTTGATCAAATTTTGAAACCAACCATCTCCCTCACAAAGGGACTCCCGGCAGTGTACAAACAAAAAAATTAAAACCTAAAAAAAAGCATATAAAATTTGAAAGAGGCAAAGATGATTAAAATGCTAAAACTGAATTAAAATTAAAACTTTCAGTTTTCCCTTGCATCAAGACTCTCCAACAGAAGAGACTCTTGATAGCTCCAGGTTGAAATGAGGGGTCCTGGGTGCTCTCTGAGCTTGGTGGTTTTCTTGCAGATGTTTCACTACTAAACTAGGTAACAGCATCAGTGCTAGAAGGGAGTGGGGTTGAGGGGGAAGGAGGAGAAAGATAGAAGGACAAAAAAGAGAACAAGAAGGAGAAAGAGGAGGTGGAGGATAATGGGATCCTTGCTGCTTTTTGAGCTTGGTAGTTTTCTTTCAGACGTTTCATTACCAAACTAAGTAACATCATCAGTGCTAGAAGGGAATGAGGTTGTGGGGAAAGGAGGAGGAGGAGAAGTATAAGGACAAAAAGGAAAAAGATAAGGAGGGAGACAACAGTGGAGTCCTTGGTGTTCCCTGAGCTTGGTGGTTTTCTTGCAGACATTTCCTGACCCAGCTAGGTATCTCACACCGATGACAATAAAACATCTGCAAGCAAACCATTGAGACCACAGAGCATTTATTTCTTCATTTATTAAATTTATATGCCTCCTACCTCATGGTCATCATGAGCTCCTCATCAGGATCTTCCACAATGACCGGCCTCAGAATTATATCTCCACAGTCTCAAATTTTATTTATTGTGTATAGAATATTTTAATGGTTTTATTTTAATTTATTATGTATAGAATATTTTAATGGTTTTAATTTATCCTTTATAGAATATCTTTTTTATAATTATTTTAGGGAATTTTTATTTATTTATTGTTTATAGAATATGTTTATTACAAGAAATGTTATTCCTTTTTGCAAATGTTTTATTTGTGGTACAATCTGTTACTTTTAAGTGTGCAGGTTGGTGCATAGTTTATGTGTCTCAAGGTGGCTGTTTTTCTATGGGCAGGCCAGGTTGGCTCAAGGCAACTTTGCCAGATTTTGTGTGTTTCTGTGTGATAAATAGGTTTTTTTTCTAAAGGGTTAGGGGTGCAAGGGTCTTGTAATTTGACAGCTTTAAGACTTGCATGCTTCAAATGCCAGAGTTTCTAAGCCAACATTTTGGCTGCTAAATAAGAGCGTTGTTAAGTGAGTTTCACCACATTTTACAAGTTGGCCACACCCACCCAGTCACATGACTGCCAAGCCACTTCCACCTGCTAACATGGCCAGCAAGCCACTCCCACAAAGCAGGCCACACCTGCAGAAGAGGTTCTAAAAAATTTTGAAACCCACCATTGGTGAACCTTTTCCACACCGAGTGCTGAAAGGGGAGAGAGAGCGCACTCCTCTGGGAGGCAACCTGGAAGGGAGCTGCCCAGGGGGCATGCGCGTGCCAGAACATGAACTTCCAGTTTCCAGCATGCTAGTCATCCGGTTACTAGCACACATGTGTGCATGACAATCAGTTGGCCAGTGCGCATGTTTGTTCTGTAAATTGGAAGACCAGCTCTTCCAGTTTCTGGCACTGCTGCATGCACGAAGGTCAGCTTATTGTCATGCGCACATGCCCACCAGAAACCCGTAAGCTGAATGGGCAACGCCACATGTGCCAGGCAAAATGGCTCCGTGTGCCACTTCAGGCACATGTGCCATAGGTTTGCCATCACGGTACTAGGCAGTGAAAATACACAGTTATGAGTATCTCTTGAGTCCATATTTTAAAATTTTGCATTGAATGATATTTGTGATTCTTTTAATTTGCTTTTAAAACGTGACCTAAATCTCAGGCATCTTAATCCAGATGCTTCATTACAGAATATTGTTCATTTTTTCACAATAACTGCCAACATCATCAATTTGATAATGCACTTTATAATGCTTGATCTGAACAGCATAGTGTCCCCACCATATCTGCTAGCAATAAGTTATCAAGAACTTGAAAAAAACTGCATTTGTGGAAATTAAAGGGAAAAAGCATAGCATTGTAACACATATCTGTTGTCAGGTTTAACAACTAATGATACATAAAACACTACATTATGTGGACAAGATGATCCATTAATAAAAACAAAATAATATGCTAATATTCATTAATGCCATTTTACAGTCTTTCAATTTAAGGAAATTAACAAACCAGAAGAAAATTTCCCATTTTGGAGGCCAAATTCTTTGTATTCTCTTTTTTCCCCTTAATGGAGTGGGTCTAGGGGTAGGGAGAAAGGTTGTGAGACACCTGCCTGCTCCAAAATTAACAACAGAACTGGTGGCCAATTTGTCTGCATATGGATCAAAATTAAAAAACACCATTTGCTTCCTCCACCAAACAATTCTGATGATGATAGGCTATTTCTTCTGCAAAAGTTGAGGGTTTACACAATTATATAAATTTAATAAACTTTAACTTTATAATGCATATTTGTTCCTTTCTTGTAAATTGCAAATAGGAGCAAGAGCAACAGCTACAACATTTCCACTCACCATGATGACTTATCACTTGCCCTGTGGCCTCTATAGTGACATTTTGAAGGTAGTTGTGACAGCGCTCCTTGTGTTCCTCCAAAGAACTGCGCTGTTTGTAGCTTCGTCCACAGTAGTTACATTTATGAGGTTTACCTACTGTGGGGAGAAAAAAGTACTTTATTATGTTAAATCAGTATTGCTGACATCATTACCAATGGTCACTTGATACTATAACTAAAAACAAACATATAAACTTATTCCCTTCTGTAATATTTATCCATTTACCTTTTCTCTACTTCACTGCATTACTTCTACCGAACAAATGCATATAGATCCTGAAAATACTATGTTCAGATTATTTCTAAAATGGAATACATTCATGCAGGTAGGCCCAGTGTTGTCAAACCACGCAGCTTAAACACATTTTTTTGCATCAAAATAGAGAAGAGTTTGAGATTTCAATGTACTGTAGGCCAGAAAGATCTCCTGGGTGGATAGTATTTTCTAAACGTAAATGAATAGTCCAAGCAAAAAACATGTTTCTAATGCTTTTGCCAAACAAAGTAGAAACAGAAATGAATGCCATTAAATGCAAGGCTATGGTGTTATCCTAGTATTCTTATAGCTTCAGATATAAACTGTTGGTAAATGAGCAGAAGCTTTATAATCAAATGTATAGCAAAACAATAGTATTTATTTGTGTGATCTAACTATGATAGTCAGTTGGGCTCACTATCAGCTTGCTCTAAGTACGTGCAATCTAGGGATATTCAGCTCTTTGTATTCTAAGTACAAGCAACATAGATAATGGTATAACTTTTAAAACTAATTAGAACATAGCTAATGCTTTGGAGAAATAAAATCCAATATTGCCAACCCTTTCAAAACTCCACCAGAATTATCCTAGTCCAAGTCAGCTAGCTATTCCTGATGCTCAGTTGGCCAAGCACATCCCTGCAACCCATGTCAGTCAAAGAAGGAGTACTCTGCCACACTTGAGTAGGTGGGGAATCATCTTCTCTAAAACTGTTTTTGCATTTTTTTAATCTGGAAAATATAACATAAATTGGTACTATCATTTCTTGTTATTTTGATGCTAACCTTTTGTAGATTCATTCTAGGACTGCATTGGCTTTTTTGGTAATGTTGAATGCTGAATCTTACTTAAGTGGTGGTTTACTATTCACTCTTCAAGGTTTCAAATGAACATTGACAATGACCACTAATTCTTCAAAAGCTTATATAGTACACATAATGTTACCTTAATCATATCAATGCTACAAGCACAAGCCACAAGCATATTGTCTGCTAACTGTAACAATACAATATCAGTCATGTTTTCACCAGTATGCCAACATGCACCATTAAGCCCCAGTTTACCCATCTCATATGCTCAGGCTATTCTATGCAAGATCCTCTGATCTGTATCTTGCCAACCTAATGGTCCATGCACCGTAGTGACACATTAATAATACTGTAAAAACTTAGTAACAAAAACAGGGACCTTGTGTTTCCATCCTGAAATGCTGAGGAAACACTACAGATCAGTTACCTTTTTAATCTTCAGAATGACTTGAATATGAAGTATCTTTAAAACAAGGAAAATGAAGTAGAATCTGAGCAGAAATGGCATTTATATTAGCATGTTTGGATAGATGATACAATTGCATTTCCCAGCATGATTCATCTTCATCTGGCTTGCCTTAAACAAACTAAATATGCCCAACTCTTTTAATGTCTCCTCAAAGGAGCAACTTCTAGCCCTCTTATCACCTTGATATTTATTTATTATATTTGTATCCAATGAAATGGTCCCCATTACCGATTGAATATCATACCTACTACATTTCTCTGGATTACTTTTCTTTGAACCCATTTCAGCCTCTGCATGTTCATTGTAAGTATGGGACCCAGAACTGGACACACATTTTTCAAATATGGCTTAACAAGAATATGTGGAAGTATTATGCGTCCTGATCTTGATGCTAGGTTTTTGTCAATGCATTTAGACTTCCCCTTGGTTTTTTGAGTGGCTTTGTTACATTACTTGCAGAAAAATTTGATCCTTCTCTGAAGTCAGGCTTTCTTAAACCTATATTATTCTTTAGATTTTCCTACCTAGATGCAGGATTTAACACTTTTCACAAATGGATATTATCCTATTGAATTTGGTTGAGTGTTACAGTCTGTCAAAATAATTTGTAATTATTATTTGATCTGAGTTATGAAATAGATTTCAATTCCAAAGCTTGCATCATACAAAAATCTGTAAGTACTCATGTAGTCCAGTCAGAAAAGACAACTGAGACAGTCTATGACAGAAAGTACTCTTCAAATATTGGAAAGGGTGTAACTTATAAACTCAAAATCCATTTCCTTTGATCCTGAGAGCAGGGCAAAAATCAGTGGATTTCAGTTTCAAGAGGGCAGATTCTTAGAAAAAGTTTCTTAAGATCTACAGTGGGAATGATAGTCACCTTCCTTGGACTGGATGCTTTCAAGGAAAGGTTAGCCAGTTGTCTATGCAGAGGCTCTAATCTGTAGCCTTGCATTGAGCAAGAAATTAGTTTCAGTGGCCAAAACAGCTTCTTTTCATTCCAGGATAGTCCTTTCTCTTCCTTCTCCTTGCTGCTGCCTGATCGTTTGTCTGACATTTATTTATTCACTGAGATTAGCAGAGATGGACCAGAAAGATGAAGGAACAATACTGCATGTCAGGACAAGAGGAGCCTCCCAAAACCTGGAGCTGGTATAGAACAAGGTTTTCAAAATCCATATAGCCATAATTCCATAGATCTTTCTCTATTGAAGAGCAAAAACTGAACAGACTTGTCTATGTATACAAGTAATTTGGATTACATCATCATTTCCCTTGTGTTGAAGTAAGTTCTTCACTTAACAATCAAGGGATAGATGGGCAATTTGCCAAGGGCTCAAGGGCCACAATTTGAATATAAACCTTAATTAGTTTGAATAATCCCTGCCAAGATGTTTGTTTGAACTTGTATTTTCCTTGAAAGTACTAAATTGCCTTCATCTTTCTAGCTATATGCAATAAGACTCCATTATAGGTGCCAAATAAAGTTGTGAAGTAAGACCATTAATAACCTAGACCAGTGATGGCTAACCTTTTTTGGCTCACGTGCCAAAAGCGGGGGGAGCGCGGGGGGGGTCGTGCGTGGGCGTGCCACACCCATAATGCTATGTGCGCGACCCCCTGCTTTTGGCACGCTTTTTTCACCCTTCCCAGGCTCCAGAGGCTTTCTAGGAGCCTGGGGAGGGTAAAAACAGCCTCCCCTCCCCACCTCCAGAGGCTTCAGGAGCTTCCCTGAAGCCTCCAGAGGCGAAAAACAGCCTCAAAAGAAAGCCTAAATCAGCTGGCCAGCGCACACATGCGCACTAGTGCTGACAGGGCAACGCCTCACGTGCTCTAAGAAATGGTTCCGCGTGCCACCTTTGGCACCAGTGCCATAGGTTCGCCATCACTGACCTAGACTAAGAAAGCTGTTGCTATCATAGAACACGGGACCATAACTTTTATTTGCTGTATAAAAAGCAATGGAAGCACGTGGACAAAGATTCTAATATACCTTCAGGAGTGTTTTGGTTTTTATGTTAAAAGTGAAATAGAATGGATTATTTAAGAGTCTCTTTCCTACAAGCCTTCAAGGAGGAGAATGTATTTTGTGCAACAGGACATGTGCCCACTGCAAGATACAACTAATTTTGAATACAAATGTAAATAACTACCTATATACAAACATTCAACATACAATTTAATGTAGGCATAGAGACAGGACAGCCATACCAAACAAACAAACAAAATTGTATGAAATATTGCTATGAGTATTTGTGAAACCCCTAAAATTTGTCAAAATAAATCGATTGATATTTGGAGATCTCTTTTCTTTCTTTTAATATATGTCATCATTTTGAAAAATAAGACTGAAATCTAGTTAATCTGTATTTTTCTCACTGCATTCATCCAATCACTTATATAAAATCTTGATCACTGAAATCCTATTATTTAGGAAAAAAATAAATCTAATGGATCACAGCACCATCAATATAAGCAGAGTAATTATTCCATACTGGTAACATCTTTCTTTCTAAAAAAAAAATTGCAACCAAATAATAGCAGATATATTTTGCAATGCCTATCAGTTAACCTTGCAGAACATCTTCAATGTTCAAAGATGAAAACTTCATTCAAAGATGAACTTTGAAGGACAAAAATATTGATGGCTTTCTTCTTCACATACAGTCAGGGGTGGGCTTCAAAAATTTCAGCAATGGGTTCTCTGCCTGGTTGCGGGTGGGCATGGTCATGGTGGGCATTGGCCTAGTTGGCCTCCTACACCATGGCAGGGTGTGTGTGTTTCACCTTTCCCAGGCTCCAGAGACTTTCCTTGAGAACTTCCAGGAGGCCTGTTTTTCCCCTTCCCCTAGCCTCCACATGGGCCCTGCACTTACCTCACATCCAACATGGGCCACGTGGAGAAGTGGGGAGGGGGAGAGAGGCCAGCCAGTGATGGGATTTGGAGGTTCTCTGAACTGGCCATAATGTTAGCTATGGGTTCTCCTGAACCCGGGCGAACCCATAGTAGCCCACCCCTGCATACAGTACTTAATACGTTTGTATGACAAACTAATGTCTGTCTCGCAAATTCTATGAAAAACTAAATTCAGTGTTCCTTCTACCAGTGGAAATGAGGAATTTGGCAAAAGGCCATTATGGATCCCAGAACACTGTGACATGTTCTCCTGAAGCTGGCTTATTGAATACAACATTGATATTTTGTTCCCAAAAGGTACCACTTTCTAAGGCCTGTAAAAGATAAGTTACATTTATTTCAATGGAAGCTATGTGACATGAAGGCAATGCCAAAGTGAGACAATATGGTTTGTCTCCACAACATGCTCTTTGAGCGAGAAGCCATTTGGATAAGGAAAAGGCTTTCCTCAATTTTCCTCAGCCAGCACTGGTCAAAGTACATGTAGGCTTAGTGATAGTGGTGCATGCTGTGGGATTTCCAGGCTGATCAGCTATGAAGATTCCTGCAAGATTTGCTGAAGTCACCCACCCTGGATATATTGCGAGGGCCACAAGCTGGGTAGATTTGGTATCCATTGCAGATAGTCTTAGATTTTGCTAAAGCTGTAAATCTTGGAGGCAGTTTGGCAAGTGATGTGAGTCCCTGCAGAATTTGCCAAAGGCAGCCTGCCGATGCAGATTTGGCATGTGCTATGAAGGCTGCATGCTAAACAGCAGTGTTTGCGACAGCTGCTTTATCTTGAAGCATTTTGTCAATTGCTGCAGAATAAAGGTCTTCTCAAATTTTCTTCTATAGTAATTGCCAAAGGGAGTTTTCTGATCATCCTCCTGTTCAACTCACATAAAGTGTATGGCACCTTATAAAGATTTGCACAGTCCTAATGTTTTTACAGATTTTGCTAGATAATTGTTAATTTTACTTTATACTGGAACCTGATGTTCCAGCTTGAAATCATGGGGTTGCTTTTTTTTAAATGTTAATTGTGATGTCATTTGTGTTTTAAGTCATATGCACTTCTAGAAGCTTTATAACACATGTTGTTTAAATTAAATACAGAGGAAAAACCACTATGAAAAGCCACACAAACAAAAGTTCACATACATATTGAAATGAGATTGTCTACATTTTTAAAAAAGAATGTATAAAGTGAGTTTGTGGAACAGGTAAAAGTTCTAATATAGAGTGACCTGAACATGTTGCTGAGTTCCAAGTATGTCTTTCAGTATCAACAAGACAAAAGGATAGAACTACTAATCAAGCTTTATATAGATTATCAGGTGGCTCTTCCTAAAAGTTGGGGACATTATACTAGATAAAAGAGCTGCTTGTTACTTAAGTCCATATCAATCCCTTTGAAGTAACTGAAAAATTCTGTATGATACAAATAATTTATAACAATTTTTTCAGTTGTTTACTCATTAATTTGATACACCATTGATGAAGCACTTGAAGGATGAGAAAAGGTTCTTCTCTTCTCTCCCCTTCACTTGTGGTAATTTTTTCCCCAAATGCTTCCCCAGCGCTATTACTCACTACTACCCCTCACAAAGCAATTTCAAAGGTATGTTGTGTTTTAAATATTTTGTACTTTAAACAGATATATAAGAATATACATATATCTATTAAGTCCAATTTGAACCAATCAATTTCTCCAGACTCAGTTCTTTACAAAAGCTCCTTATTTATTTTAGGGATCCTCAGAAAATAGAGGAACAAATTCCTTTTGGCCCAGCCATTAATTAATATGTTCCATATTTTGCCATGATGTACACAAAAGCCTTGTTGTATAGGCAATGAAACAAAAGTAAAACTCTTCCTTATATTCCCATATTATTGTTTCCATTCATCTTATTTTAGTTCTCCGCTTTCATGTCCTTCAGTCTTTTCTGAAACCTATCTGTTCATTTGTCATTTCTCTATTCATGTATGGCTGAATTCTGCTTTGAAAGATTTTAATCAAAACTTTATTTGCATGAAGAATTAATGCAATGGCTCAACCATTTGCAGAAAATCTTATGTTTCCATTCTTTCATATACCATATTTTTCAGTGTGTAAGACGCACCTTTTTTCTTCTAAAAAGAGACTGAAAATCTGGATGCGTCTTATACATCGAATACAGCATTTTTATGCCTCCTGAAGCCCTGCCCCTTCACCAAAATGGCCATGCACATACCCTTATGGAGGCTTCCAGAGAGCTCGTGGGGGCTGGGAAGGGCAAAAATTAGCAAAAAACAGGGCATTTTTTGCCCTCCCAACCCCCAGCAGCACTCTGTAAGCCTCCATAAGGCTGTGCATATAATTTTTTTCACCAAAAAACCAACCGTTTTCACAAAAAAATGGGCCATTTTTTGCTCATTTTGGGGCCCCCCCAGGAGCACTCTGCAAGCCCCCCAAGACTATTCATGCCTTTTATTTGAAAAAAAAACTGGCTACTTTTTGCGAAAAATGAGCTGTTTTGGGGAGGTTTGCAGAGTGCAAAAACACTTTTTTCCCCCTTTTGGAAAGCTGTTTAGTTAGAGTGATTGATGAGAATTACATTGGTCAAGTACTGTGCCTGCAGAAACAAAGATTTGTTCCAAAGGTGGTCAGTGATTTCCTTCTCCAGCACATGGGTAAATACACCTGGAAACATCTCCCTACCTCCCTACCTACTCTCTCTCTCCCTCTACCTATCTACTGTATTTCTCTCTCTCTCTCTCTATTTCTCTCTCTCTAACCCTCTACCTACCTATCTACACTCTCTCCCTACCTATCTACTGTATTTCCCCCCTCTATCTATCTATATACCTACCTATCTACTCTCTCTCTCCCTACCTATCTACTGTATTTTTCTATCTCTCTATTTCTCTCTTTCTATCTCTCTACCTACCTATCTACACTCTCTCTCTCCCTACCTACCTACCTATCTACTGTATTTCTCTCCCCCCCTCTATCTACCTATATACCTGCCTACCTATTCTCTCTCTCTCTCTCCCTACCTATCTACTGTATTTTTCTCTCTCTCTATTTCTCTTTCTCTATCCCACTACCTACCTATCTACTCTCTCTCTATTTCTCTCTCTATATCCCTTTATCTACCTAACTACCTAACTACTCTCTCTCTCCCTACCTACTGTATTTCTCTCTCTTTCTCTCCCTCTCTATCCCTCTATCTATCTACCTACTTTTTTTAAAAAAATTGCCTCTTCAAAACCTGGGTTCGTCTTATACTCTGAAAAATATGGTAGATATGGACATTAACATTTTCCAAGGCCACCCAGTCTTGTTCTATATTTATTGACAGTTAACTTTCTCTTCTGCAGCTTTAAACAATTCAGTGGGTTTTTTTCATTTGTAGCAGCAATCGTTTTCTTACTTAACAGCTGGTCAACTGCTGTTCATATTTTAGTCTCTAATGGAGGTGGTTCATAAACAGATTCTCTCTCTGCAAATCTTTCTGTCACTCTACAAGACTATATACTGTATTTAAAGGGTTAGGTGTAGTATATCTTCCTCTATTTCTATTTCTTTTTGACTTTCCTATGATTATCCTTGAGTATTTCTATATTATATTTTTTCAGTGACTTTTGTTTAATAAACAATCATCTTACACCTTTCTTTGCTATTATGGTAGCTTATTCAGAAAGCTACCTGGATCTTATTTTAAAAAAAAACATTTCCCCTTCAGTTATTACAGTCTCTTGCCTTTTTTCCATTGCTCCTCACAGTCACTTTCAAATTAAGTGTAATAAACCTATTCCTTTCACAGATGCTATATCCTGACTGTATATCCTACAAGTCAAAACTTGCTTTACAATTACACTTTTCAATTTTCTAACTTCAACCTATATATTTGACACCAATTCAGCTAGAAATATCTAGGTGTAAGTCTTCATTCCTATGCTTGAAGATGTTGGCAAAAAGTTAATTGCTTTCATATAGACACATGAATCATAGGGCTGGAAGGGATCCTGCAAATCTTCTAGTCCAACTCCTTGCCCAAGGCAGGACACCTTATATAATGCCAGACAAATGGATGCCCAATTTTTTCTTGAAAAGCTCCAACAATTGAGTACCAACAACTCTAAGAGGCAAACTGCTCCAGTGATGATGATTATTTTACTTATTTATTAAAGTTGTTTTGCACCCATCTTGCCACAAGATGATTCTTTTTCATTGTGGTCAGGAAATTTTTCCTTAGTTCCAGGTTAGATCTCTCTTTAACACACTTCTTCCCATTGCTTCTTGTCATGTCCTCAGGAGTTTTGGGGGAATAAGCCAATCCCTTCTCTGTGAAAGCCCCTTAAGTATTAGAAGTATTAGCTATCATGTCACCTCAAATTCTTGTCTTCGTGAGGCCAGACATACACTTAACAGTTCATCTTACAGTTTAGCTTCCAGACTCTTTACCATTTTTGTTCTTCTCTGTACGTTTTATTCAGTCTCAGCATTTTGTTTCTATTATGGCGACCAGAACTGGATACAGTATCCCAAGTGTGGGCTTACTAGAACAGTATAGAGAGGTACTATCACTTCTTGTGAATTGATGTGGCACAGTATTGGCTTTTTTGGCATCTGCAGCACAATGCTGGCTCACACATAATTGGTGGTTCACTATGACTCCAATGTTTCTCTCACAATTACTGAGCAGGTACTCTGTACCAATGCACTTGATTTTTTCCTGCCCAAGTGCCAGATCTTATATTTCTCACCACTGAACTGAATCTGGTTAGATAGGGCACAGTTTTCAAATTTGTCAATATACTTTTGGATCATGAATCTATCTTCCAAAGTGGTGGCAATCCCCCCCCTCTTGATGTCATCTACACATTTTAATGAGTTTTGATGAGTTATATCTACTCATCTAGACTATTTATGGATATTGAACAGTATTGGGCTTAAGACAGAATGGCAAATGGTAAATGGCAAAAAATGACATTGGTTTGCTAAGTGCTCTGCAACCCATGATTATGTAATTGCCATTTTTAATCTCACTGCTGTGAGATTCACTGCACAGAATGTCAACAGGGAAGTCAGAAAGAAAGTTGCAAACCGCTGCCAGCCTGGCTTGTTCTTGGGGACTAGCCCCAAAATCCAAGCTTACATTTTAATTTTAAATTAATTTTAATTGTTCTTAAAATTTTAGTACAGGGTAATTTAATTCGTTTTTAATCTTGTTATGTATTGTATGTTTTTAGATGGTTTTTAATTTTCCTGTACACCGCCCCGAGTCCCTTCGGGGAGAGGGGGCGGTTTATAAATGTAATAAATTATTATTATTATTATTATTATTATTATTATTATTATTATTATTATTATTATTATTATTATTATTATTATTATTATTATTATTATTATTATTATTATTATTATTACATATCTATTTGGGTTTCAAGACCTTTCTCAGTCAGCCTAAAAGTGAAACAGCTGTTTGGCAGAGGGACTCTACCCCACACAGGGCCAAATCAATCTGGCAGGCAGCCCTTTTGCTTTCTATTCTTTTTTTTTCTTCATCCGACAATTTTAAGTTTGCCTTGGTTCATGATTCTCCCATTCCATGTTCCAGTTTTATGCAGTGTGGTAAAAGGGGAAACTCCTCTTTCAATCTTGGCTTCCTTGTGGTTTTGGTCTGGGAGTGTCCAGTTCCATCTGTCAAATATTGGTATTGTTCTTCAGTAATTGGGTAAGGGCCTTCCAACCTGGATGCTTCATCATGTGCCACCCAGATCTCTCCAAAGTCACAATTTTTGTGGAAACAATATAGAAACACATATTACATTGTCTTCTTCTAGATTTGATTGTAGAGTTTCTCCTCTCAGGAGGGTTGACTTCATACTTGTAAAGCCCTATCTTATTTTCAGCTAAGTTACTGATCTCTCTCATCATATCAAGCAATAATCCCCTGAAAGGGAAACCAGAAGTACACTCATACGTGCAGGCAGAAGATTGTATTAGGAATCAGATAATAATCTCTTCCAAAATTAGTTATTATTTATTTAATGACAACTTTATAAACCAGTTCTCTCCACCAAAGCATGACTCACTCAACTGGTATTAAATAATTAATATAGAAATAGCCTTTGTCTGATATACAAGGAAGTATAAGAAAGTTCACAGAGAACAATATAGATATAACTTTAACCTTTAATCCTATCAGAAACTTGCACAACACAGTTCAACAAGCACCCATACCTCCTTAAAATATATGGTTGCCTTCCTGCTTTTATTAGGGAACTATTTCCACGATATTATGACTTTAAACTTTAATAACAATGCAATGGTAGCATTACAGTACTAAAGAATAATATGTGTATCTAAATGTTGGTGGCAGCTACAGGCGTTCTAAAAGTAGTTTTCTGACACGAGTGTTTAAATAGATACCAAAGCAGCTTTCAGGTGAGAAAATTCTTCAGTTCTGATCCACAATAGGGGAAGGTAGGAATGGTTTAGAGAAATCATTTGGAGGTCTCTGAATTTGTTTTACAGAAATAAACATTAAAAATGAAGCTGTCTGTAACAGTAGCTCTGGAAACTGTTACACAATGTTACACTGGACTTACCACAAAGACTCATTTCTTACAGCAGAGAGGGTACATTCTGAGCAGAGGTGGGTTGCTGCTGGTTTGGCCCAGATCGGCTGAACTGGTAGTAGTGGGGTGGGAGGTGCCGCCCATCCACCCAGATGCTTCTGTGCATGTGCAGGAGCATGTGGGAGAGTGCGCCCGAACTGGGAGTAAAAAAATTGGCAACCCACCTCTGATTCTTTTTTTAAAAAAAATATTTATTTTTTAATAAAACAAAAATACAAAAAGGAAAAACCATCATTCTACATTGTATCCTTTGGAAAGTATGTTGACTGGTTACACATAACTCTTGTGCATTTCTAGAACCATTATTACTCATGAATAATCTCATTTTTTAAATTTTGGATCAACCGGATTTTCACTTTTTAATATATCCTTCTTCTTTATTGTTAAAAAAGTAAAAAGTATAATTCTTATTGGATTTTTAAAATAAGCAGTAAGTCATAAGAAGAATTTTAAAATAATCCCAAATTCAAGATTTTAAGTAACAAAAAATAAAAGGAAAAGAAATAGTCCAATCACTTTCAAAGGAAAAAAACCAACCTTGTTACTGACACCTCATTCCACAATTACAGAATAATGGGGGGGAAAAGGAAACCTCCCAGTTCAAAGCATATTGGATTGATTCCGCCGCTTACTTCAAGATTAAAAGCTTTAGTTTTACTAAGAAAAAAAATTATTTAAGCAAAATGTTTCAAAAAAGGAAAAAAATTACCTTCCCGGTCTCGCACTTTTGCACTGAAAAGCTTGCTTCCTTCTTCCGGAGCTGCCTTGTCATTGTCAGCCCTGGGGGCTGCCTGTTTGCCACCTTCCTGAAGCTCTTCCCTTGGGTCAAACAGTGGTTTTGCAGTACCCCTGTGACCAGCAAGGCTTAGTCTTCCTCTTCGCCATCCCTACAGGACGGTTTAGGTCCGAATGGACCAGGGGGAGGCAAAAGTATCAATGGAGGTCTCAGAGCGTGGAGACCCCACATTGTATTGATGTGGTGCGGTCCCGCCCTCTCCCTCCCACCTCTGATTCTGAGGTAGGAATCACCTTCCTCCCACTTGCTTCAGAAGCACAGCAAAAAAAGGGGGGGTTGTGACATTCTGATATCTATAGGAGTATATAGCTCCTTGTTTCATCTTGGAAGGCTAAATCAGAAAGATTGCTCAGAGAACTAGAACTTGAGAAAGAAGGAATACAGATGAGATACATAAAACTACATACAAGATGACAATACCAAAAGAGACCCAGATAATATTCTCAGAATTTTTTCTTGATTATTCTTTGATGGGTGGATGACCTGAATCTATGGTAGAAAAAAAATATTCATAATAAGTCCTATATATTCTTTTTTGACAGCAGAATCAAGATGCCAACTGGGAGATATTATATTCCTGGGAATAAATTTTATCTCTATCCCATTCTATGAACTATGTTCTGTAGTATCTTCATGCTGAGAGATGCTTCAGATGAGGCATTCAAGTTAATTTGATAGTGTTTTATGAAAGAAAATATGAAAGATACATGGCAACTGTTGTCTCCCAGGATGGCATTAGTGTTGAGAATGGCCAAGATGGTTGTATTTCTCATGGAGTGAGTGACAATCCCCTGGGAAGCAGGGTTATTCTGAGTCTCGCAGAATAGTTTGATGCAAGTTTGGAGATCATGGTGGGAAGACTTAGTGACAGTGAGGCTCTTGAAAGGAAACTAACAGATTTTCAGTACTCTGAATTCCTCTATTGTGTTCAGGACGCCCTCCAGAGTTTTTGCTATCTTAGCCAGAAATGGTGAGATATATAGTTGTAATTGGATAACCAAATCCCTAAACCAACAGGTTTTAATGTTGCTGGAACACTTTATGCTTTGGATTTTGGCAGATGAATCATGTTCAAGTAATAGGGCATCCTGGGTCAACTGCCATCTATCCACAACATGGATCACATTCTTCTAGGGCAGCGGTTCTCAACCTGTGGGTCACGACCCCTTTGGGGGTCGAATGACTCTTTCACAGGGGTTGCCTAAGACCATCGGAAAACATATTTTCAATGGTCTTAAGAACCGAGACACCAATTTTATGCTTGGGGGTCACTACAACATGAGGAACTGTATTAAAGGGTTATGGCATTGGGAAGGTTGAGAACCACTGTTCTAGGGAAATCTGTGGCCAGCAGCAGTGTATTGTCACATAACTGGAATATGAATCTCTTCTTCACTCCTGTCACTGGAAATGATTCTTGGACATATCCCTAGAAGTCTGTTGCTGTCCATTTGTTTGCAAGCCATTCTGCTGAAAAGTCAAAACAGGAAGGCCAAAGCCAGAGAATAAAAGAAACAAATACAAGGAAATAAATGCAGATCTCTTGACCACCAGAATGACAGGAAGAGCTCACACTTGCTCAGCTCACACTGAAGCACAGCTGGGTTGGGACAGTGAAAAGGAGACTCTCTTCCCAATATAACAACATGAAAATCCTCTTTAGCCACTTCCCCCACTCCAGACTGAGGGAAAGAATGTGGAACTCAGCTAAAGGAAAATTAACAGTAATTTTATGTTAAGAATTGGCTTGATACTATTACAATTTGTTTACTATGTGTAAACAAAATACATAAGATAGTCTTAACTATAGCAAATGGAACTCCTAATACTAGAATTTATTAGGTCTTGAAGTAGGGAATATGTAAGAGCTATGTGTACATACGGAAGTAAGGGTGACATGTTCATCAAGATTATAAAACAGAATGCGAAGAAAATTTGTATGAGTTGTCCTTGAACCCTTTAAAAGACTGATTGCCCTTTGGACTGAATTGAAATAGTTGTTAAGCCACGCCTCTGCTGTTCCTTCCCAGATTTTCTCTGAAGGCATGGACCAGTAGTCTGTTCTTGGTGGTTCCTTTATCATCATTGAGGTAAGTATTTAGTCCATCACTGAGGCCTGCAATATCTCTGGCCATTAATAACACATGTAAGTTCAGTAAACAAGCTTAGTCCTGTTAACAAGGCGATATATCAGGGCGGGTTTGGACTCTCCCGCAGTGCACAGAGAAGACCGTTCAGGTAAGCCAACGCTCCATCTCCTGTGTGCTGCTTGGAGAGTCCAAGTATGGGATTTACCCAGGCTAACTGTCATTAGGGGTGGGAACAGCTGTGTCGCTGGTCTCTCTAGCAGTATGAATACCCTGCAACACGCATCGCCCAAAGGCTTCCTGTGCCAAAGCAAATTTGTCTAATTTATAAGTCCACACAAACTGAGATGGGGATGCCCATGTGGCCGCCTGGCAGATCTCTTCAATAGGCACTTGGGTTGCCCAGGTGGCTGTAGAAGTGGCGCTCCTTGTAGAGTGAGCTGTGATATAGCATGGCACCTGTTTACACTGGACCTCATAAGCCGAAGCAATGCAGGTGCGCAGCCATCTGCCAATTGTCACAGAGGAAACCTTGTAGCCCAAAGGTAGCTGGTTGAAAGGAAACAAAGAGGGATTCTGACCTCCTAAAGGATGCTGTACGTTTGACGTATTTTCAAATACATCAAGCTTGTGCCATTTCTTTTCTCTGAGATGTCGAGGGTGAGGACAAAAATCTGAGAGGATGACCTCCTGGCTATGGTGGAACCATGAATTGACTTTTGGCAGAAAGGCAGGGTCCAGTCACAACACGACTCTGTTGGGGTGAATAATACAAAAATCGTTCTGGATGGACAGAGCTGTCATCTCTGAAATTTGCTGTGCGGAAGTAATTGCGGTCAAGAAAACAGTTTTGAAAGTCAGTTATTTCAAGCCACAAGAGCAGTGGTTCAAATGGTGGGTCTGTCAAGACTCTGAGAACTGTATGAAGATCCCAGGAGGGGTACCTATGGATGACAGGTGGTCATAGATTAGTGGCCCCCTTAAGGAAGCTGCTGACCCTAGGATGCTGAGCCAGAGGGAGGTGATCATGAAAGATCAAAAGTAGACAGTGCTGCCACCTGTCAACAAAGTGTGTTTGCAGCCAAACCTTTGTCCAGGCCAGACTGAAGGAAGTCCAAAACCTGAGGGATGGAAGCAGTTGCTGGTGTGATGTGTTACGGTGAACACCACTTGACGAAGGTCACCCAGGTGGCACTGTAAATCCTGGTAGTTGACGTGCAGTGCGATGCCAGGATGGTGTGGATGACGTTGGTGGAGAATTTGTCCCTTTCTAGGAGGTCCCTTTCAAATGCTACACGGCTAGTTGTAGCCACTGGGGCTCTGGATGGGAGAGATACCTTGGCTGAGAGAGACCTCCCCAGAGGAATCCTCCATGGTTTGATGATGGACAAATTCACCAGATCCGCAAACCACATGCGCCTGGGCCAGAATGGTGCAATCAATAGAACTTCCACCTGTTCCACGAATATCTTGCAAATCAAGCAGGGAAGCAGAGGTAGCGGTGGGAAGGCATAGAGGAGGCCTGGAGGCCAACGGCAAATCAGAGCATTCACTCCTTCCACTCCAGGAGACTTGTACCTGGTGAAAAAGCAGGGAAGATGGGCATTCTCCGGCATGGCGAACAGGTCGACAGATGGAAGGTCGAACCTCTGGGTTATTTTGTGGAAGAGGCTCGGGTGAAGACACCACTGTGAGTAGTCGATCATGGCCTTGCTCAGCCAGTCGGCCTGTATGTTGCTCTCTCTGGAGATATGCTCTGCGCGTAGGGATGACAGGTGTTCCTCCTCCCAAGTCCCCAACCGCTCCGCCTCTGCCATCAGAGACTTGGAGCGGGTGCCCCCCTAATGATTTATATGTGCCTTGGTGGCCACATTGTCCGTGAGCAGCATGATGTGGTTGTGAATCGTGTTCTGAAAGTGGACAAGCGCCAGCCTTGCTGCCTTTAGCTCCAGCCAATTTATGTCTGCTGGAGATCACTGGCAGATCACCTGCCCTGCGCAACCTGGTGGTCGAGGTGGGTGCCCCAACAGAAGAGGCCAGAAGAGGCAATCCTTGTTCAGCGCTGGAGACAGCCACCACTTCAGGGAGCGTTGGAGCTTGAGGGAAACTGGCACTGGAAAAGGCGAGTTGCTGTTCTTGGTTTGTTGGTAGGGCAACAGGCACCACTGTAGTTGTCTGGCGTGTAGCCTTGCCCATGGCAAAGTGGACAGACAGGAGACCATCTTGCCTAGAAGTTTCAACAGTAGAACAACTGGGGCTGTCCTGGAAGTCTGAACCTGCTTCACCAGATGAAACTGTCTGGTGACAGGTAAACATGGCAAGAGACAGTGTCTATGAGAGCCCTGAGATGGATCAGTCTGGTGGTGGGAGTCAGGTGGCTCTTCTCCTTGTTGATGGAAAACCCGTGATGTTGGAGAGTTCTTATCGTCAACTGAAGGTCCCTGGCTGCTTGTTGGTGAGAGGACGACTGGATGAGAATGTTGTCCAGGTACGCTTCCAGTCTCACCGGGCGTGACCTCAGGGATGCCACCACAGCTGCCAAAACCTTCATGAATGTCCTGGAGGCCAAGGATAGGCTGAAGGGTAGAGCCCTGTACTGATAATGGTGGCCAACATAATAGAACCTTAGGTACCTACGGTGAGCCTTCCGAACTGGGATGTGGAAATCTATTGATGTCAGCAGATCTCCCGGCCTTATGCAGCCCGATATTGACTGGAGGGACTGCTTTGTGAAGCGTCGGTAAGCTAGGTGGTAATTGAGTCACTTGAGATCTAGGATCCCCCTCCAACCTCCTGAGTTCTTTGGGACTAGGAACAGGATTTAGTAGAAACCTGACCCTTCTTGACCCTCTGGTATCGGTTCTATTGCATTTATCTCCCTCAGGTGTTCTATCTCCTGGTCCATTAGGGATCTCTTGGCAAGGGAGGATGGGGTGGGGCAATGGATGAAGTGACGGGGAGGTATAGTAACAAACTCCAGGGTCAGACCTAACCTGATTGTCTGAAGGACCCATTGGTCTGATGTGGTCTGACCCCACCGGTCCTGGAATAGCTGCAGGAGGCCTCTAATGGGAGCTGTCCCCTGGCTGTCACTTGTATTTACAGAAAGGTCTGGAGCCAGAGCCACCTCAGAAAGGTCATCTCAAAAAGGACTGCTGTTGACCTCTGTCCCAAAAGGACTGGTGGTCCTGGCCCCTGTCAGACCTCTGGTTGTATGGATGGTGGACTGGCTTGAACTAGTGGAAGGTTTGGAAGCTTGAAGGGACTGCTTCTGAAAGGAACTTGAACCTTTACGGTCTGACTTCTTTGTCATGGAAGGTATAACCTTCTTCTTGGTCCAGGGTCTGCATTCCAGTGACAAAGCCACAGGAGGCGTCTTGTGGTGATGTTAGAAGCCAAGGCCCTGGAAGCAAATTTGGCTGAATTCAATGTGGCGTCGGCCATGTATTCAATGCCCACCATGATTTTGTTTAGTTCCTGTTTGGTTTTGGCACCTGTTTGACTGGCACCTTGGTCACCAGCTGCCAAAGCCATTTGAGGGATGCCCTAGACATAAAGGGTGTCCTTAAACTCCCCAGGGGATCCAACTCCTATGGTGGAGGACAATCCCTTGCCAGACAGGGAAGAGGAGGAGGATCAAGGAGGTGGCTGTTTTAATTGCCCACGCAGCCGCTTGGTAAGTCTTACGACAGGCTTTTTTGGATCTCTTGTCCTCCACCGTCAGCCCTTCCAAGAGGTCTGGAGGCAAAACAGAAGAGGATGTGAGAGTCTGTGCAAGCGGATCCACTAGGAGTAGCTTAAGTAAATCCTCCAAGGAGGAATCCACAGTATACAGTCTTTTATCATTATTGCTAGGTGTGGCTAGGGTCCCAGGCTGAGCCCACTGTCGCTGAACTACATTTAAAAATAGTTTGGGCACAGGAATAATTCCTTGAGGGACAACCAGCTCATCAAAAAGACCTTCATTGTGGTCCATGGAGGTAGAAGGAGCCGGGTCAGGGGCGGAAACCCCAAGGTGGGTAGAAGCTTTAGTCTTATGTAGAATAGTTTTGAATGAACTATGGCGGAAAAGGCAGGAAAAAGCCGGCTTGTAAGTGACTGCAATCTCATCTCCTGAAAACTCCTGTTGAGGTAAAATATCCTCATCCACAGCTGATTCCTCGCTGTCCAGCAAAGAGTATGGAGAGGAAGACCTATGGCCCTGCTGATGGAAAGAAGCCCCGGAGGAACTGGACCCCCTAGGTCTTTTGGATTTGCGTTTCAGGCCCTCAGCGATGCCCTGGGAAACGGCCCTGGTTATCACATCCTCCATCTCAGCTGAGACGGCCGGACCTTTATCTTCAGCAGGTCTTGCTCTTTTACTGGTATTGGGCAAGAATGACTGAGGGACCAGAGAAGAGACAGGGGAAGGATTCTCCTCTACTTCCATGGAGCATTGAAAGAGATCCTCATTTTCCACTATGGAAGGTTCTGGAGATTCATCTGAGGAAAACTCTTGATCCTCCTCCTCTTCCCTGTCTGGCAAGGGATTGTCCTTCACCACAGGAGTTGGATCCCCTGGGGAGTTTAAGGCAGAGGGAGTCCTGGGTGTAGTACCAGCTTTGCGCTGGGCCTTGTCAAATTCCTTGTCTAGAGCTTTTTTGTGTCAGATGGTTGCCCTGTCTTTAAGCTTTAAGAGCATTATTAGGACAGTTTCAGAACTGGTATATTTCTTTTTAAAATTTGATTACATTTTGGAACTTTAACTTACCAATGTTAAACCTAGGGAAATTCAAAAAACTATGCTATTGCACCATATTTCTGTAGCATGGTATAGCAACCAAATGATTTTGGGGGATACAAGGCAGGTACTGGACAGGGCAGGGGCATGGCAAATGTTGCTGACTTTACTGAAATTGGTGAAGCTGAGATATATGCTTATAACAGAAAGAAGCAGAAATTTTATGGATTGTGAAAAGTTTGAGAGGTTATGTTTTGCTTTTTATTTTGTCTCTCTTTCCCTTAACTATCTTGCATTTTAAGTTATTCTGGATCCATTTGTTTTGTTCTAAACAACCAAGAGTGATTTACTTCGTTTTAGTAACTTCAATATGCAAATTTCATACCTGTTGCCCTAGTTCCCTTTTATTTGTTGAAATTAGCACCAATCAGAAGTCTTAGAACTTCCCAACTTTACTTGAAGTGTGCTAGCTTGGAAGCAAATGACAAACAAAATATTAATGTAATATAGGTCTGTTGATATAAGCACTTTTGTATGTTTAATCTATCAAAAAATAAACAACTAAAGCAATAGTATGAGTAATAGTATGAATCAACTCACTAAGCCACTGAAGTGATCTTATTTCAGTATTGTTAACTGAACTTCAGCTTAATAGCACAAAAATTAGCTCCCTGAGACTTTACGGAATTCTGTTCAGATGGAGTAAAATTAATTGAGAGTATCTTGAAGTTGAAAATAGAGTAAATTAAAAGGGCAGAAGTGTCATCAGAAGAGGATAGTATTTTCCTCAGACAGAGAAAGCAAAATTTATTCCAATTCCTTTGCAAAGTATTGGAAGTATTTTCAGAGAGGCAATTAGCACACAACCACCTTAATTCGTTCACTGAATTTTACAAATGCTCCAGATAATAATATCATCAATTTGTAACTCTTCCATATCTCTCAGACCCATATTTTTTTTTCCTTTTGAGCAAAAAAACTTTAAACACTGATAGATTGATAATTGTCCAACATTTTTGTTTCATATATTAGCGTGGAACATTTTGCAAAAAACAAAAGCAGAATTATGGATCAATTTCCATCTCAAATGTTTTTTTCAAAAATTGGCAGGCAGTAATCACAGTTTACAAAGTTACACTATACAGAGTTTTGGGAGAATTAAAATAAAAAAAACAGCTTAATCTTTTGTGACCTTTTATATTATCTTGGCCTGAAAAAGTTATTGTCATACTGATGTATATATCTTATAATTAAAATCTAATTCAATTATGAAAGTGCAAATATAAAAAGGCTAAAACAAAGATATGTCCCCACTGACAGGGGACTCATTCATATTTCTGAGAATTTAGAGAAATCTATCATGGGTTTTCCAGGAAATATTCTGAATTTTGAACAATATTTAATTCCCAATTCAGTTTTGATCCAATTTCATTTATAGCACTAGGGTATTGTAATTAGAAAATTAGACCTAACCCTTTCTCTTCAGGTAGTAGTCAGCTTTACTGGAACTCTGAGAGACACCAAGCTCAATGTTAGAGTGCATGAGTTGACAAGATTCAGCCTCTGACATCTGTGCCTAGAAACAAGTTCAGAGCACAGAGCTACAAATCACACTGCCCCAGACTTTGCACATTGAATCCACGGTGACTTTATAGATCCAGATGGATGGACACATGGACTGACTGTTTGAAAGAACACTGCTATATAGAGTTGGCTTCAGTCTGGCATTAGTGTTAAAAGCAAAAATGCAAGAAACTCACCAGAGTGTGTCCTGAGGTGTCCTGTGAGAGCATCCCTTCTTCGGCAGGCATAGCTACAAAAGGGACATTTGAATGGTTTTTCCCCGGAGTGTAATTTGATGTGCCTCAGTAGGTTCCCCTTTTGGGTGAAGGAAGCTCCACACTGATTACAGTGAAAGGGACGTTCACCTACAGCAGATGAAAGAAAAGAAACAACACCTAAGAAACAATGATTGATAGATCATTAACATCTAGACTGGCTGAAAATCTTTTTTATTCAACATATATTACAACCATATGAAAAATAAAGGACCAATTCATAGCAGCTAGATTGGCCTTAGAGGCTCTTTCCTTCTTTTGTTTGCAAATCACATTATCTGATAATCAAACCCCATGACTTCATTATTCAGCTATTGGAGGCATCTAACATTAAATGGAACAATTGGAATACTTGAAGCAGACAAGGGCTATGCTAAGGAAAGATCGGTTGTCAGCTGTAGAAAAGGAAAACTCAGAAACAGCTAGGTGGATCAAATTAAGTATGCTATGTTCATATAACCCTGCAGAATGCAAGAAAAGGATACAAATCATCTTTCAATGAAGCGTTAAATTATCTCCACAAAATTAAAACTGCAAATGTAAGGATTATATATAGACAGTTAAAGTTTCATCAATGATAAATTGTCTTTCATATTTCAAGTAGACATTAGCATGGCCAAATACATTTCTCTACTGCAGGTAAAGATCCCAAACTATCTAAATTTGTGTGGTAGTACAAATTTAACCTCTGAAACCAGAAAGAAGGGGAGACCATAAATCAATATGTTGCCACGCTTCGAAAAGCCACAGTATATTGTGAGTTTTGTGATTTAGATGAACTACTGATGGACAGAATCATTTGTGGGGTTTGAGACATCAACCTGCAAAGGAGAATGTTGGCTAAAACAAACCTCACTTTGCAAATTGCACTAGATGAGGCCAGGGCTGCAGAATCTTCAACTAAGTCGAGGAAATGCTGCAAAAGCATGTCAGCCCTAAATGCACGGGCAGAGCCATAGAAGTCCATCGTGAGACTATCAAGCGTGAGCTATCTGACAGCGAAGATGAAATCTGCCGCATGCGCATGGAGAAACGAAAATTGACACAAGATTTCGAAAGTCATTTCCCACCTTGCGCCAGCTGCAGGGGAAACCACCAGAGATCTGCTTGCCGTTTCCGAGACGCAATCTGTCAATGCTGTGACCGCAGGGGATACCTCACCCGAGTATGCAGAAATGAGTTCCCAACCACACCACAGCAGAAATCCTCTGCCAGCCAGATAGCACAACCAACACCACCCAGGCAAGAGGTATGGAAGCCCTGACAGTGACAAGGTAGGATGGGTAGTAACAAAATCAGACTCAACCCATCCAAGTCTGAGTGGCTGTGGTTTCCGGCACCCCGGTTCAGCCAGATAAGTCCAACACTGGCCATTGGGGGCGAACAACTGGCCCCCGTGGAGAGGGCACGCAACTTGGGCGTCCTCCTGGATTCCCAGCTGTCCATGGAGGACCATGTGGCAGCCATGGCCAGGAGGGCGTTTTATCAGGTACGCCTGATATGCCAGTTGCGCCCCTTACTGGACCGGGGGGCCCTCCGCACAGTCACTCAAGCGCTTGTGACATCCCGGCTGGATTACTGTAACGCTCTCTACATGGGGCTCCCCTTGAGGTGCACTCGAAAGCTACAGTTAGTTCAGAATGCGGCCGCGCGGGTGATTATGGGTGCCTCAAGGCAAGCCCATATAACACCTCTCCTGCGCGAGCTGCACTGGCTACCTGTGGCCTTTCGAGTGCGCTTCAAGGTGTTGACAACCATCTTTAAATTGCTCTATGGCTCGGGGCCTAGCTATATACGAGACTGCCTCCTGCCCCATACATCCCTTCGCCCGATCCGCTCCCACAGAGAGGGTCTTCTCCAGGTGCCGTCGGCTGGGCAATGCCGGTTGGCGACGCCCAGGGGAAGGGCCTTCTCTGTGGCGGGCCCGGCCCTCTGGAATGACCTACCCCCCGACCTACGTACTATCTCGGACCTCCGCCTCTTCCGCCAACGCCTTAAGACATATCTATTCCAACAAGCCGGCCTGGCATAGCCCCCGTCTCTGACGTTTTATATAGAAATTCTAATTAGTAGGGTTTTAAATGGGTTTTTAGCACGGGTTTGATAATTTATTAATTTAATATGTTTTTAATGATATATATTGTCTTTGTTATGGTTTTCTAAATGCCTGTGCCCCGCCCTGGGTCCTAACAAGGAGAAGGGCGGGGTATAAATCCGAAATAAATAAATAAAAATAAATAAAATAAAAGATAGGGCAGATTCCAATGATGTATTTCAAACCAAAATCGAGCAAGCCAGCACTCCAAAGAATAAGAAGCTGTGAGTTACCATCTTCCTTGAAGGGTTGCCATTCAGCATGGAGATAAACACTGGGTCATCGCTGACCATCCTCTCCTGGGCCACATTGAAAAAGTCCATCCCAAGCATCAGGAAACACAAGTAAAGCATCAAGAGCTACATCCAGTGACTACCAGGGTAACAGAATCCTTGTTTTGGGATGGGGCACTTTCCATGTCCAATTCAAAAACTTTGACGGCCTGCTGCCAGTGACAGTTGTCAGCGGTTCCTTTCCCAGCCTGCTTGGCTTGGTTTGAATCCCTGGGCATGGGACATCAATGCCGCACAAGATGACAGTGCCAAAGATATGCTATGAGAGTTTGAGGATGTCTTCAGCGGTGGTCTAGGCAAGTATGTAGGGACCCCAATATCATTCAACCTTGACCCCAACATCGCCCCCATTTGACTAAAGCCCCAGTGGGTCCCTTTTGCCCTCCGACCCAAAATTGACCAAGAATTGAACAAACTAATTGGCCATGGGATTTTGGAGCCAGTCGATCTTGCCTGCTGGGAGACCCCTATTGTGACCCCAGTCAAGCCTGGCAGGTCTGTCCGTATCTGCGTGGACTACAAGTGCGCTCTGAACAAGGCTCTCCAACAGAGTGCTTATTGTCCAGCATTTACTTCATTCCCTTGGCCCAGGAGAAATATTTGCGACATTAGACTTGGTGCAGGCATATCAGCAACTGCCAGTAGATGGTGCCACAGCAGAGGTCCAAACCATTGTGATGCATAGGGGTGCATTTAAATGCACCAGGCTTCAATTTGGCATTAGTATTGCCCCTAGACTGTTCCAAAGCATCATGGAACGGCTTTTGCAGGGGATACCAGGAGTGGACCCCTATTTTGACAATGCCTTGGTACTGGCTGCAAATAAGGAGCAACTCTTTAAATGATTAAGAATGGTTTTGGCCAGAATTAGAGACAAGGGCCTCCATTTAAAAAAAGAGAAGTGTAAAATTGCAGTTCCAAGGGTAAAATTCCTGGGGAATTTGCTTGACAGCTCTGGAATTCACCCACAAATAAAAAAATTAAAGCCATCCAGGATGCCCCCACACCTTACAACTAGACCAAGCTGCCGGCATTCCTTGGACTTCTCAATTTTTACAGTGTGTTTCTAAAGCAAAAAACTATGGTAGCTGAACCCTTACCCTTTAATTTCATAGAAGTTTTTAGCGCAGGGTAAGTTTAATTCGATTTTAATTTTGTACTTTGTTTATTTTAATTGTTTTTTAATTCCCTGTGCCCCGCCTCGAGTCCCTTTGGGGAGAGAGAGCAGGTTATAAATAAAAATTATTATTATTATTATTATTATTATTATTATTATTATTATTATTATTATTATTATTATTATTATTATTATTATTATTATTATTATTATTATTATTAAGGGTCTTCGGCAAGAATGCCAAATGGACTTGGACAGAGCCGAAGCCACTGCATTCACTGCTGTCAAGGGACTGCTGTAAGCAGACACATTCCTGGTTCAATATAACCAAACCCTGCCACTTGTTTTGATTTGTGACGTGTTGCCCTTTGGCATCAGGGCAGTCAGCCACCAAGCACAACTACAGCCAGCTGGACTGTAAAGCATTGGCTGCAGTGGCTGGGGTCAAGAGATTTCACAAATACCTTATGGCTGTGATTTTGAAATCATCACGGACCATAAACCTCTGCTGGGGCTCTTGGCTGGGGACCGACCAATACTGTTAAGATAATTATCCTGATATTGGGTTGACAATATATATATAAGCCAGGATTATTAAAGGGTATATGTATCTTTAAAGACTATGTGGAATCTGATTGGCTGTGCTTCCCAGCTTAATCATAAAAGGCAGCAGGAAACACAGTTCATTCCTTTTTGCTTTCTTGCTTCTTGTTTGCCACTGAGGAAGGAGCTGAAACTGAAGATGGAAGAAGAACCATTGTTTTGACTGACTGTAACATAACTGTGTTTTGGTGAAGGACTGTTTATTGTTGGAGGAGTTAGTATCACTGTTTGGAAGAAGTATTTTAGTTACATCAAGAGTAAAGACTATTTATTTTTCTACTATCAGTGTTTGAGAGTTCTTGTGTGGTTTAAGCAACGTATCTCTTGCTGTCTGATGTACTGCACTATTCCGCTTGTTTTTTCCAATGGGGTTTTTTTATCCCTAACAAACACCAGCATCACTTTTGCCGTGAATGGCCCATTGGACTATTTTCCTCAAGGCCTACACCTACTGCCTCGTTCACCAACTGGGTAAGACTCTGGATCATGCTGATGTCCTCAGCAGATGCCCATTATCAGAACTATTGGACGATCCAACCCTGGAGACCCTGGTTTTGTTAATAGACTGCCTTGAGGCTGGCCTGGTGTCATCTAATGAGTGACAGAGAAGACGATCTCTCAAGTTTTGACCTGGGTGTGGAGGGATGGCCCAAGGGGCTGGTTGGGTCTGAGTTCAAAACTTTTGTAAAAAAAGCAAAATAATAATAATAATAATAATAATAATAATAATAATAATAATAATAATAATAATAATAATAATAATAATAATAATAATAATAATAATAATAATAATAATAATCTTTATTGTCATTGTAAAAATTACAATGAAATTGGTTTTAACTTCACTGGTGCAAAATTATAACAGAAACAAAAAAGAGAGAAAAGAAAAAAGAAAAAACTAGCATGTGCATGGAGTGATTGCGGTTGAATTTAAAAGTCTCACAGCCCAAGGATAGAAGCTATCTTTAAACCTGTTCGTTCGGCTGGCTATACTTTGATATCTTCTGCCTGATGGTAGAAGGGCAAAGAGATACCAACCAGGGTGTGAACCATCTTTGAGAATCTTCCTTGCTCTGCTAAAGCAGCGAGATCTGGCGATGCTATCTAGTGATGTCAGAGGGCAACCGATGGTTTCTTGTGCCGAATTGATCACTCTCTGTAGTGCCTTCCTCTCCGCAACTGTTGAACCAGCATACCACACTGTGATACAATATGTGAGGACACTTTCTATGGTGGACCGATAGAAAGAGGTCATCAGCCATTGTTCCACCTGATTTTTCCGCAGGACTCTAAGGAAATGAAGTCAATCACCAGAGACGTGTTGTTTTTCCAGGTGAGATCTTGGCTAATAAGCACTCCTAAGAATTTAAAAGAGGAAACCCTCTCCACACAGCCCCCCTCAATATACAGTGGGGCAGGTTCCTCTCTGTGCTTCCAGAAATCTAGCACCATCTCCTTTGTCTTGCTAGTATTTAGACATAAGTTGTTTCTTGAGCACCATGCGGATTCTGGACTTCTTCCCTGTATGCTGATTTGTCCCCTCCAGTTATGAGACCCACCACCGTTGTGTCATCTGCAAACTTTATTATGATGTTGGATGGATCAGAGGATACGCAGTCATATGTATACAGTGAGTAGAGGTAGGGGCTGAGCACACAGCCCTGAGGGGAGCCTGTGCTGAGCTTCAGTGTGGAAGATTTAAAGGACCCAACCCTTACTGTTTGTGGACGATCGATCAGGAAGTCTTTGATCCATTCACAAGTGAGGGGAGGGAAATTCAGGTCAGTCACCTTTTCAATGAGAATGCCTGGTAAGATGGTGTTAAAGGCCGAACTATAATCTATAAAAAGCATTCTGACGTAATTCCCAGATTTCTCAAGGTGGCTTAGTGTGATATGTAGAGCAGTGGTGATGGCATCCCCTGTCGACCTGTTGTTTCTATACGCAAACTGGTGTTGATCAAAACTTGGTGGAAGATAGGACCTAAGGTGTTGTAGGACCAGTCTCTCAAAGCACTTCATCACTATAGACGTCAGTGCAATAGGTCTATAGTCATTCAAGCTTTTTATGGCTGCTGTCTTTGGAACTGGGATAATGGTGGCTGCTTTCAAGCATGATGGGACTCTAGCCTGTTGCAGGAAGAGGTTAAAAATCCTTGTCAGAACCCCTGCTAATTGGTCAGCACAGGGTTTTACCACTTTCCCCAACACCCCGTCTGGACCTGCAGCTTTGTTAGGATTTACAGCCTTCAGCTCAGCTCTCACTTGATGTTCATCCAGGGTGAATGGCTGGATGTTAGAGGGCCTTTGGGCTAAAGCCCCAGAGACTGATCTTTTTACCTCAAAGCGGGCGAAGAAGCTATTTAGCTCCTCTACTAGCATTTAGCTCCTCTACTAGCAATGAATTGTCTGTATTGCAGGGGTGTCTCCTGTGGGGGGACTGGGTGATTGTTCCACCCAAACTGCAAACTATTAGAGGCCTTGCACGTAGGGAATCTAGGAATTGTCTGGATGAAATCTTTGACAAGGAGTTACGTGTGGTGGCCTATCATGGATGGGGAGATAGAAGAGTGGGTGGCAACCTGTACTTCATGCCAGGAATCCTGACCAGATCACTAAGAGGCGCCCACATGTGAATGGGAACAGCCTCAGACACCCTGGTCCAGGGTGCATATTGACTTTGCAGGCCTCGTGCATGGGCAAGTATTTACAATACAATACAATACAATAGCAGAGTTGGAAGGGACCTTGTAGGTCTCTACAATTTATGGTAGTTGTGAATGCCTATTCAAAGTGGCTAGAGGTAGTCCTCATGACGACCACCACCATGGCAGAAGCACCTTGATGTAGCACCTTGATGACCGCATCAAGGTGCTACAGAGACTTTTCTCCATACATAGCCTGCCTGATGTCCTAGTCTCGGACAATAGGCCCCAATTCACAGCCATTCAATTTGAGACTTATTTAGCAGAACAGGGAATCAGACATGCCTTGGTCAAACCCTTCCATCTGGCTAGCAATGGTCAGGCGGAGAGAATGGTGTGATCTGCAAAGGAAGCCCTATCCAGGATGGGGCTGGGAGATTGGCAAACCAAGGGAGACCAATTCCTCCTTTATCAACACATCATATGAACACATATGAAAGGAGGAGCAGAGAGGAGCTGAAATGGAGAAAGAAAGTAAGAGGAATAAGAGAAAGAGAGAGAGAGAGAGGATGGAGAAAGATCGTTTCCAAAGAAAGATGAAAGGAGGAGCAGAGAGGAACTGAAATTGAGAAGGAAAGTAGAGGAATAAGAGAAAGAGACAGAGAGAGGGGATGGAGAAAGAATGTTTCCGAAGAAAGATGAAAGGAGGAGCAGAGAGGAGCTGAAATCGAGAATGATAGTAAGAGGAATAAGAGAAAGAGAGGGGGGGATGGAGAAAGAACGTTTCTGAAGAAAGAAAGATGAAAGGAGGAGCAGAGAGGAGCTGAAATGGAGAAGGAAAGTAAGAGGAATAAGAGAAAGAGATGGGGGGATGGATAAAGAACATTTCCGAAGAAAGATGAAAGGAATGGAAGAAAGAAGAGAGAAAGGAGATAAAAGATGGAAAAAAGCGGCAGGAAATGGCGGGAGCAGTTTGAAATGGAGGAAATCCAGTATGTTAGAAGAATGTGGAGGAGCATAGAGGAGTTGGAATGAAGATGAACGTGAATGAGCATGGGGAAGCTGGAACGAAGATGAACGTGGTGGAGCATAGAGGAGGTGGAAGGGAAAAGGGAAATGAGAGGAAGAAGAGGAAAAAGAGAGAGAGGGGGGATGGAGAAAGAAAGTTCCAAAGAAAGATGGAAGGAATTGGAGGAAGAAAGAGAGAAAGGAGAGAAAAGATGAAAAAGAATGGAGAATTCAGAAGATGGAGAATACAGAAGAGAGTATGGAGAAAGAAGAAGGAACTGAAAGGTTGGAGAAATGGGCTGGACAACCGGGCCGTGAGATCGAGAATATTAGGATCCAAGGAACCAAGGAGAGCCCAGGAAGATCCGTGCAGTGTGTCTACTACGGCAGGGAAGGCACAAACCGAGACAGCGTGGGCCCAGATGTTAACCACCGAACAGTGCGGCACATCAACTGACCACACTGTACCCACGCAGACTGAAGGCTATTTTGATCATTATGTCATCTTCTATTCCCCCCTCATCAGTCTCTCGGACAGATCTTAATTCTTCCCTACCCAATGGATTTTCTACTACATCAGATTTACACCTCACTCTACCCTCTCTACATAATCAAAGACGTGCTTATGAAATTTCCCTCCCTGGCCAAAAATGAACCCTCGCACAACTTTATCTTACCCTATCATTTATTCGAGGCACGATCTCCTTCGCTTGCGAGAATCTCCCCTCTCGCAGGCATGGCCCTCTAATCTAACTAGGGCCCATCTCGAAGAAGGACTTATAGTTCCGGAGAGATGGACAAAGCGCAAACTTAGGGGGGTTTTGTCTAAATTTTTAATTCGGCTTTTAAGGGGTGCCAGGGTGGGAGGAGGGTCTAATCAGTCAGTTGGGGGTCTGGGCACAGGGCCGACCAGCGAAATTAGGATTAGGATTAAGGATTGGTCTAACGAGGAGGGGGGGTCGTTCCTACAGAGGGATTTCCCATCCATACGGTCCTGGGGAGGGGTAGGGGCAGTGGGAGACAGGGTGTCCATCTTAAGTTGGGGGATCGTGGCCGCTGGTTACAAGCGGTCACTCGCCCCAACCCCCTGTGCTCCCTTTGGGGACTAGGCGGTCAAGGTTTACAGAGCCAGGGCCCCAGGCTGATGCTCTGCAACACCAGGTCCATGGTAAATAAAGCCCCCCTCATAAATGACCTAGTGTCAGAGGGGGACCGGGACCTGGTGGGAATTACGGAAAACTGGTTGGGCCCCGAGGGGGGTTTACCCCTCGTGGAAATGTGCCCACCAGGATACCGTGCATTTCATCAGCCTCGGGCCCTAGGCAGGGGTGGAGGAGTGGCGATTATTATTAAGGAGAGTCTAGAGCCGAGGGGGATCACTGTACCTCAGACTACTGGCTGTGAGTCCCTCTACGTGAAATGGAGCCTAGGGAGGCAGTTGGGCTTGCTGATTATATACCTGGCTCCCCGCTATGTAACAACAGCCCTGCCTGAGCTTCTCGAGTTGGTCGCCGGGATGGTAGTGGAGACCCCCAGACTTTTAGTCATGGGGGACTTTAACTTGCCATCGGCAGGTGAGGCATCCGAGGCAGCTCGGGAATTCATGGCTTCCATGACGGCCATGGACCTGACCCAATTAGTTCAGGCCCCCACTCACAATGGAGGACACACGCTGGATCTTATTTTCTTCTCTGGCCAGTGGAGAAGTGATCTTGGAACCGGGGACTTAGTCATCTCACCCTTGTCATGGACAGATCAGTCTCTCCTTTGGCTGGACTTTCCAATCGCCTCACTTCACCGCGGGGAGGCGGAGCCAGAGACACCCAGATGGTTCCGCCCCAGGCACCTGATGGATCCTGAAAGTTTCCAGAAGGAGCTTCGGCCAATACCTGTATCCTTGACTCGTGCTGCGGCTGAGGACCTAGTGGCAGCATGGTATAGTGCGGCTGCAGGGGCCTTAGACCGTGTCGCGCCTTTGCAGCCTCTCACGTGGCGTCATCTCACCCAGGTTCCTTGGTTTTCCGAGGAGCTGAGGGAGATGAAACGCTGCAAGAGACACCTAGAGAGTAGGTGGAGATCCTCTCGATCCGAATCTGATCGAACACTGGTAAGAGTCCATTTGAGGACTTATTTAGTGGCAATGAGGGTGGCCAAACGCAAGTATTGTGCCACCCTCATCGCATCCGCAGAGAACCGCCCGGCGGCCCTGTTTGGGGTGACCCGCTCCCTCCTTCAACAGAGGCCGCGGGAGTCCTCCTTGCAGGGCCGAGCTGAGGAATTTGGAGAATATCTGCAGGATAAAATCACTCAGATTCGGAGCAAGTTGCCCTCCACAGATAGTGGTCCGGAGGAAGTATCCGATGCAGGCCTTGAGACAATTTTATGGGAAGACTTTGACCTTGTTACCGCCAAGGACATGGACAGGTTGGTGAGGAGACTAAGGGCCACCACATGTTTATTAGACCCTTGTCCCTCCTGGCTTGTACTGGCATCCTGGGAGGAGACACGAGGCTGGCTCCAGGCCATTGTGAATGCTTCTTTGGGTGAGGGGTTCTTACCTACTGTCTTGAAAGAGGCGGTGGTGAGACCCCTCCTCAAGAAGCCTTCCCTGGACCCAGCATTATTGGCTAATTACCGTCCGGTCTCCAACCTTCACTTTCTAGTGAAGGTTGTAGAGAGTGTGGTTGCACAGCAGTTTCCCCGTCACCTGGAGGAAACTGATTATCTAGATCTGTGCCAGTCCGGCTTTCGGCCCGGTCATAGCACCGAGACAGCATTGGTCGCATTGGTAGATGATCTCTGGAGGGCCCGGGATAGCAGTTGTTCCTCTATCCTGGTCTTGTTAGATCACTCAGCGGCTTTTGATACCATCGACCATGGTATCCTTTTGCACCGACTGGAGGGGTTGGGGTGGGAGGCACTGTTTTGCGGTGGTTCTCCTCCTTCCTCTCCTGTTGGTCGCAATACGTGTTGACGGGGGGCAGAGGTCGACTTCTAGGCCCCTCTCATATGGGGTGCCGCAGGGATAGGTCCTCTCGCCACTCCTATCCAACACGTATATGAAGCCGCTGGGTGAGATCATCCATGGTTTTGGATTAGAGTACCATCTGTACGCTGATGATACCCAGCTGTACATCTCTACCCCAGACCACCCCAACGATGCCGTTGAGGTGATGTCCCGGTGTTTAGAGATCGTACGGATCTGGATGGGCAGTAACAAACTCAAACTCAACCCGTCCAAGACCGAGTGGCTGTGGTTCCCGGCTTCCCGGTTTAGCCAGATGACACCATCACTGGCCATGGGGGGTGAAAGTTTGACCCCCATGGATAGAGTGTGCAATTTAGGAGTCCTCCTGGATTCCCGGTTGTCCCTGGAAGACCAGGTGGCGACCGTGGCCAGGGGGGCGTTTTACCAGGTCTGCCTGGTCCGCCAATTGTGACCCTTACTGGACCGGGAGGCCCTTCGCACAGTCACTCAAGCACTCGTGACTTCTCGTCTGGACTACTGTAACACTCTCTACATGGGGCTCCCCTTGAGATGCACTCGGAGGTTGCAGTTGGTTCAGAATGCAGCCGCGCGGGTGATCATGGGAACCTCAAGACATTCCCACATAACACCACTCCTGCATGTGTTGCACTGGCTACCTGTGACCTTCCGGGTGTGTTACAAGGTTTTGATGACCATCTTCAAGGTGCTCCATGGTACGGGGCCTAGCTCCCTACGAGACCGTCTACTGCCCCATACACCCCTACGACTGACTCGCTCCCAGGGAGAGGGTCTTCTCTGGGTGCCGTCGACCGGGCAATGCTGGTTGGCGGCTCCCAGGGGAAGGGCCTTCACTGTGGTGGGCCCAACCCTCGGGAACGGCCTACCTCCCGATCTCCGTACCATCTCAGACCTCCGCTTGTTCCGCCGGCACTTAAAAACTTACTATTTTCATCTGGCCGGCCTAGCATGATCTATTCCGCACCCTACTGTCTTATAACAAATCAAAGTTTAATTTATGGGTTTTTAAATTTATTTTAAGCAGGGTATTGATTTAATTTAGTTATTATTTAGTAATATTTTGTATTTATGTATATTTATTTTAAATCTCTGTTCGCTGCCCCAAGTCCCTTTGTGGTGAGATGGGTGCGGGTTACAAATGTGAATAATAATAATAATAATAATAATAATAATAATAATAATAATAATAATAATAACAACAACAACAACAACAACAACAACAACAACAACAATAATGTCAAGTGCACCACTGGCAGAAGCCGCACTGAACTTTTAATGGGTCACAGGCTAAGGTCTCCCTTAGACCGCTACCCCCAAATTATTCTGCCAAGCCACCTAGTGATTCGATCACCAAACTAAGAACATTTAGCGTAGGGGATCGAGTTTACGCCCACAACTACACTGGGGGTGTCTCTCTCTCTGGATTCCTGCCACAATTACAGAAATCACCGGACCTCGCTCTTACAAATTGGAGCTCGAGGACAGGAGAATTTGGAGGCGGCACATTGACCAACTCTGAGGCCGCCTCAAACATTCCAACCTTAGGGAACCACAGGTAACTCCTGCATGAGTTAGCCAAAGCCCTACCCAAAAGGAACAAACATTCACTCCTTTTACAAACCACTCAAGCCCGAAGGTACCAGAGTACGTATCTGAAAAGATTGCAGGCCAGTTCTGAGTGAAGCAGCTCTAGGAACTCCAGCCACGCCCCAGGAAAAGTTCTAGGAGCTTCCACCAGGTGAAGCCAGAGAGGCAACAGGTCCGACCGACCTGACTGAAGTCCCAGTGCCAACTGAACTGCACAGATCAGAGAGAGTCTCTAAAAGACTTGCCTACCTGTGTGACTATGTCACCAGCTGGATCTGCCCATTTAAGAGGGGAGGGGGTGTTACATACTGACAGCCAGTATGGTAGGTTCCACCATGGTCCTCTGATCCGGTGGGAAAATACTGAGTGGTGATTGGCCAAGCCATTTGACAGTTCCCTATAAAAGGGCTGCTGTCAAACAGGGCAGCGCTGGATTGTATATAATTCATACCAATAAAGAGCTGTTGTTTTGTCACAAGCCTGAGTCTGCCTCAGTCCTTTACCCAATCTAACACTTTTCATATGACTAATAATAGTCTTAATATGTCTACTTGCCATTCCTGAGTTTCAAGCCTTTTCTTTCTTGATATAAGACCCAGAGACTTATATGAAGGTAGTCATTTTTTGCACAAAGAGCTGTATGGTCAGAGGAAAAAAATACATCATGCTGTTCTTTGATAGTTACACAGTAGTATCGCTAAGTTAATTGTGAAACACTTGATTAATTTAGCTTTGGAGGCCAGATATAAGATCTTATATATTTCAACCCCTCCCCCAAAAAGGGCAAATGTGGAGTACTAAAAGGTCACATTATGAAGAGTACAAAAAGTAGTCCAGGACTGTACAGTCAGTCGCAGAAAAGCAAAAAATTGAATAAGTTAAAAGTTAGTGAAGGATGCTAACAAAATCCACAAGGGTTTCTATGAATGTGTTTAAAACAAAAGAAAAAAAGGCGAAAGATTTATACGATCTGAAGAGAAACCAGAGTATTTTTTTAAAAACAAAACAAAAGTTAAAGAATCAGAATATCAGCTGCTCGTTGGAGACAGCATAATGCTAATAAGTAACAAGGAAAAGTTGGAACTATTCAATTCAATCTATCGCATCCAAATAAGACACATTCTTTAGGAAATTATAAAATAGGGCAAAGGGGCAATATTAAATTTGAGACAGAATCATGATCAAGTACTGCCTCTTTATTTGAATGAAGCTCACATACCAGAGGAACTGCATCCTGGCATACTAAACAAAGTAGCTGATAGTCTTATCAAACTAATGTACTAACGTACTGTCTTGGATATGAGCTAGTGCCATGATGTTATGTAAGAAAAACAAATGCACTTTTAAGTTGCATCCACAGAAGTGTAAATTCCAAATCTCAAGAAGTAATAAATCTATTTTTTTTCTGAATTGGCTAAACTCAAACTTGAATAACCAGGTCTGAATACATTTTAAGAAGGGTGGGGGGTGGGGGGATGGTAAATTTCATGAAAGGGCATCCAGTACAATCAGGGACAGATTAGGTTGATGAAGAGAGATGGAAGTAATTGGGTGTGTTCTCTCAAATACTTGAAAGAAAAAATATATTTTGATTTAGGATGCAGGTCATAGAATAATAATAGGCAGCCTGAATTCTAATTGAATATTACAAAACTCTTCCTAAGGGTAACAAGAGTTTGGCTGTGGAACCAATTGCTGAGAGAAAGAAGGGATTCCTATTCAGTAGATCTGAATCAGGCACAGGAAGGCTATACATTACATGGCATGAGGGCTTCTGTGGTTTTCTGCAATAGAAGCAGAAAGGACATGGCCTTTCCCCCTCCACTCCTGAGCTGATTAATTCTTTGCTTCTGCCCCACCCCCCAAACTGGAGTTTATTTCAGATTTTCAAGGTACAACTGTTTAATATCCCTAACTTAGGAAGAACTTCACTGTTCAGAGTATTGAATGTTTCTGGTCGATGACTAAAAATTACAGTTTGGCTATTCTGTTACCAAGGACGGTTTTAAGTAATTGACACAATATCCATGACTATGCCCCAATCAATACCTAAATAGCAAAATGTATTTGTAGAATTTTGTATAACAATTTTACAAAAGACTAAGAAATAATTCATGATGCTTATTAATATCATGCCAGAGAACAGCAGCTCAGCAGCTAATTATATTTCATAACCACAATTACTGCCTACTTCTGTTTACACTGGGAATGTTACATCACCACAAGTTTAAAAAGAAAACCTTCCAGGAGACAAGGCAAGGGATGTGTAATAAACTTATTTTATTTCTTCCAGGTTGATTCACATGCAAGCAACTAGTGACTAAAAAGAAAACTAGATACATGTAGGCATGAAAGATAATTAATATATTTTTAATATATAGTACAAGATATTTTCATTTAGCATGTATGGGTGTTTGTATATGTATGTATGTATGTATAGATCTGTGTGTGTGTGTGTGTGTGTGTGTGTGTGTAATGTCAGTTCTGAAATCATATTTCAAAACAGTTCTCATGTGTTATTTCAACAGTAATTTACACTTGACAGGGTAATAAGAGTTCCAAGGTAACAGAATAGACTCTGCTAGTAAGCAGCCAGAAGATAAAGTTTGGCAAAAGTAAACAAGATGGCAGATTAGACAGAATCTTAGCTACGGAATGAGTGAGGAAGAAGGTTCCATAGAAGAAAATAATATGATCTAGTGGTTATCACACCAGGCTAGAAAATGGGAGACTATGAGTTCTAGTCCTACCTTAGGCATGAAAGCCAGCTGGGTAACCTTGGGCCAGTCACTCTCTCAGCCCAACCCATTTCATAAGATTGTTATTGTATAGAACATAGGAGGAGAATTAGATATGGTCACAACATTGAATTATTGATAAAAATAATAAAAGTGAGATTTTTAAAAAATCTAAAATCTAAATAATATGGTATCTTCTTTGTAGATGAAAGCGGTCCAATTCATTCCACCATTTTAGAACTTGGATATTTCATTTGGTTGCATGTTTAGATCACTGTCTCCAACAACCCTGTCAGCCCATCAGTTTGCTTGGTATTACCATACTATTAATAAAGCTCTACCTTTTACCTAGGAATAACTACCATTTTCTTTTTGAAATTAAACTAAAAGACTTAAACATATAAACTAGTTTTCCACAACGGGAAAGTTTCATTTGATAAAACATCTAAGCAATGCCTGAGGTCAGCAAAAACAGAGAACAAAATTACATCAAAACAGAAATAAATTCTGTACGGTTGAGAACATCTGAATCGTCAATGCACCACTGCATTATTCTGAAAAAGAACAAAAAAGTATTCCTCAGTAGAGGAAAGGTAATTGCTCTGAGAAAAATACTGCTTATATAATCTCCCCCCCCCTTTTAAAGATTATAATGTTACTTTAGAAAAATGCTGAAGTGCCTGAAGTATAAAATGTCCAAATTATCTCTGCCAGTACATCACAACCTAACATTTGAATCAGTTTTAAAATGAATTCTTATGTTTTATATCCAGTGTACATTACTTTGTAACACTGCTCTCCACATAAAAACATCCAAACAATTAAATGTTTTCTTGAATGTATGAAACAACATTATTGTGAGATGAAGCACTAGAGCTGAGTATTAAGTTGAGCATTATGTGTTGTAAATGGCACCAACTTTACAAACCCTAAGGAAGTTTTCCCTCATCATCTGGAATCTTTTTTAACAGCGATACCATAGATTGATCCCACAGTCTGCTATATACAGTACAAATCACGTGCTTTATCTCTGAGCCATTCTTAATCTTTTCAAGTAAATATGCAGTCGTATTTTGCTCTAGACTGGATATTCCTCACTTCTCAATTTTTCTCTCCTGTTTTTGCTTGTTAATCCTTTGCGGGGTTTTGGAATTTCTCTTCCCTTCCCCACTTTATATTTTCTTTTTTAAATCTGAATTTAACATCATGATTATGTTTCCATAAAATGGAAAGGCAGAAGATTAGAGAGTATTAGAGAATAATAGAGGCCTAATATTAAAGGTAATAAGAAAGTGTACTTTGCCTATCTTGATTATGACCCAATTACTTTTACTGATCTTTCCTCTGGAACTAGCCATAAAAAACTTAAGTTGATTCATATGTTCACCAAATGAAATTCTTAATATTTTGACATATTGTCAAAATGGCCAGTGCATTTTGTAAACTTAGGTTTATGGTTTGATATGCTGTGTAAATCCAGCCAATAATGGGTTAGTCAGTAAATTGTGATTTGATATGTTGCATGGAAACAAGCTTAATGTTGCATCTGCAGAATGTCTGCTACCATGTTTTCTTCTTACAAACCAGATCAAACTGTAATAGCCAGATCTAGGCTTCTTAATGTTTGATGTTACACTGTTCTTTTTATGTCGTTTCCTAGTAATTACAGTCTCTCACACAGGCAGGGGTAGAAATCTGGATTTTTATTTTCTGTGAACAGAATCAGTCATAACTAATATTTACAATATGCAGGATAATTTTTCAGATCTGATCGTTGCCAATTAATGCTAAAAACAAGCCACTGTATAATATTCCACTCCAGATCAGTACTATATAACTGGAATAATACTGAGAGTCAAGGAAAGAACCTTTCATTCCCTAGAACTTTGCTCATTTCAGTTGGGCAGGAAAGTGTAGCCAGATGGGTGAAAAACAGTTAATGTCTCTTTATGCAGGAGCTGATATCCTGAAAGAGTCTGTGCTACTAGAGCGGGATCCTATGATTTTTTCACTGCCCACTGAAATATATCCACTTGTGCAAGATGTCACTGGTCTGAAAGAAGCCAATTACTCTTGCTTTGGGCTTGGATATAGCAACAAAAGACAGTGACTTCTGAAAGTATAGAAGGACAGGGGATACTACTGCAATAAACCTTCTAGAATTCATAGCAGCATTTGATATTATTGAATGAGAAATATTGCTAAATGTCTCAATGATTTGGGAGCTGGGAGAAATCAGAGGTTCCTTTCCTATCTGCTGGACCAACACTAGAGAGTAAGAATTGATTATTGCTTATACATAGGATGCCATCCTTTTGATTCTTGCTATTCAAAGTTTACATGAAACTGTGGAGAAAGAAACCTGGAATTTTGAGTATGGTGTCATCCATACCATACAAAAATGATATACAACTATATCTTCTGAATCAAGAAAGGAACAGATGCTTGCAGTTTCTTAGAGGCTACGATAGATTACATATGCTCCAACAAACAAGATGAATCTAAATAAGATGAAGGAGCAGTGGATAGCTGAATCTCAGACTCAGGAATTAAAAAGATGGTCTATTCTGGCTGAAATCATTCTTTCTTGAAAAATAGGTCTATCACTTGGAACCTTCCCTTATAAAACTTCCTTGATTTAAAAAGAAACATTCTTGATACAAATATGGAGAGTAATTACTCTGTGGAAAGAGATCATTATCTGGAAGATATTTTATTATTGTAGAAATTTTCTGCTGTTGGGCAGTCCCAATAAACATTCATTTGAATTTTCTATTTCAGGTATGCAGTCTTTTGTATTGTTAAAATATTGAAAGAGACAGATCATTTCCAAGGCAAAGCCAAGTCATATGGGCAGCATACCAATAAAGATACATTGATAATGAAATGTGTGGACTGAAGTGACCAGATGGATCCTGTTCCCTGCCAGACCAATCATCACATCCATAAGCTTAAATCTCATACAGGTTTCTCACTCCCACATCAGATAAAGAAACCGTTTTCAAAATAGAATTGAAAAGGATATGGATTCTTTCAAACAGGGCACAGTTGCAAAAAAGAGCAAATTGTCCCTCTGATGATTGATGGGTCTTACCATTCCACTTTGTCCTACCTTCTTCCTGTTGCAGTCATACGGTATGGTGCAAACAGGAAACTTTTGTTTTTAGCCAGTTTACATAAGAGTAAACTCATGGGGCAGTTCTTCCCAGTTATTTGGAGGGAGACTGGGCAAAACAACAGACAGAAATTGGGTTGGCACATTGCCATTCTAATCAGCACCAGTACCAACTAAAACTGGTGTTAACACCCCAATGTTTTATTTCTTTTACAGATGAAGAAGGTTTTTTGCAAAGCTGGGGGGAGAGATAAGGCACTCTCTACTGGTCAAATGATTACAAAGGGGAAGCATTGGTGAATGCCTCTCTGCAAGTCTGATCTGCCCACAAAAAAAGCAAACCTGTCCATTCCAGTAGTGCCCATCTGTCCTTAAGTAGACAGAACAACCTGCTCATTCTCTTTTCTTTTACATTTATCTTGGCTAAGACAAAGCCTGGCCATCTGCAAGAGCCCCAAGAAAACCTCCATCCTTTCCCTACAAAAACCTTACTCTGGTTTCTTCTTCTTTCCTTGCAACATTTTCCTTTGACAACACAGGCCTTTTGTTGTTGTTTTGTACCTCACCTTAATCAGCCTCCAGGGGACAAAACTAAGGGAGTTAGTCTTGTTCCCTTCTTTCTTGTGAGGAAAAGAAAAGAGAGAGAAAAGAAGAAGCCAATTGTACATGGAAGCAGGGAATAGAGAAAAGTTGAGAGAAAGATCATTCTCTCCCCGTGCAAACAAATCTTCCTTACTCTTCACACAACAGCTTGCTAAATGGAAGTTATTTGGGAGAAATATATTTAAAGTGTGAAAGATAAAAACTGTTCTGGAGGAAAGTGCTGGAGGAAGAGAGCAAAAGACAAAAGACATTGTCTGGGGAAAGCAGCTTACACTGGAAATGAAAGGGAAGCCGAAAGCCGAGACAAAGTGAACGTAGTGAAAGGCAAGGAAAGAATGAAATCCTTGTAAATGCTATTCAGACAAGACTGAAGAGATCAGCATTTTCAGGATCAAGTTATTAGATAAGTTATTGGAATAGAGTTATTACTGGGCAAAATGCATTACAAAATAAGTATATGTCAAACATATAGAAAATTCCATCAACTTCTCTATGGTGTGCTTTTATAAACATTTCTTCAGATAAAGTCCTCTCTATCCACAGGCATATTAAACACTGAAATTGAAAAAATAAGTCCTGGTTTCTTGGTAGTATGACTATCTTAGTTAGTCCAGGAACTATCAAGGTATCTAATTAAGCAGTGACAGCTTAACTCCTTATAATATTTAACAAAACAAGGGGAAAGTTCAAGCAAGCTGATCCCAGAATTCTTTGGATAGAGATGTATTAATAAGTCTAAGGCATGGCAGCTATTGGTATTTTAAGGATGGGTGTATGTGTGTTTCAGAGGTAGTATGCTGCCAGTTTGCACCATTTCAGGTGAACCAGTAGTGGCAGTGGCGTGAGGCTCCGCCCACCCACTCTGACATCATCAAGAACCTTCTGTGCATGCAGAAGGTTCTGCACATGCCCAGACATGCTTTGTGCGCACGTTCCCGCTACCAAACCAGTAGTGAAGAAAATAGAATACCATCTTCGGGGGGTTTGTACACATGAATATAGTTTTCATTGCAGATAAAAAACATACCAAAATTTGATTTCTAAGTCCAGCCTAACCTAAGGTGACCAGATTTCTACTTACCTAAAGCGAGACACCGTTGACGGGGGGGGCTTTCCTAGCTCCGCAGAGGCCGCCTCGCCACCCACTTCCCATGCATACCGACCCCCTCCCTCCCTTCACCCTCCCCCCGAGCAGGGCACCTGTAGGTAGGCGTCTGGTGGGGCGGCGGGGCAGAGTGGGCAGTGGGTGCTCTGCATGTGCTCAGAGGCACGGAGCACGGCCAGGAAGCAGCGGGCTGGAGAGCCAGCCAGAGCCCACACGGCTCTGAAGTTTGTGCCATGCCACCATGCATTGAGAACGGCCATCCGGAAGCCCCACCGATGAGCCGGGCAAGGAGGAGGTGGCGGTGGGGCTTCCAGCTGGCCGCTCTCAATGCATGGCGGCACGGTGCAAACTTCAGGGCTGCGCAGGCTCCGACTGGCTCTCCTCTTCTTCCAGCACCTGCTGCCTGTTTGGCTCCTCTCTCACCGGCCCTCCGCTTCTGCCTGCCCACCAGCCCGCCGCTTCCTGGCCACGCTCCATGCCTCTGAGCATGTGCAGAGTGCCCGCCACCTGCCCGCTCCCCACCGCCACCCCAGACAAAAAGCGGGACATTTTGAAGAGGCCGCAGGGCACGGGACATCTACTTGAGAAGCGGGACTGTCCCGCCAAAAGCGGGACGTCTGGTCACCTTAGCTTAACTATATGTCATTCTTTACAGTTTCCCAATACATTCAGATTTCTCTGAAAATGGAGACTGCTTTGCATACAGAGACTGATAGATGGTAGACTGTTTTCATGCTGAATCTGTCCCTGGTCTTTGTGTCTTTCTTGTGAAGGATGTTCTAATGTTAGTAAATATTTTATATCACCAAGTGGCTTCTAGAAATGGTAGAAAGGAGGATTTTGTAAATAAAAAGAGAGGTTCATATTAATAAGCCAATTTAGTATATACCTTCATAGAGAAGGAGACTTAATATGGAAATTATCATTTCTCAAACATTATTGTGAAAGAGATAAGAACATTAGTTCATGGTTATTTAATATTTACTCCCCAGTAAGCAAAGTTTGAAAAGAAAAGATTTTCCATTGCTGCACATGATTATCAATGATGAATTGAGAAATATTAGAGAATAGACGTAGGCAATATCAACATCAGATGCCAAAGGCAGTCATCACATTTTTTTTCTTTTGGCTGCTTACCAGTGTGACTCCTTTTATGTACCATAAGCACATTGGGCCCAATGCAAACCATGCCACAGACGTCACATTTCAGTTTACCATTCGGAAGCCGGATTCCTCCCTCGCCTGACAGCTCCTGCATTTTTCTGTTTTCCCCAATCTCCTGGTTTTCAATCAGGGGCTCTTCCAAACTGCTCCCTTCATCCTGCCCAATGATCCCATCTTCCTGCTTTAGACACTTTCTGTTAGAATCCTCATCATCACTTTGCATTTCCCTCTTTATGGAATTTGCTGCAAAAGAAGAAGAAAAAGATGGAGGAAGAGGAGGAGACATTTAAAAATAATTATGTTTCCCTTATATTCATTTGTGAAAATAATACAGAAATATACTATTGCATTACTTATGCATATGGATATAAACAAGCCAGGACATAACTATAGAATCAAGGAACAAGACATAAATACAGAACCAGGAGCAGTTGCTATTTTTTATTATTTGTAAATATCATTTGTATCTTCAGGTCAAATTCTTGAGGTCAAAGAAGATCTTGACTGCTGTAAGGAGATATTTAAACTGTTTCCTTATTAGTGGTTGCCATCTAGAGACTTTGGTACTTCAATTAAATTTGAAAGATGATTTTACCAAGGGAATAAAAATGGGTGAAGCTGAAAAAGGAGGAGCATGGTAAAGAGATTCCGAAGAATTGGAGTTTTATTTTAGATTTTAGGATGCAGATGAGGAAAAAAGAGAAATTATGATGGAGTTAAGGAGAAAAACTCTACCAGAGGGACGATTGAAAATCAGAGACAAGCTAACCTTAACACTAGTTGGAGGGCAACGAAACTATTTGAGAGATGCTACAAACAACAAAGTACAGAGAGAAGTCCATAAAAACTTTATTAAGGAGATAAATAGAAGATTAATACCACAGGTGGCAAAAGAAAGAAGACGGTACTGCTATTGGAAAGTTACAGGTTGATAATGAAAAATAAAAAATTAGCTGAGTTGTAAACTAGTAAGCATTAGATTGTTTTAGAATGTTATGTTAAATAAATAATTGATAGTGGTGACAAGATATAAAGATGTATTGGCTTGATGAGAGGAAGTTGGGTAATAATTGATAAATGTTTTTATTGGTAATAAACAACTAATAATAATTATTATTATTAGTTGTTTATTACCAAGTTTCGTTTGCGCATGCGCAAAAATGGAGGTCCGATTTTGAATGCGGAATGGGGCCCGGGGGTCGTTTTGCCCCAGGAGGATGTTGCCAGCCCTCATTGATCATCTCCGAGGGCTGGCCCAGCAAGCTTGCATGCCAGCCGTCACACCAGGCCGTTTTGGATGCGGAGGGTGAGCCGAGGGTGTGACAGCGGGGCGAGGAACACCGGAGCGAGGAGCAAGGCCCGAATCATCCCGTTTTGGCCTAGCGCGGCCTGGCGAGGCAGGCAAGCAGAGGAGGTATGCCTGCAAAGCCGGGGACGCTGGGGGCAATGGAGTCCGGGCCGGGAGGATATTCCATCGGGCTGCACGAGAAGCTTGCGGATCGTGCGGCCTTCATCCGACCTGACCCGAGTGTTCCCCCACCTGATCCGGGGCTGGAGCGGCGGGAGCGGCTGAGGAAGAACGGCTGGAGGATGTCGGAAGAGTAAGGAGCAATGGAGAAGCTGGGAAGGAGAGAGTATGTGAGAGGAGAGTGGAAGAGAGGAAACGTGAGGAAAGAGGATGGGAGGAAGGCGAAAGAAGGAGAAATAGAAGGAGAAAGAAGGAAAGGAAATAGAAGGAAGGAGTGAATGGATGGAGGAGGAGGCCAAGCAGCCGGGTCATGGAGTGGTGGAACTTTGGCCGAGGAGGACCCAGGAAGATCTCTGGAGTGTGTGCATAGGACTGGAGGATGTAAGCTGAGCCAGCACATGGCGAGCATTTATCATCAGGTCGTGCGGTGGACCAACTGGCCACACGGCACTAAATGCAGACTGAGGCCTATGTGGCTGAAGAGGACAGACGGGTGGGGCCCTTTTAAGGGGCTAAATTACGATCTTCCCCCATCTGTCGGATTATTAGACTGACTGACTTTATTCCTCCTGCCTTTATGGACTTGTCATCTTCTATTACAACTATTTGCACTTTACATCGCCACTTTACTTAGACTTGACTTTGACTTGCGATTATACTCTCCTTGGACTATACGGCCTTCGTGTTTTCCCAGTAATGTATTCAAAGTGTGATCTCCTTTGCCTGCGAGAGTCTCCTCTCTCGCAGGCCTGGCCTCCTAGTCTAACACGGGCCCACCTCGAGGATGGAGTGATTGCTCCTGAGAGGTGGGCGAAGCGCAAACTTAGGGGGGTTTTATTTAAATTTTTAATTCGGTTTTTAGGGGGTTCTAGGGAGGAGGGGGGATCAATCAATCAATCAATATCAATAATTTAATTTGTTGACCGCTCCCTCTCCCCAAAGGGACTCGGAGCAGTGCACAGGGCAAATAAAACAATAAATACACATACACATAATAAAAACAAATTAAATATATCCCTGCGCTAAAAATTACCAATTAAAATACTAAAATCCCTATCTAAAATTATTGACAATCCCATAGACGAGAGACTACCCTAGGCCGGCCAAGCAGAACAAATATGTTTTTAATTTTAGACGGAAGGAGCGGAGGTCCGTAGTAGTTCTAATGGGGGGAAGGTCGTTCCAGAGGGCTGGGCCCACCACAGAGAGAGCCCTTCCCCTGGGCGTCGTCCGCTGACAAAGTCTAGTGGACGGCACCCGGAGAAGTCCCTCTCTGTGGGAGCGAATTGGCCGTGTGGATGTATGAGGCAGGATCCGATCCTGCAAATAGCTAGGTCCCGAGCCATGGAGCGCTTTGAAGATGATAACTAAAACCTTGAAGCGCACCCGGAAGACGACAGGCAGCCAGTGCAGCTCGCGCAAGAGCGGTGTTACATGGGTAAACCTTAAGGTTCCCATAATTGCTCGCGCGGCTGCATTCTGGACTAGCTGAAGTCTCCGAGTGCACCTCAAGGGGAGCCCCATGTAGAGAGAGTTACAATAGTCCAGTCGGGATGTCACGAGAGCATGAGTGACTGTGCGAAGGGCGTCCCGATCCAATAGGGGGCACAACTGGCGAACCAGGCGAACCTGGTAGAACGCCCTCCTGGCCACGGCTGTCACTTGATCTTCCATGGACAGCCGGGCATCCAGGAGGACACCCAAGTTGCGCGCCCCATCCACTGGGGCAAGATGTTCGCCCCCAATGGCCAGCAATGGAATCAGCTGGTTGAATCGGGCAGCCGGAAACCACAGCCACTCGGTCTTGGTCGGGTTGAGCTTGAGTCCGTTTCTTCCCATCCAGATCAGTCAGGCGGGGGGGGCAACAAGCAATAGGGCCGGCCGGCAGAAGTAGGGAAATGGAGGAGGGGGGAGGGGGGTCGTTCCCACAGAGGTATTTTCCATCAGATCGGTCCTGGGGAGGGGCAGAGGCGGTGGGAGACGGGACGGGCATTATCTGTTGGAGGACCGTGGCCGCTGGCTAGGGCGGTCACGCGCTCCAAGCCCCCAAGCTCCCATCGCAAACTAGGAGGTCAAGGACCACAGAGCCGGGACCCTAGGCTGATGTTATGCAACACCAGGTCCGTGGTACAAAAAGCCCCCCTCATTTATGACCTTGTGTCAGAGGGGGACCCGGACCTGGTGGGTATAATGGAAACCTGGTTGTGCCACAAGGGAGGATTACCCCTCATAGAAATGTGCCCACCAAGCTACCGAGCCTTTCATCAGCCTAGGGCCCTAGGTAGGGGTGGTGGGTGGTGATTATGATTAGGGAAGGTCTTGAGCCAAAGGAGACCACGATCCTTCAGACGACCGGGTGTGAGTCCCTCTTCATGAAATGGGGCCTAGGGAGGCAGTTGGGCGTGTTAGTTGTATACCTGGCTCCCCGCTATGTAACAACAGCCCTGCCCGAGCTCCTGGAGGGAATAGCCGAGGCGGTGGTTGAGACCCCCAGACTGTTGGTCATGGGGGATTTTAACCTGCCGTCAGTAGGCGAAACCTCCGGAGTAGCTCGGGAGTTCATGGCCTCCATGACAGCCATGGACCTGACCCAGGTAGTTTTAGACCCCACTCATGAGGGAGGACACACCCTGGATTTAATCTTCATCTCGGGACAGTGGAGAAGTGATCTGGGAATAGGTGACCTAATAATAATAATAATAATAATTTTAATTTATATCCCGCGCTCTCTCCCCAAGGGGACTCGAGGCGGGGCACAGGCAATTAAAAATACAAATAAACCACAAACAGATACAAAATACAGAGTTAAAAATAGATTAAATAGATCCTGCGCTAAAACCCATAAACTAAACTAAAAATTACCCCTAAAAAACCCTAACCTAAAAAGAGACTACCCAAGGCCGGCCAGACGAAAAAAGTGCGTCTTTAATTTTAAGCGGAAAGAGCGGAGGTCCGTGGTTGTCCTGATATCGGGGGGAAGGTCATTCCAGAGGGCTGGGCCCGCCACAGAGAAGGCCCTTCCCCTGGGCATCGCCCGCTGACAAAGTCTAGTGGACGGCACCCGGAGAAGTCCCTCTCTGTGGGAGCGAATCGGCCGTGAGGATGTATGGGGCAGGATCCGATCCCGCAGGTAGCTAGGTCCCGAGCCATGGAGCGCTTTGAAGATGGTAATTAACACCTTGAAGCGCACCCGGAAGACGACAGGTAGCCAGTGCAGCTCGCGCAGCAGCGGTGTTACATGGGCAAACCTAGAGGTGCCCATAATTGCTCGCGCGGCTGCATTCTGGACCAACTGAAGCCTCCGGGTACACCTCAAGGGGAGCCCCATGTAGAGAGAGTTGCAATAATCCAGTCGGGATGTCACGAGAGCATGAGTGACTGTGTGAAGGGCGTCCCGATCCAATAGGGGGCGCAACTGGCGTACCAGGCGAACCTGGTAAAACGCCCTCCTGGCCACGGCTGTCATCTTACCCTTGTCATGGACAGATCACACTCTCCTTCGGCTGGACTTTCCAATCGCTACACCCCACCGTGGGGAGGCGGAACCTGAGATTCCCAGATGGTTCCGTCCCAGGCTCCTGATGGACCCTGATAGGTTCCAGAGGGAGCTTGGGCCAATACCTGTGGCCTTGCCCCGCGACTCGACTGAGGAACTAGTGGCCACATGGTTGAGTGCAGCCACGGGGGCCTTGGACCGAGTCGCGCCCCTGCAGCCTCTCACGCGGCGCCGAATCACCCAGGCTCCTTAGTTTACCAAGGAGCTGAGGGAGATGAAACGCCACAAGAGACGCCTAGAGAGCAGGTGGAGATCTTCTCGCTCCGAAGCCGACTGAACACTAGTGAGAGCCCATATTAGGACTTACTTAGTGGCGATAAGGGTGGCCAAACGTGAATATTGTGCCACCCTTATTGCATCCGCAGATAACCGCCCTGCCGCCCTGTTTGGGGTGACCCGCTCCCTCCTTCACCAGAGGCCGCAGGAAGCCCCTCTACAGGGACGAGCAGAGGAATTTGGAATATATCTGCAGGACAAAATCACTCGGATTCGGAATGAGTTGCTCTCCTTTGAGAGTGGTCCGGTCGGATTGTCCGAGGCTGTTCTTGAGACACCATCTTGGGAGGAGTTTGACTTTGTTACTACCGAGGATATGGACATGTTGTCAGGAGACTTAAGGCCACCACATGTTTATTGGACCCGTGTCCCTCCTGGCCTATACTGGCATCCTGGGAGGTGACACGAGGCTGGCTCCAGGATATTGTGAACGCTTCTTTGAGTGAGGGGATCTTGCCTGCCATCTTGAAAGAGGCGGTGGTGAGGCCCCTCCTCAAGAAGCCTTCCCTTGACCCAGCATTGTTGGAAAATTACTGTCCAGTCTCCAACCTTCACTTTTTAGTGAAGGTTGTAGAGAGTGTGGTGACCCAACAGTTTCCGTGACACCTGGAAGAAATTGATTATCTAGATCCGCGCCAGTCTGGCTTCCGACCCGGTCACAGCACCGAGACGGCATTGGTCACGTTGGTTGATGATCTCTGGAGGGCGCGGGATAGGGGATGTTCCTCTATCCTAGTCCTATTAGATCTCTCAGCGGCTTTTGATACCATCGACCAAGGTATCCTATTGCACCGACTGGGGGGGTTGGGGCTGGGAGGCACCGTATTACGGTGGTTCTCGTCCTACCTCTCTGGTCGGTCGCAATGTGTGTTGGCAGGGGGGCAGAGGTCGGCCTCGAGACCCCTCTTATGCGGGGTTCCTCAGGGGTCAGTCCTCTCGCCCCTCCTGTTCAACACCTATATGAAGCCGCTGGGTGAGATCATCCGTGGTTTTGGGGTGGGATATCATCTGTACGCTGATGATACTCAGCTGTACATATCCACCCCAGACCACCCCAATGATGCCGCCGAGGTGTTGTCCCGGTGTTTGGAGGCCGTACGGATCTGGATGGGTAGTAACAAACTCAGACTCAACCCGTCCAAGACTGAGTGGCTGTGGTTTCCGGCACCCCGGTTCAGCCGCCCTGGGTCCCTCGTGGAGAAGGGTGGGATATAAATCGAATTAAAATAAATAAATAAAGCCAGGTAACTCCAGCTCTGGCCATTGGGGGCGAAACACTGGCCCCCGTGGAGAGGGCACGCAATTTGGGTGTCCTCCTGGATTCCCAGCTGTCCATGGAGGACCATGTGGTGGCCGTGGCCAGGGGGGTGTTCTATCAGGTACACCTGATGCGCCAATTGCGCCCCTTACTGGACTGGGCTGCCCTTTGCACAATCACTCAGGCACTCATGACATCCGGACTTGACTACTGTAACGCTCTCTACATGGGGCTTCCCTTGAGGTGCACTCGAAAGCTACAGCTAGTCCAGAATGCGGCCGCACGGGTGATTATGGGAGCCTCTAGGTTCTCCCACATAACACTTCTCCTGCGCGAGCTGCACTGGCTGCCTGTGGCCTTTCGAGTGCGCTTCAAGGTTTTGACGACCATCTTCAAAGCGCTCCATGGCTCGGGGCCTAGTTATATGCGAGACCGCCTTCTGCCCCATACATCCCTCCGTCCGCTCTGCTCCCACAGAGAGGGCCTTCTCAGGGTGCCGTCGGCCGGGCAATGCCGGTTGGCGACACCCAGGGGAAGGGCCTTCTCTGTGGCGGGCCCTACCCTCTGGAACGACTTACCCCCCGAACTATGTACCATCTCAGACCTCCGCCTCTTCCGCCAGCGTCTTAAGACGCACCTTTTCCAACAAGCCGGCCTAGCATAACCTCCAGTTTTGACAATTTTTAGATAGTTTTAATTTGGGGGATTTTATACAATTTTAGCACAGGGTATATTTAATATTTAATAGTTTTTTAAAATTTTGTACCTTTGTTATATTTGTTATGTTTTTTTTAATTTCCTGTGGCTGCCCTGGGTCCTTTTTGGAGAAGGTGCGGGGTATAAATCCGAATAAAGTAAAGTAATAATAATAACAATAATAATGAAAGAATAAAGGATATACTTTAACAATTTTTATACATATATATACTGGCTCAGTAAAAGAAACCTGGATATACATTGTAAACAGTGATTTGGGAAAAAGATCTAGAAACTTTATTAATTAACATTCTCTTATTTAGAATTTGTTATAAAGGTGTCTGCTATTGGGTTTGAAGAGCGAAAGTGGAATATAAATAGTAAATTTATTGTTAACAAATAATCAACCACAACAAAAAAAATGGATAATGGATAATGGATATTGTTTAATGATATATATATATTTACCGTTTTTTTATTAAAAGAAATTTGAGTATAAACTCTAAATAATGACTGAAAAAAATTACATTGTATTAATCAACTATTATTTACAATATAATCATAAAGAAGTAATGTTACTGTAAGATATTTGAGATGACCAATGAATGCCAACACGTGGTTATGTCTTTAAGTATGAATTATTTTAGGCAAAAGGACATTTAAATAATTGTAGTCAATTGAGAATTGTGTTATAGTGACGGTGTCAGCCTCTGCTTTTGCTTTGCTTTTGCCTGCATAGGCTGACATGTTGAAATGGGGGGAGGGCTAGGGTTGCTAGGCTACTAAGGGGGGCAGGGGAGAGAGACAGACAGTTGTTATCACATTCAGCTACCGAACTACATTCCATTCTGATGATGACCCTGAGAAGGAACTGCACGTGATGTCGTGGCTGACTTTGCATTGGACACCATGCTGGGGTCAAAGGGGGGAGGTTGGATTATGCTTTGTTACGTATGTTGCACGCCTAAATGTTTCATTCCTTGCTTGATTTTGGCTGAAGCCTCATCATTATCAGTAAAAATAGCCTTGAACTTTCTAAATGAATTCAAGTGTGTTCTTTCTTGATGATTGATGGAAAACAGTCATGACAAAAAAGCAAGGAATCAAATTATCTCGTCTCAGAGCTAACCGCTTCAGCAGCGAGTGGGAAAATAAAACCTTCAAAAATGTCAGACGCGGGGAAAGAAGATTTACTGGGAGCCACGGCCCCAAATCCAACCCCCCCCCGATTCACCCTCCGTTTCCAGTCCAGATGTCCAGCAAACCGAAGACAGGTCAGTCGTTGAACTTTTAAAGGATCTTAGCCTGGGAGGTGAACCTGAAGATAAATCAGTTCGTCACCGATGGTCAGAGGGTGTGGGCAGGAAAGGAATGTTTGAAGAAAAGCCTTGGGGAGTAACTACTAGACGCAGAAGGGCCCTCTCCCCCCCTCGCTGGGAGGTGACAGATGAGGAAATTCTTCTAAGGCAAGAAGCACAAAAGCTAATTTCGAGGGCTAATGAATTGAAACGCAGCAGGGAGAGAGAGGGAAAACGCTCCCCCGACCCTCTGGGCTGGTTATTACCCAGGAGAGAGGAAGAGAAACCCCGCACGGGAGGAACCCTGGCCGAGAAAGATGAGCATACACAATGGCTAGAAACGGCCAGAGCAGAGCCCCTCCCACCCCCCCAACGCCGAAGGAGGGAGGAAAGTCCTAGAAGGGAAGCAGCCCCTCCCCCCCACCCAGAATGGCTACTGTTCCTCCATTAGGAGTAAAATTTGGGGGTGAAACAAAGGAATTAGGAATTTTCCTTCTGCATGTCAGCAATTATATGAGACAAGCTGCAACTGATTTACCGAGTGATGAAGCTAAGATTAGAGTTGTTTGTCTAGCTCTGGAAAACAAAGCAGTAGATTGGGCCGTGTCCCTACATAACGATAACTCCCCTCTGATGAGAAATTTCGACAGATTTATGTTCGCCCTCAGAAGGCGATTCGAAGACCCACACATAGAACGAAAAGCCCGCTACGAATTAAGAACATTACGCCAGAATGATCAACCAGTCCAGGATTATTCCCAACGTTTTCGGCAATTATCTGTGTACATGAGGGGCTGGAGTGAAGAGGCCCTTATTGACATTTTCATTGAGGGCTTGCATCCAGATCTATATCAGAGATGTATCAACAGAGACAACCCGCGAACTCTCGAAGATTGGTACCATTTGACTGCTGAGGTAGAAATTGATTTACTCAGACATACTAATATTCATTCCATTGATAGAAGTTTTAAAGCCCCCCCATCCCGTCGCAATAGCGTAAGAGAAGGGACGAGTGGACCCCGCAACAAACCCCACAGTACGGCTTGTTTTAAATGCAGGAAAGAGGGGCATTGGGCTAATGCTTGCAGGATGACATCAAGACCCCGCCCAAAACCAGCCAATGAAATGGTCAAAAGCACCAGAAGGCCTGACCTTCGTACCAGACCAGCTATGTCGGGAATAGAGCCACTGAACCTCACTACCACCTATGGCACACCAGTGGAGGAGCCGAATGACTGGGAAAAGAAGGCCGAATCAGACGAGGAGGCAGATAAACACTGGGTGAGTTCCCGATCAGGCCCCATGACTATTCCCCTTAAACTGAAAACTCCATTTCTCAGAATCATTAGCCCTTTTGGATTCTGGGTGTTCACGCTGCCTTATAAGCCAAGACCTAGTACAAACACTAGGAATTCGCCTTAAGACTTTGAAAGTTCTTATCGCTTTTTGTCAAATGGATGGTTCGGTCGCGGGAGGTGGGCCAGCACAATTTGTTACAGAATCTATTGAAGTGACGATTGGCGATCACCATAAAGAAACCCTTCATTTCATTGTTGCCCCAATTGCAGATAACCCAATTATTTTGGGATTAACATGGCTGAGAAAGTGGAACCCAATCATAGATTGGAAAGAAGGGTGGATACGTCTTCCCCTAGTTTCCCCACCACCACCTACAACTATGGACCCCACCCCAACACCCATTAACCGCAGTGAAAACATAACAATGGACCAAGTAGCCACCGTTTTAAAACACATACCAGGGGAGGAAAAAAAATACCTAGCGAATATTGGGATTTAAAAGAAGTTTTTAGCGAGAAATCGTCTGATAAACTACCATCCCATCGCTCTACAGACTGTACCATTGATTTCCTCCCTGGAGTACAACTACCTAAACCGCGCATTTACTCCATGACACCAGGAGAAATGGTGGAACTGCGCAGGTTTATTGACAAAAACTTAGCAAGGGGGTTTATTGAACCTGCTAGACCTCGGGTGGCGGCCCGTTATGTTCCGCGAGAAGAAAGATGGCCAACTCCGCCTTGTGGTAGACTACAGGAATCTCAACACGATCTCCGCTGAAAATGTCTACCCCCTCCCCCTCATGAAGGACATGCTGGCCAATCTGGCGACAGGAAATTTTTTTACAAAACTGGATCTCAGGGAAGCTTACTATAGAATTAGGATTAAAGAAGGTGATGAATGGAAAACAGCTTTTAATTGCCCTTTAGGTTGTTTCCAGTTTAAAGTTCTACCGTTTGGTCTACAAGGTGCACCAGCGGTTTTCATGCAACTGATAAACAAAGTCTTACATCAGCACCTGTACAAAGGCGTTATCGTATATCTGGATGATATCCTTATTTACATGGAAACACGTGAAGAACATATAAAGCTTGTCCGCTCTGTTTTACGCAAACTAAGGTCAGCAGAACTATATGCTAAACTTTCAAAATGTGAATTTCATCAAAGCAAGATCGATTATCTCAGATACCGCATTTCGTCAGAAGGTATTGAGATGGATCCTGCTAAAGTGAAGGCTGTAACCGAGTGGGCCCCTCCTCGCACCCGTAAACAATTGCAAAGTTTCTTGGGATTTGCTAACTTTTACCGCCAATTTATCCCCTCTTTTGCCAGTATTGCTCTATCGATTACGAACTTGCTTAAAACAAAGGGTGATGATAAACCACAACCTAATAAACCCCTGCACTGGTCTATGGAATGCCAAGCAGCCTTCGAAAAACTTAAACGCTTATTTGCAGCAGAACCAATTTTGAAACACCCAGACATAAATGCCCCTTTTGTTGTACAAGCTGATGCCAGCGATGTGGCTGTGGGTGCAGTGCTACTCCAATACAACCCCAACGGGGAATTACAACCTTGTGCTTATACCTCTCATAAACTCTCATATACAGAAAGAAGATGGGCTATTTGGGAAAAAGAGGCTTTTGCAGTGCGGTGGACCCTCATGACTTGGCGACATTTCTTGGAAGGAGCGCCCCACCCGTTCGAGGTATGGACTGATCATAATAATTTGGAATCTCTCCAAACTCCTTGCAAACTTTCTCCTAAACAAGTACGGTGGTCTCAATATTTCAGTCGTTTTAATTTTTCCATGAAATATATTCCTGGAGGACAAAACTTTATGGCAGATGCATTATCACGCCTCCCTCAATACAATTCCTCTAAACTTACAGTAATCCAGCCTGTCATCCTGGGATGTGACCTAGCTGCTCCGGTGACCACTCGCAGCCATTCTACTCTACACATCGAGACCCCTCCCGAATTAATCTCTAAAATTAAAGATGAACTTCAGACTGACAACTGGTTTGCTGCACATTGTGGAGACTGTACTTTGCAGGATGACTTGCCCTGGATGGGTTCTAAACTTTACGTCCCAGCTAAACTCCATACCTTAGTACTCCAGAGGGCGCACGATTCTCGACTCGCCGGTCATTTTGGTTTCGTGAAGACCCTACACTTACTTAAGCATCAATTCTGGTGGCCTTATATGAAAAAGATGTGGAGTCTTACATTGCTAGTTGCCCAGTTTGTGCTGCTTGTAAACGCCCCCCCCCCCGGCAAACCTCAAGGTCTCCTCCAGTCTGTAGCTCGCCCGGAGTCTCCTTGGAAGGAGATATCTATGGACTTCATTGTGGACCTCCCTAGTAGCCGTGGTTTCACTGTCATATGGGTGGTTACTGATCTGTTTTCAAAACAGGTTCATTTTGTCCCGTGTTCTGGAATCCCATCGGCCAAGGCGCTAGCAAAACTTTTCCTGAATCACATTTATCGCCTACATGGAGTTCCTCGACGTATTATTTCTGATAGAGGAGTACAGTTCACTTCTCGGTTTTGGAAGGAATTCTTGAAAATGATTGGCTCCTCCCAAGGATTAAGCTCCTCCCGCCACCTGCAGACGAACGGAGCTTGTGAGAGGGCTAATTCCATTTTGGAACAATATTTACGATGTTTCATTAATTATCAACAAGACGATTGGGCCGACCTCTTAACCCATGCTGAGGTGGCTTATAACAATTCCGTTCATAGCAGCACCGGTATGACTCCCTTCAAATTGATCTATGGTCAAGACTTTGTGCCTATTCCCGAGTTGCCTCATGAGTCTCCTACCATTCCCTCTCTCTTGGATTGGACTACTAAGATGTCCTCATTTTGGCCGGTGGCGCGAAAAACGCTGGATGATGCTCACCAGTGTCATAAATTGTATGCTGACAAGAAACGAATTGCCCCTCCAGATTATAAAGTTGGTGGCCGTGTTTACCTCTCTACTAGATTCGTGGAGAGCCCCCAAAAATGTAGGAAACTGGGCCCGAAATATATTAGACCTTTCCCCATTGTTAAGATCATCAGCTCCATGTCAGTCAAACTGGATTTACCAAAAACTTATCGTCGCCTTTACCCGATTTTCCATGTCAATCTGTTGAAGCCTGAACACACATCTTACCTTCGACCACTACAATCTACACCCCCGCCGCCATTATTCGTTTCCGGTGAACCCCATTACGAAGTAAAAGATGTTTTAGATTCTAGAGTGTGGAGAAATAAGGTTCAATACCTTGTCTCGTGGAGGGATTTCCCTCCTTCCCATACCGAGTGGGTGGATAAACGCCACGTTCGAGCCCCTAAACTGCTTAAGAAATTTTATGCTAAATATCCTAACAAGCCTTAACCACTGTTATATTTTTGTGTGTGTGTATTTTCTGTTTGTCTCTGTCCCTCTTGGTGGTTTTTCTGAGTTTCTGTTTTATTCCAGGACTAACGTCACACTTCTGGAGGACGGCCGGATGTCAGCCTCTGCTTTTGCTTTGCTTTTGCCTGCATAGGCTGACATGTTGAAACAGGGGGAGGGCTAGGGTTGCTAGGCTACTAAGGGGGGCAGGGGAGAGAGACGGACAGTTATTATCACATTCAGCTACCGAACTACATTCCATTCTGATGATGACCCTGAGAAGGAACTGCACCTGATGTCGTGGCTGACTTTGCATTGGACACCATGCTGGGGTCAAAGGGGGGAGGTTGGATTATGCTTTGTTACATATGTTGCACGCCTAAATGTTTCATTCCTTGCTTGATTTTGGCTGAAGCCTCATCATTATCAGTAAAAGTAGCCTTGAACTTTCTAAATGAATTCAAGTGTGTTCTTTCTTGATGATTGATGGAAAACAGTCATGACAGACGGTATATATAAAGATTTTTTATTTACAATATTTAATTTAATATGAACTATAAATAATGACCATGTATGAATGCACAAAAGTTATCTATAACCAATTGATATGCTTTCTACAAGATGTAATGATGGAGAATGCTTTTTTTGTGTTTGTGTTTGACGAAAATAAAAAACAAATCTTTAAAAAATTTTAATTTGAAAGATTCTTTACTTTCCTGTAATTCCTTTCTTTATTCTCTTAGACCAGTGTTTCTCAACCTTGGTGACTTTAAGTCCTGTGGACGTCAACTCCCAGAATTCCTCAGCCAGCTGGCTGGGGAATTCTGAGAGTTGACGTCCAAAGGACCTAAAGTCACCAAGGTTGAGAAACACTGCCTTAGACAGTCTTTTCCAAACTGGCACTGCCATGAGGGTGTACTGTAGCCAATGTTCTGTATTATCACAGCTAGAAATTCTAAGAGCATTATCAACATATCTAATAATCAAGCTGAGGTAGTGGGGTTAGGACACTAGTCAAGTATTTAGGAGCAAACTATATTGATCTCAAGACAAATTACATCCTTATGACCAACCATGAGACCATTTCTTGCTCAACATTAATTAATAATATTTCTTTCAGCTAGGATGCCATCCAACAGGAAAGGTTTAAAACAGAAGAGAGTATGTTCTTTTAAAACAGGAGAAAAAGCTGTGGATACTACATATCTTTTGAAATAGGTATTATATTTGTCTTTGCATTTAAATAATAGATCTGTGGCATCTTTTATTGCTGAACTCATCTAAATGAAGGTTTTGTTATTATTAATATATGTTTAAGAACAGGATGAACAATTTTTATAGCCATTTGCAAAAATATTTAAATTTGCAACAGAATTCAAATTTTGTTTTAGCTATATAATAGTTAAAATCTCATGACTATATTTCCTTTATCTTTAATGCTTGATTCAATAGCAATCTGAGTAATATGCCAATGGGCACCAGTTTACAAGTTAAAAGGATTGGGCGAATCATCCCAAATTCAGATCAACCCTGCTAATTTGTGAACAGGTTTTGTTGTATAGAAACACACATGTTTCTTTATATTGAATTGTGCTATATTTTGACCATCAACCTTTCAGGCAAAGCAGACTCTTTCTACTCTTATATATCAAAAATCACTTTAACTGGGGGATTCAAAGGACTGATCTTGAACCATTTACCCTGTAACATGGGTTTTTACCCCTCCCAATGGAAATCTTACCAAAAGTAACTAAACGTTCTTCAAAAATCAATCCAAACTGTTAGAACACTTTAATGGTACACACTTTTCTCTATAGCAAAAATAATATGCATGCACGCAAAAAAAATAATTGAGAAAATGCATCTACTTAAAAATAAAAGAAGTAAATATTTTACTAGACAAGAAATAGATTTATTTTCTTATTTTGTTTCTTCTTTGTTTGATTTCAGAAGCTTTCTTATATCTGTCCTTTGGAAGGAAGACCACAATTAACAGGGCTAACAATATGCTGGTTGCATGCCTTAAGTATTTAGTAACACCATCTTCCTTATCCTATAATACTATTTTTTTTTCTCAATCCTGGCTAGAATGCAGTAAGAATAATCAATAAAACAAAAGACTTTCAGTTTTGAATTACACTGATATTTAGGTCCAGTTCTTTCTCACACACTACTTTATTTGTAGAAATTATTAAGTTCCACACTCCACAGAAAATAACCTTGGTCCCTAATCAAAGCTTCTTTCAGTATTAAAGAAGGTCCACTTGTCCTTTTCTTCTGTCCTATATCACTAGAAACCTGCCATAACCACTTGTTGCTGTGTGAACATTTCCTCTGCTTCTGGGACTAAGAGAAAAAAATTGCAGCTCTCCAAGGAGGGGAATGCTGCTACAGAAGGGATCACCCTGACTCTTTACAAATAGTTATGTAATTTCTTCTGCCTAGTATAACTTGCTACACTGCAGTTACAAGTTTACTGGAGTTTTAACCAGACCAATCTTTAAAAACAACGAAGAACTGAGAAATAAATTAGATTTCAATTTACTAGAAAATTTGTCTATTTCTAAATTTGTTTTCTTAAATTTACTTATCTCATTTTTTAACTCCTTGTATCACTGTTATCTCTTAATGTGTCCTATTTATTCCTGCATTAGAAAAGGTTTAAGTGGTCCAAATTTTTTGGAAATTTCATATCTTTAAAGCACTGATATTTGTAAGGCATATTTCCAAAAGTAATACAGTCAAAGAAATAAACATTGATACTTTTTGTCAAAACTAAACAACATTTTAAAATCAATTTTACTTAAGAGACTAAAAATTATTTGTCTTATCATTGCGATCCCTTAAGAATTCTTCAGGAGCGGGTGGTTGTCCTGCACGCAGATAAAATTACACAAGATCTCAGGGGATAAGGAGAGAGTTCTTAACCTTGCTCTGCCCAGAAAGCAGTAGTAGTAGTAGTAGAGAAGGAGCAGTCCTGATCAAAATCTCTGGGAGCAAAAGAGACCTGGAGCCTCTTTTCCCTCTACCTGTACACTATGAGGTAATTTTTTTAACCTAGATCTGCCAGACACCTTTTAATTGGTGATCTCCAAACTTGGCAACTTTAAGACTTGTAGGTTTTTACTCTCAGAATTCCCCAGGCAGCATGGCTGGCTGCAGAATTCTGGGAATTGAAGTCTACAAATCTTAAAGTTGCCAAGTTTGGAAGTGCCACCCACACTTTAGATGGTCACTAACTCACTCATAATAGCAGCAAATAAGAAGCCATCCCATTCAAGACTGGAAAAAAAATAAAATCTTTTCCCATCAACATGAATAATGATTATGATGTTTGTGCTGAGAAAAAGGCACAGTAATTATGCTCATTGTATGTTCACTTTCCCATCATGACTGGTTTTGAAAATCTCAAAACAGGACTTTGACAAACTGCTGGAAGCAGGCATATACTAGGGCAGTGGTCGGCAAACCGTGGCTCGCGAGTCACTCTTTGGCCCCTCGGGTGCAGCTCTTCCTCTCTCCCTCCCCCCCCCCCGCGAGCGAACGGGCAGGGGGGAGCGCCCGGGGCTGTGGCTTTGCCGGAGCCGTCCGGGCGCTGCGCACCCGCCTCCCTGGGGGGAGACCCAGGGAGTCCTCCCAGCGCAGGTGAGCCACGCTTGGCCCTGCAGGGGGGACACGAGGCTTAGGGCCAGAGCACACGAGCATGGCCACCCCACCAAGAGGAGCGGTTGTCTCCTTTGCCTCCGAAGGCAACGGGGAGCGACAGGTGCTGCTGCTGCGGGTGCGAGTGGAAGGCGCTGGACACGTTGTCTCCAAAATGGCCATTATCTTCCTCCCTGGGCTCTGTCTCCCGGGCAGACAGAGCAAGAGCCCAGGACCAAGCCCATCGGCCACAGCCACCACTTCCAAGAGCAGGCTACTCAGCTCACCCCCAGCGCTGTCTGGGAGACAGAGAAGAGCCCCGGCCTGACGCCTTCCCTGTGGCTGCCTCCCCCTGTAACAAGCGAGCGAACAGGCGGGGGGAAGCCCAGGACTGCACCGGAGTCGCCGGGCACCGGGCGCTCAGGGGGGCGGGCGCGCGGCGCCCGGACAGCTCCGGCACAGCCACAGCCCCGGGCGCTCCACCCGCCCGTTCGCTCGCTACAGGGGGAGGCAGCCGGAGCCCCAGCAGCCAACATGCCGGGCCCTCCACTGCCTCCGGGCAGGGGGGGGAGGGAGAGAGGAAGAGCCGCACCCGAGGGCCCAAAGAGGGACCTGGTGGAAACGTGGCCGGCTGTCCTGGCCGATGCGCTTGGATGGCGGGAGCTGCCTGTCGCAGGGCTCGGGAGCAGCAGCAGCAACAGCCACCTGCAGAGGCCGCCGCGCCATGCTTTCCGGGGCTGGCCGCCACGTGAGGCTGGGACGGAGGTGGGCCTGCGGCGCCCGGACAGCCTCCGCGGTGCTTGGATGGCCGCGGCCTCGGGTGCTCCCCCCGCCCGCTCGCTGAGGGAGGAGGCAGCCGTGGCCTCTCCGGCCGGCGTGCCGGGCTTTCCACTGCTTCCGGGGGGGGGGGGAAGGGAGGGAGAGAGGGAGGGAGAGACTTACATACAGAGACAGACAGAGGGGGAGGGAGGAAGAGACAAACAGAGAGACACAGAGAGAGAGGGAGGGAGAGAGGGAATCAGAGAGAGAGAGAGAGACACGCACACAGACAGAATGACAGATGGGTGGAGGGAGGAGAGAGAGACAGATAAAGAGAGAGATAGATGGAGAGAGACAAAAAGAAAAAGAGAGAAAGGAAAATAGAAAGGAAAAGAAAGTGGGAGAGAGAGATAAGAAAGAAAGAAAGAAAGAAAGAAAGAAAGAAAGAAAGAAAGAAAGAAAGAAAGAAAGAAAGAAAGAAAGAAAGAATTTTGGTTGCTAAGCAGGGCCATCGTTAAGTGAGTTTCACCACATTTTCCAAGTTGGCCATGCCCACCCGGTCACATGACCGCTGAGCCACTCCCACAAAACAGGCCACACCTTTTGGCTCTCAAAAGAAATTTAAATCGTGGTACTGTTGATATTTGGCTCTCTTGACTAATAAGTTTGCCCACCACTGTACTAGGGGATAGAAGAGCAGAATTGAAGAAATAGTTGCATTAGAGAAGTGTTGTTCAAACAGCTTGCTGGCTGGGCAATTCTGGGAGTTGAAGTCCAAACATTTTAAAGTTGCCAAGTTTGAGAAAAACTGCATTAGAGGATGGACAGCCACATAGGAGGAGATAGAAGACTACAGTCAGTCCATAAGCCAGATACTACCCATATATTAATCAAATTGATATACCATTCATCTCACTATCTTAAGTGATTCTGAGCTGCATATTTATGTATTCCACCTGTATCTCATCTCTCATAAAAATGTCTCATAGAGGATCAAATAAAAAGCAAACAATAGAATAAACCTTTTTTCATTTGACCCAATTTGACTCTTATATTCTGAAATCAATATTAAATATAAAGGCACTGTAGTGTAGATGCACATTTGAAGAACTTGTTTAAAAAACCATTGTATATCATATCTGCCCATGGCCTGCCGATATGTTATAGTGTCAGGCATGCCTCATTCAGTATCCAAGAAAGAAACCCCCCAGCTTCATTTGATTAGAGATAAAGCTACTTTTACTGGACATGAAATGAAAACAACTAAAGAAAAGCAAGATCTGAAGCAAAAAGGTGCAAACGTGTACATATCAAATGATTACCCAGGACCCTCCCCCCAATGTTCAATCTGCAACTCCCAAAGGTGTTGTGTGGGGTGCATCTTCAACTGGCCTCATTCAGTTGGTATGCAGCGACAGTTGACCTTGACCAATCCTAAACACGAGCCATCAGCATGCACAGAAGATGGGAAGACCAAAACTCCCTTCATGATAACTCCTCCTTCCCCCAAATACCACATGTCCCCAGCCTCCCCGCTACTATAGCAGCTGATAGCAGGCAAGCAAAGTAGAGGCTGACACAGTGTGATTTATTCTGTACAGGTAGTTTTTGACCTACAATCATTCATTTAGTGATTGAAGTTACAACAGGACTGAAAAAAGTGATTGGTTCACACATGCCGATCTGCATGCCATGTGACCTGTCTATTGCCTTAGCTGTGGATTCAAAAAGTTTTAAGCCTCATCTCTTTTTATTTTATTGTGGCTGTGCAAATGATTGGGAAGCAAATTTTCCTGGTACTTTTACCATAATTGAAGATTTTCCTTCAAATATATACACAGCTCTATATTTCATCACTGAAACATTTGGTGAAATTAAAGCACTTTGGATTTCTATTAATATAAGTATAATACTTATATAAGTAAAAGGAACAGAAGGATTCTGAAATGTGAAGAAGCAGCAAAAAACCTCCAAACTCCGAAATACCAAAGTATTGAATAGTACAACAAAATACATATCCTTTCTTTCTCATGTTTCTGCAGAGGACCCTAATCTATTCTAGGCCCTAGAGGTATTATCCAGTTTGAAAATCTGCAAATAAATAACTTCCACGGGGTGGAGGGGCAGGGGTTTTGGCCCATCCAGGCTTACATGTATATTGTTCTGTCTGCAGTGACAGATGGTATTTCAAAATATATATACATTAGTTCAGATTGTGAACTTTTCTTGTTTTTATCACTGTTCTTGGAATAAATAAGTAGCATGGTGGTATCTCATTAAATCTATGCATTTGTGTATCAACTTGTTGTTTCTGCAGTGATCATCCAACACCCTTGGCTTATGTTTATTTTCCCACATTAGCATTTTTAAACCCTAAGAAAACAAAGGGAAAATGCACACAGAAAATATTTTTGAATTGCTCATACAAAATATTTGCCATTCATCTCCTCTGTTCATCAGCAATTATGCTTTCACTAATTTGAATATTTATTTGGAAAAAAATCAAGAAATTCTAAGTACTTACAGTACATTATCTAGATTTCTCAATCTGCCAACCATTCAAAGGACTGATTATTGGATAATCTCTATATATCTACATGGAGGAATACTCAAAGTATACTTCCAGATTGCTGAAAACAACAAGAAGCATGTTCTGTTGCTGGGCACTAGGCACTTTGTCACTCCTGACAAAGTAATGGCACACTTTGTTTAAGGTGGGTTTTTTGTTTGTTTGTTTACTTTTGTTTTTGTTTTGTTTGCTGGTCAGGGAAAACCGAGGGACTATTTATTTAAAATGTTAAACTCATTAAAATCTAGAAGTCTTCAAGTCTGTATAGCTACAGCAGTTCACTGTGTAGGATAATAATGTCAAAGTCAAAGGATTCCCATTCTAATTGTAAATTCCCAACAGCATATATAACTCCACCACTGAAACAGATATGATAAATGTGCTGTGATTCTTGACAACTGTGCCCCTTATACCATAAAGACTGAACCTTGACACACTAACACAGAGTATAACATTCCCTAGTTGTTTATGCCCCAGGTTCATAGTGAGGAAGATATCATGAAGGTTAAATTTTTCCCCACAAGATTGATAGTTTTGAATCTGAACATCTAGCATAACTTTCATTCATGTATCTCTCATAGCAAATATGAGCTATGCCTGATAAAAACAAGATTAAAGAAATCATTTTAGCTATTCCCAAGGCTATGTAAGGCCACATATAATGCTTTTATTTTATTGTTACAATACCACTGTTTTTGTTTAGTGCAATAGCTAAATTGCTTGTATGGTTTGTAAAACTGTTTCTTTCTTAGGATGTTGTTAGACATTATATTACACAATTATATCACATTAATATTATGGATAAAGCATAATCCCAGACTAGTGTACCAAATTATAAATTCCTCCTAAGAATCTTAATTTCAAATGTAGCTTGTTATGCAACATGAGAGGCTATAAGAAAAGAAATACTGGAAAGAGCGCTAAAGTTTTGATTCTACTTATGAAAAGCAAGTTACTAACTTTTTGCACAGCATGCCACAAATTCAGCAATATAATCTATTAATGCTGTAAAAGAACTTATTATCCAAAGATTCCGAATAGTTACTGAAAGGTCAGTATACAATACAGTGAACTCTGAATATAGATAAGGAGATAGGTCTTGCATAAAATTATATTTTACTATCATTTCCTTTAGCGATTTGGGACCTCTTAGTTAACTCAACTAATATGGGATATAAGTAGTGCCATTTAAAACACAGTATTAGAAAATCCCATAAAACTCCCAAACAGAAATAGATATGAATCCTGAGAAAACAACGAGTTCTGCAAGGCAGAAGACATAAGCTTTGTGCCTTTTTGTTAATTCTAATTTAATTTCAAATGAATATATAATTGAAGACTGATATATTTTGATTTTTTCTTAGTTTCTTGGTTTTTCTTAGTTTCTGCAAACCCTAGAATTGCAAAGGTTGTGACCATATTATGAATGAGAAATGTCATTTCTCAATAGAAGACAACCCAAAGCAGCCTAGATAAAGCAGGTTATTTTCAATCTTCAGAACAGCATCTAGCACTTTGTCAAGATTGAGCAGGTTGGTTGTAACACAGCCAACCAGAGCTCAAAACAATACTCATGAATATACTACATATTATAAATACCTATGGATACACTTCATATTGTACTATATAAAATCAAGCTCTATGTTCAGAAATGCTCTTAAATTTGTCTTGACATCTATATAAATAAAAATGTAAAATAGTTTGTGCAAAGCCGCTAATCTCAGAAAGTACTGCACCGATCGGCACCAAATTTTCAAACAATGTTCCCAAGGACTTCCAATGCAATCATACGTACATCATGTGCAAGCAGCACAAACATAAAAGGTATGCACTTCTCAGGTTTTCACCTCCCTGTAGCTCCTCCCATCCAGCTGCTTCTTATAATGCATCACATACACGCCCCTCACATTTCCAATGGTCGTTTCCTCAGCAACCGAATAAGCCTCTAATGTTCCCACACTACATGGAGGCCTACTAGGTCCAAAACTAGGCATGGAGGTATCACACTCCCATGTGGCCCATTTTTGGTCCCAGGAGGCTGTATGGAGGCCTACTAGGCCCAAAACTAGGCTTGGGGGGTAGCACACTCCCAGGTGGCCCATTTTTGGTCCCAGGGGGGTGCATGGTAGGTAGGTAGAGGGATAGAGAGAGAGAGAGGGAAAAATACAGTAGGTAGGTAGGTAGAGGGATAGAGAGAGATAGGGAAAAGTACAGTAGGTAGGTAGATAGGTAGAGGGATAGAGAGAGAGAGAAGGAAACATACAGTAGGTAGGTAGGTAGGTAGGTAGATAGGTAGAGGGATAAAGATAGAGAGAGGGAAAAATACAGTAGGTAGGTAGGTAGAGGGATAAAGAGAGAGAGAGGAGAAAATACAGTAGGTAGGTAGGTAAAGGGATAGAGAGAGATGGGGAAAATACAGTAGGTAGGTAGGTAGGTAGAGGGATAGAGAGAGAGGGAGAAATACAGTAGGTAGGTAGGTAGAGCAATAGAAGAGAGAGGGAAAAATACAGTAGATAGGTAGGTAGGTAGAGGGATAGAGAGATAGAGGGAGAAATACAGTAGGTAGGTAGGTAGGTAGAGGGATAGATAGAGAGAGAGAAATACAGTAGGTAGGTAGATTGAGGGTTATACGGTGGTTGTGTGTACGTGTTTGTGTGTGCAGGTATGCATCTACACACAGATTGGTTGGCCATTTAACCAGACTGGGCTACAGCAACGCGTGGCCGGGTACAGCTAGTAAAGAATAAATATCACCTTATAATTACATTGATGACAAGCAAAGCTTCTGCTAACCTGCTAGTATAACTACTGTACCACACTGACTCTCACTGTTTTTATTAAAATCAATTGTCATTATTTTATAATAGTAAAAGGAAGAATATGAAGTGTTAGAGATTAGATATATTATTTCACACTCAAGCATTGTCTTATAGTTCTTTTTGTGAAGATGCAAAAAAAGGTATGTAGAAATAATTTCATTTAGCTAATCCTGATATTCTATACTTATGATAAATATGAATATATGATTACATATTTCAATATTATTTTTTTTGCCAATGTCCAAAGTTTAAGATCCCCCCCCCCCCCCGCTACCTGAGGTCGACTTACAAACTATAGATAACATGAGACTAAACCTGGCACTTTCCCAATGCATCATGTTATCCATTTAAAAAGACATAGAAAAGAAATTACATGCTATTTATATTACATTTTTTTCTAATCTCTGAGAAAAAGGGAAGTCACTCTAACAGAGAAAGGGTTATTTTTCAGGAATGTAGCTGTTTAGGAGTTGAGACTAGGAATAATGTCATAGGAAACAATATTCTACTGACTGAAGTGTTGCGCAAAAAACTTCTTAGAATTTCTTCAGCATTTTCCTGGTTAAAACCAGTTTGTCTGGGGATGATCCAGTTGAACCTCTGCTCCCTCTGAGGCTTTTCCATTTTCCAAAATATCTTTAACTCCATGCTGCAACTAGCAAGGTCCAGCTAATACTTTTTGCATGTTCACAATTCCTGAGATTCATTGGGAGAAGCAGAACATTATTTCTGAAATATTTCTGTGAATCGGTTTTAACAGTAAAAGTTCTTAGAAACTAAAGTTATTATAAGATGTATTTGCTGAAGCAGGCAACATTTATTTATTTCCATTTAAAACTTTCTAGGACTATTAACCTCCCCAAAACAGTTAATTATATTAAGTATAAAATAAAGGCCTTTTAAGAAGATACAATATATTACAGGCATTTTGTGTTTCGTGGTACAGTTGGGACCAATGGCTCAGTCATTAAACAAAGCAGTCACTAAGTGAAAAATCACAAATTTCCTTGGCAAGAATATGAATGAAAACAGCTGCTGAGTCCAAACAACAGAGATTTCTGAGAAGGAGCCAAATAAAGGGACAAGTCTTATAACCTTTTACAATGGTTACCCAGACACGATGATAATTAGCAAGAAAGAACTTAATGTCTGAATTTACATTCATTAGAGAGTAAGGAATTATAAGAGAGAAAGCAAGCATACAAAGGGGCATACACATTGAAAGCAATTTGCTAGCTCCAACTGATTGCCTGGTGCACTTAGGAAGCAAACCAAACTCTTCAGTGTGAAATTGGTTAGGGTCTTGTCAGTGTTAGGTAGCCAGAGGGTTCTAAAAAAACTAATTAAAGTCACAGAGCTGAGCTTGTCAACTTCTAGTTAGAACTTTTTACAGATATACTGCAGAAAAAAGAAGCTCAAAGAGATAACCTTAATGTTAATGTTCCAAGTAACACCCCCAATGAAAGAAGACTCTGAGGCTTGAGTTTCCTCAAAGTTCCATTTTATTTGAGATGTCATATTGGCACATCTGGGAAAACCTGAATCTGAAAGTTTCCAGGTTTTCCCCACCCAAGTGAAAGTTTAAGTCCCTGCCCAGCATCCACATGTCTGTCACATGATCCAATCAGGCACCATCCAAAACTGCAGATACCTCCTAGTCACACCATCACAGCTGCAGGGCAACATATCCTTGACTCTCTGAGAAAAGAATGTTATTTTGACTATATATCACTTATACCCCATAAAATCCCCCCTCCCATTTTCCCACAGTAGAAATTGTGGCAGACCTGAAGGCCCAATGTAAAAGATGGCTTCCAGGTCTGACACTTATATAAGCAATCTCTCTGCTCTAAAAAGAGAGGGGGGGGAGAAAAGGATCTAAGGACTACTATAACTAAACTTCTTGAATATTTTCATAAATGACTTAAATGAGGGAATAAAAGGGGAACTAGTCAAATTAGCAGATGACACTAAACTGGCAGGAATAGCCAACATGCCACAAGACAAGCTCCAGATCCAAAAACAACTTGATAAACTTGAACATTGTCCCTATCCAACAAAAATAATTTTAATGTAGAGAAAAGCAAAGTTTTACATTTAGGCAGGAAAAATCAAAGATATAAGTACAAGTTAGGTGGCACCTGGCTCAAAAACAGTAACTGTGAGAGGGACCTTGGAGTACTAGTGGATGATCACTTGACTATGGTCCAGCAGTGTGGGTTGTAAAATCCTGGGTTGTAAAAACAGAGGCACAGAATCAAGATCACATTAAGTATTAGTACCACTTTATAAATCTGTAGTAAGACCACATCTGGAATACTACAACTAATTTTGGTCACCATAGTACAAAAGAGATGTTGAGACCTTTGAAAAATATCAGAGAACAGCAACTAAGATGATCAAAAGCCTGGAGAACAAACCATATGAAGAATGGCTGCAAGTTTTGGGTTTGAAAGAAAAAGAAGAATTAGGGGCAACATGATAGCAATAACAATAGTACTTAGACTTACATACCACCACTTCACATTGCTTTACAGCCCTCTCTAAGCAGTTTAAAGAGTCAGCTTATTGCCCCCAACAATCTGGATCCCCATTTTACCGACCTTGGAAGGATGGAAGACTGAGTCAACCTTGAACCAGTGAGACCTGAACTGCCAAACTGCTGGCAGCCAGTGATCAGCAACAGTAGCCTGCAGTACTGCATTCTAACCACTGTGCCATTGCAACTCATGATAGCAGTATTCCAGTATTTGAGAGGCTGCCACAAAGAAGAGGGGGTCAAATTATTCTACAAAGCACCAGAGGGCAGGACAAGAAACAATGGTTGGAAACTAACCAAAGAGAGAAACAACCTGGAATTAAGGAGAAGCTTCCTCACAGTGAGGACAATTAACCAGTGGAATAGCTTGCCTTCAGAAATCGTGGGCGCTCCATCAATGGAGATCTTTAAGAAGAAATGAGACAGCCACTTATCTGAAATGGTATAAGTTCTTCTGTTTGAGGAGGCAGCTGGACTAGACGACCTCCAAGCTCCCCTCCAAGCTGTGTTGTGTTGTGTTATGTTGTGTTGTGTTCTGTTTTGTTCTATTCTGTTCTGTTCAATTCTATTCTATTCTATTCTATTCCATTCTTATTGAACATTCAATATCCTCAACTTATAACAAGTGATGGGATTCAGCAGAACAGGTAGCTAACTTTTTTTTGAGTTCGGTGAACTGGTTATGATAAATCTGTGTTTTCTGGAACACATTTAGTTTTTGTTCAACTTCCAATGCAGAAGAAATGGAGAAGTGAAAAACTGAGGAGAAGCAAAAAGCAGCCATCGTCCTGGGACTTGAGGAGGGGACAACTGAGGTGTGAACCTATGCAGCTGATTCAGAGGACCCAGACTCTGACTGAGGTGAAAGGAAAGGAGAACCTATTCCCACTGGGAAAATAGAGGGAACCAGATGGGTAGGCAGAAGAGCAGAATTAAAAGGCAGACTGAAGCCCAGAGAAAGAAAGAGCGAAGAAAGAGCAATAGGATGAGGCAGGATAGAGGATTCGAGTAGAGGCTTATGGAGGACAGGCAACTCCTGGGCAAAAGTCATGAGACGGCTATGTGAACTTTGGGATTCACTCCCAGTGACTCTCTTGGCCCCACTCAAACTCGGTGAGGCTTAAATCCGCCAGCACACTGAAAAGTTCAAATCTCTTTTGGGAGGAACTTAATAGTCATTGCAATGGAAATGGGTGGAGTTACAATTTCATGCTTGAGGTGCATAGGGAAAAGCACTTGGTTATTGCAACTTGAACTTAGAGGAGAAATGTGTCAGACAAAAGTTTCTGGAAGGTGGTTTGTTAGAAACCTGAACTGTACGTATATGTATGATAGATGTGCCACCGCATTAAAGTGCCAGTAGATGCCAGCCTTCTCTCCAGCAGGCCTGGGCAGCTGCTGGAGAGAGACAGGCCCATTTCAGTGCCTGGCGCCCAGAAGCCCTCACTTCCTCCGAGCATTTTTTTGCTAACCTGATTTCCACCTCTATCGCATTTCTCCATTGCGCTTTTTGCCATCATGTGCAGGGGGAAAAAAGTTTGTGGGATTTAAAAAATGTTCAATCAATCAATTCCAACTTCTCATGAAATAAAAAGATCTCATGAAGTTGGAATTGATTGATTGAACTTTTTTTTAAATCCCACAAACTTTTGTTTCCCTGCACATGATGGCGAAAAACGCAATGGAGAAATGTGAGAAAACTGCAAATCAGGTAGGCAAAGAAATGGTTAACAATTGGTTCATGCAGGATCAGGTTGGCTTTCATGGGAGCTCGTTCCACATGTGCAGTGTAGCTGGAGCATGGGTATGGGTCATGCCTCCCATGACAGCCAACCTGGCCGTGCACATACCGGTTGTTAAATTATTTGAATCCCACATGGCTTATAACCATTTGTTTAGTGGCCATTCGAAGATAGTGGAACTGAAAAAAATGGCTTATAACTAGTCATCACAGGTACAGTGGTTGCAGCACCCCTATGGTCACATGATCAAAATTTGGGTGTTTGGCAACTGGCATGTATTTACAAAGGTTGCAGTATCCCAGGTCATGTCATTGCAATTTGCAATCTTCCCAACTGGCTTTTGACAAGCAAAATCAATGGGGGAAGCCGAATTCACTTTTTGACTATATGATTCACTTAACAACTGCTTAAATTCACTTAACAATTCACTTAAAAATCATCTTGCTTAGAAACGGAAATTTTGGTCCCAACTGAGGTCATAACTCGAGGACTACTTGTATCTTCAATTTATAAACTGGATATTAAAATGTTAATAGTAACAAGGCTAAAAAATAAAACACTGACTTGCTCTTGTTCTATCTTAAAGCTCTGGGATACATTTCAGTACTTGGGGAGGATGAAGATTTATAAAATCACACACAGAGATTCCACAACAGGAATTGACAAAGGAAACAACTCTCCATAAAGAACAGAATCTAAAAAATGAGCTAGCCTGTGGGCTAAAATGACAAGAGGTGTAAAAGACATTTCATATTTCTGGGAACATAGAAAGAACTTTTGGACCTTGCTGATGAAAAAGACAGTGAGCCCTAAAAGAAAGAAAAAGAAAAACAGTGGAACAGGAGATAAGACACTGAATCCCAAAAGAGCAGAAGGGATCCTGCAATGCTCTGCAGGAATACAAGGGGAAGGATGAAGTTGCTGATTATTCATTTATTACATGTATACAACCACCCATCTTGCTGCTGTGATTCTGGGCACTTAAAATTTAAAAAATTATATATATGCACACAACCAAAAAATAACCACAGAAGTCATTATAATCATGAAAAATAAAATGGTTTAAAACAACAAATGTGTGAGTAAGTTGGCCTATGACCATAATAAAAATTATGACTTAATCTGTGAGTAAGGGCCATTTATTTGGTATCTGGCTCAGAATCCTTTGTCAATGCTGAACCATTAATTGTGCATTTTGTTTATTCTCCCACATGCTTTATTTCTGTTATATACTGCTCTTTTTCCCTTCTGCAATGATCTTCATCATATCCACCAAAACATTTCATAACCAAAATTTAGTAAATTTATGACATCTTCTAAATCAACAAATACAGTCAACTTCCTTTCTCAACATATGGTATATTACTCAATGATTTGTTGAAGATCAAAGTTTTAGCCTGCATATTCTTTCTCAGTTCATTATTTGTAAGTTCTTTCCCGCCATTTTAAGCCTTTCTTCTTCTTCCTTAATTGCCTTGTCTTTAAATGTCAGGGTTGTTATCACTGGTGTTACTGGTAAAGTTTCTTTCTTTAATACCATAAATTCTTTTGTTGTTTCTTCTTCTGTATCTTGCCATCTGAGATGAAGTTCCCATCAATCTGATTCATCTTTCCATATTCCACTTTTCCCATTGCCAGACATAAACCAATCATCAAAAGAATCAACAGATTTAGTTTCTTTGTGATTATTTTTCTCTTTAGTGCTTGAGACTCCAACCTCTGGTTTTTTCCATTTGATATGTACTTCCTCATATTTTCCAATTAGATGTTCTAATTTTTTTTCAAATGAATTAGAAAATTGCTGTATTGCAGCCATTATCTCTTGCAAGGTAACAGTTTCTTTCTGTTGTTCAGTATGCGCCATTGTCTCTGATTGTTGCAGGGAGAAGCTGCTACTCTGGCTTAAAAATGTTTTTAACAAACTTAAGTTCATGATAAAGTCTCTGGTTGAAATTAGACTTCTGGTTGAAATTAGACTTCAAAGGAACATTTGTAAAAAAAAAAATCCCTTTTCACTTTTAGGCAAGCTGTGGGTCTTTAAAAATCCAAACCGGAATAAACAATAGTGGGAGTGAAAGTGTTTTGTCTTTAATCCACATACTTCAGCTTTCAAGTAGCAGTGCCATCTTCCCCTCTGCTATTTCAATCATTACAATTTTTTTGTTTCTTTTTGTATCTTAATTGTTTCAAATTTTAAAAAAATCAAATTCTTAAGTATAGTAGAGAAAAGGAGAAATTTAAAAATCACACATAGTAATGAAAAGGAAGAAGTTTAGTCCATAGGTTATAAACAAAAAAAAAATAGAAGAAGAAACTTACTCCATTCCTTTTAAAAATTCTTCATAGCTTCCATTTAAAATATCAATTAAAGAAGTTGTGATAACACACTGACCAGGTTCCTCCAGAGCTTAATTCTGCCGCTTATTTCTTCTATTTTTAAAAGTTTCAATTTAGTTTAAATTTTTTATGGGCAATCTCTTTTAGAACAGTCTCTTTTAAAACAGTAAAAATCTCACCAGCTGGAACCACTTTCTCTTTTCACTTCCTTCCTTCCTTCCGGAGCCGTCAGCAACTTTGCCAGCCTCGGGGCTGTCTGTTTACTGTGGAGTAGAAGCACTTCCTTTGGGTCAATCAGGGACTTTGCGGTGTCCCTGAGATCGGCAAAGATTTGGCTTCCTCTTCACTGACCCTATAGGACAGTTTAAGTCCAATTGGACTGTCCAGCAGCAAAAGATCAGTGAACCTGATCTTCCAAGATGGTTCCGCCCCAGGCACCTGATGAACCCAGAGAGGTTCCAGACGGAGCTTGGGCCAATACCTGACTCACTGGCCCATGACCCGACTGAGGACCTAGTGACCACCTGGAATCATGCGGCCTTGGACCGGGTTACGCCGCTGCGGCCTCTCACTCGGCGTCGCTTTACCTTGGCCCCTTGGTTTTCTGAGGAGCTGAGGGAAATGAAACGCAAGAAGAGACGCCTAGAGAGCATTTGGAGGTCTACTCGCATCAAATCTGACCAGACACGGGTGAGGTCGCATTTGCGGACCTACCTCGTGGCGTTGAGAGTGGAGAAAAGGGATCATCTCGCCACTCTCATCGCATTTGCAGATAACCACCCTGCCGCCCTGTTTAGGGTGACCCGCTCCCTTCTTCAACAGAGGCCGCAGGAAGCTCTTTTACAGGGCCGGGCAGAGGAATTTGGATGTTATCTGCAGGATAAAATCGCTCAGATCCGGGGCGAACTAGCCTCCAATTGGGTTAGTGTGGGCGAGATGACAGAGACAGGTCTTGAGACCGTTATTTGGGCTGAGTTTGATCCCGTGACTCCCGATGACATGGACAGGTTGCTGTGGCAGCTGAATGCCACCACATGTTTATTGGACCCATGTCCCTCCTGGCTTGTACTGGCCTCCCAGGAGGTTACACAAGGCTGGCTCCAGGGAATTGTTAATGCTTCCTTGAGTGAGGGGTTTGTGCCATCCATCTTGAAAGAGGCACTGGTGAGGCCCCTCCTCAAGAAGCCCTCCCTGGATGTTTTATCTAATTATCGTCCGGTCTCCAACCTTCGCTTTGTGGCGAAGGTTGTTGAGAGTGTGGTGGCACAACAGTTCCCCCAGCACCTGGAGGAAACTGCCTATCTAGACTTGCGCCAGTCCGGCTTCTGACCTGGATACAGCATGGAGACGGCATTGGTCGCGTTGGTAGATGATCTCTGGAGGGCCCGGGATAGGGGTTATTCCTCTATCCTGGTCCTGTTAGACCTCTCAGCAGCTTTTGATACCATCGACCATGGTATCCTACTGCGCCGGTTGAGGGGATTGGGATTGGGAGGCACCGTATTGCGGTGGTTCTCCTCCTACCTCTCCGACCGGTCGCAGTTTGTGTTGGCAGGGGGGCAGAGGTCGATGTCAAGGCCCCTTACTTATGGGGTGCCTCAGGGGTCGGTCCTCTCACCCCTCCTGTTCAACATTTACATGAAGCCGCTGGGCGAGATCATCCGTGGTTTTGGGGTAGAATTCCATCTGTACGCTGATGACACCCAGCTGTACATCTCTACCCCTAACCACCCCAACGATGCCGCCGATGTGATGTCCCGGTGTTTGGAAGCCGTGCAGGTCTGGATGGGGAGGAACAGGCTCCGACTCAACCCGTCCAAGACCGAGTGGCTGTGGTTTCCGGCGCCGCAACATAGCCAGTTAGTTCCATCTCTGGCTATCAGGGGGGGGGGAATTACTACCCCCCGCAGAAAGGGTCTGCAACTTGGGTGTCCTCCTGGATTCCCGGCTGTCCTTAGATGACCATCTGACGGGGGGACCTTCTATCAGGTTCACCTGATACGCCAGTTGCGCCCCTTTCTGGATCATGGCGCCCTACATACAGTCACTCAAGCTCTTGTCATTTCTCGCCTGGACTATTGCAATGCTCTCTACATGGGGCTTCCCTTGAGATGCACCAGGAGGCTCCAGTTGGTACAGAATGCGGCCGCGCGGGGGATCTTGGGAGTTTCAAAATACTCCCATGTAACACCTCTCCTGCATGAGCTGCACTGGCTACCGGTAGCCTTCTGGGTGCGTTTCAAGGTTTTAGTGACCATCTTTAAAGCACTCCATGTCAGTGGGCCTGGTTACTTGCAGGACCACCTACTACCACATACCTCCATTCGACCCGTCCGCTCCCACAGGGAGGGCTTCCTTAGGGTGCCGTCCACCAGACAATGCTGGCTGGCGACGCCCAGGGGAAGAGCCTTCTCTGTGGCAGGCCCTGCCCTCTGGAATGCCCTCCCCCCTGACCTTCGCACTATCACCGACCTTCGCCTCTTCCGCCGGACACTGAAAACATATTTCTTCCATATGGCTGGCCTGGCATAGCTGCTACAGCTATGCTATTTTTAGAGTTGGGTTTTAAATTAATATTGGTCTTTTAGCACGGGCTAAATTATTTAATTTTAGTTTTAACTTTTGTAGAATTTTGTATTATTTGTATTTTTAGATTTTTAAATTCCTGTGCGCCGCCCTGAGTCCCATTTTGGGAGATAGGGCAGGATAGAAATCTAATAAAGTAAGTAAGTAAGTATTTGATTAGATTATTTGCACTTTCTCTTCTTGATATGCTTATTATAAAATGCATTTTTCTATACTTTTCTTATATTCATATTTTTCATCAATCATATACAGTATTGTACAGTAGACTATAGATTTACTACATATACAGTACTACAGTATCATATGTAGTAAATCTATAGTTAACAAATCTTAGTTTAGTGACTTCCTAGCATAATGGACAAAATTACTCCCTCTTCTACTACTTAATGTGACTGGTTTGTACCTACTAGATAACTGCCTGTGCTATTACATCTTCTGTTTCTAGTAGTTCTGTAGAGCCCCACAGAAATTTAAACAAACATTGATTGAATATCATTCATTCATTCATTCACTCATTCATTCACCTATCTTTCTTATCAGTCTATTAAGCTAAAGATTTTGTGTGTGATTTCATTTCTCATCCATAGCATCTTTCACAATCATTTTATTAAGCATATTTTTCATATTTCCTACCAGCATAACTCTACATACTTATAAAAGAACTTTTTCACTCTGTTCTAAAGAATGATCACACAATTTTCCTTATGACCACTTTCAAAGCATTCTTTAGTAGTCTACTTCAACTGATAACACCTTTCTGTATAGAAGTCACACTTTCTCATCCTACAATTATTCGACTTTCACTCTTGATTATTTTCTTTCATACCCATTTTGCTAAAATTCAACTTGACACTAAAAAATAATGTTCTGCACTCAGAATCCCTTACTATATCCTTCATTAAGTCTACAATTTTTCACTGTAAAATCAAATTATCCATAGTAGATTCATTATTAAGTATATGCATGCATACGTTTATATTTAAATCACGTATTTTAAAGAGACGTTTTTCTAAACAGATATGCCCCAAATAATTACTACTCATTAATTCTTGTATCTGAGTGGCAGGATTACTTTTTATGGACTCTCTCATCTCAATCCCATTCATCCATCCACCCATCCATTTCTGTCACTTACAAGGTAATTCTGCAACCCCTCCTAGATCACATTCATTTGTGATATTGTACTATTTTTGACAAAACCCATTCCTAGCTTTTATTATTATCATTGTTGTTATTATTGTTATTATTATTGTTGTTGTTATGTTAATCTTTGGTGAGATTCACAGCCTTTGGGGCTGGTTGGTAGCTCAACAGCTCGAGTCCTAACCAAGGACCTAGGAACTGTTAAGGTAATGTTGGAGGCTGTTCCAAGTAGGGTGGTTTTTGTCGAGTCAGAATGCTGAAGTCCGGTAAATTTAGAATTTCTACTTAGCAAGGTAGCCCTTTAGGTATTGCTCCAAGGGCCCAATTAGAATTGGGACAACACACAATTTCTTTTTCCACAGTTAGTTGTTTTTTTTATTCTGTGGTTAATCTTTGGTGAGATTCACAGCCTTTGGGGCTGGTTGGTAGCTCAACAGCTTGAGCTCTAACCTAGGGCTCTAACCTAGACCTAGGAACTGTCTAGGTAACGTCAGAGGATATAAGCTGTTCCAAGCAGGGTGGCCCTTTGTAGAGTCGGAATGCTCAAGTCCAACAAACCTAGAACCTCCACATAGCAAGGCAGTCCCCTAGGTATTGCTCCAAGGGCTCCAATCACAATTGGGATAACACACGACTTTCTCTTCCATAGTTGCTCAACTTCAATTTGCAAGTCCCGATATTTTGTGATTTTTTCTTGCTTATTTTCAATTCCCCCGCCGCCCTGGGTCCTCTGTGGAGAAGGGCGGGATATAAATATAATAAAATAATAAAATAAATTCGTGCATCACCAGGTACTGCAATGTCAACGAACCATACTTTTTTCTTTTCAATTATTGTTATATCAGGTGTGTTGTAGGACAAGTGCCTGTCAGTCTGAATTCTAAAGTCCCACAAGATCTTGACTTTCTCATTCTCTAAAACTTTCTCAACCTGATGTTCCCAGTGGTTTTTGCTGTACTCAAATCCAAACTTCTGGCACAATTTCCAGTGAATGATCTTAGCAACATGGTCATGGAGTTGTAGGTAGTCAGTTTGTGAAATTTTGCTACACTCACTGATCAAGTGGTCGACTGTCTCATCTTTCTCATTACAGAGGCAATATTTGCTTTTGGTGGTAACATGTTGAATTTTTGCCTTCATGCAGTTTGTGGCTAAGGCTTGTTCTTGAGCTGCCAAAATAAAGTCTTCTGTTTCTTTTTTCAGTACTCCCGATCTTAACCAGTTCCAAGTTAGGTTTTGGTCAGCTTTGCCTTCAATACTTTTCAAGTATTGGCCATGCATAGCTTTGCTTTCCCAATTTTCAGCTCACTTCTCAATTACTTCTTTCTTATATTCAGCTTTTGACTTAGTTGTCTTTAAAAGGCCTCCTTTATTTACTTCCTTAATCATTGGTTCTTCACTTTTCTGGATGTAATCATTCAAGCTGTGTCCTTCTTCTTCCACAGTCTGCTTTACTTGTAGGAGTCCTCGACCACCTTCTGCTCTTGGTAGATATAATCGGTCAACATCACTTTTAGGGTGCAAAGCATGATTCATTGTCATAAGCTTCCTCATTTTTCTGTCCAAATTGTCCAACTCCATCTGGGTCCAGTCAATTATTCCTGCAGAGTATCGAATCACAGGTATAGCACAGGTATTTATGGCTTTTATGATGTTTCCTCCACTCAATTTGGACTTTAATATCTTGCAGATTCGTTAAATGTACTTGGTTGAAGTTAATTCTTTGACTTTATTATGCATTAAGTCAGAGGCCTCTAAAATCCCCAAGTACTTGTAGCCTTCTTCTGATTTTACTGCCTTTATCATTTCTTCATTCTCAAGTTCTATTCCATCATCTTCTATGACCTTGCCTGCTTTGGTTGCCATTGTTGCACATTTGTCAATTCCAAACTGCATACCAATGTCTTGGCTAAATTCTTTTGTGCTTTCAATTAATAAATTCAGTTCAGCTTTTGTTTTACCAAACAGCTTCAAATCATCCATGTACATCAAGTGTGAAATTTTCAATCCTTTCTTTGCAAGTTCGTATCCACAGTTCATCTTCTTCAAAATGATGGTTAGTGGTAGCATTGAGAGTATAAAAAGAAGGGGTGAAATGGAATCACCCTGGAAAATGCCTTGTTTAATTTCAACTTCACCCAGTTCTTCTTCATTAGCCATAAGTTTTGTTTTCCAGAGATTCATTGAAGTATCCATGAATTTTTGTATGTTGCTGCCGATGCCAAAGATTTCTAGGCATTTCTTGATCCAGCTATGGGGAACTGAATCAAATGCTTTCTTATAGTCTATCCAAGCCATGAACAGATTGTTTCATCTTTTCTTTGAATTCTTTAGTATTAGCTTGTCAATCAGCAGTTGGTCCTTTGTTCCTCTTGAATTTTTGCAGCATCCTTTCTGTTCCACAGGAAGCAAGTTATTTCTTTCCAAGTATCCATGAACTTGGTTTGCAATGATACCAGTAAGGAGCTTGTATGTTGTTGGCAAACAGGTGATTGGCCTATAGTTTCCAGGGTCCTTTCCTTTTTCTTTATCTTTTTGGATCAAAAATGTCCTTTCAGTTGTCATCCATTCATCATTTTCAGGTGTTTTTAAGATCTGGTTCATTTGGGCTGCCAATCTTTTGTGCACACTTGTAAGTGCCTTTAACCAGAAGTCATGTAACTCATCTGATCCAGGTGCACTCCAGTTCTTCACTTTTCTTGACTGCCTTTGCACCATTTCTTTTGTTATTTTCACATCTTCCATTTTATGAACTTTAATAGAATCCTCAATCTGTTTGATCCATTTTGCATTTCTGTTGTGCTTCTTGTTGTTTTCCCACAAATTCTTCCAGAATTTCAGAGCTTTTTCTTTATCAGGCTTCTCATTTGTTGTTACTCCGCCTCCACTTTCTAAGCTCTTATAAAAGTGGTGCTGATTTGCTCTGAACTGTGAGGTTTCTTTGAACTGAGTTACTTGGTTTTTATACCTTTTAATCTTTTCAGCAACGGCAACAACCCTCTGCTTCAGCTCTTCAATTACTACCGCAATCTCCTTATTCTCCTTTTTATTATTATTCATAAAACATGAAACTCAGTCAACTGAACATTTAAAAATGCATTGCAAATACTATTGACTGGTGCTAATAGTTGATACAGTTTGCTGGCAGCATCCTAGGTATCAACCAAGTATTTTGTAGAATGTAAGATGTTCTAAGTAGCACCGTTTTTTTGCAGTTCTGCTAGTGTTATTGCAGGAAGCTGCAATTTGCTGATATATTTAGTAAAAATTTTGGACATGGTGCCAAGTGCCCCGATGACAATGGGTGTCACTGTCACATGCTTCATCCATAGCCATGTAGTTTCGATGGCCAGGTCCTGATATTTCATTTTTTTTGGTAGTTCTTTTTCTTCGAGTCTGGCATCTCCAGGAACAGTGATATCAATGAACTGTACACTTTGGCCCTCTACAACTGTGATATCTGGTGTGTTGTGCTCCAAATGACGATCTGTTTGTATTTGAAAGTCCCATAGGATCTTCACCCTCTCATTCTCGATAACCTTTTCCACTTTGTGTTCCCATGACTTTCTGGATACAGGTAAACCATATTTTTTACATAACGACCAGTGGATTAATCTAGTAACTCAGTCGTGTCTAGCTTTGTAATCAGTTTGTGCAATTTTGCTGCATTCACATATTAAATGTGAAAGTTTCGACTTTGTTATTGCAAAGTTGGCAGTTTGGGTTGTCAGTGGATTTTTGAATCTTCGCTTTCATGACATTAGTTTGTAGTGCTTGTTCTTGAGCGGCCAGTATTAAACCTTCTGTTTCTTTCTTGATAGTTCCCATCTTAAGCCATGTCCATGTCAAGTTGTCATCACATTTTACTTCAATGTTTTTCAAGTGCTGTCCATGCAAAACCTTGGTCTTCCATCTATTTAATCTGTCATCCAGCTGTTTTTCCTTATATTCTGCCTTTGTTTCTGTTGTTTTTATGCTGTTCTCCATTTTTACAGCCTGCAGCAATTTTTCTGTACTTTGGTTCACATAATCATTCAAACTTCGTTTTTTTTTCTTCTTCTACAGTTTGATGGATTTGCAATAGCCTCCTGCTCCCTATTTTTCTTGGCAGGTACAACCTGTCAATGTCACTTCGTGGATGTAAAGCATGGTATATATTCAAAAGTTTGCGTGTTTTCCGGTCCAGGTTTTCCAGTTCAGCCAGAGTCTAGTTGATGATTCCAGATGAATAGCGTATCACTGGAACTACCCATGTATTAATGGCTTTAATTATGTTTCCAGCATTCAGCTTTGATTTTAATATTTTGTGGACTCTCCTGATGTATTCCTTTTGTGTTGACTCTTTGACTTTTTCATTCAAGATCTTATCTGCTTCCAATATGCCAAGGTACTTGTAACCATCATCCTTTGCTATTGCTTTCACTATATTTCCATTTCCCAGTTCTATTCCTTCTGTTTTTTCAATTTTTCCTCGCTGCATGGATAATATAGCACATTTTTCAAGTCCAAAGTTCATTTTGATGTCACTGCTGAATAGTTGAACTGTGTTGTTGTTGTTGTTGTTGCTGCTGCTGTTGTTGTTGCTGTTGTTGTTATTATTATTATTGCTGTATTCTGGAGCACAACAATCTGTGAATTTCTTCAGCATCCTCAGCAAACTGCATTGCATCAATTAATGCTTTCTGAGATACATGTTAGTGTTTATTTAAATGAATATTTTGTTCCAAACCCACTCCACAAAATCAGATCATATTCATTCAGATGTATTACATCCTTAACTTTGGTTTCACAAACATGCAACATAACTATTTTCCTTTCTTTCATTTAATTAATTCATGAATAATTTTGGGATCTTGCCCATATTCCACAACTAGTAGAATAGGTTACAGAATTTGCTGTCTATACACTAATGCCCAGAATAAAGGAAATATTCTTTCAACTTTTATAACAAAACAAATATGATTTAACATCTATAACAGAGTCACAGTAAAACAGCAATTGAAATATAAACTCAAGAGAAACAGCAGCAAGAGGAAAGAATAATATTACCCCTATCAGCTCAGGAATCCAAGTGACTTAATTTGGTGATGCAGTAGAGGTCATCTGGATTAAAACCAGAAGTAGAGTAAATAAAAGCAATACTGTTGTTGGCATCTAGTTTGATAGGTGTGGAGAAGATGCCTCCTAAAAGCAAATTCCAGATTGTTCAAAGAAGCATGAAATAAGAGTGATAAAGAACTTTATTTACACAGAAAAGCTATGTCAACCATAGTTTTCCTGGAAATTAGTAATTGTCAACTTCTTTCTTCAGATAATGGATGAAGGAAGAATCAGTGAACCTTGACTTAATATAATTAATATGTAAGACTTGGTTGAAGAAATGAAAGTAGCAAGAACAATGGTAGAAACATTACATATTTTAATTCAAATTTCTGACTTCAAGTACTCAACTTCTGAGTGCTTACTAAAGGTTGAATTTAAACAAAAGTAGGTAAAACCAAAAGAAAGATGGCTGAGAAATTCTACTGACAGAAATTGGTAGTGGTTATTAACAGATATTAGCAATACTTCAACATTTCATTATGGCTGATATATTTAATACACTGATCAAAATAATTATTTTTATACAATATGAATGAACCTTGCAATTAAAGAGCAATTAATTAATATGCCCTTCTACTTATTCAGGAGCCTTGAATTCAAGAATGGTGTGGGAAGTCCTTTAGCAGCAGAAGTCTATCCAGGAATCAGATCATGCAATCTGGAAAGTCTCCTAAATCATCCGAGATATGCAGTAGCAATTTCCAATTAATAACAAAACAATGCTCTTTAATCATTAAATAATATTTAATTTAATAAGATCCAATTTGGTCTAGTGCAGTGGTCAGCAAACTCATTAGTCAAAAGAGCCAAATATCAACAATACCACGATTGAAATTTCTTTTGAGAGCCAGAAGGTGTGGCCTGTTTTGTGGGAGTGGCTCGGCAGTCATGTGACTCGGTGGGCGTGGCCAACTTGAAAAATGTGGTGAAACTCACTTAACAACACTTCTTGCTTAGCAACCAAAATTTTGGCCTCAATTGTGGTCATACGTTCTCTTTCATCTCTCTCCCACTTTCTTTTTCTTTCTTCCCTTCTTTCTCTCTCTCTCTTTCTGTTTCTCTCTGTCTCTCTCTCTGAGTCTGTCTGTCTCTCTCTCTCTCTGTGTGGCTCTTTATCTCTTTCTCCCTCCCTCCCTCTCTGTCTCTTTCTATCATTCTCTGTGTCTGTCTCTCTAGCTCTGTGTCTCTCTCTCCTCCCTCCCTCTCTATCTCTGTGTCTCTCTCCCCTCCCTTCTTCTCTGTCTCTCTCTGTCATTCTCTTTGTGTCTGTCTGTCTGTCTCTCTCTGTGGCTCTTTGTCTCCCTCCCTCCCTCCCACCCTCTCTGTCTCTTTCTGTCATTCTCTCTGTGGGTCTGCCTCTCTGTAGCTCTCTTTCCTCCCTCCCTCTTATCTCTGTGTCTCTCCCCTCCCTTCCTGTCTCTCTCTGTCATTCTCTCTGTGTGTCTGTCAGATTCTGATTCCCTTCCTCCCTCTCTCTCCCTCTCTCTCGCTCTGTGCCTCTCTCTGTCTGCCTGTCACTGTCTCTCTCCACAGAATACGGCGTGAAGCAGCAGCGAGTCTGTGCGCTGCCGGAGACACCATCCGCGAGGTCCTCCTCGCGTTCCCCGTCTTCCCCGATGGCTTCTGGAGTGATCAGGGGCCATGCAGGAACTCACCGCTTTTCCACACCGTGGAAAATATAGGCGTGTGCAGGTCCTGCAGAATTACAGCGCAAATTCCCACTGCTACGAAGTCTTCAAGACTGTAATCGGGCGGGGCATGCGCACGCCTATCTTTTCCGCGCGCATGCCCCGCCCGATTACAGTCTCGGAGACTTCGTAGCGGTGGGAATTTGTGCTGTAATTCCGCAGGACCTGCACGCGCCTATCTTTTCCACGGTGTGGAAAAGCGGCGAGTTCCTGCACGGCCCCTGATCACTCCAGATGCCATCGGGGAAGACGGGGAACACGAGGGGGACCTCGTGGATGGCGTCGCCGGCAGCGCACAGACTCGCCACTGCTTCATGCAGTATTCTGTGGACAGTGACAGGCAGACAGAGAGAGGCACAGAGAGAGAGAGAGAGAGAGAGAGAGAGAGAGAGAGAGAGAGAGAGGAAGGGAGGGAATCAGAGAGAGACTGAAGAGCCACATTCAAGGGGCCAAAGAGCCGATGCGGCTCACGAGCCGTGGTTTGCTGACCACTGGTCTAGTGGTTAAAACACGAAGCTAAAAACCTGGAGACTGTGAGTTTTAGTCCCTCCTTAAGGCATGAAAGCCGGCTGGGTTACTTTGAGCCAGTCACTCTCTCCCAGCCCAACTCCCCCTCACGGGGTTGTTGCTGTGGGGAAAATAGGAGGAGGAAGGAGTATTAGATTTGTTCACCACCTTGCATTACTTATAAAAATAATAAAAGCAATAAATAAATAAATAAAATGCTCTCTGTGTGTGTGCATTTAGCAAGATGAAACAAAGTCCCAAACCTTGTTAAAACTCTTTACATGTAAGGGTGGGAATTCAGCAGATATTTGGACACATTGTTATCGATCAGCATGGTTTCTTATTAAATTTAAAGTAAAGATTTCCTTTCAGATGTCAATGTAATGAAAACCAACTAATTTCCTTAATTTTCCAGGTTGAAAAAGATGAGCTAAGAGTGAGTTAATCGGATACTCTGCAAAGGATAGGGTTTGGACAGCTTTAGCCAACAAATCCAATCCATTCTACTTGTCATTAAAATATTACATTTTAGCTGTTTCAATAAAGTTCTTCATGTAAGCCTTTGGCTGCAAGTATGTATTGGTCACTTTTATTCACAGGAGTTGGTGAATTAACATATTACCAGATCTCCCTCTGGAGTTCTTGGCTTTCTTTTGGCAATGCCTGTGATTATTAATCAAGTCCCTCTAACATTTTATTGCATTGGATTTTAAAACATTTATGTACAAAAGGCACTTCAATATTTCAGATCCTAATAAGCTGTAATGGGAATCACTCTTGCAACTAAGCACAAATTCCTTTTTCTCCTGGCTACATTGAAAAACAAATTTCTGGAGTAATTAACTAAGAAACCATGGTTAACAAAATTCAGACCTGCAAACTGTTAAACCAATGCCAAATAGTGCAGTTTGTTCTGAAGTAGTTAATACTGATTTTCAGCTCAAAATAAATAGGAAACTATTGTTAATTGAAGATAACTGATTTACTTGCTTCTTCACATGAAGGGAAGAATAAAAATCTTATAGGTGCAGCCAAAATATTTTCTATGCCTTTGAACTACTAAAGCAAAACAAGATTGTCTGAATGCAGTTGTAAAGACATAGCTGCATCCAAAACATATTTCTTCTATATAACCCAGTGTACAAGTATTAGAGAAAAAAGCTTATTTACATGTAAAATTAGTTGAGATACCAAGCTCATGAATTCATACAAAACATGCTCATTTTTGTAAAAGCAAATGATTATGCTTTTGATACTCAGTCACTTTTAATTTTGAAGATGAAACTGTATGAAATATTGCATCTCTGGTCATCTTCTAATTATTCCTTATGATCAAAACATAAAAACAGGAATGAAGGGATAATATCCCAGATAAAAAGGGATACTTCTCCCATTCTATAGAGAAGTTGCCATGTTCAGTAATATTCTTATGCACCGCCCTGAGTCCCACCAGGGAGATAGGGCGGTATACAAATACGATTAATAATTATGTCTCTGAACTTAGCATTTACAAATCCATGGGCTTCTCTCTAGTATATAGATATAATTCATTTTCAAACAGGGCCACATAGCCTGCGCATGTTTAGCCCAGTTTTGATTAATACTGTGAGCAGTGGTGGGATTCAACCCACTTAACAACTGGTTCACCAAAAATGTGAGTGTGCGTGCAAGCACACATGGCTTCTGCACATGTGCACTCATGATGTCCGCGCATGTGCATGACTTCTTCTCTTATATTAAAGGGAATCAAGACAGGACAATCTTCACATTTTACTTCACTCCTTCCTGCCTACTCAGACTGAGATGATATTTGCATAGCAGTCTCTGAATTCATTCTTAAAGGTGATCTCACTGTACTTCCAAAGGCACACTCATTAAATCTCTTTCTTGCCGTCTCATGTCTCTGGCATTTCATAAGACAAAGAACCATGGCTATAAATTTGCTCTTATTATGAAGTGGGTAGAGCATTTTTCTCACCCACCTCCCCATGTTTCATCCACCTATTTGCACAGTTTTCCTGTTTTTCCACATTTTCTAGCCATCTAAAACAAAGCATACCTGCAAGGATCATGAACTGTTGGTTTCACCGTTTATGTTTTATACAAAAGTGCACTTACTGAAAAATAAATTTATATTAAATGTTAGGTAAAGCTTTTCATTCCAAAACCTTCTTTAGATATCACCCTTTGCTCCTAAATTAATGTGAATAACAAAAATGTAGAAAAGATATTCTAAATATAGGATATTTTTTCAGGTTTCACACAGTTGATTATATGCTGAAATGAAGAAACCCAAGTATGAAGCTAATATAATCAATATGACACAGCTAAATAGGATTAAAACAAGCATATTATAGCAACATGTAGCCTTTATCAGCTTGTGCAGTTAATGAATGATAATTACAAATTTTAGTAAGCCTATTTTACAGCTTATGATAGATCATTCAGGCATTTTCTGGGTCAAAATAGTGGGAAACTGATACTAAAATTTGCAACCAAATAAATTATCAAATAGGCAAACAAACATACAAGTAAACAGGGCTGCATTAGGCCATGTGGCACAGTTGCTAACTAGACATTTTCTGCATGAAATTTGTAGCCAGGTTGCATTATGGAGAAGGGGGAAGCAAGTGTAATGAGCAATGTAGACAAGGTGGCCTCTAATCCACTCAAAGGTCTTTGCACCCAGTCTGGAACATACAGTAGAAGAGAATTCATGGGACACAGTGGAAAGTTTTTCTGAAGGAAGTTAGAGAGCAGGCTTAAATCTGACAACCATGGCATTTCCCCAGGTGCTGCCTAATTATTCTACCAGAACAGTCCAGATCCTGCCAGCTCTTAACTTCAGGTGCTCATTCTGCTTCTGCACCAGCAATTGCCTTTGCTTTCTTGGACCCAGGGGAGACATGGATTTCAGCAACTCCTCCTTTCCAGCTGTGTCCTGTTTAAGAGAAAAGTTTCCCTCAGGCTACTCTTGAACAGCTGGCAACAGCACCATCTCTCACAAGTCCCTATACAGATACCAAATCCTCCTCCCTAGCATGCATATGAAAAACACCAAAACCAATGGCTGCAACCTGGACACAACAGGGAAGCACATTATCATCTTGAATGGTGGTTCCATATCTGAGCTATTCCTGCTGATTGGAAGATTTTTCTAACACTTTGCTTTTCTGTCATTTAAGATAGTTATTCCATCTCCGTCTTTCTTGAACAATACAAAATAGTCTTGTCTTCTGGTTGACATAATTTCAATTGTTTGAAAGGTGCTATCATGCTCCACCAGTCTCCTTTGCTCAAGGCTAAAGAGGTCTAATTGTTTAATCTATCCTTTCATCAGAGTTAATTTCTAGCTCCCTTAACATTCTCACTGCCCATTCTAAACTTCTTCCAGTTTCTCCAAAACTATATTGAACTGTGCTCCCTGAACTGAGTATAGTATCCAGTGGGTTCTGAGTGAGCAAACAGAATAAAGAAGAATAATTGGTTCCGAAGATTGGAAACTATATTTCTATTGTTGCAGCCATGACATGCTCAGTTTTCAGTCAACTATTATTCAAATGTCTTTTTAGAAGCACTGTAACCAGTTCTATACCTGTGTATTTTACTTTGGTTTTTTTAAGAGAATAAACTGTATTGGTAACTAATTTATATTTTGGTTCATAGATTAGCAGAACAACATTAAGTGTTAAAATTTATAATCATGTCATTATGACAGTCAGGCATATATAACCAAAAGTTAGAATGTTAATATTAGTGCTTCCCTTTTGCCTTTCAGCTCTACCCTAGGAGCCTTCCAGGCAGAAAACCATTTTTGTGTTGCATTTTTGTGCTGATAAATAAAAATAAAGGGAGACTAGTATAGATCTATTTCAAGCTATTTAGCTCTCATCAGCTAGCCATACCCTTACTGGGATTCGAACATGGGCTATTTTTACATGTTAGGCAGTTGTATTAGCCTCTAAGCCACAAGCTCTCCTCCCTTATCAGCTGAGCCAAGGAAATGATTAAGTGTTATGCCAAAGCACCTGGTATGCCCAAATATGGGAGGAAGCATACTGCCTAACATGTAAAAACAGCCCAGTTTTGAATCCCAGTAAGGGTATGGCTAGCTGATGAGAGCTAAATAGTTTGAAATACATCTATACTAGTCTCACTTTATTCATTTATCAGCACAAAAATGCAACACAAAAATGGTTTTCTGCCTGGAAGGCTCCTAGGGTGGAGCTGAAAGGCAAAAGGGAAGCACTATGCTCCCTCCCATATTTGTGCATACCAGGGTGCTTTGATATAACACTCTATATATTAAGTAATATATAAACTATGAACTTATAGATAAAAATCAAAATAGCTAATCATGTTGACAGCAATTATAAGTAGAGTGTAGAAAATCAGAAGGCCTTTTTTTCTATTTTAATCTTTTTTCGCCATTTTCTTTTTCTCTTTATTTTCTTTCATGGTTTTTACTTTGTTAAAAAAAATCTCCAATAAAAATTTCAAAAATTGCTTATACAAAATATAAAATTACTATCACTAAAATCTATAAGTAAAATTATAATTAATATAAATTATTAAACTATTAATTCAGAAATACACACAGAGAGACAGAGAGACACAATTGCAGTAAAATCAAAAAGCTTAAATAGCTAAAAATAATCCAATCAAATACGTATTTATGGGAACAGTCTTTGTCAGTGTAACAGCTCTAATTGCTGTGAATGAATTACTTTAGCATGGTCATGCTTTGTGACATAACAAAATAAGCACTTAAACTTCATCACTGACTATTACCACCCAAATTTATTCATGAAGTAACAGAATTTTGCTATATTTAGGGAAGTAAGATAGTCATCTACTCTGTTTCCTTGAAAATAAGACCTCCCTGGATAATAAGCCCAATCGGGCTTTTGAGTGCATGTGCTCAAATGAGCCCTCCCCTGAAAATAAGCCCTCCCTGAAAATATTGCAACATAGCAGCAGCCATGAGGTGACCATGCTCGCCGCCTCCTGCATCTCAAAATAATAAAACCTCCCCGAAAATAAGGACAAGTGCTTATTTCGGGGTCAAAAGAAAATAAGACCCTGTCTTATTTTGGGGGGAACACGGTAGTAAATAGTATAAATAAAGTATATCATTCATTCATCTGAAGGTGGATGTCCCTATAGCATAGGCAATAAAATAGGTGATCAGCCATGGTTTCCATGGCATTCCTGAGACAAGGACAAAACAAATGTGCTGCAATTTTTTTTAGATTTCCGTTCCAAAACTGCTGTGGGGAACACATTAAAGTGGGCTAGAGCTCTTCTACATTTAGGGACTGAGATTTGATATAAATAGAAGGCTGGCTGTAATCTGTTTATAAATAAATCTCAGAGATGAACAGCAGATTCTAATTGACTTTCCATGTCTAAAATCCTTTGTTTTAAGTTATGTTGGTTTGATTTGGCTCAGAGGCAAAATATCATTGTAGGAAAAATCATAAATATTCAATTTTTTTAGGGTAGCTTTTTCCCATTACAACCTGAAATTATCTGCCAAAATTACATGGGCCAGCCCAAGTGGATTATGCAATGCTGTTTGCTAATATATTAAAATATTCATTCAAAACCTAGATTCAACCTTACTGATGCCTGCTTTCCACCAGAAGACTATGTCTGAAATGCAAGTGATCTGGGAAATCTTTCTTAGAAATTTTGTTTTGATTTGGTTTGCTCTCTTAACATAGCCATGCTGAGCTCCTTACTGCAGCTATGTAATTTAATAACTTAATTGCAGCAAATATAAACTGTGCACTCCATGCAAAATATAAATTTGGATAGCTAAAGCTAATTTCTGTGCATTTTGAGAGACATAATCCAGATGAGCATTTGGTTTCCAAAGTCTTGGAATCCCCTTAAATATTTGCAGGTTTTAACCTAGTCATTGATGTACTTACTATAACGCTGGTTTCATTTGGCCCTTTAGAAAAAGTGAAGATCTTGATTTTGACAATACTTTTTTTTTTCTTGCAGAAATAAGTAAGGAGTATTTGCAAACTCTGTTAAGGCAATTAGAATTGCTACACTGATATGTTTTTGGACTAGTTGAGGGGAATAGACAGCAAGACCATTTAAAGGAGGCACTAATGAATATGTGTAACATTTAAACCAAAGGCAATACATATGTTTGTCTAACTTCTCTTCTTATGACAATTTATTTAGTAATTTCAGTCTTGAGTCATCATAAATATTAAATACTAAAAGCAGCAATCTATATTGAAGAGTTTCTAGATTTTTGCCACAATTTAGTTTTGAATACTGTCATCAAATGTAAAGTCAATGAAAGCTGTATGGAAGCATGAAGCAAGTCTATAGGTAAACTTTTCTGCCAGGTGCTGTAGTGCCATAACACAGCCTAATGTAGATTGACTTCCTTTAAAACAAGGCTGGATGAACATGCATCCAATAAATTTTGATTCTACCAATTTAATCGCTAAGTGTTTGTCCTACATTTTGCTAATCTGTTTTAAAAATGAATTGGGTGGCAATTAGCATGATCATTTGTTTTGCCTTTTTTGTTAATGGAATTTACAAGCCTTTTGGAAGCACACCAATTGCCATAAAAACAGAAGTCAGTATCTGAATCCACCAACCCCAACTTCTATTTATTTATTTATATATTTTTAATCCTTATTTTTATAAATAACTCAGGGTAGCAAACATACCTCATTCTCCTTTCTCCTTTATTTTCCCAACAACAACCCTGTGAGGTGGGTTGAGCTAAGAGAGTGTGACTGGCTCAAGGTCATCCAGCCAACTTTCATGCCTAGAACTAGAACTGTGCACTAGAACTCACAACCTCCCAGTGTCTACCCTGGTGCTTTAACCACTAGACCAAACTGTCTCTCTATCTAAGACTTCATAAGAATGAAATTAGAACTGGGGGCTAAACTGCTTGAAAATATCTTTAATTTGTGAACATAAAATTGGAAGCCACTGGAGAAAAGAGTTTCATTTCCATATAAGAGACTTTAGTGCATACAGGAGCCATGGTGGCACAGTGGTTAGAATGTAGTGTTGAAGGCTAATTCTGCTGACTGCCAGGGGTTTGATCTTGATTGAAAAAAGTTTTATTGGTTTTAACATTTTTAAAGAAGGAAAGGGGTAGGTAAGGTATTATATAATATTTTAGAGCTTCCACGTCGGGTTTGGTGACCGCCTCCAAGTCTTCATACATGTTCCATTAGGAAATAATAAAAAGAAGGGGTACATACATTTTAAATCATAAATTTTCATATTATTTTATACATTCAACTAGTTTGTTCTAACATCCGTACAGGAATTACCATCATAAAAAAAGATAAAAAGTTATTTTTGCGATCTGAGCCTCTTTGCTATAGTCTCTTCCTCCTCCACCCCACCAGCAGGCGGACCCATGGCCCCTCCCGTTCCCATCTCACCATCATCCAAGATTGAGGAATGTTTTTTAAGAAAATTCTCCACCTCTTCTACTGTTTTGATTCTAACTCTTCCTCCCTCCCAGAATACCAGCATCCCTTCAGGCATCAGCCACTTGAACCACACCCCCTTTTTAAATAATTTTTTAGTTAAGAAGGAATAATTCCTTCTTATATCTCGTATTTTCTTTGGGATCTGCTTCAATATGGCCACCTCGTTTTGCTGATACATCAGAGGGCCCCCTCTTTGCGCTCTCAGTATCTTGTCCCTCATTGACCTTCTTATAAATTTAATGTGTATCTCTCTGGGTACATCATTTATTCTGGCAAATGCTGAATTAATTCTATAAATCAAATCAATGTCCCCCCAGATAAGTTCCTTATCTTTTTTAGTATAATCCACTAACATAGTAACCATTAACTCTTTTAAATTCTCATTAGGTAATTCTGGAACATTCTGAAATCTTAAAAAGAAAGACATGCATTCAAAATCAATTTTAGACATTTGACCAGTAATATCTATAATTTCTTTCTTAAAGTCTTTTATCTCCTCCTTCATCTCAACCGCCCCCCCTTCTAGCCCCTCAATTTTTTGTTTATTATTTGTTATTCCTCTTTGCACCTCCAATAATTCCAATCTTGTACTTAAATTGTCTTTCCGAATTTGTTGCATTTCATTCATTATTTTTTGAAACATCTCCTCTACGTTTAATGGCTTAGGATCCTCTACTTCTGTTTCCCTCTGTAACAAGGCTGAGATCTTAGGTTGTGAGGATGGACTAGGCTTTGCAGATGTTGGAGCAGAGCTTGATTTCCCAGATGGAGGTTTCTTCGATGCCATAATTAAAGTTTTTGATGTTGGTGTAAAGAGAAGAAAGGGGGGGAAATGGCGCTGTTGGGCGGGCAGTCAGTGAAGTCCAAGACAAAAGCAGCTGTAGTTCAAATTAAATTCCAACGTCCAGAGAGAAAGTTACGAAAAAGGAAAAAACTTTCCCAAAAAAGCAGAAGGTTTCCCAAGGGAGGAGAGCACCGAAAGACACCAGAGCAGGTCCTTTTTTATATATTTTAAAGTTAGTCTGATTTTGTTAAAATGAAAGAATGCTTATTTCCAAAGAGAAAAAGTTCCATCCTGGGAACAAAGAGAAGGCCATCTTTCCGCCTTGCCGGCAGGGTGGACGAAAAAGCAAAAGTGAAAACAATCAATTTAAAATGTAGCAAGGCTCAGGATACATTGTCTGACAGCAATCCCTTATTTGGCAATAAATTTCCGTTTTCAATAAATCCAACGGATGTCACTTTCACTCTCTCCGCATCATGGGACTGTTTCTTTAATGCCGCTTTGGTTCCAGGGGGGTTGTTTCCAACTCCCCCCTATCTTCTCTTCCCTTAAAGTTGAATGCAAAAAATCCAAATAAGGCACATACCATTTTTCTATTCCGGAGCCTCGGCGCAGCCATTCAGCCCCGGCGTTTCAGCTCCTTATAAAAATCCTCCATGTTCCAGCTCCTTCTGCGAAAGGGAAACTCCCCCCGCAAAAGTTCCTCAGCCCCTGGGGCGAAGTGGGAGCAGCCCCCCCGACCGCCATCGAGATGGGGGCCCTCACCGCAAGCCGCCCTTACAGAGGGGGGGATTATGCCCCCTGCCCCCGAAGGCGCAGCTAAGGCAACACAGCGGCGGACGTGGAATCCACGTCCGTCCGCGTCCGAAGCCGGAAACGATCTCGGGTTTGATCTTCACTGGCTAACGTATTTGTATTTATTATATTTATAAACCGCCCCCTCTCCCCAAAGGGACTCGGGGCGGTGATGACTCAGCCTTCCATTCTTCCAAGATTGGTAAAATGTGGACCCAGATTGTTGGGGACAATATGCTGACTCTGTAAACCACTTACAGCCGTGATGGCGAACCTATGGCATGTGTGCCAGAGCTAGCCTGCAGAGCCATCTCTTTGGGCATGCGCTGTTGCCACTTGCTCTTCTGGATTCCGGTGCACACATATGCACCAGCCTGGTCTTCATGTGCAGGAATGCCAGAAACCAAAAGACCAGCTGTCCAGTATGCACATGCATACTGGGCAGCTGCTCTTCCAGTTTCTGGTGCTCCCATACATGTGAAGACCAGATGGCCGGTGCACATGCGTGCTCCAGAACCCAAGAGAGCAACTACTCTTCCAGTGTGCATTTTGGCTTTGGCACTTGGTGCCAAAAAGGTTTGCCAACACTGACTTAGATAGTGCTATAAAGCACTGACTTAGAGAGTGCTATAAAGCACTGTGAAACTGTATATAAATCTAAGTGCTATTGCTATATATACAGGTGAAACTTGAAAATTTGGAATATTGTGCAAAAGTTCATTTATTTCAGTAATGCAACTTAAAAGGTGAAACTAATATATGAGATAAGACTCATTACATGCAAAGCAAGATAGTTCAAGCTGTGATTTGTCATAATTGTGATGATTATGGCTTACAGCTCATGAAAACCCCAAATCCACAATCTCATAAAATTAGGATATTACATGCAATCAATAAAACAAGGTTTGTATATAGAACAATATCAGATCTCTGAAAAGTATAAGGATGCATATGTACTTGCTGAGGTGTTATGGAAGACCAGGATGCTTCAATAGCGACCTTCAGCTCTTCTGCATTGTTCGGTCTCATGCCTCTCATCTTTCTCTTGGCAATGCCCTATAGATTTTCTAAGGTCAGAGGTGTTTGCTGGCCAATCAAGCACAGTAATCCCACAGTCATTGAACCAGGTTTTGGTGCTTTTGGCAGTGTGGGCAACTGGAAAATGAAGTCAGCATCCTCATAAAGCTCGTCTGCAGAAGGAAGTATAAAGGGCTCCAAAATCTCCTGGTAGATGGCTGCATTCACCCTGGACTTAATGAAGCACAGTGGTCCAAAGTCCTGTTGCTGAGTGGGCCAAAGTCCTCTTTTCTGATGAGAGCAACTTTTGCATCTTACTTGAAAACCAAGGATCTAGAGTATGGAGGAAGAATGCAGAGGCACACACTGCAAGATGCTTGAAGTCCAGTGTGAAGTGTCCACAGTTTGTGTTGATTTGGGGAGCCATGTCATATGCTGGTGTTGGTCCACTGTGCTTCATTAAGTCCAGGGTCAACACAGCCATCTACCAGGAGATTTTGGAGCACTTCATGCTTCCTTCCGCAGACAAGCTTTATGGGGATGCTGACTTCATTTTCCAGCAGGACTTGACACCTGCCCACACTGTCAAAAACACCAAAACCTGGTTCAATGACAGTGGGATTACTGTGCTTGATTGGCCAGAAAACTTGCCTGACCTGAATCCCATAGAGACTCTATGGGGCATTGCCAAGAAAAAGATGAAAGATATGAGACTGAACAATGCAGAAGAGCTGAAGGTCGCTATTGAAGCATCCTGGTCTTCCATAACACCTCAGCAGTGCCACAGGCTGATAGCTTCCATGCCATGCCACATTGAGGTAGTAATTGCTGCAAAAGGGGCCCAAACCAAGTACTGAGTTTGGGCCCCTTTGCTTATACATGCTTACTGTATACTTTGCAGAGGTCTGATATTGTTCTATGTACAATCCTTGTTTTATTGATTGCATATAATATTCTAATTTTCTGAGATTGTAGATTTGGGGTTTTCATGAGCTGTACGCCATAATCATCACAATTATGACAAATCACAGCTTGAACTATCTTGCTTTGCATATAGTCTTATTTCATATATTAGTTTAACCTTTTAAGTTTCATTATTGAAATAAATGAACTTTTGCACGATATTCTAATTTTTCGAGTTTCACCTGTATAAAGCAGAAAAACTATTTTCTGAGATACCAATAGGTATATAAAAGAATAAAGGAACTACCAACTTATAAAAGCTACAGGGTTGCTTCATAGGTGCCCTTTCATACTATATGCTTGCTGGAATTAATTTTAACATCTATTTAATATTTATTGAATATTTATTTTAACATCTTTAATATCTATTTAATATCTATTTTAACACCTGTAATCATTCCTAAAACCAATTGATGCCCTGCGATAAATGTGACCCGTTATGTACTCAAGGGCAGACCTAATCCTACTGCGGGAGTCCCCCCTCTTGCAGGTTTGGCCCTCCGCTCTTATGAGGGCCCACCTTGATGAGGGATATATTAATCCAGAGAGGTGGGCGAGGCGCGGTCTTAGGGGGTTTTTATTTAAATTTTTGATTCGGATTTTAAGGGGTTCTAGGGTGGGGGGAGGGGCTAGTCAGGCTGAGGGAGGGACCAGTGCCAGGCCGACGGGCGGAGTTAACAAGGAAGTGAGTGGGGCCGTTAAGGGGAGTGGGAGTAGGGATGTTCCAGAAGAGGGTCTTTCCATCCAAACGGTCGTGGGGAGGGGTAGGTGCGAGGGTAGACAGAGATCTCATCACCGGTTGGGAGACCGTGGCCGATGGGTACGGCCGGTCATATGTCCCAACCCCCACAATCTAGGTGGTCAGGGCCTACAGAGCCAGGGCCTGAGACTGATGTTATGCAATGCCAGGTCCGTTGTCAACAAAGCCCCCCTCATTAACGACCTGGTGTCGGAGGGGGAGCCGGACCAGGCAGGAATCACGGAGACCTGGTTGGGCCACAAGGGAGGACTTCCTCTCGTGGAAATGTGCCCACCAGGTTACCGTGCATTTTATCAGTCACGGGCCCTAGGCAGGGGTGGAGGGGTAGTGGTCATTGTGAGGGAAGGTCTTGAGCCGAGAGAGACCACTGTGCCTCAGATAACCGGTTGTGAGTCCCTGTGCGTGAAGTGGGGCCTAGGGAGGCAGTTGGGCGTGCTGATTGTATACCTGGCTCCTCGCTATGCATCAGCAGCCCTGCCCAAGCTCCTCGAGGTGATCGCCGAGATGGCAGTTGAGACCCCCAGACTGTTGGTCATGGGGGACTTTAACTTGCCATCGGTAGGTGAGACATCCGAGGTAGCTCGGGAGTTCATGGCCTCCATGACGGCCATGGACCTGACCCAAGTAATTCAGGGCCCCACACACGAGGGAGGACACACACTGGATCTCATTTTTGTCTCTGGCCAGTGGAGGAGTGATCTGGGAGTAGGGGATCTAATGATCACACCCCGGTCATGGTCAGATCACTTACTTCTCCGGCTCGACTTTCCAGCCGCTACCCTTCACCGCGGGGAGGCGGAACCGGAATTTCCTAGATGGTTCCGCCCCAGGCACCTGATGGAACCCGAAAGGTTCCAGACGGAGCTTGGGCCATTACCTGTAGCTCTGACCCGCGCCCGGATGGAGGACCTAGTGGCTGCATGGAATAGTGCGGCCACTGGGGCCTTGGACCGGGTTGCGCCTTTGCGGCCTCTCTTGCGGCAGCAATCCACCCAGGCTCCTTGGTTTTCCGAGGAGTTGAGGGTGATGAAGCGCCACAAGAGACGCCTAGAGAGCAGGTGGAGATCTTCACGCTATGAATCTGACCAAACACAGGTGAGAGCCCATTTGAGGACTTACCTTGTGGCATTAAGAGTGGCCAAATGTCAGTACTGTGCCACTCTTATTGCGTCCGCAAATAACCGCCCTGCTGCCCTGTTTGGGGTAACCCACTCCCTCCTTCAACAGAGGCCGCGGGAAGCCCCTCTACAGGGCAGAGCAGAGGAATTTGGGGAGTATCTGCAGGACAAAATCGCTCAGATTCGGAGCGAGTTGGTCCCCACTGGAAGTGGTCTGGAGGGGACGTCGGAGGTGAGTCTTGAGGCTCCATTCTGGGAGGAGTTTGACTCTGTTACTTCCGATGATATGGACAGGTTGTGTAGGCGACTGCGAGCTACCACATGTTTATTGGACCCGTGTCCCTCCTGGCTTGTACTGGCATCCTGGGAGGTGACACGAGGCTGGCTCCAGGAGTTAGTCAACGCTTCTTTGAGTGAGGGGTTCTTGCCGGCCGTCTTGAAAGAGGCGGTGGTGAGGCCCCTCCTCAAGAAGCCTTCCTTGGACCCAGCTTTGTTAGCTAATTATCATCCCGTCTCCAACCTTTGCTTTTTGGCAAAGGTTGTTGAGAGTGTGGTGGCACAACAGTTTCCACGTCACTTGGAGGAAATTGATTATCTGGACCCGTGCCAGTCCGGCTTCCGGCCCAGCCACAGCACGGAGACGGCATTGGTCGCATTGGTGGATGATCTCTGGAGGGCCAGAGATGGGGGTTGTTCCTCCATCCTGGTCCTACTAGACCTCTCGGCAGCTTTTGATACCATCAACCATGGTATCCTATTGCATCGGCTGGAGGGGTTGGGGGTGAGGGGCACAGTTTTGCAGTGGTTCTCCTCCTACCTCTCCAGTCGAGTGCAATTTGTATTGGCAGGGGGGCAGAGGTTGACCTCGAGGCCTCTCACTTGTGGGGTGCCGCAGGGGTCGGTCCTCTCACCTCTCCTGTTTAATGCGTATATGAAGCCGCTGGGCGAGATCATACGTGGGTTTGGGGTAGATTACCATCTGTATGCAGATGACACCCAGCTGTACATCTCTACCCCAAACCACCCCAACGATGCCGTCGAAGTGATGTCCCGGTGTCTGGAAGCCGTGCGGATCTGGATGGGAAGTAACAGACTCAAGCTCAACCCGTCCAAGACTGAGTGGCTGTGGCTACCGGTGCCCCAGTTCAACCAGCTGATTCCATCACTGGCCATTGGGGGCGAACATCTGGCCCCCGTGGATCGGGCACGCAACTTGGGCGTCCTCCTAGATGCCCGACTGTCAATGGATGACCATCTGACAGCCATGGCAAGGGGGGCATTTCACCAGGTTCGCCTGGTGCGCCACTTGCGTCCCCTATTGGACCGGGACAACCTTCGCACAGTCAGTCATGCGCTTGTGACGTCTCGTCTAGACTACTGTAACGCTCTCTACATGGGGCTCCCCTTGAGATGCACCCGAAGGCTGCAGCTGGTCCAGAATGCGGCCGCGCGGGCAGTTCTGGGAGTCACTAGATACTCCCACGTAACACCACTCCTGCGCGGGCTTCACTGGCTCCCTGTGGCCTTTCGGGCGTGTTTCAAGGTGTTGGTTATTATCTTCAAAGCGCTCCATGGCACAGGACCTAGTTATTTGCGGGATTGTATCCTACCCCATACATCCCTTCGGCCGATTCGCTCTCACAGAGAGGGACTTCTCCGGGTGCCGTCCACTAGGCAATGCCAGCAGGCGACGCCCAGGGGAAGGGCCTTCTCTGTGGTGGGCCCGACCCTCTGGAATGACCTTCCCCCTGACATTAGAATGACCACGGACCTCCGCTCCTTCCGCCAGAAACTCAAAACCCACCTGTTTCAACTAGCCGGCCTGGGCTAATTCCATGCTTCTGCCTCAGTTTGTAATTTTAAATTATATGATCAGGTTTTAAGGTTAAGTTTTAATTTTTATAAATTTGTACAGGGGATTATTTAATTCGATTTTAGTTTATATGTAATGTTGATGTCACTTTTTAATTTTTTACCTGTACACCGCCCCGAGTCCCTTCGGGGAGAGGGGGCGGTCTAGAAATCTAATAAAATAAAATAAAATAAAATCATATACTGCCAGCATTCCTTAATTGCATTTCTTTTTTCCTTACCAATCAACTGCTTATATTTTTCTTCAACTTCAATAACTCAGAAATTGAACACAAAACAGGGTTTTCTTTACATACAGTAGTTTGAAATATCAATTCAGCAGCTTCCTCTCATAATGGCACTCAAGATTAAAGTTCATATTGGTATACTTCCTAGTAGTAGAACCTTGTGAGGTGGTTGACATTGGTTGAAAAAACTTAATTGTTGTAGTTACCCAATGTGGCAACATGATATACCACACACACTATTTCTGGCTGTGATATAACCTATTTGCAAACTACAATTTGCTGAGGTGAACATTTAGTGCAGGGGTGTAAAACCCAATTTCATTTAGGGTCCCATCAGGGTTGTGTTTGACTTTGGAGGGCCGGGGAACATGGCCGGAATGGTCCTAGCCATGGTGGGTGTAGCCAGCTCGACGTCACTCAAGTTGGAGGCACCTGTGGTGGCCATGTGTTAAGGCTGGACTTTCCTGAGACCTTCCATCCCTCTCATTATCTCCTTCCTTTTCTTCTTTTTCCTTTCCTCTTCATTCTCCTTTCTTCTTCCTCCTCTCTTTCCTTATTTTTCCTTCCTTGCTTTCTTTCCATCTTTCCTTGTTTTTCTTTGTCTTTCCCTTTCTCCTTTTGTATCCCTTCTTGCATGCTCAAATGCAAAAGGGGAAACAAACATCGTCTCCTCTGGTACTCTGTTTTCGATGGCAGAGGCACTGTGGGCCAGCCCTTTACTGTTTCCAGACCAACTCCATGGGCCAGATCTAAGCACCCACGGGCTAGATCTGGCCCATGATCCTTGAGTTTGACACCCCTGATTTAGCATGAGCAGAGCCAAGATAATCAGTCACAGTGGTATTATGACAAGACAGTAAGTGCATCCATCAAAGGTCCTCAGAAATAAAGCACTTGGGTTACATAAATTTCATTTTGCTACATCCAGACCATTTTTCATTTGACTTCTATAGCATTAGCTAATTCCACCCAATTGTGTGACATCTGTAAATTTGATAAGCATCATTATAATTTCCTTTTCCCATCCATGTCTTTAACTAAAGTGACAAAGAATACAGATCTCTGCATTAAATAATGTAGCAACTCTTTCTTTCTCTATTTGTTGAAGAGCCATTAATAAATACTATGTCCTTCAAGGCAAGGACATTGTACTTATCCATTTAAGTACAATGGTACAATTTAAGTGATTGGTGCAATGATCAACTAGCCTATTAATCTGGATATTTGAAGTACTTTGTTAATATTTTTATGAAATCATGTCATACGACTGCTATAGTATTCCAGCAATCTACTAATGATAAAAAAATGAAACAAAGTTAGCATGATGAACTTATGGTAAGTATTATTTTCAACATATTTACAGCTTTGTGGTCTACTTTAGAATCTTCCCAGGTTTTGGTATCAGACTGACTGGACTGCAATTCATTTTTTTAAAAACTACCTTTCTTTCTTTCTTTCTTTCTTTCTTTCTTTCTTTCTTTCTTTCTTTCTTTCTTTCTTTCTTTTTCTTTCTTGATATGCAAAACATTTTCTTTCCTCTGGTCATCTGGCACTTTATTCAGCAAGATTCACCACAATACTCAGTGAGATCATTTGGCAAGATAATCAGCAAATTACTTCAGTACCCTAAGACACAATTCAATTGGAAATATAGACACAGCATCTTCCTTGACTTTATTTTTTGTCAATCTCAGTCTTCAATCTTGCTCCTTCAGAGGCACCTCATGGAAAATATATCCTCTTCTCACAAAGGCTAATCTACGGTTAGAGCTGAATACTTGCATGCTTTCTTTGTTACTTATCAGCATTATTCATATTCTTTGAGTGCTTATTATGCTCTTTGAGCTTCCTTTTATTATGGGTATATTTGAATAAGTGTCAGCCCTAAAGCCATCTTGGGAGCATCCTCAGGGCTGCCACAACCAGGCCTGTTGAAGCTGTGGGTACTGAGGGGGAAGATAGAGATAGCTGGGGGGATGTGTAGCTAAAATAACATTCTTTCCCATGGGATCCAGGTGTTGGAGGGGGCGAGGACCAGAGCTAACTGGAGATGAGACTGTGACCTGATTGGGCCATGACCTTGGAGGCAAGAACTTGGGGTTTTGATTTGGGTGGGAAAAACTCTGGGTCATTCAGAGTTGGGTTTTCACCAGCTGTGCCAATATTATATTCCTAATAACTTTGTACTTTGAGAAAACTCTAGGCCTCAGAGTTTTGATTGCTTTGGGTCTGTTACTTGGAACTCTGACAATAAGCTCTTTTCCTTATTCTAAGAATCATTCATTGTCCTCATTTTGAGCCTTTAGCATTATCTCGACAATTAGAGATGACCATTACGTATACTCATAGGTCCCTCTTACTACCTTCTATGTCTCCTTTTCTTTTTTCAGATTCTTACTAATGTGTGTCTGTGTCTGAGTCTGTGTGAACACATTGGGCTTTTAGTTAGTTAATTTTGTTTATTTGTTTCCTTCTTTGAAATAATTTGTATTATCTGCAGAAAGGTGTGATTCATCTTACTAGCCTTCAGGAGGCTCCACACCGTTACCATTAGATCCCCAGGCACAATGGCAAAAGCATGACTTCAGGTCAGTGATGGTTTTCAAATTTTTTTAGAACCTATTCTGTGGGTGTGGCCTATTTTGTGGGAGTTGCTTGGTGGTCATGTGACAGGTGGGAGTGGATTGGCGGTCATGTGACTGGGTGGGCATGGCCAATTTGGAAAATGTGGTGAAACTCACTTAACGACACTCTTGCTTAGCAACCAAAATTTTGGGCTCAATTGTGGTCATAGGTTTTCTTTCTTTCTCTTTCCTTCTTTCTCTCTCTTTCTCTTTCTATCTTTGTCTCTCTCTTTTTTTCTCTCCCTCTCCTTCCATTCCTTCCTTCCTTTCTTTCTTGTGTGTATCTCTCCCAGTTTCTTTCTTTCTCACTTCCCTTCCTCCTTCCTTCTCTTTCTTTCTTCCTTCTCTTTCTTTCTTTCTTTCTTTGTTTCCTTCCTTCCTTCCTTCCTTCTAAATCACTCTAAGGTTTGATGAAAGCAGTCACAAGTTTAGGGTTTTCTTTCTCCAAAACTTAAAACAGGATTCCAACAAAAACCTCTAGATCAGCATCAAACTCAGGTTTTGATTTTTATCCAGAGCCCACCCCACCAGCTTCAAAAGTTCAGGATAGACCAGGTCTCTCCAGCCCTCTCTCAACAGAGGGGGAGGAATAAGACACCACCTATGAATAATCTACAATGCACCCCTTGTAGCAGTTCCAAGAAGATTCCACAATTTGATTCAGGAGATCCTGAGGGCACAGATCAACCCCCAAGTGGCTTCAACAACTCTCAGAGGGAGATAGTGAACAACCAGATAACTCAAAAAAATACAATCCTTCCATTCCCCCCTCCCCATCCCCCCAAAAAATCTTTCCCCTACCATCCAGCCTCAACCAGTACCTAAACTTCCTCCCCAACACACACACACACACACCGCCATCACAACTGATGAAGCTTCTTGGATGAGAAGTGAAACATTTTGTTGTTCTTCTTCCTCAAGGAAAAAACAATCCAGTTGCCTTTTGCAAAAAGCACCTTTGAGACATAAAAGAGCTGTCAGGGGGCAAAGAGCTTCCCGCTACAGGTGCAATCTACATGCAGCTGTGAATGCCTGCAAGCAGCAGCTTCAGGCACCTGCTCACGGCTGACAGTTCCGTTTGGGAGTAGAGATGGCGGCAGTGGTGGCAGCAGCGGCGGGTACAGCCAGGATGCCCTGGAGCCCAGGCACTTTCAAGACCTTCGCAGGGGCGGGAACTGGCTGGAAATAAAGCCCACTGTCGCTTCCAAGAGCTGCATTTTTGCTTTGAGAGCAGCAGACACACCTGTTGTGATGCTGTCTCGTGCTCCAGCCTAGCTAGGTAAGACAGGTACCCTTCATGCCTGCCAAGGCCCCCTAAGACGTGCCACCTCGGTCACACAAGCAGCCGGTTGGGCCAGGGCAACAAGGGAGCACGCCCCGCGTGGCTTGTTCAAACAGAAGAATTAAGAGAAGGGGAGATTGGCTTTTTAAAAAGCTCCACGTGGAACTCCTCTCCTGTTCCTTCTTTTGCTGCTTGAACAACCACGTGGGGCACGCTGCCTTGTCTTTCACAGCCCCCTCATTTCCAATTGGGCAGATCCATGGAGAGGGACAGAAAAGATGGATTTCTCCCCCCCCCAATTGGAAACGATGCAGCTGTCAAAGCAAGTCAACATGCTCCACGTGGTGTGTTTAAACAGGAAGAGGGTGCAGCGCTGCCGCCCTTGCCCTTAGGGCTCTTCTTGTGGGCACATGCTGGCTGGCGCTGCTTCAGGATGCCCCAGTTGCCTGCTGCTCCCTGTGCCGCCCGGCTCCTGGCACTGCCGGCATCCCATCCAGTGCCTGTCCTTGGCAGCATGGTCCATTCTCCTAAGCAAAGGAAGAGGCGGAGAGCTGGGCGGAGAAAGGGGGAAAACCTAATTCAGGGACTTCTGCCCCTTGTGCCATGTTTGCAAGCATGGTGAGGCTGGGAGAGAGAGAACAAGCAGCAACCAGGCCAGCAGGGGGAGTGAGCAAGGGGGGGCAGGCAGGAGAGAGTGTTCTGGTACTGTCCCACAAGACAAAGGGGTTCTAAAAGGTACGGTAAATTTGACAAACCCCTTCTGGCGAACGGGGGTGAACCGGGAGGAACCCACCCCTGCTTCAGACTCTTTTAGAAAGCCAATAAGATCAGGGAATCTTCAGCAGGCACAAATATAGTAAAAAGAGCTATAAGATTCAGAGAGAGAGAGAGAGAGAGAGAGAGAGAGAGAGAGAGAGAGAGAGAGAGAGAGAGAGAGAGAGAGAGAGAGAGAGAGAGAGAGAGAGAGAGAGAGAGAGAGAGAGAGAGAGATAAAACGCTGACTAAAAAATCAATAAATGATGGAATTTCAAAAAGGTTAAGAGATGATGGATAATGAGAAAATATATTAATAAAATAGAAAAATGTAAATGGGGAAAATAGTAGTATATATATTAACAGTACAGCTTATTATAACTAAAAATAAGTTAAGCTTAGTAGATGGAAATTTAGAATCTAATTATATTATCAACATTAATAGTACGTTAAAGTATATTGTGAATTTAAAATATTAAAGTTTAGAAATTGTGGGGATTTTAAGATACATTCCCGGGATTGATTAAATATTGTTAATATTTGGCTTTATTAGTAATCCTACACATTTGGAATATTGGAGTTATGATGAGTAATTCTTAAAATATGAAATATTAGTAATTTAGTAGGGGATATCAAATACATGGCACAAAGAAATGTTATGTTTAAATGAATTAATGGGGGAAATGATAAAGAATTATAAAGAGATAATAGAATTGTTGAAATTGGAAGATTAGGATTACACGTACTTATTTGTATTATTATTGTTAGCGTTGTTTAAAAAAGATTTGACCCAGTCAATGCACTGTCCACAAAATAGGTATGGTGGGGGGGGGGGGGAAACTGCAAATAAAACATGTTTTAAAAAAAAGATCAGGGCCCATTGACCCTCAGAGGTGAGGATGTTCCAAAGAGTAGGTGCCATAACAGAAAAAGCTCTCCTCCTGAGTTCCGTTAGTGGCCAGAACCTGTAACATCTCATGTAACAAAGAAACCTAATGCATTTCTGTCTTCCACCAACTTTTGAAGGAGAAATATTCAAGCAACATAACTCAGGATGTTACTAGAAGTGTCACACTTGTACAGTTTGTTTCCCAACATATGTCAAGCTAATTAAGGCTCCCCACTGATATCACAGTATTGCTGAATTCTTTCACTAGAAATTCTGAGCAGATGAAGATAGTTCAGTGAAGACACTGAGTACAATCCTCTCTCAACTATTACTAACAAATCATACATTTCAATTGCTGTTCTGTAATTATGAGAGCAAACCCACCAGATCACCTGTTAAATCATGTCTGCTTTTCTGCATCAACAATTCAAGCCCCTTATTTATCTTCCAAATTTTACTGTTTAGTGTGATAAACATACTTTGTCAGTGGAAATGTGGCCACTCACTATTCCAATCTTTTTTTTCTCCCTGGATCCCTACAAGCATGCTTCCAATTCCAGGATATTTTCCAGCTGTGAAACAAACATCTCACATGCATTGCAAATCCTGAGTGCATAGTCCTGCAACATGCCTCATCATGTATATATCATGTGGAAAGCTTTTTGCCTCACTTCTTTATCTGGTACTCAGATTTGCCAGTACATACTATTACTTAGGGGTTGACCCAGTGGTGGGATTCAATTTTTTTTACTACCGGTTCTGTGGGCGTGGCGTGGCATGGCTTGGTGGGCGTGGCAGGGGAAGGATACTGTAAAATCTCTATTTCCTCCCAACTCCAGGGGAAGGTTACTGCAAAATCCCCATTCCCTCGAGATCAGCTGGGACTTGGGAAGCAGAGAATAGATGGGGGCGGGGCCAGTCAGAGGTGGTATTTACTGGTTCTCTGAACTACTCAAAATTTCCGCTACAGGTTCTCCAGAACTGGTCAGAACCTGCTGAATACCACCTATGGGTTGACCTCACTTATCCTTTAACTTCCTCTGCAAACTCCTGATAGTTCTCTCTGATCATTCCTTCAGTTGGTTTTTTCCATGAAAATTGACTACATTATATTCTTTCTATAAGGTTTACTTAGTAGAAAATAGTTAATTCATTCACACCCAATGAATGGTACTCAGGATATACTCAGGAGGTTACTTTCTCACTCCTGAACTAACTGAACAAAGGTTCTTGCCAAAACATTAGCAGGTTGTTGTTTTGTCACTCTTCTTTCTTTCTTCCTTTTCTTTTACTTTCTGTTCACTTCCTCTCATGAAACTCTTCTTCTGTTCTTCCTTAATTGCTACAACATATGCAAATTAGAAACCGATATTTGTGTATACATCTTAAATCAAGAAACATAATTATTTGGTTGTATCATAGGATGCATGGTTATAGAATGTGATATTATAGAAAATAATTTTCCTTACTACAGGCTTTTTAAAATCTACTAAACTGTCACTTAATTTTCTTAAACATGCTAAAAATAACCAAAAGAAATGTCAACCAAGTTTTGTGCATATTTTTACAGTTGTTACACCATGCACTCATTGGCTGTGCTGGTTTAGGCTGCCTGGAGCTGCACAATGATTAGCAAAAACAAAATTGTCCTAGATTTTCTATTTTAATTGACTTATGAGGTAAGACAGAAAATAACTGACTCCAATTCTAATCCACACACGGTGATATGTATAATTTAAGTTTCCTGTTAAAATTCCATAGCTGTTAGTAACTTTCAGGACAGCGGTAAAATTCTTTAAGAATTTAGCCATAGTTTATATTAAATCTAACCTATTTCTTTTTCTGTGTCTTGACAACATTAACTAAGTAAACAATGGACACAGGACTTACTTTGTCCAATGGATTATCCAGTTCTGCACGATGAATGGATCACACTATTCACAGTATCAAATTTAATTTGATTTTTCACTGTCTCCCACAATTTCTGATATTCCCTCTCATATGAAAAAACTGCTGATACACGTTTTCTCATCTGTTAATGTTGAATTAATCTCAATTATTTGTACTTTTCAAAAACTGCCAAATGAAAAGAAAGATGATTCATCCTAATAATCCAAAGGATGAATCCATTCCATTCTAAGGAAGAATCTACATAATTATTAAATTATACTTATTTATTTTATTATTCTTATTTATATTGAAGACAGTTATGTTTCTTCATAGAATTTTAGCCTTGTTTCTTCACAGCACCATATCGATATCTCCAGGTTGGGAATAACTTATAACAAACATGGCAGCAATTCCCACCACCACCCTGGAATCCAATTCATGTTGACTAAATAACATCAAGGTGCAGCAAGTAGAATGTCCAGGGTTTTCTTTTATTCTTCCCGCCCTCACCGTGTCCCCCCCCCAGGCATCCCTTTGGCCGAGCATGGTGAGTCCAGAACTGATCTCCCTCCTCCGCTGTTGGTCTTCCTTGCTCAGGCCAAGTGAGGAGTGGAAGGGCAAGGGATGCCCAACTGGAGGCCACCACCCACCAAGAGGCTGCCTTTGTAGACTGCCACAGTGCCAGCAACAGTTCGTAGATCATGGCACCATGCTGGGACCGGGCCAGAGCCCCTCTTTGCAGGACCCCCAATGATGTTCCCAGCATCCTTAGGGCAGCGCCGGCTTTGGGTACTAGATCTGCCTCCTATGAAGCCTGTTGTCTGCTAAGGAGCTTTGCCGAGGCCTCCCTCACCACTTGCTGAGTTGCTTGGTGAGGGGTGGGGTCCTTCAAGCACTTAGCTTTGGCGCCTGTTTAGTAGCTGCAGCCCCTCCTTCTGAGTGCCTTGTCAGAGCTACCATGAGGTTTTGCCTGCACAGATGTCGCTAGCTTGGAGGGAAGGGACAGCACCGAGATGCCAAAATGGCCTCAGGCAAGGCTGGGTGAGGTAATTAGTGGCTGGGAACGGGAGGAGCAAGCTGCAAGGTGGGCCCCAGTGTGGTGATTCAGCTGCTTCACCAAATTGCACACAACGTTAACAACTGGTTTGGCCAAACCAGTGTGAACCAGTTGAATTCCACCACTGCCTGTAGTTTGCAGGACATAGGTAGCTGCTTTACTAAGTAACTAAAAAGAAATATAAATATCTTACATACACTATGTAAACTTTCTAATATTTCTATATTTAAGAAGAGGCCATTTCAGTTCTAGTTGCCAACTATATGCAGTATGGTTTGCGTATCAACAAAACATAAATGAATTTCCAGCTCCATTTGCTTCCACATGCACATGAACTTACATCTATATGCATTCCAGCTTAAGTATGAAATGAACAACAGTACACTTGATACAATGATGAATGTTTCATTAGTGCCAGTGTTTGATTCTTTTGTTTAGTGAAATGTTTAAGCTGAGAACCTATATTCATGTTGATCTAAAATTCATTCTGTGGCATTTATATATATATAATTTGCTGTTATTCTAGTTTTGGTGAGTATGAAAAAACAGAAAGCAATTAATTTTTCATTTTAAAAAGAAGTTTTGAAAATACTTGAAAAAGACTCAACTGTTTATAATGAAGTTGATTAAATTTTTTACCAAATTATCGTTTGGCATTATGAGAAATACTCTCTAGTTTGCAGTTTTTCTCTTTCACCTACATGATAGCAAAGTCCCAGACTTCTGAATTTTAAAAAACAGTAACTGTTTCCCATCAACAACAAAAAAAAAATGTTCTGTGAAAATGATCTGCTGCCTTCCATTAATTGCTTCACATTATGGCTTATAGAAAGACTAGAGCATTTATTTAAAAATAATTTTTAAAAACCCTGGAATTTATCCAGGGGGAAATAATGACGGGTTTTGCCCATTTTACAGGCCCACTTGGTTGTAGCTTTTTGGGTGGCAGGATTTCTTCCACTTTTCTTACATTTTTCCTTCATCTGCCATATATGGTTGTCAAGACCCCCTCTTGGCTATCTCAGTTAAGAGGCTCATCTGGAGGCTCAACGATAAGGATGCAGATTTCATTAATGTGGTGGAAAAATTGCAGTGGTGGAAAAATTGTAAAACTCAATAAAACTTTTTCAATATAAATTAAAAAAAGAAGAAGAAAATACTGAATACCAAAAAAAAAAATCTACACATAAGACTGCTGACTATAAGTTTTAAAAATAGAACTGAATGTTTGCTTAACCAACGTAAAACCAAGAATAAACTTAGCAGACCCTGATGGTTGGAAAAATCAAAGGTGATCAAAACAGGCCAAAAGACATGATAGTAAGATATCAGTATTGATGGCACAAGCATAATCTTACAAAAATTCAAACAACATAATTGTTCTAAGCTATTATGGTCTAGCAGTTAAGGCACTAGGCTGGAAAACAAGAGATCTTGAGTTCATGAAAGCCAGCTGGGTAACTTTGGTAAGGTGACCAGACATCCCGCTTCTGGCGGGACAGTCCCGGTTCACCAGCAGATGTCCCGTGCCCCGCCACCTCTTCAAAATGTCCCGCTTTTGGGGGGCAGAGCGGCGGCTGGGGCGGGGAGGGCGTCGGGGCCGAGGAGAGGGGGGACGCATGCTCCGGCATGGCATGCGCCTGTGCAGAGGGCATTGGGGCCGAGGAGAGGGGGGCATGCTCTGGCGCAGCATGCGCCTGCGCAGAGGGTGTCGGGGTGGGGGGCGATCCCACCCGCCCCCACGGGGCCCTCTTTAAAGGTAGCGGCAGCGGCCTGCTCCAGCGGTGCTGAGAGCCGCTGGCTTGGGCAGGAAGGGGGAAGGCAGCCCGAGGCAGCCGCTTGTACCTTGGCCCATCACGCCAGCATGATGGGCTTACAGTGGCCGGCTCGGGCCGCCTTCCCCCTCCCCGCCCCAGCCGGCTGCCACTGTCACTGCCTTTAAAGAGGGCCCCGTGGGGGCGGGTGGGAGTGCGCCCCTGCCTTGATGCCCTCTGCGCAGACATGTGCTGCGCCGGAGCGTGCAAAACCCCCCCCTGTCGACGGTGTCCCGCTTCGGGTCTTTGAAAATCTGGTCACCTTAAACTTTGGGCAAATCACTCTCTTAGCCCAATCCCTCCCCCCGCCCAGGTGGTGGTTATGGTGGAGAAAAGAAGAGGAGGGCTCTATGTTGGAGATGTTCGCGATCTTGAATTATTTTTAAAAATCATAAAGGCAGGATAAAAATAAAATAAGATGAGATATAGTTATACCCTGAAATATTTAATTAATAAGAAAACACATTACTGGATTCACCAATCCTTCAAAACCAGACATTGTTCTATTTTATTTTATTTATTTATTTTATTAAATTTATACCCCGCCCTTCTCCTTGTTAGGACCCAGGGCGGCACACAGGCATTATTAAAACCACAAAATACAAAATACAAAATCGATTAAAATATATTAAATTATTGGACCCGTGCTAAAAACCCATTTTAAAACCATAACAAATTAATTTTAATTTTAAAAGTCAGAAGTAGGGGCTATCCTAGGCCGGCTTGTTGGAATAGATACGTCTTAAGACGTTGGCGGAATTCAGAAGAAAAATAAAATAAAATATAAATTTTAAAAAACCTAAATGTAACTGTAAAACAAACTGTATTTCAGTATGAGATGATTATTGATTTCTTAATGGATTACTATGGACAAAATTTACACTCTTGCCAAAAGCATCAATCTTGGGATTATAATTATAACCCTCTCTGAACATGTTAAGCATCCTTGAGTGAAATAAATACAAAAAAAAACAAAAACCCACAGATTGTTATCTGTCGGGAAATGGCTCAATATTCTATTTCTTTGGCCTCAACCGCATTACAGCAACACTTTAAAACATATGCTATTATAGATAAAAGCTGAAACATATAGCTTGACAACAGTTACATTAAGATAATGGCTAAAGATTTTAGGAAGACAGCAAGGGTTAGGGAGGAATGGCACATAAATAGGATAGTTCCTACTCTAGTGTACTTTGTCTTCAAAGGAACAATTTTCAACCTGTAGTACTGGCTCTTAGTGTCACAGAGAAGCCAAGTGCAAAATTTTCCATTAATTTCAACTGGAATTGGCTCCATTGTTCAGACAATACAACCAACCAATCTAAATAATTCAGAACATATTTTTATAAGTGTTATCACAGCACTTTATATTTAATTATGTTTTATCACATCAAACCATTATTTGTATTTAAAACCGAGTTAAAAATATAAGGAGCAATTCAAATGGTTCCTTTTTATTTTTTTTTAAAGGAAAAATACTGATTTTGCAAAGGTATGGATATTTTGTCATCCAATAAAATGTTATTTCATTCAATTATCTGTTGAAGACACAGACTTCAACAGATAATTAGAACTGCAGAAAAAAAACAATTGCTACCAATCTGCCTTCCATTGAGAACTTGTATACTGCACAAGTCAAAAAGAGGGCTGTGAAATTATCTACAGACCCCTCACATCTTGGACATAAATTGTTTCAACTTCTATCCTTAAAACAACACAATAGGGCACTGCACATGATAACAACTGGACACAACAACAGTTTTTCTCCCGAATGCCATCACTCTGCTAGTTCTAGTTCTAGTTCTAGTTTATTTGATTTATATATCGCCCTTCTCCCTTTTGGGACTCAGGGCGGTGTACAGCCACAATAAAATAAACAACTAATTGCTAATGCAATTGTTTAACTAATGCTAAACAACTAATTCCCACAACACTGTCAAACTATTTACTAAGACTGTATTACTATTGTATTGTATAGTAATTGTATTACTGTATTACTATCTCATCCTTCCTATTACCTATCTCCTTCATCTTATGACTGTAACCTTGTTGCTTGTATCTCTACTGTTTATATTGTTTTATTTGTTTCCAAGTATGATTTGATTGCTTATTTAGTAACCTATGACTATCACTAAGTGTCATATCTTATTATTTTTGTACGTAAAAACACAGAACCAGCAATAGGACCCTGTCTTATTTTTGGGGAAACACAGTATGTATGCATTTATGCATGTATGCATGTGTGCATGTATGCATCCATCCATCCATCCATCCATCCATCCATCCATCCATCCATCCATCCATCCATCCATCCATCCATCCATCCATCTATCTATCTATCTATCTATCTATCTATCTATCTATTGAATTATAAAACCTTATTGATCAGGGCAATTCACAAAAATTAGGTGACAATTTCATAAGCTAGTTCCATGTGAATATCTGCATTTGGAAATAATCAACATAGAAAATATAGAAATAATTTCTAAAACAGAAAAGTTTGGAAAATTAACAGAAAAAGTTGAGACAGGTTAAATAAATTGGATTACAAAACCCATGCTTGATATTTCTGGCCTTTTGCTTTTGGCAAAGAACAATGCACAGATTTACAAATTAAACTAACAGACTCCTTATAATGAGAGATTTCCAATGTTAGGGGACATGACAAAAGTTGTGACCACTGAAGCAATTTTAAGAAGGCAGCTTTGAAACCATCTCAATGTGAAGGGGACAGGCTTGGTTGATAAAATCCAGTCACCTGTAAATAATATATTCAGCAGGGTGGCAATGAGAGATGGTGTGCTGGCAGGTTGATGATTACTGTTCCTAACAAGATGACAGTGTCTTCAAAAACTCAACATTAAGAGAAAAAAGCTCTTCATAAGATCCCTTTCTCCACTACAGGTAATAGCCGGGTCCCAACTGTTTACTTAGTGATCATTTGAAGTTATGCTCAAACACTTTTCGGCAGGACAGAGACCTGACGGAGACTGGAAACTTCATCTGCATGCCAATAGGGCACTTGAAAACAGAGCAATTCAATCTGTTTTCAAGCCACACATAGGCACACAAACACTTTTCGCCGGGACAGAGACTGGATAGAGACTGGAAGCTTCTGGGGCCATGATGTTACCCAATTTCAGGCATCCATCCACTTTTACTGAGAATGGGTGCCTGAAGTCCTGCAAGATCAGGGTACCCAAAAGGTTCCAGTCTCCAGGGGGAAAGCCTTTGCACACCAACAAGAGGCTTGAAACAATATGAGTTTGCTGCTCCAAAGCCTCACTTTGGTGTGCAAACGCTTTTCCAGGCCAAGCCTGGAAGCCTTTGGAGGAGACTCATCGAGGCTGCCTGCCATACCAGTCAGAAAAGTCCAGCAAGGCGCACTCATCCTGCTCTTCCTCTACTCTTACCGGGAGCAGGCAAAGAAACAGAGAGGTTGGAGAGGAGACAACTTGCTAGATCTTCAAAAGGCATGGCAGGATAGTGGGGACGCAATTGAATGAGGTATCTGTGGGTTGGGGGAGGCTGATACAAGTGGCCTTTTCCATCATTAGCCCCCCCCCCCCCCGGCCTTCCACACCTTGAGATACCTCATGTGCAGTTAACAACTTGGACATTCGATTAGTAAATGCATGGGCAAAAAGAGGGAGTGATCGTGGTCAAGTTATGTGACTCACTCCTATGAATCCTCAGATTATGAATATAATTGGCAGGTTCAATTATATTCATACGTTGAGAACTACTAGTATTAGCAGCTTCAACAGAATTTTCAAATGGTAGTTATCTTAATATATTTTTCTGTTATATTCCTAGTTGTTTGGAAGACAGCACAATATCAGTTCATATAATAAAACAATGTTATTTATAACCCTATTCATGAGGACATATCCTGCTGACCTTGTCATAATAGTTAACTTAGATCCATGACTAAATAATGGACAACAGATTGTTTTCCCTTATTGTGTTGTAAAATCCCAGCCCAGTAATTAATTTAATGACTATAGTTAAACATTCTTCATGAATAAAAGTAAAAAGGAAAGTAATCACACAATTCTATGTATACTTACTGCAAAGTAAGTCAAATGGTGTTTGCTTAATTCTTATTAAGAGATTACAATAGCTGCCTAAAATCACATTAATAGAACAAAATGTATGACAGCACTAAATTGTACAATAAAGCTTTTCCTTCAAGTGCAATTATGAAACAAGCAGCTCAAGCTTCATCAGAATGCTTGCAGAATGGTTTGCTGAATGATTTGTCTGACTCAAAATCTGTACCTTTACTCACAAAATGAATGAAGATTATGTAGACTGCATTCATTGAACTTGAATATTTGCATTATCAGATCTCCCTCAAAAAATTTACCATCAAAAACTGTAAGATTTTTTGTTTGCTTGTTTTCTAAACATAAAAAATGACAAATGTACTCAAACAGAAAAAATCACATGCCAGCAAAATAGCATAAAAACATCTGATGCAAGACCAAAACATTACATGTCCCAGAACATAGTTGTACTGATGTAATTTATTAGCAATTTTTTTGTTAACATATTTTAAGAATGGAGGGAAATTTGAATGAGCTAATTTTAAAATGCAAAATTCTTCAATATTCTTTAGCCAATGCACTTTTAAATACTATTAATCCAAAGAATTGTGTACTTTTGTTACTTGGTGCTTTGCTACAGTAAACCTGGCAACTGACAAGAAAAAAATGCATTCATTTATGTTGCTTCACTTTATAAATCTTGGGAGAAATGGACAATGAAGCCACTCTAAAATCAATTATCAAAAACCTTGATGAGGCTTCCCCCCCCCCCAATTTCCTCAAAAATATTAAATCAAAATTAGTAATTAAATGCCTCCTGCCACCAGAGAGTAATATGTGTGAATTCTATTACAATCTTTTCTAAAATGAATCAAATTCATATAATGCAATTTTAAGGAGGTGTAGTATCATCTATGAATTATTTTTATAGTCAATACTTGAAGATACACTAAGATGGATTTGAAAGGAATTTTACATCATAAAGAGTCCCAAGCTAATTCACTGAGTTCCAATCTGAAATTCTCTTTTATATTTTTTAAGGCTTCCAAAGGGGCCAAGAGTATTTGAGAATCAATTGATGTAAAAGTATGCTGGTATTCTATCCCTATTGAAATGCTAATATTTCTCAGCTGTAAAGACTGTTGCAATTTAAAAAGTTTAAAAACTGTAAGTTGTCCTAATGATGATGTCAATTTTACCAAGGTCCTGCCATTTGCAGCCTAGTCCTTGTTTTGTAGAGTGAATGCCATTTTAATGGCTCAGGACCTTATATTTCACCACAATGCCACAAATGCCACAGCCATTTTCTCTGGCACAGGCACCAATCCCATGTAACACTTCTTTTCTGCAAGCTGAACTAGTTGACAATTTGCTTCTGAGTGAAATTCAAATTGTACTCTAAACAATAAGGCTGGCTAGTTGAGGGACCACCTATATCTCTCCTCCTGGAATTTGGGAAGTTTACAAATTGAATAAAATTAAATGAATGAATGAATAAATAAATAAGTTAATCTTTCTAGTTTTATGTGATGTGTATCATTCATAATGTTTGTTTTAATTAATCTATGGAATTTCTTAGCCACACTCCATCATCAAAAATCTGCAAGTTTTAAGTCTGTAAAAACACTGTATTATTTCACTGGGACTCCTCAGAGAATGAGTACATTTGATTTGTACTTTCATTTTTGCTGTTTTTATATTATGCTTATTAATTGTGCTTTGCTTTGGACAAACTAGCAACATATAATACATTAATTAATAGTCAAGCAATACAACCAATGTAGTGCTAACAAACTTTTGTTCTTTGAAGTATTTATTTGTAATAATGAAAACTTAACACAGTACTAAGACTTAGTAGTATAATAAAATACCATAATATGAATATTAGTATAATAAGAATATTACACAGAACACCTAAAGGCATGTCAAATTATACATTAGAATGGACAGGACATACCTTTTTGGCAGAGTCTCATTAAATGGTAGCTTGCCAGAAACTTTGGATTTTCAGTAGTAAAATTGAAATGATTCAAATGTTACAGAAGGACATAATAGGAACCATATGTAGCCTTCTAGTTGCCTATCTTAATATTTAGAAAGGAGTAAGCATATTTATGTACGTGTATAAGTTTGTGTACATATACAACACACTGTATAATTTCAAATCTATTACTAGTAAGCTGTATTTAACAAGCATTACACCCAGTAATGAAATTTGACAAACTTATGGTGTGAGGAAAGAAATAGTCTCAAACAAGTTTTGCTGCATTGCTATACAATTACAGTATGCAAATTAAGTGGAATCATATCCTATGCCAACAGATGAGTCATGTCTGGTATATTAATACTCCAAGGAAAGTAACTGCATATAACTGTGGATTCATCATGGAGAAGCTTTTCTTGAGGACCCCAATGTAAAGGGCTGAGGAGTAGGGACAAGAATTAGGTCCAAAAATTTTACTTTCACTATCAGCATCTTAATCACTATCATCAGACAAATTGGCAAACATAGATGAAATGTTGGAAATCTTGCTCAGATAGACTACAAACTATAGTGAAGAACAGCTAAATCCACATCTTGTACTTTTTGTACCAAGAAAAACATAACATGCCACTAAGGAACAGACTATACTGAATGTGCTCTTAAAATATACATGCAAGAAACATACAGAACAGTTCAGATTCTTGAATATTTTGGTAAAATTCCACCAAAAGGTTGGGGCGGAAAAAAGGGAGAGGGGAGAGAGAGATGAAAAATCATCTCTCTTATGGGAATTGGAGTATCACCGTTACCAATTCCAATCTTCCATTGTCTTATTTATTTATTTATTTTATTAAATTTATACCCCGCCCTTCTCCTTGTTAGGACCCAGGGCGGCGCACAGGCATTATATAAAACCATAAATACAATATACATCAATTAAAAATATATTAAATTAACTTGAGGGATTTAAATTGCCTGGACAAATCTAACAAAATCTAACAAAAAACTTACAACAATCATAGATACTTAAGTTTATGATGAGTCTAAGCCAGCATTTCTAAAAATTATTAATTTGGGGAAAGACTGGGTTTGTCCTGAAGTCCTTATTTATTTGCCCAAAACAAATTTTCAGTCATGAAACTACTGGTTGACGGCAAATGATAGCTCAGCAGAATAAATCAGAATAACACATTTATTTATCAAGCAGTAATGTCTTAACTTTTCAATCAGTAAATTCTCTTTTTTACACGTGGGTACAGCACAGTATTTTTTTCCCTACAAAACTCTATTTGGGCAGAACAGACAGCTGCTATTACTGAATATCCCAGATCAAAGCAAGGAACATTTTTTTGAGCTCTGTGAGCCAACAGGGCAAAGCAACCTATCTGGAGGAGAATAGACCAGAGCAGCTCCTGGCGAATCCATGGTACCCTACACATCTAGTTATACCTGGGCAGAGATAAACCCTCCAGCTTTTATCCAAAACTAGAAAGAATGCAATTCCAGCAACTGTAATCATTTTTTATTTCGTGGGATAAGAAATCAAGCAAGCACTGCAGAAATATAAGTGTGTATAGTATGTGATAAAATAAGACACATAATATGAATGTGTATATAAATTGTATGTTTCTATGTGTGTGCATCCTCCATCCCAACCATATCAGTAGTACTTTTTCCCAAAACAAAGGACAACATAATCTTTGTATCTCTCCTTTTTACAGATTTTGTGGTGTGTGTGTGTGTGTGTGTGTGTGTGTGTTTGTTTGTTATCCTTTCCTAATAAGTTTCCAGAGTCACAAGGAGCCTCATAAAACTTTTTCAACTAACAAATTGTATTGTTGTCTTCCACATTCCCCTCACACCTGATCCCAGTTCAAATTCTACATTATTCTAGTCATTCCATTGCATTGATAAAATTAGCTGTAGCATAAGCCTTTTAATACAAGTTGTTAGTTTGAAAAAGGAGGCATACAAGGGCAATTTTATGAAAAGTGGCAAGTGATGACCAGATCCTGAAGACCAGTAGACTGAAACAATTTCAAATTGTAGCATGTCAGTCATTACAGATTAGTCCTCGACTTACACCAGTTCACTTACAGATTGTTCCAAGACAAATGTGAATGACCATTTTTCAGTTATCTCTTTTGCAGAATCCCTATATGATCAAAATTCAGATACAGTACTTGGCAACTGGCTCATATTTATCACTGTTGCTGTGCCCCAACGTTATATGAAGCAAAATTTGCTGATGAAGTGCATTAACTAAAATGGAGAACCCTCTGATGATACTTTGTCTATCATACCACTTTCATTGGAAACTGAGTTAGCTAGTTAGTTTAGTTAGTTTATTAAATTTGTATACCACCCTTCTCCCTTGCGGGACTTGTTTAGGTTTCTACCCCATCTTCCTCAAGTGATTTGAGACAGCATAATTTAAATTCTCTTTAGTTTTTACAAACAATCCTAACATAGGTTGCAAAATCATTCCTCACCCAAAGTTACCAAGTGAACTTTCTTGGCTAAGGATAGACTTTACCAGGGGTCTCCTCAATCCTAACACAGGCCCTAAACACTTAGATCATGAGAGCTTTTTACAAGGGCCCTGTAATAAATAGTTGTAGTGCATTCTTTTTTTCACAGAAAAAAAGATTTCCTATTAAGTTGACTATGCTAGCAAGTGTACAATAAAAGAATGGTCAGGGAAGAAGCTTCATTTTTGCCCCACCCCCATCCTGGTACCCCATAGTGGTACTCAAGGAAATAGCAGCAGCAGATGAAGGAATTATAGTTGAGATTTGGGATAGTAAGTCCAGTAGTTTGATTGATGCAGAAATCAACCTAATATCTTGTGAAAGACACCACACCCTCAGAATATATTAAAAATACCAGGTATTTACTTGTTCAATGTTATGACTTTTATTGACGGTAAGGATAGTAGCACTTTGGTAGGGGTGGGTGGGTATGGCTTTTATCAGTTCCATTTTTCAAAATTACACATGGTTTTCCTTCCTGAATGACAGAATCTCTTAACCAGTTGAACATCTTCAGTCCTAAGCCTGCTTTTGGGAGGGAAGACTTTTGCCATGCATGGCATGGGAGACTGATGCCTGTTTCCAGTTTCAGCTTGTTAGATTAAAGTTGCAAGCACTCTTGTCATAGTTTAAAGTAAATCCGAAGTTTTTCTTCATCATTCTCTGGAAAAGGTGGAAAAATAACAACACATTTGTACAATAATTTGTATGCAATAGGTTAATGAACCAAAGTGCAACACTTACAAAGAAATCACAAATAAAATCTTTGCATAGTCCTCAAATTACAAGCCACCCTTAAGCCCAACATTTCTGTTGCTAAGTGAGACATTTGTTAAGTGGATTTTGCCCCATTTTATGATCTTTCTTGCCACAGTTGTTAAGTGAGTCACTGCAGTTGACAAGTAACACGGTGGTTAAGTGAATTTGGCTTTCCCATTGATTCTGCTTGTGGGAAGGTCACAAAAGATGACTGCATGACTCTGGGAAACTGCAATCTTTATAAATACATGTCAGGTGTCAAACATCCAAATTTTGATTTTATCATCATGGAGATACTGCAAGAATAATATGTGTGAAAAATGGTCATAAATCACTTTTTTTCAGTGCTGTTGTAACTTCGAATGGTCACTAAATGAACTGCTGTATGTCAAGGACTACCTGCATATAATGGATATTTCAATATGAATGGAGCACCAGAATGTTGTTGTTCAGTTGCTAAGATGTGTCAAGTTTTTGTGACCCTATGGAGTATACCAGGCCAGGCCAGCCTGTCCTTCACTGTCTCCCGGAGTTTGCCCAAATTCATGTTCATTTTGTCAATGACACTATCTAGCCATCTCAATCTCTGCCTTCCCCTTCTCTTTTTGCCTTCAATCTTTCCCATTATCAGGATCATTTTTAATAAGAGCGCCAGAATGGGGACCAATTAAGCATCAATTAAAATTTAAAAGCCCTTATCGTACATTTTAGGAAAAATGTACCTCAGTTAAAATAATCCAAACTGTTAATATAGTTTTCATTCACTGGGCAGTGAATGTAGAATGTAGAAGAAACATGAATGTGAAAGAAACGTATAAGTAAACCTTGTTAACAGCAGATAATAATTAAAATAAGTTGTCAATACTTCATTTTATTAGTTGGACATTTTTTAGATATGCAAATCAGAAAGCCAGACAATTGATTGGAAAAATGCTTTATTAAATCAAAGCAGACCTAGAGCAATAATACCTTATATTTTCATGCAGTTAACCCCGTGTTACCCAATTTAATGCTTTTCAGATGTGTTGGACACCAACTTCCCTAATTCCCAGCATTGCAGAAGCATTATGGGATTTGAAGAGCTATACAGCTAAGAGTCACCATATTTCAGAAGGCTGAGTTAAGCAAATGAATCATGCAACAGTTTAGACTTGAACTGAGCCACAGTCCACTGACAGCACAGCAAACCTTTCCAACATATTACAAATGTGATTTGATCATATCAATACAAATCCCCCATGAAGAGTTCATACATGAAGAGCACCACTTCAAGCCCACACCTTCTTCTATGTAAAAATACATAGAAAGTACACATAGAAAGATTGGTGTTCCAAATCCATTTTTTTCTTTATTCATAAGGATACAAAAAAGCCAAGATACTGTATAAGTCAATCATTTCTATGAAAGTGAAGAAACATATACATAAAAACTGAAGGAACAGATACCTCCAACAGCAGAGCAAAGCAAAGAGCATGAACTGATGGGCCACAGCTAAGAATGTTATTTGAAATATTTGTGCAAATCTAGACTGTTATTTACCACATAGCACTCCACTATGAGGAAGAACACAAGGCAGATCCAAAAGAAGATAGAGATAACATCAAAGACACAATGCAACATCAATTAACAATGGTTGAGGCTGCCAGAAGAGCAAGAACCAGAACTTTGCATCTCGCTCGACACCAGAAACAGTAAATGAGGAAGTAAAGAAGGCTCCATCAGTGTTTAAGATATATAGTATCTGTGTTGTCTGTAAAATGATACAAAGATTCTTAACACATACTAGGAAATCAGAGGGTGTTAACTTTTCTCCAGTACTGTATTTTTTCTCTGTGCTGAAATGACTGAGACCACTAAATTACAGGGGTGTGCAAAACATTTTGTTTTGAATCATTTCAAGGGCAAATCTTCCCAAACCCCTGCATCTCCACCAGGCTGATTTCAACTTTCTATAAATGTTTTGAACATGAAACAGTCTAGTTATGTAAATGCCAAGAGCTACATATATCAGTGTATTATGAACATCTTTTACAACTCTTTAACTACAGTTACTTCTTCAGACTGAGCAAGGGACTTACTTTCCTACTTACTTTCCTGAAAACTCTCAGTAATCATTTCTGCTTGATCAGACCAGGGCAAAGCAACTCAGCTTTAGAGGCAAACAGTGCAGCTACTTGGGACAGTCACAGGCAGAATAAAATCTTTAACTACCTAGACACCACCAAAAATAAGAAGTGTCCCCAATCCTTTGTAGCATCAGTATCTTTGAGTTTATTGATCAATTTATTGATCATTTATTTATTTATTTTATTCGATTTGTAAACCACACCAATTACCGTCGAGACGGACTCTGGGCAGTGCACAGGACATTAAAAACTACAATAATAAATAACAAATATACAAAAGTTAAAAAGAAATTAAATAATAAACCTGTGCTAAAATTCCCATTAAAACTAATTTAGCTGAGGCTCTATCGTTCCTGAATTTAAATTCTATGCCAGTCCAGCTTGCTGAAAAAGATGTGTCTTAAGTGAGCGGCAGAAGAGGGGAAGGTCCGTGATAGTACAAAGTTCGGGGGGGAGGTCATTCCAGAGGGCAGGCCCTGCCACAGAGAAGGCGTCGCCAGCTGGCATTGACCAGCAGTCGGTACCCTGAGGAGGCCCTCCCTGTGGGAGCGAATTGGTCGGTGGGAGGTATGTGGCAGGAGGCGGTCCCGCAAGTAACTAGGCCCCGAGCCATGGAGCGATTTAAAGATGGTAACAAGCACCTTGAAGCGCACCCGGAAGGCCACCGGTAGCCAGTGCAGCTCGCGCAGGAGAGGTGTTACATGGGAACTCCGAGATGTTCCCGAAATCCCCCGCACAGCCTCATTCTGGACTAACTGGAGCCTCCGGATGCACCTCAAGGGGAGCCCCATGTAGAGAGCGTTGCAATAGTCAAGGCGGGATGTCACGAGTGCTTGAGTGACTGTGCAAAGGGCATCCCGGTCCAGAAAGGGACGCAACTGGCATACCAGTTGAACCTGGTAAAAGGCCCCCCTGGTCACGGCCGCCACATGGTCATCCAGGGACAGCCGTGAATCCAGGAGGATGCCTAAGTTGCGAGCCCTTTCCATGGGAGCCATTGACTCGCCCCCGATAACCAGCGAAGGAATTAGCTGGCTATGCCGGGACGCCAGAAACCACAGCCACTCAGTCTTGGATGGGATGAGCCGGAGTTTGTTACTTCCCATCCAGAGCCGCACGGCCTCCACACACTGGGACATCACTTTGACAGCATCGTTGGGGTGGTTGGGGGTAGATATGTACAGCTGAGTATCATCAGCGTACAGGTGGTACTCTACCCCACAACCACGGATGATCTCATCCAGCGGCTTCATGTTAAACAGGAGGGGCGAGAGGACTGACCCCTGAGGCACCCCATATGTTAGGGGCCTCAAGGCCGACGTCTGCCCTCCTGTTAGTACAAATTGCGACTGACCGGAGAGGTAGGAGGAGAACCACTGTAAAACAGTGCCCCCCACTCCCAACCTCCCCAGTCGGTGCAATAGGATACCATGGTCGATGGTATCAAAAGCCACTGAGAGGTCTAACAAAACCAGGATAGAGGAATAACCCCTATCTCTGGCCCTCCAGAGATCATCTACCAACGCGACCAATGCTGTCTCCGTGCTGTGCCCAGGGCGGAAGCCGGACTGGCGCGGGTCTAGATAAGCAGTTTCCTCCAGGTGTCAAGGGAACTGTTGTACCACCACACTCTCAACAACCTTCGCAAGAAAGTGAAGGTTGTTGACCGGACGATAATTACTTAACAATGCTGGGTCCAGGGAAGGTTTCTTGAGGAGGGGCCTCACCACCGCCTCTTTCAAGGTGGCAGGCAAGAAGCCCTCACTCAAAGAAGCGTTCAACTAGCGATCAGTTAGTTGATCACAATTGTTCAACCAACTATGGTCCAGAGTTTTCCTATCTGCTGTAGCAAAAGCTCATACAACTCATTTATTGCAATTTCAATATATATAATGAATGAAAATTTTGTTCCATGCGAGGCTGTATTATCATTTGATACTGAAACAAAATTAGAGAGAAATCCTGTTTCTTATTTATATTTCCCATCAATGTTCAGTTACAAACTTGTCAATAAAGTATTCAAATTAATAATTGAAGGCACAGCATTTTTTTCACTAAAGTATATGTAATACATTATACGAGGCAATCTAATGCAGCAGGTAGCATCCTCATTAAAAAGAAGAAAACTTGGCTTCATCTATAATCTATGTATATGTAATTACAGATGCAGTAATGAAAAGATGAAGCTGACATCTATGGAATATGCGCCAATATTTTTTTTTACCTGCAACCTTTTGGAAGGAAACATAAAAACAAGCATAGTATAGCCAAGTCTTACTCACTTAGAATTGCCACAGGCTAATAAATATGAGGGAAAAATATCTCTCTCCAAAGCATGTAATTTTAATAGAGTTGGGTGAAAATGGTTTGTTTCAAAAGCAGTTTTTTTACCTTCTGCTCTCTGGTACACACAATATTTATAGCAAATAAAAATCCAAGTCAGTTGCCTATTATGGGGCTTCCTTCTTGTTTTAATGGAACACAAATAACCAAGATCATTTAAGAGATGTTGTTCTCAATTGATCTTTTCAAAGGAGCCTCAGTGCAAATTGTTATATTATTTATTTGAAAGAATTAAATCCTGGAGGTGCAACAAGATAAGACTAAATGACCAAAGTTTTTATTATTACCTATTTAGATTTCAGTTTGGGCCACAAAAATACATATTGTAGTAGATTAATTGGAATATATACATCAAATCTCATATCTCTTACATCAGGGGTCCCCAACCCCCGGTCCGTGGACGGGTACCGGTCCGTGGCTTGATAGGAACCGGGCTGCAGTGAGCAGCGCAACTCTTAGAAAGGGCCGGAGAGGAAGAGGAGGGAGTCCCTGGGCAGAGTGCGCACCATGGGCGGGAGAGCACAGACGCGGCCGCTCACGCCGTTGGGGGCCCGAGAGGGGCGAGTGAGCCAACTCATGCGCCGCCTGTTCCCCCTCCCCCCCCCGCTCCCCCTCTATGCCGGCTGAGCCATGGCCACCGGTCCGCGGAATTTTTTTAACATGAAACCGGTCCCTGGTGCCAAAAAGGTTGGGGACCCCTGTCTTACATCAACTTATTTCTACATTTTATTATATTTAGGAATATTTAATATCTACTCTTCCTAGTTTCATAAGAAACATAAATGATATTTAAACTTCTATTCCTCAGTTTAAATGCTATTTATATTCCTCATGAGACTAATCCATACAATTTAGTCCAGGACATTAATAACATATCATTAGTGACAAGTAAATAACTGAGTGCTTTTTAATTATCTTGTAATTCACACACTCATAAAATCTTTTTTTTTACTCATAATTTGCCGAAGGACAAAAAAAATGGCTGAGTGCAACAGCTCTCTCTCAGAGTTTAATCTGGAATAATATATAACTATTTACTTACAGTCCCAAACCGATAAAACATATACAAAAGAATTTAAAAAGTACCTTGAAGTAATTAGGATGATCAAGTGTGAAATAACAAAACAGGGAGAAATCTACATAAAATATGTTGCTGAGAAAATTAGGCAGATGGATTTTATAAAATAAAATCGTTCAGTTGTATAAACCAGAACAGATGAATATATAACATTTCAAACAATAATGAAGCAATCCACAGCTATCTGATAAATAAGTGTCTCCAGCCAGGAGAAATATATATTTTCTTTTTTAAGCATTTAAAAAAGCAAGCATCCAACAACATAAAACTCATTTTGAAAAAGCTCATATTTTGTGGAACAGTACCAGAGAACATTTTATGTGTGTTTTTCAATCATTCAGTCCACCAAATATATTTTTGGAATATCTGAATACTCTGAAATATCTTTTGCTTGGAACTAATCTGTAGCCATGAATGAATTACAAAAGAACTTCTCACCCAATTTCCAACAAGTTTAAGTTTTTCTATAATGATCAACTAACCATTATTACACTTATTAGCAATTTTGGAGTAATTCAGACTCGCAATCACATTCAGGTGTAGATTAGTATGAAGAACCAATCTGCCCTCTGTTCTTTATATACAAACCAACCTCATAGACTGGACAAGATTAATTAATCTATTATGCAAAACACTTTAAAAGATAACTTACTGCTTGTCAGGTGACTTGGTGAGGTATGTTGCCCATTGGGTGTGCTTGAAGTAAGATCAATCGCCACATTGGAGTGTTCCCTTTCAGGTGAAAGGTCATGGTCACCTATTATATTTTTAAAAAGTGTCAGTTTTTATTTAGAAAAACTGTTATTTGCACCCCGGACAAAACTGTTTCTGGTAATTCTGCTCCCAAGGTTATTATTCTTCCATTCATTAAAGGCTAGAGTGTAGGTTACAACTGCTCACAAGGTATGGCAAAAAGGTCTGTTTATTGGCTTGCTCAACATTAACAACACTGGGTTAATATTATGGACTTGGGACAAGGCCAAAGAAATGTCCACACCCCTTCAATTTCACACTCAGTTCCCTTGCATACAGTGTATGGTTTATTTATTTATTTATTTTAAAAGAAACTCAAAGAGGGAAAGATTATATTCCATATAAGATGCCTACCATCTGTCTTTCAAGATATCTATACAGTGCCACTGAAATGACCAAATAAAAATAAAATAAAATATGATAATAAAAAATTATCTTCATCTCCCAATAAGGCAAAAGTCCAAACAATGACAGGAAAATTAAACCGATACTTACAGGGCAGGTATCCATCAGTAGCCTCCACTTCCATAATCAAAGTGCAGTGCTATAAAATAAAAAGTATGCTGTCAAAGATGCCCTCACTCTGTCAACTTTTGAAAGATCTAGGTTTCTTAGTGATTTTTTTTGTCATTGCTAATAAAACCAGTGTTTGCGTAGCCAAAGTCTTTCTGTCTGGAATCTTTCTGAAAGCACCCAGTGATCAGAATAGGTTAATTTACTTTTTTCCAAAAATGAACCCTGTAGAGGAGGTGAGGGGGAATCACACACTAAAATAATTACTAACCAGTTTCTAAATAAATCCTACTTAGGTCAGGTATGTGTTAACTGGCTTGCCAGTGACTTAACAATCAACAGCTACTTCTACACAAAGGCAAGAGCGTATTTGTTAATAAATCCAACGGTATCTGGATATCTGAGTATCTCAAGCAGGAATTTTTGGACTGATTTTTAAGTACTGTCAAATGTCAGTGCTACAAAGTTTCTTACCATTATGGCTCTTCTATGGTGTGAACAAAAAATGCTGAACAAAAAATGGTAAATGTGTGCTTCCATGACACTGATATAACATTTTTGCACAGAAACCAGTTTATTCTAGCTTAACCCTGGAGCAATTTTTAAAGTAGTTCCAGATTGCATGCATTACTGCAGTCTCAAAAGTTTCTTGAAGCACTCTCTAAAAATCAAATAACCATATTAAATGACTTTACTATATGAATATAGTAGTCATTTACTATATCAACAAAAATGAAATAAAATAAAAAGGTAAATAATCAACATTTTAAAGTGAAATTTAAAAGGAAAAAACCATGCCCTGCAAAGAATTGCATTTTCCCCTCCTAGTTTCCCAGCTCGCTTTTGCCTTTAGTTTCAAAACTCTTATTACATCAAGCAGTTAAATTATTCACAATGAACCATTTCTATATTGATTGCCAAGTATATTTAGCCTCAGCTCCTGGAATTTCTCCATTACTTACTGGAAAACAGGCAGCTCCATTTCTTGTCTCCTAAACCACTTCCCTTTACCTCATCCCCCTCCTTAAGAAAGAAAGACTTCTCTGCTGCGTTCCTTTCTCTTTGGCATAGAACATATCAAATTCCCAAGATACTCGGTATAATGCTTAGATTTCATCGGGCAACGCTGCCATCGTGTTGATGTTTACATGGCTTTAAGGATAATACTTGAGATCTAAATGTTTTAGCATAAGAGCAATTCCCTGATGCCTTTCCAAAATTACCTTATCTTTCACCTTCAGCAGGTAACATACACGGCAACAAGGGGGAAAAGTTCCTAAAGCCCATGGAGGAGGAGAGAAATACTATCCCAGCCAATGAGATGGATAGAAAGGTAAGGGGGGGGGGGGGAGGAAAGAAAAGTTCTATAGTTTAAAAAAAAGTTTGTTCACCATTTCCAAATTCTGATAGCAGCTTCTACCCCTCCTCTCAGCCCAAAACGAAGAGAAAGGCGGAATTACAATACCCTGGAACTACAGTGAAGTGGGGGTGCCTTTGAAATAAGTTAGGTCCCTCTTTTTTTCTCGTCCCCTCCCCCCACTCCCTCCTCAAGGGTTCAAGGGAAGATGAAGAAAACTTACAGGTAGATCATTCAGAGCAAGCGGATCGGAAGGGAAACAAAGCAAAAATGAAGAAGGAAGCTTCTTCTCTTCCCCCCCCCCCCTCCCCTCAGGATGGGCTTGTTGGGAATGGCACGTACTTTCAGGAAAGATGAAGAACAAAAAAAGGGAGAGAGAGGTCAGCCAAAGCTACAGCAGTGCGATTAACCAGACGAGAGAAAACTTGATCCACCGGTTCCTTAAGAACCGAGAGGGAAGGGGGGAAAATCTTGGAGGAAAGAAGAAAAAGAAGAAGGGGGGAGGGCTGAAAGGAGAAGATCACGAAGTTGAAGGAGGAGGAGGAGGAATCCAGAAAGTCAAGCCACTAATTATTTTTGGCCCTAGGCAAAATAAAACGATCTCCTAATTTTACCGGTGTCTATGTTTCTTTCCGCGCGCTGTCAATTAATTTAAACCCTGCATTTTTGAAATAGAACGCGTGCCGTGCCGTGCCATGAAATATTGTGTTATCTTTCGAGGAGATTTCGTCGGAGGGATCCGCGTGCATCGCGGACGAGAGACTCTTAACTGCAATTGACAAACCCAGCTCAGTTAAGAAAACAAAAGCCAACAGTATCAAAACTGGGGACGAATTAATCGATTAACCCCCTAGAAATCAGAATTCTGGTTTTTATAGGCATTCTTTAATCCGTATTCATTTACTGTACATGGATCGACCAACATTAAATGATGGTTTTCCAAACAGAAATGCAAACCTCCCTTTTTCATATCTTTATGTTATTCTAAAGATTTATTATGGAATTAAAAAGCAACAAGTCCTGTTGACCTCGAGGTTAGAGATGCTCCATAACTGCGCGGTCCTCTGTGACAGACCTTGTCCGCCTCCCTGCCCTTCGTAGCCACACACACCTATTCACCAATGCACCCCGACGACACTGAAGATAGAGCCCGGCAGGCAGCCTTTCTAGAGATAAATGTTCTTGTTTCCATCCGCCACCAGCCAAGCCGAAGAAACAGCCCAACAAAGATTTACCTCAGCAGTGCGTGTAGGGAAACAATTCCACCATCTTCCCGGTTTGTTTGTTTTGTTAATGAGTCTTTTCCTTTCTCGGTTTCTTTCCTAGGCTTAGCGATCGTGTGTTTGCGCCCCGCAGTTGGTTATGGAAACTAAGGCAGTGGATCTGTAGCTAAGGGTAATCCTATTTTTTACTTCCTCCATCTTCAGAGAGCAGTGTTAGCCTGGGACAACTGGTCAAACCCCGAGAAACCGATCCGGCAACTCACACGCTCGCTCGCGCACTCTCTCTCTCACACACACATAGGCATCACAGACGTCTCACCCAGACACTCTGAGCCGGAGAGAGCGATCTGGGAAGCGCGTTGTCTGGCTTGGCAGCGCTGCTCAGCTGACTCGGCAATCGATTACAGGACAAGTCCCCGAACACGCCCGCAGCCTCTTTGCTCCCGAGCTCAGGAGGCTCTTCCCCTCCGCCACGGGAGCAGGGGGAAAGGGCCCCGTCGCGACCCCGGGACAGCTATCGGCACTGCATAAACTTTCGGGGGAGGAGGCTTTTTACCGCTCCATTTTCCTTGCTGTAAAACTCTGCTGGTTGGGCACTGTATTTCCAGTGTTGCCTGTCTCAACATAATTGCAACACGGAAGCGAAATCGAATAAAGTAAGAGAGGGGGGGGGGGGGAGAGAGAGAGATCGCACTGCAAAATAGTGTATTGAAGGCTCGGTAGCAGATGGGCTTCAAAACATGCTAGGCTAACACGTGATTTGTGGTTCAGTATGTTGTGCTATCCTTGGCTGATCTCAAACATCTTAGCGGGATTGGATACACCATATACAGAGATGGGAGACCCCAGGAATTCGCAAAGCTGTATGCTAAAAACTGGGAAGGTTTTTGTATATCTATAATGTATACCCTAGAAGGTGCCAAATTATTCCCATATAGTTGTCAAGAAAAATAGATGGATGTGCCATAAAGTCACCAATAGTAAGTAGCCCTCAGCTTGGAAGGAGATTTTACCTTTATATTGTATGAACCCATGTAGCTACCCTAAGTTTATATTTTAGTGTTGCCAAATACAAGTATTGGGTTAATTTAATAAAATAGTAATTAATCCAAGATTAAGTATATAGGTCTTAAATCAGTCTTAGCCTTTAAACTTGAAATAAACCAAAATCTCTAATCCGAGTACAATACAGTATTATAAGAAGTGTCAGAGCCAGAGCTCTCCAGATATATGTGATCTTCAGTGGTGGGTTTCAAAATTTGTTAGATCTTCTGTAGGTGTGGCCTGCTTTGTGGGAGTGGCTTGCCGGCCATGTGACTGAGTGGGAGTGGCTTGCCAGCCATGTGACCGGGTGGGAGTGGCTTGCCAGTCATGTGACTGGGTGGGCATGGCTAACTTGGAAAATGTGGTGAAACTCACTTAACAATGCTCTTGCTTAGCAACCAAAATGTTGGCTCAGAAACTGCCATTTAAAGCACGCAAGTCTTAAAGCTGTCAAGTTACAAGACCCTAACCCTTAAGAAAAACAAACAAACCCAGGGGTGTTCAAACTTGACAGCTTTAAGACTTGTGGACTTCAACTCCCAGAATTACTCCTCTCGCTCTTCATCTTGATGATGTGCAAATGGGCAGGGGGAGGGAGCTGGAACCGGTTCTAAACAGCACTGTAGATTGGATGGGAAGAGGTCAGAACTGGCAGGAAGAGGTCAGAACTGGCAGGAACCCACCCCTGGTGATCTTGTTCTGTCCCAAATTTCAAGTAGTTTTCCCCATTTGTGAGTGAGCACTCAGTGTGGCCAACTCAAGAAAAGCCATTTTCCATATATTCAGAAGAACCTTCCTTTTTACTGTTTCTGAAGCTTGTTTGCTGAGAACTGAAATACAACACAAATTCAAAGGCCTGACTCAGCCTTTTTGTAATCTTATCCATGCTTGGATTAATGTCTACCTTGAAATTTTCTTAACAAGAAGTTTGCCATTATCTCCTTCCAGGTTGGATTTTTGACTTCCCAGTCTAATTTATACCTGGGGATTTCCAGGTGGTTTCCCATCCAAGGGCTAACAAGGTTTATTTCTGCTTAAATTGTTCAAGATTAGTAAAGTGCTGCCACCTGCTGTGTGCAATGCATGTCTACTCAAAACTAAATGTCACTGATTGAGTGCTAAATGGATTTATAGGCTGAAACAGATTTTAGGTATATTAATAATAATAAATATTGATGCTTATGCCAAACATTTAATAGATAAGGAGATTGCCTCTCATATCACTAGCCCAATGTTTTCAGCAAATGGTCAGTGGATTCCTCCTCCCCGCCCCCCCCCAGACCAGCAAAGCCCAGCCCTCCGATTTGTGTATAGCAGGGTGGAGGGATTTTGTTGGTTTAAGACACTGGAGTTAGCTGAGGAGGCCCTTCCACAATTACCTTGTTTGCAGTGGAGGTTGGGGACTTGGCTTTCTTTCTCTACTATTATATGGGCAATGGAAGAAAGTAAAGATGAATGTGCTGCCCAATTCCAAATGCTTGGAAGTGGAAGCTGTGTTGCATGGAGGGGCTTGTGGTGAATAAGGTTAAGGCAAAAATTGCACATCTAAAATACTTCCAATAATAAAATTGGATTCCAAACAGCTCTAGTTTCCTTTAATACCTACTGAATTATATTTTTCTAATTTGCAGCAGAATAGAATTTAAGTTTGGGATTCAAGTGGTTACCATATTGGTTTCTGCCAATAATGAAGAAAGTTAAAAGTAACTTTTTGGAGGCACAAAAATTTGTCACTCCTGTTTAATATCTCTCTTATTTCAATCCATCTCTGTTCTATTCCACTGCTGCATTTACATGACATAGACTTTGTATATTTAAAGATTGGTCTTTGGAGCTTGAGATAAAAACATGTCAGGCAGAATGCTTCACATTACTTGAACCTTGGCTCCCTATTTGGCCTTAGAAAAGAGAGTTGCTTTGATTTGTCAATATAATGAAAAGTGAAGCATCATTAGCACCAGACGTAATTAGCTCAGAAGAAATAACTCTTAAATCTGGAGTTTTCCCAAGATTTAATTATACTTTAATTCCCATTATTGATAACCTTTAATTGACAATTGAAATAAAAGGAGTCAAATGTATACCTGTCATATTCAAATCATATTTAAAAATCTCCACCAGTTTCATTCTACTTGTTTATTAATAGCTCTTTTTCAGGTGCATGATACAAAGGGATTTGTCCCTTAAACAAACCATTATCTAACATCCAGCCACTCACCCTGGATGAACATCAAGTGAGAGCTGAGCTGAAGGCTGTAAATCCCAACAAAGCTGCAGGTCCAGACGGGGTGTTGGGGAAAGTGGTAAAAATCTGTGCTGACCAATTAGCAGGGGTTCGGACAAGGATTTTTAACCTCTCCCTGCAACAGCCTAGAGTCCCATCATGCTTGGAAGCAGCCACCATTATCCCAGTTCCAAAGATAGAAGCCATAAAAAGCTTGAATGCCTATAGACCCATTGCACTGACGTCTATAGTGATGAAGTGCTTTGAGAGACTGGTCCTACAACACTTCAGGTCCTGTCTTCCACCAAATTTTGATCAACACCAGTTTGTGTATAGAAACAACAGGTCAACGGGATGCCATCACCACTGCTCTACATATCACACTGAGCCACCTTGAGAAATCTGGGAATTACGTCAGAATGCTTTTTATAGACTATAGCTCGGCCTTTAACACCATCTTACCAGGCATTCTCATTGAAAAGTTGACTGACCTGAATTTCCCTCCCCTCACTTGTGAATGGATCAAAGACTTCCTGACCGATCATCCACAAACAGTAAGTGTTGGGTCCTTTACATCTTCCACACTGAAGCTCAGCACAGGTTCCCCTCATTGCTGTGTGCTCAGCCCCTACCTCTACTCACTGTATACATATGACTGTGTATCCTCTGATCCATCCAAAATCATAATAAAGTTTGCAGATGACACAACGGTGGTGGGTCTCATAACTGGAGGGGACGAATCAGCATACAGGGAAGAAGTCCAGAAGGTATCTGCATGGTGCTCAAGAAACATCTTATGTCTAAATACTAGCAAGACAAAGGAGATGGTGCTAGATTTCCGGAAGCACAGAGAGGAACCTGTCCCACTGTATATTGAGGGGGGCTGTGTGGAGAGGGTTTCCTCTTTTAAATTCTTAGGAGTGCTTATTAGCCAAGATCTCACCTGGAAAAACAACACATCTCTGGTGATTGGAAAAGCCCAACAGAGACTTCATTTCCTTAAGAGTCCTGCGGAAATCAGGTGGAACAACGGCTGATGATCTCTTTCTATCGGTCCACCATAGAAAGTGTCCTCATATTGTATCACAGTGTGGTATGCTGGTTTAACAGTTGTGGAGAGGAAGGCACTACAGAGAGTGATCAATTCGGCACAAGAAACCATCGGTTGCCCTCTGAAATCACTGGATAACATCGCCAGATCTCGCTGCTTTAGCAGAGTAAGGAAGATTCTCATAGATGATTCACACCCTGGTTGGTATCTCTTTGCACTTCTACCATCAGGCAAAAGATATCAAAGTATAGCCAGCCGAACAAACAGATTTAAAGGTAGCTTCTATCCTTGGGCTGTGAGACTTTTAAATTCAACCACAATCACTCCATGCACATGCTAGTTTTTTCTTTTTTCTTTTCTCTTTTTTTTGTTTCTGTTATAATTTTGCACCAGTGAAGTTAAAACCAATTTCATTGTAATTTTAGTACAATGACAATACAGATTATTATTATTATTTACTTTATTCATAAAACATGAGACTCAGCCAACTGAACATTTAAAAATGCATTGCAAATACTATTGACTGGTGCTAATAGTTGATACAGTTTGCTGCCAGCATCCTAGGTATCAACCAAGTATCTTCGTAGAATGTAAGATATTCCAAGTAGCGCCGTTTTTTGCAGTTCTGCTGGTGTTATTGCAGGAAGCGGCAATTTGCTGATAGATTTAGTAAAATTTTTGGACATGGTGCCAAGTGCCCCGATGACAATGGGTGTCACTGTGACATGCTTCCTCCATAGCCGTGTAGTTTCGATGGCCAGGTCCCGATATTTCATGATTTTTTTCTAGTTCTTTTTCTTCGACTCTGGCATCTCCAGGAACAGCGATATCAATGAACTGTACACTTCGGCCCTCTACAACCGTGATATCTAGTGTGTTGTGCTCCAAATGACGATCTGTTTGTATTCGAAAGTCCCACAAGATCTTCACCCTCTCATTCTCGACAACCTTTTCCACTTTGTGTTCCCATGACTTTCTGGATACAGGTAAACCATATTTTTTACATAATGACCAGTGGATTAATTTAGCAACTTGGTCCTGTCTAGCTTTGTAATCAGTTTGTGTGATTTTGCTGCATTCACATATTAAATGTGAAACAGTTTCGACTTTGTTATTGCAAAGTCGGCAGTTTGGGTTGTCAGTAGATTTTTGAATCTTCACTTTCATGGTATTAGTTTGTAGGTGGTTATTATTATTATTATTATTATTATTATTATTATTATTATCATCATCATCATCATCATCATCATCATCATCATCATCATCATCAAAATAAAGGTTTACAGTGGTACCTTGACACTTAACTGCTTTGAAACACATTGAATTTGGTACTCAACACATTATGACATGAAAATTTTATCCTGGTATTCATTGTTTGCTTGGTACTCAATGCACAAACTAGACTTGTCAGTGTTGGCTGCGTTGTGACTCGCTGTATTATTCCTTATGGGAAAAACTTTTTTGGTACTCATCACGTCTCCCTGAACCAATCATTGATGAGTATTGAGGTATTTATGTGAGATAGTAGATACAGTGTCATGATCAAAAGTCTTGCTCTCTCTATATGCATGTCACATTGCTATACATGTAAAGTGGGCAAGGTTTGATCACCATGCAAGAGCTACCATTTTGGTGTTTTCAATGCACACACACAAACACACAAATGCACAAACACAGAGACATACAAGAGCCCTTTAGATGAGAAACAGACCCTGAAAGAACTACTGGAACTCTTTTACTGTAAAGTTGTAAAAGCCAGAAATTGATCCTAATTCTAAACTTCTTCAATGAATGTCTGTGACAGTTGTAGAAAGTTATCACCCAACCCTCTCCTAGAAGAATGAGATATTTTAGGAAATATTAAAAAGGCAGAATATTATATTTCCCTGGATGAGAAAATAAGAAACATGGTTTTAAAGAAAAAAAGAAGCTCCCTGCAGCTTCCTGCCCCCAGCAGATATTTAGCACACATTAAGACTGGGCCAGCCTATCTACAAGACAATTAGACCTTCAGCTCCAGGGTAATAGGATTAAGACATGACCCCTCAGGACATAATAAGATTAGCTCTCTACCCATCTTAATAGCAGGGCTCACTGAATTGTGAAAACCCCTGGGGACATTACATCAGCCTAAGGTTCCACCAAACTTGATTCAGACACATGACTCCACATGGGAGTCTGACTACAGCCAATAGAATACATGATGTTGCCAAAGGAACAGGAAGCTCAAGGGCAATGCCCAAGAGAAGGTATAAATAACTCTCACTCTAAATTCCATGTGTTCAACTGTGCCAGTGTTAATCTGTGGTCCTGTTAATCAATAAACCATCTTTCCAATCAGCTGCCATGTTTCCAGTGTCTTTCTCCCCACTTGGAACTGAACCCAGATGGATATTTCTTCCAACACAGTGAAGAAAAAGCGAGTTGTTCCTTGGCCCAAATGCTGTGTTAATTTTGCCATGGAATTCTGCAGTTTTATTATTTACATATATGTTTGCTGTTGATGTTGTAGCAGTGCTTCAAGAAATGATTCTGGGAACAGAGGGCATCCAGAGGATCTGGTACCATTTCCACGATCCAAGGCAAATATAGATGCCTCTCTGATTAGAGAATATGGAGATGTTCAGAATTATGTCAGCCCTTCCATGTAGGCCAGAGAAACAGACTTTTAGAATTCTGCAGGATGCTATCTGACTTGGTCACCAGGACCAAAAGGTTTAGTCTTACAAGTTTTTGGACTCGTGCTGGAGCCCATCTGCAGGGAACTTCTCTCTCCCTCCAGAATGTGTGCACTGGGTTGTTCTATGCGTAGCATTTATTGGTGCCTGGTTATATGAGTCTTTTCGTTGTTAACTGGAGTATTGAAGGCCAGCTATTAAGTCGTTGATTGTTGTTTCTTTGTATTGTTGTGCTATTGGCTGCTAAATATCTGATAAGCTGGTGGTAAATCAGCACTCCTGTTGACTGACAAGGGGGCTGCTTTCAGGCATCTTATAATATGCATAGAACAGCCTAGGGCAGGGGTCCCCAACCCCCGGTCCGTGGACCGGTGCCGGTCCGTGGCCTGATAGGAACCGGGCCGCAGGGCTGGAGAGGAGGAGGAGGGAACAGCCCCCTGGGCAGAGGATGGCTGAGCGCGCCTCCACCAGCTCCTTCCGACGGCCATCGCGGCGCACTTTCCGGGGCTTCCCGGAGGGGCCAGCATGTCAGCTGAGGAGTTAATGGCTGCCTAATCCCACAGCAAGCGAGCGGGCGGAGGACCCAAGCCTGCGGCTACCTTAAGCACAGCCGAGGCCATCTGGGCGCCGCACGCCTACCTCCCTTCCAGCCCCGTGTGGCACCCAGATGGTTTCGGCTGTGCTTAAGGTAGCCGCAGGCTCGAGTCCCCCGCCCGCTCGCTTGCGGTGGGATGAGGCCGTCGGAAGGAGCTGGTGGAGGCGCGCTCAGCCATCCTCTGCCCAGGGGGCTGCTCCCTCCTCCTCCTCTCCAGCCCTGCGGCCCGGTTCCTATCAGGAAGCCCCGGCCATCGGAAGGAACCTGATAGGTTCCTATCAGGAAGCCCCGGCCGTCAGAAGGAGCTGGTGGAGGCGTGCTCAGCCATCCTCTGCCCAGGGGGCTGCTCCCTCTTCCTCCTCTCCAGCCGACATGCCGGCCCCTCTGCTGCTTCCCGGGGGGGGGGGGAGATAATGACAGACACACAGAGAGACAGACTTAGAGAGACAGAAATAGAGAGAGGGAATCAAACACACACACACACACAAAGTGACAGAGATGGGTGGAGGGAGGAGAGAGAGACAGATACAGAGAGAGAGAGAGAGAGAGAGAGAGAGAGAGAGAGAGAGAGAGAGAGAGAGAAAGAAAGAAAAATGGAAAAAGAAAGATGAATGGAGGGTGGGTGGGAGGGAGGGAGTGAAGAAAAGGGGGAGGGAGGAGGAAGGGAAGGGTGAAAGAAGGAAGGAAGGAAAGAAAGAAAGAAAAAGAAAGAGATGGAGGGTAGGAGGGAGGGAAGGAAAGAAGGGAGGAAGGGGGAGGGAGGCAATGGAAGGAAGGAAAGGAAAGGATGAAATCTATTTTCCTATTTCCTTCCACCTCAAGCTACCTGTTTGGTTAACCAGGTTAAAGATCTATTTTTCTCCCAATGGTCATTTCAAAGAAATCACATCCTTTGAGTCATTTCCTGGATTCAAACCAGCATCCCAAAGAGTCATGGGCTGCCTTTATATATAACGAGTGCCCATAAATCCATTTTTACCATCTTCAGAAGACCAAAGACCAGAAGTGGAAGAAAGAAAGAAAGAAAGAAAGAAAGAAAGAAAGAAAGAAAGAAAGAAAGAAAGAAAGAAAGAAAGAAAGAACTTATGACCACAATTGAGCCCAAAATTTTGGTTGCTAAGCAAGACCGTTAAGTGAGTTTCACCACATTTTCCAAGTTGGCCATGCCCACCGGGTCACATGACCACTGAGCCACTCCCACAAAACAGGCCACACCTTTTGGCTCTCAAAAGAAATTTCAGTAGTGGTACTGTTGATATTTGGCTCTATTGACTAATAAGTTTGCCCACCACTGCACTAGAGGGCCAAGTGAGCCGACTTTTTTTCTTTTTTTTTGACATATACTGCCCAAAGAAACTTTTTTTTAAGTTAAATTAAATCCTTTAAGCAAAGGAAATAAGCAGCGGAATTAACTTAATTTAAATTTAAATTTAAAAATTTAAAAACCATGCTTTATGCCAGCCCGGCTTGTTGAAAAAGAAAGGTTTTGAGACCGCGGCGGAAGGTGCGTGAGTCAGGGATATTTCTTCATTCCGGGGGCAATTCATTCCAGAGGGCAGGTGCTCCCACGGAGAAGGCTCTCCCCCTGGGTGTCGCCAGTCGACATTGTCTAGCTGACGGCACCATAAGGAGACCCTCTCTTTGGAAGCGTATGGGCCGGTGGGAGGCTCTCGGTGGCAGAAGGCGATCTCGTAGGTACCCAGGTCCTAAGCCATGGAGCGCTTTAAAGATGGTAACCAACACCTTGAATCGCGGCTATTAAGGAAATGTTAATGGATATTGTTTAATAATACTTAAAAGGGGGGGAGTTAGAAATATTATTAATTGACTTTTATGTAGAACATGTTCTTAAGGTGCAATGTTATTGGAGAATTTTTGAAATAGTCAATGAATGCCATTATGTGGTTATGTCTATAAGTGAGAATTATCAGACGAAAAAGCACACTTAAATAATTGTGGTCAAAGGAGAACTTTGGTATAATGATACTAAGATATACAATGAAGTTTTCATTTAAAGTGTATAATTTAATATGATTTATGAGTAACGATGGTGGAAGAAATCCACGAGAGGTATCTGTAACCAATTGACACGCTTTCTACAGGATGTAATGAAGGATGATTTTTTTTGTATTTTTGTTTAATTAAAATGTCAAAAAACTTTTAATAAAAAAAAAGAATTGTTGCAAGATATAATAACAGAATGTTGAAGGCCTAACAGTTTCCCTCTGCCTTTCTTATACTAAATAGAATTGGGTTAGATGTGATAGTGGTGATATGCTAAGTTTTCTTCTTACTCTTTGTTCTATTTCAGGACTTGATATTGATATTTACTTAATGGTTCTTGCAGAAAGAGTAAGAAAAGTGAACTGGAATGTGAAAAATAGGTTTAGCATCAGGTTTAAACATCATCTATTTTGTAATTAATGTTTTTGAACTGTCAAAAAAGAATTTCCTAGCCTTTACTTCAGTATATTAGGGGGGGGGGGAATTAAATACATTTACATTCTCAGACCAATGAAATGCAAATGTAGAATTTTAACTATGGAAGTATTTTAAATTTTGTATTTGTGTTTCTATAATTTTCATGCTACATGCCCCAGTCTGTATTTTCAAATTGTTTATTTGGTTTTAATGGGTTGCAATTTTAATTGTTCTTAAAATTTTAGTACAGGGTAATTTAATTCATTTTTAATCTTGTTATGTATTGTATGTTTTTAGATGGTTTTTAATTTTCCTGTACACCGCCCCGAATCCCTTCGGGGAGAGGGGGCGGTTTATAAATGTAATAAATTATTATTATTATTATTATTATTATTATTATTATTATTATTATTATTATTATTATTATTATTATTATTATTATTATTATTATTATTAGGAAAATTCCAGGATTCATATTCTTAATTCTAATTCATATTTTAACATTAAAAATCATTTGCACTTATCAAAAGGTAACTTGATTTCAAAATAATTAGAAACTAATATTGAAAACAATATTAGTTTCTAATTATTTTGAAATCAAGTTACCGAATTTTTCAGAATATAAGACACACCTCTCCCCCCCCCCCCACACCAAAAAAGAGGGTGAATATCTGAGTGCGTCTTATACACTGAATACAGCATTTTTGGCCTTCCCAAACTCTGCCCCGTGTACCCTGTTTTTACAAAAATGGATGTGCAGATGGTTTGGGAGACTGGCAAAGTGCTCCTGGGGGCTGGGGAGAGCAAAAACAAGCAACAAATGGACCCGTTTTTCACAAAAAACAAGGCATGCAGAAAGTTTGGGAGGCCTTCCCAGCTCCTGGGGGCTGGGAAGGCAAAAATAGGTGAAAACTGGCCTGTTTTTCTGCCCTCCCAAGCCCCCAGGAGCATTCTGCAGGCCTTCCAAACTTTATGCATGTCCCATTTTTCACAGAGGGCTTGGGAGGCCTGCAGAATGCTCCTGGGGGCCGGGGAGGGCAAAAGCTTTTTTTTAATTTACCTCTTCAAAATCTTGGTGTGTCTTATACACTGATTCATTTTATAGTCCGAAAAATACAGTATGTTCTACTGGTGATATAGATAGATTCTCTACACTGCTTTGGCTTTAAGAAATCAACTAATTCTTGATTTTATTTGGGGTCAACATAGTCACAACTTTGCTTATCTATCATCTATAAATATTGCTCAAGACTGGATCATCAGGATTGTTTATACTTCTTGGTACAGTAGGAAGAAAAATTCAATCTGGTTCCAAGACAGGAGGAAAAAATGATGGTTATTGCAGTGGCTCCCAAAAGAGTTTTCAACCTGTGAAGACCTAGCAGCCAGGGCAAAAGTTCTGTTAAGTAGAGAGAAAATTTATAGTATCCAATTTTTTGCCAATTCTTTTTTAGATGTTTGATGTCATTGTCTGTGAGCTTTCAGTCAGGTTGAAGCAAGCACTTGTCCCAAAATTCTTCACAGCAATGATTGTGCCTTGGTAAATAATCAAAGACTGCCTATTTTCAAGAATTGTTTCCTGAATCTGACAGCTCTTAGTTTAGTGCATCCAGGGTTGTGAGGTCCAATTGAGGTTAGCCGGTGTGCAAGGCAGGCTATTAATATTTCTGAAATTGCCCTCCTAATAAGACTACCAGTGCAACATATTATGCCTTACTGGGGAGCATCATTTGTGAGTTACAATCAAAGCTTGGGGTTTGGAGATCTCTTTTCTGCTACCTCTTCAGTGATGGCATGGAATTGGCAGGAAGATATGACTATGCCTTAGTGCCACAGAACAAGAAGCAGCCTAGGGGAGCCTTTATGTGGAGGTAGGTGAAGCCTCAGTATGGTTTTGAATGGTATGTGTGTGTGCAAGACAGGCAGTACAAACATCCTAGATAATTTTCCCTCCCACCAGACAGACGTCAGAGATGATCAGGATTTGCTGTGCCAACCACTTCCAAATGCCAGCCCTCCATGAATCCATTTAACTGGTTAATTACAATGCAAATGAGGCAAGAAAGAAAACCTTACAATGAATTTTCAGCCTCCCCCCATAGTCTTTCCAATTGTCTTCTAAGACTTTAACGAGAGTCTTTAGTCTCCACTGGTCTATCTCAGGGTCCTCTCTTTGGTAGGTGTTATTGGGCTTGGCTTGCTGTTATGGTCAGTTATGGTTGGCTTTATGTAGGAGCCAATGGATCCAGATATCCCCTTTTCTCTGCAACTTTCACACGCTTCTGTAGGAAGCAGTAGGATCTGTTGGATCTGTTCCACTCTGGTTGCAGTGTGACTTTCGAGTGGATGAAAGGATCCAAATTCAAATGCACCGAGACGGCATTGGTCGCGTTGGTTGATGATCTCTGGAGGGCGCGGGATAGAGGATATTCCTCTATCCTAGTCCTGTTAGACCTCTCAGCGGCTTTTGATACCATCGACCATGGTATCCTATTGCACCGACTGGGGGGGTTGGGGCTGGGAGGCACCGTTCTGCGGTGGTTCTCGTCCTACCTCTCTGGTTGGTCGCAATATGTGTTGGCAGGGGGGCAGAGGTCGGCCTCAAGGCCCCTCTTATGCGGGGTTCCTCAGGGGTCGGTCCTCTCGCCCCTCCTATTCAACACATATATGAAGCCGCTGGGTGAGATCATCCGTGGTTTTGGGGTGGGATATCATCTGTACGCTGATGATACTCAGCTGTACATATCCACCCCAGACCACCCCAACGATGCCGCCGAGGTGATGTCCCGGTGTTTGGAGGCCATACGGATCTGGATGGGTAGTAACAAACTCAAGCTCAAGCCGTCCAAGACTGAGTGGCTGTGGTTTCCGGCACCCCGGTTCAGCCAGATTACTCCAACTCTGGCCATTGGGGGTGAAACACCGGCCCCCGTGGAGAGGACGCGCAATTTGGGTGTCCTCCTGGATTCCCGGCTGTCCATGGAAGACCATGTGGCGCCCGTGGCCAGGGGGGCATTTCATCAGGTACGCCTGATGCGCCAATTGCACCCCTTACTGGACCGAGCTGCCCTTCGCACAGTCACTCAGGCCCTCATGACATCCCGACTCGAGTACTGCAATGCTCTCTACATGGGGCTTCCCTTGAAGTGCACTCGAAAGCTATAGTTAGTGCAGAATGCAGCCGCGCGGGTGATTAAGGGAGCCTCTAGATGCTCCCATATAACACCGATCCTGCGCGAGCTGCACTGGCTTCCTGTGGTCTTTTGGGTGCGCTTCAAGGTCTTGACGACCATCTTCAAAGCGCTCCATGGCTCGGGACCTAGTTATATGCGAGACTATCTCCTGCCCCATACATCCCTTAGACCGATACGCTCCCACAGAGAAGGCCTTCTCAGGGTTCCGTCAGCCGGACAATGCCGACTGGCGACACCCAGGGGAAGGGCCTTCTCTGTGGCGGGCCCTGCCCTGTGGAACGACCTACCCCCTGAACTCTGTACCATCACCGACCTCCGCCTCTTCCGCCAGTGTTTAAAAACACACCTGTTTCATCAAGCCGGCCTAACATAGCCTCTTCTGTGACTAGTATTAGATAGTTTTAAAATGGGGGATTTTAATTGGTTTTAGCGCAGGTTTGGATATTTAATAGGTTTTTTAAATTTTGTATTTTGTATTATTTATATGTTATTTTAAATTCCTGTGCACCGCCCTGGGTCCTTTTGGAGAAGGGCGGGATATAAATCAAATAAAACTCAATAAAACTCAAACTCAAACTCAAATCCAATTTCCTGGCTCAAATGAATGGAGGGTCTCCTCTGGAAGACCATCTGGGTCAGTGGGCTCTGCTTCCAAAGGTTGGAGAGTTGTCTGTGCAGGGCTGAAAGATATGAGAACAAGACTACCTCTCCCCAAAAGAGGCATTGCTGGTCTGGCATAGGAATGGAGAACAGAGGATAAGAGATGGCAGGTAGAGTGGGGTGGATACTTTGCAGGCAGGGTTTGAAAAGACATCAATACTGCAGTTAATAAAGAAACAGATAAACCAGTCACAACAAAATGGGGACACCACAGATGAGAAAAAATAGAAGCTGGATTCTGGTAAAAAGGTAAACAATGTCTGGTGATGAAACAGAGCAAGAAAAGATGAAGGGTCCCACCTCTGAAAATGAACAAATGCATAATTTTGTAAAGCACATATTAAACAGTTCTTAAGAACTGGCAGCTTGAGAATGCTGAAAGTTCCAAATAATTTTATAAGCCTAGTATTTTAGTGTGTACAATTTGTTAGGGGCTTGGAGAGTCTACCTTTAACATTTACTTTATATTATCTAAACATCCTGATAAAATTTGGCCCAGTATAATTAATATAGAGTTTAGATAAAAAGACTTTATTTTAGAGATTGAAAAATGTTTATATGTTCCAGGATTAGTTCCCTAGTAATTTTATTGATTACTGATAGAATAAGAAAAGTAAGTAAGAAAAAGGTTATTTCCCTACACAAGCAAACTCGAGAGGCTTCTGTTGATGGACATACTTCATGTTTTAGGAAAAGGATAGAGAGATAAAATCCGCTTAGAACACATACAGAAAATGCACAAATAAAACTTTTTCTCTAAATGAAATTAAAACATACCCTCCTGACAACCTTGGCCTTTTCTTAAAGGCACATAGAAGGAGGGAAGGAAAGGGGGTGGGCAAGTTCTCTTCATCCTGTTTTGATGGCCAAGCAAACTATGGGGAAGATATTTTTCTTTTTATGGTTTATTTTAACTTTAAATAACAGAACTTAAAATTCTTCTCTCTAGCGATTAGAGACATTTAACAGTTACATTTACCTAACATACAAAGACTTTTACACACACACACACACACACACACACACACACACACACACACGCACACTATTCCCAATTCCCCACTAATGAAACAGCATAGTAGAATAGAATATTCATGTGGCAAGCCAAAGATCCCAAAAAGGAACCGGCTGCAGGCCTGACAGGCAGCCTCTCCTCAGAAAAAAAACATTTCCTGAAAAGAAAATAATGTAGGGGTTAACATAACAGAATCAACCACCTCTCCACCCCCGGGTGGGGGGGAAGGACCCTTTGGCTTATTGGGAAACTTATCATGGAACTGTTTTACTAACTTATCCGCTTTAGGTTCCAGCTTTTCACCCAAGTGATTTCAGAAAAAGGGTACCTCTTCCAATGCACTAAATACTGTAACCCTTATACAGCCTGGAGTCGAAGACTTTTTTCACCTCATTATGTTTTCCCCCTACTATTACTACCCGAGGAGGGGGAGCTTGGGTGGACGGTCTTATGCTGGACCCAATTACTGTCTTCAATAAGCTACAATGAAATACTGGGTAAATTTTCCCTAGAAATCTGGGTAGACTGAGTTGAACTGTAACTGGATTAATTATTTTCACTATTGGGAATGGACCTAGAAATTTGGGCCAAATGTCTTGCTAGGCATTCTTAATCTTATGTATTTGGTAGATACAAAAACTTTGTCCCCCACACGAAAGGGGGTTGGAGTTAGCGGTGTTTATCAGCTTGCTTCTTGTATCCTTCTGCTGCTTCCGCTAGAGCTTTCTTTGTATTTTCCCATCCTTTCTTTAGCGTATCCTTCCATTCAGTCAGAGACATGGAGGAGGGAGGTTCTCTAGGCAGCTCAGGCATGGGAACAAATTCCGTGCCACTGGTAATTTGGAAAGGAGTTAATCCAGTGCTGCTATGGACTGCGTTGTTGTGCACCACTTTGGCAAAAGGTAGCAAGTTGAACCAGTTCTCTTGCCGATAATCCACATAACACTGGATGTATTGTTCTACCATCGCATTGGCCCCTCCGCTGCACCATTCATGTTGGGATGAACCGCTGAGCTCAGTCCTTGTGTGGACCCAATGGACCTCAGGAACTCTCTCCAGAACTTGGCGGTGAACTGGACTCCGTGGTTTGAAATGATCCTCTTGGGGACTCCATGCAGGCAATAAATGTGTTTCACAAACATTTTCACTAATTTCTTTGCAGACGGCAACCCTGAGCAAGTGATGAAATGCACCTGCTTGGAAAACAAATCAATAACTGTCCAGATTACTCTATTCTTGCTGCTGTATTCCTGTTAAGATAATTACAGTATATCTTAACATTTGATCTTAACTTTTATATTACTCATTTTTACTGTTGGCTGTACACTGCCCTGAGTCCCGAAAGGGAGATAGGGCGGTATATAAATGCAATAAATCTTAAATCTGTCTGGGAGCTCGATGATGAAGTCCATTGTGATCTCTTCCCATGGTCGGCTATGGTTGGCCACTTGTTATAGTAGTCCAGGGGGCTGCCCCAGCCATATTTTCATTGTTGTTCAAGTAGCACAGCTTTTTACGTAATCTTCCACTTCCGATTTCATATTTGGCCACCAAAATTGATGCCTGGCGAGGTGGAGCATTTTTAGGAATCCGAAGTTGCCTCCTATATTTGCATCATGGCTTTGATGTAGAAGTTCTAGCCTCCACCTGCAGAGATGTAAAGTTTAGACCCCTTCCAGGCTAAGCCATCTTTCATCATTAGGATGTCCTTGTTATTGTTTTTTTTTTTAAGTTTTTATTTTTGGACAAACACCAACAAACAAGACAAAAAACATAAAAGCATCTTCCACTACTAAACATGTGTCAATTGATTACAAGGTTTCTGTGCATCCCTTCCATAGTCATCACTTACAATTCATATAAGACCACATATTATCAAAACAAATATATTTATATTTATATACATTAACGGGACCTAGTTATCTGCGGGATCGCATCCTACCCCATACATCCCTCCGGCTGATTCGCTCCCACAGAGAGGGGCTTCTCTGGGTGCCGTCCGCTAGGCAATGCCAGCGGGCGACGCCCAGGGGAAGGGCCTTCTCTGTGATGGGCCCAACCCTCTGGAACAACCTACCCACCGATCTTAGAACAACTACGGACCTCCACGCCTTCCGCCAGAAATTAAAGACCCATTTGTTCCATCAGGCCGGTCTGGCCTAATTTATTTACCTAGCCTATAGTCTGTATCTTAAATTGTTTTAATTGGGTTTTAGATGGGGTTGAGTTTTAATGATTTTAAATTTTTAGCGCAGGGATAATTTATTTAATTCGGTTTAAATATTTATTATTGTGATATTCATATGTTTTAATTTCCTGTGCACCGCCTTGGGTCCCTTTGGGGAGAGGGAGCGGTTATATAAGTCTAAGAAATAAATAATAAATAAATTATTATTATCGTACCTCATTTATTGACTATCACCATTATTTCTTCATTTTTCAATGAGATAAGCTAAATATTGTGATCATTTACACCATAGCAATTCATTACATAATCTCATAATTATCCAATAATCTCCAATAATAAAATATTTTATGTTAAATCCTGTCTCATTCAATTATTCTTGTATTTACAACATTCTCTAATACATTTCATTTCCATGTGTTTTTATCTAGCCACTGATAAAATAAATCCTATATCCTATAAAATTGTTTATCTTCTTGTTCTCTAATTTCAAATGTCAATTTACTCACTTCAGCACATTCCATTATTTTATGAATAACTCCCTCCTGCATTGGTATTTTCTCATTTTTCCAATTTTTAGCATATACAATTCTAGTTGCTGTCAACACATTCACAATCAAATATTTACATTCTCTACTGTATATTTCTGGTATAATTCCCAATAAAAAGATCTCTGGTTTAAAGTGTATTTTTTTGTATCATTTTTTCCAACCAAGTGTGGATTTTAGTCCAATATCTTTTAGCTTCTATGCAAGTCCACCACATATGGTAATATGAGCCCTGTATCTGATGGCATTTCCAACACTTTTTTGACTTGTTCTTGAATAGTCTTACTATTCTCATCGGGGATAGGTGCCACCTGTAAAGTTTTCTTTATATGCTGTTGACATTGTCATTTTATAATTTTGAGACCACAATTTCTGTCAATTCTCTAAAACAATCCCATGACCAAAGTTTTTTCCCCAAGCAATCATAGATTCTTTAACTTGTTCTTCTTCTAGTTTAACCTCTAATAAATATCCATATAGTTTTTAATAACCTTTTCATCAGTACCTGTCAAAATTTTGTCTAGCTCAGTCATTTTATCATGGAAACCTTGCGTTTTAAGATCTTTATCATATCTAGAGTGTATTTGCACATATGAAAACCAATTCATCTTTATACCTTGCTGTTCCAGTTCTTGCATAGATTTAAGTTCCCTCTTTGCATTCAATATTTCACCATATCTAACTGTTTGTTCCTTTTTGTATGTTATTGGATATGAAAATGCTTCAATAGTTGACAACCAGACTGGGATTTTTAAATAGTGTTGATTTTTAGTCTTCTCCCAATTTAATAACAAAGCCTCCCATATGTAATGTCTTATAAAATACCCCTGCCTCTTATTTCCCTTGTACCATAAGAAAGCGTGCTATCCCAACAAAAAATTATGACCTTCTAGAGTCAATAGTCTAGAGTTTCTTAATGTTATCCAGTCCTTAACCTACTTATTTTTTATTTTATTTTATTAAATTTATACCCCGCCCTTCTCCTTGTTAGGACCCAGGGGGCGCACAGGCATCTTAAAAACACAAAAATACAATAAATATCGATTAAAATGTAATTAAATTCATTAACCCGTGCTAAAAACCCAATATTAAAAACCCTACCAAATTACAAATTTCCTTAAAACGTCAGAAACGGGGGGCTATCCTAGGCCGGCTTGTTGGAATAAGTACGTCTTAAGACGTTGGCGGAAGAGGCGGAGGTCCAAGATTGTGCGAAGGTCGGGGGTAGGTCGTTCCAGAGGGCCGGGCCCGCCACAGAGAAGGCCCTTCCTCTGGGTGTCGCCAACCGGCATTGCCCGGCCGACGACACCCGAAGAAGACCCTCTCTGTGGGAGCGGATGGGACGAAGGGATGTATGGGGCAGGAGGCGGTCTCGTATATAGCTAGGCCCCGAGCCATGGAGCGATTTAAAGATGGTCATCAGTACCTTGAAGCGCACTCGAAAGGCCACAGGCAGCCAGTGCAGCTCGCGCAGGAGAGGTGTTACGTGGGTTTGCCTTGGGGCACCCATAATCACCCGCGCGGCCGCATTCTGTACTAACTGTAGCTTTCGAGTGCACCTCAAGGGGAGCCCCATGTAGAGAGCGTTACAGTAATCCAGCCGGGACGTCACAAGTGCTTGAGTGACTGTGCGAAGGGCTCCCCGGTCCAGTAAGGGGCGCAACTGGCGTATCAGGCGTACCTGATAGAACGTCCCCCTGGCCACGGCCGCCACATGGTCCTCCATGGACAGCCGGGAATCCAGGAGGACGCCCAAGTTGCGTGCCCTCTCCACAGGGGCCAGTTGTTCGCCCCCAATGGCCAGAGGTGTACTTATCTGGCTGAACCGGGGTGCCGGAAACCACAGCCACTCGGTCTTGGACGGGTTGAGCTTGAGTTTGTTACTACCCATCCAGATCCGTACGGCCTCCAGACACCGGGACAGCACCTCGACGGCATCGTTGGGGTGGTTTGGGGTGGATATGTACAACTGAGTGTCATCAGCGTACAGATGGTATTCCACCCCAAAACCACGGATGATCTCGCCCAGCGGCTTCATGTAGGTGTTGAACAGGAGTGGCGAGAGGACCGACCCCTGAGGAACCCCACATGTGAGGGGCCTCGGGGACGACCTCTGCCCTCCTGCCAACACCCATTGCGACCGACCAGAGAGGTAGGACGTGAACCACCGTAGAACGGTGCCTCTCAGCCCCAACCCCCCCAATCGGTGCAATAAGATACCATGGTCGATGGTATCGAAAGCCGCTGAGAGATCTAATAGGACAAGGATAGAGGAACAACATCTATCCCGTGTCCTCCAGAGATCATCCACCAACGCGACCAATGCCGTCTCAGTGCTGTGCCCGGGCCGGAAGCCGGACTGGCACGGGTCTAGATAATCAACTTCCTCCAGGTGACGGGGAAACTGTTGAGCCACCACACTCTCGACAACCTTCACTAAAAAGTGAAGGTTGGAGACGGGACGATAGTTCTCTAACAGAGCCGGGTCCAGGGATGGCTTCTTGAGGAGGGGCCTCACCACCGCCTCTTTCAAGACGGTGGGCAAATACCCCTCACTCAGAGATGAATTCACAATGCCCTGGAGCCAGCCTCGTGTCACCTCCCAGGATGCCAGTACAAGCCAGGAGGGGCACGGGTCCAATAAACATGTGGTGGCTCTAAGGTTCCTCCGCAACCTGTCCATATGCTCGGTAGTAACAAAGTCGAACTCCTCCCAAGGTGTAATCTCAAGACCAGCACCGGACGCCACGACCGGACCACTAGTGGAGGGCAACTCGTTCCGAATCTGAGTGATTTTGTCCTGCAGGAAAACTCCAAATTCCTCTGCTCGACCCTGCAGAGGGGCTTCCCACGGCCTCAGGTGAAGGAGGGAGCGGGTCACCCCAAACAGAGCGGCAGGGCAGTTTTCCGCGGACGCGATAAGGGTGGCACAATACTCCCATTTGGCCACTCTTAGCGCCACTAAATAAGTCCTAATATGGTCTCTCACTAGTGTTCGGTCAGATTCGGATCGAGAAGATCTCCACCTACTCTCTAGGCGTCTCTTGCGGCGTTTCATCTCCCGAAGCTCCTCGGTAAACCAAGGAGCCTGGGTGACTCGACGCCGCATGAAACGCCGCAAGGGCGCGACTCGGTCCAAGGCCCCCGTGGCCGCACTATACCATGCGGCCACTAGGTCCTCAGTCGAGCCGTGGGACAGGGACACAGGTACTGGCCCAAGCTCCCTCTGGAACCTTTCCGGATCCATCAGGCGCCTGGGGCGGAACCAACTCGGTGTCTCCGGTTCCGCCTCCCCGCGGTGGGGTGTGACGGTTGGAAAGTCTATCCGAAGGAGAGAGTGATCTGTCCATGACAAGGGTAAGATGACTAAATCCCCCGTTCCAAGATCACTAATCCAGTGTCCAGAGACAAAAATCAGATCCAGCGCGTGTCCTCCTTCGTGAGTGGGGCCCTGAACTACTTGGGTCAGGTCCATGGCCATCATGGAAGCCATGAACTCCCGAGCTGCCTCGGATGTTTTGCCCGCCGATGGCAGGTTAAAGTCCCCCATGATCATAAGTCTGGGGGTCTCCACCGCCATCGCGGCGATCACCTCGAGTAGCTCGGGCAGGGCTGCTGTTACATAGCGGGGAGCCAGGTATACAACTAGCAAGCCCAACTGCCTCCCTAGGCCCCACTTCACGAAGAGGGACTCACAGCCGGTCGTCTGAGGCACAGTGGTCTCCTTCGGCACCAGACTTTCCTTAACGATAACCGCCACCCCCCCACCCCTGCCTAGGGCCCTAGGTTGATGAAATGCACGGTAACCTGGTGGGCACATTTCCACGAGGGGTAGACCCCCCTCGGGGCCCAACCAGTTCTCCGTAATTCCCACCAGGTCCGGGTCCCCCTCTGACACAAGGTCATTTATGAGGGGAGCTTTTTTCACCACGGACCTGGCGTTGCAGAACATCAACCTAGGGCTCTGTAATCCCTGACCACCTAGCCCACGAGTGGAGCACAGGGGGTTGGGGCAAGCAATCTCTCGTAGCCAGCGACCATGAGCCCCCAACCCATGATGGACATCCTGTCTCCCACCGCCCCTGCCCCTCCCTAAGACCAACCGAATGGGACGGCCCTCAACAGAGACGACCCCTGGTCCCCCCTCCCTAATGGACTCCTCCTTTATCCCACTTCCACCAGCCGCCCCTATAACTTGACCCCCCCCCCTGACTGAATAAACCCTCCCCCCACCCCGGGACCCCTTAAAAGCCTGATTAAAAATTTGGATAAAAACCCCCTTAGTTTGCGCCTCGCCCACCTCTCTGGATCTATCAATCCATCCTCGAGGTGGGCCCGAGTTAGACCGGGGGGCCAGGCCTGCGAGAGTGGGAGCTCCCGCAGGTGGAGAAGGTCTAACCTAGAGTACAACATCCTGAGGCCTCACAGGCATTTAAAAGGAGGAACTAAGATGTAAAAACTAAGATGTTAAAAAGCAGCAAGTCAGAATAAATAACATAAAATGGCGATAAAACAAGCTGAAATTATGATGAAATTAAAATGCGGGGAAGTAGGAAGCTGTTCAAAATACACATGGAAAAAGGGGAGAAACTATCCAACCAAGGGAGGGGAAGATGGAGGGGGGTAAGATGGAAAATAATAGAAAATAATAGAAAATAACCTACATCAAACTTGTTGTTGGTAATATAACTCCCAGTTAGATAGGCCAAATCCTCCTCTTGTTCTAGCATCTTGTAACAATTTTAACTTTATTCTTGCTTTCTTTTCCTGCCAAATATACTTCAACACTATTTTGTTTAGATCGTCAAAAAAGGCTTTCCCTAATCTAACTGGAATTCTCTGGAACAGATATAAAATCCTAGGAAATATATTCATCTTGATTGTAGATATTCTCTCTATTATTGATAATTATAGATTTTCCCATTTTGCCAGATCTATCGCAATCTGCTGTTTAAGTTTATGATAGCTGTTCTCTTTAAGTTGTTCTCTCTACATCTTGCTGTCAAATATATCCCCAAATATTTGACCTTTTTCCCCCAGTATTTTTTTTATTTATTTTGAAAAAAAACCCACAAATAAGGCAGACATATTCAAAAAGGAAAAACATAAGAAGCCATCTTTCATTACAAATTACAAATCATAAAAATTATGTCAATTAATCACAAAATTACATACATTTTTTCCATATTAATTTTACAATTATTAATTCTCAGCCTCAATTTAATTAATTGTCAATACATCCTTTTATATGTAAAATCAAAAATATAAAATGACATTCCACCAGCAAGAAATCATCTTTCCTTACAAATTAGAAATCATAAAAGTTTTATCAGTTAATTACAAAAATCCATATATTTCGTCCATATCCATTTTTGCAATTATTATATCTCAACTCAAATTTAATTGATTATTTTTACATTATTTTATGTGTAGAACAAAAATATAAAATGGCATTGCACCAATAAGACAGAAAAGTAAAGATGAAAAGGAGAATCATCACTCTACAATACATCCTTTAGAAAGCATACCGGCCAGTCTCACATAGCTTCTATGCGTCTCTGAAATGATTGTCATTAATAAACAATCTAATTTTATAAATTTATAAATCAAAGGTTTCATCATGTTTCTTCATATCAGTACTGCAAACCTCTCACCTAATGTTCCAAATTTAATCTATCTTCTTCTTCAAACCCATCTTTGAAACAGTACCACCTAATAATATCTATTTTCTATTCTCAACTAACATACACATATACATACAATGATATTCTCAAACCGTCTAACTAATTATTAATCATCAATATTTCAGTTACCATTATCAACCAGTATCAATTATAATTATTTTGCTATTCTAGAATAGTTCCTAATTTCTATATTAATAGCTCATCAATAACACATAAAAATATAGATATATAACAGTAAACTATAACTTTATTGTTAATTAATCTTATTGTAAATGGCTATTAATTAACTAATAATCCTTCAATGATATTCTAGACACAATCTAACTAATTATTAATCATCAAAGGATAACAGCTTTTCTTTTTAGCCATTATCTTTCCAGTTATTTCCCATTTGAAACCCCTCTTTCTTTTTAATCTTCCTTTTTCCAAATTCTTTATAAACTTTCTTCCGCATTCTATTGAGCAATGTAACTCTCCAATAATACCGCTGTCCAGTTCCTATCTTTAAATGTTGATTGTTTTTAGGTGTCAAATGTACTTCTGGAGAGGTTTCTCTTGTTTGGTTCATCTTCAAATCTTTTTTACCCCATCTTTTCCTTTGTAACAATGCTGAGACACAGATTTTTCAGATTCTCCTATATTTTCTCCTGTAAGAATATCTTTTTCCTCTTCTTCTTCTTTCTTTCTTTCCATCTGCATATCTTTCATCTGAAATACTGTACATATCTGTTTATCTTCCTGCTTTGATTCTCTCTCTTTAATTTCTAAAGTTTCCAATTGATCATAGTCGGGTATTATAGATGCAAATCTATCCAACGCGTTGTTTATTCTAATAGTGTTTTCTTTCACCAAGTTTAGAATTTCAGCTAGGACCCTCTGGTTTTCTAGGGTGTTCTCATCAAATACAATGTTGACAGCTCCAAAAGATAATGCAAATTTATCTTTCTCTGTCAGCTGAACTGTAGCTTGTTTTATTTTATTTTAGTGTTTCCAATTATTAAAAAACAAATACTGTGACCTTAAAATTTAAACTAACCAGACAACGACCTCTAGTGGCTAAAAAAAGAAAAAAGCATTTAAATTTCCAATCAGCAGTTTCCTTTGTTGTTAGGGAGAAAAAAAATAAAAAATGTAATTTTTATTCAACCCTTAAAAAAAACCGTAGTAAATCTTCAAAATTAATTTTAAAAATTGTCCCAGCTTCAAGGCTTTAAGTAGCAAAAATTAGAAAGAGTAGTAGAAACCAGAAAATCCGATCACTTCTAAAGGGAAAAAAAAAGCCTTGATTCGACGCATCAATCCACAAGTTCGAATATATATATATATATATATATATATATATATATATATATATATATATACATACATACATACATACATACATACATACATACATACATACATACATATATATATATATATATATAAACCCAGAAACCTCTCGGTTCAAAGCCTATTAAATTAAATTCTGCCACTTACTTCTTAGTTAAGGGCTTTAGTTACTGAAGGGAAAAAAAGTTTTTAAGCAAAATGTTTCAAAGCAAAGTTAGAATACCTTCCTGGCCAGCACTTTCACTTTCTACTTTGTTCCTTCCTTCTATCGGAGCTCAATAATGCCTATGTTTCCCGGGGGGGGGGCTGCCTTTTTGCCGCCTTGCAGGAGCTCTTCCATTGGGTCAAAACAGGGGTTTGCAGTACCCCTGTGAACAGCAAGTCTTTGTCTCCCTCCTCACCATTCCTCCAGGACGGTTTAGGTCACCTACGGACCATGTGGCGGCAAAAGGTCAATGCAGGTCTCCGAGTGCCAAGAACCTGCATTGTGTCAGCGCGGCTACGCTCCGCCCTTCCTCCAAATATTTGACCTTGTTCATGACCTGGATCTTCAAAACTTCCACAAATTCTTCCTTTTGTCGTAGAAACATATTTTTGTCAAAATATTCAGTTTATCTTTATTTATTTTGAAGCCTGCTACTTTTACCATATTCCTCTATTTTTTCTATCAAGTTAGGTGCAGTTTCTAGTGGGTCCTCTAAGATGAAGACCAGGTCATCTGCAGATGTTTGCAATTTATATTCTTCTTTTTTTATTTTCATTCCCTTTATGTCTTTTTCTTCTCTCATATTTCTATTTAAAACTTCCAGTGTTAAGACCAACAGCAGTGGTGATAATGGACAGCCTTGTCTTGTTTCTTTCCTTATTTCAATGGAATCTGTCAATTCTCCATTTATCATTATCTTTGCTCTTTGCTTATGGTATATATAGTTTGTATGGCTTGAATAAATTTCTTACCAAAGCCCATCTATTCCAGCTGTAACAACATAAATTGCCAATTCACATTGTCAAAGGCTTTCTGTGCATCTAGAAACATCAAAGCCATTTGCTTTTCAAGATGTGCCTCATAATATTCCAAAGTGTCCAGAATTATTCTCATGTTATCTTTAATTTGTCTCTTTGGCAGAAACCCATTTTGATCAGGATGAATACAATTATTTAAGTATTTCTTAAGTTGTTCTGCCAATATTGAAACAAATATATTCTGAATTTAGCAGAGAAATAGGTCTATAGTTCTTAATTTGAAGTGGCTCGGCCTCCTCCTTTAGCACAAATGTGATATATGCTTCTGACCATGATTTGGGTATGCTCGCCTTTGACATAACCTCATTCATGACTTCTAGTAATGGAAGACACAACGGTTCCTGCAATGTCTTATAGAATTCAACTGGAGACTTTCCATTGTTTTGTTTTTTTAAGTGCTTCAGTTAACTCCATCATCATTATATTGCTTTCTAGCATCCCTTCAATTTCTTTAGGTTTCTGGGGTAAGTTCGCTTACTGTAAGTATGGTTTCACTCCCCCCTCTTCTATATTCTACAGTTTCCCATAAAAATCTTGTATAATTTTTTTCTTCTCTTCATTTCCGTAACAAACTTGCTCTTGATCATCAATTAATTGCAATATTTTTCTTGATTCTCTCTCTTTTTTCAATTTATATGCTATCTACCTGGTTTGTTTGCATTTTCAAAATAATTCTGTTTAGCACCTTTAATTTTTGGTGCTAATTCTTCCTTTTCCATTAACTCCATTTTATGTTTAATTGTGTCCATTTTTATTTTATTTTAATGTCTCTCTGTAACTCTTTCTCAAGTCTCTTATAGTCATCATCAAGTGCTTTGGAGGCTTGTCTTTTTTGGTGTTTCTTTTCCTTGTGTAGTCTATTATCAGACCTCTGGCATATGCCTTCATTGTATCCCAAAGATTCTGCATTGATGTGTCTTCTTTTCTATATTCTTTGAAGAAAAAGGCCAATTCTTTCTCCATTCTCTGTAGAAAGTTCTTCTCTTTTAATATGGTATTATTTAACGTCCATCTAGATCTTTTCCTTTGTCCTTTCTATTTAATTATCATTGGATTATGGTCTGCCCAGGTACTTGCTTCTATATCAATTTCCTGTATATTACAAATCAGTTTCATTGTGACCCATACCATATCTATTCTAGACCAGGATGAGTGTCTATTTGAATAAAAGGTGCATTGTTTATTTCTAGAATTTATTTCTCTCCATACATCTTTTAAGTCCATTTTGTCAGTCATTTTAAAGAAGGATTTTGGAACAGCCTTTCTATTTAATTTTGTTGTTTTTTGTGTTTTATAGTCCATATTCTGATCTACAATTCCATTAAAATCTTCCATCATACAGATATTAGCGTTGTCCAATTCAATTATTTTCATGTGTAAGATTTAAGATTAAGATTTATTGCATTTATATACCGCCCTATCTCCCTTTCAGGACTCAGGACGGTGTATAGCCAACAGTAAAAATGAATAATATAAAAGTTAAGATCAAATGTTAAGATATAACTAAATAAATTGGCCTGCCAAATTAAAACCCCCTACTAAAATCAATTTAAAAACTATGACAGGCAGTGTGTAATTTTCTATAGAATTCATCTTGATTATCATTGGGAGCATAGATTGCTATTAAGAGTATTTTCTTATTATTATCCATAATTTCCACCATCAAAATACTTCCATCATCATCTGCATAAATTTGTTCCACTGGAATTATATCCTTAATATAGAAAACCACTCCTCTTTTCTTACTTCTTGCCCACGCGGTAAATATTTTCCCTAACTTTGGCTGCAACAGTATCTGTTCATGTTGCTTTTTAATATGTACTTCTTGTAAGCAAATCATGTCCAATTTTAGTTTCTCTAATTTATGGAATGTTTTCCTTCTTTTAGTAGCTGAATTAAGTTCATTTATATTAATTGTAATCAATATTTTCTCTTCCATATTTATATTTTATAAGTAGGATTTATTGCTGTAGTAGATCTAGGTTCTCTTTGTCCTCTTTTATCCATGCTGCCTTCTGCACCTTCTTTTTTCTCAGTCCCAACTGTACATTCCTCTAGGAGTTCAATCAGTGATTCTTCTTTTCCTGTCTCATCAGCTTTCCCTCTCAGATGTTTAGTAAAGAATAGTTCTGCTTTCTCAATTGTAACTATTCTATGTCTTTGTCCTTGCCATACAAACATAAGACCTTCTGGTATCAACCATCTATAATTGACACCTTTTTAAAGTAGAATTTTGGTCAGGAATTGATATTCTCTTCACACCTCTCTCACTCTTCTTGGTACTTGTTTCAACACTACAATCTCCTTGCCTTTGTATTCCAAATTTTTATCTCTTGCCTTCTGTAGTATTGGTGTCTTAATTGGTTTCTTAGTAAATTTATATGTACTTCTCTTGGGAGACCATTTCTCACTGCATATCTTGTATAGACATGAAATGCCTTGTACCATCCATCATCTTATATAATATATGAGATGATGACCTAGTATCAGAGGGGGACCCGGATCTGGTGGGAATTATGGAAACCTGGTTGGGCCCTGAGGGGGGTTTATCTCTCGTGGAAATGTGCCCACCGGGATACCAAGCATTTCATGAGCCTCGGGCCCTAGGCAGGAGTGGAGGAGTGGCGATTATTATTAAGGAGAGTCTAGAGCCGAGGGGGATCACTGTACCTCAGACTACCGGCTGTGAGTCCCTCTTTGTGAAATGGGGCCTAGGGAGGCAGTTGGGCTTGTTGATTATATACCTGGCTCCCCGTTATGTAACAACAGCCCTGCCCGAGCTCCTCGAATTGGTCGCCGGGATGGTAGTGGAGACCCCTAGACTTCTAGTCATGGGGGACTTTAACTTGCCATCGGCGGGCGAGGCATCTGAGGCAGCTCGGGAGTTCATCACTTCCATGATGGCCATGGACCTGACCTAATTAGTTCAGGCCCCCACTCACAATGGAGGACACATGCTGGATCTTATTTTCGTCTCTGGCCAGTGGAGAAGTGATCTTGGAACTGGGGACTTAGTCATCTCACCCTTGTCATGGACAGATCACTCTCTCCTTCGGCTGGACTTTCCAATCGCCTCACCTCACCGCGGGGAGGCGGAGCCAGAGACACCCAGATGGTTCCGCCCCAGGCGCCTGATGGACCCTGAAAAGTTCCAGAAGGAGCTTGGGCCAATACCTGTATCCTTGACTCGTGCCGTGGCTGAGGACCTAGTGGCAGCATGGTATAGTGCGGCCGTGGGGGCCTTAGAGCGCTTCGCGCCTTTGCGGCCTGTCATGCGGCATCATCCCACCCGGGGTCCTTGGTTTTCCGAGGAGCTGAGGGAGATGAAACCCCGCAAGAGACGCTAGAGATTAGGTGGAGATCCTCTCGATCTGAATCTGATTGAACACTGGTAAGAGCCCATTTGAGGACTTATTTAGTGGCAATGAGGGTGGCCAAATGCGAGTATTGTGCCACCCTCATCGCATCCGCAGAGAACCACCCGGCGGCCCTGTTTGGGGTGACCTGCTCCCTCCTTCAACAGAGGCCATGAGAGTCCTCCTTGCAGGGCCGAGCCGAGGAATTTGGAGAATATCTGCAGGATAAAATCACTCAGATTCGGAGCGAGTTGCCCTCCACAGATAGTGGTCCGGAGGAAGTATCCGATGCAGGCCTTGAGACTATTTTATGGTAAGACTTTGACTTTGTTACTGCCAAGGACATGGACAGGTTGGCCAGGAGACTAAAGGCCACCACATGTTTATTAGACCCTTGTCCCTCCTGGCTTGTACTGGCATCCTGGGAGGAGACACGAGGCTGGCTCCAGGCCATTGTGAACGCTTCTTTGGGTGAGGGGTTCTTACCTACCATCTTGAAAGAGGCGGTGGTGAGACCCCTCCTCAAGAAGCCTTCCCTGGACCCAGCATTATTGGCTAATTATCGTCTCGTCTCCAACCTTCACTTTGTAGCGAAGGTTGTAGAGAGTGTGGTTGCACAGCAGTTTCCTCGCCACCTGGAGGAAACTGATTATCTAGACCCGCGCCCGTCCGGCTTTCGGCCCGGTCATAGCACCGAGACGGCATTGGTCGCGTTGGTAGATGATCTCTGGAGGGCCCGGGATAGGGGTTGTTCCTCTATCCTAGTCTTGTTAGATCTCTCAGCGGCTTTTGATAGCATCGACCATGGTATCCTTTTGCACCGACTAGAGGGGTTTGGGGTGGGTGGCACTGTTTTGCGGTGGTTCTCCTCCTTCCTCTCTGATCGGTCGCAATACGTGTTGACAGGGGGACAGAGGTCGACTTCTAGGCCCCTCTCATATGGGGTGTCGCAGGGGTCGGTCCTCTCGCCACTCCTATTCAACACGTATATGAAGCCGCTGGGTGAGATCATCCGTGGTTTTGGGGTAGAATACCATCTGTACGCTGATGATACCCAGTTGTACATCTCTACCCCAGACAACCCCAACGATGCCGTTGAGGTGATGTCCCGGTGTTTAGAAGCCGTACGGATCTGGATGGGAGGCCCTTCGCACAGTCACTCAAGCACTCATGACTTCTCGTCTGGACTACTGTAACGCTCTCTACATGGGGCTCCCCTTGAGATGCACTCGGAGGTTACAGTTGGTCCAGAATGCGGCCGCGCAGGTGATCATGGGAATCTCAAGACATTCCCACATAACACCACTCCTGCGCGAGCTGCACTGGCTACCTGTGACCTACCGTTACAAGGTTTTGATGACCATATTCAAGGTGCTCCATGGCACGGGGCCTAGCTACCTTCGAGACTGTCTACTACCCCATACATCCCTTTGACCGACTCGCTCCCAGGGTGCCGTTGAATGGACAATGACGGTTGGCAGCTCCCAGGGGAAGGGCCTTCTCTGTAGTGGGCCCTACCTTCTGGAATGGCCTACCTCCCAATCTCCGTTCCATCACAGACCTCCGCTTGTTTCGCCGGCACTTAAAAACTTATTATTTTCATCTGGCTGGCCTAGCATGATCTACTCCACACCCATTGTTTTTATAACAAATCAAAATTTTAATTTATGGGTTTTAAATTTAAACTTATTTTAAGCAGTGTATTGATTTAATTTAGTTATTATTTAATAATATTTTGTATTTATGTATATTTATTTTAAATCTCTGTTCGCCGCCCCGAGTCCCTTTGTGGTGAGATGGGTGTGGGTTACAAATGTGAATAATAAATAAAATAAATAAATCTTCTCTTTGGTTATCTCCAGAAGATCTGCCAAAATTTCTATCATTATTTGTGTCAACTCCTCTCTTTTCTGACAGAAGGGCAGAGCCAGCCCTGCTGACACAATGTGGGTCTCAGTGCTCTGAGACCTCCGTTGAACTTTTCTCGCCCCATGGTCCGTAGGTGACCTAAACCGTCCTGGAGGGATGGCGATGAGGAAGCTGAAGCCTTGCTGGTCACAGGGGTATCACAAACCCGTTTTGACCCAAGGGAAGAGCTTCTGCAAGGCGGCAAAAGCAGCCCCCCTGGGAACAAAGGCAAGGCAAGCTCCAGTAGGAAGGAAGGAAGCGGAGAGGAAAGTATGACTGGGAAGGTATTTTATCTTTTTTTAAAAAACATTATGCTTAAAGGAATTCTTGGTTTTTTGGTACATTAAAGCTGTTAATTATAGAACAAGCGGCAGAATTAATCTAATACGCTCGGAACTGGGAGATTTCTCATGTTGTTGGAATTCTGGATTGAAGCAAATGAGGTTTTCCCCCCCCCCTTTTTTTCTCCCCCTTTGAAACTGACTGGACTACTTTTTTCTTCTCAATTCTTTCATTTTAATCTTTGTTTCTTAAAGTTTTGAAGTTGGGACTATCTTCATAATCACGTTAAAAGGTTTATCGCTTACGTTTGAATTAAATAAAAACTATACCTTTTACTTTCGTTTCAACAAAAAAAAAGGGAAATTTGTTGCTGCCACTGGAGGTCACTGTTGGTCTGTATGAGATAATTTACCATTTTTTTCAAAGCTCTAAAGCATGGATTGTTTATAATAAGTGCTTTTGACTCTTATTTTATCTCCTGGAAAATACTAAAAGGGAGGATAACCTTGAGACCAGGTGGCAGTGAAAATCCAACATTATCATTTTCTCTTGGACTTGTCAACATGACCCCATGTCTAGAAGAGGACACTTTGGAAAACCATAATGTTCTGTCTGAAATCTTAAATATTTTGAAACAAAGTCAAAGAAGGATTGATAAAAAATTGGACAAAATGTTGCATGTTATAGAAAACTTTGAGAGATATGACTGTTACCTTACTGGTCAAGGGAAAGAAGGGAAAAAGAAGGGGGGGGAAGAATTGAAAACCGATGAAAAAGAAGAAATCTCCCCCAAAACACCTCAGACCAATGGAATAAATCTTGGAGAGAATGAAAAGAAGAACATTTTCAAAAGAAACTTTGAGGAATGTGAGATTCATTTTACTGGTAAAGGAAAAAAAGAGGGGAAAAAACAATTGGATGAAAGAAATCTCTCCAAAAACACACCTGATATTTAAAGACAAAGAATGTGTTAAAATAGAAAATGAGCAGCGCTATTATTTGAGAGTTATAATGGACAATAATGTGCAAAAAGACATTTACAAAAAACCTGGAAAGAAGGATAAAAAGAGACAAATGGCAAAAGAGATACGCTTAACTCGACTTTGGAAAGACACTGGTTAATAATGGAAACTGTTATCCTTTGATGATTATAGAATATCATTGAAGGGTTATTAGCTAACTAAAAATTACTCATAAATATTTAAGATTGCTTTAGATTATTATCCAAAAATTTATAAAAGTGTATGTATACACTTTTACACAATGGATAACACACAATGGATGCCATTATGTGGTTGTGTTTTAAGTACATGTTTGAAGAAGAAGATAGACCAAATTTGGAATATTAGATGAGAATTTTGGTGTAATGACATTAAGATATATGATGAACTTTCTGATTTAAAATTTATAGAATGAGATTACTTATGAATAATAAATATTTTAGGGATGCACAGAAATTATGTGTGACCGGTTGGTATGCTTTTTAAAAGATATAATATAGAGTGATGATTTTTCCTGATGACTATTTTTTCCTTTTCTTTGTTTGTCTTGTTAATAGAATGCCATTATATACTTTTGTCTTATATATAAAAGGATGCTAAAACAATTAGTCAAATTAAGATTGAGATACAATAATTGTAATAATTGACATGAAAAGCAAGTGATGACCATGGAAGAAATACATAGAAAATTGTAATCAACTGATATATATATATATATATATATATATATATATATATATATATATATATATATATATATATATATATATATATATATATATATATATATATATATATATATATATATATATATATATATATATATATATAATTTGTAATGGAAGAAGGTTTTTTATGGGTTTTTTTCTACCATTTTTGTTTTGTGTTTGTTTAAAAATAAATAAAAATTACTTTAAAAAAACTTATCTCCCTTTTCTTCTTCTATATTTTGAAATCTGAGAAAAAATTCTGACCTTTCAATCTCCCATCCCAGTATTCCACTGTTATCCTTTTCGACCACACACAATCTGTTGTCAATATCTCCAATTTTCTTCTCTTTGTTCACCTTTTTGTTCCAGTTTTTGCAGTCTATCCTCATATTTCATCATCATTTGTTGAATGTTTTCAACTTTTTCATCTGTTTTTCCTGTTTTTGTTCAATATTTTCTGTTCGTTGTTCTATGTTCTTGATTCTCTTTTCAATGTTCTCTGTTCTCTTTTCCATGTTCTCTGTTCTTACTTGTATCTTTTGTATTCCTTGCATGATCATCTCTAATGTTACTCCCTTGTCTTTTTCCTGATGCAACACCATCTGAATCTTTGTCCTCCTGATGGTGAATAGGAGGAGGTTGATAATGGAGATTCAGTAGCCATTATTTTTACTAAACTTCAAATTCTTCTGTGCTTTATTCCACTTATATGAAGGGCAATTATAATCCAAAATGACCATGGAATAGTCAAGGGAAGAAAAATATTGGGGGATGGAGAAAAAATATATAAAAATTAAAGAAGGTAAAAACAGAAAAAACTAAAAGTATCTCCAGAGTCTTGAGTGTAATCCAATTAATTCCAGTTGTTAAAGAAAAAAAAAGAGATGAGAAAAATATATTTGTTTTTGAAAAGCAATCCTAAAAGGTAAAAAAAATCAAAAAAGAAAAGAGGAGATAATAAAAATATTCAGGTTCTCCCTTAAGCCAATTCAGTAAAGCAGAATAACAGGTGTATCCAGGAAAAAGGGGATAAAGAGGAAAAATCACGAAGAAGGGAAAAAAGGAACCCCCCCTTTTCTAACGAGAAGAGGAAAAGAAAAAAGAAAGAGGCCAAACCTCAGTAGAAAAGAGAGCAGGGAAGTGAAAAAAAAGTAAAAAAAGAAACAAAGGAGGGAGGGACACACTGCCACCAATAAAGTCCAAAGTTTTGTAAAATGAAAGCTTTTTCAAGGTCACTCTAGGCTTTTTCTTTGAGTTTCAATTTTTCTTTCAAGCCAAAACCCGCACACTGATAGTATCTAAAGAAGAGCACCCGTCTAAACAAAACTCCGTGCTCATCCCACTATCATTCCTTGGCTGAGCGATGTGACCTTGAAGTGAACAGCTTTGTCCAAAACACTCATAGAAAAAAATGTTTCAAAGCCTCTAGGTGGCAATGTTACTTATTTCCACTACTTTCACTCACTTCCTTTCACTCTTAGGGAAAAAAAGGATTATAAAAAAGAAAAAAATAATATAAAACATTAAAGAAAAAATAAGAGGAAAGAATCTTAGCCAATGAAGATTAATTATGTCAGTATATCCAAAAAAAGAGAGGAAGAAATAGAAATAGAAAGGAGATGGCTTAATCCCACCGCTTATTCTCTTCAGTCTCCAATTTTAACTTTAATTTCCATCTTTTAAGGTGTTCTCTCAAATAACAGGGAAAAAAGTTCTCACCAAAATGACACACTTCTCTCCTGCCCTTCTGTTCAGGAGCTGTCCACAGCTTCAGCAACGTTAATGGCTACCTCTGCAGCCGCTGGCAAAAAAGGCTTCTCCTGGATCAACCAGAGATTTTGCAGTGTCTCTGGGATAAGCGGAAAGTGCCCCTTCCTATCACCGTCTCTAAGGGATGGTTTAGGTCTGAATTGACCATCCAGTGACCGGGATATCGATGACAATCTTGTAGCTGCAAGATCACCCATTGTTTTGCAGCGACATCAGCCTCGCCTCCCCTGGATGCCCTTCTTATTGTTGAGCCATGGGTCTGCCGGGAGTGCTGATTACATCGCTGTTGTCAACTTATCCTGGCTTTGGGTGGTGACTTGGGCCACCTTTTGGTGGGAAGAAGAAAGGATGGGGTGAACAACTTCTTCCTTCTTACTGTCATACTGCAGTTTTCTTGACAAGGCATCCACCAACAAGTTCTTCCCTGCAGGGATGTGTTTCAGTTCGAATTGGAACCTTTGGAAGTGTTGTGCTCAGTGAACTTGTTTTGGAGATAGTCTTCAATGGGCTTTGAGAGCTTTGAGGTTTTTATAGTCAGTCCAGACCTCAAACAGCATATCCCCCCTTCCAGGAAATGCTTCCAAGTGAGCAGGGACCTCTTTCTCCCAAATGGCCCACCTCCTTTCAGTAGTGGTGAGTTATTTGGAGATGTAAGCACACGGCAAGAGATTACCTTCTTTATTCTTTTGCAGCAGCACTGCTGCTACATCACTGGTATCCATCTGGATTTCTCAAAGGCTTTTTGACAGTCCATTGTCCACTTTAGGGGTTGGTTTGCTTTTGGCTTTGTTGGGGAAGGCACTGTTCTTAATAGTTCAGTCAATGGGAGGGCAATCTCTGTGAGAGCTGGAATGAACTGCCTGTAGAAATTTGCAAATCCAAAGAAGCTCTGGAGTTGTCTGTGAGTACTTGGGGGTTTCCAGTCTAACACAGCTTTCACTTTTCCTGGATCCATTTTTTATCCCCTCGTTAGAGATGTGATAACCCAGGTAATCTAGTGAGGTTTTGTGAAACTCACACTTTGACAACTTTACGTATAGCTTGGTGGCTAGAAGTTTTTCCAGGACTTGCTGTACCAGCGTCACGTGTTCTTCCAGGGTTTCAGAAAAGATCAAGATGTCATCGAGATAAATGAGCACTCTGCGGTACAGGTGCTCATGTAGCAACTCATTTATGCACTGTGGGTGTTCCTTGTAGCCCAAATGGCATGACTTTGAATTGAAAGCTGCCAAGGGCAATTAAAAGTGGTCTTCCACTCATCTCCCTCTCTGATTCATATGCGGTAATATACGTCTCTCAAATCCAGCTTGGTAAACACTTTGCCTTTAGCCAAGTGGTTCAACATACCTTTCATGGGGGTGAGGGGATAGATGTTCTTCATGCATACCATGTTCAAGGCTTGCAGGTCAATACAGTCATGAACACCATCATCTTTCTTTTCGCTGAAGAGCACTGGAGCTGCTACTTTTGACTTTGCTGGTTCAATATAGCCCCACTTCAAATTGGTATCAATATACTTCCTCAATTCTACCATTTCTTTGGGAGTCATGGAGTACATTTTTGGCTTTGGTAGGGTAGCTCCAGGCTTGAATTCTATTGTTCAATCTATGGGTCAGTGAGGGGGAAGATAGTTGCAATCTTCCTCACTGAACACCTCCGCCAAATTCCAGTAGTCTTTTGGTACTTGTTGGATCCCTGGGGGTTTTGCATCTGCTGCAAGTGCTGCAGGTTCTGGGCTTTTGGGTTCAATTGTCCCTGGGTGGTCCTTTAGCCCCACTGGTGGTAGCGGTCCAAATCCGATAATCAATTTCCTAATGCTGTCTTCCCAGTTTATTGTAGGCGTCCACTTGTCCAGCCATGCAAGCCCAAGATAATTAATTCTGGCATCTTTGGAGCCACAATGAATCTGAGGAGCTCATAGTGGCAGCCTATTTGTAACTTTACCAGTTCAATCATTAGCATGGCTGGGGTCCGCCTAATTAGTGTTCCATCTACCTGCTCAACCCAAATGAGATGGGCTAGAAGTCTTGTGTGTATGCCTAATTGCTTTACAATCGGCATGCTGATTAAGCATCGGATGCAGTCGGTGTCCATGAGTGCTTCAACTTCCCTTCTACCTCTGTTTCAGATACTTGGAGCTTGGTTTGGATGGTGAAGGGATGGATGGATGCACTCACCATCGGGTCATCTATACTATTATCTTCCTCCAAGGTTTCTCCATTGGTTGGACTTTTCATGACCTTAGGTTGGGGATAAGCTTTCTGAAGTTGTTGACCCTTTTCAGGCTTCTGGAACCTTCTCTTTACTGCGCTGGCAGTTGGTGCACGCATTTGTGAGATTGGGGCTGGAGCCAGGCACTCTGATGCTCTGTGGCCAGGTTGACAGCAACAGTAGCATTTTATTGCCCCCCTCCCCAAGGGAAGGAACCTGGTTGCATCTCTAAACTTAGGAGCTGCCTCGTCACGATGCTCTGCTATCCATTCTGAAGCTTCCCCCTCATTCATCCCTTCTGCCATTGTCAAGATTATTTCTCTGTCGGAAGGTGGAGTAAGAGCCTGTTGGGGCATTGCAGGTGGGACTGGAATGGGTGAGGGGGATGTCAATCCTTGGGTTGGCCACTGCCCAGTTATCTGACATGGTGCTATCTGCTGAGGGAAGGTTGGTGCCCACTGGCATCTCTCCCATCCATGACCTGGGAAGAAAGCATATCCCGGTGGTGCTTGATCAACAGACTGCAGCCCAAACATCAGTGGCTAGCTAGGGTGTGGCCAAAGCCCCTTTCTGCTGGCTGGATTGATTTTCCCATGTTGATGGGGGATCTGTCTGTAGCTCAGTTGCAGGGTAATGGGTCATTTCACTTGTCACTGTGTGGAAAGAATAAAAATCTCCACTCCAGTGCGTTGCAGAGCCTCTGCTAGGAAAGGAGAACTTGAGGTGAGCCAGGGCCCATTTAGGTGGTCCTGAGCTAATGTGAGGGTTGATTTCACTCACATTCGGCTGCACAAGTTGGTCTACGATGCTCCAATCATTTCACATTCTACTCCTTACTATTCCCCCTCCCAATTCCCCACTAATGAAACAGCATAGTGGAATAGAATATTAGTGTGGCAGGCCAAAGATCCCAAAAGGAACCGGCTGCAGGCCTGACCTGGAAAGGACACTGGAAGTCTTCTAGCCCAACCCCCTGCTCAAGCAGGAGATCCTATACCATTTCAGTCCAGTCTTTTCGTAAAAAATCTCCAGTGATGAAACACCTACAAGTTCTGAAGGCAAGCTCTTCTACTGGTTATTTGTCCTCAATGTATTAACTGCTATCACATATTGTTAGCTCAGGCTTAAGTGATGATCCACTAGAACTCCAAGGTCCCTCTCACAGTAACTATTTTTGAGCCAGGTTTTGCCTAATTTGTACTAGTGTCTTTGGTTTTTTTCTATCTAGATGAAAAATCTTGCTTTTCTCCACATTAAATCTCATATTGTTGGATAGAAAGCCAAATGGGCCACTGAATGCCCAGACATAGGAAGGCACATAAATGACCCCACAGAAAAAGGTGCCAGACTTTGAACTACTATGTCAGCAATGGACAATCTTGAATAGGATTTGCATCTTACACAGTATCTGCTGGGACTTTCTGTATAAATGGGGTATAGTATCCTCCCTTCAGAGTGACTGCAGAATTCCACATCAAACTGTAGATTACATTGTGACCAGCTGAAAGCTGAGGGCATATACTGGTTCAGTATCTGATATTTTAAAATAGAAATGACACTGTGCTTCAATGATTAGATGACCTAGGCATTGGTATTTGAACATAGATCTTTTTAACATTTATATTTTATTGCATTTTACTAATCTATGTAAAATATAAATATATCTTTAAAAATCATTTTCATTTTATTTTGATTTAGTCTAAACCCAGACACCATGCCAAATTCTGCTATAATATTTTTCATCTGGATTATTGAATTCAAGGGATGTGAAAGGGTAACAACCAGATCATCGGCTAATGCTCTAGTTCTGTATTCCTTTTGCCTAATAACTATGCCATTTAAGGAGTTTGAGTCCCGAATTGTGTTCAACAAGACTTCTAGAGTTAAGATAAATAACAATGGAGATAATGGGCAACCTTGTCTTGTACCTTTCTGTATCTCGAAAGTCGTAGATAAATTTCCATTAATAATAAGTTGTGCATTTTGTTGCTGGTAAATTGCTCCAATCGCCTGTCGAAATCGTATTCCCATATTCATCTTTTCCAAAGTCTTGGTTCGAAAGTTCCAGTTCACTCGATCGAAGGCCTTTTCCGCATCCAAGAAAACCAGCACTGCAGAGATCTGCTTATTCTTATCAAGATAATCAATTAAATCTATGAGTTGCCTTACATTCTCCTTCATATGTCTACCTTCAATAAATCCTGCTTGGTCATGATGAATAACCTCTTGGATAACTGGCATCAATCTGTTGGCTAGTACTTTAGCAAATATTTTATAATCTGTATTCAAAAGAGATATCGGTCTGTAATCCTCTGGTTTCTTAGGTCCATCTTTGTCTTTGGGTAACAGCGATATAAAAGCCGCTTTCCATGAGAAAGGTATTTTACCTCCTTGCTGTATGTTGCAAAATAATTCTGTAAGATGTTCAATCATTTCCGATTGTAAAGTTTTATAATAAATTGCAGTCAAACCATCAGTCCCTGGAGCCTTGGCTAGTTTAAGTTGGTTTATAGCTAGAGTAATCTCATCAGCAGTTATCAAACGTTCCAAATTTGCCTTTTGAAGCACGGATATTTTAGTAACCCTTTTTCCTTCCAGGTAATCATCTACTAGCTTATTCTGTATATTGTCCTGTGCATATAACTTAGCATAATAGTCCACAAATTATTTTTTAATCAAATCTTGTTTTTTTTTATTGAAAAAGTTTTATTCAAACAGATTTTCCCCCTTTTTACCCCCCCCGACATATAATATAAATCACATACAAATATTATACCCCTCCCCTCCCCCCATCTTAGGATAAATTTCTCATTCAGATATTATACCCCCTCGCCTCCCGACAAACATAATATACGTTTCTCTTAATATATCAATCTCCCATTAACACTATCTTCTAATTTAATTAAACATATATAAATCATGTAACCGTATCCCATTATTCCCATCTCTATGTTAATTATCCACATATATTTCCCTACCCTCCACCCTAACCCTCCCCCACTTCCCATTCAATCCCACCTCCCTGTCTTCCTCTATACACCACTCTAATAATTCCAAGCATCCCAAATATTATTTACTCCGTTCACCTATCAATCTGAACATTCTTACCTAAAGGCTACATGGTATTTCCTAGTCTGGTATTTATTCTGTATATAATCAATCCATTTTACCCATTCCTGTGCATAATTCTCCTGCTTCTGATCTTTTAAGAAAGCTGAAATTTTTGCCATTTCCGCAAACCCCGCCACTTTCTGAATCCATTGATCAATTGTCGGTAAAAAATCTTTCTTCCAATGTTGAGCAATCAACAACCTAGCTGCTGTAACCATATACAAAACCAATTTTGTTTCCCCTTTAGTAAAATCCTGAGTTATACCCAATAAAAACATTTGCGGAGTAAATTGTATTCTTTTCTTAAATACATTTTGCATAACCCACCATATTTTTATCCAAAAGGCTTTAACCTTATTGCAAGTCCACCATATGTGAAAAAAAGTAGCATCTAAACACCCGCACCTCCAACATTTTGGTTGAGTATTAGGATACATACATGATAATTTCTTAGGATCCAAATACCATCTATAAAACATTTTATAAAAATTCTCCCTTAAATTTTGTGACTGCGTGAATTTAACATTCTGGACCCATATTTTTTCCCATGTATCCAACATAACCGATTCATCGAAGTTCTGAGCCCATTTAATCATACAATCCTTGACCAATTCACTTTCTGAATCCCTTTCTAACAATATATTATATATTCTTTTAACATGTTTTGGGCCAGTCTCTTTTATCTGCTTGATCAGTTCCACTTCTTTATCCATAAAGCCGACCCTGCGATCTTCTTTCCATCTCTTCTGTAACTGTATGTAATGTAGCCAATTTAAAGTAATTCCTACGTCCAACAGTTCTTCCAAAGTTTTCAACTGCCATTCGACCCCATCAAAAATAAGCACATCTTTATATAAACACCCCCCGAGTGACTTAGTATTTGTAATCCACATGGTGTCTGCAAGATCCAACCAAAGCGGTATTTTATAATCCCAATTGGGCTGGTGCTTCTTCCATATTCTCATCAAGGCACTTCGGAGAACATGATTGTTAAATGCTTTATCCACCTTATCTTCATAAAAAAGATATGCATGCCATCCCAGAACAAGGTCATGACCTTCTATATTCAATAGTTCAGTTTTTGTTTTCCCAAACCAATCTACCACATACGTCAATGCCGCCGCTTCATAATACAGTTGAAGGTTTGGGAGTCTAAGGCCACCTCTTTCACGAGTATCTTGCATGATCTTCATCTTTACTCTCGGTTTTTTCTCCTTCCAAACAAATTTATTTAATGTTGCTTGCCATTCTAACAAAATTTTATCTGATTTAAGCACCGGTATCATCTGGAATAAGAAAATGAATCTAGGTAGAATATTCATTTTGATTGCTGAAATCCTTCCAGGCAAAGATAGTTGTAGCTTTTTCCATACTTGAAGGTCCTTCTGTATCTTTTGCCACAACACTTCATAATTATTTGAAAAAAGTTTTATATTTAATTCTGCAATTTGTATTCCTAAGTATTTGACTTTAGAAACTATTTCGAAACCTGCCAAGCTTGCAAGTCTCTTTCTTTGAGTCACTGGCATATTTTTAACCATCATTTTCGTTTTATTTTGATTCAGTCTAAACCCAGACACCATACCAAATTCTGCTATGATATTTTTCATCTGGATTATTGAGTTCAGAGGATGTGAAAGGGTAACAACCAAATCATCAGCAAATGCCCTAGTTCTGTATTCTTTTTGCCTAATAATTATGCCACTTAAAGAGTTTGAGTCCCGAATTGTATTCAACAAGACTTCCAAAGTTAAGATGAATAACAATGGAGATAATGGGCAACCTTGTCTTGTACCTTTTTGTATCTCGAAAGTTGTAGACAAATTTCCATTGATAATAAGTTGTGCATTTTGTTGCTGGTAAATTGCTCCAATCGCTTGTCAAAATCGTGGTCCCATATCCATCTTTTCCAAAGTCTTGGTTAGAAAATTCCAGTTCACTCGATCGAAGGCCTTCTCCGCATCCAAGAAGACCAGCACTGCAGAGATCTGCTTATTCTTATCAAGATAGTCAATTAAATCTATGAGTTGCCTTACATTCTCCTTCATGTGTTTACCTTCAATAAATCCTGCTTGGTCATAGTGAATAACCTCTTGGATAACTGTCATCAATCTGTTGGCTAGTACTTTAGCAAATATTTTATAATCTGTGTTTAGAAGAGATAGTCTGTAATCCTCTGGTTTCTTAGGGCCGTCTTTGTCTTTGGGTATCAGTGATATAAAAGCCGCTTTCCATGAAAAAGGAATTTTACCTCCTTGCTGTATATTGCAAAATAGTTCTGTAAGATATTCAATCATTTCCAATTGTAAAGTTTTATAGTACATTGCAGTCAAACCATCAGTCCCTGGAGCCTTGGCTAGTTTAAGTTGGTTTATAGCTAGAGTAATCTCGTCTGCAGTTATCAAACGTTCCAAATTTGCCTTTTGAAGCACAGACATTTTGGTAACCCTTTTTCCTTCCAGAAAATCATCTATTGACTTATTCTATATATTATCCTGTAAATATAACTTAGTGTAATAGTCCACAAATGATTTTTTAATCAAATCCTGTTGATATACCGTTTTCCCTCCATATTCAATTCTATCAATAATTCTATTATTCGTATTCTTTCTCAAGGTGTAGGCCAACCACCTACCAGGTTTGTTAGCATTAGCAAAGGTGTTATGTTTGGCAAATTGTAAGTTGGTTGCTGTTTGTTCTGATATAAGCATTTGAAATTGATCTTTCAACAGCTTTATCGCCATCTGAAGTGCCGCATCTTTTGGGGTTGCTATAAGTAACTGCTCCTTTTTTTAAATTTCATCTTCCAATTCCATTCTTTTTTTCTGTCTGCTTTGTTTATGTTTAAAATTCATATGTATCAGGACCCCACGCATATAAGCTTTACTTGCATCCCATACTATTTCAATAGGAGTACCTTTATTCATATTAAAACTAAAAAATTCCTTCATGTGTTTTTTAAGTTCATCAACATTTTTTTCATATCTAAATAAATTTTCATTTACTCTCCATGACCTTCTTGACCTCTTCCCTAGTTCAATCTCTAACCACACCGGGCTGTGATCAGTTAATGTCCTGGGGAATATCTTAGTTTTCTTAGCTTTAGGAAGTAAATCCGGTGTTAACAAAAAAAAATCAATCCTTGAGAAAGATTTATGCCTATCTGAATAAAAAGAAAAGTCCATCTCGTTTGGATGTTGTATCCTCCAAACGTCTTTTAGTTCCAAGTCATCTTGTAGATCAAAAAAAACCTGTGGTAATTTGGTAGTAACTTTAGTCATTGTTCTCTTGTCTATCCTTGGAGAGATCACTCCATTCCAATCTCCCATAATTAAAATACTCTTAAAATTCCAATCCAAAATTTTTAAGTAAAGCATCCTATAAAAGCTTTCTTGTTGTTGATTAGGTGCATATATTCCTACCACCAAAATAGAGCTATAATCAGCATCAAGTTCAATTGCTATATATCTGCCACAATCATCGACTTCTATAATTTTAGCTGAAAGTCTTTTATTTATATAAATCACCACTCCATTTCTCTTTTCCAAATTAGAGGCTGCAAAATGTGTTCCCAATCTTGAGTTCACTAAGTACTTCTTGTCTTGCAGCCTAATATGAGTTTCTTGGAGGCAAATAACATCATTATTAAATTGCTTCAAATAGTGAAATATTTTTCTCCTTTTTTGTGGAGAATTCAATCCGTTCACATTCCAGGATAAAAATTTAAGCATCTTTTGGCCTAATCTGAAGCATTGAGAGCATTTGCTGAAGTTCTTTCTCCATGAGACTAATCTTCGGTTCTGCTCCTCCCATGGCTTCAACTTGCTTCTTGCCTTGTTTTTATTGGGTATAATTAAGGATTTTTCAAAGGGGGAAATGAAATTGTTTTTGTATATGATTACAGCAGCTAGGTTGTTGATTGCTCAGCACTGGAAAAAAGATTTTTTACCGACGATTGATCAATGGATTCAGAAAGTGGCGGGGTTTGCGGAAATGGCAAAAATTTCAGCTTTCTTAAAAGATCAGAAGCAGGAGAATTATACACAGGAATGGGCAAAATGGATTGATTATATACAGAATAAATACCAGACTAGGAAATATTATGTAGCCTTTAGGTAAGAATGTTTAGATTGACAGGTGAACAGAGTAAATAATATATGGGATGTTTGGAATTATTAGAGTGGTGTATAGCGGAAGTCAGGGGGGTGGGTTTGAATGGGAGGTGGGGGAGGGTTAGGGGGGAGGGGGGAGGGGGGGGGAAATATATATGTATAATTAATTTAGAAGATGGGGTTAATGGGATATTGCTACTTTAAGAGAAATTTATATTATGATTTATATATGTTTAATTAATCTAGAAGATGGGGTTAATGGGATATTGTTACTTTAAGAGAAATTTATATTATGATTGTTGGGAGGAGAGGGGGTACAATATTTGAATGAGAAACTTATTTTAAGACGGGGGGAGGGGAGGGGGTACAGTATTTTTATGTGATTTATATTATATGTTAGGGGGGGAAAGGGGGGGGAAACTTGTTTGTATAAAACTTTTTCAATTAAAAAAAATATAAATATATCTGACTAGTCCATGCATGATACGCTAAAGAAATAGATAAACCAAGCTCTCTCAACCATTCATCACACAATTTAGCTTCTTTATCATTTTTGTTGCTCTTCTCTGCACACTTTCCAGAACTTCAACATTTTATTGTATTCTATTAACAACTGGATGAAGTATTCTTGGATGTGGTCTCACCAGGAAGATGTAAAGCAATAGTATCATTTCTTCTTGTCTTGACACTATACCTCTGTTCATACAGGCTAGGGTTTTATTAGTGTTTTGACAATTGCAACACACTGCTGGTTCATATCTACAGTAGAACCCTGCTCTGATCACATTTGAATCCAGTACTCCTATGTTTCAGACTATGAATCCATTGCAGCAATTATCTTGACACTGTATTCTTTTAATATAGCATCCATCTGAAACCATTTGATGAGCCATCATAATTACAGATCCAGTAGTACTTGATGTGACTGATGAGAATTATTTTTCAAACTGGTAATAAGGCTAACATAAGAACATAAGAATAGCCTTGCTGGAACAGGCCACAGCCCATCTGGTCCAGCATTCTATCTCACACAGTGGCTCACCATTTACTTCAGGGTATTACCAAGCAGATGTCTTCACCTGCTTATGATTCCCTGCAAATGGCATTGAGAAATATCCTGCCTATCTCTCCAACCCGGAGGGTGTCCTTAGGCATCCATAATGATAGCCATGGATACCCTTGTTCTCCAGGAACACGTCTAATCCTTTCTTAAAGGTGTCGAGGCTGACAGCTGTCACCACTTCTTCTGGCAGGGAGTTCCATAGACCAGTGATCCTCTGGGTGAAAAAGTACTTCCTCTTATTTGTTTGGGGTCTAGCTTCCAAAAGTTTCATGGAGTGCCCCCTAGTTCTAGTGTTATGCGATAGGGAAAACAGTTTTTCCTTTTCTACTTTGTGCACACCGTGCATGATTTTATAGACTTCAATCAGGTCACCTCTCAGGCGCCGTCGTTCTAGAGTGAAGAGGCCCAGCCGTTGCAGCCTCAGATGGTAAGGAAGGTGTTCCAGCCCTCTAATCATTCTGGTTGCCCTCCTCTGCACCTTTTCCATTTCCATAATATCCTTCTGAAGGTATGGTGACCAGAACTGTACACAATACTCGAGATGGGGCCTCACCATAGATTTATAAAGAGGAAAAATGACACTTGCTGACTTATTTTCTATACCCTTCCTAATGATCCCTAGCAATGAGTTTGCTTTTTTCACTGCTGCGGCACACTGGGTTGACACCTTCATTGAGCTGTCCACCAGGACACCAAGGTCTCTTTCCTGGTTAGTTGCAAGGAGTTCAGACCCCATCAGTTTATAGATATAGTTGGGTTTTTTTGCCCCAACGTGCATCACTCTGCGCTTACTAATGTTGAAGTTCATTTGCCACTGGTTTGCCCACTCCCCCAGTGTCAAGAGATCCCTCTGGAGCTCCTCACACTCTCTTTCAGTTTTTACTACCCTGTATAATTTAGTGTCGTCGGCGAATTTGGCTACCTTGCTGTTTACTCCTACTTCTAGATCATTTATGAAAAGGTTGAAGAGCAGGGGTCCCAGTACTGAACCTTGGGGGACCCCACTCTTTACCTCCCTCCACCTGGAGAAGTGTCCATTTAATGCTACTCTTTGTTTCCTGTCCCTTAGCCAGTTGCTAATCCAGGACAAGGCCTGTCCCTTTATTCCATGACTGGCAAGTTTATTTAAGAGCCTTTGGTGCGGGACCTTGTCAAAGGCCTTCTGAAAGTTCAGATAAACAATGTCAACTGGATCTCCCTTGTCCACGTGCTTGTTGATACTCTCAAAAAATTCCAGCAGATTAGTGAGGCATGATTTGCCCTTGCAAAAGCCATGTTGGCTCTCCTTCAGCAGCGCCTTCTCTTCTACGTGCCTATTAATTTTATCTTTTAAGATGGTTTCCATCACTTTACCTGGGACACTTGTCAAGCTGACTGGTCGGTAATTTCCTGGATCACCTCTGGATCCTTTTTTGAAGATAGGTGTTATATTCGCTACCTTCCAGTCATCTGGCACAAGGCCTGATTTGAGGGAAAGATTATATAGTTTGGCAAGGACATCAGCAATTTCATCTTTAAGTTCCTTGAGAACTCGTGGATGGATGCCATCTGGTCCTGGTGATTTGTTAGTGTTTAGTTTAACAAGACATGCAAGGACCTCCTCCCTGGTTATTTCTATCTGGGTTAGTTCCTCAGTTTCCCTCCCTACAAAGATAAGCTCTGTTTTAGGCATGTGATCTCGGTCTTCTTTAGTGAATACTGAAGCAAAGAATTCATTGAGTCTCTCTGCAATCTCTGTTTCCTCCTTAATAATCCCTTGCCTTCCATTGTCATCTAATGGTCCAATGGCCTTCCCAGTTGGGTTCTTACTTCTAATGTACTTAAAGAAGTCCTTGTTATTTCTTTGAGTGTTTTTAGCTAAACGCTCCTTAAAGTCTTGCTTTGCTTTCCTGATTGTTGCCTTGCATTTGTTCTGCCAGAATTTATGTTTCTGCCTGTTGTCCTCATTTGGAGAAGCCTTCCATCTTTTAAATGAGCTTTTCTTGCTTTTGATCACTTCCCGAACAACTCCTGTAAGCCATATCGGAGTCCTCTTGAACCTGCTGGTGCCCTTTTTCCTTTTAGGTATACATTCCAATTGGGCCTCTGTTATTGTTTTTGTGAGCAGCCTCCATGCCTCATTGAGTGTTTGGACTTTCTCAATTCTCCCTTTCAGCTTCTTTTTTACTAGTTTCCTCATCTTCAGGAAATTTCCTTTATGAAAATTTAAGGTCTCTGTGTTAGATTTTATCGGTGATTTGCAGTCTATGATTAGGTCAAAAATAATTGTGTTGTGGTCACTGTTCCCTATTGGATCAGTCACATTAACATTTTGCACCAGATCCTGTATATTGCTCAGAACCAAGTCAAGGATTCTTGTACCTCTAGTTGGGTCTTCAACCATCTGTTCCAGGGAACAATCATTTAGCATATCTAGGAACTTTATCTCTTTGTCATGTGCTGAACAACAGGTCACCCAGTCTATGTGAGGGCAATTGAAATCCCCCATTAACAGTTATCAAAACAAGTGAAGAGAAGCAAAATGATTTTCTTCACAAAAAATACAGGCTGCTAGGTCTCTGCAGATGGAGCAGTAAAAAGTAAACAAGAATTTTGTTGTCTTACAGTTGGTTTATATGTCCTCAACTTACAGCCATTCATTTAGTAACCATTCAAAGTTATAACAGTTATAAAGTGACGTGATTGTTTTTCACACTTATAGCCATTGTAGCATCCCTGTAGTCACATGATCAAAATTGAGAAGGTTGGCAACTGGCATGTATTTATGATGGCTGCAATCTTCCAGGGTCCTGTGATCAACTTTTGCAACTTTCTGACAAGCAAAGTCAATGAGAAAGCCAGATTCATTTAAAAACTATATTATTACTCAGTAACTGATGTGATTCACAACTGTGGCAAGAAATGTCATAAAATGGGACAAAATTCACTTAATAAATGTCTTGGTTTTATTTTATTTTATTTTATTTCGAATTTATACCCCACCCTTCTCCTTATTAGGACCCAGGGCGGCACACAGGTGTTACTAAAATCACAATACAAAACAATATAAATCATTAAAACATATTAAATAATTTAAATCCCGTGCTAAAACCCATTTAAAACCTTACCAAATTAGAGTTTGTATATAAAAAGTCAGAAGCGGGGGCTATGCTAGGCCGGCTTGTTGGAATAGATACGTCTTAAGACGTTGGCGGAAGAGGCGGAGGTCCGAGGTAGTGCGAACGTCGGGGGGTAGGTCGTTCCAGAGGGCCGGGCCCGCCACAGAGAAGGCCCTTCCCCTGGGTGTCGCCAACCGGCATTGCCCAGCTGACGGTATCCGGAGAAGACCCTCTCTGTGGGAGCGGATCGGACGAAGGGATGTGTGGGGCAGGAGGCAGTCTCGTATATAGCTAGGCCCCGAGCCATGGAGCGATTTAAAGATGGTCGTCAACACCTTGAAGCGCACTCGAAAAGCGACAGGCAGCCAGTGCAACTCGCGCAGGAGAGGTGTTGTATGGGCTTGCCTTGGGACACCCATAATCACCCGTGCGGCCGCATTCTGTACTAACTGCAGCCTTCGAGTACACCTCAAGGGGAGCCCCATGTAGAGAGCGTTACAGTAATCCAGCCGAGATGTCACAAGCGCTTGAGTGACTGTGCGCAGGGCCCCCCGGTCCAGTAAGGGGTGCAACTGGCGTATCAGGCGTACCTGATAAAACGCCCCCCTGGCCACGGCTGCCACATGGTCCTCCATGGACAGCCGGGAATCCAGGAGGATGCCCAAGTTGCGCGCCCTCTCCACGGGGGCCAGTTGTTTGCCCCCAATGGCCAGTGTTGGATTTATCTGGCTGAACCGGGGTGCCGGAAACCACAGCCACTCGGTCTTGGACAGGTTGAGTTTGAGTTTGTTACTACCCATCCAGATCCGTACGGCCTCCAAACACCGGGATAACACCTAGACAGCATCGTTGGGGTGGTTTGGGGTGGATATGTACAACTGGGTGTCGTCAGCGTACAGATGGTAATCCACCCCAAAACCACGGATGATCTCGCCCAGCGGCTTCATGTAGGTGTTGAACAGAAGTGGCGAGAGGACCGACCCCTGAGGAACCCCACATATGAGGGGCCTCGGGGACGACCTCTGCCCTCCTGCCAACACCCATTGTGATCGACCAGAGAGGTAGGACGAGAACCACCGTAAAACGGTACCTCTCAGCCCCAACCCCCCCCAATCGGTGCAATAAGATACCATGGTCGATGGTATCGAAAGCCACTGAGAGGTCTAATAGGACTAGGATAGAGGAGCAACCTCTATTCCGTGCCCTCCAGAGATCATCAACCAATGCGACCAATGCTGTCTCGGTGCTGTGACCGGGCCGGAAGCCGGACTGGCGCGGGTCTAGATAATCAACTTCCTCCAGGTGTCGAGGAAACTGTTGGGCCACCACACTCTCAACAACCTTCACTAAAAAGTGAAGGTTGGAGACGGGACGATAGTATTCTAATAATGCTGGATCCAGGGATGGCTTCTTGAGGAGGGCCCTCACCACCGCCTCTTTCAAGACGGTAGGCAAGGACCCCTCAGAGATGAATTCACAATGCCCTGGAGCCAGCCTCGTGTCACCTCCCAGGATGCCAGTACAAGCCAGGAGGGGCACAGGTCCAATAAACATGTGGTGGCTCTAAGGTTCCCCCACAACCTGTCCATATCCTCGGTAGTGACAAAGTCAAACTCCTCCCAAGGTGTAATCTCAAGACCAGCACCGGGCATATCGACTGGACCACTTTCAGTGGAGGGCAACTCGTTCCGAATCTGAGTGATTTTGTCCTGCAGGAAAACTCCAAATTCCTCTGCTCGGCCCTGCAAAGGGGCTTCCCGTGGCCTCAAATGAAGGAGGGAGCGGGTCACCCCAAACAGGGCAGCAGGGCGGTTTTCCGCGGACGCGATAAGGGTGGCACAATACTTGCATTTGGCCACTCTTAGCGCCACTAAGTAAGTCCTAATATGGTCTCTCACTAGTGTTCGGTCAGCTTCGGATCGAGAGGATCTCCACCTACTCTCTAGGCGTCTCTTGTGGCATTTCATCTCCCGAAGCTCCTCGGTAAACCAAGGGGCCTGGGTGACTCGACGCTGCATGAGAGGCCGCAAGGGCGTGACTTGGTCCAAGGCGCCCGTGGCCGCACTATACCATGCGGCCACTAGATCCTCAGTCAAGTCGCGGGGCAGGGATACAGGTATTGGCCCAAGCTCCCTCTGGAACCTTTCTGGATCCATCAGACGCCTGGGGCGGAACCAACTCGGTGTCTCCGGTTCCGCCTCCCCGCGGTGGGGTGTGACGGTTGGAAAGTCCATCCAAAGGAGAGAGTGATCTGTCCATGACAAGGGTAAGATGACTAAATCCCCTGTTCCGAGATCACTTCTCCACTGTCCAGAGACAAAAATCAGATCCAGCGTGTGTCCTCCCTCATGCGTGGGGCCCTGAACTACTTGAGTCAGGTCCATGGCCGTCATGGAAGCCATGAACTCCCGAGCTGCCTCAGATGTTTCGCCCGCCAATGGCAGGTTAAAGTCCCCCATGACTATAAGTCTGCAATAGAAATTTTGGGCTCAATTGTGGTCATGAGTTAGGGATTACCTGTATAGTATATAGGTTTCTCCTTTGAAAACAGAGCACTCATTGGAGCTATTGCATTATAATCTTCATGTTTCTTCTCATGGACATTATTTAGCAAAACGTTTTATTCTTGTTCTTTGAATTTAGCTGTTTCCAGTACAAATTGCAAGGAAGAAAGTCTGATACCAACATGCTGCAAAAACTAAGACTTGGATCCATGATAAAACCACTATCATGTTACATATTTCAGCAGTTTGCATGTAATATTATAGCAATTTAGCTATACAAAAATTATCCTTATTATCTAAGAAATTTCTACATAGAATCTTCATGAAAGTATGATCAAATCAAAGATCATATTGATCTGCATGTAATGACTCATAATTTTGGCAACATCCAGATGCAATGTTTCTTAATTTTACATGATTCTTATGTGTGCACCAATTAAAATTGTCATAATAGTTCATGTCTATTTAAAAAAGTACAATGGAAAAATCATATTCATTCCTGTGAATATTTGCAACATGGTAGAAAATTTATTTAAAGGACACATAGACACTCACAAATACAGTGAACATAAGAACGAATGACAGCTTCCCCCCCTACTTTACATTATTATCTTAAATTTTCTTCCTGCTTTCTGAGTGAATAGGTTCCTGCAGGTTTGTTTGGTAGTCTTGGATGGCTACGATTGTCAGCGCTGCCATTACGCTACACAGCATCTTGCTTGCTGCTGGCAGACTGCCATAGAAAGGGGGGGGACTGCAGGTGGAATGAGCGGGAGAGTTGCCAGGGGATACCATGAGGAAATGAAACCAAGCCTCGGACTGTCCTGTGAGAAACACCACCTGCTTCAAGGACAAGAAAGGAATGCTAGCTACAGAGACAGGGACTGTTTCCCAAAACAATTTGTTTTTTATTTATTTGTTTGTTTGTAAATTATATTGCCACCTATTTGCACACGGCAACTCAAAGCGGCTTACAAGAATATAAAAATATATTATTATTTATTATTATTATTTCAAATTTATACCCCGCCCTTCTCCTAAAAAAGGACCCAGGGCGGCACACAGGCGTTATTAAAACCATACAAAAATACAAAAATACATAATTATTAAAAACTATTAAACTTTTCCTGTGCTAAAACTAATAAAACTCTAAAATTTAAAATTATCCCTATAAAAGTCAGAAACGGGGGTTATGCTAGGCCAGCTTGTTGGAATAAATGAGTTTTAAGACATTGGTGGAAAAGGTGGAGGTCCCCGATGATGCGTAGATCGGGGGGCAGGTCGTTCCAGAGGGCTGGGCCCACCACAGAGAAGGCTCCTCCCCTGGGCGTCGCCAACCGGCATTGCCCGGCTGACGGTACCCGGAGAAGGCCCTCTCTGTGGGAGCGGATCGGTTGAAGGGATGTATGGGGCAGGACGTGGTCGCGTATATAGCTAGGCCCCGAGCCATGGAGCGCTTATATTTATACATACAACTCAACCCATCCAAGACCGAGTGGCTGTGGTTTCCGGCATCCCGGTTTACCCAGGTAAGTCCAACACTGGCAGGCCGGCGGGCAGGTAAGGAAAGTTGCTGTGGCAGTGCCCAACAACCCACCCGCCCGCCGGCCCGCCGGCCACAGTTGCTCGCTTGCTCACCCACCGGATGCCAGGTTCCTTCGTCCGGTGGGTGGGTGAGCGAGCGAGCGAGTAAGCGTGGTGGGCCAGCCAGGCTACTTCCAGGAGCTGAGGAGGCTTCGGGCGAGGGAGGAGGGAGAGACAGACAGACAGACAGAGAGAGGCACAGACACAGAGAGAGGGAGGGAGGGAATCAGAGAGTGACAGACACACACAGAGAGACAGGGAGAGACAGGGAGTGACAGAGAGGGAGAGAAAGATAGACAGAGACACAGAATGAGTGATTAAGTGAGTGAATGTGAGACAGACAGATACACACACACAGAGTGACAGAGATGGGCGGACAAAGGAGAGAGAGACAGAGATATAGAGATACAGAAAGAAAAAGAGAGAGAAAGAAAAAGAAAGTGGGAGAGAGAGAGACAGGCAGAGAAAGAAAGAAAGAAAGAAAGAAAGAAAGAAAGAAAGAAAGAAAGAAAGAAAGAAAGAAAGAAAGAAAGAAAGAAAGAACTTATGACCACAATTGAGACCGAAAGTTTGGCTGCTAAGCAAGACCATTGTTAAGTGAGTTTCACATTTTCCAAGTTGGCCACGCCCACCTGGTCACATGACCACTGAGCCACTCCCACAAAACAGGCCACATCTTCTGGCTCTCAAAAAAAATTTCAATTGTGGTATTGTTGATATTTGGCTCTTTTGAGTAATGAGTTTGCCCACCACTGGTCTAAGACTTAAAAATGAAGAATTTGAAATTAATTCAAAAATTAGAAGAATATGGCAATGTGGCAGGACTAAAGATCAAAAACAAAACAAAAATGATAACCAAGAACATGACAAAAAAGCAAGAAGAGGAACTGGAAATCACAACTAGAATGCAAATATCTAAGAAAGTGAAATACTTGGGGATCTGGGTGTCGGCAAAATGTTCCACAATTAAAGATGATAATTATAATAAATTAGTGACACAAATAAAGAAAGACTTAGAAAAGTGGAAAAATATTCAGTTATCACTAATGGGATGTATAGCCACAATTAAAATGAATACCTTATCAAGAATCCTATTCTTGTTGCAAGCAGCACCCATTAACCCAGAGAAAACTTTCTTTCAAGAACTAAACAAAATAACCACTAGGTTCATTTGGCAGGGACGAAAACCGAGGATTAAGCTAAAGTCAATGCAAGACAGCAAGGAGAGAGGAGGTTTAGCACTACCAAATTGGGAATTATATGCATTAGCAGTAACAATAACATGGGTGAAGTATTGGATAGAGCTAAAGAATAAAAGAATTTTGACTTTAGAAGGCCATGACTTGCAAGCAGGCTGACACACATTTCTATGGGATGATAAAAACGGAACACACAAATGTTTCCAAAAACATTTAATTAGAAGAGCGTTATTCTAAAATTGGCTTAAAATAAAAATAATCCACTATGTGAAAATCCTGAATTGGCTATCACCGACAGAAAGGACAATACATTCAAATTTTATAGATTTTTTTTAAAATTAAATTTATACCCCGCCCTTCTCCTAAAAAAGGACCCAGGATATGAACAAAATGCTAAGATACAGAGACCTAATTGACAGAGGGAAATTTGAAAACAATTGAAGAATTGGCAGAATAAAACATGAAAGTTGATTGGTTAACATACTTCCAAATCAAAACTAAATACAATAATTATACTAAACTATATGACATTGAAACAGAATCACATGAATTGGACAAAATTATTCAAAGCCCAGATAGAAAGATGATAGGGAGAATATATAAATTTCTCTTGAAGTATAAAATGGAAGAGGAAATTGTGAAAGAACAAATGATAAAATGGGCACAGAACTTTGGCTATAATATTGAATTAGACAAATGGGAAAAATTTTGGGGAACAAACTTAAAAATGACATTAACAGTTACATACAAGGAAAAGCAGTACAAAATGTTTTACAGATGGCACCTGGCTCCAACAAGGTTAGCAAAAATTTCAACAAATACCTCCCCAAAATGCTGGAAATGTGAATCAATAAATGGAACATATTACCACCTATGGTGAACCTGTAAGGAGACTAAATTTTTTTGGAAAAGGATCAAAAATTGGTTGGAGGCAATAACAGGAGTTAAAATAGAATGGAAACCTGAAGTCTTCCTATTAGGAATAGTGTCTGCGAAATATAAAAAAGAAATCCAGTATTTAATAATACATATAATTACGGCGGCAAGGATTGCTTTTGCCCAGAAATGGAAAAATAAACTAATTCCAAGTGAAGATGAAATAATAAGAAAGGTTATGGACTGTGCTGAAATGGACAAATTAACTAAAGAAATCCAGGGAAAAGAATTAGAATTCTATCAGATATGGGATAAATGGTATAGGTGGATGGAGGAAAGAAACAAAAACTAATGAAGGAATACAGCAAAACTTAAAAACAGTAGTTATGAGTAAAATAAGGGGGTTTAGAATGGTGAAATCCAAGTGAAATATAACAGAAGGGGAAACAATATAAGATGAGCGGCTTCGATTAACAAGTGCTATTAGAACAGGAAGTTGCTGTTCGTATTGTATGGTGTAAATGTAGTGTATGTCTAAGTTTTGTGTGAGTGTATTTTATATGTATTTTATATGTTTGTAAATAAAATTTATTTTTAAAAGAATAACCCCCCAATTGTTAGCATCTAATTGAATACTTCTTGAAAACCAGGGGGTTGGAGGGGGACACAGAAAGGTTAACTACATACTTTGGGCAGGAAACCCTCAGATCCAGCTTCGCTTCTTCTGTAACTGCTTGGCTTTCATAAAGTATACTTTTGGCTAACCATGGGCCTAAGAGTCTTGCTTTCTAACTGGCCAAGTTGGGCAAGCTGACATTAAGATGGATCTGCAATAGCAATCTGCCTGGAGAGACTCACCTACCATGGAGATAGTGCAAACATGTCCCTCCCTGAGAAGGACCTAGGGGAGAAGAAGATCAGACCAAAGGGAGAGTCTGGGGCCTCGGGAACCCAGTATGGGGCCTAGGCCAACCCAATGGAGTTTGGCACCCACCCAAAGAGAGCAGGGGGAAGCCCAATGCTTTCCTCCACAGCATCAGAGGAGCTGGGGAAGGATTCCCCTTGAGGAGCCAGGGCCTAGTGGTTATGGGGAGTTGGAAAGTCACCTGAGCCAGAAGAGCCCCCTAATTCTTTCCAAGGGAGCCGGAGCCAAGCTTAATGAGCTGTGGAGTGGGACAATCCCAAAGACAGAGGCCACCTGGCTTCAGTGCCTGACCTAGCAATCGATCACCTGAATGGGAGATTCCAGGAGTTGGGAGTGCATGACTGGCCAGCCCAGGATGAACCACCCTCTGTGCCGGGGACACTGGCAGCAATTGTGGCAGTGCTCATTGCCACTGTGCCAGCACTGTCTGCCCAGCTTGCACCAGGAGCAGCACCAGTGGCCCTACTAGTGCCAGAAACTCACCCAATTCAAGGGGAGTGCCAGGCTCTCCCCAGCAGTGAAGTACAATGGAAGCCTGAAATGATTGAGCTACATCCTTTCCAGCGAGTGGTGAAAGAACTCCAACCATGAGTTTTGAGCCTCTCTTGGAGAGTGACAGTGGAGGCACAAATGATCCTGTGATAAATGGGACTATCATCCCTGTGACTCAGAGAGACAAAATTATGTTTCCATCCTCAGGGTAGAAGGGGCTATTAATTTCCCTCTGGGTGCACTAGGTGCTTAATTAGTTTGGTCATGATGATAGATGGCCGAGATGGACCGGGCCGAGCGTTTTACCATCGGGCTGTGCGGCGCACCAACAGGACAAGGGGGTCGAGGAGCTAAGGGGCAGAGTGATCGGCAGGGCTGAGGTAATGGCAGGCCCAGCATAGCCAAGGAACATTACTAGCCTCATGCTGTTCGAGCTGGCCATGTGGCTTCTACTTTGGACTGTTTGGGGGAGATAGAGACTTGACGGAGGTTTCAGACCATACCCCTCACAATTGGACCGCCAGGACAATCCCAGTATTTGCCGACCCGATTTGTATTTCATCCCCAATCCCCCCTCTCCCCCCACCGGACAGATCTCCCCTACCCTATTGGAACAATTATCTTTTCCTTTCCATCTAAATTGCACTTTACCCTATTTTGACTTGCGGTGAGAGATCTGGCGTTTCTCCTTTTATGGCCAGCGTGGCCTTCGTATTAATCTTATCTACTACCCAGCCGTGTATTCAAGGCTAGATCTCCTTTGCCTGCGAGAGTCTCCCCTCTCGCAGGCGTGGCCCCCTAGTCTAACAAGGGCCCACCTCAAGGATGGATTGATTGATCCTGAGAGGTGGGCGAAGCGCAAACATAGGGGGTTTTTAACAAAAAATTTAATTCGGATTTTAGGGGTTTCCAGGGTGGTGGGAGGGTTTACTCAGTCAGGGGCGGGACAGGATGCAGGGCCGGCCGGCGGAATTAGGGAAACGAATAGGTCCATTAAGGAGGGGGGAATGGGGGTGGATCCCACAGAGGGTCTTCCCATCAGATCGGTCCTGGGGAGGGGCAGGGGCGGTGGGAGACAGGGAACACATCATTTGTTGGGGGAACGTGGCCGCTGGTTACAAGCGGTCACACGCCCCAAATCCCTGAGCTTCCCCCGCAATCTCGGAGGTCAAGGATCACAGAGCCGGGGCCCTAGGCTGATGTTGTGCAATGCCAGGTCCGTGATGAACAAAGCTCCCCTCATTAATGACCTTGTGTCAGAGGGGGAGCCGGACCTGGTGGGTATAACGGAGACCTGGTTGGGCCACGAGGGTGGATTACCCCTCGTGGAAATGTGTCCACCAGGCTACTGTGCATTTCATCAGCCACGGGCCCTAGGTAGGGGTGGGGGGTGGCGATTATCATTAAGGAAGGTCTTGAGCCGAGAGAGACCACTGTACCACAGACGACCGGTTGTGAGTCCCTCTACGTGAAGTGGGGCCTTGGGAGGCAGTTGGGCGTGCTGATTGTATACCTGACTCCCCGCTATGTAACAGCAGCCCTGCCCGAGCTCTTTGAGGTGGTCGCCGAGATGGCAGTTGATACCCTCAGACTATTAGTCATGGGGGATTTCAACATGCCGTCAGTACGCGAGACATCCGAGGTAGCTCGGGAGTTCATGGCCTCCATGATGGCCATGGACCTGACCCAGGTAGTTCATGGCCCCACTCACATCGGAGGACACACTCTGGACCTAATTTTTGTCTATGGACAGTGGAGGAGTGATCTGGGAATAGGGGATTTAGTCACTATACCCTTGTCATGGACAGATCACTCTCTCCTTCGGCTGGACTTTCCAATCGCCGCACCCCGCCATGGGGAGGCGGAACTGGAGAGCCTAAGATGGTCCGCCCCAGGCGCCTGATGGACCCAGAAAGGTTCCAAAGGGAGCTTGGGCCATTACCTGTGCCCTTGACCCACGACTCGACTGAGGACCTTGTGGCTGCATGGTATAGTGCGGCCACAGGGGCCTTGGACCGGGTCGCACCCTTGCGGCCTCTCACGTGGTGCCGAATCACCCAGGCTCCCTGGTTTTCCAAGGAGCTGAGGGAGATAAAACGCCACAAGAGACGCCTAGAGAGTAGGTGGAGATCCTCTCAGTCCGAATCTGACCGAACACTAGTAAGATCCCATTTGAGGACTTATCTAGTGGCGATAAGAGTGGCCAAACGTGATTATTGTGCCAGTTTTATCGCGTCTGCAGATAACTGCCCTGCTGCCCTGTTTGGGGTGACCCGCTCCCTCCTTCATCAGAGGCCGCGGGAAGCCCCTTTGCAGGGAAGAGCAGAGGAATTTGGAGAGTATCTGCAGGATAAAATCACTCAGATTCGGAGCGAGTTGCTCCCCACTGAAAGTGGTCTGGAGGGATTGTCCGATGCAGGTCTTGAGACAATATCATGGGAGGAGTTTGACTTTGTCACTACCGAGGATATGGACAGGTTGTCGAGGAGACTTAAGGCCACCACATGTTTATTGGACCCGTGTCCCTCCTGGGTTCTACTGGCATCCTGGGAGATCACACGAGGCTGGCTCCAGGATATAGTGAATGCCTCTTTGAGGGAGGGGTTCTTGCCTACCGCCCTGAAAGAGGCGGTGGTGAGGCCCCTCCTCAAGAAGCCTTTCCTGGACCCAGCATTGTTGGTAAATTATCATCCGGTGTCCAACCTCCACTTTTTAGCGAAGGTTGTAGAGAGTGTGGTGGCACAGCAGTTTTCCTGTCACCTGGAGGATGTTGATTATCTAGACCCGCGCCAGTCCGGCTTCTGACCCGGGCACAGCACCGAGACGGCATTGGTCGCATTGGTGGATGATCTCTGGAGGGCGCGGGATAGAGGGTGCTCCTCTATCCTGGTCCTATTAGACCTCTCAGCAGCTTTTGATACCATCGACCATGGTATCCTATTGCACCGACTGGGTGGTTGGGAGTGGGAGGCACCATGCTACGGTGGTTCTCTTCCTACCTCTCCGGTTGGGTGCAATTCGTGTTGGCAGGAGGGCAGAGGAGGGCAGAGGTCGACCTCGAGACCCCTCATATGTGGGGTACCTCAGGGGTCGGTCCTCTCGCCACTCCTGTTCAACACTTATATGAAGCCGCTGGGTGAGATCATCTGCGGTTTTGGGGTAGAGTACCATCTGCACGCTGACGACACTCAGCTGTACATATCTACCCCAAACCACCCCAACGATGCCGTCGAGGTGATGTCCCTGTATTTGGAGGCTGTATGGGTTTGGATGGGGAGTAACAAACTCAAACTCAACCCATACAAGACCGAGTGGCTGTGGTTTCCGGCATCCCGGTTTACCCAGGTAAGTCCAACACTGGCCATAGGGGGCGAACTATTGGTCCCCATGGAGAGGGCGTGCAATTTAGGTGTCCTCCTGGATTCCCGGCTGACCATGGAGGACCATGGGACAGCCGTGGCCAGGGGGGCATTTTACCAGGTGCGCCTGGTCCGCCAATTGCGCCCCTTACTGGACCAGGACGCCCTTGGGGCTCCCCTTGAGGTGCACTCGAAGGTTACAGTTAGTTCAGAATGCAGCTGCACAAAGCAGTCCCATATAACACATCTCCTGCGCGAGCTGCACTGGCTACCTGTGGCCCTCCGGGTGCGCTTCAAGGTGCTGATTACCATCTTTAAAGCGCTCCATGGCACGGGGCCTAGTTATGTGCGAGACCGTCTCCTGCCCCACACATCCCTTTGACCAATCCGCTCCCATAGGGAGGGTCTTCTCCGGGTGCCGTTGGCCGGGCAATGCCGGTTGGCGACGCCCAGGGGAAGGGCCTTCTCTGTGGTAGGCCATACCCTCTGGAACGACCTGCCTCCCGAACTCCGCACCACCTCGGATCTCTGCCTTTTCCGCCAGCGCCTGTTCCATCAAGCCGGCCTAGCGTGGCCACCCGTTAACAACTGAGTTTTAGTCTACAAATTTTTTAATTAGAGAGATTTTAATACATAGTTTTAGCACAGGGTTCTTAAGTTTAATTGTGGTTTTAGGATGTTATGTATTTGTATATTTATATGGTGTTTTTAATTTCCTGTGCGCCGCCCTGCGTCCTTTCGTAGGAGATAGGTGCGGGATATAAATCAAATAATTAAAAAAATGCTTTATTAACTTAGCCAGGGGATATGCCTCGGATGCCTAACATATCTGGAACTTTCTCCCAAATGGATGAGACAATGGCAAGGGACCTGTCACACTCTTCATCAAGTCATTGATATTGAAACTGGGCCCCCATGAAGGGACTCTTAGCTTTATTGTAAGGGCTGGCATGACTAAACCCATGGTTTTAGAACTGGCATGGTTGAAAAGTGGGGCCTGAGGATTAGTACCAGACATCCACAAGAGGAGGAGGTCATGAGAAGCCTGCCGCTGAGCAGCCATTCACCATCCTTTAAGATACTGGAAAGTGAAAAGGCGGCAGTGCCCAGCCAAAGGGAGGGGCCCAACCTGCCCATACCCAAGAAGTATTGGGACCTCAATGAGGTATTCAGCAATACCTAAACCTAAACCTAACACTGAGGCTGATTTATCCAGCATTTTGCCATTGGACTTGTGGCCCTCCATGCTCATGTTTTACTTCTGCCCAGCGGCAGTTGTGTAAACTTATTAAGCTCTTTTCCCTGCCTCTTTTTCTTTTCATTGTGGCTTTGCAAAATCTGGTTGAGCCAGATTTGACACGGACAGTTTTCAGAGAAGGCTGGTTGACATAATAACTCCATTCTTCTTTTTTCTTCCTCAGTTGCTATCTGGACGCTCGGCACAGTGACAATGTGGCGAAGCTACCTGCTTGGACTGAGGACTAAGGTGGGGGCTGGAAGTGATCCCGACAAGAGAGAGATCCATGAGGGCTCACCTTTTGATCTTCCCCATGCAGAAATGACCTTCTCCAGCCTTCCAATGAGCTGCAGCTGCTGCCAGGCACTGCCAGCCCCCATGCACTTGCTGCCTCCTTCGGATGCACCCTGGGGGAGCACCCGGCCAGGCTGGAATGGGCCAAGGTGGAAGAGGCTAGGCCCTCAGCATTTTCAGGGTAGACCCGCAAGGCCTTGGGTCAGATCTAGCTCACAGGCCTTGAGTTTGAAATGTCTGATCTAAAGCATTGACCATGATCACTATAAATAATTTAAACTTAGTCCTTGACTAACACTTTCAGAATACCTGCATTTTACTTTCTAAACATTCTAAAACTAAATGAGTGTTAAACTTCATATTAATGCTTCTTATTGTCTACTAGCTGTACCCGGCCATGCGTTGCTGTGGCCCAGTCTGGTTAAATGGCCAACCAATCTGTGTGTAGATCTACACCTGCACAAACAAACACATACACACAACCATCGTATAACCCCCAACCTACCTACCTACTGTATTTTTCCCTCTCTCTATCCCTCTATCTACCTACCTACCTACTGCATTTCCCCCCTCTCTCTTTATCCCTCTACCTACCTACCTACCAGTGGTGGGTTTCTGCAGGCTCGCACCTACACGCGAGAGCCGGTTGGTGAAATTTAGAGAACCGGTGAGAGGGGGTTCCACTGGCGTACCTGGAAGTAAATCTGGCCCGCCGCTGCCAGTGACCCAATGGGAAGGAAAGGAAAGGAAGGAAGGAAGGAAGGAAGGAAAGAAAGAAAGAAAGAAAGAAAGAAAGAAAGAAAGAAAGAAAGAAAGAAAGAAAGAAAGAAAGAAAGAATTTATCATCACAATTGAGTCCAAAATTTTGGTTGCTAAGCAAGAGCATTGTTAAATGAGTTTCACCACATTTTAAAAGGTGGCCACTCCCACCCTATCACATGACTGCCAAGCCACGCCCACAAAATAGGCCACACCTACAGAGTAGGTTCTAAAAAATTTGAAACCCACCACTGCTACCTACCTACTGTATTTTCCCTCTCTCTTTATTCACCTACCTACCTACCTACCTACCTACCTACCTACCTACCTACCTACCTACCTACTGTATTTTCCCTCTCTTTTTCCCTCTACCTACCTACCTACTGTATTTTCCCCCTTCTTTCTATCGCTCTACCTACCTATCTACTGTATTTTCCCTCTTTCTATCTTTATCCACCTACCTACCTACGTATCTACCTACTGTATTTTTCCCTCTCTCTTTCTATCCCTTTGCCTATCTACCTATCTACTGCATTTCCCCCCTCTCTTTATCCCTCTACCTACCTACCTACCTACCTACCTACCTACTGTATTTTCCCTCTCTCTATCCCTCTACCTACCTACCTACTGTATTTCCCCCCTCTCTCTATCCCTCTACCTACCTACTGTATTTTTCCTCTTTCTATCTTTATCCACCTACCTACCTACCTATCTACCTACTGTATTTTTCCCTCTCTCTCTATCCCTCTACCTATCTACCTATCTACTGTATTTTTCCCTATCTCTCTCTATCCCTCTACCTACCTACCTACCTACCTACCTACCTACCTACCTACCTGGAGTGTGCCACCCCCTGCATCTTGTTTTGGGCCTATGTGTGAGGGAACGTTGGAGGCTTATTCGGTTGCTGAGGAAACGATCATTGGAAATATGAGGGGCATGTGCGTGACACACCATAAGAAGCAGCCAGGTGGGAGGAGCTACAGGGAGGTAAAAGCTGAGAAGTGTGTACCTTTTACGTTTGTGCTGCTTGCATATGACACACATGTGCCAGCCACACAAAATGTACATATGATTGCATCGGATATCCTTGGGAACATTGTGTGAAAATTTGGTGTCGATTGGTGCAGTACTTTCTGAGATTAGTGGCTTTGCACAAACTATTTTACATTTTTATTTTATAGATGATATCTTTATTTATTTGTTTGTTTGTTTATTTATTTATTTGTTTGTTTGTTTATTTATTTATTTGTTTATTTGTTTATTTGTTTATTTATTTATTTATTTATTTATTTATTTATTCGATTTATATACCGCCCTATTTCACCTAAAAGGGACTCAGGGCGGTGCACAGAAAGATAAAAACCCCACAATATACAAAATATAAAAAACAATTAAATTATTAGATCTGTGCTAAAATTTGAATAAATACCGTATTTATTCGAGTATAACGCGCACACGTGTATAACGCGCACCCCTAATTTTCGATTAAAAATCGGTATTAAAAAAACATTTTTTTTTCTTCGCCCTCGCGTACAGTGAGCGGCTGCAGCCCGGAAAAGGCGCATTGCGAACTCACAATTCGCCTGCGCCCTCAATGGACCGGCCCTCGTTTATAACGCGCACCCAAAGTTTGATTTCTTTTTTTGGTAGAAAATTTTGCGCGTTATACTCGAATAAATACGGTAATTAAAACCAATAAATATCGAATTAAAATATTCCCTAATCTATGTCAGGCCGGCTAGATGAAAAAAATGTGCTTTTATCATCCGACGGAAGAGGTGTAGGTCCGTGATGCTACGGATATCGGGGGAAAGGTCGTTCCAGAGTGTCGGACCCGCCGCAGAGAAGGCTCGTCCCCTGGGAGTCGCCAGTTGGCATTGACCGGCTGACGGTACCCTGAGAAGGCCAACTCTGTGGGAACGGACAGGTCGAAGGGAGGAATGTGGTAGGAGGCGGTCTCTCAAGTAACCAGGACCCGTGCCATGGAGCACTTTGAAGATGGTAACTAACACTTTGAAGCGCACCTGGAAGACCACAGGCAGCCAGTGCAGCTCACGCAGGAGAGGTGTTACGTGGGAGTAACGAGAAACTCCCAGAATCCCCTGCACAGCCGCATTCTGCACTAGCTGAAGCCTCGGGGTGCACCTCAAGGGGAGCCCCATGTAGAGGGCGTTGCAGTAGTCTAGGCGGGAAATAACGAGGGCTTGAGTGACCGTGCGTAGGGCATCTCGATCTAGAAAGGGGCGCAACTGGCGTGTCAGGTAAACCTAATAGAAGGCCCCCCTGGCCACGGCCGTCACATGATCGTCTAAGGACAGCCGTGAGTCCAGGAGGATGCCCAAGTTGCAGGCCCTTTCCGCGGGAGCCAATGACTCGCCCCCGATAGCCAACGATGGAGTTAATTGGCTATATCGAGATGCCGGGAACCACAGCCACTCGGTCTTGGACGGGTTGAGTCTGAGTTTTTTCCTCCCCATCCAGACCCGCACGGCCTCCAGACACCGAGACAGCACTTCCACGGCATCGTTGGGGTGGCCAGGGGTAGAAATGTACAGCTGAGTGTCATCAGCGTACTGATGGTATTCTACCCCAAAGCCACGGATGATCTCGCCCAGCGGCTTCATGTAGATGTTAAACAGGAGGGGTGAGAGAACCGAGCCCTGAGATACCCCACATAAAAGGGGCCTTGAGGTCGATCTCTGCCCTCCTGTCAGTACACACTGCGACCAGACAGAGAGGTAGGAAGAGAACCACTGCAATACAGTGCCTCTCAATCCCAGCCCCTCCAGCCGATGCAGGAGGATACCATGGTCAATGGTATCGAAAGCCGCTGAGAGGTCTAATAGGGCCAGGACAGAGGAACAACCTCTGTCTCGGGCCCATTTATCTTCTATAAACTACTCCCTTTCATGACTATATATGGTGGTATCAATAAAAAACCATAAAGAAAATAATGAGCTTCTTCAATAGCTGCAGGATCTGCTATATTAACAGGATGCTTTACAGCAGGGGTCCCCAACCTTTTTTGCACCAGGGACCGGTTTCATTTTAAAGAAAATTCTGCAGACCAGCTGGTGTAGAGGAGGAGCGGGGGGAGGGGGAACAGGCAGAGCATGTGCACGCAGGGGGAGGGGGAACAGGCGGAGCATGCGCACACGGGGGGGAATCGGCTCACTCGGCCCTCTCGGGCAGTGGGGGGGAACTTTTTTTTCCTTGGGTGCTGAAAGCATGCATGCGTGTGCTGTTGTGTGTGCTTGCGTGCCCATACCCATAATGCAATGCTTCTCCCACATGCCCCTTCCCCTGCACATCCGTGTGACACCCCCTCCGCGCACTTCACACCCCCTTCACATACGCGCGTGACCCCCACTCCTGTGCTTGCCTTGCGGATGTGTGTGCAACATCCCCCACTTTTGGCCTCAGATCCCAAAACAGCACTGGGGGAGGGGAGGGAAAGCCTTGCATCTCAAAACAGCATTTTCTCAGCGCTTCCTTGCGATCGGAGGCTTCTCAAAACATCGCTGTTTTAACATCGCTGTTTTGGGGAGGGAAGACTTTCCCCTTCTCAGGGCTGCCTTGAGATCGGAGGCTTCTCAAAACAGCGCTGTTAAAGCAGCGCTCTTTTGGGGAGGGAAGAGTTTTTCCTTCTCATGGCTGCCTTGAGATTGGAGGGCCTTGAATGGCGTGAACGGCCACGCCTGCACACACGTGGGGGGGGAGTCAGCTCACTCGGCCCTCCAGGGCCTCCAACGGCGCGAATGGCCGTGCCTGCGCTCTCCTGCATCTGGCGCGCGCTCTGCCCAGGGGGCTGCCCCCTCCTCCCTCCTCCTCTCCAGCCCTGCGACCCGGTTCTTTCAAGCCACGGACCGGCACCAGTCCGCGGCCTGGGGGTTGGGGACCCCTGCTTTACAGCAGACCTCAGTTTTGCATTATTTTTGTTTTGCATTGGAAGCCATTATTTTTGTTAAACATAAATAGTTTTGAAGGTTATACTTATTAATGGAGAGAGGTGAAGACATAATTTTATTATTTATTTCACAAATCAATTGATTTATGCCATGCATATTTATATATTTCTAGCACGTACCTTTTATCTATATTTTTCTATACTACAAAGTCCGAAATACTGTAATTTTTCTCATAAGAAACTTGCTTCAAATCCTTTTTTCAGTTTTTTATTTTCAATTTCTGTGTCTTTGACATTTGAGAAACAATTTAGAACTCCTTACTACTTTCCTCTTTTTAAAACTGCCATAAATAATTTGAATTTCCAAGAGCAATCTTTACCACCTCATTATTTGCCTTACTCCATACCACTGCATGTTAAAAACCATAGCCAAATCCAGGTATATGTTATGTGGGGTTGAGGTAAGTTAATTGTTTGCAGCTCATTTATTCCACCTATATATGTTCCTCAATTAGTTATCAATTCATAAAAGAATATTTTCTATCCAGGAAGAAAACTGGAAGAGAAGAGACCCTCTTCTCAAAGTTCATATTTTAAAAATCTTGATCACATTCTTCTTATATACAATATGCATATCAGAACATTTTAATATGAATGGAACACGGCTTCTCTTTGATATAAAACTATGAGATGTGGGTTGCAAAATTCAGAAGATCTATATATGACAAAGTTTCTGCATGTGGTTATACAGTCATGAAACCAGAACTGACTAGAGAGGAAAAAAAGCCATGTTCATAGCAGCAAAAAGCAGTCAATAAAAACTGAAAGATTCCTACCCTAAACCAATACCAGGCTCACTGCCAAAGTAACATACATCAAGCAGATAGAAAGATGCAAAACACTACTTCTATAAGGGATAAAGATAAACCCAATGTTAGTTGTCCTTGGGCCTGCACTGGGAATGACAGAAAAGTTAAGGTGGCCTAGTTAACAAAGCATCCTGGAATGAAGTTGAAGTTGAAGTGATTCTGTAAAAATAAAAGGCCCTTTGTTACACCTAGACACTTTAACCAAGTTCAATTCATTTTGAACTTTTATTCTGCCTCAGTTTTTAGTTCAGTCTGCTCAGAATTCTGTCTCTGACCTAAATAGATGAAAGTACATTATAAACTGTTAATGATAGAGAGACTTAAAAAGATCATGGAATGGTTGTTTTATTGCAAACAAAGTAAGTAGTGCCATGTGACAACAAAGAAGGGAAGTGTGATTTTAAGTTGTATCAACTCCAGTTTAATTTCCCAATACTGGGAAGTATTTGTTCGATGGTATTCTCTTTGAATAGATCCCACTTCAAGTACAATATCTAGTCTTGAACACTAATACTTAAGAAGATTTCTGAAAACTTTAACAGGTTCTAAGCCTGCAAGATGATAATGAGTTAAGCCCATTGAAGTGAGATTGAAGGAGCAGTATAGCAACAATTTGGAGAAAAGTGATCATGAACTTAAATTGATTTTAACAAAGTCAGGATGGCTCCCATGGCAAGAGAAAGTAACAGAAAGAACACAAAATGGGTGGGATATTCTAAGCAAATAATTCTAGTTTAAAAAAATGGCAGGGTAGCCAACGATGCCAATGTAGGTAGCAAAAAACTTAGTGAAGATAGGAAAACAGAAAGGACACACATAGTATCTATTCTGTTCAATATTGTGAACATTGGAGGTGGGTATGGACAAATGAGGCAAACAGCTTTAGTTCATACGCTTTATTACACAAGCTAACTGCAACTGCTTTAAACTATGAATGAACAGAAAGAGCGTTCGTACTTACCTGATACGCCTGTTCTAATAAGGGGGGAGATAGCATCCATGTATGGGTTCAACCTATCCACACTCTGATTGGACTGAGTCAAATTAATAATTAATTAGCTAGGTATATAACCCCCCTAAAGAGCACTCATACCCAGTTTACGACGAAGAAAAAGATCACAGACTTACCGGTAGAAAACCAACTCCTTCAGGAACAGACACCAACAAACTAGCCAGTACAAAAAAACAAAGAAGGTCAAAAACCAACACCGAAACCGAGGAGGTCTGATCGAGAAAGGGATGGACCGAATGCTATCTCCCCCCTTATTAGAAGAGGCGTATCAGGTAAGTACCAACGCTCTTTCTCAATAAGGGTGGAGATAGTATCCATGTATGGGACATACCCAAGCCCGCGAACAGCACACCCCAAGGGAGGGTCGAGATCAGACCTGCAACCGAGCTGAAGAACCTGCAGACAGCACAACCCGCCAACAGAAGTCGGCTCCTGTCTAAGCAAACCCGAGCAGCCTGTAAAGCCAGACCAAAGGGGAAGGAGAAGCCCATGCCGCAGCCCTGCAGATCTCCTCCAGAGACACCCAAATAGTCCACTCCGAAGAAAAGGCTGCACCACGTGTAGAATGAGCAATGACACCACGGGAATCCTCCTCATCACAGGCATCGCCAGACTTCGCGATACCTTGGCGCACCCACCTGCCGATGCAGGGCACCAATACCTCCTTGCCCAGCGAACCTGGTAGAACAGACAGAAAACAGAGAACTCCGACCTGCGAATGGTCGCTGAACGACCCAGACAGGTCTGTAAGGCTCACCTGACAGCCAGCAAACGCTCCAAGTCCCTCGAGGGCAGAGGAGGGCCAGAGCCGAAGGCAGGGAGAACCCCACCCCGGCCCTGCCAGAACCAGGGGCAACGGCAGGGTCAAGCAGGAGGATCACCCCGACAGGGCAAAACCTACCCGAGACCATCCTGACCGACAGTGCCTGCAACTTGGAGATGCGCCTCGCCGAGGGGATGACGACCAGGAAGACCACTGTCCACGCGAGGAACTGCCGCAAAAAAACATCCTCCAACGTCCCGAAGGGAGGCCCTCCATCGGAACAAATGGAAAGCGGCCTCAGTCAAAGCAAATGAACAGAGAAAAACAAAAAAAGCAGACACGTTTGTATTTAACACAGAAATAGTAAACCGAGTATCGCTTACCAACCACCTGGGCATGGGCACGACAAACAAATGGGAATAGAAACTGCGGCCAACCTGAAAAGGAGGAGCAGGGCAAATTGCCCTGACATCGAAGATGCGCCGAATGGCTGTGACCACCAAGTCCCCCTTGTCTGAGCGACCAGGTACATGGCCTCGACCCTAAGGGGGGGGATGGGGAGGGGTGATGAACTGCCAGTCAGGCCGTCCTTGACCACAGCAATTCCCCAGGCATGGGAGGCCGTGGCCTCCCCTCGGGCAGCCAAAAAGGGGAAGCTTGGCACCAATAGGAGAGAGCCATGCGAGCCACCACAGGACCTGCGGTAGGGACGGCCCCCGCCTTTCTGAAAAGGCCGGCAAGACCCCCCACCGCCCCTCAGCGGCCCTTAGGGACACCGTTGCGGGCGGTACCGGTGGCCATAGCCGCCCCGGGCTCAAAAACTCCCATGGGAGCGGTAGTCGGAGCGAAGGGGTGGCTCCCGAAGTCGGGGCCCCAGTCGGTGAGGATAAGAGACAGGACCAGGTGCATTGTGGCCAGTTTAGCGGCCAGAGCAATTGCAGTCATATATATACATCATCCTCATTATCACTAATATTATTATTATTATCATTAATATTATTATCATTATGATTATTATTATTAATATTAATTATTATTATTTTCATCATCATTACTCTTCTTATCCTTAGTATTATCATTACTATATCGGGAGTACATCCTCGACTAAGAGGGGTAAAGCCTATACCGAATAATGTGCCGCCAGCGTAGGGCGCCGAGGCCTGCTTCCACGCATGTTTCAGCTCAGTAGAGGACAGACAGTCCTCCCGCATGGACCTTCCAAAGAAGTGAACGAAACCTGGAACTCCCCGTACCTGAGGCAGACATGAAGGTGGAATAACCCCACGTCAAGGAGGAGCCGAACCGTAGTCACCATCAGGGCCAGCTGCACCGTGCCTCTGGTTAAGGGACAATGGACACAGGCATAGGGGGCTGGGCCACTGGCTCCAGGGGCAGAGCCCCCCTTAATGGGGACAAGACCCAGTTAGCGTCGGTCCTAACCGCACCCCAGCGGAGTGCCAACAGTCCCACACGACAGACCCTGGAGGTCCCTCCTTCCTGGACAGGGAAAGGCGGCAGGAGGGGGTATTGTGCTGCCAGCCCAACCCCCCTAAACCGACGGTGACCCAAATGGGAGAAGCCCGAACGGGAGGGGGCGACAAGAAGCTGATCCCTGAAGTGCGTCGGGACATGGGCCTGTGTGGCCAGACCCCATCCCAGGGTCGGAGGAGGGGGCTTCGAAATTGGTCTTGCCCTCCGTTAAAAAATGTCAGGAAGGAAAAAACGGACAGCACCCAGGGTAGTTCCTGCCATGACGTGGGCAGTCGCCGCCGGTGATAGAGTATCAAGAGGGGGCGAGAACCAACTGTGGGAACACTCCCCCTGCCCTAGGCCTAGGGGAATTAAGGGCTGGTGAGACCAAGGAGGGAACAGAGGCAACCCCGGCCACGGTCAACAAGAACTGGAGCAAGGACAAAAACGGGAAGAGACCAAGGGCAGACCCCTACACAGGTCGCAACTCCGCATCCGAAAGCCGGAGGCCGGGCCCCGCCTCCCTCCATCTGCAGGAAGGAGCCCAGATCCGTTGCCACCAAGGAAAGACGGTGGGACGAGCAGGGGCCCAGCGAAGACCCCCCAAACGGGCTGAGGGAGACTCGCTGACAAACCCTGAGAGCCGGTCAGAAGTCACGTCCTGACCCCACCCCCCGCAGGCTGGACAGCCCTGGTGGAACAGTTGCTGTGAGGCCTGCACAGCTGGGTGTACACCAGCTGACCTGGGCGTAAAGGGAGCCCCTGAGGGTTGACCAGAGGGGCACCCCAACGTCCCGATATAGCCAATAGGTCTGACAAGCCGGGATGGCCTGGAGTCAGTTTTCCAGTGAACAGGAGGGCAAGGGCCGAAAGAGGGCCGGAGAAGGGCCTGCATCTGCAGAAAGCCAAGGCCGACCCTGATCCCTATTCCACGACGACTGGAGTCGGAAGGGGATGCCAAACACCCCGGAGGGAGAGAGGGAGAGAAAAAAAAGGGGGGAGGAGGATGAGAACCAGTGGCCATGTGGCTAAATATCCAGGCTACCTGCCTGGGAGCCACCAAAAGTAGCGGCAGTTGCATCGCTAAGTGGGACACTCATCACTAAGCGAGGACGGCCCCGCAGATGGTGCAAAAAAGGCACCGGAAACGGTGCAGGGCCCCAGGCTGAAGTCGAAATTGGTGTAGTCGATGCCAGGCCAGGCCCGCGCCTATTGAGAGACCTCAACGCCCAAATGGCGCCTGCAATCCGAAAAAAGGCCCACGCTGAAGGCCCGCGCCACTCTTGTATGCCCCTGGGACAAAGGAAAGGACCCCCCAAGGCCTGCCAAGCCATAGGTCCGAGAAAGGGGGCGCAGGAGTGAAATGGGAACCCCCGGTTGAAAACAAGCGTGCGGGAGGACCAGGGCAGCTGGCGCGCCGTCGTCAAGGACCTTGCGGCCCTCTATTTTACCTGCAACAGCCCCCCCTGCGCGTGTGGGAGGCTCCAGGCGGCCAGTGCGGCCTCTGCCAGGGCCCGCCGGCCCAAAGGCCTCCCAGCCCTTCACAGGGAAATGCGGGGGGGGGGGCTAGGTGGCTGGTAAGGCCTTCGTCAGGGCCCACCGGTCCGACAGCCTCCGAGCCGTCCACAGGGGAGCGGGGGAGGCTGCAGGCGGCCTGTAAGGCCTCTGCAAGGGGCCGCCGGCCCGACAGCCTCCTGGCCACCCACGGGGGAGCGCGGGAGGCTCCAGGCAGCCCTCAATGGCCTCTGCAAGGGCCTGACTGGCCCACAGCCTCCTAGCCATCCCCAGGGGAGTGCGGGAGGCTCTAGGCAGCCGGAGAGGCCTCTTCAAGGGCAGCCAGCCCGACAGCTTCGACCTACTGAGTGAGCTAGCTCGTGCGGCCTTTGTAAGGGCCAGATGGCCCGACAGCCTCCCCACTGCCAGGGGGGCACCTGCGGAGGGCTCCAGGCAGCCTGCGTGGCCTCTGCAAGGACCTACCAGCAAGAAAAACCCCTAGCTTTTCGCAGGTAAGCGCAGGGGGTCCAGGCGGCCAGCGAGACCCCTGCAAGGGCTTGCTAGCCCCACAGCCCCCTCACTATGGGGGAGGGACCAGGCGGGATGCAAGGCCTCTCTGAGGGCCCGCCGGCCCCAACCGCTTCCCTGCCATCTGCGAGAGCGCGTGAGGCTCCAGGCGGCCCGCGCAGCCTCTTCGGCTCGGCTAAGTTGACGGGGGGGGGGGCGCTCCCATCCGCATAGGGCTCCTGAGACCCATCGGACCACCCCCAATCTGCCGGAGGCCCTGCTCTCCATCGGCCTTCCTTGGCGGCAGGCCCTGGCTGTAACCGGCATGTCCGCAGGCGGCGCGAAATGGCAGCAGCTCCCCCAAAGGCAGGCTCCGGGGTGCCTAAAATGGTGGACACTGAGTTCCAAGCGGCCCGGGAAGGCCTAGTGCCAGGCAAGAGGCTTGGTAGAAGTCGGCGGAGGCCGCGACAATCTCTGATAGGCCAGATAAGGAGCCGGGGTGATTGCTCGTGTGCCAGAAGTCTCACCGGCTGGAGCAATAGGCACGGAGCCGCAGTAGGCCCCAAAGCGCCGAAGAGGGCCTCACAGCCAAGCTGCGAACACGGCCAGCCTCCCCAGGGCCTGAATCCATCACCCCCCAGCCATACTTGACAGCAGCAGCGGATGGTAGAGGAAGCCAGGAGCAGCGGAAACATTTCGTTCTCACCCCCTCCTGGAAGGGAAGCGAGGGGAGGCTCAGAGGCCCCCAGGACTCAGGTAGGAGGCATATGGCAGGGCAGAAGTACAGTAGCCGCGGGCCTGGGCCCTTGGCTAAAGGACAGGAAACCTGAGTTCACGGCTGCTGCTGAGGCGGGGGGGGGGGTCCTGTCAACCTCAAAGGCCCAGTAATCCTCCAGACACGTCTTCCAAGAGGACTTCTAGAACAGAGATTTGGCTACCGAACAGTCTCAGACTGTCTCTGACTCACAGTCTCTGAGTCGGAAACTGGATATGGGGGCTCCTTAGGGGGGTTATATACCTAACTAATTAATTATTAATTTGAATCAGTCCAATCAGAGTGTGGATAGGTTGAACCCATACAAGGATTCTATCTCCACCCTTAGTGAGAATAGAGGTTTCCCTATCTGACAGCTCCTTAAATACCTCACTGTCAGACAGCTCAGTCAATGAGCATCCAGGGTAGCTCCCTCTTCTGGCACGGAGCTGAATACGTAACATTCCTTCCCACCACATTCACACATGCGTATTCTTGCAAATATGTCAGCTGATGCTGGATTCAGGTGGAAGATCTCAATTCTACTCCTGCTGTACTGGCATGGCGAGCAACAAACCAGCGAAGTTCCTTTCGCCGCCCCCTGAATATCTTCCAGACCACCACCAGGCATCAGACTGAGTGAAGACGATGATGGAGAGGAAGACAGGCCCAATTCCACAGGTGAGTCTTCCAGTTCCTCAGTGTAGACAGGACTGTCATCTTTATTGGTAGTACAGTTTCCCCTCACCTTTGTAGCAGGGCTTGATGGTTCTTGTTCGTCTCCCTCGGGCTGCGGCAAGGTATTTAGAGATCTTTGGCTATGCATCTGGTCCACATTCAACCATCCATCAATTCTACCCTGTAAGAACAAGGTCCAGTTACAGCCGCCACCCTGCCAGGTACCCATAGAGAATGGGAAGTATTACATGTGAGGCAGTTGTAATTGCCTCTAGACCAACTGGTTCTATCCTGATCAGCTGAGACAGGAGGATAAGTATATGCTTGTGTCAGCTGATCAGGATAGAACCAGTTGGTCTAGAGGCAATTACAACTGCCTCACATGTAATACTTCCCTGGTTTAAATCCCAGAAAGGGTATGGCTAGCTAATGAGAGCTAAAAAGCTTGAAATAGATCTATCCTACTCTCCCTGATTTATTTATCAGCTCAAAAACCTAACACACATATAAAAAAAGTACACAATGGAACTCATAGCTTTCTGTCTAGATGGTCTCTGGTGATGAGCCGAAAGGCAGAAAAGGAGAGCAGTATTCTTCCTCCCTTAATTGGGGCTTAACAGGGTGTTGTGACACACACACACACACACACACACACACACACATTTATATTATATGTTATGTTATGTTATGTTATATAATATAATATTACATTACATTACATTACATTACATTACATTACATTACATTACATTACATTACATTACATTACATTATATTATATTATATTATATTATATTAGCTATACCTGGCCACGCGTTGCTGTGGCCCAGTCTGGTTAAATGGCCAACCAATCTGTGTGTAGATCTACACCTGCACACATACACCCAACCACCATATAAGCCCCAACCTACCTACCTACTGTATTTTTCTCTCTCTCTCTCTCTATCTATCCCTCTACCTACCTACCTACTGTATTTCTTTCTTTCTCCCTCTACTTACCTACCTACCTACCTACCTATTATATTTCCCCCTCTCTATCCCTCTACCTACATACCTACCTACATACCTACCTACTATATTTCTCCCTATCTATCTATCCCCCTATCTACCTACCTGCCTACCTACTGTATTTCTCCCTCTCTGTCTATCCCTCTACCTACCTACCTACTGTATTTCTTTCTTTTTCCCTCTATCTACCTACCTACCTACTGTATTTCCCCCCCTCTATCCCTCTACCTACCTACCTACTGTATTTCCCCCCCTCTATCCCTCTACCTACCTACCTACTGTATTTCTCCCTCTTTCTATCCCTCTACCTACCTACCTACTGTATTTCTTTCTTTCTCCCTCTACTTACCTACCTACCTACCTATTGTATTTCCCCCTCTCTATCCCTCTACCTACATACCTACCTACATACCTACCTACTATATTTCTCCCTATCTATCTATCCCCCTATCTACCTACCTGCCTACCTACTGTATTTCTCCCTCTCTGTCTATCCCTCTACCTACCTACCTACTGTATTTCTTTCTTTTTCCCTCTATCTACCTACCTACCTACTGTATTTCCCCCCCTCTATCCCTCTACCTACCTACCTACCATATTTCTCGCTATCTATACACCTGCCTACCTACTGTATTTCTCCCTCTCTGTCTATCCCTCTACTTACCTACCTATTGTATTTCTTGCTTTCTCCCTCCACCTACCTACCTACTGTATTTCTCCCTCTCTATCTATCCCCCTATCCACCTACCTGCCTACCTACTGTATTTCTCCCTCTCTGCCTATCCCTCTACCTACCTATCTACCTACCTACCTACCTATCTACTGTATTTCTCCCTATCTATCTATCCATCCCCCTACCTATGTACCTACCTACCTACCTACCTACTATATTTCTTTCTTTCTCCCTCTACCTACCTACCTACCTACCTACCTACCTACCTACCTACTGTCTCTTTCTTTCTTTCTTTCTTTCTTTCTTTCTTTCTTTCTTTCTTTCTTTGTATCTATCTATCTATCTATCTATCTATCTATCTATCTATCTATCTATCTATCTATCATCTATCTATCTATCTATCCACCTACCTACCTACCTACCTACCTACCTAGGCGGAACCGGATACTCCTAGATGGTTCCGCCCCAGGCTCCTAATGGACCTGGAAAGGTTCCAGAGGGAGCTTGGGCCAATTCCTGTGACCCTGCCCCGCGACTCGACTGAGGACCTAGTGGCCGCATGGTTAAGTGCAGCCACGGGGGCCTTGGACCGAGTCGCGCCCTTGCGGCCTCTCTTGCGGTGACGAATCACCCAGGCTCCCTGGTTTACTGAGGAGCTTCGGGGGATGAAACGCCACAAGAGACGCCTAGAGAGCAGATGGAGATCCTCTTGCTCCGAAGTCGACCGAACACTAGTGAGAACCCATATTAGGGCTTACTTAGTGGCGATAAGAGTGGCCAAACGTGAGTATTGTGCCACCCTTATTGCATCCGCAGATAACCGCCCTGCCGCCCTGTTTGGGGTGACCCGCTCCCTCCTTCATCAGAGGCCGCGGGAAGCCCTTCTGCAAGGGCAAGCAGAGGAATTTGAATTTGGGAAAATCACTCGGATTCGGAATGAGCTACCCTCCATCGACAGTGGTCCTGTGGGACTGTCCGAGACTAGTCTTGAGGCTCCTTCTTGGGAGGAGTTTGACTTTGTTATCACCGAGGATATGGACAGGTTGTCAAGGAAACTTAGGGCGACCACATGTTTATTGGACCCGTGTCCCTCCTGGCTTGTACTGGCATCCTGGGAGACGACACGAGGCTGGCTCCAGGGCATTGTCAACGCATCTTTGAGTGAGGGGTCCTTACCTGCCGTCTTGAAAGAGGCGGTAGTGAGGCCCCTCCTCAAGAAGCCGTCCCTGGACCCAGCATTATTAGAGAACTATCGTCCGGTCTCCAACCTTCACTTTTTGGTGAAGGTTGTCGAGAGTGTGGTAGCCCAACAGTTCCCACGACACCTGGAGGAAGTTGATTATCTAGACCTGCGCCAGTCCGGCTTCCGACCCGGTCACAGCACCGAGACGGCATTGGTCGCGTTGGTTGATGATCTCTGGAGGGCGCAGGATAGAGGTTATTCCTCTATCCTAGTCCTATTAGACCTCTCGGCGGCTTTTGATACCATCGACCATGGTATCCTATTGCACCGACTGGGGGGGTTGGGGCTGGGAGGCACCGTTCTGCGGTGGTTCTCGTCCTACCTCTCTGGTCGGTCGCAATATGTGTTGACGGGAGGGCAGAGGTCGACCTCGAGGCCTCTCTTATGTGGGGTTCCTCAGGGGTCGGTCCTCTCGCCCCTCCTTTTCAACACATATATGAAGCCGCTGGGTGAGATCATCCATGGTTTTGGGGTGGAGTACCAACTATACGCTGATGACACTCAGCTGTACATATCCACCCCAAACCACCCCAACGATGCCGCCGAAGTGCTGTCCCGGTGTTTGGAAGCCATACGGATCTGGATGGGTGGTAACAAACTCAAGCTCAACCCTGCCAAGACTGAGTGGCTGTGGTTGCCGGCACCCCGGTTCAGCCAGATTACTCCAACTCTGGCCATTGGGGGCGAAACACTGGCCCCCGTTGAGAGGGCGCGCAATTTGGGTGTCCTCCTGGATTCCCGGCTGTCCTTGCAGGACCATGTGGTGGCGGTGGCCAGGGGGGCGTTTCATCAGGTACGCCTGATGCGCCAATTGCGCCCCTTACTGGACCGGGCTGCCCTTCGCACAGTCACTCAAGCTCTCGTGACGTCCCGACTCGACTACTGTAATGCTCTCTACATGGGGCTTCCCTTGAGGTGCACTCGAAGGCTACAGCTAGTCCAAAATGCAGCCGCGCGGGTGATTATGGGAGCCACCAGATGCTCCCATATAACACCGATCCTGCGCGAGCTGCATTGGCTTCCTGTGGCCTTTCGAGTGCGCTTCAAGGTTTTGACAACTATCTTTAAAGCGCTCCATGGCTCGGGGCCTAGTTATATGCGAGACCGCCTCCTGCCCCATACATCCCTTAGACCGATACGCTCCCACAGAGAGGGCCTTCTCAGGGTGCCATCAGCCGGACAATGCCGACTGGCGACACCCAGGGGAAGAGCCTTCTCTGTGGCGGGTCCAGCCCTCTGGAATGACCTACCCCCTGAATTACGTACCATCACCGACCTCCGCCTCTTCCGCCAATGTCTTAAGACATATTTGTTTCAACAAGCCGGCCTAGCCTAACCTCCCATGGGGACTTTTAGATAGTTTTAAATTGGGTTTTTAAAATTTGGTTTTAGCGCAGGATAGGATTATTTAATAGTTTTTTAAATTATATTTATTGTATTTTGTATGTCTTTTAAATTTCCTGTGCGCCGCCCTCGGTCCTCTGTGGAGAAGGGCGGGATATAAATTTAAATAAATAAATAAATAAATACCTACATACCTATCTTATTTCTGCCTCTCTATCTATCCCTTGGGGGTCATCTAGTCCAACTCCCTGCTAGGCAGGAAGCCCTAAACCCATGATGGCGAACCTATGGCACGGGTGCCACAGGTGGCACACAGAACCATTTCTTAGGCCACTCGAGGCATTGCCCTGTCAGCTTCAGTTTGTATGTGTGCCCTGGCCAGCTGATTTAGGCCTTCTTTTGAGGCCATTTTTTGCCCTCTGGAGGTGGGGGAAGGCTGTTTTCACCCTCCCCAGGCTCCTATAAACCCTCTGGAGCCTGGGGAATGACGTAAAAAGCATGCCAAATGTAGGGGGTCATGCACATAGCATTATGGATGTGGCACACCTGTGCACATCGCCCCTGCACTCTCCCTGCTATTGGCACGTGAGCCAAAAAAGGTTAGCCATCACTGCCCTATACCATTTCAGACTAATGGCTATCAAACATCTTCTTGAAGACTTCCAGTGTTGGGGCATTCACAACTTCTGGAGGCAAGTTGTTCCACTGATTAATTGTTCTAACTGTCAGGAAATTTCTCCTCAGTTCTAAGTTGCTTCTCTCCTTGATTAGTTTCCACCCATTGCTTCTTGTCCTGCCCCCAGGTGCCTTGGAGAATAGCTTGACTCCCTCTTCTTTGTGGCAACCCCTGAGATATTGGAAGGCTGCTATCCTGTCTCCCCTAGTCCCTCTTTTATTAAACTGTATTTCTCCCTGTCTCTCTATTCCCCTATCTACCTACCTACTGTAATACAATAATACAATAGCAGAGTTGGAAGGGACCTTGGAGGTCATCTAGTCCAACCCCGCTGCTCAAGCAGGAGACCCTATGCCGTTTCAGACAAATGGTTTTCCAGTCTCTTCTTTCTTCAGTGTTGGGGCATCCATAACTTCTGGTGGCAAGATGTTCCACTGGTTAATAGTTCTCACTGCCAGGAAATTTGCCCTCAGTTCTAGGTTGCTTCTCTCCTTGATTAGTTTCCACCCATTGCTTCTTGTTCTGCCCTCAGGTGCCTTGGAGAATAGTTTGACTCCCTCTTCTTTGGGGCAACCCCTGAGATATTGGAAGGCTGCTATCATGTCTTCCCTAGTCCTTCTTTTCATTAAACTGTATTTGCTGTCAGATGGGTGATTCTTTGTTACAGTTTGGTTCAGTTCGTATTAAACAGTTTAAAGCAGCTGCCTGCCTCCGTTTTTTTACCTCAGAGAACAGTCCTGAGCAGAATTCTCCCCGCCCCCCCTCTATGGGCCACCTGGGAGTTTGCTATCCTCTGTGCCTTTTTGGCCCCAAGAGGCCGCCGTATGAGGCCTCTTCCAACACTGACAGTTGAAAAGCAGTTTGTTGGGCGTGGCTACAGGGATGTTAACACACATTTCAGTGGGTACTTTTTGTGTGTGTAATTTGTACACAACACACGCGTGCTAGGCACAAAATGATTAGCTATTCTATTATCGGAAGTCCTTGGCTACGTTGTCTGAAAGTTTGGTGTAAATCGGCCCAGTAGTTTTTGAGATTAGTGGATTCGTACTAACTATTTTACATTTTTATTTATATAGATTATATTATATTAATTATATTATATTAATTATATTATATTAATGATATGATATGATATGATATGATATGATATGATATGATATGATATGATATGATATGATATGATTATATTATATTATATTATATTATATTATATTATATTATATTATATTATATTATATTATATTATATTATATTATATTATATTATATTATATTATATTATATTATATTATATTATATTATATTATATTATATTATATTATGTGTGTGTTACATTTTTGAGCTGATCAATAAATAAGTCAGGGAGACTAGTATAGATCTATTTCGAGCTTTTTAGCTCTCATCAGCTAGCCATACCCTTATTGGGATTCGAACCGGGGCTGTATTCCATGCCAGGCAAGAGCCTTAGCCAGGAAACAGTATATCTCCTCCCTTAATTGGGGCCTTAACAGGGTGTTGTGGAACAATTATGTATACTATCCTCCTGTCTCAGCTGAGCAGCAACAGAACCTGGCTGGCTTAATGACTAAGGCTCTCGCCTGGCTTAATGGCTAAGGCTCTCGCCTGGCATGGAATACAGCCCCGGTTCGAATCCCAGTAAGGGTATGGCTAGCTGATGAGAGCTAAAAAGCTCGAAATAGATCCATACTAGTCTCCCTGACCTATTTATTTTTTTTGTATTGCAAAAGTTTTATTGGTTTTTACAATTTTTTTCAGGTAGGGTAGGGTAAGGTGAATCCCTGACCTATTTATTGATCAGCTCAAAAATGTAACACACATATCAAAAAATCACACAACAGAACTCATGGCTTTCTATCTAGATGGTCTCTGGTGATGAGCCGAAAGGCAGAAAAGGAAACAGTATGTCTCCTCCCTTAATTGGGGCCCTAACAAGGTGTTGTGGAACAATTATAGATATTAACCCTCCTGTCTCAGCTGATGCAATTGGGAGAGCCAGGCTGGCTGAATGGTTTAAAGGCTCCTGCCTGATATGCAATACAGCCCCGGTTCGAATCCCAGTAAGAGTATGACTAGCTGATGAGAGCTAAAAAGCTCAAAATAGATCTATCCTAGTCTCTCTGATTTATTTATTGATCAGCTCATAAAACTAACACACACACACACACACACACACACACATAGCTATATCCATTATTTTTTCATTACTCTTATTCTAATTAAGTATTTAATAACTAATAAGCCTTCAAAAACAATCTAAAACAATTTAAAAATTACTAAATTTCTACTTATTAATCATCAAGGAGTGACTAATCTTTTATTGTCAGCTTTCATTATCAACCAGTGTCTTTCCAATAGCGAAGCAGTATTATCTCTCTTGCCATTTGTGGCTTCAGTTTTTTTTGGTTCTCCTTTGCAAAGTTCTTAGAAATGTCTTTCTGTACTTTACTGTTCAAAACAACTCTCAAATAGTATTGTTGCCTTCCTTCTATTATTAAAAGCTGTTTATTTTTGGTTGTCAGACGTGCTTCTCTCCTCTTACATCCATCATCAATTCTTTTTTTCCCTCTTCTTCTTGGAGACCAATATGGAGCTCAAATTCTTCAGGTTCCCTTTTCAAGGTTCCCTTCTTTTTGCTTTTTCCCACCTTTGATCCATCAGTAAAATCCTTGTTATCTTATCGTTATCTTCAACTGAGAGGGGTATCTCTTTATCTTCTACATCTTCTTCCTTCTCTTTAATTTTTGGGGCCCCCATCTCTTCATATTTTGTTGTAATAAGCACCAGTTTTTCCAGTTTCTTATTGATTCTTCTATATCCTTCCAAAAGTTTAAAATTCCAGCCAAAATTTTTGGGTATTTCAAATATCCTCATCTGGGTATTGAATCATGTTACCAAAAAAAAGAAAAGAAATTAATCCCCACTGCCACACTGGTCTAAGGCCTATTTTATCTTTTCCTTTCAAATTAATTTAAGTCACAGGTTCTGTTGTGCTCTTCAAAGGAGAAGGGTTATTTAGGTATTTATTAAATTTCTATACTGCCCTTCTCCCTATTGGGACTCAGGATGGTGTACAGGCAGGTAAAATCGATAATATAAAACATAAAATACAATTAAAAATACATTAAATAGTTGGCCTGTCCTAAAACCCCTACTAAAACCCCTGCTAAAACAAATTAAAAACTACGCCAGGCCGCACAAAATAGATAGGTCTTCAAGGCCCGATGGAAAAGGCGTAGGTCGGTGATCGTCTGTAAGTCAAGGGGTAGGTCATTCCAGAGGGAAGGGGCTGCCACAGAGAAGGCCTTTAGTACCTTGAAGCGCACCCGGAAAGCCACAGGCAGCCAGTGCAGCTCGTGCAGGAGAGGTGTCACGTGGGAGCATCTAGAAGCTCCCAGAATCCCCTGCGTGGCTGCATTCTGAACTAACTGGAGCCTTCGGGTGCACCTCAAGGGAAGCCCCATGTAGAGAGCGTTGCAGTAGTCCAGACGGGAGGTGACGAGGGCTTGAGTGACCGTGCGTAGAGCGTCACGATCCAGAAAGGGGCGCAACTGGCGTATCAGGCGAACCTGATAAAAAGCTCCCCTGGCCACGGCTGTCATATGTTCTTCTAAAGACAGCCACGAGTCCAGGAGGATGCCCAAGTTGCGAGCCCTCTCTGCAGGGGCCAATGACTCGGCCCCAATAGCCAGAGATGGCACCAACTGGCTATATCGTGACACCGGAAGCCACAGCCACTTGGTCTTGGAGGGGTTGAGTCGAAGCCTGTTTCTCCCCATCCAGACTCGCACGGCCTCCAAACCCCGGGACATCACTTCCACAGCATCGTTGGGGTGGTCCGGGGTAGAGATGTACAGCTGAGTGTCATCAGTGTACTGATGGAACTCTACCCCGAAACCATGGATGATCTCACCCAGCGGCTTCATATAAATGTTGAACAGGAGAGGCGAGAGGACCGACCCCTGTGGTACCCCACAAGTGAGGCACCTTGACATCGACCTCTGCCCTCCTGCCAACACAAATTGCGACCAGTCAGAGAGGTAGGAGGAGAACCACCGTAAAACGGTGCCCCCCACCCCCAGCCCCTCCAGCATGATACCATGGTCGATGGTATCAAAAGCCACTGAGAGATCTAACAGGACCAGGATAGAGGAACAACCCCTATCCCGAGCCCTCCAGAGATCATCCACCAATGCGACCAATGCCGTCTCTGTGCTGTACCCAGGCCGGAAGCCGGACTGGCGCGAGTCCTGATTGACAGTTTCCTCCAGGTGCTGAGGGAGCTGCCGCACCACCACACTGTCAACAACCTTCGTAAGAAATTGAAGGTTGGAGACAGGACGATAGTTGGCCAACACAGCCGGGTCCAGGGAGGGCTTCTTGAGGAGGGGCTTCACCACCGCCTGTTTCAAGGCGGCCGGCAGAAACCCCTCACTCAAAGATGCGTTGACAATTCCCTGAAGCCAGCCTTGTGTAACCTCCCGGGAGGCCAGTACCAACCAGGAGGGACACGGGTCCAGTAAACATGTGGTGGCGTTCAGCCACCCCAGCATCCTGTCCTCAGGAGTCACAGGATCGAACTCTTCCCAGATAGCATTCTCAAGGCCTGCCTTCGTCAGCCCTCCTGAACTAGTCCAATCGGAGGCCAACCCGTCCCAGATCTGAACGATTTTATCATGCAGATAACACCCAAATTCCTCCACATGACCCTGTAAGGGGGCATCCCATGCCCTCTGGTGAAGGAGGGAGCGGGTCACCCTAAACAGGGCGGCAGTGCAGTTATCTGCAGATGCGATGAGAGTGGAGAAATAATTACACTTCGCCGCTCTCATCGCCACTAGGTAGGTCTTCAAACGAGACCTTACCAGTGTCCAGCCAGACTCGGAGTGGGTGGCCCTCCAACCACTCTCTAGGCATCTCTTCCGATGTTTCATCACCCTCAGCCTCTGAAAACCAAGGAGCCAAGGTGGTTCGGCCCCGGGTTGGAAAGCCTAGCCGAAGGAGAGAGTGATCTGACCGTGACAGGGGTTCGACAGCTATTTCCCCTAAACCAAGATCACTCAACCACTGGCCGGAGGCAAAAACTAAGTCCAGCGTGTGTCCTCCAGTGTGGGTGGGGTCATGAACTAACTGGGTCAGGTCCATGGCCTTCATGGAGGCCATGAGCTCCCGAGCTGTCTCAGATGTCTCGCCTATCGATGGCAGGTTGAAATCCCCCATGACTAACAGCTTGGGGGTATCAACCGCCATCTCAGATATGACATTGAGAAGCTCGGGTAGGGCTGCCAAACCCAACCCAAAATCCACTTATATATTGCAAAGTGCCAACACGACAATTTAACCCGAGTAATGAGCTTTTACTACCTAAAATAATGATAAACAAGGCAGAGTTCAGCTAATTGTTCTAAGAAAAACATGATAAATGCACTTTTATGCCCCTTCATTTTCTCCCCTGCTTTTGAAATATTCCGTCTAGCAACAATAAAAAAGAAAAATTTTCATATCATTTCTCTCTCCCTCCCTTTCTTTTTCCCTTTCTCTCCCTCCCTCTTTCCCTCCCTCTTTCTCTCCCTCTCTCTCTCTTTCCCTCCCCCACCTCTCTCTTTCTCTCTCTCTTCCCCTCCTTCTCTCTCTCCCTCCTGTGGGAGAAATGCGTGTGCTGGGCTGGGGCAACAGCACACGTGCCCACAAAGAGGGCTCTGGGTGCCACTTCTGGCACGCATGCCATAGGTTCGCCATCACTGAGCTAGACCATTAACGAGATATATATATAATGGAAAATTTGGATAAACTCTTGGTCTTATATAGAGAAAATATTATGGGGTATAATATTTTACAGGAGTAATGTATTTTCCAAAGATAATTTAGAATAATGTTATAAAACAGGAATCTATGGAGAATCTTTACTTTTCTTTTTACCTATTGAATAACTATAGAAAAAGATTGACTTTGATAAATACTAGCTGTTACTATGTGGAAAATAAGGTGATATGAAATGAGGGGGGGGGGAATCTTAATTTTATACACATACATTGGATGGAAAATTGATAATTATGTCTGTAATTCTAAGAATCGATGCACAAAACTTATGACCAAACGACATGTTGTACAAAGCTGAAGATGATTAATGTTTTCGTTTTTTATGTTGAAAATAAAAATTTATATTAAAAAAACCATGGTCTATTATCTTAATTTTCATTAGGAAAAATACCTTGCTTTCAAATAAGCCAACATTTGGCTTCAGAGATTAAGCTGCATACTTATTTAATGATTATACTGTACTTTGCTATAATGTCAACATTTGAAAGATATATGACTGTAACAGAAGTCTCTACCATCTGTGCTTCTCCAATTAGAAATGCAAATAAATATGCCTTTTACAGTAACATTAGTTACATTAACATTCAACATAATGTAGTGTATGTTTTTCTCATTTGAGGATGGATGGGATGGATATAAAAGTCTAGCTAGGACCTAAATAAATCTATTTGAAAAATATAGGGAAGATCTTGGAAAAGATAATCAAGCAACAGATCTGTGAACACCTTGAAACAATCAAAGGTTTTACTAGAAGCCAATATGGGTTTCTCAAAAACAGATCATGTCAGACAAGCCTTATTACCTTCTTTAACTAAATTAGTGGATCAGGGAAATACTGTTGACATAGTTTACTTAAATACTTAGAGACATTTCACAAAGTAAATAGAAAATAAATTAGATAATATGGTAAAATAGAAAAATGTGCGATAGGACACTACCACCACCAGATAGAATCATAACTGGCTGATCAATATGCAGCCCTCAATGGAATTACCATATTTTTCGGAGTATAAGACACACCAAAGTATATAATGCACCAAGGTTTTGAAGAGGCAAATTTTTATAAAAGTAGGTAGTTAGATAGAGGGAGGGAGGGGGAGGGAGGGAGAGAGAAATACAGTAGGTAGGTAGGAAGAGAGACGGTAGGTAGGTAGATAGAGGGATAGAGAGAGAAAAATACAGTAGGGAGGGAGGGAGAGAGGGAGTAGGTAGGTAGGTAGGTAGGTAAATAGAGGGACAGAGAGAGAAATACAGTACATAGGTAGGGAGGGAGAGAGAGAGTAGGTAGGTAGGGAGAGAGAGAGAAAGAAATACAGTAGGTAGGTTGGTAGAGGGATAGAGAAAGAGAGAGAGAGAGAGAGGTAAACAGTAGGTAGGTAGGTAAGTGGATATATATAGAGGGAGGGAGAAATACAGTAGGTATGTAGGTAGAGGGATAGAGAGGGGGGGAGAAATATAGTAGGTAGGTAGGTAGAGGGATAGAGAGAGAGATGGAGAAATACAGTAGGTAGATAGGTAGACAGAGGTAGAGGGGAGAGAGAGAGAGAGAGAGAGAGAGAGAGAGAAGAGAGAGAGAGAGAGAAATACAGTAGATAGGTAGGGAGAGCGAGAGAGAGACAGAAGGTAGGGAGGTAGATGTTTCCAGGTGTACTTATCCATGTGCTGGAGACGGAAATTGCTGACAACCTGCAGCACCTAACTTTGTTCCTGCTGGCACAGAATTTGATCCACATAATTCTCATCAACCAGTTAAAGAGCTTTCCAAAAGGAAAAAAACACCTTTTTGCACTCTGCAAACCTCCCCAAATTGGCCTGTTTTTTTTCAAATAAAAGGCATGAATAGCCTTGGGGGGGCTTTTAGAGTGCTCCTGTGGGGTGGAGGGACAAAAAAGAGCAAAAAAAGCCCATTTTTTGTCAAAGAAATGCATGTATAGTCTTATGGAGGCTTATAGAGTGCTGCTGGGGGCTGGGGGGGGGCAAAGAACAGCCCATTTTTTGCTTGTTTCTGCCATCCCCAGCCCCCAGGAGCTCTCTACAAAGCCTCCATAAGGCTAGACATGGCCATTTTGGTGAAGGGGGTGGGGTTTCAGGAGGCTAAAAATGCTGTATTCAAGTATAAGACGCACCCAGATTTTCAGCCTCTTTTTAGAGGAAAAAAGGTGCATCTTATACTCCGAAAAATACGGTACATCTACAGAGGAAAGCATGCAATGGAGTCAGAAGTGGCATTCAGGCAGTTCTGACCAGTTCAGGAGAACTGGTAGCAGAAATTTTAATCAGTTCAGAGGACCAGCAAATACCTCTGACTGGCCCTGCCCTGCCCCTTCCAGGAGTCCCCCTGCACCCCATTTTGGCTCCCAGGAGTCTTCAGGGAGGCTTGCTAGGCCAAAAACAGGGACAGGAGGTTGTGGCGTCATGCCCCCACCCCCCGTTTTGGCTCCCAGGAGGCTGCAAGGGGCATGGCGGGGGCTTAATGGGAGAAAGAAAGAAAGAAAAAAAGAAAGAAAGAAAGAAAGAAAGAAAGAAAGAAAGAAAGAAAGAAAGAAAGAAAGGGAAGGGAGAAAGAAGGGAAGGGAGAAAGAAAGAGATCAAAAGAAAAGAAGGGAGGGAGGGAGGGAAGGGAGAAAGAAAGAGAAAGAAAGGAAGGAAGGAAGAAAGAGAGGGAGGGAGGGAGGGAGGGAGGGAGGGAGGGAGGGAGGGAGGGAGGGAGGGAGGGAGGGAAGGGAGAAAGAGGGAAGGGGAGGGAAAGCTGGCTGCCTGGATGGATGGATGGATGGATGGATAGAGGGAAGGAGAGAAAAAGGAGAGGAAGGAAGGGCCACAAACCCTGCCACTAGATGCAGCTTTGAAGGATGCTTTGAAACAGCACAGCAATCCAAGTCTGGAAGGGATCTAGTCATCTAGTCCAACCCCCTGCTCCAGCAGGAGATCTTATATCATCTTGGTTATTTTTGTACCTTTAACACAGAGGACAAATTCCTAGAAATCCCCAGGCATTGCCAACCTCTTCCCCCTAGTTTAAAAAAAAACCTAGAGCAAAAACTTCATGCAGTATTAAAAAAATAGTAAATGGGCTGCTGTGTATTGTTTAATGGACTCCTAAATTGGCAAAATGTACTGCTAAATTGGCCACACCCATCCAGTCACATGACAACCTGGCCACACCCACAGAACCAGTAGTAAAAACTTTTGAATCCCATCACTGAGTGCCCATACTCTTCAACAACTTCATAAATGATTTAGATGAGGGAATAAAAGGAGAATTCATCAAATTTGTAGACCACACCCAAGCTGGCAGGAATAGTCAAGACCTTAGAAGATTCAGAAGGATCTCGGCAGACTTGAACACTGGGCCTTAGCTACAAAATGCAATTCAGTGGTGAGAAAGGTAAAGTTTTATACTTAGACAAGAAAAAGCAAATGCACAGGTATATAATCAGCAGTACCTGGCTCAATAGTAGTAACTGTGAGATGGATCTAGGTGTCTCAGTGGATAACTACTCAAGGATGAACCAGAAGTGTCTTGCAGCTGCCAAAAAGCCAATGTAGTCCTAGGCTGCATCAATAGTATCAAGATCATGTGAATAGCAAGTACCTCTTTATACTGCATTGGTAAGAGCACACTTGGAACACTGTGTGCAGTTTTGGTCACCACAATACAAAAAGATGTTGAGAGTTTAGAAAAAATGCAGAGAAGAGCAACACAGATGATTAAGGGACTGGAGGTTAAAGCATACTTCTCCCCATATAGACATAGATCATTTGAAGATACAATATCTGCTGAGTGCTGAGTTGGTCTGTTGAAGATTAGACAGGATAGATTATACAAAAAAGAGAATCAGACAAAAAAGGCAGGAACCCCCCAGTGGCTTAATAATCAGAAAAAGAAACTTAGGAAGTTCCCATCATAATGGATCAAGCAGTTAAAAGTGGTGGTGGGAAGTTTTGTAGCTTCAGACTTGCAATATTTTATTAATGTAACCTTACAATAAACTAGAATTAGTTCATCTACTCGTTGTTTTATGTCTTGTTTAGCTAGACTTGTTTAGCTACGTTGTTATCTGACATTCTTTAACTGGAAATTGTACCAACTGAACATGAAAACTTTTTGCAGGCAAAGAAGTGATCAGCTAAAGATGTGACCAGCTAAAGTAAATACATACACCTGTGTGAAACATTAAAGATATGAGTGTGCATATCAGAGGTGGGTTATTTTTTTACTACTGGTTTGGTAGTACTACTGGCTCACACATATGCTTGCACGCTTGCACCTAGAAGCATCTGGGTGGGTGGGTGGGTGGCCGGAGCCTCCTCCTCCTGCTGCTACTACTGGTTTGCCCAATCCGGGCCAAACTGGGAGCAACTGACTGGATTATGGTGGTGCAAGACAGAGGGGCATGGGGAGTGCTGATCCACAGAGTGGCTGAGGATCAGATGTGGCTGAATGACTGATGATTATACTGTATATACACAGCCCCTGCCTATGACCCAATATTAATATGTCCCTTGAGATTGAGAGGTTTACTAATTTGTGTTTCAAAACATTGTTTTACTGAACAACCCAAATTTGTCTGCTATGCAAATGAAAATCAGTACTGTAATTTGTCAGTACTTTTCAATATATTAATAAAATCTTCCCTCATGGAATCACTGAAGCCATGATAGAGAAATAGTCAGACATAATTAAAATTAATCACACAATTGTAGAGATTGCTAATAAAGAAATAATTCAATGTGAGTCATTTTCATTCCAGTCTTATTTATGGTAGTTAAATTATTAAAGCACCCACCTATTTTTATTTGATTGCTCTAAGTACCAACATGAACTCTACTTCAGTTAATTAATTTTAACTGTGGAAGAAAAATATGCACACACTGAATCTACATCTCTGTGCTGCATTTTATTCTGCAATATGCACACATATACAAAAACATATATTTTCTCATAGAATGAAAGCTCATGCTTCCATTACACATTCTGAATAGAAGAATAAAAGTCATGCCAGTAGCTTGAAGGTGAAAAAGGAGTGTAGAAGCCTTCCTAGCAGTCAATATTCAAAGACCTCTAAAATTGTCACAGCAGGATGTGCTAATCCAGTGCAATCTGAAGAAGTTGAAAGAATAATGATGATTGTAATCATGAAATGCTGCTTGAGAGAATATCAGCTGCCTATCTTTGCTTTCTTTAAAGCTTGCTAGCAACTTTCATAACCAGGGGGAGAGGGAGCATTTGGGAGGGGACAGGGGTGGGTTCCTGCCAGTTCTAGCCTCTTCTATAGAAGAGGTTCCACAAATCTACAGTGTCGTTTAGAACCGGTTCCAGCTCCCTCCCCCCACCCATCCGCACATCATCAAGATGAAGAGCAAGAGGAGGAATTCTGGGAGTTGAAGTCCACAAGTCTTAAAGCTGTCAGGTTTGAACACCCCTGGGGTTTTTTCCTAAAGGGTTAGGGGTGCAAGGGTCTTGTAACTTGACAGCTTTAAGACTTGCGTGCTTCAATTTCAGAGTTCCTGAGCCAACATTTTGGTTGCTAAACAAGAGTGTTGTTAAGTGAGTTTCACCACATTTTACAAGTTGGCCACGCCCACTCAGTTACATGGCTGGCAAGCCACTCTCACCCGGTCACATGGCCGGCAAGTCACTCCCACAAAGCAGGGCACCCCTACAGAAGAGGTTCTAAAAAATTTTGAAACCCACCACTGGGAGGGGAAGAGTGCTGGAGGCGTGAAAGAATGTTGTGGGAAATTGGGGGATATGGACACTAACAGAAACCAAAAGTGCCAAACCAATTATGTTCCTGCCTTCAAGGACACTGGCCCTAGGAAAGGAATTTACCATGGTGCCCAAGGGACAGGTCCCCAAAACATTGGAATGAGACCTGATGGGACTATTTTCCCAGGGGGGAGGGTTTTGGACATTGGGGATTGCTTGAAATATACGATTTTTGCATGTTTTTTCCTCAGAGCTTGCCTCATCCACATTGCACTCAGCATTCTAATAAAAGTACCGTATTTATTCGAGTATAACGCGCACACATGTATAACGCACACCCCCTAATTTTCGATTTAAAATCGGTATAAAATTTTGTTTCATTTTTTCTCGGCTCAGACCAAGCATTGTAAGTGACAAACGTTGTTGAACACGTGCGGCCATGATAAAAATCGTTGATAACGCGCACCCTCGTTTATAACGCGCACCCAAACTTTGAGTTCTTTTTTTGGTAGAAAATTTTGCGCGTTATACTCGAATAAATACGGTACCTTTTTTCTAACAGCTATGGAGTTAAGGGTCATTCTTTTCTAGAGAGCAGCCTATGGCCAGCCTGACAGAGAATGTATATGGCAAATCTTGCAAAGTGCAGAGACAGTTCCACTGATAACAAAGACACATATTTGTAAGGCCATGGTTGTCTCAGTTGTAATACATACAGTGGTTTTGATATTTCTTAGTGATTTTGTGGTATTTAAGAAAAATATATGAAAATTGCATCATTTTTAATGAATTTGTATGAATGTTCCTTAATAAGTCCTCCATTGATCAAGCACATCTTCCTTCTTTCCTTCCTTTCCTTCCCGCTTGGTAAGGAAGTCAACAAACAGTTAGCTATAGGAAATTGCAAACCCACAAATGAATCTAAGCTGTGGCTTACAGGTTTGTATAGGAGAGGTCTTCAGTATTGTACAATGGGACTGGCTGGAACTATACCAGTTCTCAATGAGTCCAAAAAGAGGAGAGAGATAGAGAAACCTGAACTTTAGCTCACATTATGAATGGCATCACAAGATGAAGTTAGATGGTAGGTTACAGTCAGAAGCAAGATTCACAGCCCCCAAATTCATGGAGTAAATCAACACTGCATGTTGATGTTTATTATTGAATTTTTAGCTGGGTTTTTAAATTAAGTTTTAGCACGGGTCAAATTCATTTAATTTACTTTTAAACTTACTTGTCTGTTTATTTATATTTTATTTTTATTCCTGTGCACTGCCCTGAGTCCCATTTGGGAGAGAGGGCTGTATAAACGTATGAATAAAGTAAGTAAAGTAACACAAGCTTGCTTTGAAGTCCCTCTTGGGATGAAGAACTCAATGGGATTTCTTCCAGTGCAGTTTAAACTTACTTCATTGCACCTTTTATTTCAAAAACTAGAATCAAGTTTCCACATATAAAATGTCTTGTATTTTATAATTTGAACATTAGTAAGAATACACAGAATCATTCATGCAACATACTAAGCCAAAAACAAACCAACTATATTATAATTTAGTTTCTTGTGTGAAAGTTAGATTAATTATTAAATAACTTCAGGTGTTTTTTTGTTTCTTTTCTCTCTATTTTTATATGTATGTGGGCTCTTGTAGTTATACTTTAACCCTGTTCATTTGGTACTTACATTATTCACTTTTTTTTTTACTAATCCTTCACATCTTTGCATTCTTGGTACAAATTATTATAAAGGAGTTCTGATTTCCAGAATTTGCATATAAGTATGGTAAGTATTTATTTATTCCACTCTAATACAGCTCAAGAATTCATTTTATGTTAGAAATCCATAAATGTGAGATCCTGCTTCTAAGCCAAAATCTGACTCCATAAGGCAAGTTATAAGTGGTAAAACTCCTATTTCCTTTTCTGATGTCCTATAATTACTTCAGTTCAGACAGACAGTACTTGACTTAAAACCATATTAAGACTGGACAATTCATTGTTTGGTGTGATTGTTAAGCAAGGACTACTTGCCTGTTTAAAGTGAATGTGTCAGCCTCCGCTGTCCTGTTTGCTTCGGCTTCCATGTGAAATGGGGAGGGAGAGGTTTTGCTATTAGGGTATGGGATTCTATGGTGCAGGAGAGTGATTTGCAGAAAGGAGTAAATTATCGCCATCTACTTTGCATACTAGTGGCTGGGGCCGTGCGGTGGTCAAGGTCAATGGTCTTGCATGCCATCCTGATGATGCTCCTTGAAGATGCAACCCACATGACACCTGAGGGGCTTGCGCATTGGACAATGGGGTGGGGGTTATTAGGAAAAGGGGGTTGGCTTTCGCGCCTAAACGTTTCAGACCTTGCTTAGCATCAATGCTATTCATTTCATAACCAGTAAAAGTACTTTTAATTCCATCCAAAATGGAGTTGAGGGGTTTCTTTCTTGGTTATTGTTAGAAGCAGACCTGACAGAATGTTCGAGAGACCAATGCATCAACAAGTGGGATAGAATCAAGATCACAAGAAGTGTTATGGAGATTCTCAGTCATCCAGGTCATGTTATCTCAAAGGTGCTTTTTCAAGAGGCAACTGGACTTTCTGGACTACCAGGCTGATAGAAAAAAAAACCCAAAAAGTCCAGTTGCCACTTGAAAAAGCAGCTTTGGGACAAGAAATGTTACTACAGCTTTATATTGCACTGATGAGGTCACACTTGAAATACTGCATCAAATTCTGGTCAACATAATTTTAAAAATGCTGAGACTCTACAAAATGTGCAGAGAAGAGCAACTAAGATAACAAGGGGTATGTAGGCTAAACCATGTGGTAAATGATTGAGAAAACTAAGTATGTATAGTCTAATGCAGAGAAGGTCTAGGAGTGATATGATAGCAGTTTTCCAATACCCGAGGCTCACAGAAAAAGAGGGGGAGTCAATCTTATTCTGCACCTGAGGGCAGAATAAGAACAGGTAGCAGATGGGCAGCCTATCAATTTAAATAAACAAACAAATAATATTATTAAAGAGAGCTTAACCTAGAGTTAAGGAGAAATTTCCTGACAGTGAGAACAATTCATCAGTGGAATGGCTTACCTCCAGAAGTTGTGGGTGCTCCATCATTGGAGATTGTCAAGAAGAGGTTGAATAACCATTTATCCGGAAACGTACGATATCTTCTGCTTGATTAAGGGGTTCGACTAAAAGACCTCCATGGATCCTTCCAATCTGTTATTCTATGTTGTATGTGATCATCAGAATGGCAACTAGGAGCATCTGGGAAATGGATAACAAGGAATAGTAGGGGCAGGGAGCATCCGTTTTTTTTTTGGCTCAAATAATAATTGTTGTAATTTATGTTATATTTTCTATAATTTTTCTCTCTTGAACTTCTCAATTTGCCAACTCTGCAATCCAATGTTTTTAATAGCTTGAGCTTTTCTTCCTCTTTCTTTTATAAATTGTATTTCATCTTTAACTTGAGAGGGTCTTTCTAAACTGAAAAAACTGATATTCTGTTTTATTGAAGAAATATTAATCTTTTACAGTATAGATGCCCTTTGCTCTGTGAATCAGACAGTGTTGTAGAAATAAAGTAAAAAATATCACACCCCAATCTACATTATTACATACTAGGGTTAGGAAAATGCCAAGTGAGGAAAACCTATCTTGGCAGCAGCAATTACCAAACTGTTAACCAAAAGGAGAAGGCATGTCTTCAGGATGATGACCTGGAGGGCTTCTGACAAAGGAGGATTGAGGCCTTCAATCTGCTATTGTATGGATTAGCCATTTTGCTATGTAAGGATTGGGGAAATTGAGTCATAAACATCTGGGAAAAGCAGTAGAGTTAGGGTTGGACAAGATTAGCCTGCTGGTCACCTATAGACCCAGTCTCTTTTTTGCAGCCTCTAGAAATACCAGGGTTGTTTTGTTAAAAGAAATGCTTTAAATAAGATGGTGGTTTGAATAGGGTGGCTTTAAATAAGACTCTGATGATTCAATTAAAGATTGTGGTAAAATTTTATAAATATTATTTATAAAGAAATATATTCAACATACCATACTTTTTAACCCTTACATTTTAATAATTAGAAAAGGAGGTGAGGATCTTGTTGGACTAGCTAATTCTCATATAGTGATGTTTTGATTAATATAATTTGAATGTAATCATGGGATCGTACTATGGGATAGTATTTGCCCAGAATCAAACTGACTCATAGCTTGTTGGTTTTTAGGAAGCTATTAAAAATTGGCTATACCAGCAGCAGTGGGTGATGGGAGATTGTAATATTGCTCCCTTCCTCTCCATTAGGAGAACTAAAATCAGCTGAAGACACAAGGAATAAATATGGAATGGTGGCCATATCTACAAATTAAAACAAGATTTTAAAAAGATTGGGAACAATATGGAATATACGAGAAACAAATGGAATTAGATTAAATATTACTAGGAACAGGAGGAAAAAATATTACTAAATTATATACTTTTCTTTTAAAATATAAAATGGAGGAAGAGATGGTATAGGGTGTTAGGGAAATCCTCGTTAGGAGACTGAAAGTGCGTAGCGAAATGTAGCAAGAGAGATGTTGCTGAACACCCACACTAGCAGTCACAGACACTGAACTGTAAAACAAAGAGAATGAAAGTTGAAAAGAAAATGAGGTTGTTTCCATTCCCATCCAGAGACCTATGAGCAGCTTGAATGTATATAAATTAAAACTGAGTTGACTTTTTTTGAAAAATGAGTTCTAAATCAGCATTCTAATGGAACTATTGAACAAGTAGGTCAAATGCCGTGTTTCCCCGAAAATAAGGCAGGGTCTTATTTTCTTTTGACCCCTGAAATAAGAGCTTGGCCTTGTTTTCGGGAAGGTCTTATTATTTTTGAGGTGCAGGAGGCAGCGAGCGTGGTCACTCATGGCTGCTGCTGTGTTGCAATATTTTGGGGGAGGGCTTATTCTTGGGGAAGGGCTTATTTTAGCACATGCGCTCAAAAGCCCAATTCGGCTTATTATCCAGGGAAGTCTTATTTTCAGAGAAACAGGGTAGTTGTTTCAATTATACACATTAAAGTTTCGGCTGGTAGATATATTCTTCTGTCTTATGAACATTCTTACTTGTTTCAATATTCTGCAGTTTATAAAAACCGATACTATATCCCAAAAAAAAAAATTAGAGCCTTTTGTTTCTCTTATCAGCATATTTTTGCTCACCTGCATTCCATTCTATGTCCAACCCATCCCTCTCTCTCTTTCTTACTTACTCACTAACTCACTCACTAACTTCAAACATTTAATGCCCCTCCCCCCTCCTAAGTGTCTTTAAACTTAATTTATGGCCATTGTTTGAGCATGAAATCCATATTAGATTCACAATAAGTTATACACAAAACTAATTCACAAATGAAATCATAACATTTTGGAAACCACTGTCCATTTGAAGTATTAATTTGGAGTAGTAGATACATAGTGATTTTTAGTCCTTTTAGGAATTGGGAATAAACCACCATTGGCTTATTTCATGTTGGTAAAATCCATTGCCTTGTTCCCAAAAACAGGTAATTCCTTGTTCATCTCAGGTCTTAAAATTTGCTCTAGGAAGTGAACAGAAGGAGGATCTCCCCTCATTGCATGAAGTTTGATTTCTTTGCTATCTTTCTAGACTAGAGGTGTCAAATTCTATTTCATTGAGGGCCTCATCATCATTATGGTTGCCCAGTTGCATGTAAGACTGTGACTCACAGTGGCCAGGTGGGCTTGGCTGGATGTTATAGCTGGGTCACAGTGACTAAGTGGGTGTTGCTGGGTGGGCGTGGTCACCTCGACGCTGCTCACTGGATACAGCTGACTTGGGACAGTTGGGTCAGGATGGAACAAGTTGCACCAGCTAACTATACATGGGGACAATTTGGTGCCCCACAAGCACCTTGCCTCCCCAAATTGCTAGCAGTCAGATGCACACATTGCATTCTACGTTTGGTGGCTTTTATTCACAGAGGAAGGAGAGAGCCTTCTCCCCAAGCTGAGGCATGATTGACAATTTGCAAGCTCAGATGTGGATAAAAGTCCCCAAGCTTGGAATTGAGTCCCCAAGCTTAGAATTGCATGTGCGCGCACACACACACACACACACACACACGCACAGCATATCAAAGGAGACATTTTTCTTCCAATCTCAGTCATCGCTGGTGTTTCCCTGTCCAGTGCCCCCCCTCCCCCCTCGCAAAGCAGAAGATGGAGGATGCTGCTGTGTGGGGAAGCATGGAGGAGAAAGTTTGCAGGAAGCAGTTTCCCCTGAGTCCAACTTCTGCCTTGACAGTTCTCTGGAGAGCAAGAGGAGGCAGGGGAGTAGCGTTCCCTGGTCCTGCATGAGGGAAGCTGGCCATTCTCAAAAGGGAACCCCTGTTTCAATCTAGTATAGTAAGGATGCTGGCTTGTTGGGGCAGACTTCCCTCATGCAGCTCCCCCACTACCCCTTTCTCTCTCCAGAAATCTGACAAAGGTACTGTCAAGCTTCAAAAGGCGCTTTGGCTGTTGCAACTGTTATCACTTCTCAGCTTGCCAAAAAACTAGGGGGGGAGGGAAGACGTAGATAGAACTTAGGTTCCAGACATCAAGATGCCAGCTGTGAGAACCAAGGATACTTCAGCAGTATTTATCAGAGCTAAAAGACAATACCAGGAGACTTCATTGGATGATGTCACTTGGTCTAATAGGGGAAGGGAGAAATGGCACTTTAACTATGTGGGTTTGCGTAGGAAATAGTTAGATCTCATTTTGCCCCCATTTTTGCTGAAATAATGTACTTAATAAAATGTTGCATTAAGAGATTGGGTCATCTCAGGCCTGCTTGCTTTGGTTGGATTTGTCAGTTGGAACATTGAACTTGGAGGAAATTACTTCCTGCAAACTTTCTCCTCTGTGCTTCCACATGCAGCAGTGTCATCCTTTGCCTTCTGTGTGTGTGGGGGGGGGGGCAATCCTGGGAGTGGGAATCTGGAGGTCTCCCTGAGCGGGTGCCTGGCCATCCTTCTTAAGGCTGCTGCTGTGCTCGCTCTCCTTGGCCAAGTTGCTTATGGTGAGTGTAGGAGGGCAAAGTGTGTGGTTCAGAGGGAGGCCCTGTCACTCTCCATGTGAGGAGACCCAGCTTTGTAAGCAAAGCATCCTCAGCAATAGGATGGGAGACCAACAGGAGAGGCCAGGAGGAGGGGGCAAGGGGATGGTGAAAGGACCAAGTGCTAAGGCAGGATTTCCCTCAGACCCTCCCGCTGTATCATTCCAATCTCCCTCCTTCCTTCCTTCTTCTCATTCCCATCTCCTTCCTTTTTTTCCTTCTTCCCTCCCCCCTTCTTCTGCAAATTGACCACATTCTGGCCCAGGTGGCCACCAAGAAGTTCTAGATCAGTGCATAGTAGATCTCCAGCAGCTGAGCCACACCCACAACTAGGACCTCTGCCACCTTCATGGCTCACTCACTGCCTGGCCTTGCCTATTGGCCCCGCAGCCCACAAGCTCTTCCCTTTCACTGGGGATGCCAGCCCTACACACTTGCTGCCTGTGTGCATGCCCAGGGGAATTGCCCAGCCAAGCTGAGGTAGGCTAGGGCCAAGGCGTTGGGGGGGAGGCCTCTCACTGTCTCCAGATCTAACCACATCGTAGGCCAGACCTGACCTGCAGGCCTTGAGTTTGCATGTCTGTTATAGACACTCTTTTAAAAATTATTTCATGGGCAATTGTGTAAAGGGATTTGAACTTGTTTGATATCTGTAGATACTACTTTTTGTGCCAAAGGAGATTTGCAAATTATATACAATCTACAATAAAAATAGAGCTGGAAGTGACCTTTGAGGTCATCTAGTCCAATCCCCTGCTTAAGTAGAAGACCTTACACAATTCCAGACAAGTGACTGTCCAGTTTCTTCTTAAAAACCTCCAGTGATGAATCACCCACAACTTCTGAAGGCAAGCTGTTCCACTGGTTAATTGTTTCCACTATTAGGAAGTTTCTCCTTAATTCCAGGTTGCTTCTCTCCTTGATCAGTTTCTATTCATTGTTTTCTTGTTCTGCTCTCTGATGCTTTGGAAAATAAGTTGACCCCATCCTCTTTGTGGCAAATTCTAGAATACTGCTATCATGGCCCCCCAGTCCTTCTTTTCTCTTGATTACTCAAATCCAAATCCGTTCTTCATATGTTTGTGTTGCCAGGGCTTTAATCACTTTAGTTTGCACTTTGCACTTTTTCCAAAGTCTCAACATCTTTGTGGTAATGTGGTGACCAAAACTGAATATAGTATTCCAGATGTGGCCTTACCAAGGCTTTTTAAAGCAGTACTAATAGTTCACATGGTTTTGATTCTATGCCTCTATTAAACCAAGGATTGCATTAACTTTTTTGGCTGCTGCCACACATTGCTGGCTCATGTTTAAGTGATCATCCACTAGGACTCCAAGGTCTCTCTCACAGTTCTTGTTTTTGAGCTAGGTTTCACTTAATCTGTACTTGTACCTTTGTTTTTTCCTGTCCAGGTTTAAACTTCACTTTTCTCCACATTAAATTTCATTTTGTTGGATAGGGTCAACAAAATGATAGACCATTATTCAAGTCTATCAAGATCTTTTTGGATCCTCAGCTGTTTCTGCCAATTTAGTGATTTATATTCGTGAAGATCAGATACATGTTCTATAACATGATAGCAGATTGAGACATGATAGCAGTGTTCCAATATCTCAGGGGTTGCCACAAAGAAGAGGGAGTCAAACTATTCTCCAGGGCATCTGAGAGTAGAACAAGAATGCTTGGAAAATAATCAAGGAGAGAAGCAACTTAGAACTGAGGAGAAATTTCCTGAGAGTTAGAACAATTAATCAGTGGAACAGCTTGCCTCCAGAAGTTGTGAATGCCCCAACACTGAAAGTCTAAGAAGATTTGGATAGCCATTTGTCTGAAATGGTATAGGGTTTCCTGCCTAGGCAGGGGGTTGGACTAGAGGACCTACAAGGTCCCTTCCAACTCTGCTATTGTATAACCATTTTCTTGCTGATTTTAATTTTTATTTCTAGTCTGCCTTTTACAGTTATGATTTTGGTAGGTTGGCTATAGTTTTTTTGTGTGTGAAAGCTGATGCAAAGGATGAATTAAGCAGTTTTCTCTGCTGCCTGTTACTTCCTTGCCATTTTCTCTCAAGTGGATCTACTGTTTTCTTGACTTTCTTCATTATTTATATGTTGAAAGATTTTTTTTAATTACCTTTGACTTTTGTTCAAAATAATATCCATTTTTTGGTTTGGTTAATTTTGTACATTTTCAGGTGAAATAAACTTTTGCTTTTTCATATTCTGAATTCTTCTTACATTGACATTGAATTCTTCTTAGAAGAATTCACAAACACTATTTTTTCACAAAACAAAAAGGCTTCATCTACACATAATGATATAATTTTCTATAATTACATATAGAGATGCAAAAATAGTTTTTAACATAGAAGAGGAGGAGGAAGAGGAACAAGAGGGACAGGAATAGGAAAGGGGTCTACAGCAACTCACCATGGCGAATTTGCCACAGTCAAGTTGGTGCAGCCAACTTGCCACAGCCAACTCAGTATGGGACAACTTGCTATGGGATAAGAGTTACAGTAATATCAAAGAAATAGTGAAATAGAATCATTAAAGAAACTATGCCAAAAGAGGGAATAAAATGAAATATGAATGACAAAAATTAAAATATTTGTAACTATTTTAAATAATTAAATTGAATAGTTGAATTGTTCCGCAGTGAATTGTTCTGTGGTTAATTGGCCATGGCAAGTTGACCATGGTATATTGGCCATGGTGGGTTGGTTGTGGCGAGTTGGGAGAATAATGGTGGGGGGGTTATTGGGTTTGTACCAATGTCTAAGGAGAAGGAAACAGATTTCATAAGGTGGAAAAAGAAATAAAGAATGTTTTACAATAATTAAAAAGTAAAAGAATAAAGAATAAATATAAATTATTATTAAACATTAGGTAAAATAATTGAAAAAAATGTTCAAGAGATGGACAGACCAAAGATTGGACACAGTATTTGAGACTGGTCTGACCAAATAAAAATAAAGTGCAATGTTTTCCTTCCATGCTTTGAAAATCACCGTTCTATTATACAACTTAAAGCTGTATTTGCATATTTTGTAGCTTTTGATATTTAATATTTTAATCCTTCATTTGCAATCAACCATTATGGTAAAATCTATTCTATACATTGAATTACTAAGACTTAATCCTAACTAAAAGGGATGAAATGATTAAGGGAATAGAAGTTGTAGGAACTTTGGGGGAGACTGACCATATCATGCTAGAATTCACCATAATGCAGGCAAATGTGACTGAATAAAGTGAGACCATTACTTTAGACTTTAAGAGAGATGAGTTCAACAAACTATTAGAGAGACTAGGAAGGATTCTGTGAATAGAATTTCTAGAAGGAAAAACAGTTCGGATTGCATGGGTAGCTCTGATAAGGGAATTACTAAAGATCCAAACAAGAAAAACAAAAGACACAGCATGGTTGCACAAAGAATTCTCTGACAAACGGAGGGACAAAAAGGACAAGTTAAAAAAAATGGAGCATATAACTAAAACAATACCAGAAAATAGCCCAAATCTGCACAACTGGAGTCAGGAAGACTAAAATGCACAATGAATTCAAGGTTTCTTTCAATATGTAAGGAACAAGAAAAGAACCAAAGAAATGATTGGTTCACTAATGGGAAAAGATGGCAAGATGATGATGGGTAGCAAGGAGAAAGAGGAGCTGACTAATTTCTTCTTTGCATCTGTTTTCACACAAAAGGAAAAAATAGCCCAATTCATCACAAGCAGCACAGTGGGTAACAGAACAGAAATACAGATCAAAATAGCTAAGAAATTGGTTAAAACACTAGCCATTCTAGATGAGTTCCAATCATCAAGACCAAATTGTTTATATTCCAACATTCTGAACAAAATCTTTCAGAGCTCCTGGAGCACTACTAGAGGACTGGGAAAAAGCTGGTATAATATCAATACAATACAATACAATACAATACAATACAATACAATACAATACAATACAATACAATACAATACAATACAATACAATACAATATAATACAATACAATAGTAGAGTTGGAAGGGACCTTGTAGGTCTTCTAGTCCAACTCCCTGCGTGAGCAGGAACCTTATACCATTTCAGACAAATGGCTATCTAACATCTTTTTAAAGACTTCCAGGGTTGGGGCATTCACAACTTCTGGAGGCAAGCTGTTGCAGAGGTTAATTGTTCTAACTGTCAGGAAATTTCTCCTTAGTTCTAAGTTGCTTCTCTCCTTGATTAGTTTCCACCCATTGCTTCTTGTCCTGCCCCCAGGTGCCTTGGAGAATAGTTTGACTCCCTCTTCTTTGTGGCACCCTCTGAGATATCGGAACACTGCTATCATGTCTCCCCTGGTCCTTCTCTTCATCAAACTAGACATACCCAGCTCCTGCAACCGTTCTTCATATGTTTTAGTCTCCAGTCCCCTAATCATCTTGGTTGCTCTTCTCTGCACTCTTTCCAGAGTCTCCATGTCTTTTTTACATCGTGGCGACCAAAACTGTATGCAGTATTCCAAGTGTGGCCTTACCAAGGCACTATACAGTGGCATTAACACTTCACGTGATCTAGATTCTATCCCTCTTTTTATGCAGTCTAGAACTGTGTTGGCTTTTTTGGCAGCTGCTGCACACTGCTGGTTCATATTTAAATGGTTGTCCACTAGGATTCCAAGATCCCTCTCACAGTTGCTACTATTGAACAAGGTACCACCTATACTGTACCTGTGCATTTTGTTTTCCTTGCCTAAATGTAGAACCTTACTTTTTTCACAATTGGATTTCATTTTATTAGATAGTGCCCAATGTTCAAGTTTGTCAAGATCCTTCTGTATCTTAAGCCTATCTTCTGGACTGGAGTGTTGGCTATTCCTGCCAGCTTGGTGTCGTCTGCAAATTTGATGAGTTCCCCATTTATCCCCTCATCCAAATCATTGATGAAGATGTTGAAGAGTACTGGGCCTAAAACAGAGCCTTGGGGTACTCCACTGCATACTTCCTTCCATGTATTTCATTTTCATTTCATTTTATTACATTTATATCCCGCCCTTCTCCACAGAGGACCAAGGGCGGCGCACAGGAAATTTAAAAAACATACACAATAGAAGATAGACAAATAATTTAAAATATATATTAAATAATCCCCAATCCTGTGCTAAAAACCAATTATTAAAAACCCAATTTAAAACTTTTCTAAAAGTCCCCATGGGAGGTTAGATGCAGTAGATGCAGTTCCATTGAGGACTACAAATTGAGTGCGGTTGGTCAGCCAGTTGCGAATCCATTTGGTGGTGATGCTGTCTAACCCACATTTTTCTACTTTATCTAATAGTAGGTTATGGTCTACTTTATCAAATGCCTTACTGAAGTCCAAGTAAATTATATCGACAGCATTCCTCTGGACAGCATCAATCTTCTCGAAGGGAAAAAAGTGGATCCAGGAAATTATAGACTAATCAGCTTGACATCAATATCTGGGAAAATTCTAGAAAAAAATCAAGCAGCAGATTTCTGAGCACCTAGAAATGAGCAAACTCTCTATTAAAATTTTAAAACCAACAACAATAATAGTAATAGTCCTACAAGTGAAACTCAAAAATTAGAATATCATGCAAAAGTTCATTTATTTCAGTAATGCAACTTAAATGGTGAAACTAATATATGAGATAAGACTCATTACATGCAAAGCAAGATAGTTCAAGCCGTGATTTGTCATAATTGTGATGATGCGTTGACCCTGGACTTAATGAAGCACAGTGGACCAACACCAGCAGATGACATAGCTCCCCAAATCAACACAGACTGTGGACACTTCACACTGGACTTCAAGCATCTTGCAGTTTGTGCCTCTCCATTCTTCCTCCATACTCCGGGTTCTTGGTTTCCAAATGAGATGCAAAGTTGCTCTCATCAGAAAAGAGGACTTTGGACCACTGAGCAACAGGACTTTGGACCACTGTGCTTCATTAAGTCCAGGGTCAATGCAGCCTTCTACCAGATTTTGGAGCACTTCATGCTTCCTTCCACAGATGAGCTTTATGGGGATGCTGACTTCATTTTCCAGCAGGACTTGGCACCTGCCCATACTGCCAAAAGCACCAAAACCTGGTTCAATGACTGTGGGATTACTGTGCTTGATTGGCCAGCAAACTCGCCTGACCTGAACCCCATAGAGAATCTATGGGGCATTGCCAAGAGAAAAATGAGAGACATGGGACCAAACAATGCAGAAGAGCTGAAGGCCGCTATTGAAGTATCCTGGTCTTCCATAACACCTCAGCAGTGTCACAAGCTGATAGCTTCCATGCCACGCCGCATTGAGACAGTAATTGCTGCAAAAGGGGCCCAAACCAAGTACTGAGTACATATGCATGCTTATACTTTTCAGAGATCTGATACTCTTCTATGTACAATCCTTGTTTTATTGATTGCATGTAATATTCTTATTTTTCTGAGATTGTGGATTTGGGGGTTTTCATGAGCTGTATGCCATAATCATCACAATTATGACAAATCACCACTTGAACTATCTTGCTTTGGATGTTATGAGTCTTATCATATATTAGTTTCACCTTTTAAGTTGCATTACTGAAATAAATGAACTTTTGCACAATATTCCAAATTTTCAAGTTTCACCTGTAGAATAAGATCTTAACTAACTTTCCTTATGAACAGCTATATTTTGAATTTTTTTTTCATCTGGAATTTGGAAGGAAGGTTGAGAAACATAATGAACCTGCTTTCTTCCTCATGTAGAAACAGTACCCTTGTCAGTCCTTCCTCAAGTTTTCACTTGGATTTGTAGGTGATGAATCTCCTATGGTAGATTCTGAAGCAACTAGTAATTTCATAGACATTGCAATTTCTGATGGTCATATTATACTTTTACTCTGGCAAACTTGTGGTGGTCAAACAAACCATCAGATGGTGGAGATGTTTCATTTCAGGACAAATAAATAGTTTGGTTACTATTCCCTTCTCTGTAGGGAATAATAGCTATCATTTCTCAGTTTTGTCTGCTATTGAACTGAGGGTCTCAGGAATCATTTCCAAATGTCCTTTGAACATATATTTTATAAATCAATTTAAGAATCACAGACCAATTAAAAAAAACCTTATGCGGACTTCACTTCCGGTCTCCTTAGACAACAGGCGTGTTTCGTCTGCCGCTTGCTTTCTCGGTGGGCTTCTTTGGAAGCACAGGGAGTTCTGAAGGGACCCCCTGCTGCAGGGTGGCCTGTTGGGAGCCCCCAAACTCAGTGGCGGCCGATGGGGTGCTTCCAGCCTCACCCCAGGAACCAAGAAGCAGAGGGGGGGCAAGACTTGCCTCTTCGCCGAATGGACTCCGGGAGGACGAATTAAACAAAGGAAGGAGTAGCTGAAATGCTGGCAGTGGAGAGCTTTTCCAAACCTCTTTGATCATCGACAAAGGAAAAAGCAACAAATTACTGTAAATTCTCAGTTCAATCTATTTAAATGGAGATTAGAGGGGGAGGTTTTTTTTCTTTAACTCCCCCTCGGACAAAGCAGCATTTAAACTACCTCTCTCCAGCCCGGAATGGAGAGAGAACAATGGCTGACTTGCTATTTGAACTAACTATGTGGAAAGGATTGCATAGCAATTACAGAAGACCTTCACTGGGCTGTTTAAAAAAGAAAAGAAAAACAGTTTCTACTTCTCTTCCTGTGAAAGGGAGGGGCAAGATGGTTCCTCTTTGTTCCCTTCTGCACTTATGAATGAAGGCTGCCTTTTGTACCCGCCTGTGGAACATTCTTGATGTCTTTTAATACCCTCCCCGAAGGCTTTCTGGGTCTCTTCTACTACGTGGATCCTCTGGAGGCTGATTACAAGGCTTTTTCTCTTTGATGTGCCTCCGTGATTTGGAACAGGGAAGAAGAGTCAACTTTCTATCAGCGGACTTGCTTGATACCTCAAAACGGCGCGGCCATCCACTCTTTTGATGCCATTTCCTTGCAAAAAAACTTAACTTCTTTGAACTAAGACAATGGGCCCTAAGAAGCCACCAACTGGTAAATCAACATTGCCCCCCCCCTCAGCAACTTCCAGCCCGAGTATGCAGCAATCGAAAATCACCTCATTGTTACAAAAAGAAGTTGCTGGAGAAAGTTCGAAAGAACTATCTGTTATGGAAATGTTTCAGGAACTTATGAGGGGTCAAATCGAATTGAAGAAGGAAGTAGCAGACTTCAAAGACGAACTCAGAGAAGTATAACAAAGTATAATGGGGTAGCGGTCATTGTCAAGGAAGGTCTTGAGCCGAGAGAGACCATTGTGCCACAGACCACCGGTTGTGAGTCCCTCTGCGTGAAGTGGGGCCTAGGGAGGCAGTTGGGCGTGCTGGTTGTATACCTGGCTCCCCGCTATGTAGCAGCAGCCCTGCCCGAGCTCCTGGAGGTGATCGCTATGGTGGCAGTGGAGACCCCCAGACTTTTAGTCATGGGGGACTTTAATCTGCCATCGTTGGGTGAATCATCCGTGGCAGCTCGGGAGTTCATGGCTTCCATGACGGCCATGGACCTGACCCAATTAATTCAAGGCCCCACTCACGAGGGTGGACATACGCCGGATCTCATCTTCGTCTCAGGCCAATGGAAGAGTGATCTGGGTATAGGGGATATAGTCATCACGCCCTTGTCATGGTCAGACCACTCACTTCTCCAGCTCGACTTTCCGACCGCTGCTCCCCTCCGCGGGGAGGCGGAACCGGAGTTACCAATCTGGTTCCGCCCCAGGCGCCTGATGGACCCGGATGGGTTCCAGAAGGCGCTTGGGCCACTTCCTGTACCCCTGACCCATGCCCCGATGGAGGACCTCACGGCCGCATGGAATAGTGCGGCCGTGGGAGCCTTGGATCGGGTCGCGCCCTTGCGGCCTCTCTTGCGGCGGCGAACCACCCTGGCTCCTTGGTTCACCGAGGAGCTGCGGGTGATGAAACGCCGCAAGAGATGCCTAGAGAGTAGATGGAGGTCCACCCGATCTGAATCTGACCGGACACAGGTAAGAGCCCATTTACGGACTTACATTGTGGCGCTGAGAGTGGCCAAACGCCATCATTGTGCTACTCTCATAGCATCTGCAGAAAACCGCCCTGCCGCCCTGTTTAGGGTGACCCGCTCCCTACTTCAACAGGGGGTGCGGGAAGCCCCGCTACAGGGTAGAGCAGAGGAATTTGTGATTTTTCTGCAGGAGAAAACCGCTCAGATACAGAACGGGCTACCCTCCATTGATGGCCCAGTGGGATGCCACGAGACAGATCTTGTTTGGGACGAGTTTGACTCCGTTACTTCCGAAGATATGGACAGGTTACGTGGGCGACTACGAGCCACCACATGTTTATTGGACCCGTGTTCCTCCTGGCTTGTACTGGCATCCTGGGAGGTGACACGAGGCTGGCTCCAAGAGGTTGTCAACGCATCCTTAAGTGAGGGTTCCTTGCCTGCTTCCCTAAAAGAAGCGATGGTGAGGCCCCTCCTTAAGAAGCCCTCTTTGGATCCAGCTCTATTAAACAACTATCGTCCAGTCTCCAACCTTCCCTTTCTGGCGAAGGTTGTTGAGAGTGTGGTGGCACAACAGTTTCCCCGTCACCTGGAGGAAGTTGACTATCTAGATCCGCGCCAGTCCGGCTTTCGGCCCGGGCATAGCGCCGAGACGGCATTGGTCGCGTTGGTTGATGATCTCTGGAGGGCCAGAGATGGGGGCTGTTCCTCCATCCTGGTCCTATTAGACCTCTCGGCGGCTTTTGATACCATCGACCATGGTATCCTATTGCATCGGCTGGGGGGGTTGGGGGTGGGAGGCACCGTTTTACGGTGGTTCTCCTCCTACCTCTCTGGCCGATCGCAATTTGTGTTGGCAGGAGAGCAGAGGTCGACCTCGAGACCCTTCACATGTGGGGTGCCTCAGGGGTCGGTCCTCTCGCCTCTCCTGTTTAACACATACATGAAGCCGCTGGGTGAGATCATCCGTGGTTTTGGGGTAGAGTACCATCTTTACGCTGATGACACTCAGCTGTATATATCTACCCCAAACCACCCCAACGATGCCGTAGCGGTGATGTGCCAGTGCCTGGAAGCCGTGCGGATCTGGATGGGAAGTAACGGACTCAGACTCAACCCGACCAAGACCAAGTGGCTGTGGTTTCCGGCTGCCCGATACAACCAGCTCACTCCATCGCTGGCCATAGGGGGCGAACATCTTGCCCCTGTGGATGGGGCGCGCAATTTGGGTGTCCTCCTGGATGCCCGGCTGTCTATGGAAGATCAAGTGACAGCCGTGGCCAGGAGGGCGTTTTACCAGGTTCGCCTGGTTCGCCAATTGCGCCCCCTATTGGATCGGGACGCCCTTCGCACAGTCACTCATGCGCTCGTGACATCCCGACTGGACTATTGTAACTCTCTCTACATGGAGCTCCCCTTGAGGTGCACCCGGAGACTTCAGCTAGTCCAGAACGCAGCCGCGCGAGCAATTATGGGAACCGCCAGGTTTACCCATGTAACACCGCTCTTGCGCGAGCTGCACTGGCTGCCTGTCGTCTTCCGGGTGCGCTTCAAGGTGTTAATTATCATCTTTAAAGCGCTCCATGGCTCGGGACCTAGCTATCTGCGGGATCGGATCCTGCCTCATACATCCTCACGGCCGATTCGCTCCCACAGAGAGGGACTTCTCCGGGTGCCGTCCACTAGACTCTGTCAGCGGGCGACGCCCAGGGGAAGGGCTCTCTCTGTGGCGGGCCCGGCCCTCTGGAACGACCTTCCCCCCGATATTAGAACGACTACGGACCTCCGCTCCTTCCGTCTGAAATTAAAAACACACTTTTTCCGCTTGGCCGGCCTAGGCTAGTCTCTCTTTCTATGGGGTTTTAAACTTATTTATAGCTGCTGGGTATTTTAGTTTAACGGGTTTTAGCACAGGAATAGATTTAATCTGTTTTTATATTATGTATTTATATTTGTATATTTATTGTTTTTACTTTCCCTGTGCACCGCCCCGAGTCCCTGTGGGGAGAGGGAGCGGTTCTACAAATTAAATTTGAATTTGAAATTTGAATTTGAATAACAGATAACAAACAAAGGATTTTGATGTTGGAGGATGGGGCGATTGGGTTGGGAAGAGAGGTGAAAGAAGTCCGAAAGGGAAATTTAGAATTAGAAAACTTTATATCTAAAATAGAATTTGAAAGAATGTATTTTTTTCTCAGGTTCCAGAACTTACCAGAGATTGAAAATGAAGATCTTAAAGATATCATGAGTACAATCTTAGCAGAATACCTTAAAAGAGATAAAAAACAGCTCTGGTTGGATATGGACCTGGCCTATAGAATTAATTCAGCATATGCTAGAACCCATAATGTTCCAAGAGAGGTACATGTTAAATTTCTCAGGAGGACCATGAGAGATGAGGTGCTGGAGGCTCAAAGGGGGGGGGGGGACCTTTAAGATATCTGGATAAAGAAATTACCATTTTAAAACAAATTCCAAAAAAAATTAGAGAAGCAAGGAGGAAATATTCCTTCTTGTCAAAGAAATTATACAATAAAGGAGTTTGGTTTAGATGGTTATTGCCAGAGGGAATGTTGATTTTCTGGGAAGGGAGCAGAACCAAAATCAAGACACTAAATGAGGCAGAGGCTTTTATTAAAAAACATTCTTCTCTTCTAGAAGATCAAGATAGTGGAGGCGGGGAAAAGGGCAGTAAGACACAAGATATGGGAACGGACGGGCTATGGCCCCACCTGATGGCAGGGAGGAGGGAGCAATTTCAAAAAGGCTCAGGTCACAAAAATAATTTTATTTGAAATGTATAATAGAAAATGGCAAAGAAAGAGAAGATTGAACACATGGTTGATATAATGTAAGAACTCTGTTTATGCTTATCCTTTATATGTTACTTTTAAAATTGTAAATCTGTAAGGTTGGGGGGAATTTCTACTGCCAGCATGGGAGCTACCAAAATTTTTAATGTACCCTTATACCCTTTTCCTGTGAATATTTTTAAAAACCAATAAAACTTTTTATTAAAAAAAACAAAAAACCTTATGCCGATGTATTTATTTTGCTTCCCTTCTAACAATGTTGTTAAATACTAGGTTTTGTTAAATGTAATTAAAGTTTTCTAATATTTGGCTACTGATATATTTCTACAATTCATTATCAAAATTTTGAAAGCTGTTAATAGATTTGAAGATAGGACAATTGCAGTTAGTCCAGCTGAGGTGGAAAGGGGTTCTCAAAAATGAACCTCATATATTCAGAACAAAGAACCCGCCTAACTGTTCCAAACATCAGTAATCTGATGACAATAAGCGTTATTGGCATGCCTGTTAAAAGATGGGACCCAATTCCTACAGTCAAAAAGTGGCTCAGCCACATCATCACACAGCTGATGATCCACGAGTGAAGAGCAAGAGAAGTGCAACTGAGGAGTCGGAAGCCTAAGAACAATCTGGAAACATTTTCAACCACAAAACCAATAACACAAGTAAGTACTTGAGTGTATCTCTTTCTTTGTGTTATTCTTATGTAAGGTGTAAGTACATGCAATTAAAGTCTTCCTTTCTGTGTCTCTTCTTTGTGCAGGCCATTCATTGGAACAAGGTGGTCAGGTGGTGGTGTTGAAGACCAGCAGGATAATCATCTTTCCTCTGTAAATAACTGTTTTGTTTTGTGTGCTTGTTTCATCCTAATGCAGTGCATGCAATTGATGAGTTCCTTTCTGTGTCTCTTCTTTGTGCATGCCATTCATTGGAGCAAGGTGGTCAGTGATGTTGAAAACAGTAAAGGACAGTCATCTTTCTTCTGTAAGTAGCTCTTTTACTGTTTTGTGTACTTATTTTATTCTTATTTAAGTAGTAAGTGCACAAAATAATAAATTTACTTTTTTATATCTTCTTTTTGTAGTTCATTCACTGGGGCAAAGAATTCAGTGACATCAACTTGGCCACTCCCACCTGGTCACATGACTGCCAAGCCACTCCCACCCAATCATATGTTCGCCAAACCACTCCCACCTGGTCACATGCCTGCTAAGCCGCTCCCAGCCAGTCACATGATTTCCAAGCCATGCCCACAAAATAGGCCACACCCACAGAATAGATAGTAAAATTTTTGAAACCCATCACTGATGGTAATAGAGATTGTTAAAATGGATACCAAACAAAAAAAAAACAATTTAATTTTGGAAAGATCTATGGGAAATTTAAAAAGACTGTAATAAAAATGCTGGATGTAAAATAATTTGGAGATGAATTTAATAAAACTCAAGTTTAATATTAAGAACTGGACATCTCCTAGAAATGTGCAACTGCTTTCAGCTTTATATCTCATATATACATTCAAATATCGTTAAACAGCATAATGAAGTATTATTAAGAAGATATCAGCAACTGGTGATGTATCTGATTCAAAAAGATATTAGAATTTTATTTGCTTATGATCCTTAGATACTTCAGCTATTTTGTCCACATTAAAAATGTGGCCTATTGAAATGCTAATTGAAGCAACTGCATAATGGTCATCACATTGTATATGAAGCAAGGATATTTTTAAAATTTCTCATAACAATTTATGAAGTGCTATCAAGTCGAGAGGGATCTTGGAGTCCTAGTAGACAATCACTTAAATACACCAGTGTGCTGCAGCTGCCAAAAAGCTAGGCTGCATTAACAGATGGATAGAATCAAGATCCCTTGAAATGTTAGTACCACTTATAATGCCTTGGTAAATCCTCACTTGCAATATTGCATACCGTTTTCATTGCCACAATATAAAAAGATATAGAGACTCTAGAAAGACTGCAAAGAAGAGCAATAAGGATAATTAGGGGACTGGAGGCTAAAAGATATGAAGAATGGTATGTCTAGTTTAATGAAAAGAAGGTCTGTAGGTGACATGATAGCAGTGTTCCACTATTTCAGGAGTTGCCACAAAGAAGAGGTGTTCAACCTATTCTCCAAAGCACCAAAAGGGAGGATAAGAAGCAATGGTTGGAAACTAATCAAGGAGAGAACTAACCTAGAACTAAGGAGAAATTTCCTGACAGTAAGGATAATAAACTTGCCTTCACAGGTTGTGAGTTGTCCATCACTGGAGACTGGACAGCTATTTGTCTGAGAGTGTATAGAGTCTCCTGCTTGATCAGGGGGTTAGACTAGAAGACCTCCAATTGCCTCTTAGCAAGAGGACAGATAGATTTTCTCCCAAACTATCTCCACCCTAGCCTGGCCCTACAAATCTTCCAGGAAGGCAACCAATGGTTGCTGTAATTGAGTCCAACCACCTCTTCTTCTCTTTCCTTTCATGAAATATGCAAACATGGTTTTAATTTGACATGTTCTTCATACATACATGTCTTTTTTGTACTGGTGTTTTATTTAAATTCACATAGTTTTGCATTTTTTGAGGGTGAGAATGAGGCCAATAGGGAAACTACAGGAAAAGATTATTATTTTTCCCTGAATGTATTCATTCATTTTGCTGATTCTTTTCAAAATATTAATCCAGTAATGTTTCACAAGCGAAATAAAAAGGTAAGAAAGACAGCAGCTTTTGAGATTTTAGGAGGAAAATAAGGGACAGAACTTGTAACAGTGCAATTGTTTGGAATTAATTTATGTCTATTGCCATCTAGTGGCCAAAGGCGTTAACATTTTGAATAATAGTACTGTTAAATATGCCACTTGGCAGCAAGTCAGCCCACCCCTATTCTAAACTTGATAGATTTATGTCTGTTAAGTGTAAATAAATTGTTGTTAGCTGAACTGTTGCAGGAAAAAGAGCACGAGACTTGGACTTCTCAAAATCAGGAAAAGTTTATTATGGCTGCCATGGTTCAGAAGCTGATCAAAGATCAGCATGCAATATTCTGAACTAACTCGTCCAAAAGAATAATATCATATTTATAGTTCAGTTTTATCATGGAGATTCTTACTCTTTCTCTTATTGGTTACATGATTGTCATCAAAAAAGAAAACCACAAACATATCCTGTTCTTGCTAGGCATCGAGCTGTTTCTATCTTGTTTAGCTTTTGTGGTTATGCCCTTTGTCTGCCTTGCAAGGGGCCCACCGACCAACGCGACCCATTTACAAGCAGGTGTTTGCGGTTCGGCGCATCCTGTTGCAGCTCAGAAAATTCAGAAATATCGTTAAAATGCACAGCTAAAAAGGGACCCCCCTGGGTCATCCAGTCCAACCCCACATCATTTCACTCTTATGTCTAAAAATCACTTTATGCCCTGCCTCATTTCCCCCCCTTCTAGACTCTATTTTCAGCTACAATTGAGTCTAGCCTATTACAAAACTTTTAAGACAACAATGCAAGCATACAATACTTGGCATGGCCTATGGCCTACATATTAGCAATGGCCTATGGCCTACATATTAGCAATGCAAACATATCAGTGAGAAGAAAGAGACAAGTTATACATATGAAAGAACTTTTAGGGCCTATTCTCTGAAGGTACCTTCTCCAGTCTCCAGAGTGCACGTTCCAGTAAATTTACATTTTTCCCACATAAGAAGAAAACTTCACTTTCTCCTACACACACACCTATGTTCATGAAAAAAGCATGGCTCGGAGGTTCTTTTCATTAGTCCCTGAGAACTGGACCTTCAAACAGATAATGGGAACTAGTGTTTCCAGAGGGAAAATGAACACAAAATCCTGTGGTGGATTGAATCGAGAGCCAATTTGGGAATTGGGTGGCTGAAATGTCTTTGGGCATCTTCCAGTAGGCAAATGCGTCTCCTGACGGTCACTAGTGAGGGGGGTGAAAGCAAGTAGGTGACCTTCTGTTGGAAGAGGTTGTGGACAGATGGAGACATAATTATAAATAATAATAATAATAAAGCTGAATTTATTAACCGCTCCCTCTCCCCACAGGGACTCGGGGCGGTGCACAGGGAGAATAAAAACCATAAATATACAAAAATACATACAATTTAAAACAGATTAAACAAACTCCTGTGCTAAAATCCCATTAACTAAAAATCCCCACTCAATATACATAAACAATTAAAAAACCCATAGAGAGAGAGACTACCCTAGGCCGGCCAGGCGGAAAAGATGTGTCTTTAGTTTCAGGCGGAAGGAGCGGAGGTCCGTGGTCGTTCTAATATCGGGGGGAAGGTCGTTCCAGAGGGCCGGGCCCGCCACAGAGAGAGCCCTTCCCCTGGGCGTCGCCCGCTGACAAAGTCTAGTGGACGGCACCCGGAGAAGTCCCTCTCTGTGGGAGCGAATCGGCCGTGAGGATGTGTGAGGCAGTATCCGATCCCGCAGGTAGCTAGGTCCCGAGCCATGGAGCGCTTTAAAGATGATAACCAACACCTTGAAGCGCACCCGGAAGACGACAGGCAGCCAGTGCAGCTCGCGCAAGAGCGGTGTTACATGGGTAAACCTAGTGGTTCCCATAATTGCTCGCGCGGCTGCATTCTGAACTAACTGAAGCCTCCGGGTGCACCTCAAGGGGAGCCCCATGTAGAGGGAGTTACAGTAGTCCAGTCGGGATGTCACGAGGGCATGAGTGACTGTGCGAAGGGCGTCCCGATCCAATAGGGGGCGCAATTGGCGAACCAGGCGAACCTGGTAAAACGCCCTCCTGGCCACGGCTGTCACTTGCTCTTCCATAGACAGCCGGGTATCCAGGAGGACTCCCAAATTGCGCGCCCCATCCACAGGGGCAAGATGTTCGCCCCCTATGGCCAGCGTTGGAGAAAGCTGGTTGAATCGGGCAGCCGGAAACCACAGCCACTCGGTCTTGGTCGGGTTGAGCCTGAGTCCGTTACTTCCCATCCAGATCCGCACGGCTTCCAGGCACTGGCACATCACCGCTACGACATCGTTGGGGTGGTTTGGGGTAGATATATACAGCTGAGTGTCATCAGCGTAGAGATGGTACTCTACCCCAAAACCACGGATGATCTCACCCAGCGGCTTCATGTATGCATTAAACAAGAGAGGCGAGAGGACCGACCCCTGAGGCACCCCACATGTGAGGGGTCTCGGGGTCGACCTCTGCTCTCCTGCCAACACAAATTGCGATTGGCCAGAGAGGTAGGAGGAGAACCACCGTAAAACGGTGCCTCCCACCCCCAACCCCCCCAGCCGATGCAATAGGATACCATGGTCGATGGTATCGAAAGCCGCCGAGAGGTCTAATAGGACCAGGATGGAGGAACAACCCCCATCCCTGGCCCTCCAGAGATCATCCACCAACGCGACCAATGCCGTCTCGGTGCTATGCCCGGGCCGAAAGCCGGACTGGCGCGGATCTAGATAATCAACTTCCTCCAGGTGACGGGGAAACTGTTGTGCCACCACACTCTCAACAACCTTCGCCAGAAAGGGAAGGTTGGAGACGGGACGATAGTTGGTTAAAAGAGCTGGGTCCAAAGAGGGCTTCTTAAGGAGGGGCCTCACCATAGCCTCTTTTAGGGAAGCAGGCAAGGAACCCTCACTCAAGGATGCGTTGACAACCTCTTGGAGCCAGCCTCGTGTCACCTCCCAGGATGCCAGTACAAGCCAGGAGGGACACGGGTCCAATAAACATGTGGTGGCTCGCAGTCGTCCACGTAACCTGTCCATATCCTCGGAAGCAACGGAGTCAAATTCCTCCCAAACAAGATCGGCCTCGTGGCATCCCACTGGGCCACGAATGGGGGCTAGCTCGTTCCGTATCTGAGCGGTTTTGTCCTGCAGAAAAGTCACAAATTCCTCTGCTCTACCCTGTAGCGGGGCTTCCCGCACCCTCTGTTGCAGGAGGGAACGGGTCACACTGAACAGGGCGGCAGGGCGGTTTTCTGCGGATGCTATGAGAGTGGCGCAATGATGACGTTTGGCCACTCTCAGCGCCACAATGTAAGTCCGTAAATGGGCTCTTACCTGTGTCCGGTCAGATTCGGAGCGAGTAGCCCTCCATCTTCCCTCTAGGCATCTCTTGCGGCGTTTCATCGCTCCCAGTTCCTCGGTGAACCAAGGAGCCGGGGCAGCTCGGCGCCGCAAGAGAGGCCGCAAGGGCGCGACCCGATCCAAGGCTCCCGTGGTCGCAGTATTCCATGTGGCCACGAGGTCCTCCATCGGGGCGCGGGTCAGGGGTACAGGAAGTGGCCCAAGCGCCGTCTGGAACCCAACAGGGTCCATCAGGCGCCTGGGGCGAAACCAGATAGGAAGTTCTGGTTCCGCCTCCCCGCGACGGGGAGTAGCGGTCAGAAGGTCGAGTCGGAGAAGTGAGTGGTCTGACCATGACAAGGGTGTGATGGAATTATATGTCCACAAGTGTCTTTCTATGGGCAAGATGCATTTTGAATGGACATTGTTCTTCTGACAGTAACCCCACAGGAATACCAGGTTCCTGACACCGCTTGACACACAAGGAAGGTGGCCCTAGGATTTCCACACCAACGGCTATAAGGCCAACAATGGGGAGGCGGCTCATCCCTTCTTTTAACTGCATGATAAAAGTCACTTTGCAGCTTGACTTCTGCTGCTTTGGTTCTTCCCTTGCCACCCTTTTCAAGAACTACTGTGGCTCTGTTCCCCCCCCCCACCCAAGATCAGACTCAACTGGAATGGCATTATAGGATGAAGGGCCAGCAGACAAACACAGCCAGCACTTTTGTCCCAATGCAGGGTCAGTCTGGTTGATAAGGCTTTGACCCAACTCCAAAATTCTTAACAGATAGTCTCCCTTTCTCAACTGCTGTAGGGGTCCATTCCCTCTTTGTTCTATCCCTCTGTTTACTGGGACGTTTGACTTTAGGTGTTGGCTTTGGCTTAGGTCCAGGGATGCGACCCCACCAATTAATAATACGTCTCTGGCGGGAACGGATTTGCTCCAATGGTTTTAAACCTTATGCATTGATCCTTTCCTGTTCCCTGAGTTTTTCAACATCCCCAGATCCTTCCTCAAGAGCAAAGGGGGTTACTTGGGCATTTTCACAACATTGGGAATTACCATTCAGGATGTAATCACTCAGCAGACTTATTGCCAACAGCAGCCAAAGCCACAACAAGCTCAAAATTGTCCCTTAGCAGAACTTCTCTCTTAACCTACAGAATCACCACGTTAGGAAGAAGGCAGGGGTTATATGTGACTTGGGAAAGAGCAATATCAATCCTAGGTGTTCCACAAAACCACCCCTTGTTTGTAACATACAATGTCCACAGACCTAGGACTAACACAGCACCACAGAGAACCCACTCCCTGGTTCCCTCAAACATATTTCCAGAGGTTTCGTAATGCTCTCTGTCACAATCAATGATTTTAGGTACAGCACCTGTCTTTCTGGGGAGGGGGAGATTCCAAAAGTAAATCACAATAAGAGCACTCACTAAGGCAAGAGATAATGCAGTTATGACTACAAATACTTGGCTTGCCATTTCCTGACAAGTGCTCAAATTTTCTAATACATCTTATATCTAACAAATGGAACGTTGTCTTCCTTCTCCAACTCTTCGGCCGTACGTTGAGAAATCAGCTTCCAGGGGTGATTTCAGTAAGGCCTCTTCTGCCCCGTATGTAGCCTGCCCATTGCCGGTAGGACAGTTATAGGGGGTGCTTCTTCAAGCGTACCACTAAAGGATGGGTTTCATCCTTTTTTTTTTTAAACAATTTTTTATTGGTTTTTACAATTTTATAGGAAAAGGGGAAGTAGTAAGGTATAATGATTACATTTTAGGACTTCCATGCCGGGATCGGTGTTCGCCTCCGAGGCTTCATACAAATACGTAGTGGTATATATATAGTGGTGAGAAATAAACATGTCATATTACATTTCATACATTCAATCATACTTTTTTTTTTAACATCCATCTTGGTTATAGTGAATTTCTAAACATAATTATTTTTGAGATCTAAGTCTCTTAGCAATAGTTCCTTCTTCTTCCTTCTTTTCAATGGGCAGAGCCGCTGCCCCCCCGTCCCCTCTTTTTTTTCTAGGAGTGGGGAGTGCTTTTTAAGAAAAGCCTCCGTCTCTCCTACTGTTTTGATTCTAACTCTACCCCCTTCCCAGTATACCAGCAATCCCTCCGGCATCAACCACTTAAACCAGATTCCTTTTTTAAATAATTTTTTGGATAGGAAGGAATATTTCCTCCTGATCTCACGAATTTTTTTTGGAATCTGCTTCAATATAGTAATCTCTTTGTCTCGAAATTTTAATGGTCCACCCCGTTGAGCCCTCACTATTTCATCCCTCGTTGACCTCCTTAAAAATTTAATATGAACTTCTCTTGGCACATCATTTATCCTAGCATATGTAGAATTAATTCTATAAATCATGTCTATATCCTCCCAGAAAAATTCTTTATTTTTCTTTGTAAGATCTGCTAAAATTGTACTCATTAAATCCCTAAGGTCCTCCCCTTCCCCTTCAGGAACGTTCTGAAATCTGAGGGAAAAAGACATTCTTTCAAACTCAATCTTTAACACCTGCATATTAATTTCTCCCATTTCTTTCCGTATTTCTCCTAACTCCTCTTTCGTCTCCTCTGCTCCTTTCTCTAAAACTTCAATTTTTTGTTTATTTTCTAATGTATTTCCTTTTGTCTCTCGCATTTCTAACTTTAAATCTGCCAAGTCCTTTCTAATTTCACGTATTTCTGTCATTATGTCCTGCAGCATCTCCTTAGTGGTTGGTTCTTGAGAGCTCTCTCCAGTCACTTCTTTCTGTAACATCTCAGTGATTTTGGTTTGTTGTTGGATCGGACTGGATCTAGCAGATGATGGGGCAGAAAGCGATTTTCCAGCGGGAGGTTTTCTATGTGCCATTGTTCTAATTTAATTATACAATAAAAATGGCATCAAAAAAGTGAGCAGTCAGAGAAGTCCAAAGAGCCGGAGAAAAGTTCAATTGAAGATTCAAATCCAAATTTGTAGTAAAGACCAGAGAAGAAGATTAATCCTCTAATTGAAAAAGGAAGCATCCACTTTGGGAGAGTCACCGAAGGCTAATTGGGGAAGAGGTGTAAAGTAAATTGTTCATTGAGTTGTTAACAGCGCCGTGAGACTGCTTTCACTGAGTCAGGGGAAGTTCCAATTAAGAACAAAGGGAAGCCATTTTCTGCTTCATTGTTGTGAAGAAAGTGAAAAGGAAAGTTCTATTTGTTGCAAAGAGCTCATTACAATATTGCCACTATAGCCGTTTAAATAACAAAGTTTCCAGTTTGAAGTAGTATTCATTCAGATGTCCTTTACGGAGAACATTTCAAAATGCCGCTTTTACGAGGGGGGGGGGTTTCTGCAAACAAAACTCCCCCATCTATTCTTCTTTGCAAACAGATTGAATGAATTAAATAACTCATAGTCACTTTTCAAATGCAGTGCAATCCTCCGTCCCCGACATTTCCGTCCGGATAGGAATTTTCCAATTATTCCGGCATCCGTTGGCGAGAGATTTCCCCCCCCCCCCGCTATCAGCTCTCCAGCTCCTAGGTCGAAGTGGAAAAGGCTCCCCACTGACCGCCGTCTGTGTGGGGATGCCCCCGCAGCCGTCCCTACGGTGAAGAGAGTCCCTCCAGGACCCTCAAAGCCCCCGAAGGGGCTCACCAGAGAAAGCAAGCGGCGGACATGTTGGCAAACACGTCCGTCGCCTCTGGAAACAGGAAACGAAGTCCAGGATGGGTTTCATCCTGATTTGCTCCCCAAGGCTCAGCAGTAGCTGGCTTAACTCAAGTTCAGTGGATCCAAATCTTGGATTCCAACACTCTTACTGCAAGTGGAGAACACCTGACCACAGTATATGAAACCCACTTGGATTTCAGATTCTTCTCCTTTCCAGTGTTTTACCTATACTTGTCTTCCACCTGAATATTATGACTAGAGGTGCTCAGAAATGGTGGACTGAGGGACACACAATATTGTTGGATTTCTTTTGCTTGTTTAATTCTCCCACCATTTGATTCACCCATGAGGCTTCTATTTGATCTAGGTGCTATATATGATTTTTCAAGTTAGCACTTATAACTGGGGGTCTCCCAAACATCATTTCAAAAGGAGATAACTTAATTCCTTTCCGTGGAGTACATCTCACAGACCAGAGTGCCAAAGGTAAGGCATTCACCCATTTAAGGTGAGTTTCAAGACACACTTTGTCCTTGAATAGGATTCTAGTCACTTCAAATCTAGTTGCCTGGAGTTCCCCTGCTTTAGATATCTGGGGCTCAGTCCCCTTCGCATTTCCAAGGCTGCATAAGCTGTCATTTCAGGGTGGCTCAGATCATCTCGGGTTGCTGACAGCCTTTCTTCTCTGTCAGCTGTTTTTCCCTCTCCTGATGGATCCGACCATCCAGCTTGGAGAGATTGTGCAGATTCCCTCATATGGAATCTTTAACCAATTTCATTGTAATTTTATTACAATATTATTACAATGACAATAAAGATTATTATTATTATTATTTAATTCCTCTGGGAAAGCACACTAGTTGTTCTTCCTTTTCTCTACTATTAAGAGTCTTCTTTGAGCACAGACTTATTTAGAATCAGTCCAAATGTTTATACTTTCATTATGTGCCCTTTTTAGTGCTCGTATTAAAGCCCACAACTTTTGCTACTTGAACATTAATGCTCTTTGTTTCTTGATCAGAAGAGCGATTGCATTAAGGACTTTAAGGCAAGATGGTTTGTTGCCACTTCCCTTTGCTTGAGCCCGGACTTCCAGAGCTGTGTTGCCTTTTCTGTCCACTTACAAATTGAAAAGTTTTCTCAAAGTTGGTAAGTTATTCTTACTTTAAATTTTAAATGCCTGTTTTTGTTCCTTTGTCCAAACAAAGGGCTCTTTTTCACCCCCCTTTGTGGATTCATAGAATAGTTTAGCTAGAAGGGCAAAATTTGGCATCCATTCCATCCTGTCTTTAGGTTGCTTTGTGCACAATACAGACAGGCACTTTCTTTTCCAAATAGCCTCATGAGCATGTAAAACTATATATTATCTGTCTGTGTAGACATTAACCATCTTCCCTTCTGCTGGTCCTCTAACTGGGCATGGGATTCTAACTACTGAACCCTCCTCGTACAATTCTTCCGGCAGGTCCCCTGGCCTCCCACTCTGTCTAAGAGCTTCGGCAAAGAAAAAAATGTGTTTCCTCTTGCCTTTTGAAGTTCCTTGTTCTCTGAGGTTTTGAGCCCAATTAATATATATTTTGTATGCTAATTCCACAAGTTCAGAGTTGTCTTTCATGCCCCCTCTTCTCGTCTTCTGTACATTTTTGCCCTGTCATCTGCAGAGTGACTAATGAAGATCAAATTGACCATTCTCTTATTTTCTTCAACCTCAGGATCTAATTTGGTATTTTGCCCAAAGGCTTAATAAATGCATTCTAGCAATTCCCTTGGATCTTCATCCTGTTTCTGTTGATTTTGATAGACCTTCCCTAAGTTCTTAACTTTTGTTTGAGTCCTAACAAAACTAAGGTCCAGTTTTGCAGCTGAATGGACTAAGGTTCCCACTCTGGTTCCTTCAGAAACCATGTCCAGTCTGGATTTTTCTGCAAAGGCTTATTCATGGTTCCCTTCACCAGGCTTCTTTTCTCTGGGGTTTATAAAATTTCCATCAGACTTTGTATGTCTGCCCAAGTAGACTGGTGAGTTCAGAAAAATGGATGCAAAAATGACATCTGGATTTCCTCTATAATTAGGAATTTGATTTTTCCAATTATATAAATTAGCCATTGAGAATGGAGCATACACTCACATCTTACGCTGCTCCCCATCAACTCCTGGCAATAAAAATTCCCTTAGGGGCAATTTGAGTTTTTGTCTCAACTGCTCCCTTGGACCAGGTTTGTGGTCCACTTGATCTGTCCCTTCGGTAACCTTTTTTGGCTTCCTTCCTCCTGGCCCCACCTAATGGGACCGTTCGTTCTTTCTAACCAATATTTGATTCTCCCTTTTGTCTCCTACTTCTTCAGTGTCAACCATTTCATATCAAAGATACATAGGTGGAGGGCACTGATGTCAGAGACTCTCTCTCTTTCCTTTTTTATAAGACAAAAACAAAAAACACTTACACACATCAACAAAGACAAACACACAAGTTAAAACAGCACAGAAACTAAATGTTGCATTGAGACTCTCTTTTTCTTTTTCTCTTATTATTCTCTCTCTTTTTTTCTTCTTTTCTCTTTCCTCGAGGTTTGTTACCCACCCTGGTAACTGACTATATATTAGGGTTTTTTTTCTAAGAGTGTTATATTCTGTCCACCTTGGACTACACACCTTACAACCCTTTTTTCTTCTCCTTCTTTGTTCTGGGGGGGTTCAGGGATTCTGGGGGGGTTCAGGAGTTCTGGGGTTCTGGGGTGTTCAGTGTCTTCTCTTTTCTATTTTTTTCTTGGATCTCCCAGTACCTTAATGGGCTATTTTTAAAGATCCAAATCTATAGAGTAACATGTATTGAAGAGGTGTTTGACAAACGCTTCCTTCACCACCCATGTTCTATTTCTAAGACACTGTCACTGACCTGGGGTGCCGGAATATCACGGTCGCCTTCAGGAACTGCGGTGACTTAACCACCCACACAATTCTAGAGCCTCATTAGGATACACCGGTTCCGTTAGGAAGTGGGCGCTATCCCGGGCTCAGGGGGGTGATCAGGCCCCCTCTTCCACTCTCAACCGAGTGGGCCTATAACAATTCCCTCAATACTTGCCTGCAGGCGTCTTCTTTTTCTTTCAGCCGGCGTTATTTATTGACTTGTCCTAGGCGTTATTTATTGACTTGTCCTGATCCTGGTCTGGTCTTGGATCGGTTGTGTCCACCAAATGCCCGAGGGGGATCATCTATTTCCTCCCAGAGAATTGTTCTGTGGCGCCTGGAGGTTGGCTAGATGGCCTCGATTGGGCCCCGATTGGTCGTGCCGTCCTCAGCGAAATATAACTCCAAGTCCCGGCGGACGTCACCATTATGTTGCAGGAAAAAGAGCACGAGACTTGGACTTCTCAAAATCAGGAAAAGTTTATTATGGCTACCATGGTTCAGAAGCTGATCAAAGGCCAGCATGCAATATTCTGAACTAACTCATCCAAAAGAATAATATCATATTTATAGTTCAGTTTTATCATGGAGATTCTTACTCTTTCTCTTATTGGTTACATGATTGTCATCAAAAAAGAAAACCACAAACATATCCTGTTCTTGCTAGGCATCGAGCTGTTTCTATCTTGTTTAGCTTTTCTAAGCTGAACTTCTGGCTTTTGTGGTTATGCCCTTTGTCTGCCTTGCAAGGGGCCCACGGACCAACGTGACCCATTTACAAGCAGGTGTTTACAGTTCGGCGCATCCTGTTGCAGCTCAGAAAATTCAGAAATATCGTTACAATGCACAGCTAAAAAGGGACCCCCCTGGGTCATCCAGTCCAACCCTACATCATTTCACTCTTATGTCTAAACATCACTTTATGCCCTGCCTCAGAACTATTTTTGGATACAGCTTCCAAAATATTTCCAAGAGTGTACTGCATTAGTATGCGCAATAGCCTTCCTTTGCAGCACAGGGCCAATATCTTCTCTTCCTAATTCCAGTATTTTAAAAATCAGAATATTTAAATATTAGACAATTAGAATATAGCACTTGCAAAATACTTTCTTTTAGTTGTTGTTTGTTACATCAATGGGTACTGAGCATGATTCTTTTCCTAGGGTAATATGCATAAAGCCTTTTACAAAAAACTTTACAACTCAGTCAATTGTATACTGTAAGTAATGCTGTCTTTTAAAAATTTGGTTATTTATATGTGTGTGCTTTATGACCAAAAGACAGATTAAAATTAATTAATTAGAATGGATTAATATATGGCATACTATAACCACAGAAAAATATTATCAAATGTGTGAAAGATATATACCTTTTATAATAGTTTCCTTTCTTAAACGGGAGGTGCCACCATTTTCATTCCACCTGAAAATAAGAAGCTTAAAAACTTAAAAAAAATATGTACAAAATATTTCATTTTTTTAATTAGAAAATTGCAGTGAAATCAAATGTAACATTAGAAACACCTTAATAACTTCTAATGCATAATTCATAGTCCATGCTAATTAAAGAATAATGATATAATGTTTATTTAATTTATACTTCACATATGGAAGTATTTTTGTCCTTTTTGAAAGACAACAAAAAATAGATCACCCCCAAACTCATTGCAACAATACAAAGTTGAAACAAAAAGCAACATAAAACAAGTGTAATATTTAAAATTTTTAATTTACAGTACATTTATGTTTCTATGCAGATTTGTCTAGCTATCCTGTCGATCTTGGGCAGATATTTCTATATAGTATCTCTGCTCAGAATAAGAAAGGCAAACGATGTTATTGACTTTTTAAACTTAACAAGCTAAAACAATATGACCAGATTTGATGAGCCTGTTTTCCTGGAATTGCAAATATGAACAGGCCACTTTTGCCATGGTATATCTGTTTCTTTTTTTAAATATAATTTTGTTAAGTAGTCAATTAAACAAGTAAAATTAATATAAAATAGTAAATATAATATTTAAAAATGTTTATTGTTTTTTTAAAAGAAGAAAAAAAACAGATAAAAAAAACAAAAAGGAAAAAAGCAAAGAATAGAAGAATAAACTTCCCTAAATGCTCAAAGTTTAGGGAACAAACAGGATGAACTCAAAATACTAGTACAAGAGGGCAAATATGATATAGTTGCCATTACAGAAACTTGGATAGAAGGATGCAAACTATTCAAAAGAAACAGACCTAACAAAAGAGGTCTTGGAGTTGCATTATATGTTAGAGATCACTTCCTCTCTACAGAGATGCAGATAACAAGGGATGAAAACCTTCTCAAATGTTTCTGGTGAACATAAAAGGAAAAGAGAAGGAAATTGCCATAGGTATATATTACAGGTAATTTAACCAAGCAGAGGAAACTTTTTGCTAATCAGTTAATCAACTTATGTAGGAAACATACCACAGTAGTAATGGGGGACTTTAATTAGTCTGGCATTACTAGCAGACAAACTCTACAACAAATGGGAGATCAAACAGATTACTCACCCTTCTAGCTGACAACTACATCACCCAAAAGGCAGAGGAGGTAACTAGAGGAACAGCTATACTGGACCTTATTCTTACCAATACAGAAGTGATAGAGGATGTTATGTCCTTGACCTGCGACTGGTCTCGACTTACGACCAGCCGCAGGTCTTCCAGTCTGCCGGGAGTTGCCCCAGCAACAAGAAGTAACAACCTGTCAAACCACCAGTCGCGCCTGATTGGGCAAGACGCGACTGGCGGGAAACCCGGCTTGGCGGCGATCCGGATTGGCTCCCCGTTTGACAGCTCGCGTATAAGTAGCTGTCAAACGCGGGAGCCCCTGTCTACCGCGCTTTTTGTGCCTGTATATATTTTGACGCTTACTCTTGCTTAGCTAATAAACGGCTACTGTTTTTGGAGCAAACCTGGTCTGGACTCCCTCTTTCCGAGAATCTAACACTGGCGACGAGGGCTGGGGCCAGGCAGAGCTCAGACTGTTTTAGGAAAATAATTTTCTCACGAAAATTTCTTTTCTCCTCTCTTTTTGTTCGCAGTACGATCTACCATGGGATCAGTCCCTCCCTTCGCTTCTTTTGATTCCGCGAAGGAGACCTGGGCCTCGTTCATGGCACGTTTTGAGTGCTTTATCCTGGCTAACGACTATGGGGCGCTGCCTCCGGCCAGGAAATTGGGACATTTTCTGGGCTGCGGCGGCCCCGACTTCTTCGCAACCGCCCGCACTGTGGCCGCGCCTGCAGCTGTGTACGACGTCCCGTGGGACACCCTGATCGAGCGGCTCCGGGCCCACTACGCCCCGGTGCCGTCGCGGATGACCCATAGGTTCGCCTTCCGGAGGTGCCTTCAAAAGCCGACCCAGTCGGTGGCCGACTTCCTTCAGGCACTCCGAACAGCAGCCATCCCCTGCGAATTCGCCGCCGCCTTCCTGGGCGAATCGCTGCTAGAACAATTTATCTGGGGACTTAAAGAAGTCCGCCTCAGGAGGCGCCTACTGGCCTGAACGGAGCTGACGCTGGAACAGGCTGTGGACGAGGCCAGGGCTTTTGAAATGTCCGAGTCCTCGGTCTTCGACCGGGACCTGGACCGCCAGCCGGCTGCTCGCACCTGCCTGGTGGAGGACTGTGACGACCTGGACGACGAGGACCAGGTCGCCTACGTGCGGTCGGCCGGCCGCAGGCCTCCCTCCCAACCATCCTCCAACAAGTGCTTGGGCTGCGGGGGAAAGCACCCCCGAACTGATTGCCCGTTCCGGGCCGCCACCTGCCGCCGCTGCGGCCGAAAAGGCCACCTGGCTGCCGTTTGCCGTGCCGCGATGCCAGCCAACTCGCCACCCACCCAAGACACCCAGCGACGTGCCGGAGATGACCGGCAGGGACAACTGACCCACCAGCCAAGCCAGCGACGCCAGGGCCGACGCCAACAGCCGCAACCATCCGGCTACTTCGCCCTCACGGACGCCCCTGCCCCGCCAGATGCCATGCCTGAACGTACGAGGCTCAGAACGACCGTGCAGCTGGAGGGGGTGGGGGTCCTCATGGAGGTGGACTCAGGATCTTCACGATCCATTATTTCCTGGGCCCAACTGGCAAGATTACGCCCCGGCCTCGCCTCGGGCGACCTGTCCCCGCCACTGACAGCCCTTAGGGATTACCAGGGAGCTTCCATCCCCACATTGGGACAGGCTTCCCTACGGGTGGAGTACGGGCCGTTCAAGGGGAAACTGCCCGTCCTTGTAGTCTCCGACCCCCTAGCGGCCATCATCGGCCTGGACTGGTTCCCGTCACTGGGCCTGTCAGTCCATGGTGTCCACTCCATTCCCGCTTCCTCCCCTGTCTCCAAGGTGTTGGAAGATTTTGCCGACGTTTTCGACGGACGGCTGGGTTCCTATGTGGGCACCCCGGTGTCTCTCAATCTCGACCCCCAGGTTGCACCCATTAGGCTCAAGGCCCGCAGGCTGCCGTTCGCCCTGAAGCCCAAGGTCGAGGCCGAACTTGACCATTTAGTCGCGCAGGGCGTGCTCGAGCCCGTTGACCAGGCGAGATGGGAGACCCCCATAGTGGTCCCCATCAAGCCCGACGGGTCAGTATGCGTCTGCGCCGACTACAAGTCGACCATCAACCGTGGGCTCCAGGCGAACCCATATCCAGTCCCAGTAGTCCAGGACCTGCTCCACTCCCTGGGGCACGGTCGCATATTTGCAAAGCTGGATATGGCCCAGGCCTATCAACAGCTCCCGGTGGATGACGCTGCTGCGGAGGCGCAGACCATCGTCACCCACCGAGGGGCTTTTCGGTGTCGCCGACTGCAATTCGGTGTGTCCGTCGCCCCGGGGATCTTCCAGAGCCTTATGGAGCGCTTGCTCCATGGGCTCCCAGGCGTGGTCCCGTACTTTGACGACGTTCTGATAGCTGCTTCCAGCGTCTCAGAACTCGCCAAAGTCCTCAGGAAGATCCTCAGTGTTTTCAGGGGCGCGGGATTAAAATTGAAGCGCAGCAAATGTGTTTTTGCTGCGCCGGAGGTGGAGTTCCTGGGCTTCATGATTGATGCCCGGGGCATACACCCCACCCCCAAGAAGGTCGAGGCCATCAGGAACGCCCCCACGCCAACCTCCAAGACGGAGCTGCAGGCATTCCTCGGCCTCTTAAACTTTTACGCGCCTTTTCTTCCCCATAAGGCAACGCTAGCCGAGCCGCTGCATCGATTGCTCGATCGATCTGCGGCCTGGCGTTGGGGCGACTGCGAAGCGCATGCATTCGCGGCTGTCAAAGCCACGCTTACGTCAGAGGCAGTCCTGGTCCAATATAATGACAGGCTGCCCTTGACATTAGCGTGCGATGCCTCCCCTTTCAGCCTGGGGGCCGTCCTGAGCCATTCCTTCCCAGATGGCTCAGAAGCCCCCATTGCTTTTTGGTCCCGGACAATGTCTCCCACTGAGAGAAACTATAGCCAGATAGACAAGGAGGCTCTGGCTATAGTGTTCGGGATAAAAAAGTTCCACCAATACCTTTATGGTCGGACTTTTGCCGTCTTCACAGACCACAAGCCTCTCCTTGGGCTTCTGGCCGGTGACCGTCCGACCCCCCCCCCCATCCTCTCTCCCAGGATGACCAGGTGGATGGAGTTCCTGGCCGCGTATAATTATACGCTGTACTACCGTCCTGGCAAACAGCTCGGGCACGCCGATGCCCTGAGCAGATGCCCCCTCCCCAAGACGGACGAGGAGCCGGTCCGTGGCAGACTCCGGCCTGCCATTGACGTCCTCGGACGTCGCTGCCCGGACGAAGGCCGACCCTGTCCTGTCCCAGGTCTTCACCTGGGTCCTGCGAGGGTGGCCTCAGGGCAGCGTGGCCGAAGAGTTTCGGCCGTACAAGACACGCCAGCTGGAGCTCTCGCTCCACTGCGGCTGCTTGTGCTGGGGGGACTGGGTCATCATACCCCCCCTCTCCGACACCAGGTGCTCCGGACGCTCCATGCCGACCACCCCGGCATAGCTCGGATGAAGGCGCTCGCCCGCAGCTATGTGTGGTGGCCCAGCATGGATGCGGAGGTAGCGGCCTGGGTCGGGGGCTGTGTCCCTTGCCAGTCCTCCCCCCCGCCCCCCCGGTCGCGCCTCCCACGGAATGGGACTTGCCCCGGAGCCCGTGGTCCAGGCTCCATGTAGACTTCGCCGGCCCCTTCCGAGGCCAGACGTTCCTGGTGGTGGTGGACGCCTACTCCCGTTGGGTGGAGGTCATCTTGATGGCTTCCATGACAGCGGAGAGTACGGTCAGGGCCTTGCGCCGCCTCTTCGCGACGCACGGGTTGCCGGACATCGTGGTGTCCGACAACGGGCCCCAATTCCAGTCCGCCACCTTCCAGGAGTTCCTGGCCTCCCAAGGGATCCGCCACGCGCCGGTGGCCCCTTATCATCCGGCCTCCAATGGCCGGGCGGAGAGGGCCGTCCGCTTGGCCAAGGAGGCCTTGGGGCGGATGACCAAGGGGGACTGGCCTGCAAGGGTGGCTGCTTACCTGTTAGGTCAGCATTCCACTCCTTGCCCGGTCACCCGGAAAAGCCCCGCTGAGCTCTTGATGGGCCGCCGCCTGCGGACCACCTTGGACAGGCTGCACCCCTCCTACAACGAGGTGCAGCCTTGCAACCTGGGGACCCCCCCCTGCCCGCCTGTTCCACCCCGGGGACCTGGTGTACGCTAGAAATTACGCGGGGGATCCCAAGTGGGTGCCTGCCACCGTCACAGAGATAACAGGTCCCTGCTCTTTCAGGGTCACCCTCCCTGATGTATCCGAGTGGCGGCGCCACTTGGATCAACTGAGGCGCCGATTCCCGACACCGCCAGCACCAGCGGCGGAGCCGTCCTGCCCAGTTGCCCCCGTTGGGCCGCTTGAGAACTTTTCTGCTTCTCCGCAACAACCGCATTGGGCCTTCACCAGTTCAGGCCCCCCTGACTCCGACGCCGCCTTCCGGCAAACCTTACAGTTCCTGGCTCAAGCCGACAGAGACATGCAGGCCTTTGCGCCTAAAGGCCCGCCCTACACCGCCGCAACCAACCGGCACACTCCGTCGGACTATGCCCCGATCGCCACGCCCCCTCGCCCCGACTTACCGGTCCATCCGGCGCCGCCTCTTCGGGTAGGCCCCTCTGATGCCGCGGCCTGGAACTCCACTCCCCGAAGGGAGGAGCTTCCACAGGACCAACTCACCTCGTCGGGCTCTCCGCAGCGAATGAGACGATCTGGGCGGACGCGGCGCCGCCCCGCCTACCTGGCGGACTACGCATGCTCCACATACCAGGATTGACATTCCGGACTCGCATGCGCAGACCGAGGGGGGAAAGGGGTGTTATGTCCTCGACCTGCGACTGGTCTCGACTTACTACCAGCTGCAGGTCTTCCAGTCTGCCGGGAGTTGCCCCAGCAACAAGAAGTAACAACCTGTCAAACCACCAGTCTCACCTGATTGGGCAAGACGCGACTGGTGGGAAACCCGGCTTGGCGGCGATCCGGATTGGCTCCCCGTTTGACAGCTCGCGTATAAGTAGCTGTCAAACGCGGGAGCCCCTGTCTACCGCGCTTTTTGTGCCTGTATATATTTTGACGCTTACTCTTGCTTAGCTAATAAACGGCTACTGTTTTTGGAGCAAACCTGGTCTGGACTCCCTCTTTCCGAGAATCTAACAGAGGATATTAAAGTTTCAGGAACTTTAGGGGAGAGTGACCACGTCATATTAGAATTGAATATAAAACAGAGACAAGCAATAGAACATAATCAAACCAGTGTCCTAGACTTTGCAACAGCTGATTTTAACAAACTCAGAGAGTTTGGGAAGGATTTCATGGCTGAAATAAACTCAAGAAGCTTGGGAAACTTTGAAAAACACAATTATAAAAGCCCAGTCCAATTCAATACCACTGAGAAAAAGAAAAACTAGCATGGTTACACAAAGAAATCTCAGAGCAACTGAGAGGAAAAAAAGTAAATACAAAACATTGAAAGAGGAACGCACACAAAAAGAAAACACAACTCAATTTACCAAATCTAGAAATGTATATAACAGGTTAAGAATTCAAATTAAAATATGCAAAAATAAGGTAAGAGAACACCTGTCAGTTCTTAGATGTATTCAAATCGTCAAATTCATCTAGTTTAATGCAGCAAGTTGTCCCATTCTGGTTTTGGTGGATGGAGTCGATGAGATTATGAAAAAGAGAAAGCTGAGAATTTATTTGGCATATTGCTTCATGTTCCTTTTCTTTGCCCTGCATAATGTTGATTATTCTCAAAAGGAACAAAATGGTGGGTATTTTTATACAGTATAAAGTGAAGTCATTTGCAACTATATTGTTTAAACATGAGGTTGATTTGAGGAGGTTTTCAAATAGACTGGGCAACCATTTGATTGGGTCAGTTTAAGACTCCTGCCTTGAGCAGGGGGTTGGACTAGAAAAGTCATCAGCCGTATGATTCTATGAAGAATTGTATACTGTAACTAAAAAAGCTCATCAAAGAAATTAATTCAGTGCTGGGATGCTACTACAAAAAGGGTTTATTACACATCATCATTAAATCTACCTTGGCATTATACAAAATAGACAATACAGCTCTCCAGATTATTTTATGTACTGAAGAAATTTGTCACAGTTCTAAAAGTTATTAGCAGTATTTTGAATTGCCCTGCACTCATGCAGTTTTCTTGGCAATTATATGGAAGTGGATTTGGTTACTTTATTCAGGGAACCTGTTTTTTTAATCCTCCACAAGCTGTAACTAAATCATCACTTACAGAGCTAGAATAAGAAAAAAAAATTACATCTGAATGAACTGCTTGCAAAAATATGAAAATAACCAAATGACAGCAATGATTGCATTCTAACATCTGGATATTTAGATTTATTAATTTTAGAAAGAAGCTTTCCTAATTTTAAAAATAATCATTTTTATTTTATACTGCTTATGATGTAACAATATCCGGGGCGTAACCTTTCAATGCAATGGAAAATGAACGTAGCTGAACAAGCTGCCAAACATGTCTCCTACTACGGCAAAAAAAACCCCTAATGGATTGAAGATGAACACTTACGTATTGTACTTAGATAAGCATTAAAAACCTATTTGTTTTTTGATGGGGGGGGATTTCAAACAGAGGAGCAACAGAGAAGTGATCGAGAGCCTCCCTGATAACGGATGGAGAGGTGACCCTATCAAACCGATCAAAGTGATATTTCACTATGAAACTGCACCCCAATGAAAAGTCTCCCGGCCGGCACTGACCACAGAGGTAGCGAGGATAGAGCGGCGCCGACCTCAGTAACCTGTCAATCATCCCGTTAACGGAAGTTCGCGCCAGTCTTGCTAGCCTGACAGCGCGAATTTCCGCAAAGGGTGGCCGGGCGGTTTCTAGGGGCAACCAAAGAACGCGTCGGGGCGGAGTTGCCGTCGGAGACAACATGGAGGAAGCGACGACCACAGAAGGCACCTTCTGCTTACAGCGTATCCTTGGTTTTTTCGTTCGCCCGCCATGGAGGGGTCGGGGATGGTGAGGTGTCTCAGTAGGATTGGAGAAGACCTAGGTCCCGAAATCACGCTCTTTGCCCTGAAAAATTTAACAAGACTCGAGATGTGATTTCTAGTTAGAAGGATAAAGCCTTGGGCTCCGTTTTTACATCTGTATGCCAGCTTATTGGGAGCGTATGTGCGCCCCACTGAGCACAGTGAGATTCTGAGTAGAAACCTAATTAGATTATGCTGTTTGTATCTTTAGACAATATACTTCTCTAAAGTAGTAAAAGAAGGGTAATATCCAAATATATATTAAATATTATTTAAACAAAAGGAAAATATGGTCTTGTTTGCATTAAATGAACAGATTTTAAAATGTAACAACTTTTTACAGCTTTGGTCTTAATACATGAATCTGGCACATTTTAAAAAATTACTCTTCAATACAAGTTTGCATTAATTGGTGAATTTATAATTTGTGTAGGTCTATAAGTGATGTCCATATTACAATAGCAGAGTTTCTCCTGTCTCTGTATTCCTATTTCATGTGAAAATTTATAATTAGTTTTCTTTAGTTTTAGTTTAATTTTCTTTCTATGACAAATGAGTTTCTTTTTGGAATGAACATCCAACGTAGTTCATATAGTTACAGAGCTGCATAAATTGGACAAACTAGGATAATTCTTTTTTAAAAACGTACCAACTTCAACCCAAACTGTGAAACTATATCTGTTTCCTGTAGACCCTGTTGAAAGTGAATACCATATTTTTCGGAGTATAAGACGCACCTTTTTCCCTCAAAAAAGAGGCTGAAAATCTGGGTGGATCTTATACATCGAATACAGCATTTTTTCCCTCCTGAAACCCCGCCCCCTTCACCAAAATGGCTGTGCATAGCCTTATGGGGGCTTTTAGAGAGCTCCTGGGGGTTGGGGAGGGCAGAAATTAGCCTAAATCGGGCCATTTTTTGCGCCTCCACAGCCCCTAGCAGCACTCTATAAGCCTCCATAGAGCTATGCATTCAATTTATTTGACACAAAAATGGCCTGTTTTTGCGAAAGATGGGCTGTGTTTTTGCTAATTTTTGACACACACCCCAGGAGCACTCTGCAAGCCCCCCCAAGGCTAGTCATGCTTTTTATTTGAAGAAAAATGGCCCCGTTTTCGCGGAGAAACTAGCAGTTTTGGGGAGGTTTGACAGCGCAAAAACACTTTTGGAAAGCTCTTTTGGAAGGCTCTTTAACTGATTCTGTGCCAGCAGAAATAAAGTCCTGAGGTTTGTCAGCGAATTCCTTCTCCAGGACATGGATAAATACACCTGGAAACATCAACCTATGTACCTTCTCTCTCTCTCTCTCTCTCTCTCTCTCTCTCTCCCTCCCTCCCTCCCTACCTACCTACCTACCTACCTACCTACCTACTGTATTTGTCTCTCTATTTCTCTCTCTCTATCCTCCTACCTACCTACACACAAACACTCTCTCCCTACCTACCTACTGTATTTCTCTCTCTCTCTCCTTCTACCTACCCACCCACACACACTCTCTCTCCCCCTACCTACCTACTGTATTTCTCTTATCTCTCTCTATTTCTCTCTCTCTATTCCTTTATCTATCTACCTACCCTCTCTTTCCCTACCTATCTACTGTATTTCTCTCTCTATTTTCTCTCTCTCTATTCTTTTATCTACCTACCTACCTACACACACACACTCCCTACATACCTACTGTATTTCTCTCTCTCTCTTTCTATTTCTCTATCCTTCTACCTACCTATCTATCTACCTACACACACATTCTCTCTCTCCCTACCTACCTACTATATTTCTCTCTCTATTTCTCTCTATCCTTCTACCTACCTACCCACACACTCTCTCCCCCTACTTACCTACTGTATTTCTCTCTCTCTCTCTATGTCTCTCTCTTTCTATCCCTTTATCTACCTACCTACCTACCTACTCTACCTACCTACTGTATTTCTCTTTCTTTCTCTCCCTCTCTATCCCTCTATCTACCTACCTATTTTTTTTTTTGTAATTTGCCTCTTCAAAACCTTGCTGCATCTTATGCTCCAAAAAATACGGTAGACAGAATGCACTAGTTAGGATTTTTAAAAAACCCTCCATTTTCCCTCACATTTTCCACATTGCTTTTTTATACAAAAGCTGAGATGGTGCAGTTGTTTCTATGACAACTGTTAAAGGCATGTAGTGGCGTGCAGTGTACTATGATGCAGGTTTACTTTTTTCCTCCTGCTGCTTTGGTAAAGTAAGGAATAAAAGCTTTGGAAGGAATAAAAGAGTTCCACTGAAGTTTCAGGCATTTTCTTTGGGTAAAGCTGACATGTATAATAAGACAGAAGAATGCATGCTTTACTTTTTCTGCATTAGTTTGTTATTCAAATTGCAAAGTCTGTTTCTTAGAAAATTGCTCAGAACATTCATTCTTTGAGGAGTGGATAGGCTACCTTAATAAACTTTACATCAGTTCTGATTAGCCAATATTCATCCAGTTTACCAGTCTTCTGGTTGTGACAGAGAAATGGTGATGTTTCATCATATCCTCTTAATATTACAGGATCAAACCATGCACATATCTTCTTTTTACTAAGAGCCAAGAAGGTGTAGACTACTTTAACAGCCTTAGACATAGCCTACTAACAGTAACAAAAATATTGATCAGCTACATCAGAGTGTCATAATTGTGCTCAAAGTTCCGCATAAGCTCACACCAAGCAAGCTGGGATCTCTAAACTAGAGGCTACCCTGCAAGCCAAAATACTGTTAGTTGCAATTCACCAATTCAAAGTACACTGAAGTATACTGACACATATTTATATAGACTTAAAATTACATTCTGTTGATTTATTTATTATTTTATTTACAAGATCATAAAAGGGTGGTTATTCAATATAAAAAAGATGTTAAGACTCGAGTGCAGAGAAAAGCAACAAAGATGATTAAAGGGCTGGAGGCTAAAACATATGAAGAACGGTTGCAGGAATTGGGTATGGATAGTCTAGTGAAAAGAAGGATTAGCATGATAGCACTTTTCCAATATTTGAGGAACTGCCACAAAGAAGATGGGGTTAACCTATTCTCCAAAGCATCTTAAGGCAAAACAAGAAGCAATGAATAGAAATTAATCAAGGAGAGAACCAACCTAGAACTAAGGACATTACGCCAGCTCTGAAACGGTGGTCAACCTGGTGAGGAAACCGCCTTTACTATGCAAATGATGTCGGCTCAAGGGATTGACCAGGAAGAGATCAAGGCTTTGTGGGAAGCAGTCTAGAAACACTCTGTTGGATCTATCTGGATGGCTGGGAGAGGATGACCCACCAAGACCCTGATGGGCCCTTGGGGTTGGAAAAAAGTGTTCTGACCTAGGCTTCCTGAGACAGTAAAAATCACACGCTTAGTCCCCAAAACCCTCTTTTTATTTAAATGGCTGTGAATTATGTTCATTTGCATCCTGTAATTATTCACAAGCAGTCTTTCAGGGCAATGCTGATAAGCACCCATCTTTATCTCCCTTGAAACGCTGCCAGAGACCTAATTGCCAATTAGTTTTGCAAGGCCAAATGGAGGACAGAGTCAAATGAAGCTTCAGAGTTTAAACCGACCAGAATAAACAAAATTGCTTCCTGTAAAGGTTCAGGTCTGTTTGCTCCTCTTTTATGTCTTATGGGAGGGGCCAACCATCTCCAATTCTTATTCCTGAGTCACCCCTTTTGTCTTAACTGTTGTTGCCTTTTGGCAGCTCTGCACATTCACACACTCGGAACAGGCTCACACAGTTCTTCTGCCTCACTGATGTCAGAGTCCAGAGGCTTTAGAGGTAGCTCATCACTACCAGATGGCCTTGGCCTCCTCTATGCCTCTGATGCAGAGCCCTTGTCTGAGCCTTCCCCAGACTCCAGGACTGGCCCATGTTCCTCCCCAACCTCCTCACTGTCCAACTCTTCTGGCCCACAACAAAAAGGAATAATGGAAAGATAAATTCATGGGAGTGACATTCACCCATGAGGGCCATGACAGCCACCGATATCAGACTTGAGTGGAGCTGGAGGAACTAGATGAAGAATCAAGTATGGGTGACGCCAGAGTGAGAGGACTGGATGCTGGAGCATGTCATAAAGTTCCCGAGGGAGGCTTTTGGTAGTCTCAAAACTTGAGAAGCCCTAGCCTGGGCGGCGCATCCTGCTGATGAGCCAACTCCAGCCATTGCAAGCAAGGGGGCAACTACCTCTGCCACCGCAGTGGCAGCAGCAGTGAGCCCCTCAATAACTACAACTGCCCCAGTGCCTGGCCCTGCAACCCAGCCTGCACCAGCTGCAGAAGTAGCACCAGTAAGATGGAGAGGATGCAAGACACCAGCCCTAGAAGTAAAGTTCAACAGAAACCCCAAGCAATTGAGGTTATTCCTGGCACATGTTTGGATAAACATGCAAGAATGTCAGGTAATGAGGATTTAACAGCTGCCAGCTGAGGTATGGTTGTAATCTGTAAGTTAATGCAATGAGGATGATTCAGCAATACATGTATCACCAGTTTAAGACTGATGAGGTGTCTATGTATAGGTGGCCATTAGAGGGCGTTTCTCTCTCTCATCATGTATCTTATTTCTCTCCTTGTGTCCGTAGCTGAGTGGTAAGGGATTTATCTCCATGTGCATATCTATATATATATTTGTATATAAACCACTATTTTTAAAAAAATATCTTTATTAATATAAAATCAAACATTCAACAAGTATATGGTGGGGGTAACTGGAGAGACATACAAAAGAGAAAGAAGGAAAAAGAAAGAAAAGAAAAAAGAAAAGAAGGAAAAGGAAGAAAAAGAAACATACCGGGGATATGTCTAGTCCCCTAATTTAAGAGTTGTTTGTCCCAGTCTAACTTATCAGTTATTATTTACAATTATACTTAGATGTCTATATATAAATTGGCTGATGTATCAGGGATACCGGATAGCTCAAGGCATAGAAAGGCTTGCCTCATATGCTGGAAAGCACCGGTTCAAATCCCAGTAGAAGGAGTATGGCCAGCTGAAGAAGGCTAATAAGCCTGAAATGGATCCATCCTGGTCTCTTTATTTTCAGCCCTTAAAAAATCTAACACATATCTAAAAAATGTCACACAGCAGTAATCTAATTGGTTCTCTGTCTGGATGATCTCTAGGTTGAGTCGAAGGGCAGAGAGGGATGACGTTAAGTCTCCTCCCCTTAAAGGGACCCTATATATATATATATCTTCGGGGATTTTCCCGTGTATAAGGCATAGAAATGTTATTGCAACGTTTCGACAAGATCTCACTTGTCATCATTGATGACAAGTGAGATCTTGTCGAAACGTTGCAATAACATTTCTATGCCTTATACACGGGGAAATCCCCGAAGCCAGCTATGCCAGCATACCTACGAAAACATATATATATGTTAAATTTCTTTAAGGGATGATTAATAATAATAATTAATTAAGAGACCAGGATGGATCCATTTCGGGCTCCTTAGCCCTCGTCAGCTGGCCATACTTCTCTACAGGGATTTGAACTGGTGCTCTCCAGCATTCGAAGCAGGCTTCTCTATGCCTTGAGCTAACCAGTTTCCCTGATTACATCATCCTTTCTACAGGACTTTATTGATGAAGTGGATATATTGTTACAGCTTCCTGTTAAGGCCTATTTTAAGGGAGGAGACAAACTTGTCATCCTTCTCTGTCCTTCGACTCAACCTAGAGACCATCCAGACAGAGACCTATTAAATTGCTGCTGTCTTTTTAGATATGTGTTAAATTTCTTTAAGGGATGATTAATAATAATAATTAATTAAGAGACCAGGATGGATCCATTTCGGGCTCCTTAGCCCTCGTCAGCTGGCCATACTTCTCTACAGGGATTTGAACTGGTGCTCTCCAGCATTCGAAGCAGGCTTCTCTATGCCTTGAGCTAACCAGTTTCCCTGATTACATCATCCTTTCTACAGGACTTTATTGATGAAGTGGATATATTGTTACAGCTTCCTGTTAAGGCCTATTTTAAGGGAGGAGACAAACTCAAGGCATAGAGAAGCCTGCTTCGAATGCTGGAGAGCCCTCGTCAGCTGGCCATATATATATATCAAATTTACTATTACCTTGTTTATTCCTCACATTTATTTCTCAAGTATTCTATCTAATTGATTTCCTTGGTGTCCGTTATTCTCCTGTTGTACCATGCATACCATTTATTCCAGCTTTGGGCAAAGGTTGAATTTTGTCTATCTTTTAAAATATATGTTAATTTGTCCAATTCTGCGTGGTTGAAGATTTTGGCTATAATTAGGTGCTCTGATGGTGGTTTGGTATCTTTCAAGTGCTGCGCAATAGCCATCCTAGTTGCTGTTATTATATGTGAGAAGAGGTACCAATCCTGATTTTGAATTTCACTTGGTTTAATACCTAGCAAATACAGATTGGGTTTAAGGGGGAAGTTCATACCTGTTATTTCCAAAATCCAGATTTGTATTTTTTCCCAGAGTTGAATGATTATTGGGCAGGTCCACCATTGGTGAAAGAACGTACCCCTGGCCGTTTTACATTTCCAACATCTATCTGATGAGTTTGGGAACATATTTGCAATTCAAGCAGGTGGTAGGTACCACCTGTATAGCATTTTATACAAGTTTTCCTTAAATGAGGAGGCTAGGTTCATTTTCATAGTTTTGCCCCAAATTGTTTGCCATTCTTCTAGTTCAATATTCCTCCCTGTATTCCTCCCCCAGGCAATCATGGCATCTTTAATTATCTCTTCTCCAACATGTCTTTGCAGTAACAATTTGTATGCCTTGGAGATAAATTTTGTTGGTGTATCCCAAAGAATTTTATCAATATCTTGATTTGTCATATATATTCCAAATTCTTGTTTGTCTTTGTTAAATTTAGATTTTGCCTTGGCATATGACCACCAATCCACCTTCCAACCCCTTAGCTGTAGGTCTGTCTGTGTTCTAATGTTACCAACTTCATCCATCAGGTCTCCATATGTTAAGTTTCTCTTTGGGTTATGGACAGTTGGATAAGTTACTGCTTCAATTGGGGCTAACCATCTTGGAATTTGGGTATACAGCTGTTGTTTAATTTCCCCCCATGTCTTGTAGAGGGTCCCCCTAGTGTGGTGGGTAGTGAAGCTTTTAGGTTGCCTATTATTTTTGGGCCATAGGAATGAGTGCCAACCGTGAAGCAGGTCGTAGCCTTCGATTATTAAAATCCGTCTTCTTGTTAGAGTGACCCAATCCCTGACCCAAGTTAGGGTTGAGGCATGGTAATAAAGCTCCCAGTTTGGGAGTCCCATGCCTCCTCTCAATTTATGTTCTTGCAACATTTTCTTTTTTATACGTGATTTTTTCCTCTGCCAAATAAACTTCAAAGTGATGTGGTCCAGCTTCTGAAAAAATTCTTTGTTTAATTTTACAGGTGCCGTCTGGAACAAAAAAATCCATTTTGGAAGGATATATGCTTTTATAGCAGCTATCCTCCCTAACACTGACATTGGAATTTTGCTCCATCTTTCGAGCTCCTTAGTCATTTCACCCATCAATTTATTATAATTTAGTTCCTTAATCGCAGAGCATCTATTAGTTAACCAGATTCCCAAATATTTCACTTTTTTGACACCTTCAATTCCCATTAATTTTTGTATCTGTTCCTTTTGTTGTCCTGTCATATTTTTAACTAGCATTTTAGTTTTTTGTTTATTAATTTTTAAACCAGCCACCTCTCCATATTCTTCTATTATTGTGATTAATTTGGGCCCTGAGGTCAGAGGATCTTCTATCACAAAAACTAAATCATCAGCAAATGCTTGAATTTCATATTCTTCTTCTCTGACTTGCAGTCCTCTAATGTTCTTCTCTTGTCTGATTGTGTTTAGGAGAGGCTCCAGTGTCAAAATAAATAACAGGGGTAACAATGGGCATCCTTGTCTGGTGCCCCTGCATATTGGTATCCGATCTGATAAAACCCTATTAAACAGCAACCTTGCTGATTGCGTCGTATAAATGGCCTGGACTGCTTTAACAAATTTAGGGCCGAATTCCATAATTTGTAGTGGTTGTATAATAAAGTTCCAATTGACCCTGTCAAATGCTTTTTGTGCATCTAAAAAGATCATGCTCATTTGTTTGTCTGCATGTGCCTCATAGTATTCTAAGCAGTTAGTTATCATTTGTACATTGTCCCTCAAATACCTACCTGGTAGAAATCCACTTTGATCCTGATGGATGAAATTAGATAGAAATGGTTTCAACCTCCCAGCTAGAATTGTCGCGAATATTTTATAATCGACATTTAAGAGTGAGATAGGTCTATAATTTTTAATTTGAGTTAAGTCTGAGTCAGGTTTGGGAGTTAGAGATATAGGCCTCGGTCCATGATTGGGGAGTTTCCCCCTTTTCCAAGATTTCATTAAATAGGTCCTTCATTTGTGGGATTAAAGTCTCCCAAATACCTTTGTATAACTCTCCTGGTATTCCATCTGGACCTGGGGTTGTATATAAACCACTATTAATTGTCTAAAGGCTGTGTGCTGTGTGCTGTGTTTTCTTCCTGGGTTTATCTCATAATAATAGTGCTGCCAACACTCTGACAAAGAGTATGGTCCAGAAATAGCCAGCAAAGGGGCTAAGGTGCAATGTGTGACCATGGTATTAAAAGGGCCCACAGCTGAATGGATGGTCACCTCTACAACAATGATGCCCTGGACCTGAGAAACTTCGACCTTTTCATGGCTACATTTCAGAAGTGCTTTGAAGACCTTTTAACTGATTGCAAAGCCAGAGATAGCATAAAGATCATCAACGAAGGGTGTAGGGGATAGATGAGTACATCCCGGAGGTTTCTCACCTGGCCTACTAACTGACTGGCCAGAAGACATCTTGATCAGATGATTCTGAGACAGGCTAAAGGACGAGGTCTACAACATCTGCATTTCCAGTGCCCTCCCCCCCCTTGACTGGTATGTCCTAGCAGAGGAAATAGAAATTAACCTTGCTCAATCCAAATACCAGCTAAGCCTTGGATCGTGAAGATCCCCCCTGAAAAGAAAAGGGCCCCAAAACTGGCACTGCACAAGCAGTGCCAAGGGTAACAATCCACTGCCTGCTTCAGGTATGGGAAGGAGGGGTACCAAGCTATAGATTGTTGAGTTGCATGCCCAGCCTAGAAGGCGCCTCATGATTCTGCCCAAAAATCACAACAGTAAACCTGTGAAACTGCCCTGAAGGGCATAGAAGTTTTAGAGTTCACCCCATCCCCAAAGAAGGTGGGAGAACTCAGACATAGTGGGCAGTGGGTGGAAAGTGAGTCAGACTACAATGATGATTCTTTGATAAGTCACCTGGTCAATCTAGTGACCATCCTCATAGAACTGGTGGTTCTATCCGGGGAGTGAAAAGGGAACCTAGTAGTTCTATTGGACTCAGGGTGCATCATGCTTGGTCAACCCTGCTCTGGTCAAGAGATTGGGTGTGAAATTAAAACAGCTTAAAATGCTTATAGCTTTTTGGCCAGCTGGGTGGCTAAGTGGCAGGATGGGGAGCAACATTTGTTATCAAACCAATAGAGATGAGAATGGGCACACACTGGGATCCTGAACTTCATCATAGCCCCTGGAATGGAAAGGCCCCTTGTGTTAGGACTGCTTTGGCTCCAGAAATGGAACCCCTATGAACTGAAGGAGGGGGCTGCTAAAAATCCAGCTTGCCAACTGAGGGCGGAGGGGGAAAGCCTACCTCAAAAACCTATCCCAAAGCATCAACTGGTGAAACTGAAAAGGGAGACTGGTGTAGCCACCAAGGGACGTCTTGGGACTTACGGAACATCTTCAGTGAGAAGGGGTCCAATGCACTCTCACCCCACTGGGCAACTGAGTGATATATTGAAATCCTACTGGGGGCCAAATTAGCCAAACCTAAACTGTATTTCATGATTCCTAGGGAACTGGTGGAATTGTGGACTTTTATAGACAAAAACCTGAAGCATGGATTCATCCAACCTGCCAGATCGATGGTGGCTGCCCCAGTACTGTTTAGGGAGAAGACGGATTGGACCCTTTGTCTATGCGTTGACTTTCATGGGTTTAATTCCGTGTGTGTGAAAATGTTTACCATTCTCCCTTATGAAAGACATGCTGCCCCATTTGGCCAAAGGAAAGGTCTTCACCAAGTTGGATTTGCAGGAGACGTACTATCGAGGGAGGATCAAAGCAGGGGATGAGTGGAAAACTGCTTTCAATTGCCCTTAGGATGCTTCCAGTTCCAGGTACTCCCTTTTGGACTGCAAGGAGCCCCTGCTGTGTTTATGCTAATAAAAAAGTGCTGCATGAATACCTGCACAAGGATGACATTTTGGATGACATTTTAATCTACTGAGACAATGGCAGAACATGTAAAACTAGTCAGAGCTGTACTCAAGAAGCTTTGAGTGACCAAACTATATGCCAAGTTGTCCAAATGCAGATTCCACCAGAGTAAAATCAACTGTCTGGACTACCATATCTCCCATATAAGGAAAGATTTGGATAAAGCTAGGGAAGCATACATAAACCAGGCTGATAAAAAGAGCACCAAGCCAATGGATTTTAAGGTGGGAAACAAGGTCTATCTTTCTACCAAATTCCTACAATCTAGACTACCGTCAAAAAAATTGCGGCCAAAATACATTGGACCTTTCCCATTCAAGAGAATGATTAACCTAGGAACTGTAGAATTTGAGCAACCAGAATGCTCAGACCTGTATACTCGGTATTTCATTGTAGTCTATTGAAACCAGAAATCACATCTTCCCTGTGCCCCAAATCGCAACCACCTCCTGACCCCATTGTTGTCAAGGGAGAGCAGAACTTTGAAGTCAAACATATTTGGGACTCTCACATACATTGGAGAAAAACTCAGTATTTGGTAGACTGGAAAGACTTTCCCCCCCTCAGAAACTGAATGGGTAGACTGCCAAGATATTAAATCCTCAAAACTGCTTAAAAATTCCATGATTAATACCCAGATAAGCCACATTGAACTGTTTGCTAATTGAGAAATTTTGTTTATCTCTTCCTCCCCTCTCTTTTTTCTTTTGCAGGACTAACTTCTCTGTCAAGATGGGGGGGGGGATGTCAGCTCTGCCTGGTTCAGCTTGGGGGTGGGGCTCATAGACATCCTGCCATCAAAAGGGGTAGGAGAGAATGAAAGGGGGAAGGATAAATGTGTAATAAAGCTGTGTGTACGGACAGGAAATTGGAAGGGGGGAATGACAAGTGATAAGAATCAGAGTAACTGGATCTTGTTTATACCAGCATCCCATGGCCAGGCAGCCTGAGAAATATGCAGATTGTCCCCCAATATTTCATAGTTCTCAAAACATATTGGCAAGCTCTGGTTGGCTGGAAATGGACTGGGCACTGGGGGAGGGATGGGCAGGAGGCAAACTATCCCTTATTTTGATATGCAGCAAGTATGGTAATTTCAGAGCTGGCTTGACTACTACAACAAACACTTAGTAAAAGAACTCTGCTTTAACCAAATGGAGTTGAAGGTTTTTCTTTCCTAAGGGATCAGATTGCTGCAGGTCTGACATGTGACCAGTGTGACCTTGTAAATTTTTCTTGATTCCTGTCACCCTCAGGCACTCTTCTTGACCCAAGCTGACTCACTCCACACAACACCTCTTGCACACCTCAGGAAACCTTCCTGATCTATGCTGCTTTTGCCTCCACAACCCTCCCCGACTTACTTGAAATCTGGCACAGACCCACAAACTTTTCCCAACTCATGTGGTACCTCTTGTGCACCTCCACATATATTGTAATCTACATCCCCCTGCATCCTTACTATTTCCTCCAGCAGCAACAACTTATCTGCCTGTTGCCTTTTGATTTGCAATTTCCTGCTGGCTTCCCTATTGCTTTCTCTTTACAAGCTTCTCACAAATGAAGTCTGCAGGAATTCTAAGGAGAGAGGGAGGGGGATAAATTGAGAAAGGCAGAAAGGGAAGGAAGGAAAAGGGGGAAAGTGACTGGAAGGGAAGGAAAGGAGGAAGGGAGAGAAGGAGGCAGGAAAGGAAGGAAGGACAATGGAGGAAGAAGGAAGAAATTATGAAGATAATCTTAAATACTAAAATTAACAATGGAAATATTTCATTAATTTTAAAAGTATAGTTTTTTTAAAATCATGAAAAATAATTGCAGGAACATGTCGTTATTGAATAATTACAAGTAAATCATGAGAGTATAAAGCATAGTGGATATGAGAATAGAATCTAATTTAGCATTTCTGGCAAAGATTTAAAATGTTTGAAATGTTTGAAAAACAAAGTTAAAACTGATATGCTCATAAATTATGGTTAGGTTTAATTTTATTTTATTTAGTTATTAAATTTCTTTGCCACTCATCTCAACAGAATGAGCGGCTAAATTATTTTTAGTATTAGTAGTCAAATATTTATATAAAATGAATTCATTGCCCTAAAATAGCACTCTATATGCAAATCAGGTATAATATTAAATCATGTTGTAACCAATACAATTTCATATTGTAGACTTAACTAAACATGCAGAGGTTACAATAACTGAAAGTTCTGAGGATGACTATCAATATGAAGAGGTAAGAACCTAAAGAAGCACTTTATATGAAGTTCCAATCCATTCTCTGATCTTGCTATCTGATCTTGATAAAATAACAGTGAATATAAAATTAGTATTATTAGTATTAACAATTTAGTAATCTTCAACCTTATAAACAGGAGGATAACAAATGGAAAAACATCAGCCGGTATAACTGCTGTTAAAATGTTATTATTACCAATATTTTTGTTTTATTTTTTAATAACATATAATAGTAAATTATTGAGAAATTTTAATTTGTTGCAAAAGATTAATTATCAATTTGCTTATATGTAAAGATAAGCTAATGAGAATTCAGAGATGCTAAATGCAAGCTGGAAAATTTGTTAATTCACCACCTTGAATCCTGTTGCCAAGCCACATTATTAAAATGAATATTTTAGTATCACTATCTAAATTAGAATTGTTCAATTCTGAAACAGGAACAGATTAATATGAATGGAAAGGAAAATAGACCATTTCACTAATGGAAAAACTAATTCTGGAATAAAATTAGGAAAAGCATGAACCATGAGGTCTTCCTGTTAGAATAGTAATTAGGCATGAGATTTTGATTATATGCATCAGATTTCATAACCCAGGACCAATATAAAATGGACAGGATTATTTCTTTTTACAGAATTCCATTTTTTCCCCACAACAATTTGGCTTTCATAATGAAAGTGTTTTCAGTGTCTACAAATTAAAGACTTCCAAAGTTGGAATAAATAAGAATTTTTCAGTGTTTGCTCAACAGAAAGCTATTATTCATATGCCAATAATGAAAATATTAATTGATTAAATTATATGACGAAAGTCATGTTCAAGGGTAAATCTAATTTTATCAAATTTATGGGAATACATAGTAGGAAGAAATTCTCAATCTCTTAAAAATCAGTAAAAATGTACTCAATGAAGAAAATAATGATAAGTAAGCTAGAAAAATATGATTCGTTGTGGTATTTTACTTTAGCATGTTTGAATCAATTTATTTAACTGCAAAATTGGGTCCGAGAAGGGGGGAACAAGGGTCGTTCCTACAGAGCGTTTTTCCATCCAAACGGTCATAGGGAGGGGCAGGGGCGATGGGAGACAGGAAGGTTACCATCGGGTGGAGGCGCGTGGCCGTTGGCTTCAAGCGGTCACGCGCACCAACCCCCTGAGCTCCCCCCGCGAGCTAGGTGGTCAGGGTTTACAGAGCCAGGGCCCTAGGGTGATGTTATGCAATGCCAGGTCTGTGGTCAACAAAGCCCCCCTTATTAACGACCTTGTGTCGGAGGGGGAGCTGGACCTGGTAGGGATTACGGAGACCTGGCTGGGCCACGAGGGAGGACGCCCTCTCGGGGATATGTGCCCGCCAGGTTACCGTGCGTTTCATCAGCCCCGGGTCCTAGGCAGGGGTGGGGGGGTAGCGGTTATTATTAGGGAAGGTCTTGAGCCGAGAGAGACCACTGTACCACAGATCACTGGCTGTGAATCCCTCTGCATGAAATGGGGCTCTGGGAGGCAGTTGGGCATGCTGATCGTGTACCTGGCTCCCCGCTATGTGACAGCAGCCCTGCCCGAGCTCCTTGAGATGATCGCTGCGGTGGCAGTTGAGACCCCCAGACTGATAGTCATGGGGGATTTCAACCTGCCATCGGTGGGCGAATCATCCGAGGCAGCTCGGGAGTTCATGGCCTCCATGACGGCCATGGACCTGACCCAGGTAATTCAGGGTCCCACACACGAGGGTGGACACATGCTGGATTTGATTTTTGTCTCTGGTCAGTGGATGAGTGATCTGGGTGTAGGGGAGTTAGCCATCATACCCCTGTCATGGTCAGATCACTCACTTCTCTGGCTCGACTTTCCAATCGCTACACCCCACCGCGGGGAGGCGAAACCAGAGATTCCTAGGTGGTTCCGCCCCAAGCGCATGATGGACCCCGAAAGGTTCCAGATGGAGCTTGGGCCATTACCTGTAACCCTGACCCGCGCCCCGACCGAGGACCTGGTGGCGGCATGGAGTACTGCCGCCGCTGGGGCCCTGGATCGGGTCGCGCCCTTGCGGCGTCTCTTGCGGCGCCGAGTCACCTGGGCTCCTTGGTTTACTGAGGAGCTGAGGGTGATGAAATGCCGCAAGAGATGCCTAGAGAGGAGATGAAGATCCACACGCTCTGAATCCGAACACAGGTGAGAGCCCAGTTGAGGATTTATCTTGTGGCGATAAGAGTGGCTAGACGGTCCTACTGTGCCACTCTTATTGCATCCGCAGATAACCGCCCTGCCGCCCTGTTTGGGGTGACCCGCTCCCTCCTTCAACAGAGGCCGCGGGAAGCCCCTCTACAGGGCAGAGCAGAGGAATTTGGAGTATATCTGCAGGATAAAATCGCTCAGATTCAAAGCGAGTTGGCCTCCACCGAAAATGGTCTAGAGGAAAGGTCCGAGGCAGGTCTTGAGATACCATTCTGGGAGGAGTTTGACTCTGTTACTTCCGAAGATATGGACAGGTTACGTGGGCGACTGCGAGCTACCACATGTTTATTGGACCCGTGTCCCTCCTGGCTTGTACTGGCATCCTGGGAGGTTACACGAGGCTGGCTCCAGGAGGTGGTCAACGCTTCCCTGAGTGAGGGGTTCTTGCCGGCCTCCCTTAAAGAGGCGGTGGTGAGACCCCTCCTCAAGAAGCCTTCCCTGGACCCAGCATTATTGGTAAATTACCGTCCGGTCTCCAACCTTCACTTTCTAGCGAAGGTTGTAGAGAGTGTGGTGGCACAACAGTTTCCCCGTCACCTGGAGGAGATTGATTATCTGGACCCGCGCCAGTCCGGCTTTTGGCCCGGACACAGCACTGAGACGGCATTGGTCGCATTGGTGGATGATCTCTGGAGGGCCAGAGATGGGGGTTGTTCCTCCATCCTGGTCCTATTAGACCTCTCGGCGTCTTTTGATAACCATCGACCATGGTATCCTATTGCATCGACTGGAGGGGTTGGGGGTGAGGGGCACCATTTTACGGTGGTTCTCCTCCTACCTCTCTGGTCGATCGCAATTTGTGTTGACAGGAGGGCAGAGGTCGGCCTCGAGACCCCTCACTTGTGGGGTGCCTCAGGGGTCGGTCCTCTCGCCACTCCTGTTCAACACATATATGAAGCCGCTGGGCGAGATCATCCGTGGTTTCGGGGTAGAGTACCATCTCTACGCTGACGATACGCAGTTGTATATATCTACCCCGAACCACCCCAAAGATGCCGTCGAAGTGATGTCCCGGTGTCTGGAAGCCGTGCGGATCTGGGTGGGAAGGAACAGACTCAGACTCAACCTGTCCAAGACCGAGTGGCTGTGGCTTCCGGCGTCCCGGTACAACCAGTTCACTCCATCACTGGCCATAGGGGGGGAACATCTAGCCCCTGTGGATGGGGCACGCAATCTGGGCGTCCTCCTGGATACCCGGCTGTCTATGGAAGATCAAGTGACAGCCGTGGCCAGGGGGGCGTTTTACCAGGTTCGCCTGGTACGCCAGTTGCGTCCCCTATTGGACCGGGATACCCTTCGCACGGTCACTCATGCCCTTGTGACATCCCGTCTAGACTACTGTAATGCTCTCTACATGGGGCTTCCCTTGAGGTGCACCCGGAGACTGCAGCTAGTCCTGAACGCGGCCGCGCGGGCAATTTTGGGTGCCCCTAGGCATTCCCACGTAACACCACTCCTGCGCGAGCTGCACTGGCTGCCTGTGGTCTTCCGGGTGCGTTTCAAGGTGCTGACCACCATCTTTAAAGCGCTCCATGGCACGGGACCTAGCCATCTGCGAGATCGCATCCTGCCCCATACATCCCTCCGACCAATTCGCTCCCACAGAGAGGGACTTCTCCGGATGCCATCCACTAGGCAATGCCAGCGGGCGACGCCCAGGGGTAGGGCCTTCTCTGTGGCGGGTCCAGCTCTATGGAACGACCTACCCTCCGACCTCAGGACAACCACGGACCTCCGTGCCTTCCGACAAAAGCTCAAGACTTATTTATTCCAACAGGCCGGCCTGGCCTAATCTATCTTCCGCCTCTCAGTCTGAACATTTAATATTGTTTTAATTGGGTTTTTAAGGGGTTTAGTTTTTTAGTATTTTGGGTTTTAGCGCAGGGATAAATTGTTTAATCTGCTTTTATATATATTTATGTATTTATGTTTGTATGTTTTTTAATTCCCCTGTGCACCGCTCTGAGTCCCTTCGGGGAGAGGGAGCGGTCTACAAATTAAATTTATTATTATTATTATAAAATTCAAATGCTGAGAATATCAAGTTTGCAGAGCTATTATGGAGTTGTTCATATACAAACAGTTGCTGGGTAGCTACTATGAATTTAGTTTCTGATATAGCATGGAAAAATCTAGTTTCAACCTGTATGATAATTAGTTTTAAAAGATTCTAAAAGAACTCAAACTTTCTCAAAATTATGTTGATCATGATTTTTTTTTAAAGTCAAGATTGACAGGTCAAAAGATCAAAGGGTTAATTCATTTGTTTTGAGCTTTGAATCAAAAAGGCTCCCTTTAGAATGCTTAATTAAAATATTCTAAATTGGCTATGTTTAATACAAAACTGGAAAACTCAAGTGGTCCTTTTTTCCTATATGGAATAGTGTTTTTCATGTTCAAATTCAAGGAGTTTTGTTTTAAATGGCTTGTGATTGGGAACATTAGGAACTCAAAATATGGGTCTCTGCTCTCTTATTTTCATCCTTAGGCCATAAATAGTGGAAAGCAGTGGTGGGTTACAGCCGGTATGCCCCGGTACGGGCGTATTGGTGCCTGGTGGGAGCAACAGGCACCTTTCCGGTACGCTGCTGCAGAGGGCCCACCCGCCTGCCCGCTCCCCTTACCGGTATTTGACCCCACCGGGCCATTGTGCATGTGCATGCAGCATACTGCGCCTGCGCAATGCTACGCTGAACATCGCTCTCCGCTGAGGGTGTCACAGGGTGTTGAATGCCCGGCCCCGTCGCAGCGTACTGGTTGCGATGGTATCCGGAACCCACCTTTGGTGGGAAGATATGACATAGTCATTATTGCTTGCCATCCAAACTGCAGAAAGCTTGATCAGGATTTTTTTTCTTTTTAAAACAATATGCAGCCTAACATCTGTCATAAAGAACCTATCCAAAAAGAAAAGCATTGTCAAGTAGAAAATATAGGGAATATAAAACTAAAATAGAACAGGATACAAGACAAATTAAGATATTGGAGAACCAATTCTCACTTACGAAAGATAAAAAATGTTTGGAGGAATTGAACTTATTAAAAACTAAATTGATAGAAGAAGATATTGAATTAGTTAAAAAAAATTAAGATATTTAAATAGGGATTTTTTTGAATTTAGTAATAAAAATTCTAGGTTATTGGCAAAGATGGCGAAAAATAAAACTCAAAAGAGAGAAATTGGTTCTCTGATAGATGAAAAAGGTACAAGGTGCTATAAGAGATTGGAGAAATGCGAAATAGCTAGGAATTTTTTTCAAAAATTATATTTAAAGAAACCAATCGATTTAGAAAAATTGAAGAATCATCTTGGAAAATATGCTATAAAAATAGATCCAACATATAAAGATTTGATGGAAAAAGATATAACACAGGAGGAGATCAACGAAATAATACAAGAGTTAAAACTAGGGAAGACCCCAGGAGAAGATGGATTACCTGCTGAATTCTATAAAGAATTTAAAGAACTAATAACACCAAGACTGCAAAAATTATTTAATGGAATTTTACATGGTGGAGAAGTCCCGATGTCATGGAATAAGACAGTAATATCTATAATTCCTAAACCTGATAAAGATCTTGAGAGGATCGAGTCCTACCGACCCATTTCTTTAATCAACCAGGATGCAAAAATATTTACAGCTATTATAAGTAATAGATTAAATAGTTTTATAGATAAATATATAAGTTATAATCAAGTAGGTTTTGTTAAAGGTAGATATATGAGTGATATAATTAGAAGAGTATTGAACATTATAGACGTTGCTGAAAATAATGGTGATGAAATAGGTATAATATCGTTAGATATTTTCAAAGCCTTTGATTCTGTACAATGGGATACTATTAAGGTAATTATTGAGGCATTAGGCTTTGGTAATAAATTTATACATGTTATTTCAAAATTGTATCAAAAAAGTAGTGCAAAAGTAAAGGTGAATGGAACAATGATGGGAGAGATTAAATTGGAAGCAGGTACGAGACAGGGATGTCCCTTGTCCCCAACATTATTCTTGTTAGTTATGGAGGTTTTGATTAAATTGATAGAAGAAGATGAAGGATTGGAAGGGTACAAGGGATATAAGATAAATTTGTATGCGGATGATACCTTGATTATTTTGAAAGATATAGAGAAAGATTTAAAGAGGATAAATAAACATTTGATAGAATTTGAAGAAATGACAGGTTTAAAGGTAAATTGGTCAAAATCTGAACTACTAATGAATAAAGATGGTAAGGAGTGGGAAAATATGCAAGAACAATTTGGGATAAGAGTTAAGAATACATTGAAATATTTGGGGATAACACTTTCACTTAAAGTTAGAGAATTGAAAAAAATTAATTATGAGGTGATGTTGAAGGAAGTAGAGAGAAAGATAGATAAGTATAAAGAGATAAAGCTGTCTTGGTTTGGTAGAATTGCAATGTGTAAAATGATGTTGTTACCAAAGTTCAATTTTTTGTTTGAGATGCTACCACTAAATTTGATAGAGAAAGATATAGAAGAATATCAGAAGAAATTGGATAAATTTTGTAATGGTGGGAAAAAACCAAGAATAATGAAGAAAATGTGGTATCAAAATCAAAAAGAGGGTGGATTGGGAATTCCCAATCTACTTAATTACTATCGGGCGTATAATATTCGAACCGTGATAAAAATACTCAAAGGTGGAGATGGTCATTGGGGCGATCTGGAGCTAAAAGATATTAAGAGATTTGGGTCTATATGGTTTCTAGATAGAGCAAAAACAAAGGCAATTAATAGTTATTGGTTAAAGGGGCTGAGCAAAATTTGGAATAAATTTGTTAAAAAATTGATCCCGGATATAGCTTTCCTGGGGAAGACAACTGAAAGTTGGCCGATTAAAACTAATATAAGTCGGGATAAAGTAATTGAGGATGAAAATATAGGAAATATAGTAAATTGGTTAAGAGCTCTAGGAATTGAGAGTAGGAAAAAAAAAGTAATCCAAAGATTGGAGTTGAATTGGTTCGAAAAAATACAGGTAGAAAAATGGACTATGAAAGTAAAGGGAATATGTAAAATAGATAGAAATAAAACTAAATTTGAAAGTTTAGTATCTCAAATTATTAAAGATGAAATTGGGTTAAAAGGACTCGTTAGTAAGATATATAAGATTATAAATTTTGATGGAAATCCACAAATGGTAATGAAAAGGAACTAGGAGGAAGACCTTAAGATTAAAATATTGGATTTGGATTGGAATGAGAACTGGAAGAGTCGAATCATGAGGACTTTGTCTATAAGGATTAAAGAGCATAATTTTAAGGTTGTTTGGAAATGGTATTGGACCCCATTAAGATTATCATTGATAGATAAAAAAATGAGCGATAAATGTTGGAGATGTAATATGGAAGTGGGAACTTATGAACATATGTGGTATAAATGTGTGAAAATTAAAAAGTTTTGGCAGCAATTAGAAAAAATGATGGGTGAAATGATGAAAAGAATAATAATATTGAGATCAGAAAATATATTGTTATTGATAATTAATGAACCTGAGTTAACAAAACATGAGAAAGAATTGATTAGAATTATGATTATAATGGGTAGGATTGTAATAGCAAGATATTGGAAAATAGAGGTAAATATTAAAATAGAAGAATGGTTCTGTGAAATGTGGAAATTAGCCTTAAATGATAAAATGACGTGTGATATTAAATTCAGAGAGGGGGTTTATAAAAAAGATATTTTTTGGAAGACTTGGAAGCCATTTGTGGACTATGCACTTGGAACTTTGGATGCCTTGACGCCTGTACCTAGAGAACGTGGATTTTGGAGATCTTAAAGATAACAGAAGACACTTGAAACCAACTCTTCCTTTTGTTTTGTACAGCACTGGGTGAAATATTGTAAAATATTATAAAAATTTCAATAAAAAAAAAAAGTCTTTAAAAAAAGAAAAGAAAAAAAAAGAAAAGCAGCATTGGCTTTAACAAGCAGTTTAAATCCTCAACATCAGTAAAAGCATTCACAAACAGCAGACTCCAAACCTCATTAAATAAATAAAAATATATAAACTTCACATGTTATAGGTAACAAGCAGGTAACACTAGCATTACTTTTTAAAGTTTTTTTTATCACTTAAATTATGTCTTGCTACAAAAAAAATCCCAATAGCAAAGATGGTTAATTTTTTGAATACCAAAAATACTGAAACAAACTTAATGATCTTATGGGAAAGGAAAAAATGTTTACAAGAGTAGAAATACGTTTGGAGTGTTTGGTGGCATTACTTATTTATTTTTTTATTTATTAAAATTTTAGGCTAACCATCTCCCCTTCAATGTGACTCTCTTTCCCTTTTCTGCTATTTACAGTATTTTTAAAACTTAAAACAAACACCTCTCTTATTAACAGTGCAATTCCAGGATTGGCATAATTTTTGAAATCTGTTTTAGAGGTCTGAAGTTTCACTGGATTTTTTTTCCTGGCAAGTTTTGGCTACTCATTGTTTTTTCAGTGACAAAAATAGGCTGCACAGGTTGCCACACGCAAACATCTTGTCTTCTACATAACTAAATTGTAAATGCAATCTTCCCTGTTTAGAAATTGCTTTCCTGAATTCCAGAGAAAGAATCTTTCCTAGATCAGATATTTATATCTTATTTGAGCGACATGATAGAGCCTCTGGCTGAATTCTAACATGCACAGAATGGTACCTTCTCTATGTGAGCCCCATTTTAGCTCTATCTAAAAGAGTTTGTGATGCTTAATGCTGAAACATTTCCCCTCTTCTCAGTGAGCCTATTAATTTTAGATCTATCTCTATTTATAATTTGACTTAGATTCCAGCAGATGAAGATTTTAGTTTACAGGAAGGTGATGAAGATCTGGCGAAAGCTTTACACACAATGCACGAACAGACTATTGATGCCCAAATTATGGTAAATATTTTAAGATATTATAATATATGCTATGTTAATTTGCATGAGTTCATAATCAATGAAGTAGTAAAATAATTTAATATGAAAGTTTTTTTATAATAGGCTTAAGAAAACAATCAGTTTATATGAGTTCAACTATTAGACTAGGTCAGATTGCTTAAGACATTAGCATATGGATATTTGATATTACCCCCTTTTTTCCCCTACAAGGTAGTCAAAAAAGTAGGGCTACAATATTTGTGTTGCTAACATTGTGATGGTAGGGGGAAAAAAGCCATCTAATCTAATTCTTTGTTGTCATCTATAGTAGCTATTCCCAGACTCGTAGAACAGTGTCATGTAGGAGAAGAGTCAAAGGAGCAAAAAGTGATCCTATTAGAAGGTGAAGAAGGATGGAGAACAATATTTAAAATATTCATATCATAGTATCCAAAATAATTCCTGATTTTGACTACGGTTGGAAAAAGTTAATTTCTAGACCAGTGATGGCTAACCTTTTTCTAAAGATGTGCCAAAATTGTGTTTGCACACTATTGTGTGCGTATGCATACCCACCTGGGCTGGCGAAACACCCCCCCCCCCACTTGCACATGCACACATGAGACAAACCCCCCCCCCCATGTGGAGGGAGGAGTTTTCCCCCTCCCCAGGAGGCTTTCCTGAAGCATGGGGAGGGCGAAAAATGGCCCAACAGCCCAACCGGAACTTCGGGAACATTGCCCATTGGGCCCGTTTTTTGTCCTCCTCAAGCTCCAAAGGCTTTCCTGAACCTGGGGAGGGCGAACACGGCCTCCAGAAGGCCAAAAATCAGTTGGCTGGCGCATGCATGTGAGCTGGAGCTGAGAGCTGCTGTGCCGGCAAATATGGCTTCACATGCTACCTGTGGCACACGTGCCATATGTTTGCCATCACGGTTCTAGATTATCACCCATAGTTGTTAATCACAATTCATTGAGATAGATTCATGACTACTTTTTCTTTATGAAATTAGTCTAAAAAGCTACATGATAAGAAACTGTCATTATCCTACAATATATATATATATATATATATATGTTTTCGTAGGTTTTCACGGGTATAGGTATGTAGATTTTGGTTTATTCGGGTCTTTTCCCGTGTAAAATTAAAGGTGTTTTTGCAACGTTTCGATGGGATCACCCCCATCATCATCAGGCTTTGGCTTCTGCCTTTTGCAAAAGGCAGAAGCCAAAGCCTGATGATGATGGGGGTGATCCCATCGAAACGTTGCAAAAACACCTTTAATTTTACACGGGAAAAGACCCGAATAAACCAAAATCTACATATATATATATATATATATATATTGTACAATAAATATATATTTATTGATCAGCTCAAAAACATAACACACACACACACACACACATATATGGCAGATTATGTTTCTAAAATGTCTGAATTTTTCTTTCTAGGCTCAACGGCCAGGACAGGTCACTAAACAATCTTTGTCTGAAACACCTGAAATTGTAGATGACTTTCTTTGTAATTTTTTAATCAGAATGGGAATGAACAGGACATTAGACTGCTTTCAGACTGAATGGTAAATCTTTCTTAATTAAATAGGGGATCTTGTATTTCAAATTACTGTTCTTTTTTGAAACTTGGAATGTTGTTTTTTGTTTTTGTTGCTATGATTTCATATTTGGGATGTTTTTCTGCTTGTAAGTTTTAAGTAAGCCATTAATTAGAATATCAATATTTTAAAATGTCAAGTCAATTAAAATCTTTTTAAAGGTCAAACCATCATTCCCACTGCTTAAAATTTAGTTCTATTCTTCCATATCCTAAGATGCATGGTTAATCTGGAAATCTAAAACAGTGTTAAGATAACTCTGTTCATTCAATGCAAAATTGAAAAATGGAACTAATAAAAGTGCTGCTTAGTCTGAAGATTCTCTAAATTGCAGCACCAATCTAATCAGTTTTAGCAGCAAAAACGGCCAGCTGTAATTGAGGGGCTGTGAGACATATGAACACTGTGCCTATGCACTGTGTTTGCCAAAGGGGAAGAAGAGTGGGTAGATATTGGAAGTTGGGAGATTCAAAAGAGCTTGATGATAGCAGAGAAATGATAGCAAAAAGAGGATTTGGAAGATTAAGAACAAAATGTTCTTTGAGTGAGTAACTATAATGTTTGAAGACTTCAGAGAACCCTATGGGGGAAAGTTGCATTTTCCTCCCTTGAAAAAGATAAATTGGCATTTGGTAGCTCCAGTATTTTCTATATAAGGAGAAAGAAAAAAGTGGCAGATAAGATTAATCTGAGTTGTTTCTGAACTTGGGATCTAGAGAACAGATAGAATTTCTGGTGCTCTATTTGCTTTCTGCTTCAGGGCTGCTTCCCTGACTGAATTGCTTGAAGCTATGGTTATCAATTTGGTTACCTGTTCATTAGATCTATATTCTTCCCTTGTTCCATCTCCAGGTAAGAGATACGTGGTTGGTTTCAGGCACTGGTGAATTCTTTGTTGAGTGAAGGGCTGAATCCACTTGTACTTGAGGATAGTCTATTCCCACCTCAAAAAATTGTCACTGAACCCAATGGTATTGGACAATTTCAATCCATTTCCAATGTTCCATTTCTTGAGGAGGTTATTGAAAAGGTGGTTGAATTTTGGATGAAACAGATTATCTGGAATAATTTACAATCAGGTTTCAGGCCAGGGCATATTAAGCACTGAAGACATAAAAGGACGGTGAGAAGCGAGGGCAGGCAGGTTGGCCCTCTGGAGCACCCTACTGGAATGGTATCCGGTGCTCCGGGCAGGCTCCGGTATGCCCGTACCGGGGTGTACCGTCTGCAACCTGCCACTAGATGTTCCATATGTTAAATAAATAATAATTTGAAAAGTTTGACTCCCACCCCTCAAGCATTTAGGAGGGTTTGGGAGCCCACCTTGAAACATTATTTTGGTTGTTGAGTTGTCCTGGTACTTCATTTCTATTTCTAGCTCTATCTGTATAGTCCTTATTTTTTCATTTTCCCCATTATATATGCTATCCTGAATTGTGTGTCATTTGTGTGTTTATATAAAGTAAATAAAGTTTTGTAGATTATGTCTATTAAAGCTGATAATATCTGGTCATCAATGTATTTGTCTTTTTAGACATTCTAACCCAGGGGTGGGCAAACTTTGCAACTTTAAGTCTGAAGGATATCAGCTCCCAGAATTTGCTGGCTGGAGAAGTCTGGGAGCTGAAGTCCTTCAGACTTAAAGTTGCAAAGTTTGCCCACCCCTGTTCTAACCCAACAAATAGGAACAAAAATATATTAAGCAGCTCAAGATTATCTGTGCTTATCAACCAACTGATATGGCTGCTAAATGATTATTTACTCAAGCACCAAAGGATTCAAAATAATACCTAGTTATGTCATTAAGAAATTATATTAATGTACATTCATCATCTGTATTATTGGATACCTTTGAAACTGAAGATTGGTATTGCTTTAAGACAGTGGTTGGCAAACCGCGGCTCGTGAGCCGCATGCGGCTCTTTGGCCCCTTGAATGTGGCTCTTCAGTCTCTCTCTGATTCCCTCCCTCCCTCCCTCCCTCCATCTCTCTTTTTCTCTCTGTACCTCTCTCTGTCTGCCTGTCACTGTCTCTGTCCACAGAATACCGTGTGAAGCAGTCCCCCTCGCGTTCCTCCTCTTCCCCGATGGCGTCTGGAGTGATCAGGGGCCGTGCAGGAACTCGGCGCTTTTCCACGGTGTGGAAAAGATAGGCGCATGCAGGTCCTACAGAATTACAGCGCAAATTCCAACTGCTACGAAGTCTCCGAGACTGTAATCGGGCGGGGCATGCGTGCGGAAAAGATAGGCGCGCGCATGCCCTGCCCGATTACAGTCTCGGAGACTTCGTAGTGGTTGGAATTTGCGCTGTAATTCCGCAGGACCTGCATGCGCTTATCTTTTCCACACCATGGAAAAACGCTGGGTTCCTGCATGGTTCCGAGCCTTGCGACGCGCAGCTCCCACCGCCGAAGGTCACTCGGCAGGTCGCCCGGCAGGGGCGTCGGGCAGGGAAGCCGGGCACATCTCCACTGGCTCCCTCCGACAGCCACCACGGCACACGTTCTGGGGCTGCGTGGCTGGGAGGGAGATGGACACGCGGCCCCAGAATGTGCGACGTGGTGCCCGCTGGAGGGAGCCGCGATGGAGACGCGACCGGCTTCCCTGCCTGACGCCCCTGCCGGGCGACCTGCCGGGCGACAGCCTCGGTGGTGCTTAAGATGACAGTAGCCTTGGGTGCTCGCCCCGCCTGCTCCCTCGCCCGCTGTGGGAGGAGGCGTCCGTAACCTCCGGCATGCCGGCCCTTCCGCTGCTTCCCGGGGTGGGGGGGGAGGAGAGGGGAGAGAGGGAGTGACTGACAGACACAGAGAGAGACAGAGGGGGAGGGAAGGAAAGACAGAGAGACAGACAGAGACAGAGAGAAAGAGAGGGAGGGAGAGAGACGGAGAAAAACACAGATAGAGAATGACACAGGGAGGGATTGAATCGGAGACAGACGGGGGAAAGAGGGAGAGACATACATACAGAGACAGAGAGAGGGAGGGAGGGAGAGAATCAGAGAGAGTGACACACACAGAGACAGGGAGAGACAGAGAGAGGGAGGGAGAGACAGATAGATAGAGACTGATTAAGTGAGTGAGAGATAGACAGACAGACACACACACAGAGTGACAGAGATGGGCGGACGAAGGAGAGAGAGACAGAGATAGAGAGAGAAAGAAAGAAAGAAAGAGAAAGAAAGAGAGAAAGAAAGAAAGAGAGAGAAAGAGGGAAAGAAAGAGAGAAAGAGAGAGAAAGAAAGAGAGAAAGAGAGACAGAAAGAAAGAGACAGAAAGAAAGAGAAAAAGAGAGAGAGAGAGAAAGAAAGAGAGAAAGAGAGACAGAAAGAAAGAGAGACAGAAAGAAACCCACCGCGGGGAGGCGGAACCGGAGATATCGAGATGGTTCCGCCCCAGGCGCCTGATGGACCCTGAAAGATTCCAGAGGGAGCTTGGGCCAATACCTGTGTCCTTGCCCCGCAACTCGACTGAGGACCTAGTGGCCGCAAGGTATAGTGCGGCCACGGGGGCCTTGGACCGAGTTGCGCCCTTGCGGCCTCTCACGCGGCGTCGAATCACCCAGGCTCCCTGGTTTACCGAGGAGCTGCGGGAGATGAAACGCCGCAAGAGACGCCTATAGAGTAGGTGGAGATCCTCTCGCTCCGAAGCTGACCGAACACTAGTAAGAGACCATATTAGGACTTACATAGTGGCGATGAGAGTGGCGAAACGCGAGTATTGTGCCACCCTTATTGCATCCGCGGATAACCGCCCTGCCGCCCTGTTTGGGGTGACCCACTCCCTCCTTCACCAGAGGCCGCGGGAAGCCCCTTTGCAGGGTCGAGCAGAGGAATTTGGAGTCTATCTGCAGGATAAAATCACTCAGATTCGGAATGAGTTGCCCTCCACTGAAAGTGGTCCAGTCGGTTTGTCCGATGCTGGTCTTGAGATAACATCTTGGGAGGAGTTTGACTTTGTTACTACCGAGGATATGGACAGGTTGTTGAGGAGCCTTAGGGCCACCACATGTTTATTGGACCCGTGCCCCCCCTGGCTTGTACTGGCATCCTGGGAGGTGACACGAGGCTGGCTCCAGGGCATTGTGAACGCATCTTTGAGTGAGGGGTCCTTGCCTGCCATCTTGAAAGAGATGGTGGTGAGGCCCCTCCTCAAGAAGCCATCCCTGGACCCAGCATTATTAGAAAACTATCGTCCAGTCTCCAACCTTCACTTTTTAACGAAGGTTGTTGAGAGTGTGGTAGCCCAACAGTTTCCTTGACACCTGGAGGAAGTTGATTATCTAGACCCGCGCCAGTTCGGCTTCCAGCCCGGTCACAGCACCGAGACAGCATTGGTCGTGTTGGTAGATGATCTCTGGAGGGCTCGGGATAGAGGTTGCTCCTCTATCCTGGTCCTATTAGACCTCTCAGAGGCTTTTGATACCATCGACCATGGTATCTTATTGCACCGACTGGGGGGGTTGGGGCTGGGAGGCACCGTTATACGGTGGTTCTCATCCTACCTCTCTGGTCGGTCGCAATGGGTGTTGGCAGGAGGGCAGAGGTCAGCCCCGAGGCCCCTCTTATGTGGGGTTCCTCAGGGGTCGGTCCTCTCCCCCCTCCTGTTCAACACCTATATGAAGCCGCTGGGCGAGATCATCCGTGGTTTTGGGGTGGAATACCACCTGTACGCTGATGATACTCAGTTGTACATATCCACCCCAAACCACCCCAACAATGCCGTCGAGGTGCTGTCCCGGTGTCTGGAGGCCGTACGGGTTTGGATGGGGAGTAACAAACTCAAGCTCAACCCGTCCAAGACCGAGTGGCTGTGGTTTCCAGCACCCCGGTTCAGCCAGATAAGTCCAACACTGGCCATTGGGGGCGAACAACTGGCCCCCGTGGAGAGGGCGCGCAACTTCGGTGTCCTCCTGGATTCCTGGCTGTCCATGGAGGACCATGTGACGGCCGTGGCCGGGGGGCGTTTTATCAAGTACGCTTGATACGCCAGTTGCGCCCCTTACTGGACCAGGTGGCCCTTCGCACAGTCACTCAAGCACTCGTGACATCTCGGCTGGACTACTGTAATGCTCTCTACATGGGGCTCCCCTTGAAGTGCACTCGAAGGTTACAATTAGTCCAGAATGCGGCCCCGTGGGTGATTATGGGTGCCTCAAGGCAATCCCACATAACACCTCTCCTGCGCGAGCTGCACTCCTGTGGCCTTTCGGGTGCGCTTCAAGGTGCTGACGACCATCTTTAAATCGCTCCATGGCTTGGGGCCTAGCTACATTCCACTCTGGCCAGTGGAAAAGTGATCTGATTATAGGGGATATAGCCATCACACCCTTGTCATGGTCAGACCACTCACTTCTCCGGCTCGACTTTCCAACCGCTACTCCCCTCCGCGGGGAGGCGGAACCTGAGTCACCAATCTGGTTCCGCCCCAGGCGCCTGATGGACCCTGATGGGTTCCAGGCGGCGCTTGGGCCACTTCCTGTACCCCTGACCCGCGCCCCCAATGGAGGACCTCACGGCCGCATGGAATAGTGCGGCCGTGGGGGCCTTGGATCGGGTCGCGCCCTTGCGGCCTCTCTTGCGGCGGCGAGCCACCCTGGCCCCTTGGTTTACCGAGGAGCTGAGGGTGATGAAACGCCACAAGAGATGCCTAGAGAGAAGATGGAGGTCTACCCGATCTGAATCTGACCGGACACAGGTAAGAGCCAATTTACGGACTTACATTGTGGCGCTGAGAGTGGCCAAACGTCATCATTGTGCCACTCTCATAGCATCCGCAGATAACCGCCCTGCCGCCCTGTTTAGGGTGACCCGCTCCCTCCTTCAACAGAGGGTGCGGGAAGCCCCGCTACAGGGTAGAGCAGAGGAATTTGTGATTTATCTGCAGGAGAAAATCGCTCAGATACAGAACGAGTTAGCCCCCATTCATGGCCCAGTGGGTTGCCACGAGGCGGATCTTGTTTGGGAGGAGTTTGACTCCGTTACTTCCGAGGATATGGACAGGCTACGTGGGCGACTGCGAGCCACCACATGTTTATTGAACCCGTGTCCCTCCTGGCTTGTACTGGCATCCTGGGAGGTAACACGAGGCTGGCTCCAAGAGGTTGTCAACACTTCTTTGAGGGAGGGTTCCTTGCCTGCCTCCCTTAAAGAGGCCATGGTGAGGCCCCTCCTGAAGAAGCCCTCTTTAGATCCAGCTCTTTTAAACAACTATCGTCCCGTCTCAAACCTTCCCTTTTTGGCGAAGGTTGTCGAGAGTGTGGTGGCACAACAGTTTCCCCGTCACCTGGAGGAAGTTGATTATCTAGACCCGTGCCAGTCCGGCTTTCGGCCCGGGCATAGCACCGAGACGGCATTGGTCGCGTTGGTCGATGATCTCTGGAGGGCCAGAGATGGGGGTTGTTCTTCCATCCTGGTCCTATGTCTAATATGTCAAGTACCATCCTGGTACTTGTCTAATTTGCAGAGGAGTTTTGGGGCTTGGGATGTTGGCCATTGACTCATTCTGTTTCAGATAGAGAGAAATCCTTCCACACAATTAAGTATTGCACTTTCCCTTTGTGCTTATGGGAGTCTAAAATTTCTTTAATTTTGAAATGCTGTTCCCCTTCTATTAAGATGGGGATTGGAGGTGATTTCATTATGGGGCATAGAGGAGAAGTGATTTCTGGTTTTAATAGGCTACAGTGGAATACTGTGAGTGCACCCGTCTAAGAGCTTTTGGTAGGTCCAATTGCATCATGACCGGGTTAATGATTTTACTAATGGGGAAGGATCTAATGTATTTGGGACTTAGTTTTTTCAAAGGCTGCTTTGAAGCACTGCAATCCAGTTTGTTATTGAGGTGGTGTTTGGTTTGGGGCAATTCTGGCATGACCACAAAATCCTAGCCAATTGCAACTTTAAACAGGGTAAAAATAGTGCTGCTATGTACTGCATTATTATAATCCACCTTTAGAAAGGAAAGGTTATCAGTCTAGTTGTTGGTAATTAATATAACATCTCAGATATTGTTCTAACACCCCATTGATGTGTTCACACCTCCCATTCATCTGGGGATGATGGGAGGAGCTGTCCTTTGGCAGTCCCAAGCAATTTCAAAAATTATTTCCGAAATGCAAAGTGAACTGAACCCCACTGTTTGAAATCACAGTGGAGATCCACTCGGTCCGAATCTGACCGAACACAGGTGAGAGCCCATTTACGGACTTACCTTGTGGCGTTGAGAGTGGCCAAACGTCATCATTGTGCCACTCTCATTGCATCCGCAGATAACCGCCCTGCCGCCCTGTTTAGGGTGACCCGCTCCCTCCTTCAACAGAGGGTGCGGGAAGCCCCGCTGCAGGGTAGAGCAGAGGAATTTGGGATTTATCTCAGGATAAAATCGCTCAGATTCAGAGCGAGATGGTCCCCACCGAGGGTGGCCCAGTGGGATGCCCCGAGGCAGATCTTGAGACAGTTTTGTGGGAAGAGTTTGACTCTGTTACTTCCGATGATATGGACAGGTTACGTGGGCGACTGCGAGCTACCACATGTTTATTGGACCCGTGTCCCTCCTGGCTTGTACTGGCATCCTGGGAGGTTACACGAGGCTGGCTCCAGGTGATGGTCAACGCTTCCCTGAGTGAGGGGTTCTTGCCGGCCTCCCTTAAAGAGGCGATGGTGAGACCCCTCCTCAAGAAGCCCTCTCTGGACCCGGCATTAGGTTGTAGAGAGTGTGGTGGCACAACAGTTTCCCCGTCATCTGGAGGAAGTTGATTATCTAGACCCGCGCCAGTCCGGCTTCCGGCCCGGGCACAGCACCGAGACGGCATTGGTCGCGTTGGTAGATGATCTCTGGAGGGCCAGAGATGGGGGTTGTTCCTCCATCCTGGTCCTATTAGACCTCTCAGCGGCTTTTGATACCATCGACCATGGTATCCTATTGCATCGGTTGGAGGGGTTGGGGGTGAGAGGCACCGTGTTGCGGTGGTTCTCCTCCTACCTCTCCGGTCGATCGCAATTTGTGTTGACAGGAGGGCAGAGGTCGACCTCTAGACCCCTCACTTGTGGGGTGCCTCAGGGGTCGGTCCTCTCGCCACTCCTGTTCAACACATATATGAAGCAGCTGGGTGAGATCATCCGTGGTTTTGGGGTAGAGTACCATCTCTACGCTGATGATACACAGCTGTATATATCTACCCCAAACCACCCCAACGATGCCGTAGCGGTGATGTGCCAGTGCCTGGAAGCCATGCGGGCCTGGATGGGAAGTAACAGACTCAGACTCAACCCGTCCAAGACCGAGTGGCTGTGGTTTCCGGCATCCCGGTACAACCAGTTGACTCCATCACTGGCCATAGGGGACGATCATCTTACCCCTGTGGATGGGGTACGCAACTTGGGTGTCCTCCTTGATGCCCAGCTGTCCATGGATGATCAAGTGACAGCCGTGGCCAGGAGGGCGTTTTACCAGGTCCGCCTGGTCCGCCAGTTGCGTCCCCTATTGGATCGGGGTGCCCTTTGCACAGTCACTCATGCCCTCGTGACATCCCGACTGGACTACTGCAATGCTCTCTACATGGGGCTCCCCTTGAGGTGCACCCGAAGGCTTCAGCTAGTCCAGAATGCAGCTGCGCGGGCAGTTATGGGAGCCTCCAGGTTCTCCCATGTAACACCGCTCCTGCGCGAGCTGCACTGGCTGCCTGTCGTCTTTCGCTTCAAGGTGTTAGTTACCATCTTTAAAGCACTCCATGGCACGGGACCTAGCTATCTGCGGGATCGCATTCTGCCTCATACATCCCTTCGGCCGATTTGCTCCCACAGAGAGGGACTTCTCCGGGTGCCGTCCACTAGGCTGTGCCAGCGGGCGACGCCCAGGGGAAGGGCCTTCTCTGTGGCGGGCCCGACCCTCTGGAATGACCTTCCCCCCAAAATCAGAACAACCACGGACCTTTGCTCCTTCCGACAGCTATTAAAAACTCATTTCTTCCGTCTGGCTGGCCTAGGGTAATTTTAATTTTAATTTAATTTTAATTATTAAGGGGTTTTAGGGATAGTTATATTTTTATAGAAGTTTTAGCGCAGGGTGAGTTTAATTTGATTTTAGCTTTGTATTCTGTCTTGTTGTAATTTGTTTTTTAATTTCCCTGTGCCCCGCCTCGAGTCCCTTTGGGGAGAGAGAGCGGGATATAAATAAAATTATTTATTTATTATTATTATTATTATTATTATTATTATTATTATTATTATTATTATTATTATTATTATTATTATTATTATTATTATTATTATTATTATTATTATTATTATTATTAAATAATCCATTCTGTGGATCTGTGGAGTCTGTAAATATGTTGCATGAACAGTTTGGGTCAGGTAAATGTTGAGGGGATTTTGGGGCAGGCACAAAATGCACTTGTTTGGAGAAGAGGTCAGTTACCACCAAAATTAGCGTGTTTCCTGAGCTTTCCAGTAGCTCCAGTATATAAAGTTCACAGAGTTCTTCCCAGGGCACGGGGTTTTGCCACTGGCTGAAGAAGGCCTGAGGTTTTCCCTAGATGCCTCTTGGCTGATGAGCAGATAGGGCAGCTAGCCACATAGGTTCCCATTCCCAGTGTCTGGTTTACATTTCCAACATTTGGCGGACATGCTTTTAAACATCTTTGCTAATCTTACCAGTGGTAAATGCCACCTATAAAACATCTTATATAAATTTTCCTTATATGTAACTGCCATTGTCAATTTACAATTTCTTTCCCAAAGCTTTTGTCATTTGTCTAAATCAATAGTATATCCAAAGTTTTTTGCCCATACTATCTTTGTTTCTTTTACCTGTTCATCTTCCATTTTTAAGCTTAAAAAGAAATTGTGTATTTTCTTTATCAGCTTTTCATCTACTCCTAACATTATTTGGTCACGTAATGTAGGGTCTTTACAGAAACCATAGTCCGTAATATGTTTCTCATATCTCAATTTTATTTGTATATGCGGCCACCGTGATAAGTCCACAGCTTGATTCTGCAACTCTTGTTTTGTTTTAAGTTCCCCTTCCACATTTAAAATATCTTTATATATTATTTTTCCCCAGATTTATTACATTTGGATGTATAAATGCTTCCATTGTTGAGAGCCGAACTGGAATTTTAATGTAAATTTTTGCTTTCAATCTTTCCCATACTGAAAGTAGAGCATTGTTTATATAGTGTATTTGAAAATATCTCTGAGTTTTGTTTTTGTTATACCATAAAAAAACATGCCATGATCTAATTGGAGATCATGGCCTTCTAAAAACAGTAATCTGTTATGTCTAAGAGTTATCCATTTCTTCTCCCAAGTTAATACAGCTGCATGGTAGTAGAACTCCTAATCTGGTAGTCCAAAGCCTCCATTGTTTTTCAACTCTTGCAACATTTTCAATCTTATTCTTGCTTTTTTTACCTTGCCAAGCATATTTCAAAATTATAGTACTTAATTCATCAAAGTTTTTCTTTTCTAATTTTATTGGGACCATTTGGGAACAGGAAAAGTAACTGGCAAGATGTTCATTTTTATAGTTGCTATTCTCCCTACCATTGATAGCTGCAAATTTTTCCATTTATCCCTTAGACCGATACGCTCCCACAGAGAGGGCCTTCTCGGGGTGCCGTCGGCCGGACATTGCCGACTGGTGACACCCAGGGGAAGAGCCTTCTCTGTGGTGGGCCCTGCCCTTTGGAACGACCTACCCCCTGAACTTCGCACCATCTCCGACCTCCGCCTCTTCCGCCAGTGTTTAAAGACACATTTGTTCCATTTAGCCGGCCTAGCGTAACCTCCACAAATGACTATTTTAGACAGTTTTAAATTTGGGGATTTTAATTTGTTTTTAGCGCAGGATGGTATCAAATAAGTTTTTTTTAATTTTTTACTTGATTTTGTATTGTATTTTAAATTCCTGTGTGCTGCCCTGGGTCCTTTTGGAGAAGGGCGGGGTATAAATTTAATAAAATAAAATAAATAAATAAATCTAAGTCTGTTTTAATTTGTTGTAACAATCTTATATAATTATAATACATCTTGCTGTTAAATATATTCCCAAGTATTTAACTTTCTTAACTATCTGTAGATCTAATTTCTTTGTCAATGCTCTCTTCTGTTTTTCTGTGAGATTTTTAGCTACAGTTTTAGTTTTATCTTTGTTTATTTTCAATCCTGCAACTTTCCCATATTCTTCTATTATTCCCATTAATGTAGGGCCCGTTTCAAGTGGTTCTTCTAAAATAAATGCTAAATCAACTGCAAATGCTTCTAATTTGTATTTTTCCCTTTTTATTTCCATACCTTTTATTTCTAAGTCTTGTCTAATATTTCTATTTAACACTTCCAATGTTAGTATAAATAGCAATGGGGACAATTGACATTCTTGTCTTGTGTCTTTTTTCCCAGTCCACCAGTAAAATAATCTTGCAGCTGTTCTTATCTCCAATCCATTCAAAAATATTTTCCACTTTTAAGGTCATCAGTTTTCCAGTGTAATATCTTTTTCCACCAGTAGATGTCACCCCGGCTCTATCTTTCTGCTTCCAGTTAATATAGCGAAAGCATAACTTTCCTTGTCAGGTATTTCGATTTTCCATATATTCCAGTAAAAGAAAAAATATCTCCAGTATTTTAAATTGCTTTTCAGTTTATTTTAACTTCCAGTCTAGTCCTTTCTTTATGATTTACTTTAAAAATCTCCCATTAAAGTTCTAGTGCTTTTCTGGATTTTCCTTCTATCTCTTTAAATAGCAGCTCACTGCTTCCTTTAGAGGTAGGGGTAAATCCACTTCCTCTTATCTTTAAAAAGTCTTATTTCAAATAATCTCTTGATTTGAGAATAAATCTCCGAAGTAGAAATCAGGAGAGTCCTCACTCAGTTCCAGTATGCTGCTCAGCAATCAGAAACAAGTGCCTTTTCCTTCAGGTTGTCACATCTTCGGTCAGGCCGGTCTGTGGGGTATTCTTGGATCCAATGGGAAGACTGCCATCCTCTTGTGCTCTACAAGGGATTCCCCCCTATCTTCATCACCCCTCCAGAGTGACTTTGGCCCCTTAGAGCCTCTGTATAAAGAGGAATCAGCTGGGTTTCGCAGATGTCCTCTAGCCACAGCTGTCTTGCAGCAACACCAACCAAGGTTTTTTTCAAGCTTCCAAATTATTGTGGTCTGTCCACACCTCAAAAGTGGTTCCCCCCTCCTAAAAGTGACTCAATAGTAATTGGCTTCTCTATTCCCTTTTTTCCTATACCTGAGGTCCCATCCCCCTTGTTTTGGGGTTTCTCTTTTTTCTATGGGGAGGGATCTTTGCCACCTGCAATTGGGACAATTGCGAGATCTGGATAGGTTAATCTCTACCTCTATAGCTAGGATGTAGCAGCTGTGGAGGGTCGATGGTGCACCTCTGGAGATGCAGGTATTATAGATGTCATTGTTCAGGCTGTCTTGAAAGCAGTCAATCAGCATGTCTTTCAATCAGTTGGCTAGTCTGCTCACCAATTTTGGAACTCTTGAGTGTCGGTAGTCATGGGTTATCATACCTTTGTTATGGTCTTGATTCTCATTCTGACTTTTTGATCATACAGGGTGTCGAATAAGTCAAAGTTGAAAAGTTCTGGCGCATTGCCATTGTGCAGGGCAATCCACTGTGCTGCTTCCCATTTGTGTCAAAGTCACGCTTCATACCTTGGCCTCTTCCGATGGCAGGTTTGGTCTATACTCCTGTATGTAGGTCCAAGCCTGAGTTAGGAAGAATGCCAGTTGCTTAGGATCACTGTTAAATTTCACCCCTAGGGCTGGGGATCTGTTCTCTCTGCTGCATGGAGGAGTGGCCCACATTGGTGGTGGTGGCTGGGCTCAACAGAATGGAACTGGCTGCAGTGCTGGTGCTGGTGGAGGTGAGGCAGGAGCCACTGCAGCTGCAGGCACAACTGCTCCATTATCTGCTTCTGCGGGTGACGGTGCTGACAATCTTGGGCTCTGTGGGTTCAGATGTTTTGGAAGGTATCCCTCAGGGAGTCGACAGCCTGTTCAAAGAGGGGTCCAGTTCACTCCTTGCCATCTACATTCTTTGGTCAGCTCCCCGTACTCCCTTGGGTAAATGTTACACTGAAGGTCTCTCTCCCCAGTCTTTGTTTTTTCTGACCTCTAGTGATAATCTTATTTTTAGTTGGTTATCGAAAGCCTTCATTTCCTCTTCCAGCTCAGGGTAATCACTCCCGCTTTGCAAAACATGCACAAAGCGAACAGGTAGCAATTCCAGCAGCAACCCACCCCTGGATATAGGGCAGCGTCCACAAGCATTGCTCTGGAACGCTGCCCTGAGTCTTCCACAGGCTAAAAAAAGGGTGCACTCACAGGTTTTCACTCCGCAGCGCTAGCCCAGGCCTCACACAGTGATTCTGGTGCACCAGCAGGCCTCAAACTGCAAATTTGATATCTGGGCACCATTTTGAAGCTGCATGTCAACGTTCCAGTGTTGCCATGACGATTATCAGGCTGCCCTAACGAAGTGAAAATTCTTGACATTCCTGTGGTCGGGAAGGGAATCTCAGGATTACCTGTGACTGCGCATGCATAGATTTACTTTCGATGCTAATTGGGTAACGTGATTTATGACAGGAAGAGGAGAGGGGGCATAGGGGGGTAAAGTTCAGACACTATAAAATAACTTTCAGTTCTGGCTACATCAGAGGTTCAGCCAAGATGTTAATCCTAATAAATGGATGTTTTTTGAACTTTATCTTGATCCATGAATTAATTGGGGTTTTCTCTTGGGAGCTTCACAGATAGCCAGAACTGCAAAAAAAGTTTTTTCCGGGTTTCCTGAAGCCCGTCTCTCCGAGCATTCCCCCTCAATCTTTGGGCTGCATGGAGAGAAAAATCAGGCAACAAGAGATTGATTACAGCTCAAGGTATGCAGCGATGCCTTTCTCAGAAGCAGAAGCAAGAGAAGTACTGCTGGAAAATCCCTTGCCCTAGCCCCCATACACAGGGTAGGGTCTCAAGCAAGCTAGCAAGGGTGGACTGGAGGTGGGACTGGACACAAACCAGGCTCCCCAAACCCCAGATGGAACTCCTGGAGAGTGCAATAGACCAACAGAGGGAGGTTTTTAAATGGACCACTCTGGCTGATGATGCTGCCAAACAGAGTGGGGAGAGATATCTGATCCTGTTGAGGGGAGGGGATGCAGATGGGAGCACAGCCACCCCCCTCCAACCAACAAAAGGAGGAGTCCAAGACTGAAACCAAGGCCCCTCCCACACAACAGGCAGGCAGCCCAGAGCAGGAAAAACCCATCCCTCCCTCCAAACTAGAGGAGAGGAAGACTGCCAGCCATATCAGGCACAAGGATACAGAGGCCAACAGGAGGTTGGGGGAGTAGTGCTGAACGACCCACCCCAATTCAGGGGAAAGTTTGACTCAGACCAGCTAGCCCTATTCCTTGATTCAGCTGATATCCACCTAGAATGCTATGGGCACCTCTACCCATCCCCCAGAGCCATGGTGAATACCATTGCAGAGGGTCTAGAGGGAGAAGCAAGGGAATGGCTAGCAGCCCTCTACAAGAGGAGACCCCCCAACTGCAAGACATAGATGACTTCCTGTGACTGCTAGAGGCCAGGTTTGAGGAGGGAGAGGAGGAGGACCCATATGTGGAAGTGGAACTCAGCAACCTAAAGCAGAGGGGCCGCCCTATCAAAGAGCATATCCATGAATTTAGGAGGATCATAGAAAAGTTACCCCCTTTACCAGAGCGGCTGCTCGTGCACTTTTTCAGAACAAGCCTGGACAAGCAAATTGCCCAGATAACTGCATACTGCGACATCCCAAATCAACTCTCTGAGTGGTTCTGAGTAGCAACGAGAGTTGACAGCGGACTGTGCACCGATGACATGACAAAGCAACCAGAGAGGTCAAAGCAAAAGAGAGAGGTCAACCTGACCTGAGACCGCCCAACCGGAGGAGAACCACAGCACCACAGCAGGCCCTGAGACCAGCCCTCCCTCAAGGTCCCCTGAAATGCTACAGATGCGGGGGAATGGACCATATGGAAGCTGCATGCCCAACCCCAGCCCCAAAACCAAGGTCAGACCCACCGCCCAGGACACAATCAGAACGAGGCCCTAAACAAAACACCAACACGTCTGGAAAAGCCCTCCAAGCTGCAGAGGCCCCTTCCTCCTCAAGCAAAAGTGGTTGGAACCTCAAACAACAACAACCAGTCACCCGAATCATATGAGAGCAAAGATGAGGGAGAAAATGACCCAATGGTGAGTGAATCAATTCACCCTTTCCTTTTTCCAATACGCCTCACAGCCCCAAAAAAGGAAACCAGGGAGATTTTCAAGCGCTAGTAGACTGAAGCTGCACAAGATGCTAGATCAACCTAACCACAGTCCTGAAACTGGGGATCAGTGCAAAAAGACTAGCCCACCCGATCCGGTTCGAACAGGTTGCCGGGTCCCTAATGGGAGGAGCCTATGTCACCCATCTAACTGAATCTGTGAGACTAGAATTAGTGGATCACTGGGAAGTAATTCGATTCCTAATAGCTCCCAAAATGACAGACGCATTCATACTGGGACTTTCTTGGCTAGACAAGTGGGGACCGACCATCTGGTGGCAAGGGGGTACCCGCAGACTTAGAATATCAAGGGGCCCTCAACCCCTTCCCCTCGAGCAAGCAGAAACACCACCCATGCTGGGAACCCCACAAGAGAGCCCACGAGAACAACTGGCAACCACATTTGACAACACCCCAGAGGCTGAACTGATTCCGATGGAATATCGGGACCTTGCAGAAGTATTCAGCAAGACCGAGTGCTATGTTCTGCTTTCCCACCGGGAGACAGACTGTGCCATCGAAATCATCTCTGGGGCAAAATTACCCATGCCCAAATTGTGCGCCATGACGCCCTGGGAAATGCAAGAGATGTGTGAATACATAGACAAAAACCTAGCAAGGGGGTTCATTGAGCCAGCCAAGCCACGGGTCGCTGCACCAGTCCTCTTCAAGCAGAAAAAAGATGGAACTATGAGGCTGTGTGTGGATTTTCAAGGGATAAATGCCATGTGTGTACACAACCTATACCCCCTCCCCCACATGAAAGATATGCTATCTCACTTGGCCAAGGGAAAGGTTTTCACCAAACTAGACCTCAAGAGAAGCATACTACCGAGTATGTATCAGAGAAGGAGATGAGTGGAAAACAGCGTTCAACTGCCCCCTAGGGAGTTTCCATGCAGTTCATGCAGTTAATAAACAAGGTATTGCATGAGCACCTTTACAAGGGGGTCCTCACCTACCTAGATGATGTCCTTATCTATAGTGAGACCATTGATGATCATGTACCCCTGGTCCACCAAGTACTGGAAAAACGTCTGAGAGCCAACCTATAGTTCAAGGTATCAAAATGTGAATTTCACCGTGCATGGCTAGACTACCTGGGTTACTGAGTGTCAAATGAGGGAATAGAGATGGACCCAGCCAAAGTGCAAGCCATCCTAAGCTGGCAACTCCCTCGCATCCACAGACAGCTACAAAGCTCCCTAGGGTTCGCAAACTTCTACAGGCAATTCACCCCCTCCTTTGCAAAGATTACCAAACCCCTGACAGACCTCCTGAAGATAGGGAGCCCAGGAATGAAACCTCGTCCAGGACAACCCCTACAGTAGGACCTAACCTGCCAAGAGGCGTTTGAAATGCTAAAAGAAATGCTTGCAAAGGAGCTGGTACTGAAGCATCCTGACCCCAAGCAACCTTTTGTGATCCAGGCAGACGCCAACCAAATGGCAGTGGGAGCTGTGCTACTCCAAAGAAACAACCAAGGAAACTTACAACCCTGTATCTACACCTCCCACAAGCTCACAGAAATGGAGAGACAATGGGCACTGCTAACCTGGAGGCACCTATTGGAGAGGAGCCAGAAACCGTTCGAAGTCTGGACGGACCATAAAAACCTGGAAGCACTTAGGACCCCACAGAAATCACCCAAACAAGTCCGATGGGCTCAATACTTCAACCGTTTTGATTTTGTCTTAAAGCACATTCCGGGTGGGAGGAATTTTCTAGCTGACACCCTCTCCCACGTGCCTTGGTACAAATGCAAATGGGAGCACGTAGTGGATGCCATTATTCCTTCTTCTTAAACAGCTGCGCAAGTAACCACCAGGCGGCAACACCGTGACGGGCGAGGCCAACCCGCAAGCGACCTAACCACAAGACTCAAAACTGAGCTACTAGCAGACCCCTGGTTCCAACACAACCAACATATCATGACGAAGAGAGATGACCTCGCCTGGAAGGGGACGAAACTCTATGTTCCAGAATCCCTACGTATCCTAGTCCTCCAGAGGAGCCACGACACCAAATCGGCAGGCCACTTTGGGTTCCTAAAGAGTTTACACCTAGCCCGGAGGCTATTCTGGTGGCCAGGGATGAAGAAAGATGTGGATAGTTACATGAAAAGTTTCACCATCTGCGCCACAATGAAGAGACATAAGAACATAAGAATAGTTTTGCTGGAACAGGCCACATCCCATCCAGTCCAGCATTCTGTCTCACACAGTGGCTCACCATTTGCTTCAGGGTATTCCCAAGCAGATGTCTTCACCTGCTTATGATTCCCTGCAAATGGCATTGAGAAATATCCTGCCTATCTCTCCAATCCAGAGGGTGTTCTTAGGCATCCATAATGATAGCCATTGATTCCCTTGTTCTCCATGACCATGAAAACCCCCTGGACTGCTGCAAACAGTGGCAGAACCAACGAGGCCATGGGAGGCGATTGCAATGGACTTTATAGTAGAGTTGCCAAAAAGTGGGGGAAACACAGTGATTTGGACCTGTTCTCCAAGCAGGCACACTTCATACCCTGTAGTGGTCTACCTTCGGCTCACAAGCTGGCTAAACTGTTTGTGAAGCATATCTACCGACTGCATGGAGTACCTCGAAAAATCATCTCAGACAAAGGGTTCCAGTTCACGGCTAAGTTTTGGAAGGAGTTCCTGCGGTCCATTGGGTCATCTCAGGGTCTTAGTTCAGCTTTTCATCTGAGCACTAATGGGGCAGCAGAGAGACTGAGTGCCATGATAGAGCAGTACCTGAGGTGCTAAGTGAACTAATTGGGCAGATCTTTTATCTTTTGCTGAGGTTGCATATAATAATGCTGTTCACAGCAGCACAGGACTCACTCCATTCAAAGTAGTGAGCGGCATGGACTTTGTCCCAATGCCTAAGTATTCAAGAGACCCTCCCTCCTCAGTCAGCTTGACTGATTGGATGTCAATGTTGAAAGCAACTTGAGAAAATGTCAAGAAAGCACTAGCCAAAGCGGCACAAACCTACAAGAAACAGGCAGATAAACACTCGGCTCCGCAACGGCCATTCCAAGTAGGAGAGAAGGTTTAGGTCTCCACAAAATACTTGAGACTAAGACTGCCTAGCAAAAAACTGGGGCCGAAATTTGTGAGGCCATTCCCCATAGTAAAGATCATCAACCCAGTCACAGTGCAATTGAAACTGCCTCGATTGCTGGGGAAGACACACCAATCGTTTCATAGCAGCCTTATGAAACCTGTGATCGGTTCCACTCTGAAACCACTGCCCCGGGCGCCCCCAAGCCCTATGGTCATAGGGGGCCAAACTCATTATGAAGTTCAACGAATTCTTGATTCAAGGTGGCACAGAAGGCAACTCCAATACCTAATCAAGTGGAAGAGTTACCCCTTACCGGAGGCATCGTGGGTGAAACATAGGAACATCCAAGCTAATCACCTTATAGCAAAATTCCATGCAGAAAATCCAAGCAAGCCTGGTGGGTGGGGGGGAATGCATCCCTAAGTTATACACCTGTATTCAAATTTTTTTGTTTCCCATAGATTGCTTTCAGGAAGTGAGGGGAGCTGGATGTCAACGTTCCAGTGTTGCCATGATGATTATCAGGCTGCCCTAATGAAGTGAAAATTCTTGACATTCCTGTCGTCGGGAAGGGAATCTCAGGATGACCTGTGACTGTGCATGCATAGATTTACTTTCAATGCTAATATGGGAACATGATTTATGACAAGCAGAGGGGAGGGGGCATAGGGGATAAAGTTCAGACGCTATCAAATAACTTTCAGTTCTGGCTACATCAGAGGTTCAGCCAAGATGTTAATCCTAATAAATGGATGTTTTTTGAACTTTATCTTGATCTGTGAATTAATTGGGATTTTCTCTTGGGAGCTTCATACTGAGCCACAATGAAGAGACTCCTGTGTGCCATTTTGAAGAGGTGCAAAGCTTAGGTGATTCCCCGGTGACCCACTTTTAACACCACGAAAAGCCCAGATGAAGGAGGAAATCCAGGCCTTGTCTGTATTAACTGTAATCGCTGCCCATATACCTCAGTGCAGGGCCACAGGAGTGAGGCCAGAATCAGAGGGAGGCCAAACAGTAGCAGTGCCTCATGGCAAGACATGATGGCAGACACCAGCCCTGGAACTTTGGCCACAATGATAGAAGTCCCTCAGATGCCCTCCCCACAGGGAGAGGATGTGGCAGGAGCCTCAGGATCGAGGCCTGCCAAGAGAAGATGTCAGCCTCTATTTCACTTGCTTGTTATTGGCTGCCATAGAAATGGGGAGGGAGGGTGCTTGAGGTATTTGGGATGGGAAACTTATAAATCTGTGGCTTAGGGAGTTTTCCCCCAGGGATTTCTATGCTGCAATCAGTTGCACGGTGGGGGGGGGGAGTTTGTCAGAAGCCCTTTCGCTGAAAACCTCTCTGAGATTCCAATATTCTTTTGGAATTTTTTCCTCCCCCTCAAGTTTGTCACACGTAATGGCTACAAGGTCTGTTGCAGCTTTGGCTAGGTAGGAGATGTTACCCTCCCCCTCTGGCAGTTCAGCAGTACGGATGCATAGCCACACTTTCCTCCAGTTCATGTGCAGGTTCCATTTCCAGAGCCAAGGTAATCCCAGTGTGAGGGGCCAATCCATGCCTGGTGCAATGACAAAACTCATGTTTTTTTGGTTATCTCCCATCTACAGCTCTACTGGTTCGGTTACAAAATGGGTCCCCCCCCCAGCCTCTGACCCATCCAACTGGCAAAACACAATGGGTACTTTGAGAGTTCTCAGTCTTAAACCCATTTTTCCACCACCTCTGGGTTAATCTCTGTGGCAGGGCCGGCCCTTTGGAACGACCTGCCCCCTGAAATCCGCACCATTCCTGACCTCCGCCTCTTCCGCAAATGTCTTAAGACTCACTTCTTTCAACTAGCCGGCCTTGCGTAACCCCAGCACCACCAATTATAAACGAGGGTTTTAAAAACGGTTACAACACAGGCATCTAATATCTATGTATTTGTATTTTGTATTTATTGATTTAATTCTATATTCGCCGCCCCGAGTCCCTTGTTGTGAGATGGGAGCGGGTTATAAATATGAAAAATAAATAAATAAATAAATAAATTACATATCAGGTGCAGCCAGAATCTAAAAGGGCCAGCATCATTCCCTGGGCCCCAGTCAAGGGTACTTTAAGTTCTACTGGGATGATAATGGGGACTTACCAGGTGGTCGTCATTGGAGTTGGTTTCACTTTCTCTCAAAAGAAGGGGGCTCTTTTCCCTCCTGGCCTGGGGGAAGGTCATTAGCAACTTCCACGCCCTTCAGGGCGTTTCGCTGCATTTCCCTGGCATACGGTCAGGTTTCTTCTCTCCAGCTGCAGTTGGTTTGAGGCCAATCTTTGAGTAGGAATCGGCAGCGTGATACCCCTCCTTCCCACAATGGAAACAGGTAGTTGACCGGGGTTTGGTTGCCAACCATCCCCTCCCTGCTTTTGGAGCCTCTTTTGGGGCGGGGGGGTTCATTTTGCTGCTGCCTCCACGGTATTGGTTTCTGGCTAGGTCAATCTCCACATCCGCTGCCAGCTCATACCAGCAGGTTGCGTGCTGCCCCCTATTGACACAGCTCTGATATACATCATCGTTCAAGCCATCCATAAACCTTTCCATCAAAGACTCTTCTGACCTCCCCCACATATGCACAGACAGCTCGCAAAACTCCTGGGTGTACTCAGCCACCAACCTTCTCCCCTTGGTTAGGGTTTTCATCCTGGTTCTTGCCTTCTGATTTGTCAGGGGGTCATCATCCTCAGAGTGGCCATAAACACATTGTAACCCCTCAGCAGGGGGGAATCATCATTATGCAAAGCGACCATTCAGGCAGCTGCTTTGTTCTCCAATGTCATAGTAATAGCTCTCACTTTGGCATCCTCCGATGGGAAATCCTATCAATATTGCTGCATATAATTCCAAACATGGACCAACTGGAGTTGGTCAGGATGGCTCCTCCATCCTGACCAACTCCAGTGACTGCCTCCAGGGCTGTCTCAGGGTTAGACAGGTTGTCCACTCATCTCTCCCCCCACTTGGCAAATTCGATCTCCCTCTCAGCGCAGCGCTCGTGGAAATGGCGCTTCTCCCATGCTTCTTGAAGATGTTTCAAAGCATGGGTCATTATGAGGCCCTCTTGTTCAGCTTCCTGCCAGGCAGCCTCTGGTCGCCAGTGTCAGCTGGTAGTGACTCCAGCCAGAATCTCCTCAGGATCACTCTTCTGCTCCACTCCCAATGACCATATGAGCCAGATGGACCTTTCCTCCAAATCCAGTTTACCCATCCGCTCCATTTCCAAAGGGAAAGAGGATCAAGTAGCCCCCTGTCTTCCTGGTCACTGCAGGGATTAGACATCTTTGGAGTCTTTTTCTTTATACACACACACACACACACACACACACACACACACACACACACACAAGTTTTGAGCTCCAGGATGAGTTCGAAGGGAGATCTTGCTTAATATCAGGCGTGCCTCCTTCAATAACCAAGAAAGATAACTCTCAACTCCATTGTTTGTGGAATTAAAGATACTTTTACTGGTCATGAAAAGATAGCATTGAAAGAACTCCCAAAAGTGGTGAGTGGGGTGCATCTTCAAAAACCTCATTCAGATGGTATGCAGAGATGGTTGACCTTGACCAAGTCCAAACACAGGCCATCAGCAGGTGCAGAAGATGGTGAGAATCAACTCCCTTCTGATAACTCCTCCAGCACCATAAGTTTCCCATCCCAAATATCTCAAGCCCCCTCCCTCCCTGTTTCTATGGCAGCTGATAGCAAGCAAGAGAAGTAGAAGCTAACAAGCTGTGATATTGTAAACTTCATATGCACTACAGTGTTTTGTAGTACTTAGTATTGATTGATTTCATGTCATTTTTTGATTCATGGACCAGATAGTGTAATAACTTAACTTTATTGTTATTGTACATATATACACAGTTTACACATACAACAAAATTCGCATAACACCCAGAGACCAGGCCCAACATACATAACAATCCCCAAACACCCACCTATCCACCAAAAAAATTCCCTGCCGCTAAACCACCCGACAGACCGAGTAGTGCTATCCAATAGCTAACTGATGGTTAGCTAACCTTTAGTTCATTGTTGAGGAGAAAGCCATCCCTTTCAATAATCTTTATATTATAATTTACTATTTAATTCATTTTAGTTTTTCTGCTTATGTAAAATCTAGTCCCAAATTAATGTTAAGCTTATGTTCTTTCTTAAAAACACTAAGAACTATTTTACTAAATAAGATCAAGACTTACTTAGTCCTGTGATGGCAAACCTATGACACGCATGCCACAGGTGGCATGTGAAGCCATATTTGCCAACATGGCAGTTCTCAGCTCCGGCTCACGTGTGCACCAGCCAACTGATTTTTTGCCTTCAGGAGGGCCAGGGGAGGCCGTTTTTGCCCTTCCCAGGCTTCAGGAAAGCCTTTGGAGCCTGGGGAAGATGGAAAACAGGCCCAATGGGCAATGTTTCCAAAGTTCCGGTTGGGCTGTTGAGCCATTTTTCGGCCTTCCTGTGCTTCAGGAAAGCCTCCGGAGCCTGGGGAGGGTAAAAACTCCTCCCCCCACATGGGGGGGTGGGTCAGGGGTGCATGCACAGGTGGGGAGGTTCTCATGCGCAGGTGGGTATGCACACGCACACAATAGTGTGCATACACAATTTTGGCACATCTTTAGAAAGCATCACTGACTTAGTCTAATATATTTTGCAGGATTTTCCAAACTGCAATGGACATTCCTGATTCTTCTCAATTAGTTAGTGATCCATCAACATATCAAATATATATTTTACCCTATCCCCTTTATTCAAATTGTATAGTTCTAGAATTCAGTACAATTTAGTAAAAAATAGCTGGTTTGGTTTAGTGGTTATGGCAGTGGTTCCCAAAGTGAGTGGTACTGCCCCCTGGGGGCGGTGGGATCACTTAGGGGGGCAGTAAGAGGCAAGGGGCCTGGCAGGGTGGTGGTAAGAGCCAGGAGGGGGGCGGCAGAGGAATGCTAGAGGTGGCCTATGTTCCCTTTAAGGTGCGTGGCTGCATGGCCGCGCATGTGGCTAGAAACCACTGCACATCAGTTTCAAACTGCGTGCAGTTGGGAGGTCCTTTGTGGGCGGCCACTCCTAGCCACTTGCACCCGGCGCTGTGGCTGATAAAGCCACCAAAGTCCCTGCCAGCGCCTCCCCCTCTGCTTGGAGCACCTCAGCTTGGTGCCGCATTACCGTTGCCGCCTTCTCCGCTGCCGCTGTGCTTTTGAGGTGCACATGACCCCCTAGCCACACCCACCAAGCCATGCCCACAAAACCGGTTGTAAACAAATTTGAATTCTGGGGGGGGGGGGCACTGAGGATCAGTTTGTAGCACCAAGGGGGCGGTGGACTGAAAAAGTTTGGGAACCACTGGGTTATGGCACCATGCTAGAAAGTAGGAGGCTTGTGAGTTTCTAGCCATGAAATCCAGCTTGGTGATCTTGGGCCAATCACTGTCTCTTATCCCACCCCACTCCACCTCACCCCATAGGTTTGTTGTTCTGTAGATAATAGGATGGAGAAATATTGATTTAGTTTGCCACCTGGAATTATATGTAAATATAAAGATGGGATACCAACAAGCAATACAACCATCTTGGCAATTTTTTGTGCAACAGGAAGCCATGAACAATAAATATGTATTGTTCCAAAATACTGTATGTATTGGTCTTTACTTCCCATAAAATTACAGTGTGTCTATTTTTTTCTTTTATAACATGCTGCAGTATGCATTCTGTAGATATTTGATTGATACTTCCTATCCATGTTATTTCTTTTGACCTCTCAAAAATATGACAGGTAACAGTAGTTTCATTGTACTCAGTATATTAAGTTAAGGCATGGAGTTCTGGTTTTGGAGGTAATTCCACTTAGCATGAGAAATGTAGTTCTGAATTATAGGAGCTCCTATTTAAAGTAACCACAATCAAGAAAAAGAGTTGGTGGTGTTCTATGTTTTCCTGTTCATAATATATGTACTCTTTATAACCAAGAAGAGTAGGAGACAAAACCCCTAAAGTTCAATTGCTTAATTTTAGGTATGAATTGATGCAGAGAGGTGTGCTTGAACCTAAAGATGTTGGATTTGTTCCAGATGCCTATACTTGCAATCAGCATTTGGAGAGAGAAAATATATATTTGAAGAAAGAAATGGAGAACTATAAATTTGCAGCTAAGTATGTTCTTGTTGTTGTTATTGGGTTACATTTTTTAGAGATTTGGATGAAAAAAAAATCTGGAGATCAGATTGTAGATGGTGATCAATTTTGAATGGCAGTATTGATGTTTGCAAGTAAGGAATGAGTCAAATAGCTGTTAATCCATCTATATCTGGGTTAATTTATTTCTGTAATGCTGCTCAATTAAAAAGGCTCTGAGTGGCTTTCAATAATGTAAAAGTGAACCTGTAGGTAGAATTAAAAGAAAAAATAAGCCTTAATCCCCAAAACAATAATTGCCTAATTCAGGGAGGGGACGTGCCATACAATGACTTCTCCAAGGACTTCTGGAACACCAGGTCTCTTAGTAGCTTTCCTGCATGTCAGAAGGGTTGGTGCTGGCATGGCCCCAGGTGGAGTGCTATTCTAAGGCAGAGAAGCCACTGTGAAAAGGTATATGCCCTTTTTTCTTCTTCACCACACAACCCCTCAAGGATGAACCTCAAAGAGTATCTTCCCTACTACTTTTTATTGGTTGACCAGAAGCTACTGGCAGAAGCTACGTACTTGTAATATTTATTACATTATTACATTATTTATACCCTTTAAAGGGACATGGTGGCTCAGTGGCTTAGATGCTGACCTTGTTGATCAGAAAAGTCAACTGTTTGGTGGTTCGAATCCCTAGCACTGTGTAACAGAGTGAGCTCCTGTTACTTGTCCCAGCTTCTGCCAACCTAGCAGTTTGAAAGCATGTAAAAATGCAAGTAGAAAAATAGGAAATACCTTTGGCGGGAAGGTAATAGTGTTCCGCGTGGCTTTGGCATTTAGTCATGCCAGCCACATGACCACGGAGACGTCTTTGGACAGCACTGGCTCTTTCACTTTGAAACGGAGATGAGCATGTCACCTAGAATCAGGAACAACTAGCACATATGTGCAAGGGAAACCTTTACCTTATTGTTGAAACAAAGATAAGGCAACAGGTAAGATCTTTTTCTTTCGTGAGCTTCTGTTTCATTGTTTGCAGGGAAACAGAAGCTCATGAAAGAAATGCCATGGAAATATGACGTGGGGCGATGTCACGCATGCCAACAGAGAGGGCTCTGCGTGCCACGGCACAAGTGCCTGGCACGTGTGCCATAGATTAGCCATCACGGATCTAGAATATACTATTCCACCTACTGTTGACAAAAACGAATGAGGGATGCAAATAACAGGTTAAATGAAACCAGGACAGGAAACAGAGCTAGATCAAATGCTAATGTGCTTCTTTTATTGGAGATTTTAAGAATATCTTTCTGAGACAGGAAGACTTGTCCTCATGATAGATGCCTTACTTCCCTAAAGAATAGAAATTTATTTAGAAATATATATATTTTTTGTTTCCATGCAGTAAAGCTAAAGATGCGCTGCTAAAAATGCAGAGAGAGCGTGACTTCCATAGAATGCATCATAAAAGAGTAGTCCAAGAAAAGAACAGACTCATTAATGACATTAAAAGGTACGAAAATACAAATCTATTTAATACGCATTCAATTAATCAATCAATTTATTAGTCTTAGACCAGAGACCAGATACTAGTTGCAACTGCTGCTTTTTGTATATAGTTACAACTGATACAATTTATATAATAGATCTATATGGAATACTCCTAAACTTCAAGATCATTCTCTTGCTGAAGCATACCTGGCAATGTTTTATCTATGCTGATCAATAAATAGATGGTGCAAGCTTTTTTTCATATTGAAGAAAATTCTTGATGCTTTGAATCTCATTCAATACCTGAGCTAACAATTTAATTAACATTTATGGAAAAGTTGTGCAATGTATTCCATAGATGCTATAATGTCCTGGAACTTTGTTCTGTTTCTATTTTTTTTTAAATTATATCTTTATTAAGAATTATTTTTTGTTGATCTATAAGCTTTATAAACCAATTTCATTGTAATTTTTACAACGACAATAAAGATTATTATTATTATTATTATTATTATTATTATTATTATTATTATTATTATTATTATTATTATTATTATTATTATTATTATTATTATTATTATTATTATTATTATTATGTATCCAAATGCTGTTTAGTCTTTTCGGCACCAGATGTTGTTCACCATAATCTTTAATAGTATATAACAAATTGCTTCATCATGTACATTGTAAAAACATGCCTGCTCCATCCCAAATCAAGGTAACAGTTACTTTGTCTTGCTCCTTTTGCATTGGAAAGGCAACAATTTATCTGACATTGCCTTTTTCAAAATATTTCTGTTTAACAAAATTCAACTTCTCATGGATTTCATTTACTTCCATTAAATGTGGTTGATTATAAATTTCTTTTATTTTTTGTTTTAAATAGATGATTGTTTCTTAATTCCAATTGCTTCAGTATATCCAATTTTTGCATAGATTTCTTTCTGTTTTAAGGCAGAGAGCTATACATCCTTTCATAAGTGCTTTATTGGAGTCCTATACTGAAGATCAGGTATGTCCAAAGTCCGGGCCGGGGACTAATTGCGTCCATTTTCAAATTTCAAGTGGCTCGCAGCCTCTTCTCCTTGCCGGTTCAGCCTGTCACACATCCCCATTGACTGTCATTTTTTCCTTCACCACACAGTGGTTCCTGCAGCTGTCCCCTGCTGCCCATCCACAGCGCCGCCTTGAAGGCTGGTGGTTATATTTCATCAGAAGATGGCAGTAAACCTGAATCAGCACTCTTGTTGTGTGACCCTTGTGACGCAAGGCTTATGTGCCCATTTTTAAAATGGCGACTGCAACTAAAAAAAGGAAAGTTGACAGCGAGGGTTGCCGCTTCCAGGACAAGTGCAAATTGGAGTATTTTTTCACTGAATTACGAAACAACTGTGTCTGCCTAATTTGCAAAGAGACTGTGATTCTTTTCAAGGAATTCAATATCAAGAGGCGCTACCAGACAAAACATGCTAACTACAACAAACTAACTGGGAACGAATGCGGCAAAAAAGTGAAGGAACTGGAAGCTGCTTTAATGGCACAGCAGCACTTTTTCACAAGAGCCCGTGAGTCAAATGAAAATGACACAAAGGCGAGCTACGAGGTGGCAATGCTGATTGCCAAGCACTGCAAACCTTTTACTGAGGGTGAATTTATTAAGGCTGCGTGATGAAAATGGTGAAGAAAATTTGTCCTGAGAAGAAGCAAGAGTTTGCCAATGTTTGCCTAGCTCGTACCACTGTGGTACGGAGAATTGAAGATGTTTCATCTGATATTAAGAGGCAATTAGAGGCAAAAGAAGTGGAATTTGCCTTTTTTTCAGTAGCCTGCGACAAAAGCACAGATGCATCTGACACCGCTCAGTTATTGATTTTTTTGAGAGGAGTGGACAATGGTATTAATGTGAGTGAAGAGCTACTTGACCTCCAGAGCCTTAAGGGCCAAACAAGAAAATAAACCAACAGGTTTATTTGTTTCTCTTTGTTCCACTGTAAATGACATGAAACTACCATGGAATAAAGTCACTGGGATTATTACGGATGGCGCACCTGCCATGGCTGGCATACAAAGTGGATTATCAATCCTAGTCTGTAACAAAGTCAGCGAAGAAAAGGCAAAGGTATAAAACTCCTCTGTATTATTCACCAACAAGTTCTCTGTGCCAAACATCTGAAATATGATCATGTTATGAAACCGGTGATGAAGGCAATTAATTATACTCACTCCAAAGCCCTGTGCCACCACCAGTTTTAACAGTTTCTACTCGACATCCAGGCTGAATACAGAGATTTAGTGTACCACAATGGGGTAAGATGGCTCAGTCGGGGGTCTGCACTGCAGCGTTTCTACTCTCTTATGGAGGAAATTTGACAATTCTTGGCAAAAAAGGGGCAACCAATGCCAGAGCTATCTGATCCTGTTTGGCTGATTGATTTTGGATTTTTAGTTGACATAACACGACATCTGAACGTGCTGAACATGAGCCTTCAGGGGCAAAATGCAGTGGTAAACCAACTATATTCACATATCAAAGCCTTTTGGACCAAGCTGCTACTTTTCCAAAGGCACCTGTCACTAACACAGCTCAATACCATACATTTCCCATCACTGCAGGAAATAATGACCAGTTTTCCACAGAACAATATGAGTACGCAAATAAGGAGGTATGAAGCAGTCTCATCTCTGACTGAGGAGTTTCAACAGCCCTTTTGGGATTTTGCAGCTATTGAAAAGGAGATCACGCTTTTTTCCTCTCCTTTCTCTGTGGACCCTGATGATGCTCCAGACCTCCTGCAGCTGGAGCTCATTGAGTTGCAGTGTGACGCCGAGTGTCGCAGTTGGCACCAATAGCTCCCTCTTGTTAACTTTTACCACTTGTACTAATACAAATTTGTTATATTTCCATCTCTTCAGTCTGGAGGTTTCTTTGTTTAATCTTGCAATTATTAGGCTAATATTAGGTGTATGAAGCACTGCTACTATCACATGCATGGGATTAGTTAATAATGTATTAGAAATTCAGCACATACCTCATCACATTATGAACTAAAGAGCAGTATGTGAGTTATTTCAAGGCAAGGTATTTGAATACATTGAAAAAAGATAGTAATGATATATAGAGCAACACATTATGGGAAAGTTTGCCAGAAAAAGATTCCTTTAAAGTAAGGTGACCAGACATCCCACTTTTGGCGGGACAGTCCCGGTTTTTAACAATTTGTCCTGCGTCTTGTGGCGTTTTAAAAAAGTTCCCATTTTTTGAAAGAATGCACGACAAGCTAGGGAACGGCGGGAGAATGGGAAGGGAATATACAGTTTTCGGCAGCCATGTAGCTATTTTCCCAGGATATGAATTTTATATTATTTTTGTTAATTTTATAATGTTAAGGAGCAGGGTGAAGGAGCAAGCGAGTGGGCGGGCAAGCAAAGACACTTTGCCCCGCTGGCTTGGGCAGCGGGGCTCGATGCCTCTCCTCCCTACCCTGGAAATGCGCATGTGCCCATCCTAGTAGTGTCCATGTGTTTTCGCTTCACTGCGCCATCCAGAAAAGGGAAGCTGGCGGGGGTGGGGAGGAAAGGATGGAAGGGGAAGTGGGAAGTGCGAGGACATCTTTGGTCACATCTCACCTCCTGTGGGAAGCTCTCATTCGCTCTGGATAGACCTTTCCTGTCCTTCCAAGTCGCCTCCGGGATGTTCCAGAGCGATCGTTTGTGTGCGTGTGCGTGCTTGTGCGTATCTCTGTGTGTGTTTTTAATTCCACACACACCCCTTTCCATCTACTTGACGCCGACCGTGCAAAGGTGTGCCGGTTTGTGGAAGACGCTTTTGGATCCAGCGCGCGTAATTGATCTTGTGTGTGTGTGTGTGTGTATGGGGAGTGTTGTGTTGTGTGGGTTTGTGTGTATGTGTGCGTCCTGCCCTCCCACTTTTCAGTTACGATGCCCATTTCACCCCTCCCAATTTATTTTGACACGGCTAGCATTGGATGACGCTGGCCTTTAGGGGAGCCGGTCGGGCTTTGGAAAAAGGAAGCAAGTGAGTCTCCCTTGGGGACTCCTCGCCTATCCTTCCCAGACCCCCCCCCCAAAGACAGTGAGGGGGGAGGAGGAGGAAATAAACCAAAAGAGTATCTGAGCCTCTTTTGGTTGTTGCTCGGGAGAAACAAACGGGCGGGGGAAGATAATAAGATGCTGCTCTTCTTTTCCATCCTCCCATTTAAAAAGAAAAAAGAAAAAAACCCCGAGCCCTCGCCTCCCTCCCCCGCTCCGGCTGAGAGAAGAAGTGAGAGAGGTTAAATGAGGTGAAGTGGAAGTCTTTTGTTTTGCTGGGCTCTGCATTGTTTACTTAGGATGGAGTGTGGTGGACAACATCTGCCAGCAGATTGGCAGGGTAGTAACCCAGGCTTTGCAGTGCTGCCAAAGTCTCGGCCAAGACAACGGAGGAGGGAAGCGGGGGTGGGGGTGGGGGGAGCGGGCATTGAGGAAGGGAGCCGGCACAGTGACCCTTTGGGCTCAGCTTCAGCTTGGAAAAGTGCTTTTTTTCCTGAGGCAACGGGCACACTTTTGATCCCCCCCTTGTAGTTGCTGGCGAGCCAAAAAAGGTTTTTCTTCCTGCCGCTAGAAGTCGGCAGGAGGCGAAGAAACAATGGCAAAGTATATTACAATACTATTTTTGCATTCTATGAAAATTTTTGTTTCTCCATATAGACCAAATTTTTAATTAAGAACCTCCCCCCCATCAATGGTGTCCCGCTTTACCAATGTTAAAATCTGATCACCTTACTTCAAAGTGGATTGGTCCATATTTCAGAAGGAAAACAAACCATTTATATTTCCAAGAATCAGAATATCTTTGCACCATAAAAAGGAATAAAAAAATATTTCATAGATCTTTATGTTGTTATCATTTGGGCTTTAAATTGTGTCAACCTCCCCCCCCCCCCCAATTCAGCCTTAAAACATAAAAATTTCCCTGGTTCATCTTGAGTTTGTTTTTCAAATTCCAAATTCAAACATTCAAATATATACAGTAGCTGATCCATTTCTTCTTATCTGCCTGAGATCACAAATGTATGATCAAAGTATTTTCATTCTGACAGCTTTACGGGAGTTTTGAAGATATATAATATGTGCATTTTCCTTTCAGAGTTTCAAAAATTTTTCCTTTTAAATCAGCTATTCATACTATTAATATTAGTTGAGAAATAGTTTAAGAAGAAATAACAGCTGCTTTGTACAATTTGGTTTTTTTGTCTCTTCTCTGCCATTACTACCTTATTCTCTCAGCCAATGACTGGAGTATTTCATTGGCATCATCAGTGGAATATACAAAAGCTTTGCCACCACACACAAAGGCCTATACAAAACACTATTATACAATACAATACAATAGCAGAGTTGGAAGGGACCTTGTAGGTCTTCTAATCCAACCCCCTGCGTGGGCAGGAACCTTATACCATTTCAGACAAGTGGCTATCTAACATCTTTTTAAAGACTTCCAGGGTTGGGGCATTCACAACTTCTGGAGACAAGCTGTTCCAGAGGTTAATTGTTCTAACTGTCAGGAAATTTCTCCTTAGTTCTAAGTTGCTTCTCTCCTTGATTAGTTTCCACCCATTGCTTCTTGTCCTGCCCCCAGGTGCCTTGGAGAATAGTTTGACTCCCTCTTCTTTGTGGCACCCTCTGAGATATCGGAACACTGCTATCATGTCTCCCCTGGTCCTTCTCTTCATCAAACTAGACATACCCAGCTCCTGCAACCGTTCTTCATATGTTTTAGTCTCCAGTCCCCTAATCATCTTGGTTGCTCTTCTCTGCACTCTTTCCAGAGTCTCCACGTCTTTTCTACACCGTGGCGACCAAAACTGTATGCAGTATTCCAAGTGTGGCCTTACCAAGGCACTATACAGTGGCATTAACACTTCACGTGATCTAGATTCTATCCCTCTGTTTATGCAGCCTAGAACTGTGTTGGCTTTTTGGGCAGCTGCTGCACACTGCTGGCTCATATTTAAATGGTTGTCCACTAGGATTCCAAGATCCCTCTCACAGTTGCTACTTGTTGTTTCCCTTTTTTCTAGAATAGCTGAAGGTACTTTTGATAGAATCTCAATTATTCTGTTTCTGAATTTTAAGGGAGTATTTCTCATTTTTTATTCTAACACTAGAGAGCCTTCTCTGTGGCAGCCCCTGCCCTCTGGAATGACCTACCCCCTGACCTACGGACGACCACAAACCTGCGCCTTTTCTGTCGGGCCTTGAAGACCTATTTATTTCGTGCGGCTGGCCTGTTGTAGTTTTAAACTGTTTTAGTAGGGGTTTTTAGCAGGGATTTTAAGGACAGGCTAATTATGTAATATATTTTAATATATTTTATGTTTTGTATTATTGACTTTTATTGCTGCCTGTACACCGCCCTGAGTCCCGAAAGGGAGAAGGGCGGTATACAAATCTAATAAATACTAAATACTAAATACTAGCCATTCCCGGCCATGCGTTGCTGTGGCCCAGTCTGGTTAAATGGCCAACCAATCTGTGTGTAGGTCTACACCTGCACGCACAAACACGTACACACAACCACCATATAACCCCCAACCTACCGACCTACCTACTGTATTTCTCCCTTTCCCTCTCTCTATACACCTACCTACCTACCTACCTACCTACCTACCTACCTACCTACCTACCTACTGTATTTCTCCCTCTTTCTCTCTCTCTATCCCTCTACCTACCTACTGTATTTCTTTCTCTCTCTCTTTCTATCCACCTACCTACCTACTACCTACCTACCTACCTACCTATGGACAGAGTATTTTATGTCATAAAGGATGACATAATACCTGTGGCCCACTGTTCTCTCTGTATCCATCTACCTACCTTTTTTACAATTTTTTACATTTCCGTTGCGTGTACCTGGCACAGGTCTGACAATGTTGGTGACCTCTTCACGCTATGCACCTCAGCATCAGCTGACCCCGCTCCGTCAGTTTACGTGGCCTACCACTTCGTGGCTGAGTTGCTGTCATTCCCAAACATTTCCACGTTCTTATAATACAGCTGACAGTTGACTTTGGAGTATTTAGGAGTGAGGAAATTTCACAACTGGATTTTTTTCACAGGTGGCATCCTATCACAGATTCATGGTGAGCTGAGAGCGACCCATTCTTTTACAAATGTTTGTAAAAACAGTCTGCATGTCTAGGTACTTGATTTTATATACCTGTGGCCATAGAAGTGATAGGAACACCTGATTGATTATTTGGATGGGTGAGCAAATACTTTTGGCAATATAGGGTATGTGGGATCTCTTCTGGTTTTTTAAAATTCCTTCCCTACAATGTCATCTCCTATTTAGTTTTGATAGCTAACACCCAGAAACAAAAATTCAATAAATCTCACTATTATAATATATAAGTGGCAGATAATAGAAGAAAAATTAAAATTGCAAGATAAAAGGCTAGCCTTAAACTCTTAAAAGAGGACATTTAACTATACTTGATCTTTATATTAAACATTTAAGCCATTCCCCAGTCTATATGTCTTAATCTATGTTTTGTTTCAAAGTTGAAAACCTTGAGTAGATATTCCTTATGTTGGACTTCCCTCTTGTGGATAGAAAAATCCAGTAAAGTTCATTAAAGAGAGAAATACGTTAAAAGTTCCTGTAAATCTGTAAGATAAGCAAAGCTGTTTACAGAAATATAAATTCAGAATAATGCAGATAGGCTAATAGAAACAGAATCAGTTCTTTCCAGACATTGAATAATTATACTAAATAAAGTAGTTTTTTTAAACAACTGTCTTTGGGTTTCTTACTAAGAGCTAAAACAATAGGTCACAACCTCCTGTAAAATCACAAATAGCTATCCAAAAAACATATAAATCTCCTACAAGATGTTGCAATTTTGTGGATATGCCTATTTGGATTATCCCTCCAAATAGGCAAATCCACAAAGAAAATTACTCTTCTCTCAGGTTCTTGACAATTAATGAACATTATGAATGTTTTTTTTCTATAGTACAGAAAGGAGAAGCTTGAAAGATATCTCTCTAATGAACTGCTATCTTGTTTCCACAAGATGATAAGGATAAGATACTACATGTTATAAGCATAAAAGAATGACAACCAAAAGTATATAAAAAGTAATATTATTATATAAACAATTATAGTTCTAAATTCTGTGAATAAAATCATAAAGGTGATGCTAAATTCTAAGATAAAAAGTATAGCCTGCAAGATACAGTAATATAAATATTGATAATAAGAATTAATCAATTATGTGTCCAAAGCCTAATAGAGATTCAATTTAGCTCAATTTTTGAAAAATGAACCTGAGTGAAGAGTAATATCTTAGAATTTTCAGTTTACTAATTCTTCCTCTTAATTTCAGTCAGACTTTCCAAAGGCTGGATAAAGGCTTTCAAACCACCAGCAGGGTAAGCGCATTTGAATCTCTGAGAGAACCTCATTCCTTTACCCTATCCCAGAGGATAGCTGCTGCTATAGAGAAGGCATATTTCCAGAGTTCTGACAGATGACATTGTTTAATTAAAGGAACCTGGAGCTTACCAGCCCTGTTAGGTGCAGTCAGCAGGGTAGATACTATGGAAGACAGGTGGTCCCTCAAGAAATCAGGCCTTTCAGCTGACATTGCAGCGAGATCAGACGCGAGGAGCGGGTCTCCATGCTCCCGTGCCGAGTTCTCCCCATTGGAGGGCTCCAAAAGGATCTAAAACCACCCTGGAGTGGTGGGGAAGAAAAGAGGGGTACTCTCTGGTCGCGGCGAGTTGCATCTCTCCCACTTGACCCAGAGCTCTTTTCCCTCTCATCCATGACAAGGAGAAAAGGCAGCCATCATGGCTGCCATGAAACTGGGATAGCCAAGGCAACAAAAAAAGTGCAAGAATGGTGTAGATGAATAGTGATTGGAACTGGGTGAGATTATTCCTTTTTTATCTAGAACCTAACCCTAAAAGGAAAAAAAAATCAGGAAAAGAGACTCTTAGAACAACTTGTTAAAGCAGTGAATAACTACTTAGAGAAAAATCCAAGACCCAAAATGAAAGGAACTAAGGGGACAAAAGTAAAAAACTTTTAAAACTTAGAAAATTGGACAGAAAGAAACAGAAAATAAAAAGAATGGAGGAAAAGATAGAACAGACAAATCAGCAAATAAAGCAAGAAGACAAGGAGAAGACAATAAAGATAATAATGACTGATGAAACAAATCAAAGAAAGTATTTTAAGAGATTTAAAAATTGAATTGGAAAAGCAGGAAGATACTTTCAAAAGGGAGATAGGGGCTTGGGTAGACACTCTGCAGGTCTGGCAGCATAAAATGGTAGAGATGGGAGAAATAGGTAGATGTAGATAGAGACAAAGATCCAAGAGAGGAATATGGAAGGCAAGCCAAAAAATGAATAAGAATTGAAGTATTAAAACGGGCAAGAGATGATGGATAGAAAGGAAATGCCTTCTAATATAATGGTGGCTTGACTAACAGCTAGAATAGAGGGAGAAATAAAAATACACATTTTTATATAATAGAATAAAAGCAATGGCTAGATGGAAAGATTAGAGGTTGAAAGATTGTATTATTATGTATGTTTAAATAATATGGTGACTGGCATTAGAATGGCATATTGAAACATTGAACAACTAAACAATGAAGGACTATATTTCAATACAAATGTGTATCAACACTAGGACTCGTAATGGTGGCTTGACTAGAAGCTTGAATAGAGGTAGAAATAAAAAATAGGGGGAATATTAGTATACACATTTTTATGTAATAGAATAAAAGCAATAACCAGATGGAAAGTTTAGAGGTTGGAAGATAGTATTACTATGTATGCTCAAATCATATTGTGATTGGCATTGGAATGGCACGCTGAAATCCTGAATAACTAAATAATGAAGGATTATATTTTAATACAAACGTGTATTAACACTAAGATTACAGAAGTTTGACTAATGTAATAAATATTATTAATGTTGTTATTGTTATTTGTAAGAAAATGAATGATACCCTGATGCCATACTGTTCATGTATTAATGTTGATGACTATTTAAAAATAAAAAAAATAAGTAAAAAATAAAAGAAAAAAAGAAAAAAAAGAAAAAAAAGAAACCCGGTCTTTAGTAATGACCGGCACCTTGAATTGCACCAAGAAGCAATCTGACAACCAATGGAACTTATAAAGCAGAGTGTTACATGAGTGTACCTGGCAGTGGTGGGATTCAATTTTTTTTTGCTACCGGTACTGTGGGCATGGCTTGGTGTGTGTGGCATGGCTTGGTGGGTGTGACTTTGTGAGCATGGCAGGGAAAGGATTCTTTAAAATCGCCATTCCCTCCTGATCAGCTGGGACTCGGGAGGCAGAGAATAGATGAGGGCGGGTCCAGTCAGAGGTGGTATTTATCGGTTCTCTGAACTACTCAAACATTCCACTACCAGTTCTCTAGAACTGGTCAGAACTTGCTGAATACCACCTTTGGTACCAGGGGATATCCATCACTGATGCATCCTGGACAAGTTGAAACTGCTGGGTAGTATTTCAGGATAATCCTATGTAGAGTTCTTTGCATTACAAGTAGTCCTTGATTTACGACCACAATTAATACCAGAATTTTGGTTGCCAATATGGTTCTTAAGTGAATCATACCAATTTTATGACCTTTTTGTCATGGTTATTAAGCAAATCACTGCAGTTAAGTGAATCATGTAGTCATTAAGCAAATTTGGCTTCCTCCATTGACTTTGCTTGTTGTAAGCTAGCTGGGAAGGTTGCAAATGACAATCATGTGACTCCAAGATGCTGAAACCCTTGTAAATATTTTCTGGCTGCTATGTGTCCAAATTTTGACCACATGGTCATGGGGATGGTGTGATGGTCATAAGTGAAAATAACAGTTGTTAGTTACTTTTTTGAATTCTATTGTAACTTTGAATGGTAAAAAAACCGGTTGTAAATTGTATTCAGGCCATGAGATGACCAAGGCATTTGTGACTGTATGAAAGGCTCTTCAATCAAAGAAAGGATGCAACTAGTGCACCAGATGAAGCTGTGTAAAGGCCTTTGCACATTTTGTTGATTTATATCTGACAAAATTGAATTATGGAATATTTGTTACAAGAATAAAACTGAAAATTGATTAATGAATAAGATTGGTATATTATGGAAGTATAGAATGTATGGAGTTAAACTTAGCAAATGGTTCAATATTAAGCAGCAAGAGAAAGATATGCAATCTCTCCTTAGTTGTTTAATGAATTTATACATGTATAGGGAATAAAGGTATTTTAGTTAGTATATGTATGTATGCATCGTTTATGTATATGTACATAATATATATGTATATGTATGTATGCATCGTTTCCACGGTGGCTTTACCCATTGATTCGGTCGTAGGGAGAGGCAGAGGCGGGGGGAGGCGGAATGGATACCATCGGTTGGAAGACCGTGGCCGCTGGATTCAGGCGGTCACATGCTCCAACTCTCCGCCCTCCCATCGCAGACTAGGTAGGCAGGAATCACAGACCCGGGGCCCTAGGCTGATGTTATGCAATGCCAGGTCCGTGGTTCAGAAAGCCCCCCTCATCCATGGCCTTGTGTCAGAGGGGGACCCGGACCTGGTGGGTATAACGGAAACCTGGTTGGCCCACGAAGGGGGCCTACCCCTCGTGGAAATGTGCCCACCAGGTTACCGCACCTTCCATCAGCCTAGGGCCCTAGGGAGGGGTGGGGGAGTGGCGATTATGGTTAAGGAAGGTCTGGAGCCGAAAGAGACCACAATCCCTCAGACGACCGGGTGTGAATCTCTCTGCGTGAGATGGGGCCTAGGGAGGCAGTTGGGCGTGTTAGTTGTGTACCTGGCTCCTCGCTATGCAACAACAGCCCTGCCCGAGCTCCTAGAGGTGATAGCCGAGGCGGCAGTTGAGACCCCCAGACTGGTAGTCATGGGGGACTTTAACTTGCCGTCGGTGGGCGAAGCCTCTGGAGCAGCTCGGGAGTTCATGGCCTCCATGACGGCCATGGACCTGACCCAAGTAGTTTTAGGCCCCACTCACGAGGGGGAAAACACGCTGGATTTAATCTTCGTCTTGGGACAGTGGAGTAGTGATCTGGGAATAGGGGATTTAGTCATCACTCCCTTGTCATGGACAGATCACGCTCTCCTTCGGCTGGACTTTCCAATCGCTTCACCTCACCGCGGGGAGGCGGAACCGGATACTCCTAGATGGTTCCACCCCAGGCTTCTAATGGACCCGGAAAGGTTCCAGAGGGAGCTTGGGCCAATTCCTGTGACCCTGCCTCGCGACTCGACTGAGGACCTAGTGGCCGCACGGTTAAGTGCGGCCACGGGGGCCTTGGACCGAGTCGCGCCCTTGCGGCCTCTCTTGCGGCGACGAACCACCCAGGCTCCTTGGTTTACTGAGGAGCTTCGGGAGATGAAGCGCCACAAGAGACGCCTAGAGAGTAGATGGAGATCCTCTCGCTCCGAAGCCGACCGAACACTAGTGAGAACCCATATTAGGGCTTACTTAGTGGCGATAAGAGTGGCCAAACGTGAGTATTGTGCCACCCTTATTGCATCTGCAGATACCCGCCCTGCCGCCCTGTTTGGGGTGACCCGCTCCCTCCTGCACCAGAGGCCGCGGGAAGCCCCTTTACAAGGGCGAGCAGAGGAATTTGGGATTTATCTGCAGGATAAAATCACTCGGATTCGGAATGAGCTACCCTCCATCGACAGTGGTCCCGTGGGACCGCCCGAGACTAGTCTTGAGGTTTCTTCTTGGGAGGAGTTTGACTTTGTCACCACCGAGGATATGGACAGGTTGTCAAGGAGACTTAGGGCGACCACATGTTTATTGGACCCGTGTCCCTCCTGGCTTGTACTGGCATCCTGGGAGACGACACGAGGCTGGCTCCAGGGCATTGTCAATGCATCTTTGAGTGAGGGGTCCTTGCCTGCCGTCTTGAAAGAGGCGGTAGTAAGGCCCCTCCTCAAGAAGCCGTCCCTGGACCCAGCATTGTTGGAGAACTATCGTCCGGTCTTCAACCTTCACTTTTTAGTGAAGGTTGTTGAGAGTGTGGTGGCCCAACAGTTTCCGCGACACCTGGAGGAAGTTGATTATCTAGACCCGCACCAGTCCGGCTTCCGACCCGGTCACAGCACCGAGACGGCATTGGTCGCGTTGGTGGATGATCTCTGGAGGGCGCGGGATAGAGGTTATTGGCCCTGGGTCCGTTTGGAGTAGGGCGGGGTATAAATTGTACATATCCACCCCAGACCACCCCAACGATGCCGTCGAGGTTATGTCCCGGTGTTTGGAGGCCGTACGGATCTGGATGGGTGGTAACAAACTCAAGCTCAACCCGTCCAAGACTGAGTGGCTGTGGTTTCCGGCGCCCCGGTTCAGCCAGATTATTCCAACACTAGCCATTGGGGGCGAAACACCGGCCCCCGTGGAGAGGGCGCGCAATTTGGGTGTCCTCCTGGATTCCCGGCTGTCTATGGAAGATCATGTGGCAGCGGTGGCCAGGGGGGCGTTCCATCAGGTACGCTTGATGCGCCAATTGCGCCCCTTACTGGACCGGGGTGCCCTACGCACAGTCACTCAAGCACTCATCACCTCTCGACTCGACTACTGTAATGCTCTCTACATGGGGCTCCCCTTGAGGTGCACCCGAAAGCTGCAGCTAGTCCAGAACGCAGCCGCGCGGGTGATTACGGGAGTGCCTAGACACTCCCACATAACACCTATCCTGCACGAGCTGCACTGGCTCCCTGTGGTCTTTCGGGTTCGCTTCAAGGTCTTGACGACCATCTTTAAAGCGCTCCATGGCTCGGGGCCTAGTTATATGCGAGACCGCCTCCTGCCCCATACATCCCTCAGACCGATACGCTCCCACAGAGAGGGCCTCCTCAGGGTGCCGTCAGCTGGACAATGCCGACTGGCGACACCCAGGGGAAGAGCCTTCTCTGTGGCTGGGCCAGCCCTCTGGAACGACCTACCCCCTGAACTCCGCACCATCTCTGACCTCCGCCTCTTCCGCAAGTGTCTGAAGACACATTTATTCCATCTAGCCGGCCTAGCGTAACCCCCTGTATTGACCATTAGATAGTTTTAAATTTGGGATTTTAATTCGGTTTTTAGCACAGGTTTTACTAGAATAAGTTTTTTGAATTTTATATGTTTTGTATGTATTTTAACATTCCTGTGTGCCGCCCTGGGTCCGTTTGGAGAAGGGCGGGATATAAATCTAATAAAAAAAAATAAAAAAAAATTCAATAAATAAAATAAAAATAAATAAATTCTTCTATTCTAGTCCTGTTAGACCTCTCAGCGGCTTTTGATACCATCGACCATGGTATCCTATTGCACCGACTGGGGGGGTTGGGGCTGGGAGGCACCGTTTTGCGGTGGTTCTCGTCCTACCTCTCTGGTCGGTCGCAATATGTGTTGACAGGAGGGCAGAGATCGACCTCGAGACCCCTCTTATGTGGGGTTCCTCAGGGGTCGGTCCTCTCGCCCCTCTTGTTTAACACATACATGAAGCCGCTGGGCGAGATCATCCGTGGTTTTGGGGTGGAGTACCATCTGTACGCTGACGACACTCAGCTGTACATATCCACCCCAGACCACCCCAACTCTGCCGCCGAAGTGCTGTCCCGGTGTTTGGAAGCCGTACGGATCTGGATGGGTGGTAACAAACTCAAGCTCAACCCTGCCAAGACTGAGTGGCTGTGGTTTCCGGCACCCCGGTTCAGCCAGATTACTCCAACTCTGGCCATTGGGGGCGAAACACTGGCCCCCGTGGAGAGGGCGCGCAATTTGGTTGTCCTCCTGGATTCCCAGCTGTCCATGGAGGACCATGTGGCGGCCGTGGCCAGGGGGCGTTTCATCAGGTACGCCTGATGCGCCTATTGCGCCCCTTACTGGACCGGGCTGCCCTTCGCACAGTCATTCAAGCTCTTGTGACGTCCCGACTCGACTACTGTAATGCTCTCTACATGGGGCTTCCCTTGAGGTGCACTCGAAAGCTACAGTTAGTCCAGAATGCAGCCACGCGGGTGATTACGGGAGCCACCAGATGCTCCCACATAACACCGATCCTGCGCGAGCTGCATTGGCTTCCTGTGGCCTTTCTTCAAGGTTCTGACGACCATCTTTAAAGCGCTCCATGGCTCGGGCCTAGTTATATGCGAGACCGCCTTCTGCCCCATACATCCCTTCGGCTGATCCGCTCCCACAGAGAGGGTCTTCTCAGGGTGCCATCGGCCGGACAATGCCGACTGGCGACACCCAGGGGAAGAGCCTTCTCTGTGGCGGGTCCAGCCCTCTGGAATGACCTACCCCCTGAATTACGTACCATCACCGACCTCCGCCTCTTCCGCCAATGTCTTAAGACATATTTGTTTCAACAAGCCGGCCTAGCCTAACCTCCCATGGGGACTTTTATGTAGTTTTAAATTGGGCTTTTAAAATTTGGTTTTAGCGCAGGAGAGGGTTATTTAATAGTTTTTAAAATTATATTTATTGTATTTTGTATGTCTTTTAAATTTCCTGTGCGCCGCTCTGGGTCCTCGGTGGAGAAGGGCGGGATATAAATTTAAATAAATAAATAACAAAAAATGTTACCTTGCAAAAAATAATGGATGCAATACAGCAATACTCTAATTCATTTGAAAAAAAAAAGATCATTTAATTGGAGAATATGAGGAAAAGGATGGAGTTACATATCAAATGGAAAAAACAGAGGTTGGTTTCTTAAATGCTAAAAAGGAAAATAACCACAAAGAAACTAAAATAGTTGATCTTTTCGATGAGTGGCTTATGTCCGGCAATGGGAAAAATGGAACCTGGAAAGATGAATCAGATGGATGGGAACTCCATCTCAGATGGCAAGATATAGAAGAAGAAACAACAAAAGAACCTATGATATTAAAGAAAGAAACTTTACTAGTAACATCATTGGTAACAACCCTGACACTTAAAATTAAACTGATTAAGGAAGGAGGAGGAGGAGGAGGAGGAGGAGGAGGAGGAGGAGGAGGAGGAGGAGGAGGAGAAGAAGACGAAGAAGAAGAAGAAGAAGAAGAAGAAGAAGAAGAAGAAGAAGAAGAAGAAGAAGAAGAAGAAGAAGAAGAAGAAGAAGAAGAAGAAGAAGAAGAAGAAGAAGGGGGGGCTCTGAAATGACAGGAAAGAACTTACAAATAATGAACTGCAAAGAGAAGTCCATACAAATTAGATTAAGGATATGTTCAGAAGAATTATGCCAAAAATGGCAGAAGATGTGGTATTGTTTTATTACTGGAAGGATACAGGCTGATAGATAAAAGATTAACCTAAAACCAGTTGAGATTAGGGAAATTTAGTGATAATAGTTAGATAAGCAATTGAAAGTGATAATAATATGCATATAGTTATAAGTGATAATTGGAAATGAATACTGAATAGTATTTATTAAAGGAGATGAGTAAATGTTATTGATGTTTGGTTAAAATAGACTACAGGGAATAATGATTTTGGAGGATAGTAGAATTAACAAATATGATGCCAACATGTGGCTATGTTCTAAGTTTTTATTGGTATGTTTTAAAATGAAGGACATTTTACAATTGGTATGTTTTAAAATGAAGGATTAATTATACAATTATAATTAACTAGCTATACCCGGCCATGAGTTGCTGTGGCCCAGTCTAGTTAAATGGCCAACCAATCTGTGTGTAGATCTACACCTGCACACATACACACAACCACTGTATAACCCCCTACCTACCTACCTACCTACCTACCTACCGTATTTCTCCCTCTCTATCTATCCCTCTACCTACCTACCTACTGTGTTTCTTCCTTTCTCCCTCTATCTATCTACCTACCTACATACTGTATTTCTCCCTCTCTAACTATCCCTCTACCTACCTACCTACTGTATTTCTCCCTCTCTGTCTATTCCTCTACCTACCTACTGTATTTCTCCCTATCTATCTATCCACCTACCTACCTATCTACTGTATTTCTCCCTCTCTGTCTATCCCTCTACTTACCTACCTACTGTATTTCTTCCTTTCTCCCTCTACCTACCTACCTACCTACTGTATTTCTCCCTCTATCTATTCCCCTATCTACTACCTACATACTGTATTTCTCCCTCTCTATCTATTCCTCTACCTACCTACTGTATTTCTCCCTCTCTGTCTATCCCTCTATTTACCTACCTACTGTATTTCTTCCTTTCTCTCTCTCTCTACCTACCTACCTACCTACTGTATTCTCCCTCTCTATCTATCCCCCAGGAATTGGGGTTTTCTATTAACTTCGATAAAAGTACCTTAACTCCGTCTACTAAGATACTTCACTTAGGGGCAATAATAGGCATGGTACATGGCCTCCTGTAAGGGCATGGTTTTTCTCTCTCCCCTGTTCGTAGCTCCAGTTTAGTAAATTAGTTAAGCAGATTTGTAGGGAACATTGTGTCAACTTCTAAAGCTTTGCCATGAATTGCATTTTTTGAGAACAAGCCTGGACAAGCAAATTGCCCAGGTAACCGCATACTGCAACATTTCAAATGAACTTTCTGAGTGGTTCCGAGTAGCAACAAAAGTCGACAGCGCATTGCACATCAACAACATGAGAAAGCAACCAGACACAAAAGGGAGAAGTCAACCTGACCTGAAACCACCCAGCTGGCAGGGAACCACAGCACCACAGCAGGCCCTGAGACCAGCCCTCCCTCGAAGTCCAGTGAAATGCTATAGATGCAGGGGGATGGGCCACATGATAGCTGCATGCCCAACCCCAGCCCCAAAACCAAGGCCAGACATACCCAAGGCATGACCAGAACGAGGCCCCAAATGGACCACCAACATGTCCGGGAAAGCCCTCCAGGCTGCAGAGGTCCCTTCCCTCCCCAGGTGAAAGTGGTGGAACCCCAGGCAACAACAAACAGTCACCTGAAGCATATGACAGTGAGGTCAAGGGAGAAAATGACCCAATGATGATTGAACCAATTCACCCTTTCCTTTTTCCAATATGCCTCACAGCCCCAAAAACAGGAAACCAGGGGGATTTTCAAGGCCTAATAGACTCAGGCTGCACAAGGTGCTTGATCAACCTAACCACAGTCCTGAAAATGTGTAGCAAGTATACTTTAATAAATGATCAACCTATTTAAAGCATAACAAAAAATCTTTTCATACCATGTCTCATCTCAATACATCTCAATAAATATATGTATAAATCATCATCCATGACAATAAGCAAAAATCAATTAAAGGCTACAAGAAATAAACTCATGTTTATTATAAACCTAATCTAATAAACCTGCAATTTCCTTCTTTTACGTTTATATTTCCTATTCTTTTCTTAAACAAACCCCCAAACCCCATCAATCAAAATACAATCAATAAAAACCAATAAAGGTTTCCAGAAATGATACAATATCAGAAAAATTTAGAAGGCAACAAATAACCTATTTTGTATGTAACTCTTTATTATTAAAACAAAACTTTATAAGAACATTGTCCAATCTAATCAGAGGAAATTGAAAATTACTATAAATAAACCTCTTATCTATGAAACAAAATCTTAAAATAAGTCTTATAGTCTTAGAAAAATCCATGAAAGAGTACCAAAAATAACAACCTATCTATTTTAACTTTGGTCAAATAAGTCTACTTTAGGTTCCTCCCTGCTTACTTAGTGTAATGAATGCTGGTTTGGATGATGACAAAGAGGTGGTTTCAGGACCTTCAGTACGAGGCTTGGAGGAACTTCTGGAAAACATGGGGGATTCTGAACCAGGACGGAATGGGCAAAAGGAGGAAGAAAGCTCAGGCATCTCAGTAGGCTGGAGGACCAACTGGACCAGTGGCTATCTGACAAACAGAGGGAAAGAAGCCATAGCCAGGAGGCTCGGAAGAGTAGCCAGAATCAGAGGGTGAAGAAGAGGTGCAATTGCTACCAGTCATCAGGATGAGGAAGATTTGCCTCCTCCACTGGATCCCCGGGCATGTAGGATCAAGAAGAGGGAGGCAAGGCTATTCACGAAAAGGCAGTCTTGTCTCTCCTAATGAGTTGCACCTGCTAGCAGCTATTTAGACCAGCGTATGTGGTAGTAGCAAAGTGATATTTGGAATAACTCATCGATTTCTTGCTGTGCATTTATTCAGCCATTGTGACTCTTGCCTTGAGACTTAAAACTTTGGACTTTGTTTCTTGCATCTCGGATTTGGATTTCAGTTTTGTGATTTGTGAACTTGAACTTGTTTTTTGACTTCTAACTTGGTGGCTGACTTAATGGATTTGATCTATGTTTCTGGAGTTGGGAATTGGATTCATGGGATTTTGTGCTAGGTCCTGGGGAATATTATTCAAGGCTGGTGAAGCCTCAATAAAGATTTCAAATCCACATGGTATGTACATATGCGACTGGTAGGTTTCAAAATTTTTTAGAACCTCTTCTGTAGATGTGGCCTGCTTTGTGGAAGTAGCTTGCTGGCCATGTGACTGGGTAGGAGTGGCTTGGCAGTCATGTGACTGGGTGGGTGTGGCTAACTTGTAAAATGTGGTAAAACTCACTTAACAACGCTCTGCTTAGCAACCAAAATGTTGGCTCAGAAACTCTGGCGTTTGAAGCACGCAAGTCTTAAAGCTGTCAAGTTACAAGACCCTTGCACCCCTAACCCTTAAGAAAAACAAACAAACCCAGAGTGTTCAAACTTGACAGCTTTAAGACTTGTGGACTTCAACTCCCAGAATCCCTCCTCTAGCTCTTCATCTTGATGATGTACGGACAGGTGGGGGGAGGGAGTTGGAACTGTTCTAAACGGACTGTAGATTTATAGAACCTCTTCTATAGAAGAGGTTAGAACTGGCAGGAATCCACCCCTGATATCTGAGCAGGACAGGACACTTCAAAATATCTTGACCTTAAGTCATCTCAAATAATGCCACAAACATATGATTTCTTTTCATTTTTGTATCAGCTCACAAAATTACCAGCAACATGTCCCTTTTGTAAACCCCATATAGAAAAGTTGTATGATTTATTCTTCTGGTCTATTATTCACATGTCCTTTTTTATTATTTAAACATCAGCTGGCTTTGTTTGTCAGTTCAGTTTACTGTGATTTTTAAATCCACATTTAAGTCAATTTCATCCTTGTCAATTGAAACTTGTTTCTTTTCCATAGTAATATCTAGTCTTTCAATAATGTCAGAAATTTTTAAAAGTATTTTCTGAATCATTTTTCACACATGTCGATGTAAATATCCAGTTTCTCATCAGAAGAGATTTTATAATTAATTCCAAACATTTATTCAAAATATATTTGACTCCTTAGTCTATGTTTAACTTTTTAAAACACCATTTTTACTGTATTCCAAAAAACCAATATTTTTCCAAATCATATTTAAAACTTTCATTGAGCCACTGACTACTGTAGAAACTTGCCATTCTGAAGGGTAAGAAACAAGGATCAAACTTTTTCTGCTAAAAGGCTGCATTATGATTGAACTTAGATAGTATCCTGCAACTTCTAGCCATTCAAGTCATAAGCTGATTGTGAAACAGTTACTGCAGCCTACTCATGAGGAGCAGCTGTCTGGAAGTACATATGGGTTGCCCTTTTCCTGGAGATATTTCACTGGTTAGGATCCAGTATCTATGATCTCCACTGCAAAGCCCATCCCTTATTGGCAGGGCATCTACTGTAGCTTGCTCTGATGTTCACTGATCACATCATTGACCAAAAAAATAAATAAATAAACCTCTTGCAGTGGAATTGAATACTAAATATTTTTTTATTTTCTTATATTTGGTTACTATTACATCGTCTATAGGCTAAAGACCCACTATGCATTGTATGAGCCTATGTTAAGACAGCTGAATGAAAAGTATGAGATTCTACTAAGAGAGAAAATGCTTACAAGTTTGGAACGAGACAAAGTTGTTGGGCAGGTAAAGCTTACAGCAATTTTAATTTACATTTTGATTGCAACCATATAAAATATTATTTAATTTATTGTTTTAGGTAAATTTTATTGTGCCATTCCTCAGAATTCAAGGTGGTCAAAGATACAAATCAAAGTTAAACAAATGCATGTTAAAGAGTTTGTTTGTTGAACCTTACATTAAGTACACCAAGAAGTACACATCTTCTTTCTTTTAAATAGTGAATTTTTCTCTTTCTCTAAAAACAATGTGACTTGGGGAAGGAGAGAAAACCAGTTGAAATACACTAATGGCCCTTTGTTTACAATTGTAGCCTCCCAGGCCTTTGTTTCTTAGTGTGAAGTGAAATTATAATAATTTTACATTTTAAAGCAGAATTCTGATTAAAGGTAACAGTAAAAACCAATTATTTCTTTCTTGGGCAGAACATACATGTTTCTTTTCATATCTTAGTCCTCAGCATCACAACATTCATAATTATCAACCTGTATTATTATAGATAGTGTGCTTATATGTGTATAGATATATATACGAAAACACATGCAATTATGGGTTGTTCATAGGTTACATATTGTTTCCTATTACCACAGTTACACTATGTTTAATGCATGCCACTCAAATCCATAAATCTAGAGAAACGTTGCTGTTAATTATCATTCTTTTCATTGAAGCTTTTCTATCATTCTTTTCCATTCCTTCCACTGAGACTTCTGGAAGTTTTGATGATGTGAATGAAGAATTCTATTCTTGAAGCAAAATATTTTGAAACTAATTATGCTCTATTGTAAGCAGAATATTATTTTAAACATAGAAGCAGAATTCACTGTTCTCTATTATGGTTTGATTAAGGTATAAACTAATTGAAATAAATTGAAATATGTTAGGCATACGTAGCATCATTTTGAGATGATGTGAAGGAAGGGATGGAGTCATTAATATAATAGTACAGAACATAAAGTTGGAAATGACTGTTTAGTTTGTCAAAGCCAAAGCTCTGTTCAGTGCAGGCATCTAATTAAAGCATCCTAGACAAGTGGTAACCATATTTTTCAGAGTATAAGATGCACCTTTTCCCTTAAAAAAGAGGCTAAAAATCTGGGTGTGTCTTATACACTGAATACAGCATTTTCTTGCCTCCTAAAACCCCACCCCTTCACCAAAATGGTCGTGCATAGCCTTTAGGAGGCTTAAAGAGTGTTCCTGGGGGCTGGGAGGGCAAAAATGAGCAAAAACTGAGCCGTGTTTTGCTCAATTTTGCCCCCACCCCACCCCCAGGAGCACTCTATAAATCACTTAAAGGCTATGCATGCCCGTTTTTTGACAAAAAAGCAGTCCATTTTTGTGAAAAACTGGCTTTTTTGGCTTGTTTTTGGCCCCCCTCCACACCCAGGAGCGCTCTCTACAAGCTTCCTAAAGGCTATTCATGGCCCTTTTTGAAAAAAGGGGGCCATTTTTCACGAAAAACAGGCAGTTTTTGGGGGCCTGCAGAATGCAAACACTTTTTTTTTAATTTGCCTCTTCAAAATGTTGGTGCATCTTATACTCCAGTGCATCTTATACTCTGAAAAATATGGTAATTATATTCTGCCTCAGTACATTCAGCGAATGGAGCCCTTTCATCACAATGAGTAATTATTTACAGTTTCTAATATCCAGTCAGAAATAGCTATCTTATAATGTAAACTGACTATTCCATGTTCAGTTTTCTGGAATGAGAACAAACAGGTATTTCTGATATTTGAAGAGGTGTTGAATATTTGCATAATCTCTTGCATCTTTGCATTTATGGACCTATTTGACTGCTAGGACAAACTACGACATTAATTTCTGGTAATTGCATATTTTATAGGGTGTAGATTCAGGCATATAGATTACTTTATGATCTGGTATAGAATGTCTTAATATATTAATACCTTCTCAATATCCGAAGGGATTTTAGAATAGATTCGTGATGGTGAATCTATGACACAGATGCTGGAAGTGGCATGCAGAGCCACCTCTCCTGGCATGTGAGCTGTCACCTGTTGCTCTTTTGGTTCCAGCGCGCCAACCAGCTGGTTTTCATGCACATGTTCATGCCGGAAACTGGAAGAGCAGCTGCCTGAGCCACATGTGCATGCGAGGAAGATGATCTTCCGGTTTCCGGCATATGCATGTGTACTGGCCACCTGGTCTTCTGATTTCTGGTGCGCATGCGCACACAAAGACCAACTGGCCAGTGCGAATGCATGTGTCGGAAACCAGAAGATCGTCTTCCTGGCATGCACATGGGCACTGGGCAGCTGCTATTCTGGTTTCCAGCACCCATACGCATGTGGGCTCCCGTTTTGGCACTCAGTGTTGAAAAGGTTTGCCAACACTGGAATAGATCATACTTGCTGCATCTTCCTTTTTTCCCATGTTGAAGGCAGAGACATTATTTGCTTCCAATCAGAAATTCTTCAGTGTTCTTCAACATTTTTATAAATGACCTAGAGCAGTGATAGCTAAACTTTTTGTCCCTCCATGCATGGATGTGCCACCCTGCATGCACCACCCTGCACGCGTCACCCTGCACGTGCCACCCTGCACCTTATTTTGGGCCTGGAAGGCCGCCTGTACCAACCTGGAAGCCAAAATGGGGCACGGGGTGCTGTGCAAGCTCTCCAAATGCAATGCGAGCGCCCTTGCACATATGCGCCATACCCTGAGCATGTGCACGTGTGTCCCCTGCATGCATCCCATTGTGCACAGTAGAAACCTGGAGACCAGCTGGCCAGCAGTAGGTGTTTGCGCATGCACAGTGGAACTAGGTTGGGGAAACGGCTGGCATGCCTGCAGAGACAGCTCTACATTCCACCTGTGGCATGTGTGTCATAGGTTCACCATCACAGTTCTAGAGCAACCCCTGGGCTGTGGACTGTTCCAAACCAGGCTGGCTCAAGCAGTGAGCACCCCTGTGCATGCAGCTCCACTCACACAAGCAGCGGTTGATTGCTCTTACATCACTCGCACAAATGGATCTGTGCACATGCATGTGGATGGGTCAGCCACTCACATGGAACCATCCCCTCCCCTTCCCCCGAAATGCCAAGTTTGAAAGGTTAGGAAGCACTGACCTAGAGGAGGGGATTTACTGGACAATCATTTGTCTGGAATGGAATCAGGACTCCTGCCTTGGGCAGACAGGTTGGACTAGATGCTCCCAAGGGACCTTCCAGCCCTATGATTCTATTTCTATTCAGTCATGTATGCAATTCTCCAGTTTTCTTAGAAGTAATACGTAAGAGTTCAGTCACTATTACATAGTTCCTCAGTATCCTAAGATGCAGTTCAAATGGTTCTGCAAGTTAACATTTCAACTCTTTTCAAGGACGTCCTTAAACTCTTTAAATCAGGGGTACCCAACTCTTTTTGCACCAGGGACTAGTTTCATTTTAAAGAAAATTCTGCGGACTGGCTGGCGTAGAGGAGGAGCGGGGGAGAGGGGAACAGGCGGCGCATGCGCACGCGGGGGGGGGGAGTTGGCTCACTCGGCCCTCTAGGGCCTCCAACAGCACGAACGGCCGCTCCTGCGCTCTCCCGCATCCGGTGTGCGCTCTGCCCAGGGGGCTGCCCCCTCCTCCCTCCTCCTTCTCTCTGGCCCTGTGGCCCAGTTCCTATCAAGCTACGGACCGGCACCGGTCCACGGCCCAGGGATTGGGGACCCCTGCTTTAAATGATGTCACACAGAAGATGCTCTTTATAATTTGAAAATTATGATATAGAGTATAGAATAATATATAGACCTAGCTATACCCGGCCATGCGTTGCTGTGGCCCAATCTGGTTAAATGGCCAACCAATCTGTGTGTAGATCTACACTTGCACACATACACACAACCACCATATAACCCCCAACCTACCTACCTACTGTATTTCTCCGTCTCTATCTATCCCTCTCCCTACCTACCTACTGTATTTCCTCCTTTCTCCCTCTATCTTCCTACCTACCTACCTACTGTATTTCCCCCTCTTTATCCCTCTACCTACCTACCTACTGTATTTCTCCTGCTCTCTCTACTCCTCTACCTACCTACCTACTGTATTTCTCGCTATCTATCTATACACCTACCTACCTACCTACTGTATTTCTCCCTCTCTATCTATCCCCCTATCTACCTACCTACCTACTGTATTTCTCGCTATCTATCTATACACCTACCTACCTACCTACTGTATTTCTCCCTCTCTATCTATCCCCCTATCTACCTACCTACCTACTGTATTTCTCCCTATCTATCTATCCCCCTACCTACCTACTTACCTACCTACCTACCTACCATATTTCTTCCTTTCTCCCTCTACCTACCTACCTACCTACTGTATTTCTCCCTCTCTATCTATCCCTCTACCTACCTACCTACTGTATTTCTCCCTATCTATCTATCCCCCTACCTACCTACCTACTGTATTTCTATCTATCTATCTATCTATCTATCTATCTATCTATCTATCTATCTATCTATCTATCTATCTATCCCCCTACCAACCTACCTACTGTATTTCTCCCTATCTATCCACCTACCTACCTACCTACCTACTATATTTCTTTCTTTCTCCCTCTACCTACCTACCTACCTACCTACCTACCTACTGTATTTCTCCCTCTCTATCACCCTACCTACCTACCTACCTACCTACCTACCTACATACCTACTGTGTTTCTCCCTCTCTATCTATCCACCTACCTACCTACCTTATTTCTCCCTCTCTATCTATCCCTCTATCTACCTACCTACTGTAATACAATAATACAATAGCAGAGTTGGAAGGGACCTTGGAGGTCATCTAGTCCAACTCCCTGCCTAGGCAGGAAGCCCTATACCCATGATGGCAAACCTATGGCACGGGTGCCACGGGTGGCACACGGAACCATTTCTTAGGCCACGCGAGTCATTGCCCTGTCAGCTTCAGTGTGTATGTGTGCCCTGGCCAGCTGATTTAGGCATTCTTTTGAGGCTGTTTTTTGCCCTCTGGAGGTGGGGGAAGGCTGTTTTCACCCTCCCCAGGCTCCTATAAAGCCTCTGGAGCCTGGGGAGGAGGTAAAAAGCATGCCAAATGCAGGGGGTCATGCACATAGCATTATGGATGTGGCACACCTGTGCACATTGCCCCTGCACTCCCCCTGCTTTTGGCACGCGAGCCAAAAAAGGTTAGCCATCACTATACCATTTCAGACAAATGGCTATCCAACATCTTCTTGAACACTTGCAGTGTTGGGGCATTCACAACTTCTGGAGGCAAGCTGTTCCACTGGTTAATTGTTCTAACTGCCAGGAAATTTCTCCTCAGTTCTAAGTTGCTTCTCTCCTGCTATCGGTCGGCGACTCATCTGAGGTGGCTCAGGAGTTCATGGTCTCCATGGACCTGGCCCAAGTAATTCAAGGCCCCACACATACAGGGGGAAACACACTAGACCTAATTTTTGCCTCTGGCCAGTGGTTGAGCGATCTAGGAGTAGGGGAATTAGTCATCGAACCCCTGTCATGGTCAGATTACTCTCTCCTTCGGCTGGACTTTCTGACCGCTACACCCTACCGCGGGGAGGCGGAGCCTGAGATTCCAAGATGGTTCCACCCCAGGCGCCTGATGGACCTTGGGAGGTTCCAGATGGAACTTGGGCCTATACCTGTAACCCTTACCCGCGACTCGACTGAGGGCCTAGTGGCCGCATGGAATAGTGCGGCCACGGGGGCCTTGGACCGGGTCGTGCCCTTGCGGCCTCTCACATGGCGCCGATCCACCCTGGCCCCTTGGTTTTCTGAGGTGATGAAGCGCCGCAAGAAATGCCTAGAGAGCAGGTGGAGATCCACTCGCTCCAAATCTGACCGAACACAGGTGAGGTCCTATTTAAGGACCTACCTAATGGCGATAAGAGTGGCGAAACGTAGTCATCTCGCCACTCTTATCGCATCCACAGATAACCGCCCTGCCACCCTGTTTAGAGTGACCCGCTCCCTTCTTCAGCAGGGGCCGCGGGAAGCTCCTCTGCAGGGCAGAGCAGAGGAGTTTGGAAATTATCTGCAGGATAAAATTGCTCGGATCCGGGACGACTTGGCCTCCAACCCGACAGATCTGGGCGGACCGTCTGAGGCGGGTCTTGAGACCATATTATGGGACGAGTTCGACTTTGTTACTTCCAAAGACATGGACAGATTGCCTAGGTGGCTAAATGCCACCACATGTTTATTGGACCCCTCCTATTCAACACCTACATGAAGCCGCTGGGTGAGATCATCCGTTATTTATTTATTTATTATTTTATTTTATTATTTCGATTTATATACCGCCCTATTTCACCTAAAAGGGACTCAGGGCGGTGCACAGAAGATAAAAACCCAACAATATACAAAGTATAAAAAATAATTAAATTTGTTAAATTTGTGCTAAAATTTGGATAAATAGAATTAAAACCAATAAATATCAAATTTAAAATTATTCCCTAGTCTATGTCAGGCCGGCTAGATGGAAGAAATGTGCTTTTAACATCCGACGGAAGAGTCGTAGGTCCGTGATTGTACAGATATCGGGGGGCAGGTTGTTCCAGAGTGTCGGACCCGCCACAGAGAAGGCTCGTCCCCTGGGAGTCGCCAGCCGCATTGACCGGCTGACGGCACCCTGAGAAGGCCCACTCTGTGGGAGCGGGCAGGTCGAAGGGAGGAATGTGGTAGGAGGCGGTCTCTCAAGTAACCAGGACCCGTGCCATGGAGCGCTTAAAGATGGTAATTAGCATCTTGAAGCGCACCCGGAAGACCACAGGCAGCCAGTGCAGCTCGCGCAGGAGAGGTGTTACGTGGGAGTAGCAAGAGACTCCCAAAATCCCCTGCGCGGCCACATTCTGCACTAGCTGGAGCCTCTGGGTGCACCTCAAGGGAAGCCCCATGTAGAGGGCGTTGCAGTAGTCTAGGCGGGAAATAACGAGGGCTTGAGTGACCGTGCGTAGGGCATCTCTATCTAGAAAGGGGCGCAACTGGCATATCAGGTAAACCTGATAGAAGGCCCCCCTGGCCATGGCCGTCACATGGTCGTCTAAGGACAGCCGTGAATCCAGGAGGACGCCCAAGTTGCGAGCCCTTTCCACAGGGGCCAATGACTCGCCCCCGATAGCCAGCGATAGAGTTAACTGGCTATATCGAGATGCCGGAAACCACAGCCACTCGGTCTTGGACGGGTTGAGTCTGAGTTTGTTCCTCCCCATCCAGACCCGCACGGCCTCCAGACACCGAGACAGCACTTCCACGGCATTGTTGGGGTGGCCAGGGGTAGAAATGTACAGCTGAGTGTCATCAGCGTACTGATGGTATTCTACCCCAAAGCCACGGATGATCTCGCCCAGCGGCTTCATGTAGATGTTAAACAGGAGGGGTGAGAAAACCGAGCCCTGTGGTACCCCACATAAAAGGGGCCTCGAGGTCGATCTCTGCCCTCCTGTCAGTACACACTGCGGCCGGCCAGAGAGGTAGGAGGAGAACCACTGCAATACAGTGCCTCTCAATCCCAGCCCCTCCAGTCGGTGCAGGAGGATACCATGGTCGATGGTATCGAAAGCCGCTGAGAGGTCTAATAGGGCCAGGACAGAAGAACAACCCCTGTCTTGGGCCCTCCAGAGATCATCCACCAACGCGACCAATGCCGTCTCCGTGCTGTGCCCGGGATGGAAGCCGGACTGGCGCGGGTCTAGATAGACGGTTTCCTCCAGGTGTCGGGAGAACTGTTGAGCTACCACACTCTCTACAACCTTAGCAAGAAAGCTAAGGTTGGAGACCGGACGGTAGTTAACCAGTAATGCTGGGTCCAGGGAAGACTTCTTGAGGAGGGGTCTCACCACCGCCTCTTTCAAGGTGGCCGGAAGAGACCCCTCACTCAGAGATGTATTCACTATCTCCTGGAGCCAGTCTCGTGTAACCTCCCGGGAGGCCAGTACTAACCAGGAGGGACACGGGTCCAATAAACGTGGTAGCATTCAGTCGTCCCAACAACCTGTCCATGTCATCAGGAGTCACAAAGTCAAATTCTTCCCATAAAATGGTCTCAAGACCTGCCTCCGATTGCCCGCCCGGATCCACCTCATTGGAGACCAGCTCGCCCCAGATCTGAGCGTTATTCCAGGCGGCCACCAGGACCTCAGTCGAGTCGCGGGTCAGGGTTCCCGGTATTGGCCCAAGCTCCGTCTGGAACCTCTCTGGATCCATCAGGAGCCTGGGGCAGAACCATTGTGGGATATCCGGTTCCGCCTCCCCGCGGTGGGATGACCATGTGGCGGCCGTGACTAGGGGGGCTTTTTACCAGGTACACCTGGTACGCCAGTTGTGTCCCTTTCTTGGCTGGGATGCCCTCCGCACTGTCACTCAAGCACTCGTGACGTTCCGCTTGGACTATTGCAACACTCTCTACATGAGGCTCCCCTTGAGGTGCATCCGGAGGCTCCAGTTGGTGCAGAATGCGGCTGCGCGGGGGATCCTGGGAGCTTCCCGATGCTCCCACGTAACACCTCTCCTGCGCGAGCTGCACTGGCTACCGGTAGCCTTCCGGGTGTACTTCAAGGTGCTTGTTACCATCTTCAAATCGCTCCATGGCTCAGGGCCTAGTTACTTGCGGGACCGTCTCCCACAGGGAGGGCCTACTAAGGGTGCCAACCGCCGGTCAATGCCGGCTAGCGGTGCCCAGGGGTAGGGCTTTCTCTGTGGCAGGGCCGGCCCTTTGGAACGACCTACCCCCCGAACTTCGCACTATCACAGACCTTCCCCTCTTTCGCCGTTCACTCAAGACATATTTTTTTCAGCAAGCTGGTCTAGCTTAACTTTTAGATCTTATTTGTGATATAGCTCCTGCCAATTAGTAAATGGACGTTGGGTTTTTATTGGGAATTTTAGCACAGGCTTCTAATTTAATTCTTCTTAACTATATTTATTGTATTTTCTATTATTTATTGGTTTTAATTTCCTGTGCACTGCCCTGGGTCCATCTCGATGGAAAAGGCGCGGTATATAAATCGAAATAAATTCAAATTCCTTGATTAGTTTCCACCCATTGCTTCTTGTTCTGCCCTCAGGTGCTTTGGAGAATAGTTTGACTCCCTCTTCTCTGTGGAAACCCCTGAGATATTGGAAGGCTTCTATCCTGTCTCCCCTAGTCCCTCTTTTATTAAATTGTATTTCTCCCTCTTTCTCTATTCCCCTACCTACTGTAATACAATAATACAATAGCAGAGTTGGAAGGGAACTTGGAGGTCATCTAGTCCAACTCCCTACCTAGGCAGTCAGCCCTATACCATTTCAGACAAATGGCTATCCAACATCTTCTTAAAGACTTGCAGTGTTGGGGCATTCGCAAGTTCTGGAGGCAAGCTGTTCCACTGGTTAATTGTTCTAACTGTCAGGAAATTTCTCCTCAGTTCTAAGTTGCTTCTCTCCTTGATTAGTTTCCACCCATTGCTTCTTGTTCTGCCCTCGGGTGCTTTGGAGAATAGCTTGACTCCCTCTTCTTTGTAGCAACCCTTGAGATATTGGAAGGCTGCTATCCTGTCTCCCCTAGTCCCTCTTTTATTAAACTGTATTTTTCCCTCTCTCTCTCTCTCTGGGCCACCTGGGAGTTTGCTATCTCAGTGCCTTTTTGGCCCTAAGAGGCCTCCGTACGTGGCTGAGGAAATGACTGTTGCCTGGTGTCCGAGTTACAGGGAGGTGAAAACCTGATCAGTGGGTACATTTTACATTTGTGTACCTTGCACACGACACACGTGTGCTAGGCACAAAATGAGTAGGTATTCTATTATCGGAAGTCCTTGGCAACATTGTGTCAAAATTTGATGTAAATCGGTGCAGTAGTTTTTGAGATTAGTGGATTCGTACAAACTATTTTACATTTTTATTTATATTGATAAATCAACAAAGATGTTTTGACTAAGTGTTAGGATAAGCTTTTAGCAGAATAGTTTGAATATGGAGCCAATTACAGATGGAGGAGATGATCTTCTATTTGCTGAATTTTCTAACAAAGGCTGGACAACTATCTATTGTTAATGCTTTAAACTGGATTCCTGCATTGATCAAAAGATTGTATTTAATAACAACACAGCCCCTTTGAACTCCACCATTTTGTAATTGTTTTTCCAATGCTGATCAGATATTGTTCCTTTGCAGTTGAGATTGGGCAGAAAGAAACAATTTCTGTTCAATAAAGGCAGGTCTCCAAACTGCTCAGATGCATAAGCAAGGCAAAGTGGAAAGAATTACAGGTTCCATTATGGCTTTTTGATTCCAGGAAGATAATCATATTTAACCACTATGCATTTTAGGGTTCAGTTCAAGATGCAGGTTTGAAGCATGAAAGGTGGTGAGGAGAGGCAGAAATTGTTACCATTTCTTCCTTTCTATGCCACGGGACAATTTTTAATCTTAATTGATTTTCCAAAGTATTAAGATATATGTAATCTGATATACCTTATTTTTCGAAGTATAAGATGCTCTGAAGTATAAGGCACACCTAGCTTTTGGAGAGGAAAACAAGGGGGGTGGGGAAATCTGCTTCTGCCTCCCAGCAATTTGCCTCCTTACAGCAAACAACAAACAATACAGACGATATACACTGTGGTGTTACATTTCAGACTACACTTGTACAGATGCTGTTAAAATTGATGTGGCTTTCTGGAAGTATACATTATTCTCTGCTATTTAAAAGAAGATACAATAGCATTGGGCCTCTTCAGATCAAGGATTTATTTTAAAGAGCTTCTTCATTTTGTTAAGTTGTCTAGAACAATAATAAAGCAGTCTTAAAAAAATAAGTCTGATAATTTGAACATTCTGTAGGCATTTATAGTTATTGACGTACCTCCTTGCAGCAAACAGCCTGTTTCAGTTTAACCTGATTAGAAGAAAAAAAATCTGCCTCTGCTTTCCAGCAATTTGCCTCCTTGCAGCAAACAGCAAGTTTCACTTTCAGTTTCATTGGGACTCCCAATGATCAGCTGTTTCAGGCTGCAGGGATTGCCTATGGCTGCTTCCACAATTCCCATGTTCCCATTTGCTGCAAGGAGGTAAATTGCTGGGAAGCTGAAACCAAAGGGTGGGGACCGGTGGGTGGGCAGGGCTACATTCAGTGCATAAGACACACCCAAATGTTTACCCTCTTTTAGGGGTAAAAAAGGTGCATATTATACTCTGAAAAATAACTTAAATAGTATTCTGAGATTCTCAACTACAGTATATTGAAATATTTTATACTTAATGTCATATATTATTTCTGATTTTCTAAAGATTCTTGACAGATTTTTCTTTCATTTTTCAGATTACTGGCTTGCAAGCGACTTTACAAAGCTTGGAATCTGGAAACAACATTCACATTCCTGTGATGAAAGGTAAAGATTTAGCTATGAACCAAAAATAAAAGCTTAGGAAATAATGTTTGCATCTCATGGTATAATGCACATTTCTAGAAATTTAATATTTATCTACATATTAAATCTATACACTATTTAAATAATCTACAATGCACACAGACTTAAATTGTCTAAAACTAATGCTGTTTTATACTAAGTTATGCAGAAAATCTCAATGAATAAGCTAAGGTCATTGGGATACCCAGCATCTTCTGTATGTCTACATGTTTTGTAAAACAAAAAAAGAAAAAGAATTTGTTGAGTGCTGTGCATGATTAGAGACTCCTGAACTCTATATCCTTTAAGTTAGACTATAAATATCTTATTTCAGATCTGCCGAGTTACCTTCAAAAGATATTGTGTTTTTGTTATATTGGTCTTAAGAAGAATGGATCTGAATAATAGACATCCATAAACATTTAATAGCTTTTGACATCCACAGTAATGCCCTATGGATTGGTCAATTACTCTTAGATTTTCTCCAGATTTCCAATATTTTAGATAAATGTATAGCTGTACTAGGATGATTTCCTGCCTTTTTTTCAGTAGATACATCCTTTCATGAAATTCACATCAGAAATGTATTAATCCAACCCCCCCCCCCATCTCCGTATTTTTCCCAGTCCTTTTTTGCTAAATTGGAAAAATGTAACCATTTGTATTATTTGGATTATTGGATCTTTGCAGAATAAGTATAGCTGAATCCTGCTAAAGTATTGTATGTTTTCATATGACAAACATCTAAAATGTGAAAAATCTACATTGTTTGGAGAACCTTGCATTTTTAAATAAAAGATTCATCCCTAATTTTCCAACATGCACAAGACATCTCAGTAAACTTCTGATAAAAGGAACTAATTTAAATGATTCCCTGAAGAGCAAGCCATCTTTCAGGGTTTGAAGGATTTCTTTTAATCTCAGCTGCCATTTAGACATCACTTCCGGTTGCCTCTTTGTTTCTCATCCAGCTCCAATCACTAGTACATCTAGATTCCTCTCACAATTACTACTGTTGAGCCAGGTGCCATCTATTCTGCACCAAGGATACTGTTGGGGCTTCATCCTCCACTCCCCACTGCCTTGCTTTGTGACCATAGCACCGGTGCATCGCTCAGCCTCCTGCTCTGTTGTGACGATGAGCTTGGAAAAGGAACTTCATCCTCCATCCCCCGACTACCTCATTTTGTCTTCCATCCTCCCCCATCTCACTTAGTGGCCATGGCACCAGTGCATTGTTCAGCGTCCTTCATTGTGGCAGCGAGTAAGGAGAAGCTTCATTCTCTACCCCTCCTGCCTTGTTTTGTCCTCCATCCTCCCATCTCATTTTGACCTCCATACCACCACCTTGTTTTGCCCCCACCCCCTTTCATCCTCCATCCCATTGCCTCGTGTCGGCAGCAACCAGGCAGAATGGGCTTGTGGCCAGCTGCAGAGGCTCTTGTAGGCCTTACTCTAGGGCTGGGGCTTATATTTGGTGCAGCCATAAAATTGGGCTAGGGCTTATTTTTGGGGCAAGTCCTATTTTCAGGGAAACAGTATTAATCTTTATTAAGGTAAGAGAGCGTCTCTTTAGCTACAGCTTGTTATTTCTTTTTGAAGATCTGCACCATTTTGGGAATTTTTTTTATTAAACAACAAGGAAGCTGGCTACTAAGGTAAGATAAAATAATGAAGAATGGTGGAGAAAAAAAATAGATGGAGAAATATAAGGGCAGAAAGTTCTGCTTCTAGTTTATTATTTTTAGTAATTAGTCTCTGCTTTGCTGTGTGTGGCTAAAACTAAAATTTTCCAATTTTTATGATTCCTGATTGGTCAGCAATTCTTAAGTGACTTACAAAAAAGCTACTCTTTGACTAAAGAAGGAATTAATATGATGGAGGAACAAAATATTACAGATTTATTTGAAAAATCTTTAAATAAAATCCATACAATAAATATGCTCCAAGGATGTTAAAAAGATTATTCAAACTACTTCAGAGGTACAAATATGTGTAGTAAATTACCAAGCCACTGAGTCAATTTCACAAGGAACTGACAATGCAGAGGAGTCAACTATAATTCTAGAATTTAAACCTGACATAATTTTTTATTATGAGGGTTTAAATAGAAGCTTCTCAACACAATTGAAAGAAGAGCTCCAAGAAAATTTGCAACTTTTAAAAGGACAAGTTTGGGACTTTTTCCTCATGGATATTAACAAGGTTGAGAAATGCTTGGGAAAAAGAGAGCTTATGACAAACATTCCTAAGAAGAAAAAGATTTTATTCCATGAAGACAAGCTGGAAAAAGTGACTTAAAATGAATGAGTCAATTGGGTTTAGGATTTGTAATTGAAAGAATAATTTAATTTTAAGTTTGAAATGTATTTTTCCCTTTATATATATATTGTTTAAGCAGTTCCTAAAGATTGTAAACTATTATTGAAAGTGTATTTGAAAATATCTATGTTAAGATACAGTTAAAGAAAAAGATGTATTTCTAAAGAAAAATCTAAAACTTTAAAAAGAATGTATACAAGAAGAAAAAAATAAAATACAAGAAGAAAAAAATAAAGTTACCCTTATTATTAATAATAAGGGTAACTTGGAGGAATTATCTAAATTTAATTGGAGTTAGTTGGTATTTTATTGCTCTGAAGGTGAACCTTAAAGTATGTATGCTAAGAGAAAGTTAAAAAAGATTTTTAGAATTTTTCAATTTTGGACATGTTTTTAAAGATGAGAATGGTTTTAAAATGGATGAGAAAAATATTTTTTCTTTTAAGGTTAAATCTGAAAGAATACAGTAAATTTTGTTAATATAAATGGTGATAGTTTATAAAGATTATTAAGTGCAAATAGAAATACATTATTTCAACAACAAGGAAGATTCAGCTGCAATGGTTAAATTGATTGTTCTATTCAGAGGATTTTTTATTTTATTTGGATATCACTTCTGGATTTTGTGCTTTTGAAGGGGAAAAATAAAACTTTGACTTTGGTTTTGCTGATTAAATAGATTTGTTGTTATAGAAATAGCTAGTTATATACCAATGTATAAAAGTAAAAAGTTGAGGTTGTAATGTTACTATGTTGTACTGTGCCAAAAAGAGTTGGAAGTCAACGTCTTTTCCTTTCTTCCCTTGTACCACATATTTCCCCCCCTTCCTTTTTCCTTCCCTTAATTACCTATTTTTATTTTTTTTTGTATTTTATACATTGATAAAACAATAAGTTACATATAAAAAAGAAATTAAAACCCAACCTACCAAAAGCAGACTAGAAATAAAAATTAAAGTAAGCAGGAGAATAGTAAGAGAATACCTGTCTGATGTTGATGAATATAAATCACTGGGACCTGATGGATTACATCCAAGAGTTCTGAAGGAGATGTTATCTCAGAACCATTGTACCATATCTTTAAAAAAAATCCTGGAACACTGGTGAACTACCAGAGCATTGGAAAACAGCTGATGTGGTTTCCCATCTTCAAAAAAGAGGGGAAAAACCCAGACCTAGGAAACTATAGACCAATCAACTAACATCAATACCTGGGAAGATATTGGAAAAGATAATTAAAAAAACAGATCTGCCAACATCTAGAAATGAGTAAAGTAATAACCAGCAGTCAGCACAGGTTTGTTAAAAACAATTCATGCCAAACCAGTCTTATTTCATTCTTTGACTAAGTGACTAAATTAGTAGACTAGTGAAATGCCGTGGACATAGTATACTTAGACTTCAACAAGGCATTTGACAAAGTAGACCACAACCTACTTCTTGGTAAGCTAGAAAAATGTGCAGCAGAGAGCAACACCACCAGATGGACTTGTAACTAGCTGACAAACCATATTCAACAAGTTGTCTTTTTTTTTTTGAAAAATAATCTTTATTAATATAAATATAAAATATAACATATTCAACAAGTTGTCTTTAACTGTGCTATGTGTACATGGCGGGAAGTAAGCAGTGGGATACCACAAAGTTCTGTCTTAGGGCCAATACTATATCTTCATAAATGATAGTTTACCATTCTGGGAATTAAAAAAAAAGTTCTGTCTAAATGGGCAGTATAAAAATTCGTTTTTAAGTAATTGAAATAATGTTCTTTCTGTTAAATTTCTATACTTCTCTGTAATAAATTTTTTGTGCCTTATAGTGGGTCATTGGTGTGATAGAGAGGCTGGATTAGTGGGACCTTCCCAAAGAGCACTTAAAGAAGCCAAGGAACAGAAAGTGCATTCTGCTGCTAATATACATGATTCAACCAAAGATCCAGCAAAACAGATGAGCAAGAAATATCCAAAGGTATGGATGTTCTTATTTATATATTTATTTTAGAAGTTTATAAGGCTATCCAATGAGTCTGGACAGGACATAATAAATACAATCCAATACAATTATAGTAAAAAGCTCCACAAAACACCATAAAAAGTAGCCATTAAAATATAACCTAATGCCTAGGATTCACCCACCCACTATAACTATACAATAGGAAAATATTTATTATTATTATTGGATGGGATTCAGATCAACATTAGGCACACTAGTTTGTAACATAATTTCAGATATATTTTAATAATTCTCTGTTAAAAGGTCTATGGCAGAGGTGTCACACTGGATTTCTTCGAGGGCCGGATCAGTATTGTAGTTCTCTGCAGACTGGCTGGGGAGACAGGATGGACACTTCCTGCAACACTTTACTGGTCAAAAACAAGCCATGCAGAGGCCCCTGAAGCCCCCCCGCACATCTTGTGTTTGGCCTCCAACAGCATTCTGCCGCCAAAAAACGGGCCGTGTGGAGGCCTTGCAAGCCCCCCCCCCACATGGCCCATTTTCGGCCTCCCCAGCCTCCATGAGGCCTCAGCACATTGTGCTTTTGGCCAGCAGAATGCTGTAGAGGCTGAAAACACCCCCCTCCATGCCCCATTTTGGCTGGCAAAGGCACCTCAGGCTGTTCCTTTGATATTTCCAGGCCAACCCCGTGGTCCAGATTTAAGCACCCTGGTCTATGGGATGCTCAGATTCCACTGAATGGACTCAAGAGCAGTTGTACCATTAAATGAAATGAAGCAACCATTTCCAGTACCTTAATGAGAGGGATGATGAACTAGAAATGATGATGATGATGAACCCCTATCTGCTTATCCATCCAATCTCTGAGATTCCTTTCAATTTTATATGAACTATAGTGGTTAAGGTATTTAACTAGGAATAGAGAGGCCCAGGTTCTAACATTTCCTCAGCCTTGGAACCTCACTGGATGACTTTGGGTCCATCATTCGCTGTCAGCCCAAAGTGTCTCCCAGGATTGTTGTGGTGAGGAGAAATAGAAGGAGGGGACATTATGTGTTCCTTACCGATATTATCTTGCTTTCCAACATGTAAGAAATATTCCATCCCTCTTTGTCTACACAATAGATAGAAACAATTTTCATTATCACACTGAATGGAAAATTGAATATTAATAATAATTAATATAATTTACAAAATGTATATATCATCTCATTCTAAGACTCCATTGAGTAAAGGCAATCAACAAACCAAACAATGAAAAACACTTTTTATAAACCTATGAATAAATATGTCTTAAAATCTGAATGAATACCATTATTCATTCATAATTTTAATTTTTCTTACTCTATTTTGATTTAAGGATTCAGAATTTCCTGAAGGTATCCAAGTAAATCCATACCTTGCTTGTGCAAAAAAATGTGTGCGGCCATTGAAGTCTGGAATATATAGACTGAGCAACACATTAAAAGTTCATGATTTGGCAGTGACCTGGTAGGAGTTCTTAAACATTTTTTAATGATTTCATTTTATTGTTTACCATTATAAATAAGTATTTGCTTATTATTGGTTATCTAGCTATGTCAATACAATGATTTACATACATGATTTTTATAACAATGTTATATTAGGCAAAGTAACCTTGAAGAAATTATGCCATCTGAAATCAATTTAAACAGTAAAGCGGTATTCTTCCTTGCAGTTGAGAGTATAGAGGATGAATGTTGGAACATAGCTCTTGAAAATAGGAGCCCATTTGTTTCTTTTGCAAAAGATTCTATATTCTTTAAAATTTAAGGCATCTGTCTGTTTCTCAGTAATGACAATATTTGACATTTAATCACTCCTCTAATTTATAAATTACAATTACTTTGTAATTTATCACAACAGATTTCTACAGTTCAGATTAAGAGCAAGTTTAATAGAGTTTCTTTGTCTACTAATTCACAATTTTTTTCTTAATGCCTTCAAAATCATTTGTACTTGAAGGAAAAAATTAAAAAAAAATGTGCTTGGGAGGAAACACTGTGCTTGTTGCCTGGAATTGCTGAATGAAAGACAGGATGGAAATCTTGTAAATAATATAAATGTGAATTTAAAAGAAAAGGTCTACGCAATATTATCATTTTATTACGTCAGCTTTTCACAATTGTTTTGTTTGGTCACAGAACAGTGATATGAAAGCTATCTTACCTGCCATTAAGGAACCAGGAAAAAAGGACAATTGACTGTTTTAGTTATCAAAACTAGACTAAACAGATAGTAACTAGATCCTGTGGCAGTTGTGCTCTGTACTGTGGATGTGCATTGGTGCTGCAAGCTGGAAGTTTGGGCCATGCAAGAAGCCTGCTTGGGTGGGGAGGGAAGACTTTGCCTGTCCATTCTGACCAGCAGCTCTGCTCTCCTTCCTCTTCTGGATTCTGACGGGTCTCCTCAACCCAAGTGATGGTGGAGGTTCTCATGCTGCCACTTCCTCACACTGCCGCTTTTCTGGCAGCAGGAGGAGCAGCGGACAGGGCAGCTAGCCGCCCATCCAGCAAACTCTGCCTGTGGGTCTGAGCTGACCAGTCACTCCTGCCCTTTTCCCTTTAGTTGCTGCTGCTACTGTTCTTCTGGGTTGGCAGGGCTACATGGGAGGAATGCCAGAGATATGACGCTGGTTGGAAAGCAGTAAGAGGCGTGACGGAGAGGAAGCAGTCGCACTTACTTGGCAGAAGTGGCAGGGGGGCCAGCCGGGGGCCAGCTGGCTCTTCTGGGGTGCCCAAGCCAGCCAGGTGCTCTGGACTGTGGATGCACCACTGCAGGCTGGAGGGCTGGGGCCACGCAAGAAGCCCACTTGGATGTGGAAATGAAGCCCCGGCCCACCAGGCCTAGTCAATAGTTCTGCTTCCCTAGGAAGTGACCGTCATGATCCCCTCCCCATCTTTTGGCATGTATGCACGTTGTTCTTGCCGTTGCTGGTCTTCATGCATGCATGTGTGCCAGAAACCAGAAGACAAAGTGGCCAATGCACATGCTGGAAACAGGAAGATTATCTTCCTGGTGTGCTCATGTGCACCAGATGGCTGCTCTTCTGGTTTCTGGCATGCCCGTGCGTGTGAAAACCAGCTGGTCAGCTGGCTGGAAGAACAATGGGTGACAGCTCCTTGTACCCGGAGAGATGGCTCTGTGTACCACTTTTGGCACGCATGCCCTAGGTTCACCATCATGGCCTGTGCCATTTCAGACAAATGGCTGTCCAGTCTCTTCTTAAAAGCCTCTAGTGATGAGATATCCACAACTTCTGAAGACAAGTCATTCCACTGGTTAATTGTTCTCACTGTTAGGAAATTTTTCCTTAGTTCTAGGTTGCGTCTTTCCTTGATTAGTTTTCACCCATTGTTTCTTGTCTTGCCTCCATGTCCTTTGAAAAATAGGTTGACCCATTCATCTTTGTGCAGCCCCTCAAATATTGGAACACTGCTATCATATCTCTCCTGGTCCTACTTTTCACTAGATTAGATTAGACATACCAATTCCTGCAACTGTTCTCAAATGCAGTATTCCAAGTGTGGTCTTACTAAGTCTTTATTAAACTGTTGTCATCTCGGCCTTCTTTGGCTTGGTATCTTGCTGGCATCCTACCATCAACTGTTAGTGGTGAGGGGGAGGAGAACAAATGGGCAATAAACATGTATGAAGCTTAGGAAAAAGGGAAAAAGGGAAAAAGGGAGGGGGGATAATAAATAATAATGATAATAAATTTAATTTGTAGACCGCTCCCTCTCCCCGAAGGGACTCGGAGTGGTGCACAGGGGAATTAAAAAACATACAAACATAAATACATAAATATATATAAAAGCAGATTAAACAATTTATCCCTGCGCTAAAACCCAAAATACTAAAAAACTAAACCCCTTAAAAACCCAATTAAAACAATATTAAATGTTCAGACTGAGAGGCGGAAGATAGATTAGGCCAGGCTCTTGTAAACATTTTTTCCTTTCCCATAAGATCATTAAGTTTGTTTCAGTATTTTTGGTATTCAAAAAATTAACCATCTTTGCTATTGGGATTTTTTTTGTAGCAAGACATAATTTAAGTGATAAAAAAAACTTTAAAAAGTAATGCTAGTGTTACCTGCTTGTTACCTATAACATGTGAAGTTTATATATTTTTATTTATTTAATGAGGTTTGGAGTCTGCTGTTTGTGAATGCTTTTACTGATGTTGAGGATTTAAACTGCTTGTTAAAGCCAATGCTGCTTTTCTTTTTTTTTCTTTTTTTTTTTAAAGACTTTTTTTTTTTATTGAAATTTTTATAATATTTTACAATATTTCACCCAGTGCTGTACAAAACAAAAGGAAGAGTTGGTTTCAAGTGTCTTCTGTTATCTTTAAGATCTCCAAAATCCACGTTCTCTAGGTACAGGCGTCAAGGCATCCAAAGTTCCAAGTGCATAGTCCACAAATGGCTTCCAAGTCTTCCAAAAAATATCTTTTTTATAAACCCCCTCTCTGAATTTAATATCACACGTCATTTTATCATTTAAGGCTAATTTCCACATTTCACAGAACCATTCTTCTATTTTAATATTTACCTCTATTTTCCAATATCTTGCTATTACAATCCTACCCATTATAATCATAATTCTAATCAATTCTTTCTCATGTTTTGTTAACTCAGGTTCATTAATTATCAATAACAATATATTTTCTGATCTCAATATTATTATTCTTTTCATCATTTCACCCATCATTTTTTCTAATTGCTGCCAAAACTTTTTAATTTTCACACATTTATACCACATATGTTCATAAGTTCCCACTTCCATATTACATCTCCAACATTTATCGCTCATTTTTTTATCTATCAATGCTAATCTTAATGGGGTCCAATACCATTTCCAAACAACCTTAAAATTATGCTCTTTAATCCTTATAGACAAAGTCCTCATGATTCGACTCTTCCAGTTCTCATTCCAATCCAAATCCAATATTTTAATCTTAAGGTCTTCCTCCTAGTTCCTTTTCATTACCATTTGTGGATTTCCATCAAAATTTATAATCTTATATATCTTACTAACGAGTCCTTTTAACCCAATTTCATCTTTAATAATTTGAGATACTAAACTTTCAAATTTAGTTTTATTTCTATCTATTTTACATATTCCCTTTACTTTCATAGTCCATTTTTCTACCTGTATTTTTTCGAACCAATTCAACTCCAATCTTTGGATTACTTTTTTTTTCCTACTCTCAATTCCTAGAGCTCTTAACCAATTTACTATATTTCCTATATTTTCATCCTCAATTACTTTATCCCGACTTATATTAGTTTTAATCGGCCAACTTTCAGTTGTCTTCCCCAGGAAAGCTATATCCGGGATCAATTTTTTAACAAATTTATTCCAAATTTTGCTCAGCCCCTTTAACCAATAACTATTAATTGCCTTTGTTTTTGCTCTATCTAGAAACCATATAGACCCAAATCTCTTAATATCTTTTAGCTCCAGATCGCCCCAATGACCATCTCCACCTTTGAGTATTTTTATCACGGTTCGAATATTATACGCCCGATAGTAATTAAGTAGATTGGGAATTCCCAATCCACCCTCTTTTTGATTTTGATACCACATTTTCTTCATTATTCTTGGTTTTTTCCCACCATTACAAAATTTATCCAATTTCTTCTGATATTCTTCTATATCTTTCTCTATCAAATTTAGTGGTAGCATCTCAAACAAAAAATTGAACTTTGGTAACAACATCATTTTACACATTGCAATTCTACCAAACCAAGACAGCTTTATCTCTTTATACTTATCTATCTTTCTCTCTACTTCCTTCAACATCACCTCATAATTAATTTTTTTCAATTCTCTAACTTTAAGTGAAAGTGTTATCCCCAAATATTTCAATGTATTCTTAACTCTTATCCCAAATTGTTCTTGCATATTTTCCCACTCCTTACCATCTTTATTCATTAGTAGTTCAGATTTTGACCAATTTACCTTTAAACCTGTCATTTCTTCAAATTCTATCAAATGTTTATTTATCCTCTTTAAATCTTTCTCTATATCTTTCAAAATAATCAAGGTATCATCCGCATACAAATTTATCTTATATCCCTTGTACCCTTCCAATCCTTCATCTTCTTCTATCAATTTAATCAAAACCTCCATAACTAACAAGAATAATGTTGGGGACAAGGGACATCCCTGTCTCGTACCTGCTTCCAATTTAATCTCTCCCGTCATTGTTCCATTCACCTTTACTTTTGCACTACTTTTTTGATACAATTTTGAAATAACATGTATAAATTTATTACCAAAGCCTAATGCCTCAATAATTACCTTAATAGTATCCCATTGTACAGAATCAAAGGCTTTGAAAATATCTAACGATATTATACCTATTTCATCACCATTATTTTCAGCAAGGTCTATAATGTTCAATACTCTTCTAATTATATCACTCATATATCTACCTTTAACAAAACCTACTTGATTATAACTTATATATTTATCTATAAAACTATTTAATCTATTACTTATAATAGCTGTAAATATTTTTGCATGCTGGTTGATTAAAGAAATGGGTCGGTAGGACTCGATCCTCTCAAGATCTTTATCAGGTTTAGGAATTATAGATATTACTGTCTTATTCCATGACATCGGGACTTCTCCACCATGTAAAATTCCATTAAATAATTTTTGCAGTCTTGGTGTTATTAGTTCTTTAAATTCTTTATAGAATTCAGCAGGTAATCCATCTTCTCCTGGGGTCTTCCCTAGTTTTAACTCTTGTATTATTTCGTTGATCTCCTCCTGTGTTATATCTTTTTCCATCAAATCTTTATATGTTGGATCTATTTTTATAGCATATTTTCCAAGATGATTCTTCAATTTTTCTAAATCGATTGGTTTCTTTAAATATAATTTTTGAAAAAAATTCCTAGCTATTTCGCATTTCTCCAATCTCTTATAGCACCTTGTACCTTTTTCATCTATCAGAGAACCAATTTCTCTCTTTTGAGTTTTATTTTTCGCCATCTTTGCCAATAACCTAGAATTTTTATTACTAAATTCAAAAAAATCCCTATTTAAATATCTTAATTTTTTTTTAACTAATTCAATATCTTCTTCTATCAATTTAGTTTTTAATAAGTTCAATTCCTCCAAACATTTTTTATCTTTCGTAAGTGAGAATTGGTTCTCCAATATCTTAATTTGTCTTGTATCCTGTTCTATTTTAGTTTTATATTCCCTATATTTTCTACTTGACAATGCTTTTCTTTTTGGATAGGTTCTTTATGACAGATGTTAGGCTGCATATTGTTTTAAAAAGAAAAAAAATCCTGATCAAGCTTTCTGCAGTTTGGATGGCAAGCAATAATGACTATGTCATATCTTCCCACCAAAGGTGGGTTCCGGATACCATCGCAACCAGTACGCTGCGACGGGGCCGGGCATTCAACACCCTGTGACACCCTCAGCGGAGAGCGATGTTCAGCGTAGCATTGCGCAGGCGCAGTATGCTGCATGCACATGCACAATGGCCCGGTGGGGTCAAATACCGGTAAGGGGAGCGGGCAGGCGGGTGGGCCCTCTGCAGCAGCGTACCGGAAAGGTGCCTGTTGCTCCCACCAGGCACCAATACGCCCGTACCGGGGCATACCGGCTGTAACCCACCACTGCTTTCCACTATTTATGGCCTAAGGATGAAAATAAGAGAGCAGAGACCCATATTTTGAGTTCCTAATGTTCCCAATCACAAGCCATTTAAAACAAAACTCCTTGAATTTGAACATGAAAAACACTATTCCATATAGGAAAAAAGGACCACTTGAGTTTTCCAGTTTTGTATTAAACATAGCCAATTTAGAATATTTTAATTAAGCATTCTAAAGGGAGCCTTTTTGATTCGAAGCTCAAAACAAATGAATTAACCCTTTGATCTTTTGACCTGTCAATCTTGACTTTTAAAAAAAATCATGATCAACATAATTTTGAGAAAGTTTGAGTTCTTTTAGAATCTTTTAAAACTAATTATCATACAGGTTGAAACTAGATTTTTCCATGCTATATCAGAAACTAAATTCATAGTAGCTACCCAGCAACTGTTTGTATATGAACAACTCCATAATAGCTCTGCAAACTTGATATTCTCAGCATTTGAATTTTATAATAATAATAATAAATTTAATTTGTAGACCGCTCCCTCTCCCCGAAGGGACTCAGAGCGGTGCACAGGGGAATTAAAAAACATACAAACATAAATACATAAATATATATAAAAGCAGATTAAACAATTTATCCCTGCGCTAAAACCCAAAATACTAAAAAACTAAACCCCTTAAAAACCCAATTAAAACAATATTAAATGTTCAGACTGAGAGGCGGAAGATAGATTAGGCCAGGCCGGCCTGTTGGAATAAATAAGTCTTGAGCTTTTGTCGGAAGGTGCGGAGGTCCATGGTTGTCCTGAGGTCGGAGGGTAGGTCGTTCCATAGAGCTGGACCCGCCACAGAGAAAGCCCTTCCCCTGGGCGTCGCCCGCTGGCATTGCCTAGTGGACGGCACCTGGAGAAGTCCCTCTCTGTGGGAGCGAATCGGTCAGAGGGATGTATGGGGCAGGATGCGATCTCGCAGATAGCTAGGTCCCGTGCCATGGAGCGCTTTAAAGATGGTGGTCAGCACCTTGAAGCGCACCCGGAAGACCACAGGCAGCCAGTGCAGCTCGCGCAGGAGTGGTGTTACGTGGGAATGCCTAGGGGCACCCAAAATTGCCCGCGCGGCCGCGTTCTGGACTATCTGTAGTCTCCGGGTGCACCTCAAGGGAAGCCCCATGTAGAGAGCATTACAGTAGTCTAGACGGGATGTCACAAGGGCATGAGTGACCGTGGGAAGGGCATCCTGGTCCAATAGGGGACGCAACTGGCGTACCTGGCGATCCTAGTAAAACGCCCCCCTGGCCACGGCTGTCACTTGATCTTCCATAGACAGCCGGGTATCCAGGAGGACGCCCAGATTGTGTGCCCCATCCACAGGGGCTAGATGTTCCCCCCCTATGGCCAGTGATGGAGTGAACTGGTTGTACCGGGACGCCGGAAGCCACAGCCACTCGGTCTTGGACGGGTTGAGTCTGAGTCTGTTCCTTCCCATCCAGATCCGCACGGCTTCCAGACACCGGGACATCACTTCGACGGCATCGTTGGGGTCGTTCGGGGTAGATATATACAGCTGCGTATCGTCAGCGTAGAGATGGTACTCTACCCCGAAACCACGGATGATCTCGCCCAGCGGCTTCATATATGTGTTGAACAGGAGTGGCGAGAGGACCGACCCCTGAGGCACCCCACAAATGAGGGGTCTCGAGGCCGACCTCTGCCCTCCTGTCAACACAAATTGCGATCGACCAGAGAGGTAGGAGGAGAACCACCGATTCTGTCCCTCTATTAATACAGCTTAGTATTGCATTGGCTTTTTTTTAGCTACTGCCACACTGTTGCCTCATGTTTATGTGGTTGTCCACTAGAGCAGGGGCTCCAACCTTTTTTGCACCAGGGACCGGTTTCATTTTAAAGAAAATTCTGCGGACCGGCTGGCGTAGAGGAGGAGCGGGGGGAGGGGGAACAGGCGGTGCATGCGCACATGGGGGGGAGTCAGCTCACTCGGCCCTCTAGGGCTTCCAACGGTGCGAACGGCCGCGCCTGGGCTCTCCCGCATCCGGCGCACACTCTGCCTAGGGGGCTGCTCCCTCCTCCTCCTCTCCAGCCCTGCGGCCTGGTTCCTATCAAGCCACGGACCGGCACCGGTCCGTGGCCCGGGGGTTGGGGACCCCTGCACTAGAGCACCAAGATCTCTTTCACAGTTAATGCTACAGAGTCAAGTTTCACCAAGTCTGTATAATTGATTTTTCTTGCCTAAGTATAAAACTTTAGTTTTATCTACATTGAATTTCATTTTGTTAGATAGGGCCTGATGTTCAAGTCTGTAAAAATCCATCTCGATCTTGAGCCTATCTTCTGGGGTGTTGGCTAATCCTGCCAGCTTAGTGCAGGTTCCAAATTGATGAGTTCTGCTTCTATTCCCTCCTTTAGATCATTTATAAAGATATTGAGGAGAACTGGGCCTAGAATGGAACCTTGGGGTACTTACCCCCACTGCTTTCTTCTCTCAATTTGGATGTAGTTCTGTTAAGGACAACACATTGAGAATGGTTTCTCGGCTATTTACAAATCCATCTGGCGATGGTGTCTATCCCACATTTTTCTAGCTTACCAAGAAGTAGGTTGTGGTTTACTTTGTCAAATGCCTTATTGAAATCTTAAGTATACTATATCCACAGCATTTTCCTGATCTACTAATTGTCACTTTGTCAAATAATGAAATAAGATTTGTTTGGCATTGTGAGAAAAATATCCCAGATATTTTCTTCAGCATATAAAAATGATCACGGAGACTTATGGCAAAAGGAAACAGCAATTTATTTACGTTAGCTAACGGATTCTCTAGAACAGGGGTCCCCAACCTTTTTGGCACCAGGGACCGGTTTCATTTTAAAGAAAATTCTGCGGATCGGCCGGCATAGAGGGGGAGCGGGGAAAGGGGGAACAGGTGGCGCATGCACACGTGGGGTGTGTCTGAGTCGGCTCACTCACCCCTCTAGGGCCCCCAACGGTGCGAGCGGCCACACCTGTGCTTTCCCGCCCCCTGTGCGCGCTCTGCCCAGGGGGCTGCCCCCTCCTCCTCCTCTCCAGCCCTGCGGCCCGGTTCCTATCAAGCCACGGACCGGCACCGGTCCGCGGCCCGGGGGTTGGGGACCCCTGCTCTAGAACAGAGAGGGAATAACATCCAGGTACAGATTTTCACCTTATATACATGAAATTACGTATCACGTGCGTCATAACTTGAATACATCAAAACAACATTGCGTGCAAGAAGCACAATGTGAAAAGAACATGGAAATTCCCCAAATGTGATACGTGTTCAGAAGCCCCAAAGGACCTCCCAAAACTGTTCCCAGAACTAAACAATAAGATCATTACATAACACATCCTGTTATTCCTGGTTACAGAGGAAGTCATACGTTATTTCTGACCATGTCACCACAACCTTCTGATTATGCTCAGCCTGTGATTTCCCAGAAAAGCTTACTTGCTGATCAAATAATCAAGATGGAGTCTGTCAGGTTCCTCAAAGAACCTTCCTTGCTCAAATAAATAATCCTTATTCTCTCAATTCACCCTCTCTCTTTTTATCAACTTTCATTTGAGCAACTGGCAGATGAATTGAGTCAATTCTCAATCCCTTGCATCATAATCCTGCCCACCCCCCTCTGCTTACTTCTTTCTTCTTTGAGCACTTAGATCCTCTGAAACAGATCAAGCACTTTAGACACAAAGGAGCACACCTCATACAAACACAAATAACACAATCATGACTATGATTTTTTCAAAAGCTTCCTTCAGCCAAGAGAAGTCTGGCAACCAGGAAGTTAACAGATTCCAAACACTCCTAAAAGCAAAGCTTTCAGTGACATGTGTTCAATGTGTACTTATATTGTGCAAAGCATTCAGCTTAGCTGAATTTAGTTGTGTCAAGGAATTGAAACATTCTTCTCCTTTGACATAACAAAGTTGCTCAAAGTCCTAATCAATCATACCTCTGGATTGATACACACCCATATCATCAGGTGAAACAGTTATCGCTGATAAAGGTTCATTGATGCCAAAGCTCAGGTGAGATGGCCAAGCATAAGCATGCTTCTCTTCTCCCTATACCACAGTTCTGGTACTATCCACTGGTGTTATAAACAGGATGTGCACCTGGATATATAATAACATGTGACTCTTGTCCCCTATAGGTAGCTCCACATGTTCAGATTCCCTTCCACCATCAGGTGCATGAACTAGAGGTTCATGTGCATGAACTCCATCTACAAGTTCTGTACCCGTTCTGATATCATCTGCATCATGCTTAGGATGAGTGTCATGGACATCATGTGCATAATGAGTAGGATGTGTAGGGAGGAGACATTACCTGTTTAGGTGATTCTCTATGCTTTTTGATAAAGACTTATATTTAGCATCTCATCTCATCATTGGCATGAGTTACCGCTATTCAAAAGTCAAGCGTCCCATAGTGTATGGACCTCCTATGGTATGCGAGGGTAAGCATACATAAGCATACATAAACAGAATAAAAACCATTCTCTAAGTAACTACAATTTGGCCTAGTAGTCTCTAGTCCTTCCATTTCAGTGCAAGCAAAAACATAAGTAGCAGGCACTTGTACATCCATTACTAAATCCATTACTGTCTTTTTCAGGATGTGTGCAAAAAGCACAATCATAAGCAGGTAACACTGTTTTCAACTCTGTCACCAGTTATCTTCTGCTGAGTCCACTTAGTGGAATTATCTGGATTTCCAAAAAGGGTGATTATATGTGAAAAAGTACAATTAATGGACTCAATAATACTTTCTCCCCATCAAACAAAATTTTTCCAGGCACTGGTACTCCCACCAAACATATTGCCATTCTATTGGAGACTGTAGTCTCTTCTTTCACACAAAAAAAGCTTAATTTGCCTTAAATCCAAAAAGGACAGTCCCTTCCTTTTGCTTGGGTCTATCAATATAGACTTATCACTTCCAGGCTTCAAAGGTCCAACTGCATTTCTCCTTCGCCTACCTAGGTTTTCAAGTATAGGGAAGCAATTTAACATACCCAATTGCACACCTTCCTTTCACACATAAGCAAACCTTAGACCCCACACAGAACCATAAGCTTCAAGTGAGCTTTAATTTTATCATAAGGGAAAAATAAGGCTTCCTCAATGGTTTTAAATCCTCCATACAAAGGGGTATAATTTCTATACAGCTCTGTGCATTGCTTATATATGGATTTCATCTTATAAGATAGCTCAGCATTTCTTGTAATGATGTTAGGTTCGGTTGCTCCTTGGAACACCTTCCTCAAAGGTCTATCTGATGTAAATAGCATCATCATCAGTGATTTCAATGAGTGATAACTGTGTCTGCACTTGTGAATCTACATTATCAGGCTCAGAATGGAACAGCAGTATTTAAACAGACTTCATTCTTACCTGATAATCATCCAACAAGATCATCCCAATGAACTAGGCCTCTCCCTTGTTTAAGGTATATATGTCCCCCTTAAACTTCCAGGGTCTGTACTGGCTGTACATTCATTGGACACAACATAGATATCAACCACTCTGCCAATTCTTTTCTGAGCAAAAGCAAAGCACAATAACGAAATTTATTACCCCCAGCCAATAAGCAATGATAATTGCAATAAGCTATTCCCATTCCCAATGTTCCATAAGCAAAGCTAACGCTGGTCTTCAAAAAGCTTGCTTCAATGGTAAATCAGTTCATCTCTAGGGTGCCTCCACTGGTCTCTTCACTCTGGGGTAGCGGACCCTCTTGTTCAAAAAGCCTAGATATACCAATTTGGCAAAGTGGCAGGGCTTAAAATAAACAAAGATAAAACTAAAATATTAACTAAGAATTTAACCAAAAGACAAAATGAAGAACTGGAGGAGAAATTTGGAATTTTGAGGGCCAAGATATTTGGGAATATGGCTATCTGCAATGTGTATTACAATAAAAGAAGATAACTATGTTAGTGTTCTGGGAGGAGGGGAGAGTAAGAATTAAAACAATTGCAGAGGCAGAAGCCTTTCTTAAAAAACATTCCTCAATCCTGGAGGATGAAAATGGGGGAACGGGGGAGGCCATGGCTCCGCCCACTGGAGGTCAGGGAGAGGAAGATACAATTGCCAAAAGACTCAGATCTCACAAATGACTTTCTTTTATATAGTGTAACCTTTATCTGGATGTTTATAGAAACAAATGATTGACTTCATGAATATAAAATGTATATCTGTATCTCTTTCCACTTTGTAGGGAAATGAAAAATTTATTGTATTACCTTTTTTTTTTCTGTATGAAGCCTCGGAGGGGGCCGACACCTCCGACATAGATGTCCTCAAAATATCTCTTTAATACCTTATACCCTTTTCCTGTTTTTAAAATTTTGTAAAAACCAATAAAACTTTTTTCTCATAAAAATAAATAAATAAAAGAAGATAACTACAACAAACTGCTACGAAAGATACAAAAAGATTTGTATAATTGTACTAAACTACAGATATCACTAATTGGCAGAATTTCAACAATCAAAATGAATATACTGCCCAAATTACTTTATCTTTTCCAAACAATACCGATTAAATTAGAGAATTTTTTTCCAAACAATTAAATAAAATGTTATCCAAATTTATTTGGTCAGGGAAAAAACTGTGAATTAAATACAAACTTCTACAAGTTAGTAGAAACAAAGGGGGCTTTGGCCTCCCTGATTGGGAGCTTTATTATCACGTGGCAGCCCTAACATAGCTAAAGGATTGGATCCAATTAAAAAAATAAAATAATCCTCATGCTAGAAGGCCATGACTTCCAACTAGGTTGGCATGGCTTCCTCTGGGAGAGAAAGAATAAATCCCATTCCTACTTTCAGAGACATATGGTAAGGGATGCCCTGTTTAGGGTCTGGATTTAAAAAAAACCACTACCTGAAAATCCCAATCTGGCTATCAACCATGGAGGCAATGACATATCCAAATTCTACAGGTCTTAGTAAAATGGTAAGATATGCAGAGCTCTTAGACGAAAAAGGAGAACTGAAATCATACAAGAGCTGAAGACACAAGGAATAAATATGGAATGGTGGCCATAATTACAAATTAAAACAAGATTTAAAAAAGATCGGGAACAATACAGAATACATGAGAAACAAATGGAATTAGATAAAATATTGCTAGGAACAGGAGGAAAAATGATCACTAAATTATATTACTTTCTTTTAAAATATAAAATGGAGGAAGAGACGGTAAAGGAGACAATGATTAGCTGGGGTAGAAATTTTGGGCATAATATAGAATTAGAAAAATGGGACAAATTATGGGAAAGAAATTATAAATTTACGACGGCAGTAGCCTACAAAGAAAATCTCTATAAAATGTTTTATAGATGGCATTTGCTTCTAGCGAGATTGGCCAAAATGTATCCAAATTTATCCCCCAAATGTTGGAGATCCACCCACAAGCCAGGAACATTCTACAACATGTGGTAGATGTGCCCCATCACAACGAGATACTGGTGTAAAATTCGGAAATGGGTGGAAGAAATTACTGAGAGAAAAATAGAACTTAAACCAGAAGCATTTTTATTAGGACTGCTGGACCAAAAAATAGACAAAGTATCTCAATATATAATCATTTATTTTATTTTTTTAAATTTAGTTTTATTAAATTTATATCCTGCCCTTCTCTAAACGGACCCAGGGCGGCACACAGGAACACTAAAATACATACAAAAAATACATAAAATTTTTTAAAAAACTTATTCGATAAAAACCCTGCGCTAAAACCAAATTAAAATTCCCAAAATTTAAAACTATCTAAGAGTCATTTTGGGGTTACGCTAGGCCAGCTAGATGGAACAAATGTGTCTTTAAACACTTGCGGAAGAGGCGGAGGTCGGAGATGGTGCGAAGTTCAGGGGGTAAGTCGTTCCATACTCACTCATACACATACTCACTGCAGCAACGATTGCTTTCGCACAAAACTAGAAAAAAATTAATACACCCTCACATGAAACTATAATCAGGAAAATACTCGAATGCGCAGAAATGGACAAAATGACAAAAGAAAGACAAGAATCGGACTTTTATAAAGTATGGAATAAAATGTACAAGTGGCTAGAAATCAGAAGCCAAAACAGAAAATAGAGAATACGGTGACCCACGCCAGTCCGGCTTCCGACCCGGGCACAGCACCGAGACGGCATTGGTAGCGTTGGTTGATGATCTCTGGAGGGCGCGGGATAGAGGATATTCCTCTATCCTAGTCCTATTAGACCTCTCAGCGGCTTTTGATACCATCGACCATGGTATCTTATTGCGCCGACTGGGGGGGTTGGGGCTGGGAGGCACCATTCTGCGGTGGTTCTCATCCTACCTCTGTGGTCGGTCGCAATATGTGTTGGCAGGAGGGCAGAGGTCGGCCTCGAGGCCCCTCGTATGTGGGGTTCCTCAGGGGTCGGTCCTCTCGCCCCTACTGTTCAACACATATATGAAGCCGCTGGGCGAGATCATCCGTGGTTTTGGGGTGGGATATCATCTGTACGCTGATGATACTCAGCTGTACATATCCACCCCAGACCACCCCGACGATGCCGTCGAGGTCATGTCCCAGTGTTTGGAGGCCGTACGGATCTGGATGGGTAGTAACAAACTCAGGCTCAACCCGTCCAAGACTGAGTGGCTGTGGCTTCCGGCACCCCGGTTCAGCCAGATTATTCCAACTCTGGCCATTGGGGGCGAAACACCAGCCCCCATGGAGAGGGTGCGCAATTTGGGTGTCCTCCTGGATTCCCGGCTGTCCATGGAGGACCATGTGGCGGCCGTGGCCAGGGGGGCTTTCCATCAGGTACGCCTGATGCGCCAATTGCGCCCCTTACTGGACGGGATGCCTTATGCACAGTCACTCAAGCACTCGTGACCTCTCGACTCGACTACTGTAATGCTCTCTACATGGGGCTTCCCTTTTTTTTTTTTTTTGAAAAAAGTTTTTTGGGATTTTATAATTTTTTACAAATAGGGTAAAGGGTAAGGTGTATACAAGATATTGTGAGAACTTTCACGTCGAAGTCAAAGACCCCTTCCGAGGCTTCATAACAAAATATAGATAATACATTAATTTTCATTTGTACTACAAAGTGGAAAGAAATGCAAATATATCATTGTAGAAACTATGCTAGCAATCATGTATAAACATCCAAACAAAGGTTATATTATACTAAAATAAAGTCACTTTTGAGATCTAAGTCTTTTGGCAATTGTATCTTCTTCTCCCTGGCCCCCAGAGGGCGGGGCCGCGGCACCCTCTGCTCTCCCATTTTCATCCTCCAGGATTGAGGAATGTTTTTTAAGAAAGGCTTCCGCCTCTGCAATTGTTTTAATTCTTACTCTTCCTCCCTCCCAGAACACCAACATTCCCTCTGGCATCACCCACTTGAACCAGACCCCCTGTTTAAATAATCTTTTAGACAAGAAGGAATACTTCCTTCTTACCTCTCTAATCTTTTTCGGGACCTGCTTCAAGATAGGACCCGCCGCCCTGGGTCCTAACAAGGAGAAGGGCGGGGTATAAATTTAATAAAATAAATAAAATAAGATGGTAATCTCTGTCTGCTGATAAATTAACGGACTGTCTCTCTGCGCCCTCAAGATCCTTCCCTTGAGGTGCACTCGAAAGCTGCAGTTAGTCCAGAATGCAGCCGCGCAGGTGATTATGGGAGCGCCTAGACACTCCCACATAACACCAATCCTGCGCGAGCTGCACTGGCTTCCTGTGGTCTTTCAGGTGCGCTTCAAGGTTTTGACGACCATCTTCAAAGCGCTCCATGGCTCGGGGCCTAGTTATATGCGAGACCGCCTCCTGCCCCATACATCCCTTAGACCGATACGCTCCCACAGAGAGGGCCTCCTCAGGGTGCCGTCGGCCGGACAATGCCGCCTGGTGACACCCAGGGGAAGAGCCTTCTCTGTGACAGGTCCAGCCCTTTGGAACGACTTACCCCCTGAACTTCGCACCATCTCCGAACTCCGCCTCTTCCACGTGTCTAAAGACACATTTGTTTCATCTAGCCGGCCTAGCGTAACCTCCATAACTGACTTTTAGATAGTTTTAAATTTGGGGATTCTAATTTGGTTTTAGCTCAGGATTTCATTGAATAAGTTGAAATGTGCCCACCAGGCTACCGCGCTTTTCATCAGCCCCGGGCCCTAGGTAGGGGTGGAGGGGTGGCGGTCATAGTAAAGGAAGGTCTTGAGCCGAGAGAGACCATTGTGCCACAGACCACTGGTTGTGAGTCCCTCTGTGTGAAGTGGGGCCTAGGGAGGCAGTTGGGCTTGCTGGTTGTATACCTGGCTCCCCGCTATGTAGCAGCAGCCCTGCCCGAGCTCCTGGAGGTGATCGCTACGGTGGCAGTCGAGACCCCCAGACTTCTAGTCATGGGGGACTTTAACCTGCCATCGGTGGGCGAATCATCCGTGGTAGCTCGGGAGTTCATGGCTTCCATGACGGCCATGGACCTGACCCAATTAATTCAAGGCCCCATCCACGAGGGTGGACATACACCGGATCTCATCTTTGTCTCTGGCCAATGGAAGAGTGATCTGGGTATAGGGGATATAGTCATCACGCCCTTGTCATGGTCAGACCACTCACTTCTCCGGCTCGACTTTCCGACCGCTACTCCCCTCCGCGGGGAGGCGGAACCAGAGTCACCGATCTGGTTCCGCGCCAGGCGCCTTATGGACCCTGATGGGTTCCAGACGGCGCTTGGGCCACTTCCTGTACCCCTGACCCGCACCCCGATGGAGGACCTCGTGGCCGCATGGAACACTGCGACCACGGGAGCCTTGGATCGGGTCGCGCCCTTGCGGCCTCTCTTGTGGCGGTGAGCCACCCTGGCTCCTTGGTTTACCGAGGAGCTGAGGGTGATGAAACGCCACAAGAGATGCCTAGAGAGAAGATGGAGGTCTACCCGTTCTGAATCTGACCGGACACAAGTAAGAGCCCATTTACGGACTTACATTGTGGCGCTGAGAGTGGCCAAACGCCATCATTGTGCCACTCTCATAGCATCCGCATATAACCGCCCTGCCGCCCTGTTTAGGGTGACCCGCTCCCTCCTTCAACAGAGGGTGCGGGAAGCCCCATTACAGGGTAGAGCAGAGGAATTTGTGATTTATCTGCAGGAGAAAATCGCTCAGATACAGAACGAGTTAGCCCCCATTGATGGCCCAGTGGGATTGCACGAGGCGGATCTTGTTTGGGAGGAGTTTGACTCCGTTACCTCTGACGATATGGACAGGTTACGTGGGCGACTGCGAGCCACCACATGTTTATTGGACCCGTGTCCCTCCTGGCTTGTACTGGCATCCTGGGAGGTGACACGAGACTGGCTCCAGGAGGTTGTCAACGCTTCCTTAAGTGAGGGTTCCTTGCCTGCCCCCCTTAAAGAGGCCATGGTGAGGCCCCTCCTGAAGAAGCCCTCTTTGGACCCAGCTTTATTAACCAACTATCGTCCCGTCTCCAACCTTCCCTTTTTGGCGAAGGTTGTTGAGAGTGTGGTGGCACAACAGTTTCCCCGGCACCTGGAGGAAGTTGATTATCTAGACCCGCGCCAGTCCGGCTTTCGGCCTGGGCATAGCACCGAGACGGCATTGGTCGCGTTGGTCGATGATCTCTGGAGGGCCAGAGATGGGGGTTGTTCCTCCATCCTGGTCCTATTAGACCTCTCAGCAGCTTTCGATACCATCGACCATGGTATCCTATTGCATTGGCTGGGGGGGTTGGGGTTGGGGGTGGGAGGCACCATTTTACGGTGGTTCTCCTCCTACCTCTCTGGCCGATCGCAATTTGTGTTGACAGGAGAGCAGAGGTCGACCTCGAGACCCCTCACATGTGGGGTGCCTCAGGGGTCGGTCCTCTCGCCTCTCCTGTTCAACACATATATGAAGCCGCTGGGTGAGATCATCCGTGGTTTTGGGGTAGAGTATCACCTCTACGCTGATGATACACAGCTGTATATATCTACCCCAAACCACCCCAACGATGCCGTAGCGGTGATGTGCCAGTGCCTGGAAGCCGTGCGGGGCTGGATGGGTAGTAACGGACTCAGGCTCAACCCAACCAAGACCGAGTGGCTGTGGTTTCCGGCTGCCCGATTCAACCAGCTGATTCCACCGCTGGCCATAGGAGGCGAACATCTTGCCCCTGTGGATGGGGCGCGCAACTTGGGTGTCCTCCTGGATACTCGGCTGTCTATGGAAGATCAAGTGACAGCCATGGCCAGGAGGGCGTTTTACCAGGTTCGCTTGGTACGCCAGTTGCGCCCCCTATTGGATCGGGATGCCCTTCACACAGTCACTCATGCTCTCGTGACATCCCGACTGGACTATTGTAACTCTCTCTACATGGGGCTCCCCTTGAGGTGCACCCGGAGACTTCAGCTGGTCCAGAATGCAGCCGCGCGAGCAATAATGGGAACCTCAAGGTTTACCCATGTAACACCGCTCTTGCGCGAGCTGCACTGGCTGCCTGTCGTTTTTCGGGTGCGCTTCAAGGTGCTAGTTGTCATCTTCAAAGCGCTCCATGGCTCGGGACCTAGCTATCTGCGGGATCGGATCCTGCCCCATACATCCTCACGGTCGATTCGCTCCCACAGAGAGGGACTTCTCCAGGTGCCGTCCACCAGACTGTGTCAGCGGGCGACGCCCAGGGTAAGGGCCTTCTCTGTGGCGGGCCCTGCCCTCTGGAACGACCTTCCCCCCGACATTAGAACTACCACGGACCTCCACTCCTTCCGTCTGAAATTAAAAACACATCTTTTTCGCTTGGCCAGCCTAGGATAGTCTCTCCTGATTGTTTAGGGATTTTAGTAAATATATTTGGGGAATTTTAGCGCAGGGTCAGCTGTTTAATGTGCCTTTTAGTTAGTTATTTATGTACATTTATTGTTTTAATTTTGTATTTTGCCTTTTTAACCGTTTTTAATTCCCTGTGCCCCGCCTCGAGTCCCTTCGGGGAGAGAGAGCGGGTTATAAATAAAAAATTCATTCAATTCATTCAAATTCATTCAATTCATTCATTCATTCATTTAAATTTTATATGGTTTTTGTATGTATTTTTAATTTTGCTGTGCGCCGCTCTGAGTCCGTTTGGAGAAGGGCGGGGTATAAATTGAATAAATGAAATGAAATACAAATAATGAATATCATTGTAAGTGTTAATATAGTATTTGCTACATTACAAGATAAGGATATAGTAATAGGAAGGCAATGCAGAAGGGATAATTACAAAAGCTAAGCAGGAAAGCCGGTATAGAAAGCTGTAAAATTATTGTATATTGTTTTATATAATAATAATAATAATAATAATAATAATTTAATTTTATATCCCGCTCTCTCTCCCCAAGGGGACTCGAGGCGGGGCACAGGCAATTAAAAATACAAATAAGACCACTAAGATATGTTCTGTGTTTTGTTTTGTTTTGCACTCTTGGTTTTTTTGTTTTTTGTTTTATTATTTATACTTGTTATGTCTTCTGACTGTTTTTTAAGACTAAAACATTTAATAGAAATTATTTTTTTTAAAGGAAGTTGGGCAGTTCAATATGGATTGGAAGTGCTCAGCCCATCACTGTAGAATCAGAGTCTTCTCCGTAATTAGAGTTGCACCATCTGAGTCCAGTAGAGGGAAGCATGCAAAGTGTTAAAAGTGTACCTAAGACCAATTAGAGTTCTAGAAGTAATGGCTGCATCTTCTGCATAAAATAGTGGAACATTCATAATTGCAATTCTAGGAAATGATATTTTGGATGTGAAATTTTCTTAACCAATGAGTTTATGTATAAAATAATTAGGGAAAGAGCAAAAATACAGCTCTGCCTAGCTAGTATGCACTTGTATGGGCCCTATCTGTTGACATGTATTCTAATCTTGAATTCTTTTATATAGCCTCTGGAATAGAAACAATAATCAGGATTTTTAGTGCAGAAATGGAAAGTTCATGGGTAAACATTATTTGAAAACTTTGGTTCTTGATTTTTATTTATCCCCCAAGGCAACATTTGATAAATTCTTTATCTACAATAAAGTTGAAAACTTTTAATTTCAACTTGGTGGTTAACAGCAATACTGTCTATGTACTCATGAGAAGATTATTGCATAGAATAAGTCTTTCTTAATTTAAAAATAATTTAGTGAATAATCATCACTATAGTAATTATAGTCATCAAAGGCAAGAATTGGTCTATAATCATTGGATCAAGCTTTAGAAGAAGGGAGTTGAAAGGTGTTCAGTTATATGCTAATAAATGTGGAGGAGTTATAAATATCTGTAGGACAGCACCACAGAATTATTTAAGAACTAAACTAAGTACTTTAGGATCTTAAAATGACTGCTAAGTTATTTAGAAATTAGAAACTAAATTAGAATTAGTTCTCTTTAGAATTAGGGGTGAGATTTTGTCCAGCCTATACCTGGGGTTATCTAATGGTTTTCCCTTTAAATTAGGTATGATCTTACACAGCATTTGAGTGCAACAATGGTCAGCTAGGTATTTGTCACTTTTCTGAGGCAGTTTTTCATATAAATGATTAAATTGCAACAAGAGGAGGATGTAGATCAGGACCTGCCTTTTTTGCAGGCTTATGTATTGAAAATGTGTGTGGGATCAGAGTACAGAACAAGATATTCATTAATATTTAATAAATTAATATTAACATAAAATAAATACCCTGTCTTTAGCCAGATGTTCCCAGAAAGAATTTGGAAACTGTAGGCAATCCCAAAGCCATCCAGCTTGGAAACACTTGATGTATACTACTATCTGCCAAACTGGATGGGATAATAGAATCATAGGGATGGAAGGGACCTTGGAGGTCTTCTAGACCAGGCATGCCCAAAGTCCGGTCCGGGGGCCAATTGCGGCCCATTTTCAAATTTCGAGCAGCTCAGCCTGTCACTCATCCCCACTAGCCATCATTTTTTCCTTCACTGCAGAGCGGTTCCTGCAGCTGTCCCCTGCTGCCCATCCCCAGCACCGTCTTCAAGGCTGGTGATTATATTTCACCAGAAGATGGTAGTAGATCTGAGTCAGCACTCTCGTCGTGTGATCCTTATGACGCAAGGCTTATGTGCCTTTTCTAAAATGGCGACTGTAACTAAAAAAAGGAAAGTTGACAGCGAGGGTTGCCGCTTCCGGGACAAGTGGAAATTGGAGTATTTTTTCACTGAAATATGAAACAACTGTGTCTGCCTAATTTGCAAAGAGACTGTGGCTGTTTTCAAGGAATTCAGTATCAAGAGGCACTACCAGAGAAAACATGCTAACTACAACAAGCTAACTGGGAACGAAAGTGGTGAAAAAGTGAAGGAACTGGAAGCTGCAGTGCTTTTTCACAAGAGCCCATGAGTCAAATGAAAATGCCACAAAAGCTAGCTATGAGGTGGCAATGCTGATTGCCAAGCTGCAAACCTTTTACTGAGGGTGAATTTATTAAAGACTGTGTGATGAAAATGTTGAAAAAAATTTGTCCTGAGAAGAAGCAAGAGTTTGCCAATGTTTGCCTAGCTCATAACACTGTGGGACAGAGAATCTATTTTCTTTCCAAAATGGTGGCGTGCTTAGATGCTGTGGCTTTGAGCTCCTGGTGTCACAGTGGAGTTAGGCAAAAACTAGTCTATACCCGCAGGGAGTTATTCAAGATTGGATCTTCTAGTCGACTAGATATTAACCAGCGACTTCCAGCAGTCTCATAATATACCAAGTGAAATAGTAAGATTGCCAGGCTCTCTATGGATCATTGTTGGGCCTAGGAGGCAACAAAGAGAGCAGAAGCAGGGATGCAGAGCTGGTTTGCTATTTCAGTTATGGAAGCAGCCTCATAGACCAGCACTACCAAGCATTTTTTTAACCAACTCTAGATCCTTTGTCCACAAAACTGATAAACTAGAGCTATGGATGGCAGCAAATAAGCTCATTTGTGACTGCTGTGTGATGATCATAACAGAGACCTGGTTTCATCCACTTGTACCGGATGTGTCAGTGGAGCTAACTAACGGCACCACACACCGCTTTCACAGAAATAGCAACTCTGGTAAAAGCAAAGGTGGAGGACTTTGTATTTACACATGTAATAACTGGTGTACTAACAGTAGAGTTGCTTATACACACTGATCTGCAGATGTGGAATTCTTAACTCATTTGCCAGCCATTTTATTTACCTAGAGAGATTTTGGTTACAGTTATCACTACTGTGTATATTCCACCTGATGCAAATGTTAGCACAGCGCTCTCTAAGTTATATGATGTCATCAAGAGGCAGCAGCAAACTTACCCTGAGGGGCTAGGGATTTTAATCAAGCCAGTCTAAAGTCTGTTCTCCCTAAGTTTGTGCAGTATGTGCAGTGTACCAGCAGAGGTAAGAATACATATGTACTCAAACTTAAGACAGGCATATAGAACACCCCCCCCCTCTCCTATCTGGGTACGTCTGACCACATCTCTCTTCTACTCTTCCCAAAGCATATCCCCCTTAGGAAAATTCTGGGAGGCAAGTTGCCCCATTGATTCAACGTTCTCACTGTTAAAATTTTTTACTTAATTCAAGGTTGGATCTCCCTTTGACAGGTTTTCACCCATTGCTTCTTATCAGTGGTGAAATCTAATTTTTTTACCCACCGGTTCTGTAGGTGTGGTTTGGTTGGAGGGGGGTCATGTGACTGGGTGGGCATGGCCAATTTTTTTCCCCACTTTTTAAAGCATTTTTTTCCTGCTGGTTTGGGTGAGAAATGTACTTTTAACATCCGATGGAAGAGGCGTAGGTCCGTGATGGTATGGATATCGGGGGGCAGGTCATTCCAGAGGGCCGGGCCCGCCACAGAGAAGGCCCTTCCCCTGGGAGTCGCCAGCCGGCATTGACCGGCTGACGGCACCCTTAGGAGGCCCACTCTGTGGGAGCGGACAGGTCGAAGGGGGGTATGTGGCAGGAGGCGGTCTCTCAAGTAACCAGGACCCGTGGCATGGAGCGCTTTAAAGATGGTTACTAACACCTTGATCGCACCCGGAAGACCACAGGCAGCCAGTGCAGCTCGCGCAGGAGAGGTGTTACATGGGAGTACCGAGAGACTCCCAAAATCCCCTGCGCGGCCGCATTCTGCACTAGCTGGAGTCTCCGGATGCACCTCAAGGGGAGCCCCATGTAGAGAGCATTACAGTAGTCCAGGAGGGAAATAATGAGGGCTTGAGTGACCGTGCGTAGGGCATCCCGATCTAAAAAAGGGGTGCAACTGGAGTATCAGGTAAACCTGATAGAAAGCCCCCCTGGCCACGGCCGTCACTTGGTCATCCAAGGACAGCCGCGAATCCAGGAGGACGCCCAAGTTGCGAGCCCTTTCCGCAGGGGCTAATGACTTGCCCCCGATAGCCAGCGATAGAGTTAACTGGCTATATCGAGATGCCGGAAACCACAGCCACTCGGTCTTGGACGGGTTGAGTCTGAGTTTGTTCCTCCCCATCCAGACCCGCACAGCCTCCAGACACCAAGACAACACTTCCATGGCATCGTTGGGGTGGCCAGGGGTAGAAATGTACAGCTGAGTGTCATCAGCATACTGATGGTATTCTACCCCAAAGCCACGGATGATCTCACCCAGCGGCTTCATATAGATGTTAAACAGGAGGGGTGAGAGGGCCGACCCCTGAGATACCCCGCATACGAGGGGCCTCGAGGTCGATCTCTGGCCTCCTGTCAACACACATTGCGACCAGTCGGAGAGGTAGGAAGAGAACCACTGCAGTACAGTGCCTACCAATCACAACCCCTCCAGCTGGTGCAATAGGATACCATGGTTGATGGTATCGAAAACTGCTGAGAGGTCTAATAGGACCAGGACAGAGGAGCCACCCCTGTCCTGGGCCCTCCAGAGATCATCTACCAACGCGACCAATGCTGTCTCCATGCTGTGCCTGGGACGGAAGCCGGACTGGCGCGGGTCTAGATAGACGGTTTCCTCCAGGTGTTGGGAGAACTGTTGAGCTACCACACTCTACAACGTTAGCAAGAAAGCTAAGGTTGGAGACTGGACGGTAATTAATCAACAATGCTGGGTCCAGGGAAGGCTTCTTGAGGAGGGGTCTCACCACCGCCTTTTTCAAGGTGGCCGGAAGAGACGCCTCACTCAAAGAGGCGTTCACTATTTCCTGGAGCCAGCCTCATGTGACCTCCCGGGAGGCCAGTACCAGCCAGGAGGGACACGGGTCCAATAAACATGTGGTAGTGTTCAGTCGTCCCAACAACCTGTCCATGTCATCTGGAGTCACAAAGTCAAATTCTTCCCACAAAACAGTCTCAAGACCTGCCTCCGATTGCCCGCCCGGACCAACCTCATTGGAGACCAACTCGCTCCGGATCTGAGCGACTTTAGCCTGCAGATATTGTTCAAACTCCTCTGCACGACCCTGCAAAGGAGCTTCCCGCGGCCCCTGTTGGAGAAGGGAGCGGGTCACTCTAAACAGGGCGGCAGGGCGGTTATCTGCGGATGTGATAAGGGCGGCGAGATAATTGCGTTTCGTCGCTCTTATCGCCATGAGGTAGGTCCTCAAGTGGGACCTAGCACGTGTTCAGTCAGATTCAGAGCAAGTGGATCTCCAAATGCTCTCCAGGCATCTCTTGCGGCACTTCAATGCCCTCAGCTCCTCGGAGAACCAAGGAGCCAAGGTAGTTCGGTGCCGCATGAGAGGCCGCAAGGGTGTGACCCGTTCCAGGGCCCCGTGGCCGCATTATTCCAGGCAGCCACCAGTCCTCAGTCGAGTCGCAGGTCAGGGTCCCCGGTATTGGCCCAAGCTCCGTCTGGAAACTCTCTGGGTCCATCAGGAGCCTGGGGTGGAACCATCGTGGAATGGTCCCACTCTTCTGTATAATTGCCCATCAAGTACCAAAATACAGCTATCGTGTCACCCCTAATCCTTCCCTTCGTTAGACTAGACACACCTAGTTCTCCTAAATGTTCATTGTACGGTATTGCCTCCATACCCTTTATCATCTTTGTGGCTCTTCTCTGCACTCTGTCTAGGATCTCAGCATTATTTTCTATCATGGCAACCAGACCTGAACACAGTATTCCAAGTGTGGCCTTATTAGTTCAGTGTAAAGCAGTACCATAACATTTTGTAATCATCTGTTAATGTACTCTAGGACTATATTATTTTTTTCACAGCTGCACATACTGCTGACTCATACTTAAATGGTGGTTCACCAGGACACCAAGTTCCCTTTCACAGTTACTACTGCGAGCCAAGTATCACCTATTCTATACCTGTGCATTTAGTTTTTCCTGCCTAAGTGCAGATCTTTACTTTTTTCTCCACTGTACTTAATCTTGTTGGATAAGGCCCAGTGCTCAAAGTTTTTCAAGATACTTCTGAATCTTGAGTCCATCTTCCAAAGTGCTAGCAATTTGTGATTACTTCACCCCAAAACTTCATACCTTGGATTCCTTTAAATTGCATTGAAGCTCTGTGAGTCCTGGAATATTTTTCAGTTATCAACTTATTTTGATATTCATTAATGAGAGGATGAGTTGTATCTAATGGTTAATGGACTAGATTATGAATGAGAAACTGTTGCTTTAGCTGGGCAATTTTGGCCAGATATTCTGCTTTCAATGCTAAGGAAAAGGCAAGAGAAAACTGCTCCTGAAAATGCCTAGATATTTTGTTTATATGGTTGACTGAAATTGCCTCACAAAACAAAAAGCCGAAACACAATTTCCAGGGAAGGTGTCACTAAATTTGATTGAGAGATGTGGAGGGGCTAGTGTTGTAACAAGAATACTGGTTGTTCCCTTCCTTAAAATAGTATTATCTAATGGAATGCAGAAGGTGTGCTTATTGAACCTGTCCCTACTCCCTCCAAGATTAAGATGCTTTTTTGTATTTGAAAGAGCTTTAAAAATGTAGTACTTTTCCCAGGCATTGAACCAAGATGGTGAATAAGCCTGGTTGTATATTGAAGGTTGTGTTTATTAGGCTCTCAGCTACATTATATTAATAATGTTTCAGTTACTTTTATCTGAAGAGGCATTGATTATTAGGATTTTAATTACTTTTAGCTGTCCAGCATTGTAGAAACAAAATGGGCAGCCATATAAAAAGTTTAAAGTAAACAAATACTTTTATTTGGCAGCTACTCATATTATATTTCAGTAACAAAAGCTCTATTCTTTAGTTTCTGTCAGCAATCTCTTGCACAAAGAGCAAACAGAATGGTCGATAAAAAATTAATATATTTCTCTTATGATCAGAAAGTTATGTCATGCTCACTTTAATTCATTGGATACATACCTTCAACTTTGTGTATGATGTGCTCAATAACTGTGATACTGTAGTCTTCAAGAAGCTGCCCTCAAAGCAATATGGATGTCAGACTGCTATGGATAAAAATAATAATAGCCGTATTGCTGTACCTGCAAGAGCTTTGAAACAGCAGCTTCTCAATAAGGGTGGAGATAGCATCCATGCATGGGTTGATACTGTCCACACTCTAATTAATATCCTATATAACCAGCCTTTGTGAATTGCTCCACCCAGCCTTTGACTCAGTCCACTCTGGGATAACCTCCATACTGACTATTAGATAGTTTTTAAACTTGGGATTTTAATTCGGTTTTTAGCGCAGGGTTTATTTATTAGAATAAGTATTTTAAATTTTATATATTTTATATACTTTGTATGTATTTTAACATCCCTGTGCGCCGCCCTGGGTCCTAACAAGGAGAAGGGCGGGGTATAAATTTAATAAAATAAAATAAAATAAATAAAAATGGGATGGTCGTGTTATACATTTGCTCTTTCTAGATTTGCTGATCTTCATATTGATTCAGAATATTGATTTCGATCATCTGTTTTTGGTGTGAATACACTTCTAAAGACTGAACCCTGTCCAGAGGGTCTCTAATGCCCATAGGCTGCAGGGCTTCTGCCCACAGGCCCAAGCACCCTTTGCCCCATTGGTACTGTGGCATCGAACAGCCTCCGCTATCACTCAAAACACACACTTAAAGACCAGTGAGAGGCACTTGGACTTTTGACAGCTGCATTTGCAGTCCTTGCCTTGCCGCACTGTGTTGCCGAAACGTCAAATGGCATTGCGATCAGCTATTTGACAGATCTTGGTGGTGCTAGTGGCTACAGTGCAAAGTACAATGCGCCATAGTTTGGGGAAGCACTTTTGGATGATGAGGGGAAGCTCCAGCAGTGCGATCGGCTCCTGTAAGCTTCAAAGTCGGCAGCTGAGTGCAGCACGCCTATGGAGGTTCCCCCGGGGGCACGAAGAGCAAGAAAGGGCACAAACTTGTCAGGAGGAGCGGGTGACTCTCTGGCGAATCCAGCACAGTTCTGTGAGGCTGGGGCAGGAAAAAGGGCGTGAATCACCATTTTGGAGTGGACAGAGCAGGGAAAGTGAGTCGCAGATGCCATTTTGTTCCCTGTGCTCTCCTGGCAGATATCATGGCAGACACCTGACCTCTCCTCAGAGGCTGGCAGGGACAGATACGAGGCAGGGCTGGGCTTAGTATTAGGGCAGGCTCCTCTTTCCCCTACATGCGCATCAACTTCTCAGGGGCATGCAGGGACAAAGACCAGCTCTAAAACATCCAGTAAGAGCTCAAAGACCAAGAACGCCTCTAAGTTGATCACAAAAACCAGGAGAAGCCAGGGTCATCACATCACCACCCAGATAAAGATCCAGCAGCGACTACTCGCCCTAGTCCCCTGCCTCCTCTACAGTTAGAGATGGCCCAGGGCCCCTTTAGCCAAATGCTACCAATTAATACGTCAGGGCTTGGGGCAATACGGTGTTGCGACCACAAGGCAGGAGTGCGGAGGCTACTTTTACACCAACATGGCATTTGTCCTCCATCCCTGCCATGTATTCTATACCTGAGATGTCTTCCATGGCATTATTGTAAAAGCCATTAAGCAGGGCATCGAAGCCATTAAGCATTGTGGCAGGGCTATAGGAAAGAGCTCCAGAGGTACCAGCAGGGGCTCCTTGGGTCTCTCCTCAGGTGGAGGTGGTTCCAGAGGTAGTGGAGGACCTATCCCTGGCCAGATCCCACCACAGCCCATCCCCCATGTCAGGTCTGCCTCCATCATTAACCATTAACTCCCTCCCCCCAACATTCCCCCCTATTGTCCAATCCGCAAATCCCTCAGGTGTCATGTGGCTTGCATCTGCAGGAGCATCATCAGGTTGGTATGCAGGATGGTTGGCCTTGACCATCTCAAGGCACCAGCCAGGGGCATGGGGAGTAGATGGTGAGAACATACTCCCTTTTCCAATCTCCCTCCTGCACCAATTAATCCCATTCCCAAATACCACAGCCCTCCCTCCTCCCTCTTACAATGACAGCCGAAGCAAGTGGCAAAGCAGAGGCTGACATCCAGCCCTCCTTCAGAAAGAGGAATCATCCCTGCAGAGACAGAGGGGGGGGGGGGAGAAAGAAAAAAAAGACTATACAAAAAACACAATAATTAGGACAGATCAATTAATATTAAGGCTTATCAGGGTACGTGGTGTAGAACTTCTGCAAAATCTCTAAAATGAGATTTGTCAACCCATTCAGTATGGGAAGGGGGGAAATGCTTCCAGGAAACCAGGTATTGGATCCTACTTCTGTGTTTCCTGGAATCCAAAATCTCTTTAATCTCAAAATGCTGTTCGCCGTCAATCAAAAGGGGAGCAGGAGGTGCCAGTTGAAGTGGATGAAACGAAGAAGAGTGCTCAGGTTTCAACAAGTTTACATGAAATATAGGATAAATCCTGTTAAGGTTCTTTGGTAATTCTAACTTTATGGAGACAGGACTGATGATTTTGACAATAGGGAATGGACCGACATACTTTGGTCCTAGTTTCTTCGATTTCTGGGTAGTCTGTAAAAACGTGGTAGACAAAAAGACATGATCATCCACTTTATAATCCTTAGGTTGAACTTTCTTCTTATCAGCCTGTTTTTTATGAGACCGATGAGCATCGTCCAGTGCTTTGAATGCTATGGGCCAAAATTTTGTAAGTTGGTTACTCCACTCAGAGAGGGACACATTTTTTGGTATCTCCTGAGGCAATTCAGGAATTGGTGCAAAGTCCTGACCATAGATAACTTTGAAAGGGTACATTCCGGTGTGTACAGAGGTATTGTATGCCATCTCAACATATGGCAACAGTTCTGCCCAATTATCCTGCTGGTAATTTATGAAAAAACGGAGGTACTGTTCCAAAATGGAATTAGTCCGTTCACAAGCCCCATTCGTTTGAGGGTGATGGGCGGAGCTTAATCCCTGGGTGGAGCCAATCAACTTCAGAAGCTCCTTCCAAAAGTGGGATGTGAATTGAACTCCCCTATCTGAAATTATGCGTTTAGGTACTCCATGCAACCGATACACATGTGAAACAAACAATTTAGCCAACGACTTCGCCGATGGGATTTTGGAACAGGGTATAAATAAACTTGTTTGGAAAACAGATTGGTGACAACCCAAATCACCGTGTTTCCAAGGCTCTCTGGCAGTTCCAAAATGAAATCCATTGATATCTCCTTCCATGAGGCTTCAGGCTGGACAACACTTTGGAGAAGGCCTTGAGGTTTTCCCGGAGGCCATTTTGCAGCAGCACAAACGGAGCAACTGGCAATGTAGGATTCAATGTCTTTCTTCAATGAAGGCCATCAAAATTGCCTCTTAATTAAATGCAAAGTCTTTACAAATCCAAAATGGCCCGCTATCCTGGAATCGTGCGCTCGCTGAAGAACAAGTAGTTTCAGATTTGCAGGAACATATTATTTATCCCCTACCCAAGCCAGGCCATCTTTTATGGTTCACTCATTGGAATGTGACTTGAACCAGTCATCTGACTGAAGGCCCTCCTTAAGCTTGGTCATAAAGTCAGTAGAAACATCTAGATTCACTGTGCTCTGGCTCCTAGTGACAACTGGAACAGCGAGATTCCATGTAGGGATGACCGGATGAACTACACTCAGTCTAGAGCTGTTATATTGGGGAAGTCTAGATAAGACATCCGCCATAAAATCCCCCCCCCCAGAATGTACTTGAGGGTAAAATTGAAACGGTTGAAGTGCTGAGCCAAATGCACCTGTTTAGGAGATAGCTTGCGTGGGGTCTTCAATGCTTCTAAATTTTTATGATCAGTCGATACCTCAAAAGAGTGTTTAGCACCTTCAAGGAAATGTCGCCAGGTCTGTAAGCTTACACAAGGTGTAAGCGCATGGTTGCAGTTTTCCCTTGGCATTTCTTTGGAGCAATACTGCCCCCACTGCCACATCACTAGCATCAGCTTGAACAACAAATGGCGCTTCCATATCTGGGTGCTTCAACACAGGTTCAGCTGCAAAGAGCCACTTTAATTTCTCAAAAGCAGCTTGACATTCCATAGTCCAGTTCAGAGGCTTACCTGGTCTGGAGTTGGCCTCCTCTTTAGACTTAAGGAGGTTTGTAATGGGCAGAGCAATGCTGGCAAATGAAGGAATAAATTGACAATAAAAATTTGCAAACCCCCCAAAACTGTGCAATTGCTTGTGGGTGCGAGGAGGTGCCCACTCAGTGATGGCTTGGACTTTCGCTGGGTCCATGCCAGTGCCATCATGGGAGATAAGGTAACCAAGGTAATCTATCTTCTTCTGATAAAATTCACATTTAGACAGCTTGGCATAAAGTTCAGCGGACCGGAGTTTCTTGAGTACTGACCGCACTAATTTTATGTGTTCATCACGTGTTTCTGTGTAATAAGGATGTCGTCGAGGTAGACCATCATGCCCTTGTACAGGTGTTCATGTAAAACTTCGTTTTTAACTGCATGAAAACTGCTGGTGCCCCTTGCAGGCCAAAAGGTAGTACTTTGAACTGAAAACATCCTAAGGGACAGTTGAAAGCAGTTTTCCACTCATCTCCCTCTTTGATTCTGACTCTGTAATAAGCTTCCCTAAGGTCCAATTTCGTGAAAAACTTCCCTCTGCCTAATTGGGCTAACATGTCCTTCATTAGAGGAAGGGGGTAGACATTCTCCACGCAAATCGCATTCAGGTTTTTGTAATTCACACACAAACGAAAAGAGCCATCTTTTTTCCCTCTAAACAGTACAGGGGCGGCCACCAGTGACCTAGCAGGCTCAATGAAAGATTTTCCAGATTTTTGTCAATGAATTTGCACAATTCCTCCATCTCCTGTGGGGTCATTGAGTAAATTTGGGGTTATGGAAGTTTTACTCCAGGGAGTATTACGATGGGGGGGGGGGACAAATTATCAGATTTCTCACTAAAAACATCCTTTAAGTCCCAATACTCCTTAGGGATCTTCTCCTCCCCTTCAATTTTTTCATGTGCCACCCCCCCCACATTGGTTACAGTGTTTGTTGAGTGGGTGACCTTCCCTTTCCCCTCTGGGGGCTTCACGGAGCGAATATGCAACCATCCCTTTATCCAATTAATGCATGTGTTCCATTTCTGTAACCAAGGCAAACCCAATATGAGGGGACGATCCATTCCAGGTGCAACAATGAAACTTAAGCTCTCTTGGTGGCTACCCATCCACCTACCTATTGGTTCCGTCACAAAATGAGCAGACCCCCCCCCCCCCCAGCTATTGACCTATTCAATTGGCAAAAGGCAAAGGGCACTTTTAAAGTTTTTATCCTTAGGCCAATTTGTTCCACCACTTCCAGGCTAATTATGCAGTGTGTGCATCCTGAGTCCTAAAGTGCCAGCAATTTAGCCTGAGCACCAGTAGAGGGCACTTAAAGTTCTACTGGAATGGTCATGGGGACTGTTCAGGAACTCACCAAACGGTTGTCGTCGTTGGAGTCTGTTTCACTTTCATCCAATGGGGAGGAGGGCCGTTCTTCTTCCAGGACTGGAGGGAAATATTTCGCTGGCTCCACTCCTTTCATAGCGGTGTCTCTCTGCTTCCCAGGATGTTTATCTGGCTTTTTCCTCTCTCTAGTAGCTGGAGGTTTTGGGCCCAATTTGACTAGGCAATTTACTGCCCAGTGTCTCTCCTTCCCACAACAGAAACACCCAGTAAACCGGGGCTTGCCTACAGGCCAGCTTCCCCCCCCCCTTTGAAATTCCTCTGGGGGGGGAGATGATTTCTTTCTCGCTGTCTTTAAAGCATTTATCTCTGGCAAGATCGATTTCAACATCCGCTGCCAAATCATACCTGCGTTGTAGGTTACAGGGGGCCCCCTGTTCACACAATTCTGATATATATCCTGGTTTAAGCCATCCTTAAAACTGTCCATTAGGGCTTCCTCTGACCACCCCCTCATGTAAACTGACAGTTCATGAAACTCTTGAATATATTCAGCCACTGGATTTTTTTTCCTGCGTAAGGGTTTTCATTTTGATCCTGGCTTTCCGCTCGATGAGTGGGTCATCAAAGCATTTTCTGAGGGCAGCCATAAATCTATCAAAATTTCTCAGTAAGGGAGAGTCATTGTTATGCAAAGTCACCATCCAAGCTGTCGCTTTTTCTTTTAATGCCAAGGTAATGACCCTTACCTTGCTCTCTTCAGTTGGGAGGTTTTCTTCGAACTGTCGCATAAAATTCCAGACTTAAACCAGGAAAAATCCCAGCTGTTTTCATTCTCCTCCAAATTTCACGCCAAGGATGGGGACTTTTGCCATCGTGCGTCTGTGGGGTGCCCCTCCTCCCCTTGGAATGGCTCTAGCCGCTGCTTCTGCTACTGCTGGCAGGGCTCTCTCACCTTGATCAGCTCCACCGTCTGCCCCCAGGGCCCCCCTGGGTGGGTCTGCTCCTCAGCAGGCCTCTCGTCTATTTCAGGAAAATCAGCTTCTCTTTCGGATCTGCTCTCACGGAACAGCCTTTTCTCCCAAGCCTCCTGGAAAAGTCTCATGGCATGGGTCATCATGAGATCTTCTTCTTCAGCTTCCTGCCAAACAGCTGCCAGTCGCCGATGTCTGCTTGTTGTAACCCCGGGTGGAATTTCCTCAGGGTCGCACTTCTGCCCAACCCCCACTGACCATCTGGGGTGGACAGATCTTTCTTCCAAATTCAATTCTGCCATCCGTTCCATTTCTGCAGTCCATGAAGATCCTGCAACTGCCATGTCATCCTCCTGGTCTCTGCAGGGGTTAGACATCTCTTGGAAGTTTTGTATATATTGCACTCCCCTGTGAAGGTGTTAGCTCAGGGATGAGTGCGAAAGGAGACTTTGCTTATTGTCAGGTTTGCCTCCTTCATTAACCAAGAAAGAAACCACTCAATTCCATTTTGAAGAATAAAGAGTACTTTTACTGGTTATGAAAAGAAAACAGCTAAGTAAAGCAAGGTCTGAAGCCAAAGTGCATGAAATCATACAAATTTATCTATGTCCAACTCCCTCCCTCCAACATTCCCCCCTATTGTCCAATCCACAAATCCCTCAGGTGTCATGTGTGTTGCATCTCCAGGAGCATTATCATATTGGTATGCAGGATGGTTGACCTTGACCATCTCAAGGCACCAGCCATTGGCATGCACAGTAGATGGTGAGAACATATCCCTTTTCCAATCTCCCTCCTTCACCAATTAATCCCATTCCCAAATACCACAGTCCCCCTTCCCCATTACAATGGCAGCTGAAGCAAGCGGCAAAGCAGAGGCTGACATCCCGTCTCTGAAGAGGGGGAGATCAGGGAAGCCAAATTATCAGAGGAGGAGGAGGCAACACCAGAAAAGCCCACCTGTATGGGACTCTTTCCTCCCACCTTGTTTAAACCAATATTATGTAAGGCTAAGATCTCTTCTGAGCTACCCCACTACCCCAGCACAGCCCCCATCGGCCAGTGCCTTATTCACTGAACACAAGCTGGAGGCTGATACCATCCCAGCCCCTCAATTGTTCATTGATACAGTGCAGAGGCAGTGGGCATTGCCAACATGGAGACTACATGGAGGGTTTTTTGATCAATACGGTCATAGGGAGGGGTAGGGGCGGTGGGGGGGTATTCCATCACCGGGAGAGGGGACGCGGCCGCTGGCTTAGGGCGGTCACTTGCCCCAACTCCCGGTCCCCCCTGGCTTGGTGGCCAGGGTTTACAGAGCCAGGGCCTTAGGTTGATGTTATGTAATGCCAGATCCGTGGTTAACAAAGCCCCCCTCATCAACGACCATGTGTCGGAGGGGGACCCAGATCTGGTGGGGATTACGGAAACCTGGTTGGGCCACGAAGGGGGTTTACCCCTCGTGGAAATTTGCCCTCCAGGATACCGTGCATTTCATCAACCGCGGGCCCTAGGCAGGGGTGGGGGCGTGGCGGTTATTATTAGGGAAAGTCGAGCCGAGAGAGACCACTGTGCCACAGACTACCGGCTATGAGTCCCTCTTCGTGAGGTGGGGCCCTGGGAGGCAGTTGGGTCTGCTGCTTGTGTACCTGGCTCCCCGCTACGTATCAGCAGCCCTGCCCGAGCTCCTCGAGGTGATAGCTGAGGTGGCGGTTGAGACCCCCAGACTTGTAGTCTTGGGGGACTTTAACCTGCCATCACTCGGCGGATCAACCGAGGTAGCCCGGGAGTTCATGGCCTCCATGACGGCCATGGACCTGACCCAGGTAATTGAGGGTCCCTCACATGAGGGAGGACACATGCTGGATTTGGTTCTTTGTCTCAGGCCAGTGGAAAACTGATCTTGATATAGGGGATTTAGCCACATACCCCTGTCATGGTCAGATCACTCACTTCTCCGGCTCGACTTTATTACCGCTACGCCCCACCGCGGGGAGGCGGAACCAGACATCCCAAGATGGTTCCGCCCCAGGCGCCTGATGGACCCTGAGAGGTTCCAGATGGAGCTTGGGCCATTACCTGTGACCCTGACCCGCGCCCCGATCGAGGACCTAGTGGCTGCATGGAATACTGCGGCCACTGGAGCCTTGGAATCGGGTCACGCCCTTACGGCCTCTCTTGCGGCGAAGAGCCACCCGGGCTCCTTGGTTTACTGAGGAGCTGAGGGAGATGAAACGCCACAAGAGACGCCTAGAGAGCAGATGGAGATCCACACGCTCCGAATCTGACCGAACACAGGTGAGAGCCCATTTATGGACTTACTTTGTGGCGATGAGAGTGGCCAAGTGTCACTATTGTGCCACTCTAATTGCATCCGCAGAGAACCGCCCTGCCACCCTGTTTGGGGTGACCCGCTCCCTCCTTCAACAGAGGCCGCGGGAAGCCCCTCTGCAGGGTCGAGCAGAGGAATTCTGTGTTTATCTGCAGGATAAAATCGCTCAGATCCGGAGCGAGCTGATTTCCACCGAGAGTGGTCTAGAGGGATTGTCGGAAGCCGGTCTTGAGATACCATTGTGGGAGGAGTTTGACTCTGTTGCCTCCAAAGATATGGACAGGTTACGTGGGGCGACTGAGAGCCACCACATGTTTATTGGACCCGTGTCCCTCCTGGCTTGTACTGGCATCCTGGGAGGTTACACGAGGCTGGCTCCAGGAGTTAGTCAACGCTTCTCTGAGTGAGGGTTTCTTGCCTGCCTCCCTGAAAGAGGCGATGGTGAGACCCCTCCTCAAGAAGCCTTCCCTGGACCCAGCTTTATTGGAAAACTATCGTCCAGTCTCCAACCTTCACTTTCTAGCGAAGGTTGTTGAGAGTGTGGTGGCACAACAGTTTCCCCATCACCTGGAGGAAGTTGATTATCTGGACCCGCGCCAGTCCGGCTTCCGGCCCGGGCACAGCACAGAGACGGCATTGGTCATGTTGGTGGATGATCTCTGGAGGGCCAGAGATGGGGGTTGTTCCTCCATCCTGGTCCTATTAGATCTCTCGGTGGCTTTTGATACCATCGACCATGGTATCCTATTGCATCGGCTGGAGGGATTGGGGGTGAGGGGCACCGTTTTGCGGTGGTTCTCCTCCTACCTCTCCGGCCGTTCGCAATTTGTGTTGGCAGGAGGGCAGAGACCCCTCACTTGTGGGGTGCCTCAGGGGTCGGTCCTATCGCCGCTCCTGTTCAACACATACATGAAGCCGCTGGGTGAGATCATCCGTGGTTTTGGGGTAGAGTACCACATCTATGCTGATGATACGCAGCTGTACTTTTCTACCCCAAAGCACCCCAACGATGCCGTTGAAATGATGTCCCGATGCCTGGAAGCCGTACGGATCTGGATGGGAGACAACAGACTCAAACTCAACCCCTCCAAGACTGAGTGGCTGTGGTTTCTGGCGTCCCGGTACAACCAGTTGATTCCATCACTGGCCATAGGGAGCGAACATCTGGCCCCCGTGGACCGGGCACGCAACCTAGGCGTCCTCCTGGATACCCGGCTGTCTATGCAAGATCATGTGACGGCCGTGGCCAGGGGGGCTTTCCACCAGGTACGCCCTACAAGACCCTACTATGGCCCACCATCGATGCCTCCATAGCCACCCTGTACACGAATACCATGATGCCGGGCTCACAGGAGGACATCCTCAAGCCTGAGGATAAGCAGGCTGATCAGATCCTTCAGTAAGAACACCAAGCGGCCTGGGCTGTGTGGTCCTTGACTGCTGCTTCATTTTGTTCAAGATCCAGCCTTTGTTGACTACAGCAACTGCAAGAAAGGCTCCCCGCTGGTGACTCTAGGGCTCACCAAGACTTGAATAAAATTGTCACTGTGGTGTAGTTTACCTCAGATACCACACTTAGTGCCACCAGATTTGCATCCTGGGCCATGGCTTCATCAGTGGCCTCACGCAGACTTCTATGGCTATGACAGTGGCAAACTGACATGAGGCATAAATGGCACTTGGCCACACAAAAGGGGACCCCTCTTTCAGGATTCTCTCACTCCATTGTTAATTGAAGGCAAGGATAAGCGTAGGGTCCTGCCCTCAAACCCAAAAAGGGGATTTTTCCATCCAGCCCCATATCCTAGGAGGCAGCCCTTTCAGGTGCATGATTACGGGGGATCCTTTTGACACACTGAATATTCACCTTCTGGGCCATAAGGGAAGACAATGCCTGAGACTGCAGCTGTACAGACAACAGAGAGGGAACCAGTCCAAATGTTCCTTTTGAGGAACCAATACTACCACAAATCCTAACTTCTCTTAAGACCGGTTTCCATGGGGGGGGGTGCTTAAAGCATTTTGCCAACTAGTGGGAGACCACGACATCTGACAACTGGGTTAGGGCCATGGTCAAGTTCGATCTGACCTTGGAATTCGCCTCCACTCCCCCAAGGTTTTTTATTCATTGTCTCGCAACCTGCAGAAACAGTTCCTGATGCGATCAGCCATCCAGCATCTTCTGGACATTAGAGCCATCCAGGAGGTGCCGGCAGACCAAATCCATCAAGGATTTTACTCTATTTTGTTTGTCATTCCCAAATCCTCGGGGGAGGGGGGGGGGAGGAGAGCCATCCTAGATTTAAAAAGACTAAACAGATACATCAGGTATAGACATTTCAAAATGCATTATTTACACACAATTCTGGAAGGGGTGCGCGAGGGTGATTTCTTTACCTCAATTGACCTAACGGACGCATACTTGCATGTGCCCATCCAGCGACAGCACTGTCAGTTTCTAGCTTTCTGTTATAACTCTTGTCACTACCAATACAGAGCTTTGCCTTTTGGTATTTCTTCTGCACCCCGAGTCTTTACTAAGATTTTGGCCACTCTGGCCACTCATCTGTGAAATATACCCATATGGGTATAGCTTTATCTCGAAGACATATTGGTACAGTCAGTTTTGCAGGCCAGGACCAAGGATGACCTCTCCACCACTATAGGGGTTCTCCAATCCCATGGCTTCTCCATTAATGAAACCAAGAACCATTTCATTCCGACCACCAGAATTCTCCACCTAGGGGCTTGGATAGACACGGTTGCAGGACAGGTTTTCCTTTCCGGGGACCAGCTGGTAAGCCTAAGGCAATTTGTGGCAGAAGTGGAGAACGAACATAGGGTGTCACTAGCCACTCACTTGAAACTGCTGGGGAAAATGGTGTCAGCCATTGCAACTATACCCTGGGCAAGACTACACACAAGGGACCTGCAATGGTTCCTACTCCCCTTCCAGAAAAAGAGAACTAGCACTTCTCTGGCAAAGGTGATTTTGCCCAGGGAAGTTCGTAGGTCCCTCTGCTGGTGGAGGTCCCCAGCCACCGAGAAGGGATGTCATTTTAGGATGGACAGTAGGATCACCATTACTACTGCTGTTACTCTGTATGGCTGGGAAGCTCGCATAGGGAAGCCTATGGCACAGGGCTAGTGGAGACAGGAAGAGGCAGATAGGAGCATTAACTGGTTGGAGCTCAAGGCCATAAGACTGGCTCTATCCAGCGCTCCATCACAGGACAACATGTCCTGATCCTAATGGATAACATGGCGACCCAGGCCCATGTAAACAGGCAGGGGGGCACTAGGTTTAAAGATCTCATGCTGGAGGCCAGTACCCTGGACACATGGGCAGAGGACCACCTCCTTTCAATCACAACTGAACATATTTTGGGGGTGACAAACATTAGAGCTGATTGGCTCTAAAGTAAACCAGGCTGAATGGCGACTGCATCCTTGTCTCTTCCAGGATAACACACAGTGCTTCGGGGTCCTGATCATGGATCTGTTTGCCACCCCATCCAACACTTAACTCCCCAGGTACTTCACAAGGTTCCATACACCTGGAGCAGAGGGGGTGGATGCCCTTTGCAGCCCCAGGCCCAACAGGCCTTCTCTATGCTTTTCTTCTGGTGCCTCTTCTCCCAAGGGTTATCCGCAAGCTCATTAACGTCAGAGCAGAGATCGTCCTTCTGGCCCCTTAATGGCCATGACAGCCATGGTTCGCCGACCTTCAAACATTGTCAGTGGAGAGACCCTGGAGGATCCCACTGGACAGGATTGCCCTTAGTCAGGGGTCGCTGGAGCATCCGGAACCCCAGTGGCTCCAGCTGACTGCCTCGTGATTGAGTGGAATGCTCTGAAGTGGCAGCTTTCCTCCAGGGTCATTGACATGATACAGGCCTCTAGAAGACCCTTCACAGTCTGTATCTATAATGCAACCTGGCAGATTTTCTGTACCTGGCGCTTGGACAGGAACATTACACCTGCGGACACATCTTTACTTTTACTTTACTTTACTTTAATTCGACTTATTAACTGCCCCCTCTCCCCGAAGGGACACGGGGCAGTACACAGGAAATATAAAAAACACAATATATCACAATAAATTACATAAATATTTAAAACTATATTTTTTTTATTTATATTTATATCCCGCCCTTCTCCACAGAGGACCCAGGGCGGCGTACAGGAATTTAAAAAACATATAAACAATAAATACATAATTTAAGAACATATTAAATTAATCTAATCCTATGCTAAAACTAATTTTAAAATTCCCAATTTAAAACTCTCTAAAATAGTCCCCATGGGAGGTTAGGCTAGGCCGGCTTGCTGGAAAAGATGTGTCTTCAGACACTGGCGGAAGAGGCGGAGGTCGGTGATGGTGCGCAATTCAGGGGGTAGGTCGTTCCAAAGGGCAGGGCCCGCCACAGAGAAGGCTCTTCCCCTGGGTGTCGACAGATGGCATTGCCCGGCCGACGGCACCCTGAGAAGACCCTCTCTGTGGGAGCGGATCGGCCGAAGGGATGTATGGGGCAGGAGGCGGTCTCGCATATAACTAGGACCCAAGCCATGGAGCGCTTTAAAGATGGTCGTCAAAACCTTGAAGCGCACCCGAAAGACCACAGGAAGCCAGTGCAGCTCGCGCAGGATCGGTGTTATGTGGGAGCATCTAGTAGCTCCCGTAATCACCCGCGCGGCCGCATTCTGGACTAACTGTAGCTTTCGAGTGCACCTCAAGGGAAGCCCCATGTAGAGAGCATTACTAATTAATGCTAATACTAATTATTAAACTAACACCCTGTGCTAAAATCTTCCCATTAAAATTACCATAAAACCCAATATAAAAATTTCTCTACTAACAAAGGCTAAGTACAGTAGGTTAGGCCAGGCTGGCCTGTTGGAAAAGGTAAGTTTTTAATTGCTGGCAGAAACAGTGGAGGTCCATGATGGATCGAAGTTCGGGGGGGTAGGTCGTTCCAGAGGGTAGGGCCCGCGACAGAGAAGGCCCTTCCCCTGGGCGTCACCCGCTGGCATTGCTTAGTGGATGGCACCCAGAGAAGTCCCTCTCTGTGGGAGCGAATCGGCCGAAGGGATGTGTGGGGTAGGATGCGATCCCGCAGATAACTAGGTCCCGTGCCATGGAGCGCTTTGAAGATGGTAACCAGTACATTGAAGCGCACCCGAAAGACCACAGGCAGCCAGTGCAGCTCGCGCAGGAGCAGTGTTACATGGGAATACCTGGAGGTACCCAATATTGCCTGCGTGGCTGCATTCTGAATTAGCTGTAGCCTTCGGGTGCACCTCAAAGAGAGCCCCATGTAGAGAACGTTACAGTAGTCCAGACGGGATGTCATGAGCGCATGAGTGACTGTGCGAAGGGCGTCCCGGTCCAATAGGGGATGCAACTGGCGTACCAGGCGAACCTGGTAAAATGCCCCCCTGGCCACGGCTGTCACATGATCTTCTAAAGACAGCCGGGTATCCAGGAGGATGCCCAAGTTGTGTGCCCGATCCACGGGGGCTAGATGTTCACCCCCAATGGCCAGTGATGGAATCAACTGGTTGAACCAGGGCACCGGAAACCACAGCCACTCGGTCTTGGACGGGTTGAGCTTGAGTCTGTTCCTTCCCATCCAGATCCGCATGGCTTCCAGACATCGGGACATCACTTCGACGGCATCGTTGGGGTGGTTTGGGGTAGATATGTACAGCTGGGTGTCTTCAGCATACAGATGGTATTCTACCCCAAAACCACGGATGATCTCACCCAGCGGCTTCATATATGTGTTGAACAGGAGCGGCGAGAGGACCGACCCCTGTGGCACTCCACATGTGAGTGACCTCGAGGTCGACCTCTGCCCTCCTGCCAACACAAATTGCGATCGACCAGAGAGGTAGGAGGAGAACCACCGTAAAACGGTGCCCCTCACCCCCAACCCCTCCAGTCGATGCAATAGGATACCATGGTCAATGGTATCAAAAGCCACCAAGAGATCTAATAGGACCAGGATGGAGGAACAACCTCCATCTCTGGCCCTCCAGAGATCATCCACCAACGTGACCAATGCCGTCTCTGTGCTGTGCCCGGGCCGGAAGCCGGACTGGCGCGGGTCCAGATAATCAACTTCCTCCAGGTGACGGGGAAACTGTTGTGCCACCACACTCTCTACAACCTTCGCTAGAAAGTGAAGGTTGGAGACCGGACGGTAATTTACCAATAATGCTGGGTCCAGGGAAGGCTTCTTGAGGAGAGGTCTCACCACCGCCTCTTTCAAGATGGTAGGCAAGAACCCCTCACTCAAGGAAGCATTCACTATTTCCTGGAGCCAGCCTCGTGAAACCTCCCAGGATGCCAGTACAAGCCAGGAGGGACACGGGTCCAATAAACATGTGGTAGCTCGCAGTCGCCCACGTAACCTGCCCATATCTTCGGAAGTAACAGAGTCAAACTCGGTCACCCCAAACAGGGCGGCAGGGCAGTTATCTGCGGAAGCTATAAGAGTGGCACAATGATGACGTTTGGCCACCTTTATCGCCACAAGGTAAGTCTTCAAGTGGGCTCTCACCTGTGTTCGGTCAGATTCAGCCCGTGTGGATCTCCATCTACTCTCTAGGCGTCTCTTACGGCGTTTCATATCCCTCAATCCCTCAGTAAACCAGGGGGCCTGGGTAACTCGGCGCCGTATGAGAGGCCGCATGGGCGCGACCCGATCCAAGGCACCCGTGGCCGCAGTATTCCATGTGGCCACTAGGTCCTCCGTCGGGGCGCTGGTCAGGTCCACAGATAATGGCCCAAGCTCCATCTGGAACCTATCAGGTTCCATCAGGTGCCTGGGGCGGAACCATCTAAGTTCTGGTTCCGCCTCCCCGCGGTGGGGTGCAGCGATGGGAAAGTCGAGCCAGAGAAGTGAGTGATCTGTCCATGACAGAGGCATGATGGCTAAGTCCCCTATACCCAGATCACTCGTCCACTGACCAGAGACAAAAATTAGGTCCAGCGTGTGTCCACTCACGTGTGTGGGGCCCTGAATTACCTGGGTCAGGTCCATGGGCGTCATGGAGGCCATGAACTCCCGAGCTACCTCAGATGATTCACCCGCCGATGACAGGTTGAAGTCCCCCAAGACTACAAGTCTGGGAGTCTCCACCGCCACCTCAGCCCACCGAGCTCGGGCAGGGCTGCTATTACGTAGCGAGGAGCCAGGTACACAATCAGCACGCCCAACTGCCTCCCCAGGCCCCACCTCACGCAGAGGAACTCACAGCCGGTGGTCTGTGGTACAGTGGTCTCTCTCGGCTCAAGACCGTCCTTAACAATGACCGCTACCCCCACCACCCCTGCCTAGGGCCCACGGCTGATGAAATGCATGGTATCCTGGTGGGCACATTTCCACGAGGGGTAATCCCCCCCTCGTGGCACATCTGTTCCCCAAGTCCTGGAGTTCCTCCAGGATGGACTAGAAAAGGAGTTATCCCCTAACACCATCAGGTAGCTGGTGGCAGCTTTGAGCACCATACTTACCTGAGGTGGTGGACAAGCTTTATCACATCACCCTACTGTGAGAAGGTTCTTAAAGGGGGTTGCCAATCTCAGGCCACTGGCAGTGCACTGATACCCAACTTGGGATCTGACAAAAGTCCTGGAGGCTCTCATCAGACCACCCTTCGCTCCTTTCGCATGGTTCCTATGTAGCTCCTTATCTGGGAGGTAGCTTTCCTGGTAGCCGTGACCACCACCAGGAGGATATCTCTATGTGTCTTTTGATGGCTGATTTGTTGGAATGCTAGACTCCCAGAAGTTTTCTAGTAGTATTTTGGGATTTGGCTTGATCTAAAAAATGGAAAACAGTTTTCCCATTGAAAATGGGGTTGAATTTATCTCTATATTGAGAGATGAATTTTCTGACTGTCACTTTGTGGGGGTGTTCTGCCAATATTCTATCTATCTGTTCTACAAAATGACAGTCTTTACACCAAATCTTGTAGGTGACCTTTTTTTGGTTCTTTGGTGACTAGTCTTTGAATTTGCTTAAGATATTTGGAAGGACTTAGTTGGTTTATATGATACAATGATGTCAAGAGGTTATAGTACTTTTCTGGCTGTCTCAGATGATGTTTTTCATGGAAGTAGGGAAAAAACAGCTTGGAGTACATCCCTTCTTATTAATCAGCGCCTAGATAAACAGGAAATAGGACTAGATAACCTGTCATTTGTGTTCTGAAAAATGAATGTTTGATGTAAATCATATATTCCTAATACATAAGTGGTTTTCTTGAATATTTGGAATATACACTGTGTGCACAATTATTAGGCAAGATGTATTTTGGACAATTAATTTTATTATTGAACAATTACAGTGCTCTCAGTCAATCCAAACTGTTGATAAGCTTCAAACCTGAATATTTAAGAAAGTAAAAGTAAAGTTATGGCTTTATTAAGGGAATAATGTGTGCACAATTATTTGGCAACTATTAGTGTGCAGAATTATTATGCAACTAAATGAACATTTTCCCATCTCATTTATTTTCATCTGTTAAAAGTGAGAATAATAAACAATCAACTCAAAATTTACAAATAAACATTTCTGACAGTTCAATAAATAATCAGTGACCAATGCCGCCATTATGTGTCTTGTTCAGTGATGGTCAGATTTCAGCCTTCTTTACCTTCACCATGTCTCTGAGCACTGAATGCCTTGTACTTCTGGGCACTCCAGATAGGTTGCAGTTCTGAAATATGACAGCACTGGAGAATAATGGATTTCTGGTAGCTTTATGTTTGATTCTTCTCAAATCTTTGGCAGTTAAGGTCCATCTTTTTTTCTCAATACTTTTCTTGTGACTCTGTTGATTATTGCAACAAAACCTGATTGTTTTGTGATCATGCCCAAATATGCTGCATCCCTCTGAAAGACCTTTTACAATTTTTGACTTTTTAGAGTCAGTTAAATCTCATTTCTAGCCTATTTTGCCCGAGGAAAAGAAGCTGCCTAATAATTATGCATACCTTGATATATCTTCTTAGGCCACACCCTCCCTCATTACACAAATACACATCACCTGATCTGCTTATATCTACTAAGCATTTAAGTTTATACAGCTTGAAGATGGAAAATATGCATAAAAAGGATATGATCAAAATACTCATTTGCCTAATAATTGTGCACACAGTGTACAGAGGACATCAACAGGTGTTTATGAGTAATTATTTCATTCCATGTAAGATACAAAAAACCCTCTAAATTTAAATGCAAATTATTGTACTAATCATAATAACAAAATTAACTATGTACTTCAAAGAATCTGTTTTTTCCAAGTAGTAACCCAATATTGCTAACATTATAAAAATGCAAATCACTTTACCACTTTACATCTCAAAAACTATATTTAGCTTTGTTTCTAGCACAGATTATGATTACTAAATGAAATGAAATAGTAACTCTGAAGAACTTGTATTGTTGATGTCTTATTTAATTTATCAAAAGGAGGAAAGGATACACTGTATTTATTACAGATAACAAATAAAATGCAAATCATTTTGGTTGGAATGAATCTTTCTCCAGAATGTTCCCATTACCCGGCTGATATACTGACATCAGTAATATAGAAATAACCTCCCATTTCAAGCAGAAATATCAGGAAGTGTAATATAATATAGAAAAAGGAAATTGGTTTTTATTTCATCCTAGAACCTACAATTTATATTTTAAATTATTTTTTGAAGTTGGATGAGAAACAGAAAAGATATTTCCATTTACCAATATTATAAAATGAATAAGACTTCCATAGAAATTTGAAGGTGGGGGATTATGAGTTTCTGTATTGTGGGTTTGAAAAATTTTCTACACCACCTAGAGTTATCACATATGAGTTAGGCATTTGTTTAATGCATTTGTTTAATAAATAATAAGAATAAGTCCTTTAATTATTGAATCACAGACAGCTACTTTCATCTATTCACATGGTACTTTACACAGATTCTGTGAAAACATGAATTATAAAAAAACCACCCCAGCTATAATCTTAGGTGAAACTAAATTTAAGGTTTAGTTCTTATGCAAGTTTTTTAAACTCGCATAAGAACTTTGTATAATCAACTCAATTTTAAAAAGGCAATATCTTGTATGAATATATTACAATATCTAGTGACTTTATAGACATTACCTATATTTCTTTGTAGCAGTATGGAACAAATTTACTATTGCCTTCCACCAATATGTTTTCTTTTTTCTTTTTAATCAAACTTTTTTATTTTTTTTATTTTTAAACACAACATAAAAATCCTTCATCTCACATGTTATAGAAAGTGTATCTGCTGATTACAAAATATTTTCATACAAATCTTCGATAGTCATCCAAGTTTCATATTATTTCAAGTACATCGCATCAAATATATTTATAAACTTTATCTTTTTCATGCCTTCCTTAATTTATATAAATAAAAAGGTAAAATAGTTTGTACGAAGCCGCTAATCTCAAAAACTACTACACCAATTTACACCAAATTTTGACACAATGTTCCCAAGGACTTCTGATAATAGAATAGGTACTCATTTTGTGCCTAGCACACGTGTGTCATGTGCAAGGTACACAAATGTAAAATGTACCCACTGACCATGTTTTCACCTCCCTATAGCTCCTCCCATCAGGCTGCTTTTCAACTGTCATTTCCTCAGCAACGTATGGAAGCCTAAAAGTGCCAAAACACAGAGGATAGCAAACTCCCACATGGCCCATAGAGGAGAGAGGGAGAAATACAGTTTAATAAAAGAGGGACTAGGGGAGACATGATAGCAGCCTTCCAATATGTCAGGGGTTGCCACAAAGGAGAGGGAGTCAAGCTATTCTCCAGGGCACCTGAGGCCAGAACAAGAAGCAATGGGTGGAAACTAATCAAGGAGAGAAGCAACTTAGAACTGAGGAGGAATTTCCTGACAGTTAGAACCCCAACGATGCCGTAGCGGTGATGTGCCAGTGCCTGGAAGCCGTGCGGATCTGGATGGGAAGTAACGGACTTAGGCTCAACCCGACCAAGACCGAGTGGCTGTGGTTTCCGGCTGCCCGATTCAACCAGCTCACTCCATCGCTGGCCATAGGGGGCGAACATCTTGCCCCTGTGGATGGGGCGCGCAATTTGGGTGTCCTCCTGGATTCCCGGCTGTCCATGGAAGATCAAGTGACAGCCGTGGCCAGGAGGGCGTTTTACCAGGTTCGCCTGGTTCGCCAATTGCGCCCCCTATTGGATCGGGACACCCTGCGCACAGTCACTCATGCGCTCGTGACATCCTGACTGGACTATTGTAACTCTCTCTAAATGGGGCTCCCCTTGAGGTGCACCTGGAGACTTCAGCTAGTCCAGAATGCAGCCGCGCGAGCAATTATGGGAACCGCTAGGTTTACCCATGTAACACCGCTCTTGCGCGAGCTGCACTGGCTACCTGTCATCTTCCGGGTGCGCTTCAAGGTGTTAATTATCATCTTTAAAGCGCTCCATGGCTCGGGACCTAGCTGTCTGCGGGATCGGATCCTGCCTCATACATCCTCGCGGCCGATTCGCTCCCACAGAGAGGGACTTCTCTGGGTGCCGTCCACTAGACACTGTCAGCGGGCGACACCCAGGGGAAGGGCTATCTCTGTGGCGGGCCCGGCCCTCTGGAACGACCTCCCCCCCGATATCAGGACGACCACGGACCTCCGCTCCTTCCGTCTTAAATTAAAGACTCACTTTTTCTGTCTGGCCGGCCTAGGATGAGTCTCTCTGCCTCTGGGGTTTTATGGGGAATTAGTATTATTTAGTTTTAATGGGAATTTTAGTGCAGGTTATATTTAATTTGTTTTTAGAATTGTTGTATGTATTTGGTTTTTATTCTACCTGTGCACCGCCCTGAGTCCCTGTGGGGAGAGGGTGTGGTTTTACAAATTAAATAATAATAATAATAATAATAATAATAATAATAATAATAATAATAATAATAATAATAATAATAATAATAATAATAATTATTATTATTATTATTATTATTATTATTATTATTATTATTATTATTATTATTATTATTATTATTATTATTATTATTATTATTATTATTATTATTATTATTATTAGAACAATTAATCAGTGGAACAATTTGCCTCCAGAAGTTGCGAATGCCCCAACACTGGAAGTCTTTAAGAAGATACTGGATAGCCATTTGTCTGAAATGGTATGGGGTTTTCTGTCTAGGCCGGGGGTTGGACTAGATGACCTCCAAGGTCCCTTCCAACTCTGCTATTGTATTACAGTAGGTAGGTAAATAGGGGAATAGATAGAGAGGGAGAAATACAGTAGGTAGGTAGATAGATGGATAGATAGAGAGGGAGAAATACGGCAGGTAGGTAGGTAGGTAGGTAGAGGGATAGATAGATAGTGAGAAACGTAGGTAGGTAGGTAGGTAGGGGATAGAGAGGGAGAAATACAGTAGGTAGGTAGGTAGATAGAAGGAGAAAGGAAGAAATACAGTAGGTAGGTAGGTAGGTAGGTAGGTAGGTAGGTAGGTAGGTGGATAGATAGAGGGAGAAATACAGTAGGTAGGTAGGTAGATAGGTAGGTAGATAGAGGGAGAAAGGAAGAAATACAGTGGGTAGGTAGGTAGAGGGATAGATAGAGAGGGAGAAATACAGTATGTATGTATGTAGGTAGGTAGGTAGGTAGGTAGGTAGGGGGATAGATAGAGAGGGAGAATACAGTAGGTAGGTAGGTAGGTAGGTAGAGAGAGAGAGAAAGGAAGAAATACAGTAGGTAGGTAAATAGAGGATAGACAGAGAGGGAGAAATACAGTAAGTAGGTAGAGGAATAGATAGAGAGGGAGAAATACAGTATGTAGGTAGTAGATAGGGGAATAGATAGAGGGAGAAATACAGTAGGTAGGTAGGTAGGTAGAGGGAGAAAGGAAGAAATACAGTAGGTAGGTAAGTAGAGGGATAGACAGAGAGGGAGAAATACAGTAGATAGGTAGGTAGGTGGATAGATAGGGAGAAATACAGTAGGTAGGTAGAGGAATAGACAGAGAGGGAGAAATACAGTAGGTAGGTAGGTAGAGGGATAGTTAGAGAGGGAGAAATACAGTATGTAGGTAGGTAGATAGATAGAGGGAGAAAGGAAGAAACACAGTAGGTAGGTAGGTAGAGGGATAGATAGAGAGGGAGAAATACGGTAGGTAGGTAGGTAGGTAGGTAGGTAGGTAGGTAGGTAGGTAGGGGGTTATACAGTGGTTGTGTGTATGTGTGCAGGTTTAGATCTACACACAGATTGGTTGGCCATTTAACTAGACTGGGCCACAGCAACTCATGGCCGGGTATAGCTAGTTAATTATAATTGTATAATTAATCCTTCATTTTAAAACATACCAATTGTAAAATGTCCTTCATTTTAAAACATACCAATAAAAACTTAGAACATAGCCACATGTTGGCATCATATTTGTTAATTCTACTATCCTCCAAAATCATTATTCCCTGTAGTCTATTTTAACCAAACATCAATAACATTTACTCATCTCCTTTAATAAATACTATTCAGTATTCATTTCCAATTATCACTTATAACTATATGCATATTATTATCACTTTCAATTGCTTATCTAACTATTATCACTAAATTTCCCTAATCTCAACTGGTTTTAGGTTAATCTTTTATCTATCAGCCTGTATCCTTCCAGTAATAAAACAATACCACATCTTCTGCCATTTTTGGCATAATTCTTCTGAACATATCCTTAATCTAATTTGTATGGACTTCTCTTGGCAGTTCATTATTTGTAAGTTCTTTCCTGTCATTTCAGAGCCCCCCCCCCTTCTTCTTCTTCTTCTTCTTCTTCTTCTTCTTCTTCTTCTTCTTCTTCTTCTTCTTCTTCTTCTTCTTCTTCTTCTTCTTCTTCTTTTTCTCCTTCTCCTCCTTCTCCTCCTCCTCCTCCTCCTCCTCCTCCTCCTCCTCCTCCTCCTCCTCCTCCTCCTCCTTCCTTAATCAGTTTAATTTTAAGTGTCAGGGTTGTTACCAATGATGTTACTAGTAAAGTTTCTTTCTTTAATATCATAGGTTCTTTTGTTGTTTCTTCTTCTATATCTTGCCATCTGAGATGGAGTTCCCATCCATCTGATTCATCTTTCCAGGTTCCATTTTTCCCATTGCCGGACATAAGCCACTCATCGAAAGGATCAACTATTTTAGTTTCTTTGTGGTTATTTTCCTTTTTAGCATTTAAGAAACCAACCTCTGTTTTTTCCATTTGATATGTAACTCCATCCTTTTCCTCATATTCTCCAATTAAATGATCTTTTTTTTTTCAAATGAATTAGAGTATTGCTGTATTGCATCCATTATTTTTTGCAAGGTAACATTTTTTGTTATTTATTTATTTATTTATTTAAATTTATATCCCGCCCTTCTCCACCGAGGACCCAGAGCGGCGCACAGGAAATTTAAAAGACATACAAAATACAATAAATATAATTTTAAAAACTATTAAATAACCCTCTCCTGCGCTAAAACCAAATTTTAAAAGCCCAATTTAAAACTACATAAAAGTCCCCATGGGAGGTTAGGCTAGCCGGCTTGTTGAAACAAATATGTCTTAAGACTTTGGCGGAAGAGGCGGAGGTCGGTGATGGTACGTAATTCAGGGGGTAGGTCATTCCAGAGGGCTGGACCCGCCACAGAGAAGGCTCTTCCCCTGGGTGTCGCCAGTCGGCATTGTCCGGCCGACGGCACCCTGAGAAGGCCCTCTCTGTGGGAGCGTATCGGTCTGAGGGATGTATGGGGCAGGAGGCGGTCTCGCATATAACTAGGCCCCGAGCCATGGAGCGCTTTAAAGATGGTCATCAAAACCTTGAAGCGCACCCGAAAGGCCATAGGTAGCCAATGCAGCTCGCGCAGGATAGGTGTTATGTGGGAGCATCTAGTGGCTCCCATAATCACCCGCGCGGCTGCGTTTTGGACTAGCTGTAGCTTTCGAGTGCACCTCAAGGGAAGCCCCATGTAGAGAGCATTACAGTAGTCGAGTCGGGACGTCACGAGAGCTTGAGTGACTGTGCGAAGGGTAGCCCGGTCCAGTAAGGGGCGCAATTGGCGCATCAGGCGTACCTGATGAAACGCTCCTCTGGCCACGGCCGCCACATGGTCCTCCATGGACAGCCGGGAATCCAGGAGGACACCCAAATTGCACGCCCTCTCCACGGGGGCCAGTGTTTCGCCCCCAATGGCCAGAGTTGGAGTAATCTGGCTGAACCGGGGTGCCGGAAACCACAGCCACTCAGTCTTGGCAGGGTTGAGCTTGAGTTTGTTACCACCCATCCAGATCCGTACGGCTTCCAAACACCGGGACAGCACTTCGGCGGCATTGTTGGGGTGGTTTGGGGTGGATATGTACAGCTGAATGTCATCAGCGTACAGGTGGTACTCCACCCCAAAACCACGGATGATCTCACCCAGCGGCTTCATATATGTGTTGAAAAGGAGGGGCGAGAGGACCGACCCCTGAGGAACCCCACATAAGAAAGGCCTCGAGGTCGACCTCTGCCCTCCCGTCAACACATATTGCGACCGACCAGAGAGGTAGGACGAGAACCACCGCAGAACGGTGCCTCCCAGCCCCAACCCCCCCCAGTCGGTGCAATAGGATACCATGGTCGATGGTATCACCGCGGGGAGGCGGAACCGGATACTCCTATATGGTTCCGCCCCAGGCTTCTAATGGAGCCAGAAAGGTTCCAGAGGGAGCTTGGGCCAATTCCTGTGACCCTGCCCCGCGACTCGACTGAGGACCTAGTGGCCGCATGGTTAAGTGTGGCCGCGGGGGCCTTGGACCGAGTCACGCCCTTGCGGCCTCTCTTGTGGCGACGAATCACCCAGGCTCCCTGGTTTACTGAGGAGCTTCGGGGGATCAAACGCCACAAGAGCGTTTCATCCCCCGAAGCTGTTGTTGTTTAGTATACGCCATTTTTTCCAATTGTAGATGAAAAGAAAAGAAAAGGGCTGCTACCCTAGCTTAGGGAATGCTTTTAACAAACTCAAATTCACAATCGAATGTCTAGTTAAAATTAGGCTTCAAAAAAGCATTTGTAAAGAAAATCAAGCAATTCTCCTTTCACTTTTAAGCAAACTGCAGTTCTTTGAACATATTCACCTATTTTAATTTGCAAGTAGCAGCGCCATTTTTCCTTCTGTTGTTTCAAGCATTGTAGTTTTTCTTGTTTCTTTTTATATTTTAGTTGTTCAAAAAGAAATTAAATTCTTAGGTATTCTTAAGTGTAGTAGAAAGAAGAGAAAAAGTTTAAAAGTCACACATACTAATGGAAAGGAAGAGATTTAGTCCAAGGTTGTAAACAGGAAAAAAAAACTTCCTCCGTTACTTTTAAGAGTTCTTCATAGGTTCCGTTTGAAATATCAATTAGAGAGGTTGTGATAACCCACTGACCAAGTCCTCCAGTGCTTAATTCCGCCGCTTGTTTTTAATTTTTTTTAAAAAAAGTTTCAGCTTAATTTAAAAGCTGGACTACTCGAGATAACAAAACAGGAAATGAGGAGGGACATAGACAAAGTATTCTGGGTGTACACCAGCTATGCACGCCGAAATAAACTCCCAAGGGAGATACATGTTCGACTGAATAAAAAGTCGCTCCGAGAAGAGATACTGAGGAAGGCAAGAGAGAAGAACATTACGTTCAAAGGAAAAACTGTGAATATCCTCAAACAAGTGCCAAGGCGGGCACAAGACCAGAGAAGGAAATATGACTTCCTGACGACCTACTTGCGAAAGTTTGACATCTGATATCGATGGTTAGTCCCGGAAGGCCTTTCCTTCATATGGCAGGACAAGAGAATTCGCATCGACAGGTTGCAGGATGCTCATGTTTTTTTTTGAAACCCTGATTAATCAAGAGAGGGAGGAGGAGTCTGAAAGAAGAAACCAAGAAGATGTACAGCTGGAACTTAGGAGTTAAGTGGGAGAAGTAAAGGGAAAGGAGATAATGGAGAAAGATGATGATGTAGAAATGGGAGGCTCGGGCTCTCAAATGGAGACACGGCTAGCAAAAAAAATCAAGAATACAGAAAAACAGTGACATACAAGAAGAAATACGACTTTTTGCAGTCAACATTAATGGCTTGATGTCAGCCTTCGCTTTGCCGCTTGCTTGGCTGGGTGGATAAGCAGCATCTAAAAGCCCCAAAGCTACTACGACAATTCTATGCTAAATATCCTACCAAGCCCTAACCTCTTTTCCCCTTTTCTATATGTTGTTGTGTGGTTCTCTTTGTGTGTCTATTGTGGTCTATTTTGCAGAACTGAATCCCCTGCTTCTGGAGGAGGTCCGGATGTCAGTCTTCGCTTTGCCGCTTGCTTGGCTGCCATGGAAATGGGGAGGGTGGGGTTATGGGGTTAACTATGAGTGCTGGTGGAAGATGGTACGGGCCAGTGTTATCTCAAACCTAACGGTATCACATTCCATTCTGATGATGGCATTGGACGAGAGGCCCACCTGATGTCCTGGAGGAATCTGCATTGGACACTGTTGTAGGGGCATGGGTTATTGGGGTTGGCTTAAGCTTTGATATACACGCTTCGTGCCTAAACTAGTCACTTCCTGCTTGACCTTTGTTTGCTGTTCTTCCGTATTCAGTAAAAGTAACCTTATTCATTCTAAACTATGATTAAGTGTGGTCTTTCTTGAGTATTCGAAGAAGCAAACCCTGACATTAAGCAGGAAGTCACTACACTCCTAAACCCCATGTCTGAGCCTGCGAAAGACGAACTGATGGGAGAGGCCACCTCTCACCCCGCAGCCCAAAAGGAGGACTCGAGGTCAGTGATGGAGTTTTTAGCGGGCCTTAACTTAGAGCCAACCCCCGAAGAAGGATTAACACGCCATCGCTGGTCCGAGGGAGTGGGGATGACGGATGACATCGGTTCGAGGGTCACGACCACAAGGCGCCGGTATGCTTACCAACCCCCCTCCATAACAGAATTGCTAAAGGAAGAGAGGGATTTGAGAGAGATGGCAAGAGATTTACTTCGTCAAGCAGACGAGAGGAAGGAAACCCTAGATAAAATGTGGGGAGGGGATCAATGTTTTCTGGAAGGGGAAGGAATGAAACAACAGCAAGAAGCCCCCTCCCAAGAACTGAGAGGAGCGAGTCCCCAACCCCCTGTGGAAACCCCTAGAGAATCACAAAGGGGAGAACCCACTCCTCCCCCTCGCCGGCCGGCAAGACTCCCCCCCCTGGGGATTAAATTTGGCGGGAACCCTGAGGAGTTGGGATTCTTTTTACTGCATGTCAGCAACTATGTTAAACAGTTTGCAAATGACTTGAGAGGTGATGATGCAAAGATAAGAATTGTTTCCCTGGCGCTTGAAAACACAGCTGCTAAGTGGTTGGTCTCCTTACATAATAATCATTCCCCACTGATGGGGAATTTTGACGGGTTCTTAGAAGGCGATTTGAAGACCCTCGTATTGAAAGAAAGGCAAGGATGGAAATGAGAAACCTGCGCCAGGGCAATAGATCAGTTCAAGAATATTCGCAACGTTTTCAAGAACTTGCGGCTTATATGAGAGGTTGGAGCGAAAGTGCCCTAATTGATATTTACACTGAAGGTTTAGACCCATCCCTGTATGAGACTTGCGTTAACAGGCATACGCCACAATCCCTGGCGGATTGGTATCAGCTGGCTGGGGATGTTGAACTAGATCAAGCTCGAACAAAACCTCTGTCTCACTTTGAGAAGAAAAGTCAGATTGCAATCCCTGCCCCCCAAGCTTATGAGAGGGATTACCAAAAACAAAGTAAAGAGTGCAGATCTACTACAACTCGTTCTGGTGCTTGTTTTCGCTGTGGGAAGGAGGGGCACTGGGCCAATAACTGCAAAATGAAACAATCACCATGCCCGCATTCTTCTGCTGAGGGGAAGAAACCGGCGAAAACTCCGAGCGTGCGCACTAAACCAGTGATGCTTGGAGCGGAGCCTCTGGATCTCTCTGCCGGTGACCGACAAAAGACGGAACTGGATGATTGGGGAAAGGACTCCTCCTCCTCTTCGGATGAAAACTGGGTGAGTCCCCATTCTGGGCCCCTTACTATTCCTTTACAGCTTGTAGCTCCATCTAGTGGACGCAACTGCAAAATACAGGCTCTTATAGATTCTGGCTGTTCTCGTTGCCTCATCAGCCAGGAATTGGTACAGTACATGAGTTTTCACCAGAAAAATCTAAAAGTACCAATCGCATTCTGCCAAATGGATGGCTCCATAGCAGGGGGCAATCCGGCATCATATGTGACTGAACCAATTCAAGTGTCTATTGGAGATACCCATAAGGAGACTATTAACTTCATCGTTGCCCCCATTGCTGACAACCCTGTTATTTTAGGCATTAACTGGCTGCGTAAGTGGAATCCCCTGATTGACTGGCAAGAAGGATGGGTTCGAATTCCTTTAATTTTGCCTAACGATATACCCCCCCTCCCTTGAGGGTAACCCCTCCCCCACCCCAAACCCCAATGATGAACTTCTATCTAATCAGGCACCTCTCAATGAACCTGTGAATTCCAGCGTAGCCCTGCCAACCCCTGAACTCATTCCAGGTGAAGAAAAAATCCCTAAAGAGTACTGGGACCTTAAAGATGTTTTCAGTGAAAAATCCTGTGACACTCTCCCACCCCACCGAGCCACAGACTGCTCTATTGATTTCCTCCTAGGGGTACAGCTTCCAAAACCTCGCATTTACTCTATGACACCACGCGAAATGGGTGAGCTTCGCAATTTCATTGATAAGAATTTAAAGAGGGGCTTCATTGAACCTGCCAGACCACGAGTAGCCGCCCCTGTGATGTTTAGAGAAAAGAAAGATGGCACACTTCGTCTGGTTCAGGATTATAAATATCTTAATACTATCTGTGAACACAATGTCTACCCACTACCACTCATGAAAGACATGCTAGCTCATCTAGCTTCGGGCAAGATTTTTACTAAACTCGATCTGAGGGAAGCTTATTACAGAATAAGAATTAAAGAGGGAGACGAATGGAAAACTGCTTTTAACTGCCTTTTAGGGTGCTTTCAATTTAAAGTGTTGCCATTTGGTTTGCAAGGAGCACCTTCTGTATTTATGCAACTGATCAATGACGTTCTCCACGAGCACCTGTACAAGGGCGTTATCGTCTATCTTGATGACATCGTCATATACATGAAAACACATGATGAACACGTTAAACTAGTCCGCTCTGTTTTACGTAAACTTCGGGCTGCTGAACTCTACGCTAAACTTTCTAAATGCGAATTTCACCAGGAAAAAATTGACTAGCTGGGTTATCGCATCTCTTCAGACGGAATTGAAATGGACCCTGCCAAAGTGAAAGCTGTCACAGAATGGGCCCCTCCCCGCACTCGTAAGCAGTTACAAAGTTTTTTGGGATTCGCCAATTTTTACCGTCAATTTATACCCTCTTTTGCTAGCATTGCACTACCCATAACGAACCTGCTCAAAACAAACGGGGACAACAAACCTCGACCAGGTTCTCCTCTGAATTGGACTATGGAGTGCCAAGCAGCTTTTGAAAAACTTAAACGCTTATTTGCAGCAGAACCTGTTCTGAAACATCCTGATGTCAACTCCCCCTTCGTAATACAGGCAGACGCTAGCGATGTCGCTGTAGGTGCTGTTTTGTTACAACGTAACCAACAAGGACAACTACAACCTTGTGCTTACACTTCCCGTAAGTTATCCATCACGGAACGCAGATGGGCGATCTGGGAGAAAGAAGCTTTTGCGGTTCGTTGGGCCCTTATGACTTGGCGTCATTTCCTGGAGGGGGCTCCTCACCCGTTTGAGGTCTGGACTGACCACAAGAACTTGGAGTCACTCACTACGTCCCGCAAGTTATCCCCAAAGCAGCTACGGTGGGCTCACTACTTTCATCGTTTTAATTTTACCTTTAAATACATTCCTGGGGGAAAAAATTTCATGGCTGATGCTCTCTCCAGACTGCCTCAATATGACATTACTAAACTCACGATTGTTCGACCTGTTATACCACTTACTTTAATGGCTGCTCCCGTTGTGACCAGGAGTTCCTCCACAGTCCAAACTGACCCTCCCACAGAATTGATTACCAGAATTAAATCTGAACTGCTTACCGATGAGTGGTAATCCACTCACTCTGCTGACTGTACCATCAGGGATGATCTACCCTGGATCGGTTCTAAGATTTATGTCCCAGCTACCATACGGTCTTTTGTACTACAACGAGCACACGACTCGAGACTAGCTGGTCATTTTGGATTTGTAAAAACTATTCATTTAGTAAAACGCCAATTTTGGTGGCCCTCCCTTAAGAAAGACGTTGAATCCTATATAGCCAGTTGTCCAGTTTGCGCAGCTTCCAAACGGTCCCCTGGAAAACCCCACGGTCTCCTCCAATCTGTGGCGCGGCCAGAGACTCCTTGGAAAGAAATTTCTATGGACTTTATTGTTGATCTTCCAAGTAGCCAAAATTACACTGTCATTTGGGTAGTTACGGATCTATTCTCCAAACGTTCACTTTGTGCCTTACTCAAAGATTCCGTCCGCCAAATCCTTGGCTAAACTCTTTCTCACTCACATTTATCGCTTACATGGAGTCCCTAAGCGTATCATCTCTGATAGGGGTACTCAATTTACGTCACAATTTTGGAAGGAGTTCCTAAGGTTAATTGGCTCCGCCCAGGGCTTAAGCTCCTCCTACCACCCGCAGACTAACGGGGCCTGTGAACGTGCTAACTCTGTTCTGGAACAATATTTGCGCTGTTTTATAAACTTTCAACAGGATGATTGGGCTGATCTCCTGATTCACACGGAGGTTGCATATAACAATTCCGTTCACAGCAGTACTGGAATGACCCCATTCAAAGTAATTTATGGTCAGGACTTTGTACCTATCCCTGAGTTGCCGCACGACCCTCCTTCAATTCGTTCTCTGGCGGATTGGAGTGGTAAATTGTCTTCAGTTTGGCCCATCATAAGTAAAACATTGGATGATGCTCATCAATCTCATAAGTTTTATGCCGACAAGAAACGGTCTGCTCCACCAGAATACAAAGTCGGAGATAGAGTATATGTTTCTACTAGGCATTTGGACAGTCCGCAGAAATGCAAGAAACTAGGCCCTAAGTTTGTGGGCCCTTTCACGATCACTAAAATAATCAGTTCTGTCTCTGTTCGGTTGGGCCTACCAAAAACCTACCGACGCCTGTACCCAGTCTTCCATGTCCACCTGTTGAAACCTGAACGCTCGTCACACCTTCGTAAACCTCATCCTGATGCCCCTGTACCCCTGCTTGTGGATGGACAACAACACTATGAAGTCCGGGACATTTTAGACTCCAGAGTGCATAGAAATAAGATTCAGTACCTAGTAATGTGGAAAGATTTTCCCCCATCCCATAATGAATGGGTGGATAAGCAGCATCTAAAAGCCCCAAAGCTACTACGACAATTCTATGCTAAATATCCTACCAAGCCCTAACCTCTTTTCCCCTTTTCTATATGTTGTTGTGTGGTTCTCTTTGTGTGTCTATTGTGGTCTATTTTGCAGAACTGAATCCCCTGCTTCTGGAGGAGGTCCGGATGTCAGTCTTCGCTTTGCCGCTTGCTTGGCTGCCATGGAAATGGGGAGGGTGGGGTTATGGGGTTAACTATGAGTACTGGTGGAAGATGGTACGGGCCAGTGTTATCTCAAACCTAACGGTATCACATTCCATTCTGATGATGGCGTTGGATGTGAGGCCCACCTGATGTCCTGGAGGAATCTGCATTGGACACTGTTGTAGGGGCATGGGTTATTGGGGTTGGCTTAAGCTTTGATATACACGCTTCGCGCCTAAACTAGTCACTTCCTGCTTGACCTTTGTTTGCTGTTCTTCCGTATTCAGTAAAAGTAACCTTATTCATTCTAAACTATGATTAAGTGTGGTCTTTCTTGAGTATTCGAAGAAGCGAACAGTGACAACCCCATTGAAAAGGATAAAAAAATTGGTCCAAATTATGTAAATTAAAATGTGATATAATTTGTATGCAAGAAGTTCATATTAAAAAGAATCAACAGAACCTTTTGGCATGTCCAAGGCTTGGGGAAGTTTTCGTGTCCCTGGCAGAGCAAAAAAAAAGAGGTGTAGCGATTTATGTTCGGCAAAATATTGAAGCCCAGATGGTTTATACAGATAAAGAAGGAAGAGTGTTAATGATAGAAGTCCAATTGGCCCAAAAGAAGATCCTGTTGGTGAACATTTATGCTCCAAACTGTAACCAAGGGGCCCTCTATCAAGGCTTACATAAGGCAATTGCAGAGCTAGAATACGAACATATATGCATTGTAGGAGACTTTAATGCAATAGTAGATGCCAGTAAGGACTATACTATGTCGTCTTTCGGGTGCGCTTCAAGGTGTTGGTCATCATCTTTAAAGTGCTCCATGGCACGGGACCTAGCTATTTGCGGGATCGCATCCTGCCCCATACATCCCTGTGGCCGATTCGCTCCCACAGAGAGGGACTTCTCCGGGTGCCGTCCACTAGGCTGTGCCAGTGGGCGGCGCTCAGGGGAAGGGCCTTCTCTGTGGCGGGCCCGACCCTCTGGAACGACCTTCTCCCTGAAATTAGAACAACTACGGACCTCCGCTCCTTCCGTCAAAAATTAAAAACGCACTTTTTCTGCTTGGCCGGCCTAGGTTAGTCATCTGTTATTGTTTTAATTGGTTTTTAAGGGGTTAGTTTTTAGCATTTTGGGTTTTTAGCGCAGGGAGAACTTGTTTAATTTGATTTTTATATATTTATGATGTATTTATGGTTGTATGTTTTTTAATTCCCCTGTGCACCGCCCCAAGTCCCTTTGGGGAGAGGGAGTGGTCTATAAATTAAATTTATTATTATTATTATTATTATTATTATTATTATTATTATTATTATTATTATTATTATTATTATTATTATTATTATTATTATTATTATACCTCAGGAGAACGCTCATTTAAGGGTGTTAAAAGAACATTACCTAAGGTGTGGGATCAAATGAGGGAGGAGCTGGGCATTGGAGACATATGGCGGGAACGTCATCCCAAAGAGAGGCAGTACGCCTACTTTTCCCCCAGGCACCGAACCTGGAGAAGAATAGACATGGTATGGGGGACCCCAGAATTAAAAGAAATGGTTAGGGAGATCAAGATTGCAGCCAATGAATGGGCAGACCACAACCTGTTGGTATTGACATGGAAGGGAGGAAAAGTGCGGCAAAGATGGATGATGAGAGCAGCCCTTATGAAAGAAGAGGAATTTAAAAATTCTTTGGGTCAGGAAATGAGATATTTCTTTGAGTAGAATAGGAGGGAAGATACATCGATTCAAATCATATGGGACACTGCAAAAGCAGTGATTAGGGGGAATGCAATTAAATACCTGGCGACTAAATGGAAAAAGGAAAGGGCCAAGAGAATGGAATTAAAGGATGCCCTTACAAAGGCTGAGGAGACCCTCCAAAAGGATCCATCCTCTATGGCAGCAAAGGAGATGAGGGACATCATGAAACATAAGATTTCTTTATTAGACCAACAGGATCTAGCAGAGAAAATTCAAAGGAATAGACAATATTTCTTTGAACATGCCAATAAAGCAGGAAAATTGTTGTCATATAGGTTTAGAAAAAAAGCAATAAAGAAGAGGATAGAATGGTTACAAGATAAGGGAGGAAATCTGGTAGGGTCGAGTCACCAGAAGAAAAGAGTGATTGAGGATTTCTTCTCAGGACTATATAAGAAAGATCAAACTATGGATGGAAATATCGGAACTTATCTAGATAAAATCCAATTACAGGAGTTTTCGCGTAATGTAAAGGAAATTTTGGACTCAGAGATTACTGAGGGTGAGATAAAAGAAGCAATTAAGAAGCAATCAAATGGGAAAATGCTAGGTCCGGATGGTTTACCGGCTGAAGTTTATAAAGGGAGGGAATGATATTGTCATAGGTCTATACTACAGGCCACCGAACCAAGCAGAGGAAGTGGATGAACTTTTTGCTAACCAGCTAACTAAGGTATGTAGGAAGCACACTACAATAGTAATGGGAGATTTTAACTACCCTGACATCAATTGGGAAACAAACTCTGCACCAAGTGGAAGATCCAACAGGTTCCTAACAAACCTAGCAGACAACTTTGTTTCCCAAAAGGTAGAGAAGGGAACAAGGGGATCAGCAATATTGGACTTAATTCTCACTAACAGAGAGGAAATGATAGAAGGTGTAGAAGCTACAGGAACTTTGGGGGCAAGCGATCATGAAATACTGGAATTCAATATTATGCAAACAAAAGTAGTTGAACAAAGTCAAACTAGAGTCTTAGACTTTAAGAGAGCTAATTTCAATAAACTCAGAGAGAGCTTGGGAAGGATTCCATGGATGAGAATCCTCAAGGGGAAAACAACTCAAGAAGCTTGGGAAATTTTGAAAAATGAGATTATAAAAGCCCAGTCCAGCGCAATACCAATGAAGAAGAAAAATAACAGTTCCCAAAAGAAACCAGCATGACTGCATAAAGAACTCTCTGACAAATTGAAAGACAAAAAGGATAAATATAAAAAGTGGAAAAAGGGGGACATAACTAAGGCAAAATATCAGCAAATAGCCCGAGCCTGTAAAGATGAAGAGAGGAAAGCTAAGGCTCGAAATGAAGAAAGGCTTGCCAAAAAAGTAAAAAATAACAAAAAAAGCTTCTTCCAACATGTTAAAAACAAGAAAAAAGTTAAGGAAACAATTGGTCCACTGTTGGGAGAAAATGGCAAGAAGATGATAAGCAACAGGGAGAAAGTAGAACTATTTAACTCTTTTTTTGCATCTGTCTTTACACAAAGGGATAAAACAGTCCAACCAATCAAAAACAGCACCACAAAAATCAGATTAGGAACACACGTTGAAATAGGGAAGAAAATGGTAAGTGAGCATCTGTCTGCCCTGGATGAGTTCAAATCACCAGGACCGGATGGATTACACCCCAGGGTTCTGAAGGAACTGGCAGACGAGATCTCAGAACCACTGAACTATATCTTTCAGAGATCCTGGAGCACCGGGGAACTGCCAGAAGAATGGAAAAGAGCTGATGTGGTTCCCATCTTCAAAAAAAGGGGGAAAAAACAGATCCAGGAAACTATAGACCCATCAGCCTGACCTCAATACCAGGAAAGATTCTGGAAAAGATAATTAAACAACAAATAAGTGAACACCTAGAAGCAAACAAAGTAATAGCCAAAAGCCAACATGGGTTTGTCAAAAACAGATCATGCCAGACTAATCTAATTGCATTCTTTGACAAAGTGACAAAATTAGTGGACCAGAGGAATGCTGTCGATATAATTTACTTGGACTTCAGTAAGGCATTTGATAAAGTAGACCATAACCTACTATTAGATAAAGTAGAAAATTGTGGGTTAGACAGCACCACCACCAAATGGATTCGCAACTGACTGACCAACCACACTCAACGTGTAGTCCTCAATGGAACTGCATCTACATGGAAGGAAGTATGCAGTGGAGTACCCCAAGGCTCTGTTTTAGGCCCAGTACTCTTCAACATCTTCATCAACGATTTGGATGAGGGGATAAATGGGGAACTCATTCAAATTTGCAGACGACACCAAGCTGGCAGGAATAGCCAACACTCCAGAAGATAGGCTTAAGATACAGAAGGATCTAGACAAACTTGAACATTGGGCACTATCTAATAAAATGAAATTCAATTGTGAAAAAAGTAAGGTTCTACATTTAGGCAAGAAAAACAAAATGCACAAGTACAGTATAGGTGGTACCTTGCTCAATTGTAGCAATTGTGAGAGGGATCTAGGAATCTTAGTGGACAACCATTTAAATATGAGCCAGCAGTGTGCAGCAGCTGCCAAAAAAGCCAACACAGTTCTAGGCTGCATAAACAGAGGGATAGAATCTAGATCACGTGAAGTGTTAATGCCACTGTATAGTGCTTTGGTAAGGCCACACTTGGAATACTGCATACAGTTTTGGTCGCCACGATGTAGAAAAGACATGGAGACTCTGGAAAGAGTGCAGAGAAGAGCAACCAAGATGATTAGGGGACTGGAGGCTAAAACATATGAAGAACAGTTGCAGGAACTGGGTATGTCTAGTTTGATGAAGAGAAGGACCAGGGGAGACATGATAGCAGTGTTCCGATATCTCAGAGGGTGCCACAAAGAAGAGGGAGTCAAACTATTCTCCAAGGCACCTGAGGGCAGAACAAGAAGCAATGGGTGGAAACTAATCAAGGAGAGAAGCAACTTAGAACTAAGGAGAAATTTCCTGACAGAACAATTAACCTCTGGAACAGCTTGCCTCCAGAAGTTGTGAATGCCCCAACCCTGGAAGTCTTTAAGAAGATGTTAGATAGCCATTTGTCTGAAATGGTATAAGGTTCCTGCCCACTCAGGGGGTTGGACTAGAAGACCTACAAGGTCCCTTCCAACTCTGCTATTGTATTGTATTGTATTGTATTGTATTGTATTGAAAGAAGAGATGGTAGAAGTGTTTAGTAGTCATTTAAAAGAATTATTTAACAAATTTTTGACAGAAGGTAAAATCCCCCAAACTTGGACAGAGGCCTATATATCCTTGATCCCAAAGGATGATTCAGAGTGTACCCTAATAAAGAATTATAGACCTATTTCTTTACTAAATACGGATTATAAGATTTTCTCATCAATTCTGGCTAGTAGATTAAAAATCTTTCTAAGGGGATTTATACACCCAGATCAAAATGGGTTTCTACCAAATCGACAAATAAGGGACAACCTTAGAATAGTAATAAATACTCTAGAATATTATGAACTGCATCCCAGCAAACAATTGGCTGTGATGTTTCTTGATGCCCAGAAAGCCTTCAATATGGTAAACTGGGAATTTTTACTATGCCAATTGTCTAAAATGGGATTTGGACCCAACTTCAAGAGAGCTATACAAGCAATTTACACGGTGCAATCTGCCCAAGTACTATTCAATAGAGAAATGACTGGGAAAATTGATATACAAAGAGGTACAAGACAGGGATGCCCCTTGTCACCTCTGTTGTTTATTCTGACTCTTGAACCCTTACTGATTACAGTTCGGCAGAATAAGGATATAAAGGGATTAACTATAAAGGATCAGCAATATAAGCTTCAAGCATTCGCTGATGATCTTGTCTTTATTTTGGAAGATCCATTGAAATCGGGCCCCAAACTATTGGATGAAATTACTGGTTTTGGAGAAGTAGCTGGCTTAAAAATTAACCGAGATAAAACTAAGTTCTTGGTCAAAAATATGGGAGCTAATCTATAGACACAACTTCAAGAGATTACAGGGATACAAATTGTTAAAAAGGTCAAGTACTTAGGTATCTGGCTGACCGCTAAATGCCCATCAATAAAAGAGTTGAATTATCAGAAATTATTGATGGAGATGGAGAAAAAATTAAGTACTTGGAGAAATAATTCAACTCTCAATTTTAGGATGCATCGCAGTGATTAAGTCTTATATTCTACCAAAGTGGCTGTACTTATTCCAAAATGCCCCAGTCATATTAGATAATGATTTTTTTAACAAATTGGAAAGAATAGTCAGTAAATTTGTATGGGCTGGCAGGAAACCACGGATAAAAAGGAGAATGCTTCAGGAGCACAGGATGAGAGGAGGATTAGGACTTCCTTATTAGGAGCTCTATTGTCATGCCGCTAATCTAGCTTGGATTAGGGATTGGATACAACTCTCAAGAAGATGGGTTTTAACCATTGAAGGGTATAAGGCTGGCATGCCTACCTATGGCCAAAGAAGGATAGCCAATATAAAATGTTTTCTAATCATTATATTAGAGGCATATTAATAAAATCCTGGCAGAAGGTGAAAGCTGGCTATATATGAAGATTCCTTGCTGGTTTGCCCCCTTAGAAGCAGTAACGTATTCGACACTCTATAACCCAAATAGGAATTTGAGATATAAAGATCTTTTAGATGTTTGGGGGAACCTAAAGTCTAGAGAGGAGTTACGCACTGAGGGAATTGAATTAGAGTGGTGGTTATATTTACAGATGAGTTCAAGATTCAATAAGGATAAGCAGGAATAGATATATCACCACAGGAACTAGATAAAATCATTTGGGGTGAGGATTTTTTTTGCTCCATAAGACAGAAGGGGACCCTGTAAAAGGTATTATGATTGCTTGGGGGAAGAACATTGGCCGAATGATAGAACCAATGGAATGGGAACAAATTTGGACCAAAAACACTAAACTCACATTAGCGACAGCATTTAAAGAAAACATTTACAAAATGATTTATAGATGGTACCTGGCCCCAGCAAGGATTTCCAAAATGTTCCCTGCTACATCTGACAAATGTTGGAAATGTGACTCTGCCAGGGGCACCTTCTTTCACCAGTGGTGGACCTGCCCAAAGGTTAAAAGGTACGGGACTACTATCAAAAATTGGTTGTCAGAAATCACAGGATTTGATTTTCAATTGGACCCAGTTATATTTCTGTTGGGGATAAAGCCAAGAGAAGTACCTAAAGATGCATGGTACTTATTAATACACATCACAACAGCGGCACGTATGACATACGCGCAATACTGCAACTGTCTCTTTAAGACAATAAACATTTCAGCTAGAATCCACTTTCACTTCTCCCTCCTCCTTAATGGAGCCGTCTGCAAATTTGCCAGCCTGGGGGGGGGGGGAGCTCTCTGTTTACTATGGATTTGAAGTCCTTCCTTTGGATCAAACAGGGACTTTGCGATATCCCAGTGATCATCAAAGATTCATCTTCGTCTTCACTGTCCCTTCAGGACAGTTTAGGTCCGATCGGACTGTCCAGCAGCAAAAGAATCAACAATGATCTTGCAGCAGCAGAATCAAACATTGTATCGTTGCGACACAGGCTCCGCCTCTGGCCAATATGTTTTCTTAACTTCCCTAATCTAATATTTTCTTAATTGTCTCCCATCCCAAGTACTAAGCATGTTCAAGTCTCTGTTTAATATTCCAAACTTAAATTAAGTTTGGCTAGATGCTGCCACATAACTGAGCTAAACAATATCTATGCCAACGACCAATACATTCTAACATATTTACAAATTATTGGTTGATATTCTCTATTGCAGATACTGACTTTCATTTGTTCTGTAAAAATCTTGTGTTCCTGTCTGTAGGTCCCAACATCAGTTTGTGAGTGTGCCAACTTTTCAGAAAAGAGGTGTGCAAAACAAGCACCTCTCTATTTTGCAAGGCTTGAGATTGAAACAAAACTCCTAATTTCAAATACATTTTTAAATGTAATTTTATTGAGAATTTATACATAGATAAGACAAATATAACAATATATAAAGAAAATAAAACAACTGAAACGAAGAAAAAAATAAGCTGCTGTTGACTTTCTTTTCAATAGTTATAAACAAACTCATTATTCCTTCTCTGTCTTTAATGTTACAAGAACCCCCTTATTCAATTTTTTTTTAATCAGAAAACATTGTTTAACTATTTTCTATTTTCGGAAAAAGTTCAATAAAGGTTTCCAGTCTTTTATAAAAGTATTTATTGTTTTGTTCCTGACTAAGCAAGTCAGTTTTGCTATTTCTGTCAATTCTATCACCTTCATAATCCATTCCTTCATTGGGAGTTTCAGTATTTCTGCATTGTTATGCATATTATAATCATATTGCAGTTATCATACATAAAATATTTTCTAATTTGCTATCCATAAGTCCTAAAAAATCAGGTTTCTTCTCAATATTAATTATTAAAATTCTTTTTATCATCATACATATTTCTATCCATTTTTTCACAAGTCCATAATGCACTGTAAAATGTCCCTTCATAGTTTTTATATTTCTAACATTGGTTAGAAGTATATATATATCAGATAATTTATCTTGTGTAATATGCCAATAGTACATTGCTTTATAAAAATTTTCAATTCATAACACAATGTGAATTTCATTACATTTACTCACACTCTCTCCCATTATCCATCTATATGTTATAACTAAAATGCTTAGCCATTTTATTATGCAATCTTTAACTTCTTACTCTTTTGTGTCAAATTTCACAGCAGACGTTTATACATTTTTGCAATAAACATTCATCATTTGCACATAGTTTATTTTGATACTTACTTTATTTAATTCTCATTATTTTTATTAATATTAAATATTTCTCTTATTTACACATATTTGAAAAGTACCTTTTAACTTTGAAAAGCAAATCCCTCTGCAGACAAATCTTCACTTCATCTTCTTTTATTTTTTTAAACTTTTTTTCCTTTAAAATACATGTGCTTAATAAGCAGTGTAGTGTCTAGATCAATTTGCTTATACAAAGTATTAATAAAATACTGGTAAAAGTAATAGTAATAATAATAACAGCATAATACTAATACTAATATTTGCTTATATTTAATAAAATTTACATCATTTACTTATACATATCAATAATCTTTCATTTTCTAAATTCTACCTCTTTTTTCTAACCATTGATAAAACATATCCCATATTAAGAAATATTATGTTTCTTCCTTATCTTTTATTATTAATATCAATCTATCCATCTCAGCAGTCTAATATTTCATCTGTAGGTGTAACCTAATTTTTCCAATATTTTTCAAATACAATTCTCACTGCTGTCAACACATGTACTATTAAATATGTAATCTTTTTATTATAATTCTGGTAATATACCTAACAAAATATTTTCTGCTTTTAAATCTATATGTTGCTTTGTCATTTTCTCTAAACCATGTATTTATTTTTGTCAATATTTTTTTTTGCCTTTGAACAAGTCCACCACGTGTGAAAATAAAAATCCAGTATCTGATTAGATTTCCAACATTTTGCGGGCATATTTTTAAACATCTTTGCTAGTCTTGACAGTGGCAAATGCCACTTATAGAACATTTTATACAGGTTTTCCTTATGAGTAGTTGCCATTGTCAATTTGTAATTTCTATCCCAGAGTTTTGCCACTTGTCTAATTCTATGGTATATCCAAAGTTTTTTGCCTAAACTGTCATTATTTGTTTCACCTGTTCATCTTCCATTTAACAATATATAATTGTTTCCACAACTCTCTCTTATGGCCCCAAATAAGGGAGGAAGCACACTGCTTTTCCTTTTCTGCCTTTCGGCTCATCACCAGAGACCATCTAGACAGAAAGCCAAGAATTCCGTTGTGTAATTTTTTTTTAATATGTGTGTTACGTTTTTGAGCTGATCAATAAATAAGTCAGGGAGACTAGGATAGATCTATTTCGAGCTTATTAGCTCTCATCAGCTAGCCATACCCTTACTGGAATTCGAACCAGGGCTGTATTACATGCCAGGTGAGAGCCTTGCCATTAAGCCAGCTTTGTTCTGTTCTTGTCAGCTGAGACAGGAGGATAGTTATATATAATTGTTTCCACAACACCCTGTTAAGGCCGCAATTAAGGGAGGAAGCACACTGCTTTTCCTTTTCTGCCTTTCGGCTCATCACCAGAGACCATCTAAACAGAAAGCCAAGAATTCCGTTGTGTAATTTTTGTTTATATGTGTGTTACATTTTTTTATATGTGTATTACATTTTTTATACGTTTATGTCTCAGCTGACAAGAACAGAACCTAGCTGGCTTAATGGCAAGGCTCTCGCCTGGCATGTAATACAGCCCCGGTTCGAATCCCAGTAAGGGTTATTTATTTATTTATAAATATATTAAATATATTTATTTAATAAATACTTATTTATTGATCAGCTCAAAAACGTAACACACACACACACACACATGTGTGTGTGTGTGTGTTAGTTTTATGAGCTGATCAATAAATAAATCAGGGAGACTAAGATAGATCTATTTCGAGCTTTTTAGCTCTTAGCAGCTAGCCATACCCTTACTGGGATTCGAATTGAGGCTGTATTGCATATCAGGCAAGAGCCTTTAGCCATTCAGCCAGCCAGGTTCTCTTATTGCATCAGCTGAGACAGGAGGATAAGTATGTATAATTGTTCCACAACACCCTGTTAGGGCCCCAATTAAGGGAGGAAGCATACTGCTTTCCTTTTCTGCCTTTTGGCTCATCACCAGAGACCATCTAGACCGAAAGCTATTTAGTTCCGTTGTGTCACAACATTTATTGATCAACTCAAAAACCTAACACACATATTAAAAAAGTACACAAAGGCAGAAAAAGAAAGCAGTATGCTTCCTCCCTTAATTGGGGCTAACAGGGTGTTGTGACACAAGTATGTACTTATCCTCCTGTATCAGCTGATCAGGAAGAGAACCTGGTGGCATAATAGCTAGGGCTTCTGCCTAACATGTAATACAGCCTCGGTTCAAATTGCAGTAAGGGTGTGGCTAGCTGATGAGAGCTAAAAAGCTCAAAATAGATCTATGCTAGTCTCCCTGATTTATTTATTGATCAGCTCAAAAACCTAACACACATATAAACAAAGTACACAACGGAACTCATAGCTTTCTGTGTAGATGGTCTCTGGTGATGAGCCAAAATTAGAATTAGAATTAGAATTAATTAAATTTATATACCGCACTTTCTCCCTACTGGGACTCAGGGCGGTGTACAGGCAGGTAAAATCGATAATATAAAACATAAAATACAATTAAAAATACATTAAATAGTTGGCCTGTCCTAAAACCTCTATTAAAACCCCTGCTAAAACAAATTAAAAACTACGCCAGGCCGGCCGCACAAAATAAATAGGTCTTCAAGGCCCGACAGAAAAGGCGTAGGTCGGTGATCGTCCGTAGGTCAGGGGGTAGGTCATTCCAGAGGGCAGGGGCTGCCACAGAGAAGACTCTCCCCCTGGGGGTCGCCAACTGACATTGTTTAGCCAACGGCACCCTGAGGAGGCCCTCTCTGTGGGAGCGAACTGGTCGGTAGGAGGTATATGGTAGCAGGAGGCGGTCTTGAAGATAACCAGGTCCCTTGTCATGGAGCGCTTTGAAGGTGGTTACTAGTACCTTGAAGCGCACCTGGAAAGCCACAGGCAGCCAGTGCAGCTCGCGCAGAAGAGGTGTCACATGGGAGCATCTAGAAGCTCCCAAAATCAGCGTACTGATGGAACTCTACCCCGAAACCACGGATGATCTCACCCAGCGGCTTCATATAAATGTTGAACAGGAGAGGCGAGAGGACCGACCCCTGTGGTACCCCACTGGTGAGGCACCTCGACATCGACCTCTGCCCTCCTGCCAACACAAATTGCGACTGGTTGGAGAGGTAGGAGGAGAACCACCATAACACAGTGCCCCCCGCCCCCAGCCCCTCCAGCCGGCGCAACATGATACCATGGTTGATGGTATCAAAAGCCGCTGAGAGATCTAACAGGACCAGGATAGAGGAACAACCTCTATCCCGAGCCCTCCAGAAATCCTCCACCAACGCGACCAATGCCGTCCCTGTGCTGTACCCAGGCCGGAAGCCGGACTGGCGCGAGTCCTGATAGACAGTTTCCTCCATGTGCTGAGGGAGCTGCCGCGCCACCACACTGTCAACAACCTTCGCAAGAAATTGAAGGTTGGAGGCAGGACGATAGTTGGCCAACACAGCCGGGTCCAGGGAGGGCTTCTTGAGGAGGGACCTCACCACTGCCTCTTTCAAGGCGGCCGGCAGAAACCCCTCACTTAAAGAAGTGTTGACAATTCCCTGGAGCCAGCCTCGTGTAACATCCCGGGAGGCCAGTACCAACCAGGAGGGACACGGATCCAATAAACGTGGTGGCGTTCAGCCACCCCAGCATCCTGTCCATATCCTCAGGAGTCACAGGGTCGAACTCTTCCCAGATAGCGGACTCAAGAACTGCCTCTGTCGGCCCGTCTGAACTAGTCCAATCGGAGGCCAACCCGTCCCGGATCTGATCAATTTTATCATTCAGATAACACCCAAATTCCTCCGCACGACCCTGCAAGGGGGCACCCCGCTCCCTCTGGTGAAGAAGGGAGCGGGTCACCCTAAACAGGGCGGCAGGCCGGTTATCTGCAGATGCGATAAGAGCGGAGAAATAATTACACTTCGCTGCTCCTATCGCCACTAGGTAGGTCTTCAAGTGCGACCTTACCAGTATCCGGTCAGACTCAGAGCGGGTGGCCTTCCACCCGCTCTCTAGGCATCTCTTCCGATGCTTCAACACCCTCAGCTCCTCAGAAAACCAGGGAGCCAAGGTGGTTCGGCGCTGGGTGAGAGGCCGCAAAGGCACGACCCGGTCCAGGGCCCCCATGGCCGCACTATTCCAAGCAGCCACTAGGTCCTCAGTCGAGTCACGGGTCAGGGTCTCAGGTATTGGCCCAAGCTCCATCTGGAACCTGTCAGGGTCCATCAGGCGCCTGGGGCGGAACCATTTCGCCGCTTCCGGTTCCCCCTCCCGGATGCAGAGGTTGGAAAGCCAAGCTGAAAGAGAGAGTGATCTGACCATGACAGGGGTTCAACGGCTATTTCCCCTAAACCCAGATCACTCAACCACTGGCCGGAGATAAAAACTAAGTCCAGCGTGTGTCCTCCAGTGTGGGTGGGGTCATGAACTAACTGGGTAGAACTAACAAAAGGCAGAAAAGGAGAGCAGTATGCTTCCTCCCTTAATTGGGGTTTAACAGGGTGTTGTGAGGTTGTGGGTATGAAGTGAGGTGGGAGGCAGTTGGGCTTGCTGATTGTGTACCTGGCTCCCTGCTACGTCTCAGCAGCCCTGCCTGAGCTCTTCGAGGTGATAGCCGAGATGGCAGTTGAGACCCCCAGGCTATTAGTCATGGGGGACTTTAACCTGCCATCGGTAGGTGAAACCTCTGAGATGGCTCAGGAGTTCATGGCCTCCATGATGGCCATGAACCTGACCCAAGTAATTCATGGCCCCACTCACACCGGAGGCCACACGCTGGATCTTGTTTTTATCTCCGGCCAGTGAAGGAGTGATCTGGGATTAGGGGATTTAACGGTTACCCCCCTGTCATGGACAGATCACTCTCTCCTTCGACTAGACTTCCCAACCACTGCACCCCACCGCAGGGAGGATGCAGGATATTCCACAATGGTTCTGCCCCAGGCTCCTGATGGATCCAGAGAGGTTCCAGACGGAGCTTGGGCCAATACTGGGGACCCTGACCCGCGACTCGACTGAGGACCTGGTGGCTGCCTGGAATAAGGCGGCCACTGGGACCCTGGACCGGGTCGCGCCCTTGCGGCCTCTCATGCATCGCTGAACTGCCATGGCCCCTTGGTTCTCCGAGGAGGTGAGGGCATTGAAGCGACGCAAGACATGCCTGGAGGGCATTTGGAGATCCACTCGCACCGAATCAGACCGAACACGTGCTAGGTCCCACTTGAGGACCTACCTCGTGGTGATAAGGGCGGCGAAACGTAATTATCTCGCCACCCTTATCGCATCCGCAGATAACCGCCCTGCCGCCCTGTTTAGAGTGACCCGCTCCCTTCTCCAACAGGGGCCGCGGGAAGCTCCTTTACAGGGTCGTGCAGAGGAGTTTGGACAATATCTGCTGGATAAAGTCACTCAGATCCGGAGCGAGTTGGTCTCCAATGAGGTGGGCTCGTGCGGGCAATCGGAGGCAGGTCTTGAGACCGTTTTATGGGAAGAATTTGACTTTGTGACTCCTGATGACATGGACAGGCTGTTGGGACGACTGAACGCTACCACATGTTTATTGGACCCGTGTCCCTCCTGGTTAGTACTGGCCTCCTGGGAGGTCACACGAGACTGGCTCCAGGAGATAGTGAACACCTCTTTGAGCGAGGGGTCTCTTCCGGCCACCTTGAAAGAGGCGGTGGTGAGACCCCTCCTCAAGAAGCCTTCCCTGGACCCAGCATTGTTGGTTAATTACTGTCCGGTCTCCAACCTTAGCTTTCTTGCTAAGGTTGTAGAGAGTGTGGTAGCTCAACAGTTCTCCCGACACCTGGAGGAAACCGTCTATCTAGACCTGCGCCAGTCCGGCTTCCGTCCCGGGCACAGCATGGAGATGGCATTGGTCGCGTTGGTAGATGATCTCTCTCACCCCTCCTGTTTAACATCTACATTTTATATTTTGTATGTATTGTTGGGTTTTTATCTTTCTGCGCACCGCCCTGAGTCCCTTTTAGGTGAAATAGGGCGGTATATAAATTGAATAAACTAAACTAAACTAAACTAAACTTTGTCTGCTGGGAGAATGATTATGTTGTTGTCTTTCCTCAAGTTGGTGAGTGCTTTTTGTTCTTCTTGCTGTAAGTTGTTTCTGGGTGGATTGCTGGAGCAAAGGATGTTGGTGACTGCAAGTCTGATTTTATTGGCTTCATCTGGGTTGATTTTGGTGAAGGAAGCTTCAACTCTGCATATGATGTCTTCAGTGGGGATGCGTTTAGAGGCGACTGCAAAGTTGAATCCTCTGGAAAGGACATTGGTTTCAGCTCTGGTGAGGATTCTGAATGATACGTTGTATACTGTTTATTTCATGAGTTGCTGTGGAGGGGAGTTGGGCTTCTGTTGTTTTTCTAGTCTGTGGAGTTTGTTGGTGTGTGTGTCTGTCCTGTAGGAGGTTTCTGTTTCGGCTCTCAAGAGGACTAGTTGTTTGGATTTTTCCCAGAGTGCTGGGTGGATTTTGTTGCTAAGTTTGAGGTGAAGAATGAGTATGTCCCGGTTGGTTTGGTCTGGTAGGAATCTTTTCCTGTGAAGTTCAATTCTGATTAGGGCTAATTCAGTTCTTTTCAGGATCCTTTCGGTGGCTAAGGTTTTAGAATGGAATTTTAGTTGGAAGCATGTGGGGATCAGGCTTTTGTCTCGTAAGAATGTGAGATGCGTAAGAATGTGAGTTGCGTAAGAATGTGAGATCACATAAGATGGTGGCTCTTTGGACTTCAAGTTTCTCATAAGTCCTGGTGAGCAGGAAGATTTCCTCCCCATAGAGGTAATATATTTGTTTTCGTAGATTTTCACAGGTGTAGGTATGCTGGTCTTGTTGTATTCGGGTGTTTTCCTATGTAAGATTGAGATTGTCTTGGCCACGTTTCAACAAGGTCTCACTCGCCATCTTCAGACTGGCATTTTTGGCTACTGGCATTTTGCCGTCTTTCTATAAATCTTGGTGGGTGTGGTGGAGTGCTGGCTTTGTTGCTGTGAGTGGGTTGATTGACGAAACACCATGCAAAATCTGCCCTGCAACATACATAGGACAAACTAATAGGAAAATAAATGCACATATCGCAGAACACAAGAAGGCAGTAAGAAAAAAAAGAAACAATTTCCTCCCTATACCAGCACCTTAAAGCTACAGGACATGAAATTGATTTTGTTTTTTGTTTTTTAAAATAAGGTTTTTTTATTTTTAATTAAACAAAAATACAAGAAAAAATCATCCTTCATTACATCCTGTAGAAAGTGTGTCGATTGGTTACATGTAGCTCTCGAGCGTTTCTTCCACCATCATTACTCATAAATCATATTAAATTATATGCTTTAAATCAAAAATTCATTGTATATCTTAACGATTATGCCAATGTTTTCCTTTGACCACAATTATTTAAACTTGCTTTTTCCTCAGATAGTTCTCACAATGGCATCATTGACTATTTCAAAGAGCCTCCAATAACATTGTACCTTAGAAACGTGTTCTACATAAAAGTCAATTAATACTATTTTTAATCCCCCCTTTTTAAAGCATTATTAAAACAATATCCATTAACATTTCCTTAACAGTTAACTAAAAATCTTTTACTATTTATGTCCAACCTCATATATCATATATCATTAATTTATATCCATTATTATTTCATTACTCTTATTATAGCTACATTTTTGTTAATTAATAAATCTTCAATAACAATCTAAAACAATCTAAAAGTTACTAAATTTCTACTTATTAATCACCAAGAATTGGCTAATCTTTTATTGTCAGCTTTCATTATCAACCAGTATCTTTCCAATTAGGAAGTAGTCCTATCTCTCTTGCCATTTGTGGTTTCAATATTTTTTTGTTCTCCTTTGTAAGATTCTTGTAAACTGTTCTCTGCACTTTACTGTTCAGAACAACTCTCAAGTGGTATCGTTGCCTTCCTTCTCTTATTAAAAGTTGTTTATCTTTGGTTATCAGACGTGCTTCTGGAAGAATTTCTCTTCTTACATATCTATCATCAATTCTTCCCTCCCCCCCTCTTCTTGGAGACCGAGATGGAGCTCAAATTCTTCAGATTCTCTTTTCAAGGTTCCCTTCTTTCTGCTTTTTCCCACATTTGATCCATTAATAAAATTCTCTGTAATCTTATCTTTATCTTCAACTGAAGGGGGTATCTCTTTATCTTCTACATCTTTGTCCTTCTCTTTAATTTTTGAGGCCCCAATCTCCTCATATTTTGTTGTAATAAACACCAGTTTTTCCAATTTCTTATCAATTCTTCTATATCCTTCCAAAAGATTTAAAATTCCAGCCAAAAAAATTTGATATTCTAAAGTATCCTCATCTGGATATTGATCCATGTTTAAAAAAAGGGGGAAAAAGGGGAAAAAAGAAAATCAATAACCTCTGCCACCCTGTTTTATCTTTTCATTTTAAATTAACTTAAATCACAAGTTCTGTTGTACTCTTCAAAGGAGAAGGATTCTGTATTTTTTCCCGTTTTTTCTTCCTTAGCCTAGACAGTTATCAAAGAGCACCTGTAAAAAAACAATTCATGCCCTTGAGTCTTTATCAGTTTCTATAAACAAGTTGTAAACCCATCATCCGAATAATCAACAATCTCCCAAGGAAAAAAAATACATTGTCTCAAAAAGTCCAGCCTCTGACCTCCCAGTGGCAGTGTTGCTACTTTTCACTTTCTAATATGTCTCTCTTCATTATAAAAAAAATAAAAAATAAAGTTCTTATTGGAATTTTAGTAGCAAGTCATAAGAAAAATTATAGTCCAAGACTCAAAAAATAGAGTAACAAAAAGAAGAATAAATAATCCGTTTGCTTTAAGAGGGGAGGAAAAAAAACCCATTACAGGCATTTCAATCCACAATTACAAGGAAAAAGAAAAAAAAACTTTCCAGATCAGTCCAAAGCAGGTTAATTCCGCTGCTTATTTCTTTTGCGTAAAGGATTTAGTTTTACTTTTAAAAAAAGTTTATTTGGGCAAAGTATGTCAAAAAGAAAAAATTTCCAGATGGACTCACTTTCCCTTTCAGTTTCCTTCTGGAGCCGCCCTGTCTTTGTCAGCATGAAGATGCCTGTTTGCCGCCTCATAGAAACACTCCCCTTGGGTCAAACAGGGACTTCGTGGTGTCCCTGTGACAATAATAATAATAATAATAATAATAATAATAATAATAATAATAATAATAATAATAATAATAATAATAATAATAATAATAATAATAATAATAATAATATTTATTTATATACCGCATCCTCTCTGCTGGGGGACCCGGAGCGGTGCACAGGGAAATTAAAATAACTATAAAAATACATAAATAGAATGAATAAAAAACAGATTAAACTAGATTATCCCTGCGCTAAAATCCCCAAATATATATTCCCTAAAATCCCTTTCACCCTATTAGACGGAGACTAACCAAGGCCGGCCAAGCAGAAAAAGTGTGTTTTAAGTTTTTGACGGAAGGAGCGGAGGTCCGTAGTTGTTCTGATATCGGGGGGAAGGTCGTTCCAGAGGGCCGGGCCCGCCACAGAGAAGGCCCTTCCCCTGGGCGTCGCCCGCTGGCATAGCCTAGTGGACGGCACCCGGAGAAGTCCCTCTCTGTGGGAGCGAATCGGCCGTGAGGATGTATGAGGCAGGATCCGATCCCGCAGATAACTAGGTCCTGAGCCATGGAGCGTTTTAAAGATGATCACTAACACCTTGAAGCGCACCCGAAAGACGACAGGCAGCCAGTGCAGCTCGCGTAAGAGAGGTGTTATATGGGTAAACCTAGAGGTTCCCATTATTGCTCGCGTGGCTGCGTTCTGGACCAGCTGAAGTCTTCGGGTGCACCTCAAGGGCAGCCCCATGTAGAGAGAATTACAGTAGTCCAGTCGGGATGTCACGAGGGCATGAGTGACTGAGCAAAGGGCATTCCGATCCAATAGGGGGCGCAACTGGCATACCAGGCGAACCTGGTAAAACGCCCTCCTGGCCATGGCTGTCACTTGATCTTCCATAGACAGCCGGGTATCCAGGAGGACGCCCAAGTTGCGCACCCCATCCACAGGGGTAAGATGTTCGTCCCCTATGGCCAGTGATGGAGTCAACTGGTTGAATTGGGCAGCCGGGAACCACAGCCACTCGGTCTTGGACGGGTTGAGTCTGAGTCTGTTACTTCCCATCCAGCCCTGCACGGCTTCCAAGCACTGGCACATCACCGCTACGGCATCGTTGGGGTGGTTTGGGGTAGATATATACAACTGCGTATCGTCAGCGTAGAAGTGGTACTCTACCCCAAAACCACGGATGATCTCACCCAGCGGCTTCATATATGTGTTGAACAGGAGAGGCGAGAGGACCAACCCCTGAGGCACCCCACATGTGAGGGGTCTCGAGGTCGACCTCTGCTCTCCTGCCAACACAAATTGCGATCGACTGGAGAGGTAGGAGGAGAACCACCGTAAAACGGTGCCTCCCACCCCCAACCCCTCCAGCCGATGCAATAGGATACCATGGTCGATGGTATCAAAAGCTGCTGAGAGGTCTAATAGGACCAGGATGGAGGAACAACCCCCATCTCTGGCCCTCCAGAGATCATCTACCAACGAGACCAATGCCGTCTCGGTGCTATGCCCGGGCCGGAAGCCGGACTGGCGCGGGTCCAGATAATCAACTTCCTCCAGGTGACGGGGAAACTGTTGTGCCACCACACTCTCTACAACCTTCGCCAAGAAGGGAAGGTTGGAGACGGGACGATAGTTGACTAATAAAGCTGGGTCTAGAGAGGGCTTCTTCAGGAGGGGCCTCACCATGGCCTCTTTAAGGGAGGCAGGCAAGAAACCCTCACTCAGAGAAGCATTGACAACCTCCTGGAGCCAGCCTCGTGTCACCTCCCAGGATGCCAGTACAAGCCAGGAAGGACACGGGTCCAATAAACATGTGGTGGCTCGCAGTCGCCCACGTAACCTGTCCATATCCTCGGAAGTAACAGAGTCAAACTCCTCCCAACCAAGACCCGCCTCGTGCGATCCCACTGGGCCATCGATGGAGACTAGCTCGTTCTGAATCTGAGCAATTTTCTCCTGCAGATAAATCACAAATTCCTCTGCTCTACCCTGTAATGGGTTTTCCCGCACCCTCTGTTGTAGGAGGGAGCGGGTAACCCTAAACAGGGCGGCAGGGCGGTTATCTGCGGATGCTATGACAGTGGCACAATGATGACGTTTGGCCACTCTCAGCACCACAAGGTAAGTCCGTAAATGGGCTCTTACCTGTGTTCGGTCAGATTCAGACCGAGTCGATCTCCATCTTCTCTCTAGGCATCTCTTGTGGCGTTTCATCACCCTTAGCTCCTCGGTAAACCAAGGGACCAGGGTGACTCGCCGCCGCAAGAGAGGCCGCAAGGGCGCGACCCGATCCATGGCTCCCGTGGCCGCAATATTCCATGCGGTCACGAGGTCCTCCATCGGGGCGCGGGTCAGGGGTACAGGAAGTGTCCCAAGCGCCGCCTGGAACCCATCAGGGTCCATCAGGCGCCTGGGGCGGAACCAAATAGGTGACTCAGGTTCCGCCTCCCCGCGGTGGGGAGTAGCGATTGGAAAGTCAAGCCGGAGAAGTGAGTGGTCTGACCATGACAAGGGCGTGATGACTATATCCCCTATACCCAGATCACTCTTCCATTGGCCTGAGACAAAGATGAGATCCAGTGTATGTCCACCCTCGTGGGTGGGGCCTTGAATTAATTGGGTCAGGTCCATGGCCGTCATGGAAGCCATGAACTCCCGAGCTACCTCGGATGATTCACCCGCCGATGGCAGATTAAAGTCCCCCATGACTAAAAGTCTGGGGGTCTCAACTGCCATCATAGCGATCACCTCGAGGAGCTCGGGCAGGGCTGCTGCTACATAGCGGGGAGCCAGGTATACAACCAGCAAGCCCAACTGCCTCCCTAGGCCCCACTTCACACAGAGGGACTCTGGGCTTCGTCTTCCTAGTCGCCATCACTCTAAGACATGGCTTTTACACTCTGACGATGTTAGCAGTTGCTAACGAAAGTTCAGTGAGCAATATATTTTAAAGTTCCAGAGATCATCATATTTTAAAGTTCCAGAGATCATTATTTTGGTTTCTTTTATAACTACACCTGGAACTCACATTTGTAGGACAATTATACATATACGTATATGTATACATATACGTATACATGTGTGTGTTTGTGTGTGCCTGACAGAGAAGGATTATGAGAGACATGATATCTTTCTTTGAATACTTGAGTGGCTATCACAGAGAAGAGGGGGGTGAGTCTCCAAAGCAACTGAGGGCAGGACAAGAAGCAAGAGATGGAAGCAAGAGATCCTGCCTGGAACTAAGGAACTAAATTTCCTGACAGTGAGAACAATTAAACATTGGAACAGCTTATGTTCCAATGTTTGGAACATAACAATTAAACATTGGCACAACAGTTTCCCCGTCATCTGGAGGAAATTGATTATCTAGACCCGCGCCAGTCCGGCTTTCGACCCGGGCATAGCACCGAGACGGCATTGGTCGCGTTGGTGGATGATCTCTGGAGGGCCAGAGATGGGGGTTGCTCCTCCATCCTGGTTCTGTTAGACCTCTCGGCGGCTTTCGATACCATCGACCATGGTATCCTATTGCATCGGCTGGGGGGGTTGGGGGTGGGAGGCACCGTTCTGCGGTGGTTCTCCTCCTACCTCTCTGGCCGATCGCAATTTGTGTTGGCAGGAGAGCAGAGGTCGACCCCGAGACCCCTCACATGTGGGGTGCCTCAGGGGTCAGTCCTCTCGCCTCTCCTGTTCAACACATACATGAAGCCGCTGGGCGAGATCATCCGTGGTTTTGGGGTAGAGTATCATCTCTACGCTGATGATACTCAGCTGTATATATCTACCCCAAACCACCCCAACGATGCCGTAGCGGTGATGTGCCAGTGCCTGGAAGCCGTGCGGATCTGGATGGGAAGTAACGGACTCAGGCTCAACCCGACCAAGACCGAGTGGCTGTGGTTTCCGGCTGCCCGATTCAACCAGCTGACTCCATCGCTGGCCATAGGGGGCGAACATCTTGCCCCTGTGGATGGGGCGCGCAACTTGGGTGTCCTCCTGGATACCCGGCTGTCCATGGAAGATCAAGTGACAGCCGTGGCCAGGAGGGCGTTTTACCAGGTTCGCCTGGTACGCCAGTTGCGCCCCCTATTGGATCGGGACGCCCTTCGCACAGTCACTCATGCTCTCGTGACATCCCGACTGGATTATTGCAACTCTCTCTACATGGGGCTCCCCTTGAGGTGTACCCGGAGGCTTCAGTTGGTCCAGAACGCAGCCGCGCGAGCAATTATGGGCACCTCTAGGTTTGCCCACGTAACACCGCTCTTGCGCGAGCTGCACTGGCTACCTGTCGTCTTCCGGGTGCGCTTCAAGGTGTTAATTACCATCTTCAAAGCGCTCCATGGCTCGGGACCTAGCTACCTGCGGGATCGGATCCTGCCCCATACATCCTCACGGCCGATTCGCTCCCACAGAGAGGGACTTCTCCGGGTGCCGTCCACTAGACTTTGTCAGCGGGCGACGCCCAGGGGAAGGGCCTTCTCTGTGGCGGGCCCAGCCCTCTGGAACGACCTTCCCCCCGATATCAGGACAACCACGGACCTCCGCTCCTTCCGCTTAAAATTAAAGACACACTTTTTTCGCCTGGCCGGCCTTGGGTAGTCTCTTTTTAGGTTAGGGGTTTTAGGGGTATTTTTTGTTTAGTTTATGGGTTTTAGCGCAGGATCAATTTAATCCATTTTTAATTTTGTATTTTGTATTTTGTCTGTGGTCTTATTTGTATTTTAATTGCCTGTGCCCCGCCTCGAGTCCCCTTGGGGAGAGAGAGCGGGATATAAAATTAAATTATTATTATTATTATTATTTATCTTCTGGAGTCATGTGTGCTCCATCATTGGAGATATTTAAGAAAAGATTGGACAACAATTTGTCTGGAATGCAATAAGCGGAAGGGCTTTGACTAGAAGGTCCATTGCAGCTTTATGATTCTGTGATTAACCTTGGTGAATGTTGTTATAACCATTCACTCTGGCCCAGGAATTGTTACTTTCTGCTTTCTCAGCTTGACTTCTTACACCAAATGTGCTTTAGAAATGAATACTCCTTTGATGGCCCCAATGCAGTCTGATGGCACTTAAAGCTTGCCTTGGAAGTTGCATGTGGCCAAGTCACCATTGTTCTAATTTTTACTGATTAATGAACCATAGCTTATTTTAAAAAGTATAAATACATTTTTCTCTCCTCCTTTTATCCATTGAAGCAAGATTATTGATTCATAATAGCATTCTCCTAGGCAGGGAATCATGTCTATTTCATTTTGCTTTTCTATACAGACCATTGTGTTATCTTATCTAGCCTGACTATTTCTGTTACCATTAGCAACAGCCCACTCTACTATTCTTTTGGAACTGTACAGGTTTTTTCTTTTACAATGTCTTTCATGCTAGTAGGAGAGAAAACTACTTTTGACGAGATATTCTTCGTTTCACTGTTTGATTAGTCATGGTGACCCAGCCAGAACTAAACTTAGTTCCTGAATAAAAGGCTTTGGACAGCGTGTAGCCTCATTTTGTTTAGGAATACTTCCTGGCAGAAGAAGCTTATTTTCATGGTGTGAGAAAAATATCCCAGATATAATTTCGTCATACAAAAAAAATGGTCACGTAGACTATGGCAAAAGGAAACAGATACTTTTAATTTCATTAGCGCTAATGGATTCCCATTCAAATGAGAATCAAAATCCAGGTACAGAGATGCACCTTAAATAAGATGACGTATCATATGTGTAATAACTTGGATACAAAAATACAATTGCGTGCACAAAATACAATGTGAAAAGTACATGGAAATTCCCCAAATGTTCTGATAGCATACGTGTTCAGAGGCCCCAAAGGACCTCGCTTTCCCAGAACTTAAACAATAAGATCATTATCGGCTTCCTACAAAACATGTCCTGTTACAAAGGAGGTTTCCAAGCTATTTCTGATCAGGTCACTGTAACCTTCCAAGTTGTGATTTTTCAGAAAAGCTTTTCTAAGCTTTTTCTAAGTAAGCGAGCAATCTATGCTAAGCATATGTTAGGCCCAAAATTGATTTTTAAAGCCTACCCAAAACCATCAAATTTTAGCCCAAATAATCCAAGATTTAATCCTTATTCTCTCACATGGCATGCTGATATTCCTTTTTTTGGAAGCGGGAGAGGAGCTTTCCTATATACAAGATTTCTCTATCTACACTAGGGAACATGGAATGTTAATAATTTAAACCCTAATGTTAAATATTCCTTTGATCCTTACAATTCAAAGTGATGTTTTTAAACTCTCCTCTGTATTTCAGGTTTCTGAGCCACTTTTGTAAATGTATGTCAGAAGCTATTGCAAGGAAGACTGTGGTTTTAATACATACAGCAGTTCTTTTAAATATTAATTGGACTTAATTACCATATTTTTTGCACTATAAGACGCTCCAGAACATAAAAAGCACCTAGCTTTTGGGAGGAAAACAAGAAAAAAAGATCTGCCTTCTGCCTCCCCACATCTATCGGTATGCATCTGGCTCGGGTCCATGCAACAAACAGCAAACATTCTGGTCAGCTTCAGCACACTATTGCAGCCTGATTTAGCAGGAGCAGCTGATTGACGGTTGGATTGGCCTTCTGGAATATCACCAATCAGCTGTTCCAGGCTGTGGGTATCTCTACCACCTATCGCTGCCTCTGGATGTCCTGTTTTTGGCCTCTGTGTGCCCCATTTTTGGCCTCTGCATGCCCCATTTTTGGCCTCTGCATGTCCCGTTTTTGGCCCGTTGCAGGCACAGATTGCTGCCACCCATGGTGACTGGCAGTGGTGACGGGTAGCAATGGGCAGTGACAATAGGTGGCAATTGGCAGCAGTGGCGATCCCCGACACCTGGAATGGGCCGAAAACAGGACATGCAGAGACCGAAAACAAGGCATGCAGAGGCTGAAAATAAGGTACATGGAGGTCAAAAATGGGGCATGTGGAGCTGAAAATGGGGCACTCGGAGGTGGGGGCTGGAGGGTGGGCAGAACTTTGACATTTTCACCCACTTTTGGGGGAGAAGTGCATCTTATAGACTGAAAATATGGTATGTTCCTTTAATCATGAGCTAGCATTATTATTATGGAAATTAAACTCTCTCTCTATTTGGAGATTCCAGTGCATAATTAGCAGACTCGCTGACAGTTCACAAAATGTTTGTGTAAGCACCTACAGGAATTTTATCCTTTTTGGAGGTTAATTCTGCAGCATGACTGTGTGAATTTTAAAAGAAGCACTTAGGTAAATAAATATGGCTACTTAAACACTCTTCATTGGAATCTAAATGATGTCCATTCAATATTTTTCAGTCTCACTAATCCAAGCCCCAAGTTTGACTGTAGCAAAGAAGGCTGCCATATACATCATGAGTCCATTGCCTATTTAGACTCAGATTCACTGTTTGGAGGCCTTAAATACTATTTCACAGGTATCTAGAGTAACATTAAAATACTCTAAAACTTGGGACTTCCGGTGACATCACTTTGTAGCAGGTCAGTGTCAGATAGCACTCAGCTTTTCTCTGGCTACGAATGGCTTTTAATCGCCAGCGCTGACCACGAGAGGGTCAGCGAAGGTGTGGTGAGCTGAGGCGCGTGAGGAACCGGCAACTCCCATGTGCTGATAAGCAGATCCATTGGTCCGAGTGGCCGGAGAGAGGGCGCCGTTAATGGCTGCCCCTGAACTGTGACTAAGCCTTTTTTGGAAGGGAAGTCTATATTGCAACAAGCAGCAGAGTGCATTGGATTTACTGACGCTGAACTTGCCAACTCAGTGTGCCTTAAACCACGTGAAGAGTAGCTGAAAAAGGAAGGCTAACTTGGGTCGGATAGTAACTTGTAGGAGATTTGGGACTGGCTGTTTCTTCTCCTTTGCCTCCTGTCATCCCACTCGGCAGGTGATCGTCCCTCTGGTAATTGACTATTTAACCCTTCGTTGGTTTATTTCAGCTCTCGGGATTGCCCTATTTCTTCTTTTGCTTTATACTTCTTCTGGCTTAGGTGTATCAGGGATTTTGAACTAGTAACACTGTGCCTTCAATTATAGCAATAGTTAAGGTTAATAGAATGAATTTAGCTATATAAGATGGTGATTATTGTTTATTAATTGATCAATATTAGTAAAACCAGGGATTATTATTTACCAATTGATTTACTATTTGATAATTAATATCTATCCCTCATTGATAAAAGAATTAACGAAGATTGACCAATAAGGATAACAACAACAAAAATAATCCGATATTGATATAATAATAATTCAATTTGATCTGATTTGACTAATTAACAATTAATTAATTTTTATATATTTATACAGTGGGAAGGGATAATAGACGCAGTTTAATTGACTTGTTTGGAAGGCGGATATTGTATGCCAAGCTGGGGGAAGTTTTGGCATTATATATAACCACTAGTAAACATGTCTAGTACAATGATAACCACAACCACCAAGGCAGGGAAGAGGATTGTCCCGCTTTCAGTGGGGGGGGCCCTCAACCCCACCATCCCCAACAGCAACGAAGACTACGGATGACCAGTCCTCTGTAGGAAAGGCCCCCTCTCTCTCAAGCCTGCAAGGGATGCTCCAAGCCATGCAGGAGATTATGGTAAAAAATCAAGAACATATATGACCTGACTTTTATCCTTCCCTCCTCCTCCCCTCCCCCCCCTGGCTTTAGCTGACAAATGCCCCCTATTTATTTATCTATTTATTTATTTATTTAAAACATCTCCTCTCTGAACTGGTTTTATCTTGCTATAAATATCTAGGCGATTTTCCTCCCTTTACCTTTATGGCCATTATGGGTCCCTTGTAAATATTCACCACCCAGCTGTACTCAAGGACGGATCTCCTCTCCCTGCGGGAGGTTCCCCTCTCGCAGGTTTGGCCCCCGGGTTTATCAAGGGCCCACCTCTATGAGGGATGGATTAATCCAGAGAGGTGGGCGAAGCGCAGACTTAGGGGGTTTTTAAACAAATTTTTAATTAGGCTTTTAAGGGGTTCTGGGGAGGGGGGAGGGTTCATTCAGTCAGAGAGGGGCCAAGATACAGGGCCGGCCGGCGGAAGTAGGATAAAGGAGGGGTCCACTAGGGAGGGGGGATCGGGGGTCATCTCTGTTGAGGGCCGCCCCATTCGATTGGTCTTGGGAAGGGGCAGGGGCGGCGGGAGACAGGATGTCCATCATGGGTTGGGGGCTCGTGGTCGCTGGTTACGAGCGGTCGCTTGCCCCAACTCCCTGTACTCCGCTCGTGGGCTAGGCGGTCAGGGACTACAGAGCCGGGGTCCCAGGCTGATGTTCTGCAACGCCAGGTCCGTGGTGAATAAATCCCCCCTCATAAATGACCTTGTGTCAGAGGGGGACCCGGACCTGGTGGGAATTATGGAGACCTGGTTGGGCCCCGAGGGGGGTTTACCCCTCGTGGAAATGTGCCCACCAGGCTACCGTGCATTTCATCAGCCCAGGGCCCTCGGCAGGGGTGGGGGGGTGGCGGTTATTGTTAAGGAAAGTCTGGAGCCGAAGGAGACCACTGTGCCTCAGACGACCGGCTGTGAGTCCCTCTTCGTGAAATGGGGCCTAGGGAGGCAGTTGGGCTTGCTAGTTGTATACCTGGCTCCCCGCTATGTAACAGCAGCCCTGCCCGAGCTACTCGAGGTGATCGCCGCGATGGCGGTTGAGACCCCCAGACTTGTAGTCATGGGGGACTTCAACCTGCCGTCGGCGGGCGAAACATCCGAGGTGGCTCGGGAGTTCATGGCTTCCATGACGGCCATGGACCTGACCCAAGTAGTTCAGGGCCCCACTCACGAGGGAGGACACACGCTGGATCTGATTTTTGTCTCTGGACACTGGATTAGTGATCTCGGAACAGGGGATTTAGTCATCTTACCCTTGTCATGGACAGATCACTCTCTCCTTCGGATAGACTTTCCAACCGTCACACCCCACCACGGGGAGGCGGAACCTGAGACACCAAGTTGGTTCCACCCCAGGCGCCTGATGGACCCGGAAAGGTCACAGAGGGAGCTTGGGCCAGTACCTGTATCCCTGTCCCGCGGCTCGACTGAGGACCTAGTGGCCGCGTGGTATAGTGCGGCCACGGGGGCCTTGGACCGAGTCGCGCCCTTGCGGCCTCTCATGCGGCGTCGAGTCACCCAGGCTCCTTGGTTCACCGAGGAGCTTCGGGAGATGAAACGCCGCAAGAGACGCCTAGAGAGTAGGTGGAGATCTTCTCGATCCGAAGCTGACCGAACACTAGTGAGAGACCATATTAGGACTTACTTAGTGGCGCTAAGAGTGGCCAAACGTGAGTATTGTGCCACTCTTATCGCGTCCGCGGAAAACCGCCCTGCCGCCCTGTTTGGGGTGACCCGCTCCCTCCTTCATCTGAGGCCGCGGGAAGCCCCTCTGCAGGGTCGAGCAGAGGAATTTGGAGTATTCCTGCAGGACAAAATCACTCAGATTCGGAACGAGTTGCCCTCCACTTGTGGTCCAGTCGAGGCGTCCAGCGCAGGTCTTGAGATTACATCTTGGGAGGAGTTTGACTTTGTTACTACCGAGGATATGGACAGGTTGCGGAGGAACCTTAGAGCCACCACATGTTTATTGGACCCGTGTCCCTCCTGGCTTGTACTGGCATCCTGGGAGGTGACACGAGGCTGGCTCCAGGGCATTGTGAATTCATCTCTGAGTGAGGGGTACTTGCCCACCGTTTTGAAAGAGGCGGTGGTGAGGCCCCTCCTCAAGAAACCATCCCTGGACCCAGCTTTATTAGAGAACTATCGTCCCGTCTCCAACCTTCACTTTTTAGTGAAGGTTGTTGAGAGTGTGGTGGCTCAACAGTTTCCCCGACATCTGGAGGAAGTTGATTATCTAGACCCGCGCCAGTCCGGCTTCCGGCCCGGTCACAGCACCGAAACGGCATTGGTCGCGTTGGTAGATGATCTCTGGAGGGCACGGGATAGAGGTTGTTCCTCTATCCTTGTCCTATTAGACCTCTCAGCGGCTTTTGATACCATCGACCATGGTATCTTATTGCACCGATTGGGGGGGTTGGGGCTGAGAGGCACCGTTCTACGGTGGTTCTCGTCTTACCTCTCTGGTTGGTCGCAATGGGTGTTGGCAGGAGGGCAGAGGTCGTCCCCGAGGCCACTCACATGTGGGGTCCCTCAGGGGTCGGTCCTCTCGCCACTCCTGTTTAACACTTACATGAAGCCGCTGGGCGAGATCATCCGTGGTTTTGGGGTGGAATACCATCTGTACGCTGATGACACTCAGTTGTACATATCCACCCCAAACCACCCCAACGATGCCGTCGAGGTGCTGTCCCGGTGTCTGGAGGCCGTACGGATCTGGATGGGTAGTAACAAACTCAAGCTCAACCCGTCCAAGACCGAGTGGCTGTGGTTTCCGGCACCCCGGTTCAGCCAGATAAGTCCAACACTGGCCATTGGGGGCGAACAACTGACCCCCGTGGAGAGGGCGCGCAACTTGGGCGTCCTCCTGGATTCGCGGCTGTCCATGGAGGACCATGTGACGGCCGTGGCCAGGGGGCGTTCTATCAGGTACGCCTGATACGCCAATTGCGCCCCTTACTGGACCGGGGAGCCCTTCGCACAGTCACTCAAGCGCTTGTGACATCCCGGCTGGATTACTGTAACGCTCTCTACATGGGGCTCCCCTTGAGGTGCACTCGAAAGCTACAGTTAGTACAGAATGCGGCCGCGCGGGTGATTATGGGTGCCTCAAGGCAAACCCACGTAACACCTCTCCTGCGCGAGCTGCACTGGCTGCCTGTGGCCTTTCGAGTGCGCTTCAAGGTGTTGACGACCATCTTTAAATCGCTCCATGGCTCGGGGCCTAGCTATATACGAGACCGTCTCCTGCCCCATACATCTCTTCGTCCGATCCGCTCCCACAGAGAGGGTCTTCTCCGGGTGCCGTCAGCGGGGCAATGCCGGCTGGCGACACCCAGGGGAAGGGCCTTCTCTGTGGCAGGCCCGGCCCTCTGGAACGACCTACCCCCCGACCTTCGCACTATCTCGGACCTCCGCCTCTTCCGCCAACGTCTTAAGACGTATCTATTCCAACAAGCCGGCCTAGGATAGCCCCTACTTCTGACTTTTAAATTTAAAATTAATTTGGTATGGTTTTAAAATGGGTTTTTAGCACGGGTCTAATAATTTAATATATTTTAATCGATTTTGTATTTTGTGGTTTTAATAATGCCTGTGCGCCGCCCTGGGTCCTAACAAGGAGAAGGGCGGGGTATAAATTTAATAAAATAAATAAAAAATATATCAAAAACGATTGAAGATCTTATAGTGAATATGAAAGAAGAGATGGGTGCGGTAAGGGGAGACATTAAAGAACTTAATGAAAGACTAGAGGAAGCATGAAGGAAGACTGCAAGTTATGGAGACTAGAATGGATAGATGCGAAGGAAGGTTGGATGGTCAGGAAAGGGAACGATTACTTGTAAACAGAGCCATTGAAGAGGAAATCATGTTTCCTAGAAAGATCCTCCTTCTTTTTAAAGGGTGCAAGATGTGATAGAGGAAAAGGGAGAAGATCTGAAAGCAATCGTGGGAGATATTATTTCTGAAATCCTGGACAAAAAGTCTCTGGTTCTTGGTGACATTGATGAAGTATTCCGGGTTTTTACTAATTATGCAAAGAGGTATAACCACCCACAGGAAATCAATATTAGGTTTAGTAAGAAAGCAGTGCGGGAGGAGGCTTATAAAAAATCCTGGAACCAAACAGTAGTATTTAGGGGAAACAGATTGGTATCTTGAGACAAGTTCCAAGATGGGTAAGGGAAATTCAAAGGAAATATCACCTCTTGACTTTACAATTTGGTACCGGTGGCTACTTCCGGAGGGCCTTTTGTTTACATGGAATGATAGGAAGGTCAAAATAGAAAACTTGCCAGATGCCCAGAAATCCTATGAGCACCACTTTAGGACAGTGGAAGTGGAACTGGAACTAGAGGAAGAGGAAAAGGGTGGAAGTCTAGAAGAATCGCAGGAAGAAGTAGGGCCAGGGGGCCAAGAGGAGAGTAAAGAGAGAGAGAGGATCTCGGAGGAAACGGGGGGGGGGGGGGCAGAGAGTTGTCCCCAAGGAAAACCAGACAGGCCAAGAAGAAGGTCTTAGGGGTATAAAAAGGGAAAGGGACATAGGTGGCGATGGGAGAAGAGCTATATCTTATTTCATTAAATGTTAATGGTTTAAATATTCCATCTAAAAGACGGAAAATACTGAATAAATTAAGGAAATTGGACTATGATGTATAGTGTGTCTTCAAGAGACCCATATAAAAAGGAATAATTTGAAATTATTACTGTACCCAAGACTTGGGAAGATGTATTGCTTGTCTGCTGATCAAAAAAGAAAGGGAGTAGTGGTATATGTGAAGGATTATTTAAAATCTAAGGAGATTTTCAAAGACGAGGAGGGATGAGTGCTGTCAATAGAATTAGAGATTGGACAATTGAAATGTGCATTACTTGTTATATGCCCCAAACGGGAACCAAAAGTCTTTTTATGGAAATATATATAAAAAACCTGATCGAATTAAACTATGACCATATTTGCCTGCTTGGAGACCTTAATGCTATTTCGGATAGTAATATGGATTATACACCTGGGAGACGATTGACTGGGTGAGCGAGAAAGAAAAATAGTAGGTGATTGCCAAATGAGTGGGCTAGAATGAAAGATGAGTTGGGCCTTCAGGATATCTGGAGGGAGAGGCATCCAGAAGAAAGACAATATACATTCTTCTCCCCTAGACATAATTCATGCTCATGTATCGAGATGGCCTGGATGACACAGGAACTAGGAGAGCAAGTTTCTGGACTGGAGATAGGGGTTAATGATTGAGCGGATCATAGCCCTCTATTAATAATATGGAAGAGATTGAAGAAAAAGATAAGATGGAAGATGGATATGAGGGTCCTAAAAGATGAAGATTTTGTGGATTGGATCAAGAGAGAAATTGAACTTTTTTTCAAAGAAAACAAGAAAGAAGATACAAACCTATAAAATAATTGGGATACTTTTAAAGCAGTGGTTAGGGGGCTAGTGATTAAAAAGATGATAAGGAAAAAGAGGTTAGAAAAGAAGGAATGCTCAAAACTACTAGATGATTTAGAGCAAGTGGAAAAAAGATTACAGGAAAACCCAAAGGATTTGACATTAGTAGAGGAAAATAAGTTGATTCACCACAAGATTAATTTAGTGGATCAAGAAGAGATTGCTGAAAAGATCAAGTGGGCAAAGCAAGGATTTTTCAAAACTGCTAATAAACCAGGAAGATGGCTAACTTATAGAATTAAGAAGTTAAAGGAAAGGAGTAAAATATGTGGACTGAAAGATAGCAATGAAGGGTGGGTAATTGATAGGAAAGGTAAGAGGAAGATCATACAGGATTTTTTCTCAGAACTATATAAGGGGGAAGATGGGGGGAGCAAGAAACTGAACAGTATATAGGAAGGTTAGGTCTCCCCAAATTATTGGAGGAGGTAAGGCAAATTTTTAATAAAGAAATCACAGAAAGTGAAGTTCAGGTAGCAATTGAAAAGCAGAAAACTGGGGAAATCCCTGGCACAGATGGGCTACCCACGGAATTTTATAAAAAAAACCTTAGACATGGTAGCAAAATATATGACAGAGGTCTTTAATGGAGTCCTCCTTGAAGGCCGGATTCCACCTTCCTGGACAGAGGCTTATATTTCCTTGATACCTAAGGAAGGAACAGATTTATCACTGATCAGAAACTACAGGCCTATATCTCTTCTGAATACTGACTATAAGATCTTTACCTCTATTCTGGCAGGGAGAATGAAAGAGTTCCTGGATCAGTACATCCACAGTGATCAAAATGGGTTTCTCCCACATAGACAAATAAGAGATAATTTGAGGATGATTATTAACGCCTTGGAGTATTATGAGGCCCATTCGGATAAAGAAGCGGTATTTATCTTTATTGATGCCCAAAAGGCATTTTATAGAGTCAACTGGAAATTTATGTTTGCCCTGTTGGAAAAGATGGAATTTGGGGATAATTTTATGCGGGCGATAAGATCTATTTATAATACACAAACAGCCAGAATTCTAATTAATGGAGAGGAAACAGAACAGATTGAGATTAAAAAGGGAACAAGACAAGGATGTCCACTATCTCCAATCCTATTTATATTTACATTGGAGCCTCTTCTCCGGGAAATTAGGAGTAATCAGGAGATAAAGGGACTGAAAATTAGAGCGGAAAAGTATAAAATCCAGGCCTTCGCCAATGATTTAGCCTTCATCTTAGAAGACCCCTTAGAATCAGGAAATGAATTAATTCAGAAAATAGAGAAATACGGTAGAGTTTCAGGTTTCATAATTAATAAGGATAAGACAAAGATAATAGTAAAAAACAGGGTATTGAATCAACGAAATGAATTAGAAAAAAATTGGGCCTACAAATTTTAAAAAAGATAAAATATTTAGGTATCTGGCTAACTTCTAAATGTACTTCAATTAAGGCAGACAATCATCTAAAACTACTGACTCAAATGAAATCAGACTTAGAAAAGTTGGAAAACCTACAACGCCCCCTACTTGGTAGGATAGCGATAATTAAAACCTATGTTCTCCCAAAAGCCGGCCTAGCATAACCCCCGTTTGTTGACTTTTAAATGTGGATAAATTTTAAATTCTTAGGGTTTTACAATGGGTTTTAGCACGGGATACAATTTAATAGTTTTTTAATAATATATTTTTGTATTTTGTATGGTTTTTAATATTGCCTGTGCGCCGCCCTGGGTCCTTGTAAATTTAATGAAATTTTTTTTTTTTTTTAAATGGATTTATCTATTTCAGACTGCCCCGGTGAGATTAGATAATAGCTTCTTCAAATTATTAGACAAATATGTGAGAAAATTTATTTGGCAGAAGAAGAAAGCTAGAATTAAATTGAAAATGCTTCAAGAATCGCCAGCCAGAGGAGGATTTCGGTTGCCAAGATGGGAGTTATATCACCAGGCAGCAAACTTGATTTGGGTTAAAGATTGAATACTGTTGAGAAGGAAGCGGGTACTCACATTAGAAGGCCACGATTTAGGGTAAGAGTGGCATCATTTTATGTGGAGAGAGAGGGGGCAAAACTGTAGGCACTTTAAGAACCACTATCTTAGGAAAACTATTGGAAACATGGGAAAGAGTCAAGTTTAAGTATTATTCAATGGTTCCCACTTGGGTTGCTCCATTAAAGGCCGTAACATACTCAACATTATATAATAATAATAATAATAATATTTATTTTATATACCGCGTCCTCTCCCCAGGGGGACTCGGAGCGGTGCACAGGGAAAAATTAAAACATTATAAAACATACATACAAGAATAAATACAATAGAATAAAAACGAATTAAATTTAATTGTCCCTGCACTAAAATCCCCATATTAAAACTAGCATTCCCTAACGCCCTAAAGGTAGAGACTAACCTAGGCCGGCCAAGCAGAAAAAGTATGTTTTTAATTTCTGACGGAAGGAGCGGAGGTCCGTGGTTGTTCTAATGTCGGGGAGAAGGTCGTTCCAGAGGGCTGGGCCTGCCACAGAGAAGGCCCTTCCCCTGGGCGTCGCCCGCTGACAAAGTCTAGTGGACGGCACCCGGAGAAGTCCCTCTCTGTGGGAGCGAATCGGCCAGGAGGATGTGTGGGGCAGGATCCGATCCTGCAGATAGCTAGGTCCCGTGCCATGGAGCGCTTTAAAGATGACAACTAGCACCTTGAAGCGCACCCGAAAGACGACAGGCAGCCAGTGCAGTTCGCGCAAGAGAGGTGTTATATGGGTGAACCTAGAGGTCCCCATTATTGCTCGCGCGGCTGCATTCTGGACCAGCTGAAGTCTTCGGGTGCACCTCAGGGGGAGCCCCATGTAGAGAGAGTTACAATAGTCCAGTCGGGATGTCACGAGGGCATGAGTGACTGTGCAAAGGGCATCCCGATCCAATAGGGGGCGCAACTGGCGTACCAGGCGAACCTGGTAAAACGCCCTCCTGGCTATGGCTGTCACTTGATCTTCCATGGACAGCCGGGTATCCAGGAGGAGACCCAAGTTGCGCGCCCCATCCACAGGGATAAGATGTTCGCCCCCTATGGCCAGTGATGGAGTCAACTGGTTGAATCGGGCGGCCGGAAACCACAGCCACTCGGTCTTGGATGGGTTGAGTCTGAGTCTGTTACTTCCCATCCAGGCCCGCACGGCTTCCAGGCACTGGCACATCACCGCTACGGCATCATTGGGGTGGTTTGGGGTAGATATATACAACTGCGTGTCGTCAGCGTAGAGGTGGTACTCTACCCCAAAACCACCCAGCGGCTTCATATATGTGTTGAACAGGAGAGGCGAGAGGACCGACCCCTGAGGCACCCCACGTGAGGGGTCTCAAGGTCGACCTCTGCTCTCCTGCCAACACAAATTGCGATCGACCGGAGAGGTAGGAGGAGAACCACCGTAAAACGGTGCCTCCCACCCCCAACCCCCCCAGTCGATGCAATAGGATACCATGGTCGATGGTATCGAAAGCCGCTGAGAGGTCTAATAGGACCAGGATGGAGGAACAACCCCCATCTCTGGCACTCCAGAGATCATTTACCAACGCGACCAATGCCGTCTCGGTGCTATGCCCGGGCTGGAAGCCGGACTGGCGCGGGTCCAGATAATCAACTTCCTCCAGGTGACGGGGAAACTGTTGTGCCACCACACTCTCAACAACCTTCGCCAGGAAGGAAAGGTTGGAGACGGGACGATAGTTGACTAATAAAGCTGGGTCCAGAGAGGGCTTCTTCAGGAGGGGCCTCACCATGGCCTCTTTAAGGGAGGCAGGCAAGAAACCCTCACTCAGAGAAGCGTTGACAACCTCCTGGAGCCAGCCTCGTGTCACCTCCCAGGATGCCAGTACAAGCCAGGAAGGACACGGGTCCAATAAACGTGGTGGCTCGCAGTCGCCTACGTAACCAGTCCATATCCTCGAAGTAACAGAGTCAAACTCCTCCCAACCAAGACCCGCCTCGTGCAATCCCACTGGGCCATCGATGGAGACTAGCTCGTTCTGAATCTGAGCGATTTTCTCCTGCAGATAAATCCCAAATTCCTCTGCTCTACCCTGTAATGTTGTAGGAGGGAGCGGGTCACCCTAAACAGGGCGGCAGGGCGGTTATCTGCGGATGCTATGAGAGTGGCACAGTGATGGCGTTTGGCCACTCTCAGCGCCACAATGTAAGTCCGTAAATGGGCTCTTACCTGTGTCCGGTCAGATTCAGATCGAGTAGACCTCCATCTTCTCTCTAGGCATCTCTTGTGGCATTTCATCACCCTTAGCTCCTCGGTGAACCAAGGAGCCAGGGTGGCTCGCCGCCGCAAGAGAGGCCGCAAGGGCGCGACCCGATCCAAGGCTCCCGTGGCCGCAATATTCCATGCGGCCACGAGGTCCTCCATCGGGGCGTGGGTCAGGGGTACAGGAAGTGGCCCAAGCGCCGCCTGGAACCCATCGGGGTCCATCAGGCGCCTGGGGCGGAACCAAATAGATGACTCAGGTTCCGCCTCCCCGGGGTGGGGGGTAGCGGTTGGAAAGTCGAGCCGGAGAAGTGAGTGGTCTGACCATGACAAGGGCGTGATGACTATATCCCCTATACCCAGATCACTCTTCCATTGGCCTGAGACAAAGATGAGATCCGGTGTATGTCCACCCTCGTGGGTGGGGCCTTGAATTAATTGGGTCAGGTCCATGGCCGTCATGGAAGCCATGAACTCCCGAGCTACCCCGGATGATTCGCCCGCCGATGGCAGATTAAAGTCCCCCATGACTAAAAGTCTGGGGGTCTCAACTGCCATCGTAGCGATCACCTCGAGGAGCTCGGGCAGGGCTGCTGTTACATAGCGGGGAGCCAGGTATACAACCAGCAAGCCCAACTGCCTCCCTAGGCCCCACTTCACACAGAGGGACTCACAACCGGTAGTCTGTGGCACAACGGTCTCTCTCGGCTCCAGACCTTCCCTAATAATAACCGCTACCCCACCACCCCTGCCTAGGGCCCGGGGCTGATGAAAAGTGCGGTAACCTTAATAATAAAACACCACTGGCTTACCAGGACCTTCTAAACCAGTGATGGCAAATCTTTTTTGGCTCACGTGCCAAAAGCAAGGGTAGTGCAGGGAGGGGGATCATGCGCCGATGTGCCACACATGTGCACGCTTTCCCCCTCTAGTTTGCTCGTAGGGTCATTTTTCAGTGAAGCCTCCGGAGGGTGAAAAACAGTCTCAAAAGAAGGTCAAAGTCGCTGGACGTGCATGCTGGAGCTGACAGGGTAACGCCTCACGTGCCCTAACAAATGGCTCCACGTGCCACCTGTGGCACCCGTGCCATAGGTTCGCCATCAAGGTTCTAGACCCTCTAGGGAAACTAAAAACGCAAGAGGATATGTCTAAGGCAGGCATAGGGATAGATTGGTGGACTTATGCTCAAATAAAATCCAAAACCAGAAGAGATAAAGAGAAGGAAGGAATATATAGAACAACACAGGAATTGGATAAAATTTTATTGGGATTAGAAAAGAAACTATTGTACAGATGTTATCAGTTTTTGATACAAGGATGGATTGATGAGGAGGTAATTAAGGACTCCATGATCACCTGGGGAAAGAATCTCGGGTCCTCTCCCGACCTGGATAAGTGGGATGAGATTTGGACCAAAAATATGAAGCTCACACTGGCAACCTCCTATAAGGAAAATATTTATAAAATGGTCTACCGCTGGCACCTTCCACTGGCAAGGATTGCCAAAATGTACGCAGGAACATCCCCAGAGTGTTGGAAATGTGGAAATAAAAAAGGGACTTATTATCACCAATGGTGGACTTGCCCCCAAGCAGGCAAATATTGGTCAAAGATTAGGAAATCGATCATAGAGATTACAGGTTATGCAGTTGAGATGAAACCAGAGGTGTTTTAAACAAGGACAAATGGTATCTGACCCTCCACATTATTACAGCAGCTAGAATACTTTTTGCACAGGAATGGAAAAATGAGTTGCTACCCTCAGAAAGTAAATTGATCTGGAAAATCACAGAATGCGGGGAAGCAGACCATCTAACGAAAATACTCAGGAACCAGAAGGATACAGATTACTACAACTATTGGAATCTATGGTACAATTAGATGAAACACAGAAAAGGAAACCCAAAATAGTCCTAATTATTCTCTGGAAGTTATCGGTTTAATGAATGTATATTCAGACATGCTTGTTGCAATATATTGTTTGTGTATGTGTAATGGAAAATCTGTCTTTTTTAAAAAAAATTGTAAATAAACTTACATTTTTTTAAAAAAACCTAAAACTTGTGTGCAAGATGTGTAAGAAACTAATCAAGGAGAGAGCACCCTAGAACTAAGGAGAAATTACCTAATAGTGAGTAATTAACCAGCTTGGCTTTAGAAATTATGGGTGCTCCATCACTGGAGGCTTTCAAGAAGAGACTGGTTAGCCACTTGTCTGAAATTGTATAGGGCAGTGATGATGAATATTTTAGAGACCAAGTGCCCAAATGTGCAATGCAGGCACAGAATTATGTCCTTTTTCAATGAGAGCCACCAAAACTGCCTTTTGACCAGGTGTAAAGTCTTCACAAAGCCAAAGTGCCTAGCAGCTTTTGAATCAAGGGCCCGTTGCAACACAGTCCCCCTAAAACTGGTGGGTACCTATAGTTTAGCACCAATCTATTCCAGGCCACCTCGCATGGTGCACTCCTTTGTGTGGGACAAAAACCAACCATCATTTTTCAGCACCCATTTCAAATCCTCGCATGTCATTGGGGAGGGCACAATTCGACTTTGTCTGGGCTCTAGTAACCACTGGGACAGATAGTTGCTTAGAAGGGATTACAGGATGGATCACTTCTGTCCTAGCACTATTGTACTAGGGAAATCTAGAAAAAATGTCTGCCATAAAGTTCTTTCCCCCAGGAATGTACCGCAAAGAGAAGTTAAAATGGTTAAAGTATTGCACCCAACGAATTTGCTTGAGTGACAGTTTTCAGGGAGTTGTTTGGGGCTTCCAGGTTTTTATGGTCAGTCCACACCTTAAAATAGTGCTCTGCCCCTTCAAGAAAATGTCTCGAAGTTAATAGGGCCCATCAGACCACAAATGCTTCTTTGTCCCAAATTGCCCATCTCCTCTCAGTTTCTGTTAATTTCCTGGAGGTGTACGCGCAGGGCTGTAAGGCCCCTTTGGCATTAGTCTGCAAGAGCACAGCACCCACAGACACATCACTGGCATCAGCCTGGACCACAAATGGGACATCTGTGCTGGGATGTTTAAGTACGGGTTCAGCTGCAAATAGCCGCTTGAATTTCTCAAAGGCTGTTTGACATTTCATCATCCACTCAAAGGGATAGCCAGGCTTGGCCTTGGCCTTGGCCTCCCCCTTAGTCTTCAGAAGGTTGGTAATTGGTAATGCAATCTTAGTGAATGAGGGGATGAGTTGTTTTTAAAAGTTTGCAAAACCCAGGAAACTTTGCAACTGCTTTCTGGTGTGGGGAGGCACCATCTCCAGGACTGCCTGCACTTTCTCAGGGTCCATCTCTATCTCCTCATGTGATATACAGTAACCCAAATAGTCATTTTTTTTCTGGTGAAATTCAAACTTAGACAGTTGGCATACAGCTCAGCAGCCCTGAGTTCGTTCAGGACTGCCCGCACTAACTTCACATGTTCCTCAATAGTTTCAGTGTATATAAGAAGATCATCTAACTAAACCAGTACCTCCTTGCAAATGCGCTCATGCAGCACCTCATTGATCAATTGCATGAATGCAGCAGGTGCTTTCTGTAATCCAAACAGGAGCACCCTGAACTGGAAGCCAGGCCCACCCAATCAACACCTAACCACACTCACCCAGTCATTAGGCAAATCAAACTATAGTCTGCCCCCCCCCCCCAACAGTCTCAGGGGACTGTGAATTGGCCCCCTGTTTAAAAAGTTTGAGGAATCCTAGCACAGACACGGAGACTCATCCTTTTCATAAAACAGCATTCGGGCAGCCACCCACAACCTAGCTGGTTTGATGAAGCTCTGCTTTAGATTCTTGTCACTAAAGGCCTGTTAGGTCTCATGGAGTCATAAAGTAGATTTTTGGCTTAGGGAGTTTTGACCCAGGGAGGATTTCTATGCTTTAGTCTGTGAGGCAATGGGGTGGGAGCATGTCTGAGCCCCGCTTACTGAATGCCTCCCTGAGATCCCATTATTCCTTTGGGATTTTCTCCTCTCCATCTGGGTACTCGCTCACTGCAGCTCGCAGCTCCCTTGCAACCTTGGCTCTGGGTGGGGTTTTGCCTCCCACTCTTCCCAGCTGTGTGGATCAGATCCTTAAAAGCCCCTTCCTCCTATTCACATGAGGGTTCCATTTTCAGAGCCAGGTTAATCCGAGCAAGAAGGGCCTCTCCATTTTGGGGGCTACAATGAAACTCAATGTCGCTCTGTGATCCCTCATCCACAGTTCCACCAGTTTGGTTACAAATTGAGCTACCCTTCCCCTCAGCCATTGACCCATCCAGCTGGCAAAACGCAATGGGCACCCTCAGTGTTCTAAGTCCCAGTTTCTCTACCACCTTGAGGCTAATCACTGAGGTACACTCTGAGTCCAAAAGGGCTAGCATCTTCCCCTGGACACCCGATGAAGGCACCCGTAGTTCCATTGGGATTGTCATGGGGGCCACATGTTGACTTACCAAGGGGTTGGAGTTGGTCTCACTCTCCTCTGGTGGGATCGGAGTACTTAGCTCCTCCTGGGTAAGAGGGGAAAGCTCAATGACCTCTGCCCCCTTCAGCACTATCTTGTAGTGCTTTGCTGGCTGGTGCTCCTAATAAAGGAATCATTAACTTCAGAGGGTTTGTCATGTTTGGGGAGCTGGGTCAGAACCGCCTGCAGAGCACCATCATAAACTGGTCATTATGTTTTAGCTGGGGGGGGGGCATTGTCATCATGAAGAGTGTCCATCCAGTCTGCTGCAACCTCTTTCAGGGCCATGGTGACACATTTCACTTTAACCACCTCTGATGGGATATTCTCTTATATTCCTGCATGTGATTCCAGACTTGAGCTAGAAAGAATCCCAGAGCTTTGAGATCACTTCTGTATTTTACTTTGAAGGAAGAAATTTTGTGAATTTGGCACGCTGGGTATGGTTCCCCCCATTGGGGGGGCTTGGCTGCAGCAGTGGCTTTTGCTGGGACAGCAATTGCCAAAGCTCTGCCCTGAGGGGCAACAAAAGCCACCGCTGGGGTTGCAGAGATGGCAGTTCTCCCTGCTGCCTTGCCAGCCTCTTCATGTGTAGGCAGGGCATGCTTCTGTGCGAGGGCCCCCCAAGCTCTCCGACTCTTGAGCGCTTCAGAAGTTGCAAGGCATGGGTCAGTAGTAAATCCTCTTTGTCAGATTCTGGCAGGGCATAAACTCCAAAATGTTCTCTGGTGAGAGTCACCCTGGAGGGGTGCACCTTAAGGTCTGCCAGCAACTATGTGGCTTGGTCTAGATTCTCCTTGAGTTGCAGATTCTCTCCCTAGCTACACAGTTGCTGTGAAGAGACGGAATGGCTGGAAGAGCTTTCCAGCCATTCTGTCTCTTCACGGCAACTGTGTAGCTAGGGAGAGGTTGACCCCAGGGCTCTGGACTCTTCCGAGTCGCTCCTGTTGGTTGACATTGTGTGGTCAGCCCCCTCGGTAGACTGAGATCTCTGAGTTGGCCAATAAAGCAGATCTTGCCTAATGTCAGCCCTTTCTACATTCAAAACCCCAAAAAAGAAAATCCCCAAATCCATTGAGATAGAGAAGAGGTTCTTTTACTGAGTTTGAATTGATAGCAGTGAAAGCAAGGCAAGATCTGATTCAAAATGCATACAAGTTACAGATTGAAATTTTCCCAAATCCCTTCCCCCAGGGTCCCTTGCTGAGTGTCCAATCAATGTCCAGTATGATGTTGTGTGAAGCTAATCTTCAAGTATTTCTCCCATCTGGAGTCCTAGGACAGTTGGCCTTGACAGGGTTAAACAATTCCAATCAGCAGCACAGTAATTCTTGAGAGCAAACCTTCATTTTAGTTCACATGGGACTTTACCTCACCAGCTCACTTCCCCAACCCAAATGCCACCCCACCCCTTGTGGAGGCCCCCAAAACAAACCTAAATAGTCAAATCATTGCATGTTATTTTGGAAAAATATTTTGCAAGTGGGGAATATGACAAGTACAAAAATTATTACTAGGAAAGTAAGAAAACTGTCCCAAACCCTACATCTACAACTGCATCACCATCACACCAGTGCTCAATAGAGAATATCTTGGGACAGGAGAAAGGAGGCTCATCATGAAATATCCAGAGTATGAACAAAACATAGGAAGCAATAGCAAATAATCATGAAGAGACCAAAATAAATCACAAAGAGATTAAACTGTAAGGTTTCCTAAAATGCCCTAATTGATTCATGAGTATCGAGTCAAGTTTAAATATAAAATGTGCCCACCAGGATACCGAGCCTTCCATCAGCCTAGGGCCCTAGGGAGGGGTGGGGGGTGGCGATTATGGTTAGGGAAGGTCTTGAGCCAAAGGAGACCACGATCCCTCAGACGACCGGGTGTGAGTCCCTCCTTGTGAAGTGGGGCCTAGGGAGGCAGTTGGGCGTGTTAGTTGTATACCTGGCTCCTCGCTATGCAACAACAGCCCTGCCCGAGCTCCTAATGGTGATAGCCGAGGCGGCGGTTGAGACCCCCAGACTTTTAGTCATGGGGGACTTTAACCTGCCGTCAGCAGGCGAAACCTCTGGGGTAGCTCGGGAGTTCATGGCTTCCATGACAGCCATGGACCTGACCCAAGTAGTTGTAGGCCCTACCCACGAGGGCGGACACACCCTGGACCTAATCTTCGTCTCGGGACAGTGGAGTAGTGATCTGGGAATAGGGAATCTAGTCATCACATCCCTGTCATGGACAGATCACGCTCTCCTTCGGCTCGACTTTCTGATTGCCGCACCTCACCACGGGGAGGCGGAACCGGACATTCCTATATGGTTCCGCCCCAGGCTCCTGATGGACCCGATAAGGTTCCAAAGGGAGCTTGGGCCAATTCCTGTGGACTTGCCCCGCGACTCGACTGAGGACCTAGTGGCCGCATGGTTAAGTGCGGCCACAGGGGCCTTGGACCGAGTCGCGCCCTTGCGGCCTCTCTTGCGGCGACGAACCACCTGGGCTCCTTGGTTTACCGAGGAGCTTAGGGGGATGAAGCACCACAAGAGACACCTAGAGAGCAGATGGAGATCCTCGCGCTCCGAAGCCGACCGAACACTAGTGAGAACCCATTTTAGGACTTACTTAGTGGCGATAAGAGTGGCCAAACGTGAGTATTGTGCCACTCTTATTGCATCCGCAGATAACCGCCCTGCCGCCCTGTTTGGGGTGACCCGCTCCCTCCTTCAACAGAGGCCGCGGGAAGCCCCTTTACAGGGTCGAGCAGAGGAATTCGGGATTTATCTGCAGGAGAAAATCACTCGGATTCGGAGTGAGCTACCCTCCATCGACAGTGGTCCAGTCGAGCGGTTCGAGGCTGCTCTTGAGACACCATCTTGGGAGGAGTTTGATTTTGTTACAACCGAGGATATGGACGTTGTCAAAGAGACTTAGGGCTACCACATGTTTATTGGACCCGTGTCCCTCCTTGCTTGTACTGGCATCCTGGGAGACGACACGAGGCTGGCTCCAGGGCATTGTCAACGCATCTTTGAGTGAGGGGTCCTTGCCTGCCATCTTGAAAGAGGCGGTAGTAAGGCCCCTCCTCAAGAAGCCATCCCTGGATCCAGCATTATTAGAGAACTATCGTCCCGTCTCCAACCTTCACTTTTTAGTGAAGGTTGTAGAGAGTGTGGTGGCTCAACAGTTTCCGCAACACTTGGAGGAAGTTGATTATCTAGACCAGCGCCAGTCCGGCTTCCGACCCGGGCACAGCACCGAGACGGCATTGGTCGCGTTGGTTGATGATCTCTGGAGGGCACGGGATAGAGGATATTCCTAGTCCTATTAGACCTCTCAGCGGCTTTTGATACCATCGACCATGGTATCCTATTGCGCCGACAGGGGGGGTTGGGGCTGGGAGGCACCGTTTTGAGGTGGTTCTCGTCCTACCTCTCTGGTCGGTTGCAATATGTGTTGGCAGGGAGGCAGAGGTCAGCCTCGAGGCCCCTCATATGTGGGGTTCCTCAGGGGTCGGTCCTCTCGCCCCTCCTTTTCAACACATATATGAAGCCGCTGGGTGAGATCATCCATGGTTTTGGGGTGGGATATCATCTGTACGCTGATGATACTCAGCTGTACATATCCACCCCAGACCACCCCAACGATGCCGTCGAGGTTATGTCCCGGTGCTTGGAGGCCGTACGGATCTGGATGGGTAGTAACAAACTCAAGCTCAACCCATCCAAGACTGAGTGGCTGTGGCTTCCGGCACCCCGGTTCAGGAAGATTATTCCAACTCTAGCCATTGGGGGCGAAACACTGGCCCCCGTGGAGAGGGCGCGCAATTTGGGTGTCCTCCTGGACTCCCGGCTGTCTATGGAGGACCATGTGGCAGCCGTGGCCAGGGGGGCGTTCCATCAGGTACGCCTGATGTGCCAATTGCGCCCCTTACTGGACCGGGATGCCTTACGCACAGTCACTCAAGCACTCGTCACCTCTCGACTCGACTACTGTAATGCTCTCTACATGGGGCTTCCCTTGAGGTGCACCCGAAAGCTGCAGTTAGTCCAGAATGCAGCCACGCGGGTGATTACGGGAGCGCCTAGACACTCCCACATAACACCAATCCTGCGCAAGCTGCACTTGCTTCCTGTGGTCTTTCGGGTGCGCTTCAAGGTTCTGACGACCATCTTTAAAGCGCTCCATGGCTCGGGGCCTAGTTATATGCGAGACCGCCTCCTGCCCCATACATCCCTCAAACCAATACGCTCCCACAGAGAGGGCCTCCTCAGGGTGCCGTCGGCTGGACAATGTCGACTGGCGACACCCAGGGGAAGAGCCTTCTCTGTAGCGGGCCCAGCCCTTTGGAACGACTTACCCCCTGAACTTCGCAACATCTCCGACCTCCGCCTCTTCCGCAAGTGTCTAAAGACACATCTGTTCCATCTAGCCGGCCTAGCGTAACCTCCATTACTGACTTTTAGATAGTTTTAAATTTTGGGATTTTAATTTGGTTTTTAGTGCAGGATTTTATTAGAATAAGTTTTTTAAAATTTTTATATGTTTTGTATGTATTTTTAGTATTCCTGTGCGCCGCCCTGAGTCCGTTTGGAGAAAGGCGGGGTATAAATTTAATAAAATAAATAAAAATAAATAAATAAAATAAATAAAACTAGTCATTTATTAGGAGCATTATAGGCAAGAACTTTTTGCAGTCAAGTCTAAGCTTTTTTTGATTTATAGCTGCATTTTACCCCTGTTCCTTCCCTCCCCTCAGTCTGTGTCATATATCACATTCCCCTATGAGATGCATCCCTCCCAAGCCATCTGCAGTAATTTGAGATCCGACTTCAGCTGACAGTATGCATGGAATGAACTCCCCCTCCCCTTCTTTTACTATGACAACGCTGGGAGTTGACATAAGCAGGATATGGGAGAAATGAAAGAAGATATAAGAAGAACGGATGACAAAATGGAAAACATCCAGCAAGCTATTATTAAAAATGAACAGAGAATAAAAACAGTAGAGACAAAAATGGAACAATTAGACAAAAAGATGGAAGCAACGGAACAGAAATATGGACTCAGAAATAGAGGTCTTGAAGAAGCAATCATTTTTCTGGAGATGAATAATAAATCTTTATTACGGTCAAAGACCAGCAATACACGTTACATTTAACCATATATTAAAAAGTACTAACTTTAAGATATAATTTTAAAAATGTCAGCATTATAAGTGGAAAGTAGCATACATGTTCTCACTTTGTTCAGGTCATTTGCTGGTTTACCTAAGTGCAAAAGCGTTAAGTATGTATGTAAAAAACCATGGTCCAGAAATTGTTAGAGATATGTCCAAATGATTGGTACAAGATCACAACTATCCTTCTATAACCAATTTTTTTTCTTATGGACATTGCGGAAGCACAGAATTTTGCCACTGCATGCGTAGTAGCCGGGTTCGTGTCCTGGAGGAGGAAGTCCAGATAAAAATTGCCTGCCCTCCCTGGTAATCTCTCTAATAAGGGGAGAATATATGCAGACCTGCAAGCTCTGTATAGCTCACAGTGTAGTAGAATGTGTGAGATATCTTCCACTTCTCTTTTACCACATATACAAACCCGTTCTGCTATAGGTGTTCTCTTATACCTGCCCTGGAGAAGTGCTGAAGGTAGAATGTTAAATCTGGCTCTGAAGAAAGCTATTCTTTGTTTTGGGAAGATGAGGTCATTTAAATATCTTGCTGATTCCCACACACCCTGATTGATTCTGTTCCTATTATGGAAAGGTAATCTATTTAGTTCTTCTTGGAACTCCATGTCCTTCATTCTATTAGTTACTACTTGCTTTGCTTGATCAAAGTCCAGGGACATTAAAAGTACCGGTGAGAGCCCATAAGTGCCCAGCTTGTGCTCAATTGCCTGATTCCAGGGGGAGGGGAAGTTGTCAATAATAATAAATAATAATAATAAAAAAATTTATTTATAACCCGCTCTCTCTCCCCGAAGGGACTCGAGGCGGGGCACAGGGAATTAAAAAACAATTAAAACAGACAAAGTACAAAGTTAAAATCAAATTAAACTTACCCTGCGCTAAAAACTTCTATGAAATTAAAACTATCCCTAAAAACCCCTTAATAATTTAAAATTTAAATTACCCTAGGCCAGCCAAACGGAAGAAGTGTGTTTTTAATAACTGTCGGAAGGAGCGAAGGTCCGTGGTTGTTCTGATTTCGGGGGGAAGGTCGTTCCAGAGGGTCGGGCCCACACAGAGAAGGCCCTTCCCCTGGGCGTCGCCCGCTGGCACAGCCTAGTGGACGGCACCCAGAGAAGTCCCTCTCTGTGGGAGCGAATCGGCCTCAGGGATGTATGGGGCAGAATGCGATCCCGCAGATAGCTAGGTGCCGTGCCATGGAGCGCTTTAAAGATGGTAACTAACACCTTGAAGCGCACCCGAAAGACGACAGGCAGCCAATGCAGCTTGTGCAGGAGCGGTGTTACATGGGAGAACCTAGAGGCTCCCATAACTACCCGCGCGGCTGCATTCTGGACTAGCTGAAGCCTTCGGGTGCACCTCAAGGGGAGCCCCATGTAGAGAGCATTGCAGTAGTCCAGTCGGGATGTCACGAGGGCATGAGTGACTGTGCAAAGGGCACCCCAATCCAATAGGGGACGCAACTGGCGGACCAGGCGGACCAGGTAAAATGCCCTCCTGGCCATGGCTGTCACTTGATCTTCCATGGACAGCCAGGCATCAAGGAGGACGCCCAAGTTGCGTGTCCCATCCACAGGGGTTAGATGTTCACCCCCTATGGCCAGTGATGGAGTCAACTGGTTGTACCGGGATGGCGGGAACCACAGCCACTCGGTCTTGGACGGGTTGAGTCTGAGTCTGTTACTTCCCATCCAGGCCCGCATGGCTTCCAGGCACTGGCACATCACCGCTACGGCATCGTTGGGGTGGTTTGGGGTAGATATATACAGCTGTGTATCATCAGTGTAGAGATGGTACTCTACCCCAAAACCATGGATGATCTCACCCAGCGGCTTCATATATGTGTTGAACAGGAGTGGCGAGAGGACCGACCCCTGAGGCACCCCACAAGTGAGGGGCCTAGAAGTCGACCTCTGCCCTCCTGTCAACACAAATTGCAATAGACCGGAGAGGTAGGAGGAGAACCACCACAACACGGTGCCTCTCACCCCCAACCCCTCCAGCCAATGCAATAGGATACCATGGTCGATGGTATCAAAAGCCGCTGAGAGGTCTAATAGGACCAGGATGGAGGAACAACCCCCATCTCTGGCCCTCCAGAGATCATCTACCAATGCGACCAATGCCGTCTCGGTGCTGTGCCCGGGCTGGAAGCCGGACTGGCGCGGGTCCAGATAATCAACTTCCTCCAGATGATGGGGAAACTGTTGTGCCACCACACTCTCTACAACCTTCACCAGAAAGCGAAGATTGGAGACCGGACGGTAATTCACCAATAATGCCGGGTCCAGATAGGGCTTCTTGAGGAGGGGTCTCACCATCGCCTCTTTAAGGGAGGCCGGCAAGAACCCCTCACTCAGGGAAGTGTTGACCACCTCCTGGAGCCAGCCTCGTGTAACCTCCCAGGATGCCAGTACAAGCCAGGAGGGACACAGGTCCAATAAACATGTGGTAGCTCGCAGTCGCTCACGTAACCGGTCCATATCTTCGGAAGTAACAGAGTCAAACTCTTCCCACAAAACTGTCTCAAGATCTGCCTCGGGGCCTCCCACTGGGCCACTTTCGGTGGAGACCATCTTGCTCTGAATCTGAGCGATTTTATCCTGCAGATATTCCCCAAATTCCTCTGCTCTACCCTGCAATGGGGCTTCCCGCACCTTCTGTTGGAGGAGGGAGTGGGTCACCCTAAACAGGGCGGCAGGGCGGTTATCTGCGGATGCAATGAGAGTGGCACAATGATGACGTTTGGCCACTCTCAACGCCACAAGATAAGTCCGTAAATGGGCTCTCACCTGTGTTCGGTCAGATTCAGACCGTGTGGATCTCCACCGCCTCTCTAGGCGTCTCTTGAGGCGCTTCATCTCCCTCAGCTCCTCGGTAAACCAAGGGGCCAGGGTGACTCGTCGCCGCAAGAGAGGCCGCAAGGGCGCAACCCGGTCCAGGGCCCCAGTAGCCGCGGTATTCCACGCGACCACCAGGTCCTCAGTCGGGGCACGGGTCAAGGACTCAGGTAATGGCCCAAGCACCGTCTAGAATCTGTCTGAGTCCATCAGGCGCTTGGGGCGGAACCATATAGGTGAATCAACACTAGTGGGGAGAGCCCCTCTGGAAAGAATTGCATTTTAAGCCAATGGATGATCATCATCTTCCAGGCTATTACCTGAATTTGAGGCATACCTGCCTCAATTCTTAACTGGGCATTTGGAGTTCCATTGGGTGCAGCCAAGATGGCTCTCAGGAATTTGGATTGTATGGTTTCTATCAAGTCTTTCTTTATGAGGATTCCTGTTATGCCCCATATAGTATTTGTGCCAATGTTTTGACCTCAAAAAGTTTTAGGGCAGCAGGTACTAACTGGCCGCCACCTGTGTAAAAGAAATGTTTAATTGCGTTTGCGGACCTAGTGGCTACTTAAAAAATGTTATCCAGGTGTGCCTTCCACGTCCCTTGTGCGTGGAAAACCACCCCCAGGTACCTAAATATTCTAACCTGTTCCAGACTATGTCCTTCTATTTTCCAGGGGTATTGGCTAGGTCTTTTAGCAAAAACTAGAATTTTTGATTTCTCAAAGTTCAGGACCAGCTTGTTTTGCCTGCAATAGTTAAGTGTTGCCCTGATGGCTCTCTTCAGTCCTACGGGGGTTTGTGAGATAATAGCGGCATCATCAGCATATAAGAGAATTGGAACTTTGCGTTGTGCTAGGCTAGGGGGATGGAAGTCAGGGTTCTGTAGGAGATCAACCATAGAATTGATATAGAAGTTAAAGAGGGAGGGGGACAGGATGCATCCCTGCCGTACCCCTTTTTGTACCCTTACAGGGCCGGTTAAATTCCCTTGGGGGTTGCATCTCACTCTCAAAGTGGAATTGGCATACAATTTTTGTATGAGGAAAAGGAGGCATTTGTCGATGGTGGTGCCTTTTAATTTATCCCAGAGGGTAAGCCTGGATATTGAATCAAAGGCCTGCTTAAAATCAAGGAAGGCTACAAAAAGAGAGGATTTTTTTTTACATGTGTATTTTTGTACTAAGTGGTGGAGTACCAAGATATGATCCACCGTTGATCTTCCTTCTCTAAATCCGGCCTGTTCATCTTTGATTATCCCCCCTGAAATTAGCCAGTCCTGAAGTGTATTGTTTAGGTGTTTGGCATACAATTTAGTAATAACGCTCAGGAGACTAATGGGTCTATAATTGCCTGGGTCATTTCTATTACCTTTTTTATGTATTGGTATAATAATTGCTACTCCCCAGTCTCTTGGCATATGGCCTGTTTTATCTATAAATGTAAACAATGAAGCTAAAAGTGGGGCCCACCAACTGGCATTCTTTTTGATTATTTCTGGGAGGACATTATCAGCCCCAGGTGCCTTATTGGCCTTTAGGGCTCCGATCAACCGGGATATTTCTTCTGGTGTGACAGGGGGCCAGCAAGGAGTTTGGTCCAAACTAGTTTGGCTCTCATTGGTTACCACGTCGGGATCTGTGTAAAGGTCCCTAAAATATTCTTCCCAAGCATGAATCGGAACCTGATTTGTTGGGGGTAGGGGAGGTTTCCCCAGTCCCCTGGTGATGTACCAAAAAAGGGATGTATTTTTTGTCCTGACTGCCATAATTAGTCTGTGCCAAGACTCCTTCAGAGCCGCACTTTTCTTTTCTTTTAGAAGGTTCTTGTATTGTGCTTTCAGCTGCTTTAAGTAGTGAGTGTGATCCTCAGAAGGGGCCTTTTTACTTTTCCTGTACTCCATATTATATGTCCTTTTTAATTGCACGCAGTCTCTATCGAACCATTTTTTAGTCTTTGAAACCATCCTTATGGCGTGAGTTGGTGATCTGTTCCTGAGCACTGAGTTCAAATTTAAAATTAAGGTTTCAAAAGTCTCTAAATAAGGTCCTCCACACTTGTCCCTTAGTAGAGAAGTGTGAAGCTCTATTGTTTCAGGGGCTATCATCCATTTGGCCACTTTGTTGCCGTTTTTCTCATTCCATGTAATTTTAACCTGATTATTTTGCTTCTCTAAACTGGGGAGGTAGGCTGAGCTTGCCCTTAGAGATTGGTGCAGTGTGAGGGTAAGGAGTAATGAATTATGATCACTTTCCAATCGTGAATCTATCTCCATCTTCAGTAAGAAATTCAGAAGTTCATAAGATATTATCCAGTAATCTACCGTGGATTTTCTTCCTGCTCCCCGATAAGTGTATTCTGCTGGATAGTCACCCCAAGGGGACCAATTAAGGATACAAAGATCTAAACGTACAGTCATTTGTCTTACATACAGACCTGCTCAGTTAGCTTTAGGGTCTTTAAATTGGTATGAGAAGATTCTCCTGTTACATTTTCCTCATAGTGGATCTTAAATTGCTTAAATAATGCATGGTCATTTGGTCCCATTCTAGCATTTAAGTCCCCCCCTATGATTATTACAGCTTTAGGGTGTTTGATTGAACAGTCAAAAATAAAGTCTTCTATGCTATCCCAAATCTTGTTAATCACATTATTCTTATTAAGTGGAGGAATGTAGATATTAAAAAGCAAAATCTCCACCTGTTTAAATAAGAGTAATGTAGTTACAACCCATGACTGGAGAGGTGGCAGCAGTATACATTTAAATTGCAAGGCTGTATTAACTAATGTTGCAATACCCCCTTTAGCTCTCCCCCCCACCTTGCTTGGATCAGCCGGGATTGAGTTAACCCAATAACCATCTAATTGAATCTCCGTGGCAGCCCAGGTTTCCTGCAGGAAGAGAATGTCAAATTGTGATATATATTCAAAAAATAGTTGGTCTTTTGATGGGACAGACCAGCCCGCTATATTCCAGGTTATGAGGGAAAGTGGATCTTCTTTTGCAGCTCATCAGGATACTTGCTTTATACAGAGGGAAGTTGTCTGGTTGTTACCATGCATAGACGTGTCACTGCATACTGGGTTGGCCTTCTTTAAAATTAGGGAGGTACCATTTAAGTTGTGTGTAGACTCTTGAGGGACTTGTTCAGAGTAAGAGGTATTAGCACCAGCTAACAGAACTTGCCATTCCGATACTTCTTCTCTGGGTGTAGGAGAAGGCGTTATTAGGTCGCATTTCATTCTTTGAGATGGAGGCTCCGACGTGGGTCGACTCTCAGTCTCTTGGTTAGGTGCTGAAGGTACCGTGGGAGGATATGGGAGAAATGAAAGAAGATATAAGAAGAACGGATGACAAAATGGAAAACATCCAGCAAGCTATTATTAAAAATGAACAGAGAATAAAAACAGTAGAGACAAAAATGGAACAATTAGACAAAAAGATGGAAGCAACGGAACAGAAATATGGACTCAGAAATAGAGGTCTTGAAGAAGCAATCATTTTTCTGGAGATGGAAAAAGTGTCCTTCTAGGTGAGAAGATGGCAGAACCTCTAACAGAGGTATTGCAGAGAGACAAATGGGACATGCGGAGAGATATAGACGAGGTGAACAGAGTGTATATAACTATGCACATAGACACAAGTTACTGAAAGTAATTCACGTAAGATTCATGAAAAGGACAATAAGAGACGAAGTATACAAGAAAATGAGGGAGTAAACAATAACATATAAAGGAAAAGAAATACAAACATTGAAACAAATACTGAGGAGAGTGAGAAATCAAAGGTGACAATACCAGTTCCTAACCTCGCAATTAATCAGATATAATGTGATGTTCCATTGGCTGGTGCCAGAAGGTATTCTGATTTTCTGGCAGGACAAAAAAAATTAAGATAGATACCATTGAGAAAGCACAAGAGTTTTTCAAACACCATACATCCTCACGACCGATTCGCTCCCACAGAGAGGGACTTCTCCGGGTGCCGTCCACTAGACTTTGTCAGCGGGCGACGCCCAGGGGAAGGGCTCTCTCTGTGGCGGGCCCGGCCCTCTGGAACGACCTTCCCCCCGATATCAGAACGACCACCGACCTCCGCTCCTTCCGTACGAAATTGAAGACCTATTTCTTTCGACTGGCCGGCCTTGAATAATTCTCTCTGTCTATTGATTCCAAATGTATTTTAATGGGTTCTTAATCAGTTTTAGCACGGGTAACACTGTTTAATTATGTTTTAAGTATGTATTTTGTATTTATTCTATATTGTTTTTAGTTTCTCCTGTGCACCGCCCCGGGTCCCTGTGGGGAGAGGGTGCGGTTAATAAATCCGAATTTGAATTTGAATTTTGAATGTGGCAACTGAAGAAGAGCAAGAGAGCAGAGAGGAAATTGAGAGTAGGAGCCAAGAGGAATATGAGGGGGAACAAGAAGGAAGGAAGAAACAGGAAAAAGAATGAATGGAAAGAGACGGTACAAGAGGGAAAAATATAGAGAGAGACGAGGAATACAAGAAAAAAGGATGGAGGAGGAAATTAAGATGGTCTCTATAAACATAAATGGATGAAACTCTTCAGGGAAAAGTACACAAATATTCACAAAATTACAAAAACTGGATAGGGAATTATATTCTTGCAGGAAGTACATATCAAGAAACAGTATAGTAAATTATTAGAAAACCCAAAGTTAGGGAAGATGTATGTATCATTGACACATACACAAAAAGAGAAATTATAACATATATTAAGGAAAGACTTGAATCTAAACAAATTTACACGGATGAGGAGGGAAGAATATTAATGACTGAGATTAAAACAGAGCAAAAACAAATACTCCTCACTATAATTTATGCACCAAAAAAACAATTAAACTGAATTTTACAGAAAAGTATATAACAAAATAATGGAATTAGAATATGAAAATGTATGTTTAATTAGAGATTTCAATGCAATAGTGGACATCAAACAAGTGTATAAAAGTAAAAAGAAGAACAAGAAAAGAAAGAGAATACTGCAAGGCTCTTTACGAAATGATGCAAGAACTGCGTTTACAAGATGCGTGGAGAGAAACAAATAGGAGACAGAACCTATATGCATTCTATTCAAATCCACATAAATCGTAGTGTAGGATCGCTATGCCATGGAAGACCCCAGGGCTGATAAAAGAAATTGAAGAGATAGAAATAATGACTAACACCTGGGGAGATCATAAAAGGAAAAAAGGAAATGAATGATGAACAAGGAAATACTAAAAGAAAAAGAACATACACAGTTGATTTAAAAGGAGATGAAAGTATTTTTTTAAACAAATACAAAGGAAGATACATCGCTACAAACTTGTGGTATACCAGCAAAGATAATATACAAGGACTTACTATAGCTTACACAATAAGAAGAAATAAGAAAAAGAAACAAAAACAAGAGGGGTTGCCGGAAGAAATCAAAAGATTGGAATTAGATTTACAGTCCATGTCTCAAAATAACAAGATAAAAGGAAAAATAGATCTAATAAGACATAAATTGAACCTGACCACACAAGATCAAATGGCACAGAAAGTTAAAATGGCAAAGCAAAATTTCTTTGAGCACGCAAACAAGCCAGGGCATTGGCTGGCATATAAAATAAGGAAAGAAAAAGAGAAAATAGTAATATCACATTTACAAGATGAGGAGCATGACACACCATAGAAGAGAGGGGAAAAAGAACATAACATGACAATTTTTTCAAAGCTTATATAGCTTTTTTTTGATTCCCGAAAACCTTTGATAACCTAAATTGGATATTTGTTATATTACAGTTGAAGACTATGCATTTTGGGGAGAAATTTGTAAATATGGTGGAAAAAATATACACCACCCAAATAGCTAAAGTAGTAATAAATGGTGATACTACCAAAAATTTAACATTGAGAAGGGGGTAAGACAAGGATGTCCACTATCATCTTTATTATTCATATTAACCTTGGAGGTACTGCTAATAGAAATCAGAGGGAACCTGGAAATAAAGGGCCTGAAAATAAGAAAAGAAGAATATAAAGTCCAAGCATTTGCAGACAACTTAGTATTTATATTGGAACAACCATTAGAGACAGGACCTGAACTGGTGCAACACATAGAAGAATATGGTAGAGTAGGAGGACTTAAAATTAATAAAAATAAAACAAAGGCAATAACAAAAAATCTCACCAAAAAACAGGAAAGAGGACTGGAAGAAAGAATGGGTATACAAGTGACCAAAAAAGTAAAATATCTGGGAATTTGGTTATCAGCCACATGCTCTTCGATTAAAGAAGATAATTATAGTAAATTAATGCAACAGATAAAAAAAGATTTGGAAACATGGAAAAAAATTTACAAGTGTCCCTTATAGGCAGGATAGCTGCCATCAAAATGAACATTTTACCAAGAATATTGTTCCTTTTTCAAGTAGTACCAATAAATTTAGGGAAAATAATTTTTAAAGAATTAAATAAAGTAATGATGAAATCTATTTGGCTTGGGAAAAAGCACTTATCAAAATCAAATTATGACAGTAGAGAAAGAGGAGAATTCGGGCTTCTGGACTGGGAGACATGCTACCAAGCAACAGCACTTATGTGGATCAAAGATTGGATAGAATTAAAAAATAAAAGAATTCTGACTCTAGAAGGCTATGACTTACAACTAGGAAGGCATGCGGTTTTATGGGATGGCAAAAACAAAATTCATAGTTATTTTCAGAAACATTTAATTAGGGATGCATTGCTACACGTATGGCAAAAAAATAAAGAATAGCATATTAAAATTCTGAATTGGCTATCAATGATGAATGCGTTAATCTACCCAAATATTATAATAACAATAACAATAACAATAACAATAATAATAATCTTTATTGTCATTGTAATAATATTGTAATAAAATTACAATGAAATTGGTTTGAGCGCCGTGCCAACACCTGCACCAGGTGGAATACAGACAGCAGTGACAGCCACAACAGGAATCTCTCCAGGCAAACAAAAAGGCCGACAAATGACAGTTGAAACAAAATGGCCGACAAATGACAGTTGAAAAGGATCAATTGTACTTTGTCTTTTATTATCCATTTCTTCATATCTGTTGGCATTTTAGGAGTTGGTGGAAGAGGAGCACGTCTCTTTTTCTTTTTTATTTCTTATTGCGATGAACTTTGAGGAATCACAGTTGGCATTTTTAGATGTAGATAAAATATATATATTAGATGTATTATATATTAGATGTATAATATATATATATATATATATATATATATATATATATATATATATATATATTAGATGTAGATAAAATCAAAAGATATAAAGATTTACTAAACAATCAGGGGAAATTGAAAAGAAGATTAGAACTAAAAGAACAGGGCATAGACATTGATTGGTGTCCATATATCCAGATTCAGGCTAGATATACAACAAGAAAGACAAAGAACAGAATTGGCTGTAGTATAGATTTGGAGAAATGGGAAAAAATCTGGAATGAAAATTATAAATTGACAATGGTAGTAGCCTACAAGGAAAATATGTATAAAATGTTCTATAGATGGACCTTCTACCAACAAGACTGGCTAAAATGTACCCGAATGCACCACCAGACTGTTGGAAATATAGACAAAATCAAGGAACATATTACCACATGTGGTGGCTATGTTCAAAAGCTAAAAATATTGGCATAGAATAAGAAAATGGCTTGAAGAAATAACTAAACAGCAAATAGATGTGAAACCAGAATTATTTATATTGGGAATATCTACAAGGAAATATGATTTTTAAAAATACAGTATTTAATTTTACACATCATAATGGCAGCTAGAATAATATATGCACAAAACTGGAAGAACAATAACATACCAACCGAGGAAAATGTGATAAGGAAAGTTTTAGAGTGTGCACCGAGGCTAACATCACTGCGGTGTTCTGAGCTTTGCTTAGCTGTCCATGGCTGTCGGCTGGCTGGCATTTAGGAGAGGGGTCAGTTGTTTGGCCAGCAATCGACCCATGATTGTGCCGGCATTCCCCTGCTGAGATTGATGCAGGCGGCAGAAGCTCCTCCATCGTGCAATTGCATGCACAGACATTTTGGAGGATAATTTTTTGCGTGCTTTTCACCCTCTGCAACCTTACCTTCTAGCTTGCTCCGTGCAGATTGCCGCTAATGAGATCTCCTGTCCGGTCATACTGGCGGGTTTTCCTTCGCCTACCCAGCTGATTGTGGCTTCAGAGGATTTGGCCTATTTTGGTCAGCCTCCACAAACTCTGATCTGCCTTGGAACCTTTCTGGTTTGCGCCATCTACAAGAGACTGCATGGAGTCGTCAGCCACACTTGCAGCCTGCAAGTGAGTGGCAACCCCTCCAGTGCCTCCTTTTTGAGTGTCATTAGCAGCTCTCTACATCATTGCCAATTAGCTCCATCTGCCTGAATGGCTTTCAGAGCCCTAGACAAGAAGAGGTGCCAGCAGGCCCTTCCATCTCTAGCCATGGCACCAGGAAAGCCAGAAAGAAGGCCAGAGAGCCCTTGAGAGGGGTCAAGCCTCAATGCTTCCATGGCAAGAAATGTTCCAAGGGGCTAGATAGGGAGGAAAATAGGCATCAGAGAAGTAGTTGGCCCATTGACAGACCATGGCTTCTGTTCAGTAAGCTGGGGTCACCAGGGTCCCCTGGTAGACAGATGCCTAGGCAGGTAGACCATCCTATCTCTGATAGTGAGGAGGAACTACAAGATCTTTCCCCTGATCACATTTCAGAGAATTCTGTCTCACCCAGACGTTCCCCTAGGGATGCAGTAGAACTATTTGCTTGTTCCCCAGCTATTTTGTTTGAAAAAGTTTTATTGGTTTTAACAATTTATAGCAGGAAAGGGGTAAATAAGGTATTAGATAATATTTTGGAGCTTCCACATCGGGTTTGATGACCGCCTCCGAGTCTTCATACATATTCCATTAAAAAAATAATAAAAGGAAGGGGTACATACATTTTAAAATCATAAATTTTCATATTATGTTATACATTCAATTGCTTTATACTATTGACATCTGTACAGGAATTACCATCATAAAAAAATATAACAAATTATTTTTGCGATCTGAGCCTCTTTGCTATAGTCTCTTCCTCCTCCCCCCCACCAGCAGGCGGACCCGTGGCCCCTCCCATTCCCATCTCATCATCATCCAGGATTGAGGAGTATTTTTTAAGAAAGTTCTGCGCCTCTTCAACTGTTTTGATTCTAACTCTTCCTCCCTCCCAGAATACCAGCATCCCTTCCGGCATCAACCACTTGAACCACACCCCCTTTTTGAATAATTTTTTTGTTAAGAAGGAATAATTCCTTCTTATATCTCGTATTTTCTTTGGGATCTGCTTCAATATGGCCACCTCGTTTTGCTGATACATCAAAGGGCCCCCTCTTTGCGCTCTCAGTATCTCATCCCTCGTTGACCTTCTTATAAATTTAATATGTATCTCTCTGGGTACCTCATTTATTCTGGCAAATGCTGAATTAATTCTATAAATCAAATCAATGTCCCCCCAAATAAATTCCTTATCTTTCTTAATATAATCCGCTAACATAGTAGCCATCAACTCTTTTAAATTTTCATTAGGTAATTCTGGAACATTCTGAAATCTTAAAAAGAAAGACATGCGTTCAAAATCAATTTTAGACATTTGACCAGTAATATCTGTAAGTTCTTTCTTAAAGTCTTTTATCTCTTCCTTCATCTCAACCGCCCCCCCTTCCAGCCCCACAATTTTTTGTTTATTATTTGTTATTTCTCTTTGCGCCTCCAATAGTTCCAATCTTGTACTTAAATTGTCTTTCCGGATTTGTTGCATTTCATTCATTATTTTTGGAAACATCTCCTCTACGTTTAATGGCTGAGGGCTTGGTGACTTAGGATACTCTACTTCTGTTTCCTTCTGTAACAAAGCTGAAATCTTTGGTTGTGAGGATGGGCTGGGTTTTGTAGATGCTGGAGCAGAGCTTGGTTTCCCAGATGGGGGTTTCCTCGATGCCATAATTAAAGTTTTAAGTGTTGGTGCGTAGAGAAGAAAAAAAGAAAAAAAATGGCGCTGTTGGGCGGGCAGTCTGTGAAGTCCGAGACAAAAGCAACTGTAGTTCAAATTAAATTTACAATGTCCAGAGAGAAAAAGGAAAAAAGGAAAAAACTTTCCAAACAAAAGCAGAATGTTTCACAAGGGGAAAGAGCACCGAAAGACACCAGAGCAGGTCCTTTTCTTATATATTTTGAGATTAGTCTAATTTTGTTGAAATAGAGGAATGCTTATTTCCAAAGAAGAAAAGTTCCATCCTGGGAACAAAGAGAACGCCATCTTTCCGCCTTGCCGGCAGGGTGGAAAAACCAAAAGTGGAAACAATCAATTTAAAATATAGCAAGGCTCAGGATACATTGTCTAACAGCAATCCCTTAGTTAACAAGAGATTTCCTTTTTCAATAAATCCAACGGAAGTCACTTTCATTCTCTCCGCATCGCGGGACTCTCTCTCCAATGCCGCTTTAATTCCAGGGGGGTTGTTTCCAACTCCCCCCTATCTTCTCTTTTCATCAAATTGAATGCAAAAAAGTCCAAATAAGGCACATACCATTTTTCTAATCCGGAGCCTCGGTGCAGCCATTCAGCCCCGGCGTTTCAGCTCCTTGTAAAATCCTCCATGTTCCAGCTCCTTCGGCGAAAGGGAAGCTCCCCCCGCGAAAGTTCCCCAGCCCCTAGGGCGAAGCGGGAGCAGCCCCCCTGACCGCCATCAAAATGGGGGCCCTCACCGCAAGCCGCCCGTACAGAGGGGGGGATTATGCCCATCCCATCCCGCACCCGAAGGCACAGCTGAGGCAACACAGCGGCGGACGTGTGGAATCCACGTCCGTCCGCGTCCGAAGCCGGAAATGATCTCTTCCCCAGCTATTTTGGATGAGCAGTTGGTCATGACCTCACCAGTGGGTCCTGACACTCCCATCGCTTCCACTGTGGCGGGGACCCACCTGGTGGAAGATCAGGGTCCCTTGCTTTCCTTAGAAATGCAAGAGGTCATAGCTAGAGCCATTTCCAAGGGGATTTCCAAAGGGCTTTAACAATGTGACCATTGCCCAACCTGTTTGGCTCCCAGTCAACCCCTGTCCCAAGAAAGGGTGCACCTGCAACATCTGCAATCATTTCATTCCTCTATGGCCAGCAAGGAATCAGTCTGGGGTGACGAGGACGTAGCTTATCAGGACTTGTCTGAGGATGAAGGTTTCATCCCTGACTCCCATGCATTTATGGGCCTCTTTAAGCCGGCCTTATTTAAGTCCATTTTGTATAAGGCAAAAGCCTCCACCCATTTGGGTGTGACTTCTGTTCCTTCATCTTCTCAGGATCCCAGTGGGGGTTTGTTCAATGAAACGGTCCACGTGCAAAAGATAGTACCTTCATCCAAGTTGTTTCTGGATGTAGTTCAGAGGCAGTGGGTGCAACCAGGTGCCTTAGCAACCCCTAGTGGTGGGGACAAGAAGCTATACACAGTAGACCTCACCTTCGAGGAACTACTGAAATTACCTCCTATAGATGTCCCTGTAGCATCTCTGACCTCAACTTCCATTCTTCTTCCCAACCTCCTGGAGGGGCTCAAGGTGGAAGACAAGAGGGCTCAGAAGACTTGTCATAAGACACACCGGGCAGCGGCCTGAGCCGTTAAGACAGCCATGTCTGCATCCTTCTTTAATATAATCTCTCTCCTCTGGCTTCACCAGATGCAATCTAGTTGCCATCAGGGAATGCAAGGCTAAAACAAGATGTTAACAAACTGATAGCTGTGTCAGAGTATTCAGCGGATGCTACACTAAATGCTGCCAAATTTGCTTCCAGGGCCTTGTCCTCTAATGTCACCTCATGTCACCTCCTGTGGCTTCACCACTGGCACGCAGACATGAGGTCCAAATGGAAGTTGGCAACATCTCCCTTCAAGGGGGCAAGCTGTTTGGAGACTCCCTTGATTTGGTTCTTATTGAAACCAAGGACAAGAGAAAGGTCTTGCCATCTGTATCTAGAAGGGCAGACCACAGGCAGCCCTTTCGGGTGCCTGAGCTGACTTCCACTTGTTCCTCCTTCCAATGTTCCTATCCTCAGAACTCCGACTGTCCTCAGGACAGACAGTCCTTTCTGGACAAAGATAGGCACCAGCCCTTCTCATGTTGACCATTTCATGGGGGGGGGAGGATCAAACTCTAGGCCCCTCCACTGAAATAAGTGACCACCAACCGAACCCCACATTGGACGGCGACTACAGCTATTTGCCAACCAATGGGAGCAGATCACCTCAGACCAGTGGGTTCTACAAACAGTGAGGCTGAGCCTCACCTTGGAGTTTCTCTCCCTCTCTCAAAGACCTTTATCCATTGCCCTCTACCCACCTGTCCAGTCAAGAAAGATCCATGGACAAAGAAACCCCCCATCTTCTAGAAATCAGGGCTATAGAACCAGTGGCCCTGGAGCAGCAGGGCAGGAGATTCTGCTCCATTCTCTTTCTAGTCCCCAAGAATTTGGTGGGTTGGAAAGCTATTTTGGACTTGAAGCAGCTCAACATGCATCTGGCATACAAGTGCTTCAAGATGCAGTCTCTCCAGTTGATCCTGGGCTGCATCCATCAAGGCAATCTGCTGACACCCATAGATCTGAAGGAAGCGTACCTCCAATTTGGCCATCCCACAGAAGGTTCCTACAGTTCTTCACAGGGCACCATTTCCAATATCAAGCCCTGCCGTTTGGCCTGTCATCAGCCCCCAGGACCTTCACAAAATTGCTGTCTACAGTAGAGCCTTCCTTTGGTTTTGCCCCATCAGATTCCAATGCTACCTGGACAACATTCTAATCCAGTCATCGTCCCGACAGCAGGCATTACATGACCTTCACATCATGATGCGCACCCTACAGACTTACGGGTTTTCCATCAACCTGGAGAAAAGCCACCTGACACCCACCACCAGATTACTTTACCTGGGAGCGATAATAGACACCTTGTCCTATCAGGTGTTTCTATCCCAAGATCGCATCAACAGCATCAAATTGATAGTACAACAGGTCCAACCTTCTCACCAAGTGGCCATCATACTACTCTCACAGTTACTCAGGAAAATGATCTCATGCCTGGCAATTGTTCCATGGGTATGGCTGAACACAAATGAGCTCCAGTGGTTTCTCCTCCTGCTACAGAGACCCCATGCCAGCAACTCCCATGTCAAGGTGCAAGTGCCATGGAAGGTGCTCCGGTCCCTCTTCTGGTGGCAATTGCAGGCCATGTCCAGAGGCAGCCTCTTCAGGGAGCCATCTCTACTGACCATTACATCGGATGCCAGCCTTTTCAGATAGGGTGCCCACCTTCTCAACCAAGTAGTGCAGGGGAGATGGTCCCAACAAGAACTGGCACACAGCATAAACTGGCTGGAGCTGAGGGCAGTATGCCTCATCTTTTGTCGGTTCCAGAAGGACATACAACATCAGCATGTTTTGACCTTGACAGACAATATGGCGACCAAGGTGCATATGAATCGCCGGGGAGCACCCAATCCAAGTTCCTCATGGTGGAGGTGGAATTGTTGGGAAGGTGGGTGGAATGTCATGTCAGCTCCATCAGAGTGAGCACATCTCCAGGGTCAACAACGTTCATGCAGATTGGCTGAGCAGGGCCACCATCAATCAGTTGGAGTGGTCCCTGCACCTGGACTTTTTTCATCAATTACAGTAACATTGTGGTTTAGCCATCCCGAAGTCAATCACTTTGCTTGCCCGAAGAACACCCACCTCCCCAGATGTTTTTTCCAGATTCCAGACAACTCAGGTCGAAGGTATGGATGCCCTTCAATGCCCTTGGTTGCCCAGTCTCCTCTATGTGTTTCCATTGCTACCTATGAGAGGTATGAGATATGAGATCCAGGGTGGTCAGAAATATCTTTATGGAGGAGGCAGAGGTCCTCCTAGTGGCCCCACATTGGCTCAGACAATCCTGGTTTGCCGATCTCATCAGCCTCTCCATCGCCAAGCCTTGAAAAATCCCACAGGACAAGGTCTCTCTCAGCCAGGGGGTCTTTCTCCACCTGGAGCATCAGTGGCTCCAGTTGACTGTCTGGCAATTGAGAGGAACCTCCTGAGAAGGGACTTAGATTCTGATAGTAGAATATCATCTGGAAGCTTGAATGGTTTGGATGACTTTACTGGAAAGTCATCCGAACCATTCAAGCTTCCAGATGAGATTCTACTATCAGAATCTATGGCGCAACCTGGGCAGCCATTCCCAAGTGGTGTTCCCAGAAACACATTCCTCCTGTTTTGGCTTCCATCCCTCAAGTATTAGACTTTTTCAAGGATGGACTTGACAGAGGTCTATCCCCAGCACTCTCAGATGCCAGGTAGCAGCACTATCCATGACTCATTCAGGTGATGCTAATTCCTCACTCAGCCAGCCCCCCCAGGTGCATAGCTTCCTAAAGGGCACCATCAACCTACGACCACTGGTCATCCATCGCTTTCCATCCTGGGAGCTATCCATTGTACTACATGCACTTACCTGTGCACCATTTGAACCTATTCACTCTTCCAGTATCTGACATTTGACTTTCAAGACTGCCTTTCTCAGTCATCATACCAGCCAGGACAATTTTGGAGTTGGCAGCACTGTCATATGCATTGTATATGGACAGAGAGGACATATGCATTGTATATGGACAGAGTCATTCTTTGATTGGCTCCTTTGTTAATTCCGAAAGTCAACTCCTGGTTCTACAGGGCCCAGGAGGTCATCCTACCAGACTTTTGCCCGAGACTTCAACATCCCAGAGAACGATGTTGGCATACCCTGGATGTTCGCAGGGCCCTGCAGAAGTACATTAAGTGAACTGTTTCATTTTGGAGATTTGAAGTACTCTTCATCTCCTTCCAACTGGCTTCTAAGGGCCGCAAAGTCACACTTTTGACCATTGGACACTGGGTGAGGGCCTGTATTGCCCTTGCCTACGAGCATCAAGCCAAACTTCTTCCAGGTCGTATAATGGCACACTCCACCACTCCTGGCAAGCTTCAATTGACGAAATTTCCAAAGTGGCCACTTGGTCTTCTCCTTCATTTTTTGTAAGAAACTACAAATTGGACAAATTTGCATCTGAAGAAGCATCTTTTGGGAGATGGGTTTTATAAGGAGTTCACTCTAATATGGATTCCCATCCTAGTGACATTTAGCTTTGTGCACTGCGGGAGAGTCCAACCCCACCCAGGGGTCTCCTCACTGACTTGGATGCTTTCCTGTAGGATGAGGAGCGACATTGGATGACATCTTCAGCAGGACCACGTCTTCATTGAAAAAACTGAAGCTACCAAAGGAACCAGAGGCATGGCCAAAGAAATTCCAATTCAGTCCTTGGACAGAAAGGCAGCATTTAATCCATGTTTGCACTCTCCCACAGTGCACAGAGACTGACCCTTCAGGTAAGCCAGTGGTCATTACCTCCTGAAGCACATGCATTATTTAGTTAAGAGCAACAGTTTTCTGTTTATTGTTCTGACAAAATCCTGATAGCATCATCTGTCTCCCTTCTTTTGCTATTTTTGTTACAAGAAATTGTATGTATATTTCTGTGTGTAACAGTATGCGAAAAGAAAATATTAATTTTATAAATGAGACATTTTTTCACAGATAATTATTTTTAATTAATAATATTGGTTCAACTAATACCAATTCCTTCTTTTTTCTTGGTCTTAAGACCAAGAAAATAGAAGGAATTGGTATTAGTTGAACCAATATTATTAATTAAAAATAATTATCTGTGAAAAATGTCTCATCAGTATGTTCAGTATGTTCCTAACACATTTTTATACTGTATAGCTGTGCATATAGTTGCCAAAAAGCAGATTCCAAGGAACAGTAATGTTTCTTGGAATCTGCTTTTTGGCAACTATATGCACAGCTATACAGTATAAAAATGTGTTAGGAACATACTGATTGGGGGGGGGGGTGGAATTCAGGGTCATGTTCCTTTCTGATAAATACAGTAGTTTATTCCAATAGTTGCTAATTTGAGAAAGTGAAGATGGGTTGGGCTTTTTACCTCTAAACATCTTTTGTGTTGATCTCTGCTCATTTCTAGCTTCATTCCCATATTATGCTATGTCATGCTAGAAAAGGCTTTTTTGAGAGCAGAAGTTAACTTACCAAAGAATGGGAAACAGAACCTGTCATGTTAGTCTCTGAGTTCTTTCAGTCCAGTTTCTAAACTGGGTCCTCTGCGGAGAAGGGCGGGATATAAATATAAATAAAAATTTAAAAAAAATATCATTTTTTGTTCAGTTTTAATGTTCACTTTCTCTATTTGGTACTTACAGTTTGGCTTTACATCCAAGAAAAGATATTGTTGTCACTGGAAGTGATGATCGCTTATGGAAAATGTGGGCCTTTCCTAATGGAAACATTATCGTGAAGGGTGAAGGTCACACAGATTGGCTTTCTGGATGCTGCTTCCATCCAAGGTAAGTAAAAATAGTGCTGGGAATCAGCATTGATTCATTTGGGCCTTAACCTGTTAAAAGTGATTACTTCCAATACATCGTAAATTTTAGTCCACGTACTTCTGTATCAGATTTCCAGGTCTCATCTAATTTAATCTTTTAATTCTATAATACTGTACAGACAAACTAGATACATGTGAATGTCAATTTCATTTTAATGTCAATTTTATTTTTCTCATTGGTGTTTTCTCCGGTCTATGTAGAGAAAATTGTTTGATTTCTGTCTTAATGGAACATCAACAATCATTGTTAGCTATCAATAATTAGAATATAATTGTTTCACTATCATAAATAAAATAACTATATTACTTTAAAGAAGCAGGCATTTCTTCAGTTCAGAAGGTAACATAGTGTGTTATATGATTTGAGGAAAAGCTCTCATTTATACTATTTTATATTGGGGTATATATGCATGGACAGCATATGGTGGCGGAAATCTCCACTGATACACAAAAGCCATCTCCAACCCTGGGCAGATATGAATTTGCTGCACTTGCTGGAAATCATCTCGGCTTCTTATTTATCTATGAGGATGTAAGTGGAAATCCCCTTTTTCCCATCGCTTAACTAGGTGGGAGGTGTTTTCTTGGAGTAAATACTAAGAATTTACTAAGGTTTATTAAAACCAAGGTTAGAAAAGAAAATTGAAAAGAAAAAAAAGGAAAAGAAGAATGGATCAAATGTTGCATGAAAAGGCTGATAACCTGCTCCCTCTAGATCAATGATGGTGGATCTTTTTTGTCTCGGGTGCCAAAAGCACGAGCATATGCACTATTACACATGCTTGCATGCCCACCCCCGTAACTTAATATGCTGTGCCTCCTGCGAATGCATGCATGAAACCCCCCTGCTGTCCCGCGCATGCGTGCACTGCTTTCTAGAAACCTGGGAAGGGCCCGTTTTCCGACTTCCAGTTTGCATGTTGAGGCATTTTTCACCCAACATGTAAAGTGGAAGTCTGTTCCTGAACTTCCGGTTTGCGTATTAGGTTGCTTTTTCTCCCTCCGGAGGCTTCAGGGAAGCCTCTGGAGGGTGAAAAATGGCCAAAAATGAAGGCCAAAATCAGCTGGACAACACGCACATGTGTACTGAAGCTGACGGGGCAATGCCTCGTGTGCCCTAAGAAATGGCTTCACGTGCCACCACAGCTCTAAATTCTTAAATAATCACAGACACCTGTGAACAAATTTACACAATTTAGATTTCAGTCCATAAATAAAATATTCTCTATACTGCAACATATCTCTCTGATCCTACTTGCTGTCCAAATTCACTAAATGCCTGTTTGGTTGCTATCGGTTGGAGTTTTCCTATTATCTAGCCTGAAGCAAGCCTTCAAGGAGGAAAACAAAAGTGCACTATGATAAATATAAAATTAAGACTGCTCTCCCCTTTTATAAAGCCCTCCTGAGAGGGGAAAAACTACTTTCCTGATTGCCCTCTTAACATTTTATTTTCCTGGGCTTCAGATTTTCTATTATAAGCCAGCTACTTTCCATTCATGTTTTCAATATCTGAGCTGCCTGAAATGGAATTTTCTCTACTTCCCCCCCCCCCCAACTTAAAAAAAGTATACAAGTGAAACTCGAAAATTTAGAATATTGTGCAAACGCTCATTTATTTCAGTAATGCAACTTAAAAGGTGAAACTAAATGTTGCATAAAAAGGCTGATAACCTGCTCCCTTTGCACGTAATGAGATAAGACTCATTACGTGCAAAGCAAGATAGTTCAAGCCATGATTTGTCATAATTGTGATGATTATGGCATACATCTTATGAAAACCCCAAATCCACAATCTCAGGAAATTAGAATATTATATGCAATCAATAAAACAAGGATTGTACATAAAACAATATGGACCTCTGAAAAGTATAAGCATGCATATGTACTCAGTACTTGGTTTGGGCCCCTTTTGCAGTAATCCATTGTATTATTGTATTATTATTACTGCCTCAATGCGGCATGGCGTGGAAGCTATCAGCCTGTGGCACTGCTGAGGTGTTATGGAAGACCAGGATGCTTCAATAGCAGCCTTCAGCTCTTCTGCATTGTTTAGTCTCATGTCTCTCATCTTTCTCTTGGCAATGCCTCATAGATTCTCTATGGGGTTCAGGTCAGGCAGTGTGCCAAGTCCTGCTAGAAAATGAAGTCAGCATCCCCATAAAGCTTGTCTGCGGAAGGAAGCATGAAGTGCTCCAAAATCTCCTGGTAGATGCAGACGAGCTTTATGAGGATGCTGACTTCATTTTCCAGCAGGACGTGGCACTTGCCCACACTGACAAAAACACCAAAACCTGGTTCAATGACCATGGGATTACTGTGTTTGATTGGCCAGCAAACTCGCCTGACCTGAACCGCATAGAGAATCTGAGGCATTGCCAAGAGAAAGATGAGAGACATGAGACTGGTTCAATGGCTGTGGGATTACTGTATTTGATTGGCCAGAAAACTCACCTGACTGATAGCTGACTGATAGTTGAAGGCTGATAGCTTCCATGCCATGCCACATTGAGGCAGTAATTGCTGCAAAAGGGGCCCAAACCCTTCTTTTACTACAGATAAAATATCACTAATCATATTTGTTATGTTTAACAAATATATATATCGTATTTTTTGGGACTATAAGACACACTGGTGTATAAGACGCACCAAGCCTTTGAAGAGGTAAGTAAGTAAAAAAGGTTTTGTCCTCCCTGGCCCCCAGACACTCTGCAAGCTTCAACAGGGCTGGGAGAAGGTAAAAATGCCAGTTTTTGCAAAACACAGATGAAAAATGGGTCAGTTTTGCAAAAACGGTGGCATTTTTGTCTTCCCCAGCAGCACTCTGCAGGCTTCAGCAGGGCAGGGGGAAGGCAAAAACACCTCTGTTTTTGTGAAAAATGGTACATTTGTCAAAATGGGAGCATTTTGCCTTCCCCCAGGCCTGCTGAAGCCTGCAGAGAGCTTCTGGGGGTTGGGGGAAGGCAAAAGCCTCCATTTTTGCAAATAATGACCCATTTTTGGCAAAAATTGGATGTGGGGGCAGAGCTTTGGGAGGGCAAAAATGGCTATATTTGGTGTATAAGACACACCAACATTTCAATGCCCTTTTTAGGCGGGAAAATGGTGCGTCTTATACTCCCAAAAATACAGTAATTCTAATAGTAATACACAGATTTATACTGAATTATAATCTTCCATTGTTCCCCTTTCTAATTTTTAATAATAATAACAATCTTTATTGTCATTGTAAAAATTACAATGAAATTGGTTTTAACTTCACTGGTGCAAAATTATAACAAAAACAAAAAAGAGAGAAAAGAAAAAAGAAAAAACTAGCATGTGCATGGAGTGATTGCAGTTGAATTTAAAATTCTCACAGCCCAAGGATAGAAGCTATCTTTAAACCTGTTCGTTCGACTGGCTATACTTTGATATCTTCTGCGTGATGGTAGAAGGGCAAAGAGATACCAACCAGGGTGTGAATCATCTTTGAGAATCTTCCTTGCTCTGCTAAAGCAGCGAGATCTGGCGATGTTATCCAGTGATGTCAGAGAGCAACCGATGGTTTCTTGTGCCGAATTGATCACTCTCTGTAGTGTCTTCCTCTCCGCAACTGTTAAACCAGCATACCACACTGTGATACAATATGTGAGGACACTTTCTATGATGGACCGATAGAAAGAGGTCATCAGCCGTTCTTCCACCTGATTTTTCCGCAGGACTCTAAGGAAATGAAGTCTCTGTTGAGCTTTTCCAATCACCAGAGACGTGTTGTTTTTCCAGGTGAGATCTTGGCTAATAAGCACTCCTAAGAATTTAAAAGAGGAAAGCCTCTCCACACAGCCCCCCTCAATATACAGTGGGACAGGTTCCTCTCTGTGCTTCCGGAAATCTAGCACTATATCCTTTGTCTTGCTAGTATTTAGATGTTTCTTGAGCACCATGCGGATACCTTCTGGACTTCTTCCCTGTATGCTGATTCGTCCCCTCCAGTCATGAGACCCACCACCATTGTGTCATCTGCAAACTTTATTATGATGTTGGATGGATCAGAGGATATGCAGTCATATGTATACAGTGAGTAGAGGTAGGGGCTGAGCATACAGCCCTGAGGAGAGCCTGTGCTGAGCTTCAGCATGGAAGATGTAAAGAACCCAACCCTTACTGTTTGTGGAAGATCGGTCAGGAAGTCTTTGATCCATTCACAAGTAAGGGGAGGGAAATTCAGGTCAGTCAACTTTTCAATGAGAATGCCTGGTAGGATGGTGTTAAAGACCGAGCTATAGTCTATAAAAAGCATTCTGACATAATTATGCCACTTATATTTTAAAAAGTCCCCTTTTTAATCCCATTTTAAAACAAATAAAATGTTCATCTTAGTTATATTTGACAAGTTATTTAATTCTAATAATAGTAATAATACACCTGTTTTGTTGAATTATAATCTTTCATTATTATCTCATTCAATAATTCAATATGTTGTTTTCATGCCAATCAAATTCTATACATCATTCCTTTTACTACAAATAAAATGTTGATAGTCACATTTGTTATGTTTTAATGAACGTGTATGGTTATACTAATAATACACATATTTATATTAAGTTATACTCTTCAATCTTTTGCTTATTCAATATTTCTATGTTATTTTTAAAGCCATCACCATTTTATTCAAACACATTCAAAATTGTCATCATTAAAAGTCTAGGTTCCCTTCTTATTATTACATAAGAACATAAGAACATAAGAACAGCCTTGCTGGAACAGGCCACAGCCCATCCAGTCCAGCATTTTGTCTCACACAGGGGCTCACCTTTTGCTTCAGGGTATTCCCAAGCAGATGTCTTCACCTGCCCATGATTCCCTGCAAATGGCATTGAGAGATATCCTACCTATCTCTCCAACCCGAAGGGTGTCCTTAGGAATCCATAATGATAGCCAGTGATACCCTTGTTCTCCATAAACTCGTCTAATCCTTTCTTAAAGGTATTGAGGCTGACAGCTGTCACCACTTCTTCTGGCAGTGAGTTCCATAGACCGATGATCCTCTGGGTGAAAAAGTACTTCCTGTTATTTGTTTGAGGTCTAGCTTCCAACAGTTTCATGGAGTTCCCCCTAATTCTAGTGTTGTGTGATAGGGAAAACAGTTTTTCCTTTTCTACTTTGTCCACACCGTGCATGATTTTATAGACTTCAATCAGGTCACCTCTCAGGCGCCGTAGTTCAAGAGTGAAGAGGCCCAGCCGTTGCAGCCTCAGATGGTAAGGAAGGTGTTCCAGCCCCCTAATCATTCTGGTTGCCCTCCTCTGCACCTTTTCCATTTCCATAATATCCTTCTGAAGGTATGGTGACCAGAACTGTATACAATACTCCAGATGGGGCCTCACCATAGATTTATAAAGAGGCAAAATGACACTTGCTGACTTATTTTCTATACCCTTCCTAATAATCCCTAGCAATGAGTTTGCTTTTTTCACTGCTGCAGCACCCTGGGTTGACACCTTCATTGAGCTGTCCACCAGGACACCAAGGTCCCTTTCCGGGTTTGTTGCAAGGAGTTCAGACCCCATCAGTTTATACTGTAGATGTAGTTGGGGTTTTTTGCCCCAACGTGCATCACTCTGCACTTACTAATGTTGAGGCTCAATTGCCACTGGTTTGCCCACTCCCCCAGTGTCAAGAGATCCCTCTGGAGCTCCTCACACTCTCTCTCAGTTTTTACTACCCTGTATAATTTAGTGTCGTCAGCAAATTTGGCTACCTTGCTATTTACTCCTACTTCTAGATCATTTATGAAGAGGTTGAAAAGAAGGGGGTCCCAGTACTGAACCTTGGGGAACCCCACTCTTTACCTCCCTCCACCTGGATAAGTGTCCATTTAGTGCTACTCTCTGTTTCCTGTCCCTTAGCCAGTTGCTAACCCAGGACAAGGCCTGTCCCTTTATTCCATGACTGGCAAGTTTATTCAAGAGTCTTTGGTGCGGAACCTTGTCAAAGGCCTTCTGAAAGTCCAGATAAACAATGTCAACTGGATCTCCTTTATCCATGTGCTTGTTGACACCCTCAAAAAATCCCAACAGATTAGTGAGGCATGATTTGCCCTTGCAAAAGCCATGTTGGCTCTCCTTCAGCAGCACCTTCTCTTCTACGCCTATTAATTTTACCTTTTAAGATGGTTTCCATCACTTTACCTGGGACACTTGTCAAACTGACCGGTCGGTAATTTCCTGGATCACCTCTGGATCCTTTTTTGAAGATAGGTGTTACATTTGCTACCTTCCAGTCATCTGGCACAAGGTCTGATGTGAGGGAAAGATATATGTTGGCTAGGACATCAGCAATTTAATCTTTAAATTCCTTGAGAACTCGTGGATGGATGCCATCTGGTTCTGGTGATTTGTTAGTGTTTAGTTTAACAAGACATGCAAGGACCTCCTCCCTGGTTATTTCTATCTGGGTTAATTCTTCAGTTTCCCTCCCTACGAAGATAGGCTCTGTTTTGGGCTTGTGATCTCTGTCTTCTTCAGTGAATACTGAAGCAAAGAATTCATTGAGTCTCTCTGCAATCTCTGTTTCCTCCTTCATAATCCCTTGCCTTCCATTGTCGTCTAATGGTCCAATGGCCTTCCCAGTTGGGTTCTTACTTCTAATGTACTTAAAGAAGACCTTGTTATTTCTTTGAGTGTTTTTAGCTAAAAGCTCCTCAAAGTCTTGCTTTGCTTTCCTGATTGTTGCCTTGCATTTGTTCTGCCAGAATTTATGTTTCTGCCTGTTGTCCTCGTTTGGAGAAGCCTTCCATCTTCTAAATGAGCTTTTCTTGCTTTTGATCCCTTCCCGAACAGCTCCTGCAAGCCACATCGGAGTCCTCTTGAACCTGGCAGTGCCCTTTTCCTTTTAGATATACATTCCAATTGGGCCTCTGTTATTGTTTTTTTGAGCAGCCTCCATGCCTCTTGGAGTAATAATAATAATAATAATAATTTAATTTTATATCCCGCTCTCTCTCCCCAAGGGGACTCGAGGCGGGGCACAGGCAATTAAAAATACAAATAAAACCACAGACAAATACAAAATACAAAATTAAAAATAGATTAAATTGATCCTGCGCTAAAACCCATAAACTAAACTAAAAATTACCCCTAAAAACCCCTAACCTAAAAAGAGACTACCCAAGGCCGGCCAGACGAAAAAAGTGTGTCTTTAATTTTAAGCGGAAGGAGCGGAGGTCCGTGGTTGTCCTGATGTCGGGGGGAAGGTCATTCCAGAGGGCTGGGCCCGCCACAGAGAAGGCCCTTCCCCTGGGCGTCGCCCGCTGACAAAGTCTAGTGGACGGCACCCGGAGAAGTCCCTCTCTGTGGGAGCGAATCGGCCGTGAGGATGTATGGGGCAGGATCCGATCCCGCAGGTAGCTAGGTCCCGAGCCATGGAGCGCTTTGAAGATGGTAATTAACACCTTGAAGCGCACCCGGAAGACGACAGGTAGCCAGTGCAGCTCGCGCAAGAGCGGTGTTACGTGGGCAAACCTAGAGGTGCCCATAATTGCTCGCGCGGCTGCATTCTGGACCAACTGAAGCCTCCGGGTACACCTCAAGGGGAGCCCCATGTAGAGAGAGTTGCAATAATCCAGTCGGGATGTCACGAGAGCATGAGTGACTGTGCGAAGGGCGTGTTTGGAATTTCTCAATTCTCCCTTTCAGCTTCTTTTTTACTAGTTTCCTCATCTTCGAGAAATTTCCTTTTTGAAAATTTAAGGTCTCTGTGTTAGATTTTATCGGTGATTTGCAGTCTATCATTAAGTTAAAAATAATTGTGTTGTGGTCACTGTTCCCTATTGGATCAGTCACATTAACATTTTGCACCAGATCCTGTATATTGCTCAGAACCAAGTCAAGGATTCTTGTACCTCTAGTTGGGTCTTCAACCATCTGTTCCAGGGAACAATCATTTAGCATATCTAGGAACTTTATCTCTTTGTCATGTGCTGAACAACACTTCGCCCAGTCTATGTGAGGGTAATTGAAATCCCCCATTATAACCAGGCTTCCCTTTTTGGATGCCTCCTTTACAACATTCTCCAACTGCCAGTCTCTCTCAGGGGCTTGGGTCGGAGGCCAATAGCATATACCTACTGTTAGACCATCCTTTTGGCCTGATAGTCTTACCCACAGAGTTTCTAGTGATGATTCTAAATCACCTTGATATGCCAATTCATATGACTTTATCTCTTCTTTGACATATAAGGCTACACCACCTCCCGTTTGCCCCTTCCTGTCCTTCCTCCTTCAGTTTGTAGCCTGTCCCATTGGTTATCATCCGTCCACCAGGTTTCAGTAATACCAATAATATCAATATTTTTGTCTATTGCAAAGAATTGCCAGCTCTCCTATTTTATTCCGCAGGCTTCTGGCATTTGCATACAGGCATTTATATATACTTTTCTGATGCAGTCTTTTGAGTCCAGTTGCATCATTAGACTGCTTCTTGCATCCTTCTGCTAGAGTGCTGGTGACTGGCTCCTTGCTCTGCTCAGTAATTATTGCATCCTCCTCACTACTCAAGTAGACACTTTCCCGAACTGGATGCTGCCCAGCTCCTATCGGCTTTCCCCCAGTTATCAGTTTAAAAATTGTTCTGCAGCCTTTTGGATGTTAAGTGCCAGCAATCTTTTCCCATCATGGTTCAAGTGCAACCCATCCCCCCTGAACACGTTTGGCTTGTCCCAAAATGTTCTCCTGTTCCTGACAAATCTGAAGCCCTCCTCCTGACACCATCGCCTCATCCACACATTGAGGCTTCTGAGCTCTGCCTGCCTGGTAGGTCCTGCATGAGGAACAGGCAGCACTTCTGAAAATGATACCTTGGAAGTCCGGGACTTCAATCTTCAACCTGAATTTGGCTTCCAGGACTGACTGTTTTGCCTTCCCAACATCATTGGTACCAACGTGTACCACAACCACTGGCTCCTTCCCAGTTCTCTCTAACAAACTATGTAGATTTCTTATAATGTTTGCAACCTTTGCACCAGGTAGGCAAGTCACTACACGGTTGTCATGCGCATCACAAATCCATCTCTCTGTGTTTCTAATAATTGAATCACCTAGTACAAGGAGCCTCTCTCCTGCAGTCTGTTCATCTTCATTCACCTCATCAACTTTATTAAGAGAGAGGTATTCAGTTTGTTCCTGTTGTTCTTCTTCCTGTATCTCGTCAAGTGTGATGAAGGAGAGATCCTCAGGTAGGACCAGTTGTTCGTCTGTGCATTCCTCATCAGGTGTGATGGGGGAAGGAGCCTCAAGTTGATTCTGTAAATTCAGACTCTCAGAGCGATCCCTTGCTCTTCTATTTCTTCGAGTGGCATTCCTCCATGGATCTACCTCTTGAGTTAGTGAAATGACTTCTTCCTGAGAGCTGTGCCCTGTCTCTTCATTGTCCAGGATAGTCTGCTCTGCTATGTCCAAGAACAGCTCAAGCTCCTTAATTTGCTGATGGTTAGATATACATGCCTCCAGCTGCAACCTTTGCACCTGATAGGCAAATATTATTATTAATTCACCTGAAAATATATATAAATATATCCAAAGACTAGAAAAACAACAGAAGCCCAACTCCCCCCCACAGCAACTCATGAAACAAACAGTACACAACATATCAGACAGAAGCCTCACCACAGCTGAAACTGATGTCCTTTCCAAAGGATTCAACTTTGCAGTAGCCCCTAAACGTATCCCTACAGAAGACATCATATGCGGAGTGGAAGCCTCACTCACCAAAATCAACCCAGATGAAGCCAATAAAATCAGACTTGCAGTTACTAACGTGCTCTGTTCCAGCAATCCATCCAGAAACAACTTACATGCAGAAGAAAGGAAAGCTCTCTTTAACCTGAAGAAGGACAACAACATCATCATTCTCCCAGCAGATAAAGGCAACGCCACAGTGGTGATGAATACATCTGATTACCACACCAAACTAGCCAACCTACTCCAAGACCCTGCCTACAAACCTCTAAACAAAGACCCCACCACCTACCTGGAAAAAACCACCAAAGCCAAAATAAAAGCCTCTCCCATCAGTGAAGAGATCCAGCAAAGAATCATCCCCAGAGAGAAATCTTCCAGATGCCCCAAACTCTATGGCCTCCCCAAGATACACAAAGAAGGAACACCACTCAGACCCATAGTCAGCTCCATAGGCTCACCTCTACAGAATCTTGCCAAGTTCCTCGCAAAGGAATTACAACCCTACGCAGAATCCATCAACTTACATGTACAAAATTCTTTCCACTTCATAGAAACAATAAAAAAACAAAATCTACAGCCCAGCGATCTACTCGTGAGTTTTGATGTCATATCCCTCTTCACCCAAGTGCCTATAAAAGAAGCCTTGACAGCCATCCAGAACAAATACAACCCCCCAAGCACATCCTGGATCTGACCAACCATTGTCTAACCAACACATACTTCATTCACAATAACCAAAGATACAAACAGATAGAAGGAGCACCCATGGGATCACCCCTCTCACCGGTCATCGCAAACATATATATGGAACACTTTGAAACCAACGCCCTAGACAAATCTGAACACAAACCCAAACTCTGGCTCAGATATGTAGATGACACTTTTTTAATTTGGCCACATGGGAAAGAAAAACTGGACAACTTCCTCACACACCTCAACTCCCTACACCCCAAAATACAATTCACGTCCTAATCTACAAAAAACCTAATGGCTCCCTAGGACACACCATCTACCGGAAAAAACACACACAAACCGCTACCTAAATGCACAATCCCATCACCACCCTGCACAGATAAACTCTGTAGCCAAAACCCTCATACACAGAACCAAACGCCTAGCTGACAAAGACCATCTGAAAACCGAAATACACTTCCTCACAAATACATTAATATCCAACGGATTCCGAAGAAAAACAATCACCAAACTAATCCAACAAGAGACACCCCCCAGGAACCAAGACAAAGAACAGGAAAATGGCATTGCCCTCATCCCATACATTAAAGATACCACAGACAAAATCAGCAAAATTCTCCACAAGCACAACATCAAGACAGCCTTCAACACCGACCAAAAAATAACCAATATCCTAAGGAACCCAAAAGACAAGATCCAGCTAGAAAACCAAGGAGTCTACAAAATTCCATGTAAAAGCTGCCCTGCCACTTACATAGGACAAACCAACAGAAGGATTAGTGCACGTATTGCTGAACATAAAAATGCTTTAAAAAATCATCTTAATACCTCATCTCTCTATCAACATTTCAAAACTACAGGACATGACATTGACTTTCAAGGAACTAAAATGATCTCCAAGGCGGAACAGCTCAACAGGAGAATAATCAGAGAAGCCATTGAAATAGAGAAACAATCTAGCAGCATGAACAAACGTGATGATACCTCCCGCCTTCCAGATATCTGGAAGCCAGCATTGACCAGCAGACAAGCCCCACCCTCCAGCCAAGCCGTTGAAATTCAAAACAAGGAGAAACATACAAATGAGACCAATCAGCATCAATCTACCAGTCACGATGCAACTGCACAGCCAATCAACCCACTCACAACAATAATCAGCACTCCACCCCCCCCACCAAGATTTAAAGAGGGGCGATGCCTCTGCAGCCACACTCACAGACACAAGCCTGCCTGATGATGACAAGTGAGATCTTGTCGAAACGTTGCAACAACTTTTCTATGCCTTATACACGGGAAAATCCCCGAAGCCAGCTATGCCAGCATATATATATATATATATATATATGTATGTATGTATGTATGTATGTATGTATGTATGTATGTATATGTATATAGTATATAGTATATAGTATATAGTATATAGTATATAGTATATAGTATATATTACATTAACACCCCTCTTTAACTTATCTCACTGTTATTTTAAGGAAATATTCCACCCCCTTTTTTAATCCGTGTCTCACCCGTTTTAAAGCTTTGATTTTCCATTTCTTAGCTTGTCTCCCATGTTCTTCTCTTGGATCTACTCTATATGCTTGCACTGCTTGGCCAAGCCTCTTAAATATTTCTCCCTTCTCTACCCTATTCCATTGTCTAAGTTTCAAATTATCTACTTTTACCCCTGTTTCTCTCCCAAAAAAATCTTCCTCTATTTCTATTTCCTGTTTAATACCCCTTAAAATACTCTCCCCTTGGTTTATTTCAGCAATCATTTTAATTTTTATTTTTATCTCCTTTTTTTCTTGTCTTCTTGCTTGTTTCCTCTGTTCAGTTTTTTCAGCTGCTCTTTCAGTTGACTCCTCCTCTTCCTCAGCGTCCTGGTTTCTCCTTGTCTTTTGTGCTATAATTTCCAGCTTTTCACCTATGCTCTGCATCTTATTCAAAATCTCCTCAATCCTCTTGTCAAGGTGGCTTTAAAATCCAGGATTAACGACACAATTTCTTCCCAGATTCCACTCATTTTTGTTTTTATTTTTATTTATTTTGTTTCTTTTTTTCTAACAGTCCAACAATCTTATTTTCAAACCTAAAGCCACTTCTCAAGTGATTCAATATCCACTGTCCAAGAGATTTTATATCCCAAAATTAAATTAATCAGTCTGTTCCTCTAATTAGTCAAAAAATGAAATCTTCATCAATCCCTCTGCCAATTCAGTGTTATTTTGAAGCTTTTAGGTTTTTTTTTTAGTAAATAGGTTTTCTTAATCTCATACTTAAATTTCCACAACCAAGTCTTTCCAGGATTTTGGGAATATGTTGCACCTTCCTTTATCAACAGTTGGCATTCAGCTTTCTTTTTTATACAAATTTATTATAATACTCCAAAATTTAAATGTCGTATTAGCTTTTATATAAATAGTTCCAGCATTTTTAAATGCCTTTCCAATGCCCAACTCCTGTCCAATTTAAAAATCCAATCTTCTGTATTTTAGCAAGTTTTTTATTTTCTTACTTTAATTCTTTTCTCTTCTAGGATTTTACTCAAAAATAGCTTGGTCGCTGCCACATTAAAAGTAATTATGAGTCTCTCTTTTCTGAATATTCTTTTAGGGTTACACTTTGAATTAAAAAAAGGATTCTTCTCACCCAGTTCCAAATATTGCTCCAGCACACTTCTTGAATGTTAAGTTGTCCCTGGCTTTGTGACAGCCATCTTAGGCTGTCTCTTCTCTAGATGTGGAATAGAACAAAAATGCCCTGGGGCTCTGCAGGAGAGTTGTGATCTCCCCTGGAACCTCACAGAATGCTATTCCTTAGCTTCACCCCCCTCCAAGGGTTTTTTTTTTTTTTTTAAAGCCCACGAACAAGCAGAAGCCAGCACAGGGGATGGAGAGCCAGTTCTCCTGCAGCTCCTAGATGCTGGGACATCACTTCCTCTCTCTTCTGCTTCCTTTTCTTGGACTGCTTCTCTAGCAAAACCTTCTGTCATCAACTGGCATGACATACAAAATCCTTGAACACAATGGTAGAAAATTATATTTCTTGAATGTCTATTTGTTTTTGTTGATCAGTCAATCAAATCTTTATTTGAGGCACAGACTATCATAGAATACAATCAAGGAACGTTAAATAATACAATTGGAACATGTAAGACATAAAAAGAAGTAAAAGATTGTTAACACAATACTAAAATATAAAAATATCTATTTATAATAGATCACTACAGGATTATGGGATAGATTTCTATCCTAGTTTTCTTCAAGGCAGCCTACATGTGAATCTCTTTTGCTTTATTCCTACAATTACAAGCCATGAGGTAGCTCAGGGAGAAAGTTTTAAAGCCAAGAGTGGTCTTGTACCTATCATAAATACACATGGATAAGCCAAGCATTTTACATGTGAATCTCTTTTGCTTTATTCCTACAATTACAAGCCATGAGGTAGCTCAGGGAGAAAGTTTTAAAGCCAAGAGTGGTCTTGTACCTATCATAAATACACATGGATAAGCCAAGCATTTTAGGTTCCAAAATACACTTCCAAAATCTGTGCACTACTTATCTGCAAGTATATACAGTAGTTCTCCTTGGTCCTATTCCAACTCCTTAATCATTACAACAGCACTGGCTATTTAAATACTCAAACAATATTTAAAAATTGAAATAATGGTTCAGGCTCTTAATAACAATAGTTTTAGTCTTCCTATGGAATTGATTAACAAATCTTGCTTGCATGTTCTGTCAGTTTGAAACTGAAGCTGATCACTACTCATCAAACTTTTATTTCTTTTACATCAGGGGTTGTAGTAAAAACTTGGATAATTGTCATATTAAAGGTTTGTTCATGATGTCTAATGTATATTATTTGATCATTGGTTGTACTGGAACCAAATATTGTTCTTCATATTTATCAGAGCCTCTCAAACATGCAAAGAACAATTACAGGAATTAAGTATATCTAGTGCAATGAAAAGAAAAACTAAATAGCATTGTTCCAATATATGAGACACTCCTACAAAGAGCAACCGTTCTTCATAGAAGTTCACATGATCTTGATTCTATCCCTTTATGCCAGTAACTGCCAGTAACTGTAAGAGGGATCTTGGAGTGCTAAGTGGACAATCATTTAAATATGAGTCAACAGTGTGAGACAGCAGCCAAAAAAGCTAATACAATCCTGGGTTGCATCAATAGAGAGATAGAATCAGCAACCAAAATGATTAAGCAGCTAAAGTACAAAGAACCATTTCAGAAATTGGGTATGCCTAATAATAAAAAGGACTAGGGGTGACATGATTGGAAACTAATAAAGGAGAGAAGCAGCCTTCTAGACCTAGAACTAAGGAGGCATTTTCTAATGGTAAAAACAATTAACCAATGGAGTAACTTCCCTTCAGAAATTGTGGGTACTCCATCACTGAAGGCTTTCAAAAAGAGTCTGGATGACCATTTATCTGAAATGACATGGAGTCTTCTGCTCAAGCAGAGGTTTGGACTAGAAGACCTCCAAAGTCCCTTCCAACTCTATTATTCAATGTTCTATATTCTATAAATAGTTAAAACAACAACCAGAACTGGATACAGTTTCAAGTAAGGTCTCGCAAAGATAGTAAAAAGTAGTACTAATACTTCATATGATCTTGATACTATTTCTCTCTTGATGCAACCAAGGACTGCATTTTTTTTGGCAGATGCAGCATACTGCCAGTTCTCATACTTAAATGGTTGTCTACTAGGACTCTTAGATCCTTCTCAGTTACTGCTGTTGAGTCAGGTACAACCTATTCTATACCTGTGTGTTTGATTTTTCTTACCTGTGCAAAGCCTTATTTTTCTATCCACTGAATTTTATTTTGTGGTGACCAAAACTGGATGCAGTACACAAGGGGTGGTCTTACTAGAGCTTTACAGAGAACCTCACTTGATCTTGATTGACAACATAATTAAAAAGGCCTTTAATTAATTTGGCTGGGTTTGGCCAAAGTGCAGCAAAGGCATGCAAGGGGCAGGTGGCTGCTCGCTTGAGGAGAGTCTCCTGCTCATTCTCACCCTCCTGGCCCCACCACAGCTGGCCAGGGGGTCCAGAGAGGAGAAGGGGGGAGGAGGAGGGTTGCCCGAAGGCAACCCTTAAGAAACGACTGACGCTCGTTTCTTAACTAACCCAGATTTTCAAAAAGTTGCCAAGACCACATGTGTTGCCAAAATGGATATACCTCTTCCAAACGGCTCCTACAAAATTAGAGAGATTTTTTAAAAATAAAATGGACCAGATAACTGGCAAATTTATTTGGCAAGGGAAAAAAACACATATTAAAAGAAAAATGATGCAGGAGCACAAAACAAGGGGAGGTTTGGGGCTCCCAAATTGGGAGTGGTATTATCAAGCCTCTTGCCTGATTTGGATAAAGGATTGGATAACACTGGAGAGGAAATGCATATTAACAATTGAAGGATACAATTTACAGCAGGGATGGCACTACTGTCTTTGGCCAACCAAAGAAGGTCAGTATAAATACTTTATGAATCATTATGTAAGGGGATGTTTGATCAAGATATGGGATAAGATTAAAGGATTGATGTACAGTAAGACTCCATACTGGATTGTGACTCTTGAAGTGATTATGTACCCAACTCAATACAATTTGGACAAACTTGTGACGTATAGGGAACTGCTGGATGGCAGAGGCATAATATATGCAGATGGATATGGAGGTGTATTCAACTACATTTGCAATTTTTCTTTATTTTTCCAATTTGTTAAACAAATAGTTTTCAGGGAAGTGCTGATGTTAAGAATTTAATACTGTAATGGAAATAATTTTAAGCATTATAAGGTGTGTGTGTGTGTGTGTGTGTTTTACATTATTACACATTTTAAGTAGAAAAAATAGTTTCCTTCTGGAAAGTCTCTCTTTAAAAAATGGAACCAGTCCTCTGTTTATTACTGGGATCAGTAAGCTGAATTCCTTTCCATCCTGTTTGGTTTGCATCTTACTCTGCTTTGTCTTTAATATAGTACTTAAACACAATTTGGCAACCTTTCCAACAGCTTTCAATCAACAGTATATTCCTATAAAGTAGAAATATAAGAGTTTAGAGTTTATTGTTTATTGGTTTTTTATACCGCCCTACTCCCGAAGGACTCAGGGCGGTGTACAGCCAAAATAAAAACAGATATATAAATATATAAAAACAAATATATAAAAGTTATATATTTTAAAAGCTTTTAAAAGATATAATTAAAATATTGGCCGAAACGTGGAAAAACTATCCCTGATTAAAATAATAGAAATTGAAATTTAAAAGTTTAAATTTAAAATTTTTTAAATCCTGCTTTATGCCAGCCCGGCCTGTTGAAAGAGAAAGGTTTTGAGACCGCGGCGGAAGGTGCGTAAGTCAGGGATAGTTCTTAATTCCGGGGGCAATTTGTTCCAGATGGCAGGTGCTCCCACGGAGAAGGCTCTCCCCCTGGGTGTCGCCAGTCAACATTGTCTAGCCGACGGCACCATGAGGAGACCCTCTCTATGTGAGTGTACGGGCCAGTGGGAGGCTCTCGGTGGCAGAAGGTGATCTCGTAGATACCCAGGTCCTAAGCACTTTAAAGATGGTAATCAACACCTTGAATTGCACCCGGAAAACCACCGGAAGCCAGTGAAGCTCGCGCAGGAGGGGTGTTACATGGGAGCGTCGTGTCGCCCTCATAATTACCCGTGCGGCCGCATTCTGGATCAGTTGAAGCCTCCGGGTGCTCTTCAAGGGGAGCCCCATGTAAAGAGCATTGCGGTAGTCCAGAAAGAGACAAGGGTGTGAGTGACTGTGCGTAGGGCATCCCGATCTAGGAAGGGACGCAACTGGTAAATCAGGCGAACCTGATAAAAAGCCCCCCTGGCAACAGTTGTCATATGATCTTCTAAGGACAGCCATGCATCCAGGAGGACACCCAAGTTGCGAACCCTTCCTGTGGGGGCTAAGGTCTCACCCCCCATAGCCAGCGATGGAACCAGCTAATTGTAACGGGATGCCGGGAACCACAGCCATTTGGTCTTGGAGGGGTTGAGCCTGAGCCTGTTCCTCCCCATCCAGATCCACACGGCCTCCAGGCACTGGGACATCACGTCAAGGGCACCATTGGGGTGGTCTGGGGACGAAATGTACAGCTGCGTATCATCAGCGTACTGATGGAATTTTACCCCAAAACCCCGGATGATCTCGCCCAGCGGCTTCACATAAATGTTGAACAGAAGGGGCAAGAGGACCGACCCCTGGGGCACTCCACAAGTGAGGCACCTTGAGGATGACCTGTGCCCTCCCCCATCAACACAAACTGCGAACGGTCAGAGAAGAAGGAGGAGAACCACCGAAGTACAGTGCCTCCCACCCCTAACCCCTCCAACCGCCGCAGCATGATACCATGGTCAATGGTATCAAACGCCGCTGAGAGGTCTAATAGGACCAGGACAGAGGAACAACCCCTATCCCGAGCCCTCCAGAGATCATCGATCAATGCAACCAATGCCGTTTCCGTGCTGTACCCAGGCCTGAAACCCAACTGGTACGGATCAAGATAGACAGCTTCATCCGGGTACCTGGGAAGCTGTTGCGCCACCACACTCTCAACAACTTTGCCACAAAGCGAAGGTTGGAGACTGGACAATAGTTTGCCAAAAGCCCCAGGTCCGGGGAAGCCTTCTTGAGGAGGGGCCTCACCACCGCCTCTTTCAAAGCAGTGGGGAAGAAACCCTCTTTCAATGAAGCATTGATAGTACCCTGGAGCCAGCCTTGTGTAACCTCCCGGGTGGCCAGCACCAACCAGGAGGGACACGGGTCCAATAAACATGTGGCAGCACTAAGCTTACCCAAAATCCTGTCTACGTCCTCGGGAGTCACAGGGTCAAACTCCTCCCAGATAACAGTCTCAAGACCTGCCTCCATCACCCCATCTAGCCCTACCCAGTCAGAGTCCAGCCCTTCCCGAATCTGAGTGATTTTGTCTTGCAGGTATTGTACAAAATCCTCAGCTTTACCCTGCAAGGGGTCTTCCTGCACTTCCATATGTAAGAGGGAGCGGGTCACCCTAAACAGGGCGGCTGGGCGATTTTCTGCAGACGCAATAAGAGTGGAAACTTTGCCGCTTTTATCGCCACTAGGTAGGTCTTGATATAAGACCTGACCAGTGTCCGATCAGATTCGGAACGGCTGGCCCTCCAACTGCTCTCTAGGCATCTTTTCTGGCGCTTCATCTCCCTCAGCTCCTCAGAGAACCAAGGAGCCAACTGGGTTCGGCACTGGATCAGAGGCCGCAAAGGCACGACGCGGTCCAGAGCCCCAGCAGCCACCCTGTCCCATCCGGCCACCAGTTCTCCAGCCGAGTCGTGAGCCATAGCCTCAGGGAGTGGCCCAAGCTCCGTCAGGAACCTATCAGGGTCCATCAGGCGTCTGGGGCAGAACCACCTAGTGGGTTCCGCCTCCCTGCGGGGGGGTGTAGCGGATTGGAAGTCTACCCGAAGGAGCGAGTGATCTGACCATGACAAGGGTTCAATGGCTATATCCCCTCTTCCCAGATCCTTCAACCACTGACCAGAGACAAAAATCAAATCCAGGGTGTGTCCCCCGATGTGCGTTGGACCTTGAACTAATTGGGTCGGGTCCATGGCTGTCATGGAGGCCATGAACTCCTGAGCTGCCTCCGATGCTTCGCCAGCAGATGGCAGGTTGAAATCCCCCATGACGATAAGCCTAGGGGTACTAACTGCCACCCCAGCAATCACGTTGAGCAGCTCAGACAGGGCCGCTGCCACACAGCTGGGAGCCAGGTACGTAACTGGCAAATTACGTTCGTATAAAGTATTACATTTCTTTGAGCATAGGAAAATAATATATATAAATAGTAATAATAATACTGGTAGTATGAAAAATGGAGATTTTCATCATATTGACCTGGGAAATTTAATTGAACAACTGTTTAAGAACTTTCCTAACATTCTAAATCAGGTTTATGTTTTTCAATGACAGTGGATCCAAACTTGTTACTTCAAGCGGAGACAAAACAGTTCGTGTATGGGACTTCACGAAGGGTGGATGCATTCTGAAACTAGAAGGTCATAGCTACGCAGTATTGGATTGTTCTTGGCATTCATGTGGTGATTTTGTTGCATCTGCCTCTATGGATGAAACGAGCAAAGTCTGGGACCTGAACAGGTATGTGATTATTTATAATCTGGTTTTTTTTACATGTGTAAATTTAAACAGGGAGAAAAGGGTGGTGCTTTTAGACAAAATAAACAGTAATTTAGAGAACTGTTTTAGTGTAAAAGTTAAGGCATTAGGTTAGAAACCAGAAAACCATGATTACTAGTCCTGCCTTAGGCATAAATTCAGCTGGGTGATCTTAGACCAGTCATTCTTAAGCAGTGGAAAATCATTTGTGAAAAACCATACTTTCCAAGAAAATTGCAGGTACCAATCCAGGCAATTGCCAGGAGTCGAAATCTGATCTGACTGAAAGGCACAAAAAGTAATAATTGAATGCAGCTATTATATCCTTAAATGAAACAAGCACGTTAAGGTTACCTTAAGAAATAATTGCTGGGTTCTTAAGTAAATTCAGAATAGAACAAGAATGGATGAAAGTTCAGGCTCTTTACCCGATACCCTGTCCTGCCTTGATTCCCCCATCACATAGCAGGCACAGCTCATTTTCAGAGGTCAGAACTACTTGATTGCAAAAGGAATTAGAACTCAACAATGTAGGTTGCTATGCATCACCCATCAGCACCACAAAACCAACAATTTATTGTATCATATTGCTTTATAAAAGCCATTACTTTGCAAAAGATTGTCATGAAAGATTACTGCCCATTTAATGAACTCAGTATTCTATGCAAAATAATACTGTGTCAAACTTGCAGCATTACGTTGTCATCCTATGATGTATTGCAACTTTTTCCCCTTTGTTAAACTGGGGATGGGCATGACTAGCATGTGACGCATCTGGACCCCGAGTTTGACACCCCTGGTATAGGATATCTTAATACCTCCTGGTTTTCTCTAGGGCAGTGGTGGCTAACCTTTTTGTTGTTACATGCCAAAATTGCCTGCATCCATAATGCAATGACCCTCACACTCCCCCTTCCTCCCGTGCATGCCCGTGAGACCCCCCCCCCTCGCACATACAAGCACGTCTCCCGCATGTGCATATGCGTGCTCATCAGAGACTCAAAAGCCAACTGGCCGGCAGGAGGGTGCAGCTGAGCTGGGGAAATGGCTCATATGCTCACAGAGAGGGTTCTGCATGTCACCTATGACACACATATTATATGTTCGCCATCACAGCTCTAGGTGTTAATTGCTTTTACTACTAAGATATATTTGAGAAATAGAGCCTTTTGAAAGTACAATGTCTCATGTCCTTTTACATATTGTGTTTCAGTTTAATAATATATTAAAAATACCATAATTTTCCATATTTTGTTGTTCTTGCTTGAACTACCAGTATGTAAATAATGGCACTCATTCGGTAACCCTAACCCTAAAAACGACATTATAGGGCACTGCACATCAGAACAACTAGACACAAGGATAGTTTTCCAAAATGTCATCACTCTGTTTAACAACTAATTCCCACAACACTGTCAATAATTTACAAAGAATGTATTACTATTCTTCTTCTCTTCCTTCATAGCATCTATTTCTCCCCATTTACGACTATGACCATATTGCTTGTATCTTTCAATTTATATTGTTTTGTTTCCTAGTACGATTTATTAGTAACCTTGACTATCACTAAGTGTTGTATCTTTTTATTCTTAATTAATGTATTTTTATTATCCTTATGTACACTGAGAACAAATGCACCAAACACAAAATTCCTTGTGTGTTCAATCACACTTGGCCAATAAAGAATTCTATTCTATTCTATTCTGTTCTGTTCTGTTCTGTTCTATTCTGTTCTATTCTATTCTATTCTACCCTACTCTACCCTACCCTACCCTACCCTACCTTATCCTAAACTTTAAATTCGCTTATAACGATGGTTTACAGCCCTAGATTGTGAAGCTGAGAATAATTGTAATAATCTATCCTGTTTCTTTATTTGCCCCTGCAATAACTTATATAACTGACTCTTTAAAACATATTTCATTTTTTAAAGTAGATCAATCTCATACACTATTCCTATGATCAGAAGGAAGGCTTCTTAATTTTAATCAAATGTATAGGTTTGATCAACTATAAATTAATAAATAATAAAGCATTAATACCATATGTACAATACAATAGCAGAGTTGGAAGGGACCTTGTAGGTCTTCTAGTCCAACCCCCTGCGTGGGCAGGAACCCTACACCATTTCAGACAAATGGCTATCCAACATCTTCTTAAAGACTTCCAGGGTTGGGGCATTCACAACTTCTGGAGGCAAGCTGTTTCAGAGGTTAATTGTTCTAACTGTCAGGAAATTTCTCCTTAGTTCTAAGTTGCTTCTCTCCTTGATTAGTTTCCACCCATTGCTTCTTGTCCTGCCCCCAGGTGCCTTGGAGAATAGTTTGACTCCCTCTTCTTTGTGGCACCCTCTGAGATATCGGAACACTGCTATCATGTCTCCCCTGGTCCTTCTCTTCATCAAACTAGACATACCCAGTTCCTGCAACCGTTCTTCATATGTTTTAGCCTCCAGTCCCCTAATCATCTTGGTTGCTCTTCTCTGCACTCTTTCCAGAGTCTCCATGTCTTTTCTACATCGTGGCGACCAAAACTGTATGCAGTATTCCAAGTGTGGCCTTACCAAAGCACTATACAGTGGCATTAACACTTCACGTGATCTAGATTCTATCCCTCTGTTTATGCAGCCTAGAACTGTGTTGGCTTTTTTGGCAGCTGCTGAACACTGCTGGCTCATATTTAAATGGTTGTCCACTAGGATTCCAAGATCCCTGTCACAGTTGCTACTATTGAGCAAGGTACCACCTATACTGTACAGTGGTACCTCGGTTCACGAACTTAATTCGTGAAATGACTCTGGTCGCGAATCGAATTGGTCGTGAACCGAGGCACAATTTCCCATAGGGTTCAATGTAAATCCGGTTAATCCGTTCTGACCTTGTTTTTTGGTCGTAATTCTTGAACTGACTCTGTTCGCGAACTGAATTGGTCGTGAACAGAGGCACAGTTTCCCATAGGGTTCAATGTAAATCCGGTTAATCCGTTCTGACCTTGTTTTTTGGTCGTAATTCTTGAACTGACTTTGTTCGCGAACCGAATTGGTCGTGAACAGAGGCACAGTTTCCCATAGGGTTTAATGTAAATCCGGTTAATCCGTTCTGACCTTGTTTTTTGGTTTTTGAAGCACCCAAAATATGAAAAAAATTACAAGACACATTTGTACAGTTCTCACCTTGTACTGTATTTTGGTTTTTGAAGCACCCAAAATATGAAAAAAAATTACACATTTGTACAGTTCTGCCCTGGTTTTTAGGTTATAGAAGCACCCAAAATATGAAAAAATTACACATTTGTACAGTTCTGACCTTGTTTTTAGGTTATAGAAGCACCCAAAATATGAAACAAATTACACATTTGTACATTTCTGACCTGGCTTTTAGGTTTTTGAAGCACCCAAAATATGAAACAAATTACAAGACACATTTGTACATTTCTGCCCTGGTTTTTAGGTTATGGAAGCACCCAAAATATGAAACAAATTACACAATTGTACATTTCTGACCTGGTTTTTAGGTTATAGAAGCACCCAAAATATGAAACAAATTACAGGACACCTTTGTACAGTTCTGACCTGGTTTTTAGGTTATAGAAGCACCCAAAATATGAAACAAATTACAAAACACATTTGTACAGTATGGTAATGTACAGTATACAGTAAAGAGAGAACATTAAGCTTGCTTGAGATGACTTCTGGCATGGATGAAGGCAGGTGGGAGGCGGTTATTGTTTGTAGGGAGAGTCCCCCTCCATAAGGACATCAGGGGGATCTTCTTCAGGGCTTTCCTCTCTCCTTTGTCTCTTAGCTACAGGCTCAGTTTTGCTGAAAAATCTGTCCAATGTCACTTGTCTTTTCCTGCGCTGCAAAACCTTCCGGAAATGAGAGACGACATTATCATCCATGAGATTTAACACTCTGTTCGTGACAGTTATGTTGGGGTGGTGCTTTTCAAAAAAATCATGGCACTCATGCCATTTTAGCATAATGGATTTTATGGCATCACTGGTAACCTCCTCCCTCTCTTCCTCCTCCTCTGTTGAATGCTCCTCAAGAAGTGCCTTTTGCTGCTCACTGTGGAGTTCAGAAAGTTCCTCAGTGGTCAGCTCCTCCCTATGTTCCTCAACAAGGTCTTCCACATCAGCACCATCAACGTCCAGACCCATACTCTTGCCCATGGACACAATTTCGTCCACTACCTCTGTATCAGACCCTTCTAGGTCTATGTCATGTTCATGTTCCTGTTCAGTGGCACATTCTGGCCACAGTTTCCTCCAGGCTGAAGTTAGGGTTCGGGGAGTGACCTCTTGCCAGGCTTTGTCAATGAGGTTAATGCAGTGGACAACATTGAAATGTTTCTTCCAGAACTCTTTTAAAGTCAAGGATGTCTCTTCAGTGACATTATAGCACCTAGTGAAGAGCGCCTTTGTGTACAGCTTCTTGAAGTTGCAGATGACTTGCTGGTCCATTGGTTGCAGAAGTGGTGTTGTGTTGGGGGGGGAGGAACTTGACCCTGATGAAGTCATACTCAGCATCCATATCATCCAGCAAGATTGGAGGGTGTGCTGGGGCATTGTCCATTAGAAGAAGGCACCTTTCAGGCAGCTGGTTATCAGAGAGATACTTTTTGACGGTGGGTGCGAACACCTCGTGCAGCCATTCCATGAACAATTGCCTTGTCACCCAAGCTTTGGCATTGGATCTCCACATGACAGGCAGTCTGGCCTTGTTGACATTTTGTTCCCTAAATGCACGAGGGGTCTGTGAATGGTGCACCAGTAGTGGTTTAATTTTCAGATCGCCGCTTGCGTTGGCACACAGCAAAAGGGTCAATCTGTCCTTCATGGGCTTGTGCCCTGGTAGTGCCTTTTCCTCCTGCATGATATAGGTTCTGTTTGGCATTTTTTTCCAGAAGAGCCCTGTTTCATCACAGTTGAAGACTTGTTGAGCGACGTATCCTTCTGTCGCCATGAATTCTGCAAATTCTAACTTGTAGGCTTCTGCTGCGGCCTTGTCAGAGCTGGAAGCCTCACCATGTCTAATCACACTGTGGATGCCACTTCTCCTGTGGAATTTTTCAAACCACCCCCTACTGGCTTTAAATTCGTCACTTGTTGCACTTGTAGAGGGGCTTCTTTGCACTAAATCACTGTGCAATCTCCTGGCTTTCTCACAGATCATAGTTTCACTAACGCTATCACCTGCCAGCTGTTTCTCATTCACCCACACCAACAAAAGTTTTTCCACCTCTTCCAGCACTTGCGTCCTCTGCTTGGTTAATCTTGTTACTCCTTTTGCAACATCAGCTCCTTTGATGGCGGCTTTGTTTTTCAAAATAGTCGAGATTGTTGACTTTGGCATCTTGTACTCCGAGGCCAGATCAGTCACACGAATACCACGGTCATGCTTTTCTACAATTTCCTTCTTCAGCTCAATGGTTATTTTCTTCACAACCTTGCTGTCACTTTTATTGCTCCTCCGCACTCTCTTCTTTCCACCATGCTTGCGCTGCATATCCTTGTCACCTGCATTCCCAGGTTGCACATCATCACCTGCATTTCCAGGTTGCACATCATCACCTGCATTTCCAGGTTGCACATCATCTCCTGCATTCCCAGGTTGCACATCATCTCCTGCATTCCCAGGTTGCACATCATCTCCTGCATTTCCAGGTTGCACATCATCTCCTGCATTCCCAGGTTGCACATCATCTCCTGCATCCCCAGGTTGCACATCATCTCCTGCATCCCCAGGTTGCACATCATCTCCTGCATTCCCAGGTTGCACATCATCTCCTGCATTCCCAGGTTGCACATCATCTCCTGCATTCCCAGGTTGCACATCAAGTCCTGCATTCCCAGGTTGCACATTACCACTTGCATTTCCAGGTTGCACATCAAGTGCTGCATTCCCAGGTTGCACAACATCACCACTTGCATTCCCAGTTTGCACATTGTTACCTGCATTGCTGGTCTGCACTTTCTTCTTTCCACCATGCTTGCTCTGCATATTCTTGTCACCTGCATTGCTGCTCCGCACTTTCTTCTTTCCACCATGCTTCCTGGGAGCCATTTTCGCAGTCAGCTTCTCTGTGTCGTTTTCTGTGTCTCTCTCCACGAACATTCGTACAGGAAGGAAGTCGCAACCATGTGATAAAAAGGAAATACGTTCGTAGATAAAATGTCCGCGGCTCCGGTTCGTGAAGCGAAACGGAGTTCGTGAACCCGAGCATTTTTACAAACTTTTCTGTTCGTGAAGCGAGGCGGAGTTCGTGAAGCGAGGCGGAGTTCGTGAAGCGAGGCGGAGTTCGTGAAGCGGAGCATATTTTTACGAACTTTTCCGTTCGTGAACCGAAACGGTGTTCGTGAACCGGAGCACATTTTTTGGAAAATTTCTGTTCGTAAACCGAATTGGTCGTGAACAGAGGCGTTCGTGAACCGAGATACCACTGTACCTGTGCATTTTGTTTTTCTTGCCTCAATGTAGAACCTTACTTTTTTCACAATTGAATTTCATTTTGTTAGATAGTGCCCAATGTTCAAGTAGTTAACTGTTCATGTAGTTAATAATAAGTTGTGTTCTTTTACCTGGAGTACAGGACAAGAATTTAAGAATGTTTTGTTTATTCATGCTTTTGATGAAATATTCCAAGAGGTGATATGAGATGGAATTTTGTTTAATTAATTTTATTTAACTGAATACATTTGTCTAAAAGAAAGAACATGGTTTCCCCCCTAAAATATTATTTTTTTAAAAAAAAATCTGTTGAGAATATAGTAATGGAAGCATATATTGTAATTTCAGTCTAATCTTTTTTTCAGAGACCTTGTTTTATATACCAGGATACTTTTACTTTACTTTTTAAAAGCTTATTGCTTCAATAATGTTTTTGAACATTAGTGAAATTAGAAAAACATCTGAATCCCACCCTCATAGGTACGTGCGTTCAGGCATAATGTGATCTTGGGTTTTGTAATTAGAAGTTTGGGAGACTACAGTATATACCATGAATAAGGGCTCTTATCCTTGTCCCCCTCTTCAACATTTCCTAATTCCTAGTGCCTAGGAGTAAAAGGAACTGTCACTTTGCCCATATTTAGATAACAACCTGTTTATAGACACCCCCTTTTAATGCACACCTCCTGTACTTTATTATAAAGCAACTCACCCTTCCCATATCAGGGTCCAAAAATTGGAGGTTGTTTTTTGTAAATACTAAGATTATATCAGTGGTGGGTTCTGTATCCTGTTCCAACCGGTATAGTTGGAACAGGCCCGGCGTCACCCACATGCACATGTGCAGCGCTTGAGCACACGCGTGGCACGTGAGCACACACGTGGCACGTGAGCATACACGTGCAGTGCGCACATACATTCTAGCTTCCAGCGACGCTTCCACAAGCCTCCACGATGCTCCAGCTGCTCAGTGGAGCATCGCTCAGGTACTGTATGCGCCATACGCATGCGCGGAAACACAGAAGCCTTAAAAGACAGGTAAGGAGCTCAGGTGGGCAGGTGGGCCCTCCAGAGCACTGTACCAGAATGGTATCCGGTGCTCCGGGCAGGCTCCGGTACTCTGGTGTACTGCCTACAACCCACCACTGGGTTATATCTATTTGCAAAGGGACACTTTGCTTAGTTGGATAGTCAAGCAAATTTCCTTTTCAGAACTTTGCCACAAAACATGTCAATGTTCCATTTCAAGAAGAATAGCTTGCTATTTGGTTTCACTCATTTATCAGTGTCACGGTAGCCACAGTAAGCAAGATTGATTGGCCAGCTGAGACCAATTAGCTCTGCTTCCATGTTTTATCAAGAAGAAGCAATATCCCCCAGAATGTATTTCCATCTTGGAAGTCTGTACTGTACATACACAACACAAGCACATATATATATGCTGGCATAGCTGGCTTCGGGGATTTTCCCGTGTATAATCTACGAAAACAAATATATCTATCTATCTATCTATCTATCTATCTATCTATCTATCTATCTATCTATCTATCTATCTATCTATATATATATATATATATATATATACTGAGCAGATATATGGATGTGACACATTTCTACATGTATACATGCAGAGATTCTACCCAACCCTCCAACACACAAAAGAAGCAGAACAAATATTATAGAAATGTTAATTGAATTAAAGAGTACTGATTAAAATTACTTGCCTTGCTAGTAAAATAAGGCATATCATTTGTAAAACACAACCTGATTTGAATGCAGAGGAGCTTGGATCTTGACAAAGTTCCAGTCAGTGATCTTCCTAAAATGTTATGCCCACAATTGGATGCAAGACTCTTAAGTTTAATTTGAGCAGTAAAGAACAAAGAGGTAAGATAGCTTCGCCATGATATCGATGGAAGAGTCTAGGATGGGTTATTCTAGCCTACTAGCTCATTGACTGAATTAAAATTCTGAAGACATGCCTCCTTGGCAACGTTCTCCAATCTTTCAATTCAGTCTCAGCTTGAAGGACTGTTCATCTTGAGCTCTCAGCTCAGGATTTGAAAGATTATTCGATTTCTGCTATAAACTGTTTTTTTTGGACATCAATAGACTACAGGCGAAGAACTGTAACATAGTGCTGTGAGTTAGTGCCATAGGCGCCATTGTGTGCTTCATTAGCCCAAGATTTAGTGCTTGCCGCTTTTGAGCCTCGTTAGCTCTGAAACTTTGCCTCAGAGACTGTTAGCAAGTTGAGGCTGATTTCTAACTGCCCAGGGAGGACCACACAAATTAACAGCATAGTGCGATCTGTTTGGGTGCAGTGTGGCTGCAGTTGGCATTTCTGGAGCTACTTTCCGTGAATTGACAGCTTTGCCTTTTTGCATTGATTATTATTATTGCCTTTCAATTTGTCATCAGTGGTGGAGCTGTCGGAATGTATAGAGCCATTTGACCGCAAGGATTTGGAGTTTAAAGCGGCAGACTTGAGGTTTAAACTAAGGCTTCAGTTCTAATCCAAGACATGGACGTGATAAGAGCTCCATTACCATACAAACGAGCAACAGATTTCCCGCTTCTCCTTTTTGGTATGCAAATTGTTCCCTCAGGGTTCTAATCATAGCAGTGGCCATTTTGTTTCTCTGGTAGCCATTTTATAGGGGTCAGTAGCCATTTTGTTGCCTGCCGGCTGCTATTTATCCACATCAGTTGACCAAGACTATTGATTGATATCAATGCCATATTACATTGACCTATGAACTCACCATGGGGATCGGGTCAATTTAGCCTACCGGCGGCTTACAGGGATTCAGATCAGCTTGGCCTACCCTGTCTATTGAATTTCCCCGGCACGATTGAAGCGCCTACATCTGCCTCCAATCTGCAGCATCGTTGATATTCACAAGAGCAAGTCCAATGGCCTAAATATTTTTACAGAAGGCTTAACGTTTGACTACAGCATTTGATTTTTAAATCGGAGGTTTGGGACTGCTATGGCTAAAAACATACTGTTTCAGGCCCATCCCAGGCTGATTCTTCTCCACTGGGGTCTGAGTGTCATGTCAAAGGTCTTAGCAAGCCTAGATCTGCTAGTCTGGCAACAGCAGCCAAAATTAAGGCCAAGTCTAGGGCACAGAAGAAGACTTCTAGAGCCAAAGAAAAGTAGCCAGTCAGAGCCAAAAAGCCTTAGATAGAGTAACTGTGAAGTAAACAATCGGTTACTTCTAAATGTACTAAAACAAAACCATCAGAGGCTTCTCTATTAAAGGTTGGTTTGGACAAGGTTGGCCCTTCCAAACAAATAGGATCACGTCCTCCACCTAGGATGCAGTCACCCGAGGCTCTTAATGAGTAGGGGGAGAATGTAGATCTGACTATACCATCTGGTCCTTCTACTTCTCGAGATTGTTTAAGACCATCTCAGACCATAGGCCTTTCACCTGAGGTGGGGACCCACCCACTGGACATGGAGGAGCAGGAGATGCCTGCCTATTTCAGGAAGTGGATCTCTCAGGCAATTAGGCAGGAGATTGCCATATTTCAACAAATTCAGGTGCCTCGGCCTCACAGTAGTACAGCTATGCAATTAGACATGGGGTACCCTGGGGGGGGGATCCCCGATATGAGCACGGGACTTGGAGTGAACCATCATCTCCTCGACCTTCAGCTAGAAGTCCACCTGTCTTGTCTGAGGGAGAGATCCAAGGGGAGGGTGAGTTTTCTGAAGAAGGTGAACAACCAGTCTTGCCAAATTTTAAACACCCATTTAACCCATTTCTTTTTAAGTCCCTGCTTTCCAAGGTGAAAAAAATGGCCCGCCTAGGAAAGGACGCAACTACTCCAGATGCAGCCCGGAGTCAGTGGCAGAAAATGACTTCAATTTTACAGAGAAGATGATAGCTGCGGATGCTATTCCCATTCCTGGGATGTTCCTGGATGTAATTAAGAGGCAATGGACTGCTCCAGCCATTCTTACTAGGCCAAGTAACTCTGAAAACTCTCGGGATGCAGTTGACTCTGACCTTTTGACCATAGTGCAGGTTCCCAAAGTGGATGCGCCAGTGGCCGCGTTGACCTCTACCTCAGTGCTGCCACCCGATGCTGAGGACTCCTTGAAGGCTTAGTACAGACAGGAGGAGATGGCTCTGCACAGAGCCCATCAGGCTGATTACTGGGCCATCAGGGCCACGACTGCTGTTTCTTTTTTTACTAGGGCATCTTTGCGTTGGCTCCGGCAACTGCAAGACAGTATTCCAGCAGATGATCTCCATGCACATCAGGACATCTCAAAGATCATGGCTGCAGCAGAGTTCACCACTGATGCATCACTGATTGGAGTTAAGTTTGGGCCTAGCTCTCATGGCCTTTCAACCACAGATCTCAGATGGCCATGTCTTAATGGACAATGAGGCCACAAAGGCCCACATCAATTGGCGGAGGGTGGGGGGACTCAGTCAAAATCCCTCCTGACAGAAGCAGGGGCATTGTGTTGGTGGGTGGAGGCTCACCTGTTGTTGATCAGGGCAGAACATATCGCAGTTCTGTCCAACGTACAAGAGGACTAGTTGAGCAGGGCCATGATAGACCAGGCAGAGTGGTGTTTTGCATCCCAGTCTCTTCACAGAACTGTCCAATCGCTTTGGTCATCCTGTCCTGGATCTATTCCCTCTCTGACAAACTCATCTTCCAAGATTTTTTCCCAGGTTTCCAACCCCGGGAGCAGAAGGAGTGGATGCTCTATGATGCCCGTGGCCCAGGGGGCTGCTATATGCATTTTCCCCATTGCCTCTGATCCTGGCTGTAGTGAGGAGGGTGCTGTTGGAGAAGGCAGAAATTCTATTGGTGGCTCCCCATTGGCCAAGGTGACCATTGTTCATCAATCTGGTCAGCCTCTTGGTGGCCAGACCATGGATCATTCCCCCAGAGAAGATGTCTCTAAGTCAGGGGCTCATCCAAAATCCAGACCCCCAGTGGTTATGTTTGGCCATTTGGCCACTGCGCAGAAGTTGCTGAAAACAGAAAGATTGTCTAACAAGGTCATTAGGACCATTCAGGCAGCCAGACGCCCTTCCACCATCTGCATTTATAATGCAACCTGGAAGGTGTTTAGTACCTGGTGTCAGGAGAGACACATAGATCCTACGTTGGCTACTGTGGTGGATATACTTGGATTTCAGCAGGAAGGTTGAGAGAAAGGACTCTCTTCAAACACGCTCTGCCGACAGGTTGCAGCTTTGCCCTCTGTTATTAGTATAGAGAGCTTTAGTTCTTTAACTCAACATACTAGTTAGAGCTTTTCTCAGAGGCGCCTCTAATTTGAGGCCACCAACGGTACACCATTATCCCACCTGGGATTTGCCCATGGTATATAGGCACTGACCACAGCACCTTTTGAACCCTTAAGGGAGGCTAGTCTTCACCTCCTCTCGTGTAAGTTGTCATTCCTAGTGGTTATCACATCTGCTAGACGGATATCAAAGTTGGCAGCTTTGTCAGTGAGAAAGGATCTCTGTGTGTTTCATGTGAACAGGCTGGTCCTGTGGATGGACCCTGCCTTTATGCCTAAGGTTAACTCCTTGTTTCACAGAGCTCAGGAGTTGATACTGCTGGACATCTGTCCTAGGCTTCAGCATTCCTTAGAAAGGCTCTGGCATACATTAGATGTAAGGAGGGCACTCTGCATTTATATTTCTAGGACCTCTTTATTCAGGAAGATCAAAGCCCTGTTTGTATCCTTTCTGCCATCAACTCTGGACTGCAAAATGACACCTTCAACAGTGGATCATTGCCTAAGGACTTGTATAGCCAAAGCATATGAGAGCCAGGCTCTCCCAGTGCTGATACAATGGCTTTCAAAAAGCCACCAACAGGAAAGTCAACTTCCACCCCATCCTCAGCCATCTCCAGCCTGACTACACAGTCGAAGATTTCTACACTTTTACAGAAAGAACCCGCTGGAGAGAGCTCAAAGGATCCGTCTGTTATAGAAATGTTTCGGGAAATAATGAAAAATATGAATAGCATGAATGAAAATATGAATGAAATGCAGAAAGAATTGTCAGATTTAACATTAGAGCTTAGGGAAACGCAACGAAGCACAACGGAAAATAAACAAAAAATTGAGAAGCTAGAGGAAGGGGCAGCTGAGATAGGGGAAGAGGTCAAGGGGATTCGGAGGGAGGGTTTAGAATTAGGAGCAAATATGACTAAAATTGAATTTGAAAGAATGTCTTTTTTTCTCAGGTTCCAGAATATACCAGAGTCAGAAAATGAAGATCTTAAAGATGTTATGAGTACAATATTAGCAGAATACCTTAAAAGAGAAAAAGATCAACTGGTGGGATATGGACCTGGTTTATAGAATTAATTCAAATTATGCCAGGATAAATAATGTACCAAGAGAAGTTCATGTTAAATTTCTTAGGAGATCCACAAGGTATGAGATATTGAGGGCTCAGCGGGATGGAATTTTAAAATATCAAGATAAAGACATAATCATTTTGAAACAGATTCTGAAAAAAATTAGAGAAATAAGAAGGAAATATTCCTTCTTGTCTAAGAAATTTAATTTTAATTTAATTTATTTCAATTTATATACCGCACCTTCTCTACCGAAGTGGACTCAGGGCGGTGCACAGGAATTTAAAACAACGATAATAAAATACAATAAATACAATAAATAGATAAAAAGAATTAAATCACAGCCTGTGCTAAAAATTCCCCCTAAAATATCTAATATCATTTACGTGTAGGCAGAAGCTATATTACAAGAGTGTGAACTACTACGCGAGGCCAGCTTGTTGAAAAAAATATGTTTCAAGTGAGCGGCGAAAGAGGGGAAGGTCCGTGATAGTGCGAAGTTCGGGGGGTAGGTCGTTCCAGAGGGCCGGCCCTGCCACAGAGAAGGCCCTACCCCTGGGCACCGCTAGCCAGCATTGATCGGTGGTTGGTACCCTCAGTAGGCCCTCTCTGTAGGAGCGTATCGGATGCAGGGAGGTATGTGGCAGGAGACGGTCCCGCAAGTAGCTAGGCCCCGAGCCATGGAGCGATTTGAAGATGGTAACAAGCACCTTGAAGCGCACCCGGAAGGCCACCGGTAGCCAGTGCAGCTCGCGCAGGAGAGGTGTTACGTGGGAGTAACGAGAGGCTCCCAGAATCCCCAGCGCGGCCGCATTCTGAACCAACTGGAGCCTCCGGGTGCACCTCAAGGGGAGCCCCATGTAGAGAGCGTTACAATAGTCTAGGCGAGACGTCACGAGTGCCTGAGTGACAGTGCGGAGGGTGTCTCGGTCCAGAAAGGGTGTACCAGGTGTACCAGGCGAACCTGATAGAATGCCCCCCTGGTCACGGCCGTCACATGGTCATCCAGGGACAGCCGCGAATCCAGGAGGACGCCCAAGTTGCGAGCCCTTTCCACGGGGACCAATGACTCGCCCCCAATAACCAGCGATGGAATGAGCTGGCTATATTGAGACGCCGGAAACCACAGCCACTCGGTCTTGGACGGGTTGAGCCGGAGTTTGTTACTTCCCATCCAGAGCCGCACGGCTTCCAAACACCGGGACATTACTTCGACGGCGTGGTTGGGGGTAGATATGTACAGTTGAGTATCATCAGCGTACAGATGGTACTCTACCCCACAACCACGGATGATCTCACCCAGCGGCTTCATGTAGATGTTAAACAGGAGGGGTGAGAGGACCGACCCCTGAGGCACCCCATAAATGAGTGGTCTCGAGGTCGACCTCTGCCCTCCTGTCAGTACAAATTGCGACCGACCAGAGAGGTAGGAGGAGAACCACTGCAAGACAGTGCCCCCCAATCCTAACCTCTCCAGTCGGTGCAATAGGATACCATGGTCGATGGTACCGAAAGCCGCTGAGAGATCTAATAGGACCAGGATAGAGGAAAATTATATAAAAAGGGAATATGGTTCAAGTGGTTATTACCAGAGGGAATGCTGATCTTCTGGGAGGGAGGTAGAGTAAAAATCAAAACACTAAGTGAGGCGGAGGCTTTTATTAAAAAACATTCTCCCCAGTTGGGAGGTGAAGACGGGGGAACGGAGGGAGCGACGGCCCCGCCCAGGGACAGGGAAGAGGAGTCAATTGCAAAAAGACTTAGATCGCAAAAATGATTTTATTTGAAACACTATTGTAATCGTTGATACAAGATAAAATGGCAAAGAAAAAGATGATTGAATTTATGGACTCTACAATGTAATCTTTTTATATGTTTATCCTTTATTTTAAAATTGTAAATCTATGAAGTTTTGGGAGGGCCACCACCAATGGCAGGGAAGCTACCAAAATGTTACCCTCACTTTTCCCTTGTAAAAACTTTGAAAACCAATAAAATACTTTTCAAAAAAAAAGAAGTGATAGTACTAGTGAGGTCACACTTGAAATACTGCAGTGCTGATGAACCTTTTTGGCACCGAGTGCCCAAACCAGAACACGTGTGCATGTGCACATGACCGAGTGCCAGAAACCCGAAGACCAGCTGGCCACTGTGCACATGCCTTTTTTTGGCCATTTTTCAGGCCGTTTTTAGGCTGGTTTTGGGGCTGTTTTCAGGCTGTTTTTCGGGCTGTTTTGGGCCCATTTGGGGGGCGGTTTACAGCCTGAAAACAATCCAAAAACAGCCCAAAAAAGGCTCCAAAGCCCAAGAAATGGCCTATTTTTTAAACCATATGAGCAGCTGGCGACAGCACACATGCCTACAGAGAGGGCTCTGTGTGCCACCTCTGGCATGCATGCTATAGGTTTGCCATCATGGAAATACTGCATCAAATGCTCGTCACCAGAATAAAAAAAAAATGCTGAGACTCTAGAAAGAGTGTAGAGAAAATCAACTAAGGATAAAACATATGAGGAATCATTAAGATAACTACATATGACTAGCCTAATGAAGAGAAGGATTAGGGTGACATGACAGCTGTCTTGCAGTACACGAGGAGCTGACAGAGAGGAGGGAGTTAACTTATTCTCTGCAATATTCCCCTTTTGAAATCCTCTGTATGCAAAAGGTCACAATAGTCATTTTTCTCCAAATTAATTTCAAAGATCAAAAAATATTTTTCAAACTGCAGCCATTTAGTTTCAAGCATATACAGGTGGTACTCAATTTACAACAGTTAGTGTAGTGACTGTTTGAAGTTACAAATGCACTGAAAAAATGGACTTATAACCACTTTTCATGCTTAAGATCATTGTAGCATGGTCACATGATTTACATTTGGATGCTCGACAGCTGATTCACATTTATGATGGTTGCAGTGTCCTGGAGTCACATTATCCCCTTTTGCAACCTTCTGACAAGCAAAGTCAATGGGGAAACCAGATTTACTTAACAAATATGTTAAAAATTTAACAACTGCAGTGATTCACGTACCAAATGTGGCAAAAAAGTTGTAAAATGGGATAAAACTTGCTTAATAAATTTATCACTTAACAACAAAAATTTTGTACTCAGTTGTGATCCTGTGTTGAGGACTACCTGTATTTGAATGCTTTGATTTATTTTACATTTAATCATTTATGCCTGGATGTTTTATATTAAAGGGGGAAAATAGTTTTGTAAAAAGTTTTTTATTTATTTTTGTCACATAATTTGTCACATAATTATAGAGTTGCTTACACCGCCTTCAAAGCAGGAAACAAAGACAAATATAATGAAGCCAGGGCAAACTGGAGAAAAGGCATTACGGCAGCTAAACAGGAATACAAGCAAAAGGTAGAGAAGTATCTGGAAGATAATAACTCAGACAGGTGTGGCAGGGACTACAACACCTAACCAACTATAAGGGCAATACAAAAAAAATAGCCAATGCTGATGCCCTGCTAGTAGAGGAGCTAAATAGCTTCTTCGCCCGCTTTGAGGTAAAAAGATCAGTCTCTGTGGCTTTAGCCCAAAGGCCCTCTAACATCCAGCCACTCACCCTGGATGAACATCAAGGACCAGGGGAGACATGATAGCAGTATTCCGATATGTCAGAGGGTGCCTGCCACAAAGAAGAGGGAGTCAAACTATTCTCCAAGGCACCTGGGGGCAGGACAAGAAGCAATGGGTGGAAACTAATCAAGGAGAGAAGCAACTTAGAACTAAGGAGAAATTTCCTGACAGTCAGAACAATTAACCTCTGAACAGCTTGCCTCCAGAAGTTGTGAATGCCCCAACCCTGGAAGTCTTTAAAAAGATGTTAGATAGCCATTTGTCTGAAATGGTATAAGGTTCCTGCCCACGCAGGGGGTTGGACTAGAAGACCTACCAGGTCCCTTCCAACTCTGCTACTGTATTGTATTATTGAGAGCTGAGCTGAAGGCTGTAAATCCCAACAAAGCTGCAGGTGCAGACGGGGTGTTGGGGAAAGTGGTAAAAATCTGTGCTGACCAATTAGCAGGGCTTCTGACAAGGATTTTTAACCTCTCCCTGCAACAGGCTAGAGTCCCATCATGCTTGAAAGTAGTCACCATTATCCCAGTTCCAAAGACAGCAGCCATAAAAAGCTTGAATGACTATAGACCCATTGCACTGACGTCCATAGTGATGAAGTGCTTTGAGAGACTGGTCCTACAACACCTCAGGTCCTGTCTTCCACCAAATTTTGATCAACACCAGTTTGCGTATAGAAACAACAGGTTAACAGGGGATGCCATCACCACTGCTCTACATATCGCACTGAGCCACCTTGAGAAATCAGGGAATTACATCAGAATGCTTTTTATAGCTCAGCCTTTAACAACATCTTACCAGGCATTCTCATTGAAAAGTTGACTGACCTGAATTTCCCTCCCCTCACTTGTGAATGGATCAAAGACTTCCTGACCGATCGTCCACAAACAGTAAGGGTTGGGTCATTTACATCTTCCATGCTGAAGCTCAGCACAGGCTCCCCTCAGGACTGTGTGCTCAGCCCCTACCTCTACTCACTGTATACATATGACTGCATATCCTCTGATCCATCCAGCATCATAATAAAGTTTGCAGATGACACAATGGTGGTGGGTCTCATGACTGGAGGGGACGAATCAGCATACAGGGAAGAAGTCCAGAAGGTATCCACATGGTGCTCAAGAAACAAGGAGTGCTTATTAGCCAAGATCTCACCTGGAAAAACAACACATCTCTGGTGATTGGAAAAGCCCAACAGAGACTTCATTTCCTTAGAGTCCTGCAGAAAAATCAGGTGGAACAACGGCTGATGACCTCTTTCTATCGGTCCACCATAGAAAGTGTCCTCACATATTGTATCACAGTGTGGTATGCTGGTTTAACAGTTGCGGAGAGTGATCAATTCGGCACAAGAAACCATCGGTTTCCCTCTGACATCACTGGATAACATTGCCAGATCTTGCTGCTTTAGCAGAGTAAGGGAGATTCTCATAGATGATTCACACCCTGGTTGGTATCTCTTTGCACTTCTACTATCAGGCAGAAGATATCAAAGTATAGCCAGCTGAACAAACAAGTTTAAAGATAGCTTCTATCCTTGGGCTGTGAGACTTTTAAATTCAACCACAATCACTCTATGCACATGCTAGTTTTTTCTTTTTTCTTTTCTCTTTTTTTGTTTCTGTTATAATTTTGTCTTAGTGAAGTTAAAACCAATTTCATTGTAATTTTAGTACAATGACAATAAAGATTATTATTATTGTTATTGTTATTGTTATTTACTTTATTCATAAAACATGAAACTCAGCCAACTGAACATTTAAAAATGCATATTACAAATACTATTGACTGGTGCTAATTGTTGATACAGTTTCCTGCCAGCATCCTAGGTATCAACCAAGTATCTACGTAGAATATAACATGTGCCAAGTAGCGCCGTTTTTTGCAGTTCCGCTGGTGTTATTGCAGGAAGCTGCAATTTGCTGAGATATTTATTAAAATTCTTGGACATGGTGCCAAGTGCCCCGATGACAATGGGTGTCACTGTGACATGCTTCATCCATAGCCGTGTGATTTCGATGGCCAGGTCACGATATTTCATGATTTTTTCTAGTTCTTTTTCTTCGACTCTGTCATCTCCAGGAACAGCAATATCAATGAACTGTACACTTCGGCCCTCTACAACTGTGATATCTGGTGTGTTGTGCTCCAAATGACGGTCTGTTTGTATTCGAAAGTCCCACAAGATCTTCACCCTCTCATTCTCAATAACCTTTTCTACTTTGTGTTCCCATGACTTTCTGGATACAGGTAAACCATATTTTTTACATAATGACCAGTGGATTAATTTAGCAACTCGGTCATGTCTAGCTTTGTAATCAGTTTGTGCGATTTTGCTACATTCACATATTAAATGTGAGACAGTTTCGACTTTGTTGTTGCAAAGTTGGCAGTTTGGGTTGTCAGTGCATTTTTGAATCTTCGCTTTCATGGCATTAGTTTGTAGTGCTTGTTCTTGAGCGGCCAGTATTAAACCTTCCATTTCTTTCTTGATAGTTCCCATCTTAAGCCATGTCCATGTCAAGTTGTCATCACATTTTACTTCAATGTTTTTCAAGTGCTGTCCATGCAAAGCCTTGGTCTCCCATCTATTTAATCTGTCATCCAGTTGTTTTTCCTTATATTCTGCCTTTGTTTCTGTTGTTTTTATGCTGTTCTCCATTTTTACAGCCTGCAGCAATTTTTCTGTACTTTGGTTCACATAATCATTCAAACTTCGTTTTTCTTTTTCTTCTTCTTCTTCTTCTTCTTCTTCTTCTTCTTCTTCTTCTTCTTCTTCTTCTTCTTCTTCTTCTTCTTCTTCTTCTTCTTCTTCTTCTTCTTCTTCTTCTTATTATTATTATTATTATTATTATTATTATTATTATTATTACTATTTACTTTATTCATAAAACATCAGGGTGGATTTGATTTAAATCAAGTTGATTTAAATCACGATTTAAATCATGATTTAAATCACTAGTAAAAAAGCTTGATTTAAATCATAGTTTTCAACATAAAGACTAATTCTTTCTGGTATAACTTATAATATGCAAGTAGATGAAGATTTTTAGAATAACAACTTTTCATATTAGTTTTTTTATCCCCAGTTTAATAGGTTAATCATTCATATTTGGACAACTTTTCTGTTGTACTTAGGAAGGAGAAAAATAATCATTACCTTAATAATAACAATTTAAATAGATTTATTCAACTGAAACAATAACATTACAGCATATGTTATTTGCTTAAACAAACATCCATGTTTGTTAACTAATTTGGCTAAACAAAATATATATATTAAGAAACTTAGACTGTCAGCCCAGCCTACACATGAAAAACTTAAATACTGTCCTCTGTAGCTCACTCGTCATCTTCATCTTCTTCTTTGTTCATAATCTGGAAAAGAAAAACAAACTTTCCTGCTTTATCGGGACCCAAACGATTTCTCAATTTAGAATGAATGAGTCAAAGGAAGAGAATATTCTTTCAACGCCTGCAGAAGAAGCTACTGCTGTTAAAAGTGAAATCATTACTTGAACAGTCTCTAAATTCAAGTGCTTAAGTGACTTCCACTGGTGTTCACTGGTGTGACTTTCTTTAAAATATCTTCAGCAAACATAGATTTCTTGAATGGTTCCCCCTTAGCGTTGAAGTTTATTATAGTTGGCATTACAGATGGATGATTGCTGGATACCCATGTCATAGCTAACTCCTCTTCCTCAGCACTTAGGTTTTGACCCTGATACTGGATATTGACAATATGTGCCAAAAAAGTGAGCTGGAGACAGTCCTTGTCCCATTCGTTTTTTTAATGCTTGTAATTTAATTCTGTCCATGTGTAGTTCTGTTTTTAAGTGTTCACTCAGTTCCTTCCAATTTCTACAGCATCAGCAATAAAACAGCTATTTTTCTGTATTTTGTTTAAAGCTTCAGAGATGGGTTTCAGGATGTTCAGCATATGTTCAACATTTCTCCTAAGCCCAATGTTGAGGATTTTGGCCGTGACAGTGCCATCTACTTCCTCCTCACACTTAGTTTCACTTTCTTCTTGTGCAGATCTATTCCACTCCAAACAATCAGAAAAATATTGTTTCTATTCTATTCACTGAACTTCTTGAAACTTAGCACTGAAGGGGTTGATTCTGTATTCATAGGTTTGTAGAAGTTAGGATTAAGGTCTTTTTTTAAAACTCTGTTCATGTTACAACATTTTTGCTGTGAAGAAGAGACATGTGATCTCTGTTGAGTCAAATTCAGTTTTGAGAACTGCAAAAGTAAACCAAGCATCTGTGATAATATCTTTTTTTTTGAAAAAAGTTTTATTAAAACAAGTTTTCCCCCTTTTTATCCTCCCCCCCACATATAATATAAATCACATACAAGTAATGTACCCCTCCCCCATCATAGAATAAAATTCTCAATCAAATATTAGATATTATACCCCCTCGCCTCCCGACAAACATAATATAAATTTCTCTTAGTATAATCTATATCAATCTCCCATTAACAGCATCTTCTAATTTAATTAAACAAGTGTAAATCATAGTATAAGCATATCCCGTTATTCCCATCTCTATGCTACTTATCCAGATATATTTCCCCACCCACCACCCTAACCCCCCCCCCACCTCCCAGTCAATCCCACCCCCCTGACTTCCGCTATACACCACTTTAAAGATTCCAAACATCCCAAATATTATTTACTCTGTTCACCTATCAATCCAAACATTCTTACCTAAAGGCTACATGGTATTTCCCAGTCTGGTATTTATTCTGTATATAATTAATCAATTTTGCCCATTCCTGTGTATAATTCTCCTGCTTCTGATCTTTTAAAAAGCTGAAATTTTTGCCATTTCCGCAAACCCCGCCACTTTCTGAGTCCATTGATCAATTGACGGTAAAAAATCTTTCTTCCAATGTTGAGCAATCAATAACCTAGCTGCTGTAACCATATACAAAAACAATTTTGTTTCCCCTTTAGTAAAATCCTTAGTTATACCCAATAAAAACATTTCCGGAGTAAATTGTATTTTTTTCTTAAAAACATTTTGTACAACCCACCATATTTTTATCCGAAAGGCTTTAACCTTAGTACAGGTCCACCATACATGAAAAAAGGTAGCATCTAAACACCCACACCTCCAACATTTTGGCTGAGTATTAGGATACATACATGATAATTTCTTAGGATCCAAATACCATCTATAAAACATTTTATAAAAATTCTCCCTTAAATTTTGTGACTGCGTGAATTTAACATTCTGGACCCATATTTTTTCCCACGTATCCAACATAACCGATTCATCGAAGTTCTGAGCCCATTTAATCATGCAATCCTTGACCAATTCACTTTCTGAGTCCCTTTCTAGCAATACATTATATATTCTTTTAACATGTTTTGGACCAGTCTCCTTTATCTGCTTGATCAGCTCCACTTCTTTGTCCATAAAGCCGACCTTACGATCTTCTTTCCATCTCTTCTGTAGCTGTATATAATGTAACCAGTTTAAAGTAATTCCCACATCCAACAGTTGTTCCAAAGTTTTCAACTGCCATTCCACCCCATCAAAAATAAGCACATCTTTATATAAACACCCCCCGAGTGACTTAGTATTTGTAATCCACATGGTGTCTGCAAGATCCAACCAAAGCGGTATTTTATAATCCCAATTGGGCCGGTGCTTCTCCCATATTCTCATCAAGGCACTTCGGAGAACGTGGTTGTTAAACGCTTTGTCTACCTTATCTTCATAAAACAGATATGCATGCCAACCCAGAACAAGGTCATGACCTTCTATATTTAATAGTTCAGTTTTTGTTTTCCCAAACCAATCTGCCACACATGTCAATGCCGCCGCTTCATAATACAGTCGAAGGTTTGGGAGTCTAAGGCCACCTCTTTCACGAGTATCTTGCATAATCTTCATCTTTACTCTCGGTTTTTTCTCCCTCCAAACAAATTTGTTTAATGTTGCTTGCCAATCTAACAAAATTTTATCTGATTTAAGCACCGGTATCATCTGAAATAAGAAAATAAATCTAGGTAGAATATTCATTTTAATTGCTGAAATCCTTCCAAGCAAAGATAGTTGTAGCTTTTTCCAAACTTGCAGATCCTTCAGTATCTTTTGCCACAACACTTCATAGTTATTTGAAAAAAGTTTCGTATTTACTTCTGCAATTTGTATTCCTAAGTATTTGACTTTAGAAACTATTTCGAAACCTGCCAAACTTACAAGTTTCTTTCTCTGAGTCTCTGGAATATTTTTAACCAACATTTTCGTTTTATTTTGATTCAGTTTAAACCCAGACACCATGCCAAACTCTGCAATAATGTTTTTCATCTGCATTATTGAGTTCAAAGGATGTGAAAGGGTAACAACCAGATCATCAGCAAATGCCCTAGTTCTGTATTCCTTTTGCCTAATAATTATACCACTTAAAGAGTTTGAGTCCTGAATAGTGTTCAACAAGACTTCCAGAGTTAAAATAAATAACAATGGAGATAGTGGGCATCCTTGTCTTGTACCTTTTTGTATCTCAAAAGTTTTAGACAAATTTCCATTGATAATAAGTTGTGCGTTTTGTTGCTGGTAAATTGCTCCAATCGCTTGTCGAAATCGTGGTCCCATATCCATCTTTTCCAACGTCTTGGTTAGAAAATTCCAATTCACTCGATCGAATGCCTTCTCCGCATCCAAAAAAACCAGCACTGCAGAGATCTGCTTATTCTTATCAAGATAGTCAATTAAATCTATAAGTTCCATTCTCCTTCATATGTGTACCTTCAATAAATCCTGCTTGGTCATAGTGAATAACCTCTTGTATAACTGGCATCAATCTGTTGGCTAATACTTTAGCATATATTTTATAATCTGTATTTAGAAGAGATATTGGTCTGTAATCCTCTGGTTTCCTAGGGCCGTCTTTGTCTTTGGGTATCAGTGATATAAAAGCCGCTTTCCATGAGGGAGGTATTTTACCTCCTTGCTGTATATTAGAAAATAGTTCTGTAAGATATTCAATCATTTCCAATTGTAAAGTTTTATAGTAGATTGCAGTCAAACCATCAGTCCCTGGAGCCTTGGCTAATTTAAGTTCGTTTATAGCTAGAGCAATCTCATCTGCAGTTATCAAGCGTTCCAAATTTGCCTTTTGAAGCACGGATATTTTGGTAACCCTTTTTCCTTCCAGAAAGTCATCTATTAAGTTATTCTGTATATTATCCTGTAAATATAACTTGGTGTAATAATCCACAAATGATTTTTTAATCAAATCCTGTTGATGTACCGTTTTCCCTCCATATTCAATTCTATCAATAATTCTATTATTCGTATTCTTTCTCAAGGTGTAGGCCAGCCACCTACCAGGTTTATTAGCATTAGCAAAGGTGTTATGTTTGGCAAATTGTAAGTTAGTTGCTGTTTGTTCTGATATAAGCATTTGAAATTGATCTTTCAACAGCTTTATCGCCATCTGCAGAGTCACATCTGTTGGAGTTGCTATAAGTAACTGCTCCTTTTTTTTAATTTCATTTTCCAATTCCATTCTCTTTTTCTGTCTACTTTGTTTATGTTTAAAATTCATATGTATCAGGACCCCACGCATATAAGCTTTACTTGCATCCCATACTATTTCAATAGAAGTACCTTTATTCGTATTAAAACTAAAAAATTCCTTCATGTGTTTTTTAAGTTCATCAACATTTTTTTCATATCTAAATAAGTTTTCATTTACTCTCCATGACCTTCTTGACCTCTTCCCTAGTTCAATCTCTAACCACACCGGGCTGTGATCAGTTAATGTCCTGGGGAATATCTTAGTTTTCTTAGCTTTAGGAAGTAAGTCCGGTGTTAACAAGTAAAAATCAATCCTTGAAAAAGATTTATGCCTATCTGAATAAAAAGAAAAGTCCATCTCGCCTGGATGTTGTATCCTCCAAACGTCTTTTAGTTCCAAATCATCTTTTAAATCAAAAAAAACCTGTGGTAATTTGGTGGTAACTTTAGTCATTGTTCTCTTGTCTATCCTTGGAGAAATCACTCCATTCCAATCTCCCATAATTAAAATACTCTTAAAATTCCAATCCAAGATTTTTAAATGAAGCATCCTATAAAAGCTTTCTTGTTGTTGATTAGGTGCATATATTCCTACCACCAAAATAGGACCAAAATCTGTATCAAGTTCAATTGCTATATATCTACCACTATCATCCGCCTCTATAATTTTAGCTGAAAATCTTTTATTTATATATATCACCACTCCATTTTTCTTTACCAAACTAGAGGCTGCATAAAATGTTCCCAGTCTTGGATTCATTAAATACTTCTGATCTTGCGGCCTAATATGAGTTTCTTGAAGGCAGACCAGATCATTATTAAATTGCTTCAAATAGTAAAATATTTTTTTCCTTTTTTGTGGAGAATTCAATCCATTCACATTCCAGGATAATAATTTAAACATCTTTTGGCCTAGTCTGAAACATTGAGAGCATTTGCTGAAGGTCTCTCTCCACCAGACTAGTCTTCGGCTCTGTTCCTCCCACAGCTTCAGTTTCCTTCTTGCCTTTACCTTTGTTCCTCTTGGTACCTTGTTGTTGGGGCTGCCCCTGCTTCTGAGACTCCTGCATTTGTCTAGTCGTAGATCTAGTAACACGTTGTTCCACTGGCTCAAGTAATGGCATTTCAGTAAATGTCTTGGACGGTTCCTCCAAGGAGGAACTTTGAAGAAATTGAGAAGAATCCACTTGAAATCTGCCTGCAGCACCTTGGGCTTCCCTCTCTTTTTGTGTCTGCTTTATCTGTTCTTCTGTCTGTTTCTCAAACAGCCTCTGCTCTAAAACATCCAGATCTGCTGGTGTTGATGTAGATGTACGTGGGGGCGTTGTATTTGCCTTCAGTATTCCTTGATAAAAATCTCTTGCCTTGTCTATAGTATTCAGATGATACCTCACCCCCTCATATCTGAATATAACACCCATTGGGGCATCCCACCTAAACTGTATCTCTCTTTTCTTCAGCTGCACTACCAAAAATCCAAAATCCCTTCTAAGCTTTAGCATCGCCGGTGGTAGCTCCTTAAAAACACTGATCAGGTGACCATCTACATGAATAGAGGAGTAATAAGACTTCTGCACAATATCGTTTCTAAAATTTCTCTCAGTAAAATATATCACAACATCTCTCGGTAATTGCCTTTGTAATGCTATACGTGAATTTACTCTGTAAGTTTTATCAATTTTAGGAAAAATTTCACCAGGATCCACTTTTAATAATATAGCCAAAACATCGGCACAAGCTTTTCTTAAATCTTCTCTAGGATTTTCTCTAAGGCCTCTCAACCTGATGGCATGCTCCATTGACCTAAGTTGTAGCATAATAACCTCATTGTCTATCTTGCGCATGTTTCCCTCCATTTCCACAAATTTCAAATCCTTTTCCTTTGCTTTGACTTCCACATCTAAGGCCAATCGTTGAATTTTAGTATCAACCTTAATTATAACTTCTGACAGGCTCTTGGCCATTGCTTGCATATTTTTATCCAACTGATCATGTTTATCCTGGACCATTCTTTTGACTTCTTTACTTTCATTAGCTATAAAATTCATCAATTCTTTAAAATCCTGGGGAGTTACTGCACCAGCCTGTTCCGTTGCCATGTTTTAAACTTCCCAAGGAAAATACTCTTCAAGGTGTCCAAATAAGTCAATAAATCAAATAGTGCATTTGGCTTTATGACTTGCTCCCCCTTTCCGCCGCCAGGTGTCCACTGTCAGCCAAGGGTTAAGCAGAGACTAAAATCCACAAATCAGTAAATAGATCAAGTTATATAGTAGCTAACTTGAAAATTATTTCAGCCGTTTCAGCCTTTCCGCCTTAATTGTCAATCAGGGTTGGACACAAGCCAGGATACACAAAGCAACTAGCTTTCGTTTCATTTCATCTGATAAGGTAGAATACTTTATAACAAGCTGGAATACACAGATCAGTTAATTTACATTTCCTTTTCGCTGAGACTTGAGCTATCAGCCAGGTTTGAGTACAAACTAGAATACACAAAGCAGTTAACTTTTGGTCGCCATATTGGTTCCTTTGTTCTAAAAGCTATGTCTTAAATCTGCTGTTCACAGACTTTAATTACTTGCGTTTAAGATGATTAGCCAAGAAATTTCCTTTGAAGTATGAAATTTCGTTTGGAATGTAGATAAATGTAGATAAAAAGTTGAGAACAGTTGCTTTGCTCCGCTAGTTAGCCAATTAGCGAAGTCTCCTGACTCGTCCGGAGCAGATAACAGCCTGAAGGGGGGGTCCCACCTTGCTCGCTCCTCAGAGGTAAACAAACCTTCTGAGGGCTACGCAAGTGAGTTCTCCCCAGGCAGCATAAACTCTCTCACAAGTTCATTAAGAACTTGGAGTTTCCAAGGCGTTTTGATGATATAAAAAACGCCTCAACAGGCGAGTGGGATGGCAGGCTTGAAAAAAAGCCTGCCAACAGCAACTGCAGCTCAGCCGGAAGTCCTGTGATAATATCTTGTAGGCAGAGAAACTGCCCAATAATCTTACAAAAACCTCTGGAATAGCATGACATTGTGAATGGATTAATGGAATTTATTTACCAAAAAAATTAAACATATACAGCCTTATTCTACATAATTAAAAAACTAAACTTTATTTCATGATGGAATAACCTTTGGATGGTAATATATTTTCCTCAAAAAGCATTTTATATTTAAAAAATCCAATTTAAATAAAAAAATCTGACACTTTTATTTTTTTTCAAAAAATCATTGATTTTTATCCACCCTCTAAAATATGAAACTCAGCCAACTGAACATTTAAAAATGCATTGCAAATACTATTGACTGGTGCGGACCCATGTAGTCTTGAGATTTGGTATCCCAGTTTTGTGTTCCATAGGATTATTGTCAGGGGAACTAATGCAATGTTGAACAGTAGTGGTGAAAGTGAATCTCCTTGGAAGATTCCTCGTCTGATGTTGACTTCACCAATGTTCTCCCCATTTGTTGTTAGAACTGTTTTCCATTTTTGCATATTTGCTTTCAAAAATGTACAGATATTTTTGCTAATTCCAAAGTTTTCCAGACAGGTGTTAATCCAGCTGTGGGGTAATGAGTCAAATGCCTTCTTGTAATCAATCCAAGCCATATTTAAATTTGTTTTCCTTCGATTTGCATTTTTAGTACCATTTTGTCTATGAGCAGCTGATCTTTTGTTCCTCTTGATTTTTTATAATTTCCTTTTTGTTCTACTGGATACAAACTGTTTTCTGTCAGGTGATTGAATAATGAATTTGCCAGTATCCTTGTAAAAAGTTTGAACGTTGTTGTCAGACAAGTAATTGGGCGATAGTTGTTTGGTTCTGTGCCTTTTTCTGGGTCTTTCATTATCAAGTAAGTTCGTTTAGCTGTTAGCCATTCTTAGCTTGTTGCATTTTGAAGCATTTGATCAAATTGAGTGGCCATGCGATGATGTAGGCTGGTCAGATGTTTTAGCCAGTATCCATGTAGTTCATCCAGGCCAGGTGTACTCCGGTTCTTGACCATCTTTGCTTGTTTTGTCACCATGTCAGTTTTTATTACAATATTTTCCATCTTGTTTTGTATTGTTTGTTGTTGAATATCTTTGATCCAGGAGGCAGTGTTGTTGTGTTCTACAGGGTTTTCCCACAGTTCTTTCCAAAAGTTCAGAGTTTTTTCTTTACATGGGTGAGTATAAGTTTGGATTCAACTTTCATTAAGGGACCGGTAGAAGAGGTATTGGTTTCTTCTGAACTGGACATTTTCACGATACTGTTTTATTCGTCCTTCGTATCTTTCAATTTTCCTTGCTGTTGCTATCGCATGTTGTTTTAGTTCTTCCATAATTTCTGTTATTGTTTTTTCCTCCAGGTTGTATTTTTTTGTGTAAACTATTTTTCAGCTTTTTGTTCTTTAGTTTTCCTTCTTTCAAGTACTTCAGATTGCTGATATCCCCTCGTAGTTTTTAAATTTTATTTTCAAGTCGAATTTTCCACTTGGTGTTCGAATGGGTTTCTTTTTTGGCATTTTATAACCTAGTTCTGCAGTTATAACAGCGGCTGTGCTATACATTAATTGGTTGGTTTCATATAGTGTGCTGGATGGGATGGAAGTTAAAATGTTGTTCACGGCAGTTAACAGATCTTTCACATGTTTGCTATGCACTTCACGAACGATAGGTAGTCTTTTTCTTTCTACATTTTCTTTGATGTGGTTTTCAATTTTTTCTTTCAGCATTTTTGCTAGATCACTTAGCTCTATACTTTCAAGTTGTTGCATAGGAGGGTCTTCATCTTGTATGTTTGCTTCTTCCACTGGCTTTTCAATTTGTTTGGGTGTTGGAGAATTTCTTCAGCTTGTTCATCATCACTTGTTGTTTTCTTTTTAGCCAATATTTCTAGATGTTGCATTTCCACTTCTGTGAAAACTTTATTACGGATGATGAAACGCCTTTGATCCATTAGTCTTTGTTCAGTTACACCACTTTCCGGATATTGTTCCTTCCACAGCTGCATCATTCTTTTTTGAAATCCCCTGGCTGTTGGCTCTGCCTGGTAGTAATATTTGAGGATTTGTCGATTTTCTTCAGTTGTCCAGGTTTTGCGCTTTGGTTCCAGTCGGTTTGCAGTTGCACGCCCTGGTTCCCTGGCAGTAACAACTGAGCCCTGTAGCCCATTTTTCGACAGATGTCCAGGAGCCAGAACACTGTTATCCAAATTCCCCCTTTAACATTCCTATCAAAAAACATAGTTCAGTTTACACTATATCTCCATTATTTCCAATTTTAGCCGTATTACTTTTCTTCTCATATTTTCCAGTTTCTAATTTTTAACATATACAAACAATATAATTTTTCCTTCTCTTTGAAGATAAACAATTTATCATTTCTTTTCCATTTCCATTAACAATATGCATCTTCAAATTTCTAATTTCAAGTTTTATATAATCAGCATGAAATAATTATTTAGCAGCATTAAGGTCCTTAATAAAATTCCCACATTTTCTAGTTAAAACATATTTTAACCTTGTGTACAATATTTCTTTCTGCTAGCCCATATCATTCTGCTATTCTCCTATTTCCAGGTTTTTCTTTTCTCTTTTTCTTCTTTTTATCTGTCTTATATCTTTTCTTCTGTATTTTCCCTCTCATTTTTGATAGAGTTTTAAAGTACAGTGGTACCTCGGTTCACGAACTTAATTCGTGAACTGACTCTGGTCGCGAACCGAATTGTTCGTGAACCGAGGCACAGTTTTCCATATGCTAAAAGAATAGCAAAAAATTAAAAAAGTCACTGAAAGTACTCACAGTGTGCGTGCTGGGGCTTTTTTCTGTGTCTTCTTCTCTCTACGATCTTCCTACAGGAAGTCACAACCATGTGACAGCCAGGAATACATTAAAAATGGCCGCGGTTCCTGTTTGTGAACCGAAGCAGAGTTCGTGAACCGGAGCACATTTTGAGGAACTTTTCTGTTCGTGAACCGAGTTGGTCGTGAACAGAGGCGTTCGTGAATCGAGGTACCACTGTATCTCTCCCCCAAATTTCTCTTTCCCATCTCCCGTTATTTCTGTCTTTATTTTTAGCTAATTTCTTTTTCAGATGTCATTTCCCTTTTTTCCTCTCTGCTCTCTTTGTGCCTTTACCCCATTGAGTTTTATTTTCCATTTCTAGCTTGTTAATTTCTTGTTCATTTACATTGTTTGTCTGTTCCCCTCCTGTCATCATTTTCAACAATTTTACTGGTTCCTTTTCTACCTCTTTGTTACCTTTTAATATTGCTCCTTCGCTTTTTAGAATTTTTAACAGCTCCTCAAACATCCCACCCTCCACGATCAAATTTAATACACTTTTAATATTTTTATGTTTTACCACAATTGCTTTAGTCCTTCTTCTTAATTCTTCTCTTTCATATCAAATCCCAAGTCCAATCCTTTTCCAAATTTCAAAAGTTCTGTTTTCTTCTTGTATAAACAAAGTGAAATCAAGTAAAAATACGGACCACACCCTTTTTCTCTTCCTTTGCTTAAAGTTGGTATTATGTCTCCTCTCTCCAGTAGATGGCTTTTATTGTTCTTTTATGAAATCAAGTCTTTAATTTGTCAAATCATGTCGGTAGTTGAATCAAAAGTTCAAACTCTATATTCCAATTATCCCGATCTTCCCTTTTTTTTAGCTTTAGGTTTTTTCAATTCTAAATTTGTTAACAAATTTTTTCTTGGTCTCAGTACTCTCTCACCGATAGCTTTCCCCTCCTTTCTTTCTGTCCTCCATATTCCAAGCAATGTTTAGCTGGTAGCTCAGCTTCAGTAAATTTTTAAACTTCAAAATTTGACTCTCTTACTCTTACATTGGCCAATCAAACACTCCGTCCGCTTCTCTGCACCTGCAGAGATCTTGTTCCAGATGCCCCAGCTCTAGAGCGGTCATACGAAGATGGCTGCCACCCCCACCGCCGATCTCCAGAGAGCTTTGAATTGGACCTACTGGGAAGCTTGCCTCACTTCCTGCAGGTGTCCGAAATGCTTCTCCTTATGCTCTGTCCCTTCAGGACGGTTCCAGTGCACAAAGGATGTCTCGCCAATGGCTTGCCAGCTGGGTTTTCACATAGCTTGGCAGAGCTCGCTATTTCCTCAGCCATTCTCACCATGACATTTCCGGGTTCTCCGGCAAAAAAATTGTTATTTCATTATTGTTTTTTTTCTTTGATTTTATATGTTACCTTTCTGCTCTGGCAGCTGAGAAAGGATGTCTTGGAGGGGGGAAAACAGGGTAAATATTGGCTGAGAGATACTCCTCCACCTTCTTTGCTGGCAGACACATTTAATTTAATGTAAATTACTCATGAGTAAGCAGGCAGAGTAGCAATTTTGAATATACTTCAAAATATACCTTTGAAAGAAACTTTGAAAGTAAATTTTCTTTCATCAAACTGAATCACAGGTAATAGAAAAAACCATGAGAATTTTTCTGCACAGTAATAATAATAGGCAACATGAACTAAAAGCATTAATGGGAAGTCAGCCTGAAAGTACAAGTCAAATGAAGAATGCCTAGTTCTCTGCAAGTTATCTCTCTGCCTTCCTCACTTCTGTATCACACTCTTATTCCTCTTGTGTCTGCTTCTCATCAGGTCCCTACTGTGCTCAGAGAAAATAGAGTTTTTAAAAAATAGTTTGGCTTCAGGAGATTGAAGGAATGGGATAGAAACAGTTGTGGCAGATGCTATTTTGAGATTGGTTGTTTAAGCCTCAAGTGAGAACTCTGCATTCATTTGTTGGTTGATTCATGTGTTTATTTTCTTGGCTATCCATATTATTCTCACAACTATTTTCCAGCATCAAAGTTCAAAGCTGTCAGTAGTTTTTCTATTCTGCTTCTTCAGAATTCAACTTTCACTTTCATAACATCCATAAAAAAGTATTGCCTGATAATCAGTCAATTATAGTACTAAGCTGATATTCATTAGAATAGACCAGTGGTTGGCAAACTTATTAGTCAAGAGAGCCAAATATCAACAGTACAACAATTTAAATTTCTTTTGAGAGCCAAAAGGTGTGGCCTGCTTTGTGGGAGTGGCTCAGCGTGGCCAACTTGGAAAATGTGGTGAAACTCACTTAACGACAGTCCTGCTTAGCAACCAAAATTCTTTCTTTCTTTCTTTCTTTCTTTCTTTCTTTCTTTCTTTCTTTCTTTCTTTCTTTCTTTCTTTCATCTCTCTCTCCCACTTTCTTTTTCTTTCTGTTTTTCTTTCTCTCTTTTTCTTTTTGTCTCTCTCTGTCTATCTCTCTCTTTATCTGACTCTCTCTCCTCCCTCCACCCATCTGTCATTCTGTGTCCCCGATACTACAGAGTATCGAATCACAGATATAGCCCAGGTATTTATGGCTTTTATGATGTTTCCTCCACTCAATTTGGACTTTAATATCTTGCGAATTCGTCGAATGCACTTGGCTGAAGTTAATTCCTTGACTTTATTATGCATTAAGTCAGAGGCCTCTAAATTTCCCAAGTACTTGTAGCCTTCTTCTGGTTTTACTGCCTTTATCATTTCTTCATTCTCAAGTTCTATTCTATCATCTTCTATGACCTTGCCTGCTTTGGTTGCCATTTTTGCACATTTGTCAATTCCAATGTCTTGGCTAAATTATTTTGTGCTTTCAATTAATAAATTATTATACTTTATTCATTAAACATGAAACTCAGCCAACTGAACAGTCAAAAATGCATCACAAATACCATTGACTGATGCTAATGATTGATACAGATTGCTGCCAGCATCCTAGGTATCAACTAAGTACCTTCTTAAAATACATTATATTCCAAGAGGCGCAGTGTTTTGCAGTTCCACTGGTGTTATTGCAGGAAGCTGCAATTTGCTGATGTATCTTATAACATTCTTGGACATGATACCAAGTGCCCCGATGACAATGAGTATCATTGTTGTTGTTGTTATAATAACTTTTATCCCAGAGCTATAATTGCACTCAACAATGAATTAAAGGGCCACAATCAGTGAGCTATTGGACAACACTACTTGGTCTGTTGTTTGGATGCTTGGGTGGTTTAGGGGTGGGGAATTTTTTTGGTGGCTAGGGGTGTGTTTGGTGATTGTTAAGTGTATTGGGTCTGGTCTCTGAGTGTTATGTGAATTTTGTTGTGTGTGTATAATGTGTATGTATATATGTACAATTACAATAAAAGTAAAGTAAATAAGTATTATTATACTTTATTCATTAAACATAAAACTCAGTCAACTGAACATTCAAAAATGCATCACAAATACCATTGACTGGTCCTAATGGTTGAAACAGGTTGCTGCCAGCATTCTAGTTATCAACCCAGTACGTTCTTAAAATAAAATTTTAAATTTTTATATTTACTTACTTTATATTAAACTAGCGGTACCCGGCCACGCGTCGCTGTGGCCCAGTCTGGTTAAATGGCCAACCAAACTGTGTACACACAACCACTGTATAACCCCCAACCTACCTGGGTCGCAAGAAGGGCGACGAGGGTCAGCAGCAGCCATTTGGCTGGCTGCTGACCCTTCCTGTAGGTCCGGTGCGTCTTCTAGGCCAGCCAGTTTCACGCTTTGGCGCGGCGGCAGAAGGTTGAGCCAAACAACGTCAGCATCTTCTGTGCCATCCTCCGGAGGTTTGGAAACGTGGCTTCATTATAATAATAATAATAATTTTATTTCTAACCCGCTCTCTCTCCCCGAGGGGACTCGAGGCGGGGCACAGGGGAATTAAAAAACAAGTACAAAGTTAAAAGCAATAAATATAAATAAATAATTAAGTAAAAGGTAAATTAAACAGTACTCCCTGCGCTAAAAACCCCCAATTAGTTAATAAAATCCCTACCATAAAATACCCTAGGCCATTAAGTGAAGCATAAAGCGGGTGCGCCCTGCCCTTGTATGATATGGCCCTCGGCTCCCGCCATACCTGCCTCTCCCACACACAGTCTGGATGGAATAGCCCTCTGTTGGACAGACCCTCATCCCCCCCCACCAATTCTAGATCCTACACTCTCCCCGTCGGGACCGCTAGCCGGCCTGGAGGCATTCCCCGATGGGTTTTCCCTCTCACCCACCACCCTAATCTTAGTTTGTATGCCCTCCCCCTCCCTGGAGCCCCTTAAGACATAAAGTAAAAATTTGATTAAAAACCCCCTTAACTTCCACTTTGACCACCTCTCTTGGTTAACAAACCCATCATCAAGGTGGGCCCTCGTTAGAGCTGAGGGCCAAACCTGCGAGATGGGGGGCTCCCGCAGGTCACGAAGGTCAGCCGCCAAGTACATTAAAAATAGTCTGTTGTAGGGAGATGAATTGTCTGAAAGAAAACACCGCCTTGATGTAAACTGTCATTGGGACTCATAATTGAGGTTTACCAACAAACCATGTCAAACTCGAACAGGGCCTGCAAACGCTGAATTGGTAGGCCGCGGACCAAGTCACTAAGTTTCTTGTTGATGTATTTCAGTGTCGTCCTACCTTCTACGCAAGGGGGAGCGTATTACGTATTCAATCCTGTTCACCACCTCCACCCGCATTCTTTCCTCTTCGGGTCGAGAAGACATGTCCTTATAAAAGTCATAGATTTCTTCGTGAAGGCCTACCACGCCAGGGTTGTAATTCGTCTTGCAGGGGTTCTTCACCCTCCTAGTATGGTGGCTGGATGTTGGAGCATGCCAAGAACTTGGTGTCAATGTCCGAGAGTCGGAGTTGTCACAAACCACGTAGGGGGAGGTGTTGCACAGTTGGGTGTCAGGCATCAGGTGCTGTAATGAACTCACCCTGGAAGAGGGCCAGGAGAGAGACAGTTTCAGCCGTATCAGAGGCCATGAATCTAGCTTGAATTTGCTCCAAGCTGACTCATTTCCCCACACTAGCCATGCAGAAAGAGGCGACCCGAAACGCGCAGAAATACAGCAAATCTCTGGACGACCTGCACGGAGAATTCTGCCGTCGTTTCTGTGACTTTGAAAACATTGAAAAGACACTTCAGCTGGTGTCCTGTCCCCTGTCACAAAACCCTGAAACAGCACCACAGGAGCTGCAGTTGGAACTGATAGGTCTTCAGTCTGACTCTGTATTGAAGGAGAAGTTCAACTCTCTTAAACTGAACGGCTTTGATGCTTCACTTAACGAAGCCACGTTTCCAAACCTCCGGAGGATGGCACAGAAGATGCTGACATTGTTTGGCTCAACCTTCTGCCTCCGCGCCAGAGCGTTAAACCAGCTGGCCTAGAAGACGCACCGGACCTACAGGAAGGGTCAGCAGCAGCCGGCCAAATGGCTGCTGCACTCCGGCCTCATCGCCCTTCTTGCGACCCAGGGGGTTTAGGATCTCAGGGCCTGGGCCTTCGGCTGGTGTTGTGTAACACCAGGTCCGTGGTTAATAAAGCCCCCCTCATTCACGATCTGATTTTGGAGGGGGGGCATACCTGGCGGGTGTTACAGAAATCTGGTTGGGCCAAGAGAGAGGGGTGCCCCTCGTTGAGATGTGCCCACCGGGTTATCATGCATTTCACCAGCCACGAGCCCAGGGTCGGGGTGGGGGGGTGGCGGTTGTCATAAAGGAGGGTCTGGACCCGAGGGAGCCCACTGTACTGCAGACAGCCGGCTGTGAGTCTCTATGTGTTAAGTGGGATCATGGGAGACAGTTGGGCTTGCTGATTGTGTACCTGGCTTCCCGCTATGTATCAACAGCCCTACCCGAGCTTCTCAATGTGATAGCCGAGATGGCGGTTGACACCCCTAGGCTGATAGTCATGGGGAAATTCAATGTGCCGTCGATAGGCAAAGCATCTGAGACAGCACAGGAGTTCATGGCCTCCATGACGGCCATGGACCTGACCCAGTTAGTTCATGACCCCACCCACACTGGAGGACACACACTGGACTTAGTTTTTGTCTCCGGCCAGTGGGTGAGTGATCTTGGTTTAGGGGACATAGTCGTTGAACCCCTGTCATGGTCAGATCACTCTCTCCTTCGGCTGGGCTTTCCTACCACTGCATCCCACAGCGGGGAGGCAGAACTGGAAGTGGCGAGATGGTTCCGCCCCAGGCGCCTGATGGACCCTGAGAGGTTCCAGATGCAGCTTGGGCCAATACCTGAGACCCTGACCCGCAACTCGACTGAGGACCTAGTGGCCGCTTGGAATAGTGCGGCCATGGGGGCCCTGGACTGGGTCGTGCCTTTGCGGCCTCTCACCCAGCGCCGAACCACCTTGGCTCTCTTGGCTACCCGCTCCAAATCTGACCGGACACTGGTAAGGTTGCATTTGAAGACCTACCTAGTGGCGATAGAAGCGGCGAAGCGTAATTACTTCTCCGCTCTTATCGCATCTGCAGATAACTGGCCTGCTGCTCTGTTTAGGGTGACCTGCTCCCTTCTCCATCAGAGGGCGCGGGATGACCCTCTGCAGGGTTGTGTGGAGGAATTTGGGTGTTATCTGCATGATAAAATCGATCAGATCCGGGACAGGTTGGCCTCTGACTGGACTAGTTCAGACGGGCTGACGGAAGCAGGTCTTGAGGTCGATCCTGTGACTCCCGAGGACATGGACAGGATGCTGGGGTGGCTGAATGCCACCACATGTTTATTGGACCCGTGTCCCTCCTGGTTGGTACTGGCGTCCTGGGAGGTTACACAAGGCTGGCTCCAGGGAATTGTCAATGCTTCTTTGAGTGAGGGGTCCCTGCCGGCTGCCTTGAAAGAAGCCCTCCCTGGACCCAGCTGTGTTGGCCAACTACCGTCCTGTCTCCAACCTCCGCTTTCTTGCAAAGGTTGTTGAGAGTGTGGTGGTGTAGCAACTCCCCTAGCACCTGGAGGAAACTGTCTATCTGGACTCGCGCCAGTCCGGCTTCCGGCCTGGGTACAGCACGGAGACGGCATTGGTCGCGTTGGTAGATGATCTCTGGAGGGCTCGGGGTAGGGGTTGTTACTCTATCCTGGTCCTGTTAGATCTCTCAGCGGCTTTTGATACCATCGACCATGGTATCATGTTGCGCCGGCTGGAGGGGTTGGGGGTGGGGGCACCGTTCTACGGTGGTTCTCCTCCTACCTCTCCAACCGGTTGCAATTTGTGTTTACAGGAGGGCAGAGGTCGACGTCGAGGTGCCTCTCTTGTGGGGTGCCACAGGGGTCGGTCCTTTCGCCCCAACATCTACATGAAGCTGTTGGGCGAGATCATCCGTGGTTTCGGGGTAGAATTCCATCAGTACACTGATGATACTCAGCTGCACATCTCTACCCTGGACCACCCCAATGATGCCGTGGAAGTGATGTCCCGGTGTCTGGAGGCGGTGCGAGTCTGGATGGGGAGAAACAGGCTCCGACTCAACCCGTCGAAGACCGAGTGGCTGTGGCTTCCGGCATCACGATATAGCCAGTTGGTACCATCTCTGGCTATTGGGTGCAAGTCATTGGCCCCTACATAGAGGGCTCGCAACTTGGGTGTCCTCCTGGACTCTCAGCTGTCTCTAGAAGACCATATGACAGCTGTGGCCAGGTTCGCCTGATATGCCAGTTGCGCCCCTTTCTGGATCATGATGCTTTACGCACGGTCACTCAAGCCCTCATCATCTCCCGTCTGGACTACTGCAATGCTCTCTACATGGGGCTTCCCTTAAGGTGCACCCGGAGGCTCCATTTGGTTCAGAATGCGGCCATGCGGGGGATTCTGGGAGCGTCTAGATGCTCCCACATGACACCTCTCCTGCGCGAGCTGCACTGGCTGCCTGTGGCTTTCCGGGTGTGCTTCAAGGTATTAGTAACCACCTTTAAAGCGCTCCATGGCAAGGGACCTGGTTATTTGCAAGACCGCCTCCTGCTACCAAATACCTCCCACCGTCCAGTTCGCTCCCACAGAAAGGCCCTCCTCAGGGTGCCGTCGGCCAGGCAATGTCGGCTGGCGACCCCTAGGAGGAGAGCCTTCTCTGTGGCAGCTCCTGCCCTCTGGAATGACCTACTCCTGACCTATGGACAATCATGGACCTGCACCTTTTCTGGTCTTGAAGACTTATTTATTTCGTGCGGCCGGCCTGGCATAGTTTTTAACTAGCATAATTTTAAATGGTATAGTTTTGAATGGTTTTTTAGCAGGGATTTTAACAAGGTTTTAAGACAGGTTATTAATCAATTAATGTATTTTTCAAGGTTTCTATGTTTTTTACTTGTGATTTTATTGTTGTCTGTACACCGTCCTGAGTCCCGGAAGGGAGAAGGGCGGTATAGAAATTTAAACAACAACAACAACAACAACAACAACAACAACAACAACAATAATAATAATAATAATAATAATACCTACTGTATTTTTTCCTCTCTCCCTCTACTTATCTACCTACCTACCTACTGTATTTCTCCCTCTATCTCTATCCCTCTACCTACCTACCTACTGTATTTCTCCCTCTCTCTATCTATCCCTCTATGTACCTACTGTATTTCTCCCTCTCTCTCTCTCTATCCCTCTACCTAACTACCTACTGTATTTCTCCATCTCTCTCTCTATCCCTCTACCTACCTATCTACCTACTGTAAGAACATAAGAATAGCCTTGCTGGAACAGGCCACAGCCCATCCAGTCCACCATTCTGTCTCACACAGTCGCTCACCATATACTTCAGGGTATTCCCAAGCAGATGTCTTCACCTGCTTATGATTCCCTGCTTCCCTGCATTGAGAAATATCCTGCCTATCTCTCCATCCCGGAGGGTGTCCTTAGGCATCCATAATGATAGCCATTGATAGCCTTGTTCTCCATGAACTCGTCTAATCCTTTCTTAAAGGTGTCGAGGCTGACAGCTGTCACCACTTCTTCTGGCAGGCAGTTCCATAGACCAGTGATCCTTTGGGTGAAAAAGTACTTCCTCTTATTTGTTTGTCTAGCTATCAAAAGTTTCATGGAGTGCCCCCTAGTTCTAGTGTTGTGTGATAGGGAAAACAGTTTTTCCTTTTCTACTTTGTCCACACTATGCATGATTTTATAGACTTCAATCAGGTCACCTCTCAGGCGCCTTCGTTCTAGAGTGAAGAGGCCCAGTCGTTGCAGCCTCAGATGGTAAGGAATGTGTTCCAGCCCCCTAATCATTCTGGTTGCCCTCCTCTGCACCTTTTCCATTTCCATAATATCCTTCTGAAGGTATGGTGACCAGAACTGTATACAATACTCCAGATGGGGCCTCACCATAGATTTATAAAGAGGCAAAATGACACTTGCTGACTTATTTTCTATACCCTTCCTAATGATGCCTAGCAATGAGTTTGCTTTTTCACTGCTGCGGCACACTGGGTTGACACCTTCATTGAGCTGTCCACCAGGACACCAAGGTCCCTTTCCTGGTTAGTTGCAAGGAGTTCAGACCCCATCAGTTTATAGATATAGTTGGGGTTTTTTGCCCCAATGTGCATCACTTTGCACTTACTAATGTTGAAGCTCAATTGCCACTAGTTTGCCCACTCCCCCAGTGTCAAGAGATCCCTCTGGAGCTCCTCACACTCTCTCTCAGTTTTTACTACCCTGTATAATTTAGTGTCGTCGGCAAATTTGGCTACCTTGCTGTTTACTCCTACTTCTAGATCATTTATGAAAAGGTTGAAAAGCAGGGGCCCCAGTACTGAACCTTGGGGAACCCCACTCTTTACCTCCCTCCACCTGGAGAAGTGTCCATTTAATGCTACTCTGTTTCCTGTCCCTTAGCCAAGTTGCTAATCCAGGACAAGGCCTGTCCCTTTATTCCATGACTGGCAAGTTTATTTAAGAGCCTTTGGTGCAGGACCTTGTCAAAGGCCTTCTGAAGTCCAGATAAACAATGTCAACTGGATCTCTCTTGTCCACGTGCTTGTTGACACTCTCAAAAAATTCAAGCAGATTAGTGAGGCATGATTTGCCCTTGCAAAAGCCATGTTGGCTCTCCTTCAGCAGCGCCTTCTCTTCTACGTGCCTATTAATTTTATCTTTTAAGATGGTTTCCATCACTTTACCTGGGACACTTGTCAAGCTGACCAGTCGATAATTTCCTGGATCAGCTCTGGATCCTTTTTTTAAGATTCGTGTTATATTCGCTACCTTCCAGTCATTCGGCACAAGGCCTGATTTGAGGGAAAGATTATATATTTTGGCAAGGACACCAGCAATTTCACCTTTAAGTTCCTTGAGAACTTGTGGATGGATGCAATCTGGTCCTGGTGATTTGTTAGTGTTTAGTTTAATAAGACATGCAAGGACCTCCTCCCTGGTTATTTCTATCTGGATTAATTCCTCAGTTTCCCTCCCTACGAAGATAGGCTCTGTTTTGGGCATGTGATCTCTGTCTTCTTCAGTGAATACTGAAGCAAAGAATTCATTGAGTCTCTCTGCTATCTGTTTCCTCCTTAATAATCCCTTGCCTTCCATTGTCCTCTAATGGTCCAATGACCTTCCCAGTTGGGTTCTTACTTCTAATGTACTTAAAGAAGTCCTTGTTATTTCTTTGAGTGTTTTTAGCTAAACGCTCCTCAAAGTCTTGCTTTGCTTTCCTGATTGGTGCCTTGCATTTGTTCCGCCAGAATTTATGTTTCTGCCTGTTGTCCTCGTTTGGAGAAGCCTTCCATCTTTTAAATGAGCTTTTCTTGCTTTTGATCACTTCCCGAACAGCTCCTGTAAGCCACATCGGAGTCCTCTTGAACCTGGCGGTGCCCTTTTTCCTTTTAGGTATACATTCCAATTGGGCCTCTGTTATTGTTTTTGTGAGCAGCCTCCATGCCTCATGGAGTGTTTGGACTTTCTCAATTCTTCCTTTCAGCTTCTTTTTTACTAGTTTCCTCATCTTCGGGAAATTTCCTTTATGAAAATTTAAGGTCTCTGAGTTAGATTTTATTGGTGATTTGCAGTCTATGATTAAGTTAAAAATAATTGTGTTGTGGTCACTGTTCCCTATTGGATCAGTCACATTAACATTTTGCACCAGATCCTGTATATTGCTCAGAACCAAGTCAAGGATTCTTGTACCTCTAGTTGGGTCTTCAACCATCTGTTCCAGGGAACAATCGTTTAGCATATCTAGGAACTTTATCTCTTTGTCATGTGCTGAACAACAGTTCGCCCAGTCTATGTGAGGGTAATTGAAATCCCCCATTATAACCAGGCTTCCCTTTTTTGATGCCTCCTTTACAACATTCTCCAACTGCCAGTCTCTCTCAGGGGCTTGGGTCGGAGGCCTAAAACATATGCCTACTGTTAGACCATTCTTTTGGCCTGATAGTCTTACCTACAGAGTTTCTAGTGGTGACTCTAAATCACCTCAATATGCCAATTCGTATGACTTTATCTCTTCTTTGATATACAAGGGTACACCACCTCTTGTTTGCCCCTTCCTGTCCTTCCTCCTTCAGTTTGTAGCCTGGGATAACTGTATCCCATTGGTTACCATCCGTCCACCAGGTTTCAGTGATACCAATAATATCAATATTTTTGTCTATTGCTAAGTATTCCAGCTCCCCTATTTTGTTCCGGAGGCTTCTGGCATTTGAATACAGGCATTTATATATACTTTTCTGATGCAATCTTTTGAGTCCAGTTGCATCCTTAGACTGCTTCTTGCATCCTTCTGCTAGAGTGCTGGTGACTGGCTCCTCGCTCTGCTCAGTAATTATTGCATCCTCCTCACTAATCAAGTAAACACTTTCCCAAACCGGATGCTGCCCAGCTCCTATCGGCTTTCCCCCCAGTTATCAGTTTAAAAGTTGTTCTGCAGCCTTTTTGATGTTGAGTGCCAGCAATGTTGTCCCATCATGGCTCAAGTGCAGCCCATCCCCCCTGAACAGGTTTGGCTTGTCCCAAAATGTTCTCCAGTTCCTGACAAATCTGAAGCCCTCCTCCCGACACCATCGCCTCATCCACGCATTGAGGCTTCTGAGCTCTGCCTGCCTGGTAGGTCCTGCATGAGGAACAGGCAGCACTTCTGAAAATGCTACCTTGGAAGTCCGGGACTTCAATCTTCTTCCTAGCAATCTCAATTTGGCTTCCAGGACTGATTGCTTTGCCTTCCCAACATCATTGGTACCAACGTGTACCACAACCACTGGCTCCTTCCCAGTTCTCTCTAACAAACTATGTAGATTTCTTGTAATGTCTGCAACCTTTGCACCAGGTAGGCAAGTCACTACACGGTTGTCATGCGCATCACAAATCCATCTCTCTGTGTTTCTAATAATTGAATCACCTAGTACAAGGAGCCTCTCTCCTGCAGTCTGTTCATCTTCATTCACCTCATCAACTTTATTAAGAGAGAGGTCTTCAGTTTGTTCCTGTTGTTCTTCTTCCTGTATCTCGTCAAGTGTGATGAAGGAGAGATCCTCAGGTGGGACCAGTTGTTCGTCTGTGCATTCCTCATCAGGTGTGATGGGGGAAGGAGCCTCAAGTTGATTCTGTAAATTCAGACTCTCAGAGCGATCCCTTGCTCTTCTATTTCTTCAAGTGGCATTCCTCCATGGATCTACCTCTTGAGTTAGTGAAATGACTTCTTCCTGAGAGCTGTGCCCTGTCTCTTCATTGTCCAGGGTAGTCTGCTCTGCTATGTCCAAGAACAGCTCAAGCTCCTTAATTTGCTGATGGTTAGATATACATGCCTCCAGCTGCTGGACGTTCTCTTCTAGCAGTGCAACCAGCTTGCACTTACTGCTGGTGTAGTTCTCCACACGCTTGGGCAAAATCAGTAACATGGCACAAGTGTTGCAGATAACTACAGCTCCCTCGGACTCCATTTTAATGATTGCAGTATTCAGTGCTCACTTGTTCCTGTTGGTTTGGCTCTCCTCAGCAGCAGCTGAGACAGAAAAGGTTGGAATGGCAGTCTTCCAGGCTGGCCCCGTTCGGCACGGTAAACCAATACTTACTGTCCCTTTTTGTGTCTTTAAATCCCCCCTCCAAAAGCACCTCCAATCAGTTCCAGGAAAAGTTCAAATGAAACAGCCACTGCTTACTGTTCCTTTTTGTGTCTTTAAATCCCCCCTCCAAAAGAACCTCCAATCAGCTCCAGGAAAAGTTCAAATGAAACAGCCACTACTTACTGTTCCTTTTTGTGTCTTTAAATCCCCCCTCCAAAAGCTCCTCCAATCATCTCCAGGAAAAGTTCAAATGAAGCAGCCACTGTATATCTCCCTATCTCTATCCCTCAACCTACCTACCTACTGTATTTCTCCCTCTCTCTCTCTATCCCTCTACCTACCTACCTACCTACCTACCTACCTACCTACCAACCAACCAACCAACCTACCTACCTACTGTATATCTCCCTATTTCTATCCCTCTACCTACCTACCTACTGTATTTCTCCCTCTCTCTATATATCCCTCTACCTACCTACCATATATCTCCCTCTCTCTCTATCCCTCTACCTACCGCATTTCTCCCTCTCTCTATCCCTCTACCTACCTACCTACCTACCTACTGTATTTCCCCCTCTCTCTGTATCCCTCTACCTACCTACCTACTGTATTCTTCCCTCTCTCCCTCTACCTACCTACCTACCTACCTACCTACCTACCTACCTACCTACCTACCTATGTATTGTATTTCTCTCTATATACCTGTACCTATCTACCTATCTGCTGTATTCATCCCTCTCATCTATCCCTCTACTTACCTACCTACCTACTGTGGTTCTTCCTCTCTCTATATTCCTCTACCTAACTACCTATCTCTCCCCTCCCCAGACCGCCCCTCCCACAGGCAACCTCCTCCAGGCCCCCCTCCCTCCCTTGAGCTTAACGCAGTGGTGGGCAAACTCATTAACAGAGCAAAATATCAACAGTACAACTATTAAAATTTCTTTTGAGAGCCAAAAGAAGGTGTGGCCTTTTTTGGGGGGAGTGGCTCGGTAGTCATGTGACCAGGTGGGCGTGGCCAACTTGGAAAATGTGGTGAAACTCACTTAATGACATTCTTGCTTAGCAACCAAAATTTTGGACTCAATTGTGGTCATATCCTTTTTTTCTTTCCTTCCTTCCTTCCTTCCTTCCTTCCTTCCTTCCTTCTTTCCTTCCATCTTTCCTTCCATCTTTTTTTCTTTCTTTCCTTCCTTCATCTCTCTCTCCCACTTTCTTTTTCTTACTTTTTCTTTTTTTTCTTTCTTTCATCTCTCCCACTTTCTTTTTCTTTCTTTCTCTTTCTCTCTCTTTTTCTTTCTGTCTCTCTGTGTGGCTCTTTGTCTCTCTCTCCCTCCCTCCCTCTCTTTCTCTGTCATTCTTTCTGTCTCTCTCTCTCTATATCTCTCTCTGTATCTCTCTGTCTCTCTCTCCTTCCTCCCCCTCTCTGTCACTCTGTTTGTGTTTGTATGTCTGTCTATCTTTCTCTCACTCATTCTCTCTATGTGTCTGTCTCTCTCCCCTCTCTCTCTGTCACTCCGTGTGTGTGTCTGTCTATCTGTCATTCATAATCTCTCTGTGTCTCTCCTCCCTTCCTCTCTGTCACTCTGTGTGTCTGTCTGTCTGTCTTTCTGTCTCTCACTCACTTAATCACTCACTCTGTGTGTGTGTGTGTCTCTCTCTCTGTCTCTCTGTGTGTCTCTCCCTCTCTCCCCCTCTCTGTCTCTCTCTATGTGCCTGTCAGTCTCTCTCTGATTCCCTCCCTCCCTCTCTCTCTCTCTCTCTCTGTGCCTGTCTTGTCTTCTGGCCGCAGCCTCACTCCGTGGAAAACATAGCTGCGTGTGTGCCGCACAATTACAACCCGGAGCAGGACCACAGCCCCTCTCCCAACTGGTCCTTCCTTGCTCAGAGGGCTTTGGAGGGAAGCTTCTGCAGAAGCCTGGGCAAGTGAGAACAACTTCCCACCCTTACAAACTCTCCAAGGCTATAATTGTATGGGCTGTGCGCATGCGCTTATGTTTTCCATGCCTCGGAGAGTTCGTAACGGCGGGAAGTTGTTCTCACTCACCCAGGCTTTTGCAGAAGCTTCCCTCTGAAGCCCCCGAGCAAGGAAGGACCAGTTGGGAGAGGGGCTGTGGTCCTGCTCCGGGCTGTAATTATGTGGCGCACGCATGCACCTATGTTTTCCATAGAGTGGGACTGGGAGGTGAAGTGCCAGGAACTGTAGGGGCAACAATGGCAGGAGAAGCTGGACGCTCCTGGGGGGGATCCTGGGGGTGGGGGGTGAAAGGAGAGCGTCTGCAGGCGCATGCGTCATGCGTTGCTTTCCACATTGCCCCTGGCAACGCACCTTCTCAAGGCCGGTCAGTCACGCACAGGGAGTTTTTGCTGTTACATGTGCGTAACGCAGCAGCCGGGTGGGAGGAGGTACAGGGAGGTGAAAATCTTTGGTGAGATTCACAACCTTTGGGGCTGGTTAGTAGCTGAACAGCTCGAGTCCTAACCAAGGACCTAGGAACTGTTAAGGTAACGTCGGAGGATATAAGCTGTTCCAAGCAGGGTGTTTTTTGGTAGAATCAGAATGTACAAGTCCGATAAATTTAGTATTTATAAATAACGAGGTAGCCCTTTAGGTTTTGCTCCAAGGCCTCCAATTACTATCGGGACAGCACACCATTTCTTTTTCCATAGTCATTCAACTTCAATTTGCAAGTCCCAGTACTTTCTGATTTTTCCTTGCTGCTTATCTTCAATTCGTGCACCACCAGGTATTACAATGTCAATGAACCAAACTTTTATTTTTCAACTATTGTTATATCAGGTGTGTTGTGGGCCAAGTGCCTGTCAGTCTGAATTCTGAAATCCCACAAGATCTTGACTTTTTCATTCTCTAGAACCTTTTCAACCTGATGTTCCCAATGATTTTTGCTGTACTCAAATCCAAACTTCTGGCAAAGTTTCCAGTGAATGATTTTAGCAACTCAGTCATGGCGTTGTTGGTAATCAATTAATGAAATTTTGCTGCACCCACTGATCAAATAGTCTATTATTATTATTATTATTATTATTATTATTATTATTATTATTATTATTATTATTATCATCATCATCATCATCATCATCATCATCATCATCATCATCAGAGTTTGAATCTCACCAGGCTCAAGGCTGAATCAGCCTTCCTTCTGAGGTTAGTAAAATGAGGATCCAGCTTTTGGGAGGCAATATACTCATTCTGTAAACTGCTTAGAGAGGGCTGTAAAAGCACTATGAAGCGATATACAAGTCTAAATGCTATTGCTATTGCTATTTTTATGTTCTTCTTAATTACTTGAAGATAAAACTTCAAAAACTTGATCTGCACTGCTTCTTCCTTGTCAGGTACTGACTGATTCACTGCAGCTTCTCCATGGATGAATTGGTAGAAACATTTTCTGTTTGGATTGAAATTGGAGGTTCTGTCTACAATTTGCAAGTCAAGTTTCGTATCTGCTAATCTTCTTGGCTATAGCTGTTATTTGTTGCTTTATTATTTTCAGTGCTTCCTTGTTTCTCTAAGTGATATTTCTTGTTTAGGTATTCTTGTTCTTCAGCATCTTTTCTTTCATCCTGCATCTGATTAAAACGCACCTTTTCCAACAAGCCAGCCTAGCATAACCTACCGTTTTGACTGTTTTAGATAGATTTTAATCTGGGGGGATTTTATACGATTTTAGCACAGGGCATGGATATAATAGCTTTTTAAAATTTTATATTTTGTTATATTTGTATTGTTTTTAAATTTCCTGTGCGCCGCCCTGGGTCCTTTTTTGGAGAAGGTGCGGGGTATAAATATGAATTAAAAAAAATACAAATAAAAAAAATTCATCTTGCAGATCTTATTTTCCAATCCAATGTTCCATTTTTGTGGTGCACTATTTAGATTTTTTTCTTCTCTATTGATTTTGCATCCCAGGTATTCAGTTATAATTGCAGCTGTGTACTGTACATTAGTTGGCTTGTTTCATGCAATGAGTTGGTGCTTATACTTGATATTGCAGTATTTGTATCTTTTAACGCTTGTGCTAGCTACTGTATTTTTCAGAGTATAAAACGCACCCAGGTTTTGAAGAGGCTTTTATTTTTAAAGTAGGTAAGTAGATAGAGGGAGAGAAAGGGAGAGAAAGAGAGCGAAATACAGTAGGTAGGTAGGGAAAGAGAGACAGTAGTTAGGTAGGTAGAGGGGGAGAGAGAGAGAAATGCAGTAGGTAGGTAGATAGGTAGGTAGGGAGAGTGTGTGTAGATGGATAAGTAGGTAGAGGGAGGGAGGGAGGGAGGGAGAGAGAGAGAGAGAGAGAGAAATACAGTAGATAGGTAGGGAGAGAGAGGGGGAGGTAGGTAGGTAGGTAGGTAGGTAGGTAGATGTTTCCAGGTGTATTTACTCATGTGCTGGAGAAGAAAATCACTGACTACCTTTGGAACAAATCTTTGTTTCTGCAGGCACAGTACTTGACCAACGTAATTCTCATCAATCACTCTAATTAAACAGCTTTCCGAAAGGGGGGGGTAACCTTTTTGCACTCTGCAAACCTCCCCCAAACGGCCCGTTTTTTGCCAAAATGGGCCCATTTTTTTTCCAAATAAAAGGCACGAACAGCCTTGTGGGGGGAGGGCTTGCAGAGTGTCCCTGGGGGAGTAGGGGGCCCCAAAATGAGGAAAAATGACCTATTTTTTTGGTGAAAACGGGCCATTTTTTGGTAAAAAAATAGCATGCATAGCCTTATGGAGTCTTATAGAGTGCTGCTGGGGGGGCAAAAATGCCCTGTTTTTTGCTCATTTCTGCCTTCCCCAGCCCCCAGGAGCTCTCTGGAAGCCTCCATAAGGGTATGCGTGTGGCCATTTTGGTGAAGGGGCGGGATTTCAGGAGGCAAAAAAAATGCTGTATTTGATGTAGAAGACGCACCCAGATTTTCAGCGCCTTTTTAGAGGAAAAAAGTGCGTCTTATACTCCGAAAAATACGGTATTTCTTGGGAACAAGATTCAATTGAGGCAGCCTTATTCTGATGTTATTGTCCTTTTCTAGATACTCAGTTATTCATTGTTTCAATAATTTTACTTCTTTAGTTAGAGTGCTTTGTTCTTCATGAGGCAGAGGAGTGGGTGCCTGGTTTCCAAATGAAAACAATTGTATATTTCTGCTTGACTCCTCTATACCAACTGCCCCTGGTTTGCCTCTCCATTTTGAGTTACTTCTGCCAAGGCTTTGGTTTCTTTCCCCTGGGTGAACCTTTGCAGTTCTTCCAATTCTGTATCTGTGAATACTTTATTTAGTATTATAAATTGACATTGACTTGATCTGCTAACCTCTGTTCTGTTATTTCTGATTCTGGGTGTTGTTCTTTCCAGAACTGGTGCATTCATTTCAAATATTCTCTTCTTGTTGGGCTTGCTCTGTAATAACAGTTCATTATTTCTTTGATTTCAATCTTCCAATTTCTTCCAATACTTCTGCAGCTGCTGCCCCTGGTTGTTCAGCCAATAGTTCTGAGCTATGTAGCCCATTTTTCATTAGATATCCAGGAACTCCAACATCTAGCACGGACCTTGTTAACTTGGGCGACATCTGAGCCAATATGGCTTTCTGAAATTTATTTCTCACCATATTTTTTATGGGAGAGACACCCTTTGTCTGACTCCTGGAATGAGACCTGTTCAGCATGGGTGAACCTCTAGAAACCTCTCATCTTCCTCAGAGCATACAAGCCCCACAACCACATCAAGGTAGTGCCTCATTGGTGGATTATTATTATCTCTTTTATTCATTGAACGTGAAACTCAGTAAACTGAACATTTAAAATGTATCACAAATATCATTTCCTGATGCTGATGGTTGATGTGGGTTGCATCCTAGGTATCAATCAAATAGCTTCTTAAAATGTACAGTGTTCTGAATAGCACAGTTTTTTGCAGTTCCACTGGTGTTATTGCAAGAAGCTGCAATTTCTTGATATATTTTGTAAAATTCTTGGACATGGTACCAAGTGCCCTGATGACAGTGGGTATCACTGTTACATGTTTCATCCATAATCGTGTAGTTTTGATGGCCAGGTCACAATATTTTGTGATTTTTTTTCCAAGTTCTTTTTCTTTGGCTCTGGTGTCTCCTGGTACAGCGATATCAATAAATTGTACACTTTAGTTTTTGACAACTGTGAAATCTGGCATGTTGATGATTATTATTATTTTTATTATTAGATGTTCAAACTAGGTTTGGCATTTTTGTCTATCTATCAACTCCTTTCAATGTTTATTTTAACACTAGCTGTACCCGCCACGCGTTGCTGTGGCCAGGTTTGGTTAAATGAAAAAGTTTCCCCTCATAGACCCTCTCAGCAACCCCCTTCCTTCTCTGCCTCGGTTTCCCCACCCTCTCCCTCACCTCCCTCTCTTACTCTACCTACCTACCGTATTTCTCCTTCTCTCTCTATCCCTCTACCTACCTACCATATTTTTCTCTCTCTCTCTCTCTCCGTCTACCTACCTACCCACCATATTCTCTCTCTCTCTATCCCTCTAGCTACCTACCTAGAGAGAGAGGAGAGAGGGGCTGCTGACTTGGCAGCAGCCTTGTGGGAGGGGGGAGTTTGGAAGAGAGGGGGCACTGGGGGCGGTATTTGAGTGGCGAGGTGGCAGGGTGGAAGGCGAGGGGCATGCAGCATTGCCTGTGCCGGTGTTTCGAGTGGCGAGGGGGGGTGGAAGGAGGCGGGGAGGGCGTGCAGCATTGGAAGCACAGGCGTTGCGAGGTGTGAGGTTGGAGAGAGGAGGCGGGGGCATAGCGCAGGTAGCTCAGTTGCAGGCATGGCGAGTTGGGAGGGGAGAGGAGGCGGGAGGGTGGCTAAGGCAGCTCCATTGCAGGCATGGAGAGTTGGGAGGGGGGAGGAGGAAGGGGGCATGGCGCAGGGAGCTCCGTTGCAGGCATGGAGAGTTGGGAGGAGGGAGGAGGCAGGGGGGTGGCGTAGGAAGCTGCGTTGCAGGCATGGAGAGTTGGGAGGGGAGAGGATGCAGGGGGTGTGGCTCAGAGAGCTCCGTTGCAGGCATGGAGAGTTGGGAGGGGGGAGGAGGCAGGGGGTGTGGCTCAGGGAGCTCCGTTGCAGGCATGGCAAGTTGGGAGGGGGGAGGAGGCAGGGGGTGTGGCTCAGGGAGCTCCGTTGCAGGCATGGCAAGTTGGGAGGGGGGAGGAGGCAGGGGGCGTGGCGAGTGAGTGAGGAAAACACAGAAGAGCTGCAGTTGTACATTTGTGTGGCATTTACCTGGCACCAGTGTGCCATATCCACACAATTTGTATGTATCATTGGTGCTGCACCTGTAAGGAACGTTGTGTGAAAATCTCGTGGCAATTGCTGCATTAGTTTTTGAGATTAGCGGTTTTGAACAAACTCATAGTTATTTTTTTATTTATATAAATGATATAAAATTACACATTAAAGTTTATCAAGAACAAAACCTGGTTGCCCAATTGGAAGTACAGATAGTAATTAAGATAGATTATTTATTAGAGCAAAAGACAGGTGGGCAGGTAGAACATCACCATGCCTGAGCCTCAGCCAGGTTCCAGGGATAAGGGTGGGTGTAGAATGTCCTGGGCAAAAGTGACTTTCTTGCTGGCAGACTACTGCCATCCAATGGCTGCCATACTCTTTGGCCTTCAAACCTGCCAACTGTGCTTGTAGAAAACTTGGGGGACAGGCTCTGTCCCTTTAAAGAGTTTGTGATCCCTAATAATAGAAAGCAATCATAAACCTTAGTCCAGTATTTAGGACAGAAATTTTTATTTGTTTCAGTGACCAGAGATGGCAGTAGCAGAGTGTGACATAGTGGATATAAGAGGAAACAGAGCCCTTCATTTCCATTTTTAAAGATTTCAGGATTGTTTTCAGGATAGTTTTCAAGTTTCAGATTTATTAGATGCATATCGTATGCCTTTGAATGCTCACTCTCTGCTCAAGAAGAGACCAAATCAAATATGATTCCTAATTTAAAAGTGTAGAACAGCAGCAGAAATTTGAAATTCAAATAGTTTAGTACCTTCATTGGGTTTTTTTTCTGTATTTTCTTTTGTCTTTGTTTTTTCTTGGTTTGTTTCCTTACCATTCTAATTTTATTTTAATTTTCTTGTTTTACATTTGTTCTTTTTAAAAACATAGTTTATATCATGTTTATTTAGTATTTATCATCTACATATGTATTAGCTGTTACATTTTTAATGTGTAATTTCTTTCAAGACCTTAACTGTAATGTTTCTAACATTCAATAAATAATTGAATTTCTGAAAAAGAGGATACATATATTGGGGGGAAATTTATTGTCCATTTGAATTTTGTTTATGCCAACTCACATTGTCCTTTGATTTTGTTAATTTATTTCACAATTGCTCAAGATAATTAATTGTATTACTTTACAGTGAACGGTGCAGGTATACCTTGCGTGGCCACAAGGATTCAGTGAACAGCATTGAATTCTTTCCTTTTTCCAATATTATTCTCACCAGTTCTGCAGACAAGACTTTATCTCTGTGGGATGCCAGAACAGTAAGTAGGCTTTGGGATGTATTACTAATTCATGTAAACTGGACATGTTCAGTGGGTGCTTAATGGGCAAGAATTAAATCTGTTTCAATTACAAACTAGATTCTGGGGAGAAATTATGTGATTACAGAGATGTATTGGGGGTTTACTGAGTGTTACATAACCATAATTTTATAGGATGTATTATTTCCAAACATTTCCAAGTATATATATTTATTTATAAATGTGTAATTTATGGTAGGCTAGATCATATATTTTTGTAGTCATCTTGAAATGCTCATTTCTGTTAGTCTTATCTAAATCTGTTTCAGTCTGGCTTCATGCCTGAATATAGTATTAAAGAAATCTTGGTTGCCCTGATGGTTGACCTTTACTATGAGACAAGGTGAGTCCTACATTGTGATTCTGCTGGAACTTTCCAAGCACTTTGACATTATTGGTCATGGTGTAATATTACTGCAGTAGTTTGATGGTTTAGTGGGTTTAGGTTGTTCCATTACTACCTGTAGGATCACCACCAGAGAGTAATTTTGAGAGCTTTCTGTTCAGTCGCATGGCACAGTCTAAAAGGGCTCAGTTCTTTCTCCCTTATTGTTCAATATCTGTATTAAGCTTTGGAATAGTTGTCAAGAGTATTTCCTTTTTTTCCACTTTCATCAAGAGGGGCTGTGCAGGTAGTTGGCAGTTCTTTGAAAGAAATTATGAAGGACAATAAAGTGAAACTGAATTTGAATAAAATGATGATTACATGTACAGCTGGTTAGCTGGGGTTTCCCTTTGATTTCAGTCTATTACTAAAAGAACAGTTTGGAAGGAACATCTGTGGTCAGTTTCAGCTGGTGCACCAGCTATTATTCTACTGGAACTGGAATAACCAAGCCTAAGTGAATCCTAATTACTTACTTTATTTACTTACTTTATTAGATTTCTATTCTGCCCTATCTCCCAAAATTGGACTCAGGAATTTAAAAATATAAAAATATAAACAATATAAAATTCTACAAAAGTTAAAACTACAATTAAATAATTTAGCCCATGCTAAAAGACCAATATTAATTTAAAACCCAACTCTAAAAATATCATAGCTGTAGCAGCTATGACAGGCCGGCCATATGGAAGAAATAGGTTTTCAGTGTCCGGCGGGAGAGGCGAAGGTCGGTGATAATGCGAAGGTCAGGGGAGAGGTCATTCCAGAGGGCAGGGCCTGCCACAGAGAAGGCTCTTCCCCTGGGCGTCACCAGCCGGCATTGTCCGGCGGACGGCACCCTAAGGAGGCCCTCCCTGTGGGAACGGACGGGTCGAATGGAGGTGTGTGGTAGTAGGCGGTCCTGCAAGTAACCAGGCCCGCTGCCATGGAGCGCTTTAAAGATGGTCACTAAAACCTTGAAACGCACCCGGAAGGCTACCGGCAGCCAGTGCAGCTCGCGCAGGAGGTGTTACATGGGAGTATTTTGAAACTCCCAAGATCCCCCACGCGGCCGCATTCTGTACCAACTGGAGCCTCCGGGTGCATCTCAAGGGAAGCCCCATGTAGAGAGCATTGCTCTCTCTGGGGAGAAATTATGTGATTACAGAGATGTATTTGGGGTTTACTGAGTGCTACATAACCATAATTTAACCATAATAACTCTCATGCCTGGAGAATTGTCATATTGTCAACAGAATATGGAAACATCTTGAAGGAAAAGATGAAGAGTCACTAGCAAGCAATAGTTAATTAAAGGGACTCGAGTCCAATCCAGGAAATTAGTTTGGACACTTGTTTAAGGGACGTATGGTTGTTCCCTGTGTGGTCTTCTTGAAGTGAAGATATGTATGGTTGCCAGGCATTGGTAGGACAACAATTACTCCAAATTCAAAATGTCAAGAATTCCTCTTGCCAAACTATTGTATAATTGTATGATTTTCTTCAAAGATTATGGAAAGCTATAGACCTGTGATGGTGAACCTATAGCACACGTGCCCAAAGTGGCATGCAAAACCATGTTGCCCGGCACATGTGGCCTTGCCTGTTTGTCTTCTGGGTTTCTGGCATTCATGTGCACTTGATGATCAGCTGTCCTTCGCATGCGCAGCAGTGCCAAAAACCAGTGTGCGCATGTGCGCTGATCAGCTGATTGTCAGGTGCACATGTGTGCCAGAACCCGGAAGTTCAACTTTTCCAGAGTGCAGTCCCGACAAGCATGTGCATGCATGTATGATGTTCCCATGCAACCTTTTTGGCACTCAGTGTCGAAAAGTTTCGCCATCACTGCTATAGACAATATATATCCTGATTTTAGCATATAATTTGACAAAGTATCACCTAATGTTCTGGTTAGCAAGTGACTTGACAATCACATTCAAAGAGAGTTCATTATTTCTAAAATGCCTGAAAAAGATGAACAGTAAACTTCCTCCAGCCAAGACCTGCTGTGTATCATTCTATAGTTATGCACACAATACTGTATTTTTATGCACATAATACTGTATTAAACTTACAAGAAAAGTTAGATATCTATGGTGACTCTCAGTGATCCAAGTCATGGTTGTCCCAAAGATGCTTTTTCAAGAGTCAACTGGACTTACTTGTTTTTCTTTGAAGATATTTTCAAAGAAGGCAGGCCTACTAGACCCAAAACAAGGTGCAGGGGGTGGCACACGCCCAGGTAGCTCAGGCAGGCCTACCAGGCAGGCCTTCCCTCTAGAATCAAAAATAAAAATGGAGCAATTGTAAATAATTTCCACTGTTGAAACAAAAAATATTTATTCATGCTTCCGCATTTGCAAAGAAATGTAAATGACAATAATAAATCATTATACTTAGAGAGGACAGTATTGCACTGTGAAGTGGTATATGTCTAAGTGCTACTGCTATTACTAAATAAATTATTAGCTTTTCAAATGTAGAGTTTTCTCTACATAATTTATGAAACTAAGCACCGAAATCCCTGCTGATGAACCCTAAACTTATACAATATATCCAGCTTTATAGATCCACTAAATTATCTCATTTTCTAAATTGTTCCTGCTCTAAGTTCTCCATCACATTGCATGGTATGCCACATTAATAGTTCCCCACTTTTGAGAACATAAGCATAGAAGGTAATGTATTTAATACAGAACAGTTTTATATTTGGCCAAAGCTGTTAAAATGGAAACTTATCTTCAGCCTTTATATTAATCATGGATTTATGATCTCTGATATACTGCCTTTATCTTACTATCTATTTAGACTTCCAGCTGGGGCTGTCTAGAGAAACCCCTGAGGCTATTTGAATTGTGCAGAAATGTTCTTCCTAGTTGAAAAGAGAATTTGTAATCAATTTTCTCCATACTAGGCAAAATGCTTTTTCCTGTCCATATTTACTCTTTAGTTTTCTTCTGCACAAAGTCTCTGGCAGCACCAGAAGGAGAGAACACAATAATAATAGGGCTTATAAATCAATCTTTCTGTTGTTGTTAGAGCTGGGAGCTGAATGTCAATGATAGCTCAAAAAAACTTTGTGGACGATGAAAGGTTTTACTTAAAAACTAGAAGGGGAAAAAATCTAAATATGGGGTTTTTTTCAAAGTGCATTGATGTTTCACTGCTGTTGAGCTTTCAGTCCTTTCAGCCTCTTTCAAGGCTTAAAAGTTATAACGGAGTTCTTTGCAGAAAGTTGGTCAATCAGGAAAGTAAGATCAATGTGACATGTTATAGGAACAAACTAATTGGAAACTATAATGCTGCATATAGAACAGTTTCCTTCTCATGTATAAGTTTGACATAGACTTTATGTCTGCATAAGACATGGATGCATAAGACATTTTCAGAACAAATGTTAAGTTTGTGTGAAACTGTGTGCCAAAAGAAACACAAAGCAACTAGGAGAAGAGTATTGTAAGATTATGTTTGCATAATATGTTTAACCAGTATGTGGGGCTGGTGTCTATCTACCAAAATTAATTAATGTGACAAGTTATTTACCTAAATATACCTAACCATAGAAGACAGACTAGGAATGTAAATTAAAATAAATAAGAAAATGGTAAGATAACAGCTGTCAACTCTAGATGAGTTCAAATCACCAAGACTTGACAGACTTCTGAAGGAGCTGGCAGACGTGAACCATTGAACCATATCTTTCATAGATTCTAGAGTACTGGGGAACTACCAGAGGACTAGAAAAGAGCTGATGTGGCTCCCATTAAAACAACAACAACAACAACCCCAGATTCAGGAAACTACACACCGGTCAGTCTTACATCAATAACTGGGAAGATCCTGGAAAAGATAATCAAGTAACAGAACTGCAAACAAATAGTTATAAATAAAACCCACATGGTTTTGTCATAAACAGATCATACAAACAAGTCTTATTTCATTATTTGACAAAGTGGCTAAATTAGTGGACTAGAAAAATGCAGTGGACATAATATTCTTGGATTTCAGTAAAGCATCTGACAAAGCTTTTTGGGAAGCTAAAAAAAAGTGGGATAGACAGCATCATCACCAGATGGATTTGTAATTAGCTGACAAACCACACTCAATGTGTAGTCCTTAATGGAACTACTTCTACATGGAGAGGAGCAAGTAGTGGGGTACCCCAATGTTCTGTTTTAGGCCCAGTTCTTTTCAACATCTTCACAAATGATTTAGATGAGGTAATAGAAGGGGAACTCATCAACCTTGCAGATATACACTAAACTGACAAGAATAGCCAACATTCTAGAAGATAGGCTCAAGATCCCAAAGGATCTTGTCAAACCTGGGTTCTTTCTAACAAAATGAAATGTAGAGAAAAGTAAGATATCTCCTGTGCACTTCCTTCATTGGCCAAGGAAGGGTTAATTTACATCTCACTGCCCATGGACTGATCGAAAGCTTCTTAGTCCCACCTCATTTCCCATAATCCTCAGTTTTCAATTCAGTCCAAGCCCAGTTCGGACGCAAATTTTCCTCTTCCTTGGAAAATATTCAATTTTGATATTATATTTCTTCTTAGTCCCTTATTTTTTTTTATTGAAAAAGTTTTATACAAACAAGTTTCACCCCCTTTTTCTCCCCCCCATAACATATAATATGAATCACATACACATTCTGTGCCCCCTCCCCTCCCCCACGTCTTAAAATAAGTTTCTCATACAAATATTGTACCCCCTCTCCTCTCAGCAATCATAATATTAATTTCTCTTAAAGTAACAATATCCCATTAACCCCATCTTCTAGGTTAATTAAACATATATAAATCATAATATAAATTTGTTTTAAAATAACAGTATCCCATTAATCCCATCTTCTAAATTAATTATACATATATATTTCCCCACCCTCCCCCCTAACCCTCCCCCACCTCCCATTCAAACCCACCCCCCTGACTTCCGCTATACACCACTCGAATAATTCCAAACATCCCATATATTATTTACTCTGTTCACCTATCAATCTAACCATTCTTACCTAAAGGCTACATAATATTTCCTAATCTGGTATTTATTCTGTATATAATCAATCCATTTTGCCCATTCCTGTGTATAATTCTCCTGCTTCTGATCTTTTAAGAAAGCTGAAATTTTTGCCATTTCCACAAATCCCACCACTTTCTGAATCCATTGATCAATCGTCGGTAAAAAATCTTTTTTCCAATGCTGAGCAATCAGCAACCTAGCTGCTGTAACCATATACAAAAACAATTTTGTTTCCCCTTTTGTAAAATCCTTAGTTATACCCAATAAAAATATTTGCGGAGTAAATTGTATTCTTTGCTTAAATACATTTTGCATAACCCACTATATTTTTATCCAAAAAGCTTTAACCTTATTGCAAGTCCACCATACATGAAAAAAGGTAGCATCTAAACACCCGCACCTCCAGCATTTTGGTTGAACATTTGGGTACATACATGATAATTTCTTACGGTCTAAGTACCATCTGTAAAACATTTTATAAAAATTCTCCCTTAGATTTTGTGACTGCGTAAATTTAACATTCTGAACCCATATTTTTTCCCACGTATCCAACATAACCAATTCATCAAAGTTCTGAGCCCATTTAATCATGCAATCCTTCACCAATTCACTTTCTGAGTCTCTTTCTAACAATACATTATATATTCTTTTAACATGTTTTGGGACAGTCTCTTTTATCTGCTTGATCAGTTCCACTTCTTTATCCATAAAGCCAACCCTACAATCTTCTTTCCATCTCTTCTGTAACTGTATAATATATAGTGTAACCAATTTAAAGTAATTCCTTCTTCCAACAGTTGTTCCAAAGTTTTCAACTGCCATCCGTCCCCATCAGCAATAAGCACATCTTTATATAAACACCCCCCGAGTGATTTAGTATTTGTAATCCACATGGTGTCTGCAAAATCCAACCAAAGCGGTATTTTATAATCCCAATTAGGCCGGTGCTTCTTCCATATTCTCATCAGGGCATTTCGGAGAACATGATTGTTAAACGCTTTATCCACCCTATCTTCATAAAAAAGATATGCATGGCATCCCAGAACAAGGTCGTGACCTTCTATATTCAACAATTCAGTTTTTGTTTTCCCAAACCAATCTGCTACATGCGTCAATACCGCAGCTTCATAATACAATCGAAGGTTTGGGAGTCTGAGGCCACCTCTTTCACGAGTATCTTGCATACTCTTCATCTTTACTCTCGGTTTTTTCTCCTTCCAAACAAATTTATTTAATGTTGCTTGCCATTCTAACAAAATTTTATCTGATTTGAGCACCGGTATCATCTGGAATAAAAAGATAAATCTAGGTAGAATGTTCATTTTAATTGCTGAAATCCTTCCAAGCAAAGATAATTGTAACTTTTTCCATGCTTGTAGGTCTTTCTGTATCTTTTGCCACAACACTTCATAATTATTTTGAAAAAGTTTTATATTTGAATCTGCAATTTGTATACCTAAATATTTGACCTTGGAAACTATTTCAAAACCTGCCAAACTTGCAAGTCTCTTTCTTTGAGTCTCTGTCGTGTTTTTAACCATCATTTTCATTTTATTTTGATTTAGTCTAAACCCAGACACCATGCCAAACTCTGCAATAATGTTTTTCATCTGCATTATTGAGTTCAAAGGATGTGAAAGGGTAACAACCAGATCATCAGCAAATGCTCTAGTTCTGTATTCCTTTTGCCTAATAGCTATACCATTTAAGGAGTTTGAGTCCCAAATTGTATTCAACAAGACTTCCAAAGTTAAAATAAATAACAATGGAGATAGTGGGCAACCTTGTCTTGTACCTTTTTGTATCTCGAAAGTTGTAGACAAATTTCCATTAATAATAAGTTGTGCATTTTGTTGCTGGTATATTGCTCCAATCGCTTGTCGAAATCGTGGTCCCATATCCATCTTTTCCAAAGTCTTGGTTAGAAAGTTCCAATTCACTCGATCGAAGGCCTTCTCCGCATCCAAGAAAACCAGCACTGCAGAGATCTGCTTATTCTTATCAAGATAGTCGATTAAATCTATGAGTTGCCTTACATTCTCCTTCATATGTCTACCTTCAATAAATCCTGCTTGGTCATAATGAATAACCTCTTGGATAACTGGCATCAATCTGTTGGCTAGTACTTTAGCAAATATTTTGTAATCTGTGTTCAAAAGAGATATCAGTCTGTAATCCTCTGGTTTCTTAGGACCATCTTTGTCTTTGGGTATCAATGATATAAAAGCCGCTTTCCATGAGAAAGGTATTTTACCTCCTTGCTGTATATTGCAAAATAGTTCTGTAAGATATTCAATCATTTCCAATTGTAAAGTTTTATAGTAAATTGCAGTCAAACCATCAGTCCCTGGAGCCTTGGCTAGTTTAAGTTGATTTATAGCTAGAGTAATCTCATCAGCAGTTATCAAACGTTCCAAATTTGCCTTTTGAAGCACGGATATTTTGGTAACCCTTTTTCCTTCCAGGAAATCATCTACTGACTTATTCTGTATATTGTCCTGTACATATAACTTAGCATAATAGTCCACAAATGATTTTTTAATCAAATCTTGTTGAAATACCGTTTTCCCTCCATACTCAATTCTATCAATAATTCTATTATTCGTGTTCTTTCTCAAGGTATAAGCCAACCACCTACCAGGTTTGTTAGCATTAGCAAAAGTATTATGTTTGGCAAATTGTAAGTTAGTTGCTGTTTGTTCTGATATAAGCATTTGAAATTGATCTTTCAACAACTTTATCGCCATCTGGAGTGCCCCATCTTTTGGAGTTGCTATAAGTAGCTGCTCCTTCCTTTTTATTTCTTCTTCCAATTCCATTCAGTTTCCTTCTCATGTATAAGTTTGACATAGACATTATGTCTGCATAAGACAGGGATGCATAAGACATTTTCAGAACAAATGTTAAGTTTGTGTGAAACTGTGTGCCAAAAGAAACACAAAGCAACTAGGAGAAGAGTATTGTAAGATTATGTTTGCATAATATGTTTAACCAGTATGTGGGGCTGGTGTCTATCTACCAAAATTAATTAATGTGACAAGTTATTTACCTAAATATACCTAACCATAGAAGACAGACTAGGAATGTAAATTAAAATAAATAAGAAAATGGTAAGATAACAGCTGTCAACTCTAGATGAGTTCAAATCACCAAGACTTGACAGACTTCTGAAGGAGCTGGCAGACGTGAACCATTGAACCATATCTTTCATAGATCCTAGAGTACTGGGGAACTACCAGAGGACTAGAAAAGAGCTGATGTGGCTCCCATTAAAACAACAACAACAACAACCCCAGATTCAGGAAACTACACACCAGTCAGTCTTACATCAATAACTGGGAAGATCCTGGAAAAGATAATCAAGTAACAGAACTGCAAACAAATAGTTATAAATAAAACCCACATGGTTTTGTCATAAACAGAACATACAAACAAATCTTATTTCATTATTTGACAAAGTGACTAAATTAGTGGACTAGAAAAATGCAGTGGACATAATATTCTTGGATTTCAGTAAAGCATCTGACAAAGCTTTTTGGGAAGCTAAAAAAAAGTGGGATAGACAGCATCATCACCAGATGGATTTGTAATTAGCTGACAAACCACACTCAATGTGTAGTCCTTAATGGAACTACTTCTACATGGAGAGGAGCAAGTAGTTGGGTACCCCAATGTTCTGTTTTAGGCCCAGTTCTTTTCAACATCTTCACAAATGATTTAGATGAGGGAATAGAAGGGGAACTCATCAACCTTGCAGATATACACTAAACTGACAAGAATAGCCAACATTCTAGAAGATAGGCTCAAGATCCCAAAGGATCTTGTCAAACCTGGGTTCTTTCTAACAAAATGAAATGTAGAGAAAAGTAAGATATCTCCTGTGCACTTCCTTCAGTGGCCAAGGAAGGGTTAATTTACGTCTCACTGCCCATGGACTGATCGAAAGCTTCTTAGTCCCGCCTCATTTCCCATAATCCTCAGTTTTCAATTCAGTCCAAGCCCAGTTCGGACGCAAATTTTCCTCTTCCTTGGAAAATATTCAATTTTGATATTATATTTCTTCTTAGTCCCTTATTGATTTAGCCTCGTTTTATTTTATTTTATTTTATTTATTTCCCTTCTCTTATTTTAGGTCTTTACTTTTAATTCCTTTTGGTTGATTTTTCCCTCTGAGAGTCTTATTTTTCCCCTTAGCCAGCTGAGGTTTATTGGGGTTTTTTTCCCCTTTCCTTTAGGCCGGCTCTCTGTTTTGGAATCTTTTTCTTTGCTTCCAGCTCACGAAGACACACAGCCTCCATTTTCCTGCCAATTGCCTTGCCAGTTTCGCTCGCCCGAGAGCAGCGCGCCTCTCCGCCTCCCAGGCTCTTGGCCCCGTCGTTAGATTGCCGTGGAGCTCCGTCTTCACCGGCGGGTCTGTCCGATGCGTCGGCGGCCCGTTCGGCACTGGGAGGCCACTAGACTGAGGAGCGTCAGCAGGACGAGATGTGGCCGCCGTGAGCTACTGGTGTAGCATTTTTGGGAGCGGCCATCTTGGACCTGCACAGAACAACCCTTTTGGTGCCAAAAGCTCCCGCCGAAGCCAACGGTTGCCTTATTGCCGCTTCAGCCTCACAGCAGACGGTCCTCTTCATCAGCTCAGCGCAGGACTCCGGGCAAGTATCCTCGGCTGCCTCATTCATTGGCCTGCCTTTCCATCCTTCTCCCTTCTGGGCCCCACAGCTCTCCTCCTCCGATTAGGCCCATTATCCCAGGATTTGTTCCTCATGGCCACCGCCCGCACTAATGGCGAGGAGGAGGCGATTACAGAGATCCAGGCCCACGATCTTCCCCCCAGGGAGGATAGGACCTTCAGTAGGAGGGCAGGAAGGGCAGCAAGGGAGGCCATCAGGGGGATCAGTAAGGGCCCCTATGCTAGGAAGGCCCCTTCAGCACAGGACAGGGTTGAGGCCAGAAGCCAGAGGGCCCTGGAGAGGAGCTTCGATAGGGCCCAGAGGCAAACAGTCACAGTAGCCCAGGTCCATCGGGCCGCTGACCCTGAGGTCCTGCAGGATCCCCATCAGCCATCCAGGGATGACCAGCATTTTGGGGACATCTCCTCTGACCATTCCCCTGCTGGTTCCAGGTCCCCATCTCCATCTATTGGGGGTGGCACTGACCTTTTTGAATGTGAGGACACAGGGGATGAGGCCTCATCCGCCCAGGTTCCTCCTGTTCCCCCTCGTCCATCCTCTTCCAACGACCCTGCCCCAAGGGCTCGCCCCGTTGAGGACAGTGGTCCCACACTATCAGCTGAGATGCGGGAGGTGATCATTTCTGCCATATCGCAGGGCATAGCTCAAGGCATGAAGGAAAAGGCCTCAGCTCCCACCCAGTCTTCCAGACGCAGGGCCCGATCTCCCAGGGCCTCTTCCCTGCAGCCTTCCATAGTGACCACTGAGTCAGTGTCGGAACTTGAGGACTTGGCTGAGCCAGATGTCTCTGAAGACGAGGGCAGGGAGGCGGATAAACCCACTTTTTCGGGGCTCTTTCCGCCCTTGATGTTTAAGTCCATGCTATATAAGGCCAAGGTCATCACTCACATGGATGCTAAGCCGCCTGTCGCCCAGGCCCCACCCATCCCTCAGGAGTCTACTGCCCCTGATGATCCCAGTGGGGGCCTGTTTTATGATGAAATCCAACCTCAGGATCTGATTCCTGCCCCCAAACTTTTCAAATCTGTGGTGCAGTGACAGTGGACCCAGCCCACATCCTGGACCACCCCGAACGCCAACGACCATGGATTCCAGCATGGAGGACTTCCTCAAATTGCCCGAGGTCGACCCACTGGTTGCAGCCATGACTTCTAATTCCATTTTACCTCTGGATCTTTTAGAGGGTCTCAAGGCTGAGGATAAGCGGGCTGAGCGCTCTTGCCACAAGACCCATCAGGCTACTGCCTGGGCCATCAAGGCATCAGCCTTGGCTTCCTTTTTCAGTAGAGCAACCATTGCCTGGCTCCGTCAATTACTCAAATGGCTTCCCCAGGACGATTTTTGCCTACGACAGGACGTTCATAAGATCATGGCGGGAGTGCAGTTCACCGCAGATGCCTCTCTCAATGCCACGAAGTTTGCTTCGTGCACTATGGTTTCCAATGTCACCTCGCGCTGCCTCGTTTGGCTGCGCCACTGGAATGCCAATATGCGTTCAAAGTGGAAGCTCACTTCCGCCCCCTTTAAGGGGGACAAACTTTTCGGCGACGCCCTTGATTCCGTTCTCATAGAGAACAAAGACAAAAGGAAGGTCATGCCTTCAGTGCCCCGTAAACAGGACCGCAGGACCTCTTCCTTCTGCAAACAATCCTTTTGGGCTTCCACCTCCCAGGCAGCTCCTTCCTCGTCCTCCTCCTTTTCCCACAATATCTCCCAGGGGTCCGATCATCCCCAGGATAGGCAGCCATTTCAGGACAGGTAACGCCAGCAGTCTTACAGCCTTTCATGGTGGACAGGCCAATTGGCCTTTCCGCTGCAACAAGTGACCACCAACCAGTAGCACCCATAGGAGGCCGACTTCAGCTGTTTGCCGATCGCTGGGAGGTGACCACATCAGACATGTGGGTATTGCAAATGGTTCAAATCGGTCTCACCTTAGAGTTCATTTCTCCTCCCCCCCCCGGTCGGTTCATCCAATGTCCCACCCCCAGGTGTGCCAACAAGAGAGGGTTCATGGAGACCATTTCCAGCTTCCGGACGCAACGCACGTGTTCCAGACACATCCACTGCTTGTTTTCTCCAGTGGGCGCCTTCAGGGGCACGGGGGCTCTTGTAGGGAGCCCCCACCATACGGGTGGGCGGGGGGGTCGTTCCCACCTCGCCCTAGGAGCCGGAGAACAGATGCGGGGGGAAGAGTCCTCTCGCCGAAAGAGCGCCGGAACCGCAGCGATTGAATAGCGGGCTGAAAAGCCGGAGCTGGAGGAAGGCACCGAGGCTCCATTGCAGCTGAGTGGCTTGTGAGCTTACTTTTTGATTTTGATGCTTTCAACTTTTCAAAAGGAAGAATAGAGCGGGGAGTTTATAAAAAAAAAACCTCGGAAAACAAGCGGCGTTTTAAAATGCTCCCCTGGCGCGGAGAGAGAAAGTAACATCCGATTTTTAACCAATTGAAAATGAAAGTATTACCTTATATGGAATTGCTGTTGATACTTTGTATCTGAGTCTGGCTACAGCAGAAATGGACTTTCATTAAAAGTCCAAAGAGGCGGAAAAATGGTGCTTCTTTGTTCTCAACAAGAAACTTTTTCTTTTGATATGTGAGCATTCCTTCAATTTTACAGGACTGAAAAATTTATATACAAACCAACTCAAATGACTCTCGGGATTTCTTCCATTGTACGCCTTCTTTTTTTTTACTAGATTGGATTGTAAAAAAATTTCTCTCTGCACTTTATGCAACATACACTTTGAATTTGGATACAAACTTTCCCTTTTCTCCGATCTCACGGACTGCTCGCCCACCAGATGCCATCTTACCTACAAGAACTTAAAACTTTTACTATGGCAGCAAGAAAGCCTCCATCTGGGAAATCTCTTTCCGCCCCTGCTTCAGTGAAATCTAGTCCAACCCTACAGCAAGCAAAAATTACTTCAGTGATACAGAAAGAAGCAGATGGAGAGGACACTCAACAATCATCAATAGAGGAAACGCTTCAAAATATAATGAAAGAAATAAAAGAAATCCGGAAAGACATGATAAGCTCAAGATTGGAACTTTTGGAGACACAGAGAACACTAATGGAAAATAAACAAAAAATTGATGGGTTGGAGGGTGGGGCAGTTGAGATGAGGGGAGAGATAAGGGAATCTCAAAAGGAAATTGTGGATCTTGCTGGTCATATGTCTAGAATGGATTTTGAAAGAATGTCTTATTTTTTAAGGTTTCAAAATGTTCCTGAATCAGATTCAGAAAATTTAAAAGATTTAATGAGCATAATTTTAGCAGATTATACTAAAAAGAACAAAGAATACATATGGGGGGACATAGACCTGATTTATAGAATTAATTCAGCATATGCCAGAATAAATGATGTACCCAGAGAGATACATATTAAATTTGTAAGAAGGTCAATAAGGGATGAGATTCTGAGAGCACAGCAAGAAGGCCCTTTGATATAACAGCAGAAAGAGATTGCTATTTTGAAACAGATCCCAAAAAAGATTCGAGAGATAAGAAGGAAATATTCCTTCTTATCCAAAAAATTGTATAAAAAAGGGGTGTGGTTCAAGTGGTTAATGCCTGAAGGAATGTTGGTGTTCTGGGTGGGGGGGGAGAGTAAGAATTAAAACAATTGAAGAGGCGGAAGCCTTTCTTAAAAAACATTCCTCAATCCTGGAGGACAAAAATGAGGGAGCGGGAGGGGCCATAGCTCTGCCCACCGGCGGGAAGGAAGAAGAAGACACAATAGCCAAGAGACTCAGATCACAAAAATGATTTTTTTTCTTTTATATATTGTAATTCCTAAACGGATGTCAACAGGAACAAATGATTGAATGCATGAAATTTATGATATGATATGTATGTATCTCTTTCCACCTTATACTGAAATAATTTTTGTATGAAGTCTCGGAGGCAGTCACCACTTCTGACATGGAAGCCCTAAAACATCTCTTCTATATCCTATATACCCTTTTCCTCTTTATAAATTTGTAAAACCAATAAAAATTGTTGTTTAAAGAGAGGGCTCATGGAGGCAGAGATCCGGCATTTGTTAGAGATCAGGGCAGTGGAACCAGTTCCCCCGGGTCAGGTGAGGAGAAGTTATTATTCAATCCCCTTCCTTGTCCCCAAAAGCTCAGGCGGGTGGCGAGCCATCTTGGACCTAAAGGACCTCAACTTCCACATCGCCTACAAGAGGTTCAAGATGCAGTCTCTCCACTCGATCCTGGGCTGCCTTCGCCCGGGGGACCTGCTGACCTCCATCGACCTGAAGGAGGCCTATCTCCACATTCCCATCCGGCCATCCCATCGGAAGTTTCTTCGCTTTTACTATGCTGGCCGCCACTACCAGTACAGGGCTCTCCCGTTCGGCCTGTCATCAGCCCCGAGAGAATTCACCAAACTTCTGGCTGCGGTGGCAGTGGACCTCAGGAAGCGGCCTATTCGTCTGCAATGTTACCTGGATGACATTTTAATCCAGTCGTCATCACGGGCTCAGGCACTCAGGGACCTCCAGACCAACATGGACTCCCTCCAATACCACAGGTTTTCCATCAACTGGGAGAAGAGTCACCTGACACCATCAACAGAGGTGCTCCACCTGGGAACATTGATCAACACCTGCTCGTGCCTGGTCCGCCTTTCACCAGACCGTGTTACCAGTCTGCAGGAGACGGCTAGCAAGGTCCTGAGCTCCAACACTGTTCCGGTCCTGCTTCTTTCCCAATTGCTGGGGAAGATGATTTCATGCCTGTCGATAGTTCCTTGGGCGCGCCTTCACACGAGGGAGCTTCAATGGTTCCTCCTTCCCTCGCAGAGGGCCAACGCCAGCAATTCCAACATTCGGGTGCGTCTTCCCCTGAAGGTACGTCGCTCCCTACACTGGTGGCTGTCACCAGCCCTGCTGAAGGGCTCCCTCTTTCAAGAACCTGAACGCTTGATCCTCACATCAGATGCCAGTCTGTTTGGGTGGGGGGTGCATCTGGCCACAAGATGGTCCAGGACAGGTGGACGCCCCGCGAACTCGCCAACAACATCAATTAGCTAGAGCTGTGGGTAGTGCGCCTAGCCCTGCACTGGCTCCAGTCCGAGGTCGAAGGTCGCCGCCCACTGGTGCGCACGGACAATATAGGGACGAAGGTGCATATCAACCACCAGGGGGGCACCAAGTCCAGCGTCCTGATGGTGGAGGCGGAAGCACTGGGCAGATGGGCCGAACGTCATCTGGGCTCAATCAGAGCGGAGCACATCTCGGGTGTGGACAACATTCGGGCAGATTGGCTAAGTCGAACCACCCTAGATCCATCTGAATGGCAGCTCCACCCGGAAGTATTCCATCTTCTTTCCCTGTGGTTCGGCACACCCCTGGTGGACCTCTTTGCCTTGCCGAGCAACGCTCAGCTGCCCCGCTTCTTCACCAGATACCAATCTCCTCTGGCGGAAGGGATGTATGCGCTCCCCCCGATTCCGCTCCTGCCTCATGTCATCAGGAAGATCCTTCAGGAGCAGGCGGAGGTCCTCCTGCTGGCCCCCTACTGGCCTCGCAGGTCTTGGTTTGCTGACCTCCGCAACCTGTTGATCCATCCACCATGGCAGATTCCGCAGCACCTGATCATTCTCTGCCAAGGGGCCGTTCTTCATCCCTAGCCCCATTGGCTCAATTTGACCGCCTGGCTGTTGAGAGGGACCTCCTAACTCGCGCTCACCTTTCGGAGCGAGTTATCCACACCATCCAGGTGCCCAGGCGCCCCTCTACCACCAGGATTTATGGGGCTACCTGGTCAGCATTCTCCATGTGGTGCGAGCAACGACACCTTTCTCCTCCTTCGGCTTCTCTTCCTCAAATTTTAGACTTCCTTCAATCCGGTCTCGACAAGGGTCTTGCGCCCAACACCCTGAAGCATCAGGTGGCGGCCCTTGCAACGGTCATCTCGACGGACTATCTCTTTCTCGCCATCCCAACATTCGGGCCTTCCTTAGGGGTGCCTCCAACCTCCGCCCCCCTACGGTTCACAGATTCCTGTCATGGGATCTCTCCACAGTCCTCAGGGCCTTGTCCGACCCCCCCCTTTGAACCACTCGTTTCCTCATCCCCCCGACACCTCTCCCTCAAAACTGCCTTCCTTATCACTGTCACATCTGCAAGGAGGGTGTCGGAGTTAGCCGCTCTTTCTGTTTTGTCAGAATTCTGTGTGGTTCACAGCGACAGGGTTGTCCTTCACCTTGACCCCAGCTTTATCCCTAAAGTCAATTCACATTTTCACAGGGCTCAGGAGATCGTCCTTCCCAATTTTTGTCCTCGTCCAACTTCGACCCCCGGGAGAGAGGGGGCCAGGGGGGGCATAAAGGGAGCCGCAGCTCCTCTGTGAATGGTGGGGGGAAATTTTGGCTTCTCTCTGCCATTTAAAGGCTGCATGCAGCAGGGAGAATCCCAACTTTTTTCCTCTCCCTCCATTCAGAGCGGAACTGCTCCAGCCTCCCCCCACACGTTGCCCAGTAACCCTAAACTTTGTGCTCTTCTCTGCGCTCTCCTAGGAACTGCAATAGATGTCCAGAAGTGGCTTTTGGAGCTAATGGGGCTTGGGTTTCCAGCCTGATAGCACCTGCCGCTTCTGGACGTCTATTGCAGTCCCGAGGAGCTGAGGAGAGTGCGGAGAAGAGTGCAAAGATTCTTGGTGCTCCAGGAAGCCACGAAAGTAGCTGGGAGAGGCGTGCAGCTTGGTTTAGCCGTCCTGGATGTCGCAACAGCAACCCCAAGTGCGCCAATCTCAACGTTTTTCACATCAGGGTATGCTGCAAGAGGGAGGGAGTTTAAGACCTTTTCTGGCTGGTGCAAAGGACTTCTCCGGACTTGCTTTTCTGAGATAGGGTGACGGGCATGCACCTCCACCACCAGCAATCAGGAAAAGGTCTTCACTCCCTCCCTCTTGCAGCAAGCCCCGATGCGAAAAATGCTGAGATTGGCATGTGTGGAGCTGCTGCTGCAACATCCAGGGAGTCTAAACCAAGCCAATCAATGAGCGGAGGGCTGGGCTACTTCAGTGTGGACGGGCAGGGAAGCGAGCGAGCTGCAACGGAACAGGCGGGGCGAGCGAGTGGGTGACTTCCGGGTCTACCAGTGGAACCTCTTCTGCCCATTAGGGTTGATTTGTGGAAGCTCTTCTACCAAACCGGTCAGAACCAGCAGAAACCCACCCCTGGTGGAATCATATATAGCTGTTGTCTGCTATTGTCTTCTCTTGCCTGTATAAATTGTGGATGATGCCTTCCAAAAACAAATTACAGATATCTTAATAAAGATATAAAGTAGAAGTAGTGGGAGGCTTTAATTACTTTGGAGAAACAAACTGCCAAATTTCATCTAGAAAAAGTCTGACTCTCTTTCATCTAAGGTGTAAAAAAAATATGGATGACCATCTGTCAGAATCTGTAGTTGTAGAGTCTTACAGTTGGGCCAGATGAACTGCAAGATATCTTCCAAGCTTATGTTCTATAATTCTATTTTAATTCTGTGTGTAGACGCTTCTAAAAGAGAGGCAATTGGTTACTGTTAATGCAGCCCAAGATTGCACAGGCATTTTGTATTTATGTGTTTGATTTATTTCCATCCCATATACAAGACATTACACTTGACCCCAATGAATAGTCAAATCCATCTGGATTTGACCCAATGTTCAAGTATCTCAGGGTCATTTGAATTATTCTTTTGCCCCATAAGGAAATAATCAATTTTCCTAGTTAGGTTAGGAAATTTGAGGCTAGAGGGGTAATTGATCATAAAAAATTTAATTTGGATTCCTAAGCAGGGGTTGTCTCTATGGCCTTAACAGCTCTTTCTATCTCAATGGTTTTATGATCTTATATAATGTATAATAAGAGGGAAAAAATAAAGTAGAAAAACAGTACTGGTGTTTCAATGGGATACAACAATAGCATGATGAACTAGCTATATTATTAAACACATTTAAGGAGAGAAGAAACAGAGGAAGGCAAGCCTTAGCAGAGTAAATTGTTAGCTGCCGGATTGTGTTTCCGGTTCCAGACGCGGACGGACGGCTTTTACAGCTCGTCCATCGCTGTGATCTTTTGACGGGCTCCTTCAGGAGCAGGGGGGCGTGGTTGCCCCCCCTCAATAAGGGTGGCTGCGGAGAGGCCCCCACCTTGACGGCGGTCGGGGGGAGGCGATCCATTTCACCCTAGGAGTTGAAAGACAGAGTGCGGGGGGAGTATTCCCTTTTTGCCGAAGGTGCCGGAACAATGGAGGATTTCCTGAACGAGCTGACTTACCGGAGCTGAATGGCTGAGCCGAGGCTCTGGATTAAAAGCAATTGGAATGTGAGTTTACTTTTTTTAAACCCTCTGCATTCAACTTTTTGAACAGAAACATTTTAGAGGGGAAATTCCCCCCTCGGAAATAAAAGCGGCATCGTAAATCACCCCCGGGATCGGGAGAGAGTGAAACGACATCCGTTTGACTAGTTTTAAAGGAATGTTTTTCTAAACAAAGAGTTGCTGTATAAACATTGAATCTGAGACTTGTTACATTTAAAATGGATTTGCAACAAAGTTGCCTTCTTTCACCACTGTCGGCAGGGCGGAGGATGGCCCTTCGTTGTTTCCAGAAGTGAAAGTTTCCTGTTTACAAACATTCCTCTGTCTTAATAAGTTAAACAAGACTATTTTAAAATCTACATAAAAGAGCCTATCCTAGTGACTTTCAGTACTTTCATCTATTGCGAAACCTTCTATTTTGGTCCTGTTTTTAGGAAAATACAATTGATTTCTTCCCTTGATCTTCACAAATGCAAATTGAACTTTGATAAGACTTTTTCTTTGTTCCTTTGTCTCTGACTTCACGGACTGTCAGCCCACCAGCGCCATCTTTTTTCCTTTGTTCTTAAAAAGATCTAACACTTTTAACCATGGTAGCAAGAAAGCCTCCATCAGGCAAATCACAATCTGCTCCTACATCTACCAGACCAAGTCCAATCTCGCAGCCAAAAATCACTGAACTTCTCCAGAAGGAAACAGAAGCAACAGAGGCAAAATCACCATCACCAACACCATCACCCTCGGTAGATGAGATGTTTCAAAGAATAATGAATGAAATGCAGCAAATTCGGAAAGACAATTTAAGCACAAGGCTGGAGCTTTTGGAGGCACAGAGAGAAATAACAAATAATAAGCAGAAAATTGAGGGGTTGGAGGGCGGGAGAGTTGGGATGAGGGAAGAGATAAAGGATGTCAAAAATGAAATTACAGATATTACAGGTCACATGTCTAGAATTGATTTTGAACGTATGTCTTTTTTTTAAGATTCCAGAATGTTCCTGAGTCTGATACGGAAGACTTAAGAGAGCTTATGGCTACGATCCTAGCGGATTATACCAAAAAAAACAAAGAATATATTTGGGGGGACATTGATTTAATCTATAGAATCAATTCAGCATATGCCAGAATAAATAATGTACCAAGGGAGATACATATTAAATTTACAAGAAGGTCAACAAGAGATGAGGTCCTGAGAGCGCAAAGGGGAGGGCCCCTGATATATCAGCAGAATGAGATAGCCATATTAAAGCAAATCCCGAAAAAAATCCGAAATATAAGAAGGAAGTATTCCTTCTTATCTAAAAAATTACATAAAAAGGGGGTTTGGTTTAAATGGTTGATGCCTGAAGGAATGTTGGTGTTCTGGGAAGGAGGAAGAGTTAGAATGAAAACGGTAGATGAGGCCCAGGCCTTTCTTAAAAAGCACTGCTCAATCCTAGATGACGATGATACGGGAACGGGAGGGGCAACAGCTCTGTCTACCGGTGGGGTGAAAGAAGAAGAAACAATAGCATAGAGACTCAGATCACAAAAATGATTTTTTATTTTTTTTATATAGTAATTCATGTTGATGTTTATAGAAACAAAATAATTGAATGTATGGATTTTTAGATTATGAAATTTGCTATTTGAAATGTATGTACCTCTTCCTATTTTTTTTAAATTCTTTAATGGAATCGATATTGTAAGAAGACTCGGAGGCGGTCACCAGCACCGATATGGAAGCTCTAAAATATTGTTAAGAAATACCCTATTTACCCTTTTCCTATTATAAAATTGTAAAACCAATAAAATTATTTTACAAAAAAAAAAAATTGTTAGCTGCCATAGGTAAGATGGAAAAAAAATGGAATAAAAAATCTCAATTAGAATGCCTGTACAAATGAAGTAAACACTTAAGACATTTCAGGTGAGCACTGACTAAATATTTGTTATTAGTTGCAAAAACTTTATAATTTATAATATACTAACATTTTTGGAGTGATCCCAGGCTAATGGAATTACTTTTTGCCCAAGACAGTATTTTAATAAATACGTTCATTGTTTACTTATTAGAGTTTATTTTTCTTAACTACTAAATGTCGTCTTATATCATCTCAGTAAAGAGGAAGAGTTTGTTACAATTAAAAAATGGTAATTACACTACTAGTTTCAAACATATAATGTACTAAATGCAATATATTCAGGTAGAATTCATTTGGGTATTGGTCAAAGGGTATTTATGTGAGGAGTTTTTGAAAGCAAGAAAAGACTAAAGATTTCTTATCAGGATTCTTAGGTAATTTATTCATTAGCACTATGATATATGGTCACAAATGGTATATATATATGTGTGTGTGTGTGTGTGTGTGTGTGTGTGTGTGTGTGTGTGTGTGTATATATATGTAATTGTTTCACAACAACCTGTTATTATTAGGCCCCAATTAAAGGGAGGAGACATACTGTTTCCCTTACTGCCCATCGGCTCATCGCTAGAGACCATCCAAACTGCAAGCCAAGAATTACGTTGTATAATATTTTAGATATGTGTGTTAGTTTTATGAGCTGATCAATAAATTAAATTAGAAGAGACCAGGATAGATCTATTTCGAGCTTATTAGCTCTCATCAGCTGGCCATACCCCTTACTGGGATTCGAACCGGGGCTATGTTGCATGCAAGGCGAGGAACCTCACACTTAAGCCAAACCAGTTCCCCTATTACATCAGCTTAGACAGGGTATATTAGTATAGGTAATTGTTTCACAACAACCTGTTATTATTAGGCCCCAATTAAAGGGAGGAGACATACTGTTTCCCTTACTGCCCATCGGCTCATCGCTAGAGACCATCCAAACAGCAAGCCAAGAATTACGTTGTATAATATTTTAGATATGTGTGTTAATTTTATGAGCTGATCAATAAATTAAATTAGAAGAGACCAGGATAGATCTATTTCATATCTAAATATCTAAAATATTATACAACGTAATTCTTGGCTTATTAGCCTTCTTCAGCTGGCCATACTCCTTCTACTGGGATTTGAACTGGTGCCCTCCAGCATATAAGGCAAGCCTCTCTATGCCTTGAGCTATCCGGTATCCCTGATACATCAGCCAATTTACAGGACTCTTAAATGAGAGAATATTATCACAGCTCCTGTTCAAGGGTCCCTTTAAGGGGAGGAGACTTAACGTCATCCCTCTCTGCCCTTCGACTCAACCTAGAGATCATCCAGACAGAGAACCAATTAGATTACTGCTATGTGACATTTTTTAGATATGTGTTAGATGAGGCAAGCCTCTCTATGCCTTGAGCTATCATATGCTGGAGGGCACCGGTTCAAATCCCAGTAGAAGGAGTATGGCCAGCTGAAGAAGGCTAATAAGCCTGAAATGGATCCATCCTGGTCTCTTTATTTTCAGCCCTTAAAAAATCTAACACATATCTAAAAAATGTCACACAACAGTAATCTAATTGGTTCTCTGTCTGGATGATCTCTAGGTTGAGTCGAAGGGCAGAGAGGGATGACGTTAAGTCTCCTCCCCTTAAAGGGACCCTTGAACAGGAGCTGTGATAAAAATTCTCTCATTTAAGAGTTCTGTAAATTGGCTGATGTATCAGGGATACCGGATAGCTCAAGGCATAGAGAGGCTTGCCTCATATGCTGGAGGGCACCAGTTCAAATCCCAGTAGAAGGAGTATGGCCAGCTGAAGAAGGCTAATAAGCCTGAAATGGATCCATCCTGGTCTCTTTATTTTCAGCCCTTAAAAAATCTAACATGTATGTATGTATGTATGTATAATTGTTCCACAACACCCTGTTAGGGGCCCAATTAAGGGAGGAGACATACTGTTTCCTTTTCTGCCTTTCGGCTCATCACCAGAGACCATCTAGACAGAAAGCCATGAGTTCTGTTGTGTGATTTTTTTTTATATGTGTGTTAGTTTTATGAGCAATAAATAAATCAGAGAGACTAGTATAGATATATTTCGAGTGTTTTAGCTCTCATCAGCTAGCCATACCTTTTACTGGGATTCGAACTGGGTCTGTATTGCATATCAGGCAAGAGCCTTTAGCCATTCAGCCAGCCAGGCTCTCCCGTTGCATCAGATGAGACAGGAAGATTAGTTTAGTTTAGTTTAGTTTAATCAGATTTCTATACCGCCCTATCTCCCAAGTGGGACTCAGGGCGGTGCACAGAAAGAATAAAAACACCCATACACTTAATCACAGTATAAAAATAGAATTAAATTAGTAAGTCTGTGCTAAAAGGTAATTAAAAACTATTAAAATCTTATATTTAAAATTAATCATTAATCTATGCCAGGCCAGCCAGATGGAAAAAGTGTGTATTAATTGCCCGGTAGAAGAGGTGTAGGTCCGTGATGGTGCGGAGGTCGGGGGGCAGGTCGTTCCAGAGGGCCAGACCCACCACAGAGAAGGCCCTACCCCTGGGGGTCACCAGCCAGCATTGACCGGTAGACGGCACCCTGAGGAGGCCCTCTCTGGGAGCGGACAGGTCGAAGGGAGCTATGGAGCGCTTTGAAGATGGTTACTAACACCTTGAAGCGCACCCGGAAGGCCACAGGTAGCCAGTGCAGCTCGCGCAGGAGAGGTGTTACATGGGAGTACCGTGAGACTCCCAGAATTCCCCCCCGCGGGGGATTCCCAGGGGGACTCCCAGAATCCCCCGTGCACCAGCTGGAGTCTCAGGGTACACCTCAAGGGGAGCCCCATGTAGAGACCATTGCAGTAGTCCAGGCGGGAAATGACGAGGGCTTGAGTGTGCGTAGGGCATCTTGATCTAGAAAGGGGCGCAACTGGCGTATCAGGTAAACCTGATAGAAAGCCCCCCTGGCCACGGCCGTCACCTGGTCATCCAAGGGCAGCCGAGAATCCAGGAAGACGCCCAGGGTTGCGGGCCTTTTCCTATATTGAGACGCCGGAAACCACAGCCACTCGGTCTTGGACGGGTTGAGTCTAAGCTTGTTCCTCCCCATCCAGACCCGAACGGCCTCCAGACACTGGGACATCACTTCAACGGCATCGTTGGTGTGGCTAGGGGTAAAGATGTACAGCTGAGTATCATCAGCGTACTGATGGTACTCTACCCCAAAACCACGGATGATCTCACCCAGTGGCTTCATATAGGTGTTGAACAAGAGAGGCGAGAGAACCGACCCCTGGGGCACCCCACATGTGAGGGGCCTTGACGTCGATCTCTGCCCTCCTGCCAACACAAATTGCGACCAGTCGGAGAGGTAGGAAGAGAACCACCACAGTACGGTGCCTCCCAACCCCAGCCCCTCTAGCCGGTGCAATAAGATACCATGGTCGATACCGGACCCTAGGCAGGGGTGGGGGGATAGCGGTTATTGTTAGGGAAGGTCTTGAGCCGAGAGAGACCACTGTACCACAGACCAACGGCTGTGAGTCCCTCTGTGTGAAATGGGGCCCAAGGAGGCAGTTGGGCGTGCTGGTCGTGTACCTGGCTCCCCGCTATGTGACAGCAGCCCTGCCCGAGCTCCTTGAGATGATCGCTGCGGTGGCAGTTGAGACCCCCAGACTGTTAGTCATGGGGGATTTCAACCTGCTATCGGAGGGCGAATCATCCGAGGCAGCTCGGGAGTTCATGGCCTCCATGACAGCCATGGACTTGACCCAGGTAATTCAGGGTCCCACACATGACGGTGTACACACGCTGGACTTGATTTTTGTCTCTGGTCAGTGGATGAGTGATCTGGGTGTAGGGGATTTAGCCATCATACCCCTGTCATGGTCGGATCACTCACTTCTCTGGCTCGACTTTCCAATCGCTAGACCCCACCGCGGGGAGGCAGAACCAGAGATTCCTAGGTGGTTCCGCCCCAGGCACCTGATGGACCCTGAGAGGTTCCAGATAGAGCTTGGGCCATTACCTGTGACCCTGACCTGTGCCCCGACTGAGGATCTAGTGGCCGCATGGTATAGTGCGGCCACGGGGGCCTTGGACCGAGTCGCGCCCTTGCGGCCTCTCCTGCGGCCCCGAGCCACCCGGTGTCAACATCCTGATGTTGCCATGGACCTTATCTGTTTGCCTTAATGAACTGAAAATTCTTGACATTCCTGTGGCAGGAAAGGAATCTCAGGACAGACTGTGACTGCGCATGCATGCAATTATTTTCAATGCTAATTGGAGAACGTAATTTATGACAAGCAGAGGGGAGGGGGCATAAGGGGGTAAAGTGCAGAAGCCATCCAATTATTGCCAGTCCTGGCTGCAACCTAGGCTCGCCATGAAGGAATATTCAATAAACGGACATTGCTTTGAACTATTACGTGAGGCCATGAATCATTTGAAGTTTCTCTTGGGAGCTTGACACCCGGGCTGCTTGGTTTACTGAGGAGCTGAGGGTGATGAAACGCCGCAAGAGACGCCTAGAGAGGAGATGGAGATCCACACGCTCTGAATCCGACCGAACACAGCCCATTTGAGGACTTATCTTGTGGCGATAAGAGTGGCCAAATGGTTCTACTGTGCCACTCTTATCGCATCCACAGATAACCGCCCTGCCATCCTGTTTGGGGTGACCCACTCCCTCCTTCAACAGAGACTGCGGGAAGCCCCTCTACAGGGCAGAGCAGAGGAATTTGGAGAATATCTGCAGGATAAAAACGCTCAGATTCGAAGCGAGTTGACCTCCACTGAAAGTAGTCTGGAGGGAAGGTCTGAGGCAGGTCTTGAGACAGTTTTGTGGGAGGAGTTTGACTCTGTTACTTCCGAAGATATGGACAGGTTACGTGGGCGACTGAGAGCCACCACATCTTTATTGGACCCGTGTCCCTCCTGGCTTGTACTGGCATCCTGGGAGGTTACACAAGGCTGGCTCCAGGAAGTAGTGAATGCTTCTTTGAGTGAGGGGATCTTGCCTACCATCTTGAAAGAGGCAGTGGTGAGACCCCTCCTCAAGAAGCCTTCCCTGGACGTAGCATTGTTAGTAAATTACCGTCCGGTCTCCAACCTTCACTTTCTAGCGAAGGGTGTAGAGAGTGTGGTGGCACAACAGTTTCCCCGTCACCTGGAGGAGATTGATTATCTGGACCCGCACCAGTCCGGCTTTCGGCCCAGACACAGCACTGAGATGGCATTGGTCGCGTTAGTGGATGATCTCTGGAGGGCCAGAGATGGGAGTTGTTCCTCCATCCTTGTCCTATTAGACCTCTCGGCGGCTTTTGATACCATTGACCATGGTATCCTATTGCATCGACTGGAGGGGTTGGAGGTGAGGGTCACCATTTTACGGTGGTTCTCCTCCTACCTCTCTGGTCGATCGCAATTTGTGTTGGCAGGAGGGCAGAGGTCGGCCTCGAGACCCCTCACATGTAGGGTGCCTCAGGGGTTGGTCCTCCCGCCGCTCCTGTTCAACACATATATGAAGCCGCTGGGCGAGATCATCTGTGGTTTTGGGGTAGAATACCATCTCTACGTTGATGATACGCAGCTGTATATATCCACCCCGAACCACCCCAACGATGCCGTCGAAGTGATGTCCTGGTGCCTAGAAGCCATGCGGATCTGGATGGGAAGGAACAGACTCAGACTCAACCCATCCAAGACCGAGTGGCTGTGGCTTCCGGCGTCCCGGTACAACCAGTTCACTCCGTCACTGACCATAGGGGTGGGGGAACATCTAGCCCCTGTGGATGGGGCACGCAATCTGGGTGTCCTCCTGGATACCCGGCTGTCTATGGAAGATCAAGTGACAGCCGTGGCCAGGGGGGCATTCTACCAGGTTCGCCTGGTACACCAGTTGCGTCCCCTATTGGACCGGGATGCCCTTTGCACGGTCACTCATGCCCTTGTGACATCCCGTCTAGACTACTGTAACGCTCTCTACATGGGGCTTCCCTTGAGGTGCACTCGAAGGCTACAGTTAGTCCAGAACGCGGCTGCGCGGACAATTCTGGGTGCCCCTAGGCATTCTCACGTAACACCACTCCTGCGCGAGCTGCACTGGCTGCCTGTGGTCTTTCGGGTGCACTTCAAGGTGCTGATCACCGTACCGTTTCCGGTCTTCAGAGGCAACGGACGGAGTTCGCGCTCCGTCCGCTGCTTGCTCTCCTGGTGGGCCCCCCCCGGGGGCACAGGGAGCTCTGTAGGAGTTTCCTGACACAGGGGCGGCTGGCTGGCGACCCCCCCCAGTTCGGTGGCGACCGGTGGGGGAGGTCCCAGCTTCGCCCTAGGAGCCGGGAAGCCGACGCGGGGAGGCTTCGGTCTTTTCGTCGATGAATTCTCGGAACAAACTGCAACAGTAAAAAGTTAGCTGGAATGTCGGGGGCAGCGGATGCCTTTCAATCTTCTATCTCCAAACGACAGACAAGCAGGAATGTGAGTCTTGGTGTTCGTTTGATTTTAAATGGGAAATGGAGGGGGGTGTTTTTTTGATAGAACCCTCCCTCGGAAGAAAAGCTGCGTTTAAAAAAGAAGCTCTCTCCAGAAACAGAGAGAGGCTTGGGAATGACTTACCATCAAAGCAACAATTGAAAAGTATATGAATCTATGTGTTTAATTGTAACAACTTGTGAGGTAACCTTCTAACAAGAGAGGATTGGAACTTTCACTTTTCTTCCCACCAGAAGGAGGGGCGGATGGGCTCTCCCTTGTCCTCCGCTGGAAAGTTTTAACTTTAAAGAATTTTCCCTTCTGTGATTAAACTATGAGACTTTAAAATACACATCGAGGCTTCTCCCCTGGGAATCTTCGGGATCTCTACTGAGTGGACAATTGAATTGGCAAGAAAGATTGCTCTTGGCTCCCTTAATCTGTTCTAAGACTAAACTTTCATCTGAACTGCCTTGGACTGTACCGGCTACCTGCCCTTCTGACGCCATCTTTTCTTTTGTTAAGAACAATGACTTCCAAAAAGCCACCATCTGGGAAAGCGCATTCTGCCCCCTCCTCTACTCGATCCAGCCCAGCCATACAGCCAAAGATTACTTCACTATTACAGGCTGCAGGTGAGACCACACAGGACTTATCGGTCAATGAGATGTTTCAAGAAATGATGAAGAACAACGAAAAAATAATGGAAAATGTAAATGAAATGCGAAAGGAACTGATAAATTTAAAATTAGAAATATCGGAAATACAACAAAATACAAAGGACAACAAACAGAATAGAGGTGTTGGAGGGAGGGGTGGCTGGGATGGGAAATGAGGTAAAGGGAATGCTAAAAGAAAGTTCGGAATTAGGGAATTATATTTCAAAATTGGAGTTTGAAAGAATGTCACTTTTTCTTAGATTTCAAAACATACCAGAGTCAGATGCAGAAGATTTGAAAGATATTATGATTACAATATTAGCGGATTATCTTCAAAAAAATAAAGAACAAATTGCATGGGATATTGATCTGGTTTATAGAATCAATTCGGCATATGCAAGGACACATAATGTCCCAAGAGAAGTCCATGTAAAATTTTTAAGGAAGTCCACGAGGGAGGAGATTCTGAGAGCCCAAAGGGGAGGGCCTTTGAAATACCAAGACAATGAGATAATCATTTTGAAGCAAATCCCAAAGAAAACTATCTAAGAAACTATTTTAAAAAGGGATCTGGTTCAAATGGTTGTTACCAGAAGGGATGTTGGTTTTCTGGGAAGGGAGTAGAATTAGAATCAAAACGTTAGAAGAGGCAAATGCTTTTTTTCAAAAATACTCCATATTCCTAGGGGACGATGAAGGAGGAACAGTGGGGGCGGCGGCCCCTCCTGATGATGGGGGGAAAGAATCAATAGCCAAAAGGCTTAGGTCTCAAAAATGATACTATTTAAAAATTTTATTTGAATGTTGTCATGATTGATGGTAAGGAAAAACAAGAAGAATGAACATAGAAAATATGCAATGTATTTGTTATTGTGCTTGTCTTTTTATTTACTAAAACTTGTACTATGATGAAGTTTGGGGAGGACCGCTGGCTCCGGCATGAAGCTACTAAAATGTAACGTTTTTTCCTATACTCTTTTCCCAATATTATTTTGTAAAAACCAATAAATTCTTTTAAAACAAAAAAAAAAGGTGCTGATCACCATCTTTAAAACGCTCCATGGCACGGGACCTAGCTATCTGCGAGATCGCATCCTACCCCATACATCCCTTTGACCGATTCGCTCCCATAGAGAGGGACTTCTCCGGGTGCCGTCCACTAGGCAATGCCAGCGGGCGACGCCCTTCTCTGTGGCGGGCCCAGCTCTATGGAATGACCTACCCCCAAGCTCAGAACAACCACGGACCTCCGCGCCTTCCGTCAAAAGCTCAAGACTCATCTCTTCCAGCAGGCCGGCCTGGTCTAACCTACCTTCCAGCCGTTTTAGTCTGAATATCTAAATTGTTTTAATTGGGTTTTTAGGGGTTTAGTTTTTAGGATTTTAGTTTTTTTAGCGCAGGGATAAATTGTTTAATCTGATTTTATATATTTATGATGTATCTATGTTTGTACATTTTTAATTCCCCTGTGCACCGCCCCGAGTCCCTTCAGGGAGAGGGGGAAAAAAATAAAAATAAAAAAGATTAAAAAGTATCGAAAGCCGCTGAGAGATCTAATAGGACCAGGATAGAGGAACAACCTCTATCGTGAGCCCTCCAGAGATCATCTACCGACACGACCAATGCCGTCTCTGTGCTGTATCCAGGACGGAAGCCGGACTGGTGCGGGTCTAGATAGACAGTTTCCTCCAGGTGCTGGGGGAACTGTTGTGCCACCACACTCTCAACAACCTTCGCCAGAAAGCGAAGGTTGGAGACCGGATGATAATTAGCCAACAATGCTGGGTCCAGGGAAGGCTTCTTGAGGATGGGTTTCACCACTGCCTCTTTCAAGACGGCCGGCAGAAACCCCTCGCTCAAGGAAGCGTTCACTATTTCCTCAAGCCAGCCTCGTGTAACCTCCCAGGATGCCAGTACAAGCCAGGAGGGACACGGGTCCAATAAACATGTGGTAGCATTCAGTCGCCCCACCAGCCTGTCCATGTCATCAGGAGTCACAAGGTCAAACTCTTCCCACAAAACTGTCTCAAGGCCTGCCTCCGTCTGCCTGCCCAGGCTAACTTCATTGGAGGCCAATTCATCCCGGATCTGAGCGATTTTATCCTGCAGATAAAGTCCAAATTCCTCTGGACGACCCTGTAAAGGAGCTTCCCGCGGCCTCTGTTGAAGAAGGGAGCGGGTCACTCTAAACAGGGCGGCAGGGCAGTTATCTGCGGATGCGATATGGGCAGCGAGATAATTGTGTTTCGCCGCTCTTATTGCCACGATGTAGGTCCTCAAATGGGACCTTACACGTGTTCGGTCAGATTTGGAGCGAGTGGATCTCCAAATGCTCTCTAGGCATCTCTTACGGTGCTTCATCACCCTCAGCTCCTCGGAAAACCAGGGTGGATTGGCGCCGAGTGAGAGGGTATTAATATATAGATATTAGTATCTATAATTGTTCCACAACACCCTGTTAGGGCCCCAATTAAGGGAAGAGACATACTGTTTCCTTTTCTGCCTTTCGGCTCATCACCAGAGACCCTCTAGACCCCTGATCAACTGGGGCAAGAGGGAACATTGGAGTGGCCTCTGCGCACCGGGGAGCATGGTGCTGGGCTGCAGGACTGCTGGGGCAGCAGTCATTACCAATGGCCTCACCGATACACACAAGGGGCTTGGCAAACACTGACCAAAACTAGTCAGCTGGGACAATGCAGAAGCTGCACCTGATGGAAGGGGGCAATGAGGGGGAGGTTGCAACCTGATCTTGTCTAGCTTTGAAACCAGTTTGCATAATTTTGCTGCACTCATTTGCATTATTATTATCATCATCATCATCACCATCATCACCATCATCATCACCATCATCATATTTTATTCATTAAACATGAAACTCAGTCAATTGAACATTCAAAAATGCATCATAAATACCATTGACTAGTGCTAATAGTTGATACGGGTTGCTGCCAGCATTCTAGGTATCAACTAAGTACCTTCTTAAAATATATGATATTCCAAGTAGCACAATTTTTTGCAGTTCCACTGGTGTTATTGCAGGAAGCTGCAATTTATTGATGCGTTTTGTAAAATTCTTGGAGTGCCCTGTTGACAATGGATATCACTGTTACATGTTTCATCCATAATCGCGTAGTTTTGATGCCTAGGTTGCAGTGTTTCGTGATTTTTTTTCTAGGTTTTTTTCTTCGACTCTGGCATCTCCTGGTACGTCAATAATTTGTATGTTTCAGTTTTCGACAACTGTGATATCTGGGGAGTTCTTTTCCAAATGACGATCCGTCTGTATTCAAAAGTCCTACAAGATCTTCATCTTCTCATTTTTGATAACTTTTTCCACTTTATGTTCCCATGATTTTTTGGATATAGGTAAATCGTATTTTTTACATAATGACCAGTGGATTAATTTAGCAATTCGGTCACGTCTAGCTTTGTAATCAGTTTGTGCGATTTTGCTGTATTCACATATTAAATGTGAAACAATTTCGACTTTGTCGTTGCAAAGTCAGAAGTTTTGATTCTTGGTGGATTTTTGTATCTTCACTTTCATGGCATTAATTTGTAGTGCTTGTTATTGAGCAGCCATTATTAAACCTTCTATTTCTTTCTTGATGGTTCCCATCTTAAGCCATGTCCATGTAAGGTTGTCATCACATTTTCCTTCAATGTTTCTTAAGTGTTATCCATGCAAAGCTTTGGTTTTCCATCTTTTTAATCTGTCATCCAGCTGTTTTTCCTTATATTCTGCCTTTGTTTCTGTTGTTTTTTATAATGTTCTCTTTTCACAGCCTGCAGCAATTTTTCTGTATTTTGGTTCTGTATTTTGGTTCAAGCTTCATTTTTCTTTTTCTACAGTTTGATGGATTTGCAGGAGTCCCCTGCCGTCCATTTTTCTTGGTCAGTACAGCTGGTCAATGTCACTTCGTGGATGTAAAATGTGGTACATATTCAAAACATATCTTCATCATCGTCATCATCATCATTATTATTATTATGGTTCAAGGTGATTCTGAGAAGCTGAGTTATTGACTTAAAGTCATGCAATAAATTCTGCATTTTCTGAGTGACAATTTGATTGTTCTTCTCAATTGTGATCTGACATTCTAAGAGCAATTCAGTGCAGTTACTCAAGGTTCCTTTTTCCAATATTCATTTCTTTTGAAAAGTATTTTTCATATAGCAGCAAAGTGCTGCGCCCATTTAAAAAGCAAAACACATTTACTCCTTAATCTAGATTGAAGTATTGCATTCCATCTTCATTGTAACAACTTTTTAGGATAAAAGTCCACTGCAGTATCTCACAGGTATAATTCTTGAGCCTGTCTTCTGGGGTGTTGACTATTCCTGCCAGCATGATGTCATCTGCAAAATTGATAAATTCACCTTCTATTCCCTCATCTAAATCATTTATGAAGGTATCGAAAAGTATTGGGCCTAATACAGAACCTTGGGATACTCCGCTACTTACTTCCATGTAGATGTAGTTCCATTAAAGACTATATGTTGAATTATTAGCTTGCTTGCACAATATTTTTTTCACTCTGTAGATCAGATCCACCTACTACTGGACTATAGGGTTGAACCAAACAACAGTGATTTTCCGTTGTTAAGCAGTTGTCTACTTATTTTTAGATTATGGATCTCAATTATGTGAAAATGCATTTGGAAAAATCAGGATTATATTTATTAACTTGAATTAACTAGCTCTATGAGAACAGTTTCTTTTTGTAGATGATTTGCAGTCATCCAAGCAAAAATGACCAACTTGTGAAGGAGTTTTCTGACAAGCACACCAAGGCAGTATTCAGGAAATGTTAATCCACTCTAAGTCTTAGTTGTGAACTCATTTTTCACAGTTATTGAATAATCTGAGAGCAGAAGTATTGCACTTTACTAGATAAGTAAAGAAAAACCCTTGGAGGGGGTTCTTTTTATCAATGTCTTTCTATTATTTCTCCTGCATGAAAGGAAAGCAATTTTTAGCTACAACCATAACTGCTAAAGTCATAGAAACAGCATGCTGCAGAATTGTGGGTTAAGACTGATGTCTAGTTCTTAACATTATTCTGAATGAAACCTAGGTGAGAAATGGAACATAAGTAAGGAACCAAATAAGTAAGAAATTGGTGTAACCCAAAATGCCCTGTAAAATATGTAGAGTTATACATATCTATATAAATAAAAATGTAAAATAGTTTGTGCAAAGCCACTAATCTCAAAAAGTACTGAACCGATCGGCTCCAAAGTTTCACACAATGTTCCCAAGGACTTCCGATAATATCATACATACTTATTTTGTGGCTAGCACACGTGTATCATGTGCACGGTACACAAACATAAAATGTACCCACTTCTCAGATTTTCACCTCCTTGTAGCTTCTCCCACCAGGCATTTCCAACAGTCATTTCCTCAGCAACACTGTATGGTAGCCTAAAAGGGCCAAAATAAGGCACAGAGGATAGCAAACTCCAAGGTGGCCCATAGAGAGGGAGAGGGAGAAATACAGTAGGTAGGTAGATAGGGGGATAGATAGAGAGGGAGAAATACAGTAGGTAGGTAGGTAGGTAGGTAGGTAGGTAGGTAGGTAGGTAGGTGGAGAAAGGAAGAAATACAGTAGGTAAGTAGGTAGATAGGAAAGAGAGAGAGAGAGGGAGAAATACAGTAGGTAGGTATAGAAATAGAAAAAGGAAGAAATACAGTAGGTAGGTAGGTAGGTAGGTAGAGGGATAGAGCGATAGGGAGAAATACAGTAGGTAGGTAGGTAGATAAAGGGAGAAAGGAAGAAATACAGTAGGTAGGTAGGTAGAGGGGTAGATAGAGAGGGAGAAATACAGTAGGTAGGTAGGTGGATAGATAGAGAGGGAGAAATACAGTAGGTAGGTAGGTAGGTAAGTAGGTAGGTAGGTAGAGGGATAGATAGAGTGGGAGAAATACAGTAGGTAGGTAGGTAGGTAGAGGGAGAAAGGAAGAAATACAGTAGGTATGTAGGTAGGTAGTTAGGTAGGTAGGTAGGTAGGTAGAGGGACAGATAGAGAGGGAGAAATACAGTAGGTAAGTAGGTAGAGGAATAGAGAGAGAGGGGGAGAAATACAGTAGGTAGATAGGGGGATAGATGGAGAGGGAGAAATACAGTAGGTGGGTAGGTAGATAGAGGGAGAAAGGAAGAAATACAGTAGGTAGGTAGGTAGAGGGATAGATAGAGAGGGAGAAATACGGTAGGTAGGTAGAGGGATAGATAGATAGGGAGAAATACAATAGGTAGGTAGGTAGGTAGAGGAATAGAGAGAGAGAGGGAGAAATACAGTAGGTAGGTAGGTAGACGGATTGATAGGGAGAAATACAGTAGGTAGGTAGGTAGGTAGAGGGATAGATCATAAAAATTTGGAATCTCTCTGGACACCTCGCAAACTTTCTCCTAAACAAATCCGGTGGTCTCAATATTTCAGTCGTTTTAAATTTTCCATGAAATATATTCCTGGAGGAAGAAACTTTATGGCGGACGCGTTATCACGCCTTCCTCAATACAATTGCTCTAAGCTTACAGTGATCCAGCCTGTCATCCCGGCGTGTGATTTAGCTGCTCCGGTGACCGCTCGCAGCCATTTTACTCTACAGGCCGAAACCCCTCCCGAATTAATCTCTAAAATTAAAGAAGAACTTCAGGCTGATGATTGGTTTGCTGCACATTGTGGAGACTGTACTTTGCGTGATGACTTACCCTGGGTGGGTTCTAAACTTTACGTCTCTGCTAAACTTCGGACTTTTGTACTCCAGAGGGCGCACGATTCTCGTCTAGCTGGTCATTTTGGTTTCGTGAAGACCCTACACTTACTTAAACGTCAATTCTGGTGGCCTGGTATGAAGAAAGATGTTGAGTCTTACATTGCTAGTTGCCCAGTTTGTGCGGCATGTAAACGCCCCCCTGGCAAACCTCAAGATCTCCTCCAGTCTGTAGCCCGGCCGGAGTCTCCTTGGAAGGAGATATCTATGGACTTCATTGTGGATCTTCCAAATAGCTGTGGTTTCACTGTTATATGGATAGTTTTATTTATTTATTTATTTATTTATTTTATTAAATTTATACCCCGCCTTTCTCCAAACGGACCCAGGGCGGCGCACAGGGATGTTAAAACACATATAAAACATATAAAATTTTAAAAAACTTATTCTAATAGACCCTGCGCTAAAAACCGAATTTAAAAAACCCAAATTTAAAACTATCTAAGAGTCAGTAATGGGGGTTATGCTAGGCCGGCTAGATGGAATAGGTGTGTCTTCAGACACTTGCGGAAGAGGCGGAGGTCAGAGATGGTGCGGAGTTCAGGGGGTAGGTCGTTCAGAGAAGGCTCTTCCCCTGGGTGTCGCCAGTCGGCATTGTCCAGCCGACGGCACCCTGAGGAGGCCCACTCTGTGGGAGCGTATCGGTCTGAGGGATGTATGGGGCAGGAGGCGGTCTCGCATATAACTAGGCCCCGAGCCATGGAGCGCTTTAAAGATGGTTGTTAAAACCTTGAAGCGCACCCGAAAGACCACAGGGAGCCAGTGCAGCTCGCACAGGATAGGTGTTATGTGGGAGTGTCTAGGCGCTCCCGTAATCACCCGCGTGGCTGCGTTCTGGACTAGCTGCAGCTTTCGGGTGCACCTCAAGGGGAGCCCCATGTAGAGAGCATTACAGTAGTCAAGTCGAGAGTTGACGAGTGCTTGAGTGACTGTGCGTAAGGCACCCCGGTCCAGTAAGGGGCGCAATTGGCGCATCAGGCGTACCTGATGGAATGCCCCCCTGGCCACGGCTGCCACATGATCTTCCATAGACAGCCGGGAATCCAGGAGGACACCCAAATTGCGCGCCCTCTCCACGGGGGCCGGTGTTTCGCCCCCAATGGCCAGAGTTGGAATAATCTGGCTGAACCGGGGCGCCGGAAGCCACAGCCACTCAGTCTTGGACGGGTTGAGCTTGAGTTTGTTGCTACCCATCCAGATCCGTACGGCCTCCAAACACCGGGACATAACCTCGACGGCATCGTTGGGGTGGTCTGGGGTGGATATGTACAACTGAGTATCATCAGCGTACAGATGATATCCCACCCCAAAACCACGGATGATCTCACCCAGCGGCTTCATATATGTGTTGAACAGTAAGGGCGAGAGGACCGACCCCTGAGGAACCCCACATATGAGGGACCTCGAGGCCGACCTCTGCCCCCCTGCCAACACATATTGCGACCGACCAGAGAGGTAGGATGAGAACCACCGCAGAACGGTGCCTCCCAGCCCCAACCTCCCCAGTCGGTGCAATAGGATACCATGGTCGATGGTATCAAAAGCCGCTGAGAGGTCTAATAGGACTAGGATAGAGGAATATCCTCTATCCCGCGCCCTCCAGAGATCATCAACCAACGCGACCAATGCCGTCTCGGTGCTGTGCCCGGGTCGGAAGCCGGACTGGCGCGGGTCTAGATAATCAACTTCCTCCAAGTGTCGCGGAAACTGTTGAGCCACCACACTCTCAACAACCTTCACTAAAAAGTGGAGGTTGGAGACGGGACGATAGTTCTCTAATAATGCTGGATCCAGGGACGGCTTCTTGAGGAGGGGCCTCACCACCGCCTCTTTCAGGACGGCAGGCAAGGACCCCTCACTCAAAGATGCGTTGACAATGCCCTGGAGCCAGCCTCGTGTCGTCTCCCAGGATGCCAGTACAAGCCAGGAGGGACACGGGTCCAATAAACATGTGGTAGCCCTAAATCTCTTTGACAACTTGTCCATATCCTCGGTGGTAACAAAATCAAACTCCTCCCAGGATGGTGTCACAAGAACAGCCTCGGCCTGCTCGACTGGACCACTGTCGATGGAGGGTAGCTCGTTCCGAATCCGAGTGATTTTCTCCTGCAGATAAATCCCAAATTCCTCTGCTCGACCCTGTAAAGGGGCTTCCCGCGGCCTCTGTTGAAGGAGGGAGCGGGTCACCCCAAACAGGGCGGCAGGGCGGTTATCTGCGGATGCAATAAGAGTGGCACAATACTCATGTTTGGCCACTCTTATCGCCACTAAGTAAGTCCTAATATGGTCTCTCACTAGTGTTCGGTCGGCTTCGGAGTGAGAAGATCTCCATCTGCTCTCTAGGCGTCTCTTGTGGCGCTTCATCTCCCTAAGCCCCTCGGTAAACCAAGGAGCCCAGGTGGTTCGTCGCCGCAAGAGAGGCCGCAAGGGCGCAACTCGGTCCAAGGCCCCCGTGGCCGCACTTAACCATGCAGCCACTAGGTCCTCAGTCGAGTCGCGGGGCAAGTCCACAGGAATTGGCCCAAGCTCCCTCTGGAACCTTATCGGGTCCATCAGGAGCCTGGGGCGGAACCATATAGGAATGTCCGGTTCCGCCTCCCCGCAGTGAGGTGCAGCGATCGGAAAGTCGAGCCGAAGGAGACTTTCACTACTCCACTGTCCCGAGACGAAGATGAGATCCAGGGTGTGTCCGCCCTCGTGAGTAGGGCCTAAAACTACCTGGGTCAGGTCCATGGCTGTCATGGAAGCCATGAACTCCCGAGCTGCACCAGAGGTTTCGCCTGCCGACGGCAGGTTAAAGTCCCCCATGACTAAAAGTCTGGGGGTCTCAACCGCCGCCTCGGCTATCACCTCTAGGAGCTCGGGCAGGGCTGTTGTTGCATAGCGAGGAGCCAGGTATACAACTAACACGCCCAACTGCCTCCCTAGGCCCCACTTCACAAGGAGGGACTCGCAGCCGGTCGTCTGAGGGATCGTGGTCTCCTTTGGCTCAAGACCTTCCCTAACCATAATCGCCACCCCCCACCCCTCCCTAGGGTCCTAGGCTGATGAAAGGCTCGGTATCCTGGTGGGCACATTTCTACGAGGGGATGTCCTCCCTCGTGGCCCAACCAGGTTTCCATAATGCCTACCAGGTCCGGGTCCCCCTCTGACACAAGGTCATGGATGAGGGGGGCTTTTTGTACCACGGACCTGGCGTTGCATAGCATCAGCCTAGGGCCCCGGGTCTGTGGTTCTTGCCCACCTAGTCTGCGATGGGGACAGGGGGAGTTGGAGCGCGTGACCACCCGTAACCAGCGGCCCCGGTCCTCCAACTGGTGATGTCCATCCCCCTTCCCACCGCCCCTGCCCCTCCCCAAGACCGTATTGATGGAAAATACCCCAGTGGAAACGACCCCCCCTCCCCCCTCCTCCGTTACTCTACTTCTGCTTCCTGCCGGCCCTTTTTGGCATACCCCCACCTGACTCTCCCTCCCCCCCTCCCTGGAACCCCCTAAAACTCGAATAAAATGTTTAAATAAAAAACCCCTTAGTCTGCGCTTCGCCCACCTCTCAGGAGCAATCAGTCCATCCTCGAGGTGGGCCCGTGTTAGATAAGAGGGCCAGGCCTGCGAGAGGGGAGACTCCCGCAGGCAAAGGAGATCACACCTAGAATACATTTGGAACCCCCGATGGTCGTCTAGGTCCGGGGGGATAATAGCAAGTCCGCTAAGAGTCCAGAGGAGCAGCAATAAAGTGACAGGTGAATAAAGTGCAATAGATGACCTTAAGGGGGGGCAGGAGGGAAAAAGTCAGTTGGTCTTAGTCTATCAGTCTAGGGGTCCTGCATACGAGCAGATCGAAGGTTAGTCCCTGTACAAACCCCAGCCGACTGTTCTTCTCGGCCACACAGGCCCAAGTCCGCACCTAGTGCCACACGACTAGTTGGTCTGTCGTGTGGCCTGATGAAAGATGCTGCCATGTGCCGGCCCGGCTCACTTCCTCCTGTCCAAGGCACTCACTTTGGATCTTCCTGAGCCCTTCTGCGCCATTGTTCCACCGTTTCCGACCTGGCTGCTTGGCTTCTCTCAGTCCATTCTCCTTCTTCTACACATTCTCAATCTCCTTCTTCTTCTTTCTTTTCTCCTCCATCTCCAACTCCTTCCATCTCCATCGTCAATCCATCTCCCTTCCATCACCATTTCATCTCCAATCCATCTCTCCATCTCTCCTCCATCTCCAATCCATCTCCAGTCCATCTCCTCCTCATTCTCTCCTTCCCCTCTTTCTCTCCTCCTCTCTCCTCTCTTCATATCACTCTCTTCCAATTTCTCCTCTCGCAAGCTTCTTCCATTTCTCACCACCCTCAGACGAACGGAGCTTGTAAATGGGCAAATTCCGTTTTGGAGCAATATCTGTGGTGTTTCATTAATTGCCAACAAGATGATTGGGCTGACCTGTTAATCCATGCTGAGGTGGCATATAACAATTCCGTTCATAGCAGCACCGTTATGACTCCCTTTAAAGTGATCTATGGTCAAGAATTTATGCCTATTCCCGAGTTGCCTCATGACTCTCCTACCGTTCTCTCACTCTTAGATTGGAGTAGTAAGATGGCGTCATTTTGGCCTGTGGCGCGGAAAATGCTGGATGATGCTCACCAATCTCATAAATTGTATGCTGATAAAAAATGAATTGCCCCTCCTGATTATAAAGTTGGTGACCGTGTTTACCTTTCTACCAGATTTTTGGAGAGCCCTCAAAAATGTAAGAAACTGGGTCCGAAATATGTTGGACGTTTCCCCATTGTTAAGATCATCAGTTCCGTGTCAGTCAAATTAGATTTGCCAAAAACTTATCATCGGCTTTACCCTATTTTCCATGTCCATCTATTGAAGCCTGAACACACATCTTATCTTCGGCAACCACAATCTGAACCCCCACCACCGTTACTAGTTGCTGGTGAACCCCATTACAAAGTAAAAGACATTTTGGATTCTAGAGTGTGGAGAAATAAAGTTCAATACCTGGTATCATGGAGGGATTTCCCCCCCCTCTCATACCGAATGGCTGGATAAACGCCAAGTTCGGGCCCCTAAAGTGCTTAAGAAGTTTTATGCTAAATAACCTGACAAGCCTTAACCACTGTTGTTCCTTTGTGTGTGTATTTTCTGTTTGTTTCTGTCCCTCTCGGTGTTTTTGTTTGTTTGTGTTTTATTCCACGACTGACGTTGCTTTTCTGGAGGAGGGCCGGATGTCAGCCTCTGCTTTTTGCTTCGGCTGTCATATTGAAATGGGGGTGTGTGGGGTGTGGGGTTGCTGGGATACAAGTGAGCAGGAGAGAGAGATGTGGCCACAGTCTGTTATCACCTCAGCTAACGGTCTGCATTCCATTCTGATGATGATCCTGGACAGGAAGTACACCTGATGTCGTGACCGGCTTTGCATTGGACAATATGCTGGGGTCAAAGAGTTAAGGGTTGGATTATGCTTTGATACGTGTGTTGCACGCCTAAATGTTTCATTCCTTGCTTGACTTTCACTGCAGTCTTATTATATTCAGTAAAAGTAACCTTAAACTTTCCAAATGAGTTTGAGCGTGGTCTTTCCTGATTTATGATGGAAGCAGATCTGACAGAGAGGGAGAAATACAGTAGGTAGGTAGGTAGGTAGGTAGGTAGGTAGGTAGGTAGGTAGGTAGGTAGGTAGGTAGAGGGATAGATAGAAAGGGAGAAATACAGTAGGTAGGTAGGTAGAGGGAGAGAGGAAGAAATACAGTAGGTAGGTAGGTTGGGAGTTATACAGTGGTTGTGTGTATGTGTGCAGGTGTAGATCTACACACAGATTGGTTAGCCATTTAACTAGACTGGACCACAGCAACGCGTGGCCGGGTACAGCTAGTATTATATAAAAAGTTACTCTGCTATCATACGTAAAAATTGTTAAAGGTTTATATTAATGACATAGAACAAAGAAGCATAGGGGGTGATAGAGACCTTGGAGGTTTTCTAGTCCAACCTCCTGCCCAAGGCAAGTGCCTTATTCAAATGATTGTTCAGTCTATTTTTGAAATCTTCTAGTGGTGGGGCACCTGCAACCCCAGGGGGCAAGCTATTCCATTCATTAATTGTTCTCACTGTCAGGAATTTCTCGTTACTTCTACATTGGATCTCTCTTTAACACACTTCTACACATTACTTGTCCTAATCTCTGGTGCTTTGGAGAATAATCCAAATCAATCCCTTGATTTCTGTGGCAGCCCTTCAAGTACTGGAAGACAATTATCATTCCCACCACCACCACCACCCAATCCTTCTCTTTGACAGGCTAGACCAGCAACCTGGAAAAGGAGCTGATCAGGGGGCATGCGCAGGCTGGAAAATAAATATGCACGTTGCCCAACTAGTCTTCTAGTTACTGGCGCACATACACGTACTACGATCAGCTGGCTGGCACACATGCTCATGTCACAAAATGGAAGACCAGCTCTTCCAGTTTCCGGAACTGCCTCACGCACAACCGGTTGATCGTAACCCGCGCATGTGTGCCAGAAACCCAGAAGAGGAATGGGAAATGCCGCACATGCCAAGCAACATGGCTCCATATGCCACTTCGGGCATGCCAGGTTCACCATAATGGGACTAGACCTACCTAGTTCTCGCAACAGTTCAATTTAGCATCGCGCGCCTTTATCATCTTTGTTGCTGTTCTCTGCACATTTTTCAGGTCCTCAACATCTTTTTTTGTGTCATGGTGACAAGAATTGGATGTAGTATTCCAAGGGTGGTCTCACCAATGTGGTATAAAGTAGTACTATCTCGTGATCCTGATGCTATCCCTTTATTGATGCAGCCATGACTGCATTGACGTTTTTGGCAAATGCATCACATTACTGGCTCATATTTAAATGGTGGTTCACTAGGACACTGATCTCTCTCACAGTTACTCTCACATAGTTACAGATTCATACGGTTATGGACAATATCATTAAAAGAAGTATTTAAATGAATGGAAGAATATCTATATGCCTTTCCTCCAACTGATCTTTACAACACTTTAAAAAAGTCAGAAAAAAGAATCAGAACATTTAAAATTCTACGCTGGGTACATTAATCTTGATTTATGTAGCAAAATTTTTGTCTGCGTCTTGTGGCAACTTCCTCTGAAGGAAAACATATTGGATTAAATGCTGGTAAACTGTCCTACCACAGAACCTCTAAACCTGCTCATACAAATAAAGCAACAGTGGCTAACTGAGCTAGATGAAAGGGAGGGTGTCATCCTCTTATTACTATTTTCTGCAATATAATTAGCTGCATCTCCAGGAATAGTCTCTGTTCAGGAACTAATGGATTAATGATTAAGATTCTTCTTTTCTAAAACTTCACAGCCCTGAGGCAGGACATGCTAAAGCTATTCAAATAACCCTAGAGCTCTTTTATTTTGTATTATTTTAGTTATTATGTTACCAAGTAGTAAGTTGATTTGGAATAAAAACAGTTTTAAAGATAAAGAAAGAGAATTTTCTTAAATAGCCTGGAGCTAGCTTTAAAAGTAATTGCCGGCCCTACTGTATATATTTTGCCAGTGGAATACTTTACACATGGATGCCAGCTGGCTTCTTTGCATTTTTCCAAAGTCAAACCTGACTGCTGGATTTTGTACCAACTGAAATTTCTGGATCAGACGTACAGACAACTACACATAAATCACATCACTGTAATAAGCCTAAAGGTCAGCAGATGGTCCACCATCTAAGCTTACTTTGACACTGCCAATTCCCCTCTCCTGCTTTTTTTTTCTACTCTATTTTCTTTGGCAGGACAATTTAAAACAAGAGTTCCCAACACCCCCCACCCCACCCCGGCCATGGCCCATTACCGGGTCATGGCCTATTTGAAACCTGGCTGCATGTGCGACAGGCACATGTGTGCAGCTCAAGTCGCATGAGCAGCATGCCAGCTTGCACATGCATGTGCGTAGCTCAACCCATTACTTGCATGTGACAAAGGCCCAATTCCCCTGTCGCCCTCTCAAACAGGCTGCCAAGCCACAAAGGTTGAGGACCACTGATTTAAAACATCCCTGGTTACTGGATTACTGTTGCTGTATACTGGATTTTACAACAGCAATCAGTTTCCTATACTAAATTTTACAAATATAATTATTTTGTCTTCTTTTCCCAATGGTTCAATGCTGGAGTACAGGGATAATAGATAGAGAAAGGAACTGATTGCATATAAAGAGTAAGGAAGATGATCTTAATAATGATAGGACATATCTATTACCAAATGACAAGGGGGAAAACATAACTTAAATCTAAAGCAAGAAGAAGGTATACCCAAGCAATTCATGCAAATACCTCCCTAATTCACATGATGATGGGGGAGGGGAGAGAAGTAATGCACATGATTGATGTTAGCTTCACTTATGTAGATCAAATCAAGATATCAACTCCACAAGAAGACTAAAACTATCAGTAATATTGGCTATAGTAACAGTATCTTGCAAGTTTGACTTCGCTTTATTTCTCCCTTCCTTCTGTCCTTTATGCACATATTCACTACTCAGGATAAGGAACTTTCTAAAAAAAAGGAATTGGAAATAAAGTCAATGGGAAACTGCAGCTTTAAATTAATACCAAATCACAACTAAAATGGAGAAATCCCAACATTAATCATATCTAATGTACCGTATTTTTTGGAGTATAAGATGCACCTTTTTTCCTCCCAAAAGAGGCTGAAAATCTGGGTGTGTCTTATACATCGAATAAAGCTTTTTTTGCCTCTTAGAACCCCGTCCCCTTCACCAAACTGGCTTCCAGAGAGCTCCTGGGGGCTGGAGAGGGCAGAAATTAACCTAAATTGCGCCGTTTTTTGCCTCCCCCCCCCAGTCCCCAGCTGCACTCTATAAGCCTCCATAGAGCTATGCATACAATTTATTTGACACAAAAATGGCCCGTGTTCGCGGTAAATGGGCCAGGGTTTTTCTCATTTTTGACCCACCCCCCCACCCCCCAGGAGCACTCTGCAAACCCCCCCAAGCTATTCATGCCTTTCATTTGAAAAAAAATTTGTCCCATTCACGGAGAACGTTTGGGGGAGGTTTGCAGAGTGCCAGCAGAAATAAAGTCCTAAGGTTTGTCAGCAATTTCTTTCTCTAGGACATGGATAAATACACCTGGAAACATCAACCTACCTACCTACTCTCTCTCTATCTCTCTACCTACCTACTGTATTTCTCTCTTTCTCTCTCTTTCTCTCTCTCTATCCTTCTACCTACCTACCAACACACACTCTCTCCCACTACCTACCTACTGTATTTCTCTATCTCTGTCTATTTCTCTCTCTCTAGTCCTTTATCTATCTATCTACCTACCTACATTCTTTCCCCTTACCTACCTACTGTATTTCTCTCTCCCCCCCTTTACCTACCTACACACACTCTCTCTCCTTACCTACCTACTGTGTTTTTCTCTCTATTTCTCTCTCTATCCTTCTACCTACCTACCTATCTACCTACAAACACACAAACTCTCTCCCCCTATCTACCTACTGTATTTCTCTCTCTCTCTCTCCCTTTACCTACCTACTTACCTATCTACACACACACTCTGTCTCCCTCCCTCCCTACTGTATTTCTCTATCTCTATTTCTCCCTCTCTCTATTCCCTTATCTACCTACCTACCTACCTACCTAGTCTCTCTACCTACCTACCTACTGCATTTCTCTTTCTTTCTCTCCCTCTCTATCCCTCTATCTACCTACCTACTATTTTTGTAATTTGCTTCTTCAAAACCTTGTTGTGACATACTCTGAAAAATACAGTAAATTGATTTAATTTACCCAGCAAAAGGACATTTTTTAGCAAATTGTTTATTTACAATACAGAAAATAAGACCATGTCAATCTGTTATAAAAAAAGCAAAAGGTAAGTCAATTTATTATGTATAGAAGCTATAAAATATATAGCATATGGAAAAACAAAAAATGGGAATAGCAATTTATCTTAAGCTTTCTGAGAATTATTAGAACAGCTTAAGATCACTTTAACAACTTGACCAGAACTTCTACGGAATTAAAACTACTAAGCCATCATTAATATAATTGCAATCCCTCTGGTACATCTCCAATCACAGAAAATAACAAATATGAAAAATATGTTGAGAAATAGAAATATTCTTATTTTTATTTGAAATAAGTAAATCTTTATTTTACGTTATTTTAGCAAGCATAACTTTTTTCTCCCGTTAACACTTCTGTATAAATATGTACCTGGAATAGTTCATATTATATGTATAGACTTCACTGAAACAAATTTTTGAATAAGTACAATATATATAGTATCCTAAGTTTTCTTATATGTATGTATGTATCTCTGTAAATACGGGAACTACTATATTAAAAAATGTACCATTTCATTTTTTTTTTAAAGATCATATTTCATTCAGGTGTTTTTTTCAGGACGGTACTTAATTATTTTCTTTTCCAGGGACTTGGTTTCCCAGACAGAACTACTGTATTCAAATGCTGGTGTCAGATCAGTGTATCTGCCATTCTTTGGTGGACGAAGAGGGGCGGGGAGTTGGATTTGATGCATTTTGTTTTTCCCCCCTTTCTATGTCTTGCCTTACATGTTTATATACCCTTTTGCCCAATTTATTACTGTTGCCTGGCTCCTCTGAGGTCTGGAAAATCCTCACCTCTTGGAGGATGCAAAGAGGTGGGGGAGGGAGCCATGTGGTTTAAAACTCCAGAAGATGATCCTTGAGAATCCCTGCTTATCTGTTTCTCACAGAGGCCAATACAAAAACATTTTCACATCTGCAGATTGGTGGGAATCCACATTGGATGGGGTTCCTAAGTCATTTTATAGTGGATTTTATAGCCTGAGGGTCCCAGAGGCCTGCTTTGAATGTTGATTTGCTTTCACCCCTTTTCAATAAACGATTCCTTTTGAAATACCAGGTTTTCAAGAGTCTACATTTTTTTGAAGGGGGTGATGGTGAGACAGGTCCTTATACCTGGCTTCATATGATGTTTTGCAGCTTGTTCAATTTTGATTTTTATCTTCTGATTTTTATGATCTTTCTTGTTTTTCCCCTCTAGGGACTTTGTGCTCAAACATTCTATGGTCATTTGCATTCCTGTAACCATGCCACGTTCAACATGAAGGTAAGCTAAACATAGTAAATAATTATAGTTTAAAATGAATATATATGAATATATATGCTGGTCTCTAGCTGAAACCAAGGAGTCTACAAAATACCATGCAAAATCTGCCCTGCAACTTACATAGGACAAACTAATAGGAGAATAAATGCACGCATCACAGAACAGTGATGCAGTAAGAAAACAACTTACAACTTCATTCCTCTACCAGCACTTTAAAACTACAGGACATGAAATTAATTTTCATGCTCAACAAGAGAATAATCAGGGAAGCCATCGAAATAGAGAAACACCCCCACAACATGAACAAATGTGACGATACCTCCCGCCTACCAGACATCTGGAAACCAGCACTGGCCAACAGACGAGCCCCACTCACCACCCAGGCCGCTACAATACCAAAGAGAAACAAACACAGAGATAGCACCAATCAGCACCTATCTACCAATCATGATACAACTACACAGCCAATCAACCCACTCACAGCAACAAAGCCAGCACTCCAACCCCACCAAGATTTATAGAAAGCCAGCAGCTCCGAAGCCACAGACGCCAGCCTGAAGATGGTGAGTGAGACCTCGCCGAAACGTTGCCAAGACAATCTCAATCTTACACAGGAAAAGACCCGAATACAATAAGACCAGCATACCTATGCCAGTGAAAATCTACGAAAATGTATGTATGTATGTATGTATGTATGTATGTATGTATGTATGTATGTATGTATGTATATATGTATATACACACACAGTGTCAGGCTTGCTTCTTCCATTATCCAAGAAAGACCACACTTAAGCACATTTCAAATGATTAAGGTTACTTTTACTGAATAAGAAAGGACAGCAGCGAAAGTTAAGCAAGGAGTGACTACTTTAGGCGCAAAGCGTACATATCAAAGCATAAGCCACCCCCAATAACCCATGACCCCCACATTAGTGTCCAATGCAATATCATCCACGATATCAGATGGGCAGCACCTCCAGGGCGGTCATCAGAATGGAATGTGATACCATTGGGCCTAGCGATATCACCCCCTGGCTCCATCTTCCTCCAGCACACATATTGAACACGCCCCCACCCTCCCCATTTCCATGGCAGCCGAAGCATGCAGTAAAGCGAAGGCTGACATCCGGCCCTCCTCCAGAAAAAAGGAGTTTAGTCCTGGAAAACAGACGGAAAAGACAGGAACACACAACAACATACACATAAAGTGAAACGATAGAGGTTAAGGCTTATTAGGATATTTAGCATAAAATTGTCTCAGTAACTTCGGGGCCTTAACGTGGTGTTTATCTACCCATTCGTTATGGGAGGAAGGAAAGTCCTTCCAAACTACAAGATACTGTACTTTGTTCCTATGCACTCTGGAGTCCAAAATGTCCCGAACTTCATAATGTTGTTCTCCGCCAACTACCACGGGGGTGGGAGAGCCAGAGTGCGGTTCGCGAAGGTGTGACAAGCATTCTGGTTTCAACAAGTGGACATGGAAAATTGGGTAAAGGCATCTATAGATTTTTGGAAGGTCTAATTTAACAGAAACAGAGCTGATAATTTTAGTGATCGTAAAAGGGCCCACAAATTTCAGACCTAGCTTCTTGCATTTCTGAGGGCTGTCCAAATACCTAGTAGAGACGTACACCCGATCACCAACTTTGTACTGTGGAGGTGCCGCTCATTTCTTATCGGCATAAAGCTTACGTGATTGGTGAGCATCATCCAATGTCTTTCGTATAATGGGCCAAACCGCAGACAGTTTGCTACTCCAGTCCGAGAGCGAAAGAATTGTGGGAGGGTCGTGAGGAAGCTCGGGGATTGGTACAAAATCCTGACCATAAATTATTCTGAACAGGGTCATGCCGGTACTACTATGAACTGAGTTGTTGTACGCCACCTCAGCATGAATTAGGAGGTCAGCCCAGTCATCCTGCTGGAAATTTATAAAACAACGTAAATACTGTTCCAGAACCGAATTGGCCCTTTCACAAGACCCATTAGTCTGCGGGTGGTGGGAGGAGCTTAAGCCTTGGGCGGAGCCAATCAGTCTTAAAAATTCCTTCCAAAATTGCGAAGTAAATTGAACACCTCTATCCGAGATGATACGCTTCGGGACACCATGCAAGCGATAAATATGAGTCAGAAATAGCTTTGCCAAAGTCTTAGCTGACGGGATTTTTGAGCATGGTACAAAGTGAACTTGTTTGGAGAATAAATCTGTAACAACCCATATAACGGTAAAACCTTGGCTACTTGGAAGGTCACCAATAAAGTCCATAGATATCTCCTTCCAAGGAGCCTCCGGTCACGCTACGGATTGGAGGAGACCGTGAGGTTTGTCAGGAGAACGTTTCGAAGCGGCACAGACTGGGCAACTAGCAATATAGGACTCAATGTCCTTTTTCAGTGAGGGCCACCAAAACTGGCGTTTAACTAAGTGCATAGTCTTTACAAATCCAAAATGCCCAGCAAGCCTTGAATCATGCGCTCTTTGCAAGACAAATGGGCGAAGTGTTGCGGGGACATAAATCTTAGAGCCAATCCAAGGGAGATCATTTCTCAAAGTACAATCTCCAGAGTGGGCGGAAAACCATTCATCATTGAGGAGTTCCGTCTTTATTTTAGATACCAATTCCGGTGGTGGTTCAGCTTGTAGAACTGAATGGCTTCTAGTTACGACCGGGGTCGCCATGCTATACAGTAGAATCACAGGTTAAATGACTGAGAGTTTAGAGCTGTTATACTGAGGTAGCCGAGACAGGGCATCAGCCATAAAGTTTTTCCCGCCTGGAATGTATTTGAGAGTAAAGTTAAAACGGTTGAAATATTGAGACCAGCGTACCTGCTTCGGGGAAAGTTTATGAGGCGTCTTTAAAGATTCTAAATTTTTGTGATCAGTCCATACCTCGAACGGGTGAGAGGCACCCTCTAGAAAATGACGCCGAGTCATTAGCGCCCATCGAACGGCAAATGACTCTTTCTCCCAAATAGCCCATCTTCTTTCAGTGTTGGACAACTTACGAGAAGTGTAAGCGCAGGGTTGCAGCTGACCGTCCTGGTTGTATTGTAATAAGACAGCTCCAACAGTGACGTCACTCGCATCTGCTTGGATCACGAAAGGCGCATTAACATCTGGGTGCTTTAGCACTGGCTCCGCTGCAAACAGGCGTTTCAGTTTCTCAAACGCGGCTTGGCACTCCATAGTCCAGTTCAAGGGTGAACCCGGTCTTGGTTTGCTTTCTCCATTCGTTTTGAGAAGGTTCGTGATAGGCAAAGCAATACTAGCAAAAGAAGGGATAAATTGGCGGTAAAAGTTGGTAAAACCCAAGAAACTTTGTAATTGCTTACGGGTACGAGGGGGGGCCCATTCCGTTACAGCTTTGACTTTTCCAGGATCCATCTCAATTCCTTCTGCAGAGATGCGATACCCAAGATAATCTATTTTCTCTTGGTGAAACTTAGAAAGTTTAGCGTAAAGTTCAGCGGCCCTTAGTTTGCGTAAAACAGAGAGAACCAGCTTTACGTGCTCTTCACGTGTTTCCATGTAGATAACGATATCATAAAGATATACGATAACGCCCTTGTACAGGTGTTCATGTAACACTTCGTTTATCAGTTGCATGAAAACTGATGGCGCCCCCTGGAGGCCAAAGGGTAACACCTTAAATTGAAAGCACCCTAAAGAGCAGTTAAATGCAGTCTTACACTCATCTCCCTCTTTAATTCATATTCTGTAATAAGCTTCTCTGAGATCTAGTTTAGTGAAGATTTTGCCCGTAGCCAAATGCGCCAACATATCTTTCATGAGTGTAAGGGGGTAGACGTTTTGCGCACAAATGGCATTCAGGAACCTGTATTCCACTACAAGACGAAGAGTTCCATCTATCTTTTCTCTAAACATTACAGGGGCTGCTACTCGTGGTCTAGCAGGTTCAATGAAACCTCTCTCTAAGTTTTGGTCAACAAATTTGCGAAGTTCAACCATTTCGCTTGGTGTCATAGAATAAATACGAGGTTTGGGAAGTTGCACCCCAGGGAGGAAATCAATGGAACAGTCTGTAGTACGGTGGGGGGGCAGTGTGTCAGAGGATTGTTCGCTAAAAACGTCGTTAAGGTCCCAATATTCCTTGGGAATTTTCTCTTCCCCTGGTATTAATTCCAGTATGGGGACAATCTGGCCCGCATTTACGGTTTCCTGGATGGGTACAGGTTCCATAAGATTCTGCATGGTGGGGTTTTGTGATGTGGGCTGGGCCTCTGGACTAGGAGGCATAGGTAAAGGAATGCGAACCCAACCCTCTTTCCAGTCAATCATTGGGTTCCATTTCCGTAGCCAATTCAGGCCCAAGATGCTTTACATCGCTTGCTTTACACGCATGCTCGGGTTTTTCGCGGGCTTTCTCAATTCGGTTGATGGCTGCGGGTGGGGTTTTTCTTTCATTTTGCAGTTATTCGCCCAATGCCCCTCCCTCCCGCAGCGGAAGCAAGCATTAGAACGGGGTTTTGCAGGCTTTCCTCCTTTACTTTCTCTTTGGTAATCACGCCCAAAAGTTGGAGGGGGGGAAAAATATTTTTCTCTTCCCTTTTTAATATCAAACAGGCTGTTTCTTCTAGCCAAGTCAATCTCTACATCAGCGGCAAGATCAAACCAGTCCTCGAGCGTGTCAGGAGTACGTCTGTTGATACAGCTTTGATATATAGTGGGGTTTAAACCTTCAGTATAATTATCGATAAGAGCCTCAACGCTTCAACCCCTCATATAAACGGCCAGTTCACGAAAGCGCTGAGTGTAGTCCTATACTGGCCTGTTTCCCTGGCGTAAATTTTTCATTTCAAGCCGTGCCTTTCTATGAAAGAGAGGGTCTTCGAACCGTCTTCTTAGAGTGGTCATAAATCTGTCGAAGTTTCCCATTAATGGGGAATTATTATTATGCAATGAAACTATCCAATCGGCCGCCCTCCCCTCAAGGGCTAGAGAAACAATTCTTATTTTAGACTCATCATTTGGTAGATCGCAAGCAAATTCTTTTACGAAATTTCTGACTAGAAGCAAGAAAAATCCTAGCTCTTTAGAGTTCCCTCCAAACTTAATCCCCAGGGGGGAAGTCTTGACATTCTACGTGGTGCGGGGCTTGGTTCTCTCTGCTGATCAGCTCCTGGGGCACTCCCCCTAGGTGTTTCAACGTCTGGCGGGGGGGGGCTCTCTCTCCTTTGCCAGGGGGGGTGTCTTCTGCCCTTGTTCTTTCTCTTCCCAATTCGAAGGGCTAGGATCCCTCCCCGACTTTCATTCTCTGGCATTCTTTTTGTCATCCGCTTGATGGATTAGTGCTCTTGCCATCTCTCTTAAGTGGTTCTCTTCTTCTATCTGTTCCCAAAGGGGGGGCAGTGGGCTTGTCTGCGCCTGGTGGTTGTAACCCTGGGGACAATTCCTTCAGAGACGGCTCCCTTCATCCCCACTCCCTCAGACCAGCGATGGCGAATGGGTTTTTCCTCGGGTTTAGGTTCCAGGCTAATATCAGCCAACAATTCCATTACTGACCTTTTTCTTCTTTCAGGGCAGTCGGGTCGAGCGCTGTCGCCCCCAGAGTTTCTTCTTTCCCGGGATCCGACATTTGGCTTCGGTTTTATTGTTTTATTACACTCACTACTGAAGTTGTTAGCTCAGAGCTGAGTGTGAAGTGACTCCTTGCTTTTTGTCAGGCTTGCTTCTTCCATTATCCAAGAAAGACCACACTTAAGCACATTTCAAATGATTAAGGTTACTTTTACTGAATAAGAAAGGACAGCAGCGAAAGTTAAGCAAGGAGTGACTATTTTAGGTGCAAAGCGTAAATATCAAAGCATAAGCCACCCCCAATAACCCATGACCCCCACATTAGTGTCCAATGCAATATCATCCACGATGTCAGATGGGCAGCACCTCCAGGGCGGTCATCAGAATGGAATGTGATACCATTGGGCCTAGCGATATCACCCCCTGGCTCCATCTTCCTCCAGCACACATATTGAACACGCCCCCACCCTCCCCGTTTTCATGGCAGCCGAAGCATGCAGTAAAGCAAAGGCTGACACACACATGACCACGGAGAAGTCTTGGGACCATTCTGGCCCCTTCAGCTAAGAAACAGAGATGAGCACTGCCCCCTAGAGTCAGACATGACTGAAACCTTTACATGATAGGAAACCTTTACTTTTATTTTACATACATGCAAACATTCATACATACATATAACATCTGTGTATCAATTAATTTTGCGGCTATATATATAATCTACTTGAGTTTTTAGTTTCCTGAAATCATTATTTTTTAACAATAATTCCAGAAGACATTTTTCTCCACATTGAAAGGGAAAAATGTTTATACTTTTTTTTATTTTTCTACTTGGCTATTGTTTCATTAATCATGCTCATGTGTATACTTTATATACCTGAATATTATATGTGTGTGTGTATGTATGTGTGTGTGTGTGTGTCGAAACGTTGCAACAACTTTTCTATGCCTTATACACGGGAAAATCCCCGTGTATAATATATATGTATATATATGTATGTATGTTAGATTTTTAAGGGATGATTTAATAATTAATTAAGAGACCAGGATGGATCCATTTCGGGCTCCTTAGCCCTCTTCAGCTGGCCATACTTCCCTACAGGGATTTGAACCGGTGCTCTCCAGCACTCGAGGCAAGCCTCTCTATGCCTTGAGCTAACCAGCTTCCCTAATCATCGCTTAAAAATCTAACACATATCTAAAAAGACAGCAGCAATCTTAATAGGTCTCTGTCTGGATGATCTCTAGGTTGAGTCGAAGGGCAGAGAAGGATGACAAGTTTGTCTCCTCCCTTAAAATGGGCCTAAAAAAAACAGGACCTGTAAAATATTCATTCATATATATATATATATATATATATATATATATATATATATATATATATATATATATATATATATATATATATATATATATATATATATATATATATATATATATATATATATATATATATATATATATATATATATATATATATATATATATGGGAAGTAACGGACTTAGGCTCAACCCGACCAAGACCGAGTGGCTGTGGTTTCCGGCTGCCCGATTCAACCAGCTTTCTCCAACGCTGGCCATAGGGGGCGAACATCTTGCCCCTGTGGATGGGGCGCGCAATTTGGGTGTCCTCCTGGATACCCGGCTGTCTATGGAAGAGCAAGTGACAGCCGTGGCCAGGAGGGCGTTTTACCAGGTTCGCCTGGTTTGCCAATTGCGCCCCCTATTGGATCGGGACGCCCTTCGCACAGTCACTCATGCCCTCGTGACATCCCGACTGGACTATTGTAACTCTCTCTACATGGGGCTCCCCTTGAGGTGCACCCGGAGGCTTCAGTTAGTTCAGAATGCGGCCGCGCGAGCAATTATGGGCACCTCTAGGTTTGCCCACGTAACACCGCTCTTGCGCGAGCTGCACTGGCTACCTGTCGTCTTCCGGGTGCGCTTCAAGGTGTTAGTTATCATCTTCAAAGCGCTCCATGGCTCGGGACCTAGCTATCTGCGAGATCGGATCCTGCCCCACACATCCTCACGACCGATTCGCTCCCACAGAGAGGGGCTTCTCCGGGTGCCGTCCACTAGACCTTGTCAGCGGGCGACGCCCAGGGGAAGGGCGCTCTCTGTGGCGGGCCCGGCCCTCTGGAACGACCTTCCCCCTGATATTAGAACGACCACCGACCTCCGCTCCTTCCGTGTAAAATTGAAGACCCATCTCTTTCGACTGGCCGGCCTAGAATAGTTCTCTCTGTCTTTTAATTATAAATTTTAAATGGGTTTTTAATTTATGTTTTTAGCACGGGTAGATTTATTTAATTCGATTTTAAGAAATATTTGTATTATTGTATATTGTTTTTAATTATGCCTGTGCACCGCCCCGGGTCCCTGTGGGAAGAGGGTGCGGTTAATAAATCCCAACTTATTATTATTATTATATATATATATGAATATTTTACAGCTCCTGTTTTTTTTTTAGGCCCACTGTTTCCCTTACTGCCTATCGGCTCATCGCTAGAGACCATCCAGACAGCAAGCCAAGAATTACGTTGTATAATATTTTAGATATGTGTGTTAGTTTTATGAGCTGATCAATAAATTAAATTAGAGAGAGACCAGGATAGATCTATTTCGAGCTTATTAGCTCTCATCAGCTGGCCATACCCTTTACTGGGATTCGAACCGGGGCTGTGTTGCATGCCAGGAGGAAGCACACTGCTTTTCCTTTTCTGCCTTTCGGCTCATCACCAGAGACCATCTAGACAGAAAGCCAAGAATTCCATTGTGTAATTTTTTTATATGTGTGTTACGTTTTTCAGCTGATGAGCCGAAAGGCAGAAAAGGAAAAGCAGTGTGCTTCCTCCCTTAATTGGGGCCCTAACAGGGTGTTGTGGAAACAATTATATATAACTATCCTCCTGTCTCAGCTGACAAGAACAGAACCTAGCTGGCTTAATGGCAAGGCTCTCGCCTGGCATGTAATACAGCCCTGGTTCGAATCCCAGTAAGGGTATGGCTAGCTGATGAGAGCTAATAAGCTCAAAATAGATCTACCCTAGTCTCCCTGACGTATTTATTGATCAGCTCAAAAACGTAATACACACACACACTCACACACATATAATTGTTCCACAACACCCTGTTAGGGCCCCAATTAAGGGAGGAGACATACTGTTTCCTTTTCTGCCTTTCGGCTCATCACCAGAGACCATCTAGACAGAAAGCCAAGAATTCCGTTGTGTGATTTTTTTTAATGTGTGTTAGTTTTTATGAGCTGATCAGCTCATAAAAACTAACACACACACACACTATAAAATACTTTAGAGTCCTGTACAGAAATTCCGTTTATCATATGTTCAATTTTAACCAATTACAATGGTTGCAGTTTGTTGCTGAATTGTCTTACCCCTACTACTTTTATAGAATTGCATTTAGTTTCCTGGATGATTTTTTTTTAATTGAAAAAGTTTTTCACCAACAAATTTCCCCCCCTTCTTTCCCCCCCCCTTCCCCCAACATAAAAAAACATAAATCAAATACCAATATTTTGTCCCTTTGCCCCCCTCCCCCAACATAAACTACATGAATCAGGACCAGATATTATACCCTCCCCCCCCTTTCAATCTAGAGTACATAAATCAAGTACCAGTATAATTCCCTCCCATACCCTCCCATACCCTCCCCAACCTCCCCTTCCCCCCCCAACCCCCTGACTTCCGCTATATGCAACCCTAGTAATTCCAAACACAATATATGTTATTCATTCCCTTCATATTCTACCCCCTGCTGACTACCTTATTCATCTAATCTCCATCAGCTAAAAGCTACACAATATTTTCTAGTCTGGTATTTGTTTTCTATATAATCAATCCACTTTTTCCATTCCTGTGTATAGGTCTCTTGCATCTGGTCCTTTAAAAAAGCTGAAATTTTCGCCATTTCAGCAAATCCAGCCATCTTCTGCATCCATTGGTCAATAGTAGGCAAAACATCTTTCTTCCAGTGCTGGGCAACCAGCAGTCTAGCTGCTGTCACCATATACAAAATCAATTTTGTTTCCCCCAATGTAAAATCCCTAACTATACCCAATAAAAACAGTTGTGGAGTAAATTGCATTTTTTTCTTCAAAACATTTTGCATAACCCACCAAATTTTTATCCAGCCTTAACTTTCTTGCAAGTCCACCATATATGATAATATGTAGCATCTAAACACTCACATCTCCAACATTTTGGTTGAACATTAGGGTACATACATGATAATTTCTTAGGATCTAAATGCCATCTGTAAAACATTTTATAAAAATTATCCCGCAAATTCTGTGACTGTGTAAATTTAACATTCTGAACCCATATTTTTCCCCACGTATCCATCATAACTGGTTCAGTAAAATTCTGGGCCCATTTAATCATACAATCTTTAACCAATTCAGTTTCTGAATCCCTTTCTAGCAAGACATTATAAACTCTCTTAATATGCATTGGGCCTGTCTCTTTTATCTGTCTGACCAGTTCTACTTCATGCTCCATTAAACCAGTTTTTTGATCTTCTTTCCATCTCATCTGCAATTGATTATACTGTAGCCAAGTTAAGTTAATCCCTTCTGCCAACAGTGTGTCCAAAGTCTTCAGCTGCCATCTGCCCCTTTGAGCAAAAAGCACATCTTTATATAAAAAAAACCCGAGTGACTTAATATTTGTATTCCACATGGTATCAGCAAGATCCAGCCAAAGCGGAATCTTATAATCCCAATTAGATCGGTGCTTCTTCCAGATTCTCATCAAGGCACTTCTAAGTATGTGACTATTAAACACTTTATCCACTTTATGTTCATAGAATAAGTATGCATGCCATCCCAAATCGAGATCGTGGCTTTCTATATTCAACAGTTCAGTTTTTGTTTTTCCAAACCAATCAGTTATTTGTGTCAATGCAGCTGCTTCGTAATACAATCGAAGGTTTGGAAGTTTAAGCCCACCTCTTTCACGAGTATCTTGCATAATTTTCAATTTCACTCTCGGTTTTTTCTCATTCCAAACGAATTTATTCAACGTTTTTTGCCATTCTAACAATTGCTTGTCAGATTTAAGCACCGGTATCATTTGAAACAGAAAGATAAATCTAGGTAAAATATTCATTTTAATTGCTGATATTCTTCCAAGCAAAGATAACTGTAATTTTTTCCAGGTTTGCAAATCTTTTTGTATCTTTTGCCACAGCACCTCGTAGTTATTTTATTATTATTTTCGGACTAACGTCTCACTTTCTGGAGCCTCTGCTTTTGCTCTGCTTTTGCCTGCATAGGCTGACATGTTGAAATGGGGGGAGGGCTGGGGGTTGCTAAGCTACTAAGGGGGCAGGAGAGAGAGGCAGTTACAGTTGTTACCACATTCAGCTAACGGACTGCATTCCATTCTGATGATGACCCTGAGAAGGAGCTGCACCTGATGTTGTGGTTGACTTTGCATTGGACAATATGCTGGGGTCAAAGGGGGGAGGTTGGGTTATGCTTTGTTACGTATGTTGCGCGCCTAAATGTTTCATTCCTTGCTTGACTTTGGCTGAAGCCTCATCATTATCAGTAAAAGTAGCCTTGAACTTTCTAAATGAATTCAAGTGTGTTCTTTCTTGAGGATTGATGGAAACAGTCATGACAAAAAAGCAAGGAATCTAATTACCTCGTCTCTGAGCTAACCGCTTCAGCAGCGAGTGAGAAAATAAAACCTTCAAAAATGTCAGACGCGGGGAAAGAAGATTTACTGGGAGCCACGGCCCCAAATCCAACCCCCCCTGATCCACCCTCTGTTTCCAGTCCAGATGTCCAGCAAACCGAAGACAGGTCAGTCGTTGAATTTTTAAAGGATCTTAGCCTGGGAGGTGAATCTGAAGATAAATCAGTTCGTCACCGATGGTCAGAGGGTGTGGGCAGGAAAGGAATGTTTGAAGAAAAGCCTTGGGGAGTAACTACTAGACGCAGAAGGGCCCTCTCCCCCCCCTCGCTGGGAGGTGGCAGATGAGGAAATTCTTCTAAGGCAAGAAGCACAGAAGCTAATTTTGAGGGCTGATAAATTGAAACGCAGCAGGGAGAGAGAGGGGAAACGCTCCCCCAACCCTCTGGGCTGGTTATTACCCAGGAGAGAGGAAGAGAAACCCCGCACGGGAGGAACCCTGGCCGAGAAAGATGAGCATACACAACGGCTAGAAACGGCCAGAACAGAGCCCCTCCCACCCACCCCCAACGCTGAAGGAGGGAGGAAAATCCTAGAAGGGAAGCAGCCCCCCCCCACCCAGAATGGCTACTGTTCCTCCATTAGGAGTAAAATTTGGAGGTGAAACAAAGGAATTAGGAATTTTCCTTCTGCATGTCAGCAATTATATGAGACAAGCTGCAACTGATTTACCAAGTGATGAAGCTAAGATTAGAGTTGTTTGTCTAGCTCTGGAAAACAAAGCAGCAGATTGGGCCGTGTCCCTACATAACGATAACTCCCCTCTGCTGAGAAATTTCGACAGATTTATGTTCGCCCTCAGAAGGCGATTCGAAGACCCACACATAGAACGAAAAGCCCGCTACGAATTAAGAACATTACGCCAGAATGATCAACCAGTCCAGGATTATTCCCAACGTTTTCGGCAATTATCTGTGTACATGAGGGGTTGGAGTGAAGAGGCCCTTATCGACATTTTCATTGAGGGCTTGCATCCAGATCTATATCAGAGATGTATCAAGAGAGACAACCCGCGAACGCTCGAAGATTGGTACGATTTGGCTGCTGAGGTAGAAATTGATTTACTCAGACATACTAATATTCATTCCATTGATAAAAGTTTTAAAGCCCCCCCATCCCGTCGCGATAGCATAAGAGAAGGGTGGGGTGGAGCCCGCAACAAACCCCTCAGTACGACTTGTTTTAAATGCGGGAAAGAAGGGCATTGGGCTAATGCTTGCAGGATGACATCAAGACCCCGCCCCAAACCAGCCAATGAAATGGGCAAAAGCAACAGAAGACCTGACCTTCGTACCAGACCTGCTATGTCGGGAATGGAGCCACTGGACCTCACTACCGCCTATGGCACACCACTGGAGGAACCGAATGACTGGGAAAAGAAGGCCGAATCAGACAAGGAGGCGGATAAACACTGGGTGAGTTCCCGATCGGGCCCCATGACTATTCCCCTTAAACTGAAAACACCCTCTAGTACCCGTTTCTCAGAATCATTAGCCCTTTTGGATTCTGGGTGTTCACTCTGCCTTATAAGCCAAGACCTAGTACAAACACTAGGAATTCGCCTTAAGACTTTGAAAGTTCCTACCGCATTTTGTCAAATGGATGGTTCGGTCGCGGGAGGTGGGCCAGCACAATTTGTTACAGAACCTATTGAAGTAACAATTGGCGATCACCATAAAGAAACCCTTCATTTCATTGTTGCCCCAATTGCAGATAACCCAATAATTTTGGGGTTAACATGGCTGAGAAAGTGGAACCCAATCATAGATTGGAAAGAAGGGTGGATACGTCTTCCCCTAGTTTCCCCACCACCACCTACAACTATGGACCCCACCCCAACACCCATTAACCGCAGTGAAAACATAACAATGGACCAAGTAGCCACCGTTTTAGAACACATACCAGGGGAGGAAAAGATACCTAGCGAATATTGGGATTTAAAAGAAGTTTTTAGCGAGAAATCTTCTGATAAACTGCCACCCCATCGCTCTACAGACTGTACCATTGATTTCCTCCCTGGAGTACAACTACCTAAACCACGCATTTACTCCATGACACCAGGAGAAATGGTGGAATTGCGCAGGTTTATTGACAAAAACTTAGCAAGGGGGTTTATTGAACCTGCTAGACCTCGGGTGGCGGCCCCTGTTATGTTCCGCGAGAAGAAAGATGGCCAACTCCGCCTTGTGGTAGACTACAGGAATCTCAACACGATCTCTGCTGAAAATGTCTACCCCCTCCCCCTCATGAAGGACATGCTGGCCAATCTGGCGAAAGGAAAATTTTTTACAAAACTGGATCTCAGGGAAGCTTACTATAGAATTAGGTTTAAAGAAAGTGATGAATGGAAAACAGCTTTTAATTGCCCTTTAGGTTGTTTCCAGTTTAAAGTTCTACCGTTTGGTCTACAAGGTGCACCAGCGGTTTTCATGCAACTGATAAACAAAGTCTTACATCAGCATCTGTACAAAGGCGTTATCGTATATCTGGATGATATCCTTATTTACACGGAAACACGTGAAGAACATATAAAGCTTGTCCGCTCTGTTTTACGCAAACTGAGGTCGGCAGAACTATATGCTAAACTTTCAAAATGTGAATTTCATCAAAGCAAGATCGATTATCTCGGATACCGCATTTCGTCAGAAGGTATTGAGATGGATCCTGCTAAAGTGAAGGCTGTAACCGAGTGGGCCCCTCCTCGCACCCGTAAACAATTGCAAAGTTTCTTGGGATTTGCTAACTTTTACCGCCAATTTATCCCCTCTTTTGCTAGTATTGCTCTACTGATTACGAACTTGCTTAAAACAAAGGGTAATGATAAACCACAACCTAATAAACCCCTGCACTGGTCTATGGAATGCCAAGCAGCCTTCGAAAAACTTAAACGCTTATTTGCAGCAGAACCAATTTTGAAACACCCAGACATAAATGCCCCTTTTGTTGTACAAGCTGATGCCAGCGATGTGGCTGTGGGCGCAGTGCTACTCCAATACAACCCCAATGGGGAATTACAACCTTGTGCTTATACCTCTCGTAAACTCTCAGATACAGAAAGAAGATGGGCTATTTGGGAAAAAGAGGCTTTTGCAGTGCGGTGGGCCCTCATGACTTGGCGACATTTCTTGGAAGGAGCGCCCCACCAGTTCGAGGTATGGACTGATCATAAGAATTTGGAATCTCTCCGAACTCCTCGCAAACTTTCTCCTAAACAAGTATGGTGGTCTCAATATTTCAGCCGTTTCAATTTTTCCATGAAATATATTCCTGGAGGACAAAACTTTATGGCAGATGCGTTATCACGCCTCCCTCAATACAATTCCTCTAAACTTACAGTAATCCAGCCTGTCATCCTGGGATGTGACTTAGCTGCTCCGGTGACCACTTGCAGCCATTCTACTCTACACATCGAGACCCCTCCCGAATTAATCTCTAAAATTAAAGATGAACTTCAGACTGACAACTGGTTTGCTGCACATTGTGGAGACTGTACTTTGCGGGATGACTTGCCCTGGATGGGTTCTAAACTTTACGTCCCGGCTAAACTCCGTACCTTAGTTCCCCAGAGGGCACACGATTCTCGACTCGCCGGTCATTTTGGTTTCGTGAAGACCCTACACTTACTTAAACGTCAATTCTGGTGGCCTTATATGAAAAAAGATGTGGAGTCTTACATTGCCAGTTGCCCAGTTTGTGCTGCTTGTAAACGCCCCCCCCCCGGCAAACCTCAAGGTCTCCTCCAGTCTGTAGCTCGCCCGGAGTCTCCTTGGAAGGAGATATCTATGGACTTCATTGTGGACCTCCCTAGTAGCCGCGGTTTCACTGTCATATGGGTGGTTACTGATCTGTTTTCAAAACAGGTTCATTTTGTCCCATGTTCTGGAATCCCATCGGCCAAGGCGCTAGCAAAACTTTTCCTGAATCATATTTATCGCCTGCACGGAGTTCCTCGCCGTATTATTTCTGATAGAGGATTACAGTTCACTTCTCGGTTTTGAAAGGAATTCTTGAAAATGATTTGCTCCTCCCAAGGATTAAGCTCCTCCCACCACCCGCAGACAAACAGAGCTTGTGAAAGGGCTAATTCCGTTTTGGAACAATATTTACGATGTTTCATTAATTATCAACAAGACGATTGGGCCGACCTCTTAACCCATGCTGAGGTGGCTTATAACAATTCCGTTCATAGCACCACCGGTATGACTCCCTTCAAATTGATCTATGGTCAAGACTTTGTGCCTATTCCCGAGTTGCCTCATGAGTCTCCTACCGTTCCCTCTCTCTTGGATTGGAGTACTAAGATGTCATCATTTTGGCCGGTGGCACGAAAAACGCTGGATAATGCTCACCAATCTCATAAATTGTATGCTGACAAGAAACGAATTGCCCCTCCAGATTATAAAGTTGGTGAACGAATTGCCCCTCCAGATTATAAAGTTGGTGACCTCTATACTAAATTCTTAGAGAGCCCCCAAAAATGTAGGAAACTGGGCCCGAAATATATTGGACCTTTCCCCATTGTTAAGATCATCAGCTCCGTGTCAGTCAAACTGGATTTACCAAAAACTTATCGTCGCCTTTACCCGATTTTCCATGTCAATCTGTTGAAGCCTGAACACACATCTTACCTTCGACCACTACAATCTACACCCCCGCCGCCGTTATTCGTTTCCGGTGAACCCCATTACGAAGTAAAAGACATTTTAGATTCTAGAGTGTGGAGAAATAAGGTTCAATACCTTGTCTCGTGGAGGGATTTCCCTCCTTCCCATACCGAGTGGGTGGATAAATGCCATGTTCGAGCCCCTAAACTGCTTAAGAAATTTTATGTTAAATATCCTAATAAGCCTTAACCACTGTTATATATATTTTTTTGTGTATTTTCTGTGTTTCTGTTTTATTCTCGGACTAACGTCTCACTTTCTGGAGCCTCTGCTTTTGCTCTGCTTTTGCCTGCATAGGCTGACATGTTGAAATGGGGGGAGGGCTGGGGGTTGCTAAGCTACTAAGGGGGCAGGAGAGAGAGGCGGTTACAGTTGTTATCACATTCAGCTAACGGACTGCATTCCATTCTGATGATGACCCTGAGAAGGAGCTGCACCTGATGTCGTGGTTGACTTTGCATTGGACAATATGCTGGGGTCAAAGGGGGGAGGTTGGATTATGCTTTGTTACATATTTCATTCCTTGCTTGACTTTGGCTGAAGCCTCATCATTATCAGTAAAAGTAGTCTTGAACTTTCTAAATGAATTCAAGTGTGTTCTTTCTTGATGATTGATGGAAACAGTCATGACACCTTTTTCCTTCTAAATATTTATCTATAAAATTATTTTGTATGTTGTCCTTAGCATATAACTTAGTATAATAATCCAAAAAAGCCTTTTTAATTAATTCTTGTTGATGAACTTCCTTCTCACCATGCTGAATACTATCAATAGTTCTTGTACTCAATTGTTTTCTCAATGTATAAGCCAACCATCTGCCTGGCTTGTTGGCATTAGCGAAAGTATTATGTTTTGCAAATTGTAAGTTGGTTGCTGTTTGTTCCGCTATAAGCATTTGAAATTGATCCTTCAAAAGATTTATAATTGCTTGTAACTTCCTATCTGTTGGATTTTTTTATCAATAACTGTTCTTTCTTCTTTATCTCTTTTTCCAACTCTATTCTCTTTTTCTGTCTATTTTGTTTGTGTTTAAAATTCATTTGTATCAAGACCCCTCGCATGTATGCTTTACCTGCATCCCAAACTATTTCAATAGGGGTACCTTTATTTAGATTCAATTAAAAAAATTCCTTTATATGCTTTTTAAGTTCGCTTACATTTTTTTCGTATCTAAATAAATTTTCATTTAGCCTCCAGGATTTTCTTTCTCTCTTTCCCATCTCTCTTTCCATCCATACCAGGCTATGATCAGTTAATGTCCTAGGAAATATCTTTGTTTTCTTTATTTTAGGAAGTAAGTCAACTGTTGTCAAAAAGAAATCTATCCTAGAAAAAGATTTATGCCTATCTGAATAAAAAGTAAAGTCTAGCTCATTTGGATTGTGCACTCTCCAAATATCTTTCATTTCCAAATCCTCTTGCATTTCAAAAAAAGCTTGTGGTAACTTACCACCTAATTTGGCCAAACTCTTTTTATCCTTTCTCGGTTGAATTACTCCATTCCAGTCTCCCATAATTAAAATACTTGAAAAATCCCATCCTAGAATTTTCGAGTGGAGCATCTTATAAAAACTTTCTTGTTGCTGGTTTGGGGCATATATTCCTACCACCAAAGTGGGGCCATTCTCTGTATAAAGTTCAATTGCTATGTATCTTCCACAGTCATCCGCTTCTATAATTTTAGCTGATAGCCTTTTATTTATATATATCACCACCCATTCTTCTTTTCCGAATTTGAAGCCACAAATTGCATTCCCAATCTTGAATTTATCAGATATTTCTGATCTTGCACCTTAATATGGGTTTCTTGCAAACAAATAACATCATTACTAAATTGTTTCAAATAATGAAATACTTTCTTCCTCTTTTGTGGAGAGTTCAGGCCATTCATATTCCAAGACAGAAATTTAAGCATCATTTGAACTGGTCTGAAGTGTTGAAAGCAATTGCTGAAGATCCCGTTCTGGAGAAGTAATCTTCGGCTTTGCTCGTCCCATGCCTTCAGCTTGCTCCTTTCCCTTGACCTTCTTAGCTCATTGTGGGTAAGATCTCCCCTGTTGTTGTGCTTCCTGAATTTGTTTAGAGACAGATCTGGTTATACGTTGCTCCTCCAGTTTGCTTGTTTGCAATTCGAAATCCAACGCCTCTTCTGTAACAGTCTTTGATGTTTCATCCAAAAAAGACACTAGCGATGGCTCAAAAGGATCAACCACAATACCACCTACAGCTCCCTGGGCCGCCCTTTCTTTTTGCGTCTGTCTTATTTGTTCCTCAGTCTCCTGGTCAAACTGCCTCTGTGCTTCAACCTCCTTGTCTACTGGTGAAGATGTACGTGGAGATGTAGAACCCACTTTCAGAACGTTGTAATAAAACTCTTCTGCTTTTGCTATAGTATTTAAGCGGTATCTCACTCCTTGTATCCTCAATATTATACCAGTTGGCGCGTCCAATCGATATTGTATTTGCCGCTTTTGCAATTCTGCCACCAAAAATCCAAAATCTTTTCTATCCTTTAACATTTTGGGTGACAACTCCTTATAGACGCCAATCTCAGTTCCATCAATTTGAACAGCAGAAAGAAATGACTTTTGCAAGATATCATTTCTTATTCTCCTATCAGTAAAATATATCACCACATCTCTAGGTAGTTGCCTTTGTACTGCCACACGAAAATTGACTCTATAAACCTTGTCAATTTTATAAAGAATCTCATCAGAATCTTCAAATTTCAATAACACTGCCAAAGCATCAGCACAAATTTTTCTAAGGTCTTCCCTACTATTCTCTCTTATACCTCTAAGCCTAATAGCAAATTCCATAGATCTGAATTGCATCATCGTAATCTCATTATCCATCTTTTGAATTTTTCCATCGACCTGTGTCAGTGGCGTAGCGTGGGTTGTCAGCACCCGGGGCAAGGCAAGTAATTTGTGCCCCCTAACCCCTGGATTTTAGCACTCGAGTCTCTTCCACTCCATCGCCCGCCGCAGGGCCCCCGCCCGCCGCCGCCCCCTCCTCGGCAGCGGCTGTGGCACCCGGCGGCGAGGCAACCCCTTCGCTCATCCTTCTCGGTGCCTTTCTAGCCCTCCCCCGGGGGAAGCAGCGGCATCGAGGACGGGGAGGGCGCAGCATGCGGAGCGGCGGGGAAGCGAGAAACGGGAAGGGGGGAGAGGAGGGGTGCAGGAAGATCCGACGTCAGCAGGGTAGGGGAGGCAGCCGCAGCCGGCAGGTACCCGAAAGAGCTGGCCTCCCTTCGATCCGGAGAGCAGGACGCCTCTCCCGCCCTGTCAGCTACATCTCCGCGCATTCACAAGACCGCTGCTGAATCAGCTGGAACACGCGAGCTCTCCCCACCTTCTGCCCGCCGAGCTCTCTTTCTTTTCCCTGCGATTTCCCGCCCCCTCCCGGTTTCCTGGATTCTGGATCCCCCCTCCCCCGCCCGAGAAATAATACTAATAAAAATATGAAAAATCCCCTAAGATCCTTTCCCCAAGGAAGAAGACGGGGCGACGGGGAGAAAACGCCTCCTCTTGCAGCCGCTCTTGCTTCGGGCGACGCTTCTCCGGTCCCCGCGGCGATGGCCACATTCCCCGGCTGCCGCTGTTCCTGCCTTACTCAATCCCCTTTCCCGAAGCGACGGGGAGCTGCGAGTGCAAGCGCGCCCCCCCAGATGTTGCGCCCGGTGCGGCCCGCACCCCCTGCACCCCCCACGCTACGCCACTGAACTGTGTAAATTTTAAATCAGATTCCTTCAATTTAATCTCCATGTCTGAAGCGAGTTTGTCCACTTTTTTATCCACCTTCAAAATTACATCAGAGAGACTTTTCACCACTGTTTGAATATCTTTATTAACTAATTCATACTTTTCTTGAATAATTCCTTTAATTTCTTGCTCAGATCTCTTGATCTCTCTGGCTATGAAGTCCTTTAAATCCTGGAAGCCTTCTGCCTTTGTCTGAGCTTGCTGGAGTGTGTCACCATGCTTTGTTGACATCTTGCCCCGTGAAACTTTAAATACTCCCCGTACAGAATCTGCCAACTTTTCTCATAAGATTCTCCAGGTCAAATTTTTTTTCCTTTGAATCTCCAGCAGACTTTGTTACTTTATGGTGTATTAGAATACACAAACTGAATTGCTTCCGTTTTCAACTACCTTAACCGCTGAAAGCAAGCGCCATTTTTTTTCTTTTCTTTTCTCACTTCAAAGTCATTCTAACTACTTCAATCAGTCCACAGGGATTAAATACTTGCGGTTTGGTGTTTAAAGTGTTGGCCGCAATGTCTGGTTCTGCTAAAAGCAGACTTTCCCAGTCGTCCGGAGCTGCAGCAGCTTGTATAGGGAGTCACGCCCTGTTAACTTCCCAGAGGCATAAATACCTTCTGGGGTCACACAGGGGACTCTACCAAAAGCTACCCGCTCAGCTCACAAGTACTTCAAAGACTTGGAGTTTTGCGAGACGTTTCTCATGTCCGAAACGCCTCTTTACAGGCGGCTGGGTTGGCGGTCTTCAAAGAGACCGTTTATTGATCAGCTCATAAAACTAATTGTTTCCACAACTTCCTGTAAGGGCCCCATTTAAGGGAGGAGACATGCTGTTTCCCTCTCTGCCTGTCGGCTCATCACCAGAGACCATCTAGACAGAGAACCATTTTTTAGTTACGTTATGTAATATATATTTTTTTAGATATGTGTTAGTTTTTATGAGCTGATCAATAAATTTAAATTTGAGAGACCAAGATAGATATATTTCGAGCTTATTAGCTCTCATCAGTTGGCCACACCCCACTGGGATTCGAACCGGGGCTGTAATGAATCCAAGGCAGAAGCCTAGCACTCCACTCCAGGATATACAAATATATATGTAATTGTTTCACAACAACCTGTTATTAGGCCCCAATTAAGGGAGGAGACATACTGTTTCCTTTCCTGCCTTTCGGCTCATCACCAGAGACCATCTAGACAGCAAGCCAAGAATTACGTTGTGTAATTTTTTAGATATGTATTAGTTTTATGAGCTGATCAATAAATTAAATTAGAGAGAGACCAGGATAGATCTATTTCGAGCTTATTAGCTTTCATCAGCTGGCCATACCCCTTACTGAGATTCGAACCGGGGCTGTGTTGCATGCCAGGAGGAAGCACACTGCTTTTCCTTTTCTGCCTTTCGGTTCATCACCAGAGACCATCTAGACAGAAAGCCAAGAATTCCATTGTGTAATTTTTTTATATGTGTGTTACGTTTTTCAGCTGATCAATAAATAAGTCAGGGAGACTAGGATAGATCTATTTTGAGCTTATTAGCTCTCATCAGCTAGCCATACCCTTACTGGGATTGATCAGCTCAAAAACGTAACACACATATAAAAAAAATTGATCAGCTCAAAAACGTAACACACACATAAAAAAAATTACACAACGGAATTCTTGGCTTTCTGTCTAGATGGTCTCTGGTGATGAGCCGAAAGGCAGAAAAGGAAAAGCAGTGTGCTTCCTCCCTTAATTGGGGCCCTAACAGGGTGTTGTGGAAACAATTATATATAACTATCCTCCTGTCTCAGCTGACAAGAACAGAACCTAGCTGGCTTAATGGCAAGGCTCTCGCCTGGCATGTAATACAGCCCTGGTTCGAATCCCAGTAAGGGTATGGCTAGCTGATGAGAGCTAATAAGCTCAAAATAGATCTATCCTAGTCTCCCTGACGTATTTATTGATCAGCTCAAAAACGTAACACACACACACACACATATATAATTGTTCCACAACACCCTGTTAGGGCCCCAATTAAGGGAGGAGACATACTGTTTCCTTTTCTGCCTTTCGGCTCATCACCAGAGACCATCTAGACAGAAAGCCAAGAATTCCGTTGTGTGATTTTTTTAATGTGTGTTAGTTTTTATGAGCTGATCAGCTCATAAAAACTAACACACACACACACACACACACACACACACACACACACACACTATAAAATACTTTAGAGTCCTTTACAGAAATTCCGTTTATCATATGTTCAATTTTAACCAATTACAATGGTTGCAGTTTGTTGCTGAATTGTCTTACCCCTACTACTTTTATAGAATTGCATTTACTTTCCTGGATGATTATCAGGGCAATATTTTTGTTAAACTCTGGGGAATTTCAGATTGTATCTTCCTCCACAACTCCTTAAATATATATTAATATTAATATATATTGTCTTCAGAAATCATGGCTCTGTTACTGGAGGTTTTTAAGAAGAGACTAGACAGTCACTTATCTGAAATTGTTTAGGTTCTCCTGCTTGAGCAGGGGGCTGGACTAGAAGGCCTCCAAGGTCCCTTCCAGCTCTATTCTATTCTAACAGCCTATCACTGTATTCTCCTGAAGTGTCCTTCAATTAAACACAATTAAACAATACAAACAAACATTTGTATATTGATAATTTTATAGATTAACATTTATTTTGATAAAGAATGTTACATCTGGCATAAAACACTATGATGGAATTACTGATTGGCATCCTTAGTAACTTAATTAGAGAAGTTAAAAACTGTCAGTAGAAGGCTGATTAAACAGGACAAGGGATGCAATTTTAGAAGCTATAATTACAGCTCCAGAAATTAATTGTAGATCTGTAGAACTCAGGCAGCTGAACTGTAGGTGTTCATACTGTACATGTAACTATCAAATTATTCGAACTGCTTTTTCATTCTGAAAACTAGAGTGCTCAATATATTCTCATACAAGAATATTCATAGCTTAGTATTGGAAAGTGAAAGTATGTTTATGTCAATTCCTATTAAGTGAATAGGAAAAAGCAGTATAAAGAATCATTTTAATTTGTCTGCTCCTATTCATCTTTGAATTTCTTTATGCAGAAATGATGTGCCATTTGCCTTCTTCCAGGATATTTTTGTGATATCCAAATTTGTTTGGTCTAGGATTTCCAGGTGGTCTGCCATCCACCTATTTGATTCATGCAAAATGATCAGATAAATATTCAAAGATGACCTGATTGCTTCAATCTGTGAAGAATCCACCGATTCATCTCAACAAAGTAATTTCAGTGCCTTTGGGCTGCTTCAGGCCAGTAATGTGGAATGGGATTTTGCAAAGTTGGCTGAAGTCCTTTCAGCTGGCTGCTTTTAGGATCGCCCACAGAGTATGTCAGAATCATTCAGTCTAGAAGGCACTTTGACGAGCATTGTGGCATTTGTTGCTGCTTGATATGTACCACATTTTAGACTAAAACTGTCAACACACTATCTGCCCCATCCTAACTGCTTGGGAACAGCATTTCTTCCACAGCACTGGTGAAAGGATTTGGGGGAGGGCATCTGGTCTGGATGAAGCTTCAGGTTGAGTGAGTTTAGTATACAGTGCAGGGTTTTGTAGAATGTTCAACAAAGTTGTAGAGCCTGGAAGACACTGGACAATTTAGCATATATCGCAGGCAGTCCTATAATGTGTATCTAGTCCAAGGGAGTCAACTCAAGGCCTTCATCTCTCATCCAGCCCATGGGGTGCTTAAATCTGACCTGTGTGGCCGGCCTGGAAATATCAAAGGACCGTCCCACAGTTTTCTGCTGGCCAAAGCAGGGGGGGGGGGGCATTTTGAGCCTCCATGGCTTCCTGCAGCATTTTGCTGGCCAAAAAGGCCAGAGGTCCATGAGTGCTGCCCATTTTCAGCTGGTAGAGTACTGCTGGAATCTGGGCAAGCTGAAAACGTGCCTCACAGGGCCCACATGTGCCCCATTTTGACCAGCAAAGTGCTGCAGGAGGTTTCCATCCCATCTGTCTGCTGCTGTGGCCTAGAGGTGGAGCTTTTGCCTCCCAATCAGGAGGTTGTGAGTAAAATCCTAGGTAGAGGCAGATGTAGGGTCTCCTGCTTGGGCAGGGGGTTGGACTAGATGACCTGCAAGGTCCCTTTCAACTCTGTTAATCTGTTCTGTTCCCCCTCCAGCTTCCCCCACCCCCAGGCCCATGGAGGAGAACTACAAGGCTGATCCGGCCCTCAAAGAAATCCACTATGATACCCCAATCTAGTCCCTCTGCCTGGAAATGCTTCTTCAGCCAAAAACAGGAAGAAGGCTCTTCTCAGCTTTTACCTACTGCATGTGTTTTGTTGGAAAAGGCTGAGAGGTGTTCCACTGAGATAGAATAAAGTACATGTATAGGTTGTTTCACTTTACTTTTCATTCTTAAAGGGAAGGGGATCACCTTGCATCCTGAAGCAATTTCAAAAGAATGCTTCCTATTAAGCTTTGTAAAATCCCCTGTGAATAGTCACACAGCACTACTACACAACTGACATGGTTGGCTTTTCAAGATCAGCTCAGTACTATCACCTACTGAAATTATTTTGCTATAGTTAAGTTTAGCATCTGCTATGGAGGCATACATTTTATTCTGAATGTGCTCATATGTTACTAACAATAATAGTGGACATACGTGACTCTGAAAAACATAATGGCATGCTCCAAAAAAGTAGCATGTGTTTGGTGACAGGTCAAATAATAAGACTCAAGAGCAGTGGTATCTACATGCAAGCTCTGCTCCTTTTGGAATGTTGTGCACAGTTGCAATCCACATAGAACATTAATAAGGTTTAATTATGCCACCAAATTGCTTTTGCCTCCCATTTTGGACACCCACTGTAACCTATACATTTTATTGCCAACTATGAATTGTGATGAATTTAATAAAATAAGAATTGTGTGTCTTCTCATTGAGCAGAATTAATGATGAGCATTTTTTAAATTAAATTTGCCATCCAACTCATTTCTAATAACATTAGATGTTATTAAGGCATGGTTTGGTAGAATACAATACATTCGTTTCTTTGGATTTGGAGCTAAAATAATAAAGAACCAAATAAGAGAAAAACCATCAAATATTGAAATCTATTTTTTTTAAATCACCTTTTTAAAACTTAACTCTTTTTCTATCCAATTATCCTACTTTCCAATAAATTGATTATCGTCTGATGTAGTTCTTTTAGCAGGACTATGAACAATTCATATGTAGATTCTCATATGGTGTGTCCCCATCTTCACTAATTAATCTATGAAAAAAGTCCCCTTTCTGTCTGTCCTTAGAGGTGGATCTCTCGTCTCAAAATCAGGAGGTTGTGAGTTCAATTCTAGGTAGGCAGATGTAAGATCTCCTGCTTGGGCAAGGTGTTGGACTAGATGACCTGCAAGGTCCCTTCCAACTCTTGTTAATCTGTAATCTGTTTACTGTCCTAATTTACTTCTGACTGAACTGCTTGGACTCCATCATTGTGTGTCCTCCTGGGAAGTCATGTATATAAATGTGACTTTTAAGAAGGAGCAAGATTTTATTTATTTATTTTATCGTACTTTTATACCGCCCTCTCTCCCAAGTGGGACTCAGGGCGGTGCACAGGAATAAGAAAATAAAATATAAATATACAGACAATCAAATAAATTTAAAATTGGATTAAATAAATTTGGCCCGTGCTAAAACTTAATTTAAAACCCAGCTAAAATTCAATAATATAAACAGCTATGTCAGGCCGGCCGCATGGAAGAGGTATGTTTTTAGTGTTCGATGGAAGAGGCGAAGGTCTGTGATTGTGCGGAGGTCGGGGGGCAAGTCGTTTCAGAGGGCTGGACCTGCCAAAGAGAAGGCTCTTCCCCTGGGAGTCGCCAGCCGGCATTGTCCGGCAGACGGCACCCTAAGGAGGCCCACCCTGTGGGAGCAGACAGGTCGAGTGGAGGTATGTGGCAGGAGGCGGTCCTGCAAGTAGCCAGGTCCTATGCCATGGAGTGCTTTAAAGATGGTCACTAGGACCTTGAAATGCACCCAGAAGGCCACAGGCAGCCAGTGCAGCTCGCGCAGGAGAGGTGTTATATGGGAGTGTCTAGAGACTCCCAAAATCCCCCACGCGGCCGCATTCTGAACTAACTGAAGTCTCTGGATGCACCTCAAGGGGAGCCCCATGTAGAGAGCATTGCAGTAGTCCAGGCGGGAGGTGACGAGAGCTTGAGTGACTGTGTGTAAGGCGCCATGATCCAGAAAGGGGCGCAACTGGTGTATCAGGTATACCTGATAGAAGGCCCCCCTGGCTATGGCCGTCACATGGTCATCCAAGGACAGCCGAGAGTCCAGGAGGACACCCAAGTTGCGTGCCCTTTCTGCAGGAGCCAATGTTTCGCCCCCGATAGCCAGAGATGGAACCAACTGGCTATGTTGTGGCGCCGGAAACCACAACCACCCAGTCTTGGACGGGTGGAGTCGGAGCCCCTTCCTCCCCATCCAGGCTCGCACGGCTTCCAAACACCGGGACATCACTTTGGCGGCATCATTGGGGTGGTTAGGGCTAGAGATGTACAGCTGGGTGTCATCAGCGTACAGATGGAACTCTACCCCATAACCACGGATGATCTCACCCAGCGGCTTCATATAAATGTTGAACAGGAGGGGCGAGAGGACCGACCCCTGCGGTACCCCACATGTAAGGGGCCTTGAGGTCGACCTCTGCCCTCCTGCCAACACAAATTGAGACTGGTCGAAGAGGAAGGAGGAGAACCACCGCAATACGGTGCCTCCCAACCCCAACCCCCCCAGCTGGTGCAATAGGATACCATGGTCGATGGTATCAAAAGCCGCTGAGAGATCTAACAGGACCAGGATAGAGGAACAACTTCTATCCCGGGCCCTCCAGAGATCATCTACCACCGCAACCAATGCCGTCTCAGTGCTGTACCCAGGTCGGAAACTGGACTGGCGCAAGTCTAGATAGCCAGTTTCCTCCAGGTGCTGGGGCAACTCTCCTGCCACCACACTCTCAACAACCTTCTCTATAAAGCGAAAGTTGGAGACTGGACGGTAATTAAATAACACAGCTGGGTCCAGGGAGGGCTTCTTGAGGAGGGGCCCCACTACCGCCTCTTTCAAGACGGTCAGCAGGAGCCCCTCACTCAAAGAAGCATTAACAATCCCCTGGAGCCAGCCTCGTGTGACCTCCCAGGAGGCCAGTACAAGCCAGGAGGGACACGGGTCCAATAAACATGTGGTGGCATTCAGCCACCCCAGTATCCTGTCCATGCCATCAGGAGTCACTGGGTCAAACTCAGCCCAAACAATAGTCTCAAGGCCTGTCTCCGTCATCCCGCCCAGACCAACCCAATTGGAGGCTAACTCGCCCCGGATCTGACTGATTTTATCCTGCAGATAGGATCCAAATTCCTCTGCCCGACCCTGCAAAGGAGCTTCCCATGGCCTCTGATGAAGGAGGGAGCGGGTCACCCTAAACAGGCCGGCAGGGTGGTTATCTGCAGATGCGATGAGAGCGGCGAGATAATCCCGCTTCGCCACTCTTATCGCCACAAGGTAGGTCCGCAAATGCGACCTTGCCCGTGTTCGGTCAGGTTCGGCGCGGGTGGACCTCCAAGTGCTCTCTAGGCGCCTCTTCTGGCATTTCATTTCCCTCAGCTCCTCGGAGAACCAAGGAGCCAAGGTAGATCAACGCAGAGTGAGAGGCCGCAAAGGCACGACCTGGTCCAGGGCCCCCGCAGCCGCACTATTCCAGGCGGCCACTAGGTCCTCAGTCGAGTCGTGGGTCCGGGATTCAGGCATTGGCCCAAGCTCCGTCTGGAACCTTACAGGGTCCATCAGGCGCCTGGGGCGGAACCATCTTAACTCTTCTGGTTCTGCCTCCCCGCGGTGGGGTGCAGTGGTTGGAAAGTCGAGCCGGAGGAGAGAGTGATCTGACCATGACAGGGGTTCGACGACTAATTCCCCTAATCCCAGAGTACTCAACCACTGGCCGGAGGCAAAAACAAGATCTAGTGTGTGTCCCCCGGTGTGCATGGGGCCATGAATTACTTGGGTCAGGTCCATGGCCGTCATGGAGGCCATGAACTCCCAAACTACCTCAGGTGACCCGCCTACCGATGGCAGGTTGAAATCCCCCATGACTAAAAGCCTGGGGGTCTCAACCGTCACCTCGGCGATCACTTTGAGGAGCTCAGGTAGGGCTGCTGACACGTAGCGGGGAGCCAGGTATACTATCAGCAGGCCCAACTGCCTCCCATGACCCCACTTCACATAGAGGGACTCACAACTGGCTGTCTGCAGCACAGTGGTCTCCCTAGGCTCAAGACTTTCCTTAATAACAACCGCCACCCCCCCACCCCGCCCGTGGCTTATGGAATGCCCGGTAACCTGGCGGGCACATTTCTACGAGGGGTACTCCTCCCTCGTGGCCCAGCCAGGTTTCCGTGATACCCACCAGGTCTGGCTCCCCCTCCGACACCAAATCATGTATGAGGGGGGCTTTGTTGACCACGGACCTGGCGTTACATAGCATCAGCCTAGGTCCCTGGCTCTGAAATCCCTGACCACCTGGGGTGCAGGAAGAGCTCTGGAGATTGGAGCACGCAACCGCTTGCAAACAGCGGGTGCGCACTCCCAACACTTGATATGGTCTCCAGCTCCCGCCATGCCTACCCTTTCCCCAGACCGTCTTGATGGTAAAGCCCTCTGTTAAATCGACCTTTGCCCCTCTCCCAGTATCGGAGCCTTCAGCCTTCCCGTCGAGACCGCGGGCTGACCTGAAGATGTTATTTGGTGGGTTAGTTCCCTTACCCACATCCTTTTTCCCAAATAACCCTCCCCCCTCCCTGGGACCCCTTAAAAGCCGAATTAAAAAAAAACCTTAAAAACCCCTTAGTCTCTGTTTCCGGCAACTCTCGAGATTAATAAATCCATCATTAAGGTGGGCCCTTGTTAGCGTAGAGGGCCAAACCTGCGAGAGCGGGAATTCTCGCAGGGCGTGAAGATCAGCTGCAGAGATAAAATGTAACTTATAACTTAGAAGAAATTTCTTAAGCATAATCTCCCTAAAAGGTAATATAGTAAATTACATAATAGCGGTGAGGGGAGATAGCTATTCTACAGGTCCTTTACAGAGACAAGGCCTTAGAGATAGACAATTTTTGAAAAATCAGGCTATTTGCCACTTTAGGGTGAATTAAATTGCCTTAATATGACAAGAAGATTGTTGCCAAGGATGAGCAATGCACAATACAGTACAATACAATACAACACAATACAGAATAACTATGTGGGCTGCTTGTGGATCTCAGATTTCCTGTTTTTAGTCCCAGAAACCAGGCCCCCAATTGCATCATCAAAATTTAGAAACAAATCTCTACACTGTATAATGATTTTCAGTAGGAAAGGAAATATATTAATCCATGTATAGATTTAATAAATTTTAAAATATCTAAGAAGTTGGAGGAATCAGTCTACGAATACTATTACTGTTCTGTCATTGGAGCTGAACTGTTTTAGGACCTTTGACAGGGAGTGACAAAGCAGAGGAGGAACAAGGGAATTTGCAGTAACTAGCACTGCAAATTTTAGGTAATAGTTCAATCCAGTCTTTGGACAATTTTTTTTACCAAAAATGTAAAGTTGCCTGCACAACTAAAACCTCTCCACTTTTTACATGCACCATGAATATGAAATTTACTTAAAATGAGACAGTGTCAACATAATCAAGATTCCAGCTGGTGAAATCTGTTTGGGAATGAAAGAAGTACTAGACTATATTTCAAAATTAGTCTGGAGTATGTAATTGCAGAGTCTAAGATGAAAAAGCATGGTAAGGTTTTGTAGTTCTTTCCAATTTAAAATACATACCCCTAAATTAGAATATATAGAATATATGGCTATATAATATAAGATTGAGATTGTGTTGGCAACGTTTCGGCAAGGTCTCACTCGCTATCTTCAGGCTGGCGTTTTCGGCTTCGGAGCTGCCGTCTTTCTACAAATCTTGGTGGGGGGGTGGAGTGCTGGCTTTGTTGCTGTGAGTGGGTTGATTGGCTGTGTAGTTGTATCATGATTGGTAGATTAGTGCTGATTGGATATAGAAAGATGGCAGCTCCGAAGCCGAAAACGCCAGCCTGAAAATGGCAAGTGAGACCTCGCCGAAACGTTGCCAACACAATCTCAATCTTACATGGAAAAATACCCGAATACTTATTTATATATATAAAAGGAAGCTGGATTGGAAGATGAGTAAGATTTTAAACCAGGGGAAGAAATATCATTAACCTTTGTAACAACAATTACAAATCATAAACCTAAAGGAATACTAATAAGTAAAAGATAGTTAATATAATATCTAACAATATCTAATCAAATATCACTGTGAATTCTAGGTTAAATATTCCAACAGTCGACCCAAATTCTTCCCTAATAACAATTGCTATTGGACAAAATTTAGCAGTCTTGCTAATCATTTCAGTTCTGTCAAGAGAAAGTATATTTATTCAATTCAAGCTCTGTTCTATTAATACCCAGCTAGGTAACTGTTTGGAGACTAGGTAGATACATAGTCCACCCCAACGATGCCGTAGCGGTGATGTGCCAGTGCCTGGAAGCCGTGCGGATCTGGATGGGAAGTAACGGACTTAGGCTCAACCCGACCAAGACCGAGTGGCTGTGGTTTCCGGCTGCCCGATTCAACCAGCTTTCTCCAACGCTGGCCATAGGGGGCGAACATCTTGCCCCTGTGGATGGGGCGCACAATTTGGGTGTCCTCCTGGATACCCGGCTGTCTATGGAAGAGCAAGTGACAGCCGTGGCCAGGAGGGCGTTTTACCAGGTTCGCCTGGTTCGCCAATTGCGCCCCCTATTGGATCGGGACGCCCTTCGCACAGTCACTCATGCCCTCGTGACATCCCGACTGGACTATTGTAACTCTCTCTACATGGGGCTCCCCTTGAGGTGCACCCGGAGGCTTCAGTTAGTTCAGAATGCGGCCGCGTGAGCAATTATGGGCACCTCTAGGTTTGCCCACGTAACACCGCTCCTGCGCGAGCTGCACTGGCTACCTGTTGTCTTCCGGGTGCGCTTCAAGGTGTTAGTTATCATCTTCAAAGCGCTCCATGGCTCGGGACCTAGCTATCTGCGAGATCGGATCCTGCCCCACACATCCTCACGACCGATTCGCTCCCACAGAGAGGGGCTTCTCCGGGTGCCGTCCACTAGACTTTGTCAGCGGGCGACGCCCAGGGGAAGGGCGCTCTCTGTGGCGGGCCCGGCCCTCTGGAACGACCTTCCCCCTGATATTAGAACGACCACCGACCTCCGCTCCTTCCGTGTAAAATTGAAGACCCATCTCTTTCGACTGGCCGGCCTTGAATAGTTCTCTCTGTCTTTTAACTACAAATATTTTAATGGGTTTTTAATTTTATATTTTTAGCACGGGTAATTCTATTTAATTCTATTTTAAGTAATGTTTGTATCATTGTATATTGTTTTTAATTATGCCTGTGCACCGCCCCGGGTCCCTGTGGGGAGAGGGTGCGGTTAATAAATCTCAATTTATTATTTATTATTATTATTATTATAGATAAAATGCTGCTATGGTCACTTATCAAAAAACAAGGTGAGCAGATGAATGGCACCCATAATTTACAATAAAAGTCACAATGAGCAAGAGACTTTAATACTGTACTTTAATACTGTACTGACAATTACATCTTACCAAAAATAGCAAATAAACAAGAAGCACTCTGGGATAAATTAAACTCATTTTTTAATTCTGTAAATGCAGGATTCAGAAGGCAGGAATGTATGAACTTCAGACTTGCAGAAATGTTTGTATAAAATCTTTGTTTTTTCAGGGTTTGTCATCAACCAGACATTAGCAGAGGTCAGTGATTTCTATTAGGCTGCAGAAGGGTGGAGACATAAAACAGTAATAATTCTTTAAATTTCTCTTCTAAAAGTTAAATTTTAATCCAATTCTTTTTTTTTAATTAAGAATTTTTTTAATTATTTTGCATAAACACAGATAATACAAACTTCACAAAAAACGACATCAAAAAGCCATCTTCCATTACAGGTTACAAATTTTTAAGAATGTATCAATTAATCACAAGTTTCTATAAGTTTCTTCAGTAGTTATCCCTTATTTTTCATATCAATTGTTACAATTCTTGTATCTCAACCCTGATCTTACTAATTATTTTAACATCCTTTTATATATAAAGTATGACTATGTAATGGCATTCTATTTTAAAAACGAACAAAAGGGGGAAAAAGATAGATTTAAAAAGGAAAAGTCCACTCTAAATTGTGTCCTTTAAAAGACATGCTAACCGGGTATTCATAAATTCTGTGCATCTCTGAAGTAGTTATTATTCATGAGTAATCTCATTTTATAAATTTTAAATCTGAAAATTTATCATGTACCTTAATATCAATATCCCACAGTTCTCATCAAATATTTCAACATCAATCTATTTCTTCTTTAAGAGTGTCTTTAGAACCTATCAACATCCCTTATTTACTCCCAACATACCAATATAAATTCAATAATAATATGAAACAATCTTGAGTTTTATAAGTAGTTACTAACTAATTAATAATTTTTCACCAACATTCTATAACCATCTAATTAATTGGTTAATTATTAATTATTTAAGTTTTACCTGTACACCGCCCCTAGTCCCTTCGGGGAGAGGGGGCGGTCTAGAAATCAAATCAAATAAATAAATAAATAAATCATCTGAATATAACAATTTCCATTATCAACCAGTATTAACTATCGTTTTTCCATTACTCTTAATGTGACTCATAATTCTATTCTTTTTTTTTTTCTAAAGCAATTTTATTGGTTTTACAATTTTATAGGGATACGGGTATATAGGATAGAATATAAATATTTTAGAGCTTTCATGTCGGAGATGGTGGTCGTTTCCGAGATTTCATGTAAAAACAATTTCAATAAAGAGTGGAAAGAGATACATACATATTATATCATAAGTTCATGCATTCAATCGTTTGTTTTTGTTAACATCCATTATGGAATTACAATATGTAAAAGGAAAAAAAACATTTTAGTGATCTGAGTCTCTTTGCTATAGTTCTTCTTCTTCCTTCCTGCCAGTGGGCGGAGCAACGGCCCCTCCCGCTCCCATGTCTTCATCCTCCAGGATTGAGGAGTGTTTTTTTAAGAAAAGCTTTGCCCCTCCTATTGTTTTAAATCTTATTCTACCCCCTTCTCGGAACACCAATATTCCTTCGGGCATTAACCATTTGAAGCACACCCCTTTTTTGTACAATTTTTTAGAAAGAAGAAATACTTCTCGAATTTTTTTAGGGATTTCTTCAAAGTGGCAATTTCTTTTTGCTGATATATCAAATGCCTTTCTCGCTGTGCTCCCAGAATCTCATCCCTTGCTGACCTTCTTGCAAATTTAATATCTATCTCTCTGGGTATATCATTTATTCTGGCATATGCTTTACTTTTTTTGGTACATTCTGCTAAAATTGTATTCATTAAATCTTTTAAATTTTCTGAATCTGATTCAGAAGCATTATGACACCTTAAAAAGCAAGACATTTTTTCAAAATCAATTCTAGACATATGACCAGCCCTATCTGTAAATTCTTTTTGAGATTCCCTTATCTCTTCCCTCGTCTCAACCGTCCCACCCTCCAATCCATCAATTTTTTGTTTGTTATCTGTTATTGCTCTTTGTGCCTCCAACAGTTCCAGTCTTGAGCTTGTCATGTCTTTCCGAATCTGCTTTATTTCCTGCATTATGCTTTGAAGCATTCCATCTATTGATACTTGCTGGATGTTCTCTCCTGCTGTCTCTTTTTGCAACATTGCAGTGATTTTTATTTGTTGAGGGAAAGGGCTAGCTTTTATAGAAGTAGTAGCGGAAGAAATTTTTCCAGTCGGAGGCTTTCTTGTTGGCATGGTTAAAGTTTTTAGTTCTTATTGTTAAAGATGGCGTCTGGTGGGTAAACAGTCCGCAAGGTCCAAGAAAAGGCAAAGTCTGTATCAAAGTTCAAAATGGATGTTGTATAAACTCCAGAGAAACAATTGTAAACTCCAATCCACCAAAAAAAAAAGAAGGTCACACAATGGGAGAAACGCTGAGAGTCACTTGAGTTGGCTGTACATATAAATTTTTTAGTCTTGTAAAATTGAAGGAATGTTCAAATCTCAAAGAAGGTTTTTCGCTGGGAGCAAAGAAGCGCCATCTTTCTGCCACTTTGGCGGTCGTGAAGAGTTAATAAAAGTTCCATTTCCCCTCTAACGAGGCTCGGATACAAAGTCTGAAAGAGCAATTCCATATATGATAGTACTTTCATTTTTAGCTGATAGAAAATCGGATGTTAGCTTTCTCTCTCTCCCCGAGCCCGGGGAGCATTTTAAAACGCCACTTTTTTTTCAAGGGAGGGTTTCTGCAAACTCCCGCCTCTATTTTTCTTTCTAAGAATTTGAATACATCAAGCCAAAAAACTTACAGTCCACACAGTCAATACTGAGCCTCGGTATGGTCCTCCAGCTCCAGCATTTCAGCCCATCTTTAAACGTCCATGGTTCCAGTGTTCCTTCTGCGAGAGGACTTCACCCCCCGCATCTGTCTTCCAGCTCTTGGGGCAAAGCGGGAACAGCCCCCACCGACTGCCATATTGGTTGGGGCCTCCCACAGCCGCCCTTACAGTGGGGGCTCCCTGCAAGATCCCCCTTGCCCCCGAAGGCGCCCAACAGAAGAAACCAAGCGGCGGACATGTCGAGAACACGTCCGTCGCATCCGGAAGCCAGAAACAATCTCCCATAATTCTATTCTTGTGATTCTTCCGTAATATCTAATACCATCTTAAATTTATTTATATCCAATCTTATATTCATAACTTTTCATCTCTAGATAAGTAAATATATATCATTAACTAAAACATTTATAATAGGTTAATCTTGTTGTAAGTGTCTATAATTGTTATTAACTGTTAATTAACTAATATTCCTTCGATGATATTTTAAACACAATCTAACTAGTTATTAATCATCAAAGGATAGTAATTTTCCTTATCAACCAGTGACTTTCCAGTAATAGATTAAACTTGCCTCTTCTGCTCTTTGTGGTCTCCATCTCTTTTTATTTCCTTTTCCGGGTCTTTCATCGGCTTCTTTTTGCACTTTATTATTCAATAAAACTGTCAAATCATAACACTGACCAGCTCCTATCCTTACATATTGTTTGTTTTTAAATGGGAGAGATTTCTCCTTTTTCTTCCTTTCCCTTTTCTTCTCCTTGGGGGTCAAGCTGGGGTCCAAATCCCTCATATTCTTTTTGGGTTTTTCCCTTCTCTATAGATTCTCCAGCATTTAATCGATTAACATCATCATCACTTTCTTCATTTGAAATAAGTTCATTATCTTGATCTTTTTCCTCTTTTTCTTTAGTTTCTTTAATTTCTGAATTCTTCAATTGGTCTTCGCTTGATAGAGTAAATAAAATTTTATCCAATGTGTCATTTATTCTTTTATTGATTTGGTTTAATACATTCAAGATTTCAGCCAAACGTTTTTGATTTTCTATGGTATCCTCTTCTATGTATGTGGTCATATTGGCAAATCCAAAAGATAGTGAAAGTTAGTGAAAGTTAGGTCTAAGTGCCTCCCTGTTCTTTGGCTTATTCTTTCTTCAGTGCATCAGAAAACATAACTGCTCATAAGTATCCACCAACAACATCCAGAGGCAATACAATGAAACAGAGTAGCCTAACAATGTTTCAATTTTCTTTGTTATCAAGAGGAGGAACAGAAACGAAAAAAAATAAAAATAAAAGTATAGTCTTTGTTTAAATTCAGGAATGCGGAATAAAATTTCAAAAATAATTATTAAAATTGTAAAAGTAATCCAAGATTCAAAATTTTAGTTAGAATAAATTAAAAGAAAGAGAAGATAAAAAGACCAGAAATAATCCAATCATTTTCAGCGCAAACGGAAATGGCTTTGTTCTTGCGCTTCAATCCGCCATTTCAAAAAATTCTGTAAAAAGCAGAAATCTCTCAATTCAATTAAATCTGCCACTTATTTCAAAATTCAAGGCTTTAATAAAAAGAAGAAAGAGTTTCTTTAGCAAAATGTTTCAAGAAAAAAGATAGAATACCTTCCCGGTGTTACACTTTCACTTCAAACAGTTCCTTCCGTTCCGAAGCTTTCCCGACACCTTATCCGCCCATGGGGGGGGCTGCCTATTTGTTGCCCTTCAGAAGCTTTTCCCTCATGTCAAACAGGGGTTTTGCGATACCCCTGTGACCAGCGAGGCTTGCTTCCTAATTGCCGTCCCTCCAGGACGGTTTAGGTTCCTATAGAACCAAGGGGGCGACAAAAGTTCAACCGGGGTCTCTGCAGCATAGAGGCCTCTGGTTGTGTCGGTGCATCATAGCTCCACCTTCCAAATTTTAATCTAATTCTTGAACCTTTACATACGAAGCCCATGCCACAGAAAAATGTCAGGTAGATGCTTTAACCCATACCAAAATACAGTGATGTAACCAAGTCTTGTAACCATGAAAGAATTAGAGGGGTAGAAGGGATGTTAGCGGTATTCTAGTCCAAGGCAAGAGCCCCTATACCCTCCTAGACAAGTGGTTGCCCAATTATTTTGTTGAAAACATGTAGTAATGGAACATCCACAATTCTAGGAAGCAGGCTATTCCATTGGTTAATTAGTCACACTGTCAAGAAATTTGTCCTGAGTTCCAAATAGGATCACTATTTAATGACCTTCCACCTACAGTATTACTTCTTGCCCTGCCTTCAGGTCCTTTAGAGAATAAATCAACCCTCTCATCTCTGTGACTGCTGCTCAAGTACTGGAAAACAGTTATGTTCATACGATTCAGCCTCTAGACCAGGGGTCATAATCGGAGAAGTGGTGGGCGAGCACAGGTGCACGTGCACATCCCCCCTCACATGAGGAGCGGGCAAGCATGTGCGTGAGCAGTAGGCACATGCCCACCATTCACACAAATGAAGCTGTGCACATGGGCAGAACCATTCCCCCTCCCCCCTCCCCCACCACCAGTCTGCAAAGCCAAAAAAGTTGGGGAACTGCTTTAGATCCCTTATCATCTTAGTTGCTCTTTTATATATTGTCTCAACCAGAACTAGATCCAGTATTCCATGTGTGATATCACTAATATAGTATAAAACCTCTTGTGATCTTGATGCTACAGTATCTCTCCATTGATGCAGCCTAGGACTGCATTGGCCTTGTTTGGCAACTGCAACACACTGCTGACTCATACTTGTGAGTATGATTGGTCAACCAGTTGTGAACTTTACTATTTCGTATTTCCTATTTCTTTGCTTAATAAAACCGTTGCTGAGCAGCAACAATACATTGAAAGACAAATTAAAAATAGGTACAATTTTTAATCAAGTAGAGCAATGAGTTTCACAAAATAGGACAAAATAATAATAGTGTCTGTATTACTTGCTTTAATCAGGGGTTCCCAAACTTGGCAACTTGAAGACTTGTGGACTTCAACTCCCAGAATTGCCAAGTTGCCCAACAATAAGACTGTTAAAGCAACAGCAGTTCCAGTTGATGTCTATGGCTCAGTCTCATAAGTAGAGTCTCACACCTGGCTATCAGAGAGATACTGTTCCAACTACCTTCAAGTTCTTCTAAAAGACCATAGTTGCTCCTACTCCCATGACCTGGGCACACAGTGTTTTCACACTCAGAATCCAGCTGGGCATATTTTTTGAGAGGGGATCTTTTATCTTTCCCACCTTCACATCCATCCAGGTCTTGGTGATTCATGGTGATTCATGCCAGAAGCACCATCTTATCCAAGATTAAATCAGGCTCGCAAAGGGGGCCTGGTGGCCAGGGTTTACAGAGCCAGGGCCTTAGGTTGATGTTATGTAACGCCAGATCCGTGGTTAACAAAGCCCCCCTCATCAACGACCTTGTGTCAGAGGGGGACCCGGATCTGGCGGGGATTACAGAAACCTGGTTGGGTCACCCCTCGTGGAAATGTGCCCACCAGGATACCGTGCATTTCATCAACTGCGGGCCCTAGGCAGGGGTGGGGGCGTGGCGGTTATTATTAGGGAAAGTCTGGAGCTGAGAGAGACCACTGTGCCACAGACCACCGGCTGTGAGTCCCTCTACGTGAGGTGGGGCCCTGGGAGGCAGCTGGGCTTACTGCTTGTGTACCTGGCTGCCCGCTACGTATCAGCAGCCCTGCCCGAGCTCCTCGAGGTGATAGCTGAGGTGGCGGTTGAGACCCCCAGACTTGTAGTCTTGGGGGACTTCAACCTGCCATCACTCGGCGGATCAACCGAGGTAGCCCGGGAGTTCATGGCCTCCATGACGGCCATGGACCTGACCCAGGTAATTGAGGGTCCCACACACGAGGGAGGACACACGCTGGATTTGATCTTCGTCTCAGGCCAGTGGAAAAGTGATCTAGATGTAGGGGATTTAGCCATCACACCCCTGTCATGGTCAGATCACTCACTTCTCCGGCTCGACTTTCTTACCGCTACACCTCACCGCGGGGAGGCGGAACCGGATATCCCAAGATGGTTCCGCCCCAGGCGCCTGATGGACCCGGAGAGGTTCCAGATGGAGCTTGGGCCATTACCTGTGACCCTGACCCGCGCCCCGATCGAGGACCTAGTGGCTGCATGGAACACCGCGGCCACTGGAGCCTTGGATCGGGTCGCGCCCTTACGGCCTCTCTTGTGGTGAAGAGCCACCCAGGCTCCTTGGTTTACCGAGGAGCTGAGGGAGATGAAATGCCACAAGAGACGCCTAGAGAGTAGTAGGAGATCTACACGCTCTGAATCTGACCGAACACAGGTGAGAGCCCATTTACGGACTTACCTTGTGGCGATGAGAGTGGCCAAGCATCACTATTGCGCCACTCTTATCGCATCCGCAGAGAACCGCCCTGCTGCCCTGTTTGGGGTGACCCGCTCCCTCCTTCAACAGAGGCCGCAGGAAGCCCCTCTGCAGGGTCGAGCAGAGGAATTTGGTGTTTATCTGCAGGATAAAATCGCTCAGATTCGGAACGAGCTGATCTCCACCGAGAGTGGTCTAGAGGGATTGTCGGAAGCTGGTCTTGAGATACCATTGTGGGAGGAGTTTGACTCTGTTGCCTCCGAAGATATGGACAGGTTACGTGGGCGACTGAGAGCCACCACATGTTTATTGGACCCGTGTCCCTCCTGGCTTGTACTGGCATCCTTGGAGGTTACACGAGGCTGGCTCCAGGAGTTAGTCAATGCTTCTTTGAGTGAGGGGTTCTTGCCGGCCTCCCTTAAAGAGGCGATGGTGAGACCCCTCCTCAAGAAGCCTTCCCTGGACCCAGCATTGTTGGAAAACTATCGTCCAGTCTCCAACCTTCATTTTCTAGCGAAGGTTGTTGAGAGTGTGGTGGCACAACAGTTTCCCCCTCACCTGGAGAAAGTTGATTATCTGGACCTGCGCCAGTCTGGCTTCCAGCCCGGGCACAGCACTGAGACGGCATTGGTCGCGTTGGTGGATGATCTCTGGAGGGCCAGATATGGGGGTTGTTCCTCCATCCTGGTCCTGTTAGATCTCTCGGCGGCTTTTGATACAATCGACCATGGTATCCTATTGCACCGGCTGGAGGAATTGGGGGTGAGGGGCACCGTTTTACGGTGGTTCTCCTCCTACCTCTCTGGTCGATCGCAATTTGTGTTGGCAGGAGGGCAGAGGTCGACCTCAAGACCCCTCACTTGTGGGGTGCCTCAGGGGTCGGTCCTCTCACCGCTCCTGTTCAACGCATACATGAAGCCGCTGGGTGAGATCATCCGTGGTTTTCGGGTAGAGTATCACATCTACGCTGACGACACGCAGCTGTACTTTTCTACCCCAAACCACCCCAACGATGCCGTAGCGGTGATGTCCCGGTGTCTGGAAGCCGTACGGATCTGGATGGGAGGCAACAGACTCAAACTCAACCCATCCAAGACCGAGTGGCTGTGGTCTCTGGCGTCCCGGTACAACCAGTTGATCCCATCACTGGCCATAGGGGGCGAACATCTGGCCCCCGTGGATCGGGCACGCAATCTAGGTGTCCTCCTGGATACCCGGCTGTCTATGCAAGATCACATGACGGCCGTTGCCAGGGGGGCATTCCACCAGGTGCGCCTGGTGCAGCAATTGCGTCCCTTATTGGACCGGGACGCCCTTCGCACAGTCACTCACGTGCTTGTGACATCCTGGCTAGACTACTGTAATGCTTTCTACATGGGGCTCCCCTTGGGGTGCACCCGAAGACTACAGCTGGTCCAGAATGCGGCCGCGCGGGCGATCTTGGGAACATCTAGGTATTCCCATGTAACACCGCTACTGCGTGAGCTGCACTGGTTACCTGTGGTCTTTTGGGTGCACTTCAAGGTGTTGATCACCATCTTTAAAGCGCTCCATGGCACGGGACCAAGCTGCCTGCGAGACCGCATCCTACCTCATACATCCCTGCGGCCGATCCGCTCCCACAGAGAGGGACTTCTCCGGGTGCCGTCCACTAGGCAATGTCAACGGGCGACACCCAGGGGAAGGGCCTTCTCTGTGGTGGGCCCAGCCCTCTGGAATGACCTACCCCCCGACCTCAGAACAACCACGGACCTCCGCACCTTCCGCCAGAAATTAAAGACACTCCTGTTCCATCAGGCCGGTTTGGCCTAAGTTATTTACCTAGCCTACAGTCTGTACCATAAATTGTTTTAATTGGGTTTTAAATGGATTATGTTTTAACTTTTTAAATTTTAGCACAGGGATAATTTATTTAATTTGATATTAATTATTTATATTGTGATACTGTGTGTTTTAACTTCCTGTGCACCGCCCCGGGTCCCTTCGGGGAGAGGGTGCGGTTATATAAATTCGACAAATAAATAAATAAATAAAATGAGAGGTTTTTTCAGTGATGCCTCTTTTATTTTAACCATTGTTAATGAGAAGCGGAAGTAAAATGTCCACCATTTATAAGTAAATCTCTAGATTACAGCTGCACATTTTATAGGAAAAAAGGCTTCTCTTGTTTATAAAACAAGTAAGAGAAATCTTTTTTCTATAAAATGTGCAGTTAAGTGGGAGAAAAACAGCATCCAGTACCTTAGCATCAATCAGCAGTAGAGCTGAATATATTTTAAATCAGAAACCTTCCCAAATTATTTCATTCAATCAGAACATGAGGAGAATGTTCAAAAAGAAGAGGTCTCAGAGTAAGGAAAGGGACAACTAGCTGCAGCTGAACGTGAGAGGCTCAAATGTTAATAGCTAGGCAGCCCCATTATATTTTTTAATTTATTGAACCAATATCTGTGCCACATTTCTTCTAAAACAAAAAATAAAGCCAGCAGCAGATTTAAATATGTCCTTTATCCTAAATCAAATAGGATAATCCATATGCAAATAAAAATCAGTTGCAGATAGTTTATGCATATACAATAGAACCAAAGATTTTTTTCTCTTTAAGTTCTTGGTAGTCCTCCAATAAGGGATGCGATGGTTCAGCAGTGAGCATTGAGCTTGTTAGCTGGAAAGCTGACAGCCCAGATTCGAGACCCAAGAGCTGGGCAACAGGGTGAGCTCCCATTCCTGCCGCAGCTCTTGCCCACCCAGCAGTTCAATAGCATGCAAATGCAGGTAGATTAATTCCACTTCATTGGGAACTTAACAACATTCTGTACACCTTTGGTGAATAGCCGTGCTGGCCATATGACCATGGAAAATGTCTTCAGACAACCCTGGCTCCTTGAGATGAGCACTGCACCCTAGAGTCAGACATGACTGGACAGTAAAATCTTTACTTTGTAATCCTCCATTAACAGATAATGATTTTGAATTTATAGTTTTCTTACACTATGGAAATATTTTTCTGTTAAAAATATTTTTTTAACAGAAACCTCTTTCTAGATCCCCTTGCCAAAATCAGCAATGGATGACTTACATTTGAAGTAAGTCATCCATTGATTCATCAAAGACAAATAACGCCAGACATGTCTTATGCCAATTTTGTTTGTGTTGTACTACGAACCCTTTCAGCAGTTCCAAGAAGTCTCCACACTCATTTGCACTGCTCAGACCACCATGAGGACACAGATAAACCTCTAAGTGCACTCAACAACTCTCTAAAAAAATGCAAATGACCAGTTGTCTGCACAGAATATAAATCCTTCCACCATTCCCCACCATCCAGTCAGAGCTGAAGAAGCTTCTTGGATGAGAAGCAAAACATCTTCAAAGAAAAACAAGAACATCCAGTTGTCTCTTGAAAAAAAAAAGAATTTTTGGGATGCAATCTCTTACAATTTCTTAAATTTCTACTGATTCTTCTACATACTATATATACTTTGGACTGTCCCAAGTGTTCTTTCTTAAAGGCAACACAAGCAGGATGTTGCTGTTTTAATAAGAACAGGTGGGTCTCTCACAAGGCATTTTTTCTCTATGTTAGATTTGTTCAAATAACTCAAACTGGTTTAGAGGCAATCAAATGCCTTCTCTGAACTTTTCACCACAGCAGAATTTTAATTCAAGCTCAAAATTTCAATTATTCTGTTCATATTACTTAAAATGAGAAATTATTTGGAATCTTTCTACATTGATCCAAAACTTGGTTTGCAATTTTATCATCAAAACCTCTTCTCTGTAAGGTAAAGCAGAGGCAAATTGTTAGAAGTTCTAAGTGAAAAGTGAAATCAACTCCAAACTTCATCACTCTCACAGACATTAAAGATGATTGTGAATTTCAAGGCAATAAAATAATGGTCTGATTATGACCTAGATTAATATATCCTATTTTAATATTTATTATTAGACTTCTGTAACCCTCCTTACTAATGCTACTCCTCTACCTTACATAACAGTTACCCTGAAGTAAATATTGAGTCCACTGTACCCCCATGTGTGAACAGCTGTACATATCCACCCCAAACCACCCCAACGATGCCGCCGAAGTGCTGTCCCGGTGTTTGGAGGCCGTACGGATCTGGATGGGTGGTAACAAACTCAAGCTCAACCCTGCCAAGACTGAGTGGCTGTGGTTTCCGGCACCCCGGTTCAGCCAGATTACACCAACTCTGGCCATTGGGGGCGAAACACTGGCCCCCGTGGAGAGGGCGCGCAATTTGGGTGTCCTCCTGGATTCCCGGCTGTCCATGGAGGACCATGTGGCGGCCGTGGCCAGGGGGGCGTTTCATCAGGTACGCCTGATGCGCCAATTGCGCCCCTTACTGGACCGGGCTGCCCTTCGCACAGTCACTCAAGCTCTCGTGACGTCCCGACTCGACTACTGTAATGCTCTCTACATGGGGCTTCCCTTGAGGTGCACTCGAAAGCTACAGCTAGTCCAAAACGCAGCCGCACGGGTGATTATGGGAGCCACTAGATGCTCCCACATAACACCGATCCTGCGCGAGCTGCATTGGCTTCCTGTGGTTTTTCGAGTGCGCTTCAAGGTTTTGACAACTATCTTTAAAGCGCTCCATGGCTCGGGGCCTAGTTATATGCGAGACCGCCTCCTGCCCCATACATCCCTTAGACCGATACGCTCCCACAGAGAGGGCCTTCTCAGGGTGCCGTCGGCCGGACAATGCCGACTGGCGACACCCAGGGGAAGAGCCTTCTCTGTGGCGGGCCCAGCCCTTTGGAATGACCTACCCCCTGAATTACGTACCATCACCGACCTCCGCCTCTTCCGCCAATGTCTTAAGACATATTTGTTTCAACAAGCCGGCCTAGCCTAACCTCCCATGGGGGACTTTTAGGTAGTTTTAAATTGGGTTTTTAAAATTTGGTTTTAGCGCAGGATAGGTTATTTAATAGTTTTTTAAATTATATTTATTGTATTTTGTATGTTTTTAAATTTTCCTGTGCGCCGCCCTGGGTCCTTCGTGGAGAAGGGCGGGATATAAATTTAAATAAATAAATAAATAAATAAATAAACTAGTATCATGATTTATTGGAACAAGTCCATAATTGTCATGGCAGTCATGAATTCATCATCCATTACCTCTCCCCCAGCATGGAGGTTGAAACCTTCAAGCAAAAATAGCCTGGAGGAGTCAGCTGGTAATGAAGGCAAGGAACCTAAAGAGGGAGCCTGAATAGCACAGAGGACGGTATACCAGCAAAATCTGTATCTTGTCCCAAGTACCCAATTTCATGTAGAGGGCCTCATGTACCCACCTGTGGAAACTGGTCACCATCAGATTTTCATGACATAGTAATATTATCCCTCTAACTTTACTGTGGGAGACCCAGTCTACTGTAGTGCAGTGGTTAAATCACTATGCTAGAAACCAGGAGACCATGAATTCTAGTCCTCCTTTAAGCACAAAGCCAGATTGGTGACCTTGGGACTCTCTCTGCCAGGACTAGTTATTGAAAAGCACAAGCAAAAAATTATGGGCATTTCTACAGAATAAGCACTAAGATGTCATGACCATTAATTCTCATTGAATGCACATCTTATATTAATGTGGTAATAGCAGTAGCACTTAATCTTATATACCACCTCACAGTCCTTTACAGCCCTCTAAGCAGTTTACAGGGTCAGCAACAATCTGGGTCCTGATTTACCAATCTTGGAAGAATGGAAGGCTGAGTCAATCTGAGCCACTGAGAATTGAACTGCTAGCAGTGGGCAGAATTAGCTCACTAATTCTGTATAAAGATAGCAGTCAGTTCTAAAAATACTTTTAAAAACTATAGGAATTTATCCTTCCTCTGATTTGACTTTCTAACCCTTGTTAATGGCATGGTATTTCTTTGATGATAAAAAGAATAATATGTTGATCCTTTTTTGAAAAGAGTAGACCAGATGAAATTTTTATATGAAATACTTTGTCAGCTTTTTTACACCAAGAATCCTACAGGGTATGCAGTAATCTTGAGCTTGCTAGATTAAAATAATGGAAAATATTTGCAAGCCCAGCATCATTTTCATTTTCAAGATGGCGGCGCGCTTAGGCGCAGCGGCTTTGAGCTCCTGGTGTCACAGCAGAGTTAGACAAAAACTAGTCTATACCCACAGGGAGTTATTAAGTCATTATTAACTTATTATTAAAGATAAAGATCTTCTAGTCGACTCGATATTACCAGCGACTTCCAGCAGTCTCATAATATACCGAGTGACATAGTAAGACTGCCAGGCTCTCCGTGGATCATTGTTTGGCCTAGGAGGCAGCGAAGGGAGCCGGAGCGGAGGCGGGGATGCAGAGCAGGTTTGCTAGTTTGATTATGGAAGCAGCCTCACAGACCAGCATTACCAAGCATTTCCTAACCAACTCTGGATCCTTTGTCCACAAAACCGATGAACTGGAGCTATGGATGGCAGCGAATGGGCTCATTGGTGACTGCTGTGTGATGTTCATCACAGAGACCTGGCTGCATCCACTTGTACCGGATGCGTCTGTGGAGCTAACTAGCCGCACCACACACCGCTTTGACAGAGACAACAACTCTGGTGGAAGCAAGGGTGGAGGACTGTGTATTTACACCCATGATAACTGGTGTACTAGCGGTGGAGTTGCTTGTGCGCACTGTTCTGCAGACGTGGAATTCCCAACTGTCATTTGTCAGCCATTTTAACTGCCTGGAGAGATTTCTGTTATGGTTGTCACTGCTGTCTGTATTCCACCTGATGCAAATGTTAACACAACGCTCAAACCAATTTCATTGTAATTTTATTGTATTTTATTACAATGACAATAAAGATGATGATGATGATGATGATGATGATTATTATTATTTTTTTTATTATGTATTTTTGCTTCTCAAACACTGAAAATATCTTCTTCTTTTTGCACACAACAGAAAATTGTTCAAAACTGGAAAGTGGGGATGAAGGAAACATAAAGTGATTTTAAATAAACCAGAGTAATTTAATAGGAAAATATCCTTCAAGTCAAACTCAACTTCATAATGACTACCCAGACACATTACAAAACAGAATGCTTTTGCCATTGCTTTTCTCTTGGATGCGTTTTAAACTTTGCAATCTAACCTATTGTTCTTGGTTTCCCTGGTGGTCTCCCAGCCAAATGCTAATGAGATCCAGATTAGCTAAATCAGTTAGATTCTGATCCAATATCCCACAATAGTTTGAAAAGAACTAGGGGACAAGCCAGAGACTTGGTCAGAAGCATATCAAAAGGAAATAGGAGTCAAAACCAGGAATATACAAAGCCAGATGCTCAAATTGCTTTCAGCAATGAAAGACAATGCCTGAGTTGTTTATATCCTCTCCACACTTAATGGGCAGACTTGAGATACTGAGCTTTCTTGTATAGGCAGCATCTTGACACACCTGCCCATGAGGTGCTTACTTTGCCAGGGTGTAGGCTCCTCAGGCTGAGGGGCTTTGTCCTTCTACCTGGAACCTGGCTTTGAGGCCAAACTATTAAACAGTGAATGAAATATTTGGTGCCTCAAGCATTGGTACTCACCTCCTCTAGAAAAGCCACTGCATGCTTTATAGAATTGATGCTGGCTGATCTGTCGCTTAGTACATGGGCTAGATCTGCCTGTCAGCTATTACCATATGGCGTTTCATGCTTAATTCTCTTTCATAGCAAAAGAGGTAATAAAGAAATTTGTTTAGGATTGTGCAGTGGAATTAGCTATTAGTGCCCTGGCGAGTAATAAGGTGCTTCTCCCTAATTAAAAGTCTTATTGCTGTGACAAACATCAATTTTCCAGTGAGAACAACTTTAACTCAGTAGTGAATACAGCTGATATCACCTTTACTGTACTTTATTGTCATTGTACATATATACACAGTTTACACATACAACGAAATTCACATAACACCCAGAGACCAGGCCCAACATACACAATCCCCAACACAATCCCCAACACACCCCCACCCACCAAAAAATTCCCCGCCCCTAAACCACTCAAACAGGCAGTTAAGCCTCATTTCATGCGCATGCGTGAAAGAAAGATGGAGACCAACCTCTGAACACCGGAGAAGGCGAGGGAAGGCCTTTAGCCCATGAGGACGTTAGCCGGTCTATCCTTGGCTTCTGTTAGCCTGCCCCGATGAGCCGCCACCCCCGCTAACACACTGGAGCATTTTCGGCTCCTCGGGCGGCATGGGTGAGCAGGAAGCCAGAATTGAAACCAGAACTGGAGTGGCAGAGCCGTCATGCCAACCATCCCCCGCTACACATTGAAGCGATTTGTGATTCTTGGGGATGACGCGGGCAAGCCGCAACAGGAGCAGAACCGGAGCCGGAGCAATTCAGGCACCCGATCAAACGGACTACCGAGCGGTACGACGCGGCACGGAAGACTGATGCGGACAACCGACGCGGCACGGAAAATCAGCACATCATGGAATTAACTGAATTAACTGCCAATCAACATGGTGCTGCTAAGGCGAGCAACCCTAGGACAGAAACAAGGAGCTGAGGCGACCTTACAGGGGCAGAGGCGATTAGTAAGCCCTGACCCAGTGTCCATAGAAACAACACCGGCCTGAACATCGGACGATTAACACCTGGCCTGATTTACGACCTTAGCCTAAAGGTAACCCGAACATCAGCCAAGGGTGACCGGCCTGAAATTCAATCTCGGCCCACTGGCAGCAATTTTTCCACCTTCCTCATAACGATGATAGACTTATCCTAATTTAATCAATGAATCCAATGTCTCTTAGGAAATTGACCTCTCTACATCATCCTCATCGTTTGACTGCTTAACCACCTTCTACACTTTCCTGCCTGAGAACTCTAAGACCAATTACTCTCCTGCTTTTTATCGATCTATCTGAACTCTGGACTTTTGAATTATTTAAACTATGAATTTAATGTCATCATCTAAATCCTCCTGCTAGATGCCCTCCCTTCCATGATTAGATCTATAATGGAATTTTTTTTCCCCTTGGGGCTATTGCAACTAGATCTCCTTCCTGCACTTTATCATATTTCCCAAGTATTCAAGGGCTACCCTTCTTTCCCTACGGGAGTCTCCTCTCGCACATGTCTGGTCCTCAGAACTAACGAGGACCCACCTCGAGGATGGGCTTATTAGTCAAGAGAGGTGGAAGAAACGCAAGCTACGCAGATTTTTAATTAACTTTTTATTTCGGGTTTTAAGAAGTTCCAGGGTGGTGGGTGGATCCATTTACACTGGCTCAACTGAACTGAATGCTAGTCCAGCTGAGAGCAGCGAGAGTGAGGGTAGAGGGTTCGACATTGGGAGGGGGGTCGGGGTTGATCCCACAGAGGGCTGTTCCATCATGACGGTCCTAGGGAGGGGTAGGTATGATGGGAGCCGGGGGCCATATGAAATGTCAGGGGGGGCGTACCCGCTGTCTACAAGTGGTCGCCCGCCCCGACCTCTCAGCAGCTTTCGATACCATCGATCACGATATCCTATTGCACCGACTGGAGGGATTGGGACTGGGGGGCACTGTACGGCAGTGGTTCTCCTCCTACCTCTCTGGTTGATCGCAATTTGTGTTGATGGGGGGAGAGAGTTCGACATCGAGGTCCCTAATTTGTGGGGTGCCTCAGGGGTCGGTCCTCTCGCCCCTCCTGTTCAACATCTACATGAAGCTGCTGGGTGAGATCATCCGTGGTTGTGGGGTAGAATACCACCAGTACACTGATGATACTCAGTTGTACATATCTACCCTCAACCACCCCAGCGATGCCGTTGAAGTGATGTCCCAGTGTTTGGAAGCCGTGCGGCTCTGGATGGGAAGTAACAAACTTCGGCTCAACCCGTCCAAGACCGAGTGGCTTTGATTCCCAGCATCCCGACATAGCCAGCTGATCCCATCGCTGGTTATCGGGGGCGAGTCACTAGCCCCCGTTGAGAAAGCCCGTAACTTAGGCGTCCTCTTGGATTCGCGGCTGTCCTTAGATAGCCATATAGCAGCCGTGACCAAGGGGGCTTTTTACCAGGTACGTCTGATACGCCAGTTACGTCCCTTTCTTAACCGGGATGCCCTCCGCACTGTCACTCAAGCACTCGTGACATCCCGCCTAGACTATTGCAATGCTCTCTACATGGGGCTCCCCTTGAGGTGCATCCGGAGGCTCCAGTTGGTGCAGAGTGCAGCCGCGCGAAGAATCATGGGAGCCTCTCGATGCTCCCATATAACACCTCTCCTACACGAGCTGCATTGGCTACCGGTGGCCTTCTGGGTTCACTTCAAAGTGCTTGTCACTATCTTTAAATCGCTCCATAGCTCGGGGCCTAGTTACTTGCGGAACCGTCTCCTACCACATACCTCCCAAAAACCGATTCGCTCCCAGGGGGAGGGCCTCCTCAGGGTGCCGACCGCCGGTCAATGCCGGCTGTCGGCATCCAGGGGTAGGGCCTTCTCTGTGGCAGGGCCCATCCTCTGGAATGACCTGCCCCCCGACCTTCGCACTATCACGGACCCTCCCCTCTTTCGCTGCTCACTCAAGACTCATTTCTTCCAGCAAGCTGGACTAGCCTAGAATTTTAGACCTCATATACGCCAAAACTCCAACCAAACTAGTAAATGGTTAATAGGTTAATGGGAATTTTAGTACAAGTTAATTTAATTAATTTTAATTCTTTTATTGTATATGTTATTATTTATTATGGTAGATTTATCTGTATACCGCCCTGAGTCCATTTCGATGGAGATAGGCGCGATTTACAAATCGAAATAAACAAATAATAAATAACTAAATAAACATCCACACAACAGACCAAGTAGTGCTGTCCAATAGCTCACTGATGGTGGCCCTTTAGTTCATTGTTGAGTGCAATTATAGCTCTGGGATAAAAACTATTCAGAAGACGTGTGGTCCTAGTTTTAATTGTTCGGTATCTTCTGCCAGAAGGGAACAGTCTAAAAAGATTGTAAGCAGGATGGGAAGAGTCTCTGAGAATGTTATGCAACTTCCTCAAACAGCGAGATGCGAAGATGTCCTCCAGGGCTGGTAGCTGGAGCCCGGTGATATTGTGGGCAGTTTTAATGATTCTCTGTAGAGATTTCTTGTCTGCTGCAGAGCTGCTCCCATACCATACAAGAATGCCGTATGTCAGGACACTCTCAATAGTGCTGCGATAGTAGAACAGAAGTAGATGCTGTGATAGATTTATCTTCCTTAGCATTCTCAGGAAGTACAACCTCTTCTGTGCCTTTTTCACAAGCATGTTAGCATTCATGGTCCATGAGAGGTCTTCCGTGATATAAATGTCCAGAAATTTTAAACTACCAACCCTCTCCACCTCCTATGTACAATGGTAAATGTACATCTCTCTTCTTCCTGAAGTCAATTATAAGTTCTTTAGGTTTTTTTGGTGTTAAGTGGAAGATTATTTTCTTTACATCACAAAGTCAGCCTTTGTACTTCCTTCCTATAATCAGACTCATTGTTCTTATCAATGAGCCCTACCACTGTCATGTCATCCACACATTTAATAATTGCATTGGTGTTATACAATGGGGTACAGTTATGTGTGTACAAAGAATAAAGGAAGGGGCTTAGCACACAACCCTGGGGGGCTCCTGTACTTAATATCAGAGTAGAAGAATGGTGAGATCCCATCCTTACTGACTGTGGCCTATCTGTCAGAAAACCCTTTATCCACACACAAATCCTCTGATTTATATCAAATTGGACATTTTAAGAAACAATCTATTGGGTAGAAAGATGTTAAAGGCAGAGCTATAATCCACAAATAGCAACCTTACATATGTTCCCTGTTTAATACAGTATGGACAACAATAGACATAGCATCATCAGTTGATCTATTACTCCTATATGCAAATTGGTAGGGGTCCAAAGTAGATGGAAGACTTAATATAGTTCAACACTTAGTGGACAATCATTTAAACATGTCAGCAATGTGCAACGGCAGCCAAAAATGCTAATACAATCCTTGGTTGTACAAGCAGAGTATAGAATAAAGTATTAGTACCACTTTATATAGCCTTGGTAAGACCACACCTGGAATACTGCATCCAGTTTTGGTCATCATATTACAAAAAAGATGTTGAGACTTTGGAAAAAGTGCAAAGAACAACTACAATGATTAAAGGTCTAGAGACTAAAACATATGAAGAACAATTGCAGGATTTGGATTTGGCTACTATAGAGAAAAGAATGACATGGGGGGGACATGATAGTAGTATTCCAGTATTTGGGAGAAATACTCAACACCAGAGATCAGGACAAGAAACAATGGATGGAAACTAATCAAGCAGAGAAGCAACTCTGAAATTGAGGAGAAATTTCCTAACAGTAAGGACAATTAACCAATGGAACAGCTTGCCTTCAGATGCTGTAGGTGCTTCGTCACTGGATGTTTTTAAGAAGAGACTGATTGCAATGTTCCCTCTAATTTTTTTTTCAGTGTGAGCGGAAAAGTATAGTGTTTGAGCGGTACATTTTCATGCCTGAGCACCTGAATTTTTTTCACAGATGTCACCCAAGACAACAACGAAATCAGTGTTATTTGAAACTCAATTCTACCATGTAAATATCCATTAAGTAAAGAAATCTCCCTATACAGGTAGTCCTCAATTTACGACCATAATTGAGCCCAATGTTTCTATTGCTAAGTGAGACATTTGTTAAGTGAGTTTTGCCCCATTTTACAACCTTTCTTGTGAGGTTAAATCACTGAGGTTAAATCAGTAACCTGGTTGTTAAGTCAATCTGATTTTCCCACTGACTTTACTTGGCAGAAGGTTGCAAAAGGTGACTACATGATAAATATCATCATAAATATGAGGCAGTTACCAAACATCCAAATTTTGATCATGTGGCCATGGGGATGCTGCAATGATCATAAGTGTGAAGAATTGTTGTAAATTGAGGTCTACTTGTATTCAAGCTCAATGGATGACTCTCTATGGGAAAAGGATCAAAACTTCCCTCTATCACATTTTACATACTATGAATTACTTTATATGCTTTATACTTTCCCCCTTACTATCCAATAGTCTGCAATTATATTAGCAAGTTATGAATAAATTACCAATTGATGTAGATTAGCAATGGGAGCACATAAAGAAACAAACAAACAGGGGAGAGGGGGGGGGGAGGAAGGAAGGAAGGGAGAGAGAAAGAGATAGACAGACAGACAGAGACAGAAAAAGGAAAGGAGAAAGAGAAGAGAAAAAGAAGGGAGGGGGAGAGGATAAGAAAAAGAGGCAGAAAAAAGAAAGAAAGAGAAAGAGGAAGGAAAGAAAGAAAAAGGAAGAAAGAAAAAAGGAAGAAAGAAAAGAGAGGAGAGAAGAGGAGGAATAGAGGCCAAAAAAGCAAACAAGGAAAAGTAGGGAAAAAACTTTCACTAGAAAACATTTTTCATCAGCGCAAAACTTTCCTAAACAAGGTTAATTTTCTGGATTTTGACTTTCCGGTCCAGGCAGACCAAGAAGCCTCTATTTTCTTTTTATTTTTGAGCAATAAAATCAAATTATATCCACAAAGCACCAGCTCTACTCCCACTTCCTGAGAAAAAAACCTCGAGCCCCAATGCCCCGAACACAGAGGCTGGATTCAGACAACATGTGCACACCCGGTGTGGGTTTCCACTTGCTTGCATGGCTGAGCACCTCCTGCTGCTTCTGCTGCTGCTGGCCCCCTCAGTAACTTTGATTCCAGGAGGGAATCAGCGATGCGCCAGCTGAGGGAGCCCAATTGTAACCCTACATGGCCAGGTTTCTGTTGGCCAAAGGCCTGCCCTCCTCTGAGTGTGGCCAGGCGCTATAATATCCCAGCCCAGCTGACAGAAGCCTCTGAGCCACCTGCAGACTAAAGTCCATCATACTAAAGATCACTGCATAGCAGTTGGAAACTGGTGTGTGGTGTTTAGTTGCCACCTGCACGGCTGTGCAGATGCCCAGCTTAGAGAGAACATTGCTGGACAGTCATTTATCTGAAATGGTATAGGACAGTGGTGGGCAAACTCATTAGTCAACAGAGCCAAATATCAACAATACCATGATTGAAATTTCTTTTGAGAGCCGGAAGGTGTGGCCTGTTTTGTGGGAGTGGCTCAGCGGTCATGTGACTGGGTGGGCGTGGCCAACTTGGAAAATGTGGTGAAACTCACAACGATGGTCTTGGTTAGCAACCAAACTTTTAGGTTCAATTGTAATCATAAGTTCTTTCTTTCTCTCTCTTTCTCTCTTTCTTCCTCTCTTCCTCTCTCTCTCTCCATTTTTCTCTCTCTCTCTCTTTCTCTCTTTCTTTCTTTCTCTCTCTCTCTCTGTCTTTCTCTTTTTCTTTTTCTTTCTGTCTCTCTTTCTTTCGGTCTCTCTTTCTCTCTTTCTTTCTTTCTTTCTTTCTTTCTTTCTTTCTTTCTCTCTCTCTTTTTTTCTCTCTTTCTTTCCCTCTTTCTCTCTTTCTCTTATTTATTTATTTATTTATTTATTTATTGAATTTATACCCCGCCCTTCTCCAAACGGACCCAGGGCGGCGCACAGGAACATTAAAAACATACAAACATATAAAACTTTTTTTAAAAACTTATTCAACTAAAAACCTCTCTTTCTTTCTTTCTCTCTTTCTTTCTCTCTTTCTTTCTTTCTCTCTCTATCTCTGTCTCTCTCCTTCGTCCGCCCATCTCTGTCACTCTGTGTGTGTGTCTGTCTGTCTGTCTCTCACTCACTTAATCAGTCTCTATCTGTCTCTCCCTCCCTCCCTCTGTCTCTCCCTGTCTCTGTGTGTGTCATTCTCTCTGATTCTCTCCCTCCCTCCCTCTCTGTCTCTGTATGTCTGTCTCTCCCTCTTTCCCCTGTCTGTCTCCGATTCAATCCCTCCCTGTGTCATTCTCTATCTGTGTCTCTCTCCGTCTCTCTCCCTCCCTCCCTCCCCCTCTGTCTCTCTCTGTGTCTGTCAGTCACTCCCTCTCTCCCCTCTCCTCCTCCCCACCCCGGGAAGCATGCCGGAGGTTACGGATGCCTCCTCCCGCAGGGGGCGAGCGAGCAGGTGGGGCGAGAACCCAAGGATACCGTCATCTTAAGCACCACCGAGGCTGTCGCCCGGCAGGTCGCCCGGCAGGTCGCCCGGCAGGGGCGTCAGGCAGGGAAGCCGGTCGCGTCTCCATCGCGGCTCCCTCCGGTGGGCACCACGGCGCACGTTCTGGGGCTGCGCGTCCATCTCCCTCCCAGCCATGCAGCCCCAGAACGTGTGCCGTGGTGGCTGTCGGAGGGAGCCAGTGGAGATGCGCCCAGCTTCCCTGCCCAACGCCCCTGCCGGGCGACCTGCCAAGCGACCTTGGGTGGTGGGAGCTGCGCGTCGCAAGTCTCAGAACCATGCAGGAACTCAGCGCTTTTCCACATTGTGGAAAAGATAAGCGCATGCAGGTCCTGCGGAATTACAGCGCAAATTCCAACCACTACGAAGTCTCTGAGACTGTAATCGGGCAGGGCATGCGCGTGCCTATCTTTTCCGCACGCATGCCCCGCCCAATTACAGTCTCTGAGACTTCGTAGCAGTTGGAATTTGCGCTGTAATTCCGTAGGACCTGCATGCGCCTATCTTTTCCACACCGTGGAAAAGCGCCGAGTTCCTGCACGGCCCCTGATCACTCCAGATGCCATCGGGGAAGAGGAGGAATGCGAGGGGGACCTCGCAGATGGCCCTCCGGCAGCGCACAGACTCGCCGCTGCTTCATGCGGTATTCTGTGGACAGAGACAGTGACAAGCAGACAGAGAGAGGCACAGAGAGAGAGAGAGAGACGGAGGGAGGGAGGGAGGGAATCAGAGAGAGACTGAAGAGCCACATTCAAGGAGCCAAAGAGCCGCATACGGCTCGCGAGCTGCGGTTTGCCGACCACTGGTATAGGATCTCCAGCTTGAGCAGGGAGCTGGACTAGAAGATCCTCAAGGTCCCTTCCAGCTCTATTCTGATACTGATTCTTAGGTTGATTACCACAGAAGAACACAGAAATTGCAGATATTCTGAATGAAGATATGTCAGTCATTTAATAATGTAGTTAAAGTCATTTGCCATGGAAAAATGCCCAGGTATTCTGAATGGTATGGCCAGCGTTGAGAGTACTTTCCCCGCTTATCTTCATAAAAAAAAAATCAGAAAGAGACTAAAATTGACTTATTTTCAGAAAGAATGATTGAACCATGAGAAAACAATATATACGTAAATGTATTGATTTTGTATAATACAATATTGTATGAATGATTTTCCTGTGTTTTCACTCTGTGTGTTTCTATATGACATTCTCTAATAAAAGCTGCGCAGTAAAATGAGGCACATGTTCATATCAGTACAGTTCTTCCGTATGTTGACCACTTTCATTCAGTCCCTTGGGTGATAAACTTTCAGAGCTTTTACTGTATATTCTATATTTATTTTTAGATCCTATTTTATTCATTGTTTTTCTGATTATGCATGTACATAACAGTTCTGTTATATAATTTACTGCATCTGGCTTTATGTCTGTAATAAACTGATTTGATTTGACTGAGACAGCAAATACCCTGCAAAACAGAATCAGAATATAGAAGAGTCTCACCAGTGGTGGGATTCCATTTTTTTTTTACTACTGGTTCTGTGAATGTGGCTTGCTGGGCATGGCTTGGTGGGGGGTATTGTGACTCAGTGGGCATGGCCAACTCAGCGTCAATTCAGTAACTGGACATTATCGAATTTAAACTTTATTTGGGATTATTAAAATTTGGACTCTGGAAATTTTAAAAGGGAAAAATAGTGTTTGTCAAAGAAGTTTAAGGAGAGGAATAAAAAAGAAATAGAGAAACAGTAACATCTACTGGTCAGGGAAATGTTAAAAGGAAAGTGAAGAGACTAGAAAAAAGAAAGTGAGACCTTTTTTTGACCTTGGGCATTGTAACAAGATTGCTGCAAGACCCAGATAAACTGCCTGTACCTGGGAATTGTTGATAGAAAACAATTACAGGGACAAAGAGTGAAAACAGGGTAAGTTGTAAACACTGTAACTCCTGGACTTGATACAGACTTCAGCAACTGAGCAATAGAGCAACTGAACTGGGAAGTAATAGAGGTTGCTTATAAGACAAGGAAGATTTTTATACTTCAGCCTTTAACTTCTCTTCTTGAAGTTTTATAATATGGTAGATATAATCTAGGAAATTGGTGGGCCTTGGATTACAGCTTGGTGTGTCCCCATAGATTGTAATCAATAACTTTGTGGATCATGATATAGAAACTATTAAAATAAAAAAGAAGAGGGGTTTTGGTGGGCCTTTATGGATTACAACTTGGTGTATCCCTGTGGATTACAATTAATGGCTTTGTGGTAAGCATATAAACTATTTAAAAGAAAAGAAGAAGAAAGTAAATTTTGTGGGGAAAACCTGGATTATGGATATTTTGATTTAATTTTGTGAAATATTGCAATCATAAATAGAAAGTGACTTGGGGTTTGGAATTAAGAACTGGAAATAAGAAAGAAATTGATGGACCATATTAGATACATTTTATAATTAGACATTGTGGTGTCCCAAAGTGTTTAATTCATAGTACTGTTGACTGTTGGGCTATTGATGGGCTATTTTTGTAAAATAAACAATTATCCCAAACATTTGTCTACCCTAAATTTTAACTCCAAATTATCAAAATGACAAATAATACAAATAAAACAGGGAGGAAAACACCATCATCTGCACTTTGCTCAGCAGCATCCTCAGCGATATTGAGCCCTGTGAGCCAATGCTTCATTGACACTATGTTACAGAATGAAAAGTTAAATGCCTTTCAGTTAGAAATGAAAAAGATGATTCAATCATTGCAGGAATCACTACAAGGAGCGATGGCTAAGAATTATGAGGATATGGCTGATAGGATACAACAGATGGAAAAAGGAGTGGAAGACAAAATAGATAATTTCCAGCAAATAATGATTAAAAATGAACAATGAATCCAGAAAGTGCTGCTGAAGGGGGGATTTAAAGACACAAAGGAGAAGAGCAAGTAGTGGCTATTTCATTCCAACGTCCTGTGGCTGGAGCTGATTGGAAGTGCTGCTGAAGGGGAGATTTAAAGACACAAAGAGGAAGAGTAAAACCAACAGAAACAAGTGAGCACTGAATATTGCAATCGTTAAAATGGAGTCCGAGGGAGCAGCTGTAGTTATCTGCAACACTTGTGCCATGTTTCTGATTTTGCCCAAGCGCGTGGAGAACTACACCTGCAGCAAGTGCAAGCTGGTTGCACTGCTAGAAGAGAAGGTCCAGCAGCTGGAGGCACGTACATCTAACCATCAGCAAATTAAGGAGCTTGAGCTGTTCTTGGACAAAGCAGAGCAGGCTATCCTGGACAATGAAGAGATAGGGCACAGCTCTTAGGAAGAAGTCATTTCACTAACTCAAGAGGTAGATCCATGGAGGAATGCCACTCGAAGAAATAGAAGAGCAAGGGATCGCTCTGAGAGTCTGAATTTACAGAATCAACTTGAGGCTCCTTCCCCCATCACACCTGATAAGGAATGCACAGACGAGCAACTAGTCACACCCAAGGATCTCTCCTTCATCACTCTTGATGAGATACAGGAAGAATAACAACAGGAACAAACTGAAGACCTCTCCCTTAATAAAGTTGATGAGGTGAATGAAGATGAACAGACTGCAGGAGAGAAGCTCTTTGTACTAGGTGATTCAATTATTAAAAACACAGAGAGATGGATTTGTGATGCGCATGACAACTGTGTAGTAAGTTGCCTACCCGGTGCAAAGGTTGCAGACATCACGAGAAATCTAGATAGTTTGTTAGAGAGAACTGGGAAGGAGCCAGTGGTCGTGGTACACGTTGGTACCAATGATGTTGGGAAGGCAAAGCAATCAGTCCTGGAAGCCAAATTCAGGTTGCTAGGAAGAAGATTGAAGTCCCGGACTTCCAAGGTAGCATTTTCAGAAGTGCTGCCTGTTCCTCGTGCAGGACCTACCAGGCAGGCAGAGCTCAGAAGCCTCAATGCGTGGATGAGGTGATGGTGTCGGGAGGAGGGCTTCAGATTTGTCAGGAACTGGAGAACATTTTGGGACAAGCCAAACCTGTTCAGGGTGGATGGGTTGCACTTGAATCATGATGGTACAAGGTTGCTGGCACTCAACATCAAAAAGGCTGCAGAACAACTTTTAAACTGATAACTGGGGGAAAGCCGACAGGAGCTGGGCAGCATCCGGTTTGGGAAAGTGTTTACTTGAGTAGTAAGGAGGATGCAATAATTACTGAGCAGAGCGAGGAGCCAGTCACCAGCATTCAAGCAGAAGGATGCAAGAAGCAGTCTAAGGATGCAACTGGACTCAAAAGACTGCATCAGAAAAGTATATATAAATGCCTGTATGCAAATGCCAGAAGCCTCCGGAACAAAATAGGGGAGCTGGAATACTTAGCAATAGACAAAAATATTGATATTATTGGTATCACTGAAGCCTGGTGGATGGATGATAACCAATGGGATACAGTCATCCCAGGCTACAAACTGTACAGGAAGAACAGGAAGGGGCAAACGGGAGGTGGTGTAGCCTTGTATGTCAAAGAAGAGATAAAGTCATACGAACTGGCATATCGAGGTGATTTAGAGTCACCACTAGAAACTGTGGGTAAGACTATCAGGCCAAAAGAATGGTCTAACAGTAGGCATATGTTATCGGCCGCCGACCCAAGCCCCCGAGAGAGACTGGCAGTTGGAGAATGTTGTAAAGGAGGCATCAAAAAAGGGAAGCCTGGTTATAATGGGGGATTTCAATTACCCTCACATAGACTGGTCGAACTGTTGTTCAGCACATGACAAAGAGATAAAGTTCCTAGATATGCTAAATGATTGTTCCCTGGAACAGATGGTTGAAGACCCAACTAGAATCCTTGACTTGGTTCTGAGCAATATACAGGATCTGGTGCAAAATGTTAATGTGACTGATCCAATAGGGAACAGTGACCACAACACAATTATTTTTAACTTAATCATAGACTGCAAATCACCAATAAAATCTAACACAGAGACCTTAAATTTTCATAAAGGAAATTTCCCGAAGATGAGGAAACTAGTAAAAAAAGAAGCTGAAAGGGAGAATTGAGAAAGTCCAAACACTCCATGAGGCATGGAGGCTGCTCACAAAAACAATAACAGAGGCCCAATTGGAATGTATACCTAAAAGGAAAAAGGGCACCGGCAGGTTCAAGAGGACTCCTATGTGGCTTACAGGAGCTGTTCGGGAAGTGATCAAAAGCAAGAAAAGCTCATTTTAAAGATGGAAGGCTTCTCCAAACGAGGACAACAGGCAGAAACATAAATTCTGGCAGAATAAATGCAAGGCACCAATCAGGAAAGCAAAGCAAGAATTTGAGGAGCATTTAGCTAAAAACACTCAAAGAAATAACAAGGACTTCTTTAAGTACATTAGAAGTAAGAACCCAACTGGGAAGGTCATTGGACCATTAGAGGACAATGGAAGGCATGGGATTATTAAGGAGGAAACAGAGATTGCAGAGAGACTCAATGAATTCTTTGCTTCAGTATTCACTGAAGAAGACAGAGATCACATGCCTAAAACAGAGCCTATCTTTGTAGGGAGGGAAACTGAGGAATTAACCCAGATAGAAATAACCAGGGAGGAGGTCCTTGCATGTCTTGTTAAACTAAACACTAACAAATCACCAGGACCAGATGGCATCCATCCACGAGTTCTCAAGGAACTTAAAGATAAAATTGCTGATGTCCTTGCCAAAATATATAATCTTTCCCTCAAATCAGGCCTTGTGCCGGATGACTTGAAGGTAGCGAATATAACACCTATCTTCAAAAAAGGATCCAGAGGTGATCCAGGAAATTACCGACCGGTCAGCTTGACAAGTGTCCCAGGTAAAGTGATGGAAACCATCTTAAAAGATAAAATTAATAGGCATGTAGAAGAGAAGGTGCTGCTGAAGGAGAGCCAACATGGCTTTTGCAAAGGCAAATCATGCCTCACTAATCTGCTGGAATTTTTTGAGAGTGTCAACAAGCACGTGGACAAGGGAGATCCAGTTGACATTGTTTATCTGGACTTTCAGAAGGCCTTTGACAAGGTCCCGCACCAAAGGCTCTTAAATAAACTTGCCAGTCATGGAATAAAGGGACAGGCCTTGTCCTGGATTAGCAACTGGCTAAGGGACAGGAAACAGAGTAGCATTAAATGAACACTTCTCCAGGTGGAGGGAGGTAAAGAGTGGGGTCCCCCAAGGTTTAATACTGGGACCCCTGCTCTTCAACCTTTTCATAAATGATCTAGAAGTAGGAGTAAACAGCAAGGTAGCCAAATTTGCCGACGACACTAAATTTTACAGGGTAGTAAAAACTGAGAGAGAGTGTGAGGAGCTCCAGAGGGATCTCTTGACACTGGGGTAGTGGGCAAACCAGTGGCCAATGAGCTTCAACATTAGTAAGTGCAGAGTGATGCACGTTGGGGCAAAAAACCCCAACTATATCTATAAACTGATGGGGTCTGAACTCCTTGCAACTAACCAGGAAAGGGACCTTGGTGTCCTGGTGGACAGCTCAATGAAGGCATCAACCCAGTGTGGCGCAGCAGTGAAAAAAGCAAACTCATTGCTAGGGATCATTAGGAAAGGTATAGAAAATAAGTCAGCAAGTGTCATTTTGCCTCTTTATAAATCTATGGTGAGGCCCCATCTGGAGTATTGTGTACAGTTCTGGTCACCATACCTTCAGAAGGATATTATGGAAATGGAAAAGGTGCAGAGGAAGGCAACCAGAATGATTAGGGGGCTGGAACACCTTCCTTACCATCTGAGGCTGCAATGGCTGGGCCTCTTCACTCTAGAACGACGGCGCCTGAGAGGTGACCTGATTGAAGTCTATAAAATCATGCACGGTGTGGACAAAGTAGAAAAGGAAAAACTGTTTTCCCTATCGCACAACACGAAAACTAGGGGTCACTCCATGAAACTTTTGATAGCTAGACCTCAAACAAATAAGAGGAAGTACTTTTTCACCCAGAGGATCACTGGTCTATGGAACTCCCTGCCAGAAGAAGTGGTGACAGCTGTCAGCCTCGACATCTTTAAGAAAGGATTAGACGGGTTCATGGAGAACAAGGGTATCCATGGCTATCATGATGGATGCCTAAGGACACCCTCCGGGTTGGAGAGATAGGCAGGATATTTCTCAATGCCATTTGCAGGGAATCATAAGCAGGTGAAGACATCTGCTTGGGAATACCCCAAAGCAAATGGGGAGCCACTGTGTGAGACAGAATGCTGGACCAGATGGGCTGTGGCCTGTTCCAGCAAGGCTGTTCTTATGTTCTTATGAAAGTGGAAGAAAAGGCAGAGGAAACGAATAAATAGACCACAGTCTTGAACAATTCATAATTACATTGGAAATCGATAAGGCAGAATATTTTTTAAGATTTCAGAATGTCAAGGCAGAAAAAGGGGAAAACCTTGTGGAGAAAATGGCAGAACTACTGGCAGAGGCATTGGAAATGGACCAACAGGAAGCTCTCTGTGGAATGGGGAAAAAAATATTTGGAGTATATACAAGTTACGCAAGAAAACATAAACTTCCTAGAGTGGTATATGTGATATTTTCAAAGAAGGCAATGAGGGCAGGGATACTCCAGAGGGCAAGAGATGCTTCATTGAAATACAAAGGATGAGAAATAGTGGCACTGAAGCAAATACCAAGAACGTAAGAAGAGACATAAGAAGAGCGTACCATTTTTTGACAAAACAATTGGTAAAGTATGAGGTAAATTTCTGATGGTTAATACCTGAAGGAATATTGGTGACCTGGAGAGAAAAAAGATACCGACTAGACATAGTTGAGAGTACACAACAATTCTATGACCAACACTTTACAGTACAAGAGGAAAAAGAGAAAAAAGAGCTAGTGGAGATACTGGAAGTGACAGCAGAAAGGAAGATACAACAAGAAGCAACTGAAACAGAAGAAAAAGAGAGAAGGGAAAGAGAAGGAGTAAAACAGAAAGAACAGAGATAAATAAGATCAACAAGGACAACTGAATCTATCTACAAGTAAATAAATAAACAACATAAGAATAAGTAAAATAATTATCAATTAACATAAATGGACTGAATTCACCAATGAAACAAAAAAGAATGTTTAACAAATTAGAGAAATCAAATCTTCACAAAGTACATATTAAAAAACAAGACAGCTACTAGAGTAGTCCAAAATTGGGAAATTATATTGCTCATTAGCACAGCAAAAGCAAAGGCTCTATATATTAATGAAACAATAAAGGCTAGACAAATTTTTGCAGATGAAGAGGGGAGAATATTGATGTTGGCAGTAACAATAAATCAAATTATGTTGATTTATTGCTTATAGGGATATGTACACCTAATAATAGACGAGGAGTTTTATGGAAAGCTCCACAAGAAAATAGTAGAATTAGAATATGAAAATGTTTGTATGGTAGGAGACTTTAATGCAATTGTAGATACAGAAATTGACTACAAGAGTAGTAAAAAACGTAAAAAAGCCAGAAAAACACTCCCAAAAGTTTTTTTTAATGATGGAAGAAATTCCTATTTCTCTATGCATCTTACATTCCTAAAATGCATAGAGAGAAATCTATCCTGAGAAAAATCAATATTCATTCTATTCAAATAGGCATAAATCTTGTTCAAGAATTGACATGTTATGGATGACAACAGAATTGAAAGCATGTATACAAGAGATAGAAATAGAATCTAATGTTTGGGCAGATCACAATCTTATGAAAGTTGCATGGAAAGAGCATAAAAGAAAATTGAGATGGATGTTGAATTAAACAATACTGCAAGAAAAAGAATTTATACAAATGATGGAAAAAGAATTGATTTTCCCCCCAAAGAAAATAGGAAGGAAGAGACTTTCCTACAAATAATATGGGACACTGTTAAAGTGTATACATGGGGCCTAGCCATTACATATATAGGAAAGAAAAAAAACAAGAAGGAAAAATAAGACTATGTCAGAAGAAGAATGTAAAAGATTGGAATCAGAACCACAAAAAAGAGCTGAAAAATTGAATAGATATCATAAAACATGGAATGAATTTATTGGAAAAAGAACTAGCACATAAAATTAAAAGTGCAAAGCAAAACCTTTTTGAAAATTCTTAAGCCTGGAAGATGGTTGGCATGTAAATTGAAAAAAGAAATGGAAAAAAACTCTGATACTTGATGCTTGTTTAATTAATGAGAAAAGGACTCTTCATTATCATGATGAGGAGAAAAAAAGTTATTATAAAAACATATGAGAAATTATATGTTGAGGAAATTTTGTAAAATAAAATACAACAATATTTGGAATAATCTAAACTGCCTAAGATACCGGACACCATCAAGGATATGTTGAATGAATGGATAACCATGATGGAAGTCAAAGAAGTGATTAAGAGGCCAAAAAAACCAACAAAATACCAGGGCCAGATGGGCTACTGGCAGAATTCTATAAACAACTAGAAGAAGTATTAGGCCCAGTGATGGTGGAAGTTTACAACTAAGTATTATTAGAAGCAAAAATACCAAACTCATGGATGGAAGCAAACACAACTCTTATACCAAAAGATAATTCAGACTTAAGGCATATACAAATTATAGGCCAATATCCTTATTGAATGCGGATTACAAAATATATTCTTCTATAATAGCAGACAGATTAAAAAGATACTTGAATGAATTTATACATCTAGACCAGAATTTATACAACTAGATCAGAATGGATTTTTACCAAAGGGACTGATTAAAAACATGAGAATGTTTTTAAACACATTAGAATACTATGAGATACACCCGGGAAAACAAATGGCATTGATATTCCTAGTTGCACAGAAAGCTTTTGACAATGTTAATTGGAAATTTATGCTAGCACAATTAAAATAAATGGACTTTTGGGGAGAGGTTTATCAATATGATCAAAGCAATACATTGTAAACAAACAGCCAAGGTGATAGTGAAGGGAGACATGGCAGAGCATTTTGATATTAAAAAAAGGTACCAGACAGGCATATCCAAAGTCTCCATTGTTATTCAAATTCACTTTGGAAGTGTTAATGAGGAACATTCGACAAGATGAAGAAATAAAAGGAATGGAAATTTAAAAAGAAATATAAATTACAGGCATTTGCAGATGATTTGACAATTAAAGAGGACAATTATATGAAATTGATGAGGCAAATTAAACAGGACTTGAAAAAATGGAAGGATTTACAACTGCCACTGCCAAAAAGAATAGCAACTATAAAAATGAATATTCTGCCAAGAATACTATATTTGTTTCAAATAATACCAATAAAACTGGAGAAAAATACTTTGAAGAATTAAATAAAACAATATTAAGATTTGTTTGGTTAGGAAAGAAAGCAAGAATAGGCCTGAAAATGTTGAAAGAAGTCAAAACAAGATGGGGTTTTGGATTACCAGATTGGAAAGTATATTACTAGGTCTTGGTACTCAGATGGGTGAAAGAATGGATTACTCTGATGCATACAAGATTATTAACACTAGAAGGGCATGACCTTCAACTAGGCTGGCATGCCTTTTTGTGGTATGGGAAGAATAAGATACATACCATATTTTTCGGAGCATAAGATGCTCTGAAGCATAAGATGCACCTAGCTTTTGGGTAGGAAAACAAGGGGGGAGGGAAATCTGCCTCTGCCTCCCAGCAATTTGCCTCCTTGCAACAAACAGCAAACAGTACAGACAATATACACTGTTTGTGGTGTTACATTTCAAACTCGATCACTTAGAGGAGACTAAGATGTTGCAGGTGACCGAGCCCACCGTGAGTGCCTTCGCCCAGCAGCTCTGGAAGTGGTTCCACACCAGGTGCTGCAGGAGCATCCAGCCAGATTAGCTGAGCAACACACCATAGCCTTGCAGGAAAAGAATCGTTCATACACCCTGTTGGAGGACAGTGATGATAAAGAAACTGGTAAAGCAACAGCAGCCCAAAGCTCAAAGCATCATCACCCCTCACAAGATCCTGAAGGTAAGCAATAGAAACACCTGAGGCACAAACACCTGAGGCTGTGAAGAAGAGGAAGACAAAGACTCTGATGAGAAGCTTTTTTCAGAGACACTATGTTAGAAATGCAATGTTATCAGTTTGGCTTAAAATAAAGGAACAACATTATTTGAAAATACCATCTGGCTTTCCACTATGGAGGCATTGGTACATCCTAATGTTATTAATAAGGAAAAAATTGTAAGATATAAAGACATTTTGAATAATGAAGGGGAATTAAAAACTAAACAAGAACTTAGTAGTTAAGGGATAGATATTGCATGGTGGCTACAAATGCAGATACAATTTCATTATGAGAAAGATGCTAAAATGTATGGTTTTAATAAAGAGTTAATAGAATTAGATCAGATACTAACCAAAACAGCTTATAAACTGATAAAGAAATTATATTATTATATACTAAGTATTAAACTTGAAAGAAAGCAGGTTAAGGAGAAAATGGTTGCCTTGGCCAAAAACTTTAGATATGCAATAGAAATAGATAAATGGAAGAAACCATGGGATAGAAATGTTAAACTGACTATGTCAACTGCATATAAAGAAAATGTGTATAAAATGTTTTATAGATGGCACTTTTCACTGGCAAAATTGGCTAACATGTATAAAAAGAAATCAGCTAAATTTTGGAAATGTAGTCAATCACCAGGCTCATAGTATCATATATGGTGGACTTACCCTAAAGCCAAAATTTTTGGATGAAAATACATACTTGATTGGAAAAGATGATAAAGCAGCATATTGACTTGAAACCTGAAATATTTTTGTTGGGCATCCTACTGGAAAAATAGGGCAAAAAGACTATGTATCTGGTCTTATATATATTAACTGCAGCTAGAATTATATTTGCACAACAATGATGAAATACCATCAGATGAGAGTAATTAAGAAAACATTAGAATGCACAGAAATGGACACATTAACACTCATTATTAAGGATGAAGAAGAAACGGAATATTTCTTGATGTGGAAGGTATTTTACCAATGGTTAGACAATAGAAACAGAAGTTAGAAAGGAGGAGAAATATATAAAAAAAGAGGAAATGTTAATGTGGAGAGAATTTGATAATGAAGATGTTATATATTATTGTAATTTTATTGATATATAGTTATATTTTTAATAGTATTATGATGAATATTATAACAAATGTGGATTTTGATTGTTTAAAACCCAGATCTCAAACTGTTTGGTGGAAATGGAATATAAATAAAACAAATAAAACTTGGGGGGGAAATCATCAACATAACCAGGAGATGGATTCCCTCACACACAGGAGGCAGGATGTGGGTGCTATCTCCTTTTAGATGAGAAGCAGAAGAAAATGGTTGTGTATGGACCTATATGCAGAGACAGCCAGAAGCAGTTTATGAAGCAACCATGTAAGCCTAGTGTCAAGATTCCATATAGCATCCAAAATTAAATCAGAGTTCAAGGCAAACTATTGCTCAAAATTCCAATGTATTAAATGAGCCGTGTTAGTACATCTAGGAAAACCCGACTATGAAAGCTTCCTGGTTTTCCCCACCTAGTTGAAAGTTCAGGATCTTGCCCCCACATTCCCAAGTCCATCACATGGTCCAATCTTCCACTGCCATGTTGGCAGTTCCACTCATCCAGTTCCAGTCAGGTGCAGAGGTATAGAGACAAAGGATGACCTTGGATTCTAGAAAGGAATTTTATTTTGGCTACATAGCATTTAACGCTGTACCATCCCCCCTCCCATTTTCGCACAATAGAAATAGCATAGTAGACTAATAGAAAGTGTAGCAACCCAAAGATCCAAAAGGGAATATGGCTGCAGGCCTGACAGGCGGCCTCTCCTCAGAAGAAAACTATTCCCTGAAAAGAGAATAATGTAGGGGTTAACATAACAGAATTAACCACTTCTCCCCATCCCCAGGGGGACCCTTTGGCTTATAGGAAAACTTACCATGGAATTGTTTTACTATCTTATCAGCTTTTAGGTTCCAGCTTTTCATCCAAGTAGCTTTGGACAAATATTGTTAAATATTGTAAGCGACCCCCTATACAGCCTAGAGTGTAAGATTTTTTTCACCTCATAATGTGTTTCCTCTTCTATCACTACAGGAGTGGGGGAGGTTGGGTGGACGGTCTTATGCTGGACCCAATTACTGTCTTCAGTAAGATACAATGAAATACTGGGTAAATTTTCCCTAGAAATCTAGGTAGACTGAGTTGAACTGTTACTGGGTTAATTATTTTCACTATTGGGAATGGACCTAGAAATTTTGGGCCAAATTCCTTGCTAGGCATTCTTAATCTTATGTATTTGGTGGATACAAAAACTTTGTCCCCCATACGAAAGGGGGGGTTGGAGTGAGCAGTGTTTCTCAGCTTGCTTCTTGTATGCTTCTGCTGCTTCCGCTAGAGCTTTTTTTGTATTTTCCCATCCTTTCTTTAGTGTGTCCATCCATTCAGTCAGAAACATGGAGGAGGGAGGTTCCCTAGGATGTTCAGGCATGGGAACGAATTCCATGCCACTGGTAATTTGGAAAGGAATTAATCCAGGGCTGCTATGGACCGCGTTGTTGTACGCCACTTCGGCGAAGGGTAGCAAGTCCAACCAGTTGTCTTGCTGATAGTCCACATAACACCAGATGTATTGTTCCACCATCGCATTGGCTCTTTCCGCTGCTCCGTTCGTGCTTGGATGAAACACAGAGCTCAGTCCTTGTGTGGACCCAATGGACCTCAGGAACTCTCTCCAGAACTTGGCAGTGAACTGAACTCCAGTCTGAAATGATCCTCCTGAGCACTCTGTGCAGGCGGTAAATGTGTTTCACAAACATTTTCGCTAATTTCTTTGCAGACAGCAATCCTGAGCAAGTGATGAAATGCGCCTGCTTGGAAAATAAATCAATAACTGTCCAAATTACTCTATTCCCACTGCTGTCTGGGAGCTCAACGATGAAGTCCATTGCGATCTCTTCCCATGGTCAGCTAGGGCTGGCCACCCATTGTAGTTGCCCAGGGGGCTTCCCTGGCTGTATTTTCATCGTCGCGCAAGTAGCACAGCTTGTAACGTAATCTTCCGCCTCCAATTTCAACTTCGACCACCAAAATTGGCGCCTGGAGAGGTAGAGCATTTTTAGGAATCCAAAGTGGTCTCCTAGTTTTGCATTACGGCTTTGCTGTGCAAACTTCCAGCTTCAACCCCGTGGAGACGTAAAGTTTGGACCCCCTCCAGGCTAAGCCATCTTTCATCATTAGGATGTCCTTGTTATTGTTTTTTTTTTAATAATTTGTTTTTAAATAAAACAAAAATACAAAAGTACAAAAAGGAAAAACCATCATTCTACATTGTATCCTTTGGAAAGTATGTCGACTGGTTACACATAACTCTTGTGCATTTCTAGAACCATCATTGCTCATTAATCTCAATTCATAGATTTTAAATCAAAAAATTCATTATATATCTTAACATCATTACACCAGAATTCTCCTCTAATATTCCATATTTATAATAATAATAATTATTTGATTTCTATACCGCCCTTCTCCCTTTCGGGACTCAGGGCGGTGTACAGCCAGAATAAAAATGATAATACAGAATTTAAAAACAGTATTAAAAAGAAATATTAAATAATTGACCAATATTTAAAATCCCAAACTAAAATCACTATTAAAAATCCCTTTAAAATTGTGATAGCCTGGCAGCGCAAAATAAGTGCGTCTTCAGGGCCCGACGGAAGAGATGTAGGTCCGAGATTGTCCTTAGTCCATGGGGTAGGTCATTCCAGATGGCGGGAGCTGCCACAGAGAAGGCTCTCCCCCTGGGGGTCGCCAGCTGGCATTGTTTAGCCGACGGCACCCTGAGGAGGCCCTCTCTGTGGGAGCGAACTGGACGGTGGGAGGTATTTGGTAGCAGGAGGCGGTCTTGCAGGTAACCAGGTCCCTTGCCATGGAGCGCTTTAAAGGTGGTTACTAGTACCTTGAAGCTTAGATAGACTAAGTACCTGAGTCTATCTTCTTCTTCAGACAAGTCTTACTTAAACATAACCACATAATGGCATCCATTGTCTATTCCAAAAAATATGTCTCTCCTGGTACTTCACCCTGGAAACGTATTCTGCATAGCAATCGCGTTGTTTCTAGCCCCCCTTTTTTATTAAGCAATATCTATTAATTTTCCTTGATAGTTAACTAAGAAAACATTTTACTATTTATATCCATCCTAATAAACATACGCTCATTCCCATACTTACATACCTATGTACATGCATACATACATACATATATACATGCATGCATACATATGCATATATATGTATATAGATATAGATACAGATACAGATATAGATATATAATCTATTATTATTCCATAATTCATATTATAGCTCATTGTTTGTTAACTGGTAGTTCTTCAATAACAATCTAAACAGTCTAAAGTATGTTAAAATTCTCCCCTATTTTGTTAGAGAACATTCATCAACATTTCTACGTGGTTAACTAAAAGTCTTATTGTTTATGTCCAATCTCATACTGATGCATACATACACATACATACATACATACATACATACTCACATAGATACATAGATATATATCATTAAACTATACCATTATTATTAGTTACTCTTGTTGTAGATAATTATTTATTAACTAATAGTCCTTCAATGATAATCTAAAACACTCTATGACATACTAAGTTTCTACTTATTAATCATCAAAGGATGGCAACTTTCATTATCAACCAGTGTCTTTCCAGTAGCGAGGTGAACTTATCTCTCTTGCCATTTGTGGCTCCAGTCTCTTTTTATTCTTCTTTCCAGGTTTCTTATAGACTTCTTTTCGCACTTTATTGTCCAGTATAGCTCTCAAATAATACCGCTGCCCAGTTTCTGTCATTACATGTTGTTTGTCTTTAAATATCAGACATATTTCTGGGGAGATTTCTCCTCTTACATCCATCTTCAATTCTTTTTCCCTTCTTTTCCTTGAAGACCAAGATGAGGCTTCTCTTTTCAAAATTTCCTTCTTTTTATTTTCTCACACATTTGATCCATTAATAAAGTTCTCTATTAGCATGTCTTTATCTTCAACTAAGATGAGTATCTCTTTATCTTCAACATTTTCTTCTTTCTCTTTAACTTTTGGAGCCTCAAACTGCTCATAGCTTGGTGTGATAGACAAAGGTTTATCCAATTTTTCATCCATTCTTCTTCCATATTGTTTCAAAAGATTTAAGATTCCAGCCAAAGCCTTCTGATTTTCTAAAGTATCCTCTTTTTTTTAATGTAACAATAATTTTATTGGTTTTACGAATTTTTAAAGGGAAAAAGGTTATATAGGATATACATAGAAATATTTTAGGGCTTCCATGTCGGAGGTGGAGGCCACCTCTGAGACTTCATACAAAGTTTTTTCAAATAAGGTGGAAAGAGATAGATACATATCATATCTTTTTTATTTATTTATTTATTTCGAATTTATACCCCGCCCTTCTCCTTGTTAGGACCCAGGGCGGCGCACAGGCATTATTAAAACCACAATAAGAACAATATAAATCAATTTAAAACATATTAAATTATTAAACCCGAGCTAAAACCATTTAAAACCTTGCCAAATAGCAATTTATACATAAAAAGTCAGAAGCGGGGGGCTATGCTAGGCCGGCTTGTTGGAATAAATGCGTCTTAAGATGTTGGCGAAAGAGGCGGAGGTCCGAGGTAGTGTGAAGGTCGGGGGGTAGGTCGTTCCAGAGGGCTGGGCACGCCACAGAGAAGGCCCTTCCCCTGGGTGTCGCCAACCGGCATTGCCCAGCCGATGGCACCCGGAGAAGACCCTCTCTGTGGGAGCGGATCGGACGAAGGGATGTATGGGGCAGGAGGCGGTCTCGTATATAGCTCCGAGCCATGGAGCGATTTAAAGATGGTCATCAACACCTTGAAGCGCACTCGAAAGGCCACAGGCAGCCAGTGCAGCTTGCGCAGGAGAGGTGTTACGTGGGCTTGCCTTGGGGCACCCATAATCACCCGCACGGCCACATTCTGTACTAACTGTAGCCTTCGAGTGCACCTCAAGGGGAGCCCCATGTAGAGAGCGTTACAGTAATCCAGCCGGGATGTCACAAGCGCTTGAGTGACTGTGCGAAGCGCCCCCTGGTCCAGTAAGGGGCGCAACTGGCGTATCAGGCGTACCTGATAAAACGCCCCCCTGGTCACGGCCGTCACATGGCCCTCCATGGACATCCGGGAATCCAGGAGGATGCCCAAGTTGCACGCCCTCTCCACGGGGGCCAGTTGTTCGCCCCCAATGGCCAGTGTTGGACTTATCTGGCTGAACCGGGGTGCTGGAAACCACAGCCACTCGGTCTTGGACGGGTTGAGTTTGAGTTTGTTACTACCCGTCCAGACCCGTACGGCCTCCAAACACCGGGACAGCACCTTGACGGCATCGTTGGGGTGGTTTGGGGTGGATATGTACAGCTGGGTGTCATCAGCGTACAGATGGTATTCCACCCCAAAACCACGGATGATCTCGCCCAGCGGCTTCATGTAGGTGTTGAACAGAAGTGGCGAGAGGACCGACCCCTGAGGAACCCCACATATGAGGGGCCTCGGGGCCGATCTCTGCCCTCCTGCCAACACCCATTGCGACCGACCAGAGAGGTAGGACGAGAACCACCGCAGAACGGTACCTCTCAGCCCCAACCCCCCCAATCGGTGCAATAAGATACCATGGTCGATGGTATCAAAAGCCGCTGAGAGGTCTAATAGGACCAGGATAGAGGAGCAACCTCTATCCCGTGCCCTCCAGAGATCATCAACCAACGTGACCAATGCTGTCTCGGTGCTGTGACCGGGCCGGAAGCTGGACTGGCATGGGTCTAGATAATCAACTTCCTCCAGGTGTCGGGGAAACTGTTGGGCCACCACACTCTCAACAACCTTCGCTAAAAAGTGAAGGTTGGAGACGGGACGATAGTTTTCTAATAATGCTGGGTCCAGGGATGGCTTCTTGAGGAGGGGCCTCACCACCGCCTCTTTCAAGACGGTAGGCAAGGACCCCTCACTCAGAGATGAATTCACAATGCCCTGGAGCCAGCCTTGCGTCACCTCCCAGGATGCCAGTACAAGCCAAGAGGGGTACGGGTCCAATAAACATGTGGTGGCTCTAAGGTTCCTCTGCAACCTGTCCATATCCTCGGTAGTGACAAAATCAAACTCCTCCCATGGTGTTATCTCAAGACCAGCACCGGACACATCGACTGGATCACTTTCAGTGGAGGGCAGCTTGTTCCGAATCTGAGTGATTTTGTCCTGCAGAAACACTCCAAATTCCTCTGCTCGACCCTGCAAAGGGCTTCCCGCGGCCTCAGGAGAAGGAGGGAGCGGGTCACCCCAAACAGGGCGGCAGGGCGGCAGGGCGGTTTTCCGTGGACGCGATAAGGGTGGCACAATACTCACGTTTGGCCACTCTTAGTGCCACTAAGTAAGTCCTAATATGGTCTCTCACTAGTGTTCGGTCAGCTTCGGATCGAGAAGATCTCCATCTACTCTCTAGACGTCTCTTGTGGCGTTTCATCTCCCGAAGCTCCTCAGTGAACCAAGGGGCCTGGGTGACTCGACGCCGCATGAGAGGCCGCAAGGGCGCGACTCGGTCCAAGGCCCCCATGGCCGTACTATACCATGCGGCCACTAGATCCTCAGTCGAGTCGCGGGGCAGGGACACAGGTATTGGCCCAAGCTCCCTCTGGAACCTTTCAGGGTCCATCAGGTGCCTGGGGTGGAACCAACTCGGTGTCTCCAGTTCCGCCTCCCCGCGGTGGAGTGTGACGGTTGGAAAGTCCATCAGAAGGAGAGAGTGATCTGTCCATGACAAGGGCGAGATGATTAAGTCCCCTATTCCGAGATCACTTCTCCACTGTCCAGAGACAAAAATCAGATCCAGCGTGTGTCCTCCCTCGTGAGTGGGGCCCTGAACTACTTTGGTCAGGTCCATGGCCGTCATGGAAGCCATGAACTCCCGGGCTGCCTCGGATGTTTCGCCCACCGATGGCAGGTTAAAGTCCCCCATGACTAACAGTCTGGGGGTCTCCACCGCCATCGTGGCGATCACCTCGAGCAGCTCGGGCAGGGCTGCTGTTACATAGCGGGGAGCCAATCATAAGTTCGATGCAATCAATAACTTATCAATATCATAAGTTCAATGCAATCAATCATTTGTTTCTATTAGCATCTGTTAGGAATTACAATGTATAAAAGAAAAAATCATTTTTGTGATCTGAGTCTTTTTGCTATTGTGTCTTCTTCTTCCTTCCCGCCAGTGGGCGGAGCCATGGCCCCTCCCGTTCCCCCATTTTCATCCTCCAGGATTGAGGAGTGTTTTTTAAGAAAGGCTTCCGCCTCCTCGGCTGTTTTGATTCTTACTCTTCCCCCCTCCCAGAACACCAACATTCCTTCAGGCATTGACAATTTGAACCACACCCCTTTTTTATACAGCTTTTTGGATAGGAAGGAATATTTCCTTCTAATCTCACGAATCTTTTTCGGGATCTGCTTCAAAATAGCAATTTCTTTCTGCTGATATATCAATGGGCCATCTCTCTGCTCTCAGAATCTCATCCCTTGTTGACCTTCTTAAAAATTTAATGTGTATCTCTCTGGGTACATCATTTATTCTGGCATATGCTGAATTAATTCTATAAATCAGGTCAATGTCCCCCCAGATGTATTCTTTGTTCTTTTTAGTATAATCTGCTAAAATTGTAGACATTAAATCTCTTAAATTTTCTGAATCTGACTCGGGAACATTTTGAAACCTTAAAAAGTAAGACATTCTTTCAAAATCCATTCTAGACATATAACCAATAAGATCCACAATTGATTTTTGTGTTTCCCTCACCTCCTTCCCCCCCTTGGCTCCCCCCCTCCAGCCCATCAATTTTTTGCTTATTTTCCACTAATGCTCTCTGTGTTTCCAGAAGCTCCAACCTTGAACTTATCATGTCCCTGCATATTTCTTTTATTTCTTTCATTATATTTTGAAGAGTTTCCTCAATTGATGATTGTTGAGTGTCCTCTCTGCCCGCTTCTTTTTGTAGCATTGTCTAACAACTCCTCTGACCTTATATTTTATATATATTTATACATATTTATATATATTATATTTATGACATTCACCATGAAGTACTCTAAGGCAGACCTTATTCTACTGCGGGAGTCCCCCTACTCGCAGGTATGGCCCTCCGCGTTAACGAGGGCCCACCTTGATGAGGGATTCTGTAATCAAGAGAGGTGGGCGAGACGCAGTCTTAGGGGTTTTTAAACAAAATTCTTAATTCGGCTTTTAGGGGGTTCCAGGGAGGAGGGGAGGGATAGTCTACAGTTTTAAATGGGGGATTTTAATCTGGTTTTAGCGCAGGTTTCTGTCATTTAATAGGTTTTTTAAATTATATTTGGTACTATTTTGTATATTGTTTTAAATTCCTGTGCGCCGCCCTGGGTCCTCTCGGAGAAGGGCGGGATATAAATTGAATAAAATAAATAAATAAATAATTGTGGTGATCTTGGGTTGTTGTGGAGTGGGACTGGTTTTTGTGGAAGCTGGCGCAGACCAGGATTTTCCAGATGGAGGCTTTCTTGCTGCCATAGTAGAAGTTTTAAGTTTTTGTGTAAAAGATGGCATCTGGTGGGTGGGCAATCCGTGAGGTTGAAGAAAAGGGAAAGTCTGTGTCCAATTTTAAGTACAACGTGTATAAAGTCCAGGGAGAAATTTCTACAAATACAATCCAATAAAAAAGAAGGCACACAATGGGAGAAATCCCGAGAGTCACTTGAGTTGGCTTGTGTATGAATTTTAGAGTCTTGTTAAGTTGAAGGAATGTTCACATTTCAAAAGAAAAAGTTTCTTGCTGAGAACAAAGAAGCGCCATTTTTCCGCCTCTTTGGCGGTCGTGAAGAATTAGTATCGATCCATTTCTGCTGCTACAAGCCTCAGATACATTGTTTCCATCGCAATTCCATATATGGTAATACTTTCACTTTTTCAATAATTAAAGTTGGATGTTACTTTCTCTGCCTCTCTGAGCCCGGGGAACATTTTAGAGCACCGCTTGTTTCCGAGGGGGGATTTTTACAAATTCCTCCCTCTATTCTTCCTTTTAAGAAGTTGAAAGCATCTAAGTAAAAATAAACTCACAAGCCCCTCAGTCGTTTCGGAGCCTCAGTACATTCCTCCAGCTCCGGCTTTTCTGCCCGCTGCTCAAATAGCTGCTGTTCCGGCACTCCTTCGGCGAGAGGACTTTTCCCCCGCATTCTGTCCTCCGGCTCCTGGGGCGAAGCGGGAACGCCCCCCCAACCGCCGTCAAAGTGGGGGTTTTCCTGCCGGCTGCCCGTATGGTGGGGGCTCCCTACAAGAGCCCCCTGCCCCCGAAGGCGCCCACTGGAGAAAAGGAGCGGCGGACGTGTCCAAAACACATCCGTCACATCCGGAAGCCGGAAACGGTCTCTAAAGTATCCTCTTCTGGATATGGAACCATGTTGACAAATCAAAAAATGATGAAACTTGGTTCTCACTACCACCCTGGTCTCAGGCCTCAGGCCTATTTTATCTTTTCATTATGTTACTTTGAAATACAGCTCCTGTTATGTTCTCCAAAGGAAAATATTACTGTTTGTTATCAAAGAGCACCTGTTAAAAACAATTCATGCTCTGTCAATTGCAATAAACAATTTTCAATAAGTGGTAGGTCATATGAATAATTATAAAAATAATCCCAAATTCAAGAATTTAAGTAACAAAAAATAAAAGGAAAAGAAATAGTCCAATCACTTTCAAAGGAAAAAAAAACCTTGTTGCTGCCGCTTCAATCCACAATTACAGAAAAATAAGGGAAAGAAAGGAAACCTCCAAGTTCAAAACATATTAGATTAATTCCACCGCTTATTTCTTGATTAAAAGCTTTAGTTTACTAAAAAAAAAAGTTTCTTTAAGCAAAATGTTTCAAAAGAAAAAAAAAGTACGTTCCTGGTCTTGCACTTTCCCTTTCAGCTTCTTTCCTTCTGGAGCTGCCCCGTCTTTGTCAGTCCTGGGGGTTGCCTGTTTGCTGCCTTGCAGAAGCTCTTCCCTTGGGTCAAACAGGGGTTTTGCGGTACCCCTGTGATGAGTAAGGCTTAGTCTTCCTCATCACCATCCCTCCAGGACAGATTAGGTCTGAATGGACCAAGGGGTGGCAAAAGTGTCAACGGAGGTCTCAGAGTGGTGAGACCCCACGTTGTATCGATGCAACGCAGGCTCCTCCCTCCAGGATGTCCTTGTTATTGTTGAGCCACTGGTTTGTTGGGAGCGTCAATTTCATTGCTGTCGTCAGTTTTTCCTGGCTTCAGATGGTGACTTGGGCCGTCTTTTGGTGGGAAGGAGACAGTCATACTGCAGTTTTCTTTTCTTTTTTAAAAGTTTTTTATTTGTTTTATTTTTAAACACACCATAAAACTCCTTAATCTCACATGTTATAGAAAGTCTGCTAATTACAAAATATTTTCATACATCTCTTTGATATTCATCCAGGTTTCATATTATTTCATATTATTTCAAGTGCATCACATCAAATATATTTATAAACTTTATTTTTCCCATGTCTTCCTTAATTAATTATAGTTGTATTGTACATCCTTCATTTTAAAACATACCAATATAAACTTAAAACATAGCCACATGTTGGCATCATATTCATTAATTCTACTATCCTCCAAAATCATGATTCCCTGTAGCCTATTTTAACCAAACATCAGTAATATTTACTCATCTCGTTTAATAAATATTATTCAGTATTCATTCCCAATTACCACTTATAAGTATGCATATATATATATACATTTATTATAACTTTCAGTTACTTGCTTAACTATGTCTATAATCACTAAATTTCCCTAATCTCATCTGGTTTTAAGTTAATCTTTTATCTATCAGCCTGTATCCTTCCAGTAATAAAACAATATTGCATCTTCTGCCATTTATGGTATATTTCTTCTGAACATATCCTTAATCCAATTTGTGTGGACTTCTCTTTGCAGTCCATCAGTTGTAAGTTATTTCCTGTCATTTTGTAGCCCTCCTTTTCTTCCTTGATCAGTTTAATTTTATGTGTCAGGGTTGTTATCAAAGGTGTTACTAGTAAGGTTTCTTTCTTTAGTATCATAAGTTATTTTGTTGCTTCTTCTTCTATATCTTGCCATCTGAGGTAAAGTTCCCATCCATCTAATTCATCTTTCCATGTTAGACTTTTCCCATAGCTGGACATAAGCCTCTCATTGAAAGGATCAGCCATCTTAGTTTCTTTGTGGTTAACTCCCTTTTTGGTGTTTAAGGGACCAACCTCAGTTTTTTCCATGTGATATGTAACTCCATCCTTTTCCTCATATTCTCCAATTAAATGTTTAATTTCCCCCCCAAATGAATTAGAGCAGTGGTGGGCAAACTCATTAGTCAACAGAGCCAAATATCAACAATACCACGATTGAAATTTCTTTTGAGAGCCGGAAGGTGTGGCCTGTTTTGTGGGAGTGGCTCAGCAGTCATGTGACTAGGTGGGCGTGGCCAACTTGAAAAATGTGAAACTCACTTAACAATGGTCTTGGTTAGCAAGAAAAAAATATTAGAGGCCTGCAAGTCAGAGGAGAAGAATACAAAATACAAGCATTTGCGGATGACCTGGTCTTCATAGTAGAGGAACCTCTGACTTCAGGACCCAAACTAATCACAGCAATAGAGATTCCTCTATGGTGAGGTGGCCGGATTAAAAATTAACAAACAAAAAACTAAAATGTTAACCAAAAATATAACAGGGAAACAAAAGGAACAAATACAAGAATTAATGGGAATTGAAATTGTTAAAAAAGTGAAATACTTGGGAATTTGGTTAACCAATAGGTGTTCCGCGATTAAAGAGTTAAATTACAATAAATTAATAGGAGAAATGGCTAGGGAACTTGAAAATTGGAGCAAAATCCCAATATCTTTATTAGGAAGGATAGCTGCTATTAAGGCATATATTTTACCAAAATGGACATACTTATTTCAATCAGCACCTGTAAAACTAAACAAAGAATTTTTCCAAAAACTAGATCGGATTACTCTTAAATTTGTCTGGCAGGGAAAAAAAGCACGCATTAAAAAGAAAATGCTCCAAGAACACAAACTGAAAGGAGGCCTGGGATTACCAAATTGGGAGCTCTATTACCACGCGTCAATCTTAATTTGGGTTAAAGATTGGGTTACTCTTACAAGAAGTCGAATACTAGCAATTGAAGGCCATGATCTGCCCCAGGGTTGGCATTCATACCTTTGGCCCAAAGACAACAAACAACCCAAAAGTTTCACAATCCATCATATTAGGGCGACCCTTTTTGCGTCATGGTTGAAAATTAAACAACTATATAACCAAATCCCAAGATGGCTAGCACCAATCGAAGCAGTGACTTATCCAACGGTTCATAATCCAAAAAGGAATTTAACTTATGAAGACTTGATAGACGAAATTGGTAATATCAGAACATGGGCAGATTTAGAGTTAAGGGGTTGGAAAATAGACTGGTGGTCCTACACACAAGCAGTATCTAAATTCAATAAGGATAAAAAACAATTTGGAATTTACCCGTCAAAACAAGATATTGATAAGATCTTATGGGATTCACCGATTAAATTCATTTCTAAAGCATATAAATTGCTTTTACAAGGATATATTGGTGAGGAAATAATCAAAGGCGCTATGATCGCTTGGGGGAGGAATATAGGAAGGAACATTACACTCGATGAATGGCAAACAATTTGGGGCAAATCTATTAAAATGACCCTGGCCTCCTCACTTAAGGAGAATTTATACAAAATGCTATATAGGTGGTATTTACCACCATCCCAAATAGCATATATGTTTCCAAATACTTCCGACAGATGTTGGAAATGCAAAACGGCCAGAGGTACGTTCTTTCACCAATGGTGGACTTGTCCAAAAATTAACCAACTTTGGAAGAAAATACAAATCTGGCTGATGGAAATAGTAGGCATCAACTTCCCTCTTAAGCCTGAATCTTACTTACTTGGCATTAAACCAAACCAAACTCAGAACCAAGACTGGTACCTTTTTATACACATTACAACAGCAACAAGGATGGCCATTGCGCAACAATGGAAAGATAGTAATGTACCAACAGACCACCTCGTCATATCCAAAAATTTCAACTGTGCTGAATCCGATAGGCTAACATATATCTTAAAAGATAAAACAGAGTCGATTTATGCTCAAACATGGGAAAAATGGTACATATGGTACGACAAGAGAACAAAAGGATACCAAAGTGAACAACCAAATAGTATAAACGTGGAATAAATACAAGGTACAAGTGAGACGACAATGAACTTAAGATAATTATAGAGATACATAGGCAGATAGTTAAGTCAAAATGTATATAAGAATGAATAGAACAGACTGGGACAAACAAAAACTTTTGAATTTGGGGAATAACTATATCCCCGGTATGTCTACCCTTCTCTTCTCTTTTTTCTATCTCCCTCCTCCCCTCTTCCCCTACCTTCCTTTCCGCCTTAATAATGTATGTCGATTTTTCTTTATATTTGTTAAATGTTATTTTTATATTTATATTAATAAAGATTATTTAAAAAAAAACAATAGTCTTGGTTAGCAACCAAACTTTTAGGCTCAATTGTGGTCATAAGTTCTTTCTTTCTTTCTTTCTTTCTTTCTTTCTTTCTTTCTTTCTTTCTTTCTTTCTTTCTTTCTTTCTTTCTTTCTCTCTCTCTCTCTCTCTCTCTCTCTTTCTCTTTCTCTTTCTCTCTCTCTCTCTTTCTCCATTTCTCTCTCTCTTTCTGTCTCTCTTTCTTTCTCTCTCTCTCTTTCTCTCTCTCTCTCTTTCTTTCTTTCCCTCTTTCTCGCTCTTTCTTTCTCTCTCTTTCTCTCTTTCTTTCCCTCTTTTTCTCTCTTTCTCTTTCTCTCTCTCTTTCTCTTTATTTCTCTCTCTATCTGCTTCGTCTGCCCATCTCTGTCACTCTGTGTGTGTGTGTGTGTGTGTGTGTGTGTCTGTCTCGCATTCAAGCTCTTAAACACTCATTCTGTGTCTCTATCTTTCTCTCCCTCCCTCCCTCTCTCTGTTTCTCCCTATCTCTCTGTGTGTGTCTGTCACTCTCTGATTCCCTCCTCCCTCCTTGTCTCTCTCTGTGTCTGTGCCTCTCTCTGTCTGTCTGTCTGCCCCCACCCCCTCGGAGCCTCTTCAGCCCAGCCCGCCGCGGTTACTTACTCGCTTGCCTTAGCCGGGCCGACCCGGCCGCCCGCTGCATTCGCTCGCCCGCTCAGGGTACTTCCAGGGCTCCGTGTGGGGTGGGGAAGGAACGGTGACCCTCTGGACGCCGGTTCCCTCCAATCGCCCTGGAAGTAGCCTGGCTCGCCCGCCCGCGCTACTTCCAGGGCTCCGTGTGGGGTGGGGAAGGAACGGCAACCCTCTGGACGCCGGTTCCCTCCAATTGCCCTGGAAGTAGCCTGGCTCGCCTGCCCGCGCTACTTCCAGGGCTCCGTGTGGGATGGGGAAGGAACAGTGACCCTCTGGATGCCAATTCCCTCCAATCGCCCTGGAAGTAGCCTGGCTCGCCCGCCCGCTCGCCCGCTCAGGGTACTTCTAGGGGTGAGTAGGCTCCGTGTGGGGTGGGGAAGGAATGGCGACCCACTGGACGCCAGTTCCCTCCCCCTGCCCGCGGAGCCTCCGCACCCCCTGGAAGTAGATGAGTGGCCGGCATGCCACCTGGGGAGGCTCCATGGGGGGAGGGAGGGAGGGAATCGGCGGCCGGTAGGGAGGGTTGCTCCCAGGTGGGTCCCAGGAGTCCCACCCTCGGCGAGGGTGGAGGAAGAGCTGCACTCGAGGGGCCAAAGAGCCGCATGCGGCTCGCGAGCCGCGTTTTGCCAACCACTGAATTAGAGCATTGCTGTATTGCATCCATTATATAATGCAAACTAACATTTTTTGTTGTTGTTTAATAAATGCCATTGTACAATTTTTCTTGTTTCTTTTTATATCAGTTATTTCACAAAGAAATCAAATTCTTTGGAATTCTTAAGTGCAGTAGAAAGAGGAGAAAAAACTTTAAAAGTCACACACACAAATGAAAAGGAAGAGATTTAGTCCAAGGTTGTCATCAGAAAAAAAATAGAAGAGGAAAAGAAAACTTACTCCCTTTCTTTTGAGAGTTCTTCATAGGTTCCGTTTGAAATATCAATTAGAAAGGTTGTGATTACCCATTGACCAAGTCCTCCAGTGCTTAATTCCGTCACTTTTTTCAATTTTTTTTGTCTTTTAAAAGTTTCATCTTAGTTTAGAAGATTTTTACAGGCTATCTCTTTTCTAGCTCTCTCTTTAAGACATACCAGATAGAATCACTTTCACTTCTCTCACTCCTTCTTAATGGAGCGGTCTACAACTTTGCCAGCCTGTGGGGGGGGGGCTGTCTGTTTATCGCAGATTTTAAGCTCTTCCTTTGGACCAAACAGGGACTTTGCGATATCCCTGTGGTCAGCAAAGCTCCAGCTTTGTCTTTGCTGTTCCTTCGGGACAGTTTAGGTCCAGTGGACCATCCAGCGGCAAAAGAATCAACGATGATCTTGCAGCAGCAGGATCAAACGTGGTATTGTTGCGACATAGGCTTCCCATACTGCAGTTTTTTTGACAAGGCATCTGCCAACAAGTTCTTCCCTGCAGGGATGTGCTTCAATTTGAATTGGAACCTTTGGAAGTATTATGCCCAGCGAACTTGCTTTGGGGACAGTTTTGATAGGCTTTGAGAACTTCAAGGTCCAGACCTCAAACAGCATATTTCCTCCTTCCAGGAAATGTCTCCAAGTGAGCAGGGCCCACCTGACTGCATACGCTTCTTTCTCCCAAATGGCCCACCTCCTTTCAGTAGTGGTGAGTTTTTTGCAGATTTAACTGCATGGCAAGAGATGCCCTTCTTTATTCTTTTGCAGTAGCGCTGCAGTTACTGCTACATCACTGGCATCTGTCTGGATTATGAATTGCTGTTCTGGGTTGCGGTGTTGCTGTATGGGCTCTTGGGCAAAGAGCCATTTTAATTTTTCAAATGCTTTTTGACAGTCCATTGTTCACTTTAGGGGTTGGTCTGCTTTTGGCTTTGTCAGAGAAGGCCCCATTTTTAATAGTTCAGTCAATGGGAGGGCAATCTCCATGAAAGCCAGAATGAACTGCCTGTAGAAATTGGCAAATCCAAGAAAGCTCTGTAGCTGTCTGCGAGTACTTGGAGGTTTCCAGTCTAACACAGCTTTCACTTTTCCTGGATCCATCTCTTCCCCTTGTTGGAGATATGATAGCCAAGGTAATCTAGTGAGGTTTTGTGGAACTCACACTTCAATAACTTTGTGTATAGCTTGGCCGCTAGAGGTTTTTCCAGGACTTGCCATACTAGCTTCCTGTATTCTTCCAATGTTTCAGAGAAGACCAAGATGTCATCGAGATAAACAAGCACTCCACGGTACAGGTGGTCATGTAGCACCTCATTTATGTACTGCATGAAGACTGTGGGTGGTCCTTGTAGCCCAAATGGCATGACTTTGAATTGAAAGCTGCCAAGGGGGCAGTTAAAAGTGGTCTCCCATTCATCTCTCTCTCTGATTCATGTGAGGTAATACGCCTCTTTCAAGTCCAGCTTGGTGAACACCTTGCCTTTAGCCAAGTAGTTCAAGATATCTTTCATGAGGGAGAGGTGGGTAGGTGTTCTTTACACATACAGTGTTCAACCCTTGCAGATCAATACAGAGACAAACCCCACCATCTTTCTTTTCTCTGAAGGGCACTGGGGCAGCTAATTTTGATTTCACTGGTTCAATAAAGCTTCACTTCAAATTAATGTCAATGTACAATTCAACCATCTCTTTGGGAGTCATGGACTACATTTTCAGCTTTGGTAGGGTAGCCCCAGGTATGACTTCTATTACGCAATATGTGAGCCGATGAGGGGGAAGGTAGTTGCAATCTTCCTCATTGAACTTCCCCGTCAAGTCCCAGTAGTTTTTTGGTACTTGTTGGTCCCTGGGGGTTTTGTGTCTGCTGCAGGTGCTGCAGGTTCTGGGTGGTCTGGGCTATTGGGTCCAATCATTCCCAGGTGGCCCTTTGACTCCACCTGTAATAGTGGCCCAAAGCCGATAATCAATTTCCTAACACCGTCCTCCCACTTTATTGTAGGCGCCCACTTGTCCAGCCATACAAGCCCCAAGATAATTGATTCCTACATTCTTGGAGCTACGATGAATCTGAGGAATTCATAGTGGCAACCTATCTGTAACTTTACCAATTCAGTAATTCGCATAGCTGCCCCCCATTAGCGTTCCATCCACTTGCTCAAACCAAACGGGGTGGGCTAGGGGTCATGTGCATATGCCTAGCTGCTCCACAATGGACATACTGATTAAGCATCAGGTGCAGCCAGTGTCCATGATTGCCCCAACCTCCCCTTCCACCCCCGTTTCTGGCACTTGGAGTTTGGATTTAATGGTAAAGGGGCGGATGGGTGGCTCATCATTGGGTCATCTTCGGTATTCTCCTCCTCCTCCTCCTCCTCCAGGGTGGAAGGGGCTTCCCCAGTGGTCGGACTCTGTCTTTTTCTTTTCTTCCTCCATTTTCACTGAATTTTTGCATTGGTGGCTGGCTAAAGGGAGATGTGCCCTAGGCCCCTTTCTGCTGACTGGATTGAATTCCCCATATTGATGGAGGGCCTGTCTGTGCTCCGGGAGGGAGGGGCACTGATGTTGGCTTTGCTCCAGTGGCAAGGGGTTGGGTCGACTTGCTGGTTGCTATGTGGAAGGAGCCAAGATCTCTACTCCAGTGCATTGCCGAGTCTCTGCTAGGGAAGGAGAATGTGGGCTGGGTGAGGGTCCACTTAGGTGGTCCTGAAATAAAGAGGGGATTGATTCCACTCACATTTAGTCATCCAAATTGGTCTGGGAGGCCGGTCAGAGAATGACTATGTGAGGGTAGCTGCGATCTCCATTCATCAGATCTGCTAGCCGGTGTCTGCTCTGACCTCCTCCAGTCATGTGTCGGCGCCTCCCTTGCACCCCCCCCCCCCGTCTCTCCAGCAGAAATTCCTTAGTGTTGATAAATCCTGAGGCTTTACCTAGCAGAAAAGGCAGATTTACTGAATGATAGACAGGTACTTTGAACATTTTCTTGTGTGTTTCAAGTATTTCTTTCAAAAAATTTACACAGCCATACATTCAGAATGAAATGTTTAGGAAAATGATTCCCATATTTTCTCTTAGAGACATTTGAAGATTTAGCATGTCCTTTATATTATAATCATGTTTTTATTCCTCCTCTCCCCTCCTCTCCCTGTGCTTTACAGGGCGATACAATTGTTTCCTGTGATTCTTATGGTGTATTGAAACTGTGGGATATTCGGAGGGGAGTCCCAATGGTCTCCATTGATGCTGGTCCATACCCTGGCAACCAGGTGGCTTTTGATCCTTCCGGTAAGATCTTTCTTGACACAGGAGGTATTAGGGACAAATGTTTTAGCAAGGCCATTTGTCTGCAGTGCTGTATTTATTAAGAGCTTTAGAAACCTAATTAAATGTACTTCTACCATTTTCTTGTAGATATGTAGAACAGACTTGAGAGGTGAAAAATAAGCAAACATAAAATGTTGCTCTCATTTAAATTAATGAAATTAACAGAAACAAACCCATAGAAGAAATATGAAGGCTGCATAATATTCCATTTTTCTGTGATTCCAAAACTTATACAGTAGAACCTCCGGTCATGACTGTAATCCATTCCAGGTCTTGGGTCACCACTCGATTTGGTCATGACCAACCGTTGGGTGAGATCATCCATGGTTTTGGGGTAGAGTTCCATCATTACGCTGATGATACTCAGCTGTACATCTCTACAGCAGACCACCCCAACGATGCCATGGAAGTGATGTCCCGATGTCTGGAGGCCGTGTGAGTCTGGATGGGGAGGAACAGGCTTCGACTCAACCCATCCAAGACTGAGTGGCTGTGGCTTCCGACGTCACGGTATAGCCAGTTGACGCCATCTCTGGATATCGGGGGCGAGTCACTGGCCCCCACAGAGAGGGCCCGCAACTTGGGTGTCCTCCTGGACTCTTGGCTGTCTTTAGAAGAGCACATGACGGCCGTGGCCAGGGGGGCCTTTTATCAGGTTCGCCTGATACGCCAGTTGCTTCCCTTTCTGGATCATGACGCCTTACGCACTGTCACTCAAGCTCTCGTCACCTCCCGCCTGGACTACTGTAACACTCTCTACATGGGGCTTCCCTTGAGATGCACCTGGAGGCTCCAGTTAGTTCAGAATGCGGCCGCGCGGGGGATTTTGGGAGCATCTAGATGCTCCCATGTGACACCTCTCCTGCGTGAGCTGCACTGGCTGCCTGTGGCCTTCCGGGTGCGCTTCAAGATTCTAGTGATCACCTTTAAAGCGCTCCATGGCAAGGGACCTGGTTACCTGCAAGACCACTTCCTGCTGCCACTACCTCCCACCGACCAGTCCGCTCCCACAGAGAGGGCCTCCTCAGGGTGCTGTCGGCCAGACAATGTTGGCTGGCGACCCCCAAGGGAAGAGCCTTCTCTGTGGCAGCTCCTGCCCTTTGGAATGACCTCCCCCCTGAATTACACACGATCACAGACTTACGTCTCTTCCGTCGGGCCCTGAAGGCACATCTATTTTGTACAGCCAGCCTCGCAGTCTTTTAATTGGGTTTTAGCATTGGGTGTTATAATTAAGAGGCCAAACTATTTAATATTTATTAATCTGCTATTTTAATTTTTGTATCTCTTCTTTTTATTGTGACTGTTCACCGCCCTGAGTCCCGAGAGGGAGAAGGGCGGTATACAAATTAAATAAACATAAACATAACTGGAAGCAAGACTGATTGTACATGCGCACATACACGCAAAAAGCCACGGCAGGGGAAATCACTGCAGTTCTGATTGATCGCCCCCCGGAGATGTGTTTGTGAACAGAGTGAAACATTTAGTGAATATTTTGGTCACCACCCGTCGTGGTCAGAAGCATTTGTGACCATAGGTTCCACTGTACAAATATTTCTAATAAATATTATTACAGTAGACTTTATTCATGCCATAACAAACGGTCTTAGTTTTACAATGCTTCCAAGGGGAGAAATTGCACCCTGTTGCCAACTTGTGCTTTTTGTCCCTTAATATTGAAATAAGCACTCTCTAAAAACATATAGGGATTTTTTTTTTATGATGTTTAAAATTTCCTACCTGGAATAATTGCATTTTTATACTTTCACAGTTAGATTCCTTTTCACAAATACCCAAAACTATCTCAAACGAAAGTTTGGTACAAACTTGCATAGACTCATTTACACATATAAGCCTAATTCAGAAGACTCAGACAATTGTCTTCTAGCTACTAAAATACTCAAATCAATTAATCTAGATGTAAATAGAAGAGAATATATGTAGCTCAGGATTGAACTGTGGAGTTATTGGTGCTCTCTGAACTTGGTCCAAGTAGACAGCACCTGGTTAGATAATAAAACATTTCAGAGAACATAAATAATTCCACAATTTAGATATCTTATTGGTCCAGGTATTGACCCATTCATAGTGAAATTCTAAGCCATCCTTACTAAAATATAAACATAGATACTATTCCTGAAGTATCTAACAGCCATTAGAATTGATAACTTGATGTTCCATGAATTTAGTCAGTCCATTTTAAAACTATAAATATTGTGTATGCATTATCATATTTGATAGCTGCAAATTCTGTGGCTTAATTGTGGCTTATGAAAAAAGGCTTTCTTTTATTGAATCTCCTCATTTAATTTGAATGAATGATTCTAACTTTGTGAGAAATAATATTAATTGCTCTATTTATTTTGAATGTATAACTAATTGCAGAACTGAAGTAGACTAAAACAATTGAAACAATAATATAAAAAATAAAATGTCCATAACATATAATAATATCCACAGATAGGTAAGAAGTTATTTTTGTATTATTTGCGGGTGAGCATTTTAAGCAAAAAACATTTTGTTGCTTTTAGAGAAAGGGAGAATGATGTTTTTCATCCCATGCAGCCTCTCTTAGAAGCAAACAAAAAATCTCTGACCTTCTTCCTAAAGAGCTAATGTCAGCATTCCAAATACCATCCAAAATTAAATCAGAGCCCAAAGCAAAGTATTGGTCAAAGTTCCAATTTATTAAGAGAGCCATGTTGGCACATCTGGAAAAATCCAAATCTGAACTTCCTGGGTTTTCCCCATCCAGTTGAAAGTTCATGATCTTGTCCCCACACCCACAAGTCCATCACATGGTCCAATTTTTCACTGCCATGCTGGCAGTTTCACCCATCCAGTTCCGGTCAGAGGTATAGAAACAAAGGATGACCTTGGATTCTAGAAAGGAATTTTATTTTGGCTACATAGCATTTTACTCCGTACCATCCCCCCTCCCATTTACCCTCAATAGAAATAACATAGTAGAATAATAGAAAGTGTAGCAGGTCAAAGATCCAAAAAGAAATATGGCTGCAGGCCTGATACCTGTTTTATTTCCCTTTTAAAATTCAATGAATCTTATCCTTAAAAATAAGATTATTTTCTTCCTTCCTTCCTTTCTTTCTTCAATCAAATGTTCCCTTTACAAAATAAGTATTGTACTTCCTTCTTAGAATAATTACATTCAGCTTAGTTTCATAAAGTGATTGTCCTGATTTATACAGTCCCTTGGCTTTTCTGCTTATTAGAATAAGGCTAGAAAATGGAATTTGAATTTCACCAATCGGTCTTCAGTCATCGAATCAGCAGCTGGAGCTAATGTTGAATAATAATGCAATGCTTGGGGACTTCCTGTTCCGGCTTCTGGCGGCGACGGATGAGTCCTGGGACTCGTCCGCTGTTTTGTTCTTTTTTCTGCCCCTAACGGGGCGGGGTGCCCCTTTTTTGGGGAGACCCTCCATAGGATCGGCTTGCCTGGACTGGTTCAGCCTGGCAGCGGCTGGGGAACGGTCCTTGTCTTCAGTCTAGGTGGAAGAAGACATGCTGCGGGGGGCTTGGTTCCCTTCGCCAACGGAGGACGGCAATGACTAATTGATTTGGGGAGAACGGAGCGCTCGGGTTGGATGGCTTTGCCGGGGCTTGAGCTGCGAGGTGGAGAGTAAGTGACTTTAGCTTTATTGCTGGCGGCTTTGGATGAGAGAGACGTGGAGGGGGGTGTTTGTTTGCTAAACCCCCCCTCAGATTTACAGGAGCGGCGCGCAGAAATGGCTCCTGGAATGCAGGGAGCGGATATTTCGCATCCGGACTGTTGTGCAACAAGTGAAAGTCTTCCGCGGCTTGTTTTCATACAATGTATCTAAGTCCGGCTTGACTGAAACAATTTCTCTGCTGTTTTCTCCGGCTGGCTGTCAGAGTGGGTGGTGGAAGATGGCTGCCCTTTGTTCCTGAACACTTATTTCTTTATGGAAAATTTCCAACATCTCTTTGTGATTTGGACTGCCTCTCTCTACCAATGGAGAAATTTTTTGGATTAATTGATTCCCTCCCTGGAATGCCTTCTTTGTCTTAATAATTGACTGTGAAAATTGCTTCTCTTCTGGGCTCTACAACTTTTTACAATTTTGATTGGAACTTTCTTCTCCTGACTTGCTCCAGCGGCCGCACCCAAAAAACACCATCTTAGTGGCACTGATTTAAACAGCTCACCATGGCTTCAAAAAAACAACCAGGAAATCCAGGATTGGAAGAGAGAATGACAGCTATGGAAACAGTGTTAAACTCCTTGGTGCTGGAAATCAGAGAATTTAGAAAAGATCATACTAGCACTAAGCTTGAACTCTTGGAGACACAGAAAAAATTGATGGAGAACACACAGAAGACCGAGGAGTTGGAAGTGGGGCTGGCTGGGGCAAAGGGAGAACTTAAAAATGTTAATACTGATATTGGAGATTTGTCTGGTCATATGTCTAGGATGGATTTTGAGAGGATGTCATATTTCTTAAGATTTCAGAATATTTCTGAGGAATCTGGTGAATGCCTTCCTGATCTCATGAGTACAATTTTATCAGACTATTTACGTAAACCCAAAGAGGAGATCAGGGGGGGCATTGACCTAGTCTACAGAATAAATTCAGCATATGCCAGGATGAATGAAGTACCCAGAGAGATACATATTAAATTTGTTAGAAGGTCGACAAGGGAGGGAATCTTGAAGGCGCAGAGGGAGGGTCCGTTAATTTACCAACAAAAGGAAGTCGCCATCTTGAAGCAGATCCCAAAAAAGATTAGAGAGATGAGACGGAAATATTCCTTCTTATCTAAAAAATTGTTTAACCACGGGATTTGGTTTAAGTGGGCGATGCCAGAAGGGATGTTGGTGTTCTGGGACGGAGGAAGAGTAAGGATTAAAACAGTTGCTGAGGCAGATGCCTTTCTTAAAAAACATTCCTCTATCCTGGGGGAAGATTTAGGGGGGACGGAGGGGGCCACGGCCCCGCCCGCTGGGGGCCAGGAAGGAGAACAAGAAGACACAATTGCCAAGAGACTTAGATCTAAAAAATGACTTTTATTTTTATTTTTATTAATACAGTATAATTTTTGTCTGGATGTTTGTACACGACTGCCAGCATAGAATTCAGAATTTATATGTATACATTTATTTTCACCTTGTTGTATTATTGAAAAATGCATTACCAATGTCTTGTTAAGAAGCCCGGGAGGGTCAACGTTCCCGACGTGAAAGTTCTCAAAATATCTTTTTAATTCACCTTACCCTACCCTTTTTTGTTAAAAAATTTGTAAAACTCAATAAAACTTTTTCTATATATATATATAAAAATAATAATAATGCAATGCTTGGTTTCAAATACTCCAAAACACACACTCAGCTCAGAGAAACAAAAATCACAAACCCATTAAAAACTGAATGCATCTTATTCAACTTGTCAGTGTGGGTTATCATTCTGTTTTCCAAAGTCCTAAGGTTTGCATTAGCGATATTTGCCTACTGAACACTATTTTAATAGCCCTGTTTTGATCCAGCAGTGTGCAGCCGCCACCAAGAAAGCTAATACAATCCTGGTGGCAACTCTGAAACAGCGCACAGAGGCATAGCTGCGATGTCCCATGAGACCTGGGTTGTAAAAATAGAGGCATAGAATCAAGGTCACATGAAGTATTAGTATCATCTTATAAAACCCTAGTACAGTGGTTGTCAACCTGTGGGCCGGGACCCCTTTGGGGGTCAAACAACCCTTTCAACCCTTAGTGTCACCTAAGACCATTGGAAAACACGTATTTATTTTCAAATAAATACTGAAAACATAAAATAATTTTATGGTTGGGGGTCACCACAACATGGGGAACTGAATTAAAGGTCACAGCATTAGAAAGGTTGCGACCCATTGCCCTAGTAAGACCATATCTGGAATACTGCAACCAATTTTGGTCACCATACTACAAAAAAGTTGTTGAGACTTTGGAAAAAGTCAGAGAAGAGCAAGGCCTGGAGACCAAAAAATATGAAGAATGTCGGCAGAATTTGGCCGGCTTGTTGGAAGAAGTGCGTTTTTAACCGCTGGCGGAACAAGCGGAGGTCCGAGATGACACGGAGTTCAGGGGGGAGAGCGTTCCAGAGGGTTGGGCCCATCACAGAGAAGGCTCTACCCCTGGGCGTCGCCAACCCAGAAATCGTGGACGCTCCATCACTGGATGTTTTCAAGAAGAGTCTAGATAGTCATCTGAAATACTATAGGTTCTCCTGCCTGATCAGGGGGCTGGACTTGAAGACCTCCAGGGTTCCTTCCAGCTCTATTCATTCTATTCTAAATGTATATATTTCAACTATCAGGCTGAGAGTGTGGGTATGGGTATAGGTATATAAGGATAAGATTTCCAGTTTGAACATGTTTTATGATATTTTCAGAAAATGTCGAAAAAAGAGAAATAGAAGTTGGAAAAAAACTATTCAGAATGCCTTGGGTAGGGATTGGACGAAAAGATTTTCATCGTTCCTTCTAGCCATATCATTCTATGATTCTATGAAATCATTTCTGGCTTTAAAAAAACATACATATTTTTATTATCACTTCTAATGGTGCAATCTCATGTATGTGTTTTTCAAATATAAGGGTTTTTTTTTAATTCATGTTGGGTTTTTTTAGGAAAACAGGTAATTGAATTGTAGCCTAAATAATATTGGTATTCAAGTTCTCCGCAAAAGATACTCAGTACAAGTAATCCTTAATTTACAACCACAATTGAGTCTAGAATTTCTGTTGCTAAGTGAAACTTGTTAAGTGAGTTTTGCCCCATTTTATGACCTTTCTTGTTAAGTGAGTCATTACAGTTAGTAAATTGGTTAAGTGGTTTCCCCATTGTCAGTAGGTCACAAAAGTGATCACATCATGCCAGAACCCTGCAGCTGTCATAAATATGAGTTAATTGCCAAGCACCTGAATTTTGATAATGTGATCATGGAGATGCTGCAATGGTCATAAGTGTGAAAAATGGTCAGTAGTCCCTTTTTGCCATTGTACCTTTGAACGGTCACTAAATGAACTGCTGTAAATTGAGGTATTTTAATAAACGTTTTCTGTTCATACAATAAAATATATAACAACTTTGCATTTATGATTAAGAGCAAGACTGTATATCTCAAAATAAATAAGATTTTCTTAGTACTGTATTTGCAGAAAAAATCTGACAAGTAGGCAAAGTCATCCTTTTCCTACATTCAAGTTTTGATGAGCTAGTCGGGTTTAGTATTTAAGGCACCAGACTAGAAATCAAGAGTCTGGTGAATTCTAATCCTAAACTAGGCATGAAGCTAGCTGGATGATCCTAGGTCAGTCACTTTCTCCAGCCCTAAGAATATAGCAATAGTAAACCACTTTCAAAAACCTTTCCAAGAAAGCTCCAGAAAATGGTCCAGGCATTTTTCAGGAGTCAATGATGATTTGAAGGTGCAAATTTTTTTTATATTTCAATATTATTTGTAATTAGCGTTCATTTCTATGGAAAAAAACATTTGCCATCTATACTTTAACTTTTAGAGCTTATGTACACTGAACATATACTTAATAATTCATTTAAATGCTTACTTCTAAATATCAAACTCCTTTGAAACATACAGTCAGGTCCAGAAATATTGGGACATCAACACAGTTCTAACATTTTTGGCTCTATACACCACCGCAATGGATTTGGAATGAAACAAACACAATGTGCTTTAACTGCAGACTGTCAGCTTTAATGAGATCCAAAGAGCTGTCACTATCAGTGAAGCAAGCCATTATCAGGCTGATAAAACAAAACAAACCCATCAGAGAGATAGCAAGAACATTAGGCGTGGACAAAACAACTGTTTGGAACATTCTCAAAAAGAAAGAACGCACCGGTGAGCTCAGCAACACCAAAAGACCTGGGAGACCACAGAAAACAACTGTGGTGGATGACCAAAGAATCTTTTCCCTGGTGAAGAAAACATCCTTCACAACAGTTGGCCAGATCAAGAACACTCTCCAGGAGGTAGGTGTATATGTGTAAAAGTCAACAATCAAGAGAAGACTTCACCAGAGTGAATACAGAGGGTTCACCACAATATGTAAACCATTGGTGAGCCTCAAAAACAGGAAGGCCAGATTAGAGTTTGCCAAACGACATCTAAAAAAGCCTTCACAGTTCTGGAACACCATCCTATGGACAGATGAGACCAAGATCAACTTGTACCAGAGTGATGGGAAGAGAAGAGTATGATGAAGGAAAGGAACTGCTCATGATCCTAAGCATACCACCTCATCAGTGAAGTATGGTGATGGTAGTGTCATGGCATGGGCATGCATGGCTGCCAATGGAACTGGTTCTCTTGTATTTATTGATGATGTGACTGCTGTCAAAAGCAGCAGGATGAATTCTGAAGTGTTTCGGGCAATATTATCAGCTCACATTCAGCCAAATGCTGCAGAACTCATTGGACACGCTTCACAGTGCAGATGGACAATGACCCAAAGCATACTGAAAAAGCAACCAAAGAGTTTTTGAAGGGACAGAAGTGGAATATTATGAAATGGCCAAGTCAATCACCTGACCTGAATCCCATTGAGCATGCATTTCACTTGCTGAAGACAAAACTGAAGGGAAAATTCCCCAAGAACAAGCAGGAACTGAAGACACGTGCAGTAGAGGCCTGGCAGAGCATCACCAGGGATGAAACCCAGCATCTGGTGATGTCTATGCATTCCAGACATCAGGCTGTGATTGACTGCAAAGGATTTGCAACCAAGTATTAAAAAGGGAAAGTTTGATTTATGATTATTATTCTGTCCCATTACTTTTGGTCCCTTAATAAGTGGGAGGCACATATGCCAACTGTTGTAATTCCTACACCGTTCACCTGAATTGGATGTACATACCCTCAAATTAAAGCTGACAGTCTGCAGTTAAAACACATTGTGTTTGTTTCATTCCAAATCCATTGTGGTGGTGTATAGAGCCAAAAATGTTAGAATTGTGTTCATGTCCCAATATTTCTAGACCTGACTGTAACTGTTCTTCAGATAATATAGATTATATTTATTTTTGCTAAATGTTTACCTAATATTTCTTATATATGCATTTTCAGTTTATCTGATTTTATCAGTTTATCAATAGGAATTATAAAATGCTTCATTCAAACAGAGGAAAAAGAGAAATTGGATTTGAGGAAATACTGTTATTATTGCTTATTAATACTGTCTTTCTTCTAAAAGGTAGATATTGCTAGGCAGATGAAAGCTAGATAACAACAAGTATCTTTTCTTATTCTTGTGGCATGAGATGATTTGAGTTGTGATTATCAGCATGGCAATGACAAATGATGGGCTCTGTAGTTATACAGGCAGTAGAAGCCTACAGGTTTGAAAGGCTACTATAAAAATCTTATCTAGAATAGAACAAAGCAAACAAATGTATAAACTTCAACGTGTTACTGTTTATCTATTGTAATGAAATCTGGTACACAGACTGGATAGAAGGCCTTCTTGTGCAAACAATACATTCAGATTTGGAAAGGCTATTCATATAATAAAGTATTAGACTTAAATTCATCTGAAAAAATGCCCGTCCTGATACTTGTATCCCTATATTTTACCCTACAATTTCAATAGTTTGCATTAATATTGCCACTACTTTAACCTGCCGTCGGTAGGCGAAACCTCTGGTGCAGCTCGGGAGTTCATGGCTTCCATGGCAGCCATGGACCTGACCCAGGTAGTTTTGGGCCCTACCCACGAGGGTGGACACACCCTGGATCTCATCTTCGTCTCGGGACAGTGGAGTCATGATCTGGGAATAGGGGATTTAGTCATCACACCCCTGTCATGGACAGATCACGCTCTCCTTCGGCTCGACTTTCCGATCGCTACACCCCATCGCGGGGAGGCGGAACCGGATATTCCTATATGGTTCCGCCCCAGGCTTCTGATGGACCCGGTAGGGTTCCAAAGGGAGCTTGGGCCAATTCCTGTGGACTTGCCCCGCGACTCGACTGAGGACCTAGTGGCCGCATGGTTAAGTGCGGCCGCGGGGGCCTTGGACCGAGTCGCGCCCGAGCGGCCTCTCTTGCGGCGACGATCCACCCGGGTTCCTTGGTTCACCGAGGAGCTTAGGGAGATGAAGCGCCACAAGAGACGCCTAGAGAGCAGATGGAGATCCTCTCGCTCCGAAGCCGACCGAACACTAGTGAGAACCTACATTAGGACTTACCTGGTGGCGATAAGAGTGGCCAAACGTGAGTATTGTGCCACTCTTATTGCATCCGCAGATAACCGCCCTGCCGCCCTGTTTGGGGTGACCCGCTCCCTCCTTCAACAGAGGCCGCGGGAAGCCCCTCTACAGGGTCGAGCAGAGGAATTTGGGATTTATCTGCAGGAGAAAATCACTCGGATTCGGAGCGAGCTGCCCTCCATCGACAGTGGTCCAGCTGAGCGGTCCGAGGTTGCTCTTGAGACATCATCTTGGGAGGAGTTTGATTTTGTTACTACCGAGGATATGGACAAGTTGTCAAAGAGACTTAGGGCTACCACATGTTTATTGGACCCGTGTCCCTCCTGGCTTGTACTGGCATCCTGGGAGACGACACGAGGCTGGCTCCAGGGCATTGTCAACGCATCTTTGAGTGAGGGGTCCTTGCCTAACGTCTTGAAAGAGGCGGTAGTAAGGCCCCTCCTCAAGAAGCCGTCCCTGGATCCAGCATTACTAGAGAACTATCGTCCCGTCTCCAACCTTCACTTTTTAGTGAAGGTTGTTGAGAGTGTGGTGGCCCAACAGTTTCCGCGACACTTGGAGGAAGTTGATTATCTACACCCGCGCCAGTCCGGCTTCCGACCCGGGCATAGCACCGAGACAGCATTGGTCGCGTTGGTTGATGATCTCTGGAGGGCGCGGGATAGAGGATATTCCTCTATCCTAGTCCTATTAGACCTCTCAGCGGCTTTTGATACCATCGACCATGGTATCCTATTGCGCCGACTGGGGGGGTTGGGGCTGGGAGGCACCGTTCTACGGTGGTTCTCTTCCTACCTCTCTGGTCGGTCGCAATATGTGTTGGCAGGGGGGCAGAGGTCGGCCTCGAGGCCCCTCGTATGTGGGGTACCTCAAGGGTCGGTCCTCTCGCCCCTACTGTTCAACACATACATGAAGCCGCTGGGCGAGATCATCCGTGGTTTTGGGGTGGGATATCATCTGTACGCTGATGATACTCAGTTGTACATATCCACCCCAGACCACCCCAACGATGCCGTCGAGGTCATGTCCCGGTGTTTGGAGGCCGTACGGATCTGGATGGGTAGTAACAAACTCAGGCTCAACCCATCCAAGACTGAGTGGCTGTGGCTTCCGGCACCCCGGTTCAGCCAGATTATTCCAACTCTGGCCATTGGGGGCGAAACACCGGCCCCCGTGGAGAGGGCGCGCAATTTGGGTGTCCTCCTGGATTCCCGGCTGTCAATGGAGGACCATGTGGCGGCCGTGGCCAGGGGGGCTTTCCATCAGGTACGCCTGATGCGCCAATTGCGGCCCTTACTGGACCGGGCTGCCCTTCGCACAGTCACTCAGGCCCTCGTGACCTCTCGACTCGACTACTGTAATGCTCTCTACATGGGGCTTCCCTTGAGGTGCACTCGAAAGCTGCAGTTAGTCCAGAATGCAGCCGCGCGGGTGATTACGGGAGCGCCTAGACACTCCCACATAACACCTATCCTGCGCGAGCTGCACTGGCTTCCTGTGGTCTTTCGGGTGCGCTTCAAGGTTCTGACGACCATCTTTAAAGCGCTCCATGGCTCGGGGCCTAGTTATATGCGAGACCGCCTCCTGCCCCATACATCCCTCAGACCAATACGCTCCCACAGAGAGGGCCTCCTCAGGGTGCCGTCGGCCGGACAATGCCGACTGGCGACACCCAGGGGGAGAGCCTTCTCTGTGGCAGGTCCAGCCCTTGGAACGACTTACCCCCTGAACTTCGCACCATCTCTGACCTCCGCCTCTTCCGCAAGTGTCTTAAGACACATTTGTTCCATCTAGCCGGCCTAGCGTAGCCCCCTATACTGACTTTTAGATAGTTTTTAAATTTGGGGATTTTAATCTGGTTTTAGCACAGGTTCTATTGAATTAGTTTTTTAAATTTTATATGATGTTTTGTATGTATTTTAATTTTCCTGTGCGCCGCCCTGGGTCCGTTTGGAGAAGGGCGGGGTATAAATTGAATAAATAATAAATATAATATACTATTCTACATTCTTTTGCTGCTAATTCCCAAACCCAATTAAAATGCAAACAGAAGAAAATAAAAGCTTGAGCTTTGATAAAAGGGAGCAAAATAAGTAAACCATTAGAGGGGGTTGATATATAACTCTGTAATGTGCACATATTAAAATAAATAATTAGATTATTTAAAAAATCTGACTCTAAATCTATAAGTTTCATCTCTCTTGAGCCATTAAATGAATGTTGTGTCTTCCAATTTCATAAGAACTTTTCCGTAAAGCATGTTTAGCACAATTTAACCACAGTGCCGGGAAAAAAGAAAACAAGTTTTAGACTGCAGGCCATTTGATAGCTTTGGTTTTAGAACATCACTTACAAGCAGCAGAGATCTAGTTCTAAGTAATCATGTTCAGAATAATTTTTGCTTTTAAGCACAATACAGTGGCAAGTGTTTGGACAAAGCCTTGGAACAGCAATATTAATCCTCTGGCTAAACCAGTTGCAAAACATTTTGTAGGTATAGGTATAAGTGCAATATCTACATGAACTATAAGCTGGATAAATTCATGCATCATTATTCAACTCAGGTTTTATATGAAGCATTTACTGTCAAAGGGTTTTAAGAATTCCCAGCTAAATTTCTGTTACTGAGAATTGTGGTCAGTTTACTTTGGTACCATTACCACATACCTGTTTGCATGCCATGTGTTTCAATTTTCATAAGTTTCCAAACTTATATTTTCAGAAAACCACTAATTGGGTTTTTTTTATGTTTAGGTACTGAAAAAAATTATACATTTATATAACACTATTAACAATATAATGTAATTTCAGAATTTGAAATTATAATTTTAAAGGTTGGGAGAAAGCCTAAAATATTTGAACACAATGCTCAAAAATCTTATACTCAAATATTAAAATCTAATACTTGAATATTAATATTCAAGTATTAATAGACAACATGTATCAACCATCTGCAAATCAGACATATATTTTTCCTTCTAGTGATGTATTCTACTCACATGGATTTGCTCTTCAATCAAGAGCTATTGTGACTGAGGCACAGGCTTGTGATGTGATAGGAAGCAAACATAGAAAAAAGTTTTTTTTTTAAAATGACTCTGATACCTATATGCTAATGCTCAAACATATGAGAAATAAACAGGGCAAGTTTCAAGTCCTAGAACATGAGGATAGGTGCAAAATTGTTCCTATTACCAAAACTGGATGAAACTCATGACTAGAACCTACTGCTAGAAGGATTTAAATTGTTCAAAAGAAACAAAAGAAGAGGTAGGATTACGTTATATGCAAAAAATAACTATAACTGCTGAAATGCAAAAAGTGAAGAAAGAAAATCTTCTTGAATGCATTTAGGTTAATATAAAAGGAAAAAGGAATAATGTTGATATAGGCATATAATATAGATTACTCAACCCAGCAGAGGAACTAGATGACCTTTTTGCTAATAATTTAGGTAAGGTGTGTAGGAAGCATACTATAGCCTAGGTCCCCAAACTCTGGGCTGCAGCTCACTACTGAGTCAGGACCTATATGGAATTGGGTCACGTGAATGGCTGGCGGGAGTGTACGCATGCACAGCTCAACTTGTGCTAGTGGGGGATGGAGGCACTCATGTGCTGGCCCATGCTTATGTAAATTGAGCTGCACTCATGTGCACCAGCCCGCCACTTGTGCAAGGGCTGCATGTGTGTGCATGTGCATGTCAGCCCACCACTCGCACAGCCCAGTTCCCCTCTCCTCTCCAACCAAGCTGTAAAGGTTGAGGACCACTGTTCTACAGTACTAATGGGAACATTAATTAAGATGAGATAAACTGGGTGATAAACAGGTTTCTGATGAACCAGCAAACATCTTTATTTTTTAATTTATTTTATTAAATTTATACCCCGCCCTTCTCCTTGTTAGGACCCAGGGCGGCGCACAGGCATTTTAAAAAACACAAAATACAATAAATATCAATTAAGATGTAATTAAATTCATCAACCCGTGCTAAAAACCCAATATTAAAAACCCTTACCAAATTATAAATTTTCTTTAAAAAGTCAGAAACGGGGGGCTATTCTAGGCCGGCTTGTTGGAATAAGTACGTCTTAAGACATTGGCGGAAGAGGCGGAGGTCCGGGGGGTAGGTCGTTCCAGAGGGTCGAGCCCTCCACAGAGAAGGCCCTTCCTCTGGGTGTCGCTAACCGGCATTGCCCGGCCGACGGCACCCGAAGAAGACCCTCTCTGTGGGAGCGGATCGGGCGAAGGGATGTATGGGGCAGGAGGCGGTCTCGTATCTTTGTCATCCAAAAGGTATAGGAAGAAACCAGAGGGTCAGCTATACTGTACAACAGATCCACTAATGGAAGACGATAGCAAGGTGGAGTTAGATAGCAGGGAGAAAGTGGAACTGCTTAATTCATTCTTTGCATCTATCATTGCACAAAAGGGAAAAAAAACCAGACCAATCTATCAAAAGGAGTATTGTAGAAGGTATAATAGGAATAAAAGTCAAAATAGTCAAGAAAATGGTAAGAGAATCATTTGTCCTATCCACTCTAGATGAGTTCAAATCACCATGACCAGATGGATTACACCCCAAAAGTTTCCAGTCTTCAAGAAGCGAAAAAATGGATCCAGAAAATTTCAGATCAATCAGCCAGACATTAATATGGTACACCTAGAAGCAAGCAAAGCTGTTATTAAAAGCCAACATGGGTTTGTTAAAAACAGATCATTCCAATGACTAAATTAGTAGATTAGGAAAATGCTGTGAGCATATTTTAGGCTTCAATCAAGCATTTGACAAAGTAGACCATAGCCTCAATGGAACTACAACTAAATAGGAGGAAGTATCTGGTGAGGTACCCCAAGGTTCTGTCTTCCTTTCTTTTTCAAAATTTGTGCAAAATTGATGAGTGAGGTCATTATCATCATGAGTTGTAGTGTCATCAGTATGTTGATGATTCTCAGTTGGTACATTTCTGATGCCTGTTATCCAAGAGAAGCACTTCAGGTTCTATCCCAGTGTCTGAAACAGGGGTGGGTTGCTGCCAGCATTACTGCCAGTTCAATGCACACACATATTTCACACAGAAAAACAGTTGTCTCTGACAATTAATCAACCTCTTCTGCTTGGTTTCTGGCCAAAGAAGTCCTGCACAGGCTAGATACCTAAACTCTTTCAGCACATAGATGGTGGCTTTCAATTAGGTCTAATTCTAGATCTAACACAGTTAATCATAGGAAGCTTCTCTTGAAATTATATAATATAACACATAATCTTGCTCTGACTAAATGTATTGAGGCAATACTTGAAAGTTGATGATTTTTGATGACCTTCCATGGAAAAAAAGTGCTGGTGGAGAATCCAGTGACATGGCCTTTCATGGCAGAGCGTTCTTTCCCTCCTGTTATTCAATATATATACCAATGATCAATGGAAGTGGACTTTCAGTAAATATACATTGCATTATTATTTGAAAGTTGGAGGAGGAGTGATAATTTCAAAAAGATTTTAAGACAACAGTACTGTTCCATTTTGTCCCCCCCCTCCCTTCAACACAAAAATCTTCAAGAGGAAAGAACAGATGGAATTTACATTATATAGAACAAATTACAAAGAGCAGTAGACCACTGTTGACATAAAGGTAATGGGAAAGAGAAATTTCCATTCTGAGGCTTTCAGTTTTCCTGTTCTTCCTTCCCTATTGACATTTCTGTTACTGTACAAAGAACTATTTCTGTTATTCAATTCATGGATGTAAAACATTGTAGCTTAGCAAATAAATTCATATATAGTAAAAATGTGGTTCCGTATATGAGTGGACTTGTCCAGAGGTTTGGACTACAAAACCTCTACCTTATGATTCTCTATCAAAAGAGGCAGCAAACTCTTGGCTCATTCCCAAATTTCTAAATTCTAATTTAACCATATCTTTATACATAGCTACTATTTTTTGTTTTAACTTGCAAATATTATATCGTGCAGAAAATAACCTATAGCTTATTGGATCTGAAGGTTGTCTTAATCAGGGTCCCCCAACCTTTTTTGCACCAGGGACTGGTTTCATTTTAAAGAAAATTCTGCGGACCACAGAGAGAGACAGACAGACCGACCGACAGTCTCCGATTCCCTCCCTCCCTCCCCGTCTCTCTCTGTCTCTCCCTCCCTCCTTCCCCTCTGTCTCTCTCTCTCTGTGTCTGTCAGACTCTGGTTCCCTCCCTCCCTCTGTCTCTCTCTGTCTCTCCCTCCCTCCTTCCCCTCTGTCTCTCTCTCTCTGTGTCTTTCAGACTCTGATTCCCTCCCTCCGTCTTTCTCTCGCTCTGTGCCTCTCTCTGTCAGTCTGTCACTGTCTCTGTCCACAAAATACTGCATGGAGGAGCCCGGTCTCTGTGGTGACGGCAAAGCCATCCATGGAGAGGGGTCCCCTTCATGTTCCTCGTCTCCCCGGATGGCGTCTGGAGTGATCAGCGGCCGTGCAGAAACTCGCCACTTTTAACGCCGTGGAAAAGATAGGCACGCAGACGTCCCGTGGAATTACAGCCCAAGTTCCCACCGTTACAAAGTCTCCGAGACTGTAATTGGGCGGGGCATGCGTGCGCTTATCTTTTCCACGGCGTAGAAAAGCGGCAAGTCTCTGCGCGGCTGCTGATGGTTCCGGACGGCATCCAGGGAGACGAGGAACGTTACGGGAAACCCCCCCCCCCGTGGATGGCCTCGCCGTCACCACAGAGCCCACGCTCCTCCACGCAGTATTTTGTGGACAGAGACAGTGACAGACAGACACAGAGAGGCACAGAACGAGAGAGAGACGGAGGGAGGGAGGGAATCAGTCTAACAGACACAGAGGGAGAGAGACGGAGGGGAAGGAGGGACCATTAGCAGCCGCACAGATTTGCTGCTTTTCCACGCTGTGGAAAAGATAGGCGCACGCCCCAGGGGGCTGCCCCCTCCTCCCTCCTCCTCCTCTCTGGCCCTGCAGCCCGGTTCCTATCAAGCCACGGACCGGCACCGGTCCGCCGCCTGGAGGTTGGGGACCCCTGCTTTAAAAGACATACTGACCGGGTATTCATAATTTCTGTGCATCTCTGAAATGATTATTATTCATAAGTAGTCTCATTTTATAAATTTTAAATCTGAAAGTTTATCATGTACCTTGATATCAGCATCCCAAAGTTCTCATCTAGTGTTTCAAATTCAATCTATTTCTTCTTTAAGAGTGTCTTTAGACCCTGAACACCTATTAGCATTCTTTATTTACTCCCAACATACCTATGTAAATTTTTCAATAATAATATGAAACAATCTTAAGTTTTATGTTATTAACAAATTAATAATTATTCAATAACATTCTATAACAATCTAACTAATTAGCTAATTATTAATCATCTAAATATAACAATTTCCATTATCAACCAGTATTAACTATCATTTTTCCATTACTCTTAATGTGACTCATACTTTCTATTCTTGTGATTCTTCAGTAGTTTCTAATACTGTCTTAAATTTATTTATATCCCATCTCATATTCATAACTTTCTATCCGTAGATAAATAGATATATATCATTAACTATAACATTTATTGTGAGTTGATCTTTTTGTAAATATCCATAGTTATTAATAACTATTAATTAACTAATAATCCTTCAATGATATTTTAAACACACTCTGCCTAATTATCAGTCATCAAAGGATAACAATTTTCCTTATCAACCAGTGTCCTTCCAGAAACAAATTGAACTTGTCTCTTTTGCTATTTGTGGTCTCCATCTCTTTTTATTTCCCTTCCCAGATCTTTCATCGGCTTCTCTTTGCACTTTATTGTCTAATATAGCTGTCAAATAATAACGCTGTCCAGTTCCAATCCTTGCAGATTGCTTGTTTTTGAATGTCAGGCGTATTCCTGGAGAGATTTCTCCTCTTTCTTCTTTTCCCTTTTCTTCTCCTTGATGGCCAAGCTGAGGTCCAGATTCCTCATTTGGGGGGGGGGGGTTCCCCTTCTCTGTATCTTCTCCAACATTTAATCGATTAACATCTTTCGCATTTTCTTTACTTAAAATAAGTTCCTCATTGTCTTGATCTTTTTCCTCTTTCTCTTTAATTTCCTTAATTTCTGAAGTCTTCAATTGGTCATCACTTGATAGAGTAAATAAAGTTTTGTCCAATGTATCATTTATTCTTTTATTACTTTGTTTTAGTAAATTCAAAACTTCAGCCAAAAGATTCTTATTTTCTATAGTATCCTCTTCTATATATGTAGCCATATTGGCAAATCTAAAAGGTAGTAAAAGTTAAACCTCGCTGCTTCCTTGGCCGCTGGCTTATTCTTTATTTAATGCTTCCGGTTGTCAGAGAACATAGCTGTAAACTCATAGTTAACCTTAGCTTTCATAAGTATCCACCAGCGACTTCCAGGGCAATATAATGTAACAAAGTAGCCTAACAATGTTTCCCTTTTACTTTCCCTTTTCTTTGTTGTCGAGAGAAAGAACAGAAACAAAAAAAGTATAGTTTTTGTTTAAATTTAAAAACGCGCAGCAAAACTTCAAGAATAATTATTAAAGTTGTAAAGATAATCCCAGATTCAAGATTTTGAGTAAAAAAAAAATTAAAAAGAAGAGAAAATAAAGAGGCCAGAAATAGTCCAATCACTTTGAACACAGACGAAAATAGCTTTACTCTTGCGCTTCAATCCGCCATTTCAGAAAATTCTTTAAAAAATGGAAACCTCTCAGTTCATTTAATTCTGCTGCTTATTTCAAAATTCAAAGCTTTAATTATGTAAAAAAAAAGTTTATTTAGCAAAATGATTTAAAAAAAAGGTAGAATACCTTCCCGGTGTTGCACTTTCTCTTTCAAACTGTTTTCTTCGTTCTGGAGCTTTCCCGATGCCTTATCCACCCACGGGGGGCTGCCTGTTTGTCATCCTTTAGAAGCTTTTCCCTCGTGTCAAACAGGAGTTTTGCGATACCCCTGTGACCAGCAAGGCTAGCTTCTTAATCGCTGTCCCTCCAGGACAGTTTAGGTTCCTATGGAACCAAGGGGACGGCAAAAGTTCAACCGGGGTCTCTCTGCATGGAGACAGCCGGTTGTATCGGTGCGGCGTGGCTCTGCCTTCTGGTTCGATATAGTGTCATTATTGAAGTCAATATACAAATTAAATATAATAAAAGTTCATTGATTTTACTTGGAACAAAACATAGCATTACACTGAAGTGTAATGAACACAATCTGTTTAGTGAACACAAGCTGTTTAGTAGGTTTAATCAAGTGATAGACAGAGTCTCCAGCAATAATCCTAATAATTCTTCCAAGGATAAACTTGTAATCATTTCATTATTTTGATCCCTCTGCTCTCTCTGATATGTTCCCCTTTTACTTCCTTCAAACTTAATAATCACTTTGCTAGTCCAATATTAACTCACATTTTAGGCCTAAGTATGTGAATTTATGTTTGCTGATCAGTGCTCCAAGGGAGCAGACAGGACTGATGGATTTATTTTTCTTGCTATTCTTATTATTTGCCTTCAAATTTATAATTCAATGGCATTGACTTTTTTGTTCTTTCTCAGAATCTTGCTTTCATTGCCACATGAAAAACAATTGCTTAAACTATTCTGATACTTATTGCCATTGAAAAAGCCTTATCCATATGGTGTTGCCTAAGTTTTAATTCTCTTCCACTCTTTTACTCTCTAACATTAAATCCAAAGTTTTTATTTTTACTTTGGCAAAGAAGTCTTCTAAGTGTTCTTTGTTATTGGTTAATAAAAGTCATGACATCTGTGTATCTCAGATTGTTAGTGTTTTGACTCCAGTTTTGGAACTGTAATATTCACTGCATAATTTAAACAACTTCAGAAGCAATAGGTATCCTTGTCTCACTGCATTCCAAGTAATGAACCAATGTGTCCAAATTCAGATCTTATAATAGCTTTCTGTTCATTGTGATGATTCCTGAAAAAACAATATATCATTAGGCTCTTTCTTTTCAGTCCTTGCAAATAGGTTTTCTTACAAAACAAGCAAAAAAACTAATATTGATTTAAAATGAGTTTTATTCTAGACATTAACATTTTGTAAAGTATTTGAACAAACAAGACTGTTTTAATTTGGCACTGAAGACAGTATGGAATTGGCATTAAATATCAGCACATCATTCCAAAGTTACAATTCTATCACATAACATTCTGATTAGCAAGCAAGCTTTGTATGAATGGGCTGAACAGCAGAACAAATAAGTGGATATATGTCTGACTGAAAAATCAGTAACAGTGCAGAATAGAGTATCACAATCTTGGGCACCCTTGTTCACTTGAATGAAAAGTTGGAGGAAATGATTATGCAGTTTGCACAAAAATGGATACCTAATTCCCTAGAAGATAGAAATAATATTCAAATTTGCATTGTAAGTTTAAATAATTGGGAAGAGAATAATGGGATAGATTCAATAGATGAATGCAATAATTGTGCAATTGGAATATACTGTAAATCAAGTATAGAATGTGGCATACCTAGCTTGGCAAAATACTTGTGAAGCAAACAATGGAAATCATTGCTTGAAAATATGATTATGGATACGCATCAATGTGATGCATCTATAAATAAGACAAATGCAACTGGAGGCTGCATCACCAGAATATAAATTGTAATCCATAGCATTGTGATTCTGTTTTATTCCATTTTGGCCAGGGTTCAGTTCAAGAATTGTGTTAAATTCTGAGCATCATATTGGAAAAAGAGGTTATTTTTCAAGGTTCTTCACATCAGAAAAAGTTTAAAGAAGGCAAAAAGAATAATCAGGAGATTAAAAACTAAGTCATATGACAGAATTGGGAATATTTAATATTAAGGACTTCCAGGAAAGCAAGGGCAAATTGAGGAGCCAACAGAAGGACTGATATCTTGAAATTCCTCTCCAGACAAAGGGAAGGACCTGTGATCACCCACAAGCATTCCATACAGAGATTCCCTGCAGGGATACTGTAAAATGGCAGTAACCAGCATGTTTTAGAGCTTTGGGAGCCAAAGGAAAAATCTGCTTTGCCAAAGACATGGTTTGGAACCTTCAAATACAGTAGACATTGGGTTTGCCCACTTCCTTTCTTAACCACTTCAATTGCTTGTTAAAGGCTTTTTTGATATTAAGAACCTAAAGAACAGCAAATTTCATCACACTAGGTGATTTTCCTTCAATCCTCAGCAAAAGAAGTTTAAGTATAAGTTTAAGAACTTTTTAAAAAAATTGTTTTAAAAAATTGACAAAATTGGGGTATAAATTTAATAAAATAAATAAAATAAATAAATAAAAAATAAAAAATGTTGATTTTGGAAAGTTATAAATGGATGACAAGACCAGAGGGGTTGGGAGGGAAATGAAATTTATTATAAGTGTCCTTCCTGTAGGTTGTTTAAAATCCTGTTAAAATATATGAAGATTTTGAATCTTTCCCATTGGAAAATGTTGTGGATTAGAAAAAAACGTAATAAGAGGAATCTTTGAAGAGTGGACACTGGGAGCAATCAGAAATAAGTAAATATTATAATTAAAGAGATGAGAAATGGGGAATAATGAAGGATGGAGAAAAGTATTTTAAGTTTCAAAATCAAATTCAAAGGAAATTTGGGAACTATTTGTTACATCGTATCGCTCTCGGAAAACCAGTGGGCGGACATGTATGAACAGATTTACTGGAAACATTGTGTAGAAACAAACTAACAGAGATAAGCTAACTGCTAACAAGGTAATTGGAGTTACTTTTTCCTATTTTGTGGATTCACCAAAATGTCTACGCACATAGATATATACACTGCAGAAAATCAGGAGCTTCTGGCTGAAATCTTGAGGGAATTGAAAAAATTTCATGTAATATTCAACATTATACCAAGTGAAGAAGTTAAACAGATTAGAGAAATTCAAGAAGAAAAGGGAAACGATGCTGTTTGTGGACTGGATTTAACTGAGGAGGAAGGGGAAAATCCAGGAGAGGGGATAATATCAAGACCCCATCAGAAAGTTGAATCTCAACCTGACTGGCAAGAGGAAGGAAAAAGAGAACAAAAGAAAGAGAAAATCACATCAGAGATAGATTTGATATTTGAAAATAAATCAAATTTGAGGAAAAGAATTGGTCAGCACTATGATTGTACAGCTATACTGGATCACAATGTGCCAATGGAAGTTTATAAAGAACTTGGGAAGAGGAAAAAAAGGAGATGGAGAATGTGGACTTTAAAAGAGGCAAATTTAATTCATCCTTGGAGAGACAACGGCTGAAAAGAGGAACTTTTATCCCTTGATGAGTAATAATTAGGCTGGGTTTAAATTACTATCAAGGATTATTAATTAATTAATTGATTGTTAATAATAACTATAGATGCTTATAATAAGATTATGTTTTTGATAATGATATATATTAGTTTATCTATAGATGGGGAATTAGGCTATTTAGATGGTTATAGAAAGATGATGTGTTAGTGAATGATATATATTTGCTTATCTATAGATGGGGAATTATGCTACTAAGATGGTTATAGAATACTCTTGGTAAATGTTTTTGTTAATGATATATATTTGCTTATCTATCGATGGGGAACTATGCTATTTAGATGGTTATAGAAAGATTATGTGTTAGTGAATGATATATATTTGCTTATCTATAGATGGGGAATTATGCTATTAAGATGGTTATAGAATACTATCACTCTTGGTAAATGATCAATCAATTAACAGTTACATAAAATTTTAGATAATTATATGGAATCTATAGAGATATGATGGGATTAAATAAGGGATATTAATAGTAAATAGGATTTAAAGATATTATTAAAGAAAAAATAGATTGAGGCTAGAATACTTGATAAGACTTGTGGATATTGATATTGAATCACAGGATAAATTGTTAGATTTAAAATTAATAAAATGAGACTACTCATGAATAATAACTATTCCTGAAGGGCACAGAATTTATGGATACCCGATTATACTTCTTATATTTAAATTTATTTAAATTTATCTATATTGTTTTTGGTTCTTTTTTGTTTGGTTTTATAAATAAAACATCATTATACAATTAGGCTTTACTTAAAAGGGTATTAAAACAACAGCAAGATTTGGGGTTGAGATATAAGAATTGTAATAATCGATATGAAAATTAAGCGATAAACCTTGAATCTGAAATTATAAATACCATCAACACAAAATAGAGCTGGCTCAGAGGCTGAAATACACCAAGTAAATGAGATGAAGAGTGTGGAGTAGAGGAGAGAGGTAAGGGAAGAAGAGAGGGAAAGGAGAGAGGGCAAGGAGGGGGAAGAGGAGGAGAGAAAGGAGGAGTGGAAAGGGGAGAGAGGAAAAGGAGAGAGGAAGGGGAAGTAGAGAAGGGGAGGGCGTCAGAGGGAAGAAAGGAGGTAGGGAGGAGGAGGAGAGAGGGGAAAGAAAATGATGTATAAGGCACAAATATAGTGTATGGAGAGCAGAAGAGCCCTCTGGGAGTTTTCTGGGAGTTGATGGTAAAATGAAATGATGGTAAAATGGAATGATGTAAACATTTAATAATACAATATGATGTTGACTATGTAACAGTATATGTTGTTATATATTTTGAAAATGGAAAATAAAACAAAAATACATATTAAAAAAAAAGATTGTTTGCTACCATAAAAGAGGAGATAGAAGAAGACACGATTGAAAATGAGTGTTTTGGATTTGAATTTAAAAATGATAAGCTACAAAAGTCATATGGGAAAAGATTCTACACTGGATTTAGAAATGAAATTGGCTACTGTCTTATGAAACAAACAAAATGTTAAAAAAAAAGATATTTATGTAGTTACTTACCAAGCACATCTACTTTAAATTATTACCAAATATCTTTATAATCCCCAAAGCATGTCATATTTTTGAGCACTCCTGTTTGGAAATTGGAAGTTGAAAAATTTGACACAAACTAATACTCATGAGAAACGTGAGGGTTATTTCATCAAAACAAGATTTGATGAAACTCGCTTAAACGTTTTTGTAACTCAGATAATTGCTTTCTGGTGATAGTTTATGATTGCATGGATTATTTTTTTTGCTTAGCTAGATAAGATTCATGCAGAAAACTGCTTTAATTGTTGTAGCACAAGGTGTAATTTTGAGATGATATAGCTAACAGCACTTGGGTTACAAGAGACTTTTGTGGGTATATGATCAGACATGGATTTATTATACCAAGCTAAACATTGTGCAATTGGAAAAATAATAGCAGATTTGAATTCTTGGTGTAAAAACATATTTTAGAACCCATCACTGAAAAAAGTGCAAACATTAATTTTTACCCCATTATATGACATGCCTTATTGTCTTAATAACTAAAATGGGTGCAAAATTTATAAATCAGGGAAATGGATTTTTAAAAACAAAAAGAAGGAATATAAAGCTGGCTTATTTAATCAAGGCTAAAATATGTGGGTTTTGACATTTTTAAATAGGTTAAAAAAATTCTGAGGGGAGACAAAGAGGAAATGATAAGAAATTAACTTGTGAGACACTATTTGAAGGAATTAAAGATTAATCCCTTGACTGGTTCTAAATGACAAGGCATTAAAGATTTGTTTATATATGATAAGATATGGAAGAGATTTTTATTTTATTAAAGAAAATTATAAGTTACTGCATTAAAAGGAAAGGAATATGAAATTGATTTGTTTGATTAAGGTTGAAACATATGTTGATATTTCTAGTTACTCCTAGACTTTATAATTTGTTTATAAATAAGAAATGGAATACAGGAAGAAGAGATATTTTGTTGAAATGTTATAGCAGGTAATACATGTAGTTCTCTTTTGAAGTTATAATAGCACTGAAAAAAGTGTCTTATGACCATTTTTACACTTACAACCACTGCAGCATCCCTGTGGTCACATGACCATAATTCAGATGCTTGGTAACTGATTTATATTACGATGGTTGCAATGTCCTGGGATCAATCTTCTGACAAGCAAAGTCAATGGAGTAACCAGGTGTACTTAAAAAACAAGTTACTAACTTAACAGCTACAGTGATTCACTTAACAACTATTTATTTATTTATTTATTTATTTATTTATTTATTTATTTATTTATTTATTTATTTATTTATTTATTTATTTATTTATTTATTTATTTATTTATTTATTTATACCCCACCCTTCTCCTGACAAGGACCCAGGGCGGCAAGGAAGGTTATAAAATGGTGCAAAACTCACTTAACAAATGTTTCACTTAACAACAAATTTTGGGCTCAGTTGTGGTCATAAATTGGGGAATATATGTAGTTGCTGAATTGTTTTACTTTCTTAATGAAGGGGGAGTGCTTTCTTTATATATTTTTTCTTTATGTTTTTTTCTTTTTCTCTGCACTTTCTCTTTTTAAAATTTTTCTTAGTTTTTCTTAGCTTTATATTTTAAAATGTTAATAAAATTATTATTAAAAAAAAGAATTAGGAATATATAATAATAAAAGACAAACCAGAGAGTAATAGGTATTCTTCAAGTACCTCAAAAATGTTGCAGCCAAATCCTATTCTTTATTACTTCCAAGTGCAGGACAGGTTACAGAACAGCAGATTCTGATTATTAGAAGGAATTTCCTAAGGGGAAGAGCAAATTGATTGTGTTGGTGATGGATACCTCTAGATCAGGGGTCCCCAACCTTTTTTGCACCAGGGATCGGTTTCATTTTAAAGAAAATTCTGCGGACCGGCTGGCCTAGAGGAGGAGGGGGGAGGGGGAACAGGCGGCGCAAGCGCACGCGGGGGGGGGAGTCGGCTCACTTGGCCCTTTAGGGCAGTGGTGGGCAAACTTATTAGTCAATAGAGCCAAATATCAACAGTACCACTACTGAAATTTCTTTTGAGAGCCAAAAGGTGTGGCCTGTTTTATGGGAGTGGCTCAGTTGTCATGTGACCCGGTGGGCGTGGGCAACTTGGAATGTGGTGAAACTCACTTAATGCTTAGCAGCCAAAATTTTGGGCTCAATTGTGGTCATAAGTTCTTTCTTTCTTCCATTTCTGGCTGGTCTTTGGTCTTCTGAAGATGGTAAAAATTGATTTATGGGCACTTGTTATATATAAAGGCAGCCCATGACTCTTTGGGATGCTGGTTTGAATCGAGGAAATGACTCAGAGGATGTGATTCCTTTGAAATGACCACTGGGAGAAAAATAGATCTTTAACCTGGTTAACCAAAAAGGTAGCTTGAGGTGGAAGGAAATAGGAAAATAGATTATTTCCTTTCCTTTCCTTCCTTCCTTCCATTGCCTCCCTCCCCCTTCCTCCCTTCCTTCCTTCCCTCCCTCCTACCCTCCATCCCTTTCCTTCCTTCCTTCCTTCCTTCCTTCCTTCCTTCCTTCCCTCCTACCCTCCATCCCTTTCCTTCCTTCCTTCCTTCCTTCCCTCCTACCCTCCATTCCTTTCCTTCCTTCCTTCCTTCCTTCCCTCCCTCCTACCCTCCATCCCTTTCCTTCCTTCCCTCCCTCCCTCCTACCCTCCATCCCTTTCCTTCCTTCCTTCCTTCCTTCCTTCCTTCGCTCCCTCCTACCCTCCATCCCTTTCCTTCCTTCCCTCCCTCCTACCCTCCATCCCTTTCCTTCCTTCCTTCCTTCCTTCCTTCCCTCCCTCTCCTTCCTTCCCTCCCTCTCCTTCCTTCCCTCCTTCCTTCCTTCCTTCCTTCTTTCTTTCTTTCTTTCTTTCTTTCTTTCTTTCTTTCTTTCTTTCTTTCTTCCTTCTTTCACCCCTCCCTTTCTCCTCCCTCCCCCTTCTTTCCTTCACTCCCTCCCTCCCACCATTCATCTTTTTCTATTTTTCTTTCTCTCTCTCTCTCTCTCTCTCTCTCTCTCTCTCTCTCTCTCTCTCTCTCTCTCTCTCTCTCTATTTCTGCCTCTCTGTCTGTCGCTCTGTGTGTCTGTCATTCTCTCCCTCCCCCCCCCCCCAAGCAGCAGAGGGGAGGTTATCCCGCAATGGGCGAGCGAGCGGACGGAGGACCCGAGCTGCTGCTACCTTAAGTGTCGCCGAGGCCATCCGGGCGCCACACACGGCTGGAAGAGAGGTGGGCGTGCGCGCCCGGATGGTGCTTAAGGTAGACGCAGCTCGGGTCCTCCGCCCGCCCGCCCAGGATGAGGCAGCCGTAACCTCCTCACTGACATGCTGGCCCCTCCGGGAAGCCCCGGAAAGTGCGCCGCTGTGGCCGTCGGAAGGAGCTGTTGGAGGCGCTCTCGGCCATCCTCTGCCCAGGGGGCCGCTCCCGGTTTTTATGAAGCCGCGGACCGGCACCGGTCCGCGGACCGGGGGTTGGGGACCCCTGCTCTAGATATCTTGAAGTAGAACTATTTATTCAGAGTGCCTCCATCTTTTCCAAGTTTATCTTCATTTTGTTGGCCATCATCCATCCTGTTACAACTCCAGACAGTTGTTGACCATTTTTGTAAACAGTATTTCAACACATTCTGGATGATTCCAAGAAACAGAGATAACCATACAAATGATATGTGTTTCAAATACCAGGATGAATATTTACTGCTTTTGTTTAACTGGTAGGGGGACATGGGGATTCAGATAGAACTTTTTGGAACTAACTCACAGTTCAAAATGTATGCAATAAAGCAGAAGATCCTCATTAATATTGTCTGAAACAAACTTGTAAGGGAAATGGAGAATCATTACATCATTAGCATTCACTCACAGAGATTATCAAATAAAATACCAAGGCAGATGTTAACAACATCATTCATAATGTCAGCAAGGTACTTTCCTGGCAAGTTCCTTCCCCAGTCTCCCCTAATACTGGTTTGATTTGCCTTTTTTAAAATAAAGAACAGAATTACCTGAGTTAATTAAGTAAATTGCAAATTGAGATTTCTTTTTATCTCAAGCACTTCACTGATAGAGTTGCTTTTCCATTTTCTAAATCTTTTTACTTTATATTACAGGTCATATTGTGGCTGTTGCAAGCAATGATGGAACCGTTAAGACTTTGGAACTCAAATCGGGACATCTTTCCAGCTTATTGGGCCATGAAGATAAAGTTCAGAGTGTAATATTTGATCATGTGGCAGAACATCTAATTTCAGGTGGTTCTGATGGCACTATTCGTATTTGGAATTGAGATTGCTATTTAGAAAAATCTCATAGCACTGAAGGTGGCTTATAATGCCCTAATCTGAAATAAACATCTGAAATAAACAATTACATTTTACATTAAGTAAAATCTCTATATTTAACTTAAATAGAAACAATATTCCAAACTTTATTTTTCTTGTACCTTTCGTCATGGCTTTAAATATGCATTAAAATATATACAATTTACCATTTTCCTGGAGAAATAGCTTCATATTGACATCTAATGACAGAAAACATGAACTGCAGAGAACCCCTACCCCACCCCTTTTCAAGTTATTATAGTAAAAGCTACTACTGACTGTCTCATTTTGTGAAAATAATAAAATATTTAGTTTACTACAGTTTCTGCAAAGAAATTTGGTTTTTTTGGGGGAAGGGAGCTTAATATTTCACCATATAATATACATGCATATACAAACACACTGAGACTCACATGTAGCAAATGTAATAATTTTCAGGGGGTGGGGGGGAGAGAATTCTGCATTAACAAGGCAATAATCAGACCGATGCCTTGGCTGTTACCTTTGTTAAATCGTTCCGTAAATGCAGAAAGCTTCAGTCTACCTACTTCCCCTTCCTGTAACGTAGTCCTGCAGTCTGATCCTAGTGCCTTGAAAATAAGCAGATTTTTTTTTAAAAATGAAGGTGATCATCAGATGTAAATAACGTTTAGGAGGCATTTTATAAAATACCTTTTCCTTAAGAAAAGTGCCTAAGAATAAATCTAAAGCCAGTGAGCAAATGCGTCGGACTGGGAAGGAAGTGGTGGGGGGAAGGTGCTCTCAGAGGAGCGGCACGTTCTGCCTGCATGATGCAAAAATGAGAGTCGCAGGGCTGCTGTCCGTGGTGCTGAAAATTTCCAACTGCTTGATGGAATGCCCTCCGGAGGAATAGCTGCTGGGCTGCTGCTATCCAGGATACTGAATCTTGCTGAAAGTTGTTATTGTGATTAAGAGCCACAAGAACCCCACTGCTTATTTGGGGAAGAGCTTCTAGAAAGCAGCATAGCATGATGGTGCTGCTGACTGCATTTCAGTCTGGATTAGCTCTGAGCTCTAGCATGCTGGTGCTGTTTCTGGAACTGGAAGCATAGCATATTGTCCACCTTTGTGTGCCTTTTTGCTGATATACAGAAAAGAGTGATTTAGTGGGATTTTTTTTAATTTTAATTTTGATGGACCTGAAGACTGCAACCAAGGAAATAGATTTTTAAAAATCCTACAACAATGATTCTTTTATTTTTTGTTTTTATTGTTTTGTTTTGTACTCTTATTTTGTTTAAAGCAGTCTCATCTTTGGATTCTTTTATGATTGATTGCTTTAAATTTTGAATAGTTGGTTAAAGCTTACATCTCTTGGGTATCTGCTGATGATCTTCTGTGACATGGGAGGCTTTAGAACAAAATATTTTTTTCATAATTCTCCCTTACCAATATAATTAAGAAGAGGGTTTTTTTCTACTATATTGCTGAAGTGAAAATCCATTGTGGTTTGTGCCTCTTCCTACCATTCACTCTAGGTAAGTGCCCATTTTTAAAAAGAAAAGGATGTTGATTTTCCAAATATTTAATAGTACCTTAATATCTCCTATCAGAAACAAAATAAATGTAAATAATATGTCTTTGGTTTGATTCTGAACCAAGGGACTTCACTATCATTCCATTTTTTCTCTGTATCAAAATAAAGATTTATAAATTGTAACCAAAATATTTAGGACGATCAACTACTGCAGTGAAATCTTGTACCACTTTCTGAAATGGGGTTTGCTTTTGCCCAAATGCCTGACAAAATTGATTGAATCCTGCTGTCCCTAAAATAAATAGCTTCTTTTGAATTTGCTAAAAAATTAAGTTTCCTCAGCTTTAAGTATGGCAGACTGAAGCCTACCTGTAGAATGCAAGTAACTGTCTATTCAGATCTGAAAGGCAAGCTAAACAGTTTTATATCATCTAGAAATAAAATACTGTGATTGTTAGAAAGGCTCCCATAATTGCAGTAAAATTTACAATTATAGTAAATCATATCCTAGAGCATAAACAATGAGACAGCAAGCTTTTTAAATACCAAATCTTTCTTTATAGAAGCATTTTAAGAGCCTACTTTGTCAACCAAATTATTTTACTAGTTCTGTAAGATACAAAGATTGCCTATTTTCTTAGTCATTTCTGTTGGGCAGTGAAATAATATATAAATCAATATAAATATATAAATAAAGTGTATACATTTTGCATTTATTTCTATGAGAACCATAATTCTATTGCTATTGGAATCTGCATACTGGTATAATATTAATTACTAACCCATTTGATTCCATAGTATCTGACAAGCAGAATAGACAATTTGTAGTTACATGTTTTATATGCAATTAATCAAAATATCACTTGACACTAGAGCATTTTATTATAAATTTCATTAGAAATTATTTCATTATAAGATATTTTACTGTCCAAATTCATAAAAAAGAGGGAAACCTATCATATCTTCAAATCTTTGGTTAGAGGAGCTATACCAGAGTAAGAGCAATGTACCAATGTGAGGTGTGCATTATCAATAGGAAAACAAGAGAATAGAAGTAATGTCTAACAAAGCAGCAAGGCTTTCTGCAGTTTCAAATTAAACATGTGGTGTGAATTATGGGTTCTCCATGCACATATGGATGGATAAGAAAATGAAGTAACAAGGCCTACTGAGAAATTTTGTATACCTACTGGCTTTGAACTGCATATGGTGAGTAAGGTATCACATTTGTAACAATTTGCTGAAATGCCATTTCTAAAACCTAAAAAAGTGACAGAAAATGTAAAAGCAGGAGAAAAATAAACTGGTAGATACAAGTATAAGCACAGATATATATGGGCAACTACTACTGGATCTTGATGTGACGTCAATCTCCTGGAGAGCACCATGGAGGACTTGCTAAGAAAAAGCCAGCATGAACCAGTTTTAAGGACAGATTAGAGTATACAATGTAAAAATTCTACTATCTTAAATGATTAAACCTCCTAGTATCTTAAATATAATTTGATTGTAAAGGCTCTTTAAAATGCAAAGGCTCTTTTAATTTTATTTTTCACAAAAACACATATTTTGAATGGTGTTAGACACTTGACCTGGGTTGGAAGCAATATCTTTTCTCTTAGTCCCATCCTTGAAAGAATCATTTACAGCAATTTAGCAAAACAAAAAGAACTATATCTGTAAGTATTAAATGTTGCAAGCCATCCACTGAAATAAGTTTGATTTGCAGTTGTTTACAATTTAAATATTCAACATGGTAAATAGATAGGAACCTGGCTAATATAAAGATGCAGCATCTTATTTTCATCTTATTTAACAAACAGGCAAAATGACCAAATGTGAATAACATTTTCTCATACTTTTTTATTTACAACAATGTGTCATATGAAGAAAAGCTTGAATCAAAAATATGGCAAGGGATTTTTTTGCATTATTGCTTTAATTTGGTGAGAATATTGTTCTATTTTACTTTTAAACTAAAATATTGAAATGCACAGGGCACATGCCATTGAAATGAAGATGAATCAACAATTCCTTGCAATAGAAAAGAGCCTGTGCAACTTGAAGACTATTCAGGTTATGTGCATGTTTTCCCATTGATTATTACTGCAGACAGGATGGAAATATGAATTGGTTTACTTTGCTCTCTTAAGAGTTGATAGAAAACAGGATTTCTAATGAACTAAAGCCTGGCAGATGGAAGGGTCACAAAGGAGTAGGGGAAAATGTATTTTTTGGGAGAAAAATCAATTTCTTTTTTATATATATGTTTTCAGTGCATCACATTGGCCTCTCCATGGAAGCATCCATACATATCTGATATAAGCACCATTCTCAGAAGCTCAGGAGGGGGAATGGCTCTTCATATTCATGAAGCCTACATATTTCTGTTGCTAATTCCTTCTTTGGTCACCCCAGCTGCTTTCAATCATGAAGACTATCCTGCTGATGAAGGTGATCAGGTTTCAAATAATGATAATAATCTGATTTTTGATGACTATCGGGGGAAAGGATGTGTAGATGACAGTGGTTTTGTATACAAACTTGGGGAGCGTTTTTTCCCTGGGCACTCCAACTGTCCATGTGTTTGTACCGAGGATGGGCCTATTTGTGATCAACCAGAATGCCCCAAAATCCACCCAAAGTGTACTAAAGTAGAACACAATGGATGCTGTCCAGAATGCAAAGAAGTGAAGAACTTTTGTGAATACCATGGGAAAAGTTACAAAATCCTAGAGGAGTTTAAGGTAAGACCAAACAATGCTTATTGATGTAATCACTTGGTTGATTATTTACAGACACTGTCAGATGTTATTTTAATCAGGATTTACATGTTTTCCCAAAGTCATTATAGCATTAATTGTAATTTCTGTAAGTAGTTGGTGATCTGTTATACTAGTTAATGGATATCATACAGGACAGAGAAAAATAGGATTTGAAAAGGAAAAACAATTACCAATTTTACTTCATAAGTATCCAGTTGCAGGGTTTCCATTTAAGCCAATGGTTTAATTGTATACTTTTCTGTTCAAAATCCTTGAATGAAATAAAGCCCAGAACTTTGAAATAAATCAGTCCCAATATTTCTTCTAAAAAAATATGTTAGACTTCTAGTTTTGTGCATCTCAGGAATATAATGTAGACACCGCTTTAGTTGTTTGGCTGACTGAAACTTAAAAGAGAAATTCAAAGTTGTTCACTGAAGCAAACAAAATGTATAATGTGCAACAAGGGATGTCTGGCCTAGTAATAATACTTCTGAAAAATATTTTATTAATAACAAGCTAAGTGTCTGCAATGTGACATTGCTTCAAAAAGGGCAAATGTAATGTTATACATATTATAACAGAAGTATAGTTTTAAAATTATGAAAAAAGTTGCTCCATTTTATTTTCATTGACCAGATCCCAAATACTATGTTAAGTTCTAGACACTAGGCTTTTGGAAGAATTCAGGCACCATGGAACACGCTTAGAAATGGCCAAGGAATATGATCAGGGGACTAGCTATTAAGTCCCATGAGAAGAGATTGAAGTAATTAGAATGTCTAGTCTTGAGAAGATTCAGGGAAGATGTGACACAGTGACAGTAGTCTTCAAATATCTGAATGGATGTCACATGAGGAAAGTGAAACAATTCTCTGTCATGTCAAAGTAGCAATAAGGGATTAATTTATAGAAAAGCACATTTTATTTCTCTGAAGTATTCAAACAAAATGGACAAGACTCTGTCATGCCTGCTTTCATATAGATTCCTGCCCAAAACTATTCTTGTTCAAGGATTCTTTAAGCATAGTTCTCCAAGACTTCCTTTCCAAAGCTTGAATGAATTTTTTAGTGATGCTGCCAATATGACCCTTACTTTCTTCACCTTGTTCTCTATCTAAAGACATATTTTAGATTTAATGACACCTGGTATTTACTATCAATTATGTATTATTTTAAAGATTATTTGTTATGGCAGGTCCTTGCTCCTTTAATCAGGATAATAAGCAGAAAACTGCTATTTTAGTCATAAGAGTCATTGCAGAAAAATATTCATGATCAGTAAATTCGCACATTGTGGGCATAATCTAGGCAAATTTAGTTAAGAGGCTAGAAAGATTGTAAGATACTTATAATTCCATGCCCTATCTTATTCCAGATTGCTTTGTTCCCCTACTGTTCCTTGTCAGTAAAATCATTGGGGACGGGTGATTTTGTCTTCTCTTTTTCTTAAGCAAGCTTACTCCAAGTTGCTGCAGTTCTTACCAACATGGTTCTGTCATTGAGAAATGTGAAAAGTATTTCCAAAACACAGTGTCTTGCAAACCATGTACTACTCTCATATGAAATCCAAAACACACTTCAGGGAAATGAAAATAATTTAATAAATTTAAAACAATTTTTTGATAAAATAAAATTTTATAAGACAGCTAAGAATATTTTATTACAGTAAGTGAAAATTGGAAAGAACCATATTTTCTCTTTCTCCATACATCATAATATGGAATAATCAGGAATTCTTATGTGTATGAAAAAATTAATAATGGTTTAGGATATTTCAAATATCTTTTTCAAATTTCCAGTCAGCTATGATGGTCTGTTCTAAGTGGAAATTGTTTAGCCCTTCCTGTTATTATTAGAGAATTATTAAACACTATTGGTTGAATTGTTGTGAACATTGCTATGAAGACCTTGTCATGAAAGTTTGAATGTGTGAATTAATATAACAGGAGCTCCATAAAAGCATGGTTGAATGCTGTTGTTTTGATGTGGCAATTTGTTCACATGAGGTTCTCCATAGAGGATAAGTAATCACTTTTTTAAATAATAAATCCATTTCAGTTTGCAATTTGAGATATTACAGCACAAATTGCCAGAGCTATATAATGGGCCCTTCCAGTATTGATATGTGGGAATGGCCTTGAGAGACCAGGGCAAAAGAGATACAACTAAAGGAGCAACTGAGAAATTCTTGCAGTGCAAGAGACTCAGAAAAGACCTTCCTAGGTTCAGGGCCGTAAAGGGTTGGGAGTTGCAGGTACCCTCAGATCTGAAAAATTCGATTAAGGCAACCTTGTAATAAAGTAGAATTAACTGTCTAGTCATGTTTTCTGTCTATCTTGTAAGATTGACACTTCCTCACAAAGAAACTTGCATAAGAATTAAGCTGAAATATCTATGGATAAAAACTCATCAAGCTAAGTAATCAGTTGCTGAGTTAGAGACTTACAGCAATTTTTTAGTTTCAACTAAGCTTTTGTTTGCTTCAAGATCATTGCCTTTAATGGAAATTAACATTCTACATCTGGAAGAAATGAACTGGTTTGTTGATTAGTGAAATTATTTATCCATTAAATAACATTTCAAAATAACTCTTTCCATATATGACAGCCTCTGACTTTGCATGCTTATTAAGAATATTTCAGTAAAAATATTCCAATTATGGACAACAATCTACTTATAAATAGATTACAAAATAAACTAATCCAAACAAAAGTAATTTATAGACTTACATGAGCTTATCACTTGCATTGGGACAAGTTTGAGGGCTGCTTTGTGTTAACTACCCTCCTGGATTTTCACAGAGAGATCAACGTCTGCACCCTCTGGCAATTTTTGTTGGAGGAGCAGGCAAGGGGAAAGTATATGTCAGGCTAGAGGGACATTGCATGATGGCTTGGCAATTTAGCTCCAAGAAGCCCAGTCATAAAGCAATAATTGAATCTCAGATATTTCTAGGCAATAATAAAAAGGGACAAATTTAACCATTTCAAAGATCTGTTTTCAGCATGACATGATTAATTTCAAATCACACTGAAGTGGGAACTGTGAATTTACAATTCCTCCTTTCATTTTATAAGTTCTGGAAACTCAGAGGAAGATTCTACAATATAAATTAAGAATATTATAATAGGATTGCCCAATCTACGAAGCAAGCTAATAATTTTCTACAACTATGAGGAACAAACTGAAAAATTAGTTCAGTCTATGGTCAGTGTATGCACAATTATTTACCTAAAGAGAGGTAAATAGTAATTTAGCTGAACAGAGATTGATAGGAATCAAACAACTGTGTTCAACAGAGAAAAAATGGTTTTGAGAACTATAATGGTACCTCAGTATTCGTCATTAATTGGTTCCAGGAGGCACGAGAAGTACCAAAAACAATGAGTACCAAACAAATTTCTCCAATAAGGAATAATGTAGTGAGTCACAAGGCAGTCAACACTGCACAAGTTCTAGCTCGTGCTTTGAGTACCAAACATATGAGGAGAACTGGGACAAAATGTTTACAAAATGCATTGAGCCTCAAATTCGATGAGTATCAAAACAGTTGAGTACCAACGTATCACTGTACTGGAATTCCTTCAGCTAGAACATAGGGAATTGGCACATTTGGAATTTGGACAACTTGTTAGGGTGTCCTCACAAAAGAGCCTCCATCATGGATGTGTTTAAAACAGAACAGTAGTAGAATGGAGAAGTGGAGTCTCAATATAAACTCACACAGATCATGCTCTTTAGATTCAATCTCACTTCTATGTTTCTGGTACTCAGAAGCATTTGTAAATGAAGTTGATACCACGGATTGGTTCTTGATTTTGGAATATGATATAGGCCTATTTAGCTATTTTTCAAACATCTTGAAGAAAAAAAGTTTGGTAGGTTGGAGAGCCCAATAAACTCCCTGGAAGTAGAACTAGTAGTCATAGGCATATATACTTCAGATGTGCCATCAGAATGTTGTAAGTGTTTTATCACTGGAAATTTTAAAGAAAAGATTGGATAATCACTTGTCTGAAATGATATAGGGTCTAGGGTCTCCTGCGTGAGCAAGGGGTTGGACTAGAAGAACTTCAAGGTGCCTTCTAACACTATTCTGACTTTCTTCTCTTACTCAGTGAGCTGTTTTATTAATATACAGTAATATTCCCCATTCAGCTTCATTTCTGCAACAATAGAGGGGGAAATGAAACAGACAATCCACAAAGAGGTGTCAAGTCCCCACTACTCTCAGGCATAGTGTTAATTGCTTTTGGAAGATGGCTAAAGTTGAACTAATATAATATAACTTTCAATGGCGTTGGAGAAAGAACGTTTCCAAGAAAGATGAAATGAAGAGCAGAGAGGAAATGAATTTGAGAAGGAAAACAGAGGAACAATGAGTAAGAGACAGAGAGAGGGGATGGAGAAAGAACGTTTCTGAATAAAGATGAAAGGAGGAGCAGAGATGAGCTGAAATGGAGATGGAAAGTAAAAGGAATTAAGAGAAAGAGAGAGAGAGGGGGGGGATGGATAAAGAACTTTTTTCCGAAGAAAGAGCAAAGGAGGAGCAGTGAGGAGCTAAAATTTGAGAAGGAAAGTAAGAAGAATTAGTGAAAGAGAGAGAGGGGGGATTGGATAAAGAACGTACCCGAAGAAAGATGAAAGGAATGAAAGAAAGAAGAGAGAAAGGAGATAAAAGTTGGAAAAAAAGCGACAAGAAATGGTGGGAGCAGTTTGAAATGGAGGAAAACCAGTATGTTTTAAGAATGTGGAGGAGCATAGAGGGGTTGGAATGAAGATGAACATGGAGGAGTATGGAGGAGTTGAAACGGAGATGGACTTGGTTGGATCATAGAGGAGGTGAAATAGAGAAGGGATATGTGAGGAAGAAGAGGAAAAAGAGAGAGAGGGGGGATGGTAAATGAAAGTTCCAAAGTAAGTTGGAAGGAATTGAAAGAAGGAAGAGAGAAAGGAAAGAAAGGATGAAAAGAATTGGAGAATTCTGAAGATGGAGAATACAGTAAAGAATACAGAGAAAGTAGAAGGAACTGAAAGGTTGGAGAAATAGGCTGGACAACCGGGCCATGAGGTCGAGAATTCTAGGAGCCAAGTAACCAAGGAGAGCCCAGGAAGATCCACGCAGTGAGTCCATTATGGCAGGGAAGGCATAAACTGAGATAGCACGGGCCTAGACGTTAACCACCGAACAGTGCAACACATCAATTGACCACACTACACCCACGCTGACTGAAGGCTTTTGTGTTCATTTTGTCATCTTCTATTCCCCCTCATCAGTCTTTCGGACAGATCTTAATTCTTCCCTACCAAATGGATTTTCTATGTCATCAGATTTACACCTCACTCTACCCTCTCTAATTAATCAAAGTCGTGCTTATTGAAATTTCCCTCCCTGGCCAAAAATGAACCCCCTCACAACTTTACCTTACCCTATCATTTATTCAAGGCAAGATCTCCTGCGCCTGCGAGAATCTCCCCTCTCGCAGGCATGACCCTCTAATCTAACAAGGGCCCATCTCGAAGAAGGACTTATAGTTCCAGAGAGATGGACAAAGCGCAAACTTAGGGGGTTTTTGTCCAAATTTTTAATTCGTCTTTTAAGGGTTCCCAGGGTGGGGGGAAGGCCTAATCAGTCAGTAGGGGATCTGGGCATAGGGCCGACCAACAAAATTAGAAGTAAGATTAAGGATTGGTCTAACGAGGAGGGAGGGGGAGGGGTTGTTCCTGCGGAGGAATTTCCCATCCATACGGTCCTAGGGAGGGGGAGGGGCAGTGGGAGACAGGGTGTCCATCTTAAGTTGGGGGATCGTGGCCGCTGGTTACAAGTGGTCGCTTGCCACAACCCCCTGTGCTCCCCTCGGGGACTAGGCGGTCAAGGTTTACAGAGCCGCGGCCCCAGGCTGATGCTCTGCAATGCCAGGTCCGTGGTAAATAAAGCCCCCCTCATAAATGACCTAGTATCAGAGGGGGACCCGGACCTGGTGGGAATTACGGAAACCAGGTTGGGCCCCGAGGGTGGTTTACCTCTCGTGGAAATGTGCCCACTGGGATACCAAGCATTTCATCAGCCTCGGGCCCTAGGCAGGGGTGAAGGAGTGGCGATTATCATTAAGGAGAGTCTAGAGCCGAGGGGGATCACTGTACCTCAGACTACCGGCTGTGAATCCCTCTTTGTGAAATGGGGCCTAGGGAGGCAGTTGGGCTTGTTGATTATATACCTGGCTTCCCACTATGTAACAACAGCCCTGCCCGAGCTCCTCGAGTTGGTCGCCGGGGTGGTAGTGGAGACCCCCAGACTTCTAGTCATGGGGGACTTTAACTTACCATCGGCGGGCGAGGCATCGGAGGCAGCTCGGGAATTCATGGCTTCCATGACGGCCATGGACCTGACTCAATTAGTTCAGGCCCCCACTCATAATGGAGGACACACGCTGGATCTTATTTTCGTCTCTGGACAGTGGAGAAGTGATCTTGGAACCGGGGACTTAGTCATCTCACCCTTGTCATGGACAGATCACTCTCTCCTTCGGCTGGACTTTCCAATCGCCTCATCTCACCGCGGGGAGGCGGAGCCAGAGACACCCAGATGGTTCCGCCCCAGGCGCCTGATGGACCCTGAAAAGTTCCAGAAGGAGCTTGGGCCAATACCTGTATCCTTGACTCATGCCGCGGCTGAGGACCTAGTGGCAGCATGGTATAGTGCGGCCGCGGGGGCCTTAGACTGCGTCGCGCCTTTGCGTCCTCTCATGCAGCGTCATCCCACCCGGGCTCCTTGGTTTTCTGAGGAGCTGAAGGAGATGAAATGCCACAAGAGATGCCTAGAGAGTAGGTGGAGATCCTCTCGATCTGAATCTGATCGAACACTGCTAAGAGCCCATTTGAGGACTTACTTAGTGGCAATGAGGGTGGCCAAACGCAAGTATTGTGCCACCCTCATCGCATCTGCAGAGAACCGCCCGGTGGCCCTGTTTGGGGTGATCTGCTCCCTCCTTCAACAGAGGCCGCGAGAGTCCTCCTTGCAGAGCCGAGCCGAGGAATTTGGAGAATATCTGCAGGATAAAATCACTCAGATTCGGAGCGAGTTGCCCTCCACAGATAGTGGTCCGGAGGAAGTATCCGATGCAGGCCTTGAGACTATTTTATGGGAAGACTTTGACTTTGTTACTGCCAAGGACATGGACAGGTTGGCCAGGAGACTAAAGGCCACCACATGTTTATTGTCCCTCCTGGCTTGTACTGGCATCCTGGGAGGAGACACGAGGCTCCAGTGAACGCTTCTCTGGCTGAGGGGTCCTTACCTACCGTCTTGAAAGAGGCGGTGGTGAGACCCCTCCTCAAAAAGCCTTCCCTGGACTCAGCATTATTGGCTAATTATCGTCCGGTCTCCAACCTTCACTTTCTAGCGAAGGTTGTAGAGAGTGTGGTTGCACAGCAGTTTCCTCATCACCTGGAGGAAACTGATTATCTAGACCTGCGCCAGTCCGGCTTTCGGCCCGGTCAAAGCACCGAGACGGCATTGGTCGCGTTGGTAGATGATCTCTGGAGGGCCCAGGATAGGGGTTGTTCCTCTATCCTGGTCTTGTTAGATCTCTCAGCGGCTTTTGATACCATCGACCATGGTATCCTTTTGCACCGACTAGATGGGTTGAGGGTGGGTGGCACCGTTTTGCGGTGGTTCTCCTCCTTCCTCTCTGATCGGTCGCAATATGTGTTGACGGGGGGGGCAGAGGTCGACTTCTAGGCCCCTCGCATACAGGGTACCGCAGGGGTTGGTCCTCTCGCCACTCCTATTCAACACGTATATGAAGCCGCTGGGTGAGATCATCCGTGGTTTTGGGGTAGAATACCATCTGTACGCTGATGATACCCAGTTGTACATCTCTACCCCAAGCCACCCCAATGTTGCCGTTGAGGTGATGTCCCGGTGTTTAGAGGCCATACGGATCTGGATGGGCAGTAACAAACTCAAACTCAACCCATCCAAGACCGAGTGGTTGTGGTTCCCGGCTTCCCGGTTTAGCCAGTTGACACCATCGGTGGCCATGGGGAATGAAAATTTGGCCCCCGTGGATAGAGTGCACAATTTAGGAGTCCTCCTGGATTCCCGGTTGTCCCTTGAGGGTCAGGTGGCGGCCGTGGCCAGGGGGGGCATTTTACCAGGTTCGCCTGGTCCGTCAATTGCGCCCCTTACTGGACCGGGATGCCCTTCGCACAGTCACTCAAGCACTCGTGACTTCTCGTCTGGACTACTGCAACGCTCTCTACATGGGGCTCCCCTTGAGATGCACTCGGAGGTTGCAGTTGGTCCAGAATGCGGCCGCGCGGGTCATCATGGAAATCTCAAGAAATTCCCACATAACACCACTCCTGCGCGAGCTGCACTGGCTACCTGTCACCTACCGGGTGCGTTACAAGGTTTTGATGACCATATTCATGGTGCTCCATGGCACGGGGCCTAGCTACCTTCGAGACCGTCTTCTACCCCATACATCCCTTTGACCGACTCGCTCCCAGGGAAAGGGTCTTCTCCAGGTGCCGTCGACCAGACAATGCCGGTTGGTGGCTCCCAGGGGAAGGGCCTTCTCTGTGGTGGGCTCTGGAATGGCCTACCTCCCGACCTCCGTTCCATCACAGACCTCCGCTTGTTTCGCCGGCACCTAAAAACTTATTATTTTCATCTGGCCGGCCTAGCATGATCTATTCCACACCCATTATTTTATAACAAATCAAAGTTGTAATTTGGGTTTTAAATTTAAACTTATTTTAAGCAGGGTATTGATTTAATTTAGTTATTATTTAATAATATTTTGTATTTATGTATAATTGATTTTAAATCTCTGTTTGCCGCCCCGAGTCCGGTGGTGAGATGGGTGCGGGTTATAAATGTGAAAAATAAAATAAATAAAATAAATGGGAAGCTATTCCAGAGGACCAGGACTTGCCACAGAAAAGCAGGACCTACCAGGCTCAGCACCCACCCTTCACTGCTTTTCCCAGCAAGATTAAGCACGTCTGCAAAATCAGCCAGTGGGATGAATAGAATTGTTTGATCTCAGCTTTTGTTTTAAAACAGGACTCTTTTAACAGCATGTTTTTCTCCAGTCCAAAGTTTATGTTGTCAATAATGAGATTAAAGTTAAACTAATTAGAATGAGTTTGTAATTTTGTGGAAATAGCCACAACATGATTCCATTAGTAGTAGTAATGGTAGAAATTGTATTCAAATGGCTTGTTAGCATTCTTTCTTATTCATACCCACTTGCTGATCAAGTCAAAAATGTAAATTGTAGGTTTATATTCTAACCAGAATTGTGGCGGCTTATCAGAAAACTAGCTCCTATCATCATATACAAACAGCTGGCATAAGACAAACATTTCAGTGCTCAGGTGGAGAAAGCTTAACTGAATATTCTGCCATAAAGTTACCCAAACATGAATGTGCAATATTAAACAGGATTTTATGCATGGCAGCTTACTTGAGAGAGAATTTCTCAATGGATGCAGTTTATTTTCAAAAGCAGCTAAGAATGATGGACACATTCTGATTTTTATGTTTATATACACATCCATGTTGTTTTCATTTTAATTTTGAAAGCAGAAAGAAAAACAATAAGTTCCAGATTTTTTTTTCAAATGCAGTTGTAAGGTATATATATCTTTTGTTGCCAGCTATTTGCATATAGTAATCAAAGACACATCTCGTGGTACTGGTCAACACATTCCCATTTTATGTGGTTTAGTATCATTCATATAATTTATATCCCTACTATCTACCTGCTCAAACATCATTTACTCATTTTTTTAGAATATAATAGAATTCTTTATTTAAAAAAAAGAAAAAAGAAAAGAAAAAGAAAAAATACATTTATCAAGAATCAAGATGCAACACTTAGTGATAGTCATAGGTTACTAATAAGCAATCAAATCATATTAGGAAACAAATAGAACAATATAAATCATAAAAATACAAGCAACATGGTTATAATCATGAGTGGGAGGAGACAGGTAATAGGAAGGATGAGAAGAAGAATAGTAATACAGTCTTAGTAAATAGTTTGACGGTGTTGTGGGAATTAGTTGTTTAGCAGAGTTATGGCATTTGGGGGGAAACTGTCCTTGTGTCTAGTTGTTCTGGGGTGCAGTGCCCTATAGTGTCGTTTTGAGGATAGAAGTTGAAACAATTTATGGCAGGATGTTAGGGGTCTGTAGATATTTTCACAGCCCTCTTTTTGACTCGTGCAGTATACAGATCCTTGATGGAAGGCAGGTTGGTAGCAATTTTTTAAAAAAAAAATTTTTAATTTATACCCCGCCCTTCTCCAAACGGACCCAGGGCGGCGCACAGGAATATTAAAATACATACAAAAACACATAAAAAATTTAAAAAACTTATTTGATAAAAAAACCTGCGCTAAAACCAGATTAAAATTCCCAAAATTTAAAACTATCCAAAAATCATTTTGGAGGTTACGCTAGGCCGGCTAGATGGAACAAATGTGTCTTTAAGCACTTGAGGAAGAGGCGGAGGTCAGAAATGGTGCGAAGTTCAGGGGGTAAGTCGTTCCAAAGGGCTGGGCCCGCCACAGAGAAGGCTCTCCCCCTGGGTGTCGCCAGTCGGCATTGTCCAGCCGACGGCACCCTGAGAAGGCCCTCTCTGTGGGAGCGTATTGGTCTTAGGAATGTATGGGGCAGGAGACGGTCTCGCATGTAACTAGGTCCCGAGCCATGGAGCGCTTTGAAGATGGTCGTCAGAACCTTGAAGCGCACCCGAAAGACCACAGGAAGCCAGTGCAGCTCGTGCAGGATCGGTGTTATATGGGAGTGTCTAGGCGCTCCCGTAATCACCCGCGTGGCTGCATTCTCGACTAACTGCAGCTTTCGAGTGCACCTCAAGGGAAGCCCCATGTAGAGAGCATTACAGTAGTCGAGTCGAGACGTCACGAGTGCTTGAGTGACTGTGCGCAGGGCATCCCGGTCTAGTAAGGGGCGTAATTGGCGCATCAGGCGTACCTGATGGAACGCCCCCCTGGCCACGGCCGCCACATGGTCCTCCATGGACAGCCGGGAATCCAGGAGGACACCCAAATTGCGCGCCCTCTCCACGGGGGCCGGTGTTTCGCCCCCAATGGCCAGAGTTGGAATTACCTGGCTGAACCGGGGTGCCGGAAACCAGAGCCACTCAGTCTTGGACAGGTTGAGCTTGAGTTTATTACTACCCATCCAGATCCGTACGGCCTCCAAACACCGGGACAAGACCTCGGCGGCATCGTTGGGGTGGTCTGGGGTGGATATGTACAGCCGAGTATCATCAGCGTACAGATGATATCCCACCCCAAAACCACGGATGATCTCGTCCAGCTGCTTCATATAGGTGTTGAACAGGAGGGGCGAGAGGACCGACCCCTGAGGAACCCCGCATAAGAGGAGTCTCGAGGCCGACCTCTGCCCCCCTGCCAACACAGATTGCGACCGACCAGAGAGGTAGGACCAGAACCACCGCAGAACGGTGCCTCCCAGCCCCAAACCCTCCAGTCGGCGCAATAGGATACCATGGTCGATGGTATCAAAAGCCGCTGAGAGGTCTAATAGGACTAGGATAGAGGAATATATCTATATCCTTCTTGAGGAGGGGCCTTACTACCACCTCTTTCAAGATGGCAGGCAAGGACCCCTCGCTCAGAGATGCGTTGACAATGCCCTGGAGCCAGCCTCGTGTCGTCTCCCAGGATGCCAGTACAAGCCAGGAGGGACACGGGTCTAATAAACATGTGGTAGCCTTAAGTCTCTTTGACAACTTGTCCATATCCTCGGTAGTAACAAAGTCAAACTCCTCCCAAGATGGTGTCTCAAGAACTGCCTCGGACCGTCCGACTGGACCACTGTCGATGGAGGGTAACTCATTCTGAATCCGAGTGATTTTCTCCTGCAGATAAATCCCAAATTCCTCTGCTCGACCCTGTAGAGGGGCTTCCCACGGCCTCTGTTGAAGGAGGGAGCGGGTCACCCCAAACAGGGTGGCAGGGCGGTTATCTGCGGATGCAATAAGGGTGGCACAATACTCGCGTTTGGCCACCCTTATCACCACTAAATAAGTCCTAATATAGGTTCTAACTAGTGTTCGGTCGGCTTCGGAGCAAGAAGATCTCCATCTGCTCTCTAGGCGTCTCTTGTGGCATTTCATCTCCCTAAGCTCCTCGGTGAACCAAGGAGCCTGGGTGGTTCGTCACCGCAAGAGAGGCCACAAGGGCGCGACTCGGTCCAAGGCCCCCGTGGCCGCACTTAACCATGCGGCCACTAGGTCCTCAGTCGAGTCACGGGGCAAGTCCACAGGAATTGGCCCAAGCTCCCTCTGGAACCTTACCGGGTCCATCAGGAGCCTGGGGCGGAACCATATAGGAATATCAGGCTCCGCCTCCCCGCGGTGAGGTGCGGCTATCGGAAAGTCCAGCCGAAGGAGAGCGTGATCTGTCCATGACAGGGGTGTGATGGCTAAATCCCCTATTCCCAGATCACGACTCCACTGTCCCGAGACGAAGATAAGGTCCAGGGTGTGTCCACCCTTGTGGGTAGGGCCTAAAACTACCTGGGTCAGGTCCATGGCTGTCATGGAAGCCATGAACTCCCGAGCTGCACCAGAGGTTTCGCCTACCGACGGCAGGTTGAAATCCCCCATGACCAGAAGGCAGGTTGGTAGCAATTGTTTTTTCTGCAGTTCTAATTATCCATTGAAGTCTGTGTTTGCCTTGTTTGGCTGCGCAGTCAAACCAGACAGTTATAGAGGTGCAGATAACAGATTTAATAATCCCTCTGTAGAACTGAATCATCAGCTAGCAGCAGCAGCATATAGTACATAAACAAGTCATATTCATTATTCTTAAATGAAATAGAAAAATAGCCAGTATCAACTACATAGCTAAATAGTTTGAGTCAAAATAAAAAAATAAATTTACAAAATATGTTTTGTAAGTTTTGATATAGTATGGAAAAAATACAGATTAGCTTTCAGTATGAAAAATGCATATACTACCTGATAAATGAAACATCTGTGCTTTATTGTGTTTAGTACGAAGAGCTGTTGTTTTCAGATGAGTATAATAAAATCTAGTTTTGATTGTTGCAACTAACTCTCCCATCTTCTAGCTAATAGCTGTCTTAATAACCTTGTCAAACACTAATGGCCAATTAATTATGAGAACATTTGTTTTAGAAATATCAAACATCTGCTCCCTTGCTAAGTCTCCATTAAAAGGTTTCAGTCAATTATATTAACAAATGTTTGTGCTATAAGTATAATACTTTTCATGTAAGTTTGCATTTTCCCAGGCAATTTCAAACTGTAAGCAGCCAGTAACATATAGCAAAACTTTGGCAAACATTATAATCAATTCTGTTTCCAAGGCTAAAATGTATTATTTTAGCCATTGGTCATTGATTGGTCTTTTTAAAATCTGCAGCATATTTTAAGTTCAGAACTCTGATGTATTGCACTTGATAGCCTGACTGACCTCTCTCCATTCTCTTTTGAAAAATCCTGGAGAACAGATAAAGTAGTTGAAGGATCATCTTGTCCCTAAAAGGGGAGAAAAGGGATTGACTAGCTTGCACTGATGTTTTGGAAGACTCTAAACCAAAATCAACAACATGTAAGCATCATGTAAACCTATTAGGAGAAACTAGTATAGAATTGTATAGTATACAAGTCTTGCCAGGATAATTGTATCTTCTTTATGGATCAGAGAGAATCTGACAGAGATTGGTGGAATACTATAAACATAATATATCTTTACTTCAGTAAATCAGATGACAAAATTTCCTATAATATTTGGATTATCAAGTATGAGGTAGTGATTAAGTAATAAACAAGTGTCTCAAAAATTACAATTAAAAGAATTCTCTTCTCTTTTGGGAATGAATTGAAGGAACATATGGTTTGGCCCCCAGCACTGTAAAACATTTTTAGGAATGGTATGTATAGAATAAAGAGAATACTTATTAAATGACAAATTGTAGGTACTGGTAATATTTTCAAAGATGGAAAGAAAATTTAAATCATCCTGCTAGGTAAGGAAAGTAGGCTGAAAGCAGTTTATAACCCCTCTCACCATCTTGCTGGTTGAGGTAACTGGGAATTGTTGTAGTCTTGATGATATAGGTGATCAATTACATAGATTCATTTGTACTTATTTTGTTTGCTAGTATAATAAACAGGGCAAACTGCTAAAATATTGGAGTCAAATAACAGAAAACAGACTTCTTTGTTCCAAATCTATGACAATCCCAACCTATTTAATATGCCTTAGCATGAGAAAAAGAATGAAAGGAATGATAAGATTTTCTCTCTCTCCACAAATGGGCATGCATACACAGTGTTCCCCAATTTGCTTTCCCGTTAGAAAGTGCTCTGCTGAAAGGGTTACGCAAGCATCCTAAAACTGCTTGGCATTGAGGCTACCTCGTCATAGTGAGCTGTTCAAATTTTACAAAAACAGTTTCTTAATGAATGCACACACACGCACGCACACACACACACACACACCAAGGGTCAGTTTTCAAAAGAACCTTATCATTCTCCTAAAAGCAGTAAGTAGTAGCATCCCATGTAGCAACTGGACTAATGGTGGTTTTCTTTAAAAAAAAAAAGAGTTATGTAATTTCTAACATTCTGTATATAGTTTGAATATATGGGCAGATGAAAGTATTTTCAGTAATGTTTTTTTTTTAATTCAAATTTATACCCCGCACCTTCTCCAAAAAGGACCCAGGACGGCGCACAGGAAATTTAAAACATAACAAATATAACAAAATACAAAATTTAAAAACATATTAAATTCCTACCCTGTGCTAAAATCTAAGAGCAGTCACAACGGGAGGTTACGCTAGGCCAGCTTGATGGAAAAGGTGTGTCTTAAGACACTGGCGGAAGAGGCAGAGGTCTGAGATGGTAGGTAGTTCAGCGGGTAAGTCATTCCAAAGGATAGGGCCCGCCACAGAGAAGGCCCTTCCCCTGGGTGTCGCCAACCGGCATTGCCCGGTCGACCGCACCCTGAGAAGGCCCTCTCTGTGGGAGCGGATCGGACGAAGGGATGTATGGGGCAGGAGACGTCTCGCATATAACTAGGTCCCGAGCCATGGAGCGCTTTAAAGATGGTTGTCAAAACCTTGAAGCGTACCCAAAAGGCCACAGGTAGCCAGTGCAGCTCGCGCAGGAGCGGTGTTATGTGGGAATATGTGGGAGTATCTGGAGGCTCCCCTAATCACCCACGCGGCTGCATTCTGGACTAGCTGTAGCTTTCGAGTGCACCTCAAGGGGAGCCCCATGTAGAGAGCATTACAGTAGTCAAGTCGGGATGTCACAAGTGCTTGAGTGACTGTGCGAAGGGCAGCCCGGTCCAGTAAGGGGCGCAATTGGCGTATCAGGCGTACCTGATGAAACGTCCCCCTGGCCACGGCCGCCACATGGTCCTCCATGGTCCTCCATGGAATCCAGGAGGACACCCAAATTGCGCGCCCTCTCCACGGGGGCCAGGGTTTCGCCCCCAATGGCCAGAGTTGGAATTACCTGGCTGAACCGGGGTGCCGGAAACCAGAGCCACTCAGTCTTGGACAGGTTGAGCTTGAGTTTATTACTACCCATCCAGATCCGTACGGCCTCCAAACACCGGGACAACACCTTGGCGGCATCATTGGGGTGGTCTGGGGTGGATATGTACAGCTGAGTATCATCATATCCCACCCCAAAACCACGGATGATCTCGTCCAGCTGCTTCATATAGGTGTTGAACAGGAGGGGCGAGAGGACCGACCCCTGAGGAACCCCGCATAAGAGGGGTCTCGAGGCCGACCTCTGCCCCCCTGCCAACACATATTGTGACCGACCAGAGAGGTAGGACGAGAACCATGTGCCTTCTTCTCTTCAGACCTGCTAGCTTAGAGTACAGCACTCCACTTCTGAAGCCAGACAAGAGAAACTAAACATGTCAAGTGGAAGGACATTATTTATTCCCTCCCTCTTGACAAACTGTGGTGGCACAGGGCCCATGCAAGAGTATCTGAAATTACTGACTTGATGTATTCCTGTGATGGCTGATAAAAACAATGCATATTCAAGAAGAAGTGTATGTCAGATAATAAACTGCAATAATACCTATACTAAAAGTAAATTATTTATTTAGTAGCTGTGATTATAATAGTCAACTGCCTGTCTATGTACTCCTCTGATGTTCCTCTGAAAAGAAGCCCTGCTATCAGGCATTCAACAGAAAGGTTGCAGTTGGTTAACAAGCAAAAAAAAAAAAATCAAGTCTGAAGGCCATATCCTGGAATGCTGTGGAGGACAGTTGGCTGATTCACAGCCCACCAGACAAAGCAACAATGTGTAACAGTTGAGGTGCACTGCTGCCCAATCAATCAGAATGTCAGGAGAGAGGGAAGTGGGCAGAGAGGGAGAGAAAAACCACCACCACCCTGCCTACAGGCCAAGGAAATGCATATATACTCCTGTGCGAAGATGGTGGCACATCCCTGAGGACGATGTGGACTGCGGGGGCTTTTGTGGCCAAATAATATACAGCCTGGCCCAATTTTCATCTTTGGGGCCAGGCCCAGCAAGCTCACCTCCTTGTCGCCTTGCAGGGGTCTTGGTACCCTCGCGGTGAGCGAAATGGGTGAGGTTTGAGAGGCGTGGGATGTTGGGACCGCCAGGAGACCGAGGGCTCTGGAGGCTGGAAGTGCCGAAAGCGCCGGCGCCAGGTTGGAGCTAGGCCGAAATTATAGGAGGCCTTCAACGGGCCCAAACGGGCCAGGAACACCAGCAGCTGACTCTAGAATGGCCGAGACCAGGAAGTTGGTGATGGTATGTGGATTATAACTCCTTTGAACTTTCCAATTCTTTTAAAGTGGATTGTGTGAGCTGAATGTAGCGAGCAAGCTTTTTGGATTACACTTAAAATGGAGGCTTAAGAAGTTAAATAAACTGGGGAAGCTCTCCTAGGCTTTTTTTTTTTTTCTGGCTCCTTTGGTGCATTATAAGCCGGCTTAGCCTTATCTGATTTGGGACACTGTTTGCCCTTATTCTTTATAAAAGACCCTCTTGGCAAAGAAATATAAATATAAAGTTTGTTTTTGAATTGAAATGACGACTCAACAGCCTTCAGAGCTTGAACGGATTTTTGGAGCTTTAAATACAATTGGAGAAAAGTTAACCGGACTGACGGATCATGTGGCGAATTTGACATTGGAAGTTCAAAAAGCTAAAGAACAGATAAGTGAATTGAATGTTAGTTTTGTAAAGCAAAACGTGGAGGTGAAATTTATTAAAGATGAAATTGAACAAATTCATGCACACGATGCACAAATTGATCGTAAGATGGAAGGAATTTTTTATAAAAACCAGCAACAAGATAAGAGAATTAGTCTTTTGGAGGAAGACGCTAGAAAATACAATATTGTTATACGTAATATTCCAGAAAATAGACCGGATGATTTGAAGCAGAGGGTGTTAAAATGGTTGAATGATTTTGGATTTGAATATACAGCAGCAAACTTAGTAAGTGTTTTTAGAATTGGTTATAAGAGGCAAGGTGGAGCGATTAGAAATGTTTTAGTAAGATTTGCAAACCTTGGAGATAAACTAGAGGTCATGGCAAAAATAAGGGAACTGGAAGGTGTTCCTAAGTTTGAGGAGAAAGAAATCCAAGTTTTTCCGGATATTTCCAGGGAAGACAGAGATTGGAGATATCATTTGAAACCAGTTACAAAGCTCTTGAGAGACAATGATATTAAATACAATTGGAGGCCACTACAACAACTAAAAAATTTTTATAAAGGAAGGATGCATACTATTACTCCAGAAACAGACGTATTAAGATTAATTCGGGAGCTTGGGCTGATTGAGAAAGAGGAAGATTTGGTAGAAATTAAAGATTATATGCTTAAGACGGGTGGAGTACAAGAGGAATCCCCAATTTCGGAAGAAAAGGGTGCAACTGGCGGCCAAGATCCCAAGAGTTTAAAGAGAAAAGAAATTTCCCCGGCAGTTTCTGAGTATAAGAAAATTCGTGAAGATACCGAACGAACGCCAGACAAGATGGAGGATCTTAGTAGAAAGCAGGAAGCTGAGTCCGGGGCGAAGCCAGAGTTGTCTTCTTTTTTTGAAAGTGGAATTTAAAGAACAGCCCGAAGAGGTGACCCGACCATCGGCATGTCCCACTCCCCCACACTCTTTATATAGAGGCGATATCTGATTGAGGATGTGGGGGATGAAGATTGCTCGTTATTTGTTGTGGTTGTTGTGTCTGATATTTGAGTATTATGTGTATGTTGTTTGTTATATATTGTCTGTGGAGTTTTATGTTTCTGTACGTTTTTTTCGTTTGGTGTTGGGTGTGCACATAAAGGAAGAGGAGGGGTCAGAAATAAAACAGTTACCGCTTAAATGCGGTTTATAAAAATAATGACATGGAATGTGAAGGGTACAGGAAATCATATAAAAAGGAAAAGGTTGGAACTTAAATTTAAAAGGGACTCTCCAGATATATTATTCTTGCAGGAAACTCATCAAAAATCTGAGGATGTTAATAGAATGAATATTAAAGGTATGCAAATTTATGAAAAATCTTTTGGGACTTCCAAAGCTAGAGGAGTTGCGATATTGATATCAAATAGGGTATACTTTGAAAAAAAACAAGTAATTAGAGATGAGGAAGGCAGATATTTAATAATTATAGGGAATATTAACGAGCAAAAAGTGACATTGGTTAATTTATATCTACCGAATGAAAAACAAAAGGGATTTTTGGACAAAATTACTAAGATTTTGGAAATAGAAAGTGAAGGGAAAGTAATTGTGGCGGGAGATTTTAACTTAATTAGAGATAGAATTGATAGTAATAATCCTACCCGCTTTAGTCAAACAAATAAAGGGGAAATTTTAAATAAATGGATGTTTCAAAATAGTGTGGTAGATGTCTGGAGAGAGTTGAAAGGCTCTGAAAGGGTGTATACCTTTTGTTCTAAAGTACATAATACATATTCAAGGATTGATTATATTTTCGTTTCTAAAGATTTGTTGAATAAAGTAGATAGAATAGATGTGGGAATCTTTAAGGATTCTGATCATGCGGAAGTTATGATGGAAATAGATTTTAATTTTGAGAAAAAGGAAAGAGGTTGGAGATATGATGAAAAATTGTACAAAAGGGAGGAGGATAAAATATGGATATTCAAAAAATGGAAGGAAAGTTGGGAATTGAATGATAACGGAGAGATCAAATTTGAAATTGTTTGGGATACCATGAAAGCAATATTTAGAGGAGAAAGTATTAAATTGTCAAGTAGGAAATATAGAGAATACAAAGCTAAAATTGATCAGGATACAAGACAAATTAAGATATTGGAGAACCAATTCTCACTTACGAAGGATAAAAATTGTTTGGAGGAATTGACCTTACTAAAAACTAAATTGATAGAAGAAGATATTGAATTGGTTAAAAAAAATTTAAGATATTTGAATAGGGATTTTTTTGAATTTAGTAATAAAAATTCTAGGATATTGGCAAAGATGGCGAAAAATAAAACTCAAAAGAGAGAAATTGGTTCTCTGATAGATGAAAAAGGTATAAGGTGTTATAAGAGATTGGATAAATGTGAAGTAGCCAGGAATTTTTTTCAAAAATTATATTTAAAGAAATCAATTGATTTAGAAAAATTGAAGAATCATCTTGGGAAACATGGTATGAAAATAGATCAAACATACAAAGAGTTGATGGAAAGAGATATAACACAGGAGGAAATCAACGAAATAATACAAGAGTTAAAATTAGGGAAGACCCCAGGAGAAGATGGATTACCTGCTGAATTCTATAAAGATTTTAAAGAACTAATAATACCAAAACTGCAAAAATTATATAATGGTATTCTACATGGAGGAGAAGTCCCGATGTCATGGAATAAGACAGTAATATCTTTAATTCCTAAACCGGATAAAGATCTTGAGAGGATCGAGTCCTATCGACCTATTTCTTTAATCAACCAAGATGCTAAAATATTTACAGCAATTATAAGTAATAGATTAAACAGTTTTATAGACAAATATATAAGTTATAATCAAGTAGGGTTTGTTAAAGGTAGATATATGAGTGATATAATTAGAAGAGTATTGAATATTATAGATGTAGCAGAGAATAATGGAGATGAATTAGGTATAATATCGTTAGATATTTTTAAAGCTTTTGATTCTGTACAATGGGATACTATAAAAGTAATTATCGAGGCATTAGGCTTTGGTAATAAATTTATACATGTTATTTCAAAATTATATCAAAAAAGCAGTGCAAAGGTAAAGGTGAACGGAACAATGACGGAAGAGATTAAATTGGAAGCAGGTACGAGACAAGGGTGTCCCTTGTCTCCAACATTATTTTTGTTAGTTATGGAGGTCTTGATTAAATTGATAGAAGTAGATGAAGAGTTGGAAGGTTACAAGGGATATAAGATAAATTTATATGCGGATGACACTTTGATTATTTTGAAGGATATAGAGAAAGATTTAAAGAGGATAAATAAACATTTGATAGAATTTGAAGAAATGACAGGTTTAAAGGTAAATTGGTCAAAATCTGAATTATTAATAAATAAAGATGGTAAGGAGTGGGAGAGTATGCAAGAACAATTTGGGATAAGAGTTAAGAACACACTGAAATATTTGGGGATAACACTCTCATTTAAAGTTAGAGAATTAAAAAAAATTAATTATGAGGTGATGTTGAAGGAAGTAGAGAAAAAGATAGATAAATATAAAGAGATAAAGTTGTCTTGGTTTGGTAGAATTGCAATGTGTAAAATGATGTTGTTACCAAAGTTTAATTTTTTATTTGAGATGCTACCATTAAATTTGACAGAGAAAGATATAGAAGAATATCAGAAGAAATTGGATAAATTTTGTAATGGTGGGAAAAGACCAAGATTAATGAAGAAACTGTGGTATCAAAATCAAAAAGAGGGTGGATTGGGAATTCCCAATCTACTTAATTATTATCGGGCGTATAATATTAGAACTGTGATAAAAATACTTAAAGGTGGGGATGGTCATTGGAGAGATTTGGAGTTAAAAGATATTAAGAGATTTGGGTCTGCATGGTTCCTAGATAGAGCAAAAACAAAAAAGGTAATCAATAGTTATTGGTTAAAGGGGTTGAGCAAAACTTGGAATAAATTTGTTAAAAAATTGATTCCGGATATAACGTTTTTGGGAAAGACAATTGAAAGTTGGCCGATTAAAACTAATTCAAGTCGGAACAAAGTAATTGAGGATGAAAATATAGGAAATATAGTAGATTGGTTAAAAGCTTCAGGAACTGAAAGTAGGAAGAAAAAAATAATTCAAAAACTGGAGTTAAATTGGTTTGAAAAAATACAGGTAGAAAAATGGAATATGAAGGTAAGGGGAATATGTAACATAGATAGAAGTAAAACTAAATTTGAAATTTTAGTATCTCAAATTATTAAGGATGAAGTTGGGTTAAAAGGACTTGTCAGTAAGATATACAAGATTATAAATTTTGATGGAAATCCACAAATGGTAATGAAAAGGAATTGGGAAGAAGATTTAAAGATTAAAATATTGGATTTGGATTGGAATGAGAATTGGAAGAGTCGGATTATGAAGACTTTATCTATAAGGATTAAAGAACATAATTTTAAGGTTGTTTGGAAATGGTATTGGACCCCTTTAAGATTATCACAGATAGATAAAAAAATGAGTGATAAATGTTGGAGATGTAATATGGAATTGGGAACTTACGAACATATGTGGTATAAATGTGTGAAAATTAAAAAGTTTTGGCAGCAATTGGAAACAACGATGTGTAAAATGATGAAAAGAATAATAATATTGAGACCGGAAACTATACTGTTATTGATAATTGATGAACCAGAGTTAACAAAATATGAGAAAGAACTGATTAGAATTATGATTATAATAGGTAGAATTGTAATAGCAAGATATTGGAAAATAGAGGTAAATATTAAAATAGAAGAATGGTATTGTGAAATGTGGAAATTAGCCTTAAACGATAAAATGACGTGTGATATTAAATTTAGAGAGGGGGTTTATAAAAATGATATTTTTTGGAAGACTTGGAAGCCATTTGTGGACTATGCACTTGGAACTTTGGATGTCTCGACGCCTGTACCGAGAGAACGTGGATTTTGGAGATTTTAAAGACAATAGACGACATTTGAAACCAACTCTTCCTTTTGTTTTGTACAGCACCGGGTGATATATTGTAAAAATTAAAAAAAAAAAAAAATAGAATGGCCGAGACCAACGGAGGCCTATACCGGAGGAGTGGTGAGTGGCGCGGAGGGGTGCTAAGAGGCCGGGAGGATTGGAGAGACCAGCAGGAGGCCAAAAGTCATCGGAGGCCTCCAGCAGGGCCCGGGGGGCCGGGAATATCGGCGGCTGGCATATCGGCGGCTGGCAGCCAGAGGCAGGGCCTGGAAGAAGGGAGAGATCGGAGGCCCCCAGTCCTTCAGTCCTTCTGACTGGAGGGCTGATATGAGAGGACTGATTACGCCGGAGGACAATCAGCCTGGGGAACCCAGACAGATGAGGATAGGAGAGGCTAACCGGCAATGGAGGGTTTTGGGACGTTCGGCCTAACCATGCTGGCTTTATATTGGGGTCCTTTGACTATGTGGCGTTTATTTGGCCTCACGGAGCCCCACAGGACTGCTTGGATTGTTCGATGGGATTGCGTGGAGAAGATCAGAGGAGAAGGCATACCAGCTGCCTGGACAATCCCCCACCCCACTTTTGACTCTTTGCTCCATACACTATCATTTCCGACCTATCCTTACTCCCCCTCTCTTTCTGAACAAATGTTTAACTAACATATGAACTAATGCTTAACTAAGATCCCCATTTTTATGATATCATCTATTATGGGTAGCACTACCACCCTAGGATGTAATTATATTTATTGTCAGCTTTTTATATATTTATATCCATTTATATCTGCTTGTAAATATCTATTGTGGCCGCCCCCGCAAATGTGTTTTTATCCGCTATTTACTCAAGGGCACACCTCATCGCCCTGCGGGAGTCCCCCGTCTCACAGGCTTGGCCCCCCTCTTTATCAAGGGCCCACTTCGAGGACGGACTAATTAGTAAAGAGAAGTGGACACATCGTAGATTAAAGGGTTTTTTAATCAAACATATAATTCGGCTTTTAGGGGGTTCCAGGGTGGAGGGAGGGATTAGGCAGTCTAGGGCTTGGAATAGGGCCAGGCCAGTTGGTGGTGACGGGAGTGAAGCGGGTGAGTCCAATACAGGAGGGGGAATAAGGGTGGACTGTACAGAGAGTTGTTCGATCAGAACGGTCGTAGGGAGGGGTAGGGGCGATGGGAGACAGGAAGGCCATCACCGGGTGGAGGCGCATGGCCGTTGGTTACAGGCGGTCACGTGCACCAACCCCCTGGGCTCCCCCCGCAATCTAGGTGGTCCGGATTCACAGAGCCAGGGCCCGCGGTTGATGTTATGCAACACCAGGTCCATGGTCAACAACCCCCCCCCTCATCAACGACCTTGTGTTGGAGGGGGAGCCGGACCTGGCTGGGATTACGGAGACCTGGCTGGGCCACAAGAGAGGACTTCCGCTCATGGACATGTGCCCGCCAGGTTACCGTGCGTTTCATCAACCCTGGGCCCTAGGCAGGGATGGGGGGTGGCGGTTATTGTTAGGGAAGGTCTTGAGCCAAGAGAGACCACTGTACCACAAACCACCGGCTGTGAGTCCCTCTGCGTGAAATGGGGCCCAGGGAGGCAGTTGGGCGTGCTGGTTAAATACCTGGCTCCCCACTATGTATCAGCAGCCCTGCCTGAGCTCCTTGAGACGATCGCTGCGGTGGCAATGGAGATCCCCAGACTAGTAGTCATGGGGGACTTCAATCTGCCATTGCTGGGCGGATCGTCCGAGGCAGCTCGGGAGTTCATGGCCTCCATGACAGCCATGGACCTGACCCAAGTAATTCAGGGTCCCACTCACACGGGAGGACACACGCTGGATTTGTCTCTGGTCAGTGGACGAGTGATCTGGGTGTAGGGGATTTAGCCATTGTGCCCCTGTCATGGTCAGATCACTCACTTCTCCGGCTCGACTTTCCAACCGCTACACCTCACCGCGGGGAGGCGGAACCAGAGCCTCCTAAGTGGTTCCGCCCCAGGCACCTGATGGATCCCGAAAGGTTCTAGACGGAGCTTGGGCCACTACCTGTGACCCTGACCCGTGCCCCGACTGAGGACCTGGTGGCTGCATGGAGTACTGTGGCCGCCGGGGCCTTGGACCGGGTCACGCCCTTGTGGCCTCTCATGCGGCGGCGAGTCACCCAGGCCCCTTGATTTACTGAGGAGCTGAGGGTGATGAAACACTGCAAGAGACGCCTAGAGAGTAGATGGAGGTCTACACGGTCCGAATCTGACCGAACACAGGCAAGAGCCCAGTTGAGGATAAGGGTGGCCAAACATTGACTTCCGGTCTTCTGGAGGCGACGGTCGGGCTTTTGCGTTCATCCACCGCTTGGTTGCCTCCACGGCCCCCCACGGGGCAGGGGGCTCTTTTAAAGAGTCCCCGCTGTACGGGCGGCTTGCGGGGAATCCCCTCACCCCGACGGCGGTCGGGGGGGTGGCCCCCGCTTCGACCTAGGCACGGAGGAATGAGTCGCGGAGGGGCGTCGTCCCCTTTGCCAATGGAGAGCCGGAACAGCTATTTGCTTTAAAGAAGAGCTGAAATGCCGGGGCTGGAGGCAATTCCGAGGCTCCTGGCTGCAAAGTGGATCGTGAGTGACCTTATTTTATTGCTCTCAACTTTAAGTTTGAAAGAAGAAGGAGGGGGGAGTTTGTAATACCCCCCCTCGGAAGGAAAAAAGGCGGCGTTTAGAAATGCTCCCCAGGCTTGGGTAAGCTTGGGTAAGCAGAGAAATCAACATCCGATTTCTTTTAAACAATAAGTGAAAGTCTTTCCTGTACAATCTTGATACTTTGTATCGAAGTCTTGCTACAATTGAACTGTTTTTTAACAACTCTCAGAGGCTGACAGTTGAGCGAGGGAAGATGGCGTTCCTTTGTTCTCAGGAGATATATCTTCGTGGAAAATTGCTGGCACTCCCTTACGTATGGGACTGTTTTTCTCTCTTTAGTAATGGAACAATGTAATTGACCAACTGGACCTTTCCCTGCTGTGCCTTCTTTGTTCTTTTTTTTATTTTTTTTATTTTTTTATTTTTATTTTTTATTGTAAAAGTTTTTCAAATACAATTTTTTGATACAATATCCCCCCCTGCCCCTACCCCCTATCCCCCCCACTAATCCCACCCTCCTCCCCCCTCCCCGGAGCTTCCCAGAGTTGGGTACAGGGTATCAGACTTTCAAATCTGCTTATTTAAAATTGCCTATTACAATCAAGCATTTTAAAAGAAAAGGAGAAGAAGAGGAAAGAAAAAAAGAAAAAAAACCCATTGCTATATTAATATTTTCCTTCCGAAACAAACACGGTACTTAAACAATCTCTATCTATGAACATTAATAATAAACCTTTTCCCTAGTAAGCTATAACAAGTTTATCTGATCCATATCTGTTTTGTATAAAACTAATCCAGTTCCTCCATTCCAACAAATATTTGTCATGTGATTGATTCTTTAAATACGCAGAGATCTTAGCCATCTCTGCCAGATTTGAAACCTTAGAAATCCAATCCTCTACCGTACCTAGATCCTCCTTTTTCCAATACTGTGCTACAAGCAATCTTGCAGCAGTTATTAAGTTCAATATTAACCTTGTTTCAACAACAGTACAATTTGTGGTTATGCCCAGTAAAAAAAGTTGCGGGGTAAATTCTATTTTCCTTTTAAAAATCTTTTTTTGCATGATCCACCAAATTTTAATCCAGAAAGCTTTAACCTTTTTACAAGTCCACCAGATATGATAATATGTTGCCACATCACAATCACACCTCCAACATTTCGGGCTCTGGCTTGGATATATAATTGATAATTTTTTAGGGTCCAAATGCCACCTATAAAACATTTTATAAAAATTTTCCCTCAAATTTTGCGCTTGTGTAATTTTTACATTTTTTACCCAGATCTTCTCCCAAGTTTCCAGCATTATTGGTTGATTAATATTTTGTGCCCACTTTATCATACAATCTTTGACTAATTCCGGGGCAGAATCAATTTCTATCAATAAGTTATATAACCATTTTATATGGTACTGCCCCGTATCTCTAATTTGTTCAATTAATTCTTCGTCCACTGTTGATATGCCCAGTTTACAATCTTCTTTTAACCTAGATTGTAACTGTCCATACTCGAACCAAGACCGTACTATTCCCTCTTGTTTCAATACATCTAAAGGTTTAAGTCTACAGACCCTATCATCCCAATCTATTAGTTGCTTATAAGTGATTGAATCATGTTTCTTTTGCGCGCTTACATTCCCTATCATATGCCTCGGTATTGTCCAACTAGGGATTTTTTGATTTAATTTATATTGATATTTCTTCCAGACCCTTATAAAGGCATTTCTTAATATATGAGTTTTAAATATCGTATCCACCTTCCTGTCATAGACCAAATAGGCGTGCCATCCGTATATTAAATCATGCCCCTCTATATTCAAAGTTCTTTCCTTCACCATGTTAATCCAGTCACTGAGTGCAGTAAGCACTACTGCCTCATAATATATATTCAAATTGGGCATCTTCAAACCACCTCTTTCTCGTACGTCCAGAATGATCTTCAGTTTCACCCTAGGCTTTTCCCTTGCCCATATAAATCTATTTATTTCTTTCTGCCACTCTATCAAGTTTGCCTCTTTTTTAAAAATAGGTAACATTTGGAACAAAAATAAAATTTTTGGCAATATATTCATTTTAACCGCCGATATCCTACCCAGTAGAGATAACTGTAATTTCTCCCAGTTTTTCATATCCTTCTGCATCATTTGCCACATTGGAGCGTAGTTATTCTTATAAAGCTTTGTATTTGAAGTTGTGATTTGTACTCCCAAGTATTTCACTTTATTAGCAATCTCAAAACCTGTTAAATCCTGTATATATTGTTTTTGCTGCAATGAGGTATTTTTGACAAGCATCTTTGTTTTCTGTTTGTTCACCTTAAAACCTGAAACCTTACCATAACAATGAAGAATATATAGTAAAACTGTCATAGATTTCCGTGGCTGAGAGATTGTAATGACCAAGTCATCTGCAAAAGCTCTTAATTTGTAATCGTGATTCCTTATTTGTACCCCCTCTATCTCTTTAGCATCTCGTAGTTTATTAAGCAGTACTTCCAGTGTTAGTATGAATAATAGTGGGGATAAGGGACAGCCCTGCCTTGTACCCTTTTCTATCTCACAAACCTCTGATAGGTTACCATTAACTATTAAGTAGGCAGATTGCTTCTGATATACTGTACCAATTGCTCGTAAGAAATTAACTCCCACTTCCATTTTCTCTAAAACCTTCATTAAAAACCGCCAATTAACTTGGTCAAAGGCTTTCTCAGCATCCAAAAATATTAGCGCTGCAGGGACCTGGTTATTTTTCTCCAAATATTCAATCATATTTATCACGTGTCTCACATTATATTTCATGTATCTACCAGTTATAAAACCTGTTTGGTCCTCATGAATAAGTTCTTGCACCACTGGCATTAATCTATTTGCCATAATTTTTGCAAAAATTTTATAATCTGTGTTCAACAACGATATAGGTCTATAGTTTTTAGGTAATGCAGCATCCTGACCCTCTTTTGGTATTAACGTAATAAAAGCTGTCCTCCAGGAAGGTGGAATTCTCCCCTCTGTCTGTACCATTCTAAATACCTCCTTCATCGGTTCCACCATTTCTACCTGTAAGTTTTTATAATAACCATCTGATAGACCATCTGTGCCCGGTGCTTTCCCTATTTTAAGTTGGCTTATTGCTTATATTATCTCTTCCGAAGTTATCAGTTGATCAAGACCATCTCTCTGAACTTGATTAAGTAAAGGGACTTTCACCTCTAGCAAGTATTTATCTATATCCGTATCTAAAATATTGTCCTTGGAGTATAGCCTAATATAATATTCTAAAAAGGCTTTACGTATAATTTCTTGTTTATATACCTCCTGTCCCTTATACTGTACCTTCTCTATTTTACCCTGCTTTCTTTTTTTTCTTAACTGGTAGACTAACCATCTTCCGGGCTTATTTGCATTATGAAAGGTATTACACTTGGCATATTTCAATTTCATGGCTACTTGATCCAATAGCAACATATTGCTCTTTCAATAGTTTTATTGTAACTTTCAACTTACTATCAGAGGGATTTTGAGTAAATAATTTCTCCTTATCCTTTATCTCCTGCTCCAGGTCCCTTCTTTTCTTTTCCCTTTGCCTTTTCATTTTACTATTTAAGTATATCAGGATACCCCTCATATAAGCCTTACTTGCATCCCAAACCATATCTATCGATGTTCCCTTATTCAAATTCATAACAAAAAATTCCTTTAAATATTTTTTACATTCATCGACCAGTTCTTCGTGTCTAAACAAACTTTCATTGATTCTCCACGATCTTCGTTCTTTAACTTTATATTCAAGGTCTATCCAAACTGGACTATGATCCGAGATCAATCTCGGAAAGATCTTCACATTTTTCACCCTGGAAAATAAATCATTAGAAATTAAGATAAAGTCAATCCTTGAAAAAGACTGGTGTCTAGTGGAGTAGAAAGTAAAGTCTTTCTCGTCTTTGTTACGAACTCTCCATATATCTATTAGTTCCAACTCATCCCACATCTCGAAAAAGGATGAAGGAAGTTGCGCTCGGCAAGATGTGGCACCAATTAGACATTTCTTGTCTTTTCTAGGATCCACAACTCCATTCCAGTCCCCCATCAGTACATATGATTTATAATCCAATTGGGCTATTTTTTTATGCAAAGTCTTAAAGAATTTCGTTTGCTGTTGATTTGGTGCATATATTCCAACTATTAAAAAATTTTCATCTTGTAGGTTGAGTTCTAGTATCAGGTAACGTCCTTGAGTATCTGCCTCTAAAAGATTTGCCGTAAGCTCTTGTCTTATATAAATTACCACTCCATTTTTTTTCTCTGGAGCCGAGGCCACAAAGCAATTCCCCAGTCTGGAATTAATCAGATATTTTTGGTCGGATGCCTTTATATGTGTTTCTTGCAAACAAATTATTTCATTCTTGTTTTGCCTACCTAATGGAAAACCTTTTTTCTTTTCTGCGGTGAGTTCAGGCCATTAACATTCCAAGTCAAGAACCTAGCCGACATTGTCCTTTGGTTGGAGCCTCTGAAGCAAGCTATCTAAATCCGCCAATTGTTGTTTAGGCCTTGCTCCTCCCACAGCTTCCATTGATTGTACCACAGTCGGTTGTATCGTTTGCAGTTGTTCCGCCCTCTGGTGCACCTGTTGTTCTTGTCCTTTTTTTCTACTTGCCGCTCGGGTGACTCTTTGGTCTTTGGCGTCCATATACTCCATTAATGCTACCGAGGTAGGAACCACTTCAACCTGTGATAACTGGACCGTATCTCCGCTCTTCGGAGGATCACCTGCTTGTAAAACATTGATATAGAAGTCTTTAGCTTTGTCAATTGTGTTAAGCCTGTATTTCCTTCCCGAATAAAACACCACCAATCCAGCAGGTGCATCCCATCTAAATTGTAGTTCTCTTTTTTTCAATTCATCCATCAGAAAAGCGTAGTCCTTCCTTTGACGCAGCATCACTGGTGGAATTTCTTTTAAGACCGTTACCTCTTGTCCTTGTATTTTAAGTTTGTTATTAAAAGTGGCCTGGAGTACCTTCTTTGTTCTTTTTTATGTGACTGTTTTTAAGAATTTGTTTTCTCTCTGGACTATAATTAAATGGAACTATGAGTTTGGTCACTGGCTTTGTTCTCTCCTTGGTTCGTGGACTGCCTCTCCAACAGACGCCATATTAATGACAAAGACTTAAAACTTTCATTAGTGCTTTTTAAAAAATACAGCTACATCAACTCAAGATTATTTTAACCTAAAGAAACAGAGATGGAAGATACGCAGTTTTCAATAATAGAAGGACATCTTCAAGATATTATGAAAGAACTTAAGGAAATCTGGAAAGATAATGTTAGAACAAAATCAGAACTTTTGGAGATACAGAAAGCGCTAATGGAAAATAAACAAAGAATTGATGGTTTGGAGGGGGGGTTGCCTGTGACAAGGGAAGAGTTTTTTAAAAATTCTAGAAATAACTCAGTATATGCCAGGATAAATGAAATACCCAGAGAGATACGCATTGAATTTGTGAGAGGGTCCACAGGGGGGACCCTCTTACCTTAAGAGCACAGAGAGACGGTCCCTTAATTTATCAACAGACTCCTTGACTCAGATCCCGAAAAAGATTATAAAGATGGGGGGGGGAATTATTCCTTCTTATTTAAAAGATTATTTAAAAAGGGGGTCTGTTTCTGGTGGGTGATGCTCGAGGGAATGTTGGCATTAAGGGAGGGGGGAAGAGTAAAAATTAAAACAATTGCAGAGGCGGATGCCTTTGTCAAGAAAAAATATATATATTCCCCTCTCCTGGAGGATGAAAATGGGGGAACGGAGGGGGCCACGGCTCCGCCCACTGGAGGTCAGGGAGAAGATGATACAATTGCCATAAGACTTAGATTTCATAAGTGACTTTTTTATTGTAATAGTATAAAACTTTTTTGGATGTTTATAAATGATTGATTGCATAGATCTTAACATTGAAATATTTGTATATCTTTCCACTTTGTAGAAAAATGAAAAATTACTGTATCTGCTATTTCTTTTTATGAAGTCTCAGAGAGGGTCAACATCTCCGACATAGAGGTTCTCAATATGTCTTTCTAACTCCTTACTATCCCTTATCCTATTTTTATAAAAATCTGTAAAACCCAATAAAACTTTTTCAAAACAAGGGTGGCCAAACATCATTACTGTGCCACTCTTATTGCATCCACAGATAACCGCCCTGCCACCCTGTTCGGGATGACCCTCTCCCTCCTTCAACAGAGGCCGCGGGAAGCCCCGTTGCAGGGCAGAGCAGAGGAATTTGGAGAGTATCTGCAGGATAAAATCGCTCAGATCCGGAGCGAACTGGCCTCCACCGAAAGTGATCTGGAGGGATTAACGGATGCAAGTCTTGAGATACCATTATGGGAGGAGTTTGACTCTGTTACTTCCGATGATATGGACAGGTTGCGTAGGCGACTGTGAGCCAGTACATGTTTATTGGACCCGTGTCCCTCCTGGCTTGTACTGGCATCCTGGGAGGTTACACGAGGCTGGCTCTAGGAACTTGTGAATGCTTCTTTGAGTGAGGGGTTCTTGCCGACCGTCTTGAAAGAGGTGGTGGTGAGGCCCCTCCTCAAGAAGCCTTCCCTGGACCCAGCATTGTTAGTAAATTATCGTCCGGTCTCCAACCTTCACTTTTTGGCGAAGGTTGTAGAGAGTGTGGTGGCACAACAGTTTTCTCGCCACCTGGAGGAAATTGATTATCTGGACCCGCGCCAGTCCGGCTTCCGGCCCGGACACAGCACCAAGACGGCATTGGTCGCGTTGGTGGATGATCTCTGGAGGGCCAGAGATGGGGGTTGTTCCTCCATCCTGGTCCTGTTAGATCTCTCGGCGGCTTTTGATGCCATTGACCATGGTATCCTATTGCATCGGCTGGAGGGGTTGGGGGTGAGGGGCACCGTTTTACGGTGGTTCTCTTCCTACCTCACCGGCCGATCGCAATTTGTGTTGGCAGGAGGGCAGAGGTCGACCTCGAGACCACTCACTTGTGGGGTGCCTCAGGGGTCGGTCCTCTTGCCGCTCCTGTTCAACACATATATGAAGCCGCTGGGTGAGATCATCCATGGTTTTGGGGTAGAGTACCACCTCTACGCTGATGATACACAGCTGTATATATCTACCCCAAACCACCCCAATGATGCCATCGAAGTGATGTCCCGGTGTCTGGAAGCCATGCGGATCTGGATGGGGAAGAACAGACTCAGACTCAACCCTTCCAAGACGGAGTGGCTGTGGTTTCCGGCGTCCTGGTACAACCAGTTGATACCATCACTGGCCATTGGGGGTGAACATCTAGCCCCCGTGGATAGGGCATGCAACTTGGGCATCCTCCTGGATACCAGGTTGTCATTAGAAGACCACTTGATGGCCCTGGCCAGGGGGGCGTTCTACCGGGTTCGCCTGGTTCATCAGTTGCGGCCCTTATTGGACCGGGACGCCCTTCACACAGTCACTCATGCGCTTGTGACATCCCAGATAGACTATAATGCTCTCTACATGGGGCTTCCTTTGAGGTGCACCCGAAGACTGCAGTTTGGTGCACATGGGGTTTGGTGCAGTTTGGTGCACATGGGGCTTCCTTTGTGCAGTTTGGTGCACATGGGGTTTGGTGCAGTTTGGTGCACATGGGGCTTCCTTTGAGGTGCACCCGAAGACTGCAGTCCAGAACGCAGCCGCGCGGGCAATTATGGGAGCTCCTAGATGCTCCCATGTATCACCGCTCTTGCGCGAGCTGCACTGGCTGCCTGTGGTCTTTCGGGTGCGCTTCAAGGTGTTGATTATCATCTTTAAAGCGCTCCATGGCACGGGACCTAGTTATCTTTGGGATCGCATCCTGCCCCATATATCCCTTCGGCCGATTTGCTCCCACAGAGAGGGACTTCTCCGGGTGCCGTCCACCAGGCAATGCCAGCGGGCGACGCCCAGGGGAAGGGCCTTCTCTGTGGTGGGCCCAACTCTCTGGAACGACTTACCCCCCAAACTGAGAATGACCATGGACCTCCGCTCCTTCTGCCAGAACCTGAAAACCTATTTTTTCCAACAGGCCGGCCTGGCCTAACTTACATCACCCAGTCTATAGTCTGCAGTTAAATTGTTTTAAATTGGTTTTTTGGGATATTGTTTTAACATATTTAAATTTCTTAGCACAGGGTTAATTTAATCTGGTTTTATATTTTATATGTTTTTAAATTGCCTGTGCACCGCCCCGAGTCCCTTCGGGGAAAGGGTGCGGTATATAAATTTAATAAACTAATAAACTAAACTAAACTGTATGCAGGCAAAAGCAGAGTCTGACACTGTATCTGTGAAACCTGAGTCCGGTTTTCATTTGGGGAGGGGGCACTATGCATAGCATTATTTTTTTAATCCCCTGACCCTGTGTTAAGTGTAGTTTGACCTTGAGTCACTTTGAGAAACTACAGACATAAATCAAATGTCCAACCAAGAGCATGGGTTGTCCTTTGCTTTTAGTGGAATGCACTGAATTGTTAAACCCGTCCTGACGTATAATACTTATTTTTCCTTGATGGGAAGTAAATCCAAATAGGGCAGAAGGCTGCACAAAATTGTGTGCTTCAGCAAAACTATGTCAATAATATTTTTTTTTCAAAGTGAGAGTACTGTAGAAGATTGTTCCAAGCATATTTTCTGCCCTCCTCATAATATAGCTGCTTAGAAAAAGATAAGTTGTTACTACAAATCTTGATGTAATTTATGGTAATTAAATGTCCACCCATAGGTAAAACCTTTAGTAAGATGAAACAGGGGATTCCCATTTTTTAATTTATGGGCCTGACCAAACTCTGTAAGCAACTCATTTGAAACACATCTTCCCAAAATTTCATTAACATGTTTAACAAAGAGACAAGAATTAAATACAATAAACACAATCACTGCTTTCTGCAGAATTTGTTGGATAGGACTCAGTGCTTAAGTTTGTCAAGACTCTTCTGTATCTTGAATCTATCTTCTAAAGAGTTGTATATTCCCCCAGCTTACTGTCATCTGTAAATACAATGAGTTCCCCTTCTATCCCCTCACCTAAATCATTTATGAAGATGATGAAGAATACTGGGCCTAAGACAGAATTTTGAGGTACCCCATACAATGCATGCAGTACCATTGAGGACTACATGTTAAGTATAATTGGTCAGCCAGTTGCGAATCTATCTGATGATTATACTGCCTCACATTGTTCTATCTTACCAAGAAGTATGATGTGGACTATTTTGTCAAATGCCTTACTGAAATATGTAAACTATGACCACAATATTTTCTTGATCCACTAATGTAGTCACGTGACAAACACTTGTTGACTTCTAGTAATAATTTGTTTGTTTCTAGGTGTTTACAGATTCATCTTTTCCAGAATCTTCCCAGGCTGATTTGTCTAGCTTCCTTGATCCTTTCCCCCCCTCTTTTTGAATATTGGAACCATATCCGCTCTTTTCCAGTCCTCTTGTAGTTCCTGGTGCTCCAGAATCTTTAAAAGATGTGGTTCCAAGATCATGTCTGCCAGCTCCTTCAGTACTCTGGGATCTAATACATCTGGTCCTGGTGATTTGAACACATCTAGAATGGAGAGATGTTCTCATTTTCTTGCCTATTTTGACTTGAACTATTATTTTGTCTTTTACAATACTGCTGTTGATTTGTTGTTGTTTTAACCAATCAGTTGTTTCTTGGTGATTTTATAGGCAAGTGAACTCCATGCTATCCTGTCAAGCACAGCTTCTTTCAGTTGTTGGATGTCCATCTTTGCATCAGATTTGATGTTATAATCAAAGATAGATAGATGTTAGAGATTATGTAGATAGATGATAGATAATAGATGATAGATAAATACATATGATAGACAGACAGGCAGACATAGATAGAGATAAATAGAGGTAGATGATAGGCTAGATCGACATGTGAGGGTTCCATTTCCACAACCAAGGTAATCCCAGTATGAGGGGCCATTCCATCCCTGATGCCACAATGAAACTCGGGGTTTCTTGGTGGTCCCCCATCTACGTCTCCACTGGTTCGGTTACAAAATGGACTGCCCTCCCAGCAATTGACCCATCCAGCTGGCAAAAGGCAATGGGTACTTTCATAGTTCTCAGACCCATTTTCTCCACCACCTCCGGGCTGGTTACACATCAGGTGCATCTAGAGTCTAAAAGGGCCAGCATCTTTCCCTGGGCTCCAGTTGAGGGTACTTTTAATTCTACTAGGATGGTCATGGGGCCCGATCGCGGACATACCAAGTGGTCATCATCTGGATCCATTTCACTTTCTCCCACAGAAAAGGAGGGTTCCTTCTCCCCCTGGCCTGGAGGAAGGACAGTTTCACAGCATCTCTCTAGTTGCCAGCAGGCTACTTCCCACCAGCTGGGGTCAGTTTGGGCCATGTCTAGCATAGTAGTTGGACTTCCGATGCCCCTCCTTTCCTGCTTTTGATGCCTGCTCGAACCATCCCCACATATGCACAAACAGTTCACGAAACTCCTGAGTGTACTCAGCCTCAGGCCTCCCTACTGGGTTAAGGGTTTCATCCTGCTTCTTGCCTTTGGATTTAGGAGGAGGTCATCAAAGCGTTTCCTCAAGGCTGTCATAAACACCTTGTAATCCCTCAGCAAGGGGGAATCATCATTACACAAAGCTACCATCCAAGCAGCCCCTTTGCCTTCCAAAGCCATAGTAATACTTCTCACTTTGGCCACTTCTAATAGGAAATTCTCACCATGTAATGCCAAATTTACAGTAAAACATCCCCCAATTCTTTGGGATGTCCTCTGTACTTCACTCTAAGAGGAGTAATCTTTGGCCTTCGGTGCCTTCAGGGGTTTACCTCACCCCCCCCACTTCTTGGAGGAGCTTGAACTGCTGCTGCTGCTGTGGCTGGGGCCTCTCCCTCCTGCTCAGCTCTGGTAGCCATTCCCAGAGATGTTTCGGGGCTAGCCAGGTCTTCTGCTCCCCTCTCCGACTTCTCGGCTAATTCACTCTCCCTTTCAGCAAGACTTACACAGAAGCAGCGGCATTCCCAAGCCTCCTGAAGAAGGTGTAAAGCATGGGTCATCATGAGATCCTCTCTTTCTTCTGCCTGCCAGTCATCCTCTGGTTGTCGTCTGGTTGTGACCCCTGCCATCATCTTCTCCTGCTCGCTACAGGGGTTAGACATTTGGGTGCTCCCCCCATGGAAGCTTTTAACTCCGGGATGGGTATGAAGTGAGATCTTGCTTAATGTCAGGCATGCCTCCTTCAATATCCAAGAAAGAAAAACCTCAACTCAATTTGAATAGAGATAAAGTACCTTTACTAGATATGAATTGAAAGCAGCGAAAAGAAAAGCAAGATCTGAGCCAAAAAGGCGTGAACGTGTACATATCAAATGTTTACCCAGCATCCTCCCCCCAATTCCCCAACCCAATGTCCAAAGGTGAATTTTCATCCAAGGAATCTTCCCCAGGTTTTCTCAGAATTTGTTAAAATCAGCTATTTTAAAATCTAAGACTGTGATATCATTGTATTCTATTGCTTGTGTTTGCATTATGTTGAATGTATGACATGGTTACTCCCACCCAAGGTTTCTGCAGTTTCAACTCCCTCTATCACTTCTCTGTTTCTAAGAATTAAGTCCAGTATGGCTGTCCCTCTACTTTCCTCCTCTACCTTTTGGACAACAAAGTTGTCAGCTAGGTTTGTTAGGAACCTATTTGATTTCTCACTTGATGCAGAAATAATTTTCAAATTGATATCAGGGTAATTGAAGTCCTTTTTTCTCTATAAATATATGTTTCCTACATATATTTGTTAGTTGGTTAGCAAAAAGGACATCATTTTTTTCTGCCTGATTGGATGGCTTACAGTATACACCTATGGCCTTATTATTCTTTTTTTTTCTTTTATATTGACCCATATGCATTCTAGGAGGTTTTCGTCTTTGGTTTCCTGCATTTCTGTAGCAATGTAGTGGTCCTTTACATACAGTGCAACTTTTATGGCATCTGGATTTTTTGAACAGTTTGTATCCTTCTATCAGTATGTTCCAGTCGTGGGTTTTGTCCCACCAAGTTTCTGTAATTCCAACTATATCATATCTAACTTCATGTAGCAATAGTTCAAGTTCACCCTGTTTGTTCCCCAGACTTTGTGCATTTGTATACAGGCACTTGAGATCTTTATGTCTGATTCTGAATATGCTTCCTATGCCTCCTATTTGGTGTTTGAGTTTGTCTTCCTTGCCATCTCTCCATTATTTGACTTGCTTTCTAGGGGTTTTTGCTTGGAATTAGAGTGGTCACCCACTTCCCTTAATTTTAGTTTAAAGCCCTCCTGATAAATTGAGCCAGTTGTTTTCTGAAAACATTTTTCCCAGTCTTTGTGAAGTGTAGCCCATCTCTTGCTAGAAGTCAATCATGGAGATAGTATAGCTCTTTCAGTCTGCCATTCAGCTTTTTGGTCAGTTCAGCTGTGCTGCCCGGTCTGCTCCACTCAGCCTTCTACTCAGCTCACCATTTCCTGGTTGCTCTCTGTGGTGCTCTCAGACTCTGCTGTCATGCTGCCCCATGCTGCTGCTGGCTCTCTCTCCCTGCTATTAAGCCACTGCTTTTTGCTCTGGAGCCATGTGGGTCCCATTTGCTGTCCATTGTACTGGGGACACTGCTTCCACCAACAAATGGGACTGCCTAGATGGTCCCAGAAAGTTCCTCTCTCTTCTCTTCCCTTCCTCCCTGCTGTGCTCACTCACTGCTTGCCTCTTTGTTCTCTGCCGGTCATTGAGCTGCCCTCAGTTGGCTGGCTTCTCTGCCCCACAGCTGTTTTTTCCGCCCTAGCCTCATTTGCTAGCCTGCTCGCCTTGTTATTGAGTTTCACCGCATTTTACTCAATCCATGACATCTCCTGGCTCTAACAGTCATGTGCAGGCTAGGGAAGAATATCTGAAGGCATGTGTAATATTCTAATGTACAGAAGTTATAGTTAAATGTGTAGCAGAAAGTGGACTCTAGGTGTGTTTTTCCAAATGCAGTAAGTGAAGTTGAATATGTATAGTTTTAGAAGAGCTGTGTATGGTGTGTGTTTGTGTGCATGCATGTATCTGTATGTGTGTGTATACATACACATACAGTAGCTATAGTAGATAATGTATCTTTTTGTGTGCCTATACACACTCTATACTATGTAATATGTACAGTACGTACACATATGGCATATATACATATGATTAAATAGTATATTTTGGATGTTCAGAAGTAGTAAATAAATAGACAGAGAAATTGTATCTCGTTGAGGCCTTTGAGGTGAGGAGAGGCCAGGCAAGGCAACCCTTGATGTTAGTGATGTCAAATTGGCCACGCCCACCAAGTCACATGACCAATCAGCTATGGCCACCCAGTCACATGACCAACCAGCCACATGACCATGAAGTCATGCCCACCATCACATGACCAATAAGCCACACCCACCTGTCTTATTTTCAGGGAAACACAGTGTGTATGTGTATGCATACATACATACATACATACATTTTGATATTAACCACAGTCCATTTTGAATACATAGTAGAAAAAAAAGTCTTGAGAGTTAACAAGGTTGATACTATATGGTACAAAGCTACAGTATTAAAGAATCTAGTTGTTTTGCTTTGGATACCACAAAGCATCCTCCCAAAAAGTAACGAAGAAAATCAGTCATTGAGAGAATGTATAGTGCTCCTAACAATACTGTGGACCCTGGCAGTTACATGTTATATCCTGGAAAGAAGGAAGTGAACTGTCAATAATCTTCCTCACCATTGTCTGTATAGCTTTCTATCCAAAACAGTAATACTTTCAAACAAAACAGTTATACAATACAACAGGAAACTTTCAATCATCCCTCTATAGAAAGTGGTAAGGATAGGGGAAGGAAGGCCCTGGGTCCTCTGTGGAGAAGGGCGGGATATAAATTTAAATAAATAAATAAATAAATGTGCTTTTCTCATATGATGCAGAAAATGCAGGCACTGCTGTGCCTACTTCACCAGTGATGACCAAGCTAACCTACTCATGAGCTGCACACCCAGAAACTTAATACTACTAACAACCTCCACAGTTGAAACATTAATACACGGGTGTATCACTGTGCCTTCCTTTTCTGAAATCAACAATGATCTCTTTTTTCTCATACATTTAGAACCAAGTTATTATTATTACCCCAGTCTGCCAAACCTTCTACCTCCTCCCTGTAAGCACCCTCATTATCATCCTGAAAATGATCCATTACTGTTATATCATCCGCATACTTCACAATATAGTTGGTAGCAAACCTTGCACAACAGTCATGGGTCAACAGGGTGAACAACAGTGAACTTAGAACACAGCCCTGAGGAGATTTTGTGGTCAAGAAATAGCATTATAAATATTAGTCCCAACACACATACTAGGGCCAGAATATTCTTAGCTTGTCCCTATTTTTTGTTCTACCAACCATTCCTAGCATCATTGACTTCTCCAATGAATTTGCATGCATGATATGGCCAAAGTAAATCAGACATACCATATTTTTGGAGTATAAGATGCACCTTTTTACCTCCCAAAAGAGGGTGAAAATCTGGGTGAGTCTTATACTCTGAATGTAGCCCTGCCCACCTGTTCGGCGTGTCACATTTTTGGGTGGTTCCAGGCAGCAGGGATCTTCACTTCCACATGGAGCCTGATTCCTGAAGCGGCCCAGGGAATTGCATTGAAAGCCTTTTGAAGGCCCCCTCAGTCACCAAGCACTCGCCACCTCTCTGACACCCACTGAGCCTCCTCACACCGCAGACGCACCTTCTCTTTTCTCCTGGCCAGATCCGCCACCTGAAACATGAAGATCATGGAGGAAACAGCTTTCAGGTGGCAGCGTCTTCCGCATGCACCATTTTTGGAATCGAGGAATGGATCTGCCACCTGAAAATGCTTTCCTCCATGATCCTCACATTTCAGGTGGTGGATCTGGCCAGGAGAAAAGAGAAGGCATGTCTGCAGTGGTTGGAGGCTCGGCAGATGTCAGCGGGGTGGCGAGCGCTTGGCAGCTCCTGAGGAGGCCAAGCCTTCTCCGCTCGCAACGTCTTCGCCCTGAGAGCATTGCTGGCAGCCACTTCCTGCAGCTGAGGAGGTCTGCACTCTCTCTGCTGCTGCTGCTCGGCCTGAAAACACTTTCCTGCATGATCTTCATGTTTCAGGCTGATAGCATCAGGGGGAAGAGTGTGAGAGTGGAGCTGCTCTTTTTTCCACGTGGCAAAAAAAGGCAAGGTGGCCTCAGGTGCCATCTGGGGACAGCCCCTCAGAGGTGGTGGGGCTCTTGCCATCGCTGCTCCTCCTGCTGCTGCTGGCACCAGAGAGCAGCAGTGATGGCAAGAGCCCCGCCGCTGATCCAGATTCAATAAAAGTGGTGCCAGCAGCAATGGTACATACTCAGGAAAGGGAGAGCCAGAGCTGGCTGCCCGGGATTGTGTTTCAGCCACTGCCACTTCTGCTGCTGCTGCAGTCACCAGAGACTCCTACCTCATTTCTGTTTTGTTTCGGGCTAAGAAGCAATGACTCTGAGGGGCTGTCTCCAGAAGGCACCTGAGGCCACCTCGCCTCCTTCTGCCCTGCAAATAAAAGAGCAGCTCTACTCTCCCCTCTCATTTTCCTCAGCCTATGCACTATTTTGGAAGTGGGTGGGTGGGGGAAAGTGCCCCTCAGCTGCCCCTCCAGGAGGACCACCATGCATCCTCTATGAGTGGGAGGTTGAAGGGGTGACCATAGGTGAAGAGCTGTGAGGAACAGTGTGAGAGAAAGACTTCAAAGTCAGTGAGGGTGGTGTGTGGCTGGTGTGCCTTGTTCTGACTTTCTCTGGGTACAAAATGCTTTTAAAAATAAAGTTTTAGGTTTTAGGGGGAGTTTTGTAAAGGATTAAGGATGCAAAGGTCTTGTAATGACAGCTTTAAGACTTGCACACTTCAAATGCCAGAGTTCCTGAGCCAACATGACTGGAGGAGGAATTCCGGAAGTTGAAGTCCACAAGTCTTAAAGTTGTCAAGTTTGAACACCCCTGAGGGTTTTTTTTTTGTAAAGGGTTAAGGGTGCAAGGGCCTTGTAACTTGACCACTTTAAGACTTGTACACTTCAAATGCCAGAGTTGAAGAGTTGTAAAAAGTATACATGGTTGTAAAAATTATTCTGCTATACTGGTATTTTATTAAATAATATATTACTACACCATTTGTAGTATGAATACTTTTCATATTACAGAATGAAAAGAATACTTTTTCTTTGTTTTCCTCCTCTAAAATCTAGGTGTGTCTTATAGTCCTGTGCGTCTTATACTCCAAAAAATACAGTAGTCTTATGATTTTAGCTTCTAGTGATGTTTCTGATTTTATATGATTTAGCACCTATCTGTTTGTTACTCTGGTTTTCCATGGTATACACAATAATTTACATCAACACCACAGTTCAAGGCTCCTTTGATCAGCCATTCTTAGTGTCCAACGCTCACACCCATACATCATTATAGAAAAGACTGTTGGTCTAATTATTATCCTTTTTGTATTTATATCAATATCTTTGATTTTCCAGATATTATTCATGTAAATCATTTCAGCGCAGGCTAATGTTACCTTGCGTTTGATTTCAGGAGTAGAACTGCCATTGTGAACAATATTTTATCAAAGAAAGATAAATTCTCAAACTAAATCAGTTTCCTCATTGATTTTAAACATTTCATGTCCATCTATAGCTGCTGTCATTATCTTTGTTTTCCTGATGTTGACTCAGTCCTACTTTTTCACTTTCAACCTTAATTTTCCAGTTCATTTTTTCCTGGTCTTTCTTATTTTCAGGCAATAGTGTTTTTACTATCTGCATACCTGAAATTAATTATAGTTTCCCCCCCTATATTCATTCTAACATCAGGCAGTTCTAGATCTAATTTCCATATGATCACCTCAGCATACAGATTAAACAAAAAACATGGTATGATTTTATTCCTATCTACCTTACTGATCCCTATCTAACTCCTGAACCAATGTGATCCCGAATCAATCTGTGTTGTCATAAAGTGTTCTCAATATTGCTTCCTGATCAGTGTATAGTAAACGGTTAAGTCTGAAGTGACACTGAGATCATGCAAAGCCACTCATTACTTATCTACATAGTTAAAAACTTTTCTGTAATCAATAAAACACATATATAGATCCTTTTGATATTCATGAGCCTTTACCATAATCCATCTAATATTGGCAATGTGATCTTGAGTGCCACGTCCCTTTCTAAAGCCAACTTGTACATCAGATAACTCTTGATTGATGACATTATGTAGCCTCTGTTGAATTAGCTTTAATTTTAATCTTGAATTTATGAGAAATCAATGCAGTTGTGCAAAGGTTGGAGCAGTTTCTGACACTGCCTTTCTTTACTACTGGGATAAAAACAGATTCTTTCCAATACTGAGGCCATTGACATGTAGACCATATCTCTTGACACAGGGCAGTGATGATATTAACTGGCACTGGTCTTAATAATTCTGCAGATATCCCATCAATACCTTGGACTTTCCAGTTAACACTGTTGTGGTCTTTTAACAGTTCCTTGCTGAAAAGCTGGATCACAGCATTTTCACTATGGAAAACATGACCTTAATATGTCTCTTCCTATTAGCTTCTTCCAGATGTTGACATTATTCCTTCCATTGCCTGTTTTTTGTCTTTCCTGGCTCCATGTTGGAAAACTGCATTCAGTTTTTTAACTTCATCCTTATCACCTTTGGCTTTGGCCATCCTTCTCTGATCAGATATTTTTTATCATGTCATTAGATAGCCACTTGTTTGTTCTCCTTGGTTTTTGGCTTGACGCATATTTCCCAGCAATTTCCATAATGTTCCCTTTGATCTCTCACCACTATTCATTTGGATCGTTCCCTTCTAAATTCAGTGATTTAAACCTATTTTTAACTTCTATGGCATAGAAAATAAGATGTTGTTCACATTGCATTTTGGGTGATAGTACCTTTTTTCACTCTACACAGTTTGAGCTTCAGTTTAGCCACTAATAGCTGATGGTTTGAGCTACAGTAGGTGTCAGGAAGTGTCTTATCAGATGTAACAAAACCTTTCCAGCATTGTTGGCATAAAATAAAACCTTTCTGATTTCAATGATGTCCATTTGTGCTGTCCATATGTATAAACATTGCTTATGTTGTTTAAACCATGGGTTCATTATGCTGAGATGATTTTCTTGGCAAAATTGTACTAGATCAACAGTTTCATTCTGTTCATCTTCTGTTCCATGCCTACTATTCTGGCCACTTCTTCTTGACCTACTTTTGCATTGAAATTACCCATAATATACAAAAGTTCCTTTTTTTGGCATTTGCTTGAGAGCACATTGAAGCTCCCTATAAAATAGTTCAATTTCATCATTATTTGAGTCTACAGTTGGAGCATAGATTTGTAGTATGATGATATTGTAAGTATTAGTAAGTCACTTGTTTGCATACACAAAATGTAGCTCCTTTTCATGTGATGATATTGTTTCCAGAAAAATAAACCATAAACTTGATTTCAAATGTAACTCACTGATGCCAAGGAAGCCTATGTTAGCTCTAATAATTTCTCTTTTTACGTTTACATTTTCCTTGAGTTTCCTAAGAGACATTCCTCTAACATTCCATGTTCCAATTTGATATAAATTTGTACAGCATAGATATCCTCTTTTGTCATGGGTACCAACATCATAAATCCCTGATTACTAAAAGTTAGGCTTTGCTCTTCTCCAGTAGCTTGTGGGCTACCATCCAGCCTGGAGGGTCAATTGTTGGTATCCATATCTGAGTCATCTTGATTTATTGCCATTAAGTGTTCTGGTGAACAATTAATGGCTTGTACTTTCCTTAGCCTTCCCCATTTATCCAGGTTTGAAACTGGAATATGATTGATGCATCTACCATGGGGCTGGGTTATTGCTTTTGATAAGTTGGACAATTTTTACATTTTGTGTAAAACAGATGCAAAGAATGAAATAAGCAGTTCTGCTTTCACCCTGCTATCTTTCACTTCCTTGCCATCTTCTTCAATTAGTATATCTATCTTTCCTTGACTTTTTTGTTTTTTACATGTTGAAACTTTATTATTATTGACATTTGTTGCATACTTTAGTTCATTCTGAACCTTAGCTTTCCTGACACTCTTTGCAGGTTTGAGCTATTTGCTTAGTTAACTATTTGTTTTAGTTATATTCCCCTTTCCATTTTTCACGCTTGTTCTTTTTCTCTCTTAATTTATCACAGAGCTCTTTCTGCAACCATGCTGGTTTCATCTGGAGTCTCTTATTATTCTTGCTTTAGACAGGGCTTTTGTAATCTATTTTCAGTGTTTCCCAAGTACCTGCATTATATTGAATTCCAATATGGCATAATCGGTCTCCTCCAAAGTGCCTGCATCTTGAACCCCCTTTATTTTTTATTCCTATTAATAAAAATGAAGTCCAGTATAGCTAACCCCTGCTTCCCTCCTCTTCCTTTTAGATGACAAAGGGTTTTGTCCTAGGTTTGTCAGAAATCTGTTTGATCTCTCACTTGCTGCAGCATTGCCCTGTTGATGCCATTGTAATTAAAACTGCACACCTACACACACTTTAGTTAACTAATTAGCAAAAAGTTCATCTATTTCCTTTGTTGGGTGGTTTGTAGTATATACTCACGGCAATGTCATTCCTTATCCTTTTATATTAACTCAAATACATTCAAGATTTTCATACTTGGTCTTCTGCATTTCTGTAGAGTTGTGCTTATTTTTTTATACAAAAGAACTTCACCTCCCTCTTTTTTTAGGTCTGTTTCTATTGAACAATTTAAATCCTGCTAGCAGTACATTCCAGTCATGGAGTTCATGCGACCAGGTAGTTGTAAAGGTAACAATGTTGTATCTGCCCACACTATGACTTCAAGTTTGCCCTGTTTATCCCTTATGGTTTGAGAGTTAATGTACAGGTACAGTATCTGAGTCCTTTTTGACTGACCTGCATTTGCTTCCTACATCTCTTATTTTGTACCTGAGTTCCCCTTCTTTCTCATCATTTATTGATTGCCTTGTTTTAAGCTTGAGATTAGGTCCTAAAAATTGGTCTCCCTCCCCCTCCAGTTCAAGATTAAAGTCCTTCAGAAAAGCTGAGCTACTTATTTTCCAAAAACCTTATTCCCGATTCATGGTCTAGGAATACAAAGTTCTCTTGACAGTACCATTTTTTGAACCATCAGTTTATTTCTAGAATCCTCTATCCCTCTTATATTCATATATTTACCTTCTGTTGGAAGTACAGATGAAAACACCACTTGTACTTCCATTGCTTTGGCTTTCATGCTCATAGTCTCCTGATGTTGTTTTCAGAATCTTTGTTGTATCATTCACTCCCAAATGAAAGAGGAGAAGGTAATAATAATCTGTGGGCTTAGTTATTTTAGTAAGCTTCTTATTTTAGCTTATTTTAGTAAGTTTCACATTTCAGTTTTGCTCCTGGAAGAAAACATACTCCCTAGAAAGTTTGTCCAGTCTCCAAATTGCTGATTGTGTTTTTCTGAATAGTGAGTCTCTTATCCCCAACACACCCCTTTCTTTTCTTGGTCTCTTATCCCCAACACACCCCTTTCTTTTCTTGGTCTTTTCTGATCTACTTTTCTTCCTATCACTGGTAGATATCTTTTCTCCAGATGTTTGCACGCTTTCTTCTAAGGGGAGACTTTGAAATTGATTGCTTAGCTCCAGTGGGGCTTGAATGGACTGGATTTGGTCGGACTGCATGGACAATGTTCTTGCTTTTTTCCCCTTCTACGTTGTCATTGGTCTATATTAAAGATTTATTTTCTCTGGTAGTTAATTGTTCCTTACTGTATTCAGTTTGTTTATTGTCTTAAGTTGGGGTTTCTTATTTTATTGTTTGAGTCTCAGAGAGGCTAGACTTTATTTCTATACCCTTAACCTTTTCCTCAAGCCTTTCAAATTGTTTACATTTAGTACATATATACTTTGGATCTTCTATGGGTATGAATATATACATGACACATATTTTGCAATTCACAACACTGTTAGACTTTTTTCTATGATTATATTATTCTTCTTGTAAATTCTGTTGTAAATTCTCCCAGTAGATTCACTGCAGGGTCTCTTCTTTCATTCAAAATTTGGTTTACCAATTTCATTGTAATTGTATTACAATATTATTACAATGACAATAAAGATTATTATTACTATTATTATTATTATTATTAATATTAATATTAATATTATTATTACTATTTAGTGTAGGGCCTTATTTTTATATGATACTAGCTATACCCGGCCACGCGTTGCTGTGGCCCAGTCTGGTTAAATGGCCAACCAAACTGTGTGTAGATCTACACCTACACACATACACACAACCACCATATAACCCCCAACCTACCTACCTACTGTATTTCTCCCTCTCTATCTATCCCTCTACCTACCTACCTACTGTATTTCTTTCTTTCTCCCTCTATCTACCTACCTACTGTATTTCCCCCTCTCTATCCCTCTACCTACCTACCTACTGTATTTCTCCCTCTTTCTCTATTCCTCTACCTACCTACCTACTTATTTTATTTATTTATTTATTTAAATTTATATCCCGCCCTTCTCCACAGAGGACCCAGGGCGGCGCACAGAAAATTTAAAAAACATACAAAATACAATAAATATAATTTAAAAACTATTAAATAAACCTATCCTGCGCTAAAACCAAATTTTAAAAACCCAATTTAAAACTATCTAAAAGTCCCCATGGGAGGTTAGGCTAGGCCGGCTTGGTGAAACAAATATGTCTTAAGACATTGGCGGAAAAGGCGGAGGTCGGTGATGGTACGTAATTCAGGGGGCAGGTCATTCCAAAGGGCTGGCCCCGCCACAGAGAAGGCTCTCCCCCTGGGTGTCGCCAGTCGGCATTGTCCGGCTGACGGCACCCTGAGGAGGCCCTCTCTGTGGGAGCGTATCGGTCTAAGGGATGTATGGGGCAGGAGGCGGTCTCGCATATAACTAGGCCCCGAGCCATGGAGCGCTTTAAAGATAGTTGTCAAAACCTTGAAGCGCACTCGAAAGGCCACAGGAAGCCAATGCAGTTCGCGCAGGATCGGTGTTATGTGGGAGCACCTAGTGGCTCCCATAATCACCCGCGCGGCTGCGTTTTGGACTAGCTGTAGCTTTCGAGTGCACCTCAAGGGAAGCCCCATGTAGAGAGCATTACAATAGTCGAGTCGGGACGTTACGAGAGCTTGAGTGACTGTGCGAAGGGCAGCCCGGTCCAGTAAGGACTGTATTTCTTGCTATCTATCTATACACCTACCTACCTACCTACGGTATTTCTCCCTCTACTTACCTACCTATTGTATTTCTTGCTTTCTCCCTCTACCTACCTATTGTATTTCTTGCTTTCTCCCTATCTATCCCCATATCTACCTACCTGCCTACCTATTGTATTTCTTGCTTTCTCCCTATCTATCCCCATATCTACCTACCTGCCTACCTACTGTATTTCTCCCTCTCTGTCTATCCCTCTACCTACCTACCTACTGTATTTCTCCCTCTCTGTCTATCCCTCTACCTACCTACTGTATTTCTCCCTATCTATCTATCCCCCTACTTACCTACCTACTATATTTCTTCCTTTCTCCCTCTACCTACCTGCCTACCTACCTACCTACCTACCTACCTACTGTATTTCTCCCTATCTATCCCTCTACCTACCGACCTACCTACCGACCTACTGTCTGTCTGTCTGTCTGTCTGTCTGTCTGTCTGTCTGTCTGTCTACCTACCTACCTACCTACCTACCTATCTACCTACCTACATTTCTTCCTTTCTCCCTCTACCTACCTACCTACCTACCTACCTACCTATCTACCTACTGTATTTTTCGCTATCTATCTATACACCTACCTACCTACCTACCTACGGTATTTCTCCCTCTCTGTCTATCCCTCTACTTACCTACCTATTGTATTTCTTGCTTTCTCCCTCTACCTATCTACCTACCTGCCTACCTACTGTATTTCTCTCTCTGTCTATCGCTCTACCTACCTACCTACCTACTGTATTTCTCCCTATCTATCTATCCCCCACCTACCTACCTACTGTATTTCTCCCTATCTATCCATCTACCTACCTACCTACCTACCTACCTACCTACTGTATTTCTCTCTCTCTATCACCCTACCTACCTACCTACCTACCTACCTACCGACCGTCCGTCCATCCATCCATCCATCCATCCATCCATCCATCCATCCATCCATCCATCCATCCATCTATCTATCTATCTATCTATCTATCTATCTATCTATCTATCTATCATCTATTTATCTACCTACCTACCTACCTACCTACCCACCCACCCACCCAACCCACCCACCCACCTACCTACCTACCTACCTACCTACCTACCTACCTTATTTCTCCCTCTCTATCTATCCCTCTATCTACCTACCTACTGTAATACAATAATACAATAGCAGAGTTGGAAGGGACCTTGGAGGTCATCTAGTCCAACTCCCTGCCTAGGCAGGAAGCCCTATACCCATGATGGCAAACCTATAGCACGGGTGCCACAGGTGGCACACGGAACCATTTCTTAGGCCATGCGAGGCATTGCCCTGTCAGCTTCAGTGTGTATGTGTGCCCTGGCCAGCTGATTTAGGCCTTCTTTTGAGGCCGTTTTTTGCCCTCTAGAGGTGGGGGAAGGCTGTTTTCATCCTCCCCGGGCTCCTATAAAGCTGTCTGTAATAACTGTCAGGAAATTTCTCCTCAGTTCTAAGTTGCTTCTCTCCTTGATTAGTTTCCACCCATTGCTTCTTGTTCTGCCCTCAGGTGCTTTGGAGAATAGCTTGACTCCCTCTTCTTTGTGGCAACCTCTGAGATATTGGAAGGCTGCTATCCTGTCTCCCCTAGTCCCTCTTTTATTAAACTGTATTTCTCCCTGTCTCTCTATTCCCCTATCTACCTACCTACTGTAATACAATAATACAATAGCAGAGTTGGAAGGGACCTTGGGGGTCATCTAGTCCAACCCCGCTGCTCAAGCAGGAGACCCTATACTGTGTCAGACAAATGGTTTTCCAGTCTCTTCTTAAAAACACATCCAGTGTTGGGCCATCCATAACTTTTGGTGGCAAGCTGTTCCACTGGTTAATAGTTCTCACTGCCAGGAAATTTCCCTTAAGTTCTAAGTTGCTTCTCTCCTTGATTAGTTTCCACCCTTTGCTTCTTGTTCTGCCCTCAGGTGCTTTGGAGAATAGCTTGATTCCCTCTTCTTTGGGGCAACCCCTGAGATATCGCTAGGCTGCTATCATGTCTCCCCTAATCCCTCTTTTATTAAACTGTATTTGCTGTCAGATGGGTGATTCTTTGTTACAGTTTGGTTCAGTTCGTACTCAACAGTTTAAAGGAGCTGCCTGCCTCCATGTTTTTACATCAGAGAACAGTTTTGAGCAATATTTCTCCCCCCCTCTCTCTATGGGCCACCTGGGAGTTTGCTATCCCAGTGCCTTTTTGGCCCCAAGAGGCCACCATAAGAGGCCTCTTCCAACACTGACAGTTGAAAAGCAGTCTGATGGGCGTGGCTACAGGGAATTCTCACATTTTCAGTGAGTACATTTTATTTGTGTTTAGCTTGCACACAACACACGTGTGCTATGCACAAAATGAGTAGCTATTCTATTATCGGAAGTCCTTGGCTACATTGTGTCAAAATTTGAGGCAGATCGGTTCAGTAGTTTTTGAGATTAGTGGATTCGTACAAACTATTTTACATTTTTATTTATATAGATGTTTTATATTATGGAATGCCTTCTGGTAGAAACTAAAGATAACACTGCATTGAGTTTGCATGGGCATTGGACTTATCTGAAATCAATCTTCAATAAACAATTTGATCTGAAGAATCACAATCCTACAAGTTCTGGTAGTGCAGTGGTTAGAATGCATTATTGCAGACTAATTTTGCTGACTGCCAGCAGTTTAATCTGACAAGCTCAGTGTTGACTCAGCTTTCCATCCTTCCAAGGTTGGTAAAATGAGGACCTAGATTTTTGGGGGCAATATGCTGACTCTGTAAACCACTTAGAGAAGGCTGTAAAGTAATACAATGCTTTACAGAGCTATTGCTATTCAAATCATAAAATCAAATTGATGTAAATTAAAATTTTAATTATGTATAGACATGCAAAGAAGTTATTCAAAACAATTCAAAAATATCTTACACCATCTAAAGAATTAAATTTTCATTCAGAAAGTTGCACAATTTCCCCCAAAACTCATTACTGTTTCTTCTAGAGAGTAGGTGGAGATCTTCTCGATCCGAAGCTGACCGAACACTAGTGAGAGACCATATTAGGACTTACTTAGTGGCGCTAAGAGTGGCCAAACGTGAGTATTGTGCCACCCTTATCGCGTCCGCGGAAAACCGCCCTGCCGCCCTGTTTGGGGTGACCCGCTCCCTCCTTCATTTGAGGCCGCGGGAAGCCCCTCTGCAGGGTCGAGCAGAGGAATTTGGAGTATTTCTGCAGGACAAAATCACTCAGATTCGGAACGAGTTGCCCTCCACTAGTGGCCCAGTCAGGGCGTCCAGTGCTGGTCTTGAGATAACACCTTGGGAGGAGTTCGACTTTGTTACTACCGAGGATATGGACAGGTTGCGGAGGAACCTTAGAGCCACCACATGTTTATTGGACCCGTGCCCCTCCTGGCTTGTACTGGCATCCTGGGAGGTGACACGAGGCTGGCTCCAGGGCATTGTGAATTCATCTCTGAGTGAGGGGTACTTGCCCACCGTTTTGAAAGAGGCAGTGGTGAGGCCCCTCCTCAAGAAGCCATCCCTGGACCCAGCTTTATTAGAGAACTATCGTCCCGTCTCCAACCTTCACTTTTTAGTGAAGGTTGTTGAGAGTGTGGTGGCTCAACAGTTTCCCCGACATCTGGAGGAAGTTGATTATCTAGACCCGCGCCAGTCCGGCTTCCGGCCCGGTCACAGCACCGAGACGGCATTGGTCGCATTGGTTGATGATCTCTGGAGGGCACGGGATAGAGGTTGTTCCTCTATCCTTGTCCTATTAGACCTCTCAGCGGCTTTTGATACCATCGACCATGGTATCTTATTGTGTTAATTTTATTAACTTGTGTTAATTTTATTAAAATTTTATTTTAATTCAAACATTATCTCCCATTAAAAAGTATGTCGTCTGGGTACATATATTTTATGCAAATATTTTATACAGTAACAATTACAATTTACAGTCATTATTATTATTTTATCTATTACTAGCTATACCCGGCCACGCGTTGCTGTGGCCCAGCCTGGTTAAATGGCCAACCAATCTGTGTGTAGATCTACACCTGCACACATACACATAACCACCATATAACCCCCAACCTACCTACCTACTGTATTTCCCCCTCTCTATCCCTCTACCTACCTACCTACTGTATTTCTCCCTCTCTCTCTTTTCCTCTACCTACCTACCTACCTACTGTATTTCTCGCTATCTATCTATACACCTACCTACCTACCTACAAACCTACTGTATTTCTTCCTCTCTATCTATCCCCCTACCTACCAACCTACCTACCGTGGTCATTGTTAGGGAAGGTCTTGAGCCGAGAGAGACCATTGTGCCACAGACCACCGGTTGTGAGTCCCTCTGCGTGAAGTGGGGCCTAGGGAGGCAGTTGGGCTTGCTGGTTGTATACCTGGCTCCCCGCTATGTAACAGCAGCCCTGCCCGAGCTCCTTGAGGTGATCGCTACGGTGGCAGTTGAGACCCCCAGACTTTTAGTCATGGGGGACTTTAATCTGCCATCGGCGGGCGAATCATCCGAGGTAGCTCGGGAGTTCATGGCTTCCATGACGGCCATGGACCTGACCCAATTAATTCAAGGCCCCACCCATGAGGGTGGACATACACCGGATCTCATCTTTGTCTCTGGCCAATGGAAGAGTGATCTGGGTATAGGGGACATAATCATCACGCCCTTGTCATGGTCAGACCACTCACTTCTCCGGCTCGACTTTCCAACCGCTACTCCTCACCGCGGGGAGGCGGAACCTGAGTCACCTATTTGGTTCCGCCCCAGGCGCCTGATGGACCCTGATGGGTTCCAGGCGGCGCTTGGGCCACTTCCTGTACCCCTGACCCGCGCCCCGATGGAGGACCTCGTGGCCGCATGGAATATTGCGGCCACGGGAGCCTTGGATCGGGTCGCGCCCTTGCGGCCTCTCTTGTGGTGGCGAGCCACCCTGGCTCCTTGGTTTACCGAGGAGCTAAGGGTGATGAAACGCCACAAGAGATGCCTAGAGAGAAGATGGAGGTCTACTCGATCTGAATCTGACCGGACACAGGAAAGAGCCCATTTACGGACTTACATTGTGGCGCTGAGAGTGGCCATATGCCATCATTGTGCCACTCTCATAGCATCCACAGATAACCGCCCTGCCGCCCTGTTTATTTATTTATTTATTTATTTATTTTTCATATTTATAACCCGCTCCCATCTCACCACAAAGGGACTCGGGGCGGCGAACATAGAATTAATCAATATATACAAAATACAGAGATATTAGGTACCTGTGTTATAACCATTTTAAATCCCCATTTACAACTGGCAGTGTTGGGGTTACGCAAGGCCGGCTAGTTGGAAGAGGTGAGTCTTAAGACATTTGCGAAAGAGGCGGAGGTCAGGAATGGTGTGGATTTCAGGAGGTAGGTCGTTCCACAGGGTTGGTCCTGCCACAGAGAAGGCTCTCCCCCTGGGTCCCGTCAGTCGACATTGCCCGATCGACGGCACCCTGAGAAGGCCCTCTCTGTGGGAGCGTGTCGGTCCCAGGGATGTATGGGGCATGAGGCGGTCTTGCATATAGCTAGGTCCCGAGCCATGGAGCACTTTGAAGATGGTCGTTAGGACCTTGAAGCGCACCCGAAAGACCACAGGAAGCCAGTGGAGCTCGCGTAGGACAGGTGTTATATGGGAGTGTTTGGGCGCTCCCGTAATTATCCGTGCGGCCGCATTCTGGACTAACTGTAGTCTTCGGGTGCACCTCAAGGGAAGCCCCATGTAGAGAGCATTGCAGTAGTCAAGTCGAGATGTGACGAGTGCTTGGGTGACTGTGCGTAAGGCACCCCGGTCCAGTAAGGGACGCAATTGGCGCATCAGGCGTACCTGATGAAACGCCCCCCTGGCCACGGTCTCCACATGGTCATCCATGGTCAGCCGAGAGTCCAGGAGGACACCCAAATTGCGTGCTCTCTCCACGGGGGCTGGTGTTTCGCCCCCAATGGCCAGAGTTGGAACGGGGTGGCTGGAAGCCACAGGCTGAAACGGGGTGCCGGAAGCCACAGCCACTCAGTCTTGGACGGGTTGAGCTTGAGTCCGTTACTACCCATCCAGATCCGTACGGCTTCCAAGCACCGGGACATAACCTCGATAGCATCATTGGGGTGGTCTGGGGTGGATATGTACAGCTGGGTATCATCGGCGTACGGATGATATCCCACCCCGAAACCACGGATGATCTCACCCAGCGGCTTCATATATATGTTAAACAATAGGGGCGAGAGGACCGACCCCTGAGGGACCCCACATAAGAGGGGTCTTGAAGTCGACCTCTGCCCCCCTGTCAACACATATTGTGACCGACCGGAGAGGTAGGACGCGAACCACCGCAACACGGTGCCTCTCAGTCCCAACCCCTCCAGTCGGCTTAATAGGATACCATGGTCGATGGTATCAAAAGCCGCTGAGAGGTCTAATAGGACTAGGATAGAGGAGAGTCCTCTATCCCGTGCCCTCCAGAGATCATCGACCAATGCGACCAATGCCGTCTCGGTGCTGTGCCCGGGTCGGAAGCCGGACTGGCGCGGATCTAGATAGTCAACTTCATCCAAGTGTCGCGGAAACTGTTGGGCCACCACACTCTCAACAACCTTCACTAGAAAGTGGAGGTTGGAGACGGGACGATAGTTTTCTAATAATGCTGGATCCAGGGACGGCTTCTTGAGGAGGGGCCTCACCACTGCCTCTTTCAAGACGGTAGGTATGGACCCCTCACTCAATGCCCTGAAGCCAGCCTCGTGTCGTCTCCCAGGATTCCAGTATAAGCCAGGAGTGACATGGGTCCAATAAACATGTGGTGGCCCTGAGTCTCTTAGACAACTTGTCCATATCTTTGATAGTAACAAAATCAAACTCCTCCCACAATGGTGTCACAAGAGCTGCTTCGGCACTCTCGACTGGACTACTGACAATGGAGGGTAACTCGCTCCGAATCCGAGTGATTTTCTCCTGCAGATAAATCCCAAATTCCTCTGCTCGACCCTGCAAGGAGGCTTCCCGCGGCCTCTGTTGGAGGAGGGAGCGGGTTACCTTAAACAGGGCGGCAGGGCGGTTATCTGCGGATGCAATAAGTGTGGCACAGTACTCACGTTTGGCCAGCCTTATTGCCACTAAGTAAGTCCTAATGTGGTCTCTTACTAGTGTTCGGTCGGCTTCAGAGTGAGATGATCTCCATCTGCTCTCTAGACGTCTCTTGCAACGTTTCATCCCTCTGAGCTCCTTGGTAAACCAAGGGGCCCAGGTGGCTCGTCGTCGCAAGAGAGGCCGCAAGGGCGCGACTCGGTCCAAGGCCCCCGCGGCCGCACTTAACCATGCGGTCACTAGGTCCCTGGCTGAGTCGTGGAGCAAGTCCACAGGAATTGGCCCAATCTCCTTCTGGAACCTTAATGGGTCCATCAGGAGCCTGGGGCGGAACCATATAGGGATGTTTGGTTCCGCCTCCCCACAGTGAGGTGTAGCGGTCGGAAAGTCGAGCCGAAGGAGAGCGTGATCTGTCCATGACAGGGGTGTGATGACTAAATCCCCTATTCCCAGATCACTACTCCACTGACCCGAGACAAAGATGAGATCCAAGGTGTGTCCGCCCTCGTGAGTAGGGCCTAGAACTACCTGAGTCAGGTCCATGGCTGTCATGGAAGCCATGAACTCCCGAGCTACACCAGAGGTCTCACCTGCTGATGGCAGGTTAAAGTCCTCCATGACTATAAGTCTGGGGGTTTCAACCGCCACCCCGGCTATAACCTCGAGCAGCACGGGCAGGGCTGTTGTTGCATAGCGAGGAGCCAGGTATACAACTAACACGCCCAACTGCTTCCCCAGGCCCCACTTCACAAGGAGAGATTCACACCTGGTCGTCTGAGGGACTGTGGTCTCCCTTGGCTCAAGACCTTCCCTAACCATGATCGCTACTCCCCCACCCCTCCCTGAGGCCCTGGGCTGATGGAAGGCTCGGTATCCTGGTGGGCACATTTCTACGAGGGGATGTCCTCCCTCGTGGCCCAACCAGGTTTCCGTGATGCCTAACAGGTCCGGGTCCCCCTCCAACACAAGGTCATGCAAGAGAGGGGCTTTTTGTAACATGGACCTGGCATTGCATAGCACCAGCCTAAGGCCCCGGGTCTGTGGTTCTTGCTCACCTAGTCTGCGATGAGGAAAAGGGGAGTTGGAGTGCGTGACCGCTTGTAACCATCGGCCATGATTCTCCAACTGATGGCGTCCATCCCCCTTCCCACCGTCCCCGCCCCTGCCCCTCCCCAAGATTGTATTGATGGCAAATACCCTAGTGGAACCGACCCTCTCTTCACCCCTCTTCGTCTTTTCATTTCTGCGTTTGGCCGGCCTTCTCTCTTGGCGTTCCCCTAATTGGTCCTCCCACCCCCCTTCCCTGGGAACCCCTAAAAGTCGAATTAAAAATTTACACAGGAATCCCCTGAGCCTGCGCTTCGCCCACCTCTTAGGATTAATTAATCCATCCTCGAGGTGTGTCCGTGTTAGTTCAGGGGGCCAGACCTGCGAGAGGGGACATTCTCGCAGGCAGAGGAGCTCAGATCTAGAATAGGGTAGCATTCTATCTTGCCTCGAATACATGATGGGGTAAGGTAGAGTTGTGAGGGGGTACATTTTTGGCCAGGGAGGGAAATTTCATAAGCACGACTATTAATTGATTAGAGAGGGTAGAGTGAGGTGTAAATCAGATGATATATAAAATCCATTTGGTAGGGAAGAATTCCATTTCAGCTCATCTCAGTTCCTTTTTACATCTTTCTTGGAAATGTTCTTTCTCCAATGCCTCTCTCTGTCTCTTTCTCTTATTCCTCTTTCTTTCTTTCTCCATTTCAGCTCATCTCAGCTCCTCTTTACATCCTTCTTGGAAACGTTCTTTCTCCAATGCCTCTCTCTTCAACAGAGGGAGTGGGAAACCCCATTACAGGGTAGAGCAGAGGAATTTGGGACTTATCTGCAGGAGAAAATCGATCAGATTTAGAACGAGTTAGTTTCCATTGATGGCCCAGTGGGATCCCACGAGGCGGGTCTTGAGACAGTTTGTTGGGAAGAGTTTGACTCTGTTACTTCCGAGGAGTTACGTGGGCGACTGCGAGCCACCACATGTTTATTGGACCCGTGTCCCTCCTGGCTTGTGCTGGCATCCTGGGAGGTGACACGAGGCTGGATCCAGGAGGTTGTCAACGCTTCTCTGAGTGAGGGTTTTTTGCCTGCCTCCCTTAAAGAGGCCATGGTGAGGCCCCTCTTGAAGAAGCCCTCTCTGGACCCAGCATTATTGGTTAACTACCATCTGGTCTCCAACCTTCCCTTTTTGGCGAAGGTTGTAGAGAGTGTGGTGGCACAACAGTTTCCCCGTCACCTGGAGGAAGTTGACTATCTGGACCCGCGCCAGTCCGGCTTCCGGCCCGGGCACAGCACCGAGACAGCATTGGTCGCGTTGGTAGATGATCTCTGGAAGGCCAGAGATGGGGGTTGTTCCTCCATCCTGGTCCTATTAGACCTCTCAGCGGCTTTCGATACCATCGACCATGGTATCCTATTGCATCGGCTGGGGGGGTTGGGGGTGGGAGGCACCGTTTTACGGTGGTTCTCCTCCTACCTCTCTGGTCGATCGCAATTTGTGTTGGCAGGAGAGCAGAGGTCGACCTCGAGACCCCTCACATGTGGGGTGCCTCAGGGGTCGGTCCTCTCGCCTCTCCTGTTCAACACATATATGAAGCCGCTGGGTGGCTTCATACAACACCTTTAGGGTGTTGGGGAATTTTAGCTTTATAACTTGGGGATTTTAGCGCAGGGATAATCTTAATTTAATTTGTTTCTATCTATCGTATTTATTCTATGTATGTATTTTTTATAGTATTTTACATTTTTCCCTGTGCACCGCTCCGAGTCCCCTTGGGGAGAGGATGCGGTATATAAATAAAATTTGATTGATTGATTGATTGATTACCGTATTTCTCCCTATCTATCCCTCTATCTACATACCTACCTACCTACTATATTTCTCCCTATCTATATATTCCCCTATCTACCTACCTACTATAATACAATAATACAATAGCAGAGTTGGAAGGGACCTTGGAGGTCATCTAGTCCAACTCCCTGCCTAGGCAGGAAGCCCTATACCATTTCAGACAAATGGCTATCCAACATCTTTTGAAGACTTGCAGCGTTGGGGCATTCACAACTTCTGGAGGCAAACTGTTCCACTGGTTAATTGTTCTAACTGTCAGGAAATTTCTCCTCGGTTCTAAGTTGCTTCTCTCCTTGATTAGTTTCCACCCATTGCTTCTTGTTCTGCCCTCAGGTACTTTGGAGAATAGTTTGACTCCAGTGCCTTTTTGGCCCTAAGAGGCCTCCGTAGTTAATGACTGTTGGTGGGCAGAGTTACAGGGAGTAAAAACATTTTTCAGTTAGTACCTTTTATTTGTGTTTATCTTATACACGACACACGCGTGCTAGGCACAAAATGAGTAGCTATTCTATTATCGGAAGTCCTTGGCTACATTGTGTGTAAGTTTGGTGTAAATCGGTCCAGTAGTTTTTGAGATTAGTGGATTCGTACAAACTATTTTACATTTTTTTATATAGATTAACTTAATAGTAATACTAATATATACCATACCTATACAATAGCAATCCTGTTCTTACCTTATTTAACTTTGTTAAAACATTTTCTCTATTTCACTCCTCTGCCTTTTTCCACTTTTCATATTTATTTTCTAACCATTTTAAAAATAATTCCCATATGTTATAATAATCATATTGTTCCTTTTCTTTAATTTCAAGTGTTAACCAACTAATTTCTGCACATTCTAATATTTTCCTAATCACATCCTCATACATAGGGCTATCTTCATTTTTCTAATTTTGTGCAAATACAATCCTAGCTGCAGTTATTATGTGAATTACCTAACACACATATAAAACCTAACACACATATAAAAAAAAGTACACAACGGAACTAAAAGCTTTCTGTCTAGATGGTCTCTGGTGATGAGCCGAAAGGCAGAAAAGGAAAGCAGTATGCTTCCTCCCTTAATTGGGGCTTAACAGGGTGTTGTGACACAAGCATATACTTATCCTCCTGTCTCAGCTGATCAGGATAAGAATCAGTAGTCTAGAGGCAATTACAGTTACCTCACATGTAATATTTCCCTGGTTGGAATCCCAGTAAGGGTATGGCTAGCTGATGAGAGCTAAATAGCTCGAAATAGATCTATCCTAGTCTGATTTATTTATTGATCAGCTCAAAAAAAAACAACCTAACCCCATACACACACATTAGGTTTTTAGGCTGATAAATAAATAAATAAAAAGACACAACAAAACTAATAGCTTTTTGTCTCTGGTGATGAGCCGAAAGGCAGAAAAGGAAACAGTATGTCTCTTCCCTTAATTGGGGCCCTAACAGGGTGTTGTGGAACAATTATACATACTTATCCTCCTGTCTCAGCTGATGCAATAAGAGAACCTGGCTTGCTGAATGGCTAAAGGCTCTTGCCTGACATGCAATACAGCCTCGGTTCAAATCCCAGTAAGGATATGGCTAGCTGATGAGAGCTAAAAAGCTCAAAATAGATCTATACTAGTATCCCTGATTTATTTATTCATCAGCTCATAAAACTAACACACATATTTTAAAAAATCACACAACGGAACTCATGGCTTTCTGTCTAGATGGTTTCCGCTGATGAGCCGAAAGGCAGAAGAGGAAAGCAGTATTCTTCCTCCTCTAATTGGGGCCCTAACAGGGTGTTGTGGAACAATTATATATATATAATATCACTGTGAAAGCCTCCTTTTCCCATGCGGCCCATCGTCTCTCCGTGTCTGTGAGCTTGAGAGAGGTGTAGGCGCAGGGTTGTAAGTTTCTTTGGTTGTTTCTTTGGAGTAGTACCGTTACCACTGCCACCTCGCTGGCCTCTGCCTGGATCACGAAAGGTTGCTCCGGGTCAGGATGCTTCAGTACCGGCTCCTTTGCAAGCATTTATTTTAGTGTTTCAAACGCCTCTTGGCAGGTTAGGTCCCACTGTAAGGATTGCCCTGGACAAGATTTTGTTCCTGGGCTCCCTGTCTTCAGGAGATCTGTCAGGGGTTTGGCAATCTTGCAAAGGAGGGGATGAATTGCCTGTAGAAGTTTGCGAACCCTAGGAAGCTTTGTAGCTGTCTGTGGGTACGAGGGGGTTGCCAGCTTAGGACGGCTTGCACTTTGGCTTTATCCATCTCTATTCCCTCATTTGGCTAGGTAGTCTAGTCACTCACGGTGGAATTCACATTTTGATAGCTTCATATACAGGTTGGCTGCCAGAAGTTTTTCCAGTACATGGCGGACCAGGGGTAATGTAGTCATCAATGGTCTCAGTAGACAAGGACCCCCTTGTATAGGTGCTCATGCAGCACCTCGTTTATTAACTGCATGAACACTGCTGGGGCTTCCTGTAGTCCAAAAAGCATCACTTTGAATTGGAAGCTCCCGAAAGGGCAGCTGAACACTGTTTTCCACTCATCTCCTTCCCTGATCCATATTCGGTAGTATGCCTCTCTGAGGTCTAATTTGGTGAAGACTTTTCCCTTCCCCAAGTGAGATAGCATATCTTTCATTAAGGGGAGGGGGTATAGGTTGTGTACGCACGTGACATTTATCCCTCCTAAGTCCACATACAGCCTCATAGTTCCATCTTTTTTCTCTTTGAAGAGGACTGGTGCCGCAACCCGTGGGTTGGCTGGCTTGATGAACCCTTGTGCTAGGTTTTTGTCTATGTATTTGTGCATTTCTTGCATTTCCCGGGGCGTCAGGGCATACAGCTTGGGTTTAGGTAGTTTTGCCCCAGGGATGATTTCGATGGCCTCATGGTTGGGGGACAGAATGTTGCATTCTGTCTTGCTGAATACTTCTGTGAAGTCCTGATATACTCCTGGGATCTGTTTGGTCTCTGGGGTTTCATCGCATATGGCTCCCAGATCTTCTGGTGTGCTCTTTTGGGGGGTTCCCTGCTTGGGTGGAGTTTTTGCTTGGTGGTGTGGAAGTGGTTGGGCCCCTTTTCTATCCTAAGCCTGTGGGTACCCCCTTGCCACCAGATGGTCAGTCCCCACTTGTCCAGCCAGGAGAGTCCCAGTATGACTGCATCTGTCATTTTGGGGGCTATTATGAATAGAATTACTTCCCAGTGACTCACTAGCTCTAGTCTCACTGGTTCAGTCAGGTGGGTAGCATAGGCTCCCTCCATTAGAGATCTGTAAACCTGTTCGAACCGGATTGGGTGGGCCAATCTTTTTGCTCTGATGCCCAGTTTCAGGACTGTGGTCAGGTTGATCAAGCACTTACTGCAGCCTGAGTCTATTAGGGCTTGAAAATCCCCCTGGCTTCCTGTCTTTGTGGCTGTGAGGTGTATTGGGAAAAGGAAAGGGTGAATTGGTCCTCTCACCATTGGGTTGTTTTCACCCTTGTCATCACTGTCATAGGATTATGATGACTGGTCATTGTTGCCTTGGGTTTCCCCCCTTCATCTGGTTGGGGAAGGACCTCTGCAGCCTGGAAGGCCTTCCAGGATGCATGGGTAGCCCGTTTGTGGCCACGCTTTAGTCATGCCCTGGGTAGTAGTTCTGGCCTTGGGATTGGAGTTGGGGTCGTGCACACAGATGCCATATGGCCCATTCCCTTGCATCTGTAACATTTCATCGGACATTGAGAGAGGGCTGGTCTCAGGGCCTGCTGTGGTGCTGTCGTTCCCTGTGTGTTTCACATCAGGCTGACCTCTCTCTTTTGTGTCAGGTTGCTTTCTCATGTCATTGGCATGCAGTGCGCTGTCAACTTTTATTTCTACTCAGAACTACTCAGAGAGTCAGTTTGGGATGTTGTGGTATATAGTTACTTGGGCAATCTGCTGGTCCAGACCTGTTCTTAAAAAATACACTAACAGATGCTCTGGTAAAGGGGGTAGCCTTCCAATGACTCTCCTAAATTTGCAGTTGTGCTCTTTGATGGGGCGGCCCCTTTGTTTTAGGTCACTGAGCTCATCTTCCGCATACAGGTCCTCCTCCACCTCCTCAAATCTGGCCTCTAGCAGTCATAGGAAATCATCTACGCCTTGCAGTTGGGGGGTCTCCTCTTATGGAAGGCTGCTAGCCATTCCCTTGCTTCTCCCTCCAGTCCCTCTGCGATAGTATTCACTATGGCTCTGGGGGATGAGTAGAGGTCTCCATAGCATTCCAGGTTGGCCTCAGCTGAGTCAAGGAATAGGGCTAACTTTCCTCTGAACTGGGGCAGTTCAATCAGCAGTGCCCTTCCTGTCAGCCTCTGTATGCTTGCGTTTGATGTGTCTGAAGATATTACTCAGTTCTAGTTTGGAGGGAGGGTGGAGATTGTCTGCCCTGGGCAGCCTGCCTGCTACGTGAGAGAGGCACTGGCTTATCTTCCTTCTAATGGGTGGAGAAGGGGGGCTGCGTTCTCATGTGCTTCTCGTCATCTCAAGAGGATCCACTGCCTTTCCCCTCTCTTTTGGCCTGCATTATGGCCTTTCTTCATGGAGGATGACCCAGTCAAATTCCTTCCTCTGTTGCTTTATGGAACTTCCCAGGGGCTCCATTTGGGGCTTTGGGGACCAGTCCAGCATCCCCTCCACTCTTCCCAGCTCACTTAGGGCCTTTCCCTTTTTCTAGGCATAGAGGTGGGGTGGGGGCTCAGCTTTAGCTGTTTTTAGGGTTACTTATCTCCTCTTGCTTCGCTCATCTCGGCTTTGATGTCTGATGGCTGCTATCCAGTTCTCTTTGGATAGCTGGCCTTTTGCCATGGTCTTCTGAATTCCCTGTTGGCACCCCCAATATTTAAAAGCAAAAGATGGCTGACTGTCAAGTACCCTAACGATGCCTGCTTCATAATAAGTGACCCAATATTATAATACAAAAAGCAGTGATTTATTAACAGCTTCATTAGGCATTCCTCACTAAGCATTTCTTATTTGCAGCCATCTTTTTTGCTTTCTTTATCTGCTTCTGCCTGCGTTACTGTCCTCCCTTCAGCCTTTGTCATAAATCACATTAGCCAATGAGAGATTGTAGTTGAGTCTAGACATGCGCATTCACAGGCCAGCTTGAGATTCCATTCTGACCACAGGTATGCATGGAATTCTCTTCTTTTTTCTATGGCAGCTCGATAGTAGTCATGAAGACGCTTTACAAGCTGACATTAACTATACAATTTTTTTTATTAACTATACAATTTTTATCACCCTTTCATCTGTTCCTGTTAATATCTTATCCAATTCTGTCAATTCCATATAAAAACCATATATGTTTGCATCTTTTTCATATCTGGAATATATTTGCAGTTGTCTGTACCAAACCATATCAATCCCTTGTTTTTTCAATTCCTATTTAGTTTTGAGCTTATCCTTTTCAGTCAAAATATCTTTATATCTAATAATATTTTCCATATTAATAATATTTGGATGTATAAGTGCTTCCATCATTGAAAGCCAAATTGGTATCTTGTTTTTCCCATACCACAAGAAGGCATACCAGCCCAATTGCAAGTCATGTCCCTCCAATGTCAATAACCTTGTATTTCTAAGTACAATCCATACTTTTATCCTTGTTAACACTGTTGCCTGATAATACAGTTCCCAATTAGGGAATCCAAAACCTCCTCTAGCTTTTGCATTATGTAATATTTTAAAATTAATTCTTGCTTTCCTCCCTGCCAAATGTATTTCACTATTATTTTATTAAGATCTTCCAAATATTTTTTCTCCAATGTTATTGGAATTGTTTGGAACAAATACAGTAACCTCGGTAATATTTATTTTATTTATTTTATTTATTTCGTATTTGTATCCCACGCCCATCTCCCACCAAGGGACTCGGGGTGGCACACAGGAGATTTAAAAACATAGAAATACAAATATACAAAATACAAAACCTATTAAAACTATATTAAACCCCATCCTGCACTAAAACCTCATTAAAATCCCCAAAATTAAAACATTTATCACTAAAAGCCAGATCAGAGTCGGGTAGTTCATGCCAGGCCGGCTAGATGAAAAAAGTGCGTTTTTAGGCGCTGGCGGAACAGGCGGAGGTCAGAGATGACTCGGAGTTCGGGGGGTAGATCGTTCCAGAGGGCTGGGCCCACCACAGAGAAGGCCCTTCCCCTGGGGGTCGCCAACTGGCATTGCCCGGCCAACGGCACCCGGAGAAGCCCCTCTCTGTGGGAGCGAATCGGACGTAGGGACGTATGGGGCAGCAGATGGTCACGCAGGTAACTAGGCCCCGTGCCATGGAGCATCTTGAAGATGGTCATCAAAACCTTGTAACGCACCCGAAAGGTCACAGGCAGCCAGTGCAGCTCGCGCAGGAGAGGTGTTATATGGGATTGCCGGGAGGCTCCCATGATTACCCGCGCGGCCGCGTTCTGGACTAACTGCAACCTTCGAGTGCATCTCAAGGGGAGCCCCATGTAGAGAGCGTTACAGTAGTCCAGACGGGAAGTCGCAAGTGCTTGAGTGACTGTGCGAAGGGCGTCCCGGTCAAGTAAGGGGCGCAATTGGCGGACCAGGCGGACCTGGTAAAACGCCCCCCTGGCCACGGCTGTCACATGGTCCTCCAGGGACAGCGGGGAATCCAGGAGGACTCCTAAATTGCCCGCCCTCTCCACGGGAGCCAATAGTTCGCCCCCCCAGCCCAGGGATGGAGTCACCTGGCTAAACCGGGGCGCCGGAAAGCACAGCCACTCGATCTTAGATGGGTTGAGTTTGAGTCTGTTACTGCCCATCCAGATCCGCACGGCTTCCAAACACAGGGACATCACCTCGATGGCATCGTTGGGGTGGTTTGGGGTAGAGATGTACAGCTGGGTGTCATCAGCATACAGGTGGTATTCTACCCCAAAACCATGGATGATCTCGCCCAGTGGCTTCATATACGTGTTGAACAGGAGTGGCGAGAGGACTGACCCCTGCGGCACCCCACATGTGAGGGTCCTTGAAGTCGACCTCTGCCCTCCTGTCAACACGAATTGTGACCGACCAGAGAGGTAGGAGGAGAACCACCATAAAACGGTGCCTCCCACCCCAACCCCCCCAGTCAGTGCAATAGGATACCATGTTCATCCTATTGCTCATATGTTCATCTTAATTGTAGCTATTCTTCCTATTAACAATAATTGCAAGTTTTTCCATTTTTCCAAATCAATTTTAATTTGTTGTATTAGCTTTTAGTAATTCTCTTCTTAAATCATCACACACCATGCTGTCGATGGATCTCTAAGTACTTTACTTTCTTTGCTATCTGAATATCTAGTTTCTTCCTCTCTTTTCTGTTTCTCTGTAATATTTTTCACTAAGATCTTAGTTTTTTTCTTATTTATTTTCAATCCTGTCACTTCACCATACTCTTCTATTTTTTAAAACAATTTTGGCCTTGTTCCTTGCAGATCTTCTAAATTAAAAACCAAATCACCTGCAAACACATGTAATTTATATCCTTCCTTTTTTATTTCCATCCTTTATCACCTTGTCTTGTCTAATATTCTATTTAACATTTTCAATGTCAATATAAAAAGTAATGGAGACAGAGGACAACTTTGTCTTGAGCCTTTCATAATGTTAATGTCAACTCCCAGCATTGTCATGATGAGAGCAGAGGGAGTGCATTCCACGCATATTGTTGGCTGGAGTCAGATCTCATATTACTGCAGCCGGCTTGAAAGGGGTGCATCTTATAGGGGAATGTGATTTATGACACAAACTAAAGGGAGGGAAGGAACAGGGGTAAAGTTCAGATATAAATCAAACAAAGCATAGACTTGACTGCGAACAGATCGTGCCTGTTCAGGAAGCCAGGGGGATTTTCAAGTGGACTCAGATGCTTGATCAACCTGACCACAGTCCTGAAACAGAGCAAAAAGACTAGCCCACTCAATCCAGTTCGAACAGGTTGGCGGGTCCCTAATAGGGGGAGCCCATCCACCTGACTGAACCAGTGAGACTAGAGCTAGTGGATCACTGGGAAGTAATTCAATTCATAATAGCCTGTTCCAATACACCGCACAGCCCCAAAAACAGGAAGCCAGGGGGATTTTCAAATAGACTCAGGTGCTTGATTAACCTGACCACAGTCCTGAAGCAGAGCAAAAAGTCTGGCCCACCCAATCCAGTTCGAACAGGTTGACGGGTCCCTAATGGGGGGAGCCTATGCCATCCACCTGACTGAACCAGTGAGACTAGAGCTAACTGGGAAGTAATTCAATTCATAATAGCCTCCAAAATGACAGATACCGTCATATTGGGACTTTCCTAGCTAGACAAGTGGGGGCCGACCATCTGATGGCAAGCGGGTACCTGCAGACATGATAGAAAGGGGGCCCCAACCACTTCCATAGCAACAAACAGAAACACCACCCAAGCATGGAACCCCCCAAAAGAGTCCTTTACTTTTACTTTACTTTATTCATACTTTTATACCGCCCTCTCTCCCAAATGGGACTCACGGCGGTGCACAGGAATAAAAATAAAATATAAATAAACAGACAACAAGTAAGTTTAAGCCCACCAGAACATCTGGCAGTCACATCCGACAAAAGGTGAGAGACCGAACAGATCCCTCCCGCAAGCTCACAGACACAGAGAGACAATGGGCTGCATGGGAAAAGGAGGCTTTTGCAGTGAGATGGGCATTGCTAACCTGGAGACACCTGTTGGAAGGGGGCCAGAAACCATTCAAAATCTGGATTGGCCACAAAAATCTGGAGGCTATCACCCAAATAAGTCCGATGGGCTCAATACTTCAAATGTTTTGACTTCGTACTAAAGCACATTCCGGGGGGGGGGGGAATTTCTAGCTGACACCCTCTCCTGCATGCCCCAGTACAAATGCAAATGGGAGCAGGTGGTGGACACCATCATTCTCTCTACCCAAATAGCTGCCCAAGTGACCACCACATGACAACGCTGTGACCAACCAGCAAGCGACCTAACTACAAGACTCAAAACCAAACTGCTAGCAGACCCTTGGTTCCAAAAAAACCAATACATCTTGACAAAAAGAGATGACCTCGCATGGAAGGGGATGAAATTCTACATCCTGGAATCCCTACTCACCCTAATTCTCCAGATGAGACATAATGCCAAACTGGCAGGCCACTTTGGATTCCTAAAAACTTTACACTTAGCCTGGAGGTAGTTCTGATGGCCTGGCATAAAGAAAGATGTGGACATTATGTGAAAAGTTGCACCATCTGCGCCACAATGAAGAGACAACCAGGAAAACCCCCAGGACTGCTACCAACAGTAGCAGAGCCAACAAAGCCGTGGGAGGAGATTGCAATCGACTTTATAGTAGAGTTGCTGAAAAGTGGGGGAAACATGTTTATTTGGACTGTAATAGTCCTGTTTCTTCACAGGCACACTTCATAACCTGCAGCACAAAACCCTCACCTCACAAGCTGGCCAAACTTTTCCTGAAGCACATCTACCATCTGCATGGAGTACCTCAAAGAATCATCTCAGACAGAGGGGTCCAGTGGACGGCTAGGTTCTGGATGGAGTTCCTGGGGTCCATTGGGTCATACCAGGGTCTTAGCTCAGTTTTTCACCCGAGCATCAATGGAGATGGGGCAGAGAGACTGAACGCCATGGTAGAGCAGTAGTTGAGGTGCTACGTGAACTATCAGCAGTCCAATTGGGCAAAGCTTCTGTCTTTTGCTAAGGTTGCATACAATAATGCTGTTCACAGTAGCACAGGACTAACACCATTTAAAGTAGTGAGCAGTATGGACTTTGTCCCAATGCCTGAGTATCCAAGGGATCCCCCTCTCCTCAGTCAGCTTGACTGATTCGATGTCAATGCTAAAAGCAACCTGGGAGAATGTCAAAAAAAGCACTGGCTAAAGTGGCACAAACCTATAAGAAACAGGCAGATAAACACCTAGCTCCGCAACTACCATTCTTGGTAGGAGAGAAGATTTACCTCTCCACAAAATATTTGAGGTTAAGATTCCCTAGCAAGAAACTGGGACCAAAGTTAGTGAGACCATTCCTCATAGTAAAGATCATCAACCCAGTCACAGTGCAATTGAAACTGTCCTGACTGCTAGGGAAGGTACATCCATAGTATTCCATAGCAGTCTCTTAAGACCCATGGTTGGATCTACTCTGAGACCACTACCCCCTGTGGTGATAGGGGGCCAAACCCATTATGAGGTGCAACGAATCCTTGATTCGAGGGGGCACAGGAGACAACTCCAATATTTAATCAAGTTGAAGGCCTGCCCCTTGTCAGAGGCATCTTGGGTAAAGAGTAGAAATATCCAGGCTGATCACCTTATAGAAAGATTCCATGAAAAAAATCCAAACAAGCCTGGGGAGAGAACATAGCCTTAAATCCTATACTTGTACTCAAATTGTTTTTGCTTCATACAGGTTGCTTTTGGAAAGTGAAGGGAGCTGAATGCCAACTCCCAGCATTGTCATGGTGAGACAAGGAGAGGGAGTACATTCCATACATACTGTCGGCTGGAGTTGGATCTCATATTACTGCAGCCGGCTTGGGAGGGGTGCATCTTATAGGGCAGTGGTTCTCAACCTGTGGGTCTGGACCCCTTTGGGGATTGAACGACCCTTTCACAGGGGTCGCCTAAAACCATCGGAAAACACATATTTGCAATGGTCTTAGGAACCAAGTCACCAATTTTATGGTTGGGGGTCACCACAACATGAGGAACTGTATTAAAGAGTCGTGGCATTGGGAAGGTTGGGAACCACTGTTATAGGGGAATGTGATTTAAGACACAAACTGAGGGGAGGGAAGGAACAGGGATAAAGTTCAGATATAAATCAAACAAAGCATAAACTTGACTGCGAACAGATCTTGTCTATGATGCTCCTAATAAATGACTAGTTTTGTATTGAAGCTTGACATGATACTCATGAATCTCCATTTACTATCACCTTAGCAGTTTGATTATAACAGTTTCCTACCTAACAGACAAATCAGAGACAATATGAGAATAATTTTGAATACACTGGAATACTATGAAGTACACTTGGAGAAGCAAATGACATTGATTTTCCTAGATGCACAGAAGTCATTTGATAATGTGAATTGGGAGTTTAGGTTGTTGGAACTAAACGTTATGTACATTGGGGAGAGATGTATTAATATGATTAAGACAATATATTAATTGTAATATATTTTGTAATTTAGGGAATATGTAAACTATATCATCAATCTTATTTATACAACAAGGCATTCCTTGTGCATGGTTAGAATATAAGCAGTCAGTTTTGATACCTTTTGGACTAAAAATTCCAATATACTATAAAATTCCATATACCGTTCTTTTGCTTTATTTTATTTTAGAGTTCATATAAGTAGCATATATTTTGTGCATTTTCAATTATGCTGATACGCATACTGTATATATAGGCAATCCCTGGGAACATCTTTCAATTCAAGGCTTATCTCTGGGTGACTTGCTGAAGTTCAGACTAATATTCCTGTTTGTAAAAGGAGGATTCATTTGTCAGAGGATTAATATGAAATTCCATCAGCTCTTGAGATACAGATAAAAATGCTCTGTGTTTAGACTCCATAATTAATTATTCTTGGGTTATGCATTATTCAGTGCTCAATGAAAAATGCATTTTGATGGCCCTCTCAATCAACTAGCATCACCTTAACATTGAAAGTTGTGTAATGGGAACCAAGTCAATGGTAGGAAATCTTGAAAACCATTAGTAGCCTGCTTCATGATACCCTATACCAAGTTACTCGCTAATAGCAGAATCTTCAAGAACTCATCAGTTAGTTAAAACCAATATAGATATATCTACAGAACTACTACAGAATCTGAAAATCCAGCTTGGTGTGAGTAAGGGGGTATACTGTGTATGTCATCCTTCAGGGTTTAAATCTTACAATTCTTTTCCTGATAACAGACCTTCTGTGCTTTGTTTAGATAGGGATATAAAAGACAAAGGTACTTGCACTCTGTTTACCTAAAAGTTCTTTCTGTTCTTTGCCAGCCTCTTTGCCTGGTTAAGGACACACATTCAATAGAGATATTTTCAAAGATATAATCAATAGAATATATATTTCTAAGACAGTTATTTAGTGTGTAGTCTTAATTGTTCTTGCTTATGTATATAGCATATAAAAGTTTTTGAGAGAAACATTCTCCTGCCTTCATGGTTCTGGAAGGATTTGCACTATTTTTTCACAAAAGGCATGAAAATGTTGGCAATGGTTGATAGGAAATTCACTAGCATCCTTCTAAAGACTATGGTATTGTGCTCTGGAAAGAGGTCCTAACACAGCATCTGGTGTGGCTAAAAAGTCCAATTCGGGAGTGGCAATCCCTTCCACACTGAGGGTAAATACATTCTGTCCCTTGCTCAGCCCCCAGATTTCTCTGATTCCAGGACTGCCTCTGCCTCAGCCTGCCGAATAAGTGTCTCTTCAAATTGTAGAAGGCCCTGGTGCGTCTTTCGCCTCCAAACTGAATAATTAGAGGTCAAGGTTTCCCACTTGTTAATGTCCATTCCCAAGGCCTTTAGCTCCCCTTGCAGATATCCTTATATCGCAGGTGTGGTTTTCATTTCATTTCATTTCATTTCATTTCATTTATTAGATTTCTATCCCGCCCTATCTCCCAAAAGAGGGACTCAGGGCGGCGCACAGGGACTTAAAAACCAACAATACAAAAAGTGCAAAATCTACAAAATTTAAAACAACTATTAAACCGTTTAAAAAGAGACAATCAATTTAAAACCCAAATCTAATAAAATATGGTTGTAGCAGCTATGCCAGGCCGGCCATACGGACAAAATAGGTTTTTAAAGTCCGGCGGAAGAGGCAAAGGTCGGTGATAGTCCGAAGGTCTGGGGGGAGGTCATTCCAAAGGGCGGGGCCTGCCACAGAGAAGGCTCTTCCCCTGGGCGTCGCCAGCCGGCATTGTCCAGCGGACAGCACCCTAAGGAGGCCCTCCCTGCGGGAGCGGACAGGTCGAGTGGAGGTATGTGGTAGAAGGCGGTCCTGCAAGTAGCCAGGCCCACTGCCATGGAGCGCTTTAAAGATGGTCACTAAAACCTTGAAACACACTTGGAAGGCTACCGGCAGCCAGTGCAGCTCGCGCAGGAGAGATGTTACATGGGAGTATTTTGAAACTCCCAAAATCCCCCGCGCAGCCGCATTCTGCACCAGCTGGAGCCTCCGGGTGCATCTCAAGGGCAGCCCCATGTAGAGAGCATTACAGTAGTCCAGGCGCGAAATGACAAGAGCTTGAGTGACTGTCTGTAAGGCGCCACGATCCAGAAAGAGGTGCAACTGGCGTAACAGGTGTACCTGATAGAAGGCCCCCCCTGGCCACAGCCGTCAGATGTTCATCTAAGGACAGCCGGGAATCCAGGAGAACATCCAAGTTGCGGGCCCTTTCTGCCGGGGCTAGCTGTTCCCCCCGATAGCCAGAGATGGAACTAACTGGCTATGTCGCGGCACCGGAAACCACAGCCTCTAGGGCGCTTTCCCTGCACTAATTCTCCATACAGGAGATTTTTTGGAATCTCACATCAGTCATTCTCATGACATGCCCAAGCCAGTGTAGATGTCACAGTTTCAATAGTGTATACATGCTAGAGACTCCAGCACATTCCATAACTGCGCTATTTGGAACTTTGTCATGCCAGGTGATGCCAAGAATATGTCAGAAACAGTGCATATGAAAGGTGTTCTACTTTCTCTCCTGCTGTGCATAAAGGGTCCAAGACTCACCGCAGTACAAGAGTGTGCTCAGGATGCAGGCTCTATAAACCTGGATCTTTTTATATTCCGTCAGCTTCTTATTAAGCCATACTCTCTTTGTAAGATAGGAAATTATCTTATAATAAAGAAAAATTAGTTTGTGGGAACAGAAAGACTTGTGATTTATAGCTCACAAAATCCCACTCCTGAATATAATGGAGTAAACATGTGTTTTCAAAAGACCTCAAAGCTGACCTTTGAGATATAAAACGTTCCTTAAAAGTTAGACTGATATGATTTTTTTTTCTCATCTTGACAATTGCTTTCAATATCATAGAACATCATTTTTCTCTTCTGGGTTATTTTCAGATATACAAGAGAATATTAATATCATACTGCAGAACAAAAAAAAAAACCATATCTGTCATGTCTCATTTATTCAGAGCAAAGTCATTTGGTGTTATTGTTTTTGTCATGATTTTGTCTTGATGCTTTTCTACCTGCAATATATAACAACTAGGCCAGAGCCTTACTGTAAAGGACTGGTACATCTCCTGATATTTTCAAAAAAATTATGTGTTATATGTGGGTGAAAAGCAGATCCTATGGGACAGGCAAATAAGCAAAATCTCTTGCATTATAAAACAATAACTAGCTTAAAATATTTGAGGGACACAGTCATCAAACTGTGTAATGAAAATAATTCCTGTGTCGATTCTTTGACAAAATATTATTTTTGTTTCTGTAAAAATTAATTGTTGTTATAATCATAGACCAGCATATTGCTTCCTTATCATTGCTCTAAAGCAAAAACAAATAAATGAATTAAAAAGCAGAAGCTCCATGAAGATGAAATGACACCTGGGTAAGGTAAACACATAGAATTTGCTTTTAATATAAGAAAATAAATATTTATCTGAATTGCAAAAGTTACATGGAAACTAAGTGAAAATAAAGATTGCAAACTGCTAACAGTGAGAAAAAGTTTGAGAAGCTTTAAATACTGCAGCTAATTTTAGGGTTGAGATGAGGTTTTAGGGAACCAATTCATGAGAAACTGAGAGCATTTCTGAAATGAATTGGAAGTACTTTTGCTTGCAGGATTAGTTTGCAAAACCATTCAGAATTTCTAATGAAAAATAGAAGTCTTCTCCTGAGTGATGACATAAAAGAATAATGATTAGCCAAGCATTGTCAAAAGGAAAAGTTAGGCTTGGTCTTTGGAAATAGCCTATTTGCACAATTAGCAATCAGCAAACAGAACAAAGCTTTCAAATATTGAGATATTTAGTTCTAGGGTTTGTTATTTTGGAAAGCATTCCTTTAAACTAATTGTATGAATTACCTAGTGCAATTTGGAGACTTGCTTAGATGTTTTTATTCAAGAGAATTCAGATAGTAATCCCTATTTTTTATTTCAAAGTAAAGCAAAGGAATTATGTTGGTTGCTATACTATGAAATATAAAGATGATACCGAGTTAAAATATTTCAAAACATTATTTTAGAAAAATCCTTAATGTTCGTGGGGCAATCCTGTCATACATAATTACCTCTATTTTTTTAAAGGCTGCATGACATGGCATGGCATGGCATGGCATGACATACTATGCCTTTGGTATATCTTGAAGACGGGTGTCACCAAGTTTCCATAAAACAAAGTGGGATTTACTTGTTATGGAAAAGAAAAGATTTTGAAGGGCAGAGGGACCCATATCCCTGGGCTTTGGATGTAGCAGAGTCATCATTTCCCCCCAATAAGATGTTATGTGTAAAATCTTCCTGTTAGATCAGCGAGAAACAGCAGGCAAGAGGCATGAGTGAGTTTCAGCACTTTTTATTGCAAGAGTAAGTGACTGCGCTCTGCTGGCTGGGCTGCCGGAGCTCGCCTTTTAAGGAGATCCAGCAGACCAGCCGGCCAATGACAGTTGTTTAAACTTCCCGGGGTTTCGGCAACCAATCCCCAGTGAGCATGTGAAAACATATAAATTAAGGACCAGCTGGCCAATGACTGTTGTTTAAACTTCCCGGGGTTTGGGCAACCAGTGAGCATGTGAAAACATGTAAATTTAACAATGTACATCTGTACATAACACCCCTCCCCTCCTAGAATGAACAATGTCCAATCCCCGGTCTACGTAGGTGACATAGTCTTTCAGTTAGGCGGGGTGTGCCGGTCTCCTACTTGACCTGCACAGATCACTTGTTCCTGGGAGCTTGGCTAGTGTGGTCGAGCTTGCTATTCCTCCGGCTGTCAGGGAAGGAACCTTCTGGAGCCCCTCAGCCCGCAAGTCGAGCTCCAGCCTGGTTCCTTCGTCTTCTGAGGCGCCATTTCTTTGCAGGATGGCTTCGGATGCAGCTATGTGTTCACGGCTCATCCCTCGATCTCTTGGTTTGGTGGGGCTGGTTCCCACCAACTATTTAATGTATTTTAATGTATTTTTAATTGTATTTTATGTTTTATATTATCGATTTTACCTGCCTGTACACCACCCTGAGTCCCAGTAGGGAGAAGGTGCGGTATATAAATTTAATAAATTCTAATTCTAATTCCCACCTGTCTGCTTCCCGGCTGGTGGTTGAGCATGCTCTGTAGGATGGAGATCTGGGGTTCTCCGGGAGTTGTTCTGAACTGGTGGGTGTGGTCCAATCTCCCTGGTTCCTCAGTTCAGCATCACCCAGGCAGTGTCAGATTCAATGGTCTATCAGGACACGATCGTAAAACATGATACTGTGTCCAGCTCCATCTTGCATAGTCCCCTTCAATGGTCACCATGGCATGGAACTTCTTCCCTTCATAAGTGTCTGAGTGGCCCATAGTAGTGTGATGGATCCCCTCTGGGCTTGGTACTGTTGCTCTCTCCGCTTATTCTGCTGTTGGCCAGGTCATGGGTTGTTTGGTCTCCCCTGCAGGTCTTGGCTGGGACGGGGTGGGCTGGGATGCTCTGCACACCTTGGTAATGTGGCCTTTCCATTGGCATCTGTGGCAGATGGTTTCCCATAAACAGCATGTCATTCTTTTTTTTTTTTTTATTGAAAAAGTTTTATTGGTTTTACATTTTTTCTATAGGGTGGGGTAAGGGATACAAAGAAATTTTGAGAGCATTCACGTCAGAGTCGTCGGCCCTTCCGAGACCTCAAAATACACAATAAAAAAAAGAATAAAAAAAAACATTTTTCATAACACTACAAAGTGAAAGCAAGTACATATACCTAAATTCTCAGTTCTATGCTGTCAGACATTTACAAAAAATCCAGATACAAATATTATGCAAAATTAATCAAAAGAAAAATCAAGGCAAAGTTATTTTTTCGATCTAAGTCTCTTGGCAATTGTATCTTCTTTTTCTCCTCCCTGGCTCCCAGTGGGCGGGGCCGTGGCCCCCTCCGTCCCCCCTGGATCTTCCCCCAGGACAGAGGAATGTTTTTTAAGAAAGGCTTCCGCCTCAGCAACTGTTTTAATCCTCACTCTTCCTCCTTCCCAGAGCACCAGCATCCCTTCAGGTGTCACCCACTTGAACCAGATCCCATGATCAAACAATGTTTTAGACAAGAAGGAAAATTTCCTTCTTGCATCTCTAATCTTTCTAGGGATCTGCTTCAAGATAGTAACCGTTTTTTGTTGGTAAATTAAAGGGTTCTCTCTCTGCACTTTCAAGATTTCCTCTCTGGTTGACCTTCTAACAAATTTCACATGTATCTCTCTAGGCACTTCATTTATCCTGGCATATGCTGAGTTAATTCTATAAACTAGGTCAATGTCCCCCCTGATCTCATCCTTAGGTTTATTTAAATAGTCTGCTAAAATTGTACTCATAAGATCAGGGAGGCATTCACCAAATTCCTCATAAACATTCTGAAATCTCAAAAAATATGTCATTCTTTCCATATCAATCCTAGACACATGCCCATTTATTTCCACAACCTCATTAGTAACATTTTTAATCTCTCCCTTAGCCCCCACCAACCCCCCTTCCAGTTCTTCATTCTTCTGTGTATTCTCCAACACTTGTTTCCGTGTATCCAAAAGCTCCTTCTTGAAATTAATATTTTCAGCCCTCTGGGCCTTAATTTCTTGTACCAAAGTTTGTATAACAGATTCAAGAGAAGCCATCCTTTGTTCTAAACTTGCCAGTGCTGTTTCTTGTGCCATAATTAATTGTTAAAATCACTGCCACCAAAATGGCGTTTTCCGGGTGGGGCTGGTGAGGCAAATCAGGAGCTCAGTTCAGTTCAGGGTTGTGAAGTTGCAAAATTCAGGAACCAGGAGAGACACAATTTTCCAACTCAGTAGATATAATAACGAAGGTATTCCAGAAAAGAAATCACAAATCCAGCAAGAAAAAAATTCTTCATTAATATCCAGAGGGAGTCCCCATTGCAAAGAGACGCTGGAAATTTTCCATAATTGAAATAGTCAGGCAGGGACAAAGAGAAGCCATCCTCCACCGCCCACTTCAGAGCCCAGAGTGAAAGTGGTAAAATAAATTTTTTATCCAGCCAGACCTAGAAACATTGTTGCAAATAGCCGCAGACCACTTTCCCTTGTAACAAACAGTCCAGATTAAAGATTTCCGCTTTCTCTCCACGAGAAGCCATTTTAAAGTGCCGCTTAAGTCCGAGGGGGGTTTTTTGGAAACAAACACCCCCCTCCCAGTCCATTCAGCCTGGCTGACAGCAAAAGAAAAAGTTTTTTTAAAAACTCACTCTCCCCTCGCAGCTGAAGCCTCGGAAAGCCTTCTGACCGATCCGATCAGCCCTCTTCATTGATGTGAATGGCGCCGACGACCGTTGGCGAAGGGAGAACCCCCCGCAGCATGTTCTCTCTCACCTAGGTCGCGGAAGGGACCGCTCTCCCCACCGCCGTGAAGAGGAACGTCCCCGCCGAGCCGACCCTACGGGAGACCTCCAAGCCGGAGCGTCTCGCCCCCGCGGGGGGGCAGAAAAAGAAACAAAGCGGCGAGCGAGCACTAGGCTCGCCCGTCGCCGCTGGAGCCGGAACCAGAAGCCCAACAGCATGTCATTCTTGAATGGAATCCCATGCAGCCCGGGCAACGTGGCTGCCTGCCATCTATGTCCCTTGCACTTTGTCTCCTCTCTGGGTACACACAGTGGATGGCGTTGGCATCATCCCCTTTATTGTCGAACTCTGGAACTTCGGATGCCCAGTCGGGTTCCCTGAATGTTTGGTGTACCCCACTGGTTTTCCTTATGTGCGCTGCTGAGTTATTCAATGACTCAGCTGCCCGGGCTTCCTCAATCACGTCCTTGAATGAGACTCCCCTTCTGATTAGCAGTTTCTTTCTCAAGGAGAGGTCTCTCATTCCTAGGATGATCCGGTCCTTCATCATTTCTTCTGAGTTGATGAATTCACACTGGGTTGCAATTTCTTGGAGGCTGGCCACAAAATCATTCACCGTCTCTCCTTCCCGTTGGTGCCGGTGGTAAAACTGAATACAGCTCACCATGGGGGCAGCGAATGGCACATAGTGGTTTTCCAGGGCGCGTTGTAGGGTTGTCCATGCAACAGTCTCTAAGTCTGCTGGGACAATCAAACTCTGTGCCATCTTATAGATTTTCATTTAACAGTAAGTTAGGAATAACGTCTGCTTCCTATGGTCTGGCTGGTCCTGGTAGTCATTGGCTTCCAGGAACATCCAGAATTGCCCCATGTGCATGTGCCAGTACTCCGTCTCTGGGTCAAAGATTGCTGGTGCAGGGGAGGCTTGTGATGCCATCTCATGCTGTGGTGCAGGGTCTTGGTCCTTGTGCGAAAAGGCTGCTTGTCCAACAAGGGTTCTTGGGGCCCTTTGTCCTTCATTGCCAGTGTTAGAGCGGCAAGAAAAAGCAGGCGAGAGGTGTGAATGAGTTTCAGCACTTTTTATTGCAAGAGTAAGTGACTGCGCTCTGCTGGCTGGGCTGCTGGAGTTCGCCTTTTAGGGAGCCCTGGCAGACCAGCCGGCCAATGACAGTTGTTTAAACTTCTCAGGGTTTGGGCAACCAATCCCTGGTGAGCATGTGGAAACATATAAATTAAGGACCAGCCAGACAATGACTATTGTTTAAACTTCCCGGGGTTGGGGGCAACCAATCCCTGGTGAGCATGTGAAAACATGTAAATTTAACAACGTATGTCTGTACGTAACACTTCCAATAGTTATAATAACCCATTGCAATGTTCAGGTAATAGTAAGTGTCTTGTGGTTGCATGTATGGACAAACATATACTGCAAAGTCATTCCAAATCCATGTTAGTAGAAGATTGTACAAGTGTACAAACAAAAGATACAGTGTAAGCTGTCATTCCCCAAAAAAGGAAAGAACAGAATTTGAATTTTAACATAAGGAAGAAAGACATTATTATTTCATTGCACTCAACCCATTGTCTTTATTTCTCTCTCCTTTCATGAGCAGAAATATGATTATCCCTTCAAAATTTAGGCTTAACAACATATGAAGAAATATAGATTTACACTTCATGGAGTATAGCTTTTTTTTAATGCCACCCGATTTTAAAACTTGGAGTAATGAAATATGTTTCCTCTACCTATTATAACTTGTATCACACCCAGATGGAGAAAAATATTTTCCAACAGACCATGGTTTAATTTCGAAGTTTATCTTTTTACATATGTATATAATGTTATGCTTTTTGCTTTCACTTTTTTATACTTCTTTCCATTATAGTTCAATTTTTCACTTCCCCCCTATATATTAGAGCAATGAAGTTATAAAGAATGTATCCCTTTATGATCTTGTATTCCTGCAAGCTTAAACTGATTGATTTCACATTCATAACAAAAGAAAGCTAAGGCATTAGGGATCTCTAAAGAATACCCCCTTTACAACATTCAAATTCATCAAACTGCTAAATTAAATCCACTTTTCAAAAGAAAGAAATTAATTAGAACTGTGTTCTGGAAGTCAGAAAAATTATGGGGACTTTAGAAACCAAGTTTTAAAAGAAATATATTTGGACAACTGCAGCACAAGTTTTTAAGAAATCTTTTATGCTACTTCCTTTAAAAGATTTACTTAATTAATAATAAATAATACACAGCTTAAACCTTCATCCTTTGTTTACTGAAAAGTTTGTAATTGCCATTTTTAAAGTTGTTCTTTGAAAGCCTTTGTACTGAGTTTAGTGAAAGCACCATTCTCTCTGCACTTATAAAATCATAGTTCCAATGAAAAAGAGCTTTGACTCTGTGGTTCCTTGTGTCCTTGGAGTGATCAGTGTTAGGGAATTATTTACAGAATTTGCAGAGCTACTAGAAGAAGATTCTATAGACTCTCTATATCATCTTAGACTATGTGGGGACATGATCAAAGTGTATATAATGACACATGGTGTGAAGAAAGTGGATGGAAAGTTTTGTTTCCTCTCTCAGAATGCTAGGTCCAAAACTGTTCCTTAAAACATTGCAAACAGACCAAAGTATTTCTTCATACAGTACATAATAAGTCAATGAAATTAATTCCTGAAAGATGTGCTGACAGCCACAAACATAGAAGGGCTTGATAAATTCATCGATCTGGGAGTATTAGTTTTGAAACTCAATGTCACCTAGACCAGTGATGGCTAAGCTTTTTTGGCTCACGTGCCAAAAGCGGGGGGAACGCAGGGGGTTGTGCATGGGCGTGCCACACCCATAATGCTATGTGCATGCCCACCTGCTTTTGGCACACTTTTTTCACCCTCCCCAGGCTCCAGAGGCTTTCTAGGAGCCTGGGGAGGGTGAAAACAGCCTCCCCCCACCATCTCCAGTGGCTTCAGGAGCTTCCCTAAAGCCTCCAGAGGGCGAAAAATGGCCTCAAAAGAAGGCCTAAATCAGCTGGCCAGTACACACTTATGTGCTAGTGCTGACAGGGCAACGCCTCGCATGCCCTAAGAAATGGTTCCGCGTGCCACCTGTGGCACCCGTGCCATAGGTTCGCCATCACTGACCTAGAGAATGGCACCAACAATGTCTAGTTGGGGGCAGCATGGCATTCCTGCCAGTTGCAGAGGAACAGTGGTAGCTTTCAGGTGTTAAAACACAAGCAATAAAACCAAGTTTGATCCCACATAATGTGAACTCCCAGGCCTTTAACTAGTCAGAAACTTCCATGATCATAAAAGGCAGCAGGATCAAAGATTGCTATGGAGCATTAGGAAAAATATTTTATAAGTAAGTGTTAAACCCCAACAGTTATCTATAAAATGAAGGCCATTTTATAACATTATACAGTATACATACACTGTATTATCCAGATATGTGCAATGAATAAGTTAAGTGAAATGTATAACTCAAGATTAGAGTATATTTTGTTTACTGAACTACCAGAAGGGTTGAAATGGGCTAATTTGAGCTTTGTTCCCAGCCCTCGCCATGTGAATGGTGCCGTTGTGAGCCCAGCAATGAAGTTCACTGTGTTGTAGCAGATTGCGCCATCCCTGAATGTGTCAACCCAGTGTATGAGCCAGAACAGTGTTGTCCAGTCTGCAAAAATGGTAAGCTTTCAATATATAAAAAGAAATATGTCATCCAATTTTTAAAGGTTTTGACAACACTTAGAAATTTAGCTTCGTTAGGAAAGGCTATTATTTGTAGACTCACAAAGAGTATGTGAATGATGGGCAACCTTCTTCATTGGTATATGCACCAAAATGTCTGGTACCTATAAGGTTTATGAATTTGGGGATTAGAAAACTGGATTGGTAACTGTAATAGAGACAAATCATTATTCATGACACAGGCGAGCAATCCCTTGAAATTTAGCTGAGCCATCTATGAAAATAGGATTTTTAAATTATTATTTTCCATAGCTAGAAAACTATTTTCAGTTAATGGAATTATAATATAAAAAGAATAAAGGGTTGATAACATTCACAGGTTTATATCATAACTGGATTAATCAAAGATTAATATTTCATATGTCATTCCAATGATATGTATTCCAAATGTTGCAGTGACTCCAGTTGACCTCGGCTATATCCAATGATATTCCCAGAAACCTGAAGGAGCACAACTCCTCCCCATTACTGCTCCTTCACATCTATCAAACATATTTAGGAAATTTGTGTTTCCAAGTGTTCTTAATCCTTTAATTAGCTTACCATCACAGCAGGATAAAAGTCTGTATATTAGCGAAATGGGGAAACAAAGCTGAACCAAATTCCACAGGGCTGCTTATGAAAATCCAATGATGTGATCACTATTGCAGCTTGAAGCCATATCCTAGATGAGGCTTCATTATAAAAATTATATCACATTTTGCCTTTGTTAAATGTCATGTCATATAAGCTTAGAGCAAAGCTCCCCTGACACAGCAAGCAGTCTACAGAACTTCAGGGATTTGGGACTTTCCTAGTTGTTACGAAATCCAGTTGCATCTATGCTAAGTAATTTGGTTCGTAAAAATCCTGTTCTTAAAATATTTAAAACATATATTTATGTGCTCTTCAATTACAGTAATTTAAATGATGATGATGATGATGATGATGATGATGATGATGATGATGATGATGATGATGTATTAAAGATTTTTAAATTGGAACAGATGTTTGAACGCATCTCTAGTTCAGCAATATTTTTTCTATTCCAAAAAATCTCCATGACCCACAGCCTTTGCAAAAAGATAGAATCGGCCAAAGATAATATTCCATTTCTATAAGTACTTTACCTTAAGTATTTCTTCTAAAATTGTACACTGTACATAATGTCAGAAACATTATTTTATTTTATTATCAAATTTTGAAACCACCCACCTCCCTCACAGATGGGTTGTATAAATGAAATCACACAAGTGTGACTTCTAAGAGGGAAACAACTTGTTTACATTAATATGTATTAAAATGTAAAGTACTTGGAGGTCTCCATAGGAAAACTGCCCCTTATTTTTCCTCTAATGTGTTTATATTATGATGTTACATTCTCTGCCTGTGCGAATCTATTATTATATGAAGTAATTTTTATAATGTACATTACACAGATAAAACATTTTCAGTTGGAACCACAATTACACAGAAAATAGCTCCCGTAGAGTGAAATGCATGAACAATCTGGACAAAGACCATCTAACCCTTAATTCTACCAGAGTCCAAAGAGAAAATTAGATAGTTCTTACATTCCACTTCCCTCAGTCTAAATCAGTGGTAGTCAACCTGGTCCCTACCGCCCACTAGTGGGCGTTCCAGCTTTCATGGTGGACAGTTCTGTCCGATAATGAAGCACTTTCCTTTTTGAAATTTAATTGACTTCCCTACTTTATAAATCACCATTACTGTGGAACCAGTGGGTGGCTATAAAATTTTACTACTAATAGAGATACAAAAATGGGTGGTAGGTATAAAAAGGTTAACTACCCCTGGTCTAAATAATCCTGTCATCCATTTCTATACTGTTCTCCAAAACTTAAGTTCAAGCTTATAGGATAGTTACTGTGATTTTTTAAAAAAAAGTTAATGTCACAAATGCCAGTGATGGTTGTCTATTGTTTTTTCTAAGCTACTCTAAAATATGAGCAAAATTGGGAAACAACTGAGTTATTTGTAGTGTATTTTCTCTCATCCCAAGTGGAATAAATAGTATCATCCATGTTATTCTCCTCCCTAACCTTCCATGAAATTTTAGTTGTGATATTTTTCTAAACAGCTCTAGTTTGCCACAAATGACAGTATTGAACAAGATTGTTCAATTGTTGATCTAAAATACTAGTGAGACAGGGAGGGAGAAACACGGGGTGTTTGCAGTGTGTGGTTAAAAACAATCAAGACAATAGTTACAGCAGTGCAATAGTGTGTGCCAAATGCTATTAATAAATTGATTAAATTTCTGGTTAAGTACCCCAAAATCAACTTTATAACATTTATGAAGAAACATTTATCATTTCTTTTCCTGACTTCCTCTCTTTGGGCAACAAAATAATTTTATCTCCAAATTATATCACGTTCTGTTCTAAAACATCATATTTTCTAGGAATCTCACTTTCTTTAGTGCAGCGTTTCCCAGCTTTTTTAGCAACTTCCCAGGTTTGTGGGCATCAACTCTCAGAATTCTTATCAATGACCATATAGGCAGTGGAATTCCCACTGATAGGAAACATTGCAAGTCTAGTGAATTGTGTAGTAGGTTTGTTTCTGCACCAATGCTTTGTGCAAAGGATCCTTTCAACTAAACGTTGAAATAAAATGTTTCCAAGTTGGATAAAAGTTGAAATAAAACGTTTTCAGGATTCTACTTTGACTTTGTCTCCATGAGAAAGTTTACTGACTCAAGGGGAAAAAACTATTTTCCTCTAGAGTGAGCTTTTCTTAGACTTGGCTGACAGCATGAGAATTAAAAAGAATTCTGGCAAAAAAAAATCCTTAAAAGAATACAAATGCCAACATCACATGATGTTCTATCCTGGATTAATGTAGCAGAAGAAAACAAAACAGCATCCAACAAATGAATGAGACTGTGGCTAGCTTTCTCTGATAGATTTACAAGTTTAGGAAGGTTCATTTTCAATAGGTCCTTACCCTTGGGGTACAATTCGCATTAATAAGCAGCATTCCAAATTAATACATGATTACTGATTCAGAGATAACATATAATTTTAACTGCAATCTGATTAAAGAAATCTTTAAAGCAATATATTAAAAAGCACCATAGTTCTTAGGACTTAGTCATTACTCAACAGCTTGCAACAGCTTGTTCTAGTCTTTCCAATATTAAAATGGGGTTTGCTATGTCTTAATCTAGAGTTTAAAACATTATGTTATAGTATATGTACAAGGAAACAAACAAGAAGGTCTTCTTCAAAACTCTAAACTAAATATTCTAATCACTTAAATTAGGCTTTTAAAAAAAGAGACTGGAGAGCCAATTCTGAAATGGTATAGGGTTTCCTGCTTGAGCAGGGGATTGGAGTAGAACAGGGGTCACCAACCTTTCTGGCTTTGTGGACTAGCTGAGGGAGTGAGAGGGAATGGTTCTATGTGAGTGGCAGGCAAGTGTGCACGTATGCAAGTGACAGGCATGCTATGCCTGCCACTTGCGCGAATAGAGCATGCAGGCATGCACTTGACTGCTGTTCATGCAAATGTTCATGCACACTTGCCCGCCACTCCCACAGCCCAGTTTGAATGGCTCAAGACCCAGGAGTTGATCACCGCCCAAGGGTTAGGGATCTCTGGACTAGAAGATTCTCCAACTCTGTTATTCTGTATTCTGAACTCAGCATTTCTAGACAGCTCTTGTGTCTTTGGCTGGCCAGTAAAGTTTCAACTGCAAGTTAGAATTGCAGTTATATTTGCATTTAATTCACTGTTCTGTTTGCTAAGGTGCCTGAGTTTGAACAGCTGCTCCTTTGTTCCAGAATATTTAATGTAATCTTCTTTTTAAATGAAAAGAAACAATTCTTTTCTATTCTCCAAGGTTTATAACAGGAATTCCTAAATATTTTGCCATCCCAACTCCTTTTAGTGTAATATTAATGTACTGAAACCTTTTTTAAAAATCCAACATCAAAATATACACAAATGAATAATGGAAGCAATACAGTGTTTATTATAAAAATGTAACTAAAAAGTGTTCATACCTTCCTTGGTTCTGCCTGCAGCATCCCAAAGGAGGTGCATTTCATAGACTCCTCATCAGCTTCTGGTCTATAGAGATCAGGATGCTCATATTTTTCCATTATGTTCTTAGTATTTTGCCAATTCTTTAGTGAATTTTCCAGTTGAAGAATATGATATAGTCTAGTCAATTTATCCTAATTCAAGAAATAAAAAAGGAAAAGGAAAAGAAGGCTCACTTTCCCATCTAATTTAAATTTATAAAGGGAGCATGGAGTTTTTCTGAGCAGCATTCCTGAGTAAACTAACAAACATTTATAACAACATATACAGCAGTGCACAGATGGTATAATTTCCCAAAAGATTCATTACAAAAACTATCAGGAAACAAATCTGACTTTTTAGAAGATAATACTGAGGAAATATGTTACATGATTCATGAGTAATGCAGGCATCATATTGACAGGATATAAACATCCTTGAAGATCTGTCCCACATGAACTAAAATGCTGTTTAAGATTTATCTGCTCACTTGGATAAGAAACCTTCCTGAATTTTATAAGTTACTTGTAAAAGCTCTGGGAACCTAGTTGGTTCCTGGTAAAATTTTTAGATACAAGCTTTGCCTTTTGGTGGATAATCCTTGGATGCAGAATATTAGATTTCAAAAGAACAGTTGATAGACAACTTTAAAGAAACAATAATAAAATCATTAATCATGAGAGAAAAGCAATATAAAATCCAAATTCATTAGATCAACCAAAATTTTACAAAATTCACTGCAAGCTCTTGAATACCAGTGTTTGTTTGTTTGTTTGTTTGTTTGTTTGTTTGTTTGTTTAGCAAGTTGCTTAGAGGGAGAAGGAGCTGGGAGGTGAAAACCATATGGTAACTGATTGTGCTTTATTTTTTTTATTTTCATATGTAATTTATGAATTTAATTCAATCCAATTTTACAGGCTCCAGCCAAAAGCCCTTGTAAAATTATTGCAATCAGTTAAGACATCCTAAAAGAAAGTCACAAAAAATAGTCTGTTCAAGTTCCCCAAATCCATGAAGCAACTATTTGCAAAATGGCCATGTTGTGTCTGCCAAAGCCTATCCTGAGCCCCCATCCTCTAACTTCCTGAGAGAAGGGATCTATGATAGCTGATGATATAGGATGAACAAACTATTTGGTCTCATGGGAATCTTGGACTCTCAATAAATCAAAAGCAGCTCTTTGAATTGTATTGAGAAGCATAGTGACAACAAATGCAGCACGAATAACAGATGCATCTTTGCTGAAACAGCTCTCACCTGCCACCTTGCAAGCTGGACCAGTTGTAGTTTTTAGATTTTCTCCAAAGGCAGTCCCAGACAATAATCTAGTTTTGAATCATGAAGGTCATTACTGCCAGTGCCTCCCATTTCAAAACATGCTACAATTGATATACTAGCCAAAACTGGGCAAAGTTTTCCCTGGCCACATCTTTCATCTGCTGCTCAAACAGAAGCCATGAGTCCAGTACAGATCCAAAACTGGGGTTTGTTCTTCCAGGAGAAGTGCATCTCAATTCAGAGTCAAGATAGGGGTTGTGACTAACCCTAATAGCTTTATGCAAAACAACTCCCTTATGCTAGAATTCACTTGTTTTGTACCATATGGTCTATTTCTGCCTCCAGACATTTACCTGATCTCCTGTCTGGTCCAAGATTAAAATGTGTAATTATGTATCATCAGCATATTAATATGCATGATATTAACTAATATACTGTATCTTTATACAGGAAAAGCTATCTGCCAGTGCCATTGACTGGAATTCAAGGAGGAATGGAACTACTGCTAAATAGTGTCCCCACCCTCATGACAACTCTCACAGAATACCTTGATTGACAACATAAAATGCTAATGAGAGATTGAGTAGGACCAAAATAATTGAATGCCTAACGTCAAGATCCCCTCTCATTGATCTTCTCAATGAGTGACTGTAGTTTCAATCCTTTTCCTGAAACTGAAACATGATTGAAAGGAAACTAAATAAGCTGCTCCTTCAAGATTCATTGCAGCTACAATCCCACCACCACCTCTAAAATAATCCACCAGTTTCTTCCTGCAGGCTGGAGTTGAGATTATTATAGAAGCACACATCTAGAAACCTGTGGATAAGCAATTTGCTATTGAAAAACTAAGAAGGTATCACAAAAAAATCCCAGCAACTCATGAATAGTAAATGCAAATTATATTGATCAATGTTCAAATTTCTATGGTAATGTCTTTTCTGCACCCAATCTAGGTAAAAGGCAAAATAATATTTGGAGTAGACAGTAAAAACATGTGTTATTAGGTTGTTTCTTTGGAAAACAATCTAATAACTACTTTTCATGCTTTTCACAAAACAAGAGTTGGATACCAGCTAGAAGAAATCAAGCATAGCCAGATAAGACATGGCTTTTTCAGGAGGAGGCATACTACTCCTTCCTTCAAAGTAGAAGAACGCTATTCTACATATTCTATACACTGATTTCAAGCCTAACATATCTGGATGTGTTCTTTCATTTTAATTTTAATTTTAAAAAGTTATTATTAGTTAATAATTAGTTATTTCAGTGCTATACTATGCAGTTTGGCAAAACTGCTTTCAAAAATATTGCAGCCAATTAATTGGCCAATAATTTATTTTGAGTACAACATGATTGATTTTATACCACTTAGTTATAAATTTCCAAGCACAGAAAACTATATAACTGTCAGGTTACTGTGGAAATTTGTTGAACCTACCACCTTGCTTTGAAGATTCTTAAGAGAGCCACCTTTTCCTAACAGCACACAAACTTTATTTTTTCCACATGATCAGTTCAGCTATCATGTGAATGGTCCCCAGTGCTCAGTCAAACTTGATATTATTTTTAAAAAGGAGACCATTTTAATTGTTATACAAAACAAACACAAAAGCTAGCATATTCCAAGTTTCATTTCTCCATTCAATCTGTAACTGATCGTTTACTTTCAAGCATGTCAAGGCAACACTAAGTACTGATCCAACAGGCAAATTGCTCATTCTGCTACACTTGTGGCTATGCACAGCTGTCAGATTAGAGCCCATCCATGCAGGGTTTGTGTATCAACTGTTTGCATCTCAAGTGTAATATTGCTGACTAGCAGAGACAATACACAATTAATTAACATGTGCAGTATGAGCATTTTAAATTTCTCAATGGAGTACCTTCACAGTAGGAATTTCTCCTGGTTTATGTTTATAAATTAGTTGCTGCAGTGGAAGAATTCAAATTGGGATTCAGATTGAGAGAGACTTCATCCTTTGTACTGGCATAGTCCCAGTTCAAATTCCCTTCCCCCAGGTTTTCATTTGCTCTGATAGGAAAGCTTCATTGGCATTTTCCTCATGAATAAATGATAAAAGCACAAGCTGGGTGAATCCATATTTAGAAAGATGTAGAAAAAAGAAGTTTAAATCAGATTTGGATTGTCCCGTCTTCATAGTGTTTAGTAATAAACACTAACAAACATACAGTACATTGACCAATAGTGCATTTCATTTTTCTTTTAGTTTAGTTTGGTCTTATTTTTACACTTAAGAGTTCTCTGCAATTAAAAAAATACTAATATATTACTGCATTCAGGCTGAGGAAAAGGTTAATTGAAGCAATGACAGTGATAGTAGCATGAGTTTCTTGATTAAGCAGAGACTGTAAATGGAGAATAAGGCAGCCAACAAATGAACAATCAGAAACATCTAGCATGAGTTGATGGAGTTTGTTGGAAAAATTTAATGGGGAGGTCTTATGGGAAAATCTTTTAAATATAAGTAGCTAATCTGAGATCTTGAAAAGAAAACAAAAGGCAATATGAGCCTTTCTATTACTGTAGCAACACCTCACAAGGAATTTTTTTTTTGCTAAAACATGGAGAGTTTGACTATCTTGTTCTTTGAGAGTGACTGAGTAAAAGTAAGCTAAAGAACTCAGACATTGTGAACTGCACGATCAAATGTGAGTCAGAAAGAAAGAAAATGAGATTATGAAATTCATGGCCTTAATTTTCTATTCGCTGATGCTCACGTTATGCAAAATAAGATGACCTTAAATTCTTATCACAAGAAGGCAAGTACAGCTTATTAAGTACTACAGAAATCTGATGTGATCAGTCTCATGAGCAGTAAAAAAGAGAATAGCAATTATCCTGTTCAATAAAGTTGAAAATAACATCTGCATTACAATAAGTAGAACAACATATAAAAGCAATACAAGTGACAGTAAACGTTAAAACCCACCCAACCAAGACAGCTGAACAATTAATTCCAAAAACAATTTGCAGAAGCATGGACTTTGGAATATTTAAATTTTCTTGATAATTAAGATATTTATTCTGCTAAATATGGTCTTTCCAGAAAATATCCACCTAGTCTTGTAGGCAACATTTTCTTTAGATGGGAAGAGAAAGGGGGATATTTGACCAGAAGTTAACCAACAGGGAAGATTTAGTCAAGTACATCCCAGGATTTTTAGGAGCATTTGGAGAAAGAGATCATGACCACATGGAATACTGGAGCTTTTAATTTTAAAGAAGAATTAAAGTTTATTTTGTCAAAAATATATTTTGGGCATCAAAAAAGAGATTTTATATAAATTCAGAACAATGATAAGGATTCCACAGCAGGAAAAGTTACGTGGAAAAGTAACTGAGATTAAGATTGAATTCCTAAAAAGAATATTAAATATCTATAATAATAAAAAGCAATACAATGAGAGAGAGAAATGGGGGCTAGCAGAAGAAGCCATTGTGGTGACAGTTTAGTGAAAAAGCAAAACCAAATCAGTTGCATGCCTGATGGAAAGAGAGCCAGGGTCTCAAGGAAGAGAGGACATACAGTAGCCTACAACTATATAGGCAGGGGCAAGAAAATTAAGGCTCAGAATAGGATAGGGAAAGAAAGTTGTTAAGAACAAGAAAACCAACTTATTTCTATATGGTAAAATCAAAGACTAGATAGAATCAGAATTTAGTTGTTCAAGGCTACCTGCCCCACCAAGACATTTTGAAGAGCAAAATGAAGTAATAAGAGTTGAAATGTGTGATGGAAGCATATTCAGGAAACATCTCTAGGCCATCCTGAGTGTAAACCAGAAAGAAAAGCATTTTAGGATTCTAAAGAAAGTAGCTGTTGGTATAACTGATACTTAATTTCTTTAAGAAATAATAAATGACTGGAGGAGAAATAGATAAATGGTGGGAGAAAAGGAAACTGTAAACAGCTTTTCTGTCATCTATATCTTGGAAGATTTTAGAACTAATTATAAACAAATTGAGCAATAAGCACTTAGAGAATAATGCAGAAGTTGGCCTGGATTTCTTAAAATGGCTTGCTGGAACTGATCTCAATCTAACCTAAAGCTTTAATCGATTATGACAGTGCTAGACCTTTATTTCAGCAAAACATCTGTTCCATGGAACAAAACTAGAGAGTTGGATGTGAAGTATTTGGCAAAATAATAAAGTGAATTCGAAGCTGGTTCATAACATTCATTTATTGATGTATTTGATTTGACCCAACTCCAGAGCAAATCTGGGTCACTCACAATATGAAACAGAAGATAAATATAATATATATAGCATAAATCATTACAAATAGCATGTTTATTAATGATTACATATTAAAGTTGAGTGAGGTATCAAGGTGAATGCCACAGAGTTAGATCCTGAGCTCTTCCCCACTTTTGTTTACAATTTGAATTAAAAGCTGAATGGAATCTAAATGTATGGTATTCTTTATTACTGACAATTTAAAAAGTGCTAAAGTGGATATTAGTTACTTGTAACAACTGTAGCATAAAATGTTGTCTTATGTAATGAAAGATTTTTCTTAATATTTACCAACTACACAGACAATTTTCTAAAGCAGCCGGTTGACATCATTGTGTTGGGGGTATAAATGGGCAAAGAGAAAGCTGAATCTATTGTTTTATTGGGTTGTTTTATGCTGCCCAGAATAATTTTCCATGAGATAGGTGGCCAGATAAATGTTATTAATAAAATAGATAAATAAAATGTGTAATATAGGCTTCTCCCTCCATTGCGTGATGTAGGTTGTATATATTAACATTATATGACAGTAATCATTGTAGTGTAAAAATGTGAATAGACTCTTGATTTGCATTCCAATAAATTGAAATGCGTGACTGAATGAAGAATAATGGATTTGAGCGTGTGGGGATGGTAAAATCTTCCACATTGGAAGGACACACAACCCACAATGTACAATACTGAATTACTATTTTTGTGTTCATATTCCGTTTGATTTCTTCCCCTGGAATGTCCAGGAACTCTGGAAGGGGCTTCCTCCTGTGCATTGTACAGTCATGGAAGTTACTTTCTGAAGTCACTAGAAGCACCACAGGCAGTTTATGCTCAGATTTAGTGTAACAGGAAGTGAAGCAATCTGAGATTCTCACTTCCCTCTTTAGAAGAAGGAGACTGGGCAACTCTGTACTGCAAAGCACCTTTAAAGGGAAGCTTTGTTGGAAGCTTTGTGGAAGCTTTGCACAGTCCTAGTAAAAAGCCATTTCTTTCTCCTCTCCTCTCCTCTCTTCCTCTCCTCTCCAGCTTTCTTTTAGAAATGGCTGCAGGGCATTTGCAGGTAGGTATTTTTACATTCTGGAATTTCTAAAACAAAGAAAAGGACATTACATTTTTTGTTTTTTACATAGACATGTGAAGGAACGGTCAGTCCTTCTGGGGGGGAAAGCATTTCAACTTCCTGACTAATCTATGGTGGTTTTGGGTATAATTTTTTTCTATGCAAATCTGTGGTTAATACTCTCTCACACAAATACATATCTGCCTCTAGTAACTAATACAAGCTTCCAATATGTTAGTTCAGAGATCAGCAAAATGCAGCTCTGGAGCCGCATGTGGCTCTTTCATCCCTCTGCTGCGGCTCCCTGTTGCTCAAAATATGCGTCACAACTGCCAATGTGTGCCACCCGCCAGCACATGATTTATTGAGCCTTTCGACCCCTGGTAGGCCAACCATGGATAAATCCAAGAAAAGAAATGTTTCAGAAGAAAACAGAATGTTTAATTCAACTACATATGCTAGTTTTGTGGCTGCTCAAGAAATTGTCAGGCATGGGAAAGGTTTTGTGGCTCCCGGTGTTTTCTTTTCTTTTTTTTTTTTTTTTTTTTTTATTGAAAAAGTTTTATTGGTTTTACATTTTTTAACAGGATAGGGTAATGGTTAGAAAGAAATTTTGAGAGCATTCACGTCAGAGTCGTCGGACCTTCCGAGACCTCAAAATACACATTAAAAAAAAGTTAACATAGAAAACATTTTCCATACCACTACAAGATGAAAGCAAGTACATTTACCTAAATTCTCCCTTCCATGCTGTCAGACATTTACAAAAAGTCCGGATAGAAATATTATACAAAATTGTTCAAGAAAAATCAAGGCAAAGTTATTTTTTTGATCTAAGTCTTTTGGCTATTGTATCTTCTTTCTCTCCCCCCTGGCCCCCCGCGGGCGGGGCCGTGACCCCCTCCGTCCCCCCTGGATCTTCCCCCAGGGCAGAGGAATGTTTTTTAAGAAAGGCTTCCGCCTCAGCAACTGTTTTAATCCTCACTCTTCCTCCTTCCCAGAACACCAGCATCCCTTCGAGTATCACCCACTTGAACCAAATCCCGTGATCAAACAATGTTTTAGACAAGAAGGAAAATTTCCGTCTTGCATCTCGAATCTTTCTAGGAATCTGCTTCAAGATAGTGACCGTTTTTAGTTGGTAAATTAATGGACTTTCTCTCTGCAATTTCAGGATTTCCTCTCTGGTTGACCTTCTAACAAATTTCACATGTATCTCTCTAGGCACTTCATTCATCCTGGCATATGCAGAATTAATTCTATAGGCTAGGTCAATGTCCCCCCTGATCTCATCCTTAGGTTTTTGTAAATAGTCTGCTAAAATTGTACTCATAAGATCAGGTAGGCATTCACCAGATTCCTCAAGAACATTCTGAAATCTCAAAAAATATGTCATTCTTTCCATATCTATCCTAGACACATGCCCATTTATTTCCCCCACCTCATTAGAAACATTTTTAATCTCTCCCTTAGCCCCCTCCAGCCCTCCTTCCAATTCTTCATTCTTCTGTGTATTCTCCAACACTTGCTTCCGGGTATCCAATAGTTCCTTTTTAAAAGTACTATTTTCAGCCCTCTGGGCCTTTATTTCTAATATCAAAGTTTGCATAGAAGTTTCAAGAGAAGCCATCCTTTGTTCCAAATTTACAAGTGCTGCTTCTTGTGCCATGGTTAAAAGTTAGAGTCACTGCCACCAAGATGGCGTTTTCCGGGTGGGGCTGGTGGGGCAAACCAGGAGCTCAGTTCAGTTCAGGGCTGTGAAGTTGCAAACAATTCAGAAACCAAAAGAGACACAATTTCCCAAATCAGCAAATAATAATAACGAAGGTATTCCAGAGAAGAAGTCACAAATCCATCAAAAGAAAAAATTTTTCAAAAATCCAGAGAGAGTCCTGCTTTCAAAGAGACGCTGGAAATTTTCCTTAGTTGAAATAGTCAGGCAAGGGACAAAGTGAAGCCACTTCCACCGCCCATCTCGCAGCCAGAGGGAGAGAGTAGTAAAAAAAAGAAATTTTTTAAGCTCAGCCAGACCTAGAAACAATGTTGCAGAAAGTCACAATCCACTTTCCCTTGTTAAAGACCGTCCGGAGTGAAAGTTTCCGCTTTCTCTTTGCAGAGAAGCCATTTTAACGTGCCGCTTAAATCCGAGGGGGGGTTTTTTAAAATTAAACACCCCCCTCCCAGTCCGTTCAGCCTGGCTGGCAGCAAGGAAAAAAAAGGTGTTCTTTTAAACTCACTCTCTCTCGCAGCTGAAGCCTCGGCGATCCGCCCGATCTCTCCGTTCAGCCCTCTCCATTAAAGCGAATGGCACCGACAGCCGTTGGGGAAGGAAAAAACCCCCGCTAGCATGTTCCTCTCCTCCTAGGTCGCAGAGAGGAGCGCCCTCCCCACCGCCGTGACGAGGGCCGCTCCCTCTGAGCCGACCCTGCGGGAAACCTCCGGTAACCGGAGAGTTTCGCCCCCCTGGGGGGGCAGAAAAGGCAACAAAGCGGCGAGCGAGCCCTAGGCTCGCCCGTCTCCGCTGGAGCCGGATACCGGAAGTCCCCGGTGTTTTCTTTTCTGTGGGAAATGAGTCCAAATGGCTTTTTGAGTGTTTAAGATTGCTGACCTCTGTGTTAGTGGTATGGTATTATTTGGGAAGAAACCTGACAGAACAATCCCTTTTTAAAAAAAAATCATTTTATTTAATGGTATCTATTGGGAAGACTATTATTCCAAATAGCATTTCATTGTGAGGATGGTTCCTAAAAAAGGTACAGTATGTTTAATCCATGTTGATCTGGATATGAGCTATAAAATGGGGCCCTTCAAATTGCAGTATAGTGCAATGAATCTTCATAGTATATCTCCCTTTGCATCCTTCCTCTTTAAAGAGTCTCTGGACCTTGCTCCCTATTGTTTCAAAACAGACATTATAGTCATTCCACTTCATTGTTTGGTCAAGACATAACAGTAGAATAGCCTACTTTGGCTGTTGTGTAGCATAAATCTCTGCAGGGGTAGAAGATTTCTCGAGTCCCTTCGGGGGGAGGGAGCGGTCTACAAATTAAATTTATTATATATTATTATATTATTATTTATTAAAATAGTTCAGTCTCATTGTTTGATGAAAGTGGATAGGTTCTGAATCTGTCTGGGGGGGAGGTCTTCCCAACATATGACGATATTATTAAACCTTGGCTAATCTGAAGAATGTAGCAACAGTCTGATTTTGTTAACTCCATAAATGAATAAATTACCCTTTTTTTCTCACAGAACCAGATCAATTCTTTTGTTTAACAGGGAGTTGAAATTGGTGAAACATTTAAACGAGCACCTAAGGGGATTCTCCCCTTGGGGAGAACATGTTGAATCTTGTTCATAAGTACCTTATTCTCTGCCTTCAAAATCAGAATTGCAGGTTCACTTTATCCACTTTTATTTGTGAAGAAAGTCAGCTGGATCTGCTCATTTGGACTCCACTTTTGAGGCATCTAACAATGACATGTCATCAGCAATTGTCCTATTCTGAATATACTTAGATAGATCTAATGGGCTAAGAACTAATGTGTTGGTGGTTTACTATCTTTTTCCTAGAGTGCCTTAAACAAAATGTGTATTAACTCCTTTGTTCTGGGTATTGTACATCAAGGAGACATTAACCATGAAACAATGCTTCATCCTCTTTGTTGATTTCTGCCATTAACCCACTACCTTTCTCTTCTTATCTAACGTACACATGTCCACCTATATCCCCCTTTTTCCATCAATGAAAGAATTCCACAGTACAGATAAGATCTGGTGATTATATAAAACAATTGTCATTGGCAAATCAGTATCTGGATGAAAGCGTATATAAACCTTAATTTTTATCATGGAAGAACCCAGGAAATAACTGTTTGATGAATATACATTTTCTGTAAGTGGTAACGATTACAAGTGAATTACAGGTAACATATTACAGATTAGGAAAACAAATAGATATCTTTTTTTACAATTCAAAAATTATGCTTTGTAAGAAATTTTATTCTTGTGGATTTGGGTCCTTTTGCAGAACTCTGCCGTAGGTAAAAAATGAATACATAGAAAAAAGGAAATTTATGGCTGGGACAATGACCCAGTATCACATTTGCTGCAACTATGCATTTAATTCAAATATTTCAAAGAGCTTTTTGCAACATGCAAGATTATGTACAACATCTTCAAATCAATAAAGCAGCCATAATTATAGACAGTCATAGATGATGATCGGCATATGAGAGGGAGGTAAAGGGATAGACTGTAGATTGTAATATTCACCTGGACATTGTGATGATCGCAAGCTACAAGTAGTTCATATAGCAATTGTTCACAGTTCAAAGGCTATGAAAAAGTAACTTTATGACCACTCCTTACATTTATGACTTTCACAAGTCTATAAAGCAAATAAGAGCTGAAGAAAGTTCATAAGTAGAGTTGGAATTTCACTTAACAGATCTGGTGAACATGGTGGAATGAAGAGCGGTAGATAGGCTCTGTCAAGACTGACTCGAACTTTCACCTATATTCCGCTTTGCTTTCAGCTTGACAAATAGGGTTGGATTGGAATGCAAGGATGGGGAGAATGGCATCCAAGCATTGTTGGTTCCTGTGAGACATTGCTCCCTGATAAGGACACCTCAAGCAGATGTTTCAGAAAGACCAGCCAGTTCGCCTAACAAAATGAACAGAAGTGATTGGTGAATGGAATCGAGTGTGAGTGGCCTATGGGAAAAAGGGGGAATGAACTATGTGTGCTTTGACATGGGAAGCCCAAAGTTGGTTTCACTTCTTCTGTGTCAGTGTGGATTTATTCAGTAAAGTTTGTTTTCTTGGTAAAATAATGTCCCAGGAGTTTCTTTTTCTGGGTTTGCCAATTTTACAGTTGACATTAAACCAGCTCTGCAAGTGGCAGCCTACCTGGATTCCACAAGGAGGTTGGCAGTTTTGAGATGTCAGCAACTGACAAATGAATGGAAAGGGCACAAAAGCCAAGGGGAGCCTCCTCTTGAGAGATTATGGTGGCGGCCAAAGCCAGGATGCAAGTGGCTGGTGCATGCCCCAAACAGAGGGATAGGAAGCTGGAGCAACAGCCCTCACTAAAATGGGAGAGAATGATGGAAGGACTCTGTTCAAGCCCCAAGGGTCAGTGGACAAGCCATGTGGGGAAGAGTAACCTATCCTGTTCAGGCCCCAAAGGCCAGTGGGCAAGCCACATGGGGAAAATCAACCTATCCCCCCAGAGTCAGGGTGACCTAGGGGAGCAAGTGGAAGGCTAGGTGAGCAGCTGAGTGGGAGGATCCAATCAAGTGGAAGTTCCCAGCCATAGCTCGCAGTCCATTGATGGAGCAGCTGAGTGAGAAGTTCAGCACACTGGAGGTCTAAGGAGCCACCTCACCAAGGGTGGCACTGATGGGACTCAGAACAGGGGTCATGAAATTATTTCCTACCCCAGGAGATGCCTATCCTGCAGTTGATGGTGCCAACACTACTTGGGGCAGTGGGAGACACCCCCCCACCTAGGGACAGCACCTCCCATCCCAGCCACCCCGCATTGTGATGGGGGGCAAACATCAACACACACAATACCAGCTGCAGCCAATATCCCTGTTCAGGCACCCCCAGCAGCAGGGAGGTTGCTGCCTGGAAATGTCCTAGTGTGAAAGGACCATCTGCCACTTGCCCTAGAAGTGTAGGCAGACAATATGGCTTACTTCCTGATCCAAGTCTAAAACTACATAGACCTACATGGCGCAATATACCCTGACGAGGGTGCCTGGCTCAATGCCATTACATCAAACCTGAAGGGGGATACAGCGGGATGGCTTGTGTCTCTCCACGCTGAGGAGGCTCCGGAGCTGCAAGACCTGAATACTTTCATGCAGTTGTTACGGCACAAATTCAAAGACCCCACAACAACTAGGCATGCAAAAACGCATATCCACTCACTGCTGCAGAGCAAGTGGCCAGTGGAAGATTTTTGTAACCTGGTGGCTCCCATGAGAGATTAGCCTAAGTGTATGCTGGTCTACCAATTCTGGGAGGAACTAAACAAGGTGCTGTATCAAAACTGCATGCCCTGGGAGGTTCCTGTGACCTTTGAGCATGGTACCAGTTAGCCACAAATGTGGCACTCAACCTGATGGAGTACCACGAGAATGTTGCACATGGGAATTGGCCCCACTGAATGCCTCAGAGTCACTCAGCATCCCATAGAGGCAGAGGGGGGTGCAACCCCTACCATGTGGGAGAAGCCCTGTCAGAACCCTGGAGTATGTTTCTGATGTGGGAAGGAATTTTGAAATGTTAAACTTTAAATGATAAGTTAGAATATCAAAATTCTAAATTGGACATTTTTCCTTTAAAAAAAACTGTGGTATAACCTACATTTTCATTTTCAATTTTTTTAATCCACTCATGGAAAAAGAAACTGATACTATTGGGATTTGCAAAACATGTTCCATGTATACACTTATTCTCATAGAAGACCCAAACTATATATGTACTGAATGTAAAGTAATGAAGTTACTAGAAGAAAAAGTAAAAGGTATAGAGGAAACTCTAACCACTCTGAAACTCAACCTACAAAATGAGAAATGAAGAAGAAGAAGAAGAAGAAGAAGAAGAAGAAGAAGAAGAAGAAGAAGAAGAAGAAGAAGAAGAAGAAGAAGAAGAAGAAGAAGAAGAAGAAGAAGAAGAAGAAGAAGAAGAAGAAGAAGAAGACAGATGGAAACATGTAACTCATAGGAAAAAACACAAACCTACTACAAAACCCCTGTCCAAACCAATCCACTGTGGTCCTAAGCAATCTATTTCATGGACATCCCCCCCCCCCCACCTGGAATAAAACATGCAGACAACTAGAAAAAAAGCATAATCAAATGTCCCTAAAAAGGTAGCACCATCAAATGCTTATGTGATAGATAGAAAAATACCCTAAACCTCCCTAGGGAAAAAAAGGTGTCTGTTGGTGATAGGAGATTCAATTCTCAAGGGAACAGAACCAGCCATGTGTAAACCAGACAGTCACTCCAGAGAGGTAGGTTGTCTTCCTGAAGCTAAAATCAAAGATGTGGCTGAGAACCTAACCAAAATAATAAACCCCACAGATTATTACTCTTTTCTATTACTATACTTGGGGATGAATGACACAAAAAGGGGCTTGAAAACAATATTGAGTGATTAAGAGCAGCTAGGCAAGAAAGCTAAGGAGTTATGTGCAGACAGTGGTGGGCTGCTTGTGGTTCGGACCGGTTCAGGCAAACCAGTAGTTGCTACGATCAGCTGGCCCCACCTAACCCCGCCCTATCCTGTCCTATATTTCCTTCTTTCGTGCTCAGCTGATTCACATGGCACAGCTGATTTCTGCGACTCCACTGTTCTACTTACTGGGACTGCCTTAGAAGATAAGCAGCTGAGCTTCAAATTGCTGTATTGTGAATGCTGTGCACAAGTGTGGGAATGGCTAGGTATGGGCTGCACCTCACAAAGATTGGGAAGATTTTTTTCAGAAAATGACTGACTCAACTTATCAGGAGGGCTTTAAACTAAAATTGAGGGGGAAGATGACCAAGTTTTAGGATCTCCAGGACCTAATTACAAGTCTAATTGGAAGTCAAAATAATAATAATAATAATAATAATAATAATAATAATAATAATGATGATGATGATGATGATGATGATGATGATGATGATAATAATCAGCAATCTGAAGTACTTGAAAGAAGGAAAACTAAAGAACAAAAAGCTGAAAAATAGTTTACACAAAAAATACAACCTGGAGGAAAAACATTAACAGAAATTATGGAAGAACTAAAACAACGTGCGATAGCAACAGCAAGGAAAATTGAAAGATATGAAGGACGAATAAAACAGTATCGTGAAAATGTCCAGTTCAGAAGAAACCAACACCTCTTCTACCGGTCCCTTGATGAAAGTCGAATCCAAACTTATATTCACCCATGTAAAGAAAAAACGTTGAACTTTTGGAAAGAACTGTGGGAAAACCCAGTAGAACACAACAACACTGCCTCCTGGATCAAAGATATTCAACAACAAATAATACAAAACAAGATGGAAAATATTGTAATAAAAACTGACATGGTGACAAAATAAGCAAAGAAGGTCAAGAACTGGAGTGCACCTAACCTGGATGAACTGCATGGATACTGGCTAAAACATCTGACCAGCCTACATCATCGCATGGCCACTCAATTTGATCAAATGCTTCAAGATGCAACAAGCGAAGAATGGCTAACAGCTGGACGAAGTTACTTGATAATGAAAGATCCAGAAAAAGGCACAGAACCAAGCAACTATCGCCCAATTACTTGTCTGCCAACAACGTTCAAACTTTTTACAAGGACACTGGCAAATTTAATATTCAATCACCTGATAGAAAACAATTTGTATCCAGTAGAACAAAAAGGAAATTATAAAAAATCAAGAGGAACAAAAGATCAGCTGCTCAGACAAAATGGTACTAAAAAATGCAAAACGAAGGAAAACAAATTTAAATATGGCTTGGATTGATTACAAGAAGGCATTTGACTCATTACCCCACAGCTGGATTAACACCTGTCTGGAAAACTTTGGAATTAGCAAAAATATCTGTACATTTTTGAAAGCAAATATGCAAAAATGGAAAACAGTTCTAACAACAAATGGGGAGAACATTGGTGAAGTCAACATCAGACGAGGAATCTTCCAAGAAGATTCACTTTCACCACTACTGTTCAACATTGCATTAGTTCCCCTGGCAATAATCCTACAGAACACAAAACTGGGATACCAAATCTCAAGACAACATGGCAAGATAAACCATCAACTATACATGGATGACTTAAAAATGTATGCAAAAAGCCCCACTGAACTTAAATCAATACTCAACACAGTTCAACTGTTCAGCAGTGACATCAAAATGAACTTTGGACTTGAAAAATGTGCTATATTATCCATGCAGCAAGGAAAAATGGAAAAAACAAAAGGAATAGAACTGGGAAATGGAAATATAGTGAAAGCAATAGCAAAGGATGATGGTTACAAGTACCTAATTAAAATTTAAAATCCTTCTATACCACCTCTGTTTCCTTTATGTAAGGAGAACGTAACGTTGCTCTTTCCAAATACCAGAGTAATCTTTACATCTTTTGTGTTGTTAAGTGGGCAATTAAGCAAATGGAGAGGGGGGAAAAATAACAAACCTTTTGAACCAGGAAGGATGCAAATTTGAGTTAGGATATATGGTTTAAGCTCTACAATGTGTTAGGTTATATGACTTAGAAGATAATATCTGGGTTGTTTGGAATTATCAGAGTGGTGTATAGTGGAAGTCAGGGGGGTGGGTTGGATTGGGAGATAGGGGGAGGGTTAGGGTGGTTAGGGGAGGGAAATATATTTGCATAATTAGTTTAGAAGATGGGGATATTTGGATAATACTATTTTGTGAGTAATTCATATTAGGAGGGTTGGGATGAGGGGGGTATAGTATTTGTATTTGATTTATTTTACATGTATGGGAAGGGGGGAAAAGGGGGAAATGTATGTTTTTGTAAAACTTTTTCAATTAAAAAAAAGAAATTTCAAAAAATAAAAAATAAAAAAAATAAAAAATAAGAAAAAATATAAAAAAGAAGAAATAAAAATAATAAATAAAAAAATGTTTAAAAAACACAAAAAAACAAGTACCTAGGCATATTGGAAGCAGATAAGTTCTTGAATGAAAAAGTCAAAGAGTCAACACAAAAGGAATACATCAGGAGGGTCCGCAAAATATTAAAATCAAAGCTGAATGCCGGAAACATAATTAAAGCCATTAATACATGGGCAGTTCCAGTGATACGCTATTCAGCTGGAATCATCAACTGGACTCTGGCTGAGCTGGAAAACTTGGACTCAGACAAGGAATAATGGATGGAAACTAATCAAGAAGAATAGTTCAACCTAGAAATAAGGAGAAATTTTCTGACAGCACAACAATCAACCAATGGAGCAGCTTGCCTTCAGAAGTTGTGGGAGCTTCATCACTGGAAGCTTTCAAGAGACTGCATTACCATTTGCCAAAAATGTAGGGTCTCCTGCTTAGGCAGGAAGTTGGACAGCAGCATAGGTTTTACCCCATTCAAAGTGGCCATGGGGACTGAATTTGTGTCCATGCCAGAGTTCCCACAGGAAGCTCCATCCTCTAGTGTCATTAGTCAAATGGATAGACACTTAAAAGCCATGTGGTCCACCATGCATGAAGTGTTAAATAAATCTAGGGAAAGCCCAAAAAGGAAAGCAGACAAAAAAGCACCCCCCCCCCTCCAAGGTAACTTAGAGTAGGGGATAAAGTCCACCAAGTATCCAAACCTGAGACACCTTGTAAAATGTTAGGTCCCAAATACACAGGCCCTTTCCAAATCATCCAGATCATGAATCCAGTGATGGTGGAATTGAAATTGTCAAGAAGTCTCAGGCAAGTTCATCCGGTATTTCATTGCAGTCTTTTAAAACCCTTTCAAGGATCTGGTTTGAGGCCAGTCAAAGAACCATCTCCTGCTCCCATCCTAGTTAACCCTATGACATCAAAAGGATTCTAGACTCCAAATATCACAAGGAAAAATTACAGTATCTACTACGGTGGAAAGGCAGTAGCAGAAGCTGAGTGGGCAGCTGTTCCAGATGTTAGGGCAGGGATGTTAATTAAGAAGTTTTACACTAGGTACCCTCAATGGCCCCAATAAGGAATGCAGCAGTAGTTGGGTTGTAAATAATAATGTGTATGTATGTTTATTGTTGTTTCGGGTCTACCCTTCTTCCGGGGGGTGGGGTTGTCAGCATGTCAAGACTGATTTGAACTTTCACCTATTTTGTGCTTCGCTTGCAGCTTGACAAAGAATATTATGGTTGTGGATTGGAATGCAAGGATGGTGGTGGGAATAGTATCCAAGCATCGTTGGTTCCCATGACACATTGCTATCCCCTCAAGGACACCCTGAGCAGATGTCCCAGTGGGGCTGGCCAGTTCCCATAATAAAATGAAATAAGTGATTGGTGGATGTAATAGACATAGGTGGCCCATGGGAAAAAGGGGGAATGAACATATGTGCTTTTGCATGGGAAGCCCAAAGCTGATTTTGCTTCTTCTGTGCCAATGTGGATTTATTTGGTAAACTTTGTACTCTTGGTACATGTACTCTTGTACTCTTGGTAATGTCCCAGGAGTTTCTTTTTCTGGATTCACCAATTGGACAGTTGACAGGCTCTTTGTAATTTCCCTCCATATAAGGAAAGGACTTGAGATCACCTATGTGTCCCAGATAGTTTTACAGTTCTCCTTTCAAAGGGGACTGTAAAACTGTGGTCTTGGGTGGTTTTAGAACTCTGGGAGATAAGAGAATAGCCATTTTGCTCAACCGTATTCACCACTTTCAAAGGAACATGGATTTTATACTTTTTCTAATCATTTTTATAAATTGCTTGTTAACTGCTTTTCAACTATTAAGAACCTTTGGATTGACAAGTCTGAAAACACTGGGAGAGTTTCCTTCAGCCCTTAAAAGAAACAAGTTTAAATACAAGTTTAAGGACTTAAAAACATTGAGGTGGGAGTGCTTTTGCCTTTAATTTTTTTTAGAAAAAACATGATAGGATGGGACTTTAAAAGTTTGACATTAGATGGAACTAGAAGGTACTAAAGATTGCAATTAAAATAGAACATTTAAATTTGACTTATAAAATACGTAAGAGAGCAAAATATTTTAGCATTGGATATGTTGAAGAATATTTTTGAACAATGGACCCAAAAATTAATTTCAAGAGTCTGCCTGTTTAAAGATGTTATGAAAGAGAAACAAGTTACTGAACAAGACTGTGATTGATCTGAAAGTGGATTTAAAAATGAAAAGATTATAAGAATGATATGGAAAAATATGCTACATTAGACATAGAAAAGGCTGGTGTCTTAATAATTAAATGGAGTATGCAAATACAAACACAAGAGAATGATCTGAATAATTTTCTTATATTGAATTTAAAAATGAGGCCTGTTTTCTTTGTCGCTTCTCACAAAATTCTTCAAGGCTTTAGCCTTGAAGAATTTTGTGAGAAGGGACAAAGAAAACATGAAAAGAAAAAATGTTTTAGGACGTAAGATCAGGATTGTTAAAAATAAAGGAAGGAACATAAAATTGGTGTATTTGATAAGATTAAAAGAGATGTGTTATTTTTGGACTTTTGCTGATCAGGATGTCAAGTTCCCAGGAGAAAACCTAACAAATTTACAAATGCGAGACAGGGTTAAAAAAAAATCCAATCATTTATTAGGATTAACAGCCTGGCATTTCTTCATTGCAGCCATCATTTTTGCTTTCTTTATCTGCTTCTGAACTTTGCCTGCATTACAGTCCTCCCCTCAGCCTTCGTCATAAATCACAGCCAATGAGAGATGGTAGTTTAGACATGCACATTCACAGAACAGTTTGAGATTCCTTTTTGACCGCAGGTATGTTTGGAATGCTCCTCTCTTTGGCAGTTTGATAGTAGTCATAGAGATGGTTCACAAAATGACACCCGATAAAACCCAATACTAAAACCCATTTAAAACAAAGCTATGACAGGCTTCAGGGCCCGACAGAAGAGACGTAGGTCTGAGATCGTACGTAATTCAGGGAGTAGGTCATTCCAGAGGGCAGGAGCTGCCACAGAGAAGGCTCTCCCCGTGGGGGGCACCAGCCAAGATTGTCTGGCTGACGGCATCCTGAGTAGGCCCTCTCTGTGGGAGCGAACTGGTCGGTGGGAGGTATTTGGCAGCAGGAGGCGGTCTTGCAGATATTAACAACCGGCTCCCCTCACTTCCCCAAAACAACCTATGGGAAACAAAACAATTTGAATACAGGTGCATAACTTAGGGAGGCATTCCCCCCCTCCAGGCTTGCTTGGATTTTCTGTATGGAATTTTGCTATAAGGTGATCAGCCTGGATGTTTCTACTTTTTACCCACGATGCCTCTGGTAAGGGGTAATGCTTTCACTTGATTAGGTATTGGAGTCAAGGATTCGTTGAACTTAATAATGAGTTTGGTCCCCTGGGACCATAGGGCCTGGGGGTGCCTGGGGTAGTGGTTGCAGGGTGGATGGAGGGGTTGACACAAGGAACATAGAATAGGATAGGAATAGGATAGGAATAGGATAGAATAGAATAGAATAGAATAGGGGTTTCAAGAGGCTGCGATGAAATAATTGGTGAATCTTCCCCAGCAATCGAGGCAGTTTCAATTGCACTGCGACTGGGTTGATGATCTTTACTATGGGGAATGGTCCCACAAATTTTGGGCCCAGTTTCTTACTAGGCAGTTTTCATCTCAAGTATTTTGTGGAGAGGTAAACCTTCTCTCCCTCCCACTTTCTTGACATTTTCCCAAGTTGCTTTCAACATCGACATCCAATCAGTCAAGCTGACTGAGGAGGGAGGGTCTCTTGGATACTCAGGCATTGGGACAAAGTCCATGCCGCTCACTATTTTGAACAGCGTGAGTCCTGTGCTGCTGTGAACAGCATTATTGTATGCAACCTCAGCAAAAGATAAAAGGTCTGCCCAATTAGACTGCTGATAGTTTATGTAGCACCTCAGGTACTGCTCTATCATGGCATTCAGTCTCTCTGCTGCCCCATTAGTGCTCCGATGAAAGGCTGAACTAAGACCCTGAGATGACCCAATGGACTGCAGGAACTCCCTCCAAAACCTAGCCGTGAACTGGACCCCTCTGTCTGAGATTATTCTTCGAGGTACTCCATGCAGTTGGTAGATATGCTTCACAAACAGTTTAGCCAGCTTGTGAGCCGAGGGTAGTCCGCTAAAGGGTATGAAGTGTGCATGCTTGGAGAACAGGGCTATTACAGTCCAAATCACTGTGTTTCCCCCACTTTTTGGCAACTCTACTATAAAGTCCATTGCAATCTCCTTCCATGGCCTCGTTGGTTCTGCCACTGTTTGCAGCAGTCCAGGGGTTTTTCCTGGTCGTCTGTTCATTGTGGTGCAAATGGTGAAACTTTTCACGTAACTATCCAAATCTTTCTTCATGCCAGGCCACCAGAATTGCCTCTGGGCTAAGTGTAAAGTCTTTAGGAGCACAAAATGGCCTGCCGATTTGGCGTCATGGCTCCTCTGGAGAACTAGGATACGTAGGGATTCTAGAGCATAGAGTTTCATCCTCTTCCAAGCGAGGTCATCTCTCTTCATCAAGATGTGTTGGTTGTTTTGGAACCAGGGTTCTGCAAGCAGCTCAGTTTTGAGTCTTGTGGTTAGGTCACTTGCGGGTTGGCCCCGCTGGTCATGGTATTGCTGCCTGGTGATTACTTGGGCAGCTGTTTGAGTAGAAGGAATAATGGCATCCACTACGTGCTCCCATTCGCATTTGTACTGAGGCATGCGGGAGAAGGCGTCAGCTAGAAAGTTCCTCTGCCCTGGAATGTGCTTTAGTACGAAGTTGAAACGGTTCAAATATTGAGCCCATCGGACTTGTTTGGGTGATAGTTTCCGTGGGGTCCTAAGAGCTTCCAGATTTTTGCTGTCGGTCCAGACTTCAAACGGTTTCTGGCTCCCTTCTAACAGGTGTCTCCAGGTTAGCAGTGCCTATCTCACTGCGAAAGCCTCCTTTTCCCATGCGGCCCATCATCTCTCTGTGTCTGTGAGCTTGCAGGAGGTATAGGCGCAGGGTTGTAAATTTCCTTGGTTGTTTCTTTGGAGTAGCACTGCTTCTACAGCCATGTCGCTGGCATCTGCCTGGATCACGAAAGGTTGCTCAGGGTCAGGATGCTTCAGTACCGGCTCCTTTGCAAACATTTCTTTCAATGTTTCGAATGCCTCTTGACAGGTTAGGCTCCACTGTAGGGGTTGTCCCATATGAGGTTTCATTCCTGGGCTCCCTGTCTTCAGGAGGTCTGTCAGGGGGTTGGCAATATTCGCAAAGGAGGGGATGTATTGCCTGTAGATGTTTGTGAACCCTAGGAAGCTTTGTAGCTGTCTGCGGGTGCGAAGGGGTTGCCAGCATAGGACGGCTTGCACTTTGGCTGAGTCCATCTCTATTCCTTTATTTGACACTCAGTAGCCTAGGTAGTCTAGTCGCTCATGGTGGAATTCACATTTTGATAGCTTGACATACAGGTTGGCTGCCAGAAATTTTTCCAATACTTGGCAGACCAGGGGTATTTGGTTATCGACGGTCTCAGTGCAAATAAGGATATCATCTAGGTAGACGAGGACCCCCTCATGCAGCACCTCATTTATTAACTGCATGAGTACTGCTGGGGCTCCCTGTAGTCCAAAAGGCATCACTTTGAATTGGAAGCTCCCTAAAGGGAAGTTGAATGCTGTTTTCCACTCATCTCCTTCCCTGATCCGTATTCGGTAGTATGCTTCTCTGAGGTCTAATTTGGTGATGACCTTTCCCTTGGCCAAGTGAGATAGCATATCTTTCATGAGGGGGTATAGGTTGCGTACGCACACAGCATTTATCCCTTGAAAATCCACAACCAGATGCATAGTTCCATCTTTTTTCTCTTTGAAGAGGACTGGCGCCGCAACCCATGGTTTGGCTGGCTTGATGAACCCTCGTGTTAGATTTTTGTCTATGTACTTGTGCATTTCTTTCATTTCTCAAGGCGTCATGGCAAACAGCTTGGGTTTGGGTAGTTTTGCCCCAGGGATTATTTCAATGGCACAATCTGTCTCACGGAACACTTCTGCAAGGTCCTGGTATTCCATTGGAATCAGTTCAGCCTCTGGGGTTTTGTCAGATGTGGTTGCCAGTTGTTCTCGTGGGCTCTCTTGGGGGGTTCCCAATGTGGGTGGCATTTCTGCTTGCTTGTGAGGGAGGGGTTGAGGGCCCGGTGATATCCTAAGTCTGCAGGTACCCCCTTGCCACCAGATGGTCGGTCCCCACTTGTCTAACCAGGAAAGTCCCAATATGACTGTGTCTGTCATCTTGGGGGCTATTAGGAATCGAATTACTTCCCAGTGATCCGCCAATTCTAGTCTCACTGGTTCAGTTAGGTGGGTGACAGATTGGGTGGGCCAGTCATTTTGCTCTGATCCCCAGTTTCAGGACTGTGGTTAGGTTGATCAAGCATCTTGTGCAGCCTGAGTCTACTAGCGCTTGAAAATCCCCCTGGTTTCCTGTTTTTGTGGCAGTGAGGCATATTGGGAAAAGGAAAGGGTGAATTGATTCACTCACCATTGGGTCATTTTCTCCCTCATCTTCGCTGTCATATACTTTGGGTGACTGGTTGTTGTTGCTTGAGATTCCACCACTTTTGCTTGAGGAGGAAGGGGCCTCTGCAGCTTGGAGGGCTTTCCCGGATGTGTTGGTGGTTCTTTTAGGGCCTCATTTTGATTGTGTCTGGGGTGGTGGGTCTGACCTTGGTTTTGGGGCTGGGGTTGGGCATGCAGCTGCCATATGGCCCATTCCCCCCATTCCCCTGCATCTGTAGCATTTCAGGGGACCTTGAGGGAGGGCTGGCCTCAGTGCTGTGATTCCCTGCTGGTGGGGCGGTCTCAGGTCAGGTTGACCTCTCTCTTTTGCCCCTGCTTGCTTTCTCATGTTGTTGGTGCGCAGCTTGTTGTTGACTCTCGTCGCTACTTGGAACCACTCAGAGAGTTGATTTGGGATGCCGCAGTATGCAGTTACCTGGGCAATCTGCTGGTCCAGACTTATTCTGAAAAAACAGATGCTTTGGTAAAGAGGGTAGCCTTCCAATGACTCTCCTAAATTCGCAGATGTGCTCTTTAATGGGGAGGCTCCTCTGCTTTAGGTCGCTGAGCTCATCTTCCGCATACAGGTCCTCCTCCACCCCCTCAAATCTGGCCTCTAAATCTAGGAAATCATCTACACCTTGCAGTTGGGGGACTCTCCTCTTGTGAAGGGCTGCTAGCCATTCCCTTGCTTCTCCCTCCAGTCCCCCTGCAATAGCATTCACTATGGCTCTGGGGGATGAATAGAGGTGTCCATAGCATTCCATGTGGGCTTCAGCTGAGTCAAGGAATAGGGCTAACTGGTTTAAGTCCCCATCAAATTTCCCTCTGAACTGGGGCGGTTCAACCAGCAGTGCCCTTCCCTCCTCCTGTCGGCCTCTGTATGCTTGTGCCTGATATGGCTGGCCGTCTTCCTCTCCTCTAGTTTTGAGGGAGGGAGGGGTTTTCCTGCTCTGAGCTGGTTGCCTGTTGTGTGGGAGGGGCCTTGGTTTCAGTCTCGGACTCCTTCTCCTTTTGTTGGGTGGAAGGGGGTGGCTGTGCTCCCGTCTGCATCTCCTCCCCTCAACAGGATCAGATATCTCTCCTCTCTCTGTTTGGCAGCATGATGGATCCTCGTCAGCCAGGGTGGTCCATTTCAAAAACTCCCTCTGTTGGTCTATTGCACTCTCCAGGGGTTCCATCTGGGGTTTGGGGAGCCTGGCTTGTGGGTCCAGTCCTACCTTGCTAGCTTGCTTGAGACCCTTCCCTGTGTCTGGGGGCTAGGGCAAGGTATTTTCCAGCAGTACTTATCTTTTCTTGCTTCTGCTTCTGAGAAAGGCATGCATTCAGCTGTAATCAATCTCTTGTTGCCTGAATTTTCTCTCCGTGCAGCCAAACGATTGAAAGGGGGAACTCAGAGAGCCGGTCTTCAGGAAACACGGAAAAAATAACATTCATTCTTGGCTATCTGTGAAGCTCCCAAGGGAAAACCCCAATTAATTCACGGCCTCAAGATAAAGTTCAAGAAACATCCATTTATTAGGGTTAGCGCCTTGGCTGAACTTCTGTGTAGCCAAGAATGAAAGGTAATGATGGCTTCTGAACTTTACCCTCCTATGTCCCTTCCCCACTGCCTGTCATAAATCAATTAGCATCAAAAGTAAATCTATGCATGCGCAGTCACAGGTCATCCTGAGATTCCTTTTCCAACCACAGGAATGTCAAGAATTTTCATTAGGGCAGTCTGATAATCATCATGGCAACGCTGGAACATTGACAGTTAGATGAGGACTCCCTTGTAGCACCTCGTTTATTAACTGTATGAACACTGCTGGGGCTCCCTGTAGTCCAAAAGGCATCACTCTGAATTGGAAGTTCCCTAAAAGGCAGTTGAATGCTGTTTTCCACTCATCTCCTTCCCTGATCCGTATTTGGTAGTATGCCTCTCTGAGGTCTAATTTGGTGAAGACTTTTCCCTTGGCCAAGTGAGATAGCATATATTTCATTAAGGGGAGGGGATATAGGTGGTATACGCACATGGCATTTATCCCTTGAAAGTCCACACACAGCCTCATAGTTCCGTCTTTTTTTTCTTTGAAGAGGACTGTCAGCCTCCGCTTTACTGCTTGCTTTGACTGCCATTGAAATGGGAGGGGGAGGGGCTTTGGTATTTGGGCATGGGACTATATGGTGCAGGAGGACGTCTTGGAGAAGGGAGTATGTGCTCACCATCTACTTCACATACCTCTGGCTGAGGCCGTGCAGTGGTCAAAGCCAACGGTCTTGCATGCCATCCTGATGATGCTCCTGGAGATGCAACCCACATGACTCCTGTGGGGATTATGCATTGGACAATGGGGTGGGGATTGCTTGGGGGAAGGGGCTGGACACATATTGATATGTATGCTTTCATGCACTGGGATCTCAGACCTTGCTTTACCTGACTGCTATCTTTTCATAACCAGTAAAACTACTCTTAATTCTTTCAAGTGGAGTTGATTGGATTCTTTCTTGGTTATCGTTAGAGGCAGACCTTGACATTAAGCAAGATCTCACTTCACACTCATCTCTGAGCTAACACCTTCAGAAGGGAGTGCAATATAAGTAAAACCTCAAAGAGATGTCTAACCCCTGCAGCGATCAGGAGGAGGACCTGGGGACCGCCGGATCATCATGGATCCCAGAAAAGGAATGTTTGGTGGAATTAAATTTGGAAGAAACATCAGTCCATCCCCCGTGATCGATGGTGGTTGGGCAAAAGTGCGAGCTTGAAGAAATTCTGCCTGGAGTTACAACCAGCAGACGTAAGCGACCACCAGCTGCGTGGCAAGAAGCCGAAGAAGAAAATCTCTTGATGAACCAGGCCATGAGGCTTTTCCAGGAAGCATGGGAAAATCGACATTTCAGAGAAAGCAGACACGAAAGAGAAGTTGAACTCCATGAAACAGATGTGAGGCCAGCTGAGGCTGAAACCCTCCCAGGGGGGCCCTAGGGTCAGATGGTGGAGCTGATCAAGATGATGGAGCCCAGCCAGCAGCAGCAGCAGCAGCAGCAGCAGCAGCAGCAAGAGCCATTCCAAGGGGGGATAGGGCACCCCGCAGATGTCGAATGGCAAAAGTCCCCCTCTTGGGGGTGAAATATGAGGGGGGGAACCCCAAAGGCCTGGGATTCTTTCTGGTTCAAGTTTAGAATTTTATGAGGCAGTTTGAGCCCAACCTTCCAAATGAAGAAAGCAATGTAAGGGTCGTTACACAGACGTTAGAGGGAAAGGCGGCAGATTGGATGGTGACTTTGCATAATGATGATTCCCCCCTACTGAGAAACTTTGATAGATTTATGGCTGCCCTGAGATGATGCTTTGATGACCCTCTCATCGAGTGGAAGGCTAGACTTAGAATGAAAACTCTTGAGCAAGGAAAAAACCCAGTAGAAGTATACACACAAGAATTCCGTGAACTGTCGGTTCACATGAGGGTGTGGTCTGAAGAAGCCCTGATAGACAGCAATAGGGATAGTTTGATTTTATTCCATTTCTATACCGCTCCTATCTCCCCAATGGGACTCAGGGCGGTGCACAGGAAAGTTTAAAAGAGTACAAACATACAAGCTGAATAAATACAGACACAATGCTAAAATATGAATTAAATTAAATATAACCTGTGCTAAAAACATAATTAAAACCGATAAAAATTAAAATCACTAACTAAGTCTGTAGAAAATTACCTCAGGATCTAAGCTAGGCCGGCTAGATGATAGTTTGAGTTGGGAATTATATCAGAATTGTGTGAACAGGAGGGGCCCCCACACCCTTCAAGGCTAGTATGAGCTGGCAGCAGATGTTGAAATTGATCTGGCAAGGAATGAGTGCCTTGAAGAAAACGAGAAGGGAAACCCCCCTCCCACCCAGAGGAATCTTGAAAGGAGGGAGAAGCTGGTCTGCAAGCAAACCCCAGTCCATTGCATGTTTCCATTGTAGGAAGGAGGGGCACTGGGCTGTGAATTGCTGAGTGAAGCCGAGCCCCCAGCCTCAGGCAACTGGAGAGAGAAAGAAGCATGATAAACATCCTGGGAAGCAAAGAGGAGTGGAGCCAGCAGAAGTCCATCCCCCAGGGATGGAGGAGGACGGAACCTATTACCCGTCGGATGAAAGCGAAATTGACTCCAATGATGACGACCATCTGGTGAGTTCCCATTTGGGCCCCTTGACCATTCCAGTAGAACTTAAAGTGCCCTCTACTGGTGCCTAAGTGAAACTATTAGCTCTTTTAGACTTGGAATGCACACGCTGCATTATTAGCCCGGAAATAGTGGAACAGATGGGTCTGAGGCTGAAAACTTTAAAAGTACCCATTGCCTTTTGCCAACTGAATGGGTCCATAGCGAGGGTGTGTGTGCTCCCGCACAGTTTATGACTGAACCTATTGATATGTGGATGGGCAGTCACCAAGAAACCCTAAGTTTCATAGTTGCACCTGGAATGGATCATCCCCTCATATTGGGTTTGCCCTGGTTACGGAAGTGGAACCCACAGATTAATTGGACTAAGGGTTGGTTGCATATTCACTCCGCGATACCCCCAGAGGGAGAGGAAATGGTTACCACCCCCAACAGATCCCATACCTTCAGTGGGGGCAGCAGCTTAGGAAAAGATTGAAGGGGAGGAGAAGATCCCAAAGGAATACTGGGACTTAAAAGATGTTTTCAGTGAAAAATCCTCTGATAACTTACCCCCCCCCAACCATAACATGGATTGTACCATTGATTTTCCTCCCAGGGGTGCAGCTTCTGAAACCCTGCATTTATTCTATGACACCCCAGGAGATGGTGGAACTGCGCAAATTCATTGACAAAAATCTGGCCAGAGGTTTCACGTGTGGCTTCCCCTGTAATGTTTAGAGAAAAGAAAGATGGCTCTTTTTGTCTGGTGGTGGACTATAGAAATTTGAATTGCATTTCTTTTACTCCTTCCCCCTCATGAAGAACATGTTGGTGCAACTAGGCAAAGGCATTTTTTCCCCCGAAATTGGATCTCAGAGAGATTCAATTACAGAGTCAGAATCAAAAAGGGGGATGAGTGGAAAACTGCTTTCAATTGCTCTTTAGGGTGTTTTCAATTCAAAGTGCTACCCTTTGGGGGGCACCAGCGATTTTTATGCAGCTGATAAATGAAGTGTTGTATGAACACCTGTACAAGGGTATGATTGTCTATCTCGACAACATCCTTATTTACACAGAAACACATGAAGAACACGTGAAATTAGTGCGGTCTGTTCTCGAGAAACTGAGGTCCGCTGAACTTTATGCTAAGCTCTCTAAGTGTGAATTTCATCACAAAAGGATAGATTACCTTGGTTACTGCATATCCCATGATGGCATTGAGATGGACCCGGCTAAAGTCCAGGCTGTTACTGAATGGGCACCTCCTCGCATCCACAAGCAATTACAAAGCTTCTTGGGATTTGCAAATTTTTATCATCAATTTATCCCCTCTTTCGCCAGTATTGCCCTAACTATAACTAACCTTTTAAAGACTAAAGGGGAGGGCAAACCGTGACGCTAGTGATGTGGCGGTGGGGGCAGTATTGCTGCAGAAAAAGGCCGACAGACAGTTACAACCATGTGCTTACACCTCACGTAAGTTCACCGACACCAAGAGGACATGGGCAATTTGGGAGAAATAGGCTTTTGTGGTGTGTTGGGCTCTCATGACCTGGCACCATTTTCTGGAGGGTGCCACTCACCCATTTGAGGTATGGACTGATCATAAAAACTTAGAAGCTTTGAAGACTCTGCGTAAGCTCTCACCTAAACAAGTCTGTTGGTCGCACGATTTCAACCATTTTAATTTCACCCTCAAGTATATTCCAGGGGAATTTTTTTTATGGCGGATGCCTTATTGAGATTTCCCCAATATAACAGCTCCAAATTGACTGTAGTGCACCCAGTCATTCCGACACACAATCTTGCTGCTCCTGTTGTCACTAGGGGCCAAACTTCAGTGGACGTGGATGTCCCTACTGATCTCATAAAAAAGATTAAAGAGGGTCTTCAGTCAGATGACTGGTTTAAATCACATTCAGGTGACTGCACCTTGAAAGATGGATTGGCGTGGATTGGAGCTAAATTGTATGTTCCCACGAGTATGAAGCCACTAGTTCTTCATCGGGCCCACGATTCCAGGATGGCGGGCCATTTTGGATTTGTCAAGACTCTACATCTGATTAAGAGACAGTTTTGGTGGCCTTCATTAAAGAAAGACATTGAATCCTACATCCTGAGTTGCCCCGTCTGCGCTGCTGCGAAATGCCCTCTGGGAAAACCTCAGGGTCTTCTCCAGACTGTTGTACATCCTGAGGCTCCGTGGAAAGAGATATCTATGGATTTCATTGTGGACCTACCTGACAGCCTCGGTTACACTGTGATCTGGGTTGTTACTGACTTGTTCTCCAAGCAAGTTCATTTTATACCTTGTTCCAAGATCCCATTGGCCAAGACATTAGCTAAGTTGTTTGTTTCACATATCTATCGGTTGCATGGAGTACCGAGGCGCATAATTTCTGATAGAGGAGTTCAATTCACCTCCCACTTCTGGAAGGAGTTCCTGAATTTGATTGGCTCCACCCAGGGGTTAAGCTCCACTCACCACCTGCAGACTAATGGGGCTTGTGAAAGAACTAATTCCGTTTGAGAACAATATCTTTGTTGTTTCATAAATTACCAGCAGGACAATTGGGCTGAGCTGTTGCCTCATGCTGAGGTGGCTTACAACAACTCGATGCATAGCAGCACCGGAATGACCCCGTTCAAAGTAATTTATGCCCAGGACTTTGTTCCAATTCCTGAATTGTCTCAGGAGGCCCCCAAAATTTTGTCCCTCTCTGAATGGAGTGCTCAACTTTCAAAGTTTTGGCCCATAGCACGTAAAACTTTGGATGATGCCCATCAGTCTCATAAAAAACAGGCTGATAAGAAGAGGGCCCAGCCCCACAGTACAAAGTGGGGGATCATGTATTTTTCTCTACTAAGTTTTTGCAAACTACTCAAAAATCTAAGAAACTTGGGCCTAAATATGTGGGCCTGTTCCCTAATGTTAAGATCGTTAGGGATGCATGGGTAGCCCATTTGTGGCAGCATACCCATTGTGTCCTGGGTAGTAACCCTGGCCTCGGCATCAGAGTTGGGGTCATGCACACGGATGCCATATGGTCCATTCCCTTGCATCTGTAGCATTTCAGTGGACTTCAAGGGAGGGCTGGTCTTAGGGCCCGCTGTGGTGCTATGGTTCCCCATTGGCTGGGTAGTTTCACATCAGTTTGACCTCTCTCTTTTGTGTCAGGTTGCTTTCTCATGTCATTGGCATGCAGCACGCTGTCAACTTTTATTGCTACTCGGAATCACTCAGAGAGCCAGTTTGGGATGTCGCGGTAGGCAGTTACTTGGGCAATCTGCTGGTCCAGACTTGTTCTGAAAAAATACACTAACATACGCTCCGGTAAAGGGGGTAGCCTTCCAATGACTCCCCTAAATTCATGCATGTGCTCTTTGATGGGGCGGCCCCTTTGCTTTAGGTCACTGAGCTCATCTTCCGCATACAGGTCTTCCTCCACCCCCTCAAATCTCTAGCAGTCATAGGAAATTACGCCTTGGAGTTGGGGGGGGGGTCTCCTCTTGTGGAGGGCTGCTAGCCATTCCCTTTCTTCTCCCTCCAGTCCCTCTGCAATAACATTCACTATGGCTCTGGGGGATGAGTACAAGTGTCCATAGCATTCCATGTGGGCCTCAGCTGAGCCAAAGAATAGGGCTAACTGGTCTGAGTCCCCATCAAACTTTCCTCTGAACTGGGGTGGTTCAATCAGCAGTGCCCTTCCCTCCTCCTGGTGGTCTCTGTATGCTTGCCTGCTATGCAGGAGAGAAACTGGCTTCATCTTCCTTCTAATGGGTGAAGAAGGGGGCTCAGCTTTAGCTGATTTTAGAATTACCTATCTCTTCTTGCTTTGCTGGTCTTGGCTTTGATGTTTAATGGCTGCTTTCCAGTTCCCTTCGGACAGCTGGCATTCTGCCATGGTCTTCTGAGTTCCTCCTCGGCACTTCTGATATTTAAAAGCAAAAGATGGCTGGCTGTCAAGTTCCCAGGAAAAAAAACCTAACAAATTTACAAACTTCGAGACAAGGTTAAAAAAAATCAAATCATTTATTAGGATTAACATCCTGGCATTTCTTCGTTGCAGCCATCTTTTTTGCTTTCTTTATCTGCTTCTCAACCTTGTCCGCATTATTGTCCTCCCCTCAACCTTTGTCATAAATCACAGCCAATGAGAGATGGTAGTTTAGACATGCGCATTCACAGGCCAGTTTGAGATTGACTACAGGTAAATTTGGAATGCTCCTCTTTATGGCAGTTTGATGGTAGTCATAGAGATGGTTCACAAACTGACACAGGGTGCAAATGACAAGGATTTAAGGATTATTTATAGCTAAGGGATGAGATAGGAGAAGAAGAGATCATTTCTTGTATTTTAAGGGAAGTTATAAAATTGTTTATACAGGCCGTCCTTGACTAACAATCAAAATTGAACCTAAATTGTTGTTGCTAAATGAGGTATTTCTTAAGTGAGTTTTGCCAATTTACAAACTTTCTTGCCAGAATTGTTAAGTGAATCACTGCAAATGTTAAGTTACTGTATTTTTCGGAGTATAAGACGGACTTTTTTTCGCTCAAAAAAGAGGCTGAAAATCTGGGTGCCTCTTATGCACTGAATACAGCATTCTTAGCCTCCCCAAACCCCACCCCTTCACCAAAATGGCCATGCATAGCCTTTAGGAGGCTTCCAGAGTGCTCCTGCAGGCTAGAGAGAGCAGAAATGAGCAAAACCCAGGCCATTTTTGCTCAATTTTGCTCCCCCCAGCCCCCAGGAACACTCTATAAGCCTCCTAAAGGCTATTCATGCCCTTTAAAAAATGGGCCCATTTTTGGGAAAAACGGGCCGTTTTTGGGAGGTTTGCAGGGTGCAAAATCTTTTTTTTAATTTGCCACTTCAAAATCTTGGTGCGTCTTAGACTCTGTTAGGTGATATCTCCATTGGGAGACAGCAAAAGGTATGCAGTGGAATATGCAGCTAAAGGAACGTTGTTAGTGTACACCCAATTAGTGTCAAGCTACCAAGAGAAACTTCAAATGATTCACGGCCTCACGTAAAAGTTCAAAGAAATGTCCATTTATTGAATGTAACATTGTGGCGAGCCTCGGTTGCAGCCAGGACTGGCAATAATTGGATGGCTTCTGCACTTTACCAACTTATGCCCCCTCCCCTCTGCTTGTCATCAATCACGTTCCCCAATTAGCATTGAAAATAATTGCATGCATGCGCAGTCACAGGCTGTCTTGAGATTCCTTTCCTGCCACAGGTGTCAAGCTCCCAATGAGAAACATCAAATGATTCATGGCCTCACGTAAAAGTTCAAAGCAATGTCCGTTTATTGAATATAACATCATGGCGAGCCACGGTTGCAGCCAGATCTGAGAATAATTGGATTGCTTCTGCACTTTACCCCCTTATGCCCCCTCCCCTCTGCTTGTCATAATTTACGTTCTCCAATTAGCGTTGAAAATAATTGCATGCATGCGCAGTCACAGGCTGTTCTGAGATTCCTTTCCTGCCACAGGAATGTCAAGCATTTTCAGTCCGTTAAGGCAAAACAGATAAAATCCATGGCAACATCGGGATGTTGACACCCGGCTCCCCTTACTTCTCGAAAGCAACCTATGGGAAACAAGACAATCTGAATGCAGGTGTATGCCTTAGGGGTGCGTTCCCCTCCCCCCTGGCTTGCTTGGGTTTTCTGCATGGAATTTTGCTATAAGGCGGTCAGCTTGGATGTTTCTATGTTTCACCCACGATGCTTCCGATAGGGGATAACCCTTCCACTTGATTAGGTATTGGAGTTGCCTTCTGTGCCACCTCGAATCAAGAATTCGTTGGACTTCATAATGGGTTTGGCCCCCTATGACCACAGGGCCTGGGGGCGCACGGGGCAGTGATCTCAGAGTGGAACCGATCACAGGTTTCATAAGGCTGCTATGAAACGATTGGTGTGTCTTCCCCAGCAATCAAGGCAGTTTCAATATCACTGTGACTGGGTTAATGATCTTTATTATGGGGAATGGCCCCACAAATTTTGGTCCCAGTTTTTTGTTGGGCAGTCTTAGTCTCAAGTATTTTGTGGAGAGGTAAACCTTCTCTCCTACCTGGAACGGCCGTTGCGGAGCCCGGTGTTTATCTGCCTGTTTCTTGTAGGTTTGTGTCGCTTTGGCTAGGGCTTTCATGACATTTTCCCAAGCTGCTTTCAGCATCGACATCCAATCAGTCAAGCTGATTGACTGGGGGTCAAGGGGGGGTCTCTTGGATACTCAGGCATTGGGATGAAGTCCATGCCGCTCACTACTTTGAACGGCGTGAGTCCTGTGCTGCTGTGAACAGCATTATTGTATGCAACCTCAGCGAAAGATAAAAGGTCTGCCCAATTAGACTGCTGATAGTTCACGTAGCACCTCAGGTACTGCTCTATCATGGCGTTCAGTCTTTCTGCTGCCCCATTAGTGCTCGGATGAAAAGCTGAACTAAGACCCTGAGATGATCCAATGGACCGCAGGAACTCCCTCCAAAATTTAGCCGTGACCTGGACCCCTCTGTTTGAGATGATTCTTCGAGGTACTCCATGCAGTCGGTAGATATGCTTCACAAACAGTTTAGCCAGCTTGTGAGCCGAGGGTAGTCCGCTACAGGGTATGAAGTGTGCCTGCTTGGAGAACAGGGCTATTACAGTCCAAATCACTGTGTTTCCCCCACTTTTTGGCAACTCTACTATAAAGTCCATTGCAATCTCCTCCCATGGCCTCGTTGGTTCTGCCACTTTTTGCAGTAGTCCCGGGGGTTTTCCTGGTCGTATTTTCATTGTAGCACAGACTGTGCAACTTTTTACATAGCTATCCACATCTTTCTTCATTCCAGGCCACCAGAATTGCCTCCGGGCTAGGTGTAAAGTCTTTAGGAACCCAAAATGGCCTGCCAATTTGGCGTTGTGGCTCCTCTGGAGAACTAGGATACGTAGAGATTCTGGAACATAGAGTTTCGTCCCCTTCCAGGCTAGGTCATCCCTCTTCGTCAAGATGTGTTGGTTGTTTTGGAACCAAGGGTCTGTTAGCAGCTCAGTTTTGAGTCTTGTGGTTAGATCGCTTGTGGTTTGACCCCGTCGGTCATGGTGTTGCCGCCTGGTGGTTACTTGGGCAGCTGGTTGAGTAGAAGGAATAATGGCGTCCACTACGTGCTCCCGTTCGCATTTGTACTGAGGCATGCGGGAGAGGGCATCAGCTAGAAAGTTCCTCTGCCCTGGAATGTGCTTTAGTACGAAGTCGAAACGGTTGAAATATTGAGCCCATCGGACTTGTTTGGGTTATAGTTTCCGTGGGGTTCTGAGAGCTTCCAGATTTTTGTGGTCGGTCCAAACTTCAAACAGTTTCTGGCTCCCTTCTAGCAGGTGTCTCCAGGTTAGTAGTGCCCATCGCACTGAAAAAGCCTCCTTTTCCCATGTGGCCCATCGTCTCTCCGTGTCTGTGAGTTTGCGGGAGGTATAGGCACAGGGTTGTAAATTTCCTTGGTTGTTTCTTTGGAGTAGTACTGCTCCTACGGCCATGTCGCTGGCGTCTGCCTGGATCATGAAAGGTTGCTCAGGGTCAGGATGCTTCAGTACCGGCTCCTTTGCAAACATTTCTTTCAGTGTTTCGAATGCCTCTTGGCAGGTTAGGCTCCACTGTAGGGGTTGTCCCGGACGAGGTTTCGTTCCTGGGCTCCCTGTCTTTAGGAGGTCTGACAGGGGTTTGGCAATCTTCGCAAAGGAAGGAATGAACTGCCTGTAGAAGTTTGCGAACCTTAGGAAACTTTGTAGCTGTCTGCGGGTGCGAGGGGGTTGCCAGCTTAGAACGGCTTGCACTTTGGCTGGGTCCATCTCTATTCCTTCATTTGACACTCGGTAGCCTAGGTAGTCTAGTAGCTCATGGTGGAATTCACATTTTGATAGTTTGATATACAGGTTGGCTGCCAGAAGTTTTTCCAGTACTTGGTGAACCAGGGGTATGTGGTCATCGACGGTCTCAGTGTAGATAAGGATGTCATCTAGGTAGATGAGGACCCCCTTGTAGAGGTGCTCATGCAGCACCTCGTTTATTAACTGCATGAACACTGCTGGGGCTCCCTGTAGTCCAAAAGGCATCACTGAATTGGAAACTTCCTAAAGGGCAGTTGAACGCTGTTTTCCATTCATCTTCTTCCCTGATCCGTATTCGGTAGTATGCTTCTCTGAGGTCTAATTTGGTAAAGACTTTTCCCTTGACCAAGTGAGATAGCATATCTTTCATGAGGGGGAGCGGGTATAGGTTGTGTACGCACACCGCGTTTATCCCCCCAAAATCCACCACCAGACGCATAGTTCCATCTTTCTTCTCTTTGAAGAGGACTGGTGCCGCAACCCGTGGCTTGGCTGGTTCGATGAACCCTCGTGCTAGGTGTATTCACGCATTTCTTGCATCTCTCGAGGCATCATGGCATACAGCTTGGGTTTGGGTAGTTTTGCCCCAGGGATGATTTCAATGGCACAATCTGTTTCGGGGTGGGGGGGCAGGATGTTGCATTCTGTCTCACTGAACACTTCTGCAAGGTCCTGGTATTCCACTGGAATCAGTTCAGCCTCTGGGGTTTTGTCAGATGTGGTTGCCAGTTGTTCTCGTGGGCTCTCTTGGGGGGCTCCCAATGTGAGTGGTATTTTTGCTTGCTCGTGAGGGAGGGGTTGAGGGCCAGGTGATATCCTAAGCCTGCAGGTGCCCCCTTGCCACCAGATGGTCGGTCCCCACTTGTCTAGCCAGGAAAGTCCAAGTATGACTGCCTCTGTCATTTTGGGGGCTATTATGAATCGAATTATTTCCCAGTGATCTGCCAATTCTAGTCTCACTGGTTCAGTTAGGTGAGTGGCATAGGCTCCTCCCATTAGGGAACCGTCAACCTGCTCAAACCGAATCGGGTGGTTCAGTCTTTTCGCTCTGATCCCCAGTTTCTGAACTGTGGTTAAGTTGATCAAGCACCTAGTGCAGCCTGAGTCTACAAGGGCTTGAAAATCCCCCTGTTTTTCTGTTTTCGGGGTTGTGAGGCGTATTGAGAAAAGGAAAGGGTAAATTGATTTGCTCACCATTGGGTCGTTTTCTCCCTCGTCCTCGCTGTCATAGGGTTCAATTGACTGGTCATCATTGCCTGGAGTTTCACCGCTTTCACCTGGGAGGGAGGAGACCCCTGCAGCTTGAAGAGCCCTCCTGGATGTGTTGATGGCCTGTCGGGGCCCTCGTTCTCTTCAGGCCCTGGGTGGTAGGTCCGGCCTTGGTTTCAGTGCTGGGGTTGGGCATGCAGCTACCATGTGGCCCATCCCCCTGCATCTGTAACACCTCACGGAACTTGAAGGGAGGGCGGGTCTCAGGTCTCGCTGTGGTGCCATTTCTTTCTTTTGGCGGGATGGTTTCAGATTAGGTTGACCCCTCTCCTTTGTGTCTGATTCCTTCCTTGTGTCGTTGGCACGTAGCCCACTGTTGACTTTTGTTGCCACTCGGAACCACTCAGAGAGTTGGTTTGGTATGTCACGATATGCAGTTACTTGGGCAATACATTTATCCAGGCTTATTCTGAAAAAATGCACCAGCAACCGTTCTGGTAGGGGGGGTAGTCTTCCAACTATCCTCCTGAATTCACGGATGTGCTCTTTGATGGGGGGGCCTCTTTACTTTAGGTTGCTGAGTTCCTCCTCTGCATATGGGTCCTCCTCCCCCTCTTCAAACCTGGCCTCTAGCACTTGCAGGAAGTCATCTATGTCTTGCAGTTAGGGGACTCTCCGCTTATGGAGGGCTGCTAGCCATTCTTTTGCTTCCCCCTCAAAACCCTCTGCAATGGCATTCACCATGGTTCTGGGGGATGGGTAGAGGTGCCCATAGTGTTCTAAGTGGATATCAGCTGAATCAAGGAATAGAGCTAGTTGGTCTGAATCACCATCAAACTTTCCCCTGAATCGGGGTGGATCGTTTAGTTCCCTCCCTCCTCTGTTTTCCTCCTGGCCCCTGTATGTTCATGCCTGATACGGCTGGTCAATCTTCTTCAGCTCTAGGAGGGGGAGAGGGAGGGAGTTGCCTGCTCTTGGCAGCATGCTTGCTTCTGGGGCTGCGCTCCAGCATGCGTCTCCTCCCTTCAGCAGGATCAGATATGCCTCCTCTCTCTTTCGGATGGCAGGCTGGCCTCTCGTCATGAAGGGTGGCTTGATCAAAATCCTCCCTCAGTTTCTCTACTGCACCCCCTAGGGATCCCATCTGGGACCGTGGGCGCCTGGCTTGTTCCCAGTCCCACATCCAGTCCACCCTTGCCAGTTCGCTAGAGACTCCCCCTCTTTTTTGGGAATCAGGGTAAGGGAACTCGAGTTTGGCTGCTTTAGGATCTAGATTCCAGTATTTATCTTTTCTTGCTTCTGCTGCTGGGAAAGGCTTTACAGGCTGGATGTCTGGAGCTCCGCTGTTCAGGGGGGTTGGCTGGCCTCCAGCTGAAATGAGGCTTTTTTCTGCCATGGCCTGATCTCCTCCCTCTTTATCAGGCATTGCCTGGGGGAGGCGGGACTCAGGTAGCCCGGAAATCTTGATAGATTTCTTTAAAAAGTCCTGGCTGTCTGTCAAGCTCCCAAGAGAAACTTCAAATGATTCACGGCCTCACGTAAAAGTTAAGGCAAACAGATAAGGTCCATGGCAACATCGGGATTTTGACAATTAGTAGACCAGACACTGTTAAGTAAAATAAAATAGCTTTTACTGAAGTTGTAAAAACTACTAAACTAAACTACTGCTCAACAAGAAGTGATGTTAAATCGAGTCAAAAACAAAGTCTCAACAAATATCAAATTGCTTACAGTCAGCAAACACAATCTTCCTTCTTCTTCCTCAGTTTGTCACAGCACACGAGCAATTCAGTTATCAAACAGCAAATCCAGCAGAGAGGGAGATATGCACTCTGCTGGCTTCCTCTTATAGTTAGAGATAATTGCACTTACTAATTGCACTCTAACATTCCAATATCCTTAAAGCCACAATGACCATTTGTCATTATGGTATTATATATTGTCTACCCAGCTCTAGGAGTCTACTCCTAACAGTCTTATACTTTAAAAAATATGGTAGTCACTTGGTTGTTAAGTGAATCTGGCTTCCCATTGATTTTGCTTGTCAGAAGGTCACACATGGTGATCACATGACTCTGGGATACTGCAACTCTCATAAATATGAGTCAGTTGCCAATTGTCTGAATTTTGATCACATGATCATGGGATGTTGCATTGGTCATAAATGTGAAAAATGGTCAAGGTCATTTTTTTCAGTGCTGTGTAACTTCAAACAGCCACTAAATGAACTGTTGTAAGTTGAGACTACCTGTATTTGTTGTGATGCAGAGGAAAGTTGTGTGTGTGTGTGTGTGTGTATTCTGTTTTTTTCTTTTTAATTTTTTCTGTTTTCTTTTTCAAACTTCTGCTTTCTTTTTATTGTTTTCTTTTTTTAATTTGTATTTGTTTTTTAAAATAAAATTACTATTAAAAGAGCAAAATAGATACAGGTTATTGATAATTTAGGTTTTTGGTGAGATGGATGGCATACAAGTTTGATAAATACATAAATAAAAATTTCAAAGGTTGCATCTGGTGGGTTTTTTTTTTAATAGATCATCTCATTTCAACTGCATTTGCATCTATAGGAGAGTTGAACAAAATACTTCACCCTATTGTCTAGCAAAGGAAACCACACCAAAGCTAAAAAACAACAACAACCCTGTTTTTGTTTTGATTTGTTTTGATTTTCAGCAGTATGGGATAAAATCTTCAGGTAAACCACAAATTGGCTAGAATATAGTACATGGAATTTTAAGCTGTCATTGTTATTTTTCAGAAGAGAAATTGAAGGATTGCTTTGCAAGAAGGTGATGATAATGATGAGGTAATTATTATGGAATTGAAAAAGAAGTGCATAAGTTGCTGCTCTTTGGTACTTACTCACATGAAAGTTGCACTGTGAAAGTGGTAGATACTGTCCCATTAAGCATTGGGATTCTGGGCAAAAAACAAATAGTGTTGAAGGAAGTAGACTTGGAGTGAAGTGAAAAATTGTCAGAAGTAGACATGCAGTTCTATGAGTGCTTGGTTTATACCAGCTAGACAAGCTAATCCTAAAGAATTCAAAGAAAAGACGAACCAACCTGTTCATGGCTTGGATAGACTATAATAATAATAATAATAATAATAATAATAATAATTTAATTTTATATCCCGCTCTCTCTCCCCAAGGGGACTCGAGGCGGGGCACAGGCAATTAAAAATACAAATAAGACCACCGACAGAATACAAAATACAAAATACAAAATTAAAAATGAATTAAATTGATCCTGCGCTAAAACCCATAAACTAAACTAAAAATTACCCCTAAAACCCCTAACCTAAAAAGAGACTACCCAAGGCCGGCCAGGCGAAAAAAGTGTGTCTTTAATTTTAAGCGGAAGGAGCGGAGGTCCATGGTTGTCCTGATATCGGGGGGAAGGTCGTTCCAGAGGGCTGGGCCCACCTGTTAGGAGTAGACTATAAGAAAGCGTTTGATTCAGTTCCCCATAGCTGGATCAAGAAATGCCTGGAAATCTTTGGCATCAGCAGCAACATACAAAAATTCATGGAAACGTCAATGAATCTCTGGAAAACAAAACTTATGGCTAATGAAGAAGAACTGGGTGAAGTTGAAATTAAACAAGGCATTTTCCAGGGTGATTCCCTTTCACCCCTACTTTTTATACTCTCAATGCTACCACTAAAAATGATTTTGAAGAAGATGAACTGTGGATGCAAACTTGCAAAGAAAGGACTGAAAATTTCGCACTTGATGTACATGGATGATTTGAAGCTGTTTGGTAAATTTATTAATTGAAAGCATAAAAGAATTTAGCCAAGACATTGGTATGCAGTTTGGAATTGACAAATGTACAACAATGGCAACCAAAGCAGGTAAGGTCATAGAAGATGACGGAATAGAACTTGAGAATGAAGAAATGATAAAGGCAGTAAAACCAGAAGAAGGCTACAAGTATTTGGGGATTTTAGAGGCCTCTGACTTAATATGCATAATAAAGTCAAGGAATTAACTTCAACCAAGTACATTCGACGAATTTGCAAGATATTAAAGTCCAAATTGAGTGGAGGAAACATCATAAAAGCCATAAATACCTGGGCTATACCTGTGATTCGATACTCTGCAGGATAATTGACTGGACCCAGATGGAGTTGGACAATTTGGAAAGAAAAATGAGGAAGCTTATGACAATGAATCATGCTTTGCACCCTAAAAGAGATGTTGACCGATTATATCTATCAAGAGCAGAAGGTGGTCGAAGACTCCTACAAGTAAAGCAGACTGTGGAAGAAGAAAGGCACAGCTGGAATGATTACATCCAGAAAAGTGAAGAACCAATGATTAAGGAAGTAAATAAAGGAGGCCTTTTAAAGACAACTAAGTCAAAAGCTGAATATAAGAAAGAAGTAATTGAGAAACAAGCTGAAAATTGGAAAAGCAAAGCTATGCATGGCCAATACTTGAAAAGTATTGATGGCAAAGCTGACCAAAAACTAACTTGGACCTGGTTAAGATCAGGAGTACTGAAAAAAGAAACAGAAGGCTTTATTTTGGCAGCTCAAGAACAAGCCTTAGCCACAAACTGCGTGAAGGTAAAAATTCAACACATTACCACCAACAGCAAATGTCGCCTCTGTAATGAGAAAGATGAGACAGTCGACCACTTGATCAGTGGGTGCAGCAAAATTTCACAAACTGACTACCTACAACACCATGACCACGTTGCTAAGATCATTCACTGGAAATTGTGCCAGAAGTTTGGATTTGAGTACAGCAAAAACCACTGGGAACATCAGGTTGAGAAAGTTTTAGAGAATGAGAAAGTCAATTGTGGGACTTCAGAATTCAGACTGACAGGCACTTGTTCTGATATAACAATAGTTGAAAAGAAAAAAGTATGGTTCGTTGACATTGCAATACCTGGTGATGTACGAATTGAAGATAAGCAGCAAGAAAAAAATTACAAAATACTGGGACTTGCAAATTGAAGTTGAGCGACTGTGGAGGAGGAAGTTGTGTTGTTGTCCCAATTGTGATTGGAGTCCTTGGAGCAATACCTAGAGGGCTGCCTCGCTATGTGGAGGTTTTAGGTTTGCCGGATTTGAGCATTCTGAGTCTACAAAGGGCCACCCTGCTTGGAACAGCTTATATCCTCCGACGTTACCTTAACAGTTCCTAGGTCCTTGGTTAGGACTCGTGCTGTTGAGCTACCAACCAGCCCCAAAGGCTGTGAATCTCACCAAAGATTAACCACAAATAATGATGATGATGATGATGATGATGATGATGATGATGATGATGATGATGATGATGATGTATGGTTCATTGACATTGCAATGCATGGTGATGCGCGAATTGAAGATAAACAGTAATAAAAAAACACAATGTACCAGGATTTGCAAATTGAAGTTGAGCAACTTTGGAAAAAGAAATTGTGTGTTGTCCCAATTGTAACTGGAGCCCTTGGAGCAATACCTAAAGGGCTACCTCGCTATTTGGAAATTCTAAATTTATCTGACTTGAACAGTCAGATTCTACAAAAATCCACCCTACTTGGAACAGCTTATGTCCTCCGACGTTACCTTAACAGTTCCTAGGTCCTTGGTTAGGACTCAAGCTGTTGAGCTACTAACCGGCCCCAAAGGCTGTGAATCTCACCAAAGATTACCCAATGATGATGATGAGTGTTCCAACTCCCAAGTTTAGTCAACAACTTCAGATACATATGAAGAATAATCTTTATTTACACTCACCTTTGGGCATGACCTAGATTCTTTCTGGTAGCCACTAGAAGGACGAGAAAGCTTCCAAAGTCTCTTCCAACTTTGTTATTCTGTATTCTGTATGCTTTTTATTGCCATCCTCGAACTGACATAGACTGCCCCCTCCACATGCTACTGCTACTACTATACTTCAGCAAAGAGTTTTGGTGTGTTACTATCTTTACAATAATCAATGAATAATTAAATAGGTAAATGGGTGATTTGGGAGTAGTTGGTGGAATCTCTGTCATCTTTTCCCCTTCCAAGTAGTGTCCCCTACTGATGAGAAAATGAGCCTCAATTGCTTTCCTGAATGTGATGGGACTGGAGTTGGAAATTCAAGGCTTAAATTATTAACTATAGTATGTATCCCCTTGGATTGGGCAATTTATTTCCAAGAAATTGGCTGTTTCATAGATGTTGCCATCTAGAATCAGCAAGATTATTTCAAAATGTCTAGTTCAGATCTATACACAAATACTAGTCTCTGAACTGGAATGTGTGATTTCTAGACCAAGCAGCGCTGGTCTAGGATATTTTCAAAGCGTCAGCAGCATTTACAGCAGGGGATGTCATAATTGTAGGGATGACAAATGGAGTGTATCAGTGCAAACCCCACCCCCATTAAAAGTTGGGTGCAACTACACATAGGGAAATGGCTGGAGCTTCCATCATAGGGCTCCATTTACCGTTCTGCCAATGCAGCAAACTGATACAGCAAGCAATAGGGAAGAAACATATACAGTGGTACCTCGGTTCACGAACTTAATTCGTGAACTGACTCTGGTCGCGAACCGAATTGTTCGTGAACCGAGGCACAGTTTTCCATATGCTAAAAGCATAGCAAAGATAAAAAAAAGTCACTGAAAGTTCTCACAGTGTGCGTGCTGGGGCTTTTTTCTGTGTCTTCTTCTCTCTACGATCTTCCTACAGGAAGTCATAACCATGTGACAGCCAGGAATACATTAAAAATGGCCGCGGTTCCTGTTTGTGAACCGAAGCAGAGTTCGTGAACCGGAGCACATTTTGAGGAACTTTTCTGTTCGTGAGTTGGTCGTGAATAGAGGCGTTCGTGAACCGAGGTACCACTGTACACGTATTTATATTGATATATCTTCTAATATAGTATCAAAGCAGTTGGTCAAATAGCTATTTATATGTTATTTTCTATCAATATATTTTTTAAATACTATAAAGGCTAGGTTTGAGAAAGTATATAACTGCTTTCCTATTTCAAGTTGACAGCTGTCATGTTACTGAACATATCTGGAAAGAGACATCATTGATCTCTGGGCCCTCAGATATTCAGGTATGGGTAAGCCATAAAAACTGTTGTAACAATTTCTATTTCAATGTACATATCAGTATATTATGGTTGATCACACAGCCATCCAGATGTTTATAAGTATAGTATAGGTATAATCTTTATTGTCATAGTACTTAAATTCAACAAAATTGGTTTTAACCTCACTGGTGCAAAATTATAACAGAAACGAAAAAAGAAAGGGAAAAAAATCTAGCAGGTGCATGGAGTGATTGTGGTTGTATTTAAGTCTCACAGCCCAAGGATAGAAATTATCTTTAAACCTGTTTGTTCAGCTGGCTATACTTTGATGTCTTCTGCCTGATGGTAGAAGTGCAAAGAGACACTGACCAGGGTGTGAATCATCTCTGAGTATATCTTCTTTACTCTGCTAAAGCAGCGAGGTCTGGTGATGTCATCCAGTGGTGTCAGAGGACAACCAATGATTTCTTGTGCTGAATCGATCACTCTCTAATGTAACAAAGTCACTCAAGCGCTCGTGACATCTCGGCTGGATTACTGTAACGCTCTCTACATGGGGCTCCCCTTGAGGTGCACTCGAAAGCTGCAGTTAGTGCTGAATGCGGCCGCGCGGGTGGTTATGGGTGCCTCTAGGCAAGCCCACGTAACACCTCTCCTGCGCGAGCTGCACTGGCTGCCTGTGGCCTTTCGAGTGCGCTTCAAGGTGTTGATCACCATCTTTAAATCGCTCCATGGCTCGGGGCCTAGCTATATACGAGACCGCCTCCTGCCCCATACATCCCTTCATCCGGTCCGCTCCCACAGAGCGGGCCTACTCCGGGTGCCGTCGGCCGGGCAATGCCGGCTGGCGACACCCAGGGGAAGAGCCTTCTCTGTGGCGGGCCCGGCCCTCTGGAACGACCTACCCCCCGACCTTCGCACTACCTCGGACCTCCGCCTCTTCCGCCAACGTCTTAAGACGTACTTATTCCAACAAGCCGGCCTAGGATAGCCCCCCGCGTCTGACTTTTAAATATAAATTATAATTTGGTTATGGTCTTAATAACGGGTTTTAGCACGGGTGAATTAATTTAATATATTTTTAATTGATGTATATTGTATTTATGGTTTTATATAATGCCTGTGCGCCGCCCTGGGTCCTAACAAGGAGAAGGGCGGGGTATAAATTTAATAAAATAAATAAATAAATAAATAAATAATGTTTAGGCTGGCTTTGGCATTTTTATCCATCTATTGAGTCCTTCCCAAGGACCTGGGATAGGCATGTTGTTGTTGTTTTCCCCATTTTTTATACACATCTAAAACTCAAGGCAGGGAACATACTTAATTCTCCTGCCTTCTATTTTTCCACAATAACAATAACCATGAGGTGGGTTGGGCTGAGAAAATGAAATTGTCCCCAGGTCATCATTTTTCCTGCCTAAACTCACCATCTTCCTAGACTAGCACCATTATCACTGCATCAAATGGCTCTTATGTTTGCCATCAAAACCATTTTATAATGTCATCTTGAATTATTCCTACTAGAATTATTTCTACTAGAAAATTGATAGAGAGAGAAGCCACTGAAATAGTTAGAGCAGGTGTCAGCAAACTGCAGCTCCGGAGCCGCAGGTGGCTCTTTCATCTGTCTGCTGTGGCTCCCTGCTGCTCAAAATATGTGTCACAACTTCCAATGCGTGATACCCATCGGTACGCAATTTATTGAGTTTTTGGACTCCCGGTAGGCCAACCATGGATAAATCCAAGAAAAGAAAAGTTTCAGAAGAAAACAGAACATTTAATTCAGTTACATATGCAAGTTTTGTGGGCGCTCAGGAAATAGTCAGGCACCGGAAGGGTCTTGTGGTTGCCGGTGTTTCCTTTTCTGTGGGGAACAGGTCCAAATGGCTCTTTGAGTGTTTAAGATTGCTGACCCCTGCATTAGAGGATGCTTATTCATGGTTTATTGAGTTAAATGGCTATTTGCTTGTTCTCATGGCTGAGGTTGTATTTCTGAATCTCCACCATCTCCACCTAATCAGAGGCAGCAGCACCTCAGTCTCCATGGAGATAGTGAACAGTCTTAGTCAAGAGTACATAATAAATGAATTGTGGCATTTTTGAGCACGGGTATAGTGTTGTGTTGCAAATGTTCAAATAGCAATAGCAATAGCACTTAGACTTATATACCACTTCATAGTGCTTTTACAGCCCTCTTTAAGTGGTTTTACTCAGTCAGCATATTGCCCCCAACAATCTGGGTCCTCATCCGAGGTGGGTTTCTGCTGGTTCAGCCCAGATCAGGTGAACTGGTAGTGGCGGTGGTGGGAGGCTCCGCCCACCCATCCAGACAGTTTTACAAATGCACAGAAGCGTCGCACACCTGCACAAGTGAGCCAGTATTAAAACATTTGGAAACCCACCACTTGTCCTCACTTTACCCACTTCGGAAGGATGGAAGGCTGAGGCAACCTTGAGTCAGTTAGATTTGAACTCCCAGACTGCAGCTAGCTGTCAGCTGAAGTAGCTTGGAATATTGCACTCTAACCACTATGCCACTTTGGCTCCAATCCAACTCGCTCTTAGTTTTTCAATGCTTTTTTATTTCCATTCCATAATTATTTAAGTGATGGTTCACAATGACATTAACTCAACGAAATCTTTAAATCATTGAAGAATAAAAAAAATGTTTTATCTTTTGATTGTATACAACTGTTGCAGGATAAAGAAGACACAGAAAATTTGAGAGTAGAAGAGATGACCGAACACTTCAAATTCATTTGTCTGAAGAATAACCCGGATCTCCAAGAAAATCCCCATAGAAACAAACAACATCAACACCTACTTTTTAAGGAGAGAAAGTGAAAACATTTTTTGGATGTATTATTAAGAAATCATATTTTGGGATTTCCATTCCCCCCCACCCAAGAAATGTATTACTTATAGTTCTTATAGTTTTCATTTCAAATTCACTTAATAGTATCCTTTCTGGATTTTTGTAATGAAAAAAGGTAACTATTTTTTATCTCATGTTTTAAGATTTGTCATATAACAAAATAACAGAATTAGAGATTTGGAAGGGACCTTGGAGATCTTTTAGTCCAACCCCTGCTCAAGCAAAAAACCATATACCATTCCAGACAATTTTGTCTTGAAAACCTCCAATAATGGCAACCTACAACTTCTGGAGGCAAGCCTAACCTAGATTCCTCACCCAGTCACTGCTGTTGAGCAGGTACCACCTATTCTGTACCCATAGATTTGTTTTATTCTTGCCTGAATGTAAAACCTTACTTTTTTCCCCACCCTGAATTCTATTTTGTTGAATAGGGTGCAGTGTTCAGCTCTGTGAAGATCCATCTGTATCTGAGTCTATCTTGGTTTACTCCCTCAGGTTGGTGTTGTCTGCAAAATTGTTGAGTTTCCCTTCTATCTCCTCTTTTAAATAATTTATGAAGATGTTGAAAAGTACTGGACCTAAGACCAAACCTTGAAGTATCCTACTACATGCTTCCCTTCATGTGGATGTAGTTCCATTGAGGGCTATAAATTGTGTGGTTGGTCAACTGGTTGTGAATCCATCTGGTGGTGATGCTGTCTATCCCACTTATTTCTATCTTACCAAAAGATGAGTCTACTTTCTCAAATGCCTTACTGTCTAGAGCATTTCTCTAATCCATTAATTTTATTTCTTTGTCAAAGAATGAGGTTTCTTTGGCATCATCCATTTTTGAAAACCCATATTAGCTTCTAGTAATAGCTTTTACTGGTTGTATGTTGAATTCCATTATGCTGAATTTCAATATGACATGGTCACTCTCCCCCAAAGTTCCTGCAACTTCAACCCCTCTATCATTTCATCACTGTTGGAAAGAATTCAATTCAGTGTAGCTAGCCCTCTGCAGCACTTCACCTTTTGTATAACAAAATTGTCTCCTATGTTTGTCAGGAACCTGTTTCACCTCCCACTTGATGGAGAGTTTGTCTTCCAGTTTATGTCTGGTAGTTAAAAACCCAATCACTATTATAGTGTACTTACTATACACTTTAGTTAACTAATGAGAAGAAATTTCATCTATTTCCTCTCTTTGATTGGGTGGTCTGTAGTATGCACTACAGGCATTGTCATTCCTTTTTCCTTTGATATTAACTAAAATGCATTCAAGATTTTCATACTTGGTTTTTTGTATTTCTGTAGAAAAACAATTATTTCTTTCATATAATGCAATTCCACCTTTTCTTTTGCTAAGTTCATTTCTTCTGAACAATTTAAATCCTTCTAGCAGTACATTCCAGTCATTGGTTTCATCCCACCTAGTTTTGGTAAATGCAACAATGTCATATCTGCCCTCATGTACTAGGATTTCAAGCTTGTCATGCTTCTTCCTCATATTTTGAACATTAGTATAGAGCCATCTGAGCCCTTTTTGACTGATCTTATGTTTGCTTCCCATGTCTCCTGTTTTGTATCTGAGTTCCTCTTCGTTCTCACTATTTGGTAAATTTTCTTGAAGTTAATGCTTGAGATTAGGTTCTAAAAATCGGTCTCCCTCCCTCTCCAGTTTTAGTTTAAAGTCCTTCAGATAGGTTGATCCAGTTCCAAAAATATTCTTCCCAATTCTTGTGAAGTGTAGCCTATTCCCTGCTGGAAGCCCTTCATGTAATATTGTAGACCATGGTATAGGAATCCAAAGTTCTCTTGACTGCACCATCTTTTAAGAAACTGGTTTTACTTCAAAAATTCTCCATTCCCTCACAGGATGTTTACTTCCATTGGAAATACAGATGAAAACATCACTTGTGCTCCCATTTCTCTGGCTTTCATTTTTAGTTGTTCATAGGTTCTTGATATTGTTTTCAGGCTCTTTTTTGTATCATTCAGCCCTAAATAAAAGAGGAGAAGGGGATAATGATGTGTTATAGGAGAACCATATTCTTAGCTCACACGGGGAGTTGGACTAAGTGTCTTTAATGGCTCTTTCCAAATCTTTGTGATCCAGACCTGTTGAAGAATTGGAGTAATAGTAGATGTTTCTACTAGCAGTATGGAAATGATGAACTTGACATTCTTACAAAGCTAAAGGGAGTGGCTTTGTTTTGTGCAGAATCAATTATTTTTGCTTCCTGTTGTTCCTTTTTATATTATTTTTGAACTTTTGATTATCCTGTGACAGAGATCAATGTTCACAAAACGGGTGTAGGTATGCTGGTATTGCTTTCCTCGTGTGTTTTCCCATGTATATAGCATGGAATTGTTATTGCAACGTTTCGGCAAGATCTCACTTGCCATCCTCAGGCTTCGGTCTGTGATTACGAACCTTCCTTAAATCTTGGTGGGGGGGGGGTGGAGTGCTGACTATTGTTGTGAGTGGGTTGATTGGCTGTGCAGCTGTATCATGATTGGTAGATTGATGCTGATTGGTCTTATTTGTATGTTTCTCCTTATTTTGAATTTCAACGGCTTGGGTGGAGGGTGGGGCTCGTCTGTTGGTCAGTGCTGGTTTCCAGATGTCTGGTAGGCGGGAAGTGTCATCACGTTTGTTCATATTGTTAGGTTGCTTCTCTATTTCGATGGCTTCTCTGATTATTCTCCTGCTCAGCTGTTCAGCCTTGGAGATCATTTTAGTACCTTGAAAGTCAGTGTCATGTCCTGTAGTTTTGAAATGTTGATAAAGAGATGAGGTATTAAGGTGATTTTTAATGCATTTTTATGTTCTGCAATACGTGCACTTACCCTTCTGTTGGTTTGTCCTATGTAAGTGGCAGGGCAGATTTTACATGGAATTTTGTAGACTCCTTGGCTTTCTAGCTGGATCTTGTCTTTGGGATTGCTTAGGATATTGGTTATTTTTTTGGTTGGTGTTGAAGGCTGTTTTGATGTTGTGCTTGTGGACGAGCCACACCCTTCACCCAACAGATGAGCCAAACCCTTCACCCAAGCCGTTGAAATTCAAAATAAGGAGAAACATATAAATAAGACCAATCAGCATCAATCTACCAATCATGATACATTTTTTCATTTTTTCATTTTCTTAAATTTATACCCCGCCCTTCTCCAAACGGACCCAGGGTGGCACACAGGAATATTAAAATACATACAAAATCACGTAAAAAAATTAAAAAACTTATTTGATAAAGATCCTGCGCTAAAACCAAATTAAAATCCCCCCCCCCAAAAAAATTTTTAAATAGATTTTTTTATTTTATTTTCGATTTTCAAAGTAAATAACAACATATATACTGTTACATAGCCAACATCATATTATATTATTAAATGTTTACATCATTCCATTTTACCATCATTTCATTTTACCATCAACACCCAGAAAACTCCCAGAGGGCTCTTCTGCTCTCCATACACCATATTTGTGCCTTATCCATCATTTTCTTTCCCCTTTCTCCTCCTCCTCCCTACCTCCTTTCTTCCCTCTAACGCCCTCCCCTTCTCTACTTCCCCTTCTTCTCTCCTTCTCCTCTCTCCCCTTTCCACTCCTCCTTTCTCTTCTCCTCTTCCCCCTCTTTGCCCTCTCTCCTTTCTCTCTCTTCTTCCCTTACCTCTCTACTCCACACTCTTCATCTCATTTACTTGGTGTATTTCAGCCTCGGAGCCAGTTCTATTTTGTGTTGATGGTATTTATAATTTCAGATTTAAGGTTTTTTGCTCAATTTTCATATCGATTATTACAATTCTTATGTCTCAGTCCCAAATCTTGCTAGTTGTTTTAATACCCTTTTAAGTAAAGCCTAATTGTATAATAACGTTCTATTTATAAAACCAAACAAAAAAGAACCAAAAACAGTATAAATAAATTTAAATAAATTTAAATATAAGAAGGCCTAATCGGGTATCCATAAATTCTGTGCCTTCCAGGAGTGGTTAGATAAATAGATAGATAGATAGATAGATAGATAGATAGATAGATAGATAGATAGATAGATAGATAGATAGATAGATTTTATTTTTCTATACCGCGTCCTCTCCCCAGGGGGACTCGGAGCGGTGCACAGGGAAAATTAAAACAGCATAAAATATATACATAAATAAATACAATAAAAACAAATTAAATCAACTGTCCCTGCACTAAAATCCCCATTTTAAAATTAACATTCCCTAACCCCTGAGGTAGAGACTAACCTAGGCCGGCCAAGCAGAAAAAGTGAGTTTTTAATTTCTGACGGAAGGAGCAGAGGTCCGTAGTTGTTCTAATGTCGGGGGGAAGGTCGTTCCAGAGGGCTGGGCCCACCACAGAGAAGGCCCTTCCCCTGGGTGTCGCCCGCTGACAAAGTCTAGTGGACGGCACCCGGAGAAGTCCCTCTCTGTGGGAGCGAATCGGCTGGGAAGATGTATGGGGCAGAATCCGATCCCGCAGATAGCTAGGTCCCGAGCCATGGAGCGCTTTAAAGATGAGAACTAACACCTTGAAGCGCATCCGAAAGACGACAGGTAGCCAGTGCAGCTCGCGCAAGAGCGGTGTTACATGGGTATACCTTGCGGTACCCATTATTGCTCGCGCGGCTGCATTCTGGACCAGCTGAAGTCTTCGGGTGCACCTCAAGGGGAGCCCCATGTAGAGAGAGTTACAATAGTCCAGTCGGGATGTCACGAGAGCATGAGTGACTGTGCGAAGGGCGTCCCGATCCAATAGGGGGCGCAACTGGCGAACCAGGCGAACCTGGTAAAACGCCCTCCTGGCCACGGCTGTCACTTGATCTTCCATGGACAGCCGGGCATCCAGGAGGACACCCAAGTTGCGCACCCCATCCACAGGGGCAAGATGTTCGCCCCCTATGGCCAGCGATGGAATCAGCTGGTTGAATCGGGCAGCCGGAAACCACAGCCACTCAGTCTTGGTCGGGTTGAGTCTGAGTCCGTTACTTCCCATCCAGATCCGTACGGCTTCCAGGCACTGGCACATCACCGCTACGGCATCGTTGGGGTGGCTTGGGGTAGATATATACAGCTGAGTATCATCAGCATAGAGATGGTACTCTACCCCAAAGCCATGGATGATCTCACCCAGCGGCTTCATATATGTGTTGAACAGGAGAGGCGAGAGGACCGACCCCTGAGGGGTCACATGTGAGGGGTCTCGAGGTCGACCTCTGCTCTCCTGCCAACACAAATTGCGATCGGCCAGAGAGGTAGGAGGAGAACCACCGTAAAACGGTGCCTCCCACCCCCAACCCCTCCAGCCGATGCAATAGGATACCATGGTCGATGGTATCGAAAGCTGCCGAGAGGTCTAATAGGACCAGGATGGAGGAGCAACCCCTATCTCTGGCCCTCCAGAGATCATCGAACAACGCGACCAATGCCGTCTCGGTGCTATGCCCGGGCCGAAAGCAGGACTGGCGCGGGTCTAGATAATCAACTTCCTCCAGGTGACGGGGAAACTGTTGTGCCACCACACTCTCAACAACCTTCGCCAAAAAGGGAAGGTTGGAGACTGGACGATAGTTGGTTAATAAAGCTGGATCCAAAGAGGGCTTCTTAAGGAGGAGCCTCACCATGGCCTCTTTTAGGGAAGCAGGTAAGGCACCCTCACTCAAGGATGCGTTGACAACCTCTTGGAGCCAGCCTCGTGTCACCTCCCAGGATGCCAGTACAAGCCAGGAGGGACACGGGTCCAATAAACATGTGGTGGCTCGAAGTCGCCCACGTAACCTGTCCATATCCTCGGAAGTAATGGAGTCAAACTCCTCCCAAACAAGATCTGTCTCGTGGCATCCCACTGGGCCATCAATGGAGGCTAACTCATTCTGTATCTGAGCGATTTTCTCCTGCAGAAAAATCACAAATTCCTCTGCTCTACCCTGTAGCGGGGCTTCCCGCACCCTCTGTTGAAGTAGGGAACGGGTCACCCTAAACAGGGCGGCAGGGCGGTTTTCTGCGGATGCTATGAGAGTGGCACAATGATGACGTTTGGCCACTCTCAGCGCCACAATGTAAGTCCGTAAATGGGCTCTTACCTGTGTCCGGTCAGATTCAGAACGGGTAGCCCTCCATCTTCTCTCTAGGCATCTCTTGTGGCGTTTCATCACCCTCAGCTCCTCGGTAAACCAAGGAGCCAGGGTGGCTCGCCGCCACAAGAGTGGCCGCAAGGGTGCGACCCGATCCAAGGCTCCCGTGGTCGCAATATTCCATGCGGCCACGAGGTCCTCCATCGGGGCGTGGGTCAGGGGTACAGGAAGTGGCCCAAGCGCCGTCTTGAACCCATCAGGGTCCATCAGGCGCCTGGGGCGGAATCAAATAGGTGACTCAGGTTCCGCCTCCCCGCGGTGAGGGGCAGCGGTTGGAAAGTCGAGCCGGAGAAGTGAGTGGTCTGTCCATGACAAGGGCGTGATGACTATATCCCCTATACCCAGATCACTCTTCCATTGGCCTGAGACAAAGATGAGATCCGGTGTATGTCCACCCTCGTGAGTGGGGCCTTGAATTAGTTGGGTCAGGTCCATGGCCGTCATGGAAGCCATGAACTCCCGAGCTACCCCGGATGATTTGCCCGCCGATGGCAGATTAAAGTCCCCCATGACTAAAAGTCTGGGGGTCTCAACTGCCATCGTAGCGATCACCTCGAGGAGCTCGGGCAGGGCTGCTGTTACATAGCGGGGGGCCAGGTATACAACTAGCAAGCCCAACTGCCTCCCTAGGCCCCACTTCACACAGAGGGACTCACAACTGGTAGTCTGTGGCACAATGGTCTCTCTCGGCTCTAGACCTTCCCTAATAATAACCGCTACCCCACCACCCCTGCCTAGGGCCCGAGGCTGATGAAAAGCGCGGTAACCTGGTGGGCACATTTCAACGAGGGGGAGTCCTCCCTCGTGGCCCAACCAGGTCTCCGCAATTCCTACCAGGTCCGGCTCCCCCTCAGACACAAGGTCATGGATGAGGGGGGCTTTGTTGACCACGGACCTGGCATTGCAGAACATCAGCCATAGGCCCTGGCTCTGTACTCCCTGACCACCTAGCCTGCGGGGGTTGTGGCACTTGACCTTTTGTAGCCATCGGCCTCGTGCCCCCAACCGGGAGGATAGAACTTGTCTCCCATCGGATCTGCCTCTCCCTGCCACCCTCTCAATGGGTACGCCCTCCATGGAAACGACCCCTGTATCCCCCCTCTTAGCGGAACCATCCGCCTCCCTCCGTCGTCTGCTGGCTCGGCCCGTTCCCTTCTTGCTAGTCTCAACCTGACTATACCCTCCCCCCTCCCTGGTACCCCCTAAAACAGACAACAGCTTTTTTACTAAAAAAACCCTACACCTGCGCTTTTGCCACTTCTCCTGACTTACTAGTCCCTCATCAAAGTGTGCCCTTGATAACACAGTGGGCCATACCTGCGAGAGGGGGGACTCTCGCAGCGAGAGAAGGCAGGCCCTTGAGTACATGCTAGGTAATACAGAGACCACGCTGGATAAAAGGTTAAGATATTAAATATGGTGCAAAAAGATGGTTATAAATAGATAAATATACATATATAAATATATAAATATATAAACATATGAATATTAAATATATAAAATAGTCCAGTAGGGAATTCGGCAGATTCAAATTCGATAGTCAGATAAAATTCGGGCCATGTGCAATATAAACGGGAGATGATGTAGATGAAATAAATAATGTAGATGGTATAGACATATAAAGTCCAGAGTCCAAAATCCTCCAGCCCAACGAATAATATCCCTGGTGAAGCCCCACAGTGAGGTCCCAGGGGGTCCATGCTCGTCCCAACTCTGCTTCTCCAGCCTGGCTCCAGCCTGGCTCCGGCCTCCAGTCAGGCATTTCGACCCCTCCTCGCCTCTACTCGGCCTGCGCTTTGGCCTCACCTCCTACGGTCTTCTACATGGCCTCTGCTCTGCCTCCGCCAGGCCTCTGATCTTCCAGCCAGGCCTCTGGTCCTCTGCCAGGCCTCTGGTCTTCCAGCCACCCTCAGGCCTCGGTTAACATTCAGCCACTCAGCCACATCCGTCAGGGCTCCCTCCAGGGTTCCGCTCGGCCCCTGTTTCTCCATGCCGCCCTCGCCCGGCATCCGTTCCTCGACCCATTCCCGAATGCCCGGCCTCCGCTCCTCCCGTTCACCTCAGGGGCTCCTCCGGCCATCCGGGGGGTCCTCCGGGCTCCCAGGCGTCCTCCATGCTCCAATCTTCGGCCTCTGACGCCCGGCTCCCCGTAGCTCTCATCGGCTCGGCGTCCAGGCTCGGGCCTCGGCCTCGGCGTTCTCGGCGTTCTCTTCCACCCTCTCTCCTTCCGCCCGGCGTCTTCTCCTCGGCCGGGCTCACTCGGCCGGACCCGCAGCGCCGAAAAAACCACCCGGGCGGCCCCAACTAGGGCACGATCGCAAGCCCAGGTGGTCCTCCTACCAGTCCCGACCCCCAAAGCTGGAAATGGGGTCGGGTAGCACCTCCTTTCCACCAGCGGGCCTCCGCGGCCCGCACAGAACTCAACGGCGCGCCGCCATCTTTTCGCGCATGCGCAGGTAGAAGAAGCTTATTATTCATGGGTTATCTCATTTTATTAATTTTAAATCTAACAATTTATCCTGTGATTCAATATCAGTATCCACAAGTCTTATCAAGTATTCTAACCTCAATCTATTTTTTCTTTAATAATATCTTTAAATCCTATTTACTATTAATATCCCTTATTTAATCCCCTCATATCTCTATAGATTCCATATAATTATCTAAAATTTTATGTAACTGTTAATTGATTGATCATTTACCAAGAGTGATAGTATTCTATAACCATCTTAATCGCATAATTCCCCATCTATAGATAAGCAAATATATATCATTCACTAACACATAATCTTTCTATAACCATCTAAATAGCATAGTTCCCCATCGATAAATAAACAAATATATATCATTAACAAAGACATTTACCAAGAGTATTCTATAACCATCTTAGTAGCATAATTTCCCATCTATAGATAAGCAAATATATATCATTCACTAACACATAATCTTTCTTTAAATATCTAAATAGCATAGTTCCCCATCGATAGATAAACAAATATATATCATTAACAGAACCTTTACCAAGAGTATTCTATAACCATCTTAGTAGCATAACTCCCCATCTATAGATAAGCAGATATATATCATTCATTAACACATAATTTTTCTATAACCATCTAAATAGCCCAATTCCCCATCTATAGATAAACTAATATATATCATTATCAAAAACCTAATCTTATTATAAGCATCTAAAGTTATTACTAACAATCAATCAATTAATAATCCTTGATGGTAATTTAAACCCAGCCTAATTATTACTCATCAAGGGATAAAAGTTCCTCTTTTCAGCCGTTGTCTCTCCAAGGATGAATTAAATTTGCCTCTTTTAAACTCCACATTCTCCATCGACTTTTTTTCCTCTTCTCAAGTTCTTTATAAACTTCCATTGGCACATTGTGATCCTGTATAGCTGTACAATCATAGTGCTGACCAATTCTTTTAAAATCCCCAAAATTTAAAACTGTATAAAAGTCATTATGGAGGTTACGCTAGGCCAGATAGATGGAACAAATGTGTCTTTAGGCACTTGCGGAAGAGGCGGAGGTCAAAGATGGTGCGAAGTTCAGGGGGTAAGTCGTTCCAAAGGGCTGGGCCCGCCACAGAGAAGGCTCTTCCCCTGGGTGTCACCAGTCGGCATTGTCCGGTCGACGGCACCCTGAGAAGGTCCTCTCTGTGGGAGCGTATCGGTCTTAGGAATGTATGGGGCAGGAGACGGTCTCGCATATAACTAGGTCCCGAGCCATGGAGCGCTTTGAAGATGGTCGTCAGAACCTTGAAGCGCACCCGAAAGACCACAGGAAGCCAGTGCAGCTCGCGCAGGATTGGTGTTATGTGGGAGTGTCTAGGCGCTCCCGTACTCACCCGCGCAGCTGCATTCTGGACTAACTGCAGCTTTCGAATGCACCTCAAGGGAAGCACCATATAGAGAGCATTACAGTAGTCGAGTCGAGACGTCACGAGTGCTTGAGTGACTGTGCGTAGGGCACCCCGGTCCAGTAAGGGGTGCAATTGGCGCATCAGGTGTACCTGATGGAATGCCCCCCTGGCCACGGCCGCCACATGGTCCTCCATGGACAGCCGGGAATCCAGGAGGACACCCAAATTCCGTGCCCTCTCCACGGGGGCCGGTGTTTCGCCCCCAATGGCCAGAGTTGGAGTAATCTGGCTGAACCGGGGTACCGGAAGCCACAGCCACTCAGTCTTGGATGGGTTGAGCCTGAGTTTGTTACTACCCATCCAGATCCATACGGCCTCCAGACACCGGGACATCACCTCGGCAGCATCATTGGGGTGGTCTGGGGTGGATATGTACAGCTGAGTATCATCAGCGTACAGATGATATCCCACCCCAAAACCACGGATGATCTCGTCCAGCAGCTTCATATATGTGTTGAACAGTAGGGGCGAGAGGACTGACCCCTGAGGAACCCCATATACAAGGGGTCTCGAGGCCGACCTCTGCACCCCTGCCAACACATATTGCGACCGATCAGAGAGGTAGGACGAGAACCACCGCAGAACGGTGCCTCCCAGCCCCAACCCCCCCAGTCGGCGCAATAGGATACCATGGTCGATGATATCAAAAGCCACTGAGAGATCTAATAGGACTAGGATAGAGGAATATCCTCTATCCCGCGCCCTCCAGAGATCATCAACCAACGCGACCAATGCCGTCTCGGTGCTGTGACCGGGTCAGAAGCCAGACTGGCGCGGGTCTAGATAATCAACTTCCTCCAAGTGTCGCGGAAACTGTTGAGCCACCACACTCTCTACAACCTTCACTAAAAAGTGAAGGTTGGAGACCGGACGATAGTTCTCTAATAATGCTGGATCCAGGGACGGCTTCTTGAGGAGGGGCCTTACTACCGCCTCTTTCAAGATGGCAGGCAAGGACCCCTCACTCAAATATGCGTTGACAATGCCCTGGAGCCAGCCTCGTGTCATCTCCCAGGATGCCAGTGCAAGCCAGGAGGGACACAGGTCCAATAAACATGTGATAGCCCTAAGTCTCTTTGACAACTTGTCCATATCCTCGGTAGTAACAAAGTCAAACTCCTCCCAAGATGGTGTCTCAAGACCAGCCTCGGACCGTCTGACTGGACCACTGTCGATGGAGGGTAGCTCATTCCGAATCCGAGTGATTTTCTCCTGCAGATAAATCCCAAATTCCTCTGCTCGACCCTGTAGAGGGGCTTCCCGCGGCCTCTGTTGAAGGAAGGAGCGGGTCACCCCAAACAGGGCGGCAGGGCGGTTATCTGCGGATGCAATAAGGGTGGCACAATACTCGTGTTTGGCCACCCTTATCGCCACTAAGTAAGTCCTAATATAGGTTCAAACTAGTGTTCGGTCGGCTTCAGAGCGAGAAGATCTCCATCTGCTCTCTAGGCGTCTCTTGTGGCATTTCATCTCCCTAAGCTCCTTGGTGAACCAAGGAGCCTGGGTGGTTTGTCGCCGCAAGAGAGGGCGCAAGGGCGCGACTCGGTCCAAGGCCCCTGTGGGCGCATTTAACCATGCGGCCACTAGGTCCTCAGTCGAGTCGCGGGGCAAGTCCACAGGAATTGGCCCAAGTTCCCTCTGGAACTTTACCGGGTCCATCAGGAGCCTGGGGCAAAACCATATAGGAATATCAGGCTCCGCCTCCCCGCGGTGAGGTGCGGCGATCGGAAAGTCCAGCCGAAGGAGAGCGTGATCTGTCCATGACAGGGGTGTGATGGCTAAATCCCCTATTCCCGGATCATGACTCCACTGTCCCGAGACGAAGATTAAGTCCAGGGTGTGTCCGCCCTCGTGGGTAGGGCCTACAACTACCTGGGTCAGGTCCATGGCTGTCATGGAAGCCATGAACTCCCGAGCTGCACCAGAGGTTTCGCCTACTGACGGCAGGTTGAAGTCCCCCATGACCAGTAGTCTGGGGGTCTCAACCGCCGCCTCGGCTATCACCTCTAGGAGCTCGGGCAGGGCTGTTGTTGCATAGCGAGGAGCTAGGTATACAACTAACACGCCCAACTGCCTCCCTAGGCCCCACTTCACAAGGCGGGACTCACACCCGGTCGTCTGAGGGATCATGGTCTCCCTCGGCTCAAGACCTTCCCTAACCATAATCGCCACCCCCCCACCCCTCCCTAGGGCCCTAGGCTGATGGAAGGCTCGGTAGCCTGGTGGGCACATTTCTACGAGGGGTAATCCTCCCTCGTGGCCCAACCAGGTTTCCGTTATACCCACCAGGTCCAGGTCCCCCTCTGACACAAGGTCATGGATGAGGGGGGCTTTTTGTATCACTGACCTGGCGTTGCATAGCATCAGCCTAGGGCCCCGGGTCTGTGGTTCTTGCAATGGGAGCATGGCGGGTTGGAGCGCGTGACCGCCCATAACCAGCGGCCACGGTCCTCCAACCGGTAATGTCCATCCCGTCTCCCACCGCCCCTGCCCCTCCCCAAGACTGAGCTGATAGAAAATATCTCAGTGGAAACGACCCCCCCTTCCCCTTCCTCCGTTTCTCTACTTCCGCTGGCCGGCCTTATAATTTGACGTCCCCCTCCCGCCTGACTATCCCCTCCCTCCTCCCTGGAACCCCCTAAAAGTCGAATTAAAAATTTACCCAGAAACCCCCTGAGCTTGCGTCTTGCCCACCTCTCTGGATTCAATACAGCTGCACAGCCAAACAACCCACTCACAACAATAGTCAGCACTCCACCTGCCCCACCAAGATTTAAGGAAGGTCAACGCCTTCGTAATCACAGACCGAAGCCTGAGGATGGCAAGTGAGATCTTGCCGAAACATTGCAATAACAATTCTATGCTATATACACGGGAAAACACCCGAGGAAAACAATACCAGCATATAAATATACATACATACATACATACATATATGTATGTGTGTTAGTTTTATGAGCTGATCAATAAATTTTAAATTTGATCAGCTCATAAAACTAACACACATATCTAAAAAAAAAATTACACAACGTAACTCATGGTTCTCTGTCTAGATGGTCTCTGGTGATGAGCCAAATGGCAGAGAGGGAAACAGTATGTCTCCTCCCTTAAGGGACCCTAACAGGAAGTTGTGAAGACAATTATATATGTGTGTGTGCGTGTGTGTGTGTGTGTGTTAGTTTTATGAGCTGATCAATAAATAAATCAGAGAGACTAGTATAGACTTATTTTGAGCTTTTTAGCTCTCATCAGCTATCCATACTCTTACTGGGATTCAAACCGGGGCTGTATTGCATATCAGGCAGGGGCCTTTAGCCGTTCAGCCAGCCAGGCTCTCCTATTGCATCATCTGAGACAGGAGGATTAGTATCTATAATTGTTCCACAACACCCTGTTAGGGCCCCAATTAAGGGAGGAGACATACTGTTTCCTTTTCTGCCTTTCGGCTCATCACCAGAGACCATCTAGACAGAAAGCCATGAGTTCCGTTGTGTAATTTTTTTAAATATGTGTGTTAGTTTTATGAGCTGATCAATAAATAAATCAGAGAGACTAGTATAGATCTATTTCAAGTTTTTTTAGCTCTCATCAGCTAGCCATACCCTTACTGGGATTCTAACCGGAGCTGTATTGCATATCAGGCAAGAGCCTTTAGCCATTCAGCCAGCCAGGCTCTCCCATTGCATCACCTGAAACAGGAGGATTAGTATCTATAATTGTTCCACAACACCCTGTTAGGGCCCCAATTAAGGGAGGAGACATACTGTTTCCTTTTCTGCCTTTCAGCTCATCACCAGAGACCATCTAGACAGAAAGCCATGAGTTCCGTTGTGTGATTTTTTTAAAATATGTGTGTTAGTTTTATGAGCTGATCAATAAATAAAGCAGAGAGACTAGTATAGATCTATTTCGAGCTTTTTAGCTCTCATCAGCTAGCCATACCCTTACTGGGATTCGAACCGGGGCTCTATTGCATATCACGCAATAGAGCAGGCCTCCCAAACTCTCTGCATGCCCCATTTTTCACAAAAAAGGTTTGGGATGCCTGCAGAGTGCTCCTGGGGGCCAGAGAGGGCAAAAATGCGAAGTGTGGGAGCTTGATCTTCTTAAAGAGTAAGGCTTTTATCGATCTTAAATCAACTTTTCTCTTCATCAAGGAGGGAAACACATGCAAGAGCTGCTGAATGGCTGCTGCTGTGCTTGGCTGGGAATGGCCCATTGGATGAGGAGGGGTGGGGATCCCTTCCATTTGGATTAATGTTTCCTCGCAGAGGCACCTGAGTGGCAAAAGGGAAGCATAAAGGAAATGAGGCTGCTTTGTCTTTCTCACACACACACCCCAAATCCGCCCGGATCTGTCATGCATCAAAGTGATAGGTAGCTGGGCTCAATAGCAGCAGTAGCAATAAGCACTGCATGACAGATCCGGAGAGATTTGGGGGGGGGGGGTGGAGAGCAAGGGAAGAGGACAAATCACCTCTGCCAAAGACTTTTCTCAGGACCCTAGATCTCCAATTTCTCTCCAGAAAAAGCTATTGGCATCGTTGGGATTTTGGCTGCTGTAAGAAGCACTGGATGGAAAGGAAACTCCGGAATGCGGCAGCTGCCAGGCTCCAGGAATACGGTGCTCCTGTATTCCGAAGTTTCCTTTCCATCCCGTGCTTGTTTCATTTGCTAAAATGCCGATGATGCAAATAGCATTTTTCCGGAGAGAAAGTGAAAATCTAGGGTCCTGAGAAAAGCCTTCGTGGATATTGTTTCTTTTCCCTTCCTCCCCCCCTTCCCCAAAACCACCTGGATCTATCATGCTGTGAAGAGATACGATAGCGAGGAAGGGAACAATCTCTCTACGAAGACTTTTATCAGAAAACTAGACTTCCTCCCCCCCCCACCAATCTCTCCAGATTCTCAGCAGCCAAAACCCTTTGAATCAAGCTTGATTGTCCCCATTTCAGGTTTTTAACTTCTCAAACTATCATTCTGAGAAATATACCATCTCTGAGCACCTTTCGTTTACAGCAGGAGGAGGAGGAGGGCAACTTAAATCAGCGCCTCTGTAAACCAAAGCCTCTGAATAACTGGGAAAGAAAGGTGTGCTTTTCAGGCAGCAGTTTCCGGCAGATTCCAAGCGCGGCTTTCTTTCCCAGTTACTCAAAGTCTTTGGTATACTCCGCCCTCGCCCTCCTGCAAGCGAAAGGTGTCTCAGAGATTCAGCGAGCAGCTCAGGGGAGATAATGGCCATACTTTCATTCCCCAGCAATGTGAGGAGCCGCTGCCACCGCCACCGCAACCATCCGGTAAGCCTTCTTGGGAGTCGAGCTGAACGGGAGTCCGGAAAGCGAATCCTCTCTCCTTTCCAGCCATCACAATCTCTGCAGCACCAGATTCAATTGCCTCTTTTTCAGACCACCCAGCCAGCTATATTCGGAGTATAAGATGCACCCAGATTTTCACCCTCTTTTCTGGAGTAAAAAGGTGCGTCTTATATTCCGAAAAATATGGTGTATATATATACATACATACATACATACATACATACATACATACATACATACATACATACACACTTGTGTCACAACACCCTGTTAGACCCCAATTAAGGGAGAAAGCATACTGCTCTCCTTTTCTGCCTTTTGGCTCATCACCAGCGACCATCTAGACAGAAAGCCATGAGTTTCGTTGTGTAATTTTTTTATATGTGTGTTACGTTTTATCTATCCTAGTCTCCCTGACTTATTTATTGATCAGCTCAAAAACGTAACACACACACACACACACACACACACATATATGCTGGTATTGCTGTCTTCAGGTGTTTTCCCATGTATATAGCATGGAATTGTTATTGCAACGTTTCGGCAAGATCTCACTTGCCATCCTCAGGCTTCGGTCTGCGATTACGAAGGCGTTGACCTTCCTTAAATCTTGGTGGGGGGGTGGAGTGCTGACTATTGTTGTGAGTGGGTTGATTGCCTGTGCAGCTGTATCATGATTGGTAGATTGATGCTGATTGGTCTTATTTGTATGTTTCTCCTTATTTTGAATTTCAATGGCTTGGGTGGAGGGTATGGCTTGTCTGTTGGTCAGTGCTGGTTTCCAGATGTCTGGTAGACGGCAGGTGTCATCACATTTGTTCATATTGTTAGGTTGCTTCTCTATTTCGATGGCTTTTCTGATTATTCTCATGTTCAGCAACATTTAAGGAAGGTCAACGCCTTCGTAATCACAGACCGAAACCTGGCTGACTGAATGGCTAAAGGCTCTTGCCTGATATGCAATACAGCCCCGGTTCGAATCCAAGTAAGGGTATGGCTAGCTGATAAGAGCTAAAAAGCTCGAAATAGATCTATACTAGTCTCTCTGATTTATTTATTGATTAGTTCATAAAAACTAACACACACACACACACACACACATACACATACACATATATTATATATGTATGTTTTCATATATATTATATATTATATATATATGTTTTCGTAGATTTTCACGGGTGTAGGTATGCTGGTATTGCTGGCTTCGGGGATTTTCCCGTGTATAAGGCATAGAAATGTTATTGCAACGTTTCGACAAGATCTCACTTGTCGTCATCAGGCAGGCTTCTGTTCTGTCCAGACAGAAGCCTGCCTGATGACGACAAGTGAGATCTTGTCGAAACGTTGCAATAACATTTCTATACCTTATACACGAGGAAATCCCCGAAGCCAGCAATACCAGCATATATATATATATCAGCTCATAAAACTAACACATCAGCTCATAAAACTAACACACACACACACACACACACACACACACACATATATGTATGTATGTATGTATGTATGTATGTATGTGTATATATATATATATATATATATATATATATATATATATATATATATATATATATATATATATATATATGAGAGATAATTATCACAGCTCCTGTTCAGAGGTCCCTTTAAGGGGAGGAGACTCAACGTCATCCCTCTCTGCCTCATCCTAGAGATCATCCAGACAGAGAACCTAATTAGATTACTGCTGTGTGACATTTTTTAGATATGTGTTAGCTTATTAAGGGCTGAAAATAAAGAGACCAAAATGGATCCATTTCAGGCTTATTAGCCTTCTTCAGCTGGCCATACTCCTTCTACTGGGATTTGAACTGGTGCTTTCCAGCATATGAGACAGGCTTCTCTATGCCTTGAGCTATCCAGTATCCCTGATATATCAGCCAATTTACAGGACTCTTAAATGAGAGATAATTACCACAGCTCCTGTTCAGCCCTTAATAAGCTAACACATATCTAAAAAATGTCACACAGCAGTAATCTAATTAGGTTCTCTGTCTGGATGATCTCTAGGATGAGTCGAAGGGCAGAGAGGGATGACGTTGAGTCTCCTCCCCTTAAAGCAGTGGTTCTCAGTTATTTTCTGTCAGGCCCCCCCTAGGAAGAAGAAAACATTTCGCGCCCCCCCAGCCCCGGAAAGCGCCCCCCCCAGCCCCGGAAAGCGCCCCCCAGCCCCGGAAAGCGCCCCCCCCAGCCCCGGGGTTGCCCCCTCCCTTCTTTCCCTCGCCTCCTTCCGAGCCAAGGATATTTATTCTCCTTGGTGCCGCCGTTGCCTTCTCCGCATGGCCCGAGCGCCTGTTCCTTACTGCGATGGTCTCAGCAGCTCCCAGCGCTCCCAACGCAGCCAGTCGAAAGCCGGGAGGGAGGCCGCTTTTCCACGCCGTGGAAGGGGGTCGCCTCCCTCCCGGCTTTCGACTGGCTGCGTCCAGGCGGGCAGCGGGCAAGAGCCGTGAGCGGGCAAGTCGGGCGGCGCGCTGGGAGCTGCTGAGCCGGGCGCGGGCGCGCTGGGAGCTACTAAGCCGGGCGGCGTGCTGGGAGCTGCTAAGGAACAGGCGCTCAGGCCATGCGGAGAATGCAACGGTGGTATCGGTCTTTCCGGGTGTGTGGCGCGCCCCACTATTTGAGAAACGCTGCCTTAAAGAGACCTCTGAACAGGAGCTGTGATAATTATCTCTCACTTAAGAGTCCTGTAAATTGGCTGATATATCAGGGATACTGGATAGCTCAAGGCATAGAGAAGCCTGTCTCATATGCTGGAAAGCACCAGTTCAAATCCCAGTAGAAGGAGTATGGCCAGCTGAAGAAGGCTAATAAGCCTGAAATGGATCCATCCTGGTCTCTTTATTTTCAGCCCTTAATAAGCTAACACACACACACACACACACACACACACACACACACACATATATATATATATATATATATATGTTAAATTTATTTAAGGGATGATTAATAATAATTAATTAAGAGACCAGGATGGATCCAATTCGGGCTCCTTAGCCCTCGTCAGCTGGCCATATATATATCATCATCATCAGGCTGGAGCCTTTGTTTTCTTGCGAGTGAGCTGAGATTGAAGTGGCAGTTTTTCTATAAGTGGAGGTGGGAGGGGTTGGAATGTTGGCTCTGCTGCTTTAAACGGATTGGTTGGCTGATTTGTCACATCCTGATTGGTAGATGGAGTTGATGTTTTTTGAGAATGATTGATGATGGTGTCAGTGTTTATGGCTGGGACTCGTTTAGTGGCCAGAGCTGGTTTCCAGATATCTGGCAGGCGGGAGGCATCATCACGTCTATTTATGTTGTGGGGATGTTTCTCTATTTCAATAGCTTCCATAATTATTCTCTTGTTGGAGTGTTCAGATTTGGAGAGTAATTTGGTTTTTTCAAAATCGATTTCATGTTCCGGTTGCTTTGAAGTGCTGGAAAAGGGAGGAAGTATTTTCTTGTCTTTTAACAGAATTCCTATGTTCTGCAATACGTGCACTAATTCTCCTATTAGTTTGTCCAATGTATGTGGCCGGGCAGACTTTGCATGGTATTTCATAGACTCCCTGGTTTTCTAGCTGGATTTTGTCTTTGGGGTTCCTTAAGATGTTGGCTATTTTTTGGTTAGTGTCGAAAGATGTCTTGATATTGTGTTTGTGGAGAATTTTGCTGATTTTATCTGTGGTGCCTTTAATATAAGGGAGGAGGGCGATGCCATTGTCTTGTTCTGTGTTTTGGATCTTGGGGGGTGTCTGTCTTCGGATTAGGTTGGTAATTGTGTTTCTTTGGAATCCATTGGAGATTAATACCTTTGTGAGGGTGTGTAATTCATTTTTCAGGTGGTCTTTGTCAGCTAGGCGTTTGGTTCTGGAGATGAGGGTCTTGGCTACGGAGTTGATCTGTGCAAGGTGGTGATGGGATTGTGCGTTTAAGTAGTGGTTGGTGTGTGTTTTTTTCCGGTAGATGGTGTGTCCTAGGGAGCCATTAGGTTTTTTGTAGATTAGGATATCCAGAAAGGGAAGTTGGTTGTTATCTTCTATTTCCATAGTGAATTATATTTTGGGGTGTAGGCTGTTGAGATGCGTGAGGAAGTTGTCTAGATTTTCTTTTCCGTGTGGCCAGATTACAAAAGTGTCATCTACATATCTAAGCCAGAGTTTGGGTTTGTGTTCAGATTTATCTAAGGCATTAGTTTCAAAGTGTTCCATGTAAAGGTTTGTGATGACTGGTGAGAGTGGTGATCCCACAGGTGCTCCTTCTATCTGTTTGTATCTTTGTCCATTTTGAATGAAGTATGTGTTGGTTAGACAGTGGTTGGTCAGATCCAGGATGTGCTTGGGGGGGTTGTATTTGTTCTGGATAGCTGTCAAGGCTTCTTTTATAGGCACTTGGGTGAAGAGGGATATGACATCAAAACTCACGAGTAGATCGCTGGGTTGTAGATTTTGTTTCTTTATCATTTCTATGAAGTGGAATGAGTTTTGTACATGTGATTTGATGGATTCTGCATAGCGTTGTAATTTTTTTGCGAGGAATTTGCCAAGATTCTGTAGAGGTGAGCCTATGGAGCTGACTATGGGCCTGAGTTGTGTTCCTTCTTTGTGTATCTTGGGGAGGCCATAGAGCTTGGGGCATCTGGATGATTTTTCTCTGGGGATGATTTTTTGCTGGATTTCTTTACTGATGGGAGAGGCTTTTATTTTGGATTTGGTGGTTTTTTCCAGGTAGGTGGTGGGATCTGTGTTTAGAAGTTTGTAAGCAGGGTCTTGGAGTAGTTTGGATAGCTTAGCTTGGTAGTCAGATGTGTTCATTACCACAGTGGCATTGCCTTTGTCTGCTGGGAGAACAATTATGTTGTTGTCTTTCCTCAAGTTGGTGAGTGCTTTTTGTTCTTCTTCCTCTAAGTTGCTTTTGGGTGGATTACTGGAGCATAGGATATTGGTAACTTCAAGTCTGATTTTATTGGCTTCATCTGGGTTGATTTTGGTGAGGGAAGTTTCAATTTAGTTTTTAATTTTACACAGGAAAAGACCCGAATAAACCAGAACCTACATATATATATGCTGGTATATATGCTGGTATTGCCATCCTCGGGTGTTTTCCCGTGTATATAGCATGGAATTTTTATTGCGCTCGGGGGTCACATAACTCGGGGGAGCGCAATAAAAATTCCATGCTATATATACGGGAAAACACCCGAGGATGGCAATACCAGTATACCTACACCCGTGAAAATCTACGAAAACATATATATATATATATATATATATATATATATATATATATATATATATATGAAGTGGATATTTTGTTACAGCTTCCTGTTAGGCCTATTTAAGGGAGGAGACAAACTTGTCATCCTTCTCTGTCCTTCGACTCAACTTAGAGACCATCCAGACAAAGACCTATTAAATTGCTGCTGTCTTTTTAGATATGTGTTAAATTTCTTTAAGGGATGATTAATAATAATTAATTAAGAGACCAGGATGGATCCATTTCGGGCTCCTTAGCCCTCGTCAGCTGGCCATACTTCCCTACAGGGATTTGAACTGGTGCTCTCCAGCATTCGAAGCAGGCTTCTCTATGCCTTGAGCTAACCAATTTCCCTGATTACATCATCCTTTCTACGGGACTTTATTGATGAAGTGGATATTTTGTTACAGCTTCCTGTTAGGCCTATTTAAGGGAGGAGACAAACTTGTCATCCTTCTCTGTCCTTCGACTCAACCTAGAGACCATCCAGACAGAGACCTATTAAATTGCTGCTGTCTTTTTAGATATGTGTTAAATTTCTTTAAGGGATGATTAATAATAATTAATTAAGAGACCAGGATGTCTCGTCATATATATATATATGAGAGAATATTATCACAGCTCCTGTTCAAGGGTCCCTTTAAGGGGAGGAGACTTAACGTCATCCCTCTCTGCCCTTCGACTCAACCTAGAGATCATCCAGACAGAGAACCAATTAGATTACTGCTGTGTGACATTTTTTAGATATGTGTTAGATTTTTAAGGGCTGAAAATAAAGAGACCAGGATGGATCCATTTCAGGCTTATTAGCCTTCTTCAGCTGGCCATACTCCTTCTACTGGGATTTGAACCGGTGCCCTCCAGCATTTGAGGCAAATATATATATATGTTTTCATATATATATATACGAAACTGTCTGTGACTGTCACAGTCACAGACAGAAGCCTGCCTGATGATGACAAGTGAGATCTTGTCGAAACGTTGCAATAACATCTCCATGCTATATATACGGGAAAATCCCCGAAGCCAGCAATGCCAGCATACCTACACCCGTGAAAATCTACGAAAACATATATATTTAATTTATTGATCAGCTCATAAAACTAACACACATATCTAAAAAATCACACAACGTAATTCTTGGCTTGCTGTCTAGATGATCTCTGGTGATGAGTCAAAAGGCAGGAAAGGAAACAGTATGTCTCCTCCCTTAATTGGGGCCTATTAACAGGTTGTTGAGAAACAATTACCTATACTAATATACCCTGCCTCTGCTGATGCAATAAGGAGAACCGGCTTGGCTAAAGTGCTAGGCTACTTGCTTAGCATGCAACATAGCCCCGGTTCGAATCCCAGTAAGGGGTATGGCCAGCTGATGAGAGCTAATAAGCTCGAAATAGATCTATCCTGGTCTCTCTCTAATTTAATTTATTGATCAGCTCATAAAACTAACACACACACACACACACACACACATATATATATATATGTTAGGTTTTTAAGGGCTGATTAATAAATAAATTGTAAGAGACCAGGATGGATCCATTTCAGGCTTATTAGCCCTCTTCAGCTGGCCATACTCCTTCTACTGGAAAAGACAGTTTGTCTCCTCCCTTAAAGGGGCCCGAACAAGAGTTGTGAAATATTCTCTCATATATATACACACACACACTTGTTCCACAACACCCTGTTAGGCCCCAATTAAGGGAGGAGAAATACTGTTTCCTTTTCTGCCTTTCGGCTCAACACCAGAGACCATCTAAACAGAAAGCCATGAGTTCCGTTGTGTAATTTTTTTATGTGTGTGTTACGTTTTTGAGCTGATCAATAAATAAGTCAGGGATAGTATAGATCTATTTTGAGCTTTTTGGCTCTCATCAGCTAGCCATACCCTCACTGGGATTTGATATTTATTGATCAGCTCAAAAACGTAAAACACACACACACACACACACACACACACACACACACATTCTATCTTTTTTAACCTATTTTCCTGATATAGTTTTCATATTATTTTTTATTGTCATATTGATAATATGTGACTAGTTTGGGGGAAATGTCTAGAAACTTTTACTTGTAAATTAGGTGGTAGGCAGAACCTCTTCAATTATGATGTAACTAAAGTATTATTTCTTTACAAACAATCTTTAATCATATTCCAAAATAATCCTGCGATGCTAACCCAAGTGTTCTTGCTACCTATATGTTTTAGGCAGGGCAGCTGCAGGAATATTCTTGCATACACAAAAAACTCCTCTAGAGCATTACACAATTCACACAAATGGATATTATCTAGTTGAGTAATACAACTGAATCCCAGAATAGTTTAAGACTATTAATAATTGCACGTGTCTTTCTTTGCAAATAAAACCAGGACAACCAATGTTACATAATAATAATAAATAATAATAATAATAATTTAATTTTATATCCCGCTCTCTCTCCCCAAGGGGACTCGAGGCGGGGCACAGGCAATTAAAAATACAAATAAGACCACCGACAAAATACAAAATACAAAATTAAAAATGAATTAAATTGATCCTGCGCTAAAACCCATAAACTAAACTAAAAATTACCCCTAAAACCCCTAACCTAAAAAGAGACTACCCAAGGCCGGCCAGGCAAAAAAAGTATGTCTTTAATAATGAAAAAACTTTTTCTCTCTTCATTTAAGTCTGCATTAAATTTGCATATCTCCTGTGTTGTGATAAAAGTTGCAGGCAAAGGAAGTTGGCTGGGGAAATAATGTTTGATTACCAGTCAAGTGATCTCTATGCATAAAAGTAATGTGTTATAGGAAATGTAGAATAGAAATTATTTTAAAAACTGAATGAAGGTATCATTAAAAACAAAGATTTGTTATCGAGAGGCCACTGTTTTAACTTTTCTTTAAACCAGAGTTGCCTTTTTTCTGAATTGTTTTTGTATTAGAATAGTAAGCAATGTTTTTCCCCCTTGACTGACTCACCAAGAGCGATTTGTTTTTCATTTTCAATCCACTCTCTAAATTGGAACAGAGGAATGTGAAACTCAAGAGCAACTTTCAAGTGTCCTCAACTGGGTTGGAATAATGTCTTGCAGCTCCTGATCTTCCCTCCAGAGGTGCGCCAATCTCCTCACTCAACCACCAGATATGCGACTATCTGGGGGAGAACAACTGAGAGAAACAGCATCACACACTCCAAAGGCAGCTTGCCTCTTGCACAATACCCTCACAAAGTGTTGCGAAAACTATTGTGGGACACTAATACTATGGATTGTGGATGCAATGCATACTAGCTACAATTGCTTGGCTATGGCTTTCCTAGCCTGAGACCTCTAGAAGCATTGAATTGCATTAACCACACTGGCTGCAGAAAGTATAGCATAATTTATCCAGTCTGTAAAAAATGTTCTAAGAATCTGCTGCTATGTTTAAAATATAATCTTTGGTAATTGACAGTAAATAAATAAATAAATGCAGTGAGTAACTGGGAAATTAACAAAAGCATTGAATTGCAGAGGAAAAGAAACTTGTTTTGATCAAATTTTCCTTCATAATCTTGATTCAAGTACCAAAAGTACTATTACACAAAAGTAAAAGTTAAGAGCACAATTCATCTTAGATTAAACACTATATTAAGTCCCAGTAAAATGCTTTAACTAGGATAATTTAATCTTGCTTAAATATTATTAATCTAAATCACTGGAAGTAAAAGCGAAATTGTTTCCTAAACTTCTCAATATAAATAGTGGAAATTATGATTGATCAAACCATGTGAATAAAGATTGATTATATCAGGTTAGGACTTGGTGCCTATTAGTCTCTCATTTACATTAAGAATTAAATTAAAAGCCATTTCTCACTCATCACCTTCCTTAATTCTAACTTGGTAATATGCCTCCTTCAAAAAGACATTAAAAATGCCTTTGGCCAAATGGGCTAGCATGTCATCAGGGGCAGTAGGCAGATGTCTTCAATGCAAACAACATTTAGCCTGTGTTAGTCAATGGATAGATGAAAAGACCATCCTTCTTTTCCCTGAAGAGCACTGGAGCAGCCACTCTCAGTCAAAAAACACTTGTTTTTTATTTATGAATGCTTGCAGTTCCTCTAATTCTCTAGGGGTCATCGAGTACAATTTGAGTTTGGGCAACTTAGCCCCCAGTATGATCTCTGGAGCAGTCAGTTGGCCGGTGGGGTGGAAGCATGTCTGAAACCCTTTCACTAAAAACATCCTGTGAGTCCCAATAATCTTTAGAGTTCCAGTGTTGCCTTTGGGGTGGTTCTCATTGCAGTCCCCACTTCCCTTCTTGATTTTGCCCACAGCAACTTAGAGGCATGGAGTTCAAGTTCCCTTTTCAGCTCTCCTTTTGGGCTAGCCCACCAAATATTTAACATCTGCCTCCTCCAGTTACATAGCTTGTGACAAATGTTGTTGCTCTACCCCCCCACCCACCCCGCTACTTAGTCATCCAGCTGACAAAAAAAACATGGGAACTTTAACCTGCTTGAGTCTTAGACCTAGTTTCTCAACTAGAACAGGGTTGATCAGGCATTTGGTGCAACCTGAGTTTAGGCGGGCTACCAGGTTCCCCTTGAACTCCAGAAATGGAACCACCAGTTCTATGAGGATGATTACTGGGATCACTGGGCGACTTACCAAGGGGTTGTCATCAGAGTCAGTATCGGTCTCCCTCAGAGTCAGTATTGCTCTCCAGCTGAAATGGTTGGAGTTCTCTCACCACCCTTGGGGGATGGGGTGAACCCAACAACTTGCACTCCCTCCAGGACCATCTCTTGAGTTCTTAGACCCAGCTTTGCTAGCTTCTTGGTGGATCCCAAGGGTGTCTCCTGGGGTGGGCAGGTAGCTTAGCATTCGGCACCTCAGTATCTCTCTTTCCTGCACTTGAAATAGCAAGTGGAGTGTCATCGCCAGCTTTGTTCATAGCCTGTGGCTTCAGGACTTCTTTATTTTCCAGGAGGGATCTCTGCCACCCATGGCTGGGATGGCCCTGTCAATAAACCAAGTCAATCTCGACCTCTTTGGCCAAAATATACCAGTCATGGAGATGCAAGTGTTATAGACATCATCATTCAGCCCAACCCGGAAACACTCAATCAGCATATCTTGCAGCCAAATGATCAGTCAGCCAGCCAGATTGGGGGATTCTTGGTTGTAGCGGCCCTGCCTTATGGTCTTGATCCTGGTTCTGACTTTGTGGTTGGCCAAGGGATCTTCAATATGTTCAGAGTGCCCCATGAAACAGTCAAAGTTGCACAGCTCTGGGGCATCATCACTGTGGAAGGTGACGATCCACTCAGCTGTGGACACCGCCAGTGCCATGGCTGCACACCACCCCTTTGCCTTTTTGGTGGCTATTTCTGGACCATAATTCTCATGCCAAAGCTCTACCCCCCTCAGATACTCAATTGCACACTCCAGCATCTTCCCAATCTGCCTTGCCCTGGATTGTCTCTTCCTCAATTTCCATGCATGGCTTTCTCTGTGACTCCTTCAGCTCCCAAGGGTGAATGTCACCCCATATAGCTTTTCTTCCCAGTCTTCTTTCTTTCCCACCTCCAGCAACCATCTGGGTCTTGGCTGGTTGCCACAAGCTTCCACCTTATCCAGCCATTCTTGGAAGTCTACACCACCTTGGAGTCTCGAGGGTACTACTTCCACCCAGGTTTCAATCGCCTCCTGTTCATTCTCATGAGCTAACATACTTTGCACAGCCTCCACAGTAGAGATGTCTCTCTGGGTGGGCTGTTATTGTAGTTCTAGCCTAATGTCAGACCTGCCTCAGCCAGGTCCTTTAGGAAAGAAAGACCTTCAATTCCATCTGGATGAAGTGATACATTCTTTTACTAAAGGCTGCTAGCTGCAGTAAAGTCAGGATAGAACTAAATTTTCCATGTGAAAATTACAATTTTTTCCCTATCCCAGCCCTCCCCACTATGACCAATTTGTCCTCAGCCAATGAAGAGCAATATGGGTGTTTTGAGAATGCTGAGATGTTTGGAGTAGTCCACATTCCAATTTCAGGGTGTGTGGCTTTGAGCACTGGCACAAACTGGTTCCATGCTTCCCTAGTCTTTGTCAAACTGTTACCCCCTTCCCTATTTCCCATCACATTCCCATACATGTTTATTGTCCATTTGTTCTCCCCTCTCCCTATCACCTTGCTCCTGGCCTTTGATGGGAGGATGCCAGTGAGGTGCCAAACTGAAGATGACAAACTGGCAGAAGATATCCAGAAAATATTTCTCTACAGTGAAGAACATATCATCATTCAAAATGTTTTTAAGAAGAATAAAGGAGAACTGAGAGACAATACTGCAGGAAAACAACACACAAAACATGGAAAAGGTTCCTGAGCCATTAATATCAGGTTTCTATTTGGAGGCTCAGTTGTAGATAGCAATTTTCCTATATTAAATATGCACTAAATTATCTGAGTTGGGGCAACTAACTTGAATTTCTGGCTTCAGAACTGCTGTAAGAGAATATCTTGAATTTTTACAATCAAAGCCCAAGGTTTTTATGAGAAAAGGCACTGGCACTCAGCATTCCACAAAAAATGATCATGTATTATTCCTTATTGTAAAACCACGATGATAACACTCTCTTAGTCAAAAACTGCTACCAAATTTTATCTTCTAATAAAGTTTTTTGGCAGCTCTGCTTAGACCTGAGAACTGCCTGATCTTCATCTGTTAATTCTCACTAAGCTTCCAAAAATTTAGATATTCCCCAAGAATAACACTCCAGAATGACCATCACATGAAGTCATACTAGCCATTGCAATCTGAAAAATTCAAAGTTGTCAGTGTTTGGATGTCTTTAGTCATACTGAGAGCAAAGTAATGGTCATCTTGAAATATAGAGGCTCCAATCAGCCTTAGTTATCCACCCAAAAGGTTCTGCAATTTCCTCCCTAAAACTATAACCATTAGCAGCAATGTATTGTCCAAAACTGGAAGTATTTACTTTGCCAAACTGGTTTATGCAACCAGCATTCTTCCTCTGAAGAAAAATGTAACTAAAAATCATCAATGTTTCCCAAATCCAGAGCAGCAATTCCACCTTGATGCATGACACCCTGCTCTATTAAGCTTCATGTCTCTTACAACTTTCCCTTTGCATTTTTGCCACTCAGATTTTGCAATCTCAAGATCCCTCTCCATCAATCCTGACACAACTTTATATCAACAATTTTTCAAAAGAGCATTTTATATGAAATCCTTAGAAGTCAACTCCCATTTCATGCTGTCATCCCTTTAGCCAATTCATTGTGGTTACTGGATTTTCAAACACTGAGCTCCTCCAGATATTAATTTTTTCTTCTCAATAACATTTCCAATTTATATTTCACATTGTTCCAGAGGTGGGCTGCTCCCAGTTCAGCCTAGATTGGGTGAACTGGTAGTAGTGGTGGTGGGAGGCTCCGCCCACCTGTCCAGACACTTGCATGTGAGCATGTCCGAACCGGTAGTAAAAATATTGGCAACCCCCCACTGCATTGTTCTCCCTTACCAATATGATTTACACCAGTGATAGGATACCAGTGCAATTATTTTTCAGCAAAACTAAGCATTTCAAATTGCAGTACTAACAACCAGACTCTGAGTCTTTTGTAACTTATACATAAATGTATCCAGTGCATCTTGTCAGATATGCAGCAATTGCACAGAGTGGTAAACACTGTAATTTATCAACATGATTTCAGGGTACCTCTAGTTAGGTGCCAAGAGAGAATTAATTATCAAAATGCTCCTGACCCAAGCTACAAGAGATGTTAACTGATTTTCCCCACCTTAGAAAATTCACTATGTGTTTGTTATTCCCCAAAGAAATTGCTTTAACATTTGAATTCTATGTGCTTTATGTATTCTGTGTTAACGGCAGATTACTCCACTATGAAAAATCTCACTATTTTGATTATGGTAAGTTGCTTTGCCAAGACCTATCCAGAATTGGCTGGGGTGGTGAGGATTTGCAACTTAGGTTATGTATAATTCATTTTTTTGAGATTTGGCCCAGATCCTCTTCTCAAATATTATATGATTTATTCTCCACCACCCTTCCTCAAGTCAGTCTTAGCATGTCTATACCATTTCCTTGGCAAGGTTTTTCAGAAGTATTTTGCCATTGCTTGCTCCTTAGAGTTAAGGGAATGAGTTGCCCAAGAGCACCCAGCTGAGTTTTATACCTAAATAGATCCTCACAACTTAAGTCGTTATGCAGAGATCACTGCTCCTGCTACTTGGGGATATCAGAACTCCATATTTCTTCGTGTAGCAAACATTGTGGACTTCTTTAATAAATTTAATGCAAAATATAATTTGAACCCTGGTTCCTACACTTATGCAACAATTTGGGAGCAGGATGCAAGGGGTATACTACAGCTGTCTTTCCAACCACACATGGATAAATAGTTTTCAAGTTCAGCCAAAATTAACTACCATATTTTTCAGACTATAAGACCCACCAGTGTAGAAGACACACCAAGATTTCGAAGAGGTAAGTAAGAAAAAAAAGTTTTTGTCCTCCCCAGCACCCAGAAGCTCTCTGCAGGGTTCAGCAGGGCTGGGGGAAGGCAATAACACCCCCCATTTTTCACCAAAATGGGAGCATTTTTTCTTTCCCCCAGCTCTGCTGAAGCCTGCAGAGTGCTTCTGGGGGTTGGGGGAACGCAAAATTCCCCCATTTTTGTGAAAAACGGGTGAAAAACAGTTCATTTTGCAAAAAATGAACTGTTTTTCACCCGTTTTTCACAAAAATGGGATGTGGGAGCAGGGATTCAGGAGGCCAAAAATGGCTATATTCCGTATATAAGACACAGTAATATTTCCACACTCTTTTTTTTGGCGGGAGGGGAAGGTGCATCTTATAGTTCGAAAAATACGGGTGCTTCAAACTACATGCTGTAGGCTGTTTGGTTTTGAGTTTTAAAGACAGAAGTAAAAAACAGGGGGGAAAACCTTTCCTAAATCAGGAAGGATTTATTTGGAAATGGTTTGGATCTTGTAGTTTTGATGATGGTTTCAGCCAGCTGGAAATATGTTTGGAAATTTTATAATTAATGCATTGGTTTGTCCAGTTTTGGTGCAGGATGTTTTCACTGTACAATCTTACATTATCTCAAATTTAATATCCTCTATTTAATTGTCTTTGTACTAAATATAGGAGGGCATAAAAGTATAGATTATGTCAACCATGTTTATCAATTGTTCCCCCCAGTGGTTTTCTTCAATAAATAGCCAAATCCCTGTCAATTTGTTTCTATTGCATAGATTGAAGACAGTGTTATCTTTCCCTAAGATTAGGAAGTATTTAGCAGTATAATCAGGTCTTCTATAGTGTTTAATTAGCCATTATAAAAGGCTTCTGCATAAGGAACAGAATTCTCACAGCCTATTCTTCTGCTAAGATGCTAATTAAGTAATTAATTGGCACAGAAAAACATCAATCTGTTAAAGTGAAGCATTAAAAACCTAGATTTGTAAAATAATTTCATAAGAGTTTGTACTATGGAATGTTTTACCCAACACATTACAGGATACCAACATTGTCCTACAAAAACATAAAACAACAGTTATGAGAACATTAAAAGAGAAAAGACAGTGATGTCAGAAACACAAACTGATGAAAAGTATCATTCACTTTTGAGTTTGAGTTTTATTTGATTTATATCCCGCCCTTCCACAAAAGGACCCAGGGCGGCGCACAGGAATTTAAAATAACATATAAATATACAAAATACAAAATTTAAAAAGCTATTAAATATTTCAGACCTGCGGTAAAACCAATTTAAATCCCCATTTTAAAACAATCTAATTCTAGTCACAGCGGAGGCTATGTTAGGCCGACTTGATGAAACAAGTGTGTTTTTAAACACTGGCGGAAGAGGCGGAGGTCGGTGATGGTGCGGAGTTCAGGAGGTAGGTCGTTCCACAGGGCAGGGTCCACCACAGAGAAGGCCCTTCCCCTGGGTGTCGCCAGTCGGCATTGTCCGGCCAACGGCACCCTGAGAAGGCCCTCTCTGTGGGAGCAGATCGGTCTAAGGGATGTATGGGGCAGGAGACGGTCTCGCATGTAACTAGGTCCCGAGCCATGGAGCGCTTTGAAGATGGTCGTCAAGACCTTGAAGCGCACCCAAAAGACCACAGGAAGCCAGTGCAGCTCGCGCAGGATCGGTGTTATATGGGAGCATCTAGAGGCTCCCGTAATCACCCGCGCGGCTGCATTCTGCACTAACTGTAGCTTTCGAGTGCACCTCAAGGGAAGCCCCATGTAGAGAGCATTGCAGTAGTCGAGTCGGGATGTCACGAGGGCCTGAGTGACTGTGCGAAGGGCAGCCCGGTCCAGTAAGGGGCGCAATTGGCGCATCAGGCGTACCTGATGAAACGCCCCCCTGGCCACGGCCACCACATGGTCTTCCATGGACAGCCGGGAATCCAGGAGGACACCCAAATTGCGCGCCCTCTCCACGGGGGCCAGTGTTTCGCTACCAATGGCCAGAGTTGGAGTGATCTGGCTGAACCGGGGTGCCGGAAACCACAGCCACTCAGTCTTGGATGGGTTCAGCTTGAGTTTGTTACTACCCATCCAGATCCGTACGGCTTCCAAACACCGGGACATCACCTCAACAGCATCGTTGGGGTGGTCTGGGGTGGATATGTACAGCTGAGTATCATCAGCGTACAGATGATATCCCACCCCAAAACCGTGGATGATCTCACCCAGCGGCTTCATATATGTGTTGAATAGTAGGGGCGAGAGGACCGACCCCTGAGGAACCCCGCATAAGAGGGGCCTTGAGGCCAACCTCTGCCCCCCTGCCAACACATATTGTGATCGACCAGAGAGGTAGGACGAGAGCCACTGTAAAACGGTGCCTCCCAGCCCCAACCCCCCCCCAGTCGGTGCAATAAGATACCATGGTCGATGGTATCAAAAGCCGCTGAGAGGTCTAACAGGACTAGGATAGAGGAATATCCTCTATCCCGCGCCCTCCAGAGATCATCAACCAACGCGACCAATGCTGTCTCGGTGCTGTGACCGGGTCGGAAGCCAGACTGGCGCGGGTCTAGATAATCAATTTCCTCCAGGTGTCACGGAAACTGTTGGGCCACCACACTCTCAACAACCTTTGCTAAAAAGTGAAGGTTGGAGACTGGACGAAAGTTCTCTAATAATGCTGGGTCCAGAGATGGCTTCTTGAGGAGGGGCCTTACTACCGCCTCTTTCAAGATGGTAGGCAAGGACCCCTCACTCAAAGATGCATTGACAATGCCCTGGAGCCAGCCTCGTGTCGTCTCCCAGGATGCCAGTACAAGCCAGGAGGGACACGGGTACAATAAACATGTGGTAGCCTTAAGTCTCTTTGACAACCTGTCCATATCCTCAGTACTAACAAAGTCAAACTCCTCCCAGAATGGTGCCTCAAGACCAACATCGGACAGACAGACAGGACCACTCTCGATGGAGGGTAGCTCATTCCGAATCCAAGTGATTTTCTCCTGCAGGTAAATCCCAAATTCCTCTGCTCGACCCTGAAAAAAGGGGCTTCCCGCGGCCTCTGGTGAAGGAGGGAGCGGGTCACCCCAAACAGGGCGGCAGGGCGGTTATCTGCGGATGCAATAAGGTTGGCACAATACTCGCGTTTGGCCACCCTTATCGCCACTAAGTAAGTCCTAATATGGGTTCTAACTAGTGTTCGGTCGGCTTCAGAGCGAGAAGATCTCCATCTGCTCTCTAGGCGTCTCTTGTGGCATTTCATCTCCCTAAGCTCCTCGGTGAACCAAGGAGCCTGGGTGGTTTGTCGCCGCAAGAGAGGCCACAAGGGCGCGACTCGGTCCAAGGCCCCCGTGGGCGCACTTAACCATGCGGCCACTAGGTCCTCAGTCGAGTCGCGGGGCAAGTCCACAGGAACTGGCCCAAGCTCCCTCTGGAACTTTACCGGGTCCATCAGGAGCCTGGGGCAAAACCATATAGGAATATCAGGCTCCGCCTCCCCGCGGTGAGGTGCGGCGATCGGAAAGTCCAGCCGAAGGAGAGCGTGATCTGTCCATGACAGGGGTGTGATGGCTAAATCCCCTATTCCCGGATCACGACTCCACTGTCCCGAGACGAAGATTAAGTCCAGGGTGTGTCCGCCCTCGTGGGTAGGGCCTACAACTACCTGGGTCAGGTCCATGGCTGTCATGGAAGCCATGAACTCCCGAGCTGCACCAGAGGTTTCGCCTACTGACGGCAGGTTGAAGTCCCCCATGACCAGTAGTCTGGTCATGATTGAGGGGGGCTTTGTTCACCACGGACCTGGCGTTGCATAACATCAGCCTAGGGCCCCGGCTCTGTGGTCCTTGCCCACCTAGTCTGCGATGGGAGCACGAGGGGTCGGAGCACGTGACCGCCTCTAACCAGCAGCCACGGTCCTCCAACCCCATCTGTCTCCCACCACCCCTGCCCCTCCCCAGGACCGAACTAATGGTCAAACCTCAGTGGAAATGACCCCCCTCCCCTTCCTCCGTTACTTCTCTTCCGCTGGCCGGCCTACCTCTGTTCCGCCCCCTGGCTGGACTAACCCTCCCCTCCTCCCTGGAACCCCCTAAAAGCCGAATTAAAAATTTATTTTAAAAACCCCTCAGTTTGCGCCTTGCCCAGTTTGCGCCTTTTGTTTTACCAGAAGGAAGAGATTTTGGTGCAAAACAAGCTCTGATTGGTTCACAGTTCCTTGTCCACAATTGTTGATAGATCAAGATCAACTGATTTTTGGCTGTGGAAACAAAAGTTATAGACTCATAAATATATCTAATCTGCCCAATCCTTATTGTATTTTAATTGTGTCATCCAAAGACACAATTGTAAGGTTGTATTGTAAGGTTAATTCTCTGGAAACAGCCTCTGACTGAAATACAGGTTTGCATTTTTATATACAGAAATAAACTTTAGTTTATATAGAAATAAACCAATCTATCCAACCTAATTTAGCCAATGGTTGATTGTACTGAAAGATTCTTCAGTATCTCAAGCCAATTCACTTTATTTGCTACATATATTTATTAGCTTTTTATTTGGCATTTCATTGGTAGCATATATAGTATGCCCTCCTCCTGGCCTCCTCTGTAGCACAACCCTCTGAGGCAGCTGAGGATGATAGGTAACGACTGATTCAAATCATTCTGTGATCAAATTAATATCAGTGACATGCATGCCAAATGGCCGATTGATTATAATTAACATCATATATAAGTTTCACTTTTTAAGTTGCATTACTGAAATAAATGAACTTTTGCATGATATTCTAATTTTTTGAGTTTCACCTATACAGAATTGTGGAAGCACTTTTAAAAAGAGGAGTTTAAATAAGAGCAACTTGTAAGCAGCTCTATAGTTAGTATTGAAGTAGGAAGCTAGTACTACTGTTTCTTTCATGTATTTATTTTCTGAAAGCTATATGCAGGTAGTCCTTCTTCGATGATTATTCAAAGTTACAAAGATTCTGGAAAAAAAAACATTTATGACCAATATCCAGATTAGCAACCTTTGAAGCATCCCTTAGACATGTGATCAACATTACAGTCACTGCACATCCTGTGCCTGACTTTTTGTCCCCCCCCCCCCCTGCTTGCAGAGCAAAGAGATTGAATTATAAGAGGAAAACACTGGCCTGTTTGTGCAATGCATTCATTATTGCAGTGACAGGGCATTGTTTTTATGCATTTCCCAATGTGGCGCTTGCTTATTCTCTTATAATCCCTTCCTCTTCAATGAATGCAAATAGAGACACCAATTCTTGCTAATTGTCCTAGCGCTGGGATGACCATTTGGAAGAATGGTTGGGAAACAAATAAAATTAGGAGAAGTAAAACTGATTAGACATATCAATTTCAAGGTGGCTCTGCCGTGAACATTTCAGTGATGGAGTAGGAAAAGAAAAAGAAAAAAATATATAACTATGGCTATTTTCTCCTAGCAATCACTTTTGCTTGGTGACAAGTTGCCAGTCCCAAGTGTGGTTGCTAAACAATAACTATCTGTATTATCAAACAAAATAGAATAATTTGCTTTTGTAAGTGAAGAAAAAGTGAAGTAAAGAAAAAATAAATAAATTATCCTGGAGAAAGAAATTGCATTTCTCAGTCCCCCTCCCTGCCTCTAACAAATTAACTAACAAGGTTATTTCCCACAATAGAACGTATTTAAAACAATGCAAATAGGTTTTTGAAAAGTAAACTAGGCAGATTGTCTAAATTAAGACATTTTTCATTGGCTCTATAGCCATGAATCCTTGGAAAAAGCAATATAACAATAAAACACCTAGCAAGTAATTGGCATTCTGAATAGCAGCTGGAACAGCATAAAAACCTGCCTAAGGTCATGCAAATTTACATTAACAATATTTTCTTTATTCAAATTGCAAGGTTTTTTTAAAACTAAAAATATTAAATTGATGCAGAATATTCTACTATATATAGTAGGGGTATCCAAACTTTTTGCAAGGAACACCAGATTTGGTGAGGTGAAAATGCGTGCGGCTGACCATTCAGCCTAACATTCTTTGAACCATTAACATTAATGTGCAGTGAAGGAAAAAACACCAGCCGGCAGGGATGAGTGACAGGCTGAGCAGGTGGGGAGAAGAGGCAGTGGGCCGCTCAACATTTGAAAACTGGCCCCCGGGCCAGACTTTGGACACGGCTGCTATATAATATAGCCGTGGTGGCACAGTGGTTAGAATGTAATACTGCAGGCTAATTCACTGTTCATAATAATAATAATATTAATAATAATAATATTTTATTTTTATATACCGCGTCCTCTCCCCAAGGGGACTCAGAGCGGTGCACAGGGAAAGATTAAAACACATAAAATATATATACAAAAATAGATACAATAAAATAAAAACAAATTAAACTTAATTGTCCCTGCACTAAAATCCCCATATTAAAACTAGTGTTCCCTAAACCCTAAAGGTAGAGACTAACCTAGGCCGGCCAAGCAGAAAAAGTATGTTTTTAATTTCTGACGGAAGGAGCGGAGGTCCGTGGTTGTTCTAATGTCGGGGGGAAGGTTGTTCCAGAGGGCTGGGCCCGCCACAGAGAAGGCCCTTCCCCTGGGCGTCGCCCGCTGACAAAGTCTAGTGGACAGCACCCGGAGAAGTCCCTCTCTGTGGGAGCGAATCGGCCGTGAGGATGTATGGGGCAGGATCCGATCCCGCAGATAGCTAGGTCCCGAGCCATGGAGCGCTTTAAAGATGATAACTAGCACCTTGAAGCGCACCCGAAAGACGACAGGCAGCCAGTGCAGCTCGCGCAAGAGAGGTGTTATATGGGTATAACTTGCGGTCCCCATTATTGCTCGCGCGGCTGCATTCTGGACCAGCTGAAGTCTTCGGGTGCACCTCAAGGGGAGCCCCATGTAGAGAGAGTTACAATAGTCCAGTCGGGATGTCACGAGGGCATGAGTGACTGTGCAAAGGGCATCCCGATCCAATAGGGGGCGCAACTGGCGTACCAGGCGGACCTGGTAAAACGTCCTCCTGGCCACGGCTGTCACTTGATCTTCCATGGACAGCCGGGTATCCAGGAGGACACCCAAGTTGCGCGCCCCATCCACAGGGGCAAGGTGTTCGCCCCCTATGGCCAGTGATGGAGTCAACTGGTTGAATCGGGCGGCCGGAAACCACAGCCACTCGGTCTTGGCCGGGTTGAGCCTGAGTCTGTTACTTCCCATCCAGATCCGCACGGCTTCCAGGCACTGGCACATCACCGCTACGGCATCGTTGGAGTGGTTAGGGGTAGATATATACAACTGCGTATCATCAGCGTAGAGGTGGTACTCTACCCCAAAACCACGGATGATCTCACCCAGCGGCTTCATATATGTGTTGAACAGGAGAGGCAAGAGGACCGACCCCTGAGGCACCCCACATGTGAGGGGTCTCGAGGTCGACCTCTGCTCTCCTGCCAACACAAATTGCGATCGACCGGAGAGATAGGAGGAGAACCACCGTAAAACGGTGCCTCCCACCCCCAACCCCCCCAGCCGATGCAATAGGATACCATGGTCGATGGTATCAAAAGCCGCTGAGAGGTCTAATAGGACCAGGATGGAGGAGCAACCCCCATCTCTGGCCCTCCAGAGATCATCTACCAACGCGACCAATGCCGTCTCGGTGCTATGCCCGGGCCAAAAGCCGGACTGGCACGGGTGTAGATAATCAACTTCCTCCAGGTGACGGGGAAACTGTTGTGCCACCACACTCTCTACAACCTTCGCCAAAAAGGGAAGGTTGGAGACGGGACGATAGTTGGCTAATAAAGCTGGGTCCAAAGAGGGCTTCTTCAGGAGGGGCCTCACCATAGCCTCTTTAAGGGAAGCAAGCAAGAAACCCTCGCTTAAAGAAGTGAGTTCTGAGCGACTCAAGATTGACTCAGCCTTCCATTTTAGAGGCGGCTGTAAAACACTGTGAAAAGGAACATAAGCCTAAGTGTATTGCTATATGTATTGGTGTTGGAACTTCTGAATACAAAATTAATAGTGATGTTAATTCCAAATCTAAATAGTGGTGATGTTAATATCAAATCTGAAAATTGATAGTGATGTTAATACTAAATCTTAGGACAAATCAAATTCATCCTTGGATTGATAATTTTGAATTGTAATTTGTACTTTCTCAGTTATGCAGAAAGAACTTTGCTGATAAGGAGCAAGAGAACCAGACGTGGGTTCTCCCAGTTTTACTACTGGTCCACTTTGCGCATGCACCAGAAAAAGGCTGTGCTCACATGCATAGTTCAATGTAAATGTTCTCCACGCATGCGCAGAACAATTTACAGTGAACTGTGTACGTGTGAGCACTACTAAACAACATGCTGGCGACCAGGGAACTGATTTGGGGGCATAGCCAGCCTCAGCAACTGCCGGTTTTGTGACCCAGGCCAAAATACCATTACCAGTTTGGTCGAACCAGGCCGAACCAAGAGCAATCCACCTCTGAAGATAATCATGCTGAGCAAGAGACAAGAGACTTAATGATCATAGTGGATACAACTGTTTTCTGGAACAGGACAAAAGAAAACAGGAACTGGACTACTGTAACGCTCTCTACATGGGGCTTCCCTTGAGATGCACCCGGAGGCTTCAGCTAGTTCAGAATGCGGCTGCGCGGGGGATTTTGGGAGCACCTAGACGCTCCCATGTGACACCTCTCCTGCGTGAGCTGCACTGGCTGCCTGTGGCTTTCCGGGTGCGCTTCAAAATACTGGTGACCACCTTTAAAGCGCTCCATTGCAAGGGACCTGGTTATCTGTAAGACCGCCTCCTGCTGCCAAATACCTCCCACCGACCAGTCCGCTCCCACAGAATGGGCCTCCTCAGGCTGCTATTGGCCAGACAATGTTGGCTGGCGATCCCCAGGGGGAGAGCCTTCTCTGTGGCAGCTCCTGCCCTCTGGAATGACCTCCCCCCTGAATTACGCACGATCGCAGACCTACGTCTCTTCCGTCGGGCCCTGAAGACACATCTATTTCGTGCAGCCGGCCTGTCACAGTCTTTTAATTGGGTTTTTAGTATTGGGTTTTATAATAATAGGCCAAATTATTTAATACTTACTAATTTGTTATTTTAACTTTTGTATTTCCTCTTTTTATTGTGGCTGTTCACCGCCCTGAGTCCTGAGAGGGAGAAGGGTGGTATATAAATTAAATGAATGAATGAATGAATGAATGAATGAATGAATGAATGAATGAAAAAGTTGTAGTAAATAGATAGTTAGGAACAGTGTGCCAGCCAGAACCAATGACTTTTGAAATATGCTACACTTCAGAATAGGAATGTGACAGAATTGCAACACAGACAATTGTTCATTCCTGTTCATTCCTGTGGAGACTAATGATTTTGCCAATTTGCACAATGAAAGACTAAAAAGGAAGTTCAAGAACCTGAACAGGAAGTGTCAAGTGATGTTTTCATTTTTCATCTATTCCATGATCAGGATGGGGGCAAAAAAGAGAAAAATTCTACAGGCTACAGAGGAGATATTGCTGTAATGCTTGGTTTCTGAGAACAAGAGATGCATTTTCTGAATTGACTCCTGGCATGAGTTTGAGTTTCACAAGCATTATGAAAAATATGTTCGGCTGAACTACAGCAAGCTTGAACAGAAGGGCATTAATTGAATCTTGAAATTAAACATCACAAAAAGGGTTGTGCATTGTTGGAGAAATGAAAAGATGTGTCTATGTCTTGGATTTATATCCCACTTTTCTTTAGGAACCCAAGGCAGCATATAAAGAAAAAATCATTCTTCCATTTTACTCACCACAACCTTAAGAGGTGGGATGGGCTGAGAAAGAGTGACTGTCAGCTTGACAGGGTAGACTTGAATGTGGAGTCCTCTGGGTCTAATCCAACATCTTAGCTACCAATCCACAATTACATATATTAAAGCCTCAAATCATGCAATTTGAGTTACAAAGTTTATGAGCTTCATTATTTACTGGTATACTCTATTGAGTATAAAAAATAAACATAAATTAGATCAAACCAGAATGGAAACACAAATTTAATAGTGATCTAGCAAGCTGTTCCATGATTGGCATATTACAAGGCAAGTATACAATTTATTCAAAAGGGCACTTCCCTTCTACAAAGAAATCCAAGGAAATGATTTTTTGTTGTTGCTGGGTAAAAATAAGCAGAAGAAATACTATACACAAGACTCTTGACAGAGTCTATTCAAATAAGGAGATTTTGTGTTTGAAAGGAATGAAATAGTGAAGGGGGATATTAATAATGCAGATCATTGTTTAAAGGAAAAGATAACATAAAAGGGGGAAAAGGACAAGTCACCAAAGAAGAGTATCTCCATGTTATTTCATTTCAAAAGAAACTGAAATTAAAATTAAACTAAAATTAGAGGTGATGGTGGAGAAGGAGAAGGAAAAGAGTCAGAATATTATTCTTAGACATCTTTAAAATAAAAGGAAGGGGAATAACAATACATTGTATAACATAGGCAGGACGACCGCACTATTTTGGGTCAGACTGTAAAAATGATTATTCCCATGAAAGAGCTGTAAAGTGCAGCGTAATGCAGCAAGGTTGCAGTTTGAATTTTACAGGGGCATACTCAGAAAAGCTTTGATCATTAGTCCAATCACAGCTTCCCTCTTCTTTTTGAAACATTAAAGAATATTGTTAAAGAACAGTAGTGAGATGCCTTGTGAGTCTCTTTAAATGAAGGTGAAAGAAATATTTGTCCACATTTGGAGCTCCTTTCCTTTTTCTTTTTTATTGAAAAAGTTTTTCACCAACAAATTCCCCCCCTTCTTCCCCCATCTTACCCCAACATAAAAAAACATAAATCAAATACAAATATTATATAATAAATAATAATAATAATAATTTTATTTTTAAACCGCACCCTCTCCCCACAGGGACCCGGGGCGGTGCACAGGCAGAATAAAAACAGTCAAAAAATACATACATTTCATAAAAAACAATTAAACCAACCCTGTGCTAAAAATTCGCTAAAAATGTGCTACCCCATTAAAAAAACCCAAAGACAGAGAGACTATCCTAGGCCGGCCAGACAGAAGAAGTGTGTTTTTAGCTTGAGACGGAAGGAGCGGAGGTCAGTGGTCATCCTGATATCGGGGGGAAGGTCGTTCCAGAGGGCCGGGCCCGCCACAGAGAGAGCCCTTCCCCTGGGAGTCGCCCGCTGACAGAGTCTAGTGGACGGCACCCGGAGAAGTCCCTCTCTGTGGAAGCAGATCGGCCGTGAGGATGTATGGGGCAGGATCCGATCCCGCAGATAGCTAGGTCCCGAGCCATGGAGCACTTTGAAGATGATAACTAACACCTTGAAGTGCACCCGGAAGACGACAGGTAGCCAGTGCAGCTCGCGCAAGAGCGGTGTTATGTGGGTCGACCTAGTGGTCCCCATAATTGCTCGCGCGGCTGCATTCTGGACTAGCTGAAGCCCTTTGCCCCCCTCCCCCAACACAAACTACATGAATCAGGACCAAATATTATACCCTTTCCCCCCCCTTTCAATCTAGAGTACATAAATCAAGTACCAGTATAATTCCCTCCCATACCCTCCCTAACCCTCCCTAACCCTCCCCTTCCCCCCCCAACCACCGGACTTCCGCTATATGCAACCCTAGTAATTCCAAACACAATATATGTTATTCATTCCCTTCATATTCTACCCCCTGCTGACTACTTTATTCATCTAATCTCCATCAACTAAAAGCTACACAATATTTTCTAGTCTGGTATTTGTTTTGTATATAATCAATCCACTTTTTCCATTCCTGTATATAGGTCTCTTGCATCTGGTCCTTTAAAAAAGCTGAAATTTTCGCCATTTCAGCAAATCCAGCCATCTTCTGCGTCCATTGGTCAATAGTAGGCAAAACACCTTTCTTCCAGTGCTGGGCAACCAGCAGTCTAGCTGCTGTCACCATATACAGAATCAATTTTGTTTCCCCCAATGTAAAATCCCTAACTATACCCAATAAAAACAGTTGTGGAGTAAATTGTATTTTTTTCTTTAAAAATGTTTTGCATAACCCACCAAATTTTTATCCAGAAAGCCTTAACTTTCTTGCAAGTCCACCATATATGATAATATGTAGCATCTAAACACTCGCATCTCCAACATTTTGGTTGAACATTAGAACATTTGGTTGAACATTAGAAATTACATGATAATTTCTTAGGATCTAAATGCCATCTGTAAAACATTTTATAAAAAATCTCCTGCAAATTCTGTGACTGTGTAAATTTAACATTCTGAACCCATATTTTTTCCCACGTATCCATCATAACTGGTTCAGTAAAATTCTGGGCCCATTTAATCATACAATCTTTAACCAATTCAGTTTCTGAATCCCTTTCTAGCAAGACATTATAAACTCTCTTAATATGTATTGGGCCTGTCTCTTTTATCTGTCTGACCAGTTCTACTTCATGCTCCATTAAACCAGTTTTTTGATCTTCTTTCCATCTCATCTGTAATTGATTATACTGTAGCCAAGTTAAGTTAATCCCTTCTGCCAACAGTGTGTCCAAAGTCTTCAACTGCCATCTGCCCCTTTCAGCAAAAAGCACATCTTTATATAAAAAACCCCCGAGTGACTTAATATTTGTATTCCACATGGTATCAGCAAGATCCAGCCAAAGCGGAATCTTATAATCCCAATTAGATCGGTGCTTCTTCCAGATTCTCATCAAGGCACTTCTAAGTATGTGACTATTAAACACTTTATCCACTTTATGTTCATAGAATAAGTATGCATGCCATCCCAAATCGAGATCGTGGCTTTCTATATTCAACAGTTCAGTTTTTGTTTTTCCAAATTAATCAGTTATTTGTGTCAATGCAGCTGCTTCGTAATACAATCGAAGGTTTGGAAGTTTAAGCCCACCTCTTTCACGAGTATCTTGCATAATTTTCAATTTCACTCTCGGCTTTTTCTCATTCCAAACGAATTTATTCAATGTTTTTTTGCCATTCTAACAATTGCTTGTCAGATTTAAGCACCAGTATCATTTGAAACAGAAAGATAAATCTAGGTAAAACATTCATTTTAATTGCTGATATTCTTCCAAGCAAAGATAACTGTAATTTTTTCCAGGTTTGCAAATCTTTTTGTATCTTTTGCCACAGCACCTCGTAGTTATTTTGGAATAGTTTTATATTTGAGTCTGCGACTTGTATTCCTAAATATTTAACCTTTGTCACTATTTCAAAACCTGCCACCCTTTCAAGTTTCTTTTTTTGAATCTCTGTCAGGTTTTTAACAATCATTTTAGTCTTTTTGTAATTCAGTCTGAATCCGGATACCATACCATATTCCTCTATAATGTCTTTCATCTGGAATATTGATTTCATCGGTCGTGTTAGGGTAACAACCAGATCATCTGCAAATGCCCTAGTTCTGTATTCCTCTTGCCTTATAGCTATTCCATTCAAGAAATTCGAGTCCCGTATTGTATTCAACAAGACTTCTAAGGTTAAGATAAATAACAATGGGGATAATGGACAACCCTGTCTTGTACCTTTATGTATATTAAAGTTCTTTGACAAGCTTCCATTAATAATAAGTTGTGCAGATTGTTCTTGATATATTGCTCCAATCGCCTGTATAAACCGAGCCCCCAAATCCATTTTTTCCAAAGTCTTTATTATAACATTCCAATTCACTCGATCAAAGGCCTTTTCCGCATCCAAAAAAACCAGCACTGCAGGGATCTGTTTATTCTTATCTAAATAGTCCAGTAAATCTATAATTTGCCTGACATTCTCCTTCATGTATCAGTCATTATTATTGAAGGAAAATCAACTTGATCTAAATGACACAGATGAATTTAGTCAGAATTAGGTCAAGAAACTGCTATCTCCACTTGCTGTTATTCTGGAAGAAATGCTAGGCTACAAGTCAGATAGTTCCCCTGGTTTCCAATGCCTACAAGGTCTGTTGACAAATGAATTTGGATATCAGATTTATCAAAGAGAGGTAGGACTGAAAAGCAAAATGTCTTCAAAGGAAAACAAGAAAGTCCAATTGCCTCTTGAAAAAGCACAACCATTACCTGGATGACTGAGAATCTCTACAGACTTATATGTAGCCTTGCTGGAGTCTGTCCCTCCTTCCCTTCTCCACAATAGAGATAGTACAATACAGATATTTAAAGTTTTTAAAGGGTTGTATTTAAACATTCTTCCTAGAATGCCATTAAATACTGTAATTTATCTTTTATGAGATTGGTCTATCTCCAACAGGGAGAGCTAAACCATCTAGCTACATACTTCTAGTGTATAAAACACGTATGGAGCACTGTTGAAATTATTTCATGTTGTATTTTGTACATTTTAGTTGCTAGAAAGATAGCATCGGTTGTGGGACCACTGTCACTTACATATTAAGATGAGAGGGAAGATGCCAGGTGAAAACAGCTGATGCTAGAAGAAGTTAAACAGATGCAACCCCAATGGAGGGGCTGGATCAAAGTGTGGAGAAATTTGCTATATCCAGCCTTTCTCCTTTCAGGTGCTATTATGGCTATTCTGCCATAAAGAATACCATATGACATCTCTAAAACTGTATGTAATGGGGTCACCTTCATACCTGCTTCTGAGTTTCCAGAGGTATCATATCAGTGTTTTTTATGCAAGATAATCATTCTGAAATATGCCTTTGGGCTGATTTAGCTAAGCGGTTTTTGTGTTCTTATGCTTGGTTTGGAAATCTGCTTTGCAATATTATGCTAAATGTCAAAGAATTTCCATTTTTAGAATGATATATGTGTACTATCTTGGTTTTGTTTAGCATATGAGATGCACATTTCAAACAGTGACTTAAACAATAATGATAGAATTGGTTATGGTTACTTTTCCATTTTTGAAAAGGTTATATGTATACATTTCTGCAATATTTCAATAGCAAAAGTTGATGGAATACAACTTTTTGAATTATATATTCTTCCCTGCTTTGTGTTCACAAATCACAACTGGGTCATGGTAAGCTGTTGGAAGGACCTCAAGTAAGCAACATATTTAAAATGAGTGTTGTGAGGTAATAATATTAAAATATTTCTGCTATTATTTTCCTAAAATACTATGCATTGCCTACATTTTTAATATATTTTCAGAATCATATTTTTCTGAAGTTAGCTATCATACAAATAATGGCATCACATAACAGTGTTGCAGAAGTTCCTTTTCTTCCCATAAGCACATCAAAAGTGTTAGATCATAATACTACACATTAATACTCCAAAGAAATCCACAGAATTCCATTCACAGCTTTTAATCTATTACTATACTCAGTACTATGGATAATCTTCCTGCTTTCCCTTGGGAAATTTCCTCTGGAATTTGCTTTATGTCCTGGATTCTTGATGGAGGTCTCTGGCTAACAGAGTGATTCCTGAGATAACAAAATCATGTTTAATCTCTGCTGAGTTTTGGAACTGATATGGCATTTGATGTACAACTCTTTAAATATGCAAAATACTAGCAATCTGCCATATGCTTTAAAACAATTAAGGCACATGCTTTTTGCTTCCAATTTGATTTCACACATATTTTCCCAAGATGCCACAGCAATCTGGTGTTTTACTTTGAAAAAGAATGGCTGTTTATCATAATTGTTCTCAGCTATGAAACTTATCCCAATTGTATTTTAGCAACTGCAGAGCCTTTACCACCACCAGACCTTAGTGGAACTGTGTTCTTTCTGTGGTAACCAAAAAAGATGCCAGCATCAGGAAACATTGTCTTTACTTGCTTTATTCCTTTGCATTTTTATACTGGTTGGCATTTGACTGTTCAAAAAGGAGTAGAATAAGCAAAGATAAATTACAGTCAAAGATGAGACATGCTTAGTATCAAGCATGCAGAGGGTAAAATTAGGTTGCCAAATCACTCCAGTGATGTTGTAAATTACTTGGGATGAAAAGCTGTAGCAGCACAGCAATTCTAATTTCATGTAGGTAGTGATTTGCTACAAATATCTTCTTGCAGGTTAGATGTGACTGCAGCACAGAATTAAATATTTTAACTGCAGGAGCATTTTTGCTTACTCTAGTACATTCCATTTCATACTGGGGGAAGGGTTGGGCAAAAATTTGTAGAAAGTTTCATAGCAGTGTGTGTGTGTGTGTGTGTGTGTGTGTGTGTGTGTGTGGTGTACAAATCAATCCATAAAAGAAGGAATCTTCTCCTTTAAAGATTATGGATCACAATCTGCCACACAGATCTAGTGTGGGTTGTTTGATCAATGTTGTTTGACTTCCAAGTCCATGGCTTAGAAAAGATTGGGTCTGAAAGCATAAATTATAACAATCACCTTATAGGGAGATGGGTGTCAACTACTAATGCATTGTCATGACTATTATCAGGCTGGGAAATTCCATGCATGCCTTTGGCCAGAGCGGACTTCTGCAACCTAGTTGGAGAATATGAGTTATGATGCATGACAGAAGGGAGGGGATACAGGGGTAAAGTTCAAACACAATGAAGTGAAAGCAGTTTTGACTCCACAGAAGCAACGCCAGAATGTTGATCCTAATAAATGATTGGATTTCTTTTGAACTTTGTCTCGAGGCTCATAAATTTGTTAAGTTGGTTTTTTTTAAAAAAAGATTTCCGGGTTTCCTGAACCCTGGCTCTCTGAGCACTCCCCCTCAATGTTTGGGCTGCTTGGAGGGAAAACTCAGGCAACAAGAGATTGATTGCCGAATTAGTCACCCGAATTATATGACAGCGAGAACAAGGGAGAAAATGATCCAATGGTGAGTGAATCAATTCACCCTTTCCTTTTTCCAATATGCCTCACAGTCCCAAAAACAGGAAATCATGGGGAGTTTCAAGCCCTAACCATGGGGAGTTTCAAGCCCTAATAGTTGATCAATAGGTGCTTGATCAACTTAACCACAGTCTTGAAACTGGGGATCAGAGCAAAAAGACTGGCCCATCCGATCTGATTCGAGCAGGTCAATTGGTCCCTGATGGGAGGAGCCTATGCCACCCATCTAACTGAACCAGTGAGACTAGAACTAGCGGATCACTGGGAAGTAATTCAATTCTTAATTGCCCCCAAAATGACAGAGGCAGTCATACTGGGAGTTTCCTGGCTAGACAAGTGGGGACCGACCATCTGGTGGCAAGGGGGTACCTCCAGACTTAGGATATCAAGGGGCCCTCAACCTCTCCCCCACCAGCAAGCAGAAACGCCACCCATGCTGGGAACCCCCCAAGAGAGCCAATGAGAACAACTGGCAACCACATCTGACAAAATCCCAGAGGCTGGACTGATTCCAATGGAATATCAGGACCTTGCAGAAGTATTCAGAGAGGTTGAGTGCAATGTTCTGCCTCCCCACCGGGAGACAGACTGTGCCATCAAAATCATCCCCAGGGCAAAAGTACCCAAGCCCAAACTGTACACCATAATGCCCCGGGAAATGCAAGAGATGCACAAATACATAGGCAAAAACCTAGCACAAGGGTTCATTGAGCCAGCCAAGCCAATTCAAAATGATGCCTTTTGGACTGCAGGGGCCCCAGCGGTATTCATGCAGTTAATAAATGAGGTGTTGCATGAGCACCTCTACAAAGGGGTCCTCGGCTGCCTAGATGACATCCTTATCTACACTGAGACCATTGATGACCATGTACCCCTCATCCCCCAAGTCCTGGAAAAACTTCTGGCAGCCAACCTGTACGTCAATGTATCAAAATGCAAATTCCACCATGCACGGCTAGACTACCTGGGTTACTGAGTGTCAAATGAGGGAATAGAGATGGACCCAGCCAAAGTGCAAGCCGTCCTAAGCTGGCAACCCCCTCACATCCGCAGACAGCTACAAAGCTTCCTAGGGTTTGCAAACTTCTACAGGCAATTCATCCCCTCCTTTGTGAAGATTGTCAAACCCCTGGCAGACCTCTTCAAGACAGGGAGCCCAGGAACGAAACCTTGTCCAGGACGACCCCTACAGTGGGACTTGACCTGCCAAGAGGCGTTTGAAACACTAAAATAAATGTTTGCAAAGGAGCTGGTACTGAAGCATCCTGACCCCAAGCAACCTTTCATGATCCTGGCAGAGGCCAGTGATGTGGCAGTGGGAGCGGTGCTACTCCAAAGAAACAACCAAGGAAACTTAACAACCCTGCGCCTCCACCTCTCGTAGCTCATAGACACAGAGAGACGATGGGCCGTGTGGGAAAAGGAGGCTTTTGCAGTGAGATGGGCACTGCTAACCTGGAGACACTTGTTGGAAGGGAGCCAGAAACTGTTTGACGTCTGGACCGACCACAAAAATCTGGAAGCACTTGGGACCCCACGAACACTATCACCCAAACAAGTCCGATGTGCTCAATATTTCAACCGTTTTGATTTTGTCTTAAAGCACATTCCAGGTGGGAGGAACTTTCTAGCTGATGCCCTCTCCCGCATGCCTCAGTACAAATGCGAACGGGATCACATAGTGGACATCATTATTCCTTCTACTCAAACATCTGCCCAAGTAACCACCAGGTGGCAACGCCGTGACCAGCAAGGCCAACTCGCAAACGACCTAAACACAAGACTCAAAACTGAACTGCTAGCAGACCCTTGGTTCCAAAACAACCAACACATCTTGATGAAAAGAGATGATCTTGCATGGAAGGGGACGAAACTCTATGTTCCAGAATCCCTACGTATCCTAGTTCTCCAGAGGAGCCATGACACCAAACCGGCAGACCACTTTGGGTTCCTAAACACTTTACACATAGCCCGGAGGCAATTCTGGTGGCCTGGCATGAAGAAAGATGTGGATAGTTACGTGAAAAGTTGCACCATCTGCGCCACAATGAAGAGACGATTCGGAACCCCCCCCCCAGGACTGTTGCAAAGTGTGGCAGAGCCAATGAGGCCGTGGGAGGAGATTGCAATGGACTTTATAGTAGAGTTGCCAAAAAGTGGGGGAAATACAGTGATTTGGACTGTAATAGACCTGTTCTCCAAGCAGGCACACTTCATACCCTGTAGCGGACTACCCTCGGGTCACAAGCTGGCTACACTGTTCGTGAAGCATATCTACCGACTGCATGGAGTACCTTGAAGAATCATCTCAGACAGAGGGGTCCAGTTCATGACTAAGTTCCGGATGAAGTTCCTGCGGTCCATTGGGTCATCTCAGGGTCTTAGTTCAGCTTTTCATCCAAGAAATAATGGGGCAGCAGAGAGACTGAACGCCATGATAGAGAAGTACCTGAGGTGCTACATGAACTATCAGCAGTCTAATTGGGCAGACCTTTTATCTTTTGCTGAGGTCGCGTACAACAATGCTGTTCACAGTAACATAGGACTCACGCCATTCAAAGTAGTAAGAGGCATGGAATTTGTCCCAATGACTGAGTATCCAAGGGACCCTCCCTCCTCAGTCAGCTTGACTGATTGGATGTCGATGCTGAAAACAACTTAGGAAAATGTCAAGAAAGCACTGGCTAAAGCGGCACTAACCTATAAGAAACAGGCAGATAAACACCAGGCTCCGCAATGGCCATTCTGGGTGGGAGAGAAGGTTTATCTCTCAACAAAATACTTGAGATTAAAACTGCCTTGTAAGAAACTGGGCCCGAAATTCGTGGGACCATTCCCCATAGTAAAGATCATCAACCCAGTCACAGTGCAATTGAAACTGCCTCGATTGCTGGGGAAGATACACCAATTATTTCATAGCAGCCTCTTGAAACCCATGCACGGATCCACCCTGCAACCGCAGGTCATAGGGGGCCAAACCCATTATGAAGTTCAACGAATCCTTGATTCAAGGTGGCACAGGAGACGGTTCCAATACTTAATCAAGTGGAAGGGCTACCCCTTATCGAAGGCATCTTGGGTGAAAAGTAGAAATATCCAGGCTGATCGCCTTATAGCAAAATTCCATGCAGAAAATCCAAGCAAGCCTGGGGGCGGGACACATCCCTAAATTATACACCTGTACTCAAATTGTCTTTGTGTCACACAGGTCACTTTTGGGAAGTGAGGGGAGCCAGGTGTCAACTGCTAAAGCATTGCCATGACTATTATCAGCATGGGAAATTCCATGCATGCCTTTAGCCGGAGCGAACTTCTGCAACCTAGTTGGAGAATATGAGTTATGACGCATGGCAGAAGGGAGGGGATACAGGGGTAAAGTTCAAACACAATGAAGTGAAAGCAGTTTTGGCTCCACAGAAGCAACGCTAGAATGTTGATCCTAATAAATGATTGGATTTCTTTTGAACTTTGTCTTGAGGCTCGTAAATTTGTTAGGTTTGTTAGGTTTTTTCTGGGATTTTCACAATGGGTCGCATAAACATTTAATGGATAAAATAAATAATTTAAACAACAGATTAATGCATGATACTTCAGTCACTTCATATTCTTTCCAGATGTAATGCCAATGCATTAATTAAAACACTAAATAATAGCTAAAATGCCAAGATAGATCATTCCCTTCTATGGCAATCCTTGTAGTGGACTCTCACTTTCTCCCTCTGTCTCTCTCCCTCCATCATTTCTCTCTGTCTCATCTCTCTCTGTCTTTTTCTCCCCACTCTCTTTCTCTCTCTCATCTATCCCCCCTCTTTCTTTCTCTCTCTCATCTCTCTCTTTCATTTCTCTCTCCCTCTCTTTCTTGTGTGTGTCTATGTTCCCTCTTGAACCTTTTCCAAAAATAGGTGAGGGTTGGGTTTTTTTGTTTTTTGTTTGTTTTGCTGATGTTGTTCTTTTTTCTTCTTTGGGTGCTTTTTAAGCCATATGGTTTAAATCAAGAGTCATTTCAAGTTCCCAGATAAATGAAGCTCTTTCATCCCTGTGCTGTAGCTCCCTGTCACCTAAACCCACCACTGGCTGGCCCCATCCCTTTCCCTCCTAGTCACTCCATGCCTGTCCTGAGAAGCTCTCCATCCCAAAACACTGGTCTGGCCCGGCTCATACTCTTCATTGTAATTTGCTCCAGGAGAAGGGGTCTCTCCCATTGTGAAGCATGCTAAATTTAACTGTGCTGAGAGAGCAGCAGGCAGTCTATGGAAAGAACATCAGCATCAGCTGCAGTCTTGGAGCAGAGAGCAAGTCATGTGTCTCCCCAAGCGACCAAGGTGCATGCAGCACCAACAAGGGCAAGAGGAAGAAGCAAGTACAGGGACACTTTATATCTGCTCTGGAATATGGAGTAAGTATCCATCCCCGTTGTCACCCTTACTTTCTCAGGGCAGGCAAGGAGTGACTGGGAGGGGAGGGAAAGGGGCCGGGTCAGCCAGTGGTGGGTTCAGCTGACAGGAAGCCACAGCAGTGGGATAAAAGAGCTGCATGCAGCTTGGGAGCCATGGGTTGCCAACACCTGCTCCAGGCATTAAATATTTTAGTACTGTTTGCATCTCTGTATTATCTGGTGATACTTTACCGATTCTTCTGCTGCTTTAGATCTTATTCTCAGATTTACATTTCTGCAGTGTATTCTTTTAATAAAACAATGGAGAATGCAAAGTATGACTAAACATCAAATAAAGCTTGTTATTAATTTTCATTCATTTGTATATTTATTGTCAAGCAATAGTTTCCCAAGAGTCCCAAATGAACATTGCAGAAACAAAACAAAACTCTGAAATTTAATGCTGGGAATGTCTTCTCTGAAATGGAGATGCTTTGAGTAATGTTAAATACTTCCTCTTCCCTACTGCACTCTTGCGTTGTGAGCAAAATGATTCTTTTTTTCAGAAGCTCAAGGCAGCATTCATAGTATTTTCTCCTGAGAAAACAATTGGCCCAAAAGTCAGGGATCTTCTATCAACCAAAGATATATTCAGATGTCCCTTTCACATAGACCAGTGGTGTCCAAACTTTTTTCAAAAAGGGCCAGATTGGATGAAGTGAACATGGTGGAGGGCCGAACATTTTTCCGAACATTCTTTGAACCATTACAATTAAATGCAAATAAATTATTTTATGCCAAGTTAATTGCAAATGACATACTTTTCATTTCATAACATTAAGATCAACTGACAGTTGAGTTTTCACAATGTATTGAAAATAAATTTAAAAAATACTTACCTACCTCTTTCTCTCTTTCTTCCTCTCTCTCTCCATTTCTCTCGCTCTTTCTCTCTTTCTTTCTCTCTCTCTCTTTTTCTCTTTCTTTGTCTCTCTTTCTTTCTCTATCTCTCTTTCTTCCTCTCTCGCTCTCTCTCCATTTCTCTCGCTCTTTCTCTTTCTTTCTCTCTCTTTTTCTCTTTCTTTGTCTCCCTTTCTCTCTCACTCTCTCTCTTTCTCTCTCTTTCTTCCTCTCTCTCTCTCTCCATTTCTCTCTCTCTCTTTCTCTTTCTTTCTGTCTCTTTCTCTCTCTTTCTTTCTCTTTCCTTCTCTTTCTTTCTTTCTCTTTCTCTCTTTCTCTCTGTCACTCTGTGTGTGTGTCTGTCTGTCTGTCTGTCTCTCACTCACTTAATCAGTCTCTATCTATCTGTCTCTCCCTCCCTCTCTCTGTCTCTCCCTGTCTCTGTGTGTGTCACTCTCTCTGATTCTTTCCCTCCCTCCCTCTCTCTGTATGTCTGTCTCTCTCTCTTTCCCCGTCTGTCTCGGATTCAATCCGATTCCGATTCATTCTCTATCTGTGTCTCTCTCCCTCCCTCTCTTTCTCTCTGTCTCTCTGTCTTTCCCTCCCTCCCCTTCTGTCTCTCTCTGTGTCTGTCAGTCACTCCCTCGCCACTCGCGGCGGGCAAGGGAGCAGGCGGGGTGAGCACCCAAGGCTACCGTCATCTTAAGCACCACCGAGGCTGTCGCCCGGCAGGGGCGTCAGGCAGGGAAGCCGGTCGCGTCTCCATCGCGGCTCCCTCCGGCAGGCACCACGGCTTACGTTCTGAGGCCGCATGTCCGTCTTCCCTGCCTGACGCCCCTGCCGGGCGACCTTGTGCGGCGGGAGCTGCACGTTCTGGGGCTGCGTGGCTGGGAGGGAGGTGAACGTGCCAAGCAGACGTTCTGGGGCCGCGCGTTCACCTCACTCCCAGCTTCGCAGCCCCAGAACGTGCAGCGATGGAGGCGCGACCGGCTTCCCTGACTGACGCCCCTGCCGGGCGACAGCCTCGGTGGTGCTTAAGATGACGGTAGCCTTGGGTGCTCACCCCGCCTGCTCCCTCGCCCACTGCGGGAGGAGGCGTCCGTAACCTCCGTCCACCTCCCTCCCAGCCACACAGCCCCAGAGACAGAGGGAGGAAGGGAGAGCCACATTTACACAGAGCAGGGATGGCTGTTGGAGGGCCGTATTAAACCGACCCCCGGGCCGCAAATGGCCCCCGGGCCTGACTTTGGACATGCCTGACATAGACAATGCCCTTCTGTCTCTGATAAAGCAGAAACAGGGTCAGATTTTTTTTTTCTGTAAAGGGCCAGGTTGTAAACATTTTAGGCTTAGCAAGCTGAGAAGTAACATCAAGCATACAGTATTATGTAGGTAACATCTACATCTTTTTATTAACAAAATTTCCTTCTTCTGCTTTCCTGGTGCTAATGGTTGTTTAGATTTTTATAGATCTGTTATGATAGTCCAGACAGTTTAATGTATCTGTAACTGCAATGAGCAGCAAGAAAGAAGTTGTTGCTTCTACTGTTGCTGGTGATCTTATTTCTGGATGGTTTAGGAAGGTCTATGTGGAATCTAGGAGGCTTCCCCCAAAACCAGGATATAATTTTGCTGATTACCCATTTTTCAGGATATTAGAATAAAAGTCAAGCTTGGGTCTGGTTGAGACAGATTTTACTTATAGAATGGGTGGTTCCAATAATGAAGCACTAACTATAAATTATCAATTCAAGAGGTGCTGATACAATTGCATGGTAGGTAGGTGCATGGTAGGTAGATGGGAAATGGAGCAGGGCAAAAGAGAAAACTAGCCCCTTCCATCACAGGTTTTGCACAAATGGTAAAATCATATGGCAGGAGAAGAGAGATAAAGAAAAGGCAGAGAAGCAGTGCTCTCATCAAGTGCTAACAAAAACATTCACAGTAGTTTGGCAAACAGAAGCAAACCATGACCAAGATATCTTTCTTGAATTAATGGATTACAATTCCATCTCAAGGATACTGGAATTACTCTTGTCTGAAGAGGTGACCAGAAAGATGTCAGGATGAGGGAGATATTTCTTGCTTTCCTTTACAGAAACCACAAGACTTCATATGCTGTGGAAACTTGGAACTAGTACCCTGAATGTTGTGGGTGAAGATTGGATTCTTTGGCCAAGGTTGCCTACACAAAATCCCTTTGGAGTTTTTCTGAGTTGACTGATCAGGGTCAGGGAGATAAAATGGGATCTGACATCAACCCAGTAATTAGGCAATGGACACTTTCTCAAATATCACATGGAAACACATTTCCCCAACTGTATGGAATTAATTGGAACAGCATCAGAAAAATACGGACAAGGCCTATGTTCTTAACTACATTAGCTACATGTTATTAGTTTGGTGACATATACCAAAATTGAATGAATTTGAATTTAATTTATTAAATTGAATAAAATAAAATGAATAAAGTTGCTCCATTTTGGACAAAAGTTGTATATACAGAACCTGTATATCATAGTAAAAGGTCTGTCCTTAGCATTCTAGTTTGGAGTGCATCGTGATTCAGGCCAGAAAAAATTATAGAAACTTACTGAGAAATAGCCACAATCTTGGACCATTAATAATATTTGTTGTTAGATCTTGTCAGTGAGAAGTGAAATTTAGGCAGTGGCACATCACAATTTTGGACTGTTGATTCTGGCGGCTGCTGTTTATTTTTTACAGAAATGATTATTAGCTAGGACACAAAACCTAAACTGAATTTCATCATCTTGTCTGCAAAATCAAGCAGAACACAGAAAATAGTTTGTGACAAAGAGTCTACTTACAAACACACAAAAATGTCATGCATGCAAAATCAATCACTTTTCTGGTCAGCGCTGCAAGGGCAAAACTATCAAATACTGATAATTTTTTAAAATTAGCTTAAATTCCAATGTGGAAACTCCCTCACATTGCATTTGATTTACAGGACAGAAATAGACAATGTGCAGCCATTCAAAGATTGTTGAATGTCAACTCTCTTAAATATAGAGGTATTGCTGATATTGAGGGAGTACCCCACATTCACCATCAAGTATGAGAGAGTTATAGGCAGAGTTTAGGCATTTTTCTACCTAAAAATCAATAGAATTCATATACAATATAAAATGAGTTTTATTCAGAAGTGAGCCAAACATGCATTTTATTCTAGTGGATCGTAGTATTTGAGCAAAGATGTCCCTGCATTATATCATTTATTTTATCTCACAAAAACTCAGTAAGAGCCATCAAGAATTCTGCAATCACTGTCTGCTCAGCATTACCTTAACCTTTTCTTAATAATTAATTTAGAAGGGACAAAACAAAAGCCTATTGGATAGATCAAAAGATGCACATGAATCAGTAAAATGATGAAAAGGGTTATTTAAAAGTCTTGAAAATGCATCCTTTGTATTAATTCTTTGTTGTGGTAACAGACAATGATTAAACTAAATTTTATAATTAGAGAAAAATAAAACCTTTGGCATTTTTCTGACAAAAACATTTGGCACTTTGAAATCTGGATTTTGAATGATATTGTTATCAATTCACATATGTCAGAAAATTCTGAGCCATTGAGTACTGCATGAGACACAGAAATAACAAAAATTCAACTCAATTTAACAGACATGATTATGATTGCCATGAATCTAAGAAGCTGTTGTGACAGTCACCTGATGGTTAGGGATTATTTAGGGTTTAAATTGCAATCTATATAAATAAAAATGTAACAATATTTTGTTCAAAACCGCTAATCTCAGAAAGTACTGCACCAATCGCATCCAAATTTTCACACAACATTCCTTTGAAGTACAGCAACAATGATATGTATAGATTGTGCGGATGTTGCACCTGTGCCAGGTGCACGCCACGCAATGTAAAAGTGCGGCTCTTCTGAATGTTTCCCTCACTCACTCACTTGCCCCCCTCCCCTTCACGGCCCCTCCCACCTGGCCGCTTTTTAGCTCACGTCACTTGCACGTGGAGTGGTCTATGTCATATCCGTGATGGTCACCTGCTCAGCAGCCTCTGTCTCTCCGCCGCCATCGCCACTGCCAAGTCCTCCCCCCCAGGCTGCTGCCAACTCAGCGGCCTCTCTCTCTCCACCGCCACCAACTCCTACCACCCCAAGGCTGCTGCCGACTCAGTGGCCTCTCTCTCCGCTGCCGCCAACTCCTACCCCCCAAGGCCACTGTCGACTCAGCAACCTCTCTCTCTCCACCACCGCCAACTCCTCCCTCCCAAGGCTGCTGCCGACTCAACGGCCTCTCTCTCTCCACCGCCACTGCCAACTCCTCCCCCAAAGCCGCTGCTGCCTCAGCGACCTCTCTCTCTCCGCCACTGCTGCCACCACCATCTCCTCCTCCCCCAAGGCCGCTGCCGACTCAGTGGCTTCTCTCTCTGCTGCCACAAACTCCAATGCCAACGCAAGCAACTGAGGCCGGTAGGTAGGTAGGTAGAGGGATAGAGAGAGAGAGGGAGAAATACAGTAGGTAGGTAGATAGGTAGGTAGGTAAGGTAGGTAGAGGGATAGAGAGAGGGAGAAATACAGTAGGTAGGTAGGCATGTAGGTAGGTAGGTAGGTAGAGGGATAGAGAAAGAGAGGGAGAAATACAGTAGGTAGGTAGGTAGAGGGATAGAGAGAGGGAGAGAGAAATACGTAGGTAGGTAGGTAGGTAGGTAGGTAGGTAGGTAGGTAGGTAGGTAGGTAGGTAGAGGGATAGAGAGAGAGGGAGAAATACGGTAGGTAGGTAGGTAGGTAGGTAGGTAGGTAGGTAGGTAAAGGGATAGAGAGAGAGAGGGAGAAATACAGTAGGTAGGTAGGTTTAACCAGACTGGGCCACAGCAATGTGTGGCCGGATAGCTAGTGGTTAAATAAATCAGAACCAATCTCCTTCATGGGAATCAAATTAGGAGCAATTTCTTAGTCTACCTCCCAGGAAGTAAATCTCAGAGTTTTCTGTAATCGAGGACGTTGAACTCTCTGAGAAGTCCAGAGAAATCATCAAATGGCGGCTGCCAAAAGAACCAATGCAGTTTGGGGCTACATCAACAGAGGTATCTTGTCACGATCATTGAAATGACACTGTTGCTTTCAAAAAGAATACTTAAGAACTGGAATGATGTCCGAAAAGAGCTATATGAATGGAAAGGGGCTTGGAGATCCTAAATCCTGCAAAGAACAGTTAAAGGAACATCTAATCTAAAGAAGAGAAGCCTAAAGGGAGACATGATAGTAGTCTTGAAGGGCTGTCATAGATGATATGACGAATCATTCTCCAGAACACAGAAAGATACCACTTTATAATGTCTTGGTAAGACCACTTGGAATACTGCATTCAGTTTGGTTACCACAATATAAAAACATATATTGAGACTCTGAAAAGAGTGCAGAGAAAAGCCAGAAAAATGATTAGGGGGCTGGAGACTAAAACATGAAGAACAATTGCAGGAATTGGCTGTCTACTCTAGTGAAAAGATAGACTAGGCATGACATGAAAGCAGTGTTCCAACATTTGTGGGGTTGCCACAAAGAAGAGGGGGTCATCTTATTCTCCAAAGCACCAGAGGGTAGGTGTAGAAGCAATGGATATAAATTAGTCGAGCAGAGAATAAACTAGAACTAAGAACTAAGGAGAAATTTCCTGATACTGAGAACAATTAACCAGTGGAATGGCTTGCCTTCAGAAGTTGTCAGTGCTCCATCACTGAAGGTTTTTAAGAAGAGATTGGATAGTCATTTGACTGAAGTGGTATGGGGGTAACTTGCTTGAGTGGGGAGGGGGTGTTGACTAGAAGACCTTCACGATCTCTTCCAACTCTGTTAATTCTGTTATTTTCTCTCTATCTCTTTCACACACACACACACGCAATGCACACAATACACAGATACACTTGTCTTACGAATTATGGAAATGATTGCAGCTTCAAATAGGAGACACTATGCCATTACAGAAAATTTTCTGCATGTAAAGAAACATGGTGTGGATCATTGTTTTTAGCATGACTTTAATTAGCATGGAAGCAAAATTCCTGCTCATTTAGAAATGATGACTTCAAATTTTTTTGTCATAAATAACGGAAGGGGAGAGAAAGATAAATTCATAAAAAATCCAATTCATAAATAATACCAGGAATAAATGAGTATGAATAAATAACTTTGCTATACAATAATTCATTACTAAATCACCAACTTGGGACTTCAAAAATAAAAAGCTGGAGATGCTTCCAACTCGTATTTGACTGTGGTAGTCTTTGCAGCTATACAATGATTTCAGGAGAATTCATTTTGTTGCAGTTAAGAATGGAGCTCTGGACTGCTCCTTCCCTTTTGTTTTTCCACCCAATTGTTAAAAATTGGTTGTTCTCCCAGGCCTTGAATTAGATGCTGGTTGTTCCCCTTTGGTTTGGGGTTCTGCCCTCCTGTTATATATAAGGTAATCCTCAATTTCCAACCATAGTTGGGAGCAGAATTCCATTGCTAGGTGGTTAAGTAAGTTTAATTTTTTTTTTACCATGGTTGCTAAGTGAATCACTGCTGTGAAGGATATTCAGTCCCGTCCCGTCCCCCCCAATTCACTTTGTTTGTCAGAAACTGGCTAGGAAGATTGCAAATAATGATCACATAACTTCAATACACAGTGACCATCATAAATACATGCCAATTGCCAAATGCCAAAATTTTGATCATATGACCATGCTGCAATGGTTAGAAATGTGAGAATAGGTTGTATTTTGTGCCGTTGTATCTTTGAAGGTCACTAAATGAATAGTGGAGGTTGATTTGACTATCAAATTCTTTCTCTTTGAAATAGATTGTTTTTTTTACTCCTAACTGTAAGCCATCCAGAGACATTGTGTCTTGAAAAAGAAATAATTAAACATCTGCCTAAGATTGTAATGGTAGTTATTTGCCAATATATGACATATATATTGAGAGCCAGATCAATTTAGTGGCACAGATGCTAGCCTAGAAATTGGAAAGAGTGAGTTATAATCTCCCCCTTAGACATGAAAGTAGACTGGATGACTTTGAGTCACTCTCTCTTAGCTGAAGTCATTTCACTCTCTCTTACCTGAAATCATTGGTTGGAAATGTGCAAAAAAATTCCTTATTTAGGCAATGACTATGTGTACAGGATGAGAAATCTGATGGCTCAACTTTGGCTTGTCCAGAAAATGGATCACTTGCTGAATTCATGCATGGACTGAATACATCTATTGAAATATGTAAATCATTATTTCATTGACATAGCATATATGAAGCCATTTGTTTTCCACCCTGTGCCTAAATAAACTATGGGTTATAACTATCCTCATTTTGATGAGTTGGCCTCTTTCAAAGCCAATTTGCCTTATTGCCAATGATTCCTTATTTAGGAATAAAATTAAAGGAGATCATTGTTAGAAAACAGGCATGATAAATATTCAATGGTAGTAAATAAATGCTTTGATTAGCCTTGCAACCTCATCAATTAAAAATGAAATACAGTACATAATTCTGGAAAAAGATAGGGAAAAAAGTGATAAAATACACATGTGATAATACAAAAAGTAAGTAATCAAATAAATGAATCTCCTTTACAAGATACTCCAATTTATTCAGTGTATCAGGTTCTTAGGGCCATAGCCTTAGGAATTCTGCATACTGTATACATTTAAGTCCAAGATAATATGTAGTTTGGATCCCAGATAGTTGTTCTTTCCAATTGGGGTGATAAATATTAAAGCATAATGGGGCATATAATTGACAGTTGAACAAAATATGAGCAGTATTTTCAATGATTAGAATACCACATATGCAGGTTCTCGCACAACAAGGGAAATGGTGGAAATTCCCATATTTTACTATGGAGTCCAACGACTCAAATCTTGCTTTTAAATAGGCTCTTCTTAAAATTTGTGTCAGATTTAATGAAATGCATTTTTCAGATTGAAAAATAGTTTTAGTCTTAGCCAACCAACCAAGGGATCTATTTTTAGCCAATAATCCCATATCAGTTTTAGCACTAATAACTAGGATTCTTTGTTTAAAAATTTCCCTTGTCTGGGGGCCATTGATAGTAGATGCTAGATAGAAAACCCATTTGTGAGATAATTTTGGAAAGTTGACTGGTTCAGGAGTTGAGGTGGGCCGTGCTTATCTATTCTGTTAAGCGTATTTTGGGGAGGCTGTCAGGATCGCTTGAATAGATTCTCTGCCAGTATGTGAACATTTTAATTATTAAATGATTATGAAAGGAATGGATATCTACATCTGCTCTGACCATCATTTCCCAGTATGCAGCTTAAAAATAGGTCTGAACTTGGGGATTGTCTTATTTTCCAAAACACCTGAAGGCAGAACAAGTGATGGCTGGAAGATCATTAAAGAGAGATCTAACATAGAACTAAGGAGAAATTTTCTGACAGTGAGAACAATTAATCACTGAAATGACTTACCTCCAGAGGTTATGGGTGCTCCATCACTGGAGGTTTTCAAGAAAAGATTGGACACCCATTTTACCCAAGTGAAATAGAGGCCCTTCCAACCTGGTTATTCTATATTCTGTGTTCTAATCTGCCAATTATATTTTCACTAAAAACCATCATTAAATTTGGTTTTATTGAAGCTTAAAAAATTAAGATACAGTAGATGTTTAGCCTTTGAAACAGTCTTCTGAGACCTATTTAGGAGTGCACTATTAGTATCATGAGCCCTGCTGGCGCAATGGTTAGAATGCAGTACTTTAAGCTATTTCTGCTGACTGCTGGTTGCAGTTCAGCAGTTCAATTCTTACTGGCTCAAGGGTGACTCAACCTTCCATCTTTCTGAGGTGAGTAAAATGAGGACCCAGATTGTTGGGGGCAATATGCTGACTCTGTAAACTGCTTAGAAATGGCTGTAAAGCACTGTGAAATGATATATGTCTAACTGTCATTGCTATTGCTATTATGTCATCAGCATACTGTATAAAAGGATATTAATAAATTTATTTATTTATTATGGATCTTTGGCATATGAATGTCTGTAGCATATAGGAAGCCTGGTAAATCATTGGCATGGAAATTAACAAGCATTGGGGTGAGGATATAATCCTATCTGATATCATGTTATGGGTGGGTACCAGTGGTGGGTTTCCCTTTTTTTTACTACTGGTTTATTCATGCACACTCATGCATGCTCACACACACACACACAACACTTCTGCACATGCGCAGAAGCGTCTGGGCAGATGGGTGGAGCCTCCTGCCACCGCTACTACTGGTTCGCCCATCCAGGCCAAACCAGGAGCAACCCACCTCTGGTGGGTACACAACCATTTATACCCATATGGACCTTCAGATGGATGTTTCAGTGGAAGACCAAAAGAATAAGTGTTTAGGTTTCATATTTAAGATGGCCAATTTCACTCACAGAATATTTCTATTCGTAGGATCAAAAGCCTCACTAGGATCTATAAATGCAATAGTTTTTTTACCATTGTTAATTGCTTTATTATGAGATGTTATAAAGTAAAACTCTTACTGTAAAGCTCCCACTCTCGCAGGCCTGGCCCCCTGGTCTAACACGGGCCCACCTAGAGGATGGATTGATAGATCCAGAGAGGTGGGTGAGGCGCAAACTAAGGGGGTTTTTATGCAAATTTTTAATTAGGCTTTTAAGGGGTTCTGGGATGAGGGGAGGGTTTACTCAGTCAGAGGGGGGTCAAGTTATGGGGCCGGCTGGCAGAAGTGTGATAAAGGAGGAGTCTATTAGGGAGGGGGGATCAGGGGTCGTCTCTGTTGAGGGCCGTCCCTTTCGGTTGGTCTTAGGGAGGGGCAGGAGCGGTGGGAGACAGGATGTCCATCGTGGGTCTGGGGCTCGTGATCGCTGGTTACGAGCGATCGCGTGCCCCAACCCCCTGTGCTCCACTCGTAGGCTAGGCGGTCAGGGATTACAGAGCCGGGGCCCTAGGTTGATGTTCTGCAACGCCAGGTCCGTGGTGAAAAAAGCTCCCCTCATAAATGACCTTGTGTCAGAGGGGGACCCGGACCTGGTGGGAATTACGGAGACCTGGTTGGGCCCCGAGGGGGGTCTACCCCTCATGGAAATGTGCCCACCAGGTTACCGTGCATTTCATCGACCTAGGGCCCTAGGCAGGGGTGGGGGGGTGGCGGTTATCGTTAAGGAAAGTCCGGAGCCGAAGGAGACCACTGTGCCTCAGACGACCGGCTGTGAGTCCCTCTTCGTGAAGTGGGGCCTAGGGAGGCAGTTGGGCTTGCTAGTTGTATACCTGGCTCCCCACTATGTAACAGCAGCCCTGCCCGAGCTCCTCGAGGTGATCGCCGCGATGGCGGTGGAGACCCCCAGACTTATGGTCATGGGGGACTTTAACCTGCCATCGGCGGGCGAAACATCCGAGGCAGCTCGGGAGTTCATGGCTTCCATGACGGCCATGGACCTGACCCAAGTAGGTCAGGGCCCCACTCACGAGGGAGGACACGCGCTGGATCTGATTTTTGTCTCTGGACACTGGATTAGTGATCTTGGAACAGGGGATTTAGTCATCTTACCCTTGTCATGGACAGATCACTCTCTCCTTCGGATAGACTTTCCAACCGTCACACCCCACCGCGGGGAGGCGGAACCGGAGACACCGAGTTGGTTCCGCCCCAGGCGCCTGATGGACCCGGAAAGGTTCCAGAGGGAGCTTGGGCCAGTACCTGTGTCCCTGTCCCACGGCTCGACTGAGGACCTAGTGGCCGCATGGTATAGTGCGGCCACGGGGGCCTTGGACCGAGTCGCGCCCTTGCGGCCTCTCATGCGGCGTCGAGTCACCCAGGCTCCTTGGTTTACCGAGGAGCTTCGGGAGATGAAATGCCGCAAGAGACGCCTAGAGAGTAGGTGGAGATCTTCTCGATCCGAATCTGACCGAACACTATTGAGAGACCATATTAGGACTTATTTAGTGGCGCTAAGAGTGACCAAACGGGAGTATTGGTATCTTATTGCACCGATTGGGGGGGTTGGGGCTGAGAGGCACCGTTCTACGGTGGTTCTCATCCTACCTCTCTGGTCGGTCGCAATGGGTGTTGGCAGGAGGGCAGAGGTCGTCCCCGAGGCCCCTCACATGTGGGGTTCCTCAGGGGTCGGTCCTCTCGCCACTCCTGTTCAATACCTACATGAAGCCGCTGGGCGAGATCATCCATGGTTTTGGGGTGGAATACCATCTGTACGCTGATGACACTCAGTTGTACATATCCACCCCAAACCACCCCAACGATGCCATCGAGGTGCTGTCCCGGTGTCTGGAGGCCGTACGGATCTGGATGGGTAGTAACAAACTCAAGCTCAACCCGTCCAAGACCGAGTGGCTGTGGTTTCCGGCACCCCGGTTCAGCCAGATAAGTCCAACTCTGGCCATTGGGGGTGAACAACTGGCCCCCGTGGAGAGGGCGCACAACTTGGGCATCATCATGGATTCCTGGCTGTCCATGGAGGACCATGTGGCGGCCGTGGCCAGGGGGGCGTTCTATCAGGTACACCTGATACGCCAGTTGCGCCCCTTACTGGACCGGGGAGCCCTTCGCACAGTCACTCAAGCACTTGTGACGTCCCGGCTGGATTACTGTAACGCTCTCTACATGGGGCTTCCCTTGAGGTGCACTCGAAAGCTACAGTTAGTACAGAATGCGGCCGCGCGGGTGATTATGGGTGCCCCAAGGCAAACCCACGTAACACCTCTCCTGCGCGAGCTGCACTGGCTGCCTGTGGCCTTTCGAGTGCGCTTCAAGGTACTGATGACCATCTTTAAATCGCTCCATGGCTCGGGGCCTAGCTATATACGAGACCGCTTCCTGCCCCATACATCCCTTCGCCCGATCCGCTCCCACAGAGAGGGTCTTCTTCGGGTGCCGTCGGCCGGGCAATGCCGGTTGGCGACACCCAGAGGAAGGGCCTTCTCTGTGGCGGGCCCGGCACTCTGGAACGACCTACCCCCCGACCTTCGCACAATCTTGGACCTCCGCCTCTTCCGCCAACGTCTTAAGACGTACTTATTTCAACAAGCCGGCCTAGGATAGCCCCCCGTTTCTGACTTTTTAAGGAAATTTGTAATTTGGTAGGGTTTTTAATATTGGGTTTTTAGCACGGGTTAATGAATTTAATTACATTTTAATTGATATTTATTGTATTTTGTGTTTTTAGGATGCCTGTGCGCCGCCCTGGGTCCTAACAAGGAGAAGGGCGGGGTATAAATTTAATAAAATAAAATAAAAATAAATAAACTGGTATCTATTGTGGAGTACTCTGAACTGAGTACAGCTGAATTAAGAGATTTCTTTCCATTACCCAGTCTTCCATCTTGCTCAGATGTTTTGCATTCATTTTAGCCACAATTTTAATAAGGTTTTATTGGTCTATAGCTTTTGGGTCACCTTTGTCACACTTTTTATATAGGGGAACTATCATGGTAACTTCCCATCAGTGGTGGGTTCCGGATCCCGTTGCAACTGGTACTGTTACAATGGGACCAGGCATCCTCCACATGAACGTGCACAGTATGCACACACACACAGTGTGCACATGTTTCTTACCTTCCAGCAACGCCTCCACAAGCCTCTGCAACACTCCAGTTGCTCGGCAGAGTGTTGTGCAGGTGCTGTACGTGCTATGCACGGAAGCGCCAAAGAGTTTAAAGACAGGTAAGGAGCTCGGGTGGGCAGGTGAGCCCTCCGGAGCACTGTACCGGAATGGTACCTGGTACTACGGGCAGGCACCAATACGCCTGTACCGGGACGTACCATCTGCAACCCACCACTGCTTCCCATCCAATTATAATGCAGCCTGTGTTATTTATATGGGTGAACAGCCCTGATTTCTGATACTAATATCTGTGTGAGAAGCCCTGGTTAGGATCAGAAAATAGAAAAAAAGATATTCAAATAACTAAAAGCTCACCAAAGCCCATCAATACTCTGGACATTAAGGTTTTTAGATCAGTGTCTGTTAGGTAGTGAAAATACCAAAATGGAGGATGAAAAAGGATTGCTGTTTGGATCATCTATAGGTATGAAACAGCTTTGAAAATATTTCAAAATGTGATATGTTGATTTTTCAGTTTTTCTCATTTTTATTAAGATATTGGTCTTTGTACATAGAATGAAATTATTATTTTTCTCTGTATGTTGCATCAAGAATACAGTATTTAAGAGCATTTCTGTTTTCAGTAAAAGATCACAAAGTTAATGGACAATAACATTATAAGTAAAACAGTTTTAAATCTGGGTTTCAATCTTTCTGATGGCTGTAGTGGAATTAAGAATGTTAATTTTGGGTGGACTATGCCCAGTGTAATCAAGTCCATGTTCTGCAATCTGGTTAGCCATTTAATCTACTTATGTATATACATTTGCAGGTCCAAACTGCTTTGCAGGAACCACCATCATTCCAGCTGGCATCGAAGTCAAAGTGGATGAGTGTAACATCTGTCACTGCCATCATGGGGACTGGTGGAAACCTGCCCAGTGCTCCAAACGTGAATGCCAAGGCAAGCCGACTGCATAGGGCAAAGCTCCCAGCAATGATGTTTGCACCCCCATTGTGACAGCTTCCCAAGCTGAATCTGCCAGCTGCAGATGGGTCACCAGCAAAATCTTTTAGGGTTAAATAAGACAATTTTACCTGTGAGTTTATTCTCTTCATCTCTTTTCCTCTCTGAAAAAAAATCTATGTAGCTTAACATTATAGCAAGCAACACAGGTTGGTAAATTATCTTAGGAATGGAAGGTTCTACAGAGCTTATTCTGGCAATGGTTTATGTTTTCTCCACCACTTGGGGATAATTGAAAAGAAAAATGTATGCTTTAATTTCAATAGAAAACAAGCTAAAGCCAATCAGTGTAAGCAGTCAATATTCATGAAAGAGATTATACAACCTAAGAAAAGCAAACTCTTAAAATCATCACTCAACAACATATATCAGTGTCAGTTTGTTGCATTATCATTTTCCCCACCTCTTTGATTCTAGGAAAGGAGGAAAGAAACTGCAGCTTCCTAGGGATTCACCTTTCCCTAACCCATCAGACTAAATATGCCTATTCAGGTTAATTTTAATGACAATCACTGCCCTCTTTGGTCTCTCTCCATCTTTGAATAATCTCAGCATGAATGAAGAAATCAATTGGTTCTTAAGAGATAATATATACATTTCTACTGGGAGAAATCATCTTGCAATTCATGACTATCCGAGTGTTAATTATCAGCACAAATATATTTTAAAACAGTTAATGCTGAATAACATTCCTATAAATTGGATAGGGTAGGGGAATCACACAAAAGATTGATTTGACCAGGATGTCTGGAAATCAAAATACAATGTAATCCCCCCCTTTTTTTTGGCTCAAGAGCCCAAAGAAAATTAACGGTGCAAGTTTCCTGAATTAAATTTGTGTTTTTCATTTTTCTTTTCAGTATTCATTTCTAACTCCAATGAAGAAGTCCTCCTTGCTTGAGTTTACAAGTGCATATATTTGGGGCTAAATTAATAGAGACAATGTTTTGTCCATTGCTCCATTTCTTCTTAGGTAAAATATCTCATGAAAGAAACATCATGTTCCAAATCTATTTTAAATTTTACAATTTCTTGGAAGAGATTGAGATCATTTCCTATACAATAATTTTAGACATTAGTATAAATATGTTCCATGGAGAGAAAATTGTGTTAACTGGAAAACAACTGAAACACCAAAGTCCCAGAAATATGTATTATGTAATGAAATTTTGCACCTATCATCAACCATTTTATTGGGTGGGCAAAATGAGTCACACACCTATTTCTGCAACCTGCCAAGTCCCTAGAAAAGATGTAAGTAAGGATGTTAACTATGGAACAGAAATATGTTTTCGCATATTGTTTCTCCGGAAATACAGACTAACATACCAAACATAACATAATACTCCCAATGTCCCTCCCCCTCTTTTTAAATCCAGGCTCCATCTATATACAACTTAAAATAAATGAAATATTGCTAACTTTTGTGTTAAGAGGTTATGCTGCACACATAAAGTGCAGATGAGTATGAATTGGACAATAAAGCAAGGCAATACCCTATGAACAAAAGTATAAAAGGTGAAATTAATAGCTATTTAATTATAGAAGCAGTAATGGGTAAAAATTAAGCTTGAACTTCCACATTTTAGCAATTAAAATAAATTGTGACAATGGCTAATTTGAATTGTGATTTTCTCCTTTAGTTTTGATTTATTCTCATCCCTATAGTTGCCATTTGTTTTAGTAATATGGAAAATCCAGTTGTGGCTCCCTCACGTTTTACATAATTTGACCATAAGACTGTATGAAATAAAAGTAAACACCAAATGCCATGTACGTTTTGAGTAGCATTGTAGATTCTCTTCCCTAAGTTTTTTTTCTGTATTTTAATGCCCTTGATATAGAAGCACAGAGATAAAGTGGCGTCCTATGATAAGAACAAGCTGATTTGGCTTCTTCTCAAACTAATAGAAAGCCCCAAAGCAACAATACTTTGACACAAGAGGGATCTGCACTTGCTCTGTTCATCTAACATCATATCAGGCAACTCTTCATTAATAAACTAATTTGAATAATGGTTGGCAGCTGTGTTCAAGAACTCATGAATGCAGATTAGTAAATTATTCAGGTATAATTTTTCAGAGATATCCTCACTGTCCCATTCCATGACAGATTCGTTTTCTGTTTTTGCTTCCTTCTAAATACAAATAAGCTAAAGCAGATATTTGAATAAGAAATAAATGATATACATGGGCTTTTGAAAACCATGACAATGCTAAGTAGAGCTAGAAAGTATTGCAGCCTATGTTTTATTGACAAATTCCAGAATCTTTGGAAAAAAAGAGAAAAAATAATTGGCTAAGATCCATCAAAAGACAAGCATACTAGAAGTAGTTCAGACAATTTATTGGAGTTGAGAAGTCTGAATTCACACAAAATAAACTCTGTACAGAAAAACATGCTGGAAGCTATCACTTGCAGATAAGATCTTTATTAACAAAAAGTCTTTGTCTGGGATTTAATTATCATAAGCTGCTTTAAGGAGTACATTATAATACCATAATTTTTTTACAAAGTGATTCAAAGTGGCAACCTTAAAATTTGGAAAAAGCATTTGTTTTTTATTTATTTGACTTTTTGCATGTCAAAAGCTCACTTGTAGAGCTTCATGAAGGCTTAAGCCAGAGTTAGAGTATCTATTGTAGAGCTTTGCTAGAACCCCAATTTGAGAGACATAACACTCTTTTGAAATGAGACATTTAAAAAGTTCTCACTTATGCAGGAGGCACTATTTTACAATACCATGTAAATGTAGTGATTAAGGCATCAGGCTAGAAAGCAGAAGACCCGACATTCTAGTCCCACCATAGGCACAAAGTCAGCTGGGTGATTTGGGCCAGTCCCTTTCTTTCAGTCCTAAGAGGCAATGGCAAAACACTTGAAAAATCTTGTTCAGTCTTTTTTTTAAAGTTTTTATTTTTTTCATTTTCATACAAATAACCACATGCATACCATTACACACACCACTATTTTGTATTATTCTTTCATATTAATAATTTTAACATATATATCCTCCTTTAAAACAAAAAAAAGTCTACATATATAGCAATTATATTTTAACACCCCCCCCCAACTTATTTTTTGGCCAAAGTGTGGACCTGGTTACAATTTCCAGCTATTCTCATCATAATATTGTATAGTTATACATCATTACATGCCCTAAATGTTTAGTTCTCTCTTTATAATCTCAATTGTTTTCCATTATAAGTATATTTCCATTTTTCCATATTTTTACTTACATTTAATTATGGTATCTTTAAATTACAATCCTTGCTATTCAATGCTTATTACAATTCCATTGATCTGCTATATAAAATAACAATCAATATGCACCTCACTTATATTCATCTTCTTAAAAGTTCTATATCTATCCATATTTCATATATTTTAACTTATATTTGATTATCTTTTCATTATCATATTCAATCAATTAGCAACTCAGTTTAACTATCATGTAAAAGAGTAAATCACACATCTCTATTCTTTCCATTTCTTCCTAGTGAGCCTTTTATCCCAAACTCTAAGCTGCTTTTTCCTTCTACTGTGTATATCTTCTTCCTTCTCAAACTTTTCCATCACCCCCTGCTGCATCTTTCAACATATCCTCTGTCTCCCTGTCTTCTCTTCCTCTTTTCTCTTATCACTCGTTTCTTTCTTCTCTTTCTTCTCTACTCCTGTCTGGCCATTTCCTTTCCTTTCTTCTATAATCCCTTCCCTTTTCTTTGTTGGGACATATCTCCCCTTTTCAATTTTCCCTGTGCCACTGTCATACCCAGTGAAATCTTTGGTCTGCTTTTTATTTTCTATTGATTCTGTAATTTCATTACCTTCCCCTTCTTCTTCCCTTGCTTCTTGTTTCTACTTAATTTCTAACTTCAAAATTCTATTTAAGTTTAATTTGAATGACTCATGCATATTTTTTATAATTTCACATATTTCTTCAAATTCCCAACTTTCCATAATGTCCAGTTCAAAAGTTACAGTTAATTATAATTTAAGTTCCACAGTTTCTTCTTATTTCCCAATTCCATATTCCAGTTCAGCTGAAGTGAGAGAAAGAGCCACAGCCACAGTCGCAGCTACAAAATCAAACCCTCCTTAATAGCTTCACTTTCTTTGTTCTTCCCTCCAGCAAATGGCTCCATATTCTTTCAACTCAATGATTTTCAGCAATACAACTTGATATTTTAAAATCCAGATTTAAATCCAGGAAAGATAAAATTGTGAACAGAAAAAATAACGCTTTTTCTTGATTTTTCCTCTTGTTATCTTCCACCTCTCATTGATTAGGGTTGCTTAAGATATGTAAATTAGAACAAGCTCGAACAATGCAAGTCTATTTTTAGCTTCCATTCCTGCCTCCTTTTCCCATGTGAGGTTCCCAATTGTTAGTTAATCTCTTTTAAAGACACAATCTTTTCAGATCCAAATTCAAAGTTTATATTTCAATGGGTTAGTCAATTCTCATTTCTGTTTCCAAGTTGTTTAAAGCAAGCAGTTTCCTTTGGGCTTAACGATTTAAGCCACATTTTTTTCCTTCTTTCTTTTCTTTCTGCCAAAATCCCAATCTATCCGCTAATGTTATTTTCTACTCACAAGATTCTTTGCCTTTCCAAATTCTGATTTGTATTAGATGGTTATTTAACTCTTCTCACCAGGTCTCATCACTCCTTCCACACACCGCTCGTGCTCAAATGCTTAGTCCAGAAGCTTCAGCGTTGTAACAACCATTTTGCAATGTTGCCTCCCCCGACGCTGATTCAAAGAGCTGATCTCTGACCTACAAGGAACCTGTTATATTCCTCTGGGTCTGATGAGATGCAGCTCCTTCTTCACTTTCCCTCCACGAAAGTTCTTATCCATTTTTTCTGTTACTCCAACAAACCAATCTGAATAATTTAAAAAACTATCAGTCTTATTTTTTTTTAAAGGTCCTATGGTACGTGCACTAGGTCTGATCTAGTGTAAATAACACTGATTAAATGCTTTATGAAGTAAACAAACATCTCATGTTAATAGCATGTAAATCAGATTGACTTTTTGTCAGATCCTTTTTATCGGATTTTAGATATTGCAAGTTTTGCTTAATATGGGGAAAGCCTTTTGCCATTCTAATCTCACCTGAATGGATTTGTCTAAAGAAGTTATGCTGCATTATTTATTTACTTACTTGTTTGTTTATTTTGTATGTATTGAATTTTAAGGGAATCATTCATTGCATTTGGAAAACATGGATAATCTCACTTGCTTTTATGTCCTATATCATTTCAGTGGCGCATGAAAGCCAAAGATTTTCCCTATATTTAGAGTTCATTAATTAAAATAGTCTGAGTTGATTTTATTAAAAGTCTTGTGTTATGCTCTTAAAGGTTAGGGTTATTCTCTTTTTTCCATGTTCCCTGGATCAGTTTAGCAGGTGTAGTGAAGTAGTAAGAAAGCTCTGTATTATTCCTCATTTCCAGTTCTTTTACACTACAAGTATTGGCTAGACTGTGTTGTTCAAACTGCTATGAATAATAGCTATGTCATATGTCTGTACATAAATGTCTTGCTTGATAGAAAAATTGACTCATGACTGACTCTCAAGCATAGAGAACATAGTTTCAACTAATCAAAAAGATATGTTGCAATTTACAAATGTTGCTCAAGTATGCTGATCATTCTGGCATAATTTATATTTTTCTTTCACATTATGCTTCCTTGGCATGGAAATGAAGCTGGCCTCAAATGTTCTCCCAGTTACTGGCAGACACTATCTGCTTAGTTCCACCACATGAGCCTTCAGATCATACCCTGGATGAACAGGCACAAGGAAAATTCAACAATTATCCTGTTAAAATGGATGGAGAAGCTGATTGTCATTTTGCACTGCTTCTTCTAGCTACAGTCCTTTGGGTATTCTGGATGTCAAATTCCTATCCTCCTAAACCATTGTCACTGATTGGAGCTTGCTAGAATACCAGAAGGACTGAATAAACATTGTTTAGCACAAGTTCTGACGCTCAAGAAGTTCCCCAAGCATGTGCATCTGAGAATTGTACCTACCATTACATAGAGGTCAATCCTGTGCAGAATGAGGCTCCAGAAATTTGTACATACATATATATGACATAGCACAGGGCCAGATCATTATGTCGATATAATTTGATCTACCTGTTTTAAATAAAGCTGTGCTGTACCCTACTTACTTGGAGATCAGATTAATTAGCAGTATTTCAACTGTTAATGAAACAGGGGGAACTGTGCTCTTCATAAAGAGAATACCTGTCAGATTTTTTACACTTCTAAACAATAGTGTGCCTGAAAACTAGTGAAAACAAAACACGCTACTGTAAAAAAAGACTCTAGAAAACAATATTTGAAAAAATATATTATTAAAAATATTTTGTTAAATATAAAATATTATCCAGCAAGTGTCTCCTGTGTTGTTGTTTTTTGCACTTCACCTGTAGGCTTCTCTTTTCAATTTCACATATGTGGAGCAAACCCTCACTTAAGTAAAGAACCAAAACATTTGGATATAGTGGCAACCCAATGCATTATATTAGTATGCACAACTACAGTGATCCCTGGACCTTCATCAAAAGAATGTGAAGAGCTGCAAGACCCTCCCAAGGTTACAGGTTATACCCCCTCAAGAAAAGATACATGGGGTTTACAAGATCAACCTAAGTGCTATAACAACCTTTATTGAAGGAAAGTAGGATCTGAGGAACAACATGGGATGACCTTGGAAAGCAGAATTAAATGGCATACTGGCCATAGTGGAGAAAACATTTATTTGGCCAGGCAGAAAATTCATCTGCCATAGTTTTGCTATGTTTAGTAGCATTCACAGTATGCTTTCTTTGAGTGTCAGAAATAATGTGATTGGATAGTGGGAGACTCTAGGGGAAATACTGTAGGTGATCCATCCCTGTTTATCTTCTTCAAACCCCAGGGTACGTACACTGGAAGTATGTGTGGACAGTGATGGCCAGATAGTTATTCCCAGACTTTATTAGCGTAATCATATGATGTACTTTATGTCAGGCTATTTATGAATATAGAATCCTGCTGCAGATGGGACTCTGAAGCAGGAATATGTAAAGTGATACCAATGCTTAATTTCTGAAAAGATTTTATGCTATTAGGTTTTCATTTTAATTAGAAAATGGTAAGCTGAAATGTTGCAAGACATTTTTAGAACAGTATTTATTCACAAAATATGCCTCTATCCCCCACCCCCAAAAATCCATAACTGGATTTTTGAAAATAAAAATGGTGGGTGGTTGCAGCGAAGTACTTTCCTGGCAAATGTGACCTGTTCATCTGTTCAGAAAAACAAACATGATAGTGAGCTGGAGTGGCGAGGCATAGTAAGGGTCAGGAAGCAAGTTTCTGAAATTGGCTGTAGACTTCTGACTCCTTGATGGCTGTTGTGTGAAAGTAGCTGTGATATGCTCTCAAAATTCTAACTATACCATCATTCATAATTCAGGTCAGTGAAGGGCTCCATCCAAAATATTTCATTATTTGAATATATATCCCAGTTGGTCCTTTTTATTTAAGCTAGAATGAATGATTTTGGGTTCCTCCACACATTGCTTTGGCAGAACTGAGGATCCTACTCTATGAACCATGAATTAAATCATATATTACCCATAGTCATCATTCCCATCTAGTTTGGCCTGGTTGAAATGAGATTTTTAAATCAGTTTTCCATTCAACTAAATTTCTAGAAAGACAGTGTTTCAAAATCTCATAAACTTGGTTCCAAGGCTATTTGAAAATGGGAACCATGCTCCTCACTGCTATGTGGGTGTAGTGCTTTAGCAAGCAAAACTAATTGTAGCTGCTTGGCAAGGTGCTAATCGCTAATAGACAGTTTTTAAGGAGGAGTCAATTACTACCAAGTTGATCCAAATTTCTGTATCTGCTTATATTCAGTTGAGCTATTGGGGAACAATACAATGAACAACCCCTCTCAAGGACACTCAGTAGAACTGGTATCCCTTTTGGGGTCCTGTAGTTTCTTACTATAGTAACTGATGAATATTGTTTTACATCATAAATATTATTCATATGGAAACAGTAATATGGAAACATATTACTTTCTAATTAAAATAAATTAGTGCTGCAACTGAGATTATGAGCATTTTTCTCTTTATAGAGTGGGAAGAAGAGAAAATAGAGAAAAAGAAATAACCTCTGATTTTTTAAAATTTTCTTCCAAAGAGATTAAGAAAAAAAAGGGTACTCTAATAAATTTATTTATTTATTATATTTATACCCCGCCCTTCTCCAAGCGGACCCAGCTTAAAACAAAACTTCCTTAAAAAGTCTTTTAAAAGCCTTTCAGCTTTCTTAATTCATGTGCTTTTCCCCAAATCTGAAATTCATTACTCCAATGATTTTTTTTGTCTGAATTAGCTGGAGCTTCTTTCCCAAGAACCATTCAAAGTATTGATTCTTACCTGGAATGCCCCAACAACTTAAGGCCTAGGAATCTAAGTATATTTTCTATAATATACTTAGTATATAGGCCCTCATTCTTTCCACTGAACAATTACAGATTCCCATAAATGAAAATAAGCAAAAGAATGCAAGATGTAATAACATCAAATCATTGGCTTTTTATAGATATACAAAGAGAAAGAGAGCAACAGAGAGCAGAATAAGCAGTATCTTTTTATCCTAGTTGTAAAGTATTGTGAACCTATTCTTTTCTCTTGCCAAAACAATTGCATGTATTGTACTGCTTTTCTGCCTTGACACTTGGCTGCTCCAATAGTACATGGTGTGGGGTCAACACTATACAGCTATGCTATTCAACTTTAAATAAAGGTATGAAAATTGGTTGGCTTTCCTAAGAACTTTTACAAATGCACACATATTCATTCCTTATTTTTTATGAAGGTATTTGTTTAACTGAGATGTAATCCTTCATGGGGCATTATTCAAACTGTGAGTAGGCTGACAAATGTATTTCCTTTCCTTCGGCAAAGGCCTGGTTTACAGAGCCAAAGATAGAAGCTGACACCATCCCGATGCCACAGTTGTTCGTGGACATGGTACAGAGGCAGTGGGCAACTCCAGCTTTGAGGCCCACTCCGACAGCCAACAACCGCTGTTTTTACAACATAGCTGAGTTGTTGGACAAGTCCCTTTCATGGCCTGCAATTTACCCCCCTGTCGCAGCATTATATTCCAACATCACACTCCTAGGTGGTCAGGAAGGCTTCAGACCTGAGGACAGGAGAGCCAACCAGGTAGCCGCCTGGGTGGTCCGGTCCGTGACGATGACTTCCTTCTTCTCCTGCTCCAGTCTATTTTGGCTCCAGCAGTTACAGGAGTGCATCTCCGCTGGGGACTCATGAGCCCACCAGGACCTCAACAAAATCATCACCGCAGTCCAATTCACAGCTGACACCATGCTGAGCTCGACACACTTTATTTATTTTATTATTTATTTATTAGTCGAATTTATAAGCCGCACCCATCTCACCACATAGGGACTTGGGGCGGCGCACAGGGAATATAAAATATAAATACACAAATATACAAAAAATAAGACGTTCATTAAAACTCAATTAAATTAAACCACCCTGCGCTAAAACCCATATTAAAACCCCTGAATTAAAACTTTGGTAACTAGAGGCAGTGCAGTGTCGAGTAAAATCATGCCAGGCCGGCTTGTTGGAAGAAGTGCGTTTTTAACCGCTGGCGGAACAGGCGGAGGTCCGAGATGACACGGAGTTCAGGGGGGAGAGCGTTCCAGAGGGTTGGGCCCATCACAGAGAAGGCTCTACCCCTGGGCGTCGCCAACCGGCATTGCTGGTTGACGGCACCCGGAGTAGCCCCTCTCTGTGAGAGCGTATCGGTCGTAGGGACGTATGGGGCAGTAGGCGGTCTTGTAGGTAGCTAGGCCCCGTGCCATGGAGCACCTTGAAGATGGTCATCAAAACCTTGTAACGCACCCGGAAGGTCACAGGCAGCCAGTGCAGCTCGCACAGGAGCGATGTTATGTGAGATTGCCTTGAGGCATCCATAATCACCCGCGCGGCCGCATTCTGGACCAACTGCAACCTCCGAGTGCATCTCAAGGGGAGCCCCATGTAGAGAGCATTAAAGTAGTCCAGACGAGAAGTCACGAGCGCTTGAGTGACTGTGTGAAGGGCCTCCCGGTCAAGTAAGGGGCGCAATTGGCGGACCAGGCGAACCTGGTAAAACGCCCCCCTGGCCACAGCCGCCACCTGATCCTCCAGGGACAGCCGGGAATCCAGGAGGACTTCTAAATTGTGCCCTCTCCACAGGGGCCAAAACTTCTCCCCCCATGGCCAGTGATGGTGTCAACTGGCTAAACCGGGAGGCCGGAAACCACAGCCACTCGGTCTTGGATGGGTTGAGTTTAAGTTTGTTGCTGCCCATCCAGATCCGTACAGCCTCCAAACACCGGGACATCACCTCAACGGCATCGTTGGGGTGGTTTGGGGTAGAGATGTAGAGCTGAGTGTCATCAGCGTACAGATGGTATTCTACCCCAAACCCACGGATGATGTCACCCAGCGGCTTCATATACATGTTGAACAGGAGTGGCGAGAGGACCGACCCCTGCGGCACCCCACAAGTGAGAGGCCTAGAAGTCGACCTCTGCCCTCCTGTCAACACGAATTGCAACTGACCAGAGAGGTAGGAGGAGAACCACCATAAAATGGTGCCTCCCACCCCCAACTATATGACTATATTTATAAATTTTATTTTTTTAGGGTTTTAAAGGGTTTTAGCACGGGTTTTAGGTTAATTTAATATGCTTTTAAGAGTTTGTATGGTTTTGTAATGGTTTTTAATAATGCCTGTGCGCCGCCCTGGGTCCTAACAAGGAGAAGGGCGGGGTATAAATTCGAAAAATAAAAAATAAATAAAATAACCCCCCCCCGGTCGGCGCAAAAGGATACCATGGTCGATGGTATCAAAAGCCGCTGAGAGATCTAACAGGACGAGGATAGAGGAACTATGACCGGGTCGAAAGCCGGACTGGCGCGGGTATAGATAATCAATTTCCTTCAGGTGGCGAGGAAACTGCAGTGCCACCACACTCTCTACAACCGTTGCTAGAAAGTGAATGTTGGAGACCGGACGGTAATTCTCCAATAATGCTGGGTCCAGGGAAGGCTTCTTGAGGAGAGGTCTCACCACCGCCTCCTTCAAGGCGGTAGGCAAAGACCCCTCACTCAAAGAAGCGTTCACTATGTCCTGGAGCCAGCCTCGTGTCACCTCCCAGGATGCCAGTACAGTCGCTCGCAGTCCCCCATGTAACCTGTCCATATCTTCGGAAGTAACAGAGTCAAACTTTGGAACGACCTACCCCCTGAACTCCGGACCATCACTGACCTCCGCCTCTTCCGCCAATGTCTAAAGACATACTTTTTTCATCAAGCCGGCCTAGCCTAACCTCCCATGGGGACTTTAGAAAAGTTTTAAATTGGGTTTTAATTAATAATTGGTTTTAGCACAGGTTTGGGATCTAATATATATTTTAAATTATTTATGTTCTATTTTTGTATGTTTTTTAAATCTCCTGTGCGCCGCCCTGGGTCCTTTGCGGAGAAGGGCGGGATATAAATGTAATAAAATAAATGTAATAAAATAAATAAATAAATAAATAAACTCTTCCCACAAAACTCAAGATCTGCCTCGGGGCATCCCACTGGGCCACTTTCTATGGAGACCAACTCGCTCTGAATCTGAGCGATTTTATCCTGCAGATATTCCCCAAATTCCTCTGCTCTACCCTGCAAGGGGGCTTCCCGCACCCTCTGTTGAGCGGGTCACCCTAAACAGGACGGCAGGGCGGTTATCTGCGGATGCGATGAGGGTGGCACAGTGATGACGTTTGGCCACTCTCAACGCCACAAGGTAAGTCCGTAAATGGGCTCTCACCTGTGTTCGGTCAGATTCAGACCATGTGGATCTCCACTGCCTCTCTAGGCGTCTCTTGTGGCGCTTCATCTCCCTCAGCTCCTTGGTAAACCAAGGAGCCAGGGTGACTCGTCGCCGCAAGAGAGGCCGCAAGGGCGCGACCCGATCCAGGGCCCCGGTAGCCACGGTATTCCACACAACCACCAGGTCCACAGTCGGGGCGCGGGTCAAGGACTCAGGTAATGGCCCAAGCACTGTCTGGAACCTATCAGAGTCCATCAGGCACTTGGGGCGGAACCATATAGGTGAATCCGATCCAAGACTGAGTGGTTGTGGTTTCCGGCATCCTGGTTCAGCCAGGTAAGTCCAACATTGACCATTGGGGGCGAAATACTGGCCCCCGTGGAGAGGGCGCGCAATTTGGGTGTTCTCCTGGATTCCTGGCAGTCGATGGAGGATCATATGGCAGCTGTGGCCAGGGGGGCGTTTTATCAGGTACGCCTGATGCACCAATTGCACCCCTTACTGGACCGGGTGGCCCTTCGCACAGTCACTCAAGCACTCGTGACGTTTCGGCTAGACTACTGCAACGCTCTCTACATGGGGCTCCCCTTGAGGTGCACTCGAAGGTTACAGTTAGTCCAGAATGCAGCCGCGCGGGTGATCATGGGAGCCTCAAGGTACTCCCATATAACACTGCTCCTGCGCGAGCTGCACTGGCTACCTGTGGCCTTTTGGGTGCGCTTCAAGGTGTTGACGACCATCTTCAAAGCGCTCCATGTCTCGGGGCCTAGCTATATGCGAGACCGTCTCCTGCCCCATACATCCCTGCGACCGATCCGCTCCCACAGAGAGGGCCTTCTCAGGGTGCCGTCAGCCGGGCAATGCCGGTTGGCAGCGCCCAGGGGAAGGGCCTTCTCTGTGGCGGGCCCTACCCTCTGGAACGACCTGCCCCCGAACTACGCACCATCTCTGACCTCCGCCTTTTCCGCCAGCACCTTTCTTAAGATGCACCTATTTCAACAAGCCGGCCTAGCATAACCTCCCGTTCCTGATTGTTTTAGTTATAAATTTTAATTAGGGAATTTTATAATAATAATAATAATAATAATAATAAATTTTTATTTCTAACCCGCTCTCTCTCCCCAGAGGGACTCGAGGCGGGGCACAGGAGAATTAAAAAACAATAAACACAGAGTACAAAATTTAAAAACACAATTAAACATATCCTGCGCTAAAAACATCTATAAAAACTAAAAACTGTCCCTAAAACCCCTTAACACCATAACTAATTAAAATTACCCTAGGCCAGCCAAACGGAAGAAATGAGTTTTTAAAAGCTGTCGGAAGGAGCGAAGGTCAGTGGTCGTTCTGATTTCGGGGGGAAGGTCGTTCCAGAGGGTCGGGCCCGCCACAGAGAAGGCCCTTCCCCTGGACGTCGCCCGCTGGCACAGCCTAGTGGACGGCACCCGGAGAAGTCCCTCTCTGTGGGAGCGAATCGGTCGCAGGGATGTATGAGGCAGAATGCGATCCCGCAGATAGCTAGGTCCCGTGCCATGGAGCGCTTTAAAGATGGTAACTAACACCTTGAAGCGCACCCGAAAGACGACAGGCAGCCAGTGCAGCTCGCGCAGGAGCGGTGTTACATGGGAGAACCTAGAGGCTCCCATAACTGCCCGCGCGGCTGCATTCTGGACTAGCTGAAGCCTTCGGGTGCACCTCAAGGGGAGCCCCATGTAGAGAGAGTTGCAATAGTCCAGCCGGGATGTCACGAGGGCATGAGTGACTGTGCAAAGGGCACCCCGATCCAATAGGTTATATTGGTTTTAGCACAGGGTATGGGTTTAATTGGTTTTTAATTAATGGTATTTTGTATATTTGTATTGTTTTTAATTTTCCTGTGCGCCGCCCTGGGTTCTTTTTTAGGAGAAGGGCGGGATATAAATTCGAATAAAATAAAATAAATAAAAATAAATCCAGAGCCATGGCCTCCTTGGTGGCCTCACATAGACTGTTGTGGCTTTGCCAATGGCAGTCTGACATCAAATACAAGTGGTGCCTGGCATCGGAGTTCTACAAGGGACAGACCCTGTTCAGCAATGCGTTTGCCCCATTAGTGATCGAGAGCAAGGACAAGCATAAGATCTTGCTCTCCAACCCCAAGAAGCGATTTACCTGCCCAGCACCCTATGCCAGATGCACACAGTTTAGGGCCCAGGATTATGGTGGGTCCTTCAGACCTGACTACTCTCATTCAGGCTTCAGGCAGCATGGGGGGGTACAGTCAGTGCTACCATCAGCAGCAGAATCAGTATCAGCAACCTCGCAGGAACCAGTCTAAATGGCCCTTTTGCGGCAATGGTAAATGATACTATGGTAAACAGTAACCCAGCCCAAGAGTGGACTCCCATTGAGAGTAAACTGCGACATTTCACGGACCAATGGGAGGCCATGATCTCTGATGTTTTGGTGAATACCACGGTCAGGTTCAGTCTGACCCTGGAGTTTATTTCCCCTCCCCCAAGTTCCTTCCTTTGTTGCCCGGTTCCCAGTAACCCCCAGAGAAGGCTGTTGATGAGCTCTTCTATCCAACACCTTCTTAGCATAGAAGCTATTGAGGTCCCCATGGGCCAGGCCCATCAAGGTTTCTATTCATTGCTATTCGTCATTCCCAAAGCCTCTGGGGTGGAGGGCCATCCTCAATTTAAAGCATTTGAATAAGTTTATTGTGTACAGGCATTTTAAGATGCATTCCTTGCATTCAATATTGGAGGGCATACACGATGGCGACCTGCTTACATTGGTCGATCTCACTGAAGCCTATTTGCACGTGCGTATTCTGCAAGAGCATCAAAAGTTTTTACGTTTCTGTTATAACTCTGTTCATTAGCAATACACGGCATTGCCATTTGGCCTTTCTTTTACGTCCAGAGTTTTTACCAAGATTATGGCCGCCTTGGTGGCCCACTTATGCACATTACCAATAAGGGTTCAACTTTACCTTGACCATATGCTCATCCAGTTGACTTCAGAGACCAGGGCTAAAAGTGACCTCTTCACCATGATACGCACGCTCCAAGCCCATGGGTTCTCCATTAATGAGGTCAAGAGCCATTTCTCCCCCATGACCAGGATCCTCCACCTGGGGACCTGGATAGATTCTGTGCAAGGCCAGGTATTCCTCTCCAAGGAACAGGTCACCAGTATAAGGAAGTTGGTGGGGGAGGTAGAGAGGGACAGCAGGCCTACTCTGACCTCTCTGTCAAGGTTATTGGGGAAGATGGTCTCAGCCTTTGTAATAGTTCCCTGGGCCACACTCCAGTCTAGGGACCTCCAGTGGTTTCTGTTCCCCTTTCAGAAATGGAGGGTCAGAAGTTTGCTGATAATTGTGGAGTTACCCAGGGAGATCCGGTGGTCACTCCACTGGTGGAGATCCCTAGCGCTGCTGAAGGGCTGCTGTTTCAGAATCATGGACAGGTCCACCATCACTATAGACGCTAGTCTGTATAGCTGGGGGGCCCACATAGACTTGCAGGTAGCTCACGGACAGTGGTCTCAGGAAGAGGCAGCCAACAGCACCAACTGGCTGGAGCTCAGCCCCATTAGGTTGGCTCTCCTGGATTTCCATCACCAGGTTGCAGGTCAACACATTTTGGTATTAACAGATAACATCACGGCTAATGCCCATGTGAATAGGCAAGGGGGCACCCTGTCTAAGGAACTTATGCGGGGGGCCTATACTTTGGGATGCTGGGAGGAGGACAATCTGCTGTCTTTGTCAGTGGAACACATATCAGGGGTGGAGAACACTAGGGCTGACTGGCTCAGCAGGGTCAGGATTGATCAGGCAGAATGGCAATTACACCCTTCTATCTTTCAGGAGGTCACGTGGCGATTTGGAGCCCCACTTATGGACTTCTTTGCCACTCCCAACAATGCCCAGCTCCCCAAGTTCTTCATGGAGTGGAGGGGGTGGGTGCCTTTTGGGCATCCTGACTGAGGGGGCTACTCTACGCCTTCCCCTCATCCCACTCTTCCCCAGGGTAACCTGCAGGGTCATCAGTCTGCAAGCCAAGATCCTCCTCATAGCCTCCCACTGGCTGCGAAGGCTGTGGTTCGCCAATCTTCAGATGCTGTCTTCGCAGAGACCATAATAGGAATTAAGCCCCCTCAGCAGAAAGAAATCTTCCCCAATATTTTGGGGTGGGGAAAGCAAAGGATTTATTATCTATTCCCCAATATTTTAGGGTGGGGAAAGCAAAGGATTTATATCTACTTCCCAATATTTTGGGATGGGGGAAAGCAAGGGATTTATTAGCTATTCTCCAATATTTTGGGGTGGGGAAAGCAAAGGAGTTATTATCTATTCCCCAATATTTTAGGGAAATAAACCCCTGGAGATAACAAACCCCGGGAGTGGAAACTCTACATAAACACTGTCTCCCTCCCACATCTCTCTTTCTCCCTTCCTTTCTTCTGATTGGCTGATGGTGAACTGTCACCTGAGCCCAAAGGCCCAGGGTGAACAGTGTTTCTCCCAAAGGCCCGTGAGGAAAGGTGTGAGACTAAAGAGGGAGAGTTCCATTGGCCGGCACAAACAGGTAGGGTCCTAACAGCAGAGACAAGATGGCAGAGGTTAATTCAAATTCAAAATTCAAATTAAGATTTATTAACCGCACCCTCTCCCCACAGGGACCCGGGGCGGTGCACAGGCATAATTAAAAACAATATACAAAATACAAACATTACTTAAAATAAAATTAAATAAATCTACCTATGCTAAAAATATATAATTAAAACCCATTAAAATTTGTAATTAAAAGACAGAGAGAACTATTCAAGGCCGGCCAGTCGAAAGAGATGGGTCTTCAATTTTACCCGGAAGGAGCGGAGGTCGGTGGTCGTTCTAATATCAGGGGGAAGGTCGTTCCAGAGGGCCGGGCCCGCCACAGAGAGCGCCCTTCCCCTGGGCGTCGCCCGCTGACAAAGTCTAGTGGACGGCACCCGGAGAAGCCCCTCTCTGTGGGAGCGAATCGGTCGTGAGGATGTGTGGGGCAGGATCCGATCTCGCAGGGGTGAAATAGGCGCAGAGAACAACAGGAAGAGAACGATCCCATTCCACTGGTGGCCAGGAGGATCTCAGAACTCCATGCCTTATTCATTCGGGAGGACCTCTGCAGGTTCTATCCAGATAAGGTGGTCCTTTGTCCCAACCCCTCCTCTGTCCTGAAGGTGGGGTCTTGGTTCCATCGCACCCAGGAAATAGTGTTTCATGATTTCTACCCCTCACCTTCGGGCTCATTGGAGGAACAATGGCACATGCTAAATGTGCGCTGAGCATTCAAGATTTATATCGGTCGCACAGCCAGCTTACGCAAAACAGAGGCCCTCTTTGTCTCCTTTCAGGTCGCTTCCCAGGGATGAAAGGTGTCGGTGGCTTGTATAGGCCGATGGGTGCGGTGCTGTATCTGTTTGGCATATGATTCAAAGGGGGAGGAGTACCGGGCAGCATTACGGCCAATTCCACAAGGAGCATGGCCACTACCACAGCTTGGGCCACCCAGGCCTCACTGGAGGAGATATGTAAGGCTGTGGCATGGGCTTCCCCATCTCCCTTAATCAGGAATTATAAATTGGACATGTTTGCATCCGCGGGTGCTAACTTTGATTGCAGAGTGTTGTGGACTGTCAGGGCAGAGGGCCTACTGCTAGAGTGACCTTTTGCCTGCCCTGGATGGAGACAGTGGCTTGGGTATGTCCCATTTGTGGATACTATCTTACCCTTGTTGAAAAAGGGCATTGGTACTTACCTGATATGCCTCTTCTAATAAGGGGAAGATAGCATCCGTCCCATCCCATACTTGCTCACCTTCTAGCAGCACTGGTGTTGACCATGTAGTTTGTACTGCCTTCTGTATATACATTTGGTTTGATCACTAAAGTTTGTTGAATAACATCAGTGAGTCTGTCTTCTTTCCTTCATCGAAAAACTGGGTAGTTTAGCTCCAGGAGGGTTTTTTATTGCCAGTTAATTAATTAGTAATCAGACTCAGTCCAATCAGAGAGAGGACAGAGTTAACCCCTTCGTGGATGCTATCTTCCCCTTATTAAAAGAGGCGTATCAGGTAAGTACCAACACCCTTTTCATTTTGTATGAAGAATCAACCTTATTCAGCCTTTACTTACATATTTTTATATTTTCTATACAAGAAGCTGAATTTTTATTACTATTCATTCTCCCTTTGTTGCTCTCTACTGACTTCTGCTTTTGTTAGCTGAATGATATTAGATTCATAATGCTTGCATGTGTGGAGACTTCTTAACCTGAATTCCCTGATCAGGGCAGGAATTGAAATTACAGTAACCTGACATGTTTCTTTACTATTTAAACTTTTAGTGATGGAAGCCCGCCATCTCTGTCAGTAAATGATTCTATTGCTGAATGACTCAAATTATTTAATAAGCGTTTAGTTGGATTTTTCTTTCTGTAACTTAAATCCATTATTTTGTAACCCACACTCTGAAAGGAGAGAAAAATGGACTTGGCCTTCTTTGTGTGACTTCCTTGCCTTTTAAATGGAAGGTTTCTGGTTTTACTATTTTTACCCCCGGATGTTTCCTACTTTGCCTTGTATTTATTTTTATTTATTATTATTTATTAAATTTATACCCCGCCCTTCTCCAAATGGACCCAGGGCGGCGCACAGGGATGTTAAAATAGATACAAAATATATAAAATATATCAAAATTTAAAATACTTATTCTAATAAATAAACCCTGTGCTAAAAACCGAATTAAAATCCCAAATTTAAAACTATCTAATAATCAGTATGGAGGTTACGCTAGGCCGGCTAGATGGAATAGGTGTGTCTTCAGACACTTGCGGAAGAGGCGGAGGTCGGAGATGGTGCGGAGTTCAGGGGGTAGGTCGTTCCAAAGGGCAGGGCCCGCCACAGAGAAGGCTCTTCCCCTGGGTGTCGCCAGTCGGCATTGTCCAGCCGACGGCACCCTGAGGAGGCCCTCTCTGTGGGAGCGTATCGGTCTGAGGGATGTATGGGGCAGGAGGCGGTCTCGCATATAACTAGGCCCCGAGCCATGGAGCGCTTTAAAGATGGTCGTCAAGACCTTGAAGCGCACCCGAAAGACCAGAGGAAGCAAGTGCAGCTCGCGCAGGATCGGTGTTATGTGGGAGCATCTGGGGGCTCCCGTAATCACCCGCGCGGCTGCGTTCTGGACTAGCTGCAGCTTTCGGGTGCACCTCAAGGGGAGCCCCATGTAGAGAGCATTACAGTAGTCGAGTCGAGAGGTGACGAGTGCTTGAGTGACTGTGCGTAAGTTCTAATGGTAGTTGCCTAACAACTACCATTAGAACTGGAAACTCCATCACTAAAAATGGTCATTAAATAAGACATTATGTGACCATGACTGACTTAGAATTTCACTTCTGCATAGTCATTAAGCAAAACACCCAATGCCATTAAGCAAAACATCTGACCATTACAAAACATCTGAAATTTTATTGCTGGATTGTCCACTGACTCGCTTATAAGAAGCCAACTATGAATCTTGCAAATGGCAATGATGTAATAGTGGGGTTTTTGCTTTTAATATACCAAATTATATACGTTTGGGATGTTGGAATGAAAGCCTTTTCAGGTGCCTGGGAAAATAATGAAGATGAACTTTTGTTTTGCCTCATTTTAAGAGAGACAAGGAAATAGGAAGCTCAGGGAAAGAAAAGCAACATTAATGAAAATCATACCTTCTTCTTTGTGACAGCCCCTTAAATATTGGAACACTGCTATTATGTCACCCCTAGTTCTTCTTTTCACTAGACATACCAAATTCCTGCAATCCTTCTACTTACGTTTTAGCCATTAGTCATCTTTGTTGCCTTTTTCTGCACCAGGAATCTCAACCAGGGGTGAAATCCTACTGGTTTGGACCAGTTCAGAAGAACCAGTAGCAAACACTTTGCCTGGGTCACTGAACTGGTAGGGACCACCACCTGTCCCTGTCCCTGTCCCTGTCCCCTATTCCCCTCTCACTCACTCTGCCCCACCCAGTGTCTGCTTTCCACCATCCCAGCCTGCCTCCACTATTCCCTTCCCTGCAGCCCGCAGTTCTGCCATGCTTGCCAGCCTTCTAGGATGGTGGAGAGCCCAGGATCTCAGAGACAGTTTGTCAGACAGGGTTCATATGAGACTCTTTAGAGCTCACATCCCCCTTATCTGTCCAGCTGGAGAACTTCAGGTTGACTCATAGTCAATGTTATTCTGGTGGAACTCTCATTTTGTAAGTTTAGCGTATAATTGAAGAGCCCTAGGTTTTTTAAACTAGTGCTCTAAACAGTTTCACATGCTTCTTCATAGTCTCAATATAAACAAGTGTGTCATTCAGGTAGACCAACATTCCTTTGTACAGGTGCTCATGCAGCACCTCATTTATTTGCTGCTTGAAGACAGCAGGTTGGGGGGGGGGCTTGTAATTCAACTGAAAACACCCTAAGGGGCAGTTAAAAGGTGTTTTCCATTTGTCCCCCTCCTTGATAGGCTTCTTGCAAGGCCAGCTTAGTAAAAATCTTCCCCTTGGCCAAATGTGAAAAGCTCAGAATGAACAAAGACTCTCAACAAAAGTCAAAGATAATAAAAAAAAGTTTTTTCCAACATATAAACAACAAGAAAAAAATATCAAGGAAACAATTGGTCTACTAAAGAGAAAGATGGCAAGCAAGTAACAGGCAACAGTGAGAAAGCAGAGCTGCTTAACTCATTCTTTGAATTGGTCTACACGCAAAAAGAAACTATAGCCCAACCTACCAGAAACATAACTGTAAAAACAGTGGAAATAAAAGTTAAAATAAGCAAAAAACAGTGAGAGAACACCTGTCTTATCTTGATGAATACAAATCACCAGGATCTGACAGATTACATCCCAGAGTTCTAAAGGAGCTTGCAGATGTCATCTCTGAACCACTGCATCACATCTTTCAAAAATCCTGGAGCACTGGGGAACTACCAGGGGACTGAAAAAGAACTGATGTGGTTTCCATCTTCAAAAAAGGGGAAAAAACAGACCCAGGAAACTACAGACCAATCAGCCTAACACCAATACTTGGGAAGATATTGGAAAAGATAATTAAAAAAAACACCAGATCTGCCAACACCTAGAAACAAGTAAAGTAATAACTAGCAGCCAGCACGGGTTTGTTAAAAACAGATCATGCCAAACCAATCTTATTTCATTCTTCAACATAGTGACTAAATAGTGACCAGCTAAATACTGTGGACATAATATACTTAGACTTCAGCAAATTATTTGACAAAATAGACAACCTACTTCTAGAAAAATAAGCTAGAAAAAAGTGGGATAGATAGCATCACCATCAGATGGATTTGCAACTGGCTGACAAACAGTACTCAATGAGTAGTCCTTAATGGGTCTAAGTCTACATGGAGAGAAGTAAGCAATGGGGTACCATAAGGTTCTGTCTTAGGCCCAGTACTCTTCAATATCTTCATAACTGACTTAGATGAGGGAATAGAAGGGGAATTTACCAAATTTGTAGATGATTCTACTAAGCTGGCAGGAATAGCTAACACCCAGAACAGTGATGGTGAATTTTTTTTTGCCTTGCATGCCAAAAGCAGGGGGAGCACAGGGGGGTCATGTGCGGGTGTGCCACACCCACAATGCTATGTGTGCAAACCAGCGTGCATGCGTGTGCCCTCCTCAGGCTGAAGAGGCTTTCTAGGAGCCTGGAGAGGATGAAAACAACCCCCTGCTACCTGGAGGTCCTCTGGAAGATTCAGGAGCTTCCCTGAAGCCTCTGGAGCACGAAAAACTGGACCTATGGAGAAACCAGAAGTTCAGGAATGGACTTCCGGTTTGGTTGAAGGGCCATTTTTTGCCATCCGGATCCTTCAGGGAAGCCTCCTGAAGGCTCCTGAGGGCAAAAAACAGCTCCACAGCCAAACTGGAAGTGACTTCCGGTTTGTCTGTAAGGCTGTTTTTTGCCCTCCGGAGCCTTCAGGAGGCTTCCCTGAAGGCTCAGGAGGGTGAAAAATGGTCATACAAATGACAAAACAGAAGTGACTTCCAGTTTGGCCCTAAGGCCATTTTTCGCCCTCCAGAGTTTTCAGGGAAGCCTTCTGAAGCACCTGGGGGGTGAAAAATGGCCATACGAACAAACTGGAAGTCCATTCCTGAACTTTCAGTTTGCCCATAGGGCCGTGCTCTGGAAGCTTCAAGGAAGCCTCTGGAGGGTGAAAAACAGCCTCAAAAGAAGGCTGAAGTTAGCTGGCCAGCGCACAAATGCACGCTGGAGCTGACAGGGCAACGCCTCACATGCCCTAACAAATGGCTACACGTGCCACCTGTGCCACGTGTTCCATAGGTTCACCATCATGGCCTTAGAAGATAGGCTCAAGATCCAAATGGGCCCTATCTAACAAAATGAAATTCAATATAGAGAAAAATAAATTTCTACACTTAAGAAAAACTAAAAGTACACATATAAACTGGGTGAAACCCACCCACCCCACCCCTGCCCCAGGAGGTAGAAGACTGCATTTTTGTTTCAGCCTGCCCCTGTTGCTGAATTTTGCTGCCACTTCCACCTCCACCCCCTTGGCCAAAAGCCGATCATGGGACCTCTCTCCTCAAGTGCCAGCCTCGGCATTAACTCGCTGAAAGTGAAAAAGCAACACAAAAAACAACAGGACACACACACACACACACAGAGCCATCAGCCACCTAAAGAAGCTGGCGGCACTGGGGGAGTTGACCAGCTGGGCGCGCAAAACAAGGCGCCCCGGGGTGGCCGCAGTTCTTCTTCCTCCTCTCACCCTTCCTCCTTCATGGGCTTCCCACCCACTGCTGTTTGCTCTGTGTGCAGCTCTGTCCAGCTGCCTCTTTCCTACACTCCCTTTCCCCCAGCGATTCCGCTTAGCGATCGCCCCCTCTCTGCCTCCCTGCCCATCTGTTGGTAGTGGAAAGCTCAGGGAGCTGGTATAAATAGTACGAAAGCTGCCAGGTGTACTTATTGGAATGGAAGGGAGCAGAGGGATTTCAGAAAGCTGGGAAAGTTGGGGCGTCAGGATGCTGCCCCTGCACTGAGGAGCTTAACTTTGATCTCGCCTCCCTGATGGCAGAAGAATATTAACGATGGCAAACAGCAGATTCCCCCCTCCCCCCTGCATGAAATTCTTCTGGGATAATGCAGAGTAAGTCTGAGGTAAGGATGAGAGTCGCCGCAGCACCCCATGCCAAGTCTAAATGGCTGTGTTGAGAAACATATGATTCTTGTTCTAAACTTTACTTTACTTTACTTTATTTCATATTTCTATACTGCCCTCTCTCCCTGACGGGACTCAGGGCGGTGCACAGGAAAGGATAAAAACAAAGAACAATAAATACAATCAGAAATGGTTAAAAAGAATTAAATCAATTTCAAACCCTATGCTAAAATACATAGATAAAAACCCCAACTAAAATCGGCAACAGAAACTATGCCAGGCCGGCCAAATGGAAAAAGTATGTTTTTAAAGCCCAACGAAAGAGGCGAAGGTCCGTGATTGTACGAAGGTCGGGGGGCAGGTCATTCCAGAGGGCGGGGCCTGCCACAGAGAAGGCTCTTCCCCTGGGAGCCGCCAGCCAGCATTGTCCGGCAGACGGCACCCTGAGGAGGCCCTCTTGTGGGAGCGGACAGGTATGTGGAGGTATGTGGTAGGAGGTGGTCCCACAGGTAACCAGGTCCCAAGTCATGGAGCGCTTTAAAGATGGTCACTAGTACCTTGAAGCACACCCAGAAAGCCACAGGCAACCAGTGCAGCTCGTGCAGGAGAGGTGTTACATGGGAGTATCTTGAGACTCCCAGAATCCCCCGCGCAGCAACATTCTGTATTAACTGGAGCCTCCGGGTGCATCTCAAAGGTAGCCCCATGTAGAGAGCGTTACAGTAAAGAACTTCCAGCCAGCAGGATTGGCTCTAGCTATCTGAGCCAAATTCCATATTTCTTGCTTGCATTTACTTTTTATTTGATTTGTTTCTAAATACATACTATTTATTATTATTTATTTTATTTTATTCGATTTATATACTGCCCTATTTTCCCTAAAAGGGACTCAGGGTGGTGCACAGAAAGATAAAAACCCAACAATACATAGAAAATATAAAAGACAATTAAATTATTAAATCTGTGCTAAAATTTAGATAATATAAAAATTAAAACCAATAAATATCAAAATTTAAAATTATACCCTTAGTCTATGTCAGGCCGGCTAGATGAAAGAAATGTGCTTTTAACATCCGACGGAAGAGGCGTAGGTCCGTGATGGTACGGATATCGGGGGGCAGGTCATTCCAGAGTGCCAGACCCGCCACAGAGAAGGCTTTTCCCCTGGGAGTTGCCAGCCGGCATTGACCAGCTGATGGCACCCTGAGGAGGCCCACTCTGTGGGAGCGGACAGGTCGAAGGGAGGTATGTGGTAGGAGGCGGTCTCTCAAGTAACCAGGACCCATGCCATGGAGTGCTTTAAAGATGGTGACTAACACCTTGAAGCGCACCCGGAAGACCACAGGCAGCCAGTGCAGCTCGCGCAGGAGAGGTGTTACATGGGAGTAACGAGAGACTCCCCAAATCCCCCCGCGGCCGCATTCTGCACTAGCTGGAGTCTCCGGGTGCACCTCAAGGGGAGCCCCATGTAGAGGGCATTACAGTAGTCCAGGCAGGAAATAACGAGGGCTTGAGTGACCATGCGTAGGGCATCCCAATCTAGAAAGGGGTGCAACTGGCGTATCAGGTAAACCTGATAGAAAGCCCCCCTGGCCACGGCCATCACATGGTCGTCCGACAGCCGCAAATCCAGGAGGACGCCCAAGTTGCGAGCCCTTTCCGCGGGAGTCAATGACTCGCCCCCGATAGCCAGCGATGGAGTTAACAGGGTATATCGAGATGCCGGAAACCACAGCCACTTGGTCTTGGACGGGTTGAGTCTGAGTTTGTTCCTCCCCATCCAGACCCGCACGGCCTCCAGACACCGAGACAGCACTTCCACGGCATCGTTGAGGTGGCCAGAGGTAGAAATGTACAGCTGAGTGTCATCAGCGTACTGATGGTATTCTACCCCAAAGCCACGGATGATCTCACCCAGCGGCTTCATATAGATGTTAAACAGGAGGGGTGAGAGGACCGACCCCTGAGGTACCTCGCATACAAGTGCCTTGAGGTCGATCTCTGCCTCCTGTCAGCACACACTGCGACCGGTCAGAGAGGTTAGGAAGAGAACCATTGCAATACAGTGCCTCTCAATCCCAACCCCTCCAGCCGGTGCAATAGGATACCATGGTCGATGGTATCAAAAGCTGCTGAGAGGTCTAATAGGACCAGGACAGAGGAACAACCCCTGTCCCGGGCCCTCCAGAGATCATCTACCAACGCGACCAATGCCGTCTCCGTGCTGTGCCCGGGACAGAAGCCGGACTGGCGCAGGTCTGGATAGACGGTTTCCTCCAGGTGTCGGGAGAACTGTTGAGCTACCACACTCTCTACAACCTTAGCAACAATGCTGGGTCCAGGGAAGGCTTCTTGAGGAGGGGTCTCAGCACCGCCTCTTTCAAGGTGGCCGAAAGAAACCCCTCACTCAAAGAGACATTCACTATTTCCTGGAGCCAGCCTCGTGTGACCTCCCGGGAGGCCAGTACTAACCAGGAGGGACACGGGTCCAATAAACATGTGGTAGCGTTCAGTCGTCCCAACAGCCTGTCCATGTCATCTGGAGTCAGTCAAATTCTTCCCACAAAACGGTTTCAAGACCTGCCTCCGATTGCCCGTGCGGACCAACCTCATTGGAGACCCAACTCGCTCCGGATCTGAGCGACTTTATCCTGCAGATATTGTCCAAACTCCTCTGCACAACCCTGTAAAGGAGCTTCCCGCGGCCCGTTGGAGAAGGGAGCGGGTCACTCTAAACAGGGCGGCAGGGCGGTTATCTGCGGATGCGATAAGGGTGACAAGATAATTGTTTCGCCGCCCTTATCACCACAAGGTAGGTCAAGTGGGACCTAGCACGTGTTTGGTCCGATTCGGCGCAAGTGGATCTCCAAATGCCCTCCAGGCATCTCTTGCATTGCTTCAATGCCCTCAGCTCTTTGGAGAACCAAGGGGCCAAGGCAGTTCGGCGACGCATGAGAGGCCGCAAGGGCGCGACCCGGTCCAGGGCCCCAGTGGCCGTGTTATTCCAGGCAGCCACCAGGTCCTCAGTCAAGTCATGGGTCAGGGTCCCCGGTATTGGCCCAAGCTCCGTCTGGAACCTTACATACATCCCCCATCTCCCTTCTCTCTAGACCTGTTTTCTCTCTTCCATGAAGCCTCTGGAGGGCCTTCGAGAGGGGGGGGCAGGGGAGGCTGTCTTTGCCCTCCCCAGGCTCCTATAAAGCCTGTGGAGCCTGGGGAGGGTGAAAAACGTGTCCATCACGTGCCAAAATGGGAAGAGGGCGGGGGTCGTGCACGCATGCATGTGAGGGGGTCACACGCATAGCATTATGGGTGTGGCACACCAGTGCATAACCCCCCTGTGCTCCCGTTTTTTGCACACAATAGCAAAACCTTTTAGAGGACCTGGTCTATGTCCTCTATAGTCTATGCAACCTTAAACACCCAGAGCCATTTTGATCCATTTCCCACAGAAAACACTGGGAGTCACAAAACCTGGCATAGCCAACTTGATGTCACTCACTCCCAGCCAGTCACGTGACTCCCCAGCCACACATACCCAGGTTTTGTGACACCCAGTGTTTTTTTTTGTGGGGAAACAGGTATCTCTCTGTATGTCTCTTTTTCATACCCCGTCTCTCATCTTTCTCCTCTCTTCATCCCTTCTCCCTTTCCTCCCTTTCTCCCGCTTTTCTTTCATCTCTATTTCTTCGTTTCTTTCTTTGTAATCTCTCCTCTCCCCTCTCCCTCTGTGTCTTTCTCCGTGTCTCTCATCTCCCTTTCTCCCTCTGTCTCTCACACATCTTTCACCCTCTCTCTTATCTCTCTCATCTTTCTCCCCCCTCTCATCTTTCTTTCTGTCTCCCTCTTTTCTCTCTCATCTTTCTCACTTTCTATCTATCTCTTTCTCCTTCTCTGTCTCTCTCTCATCTCTCTTACTTTACATCCAAAAATGGAAGTGCACTTTGATTCCTACAATGGATGAATGGTTGCAAAATTGATGGAGTTAGCAGAGGTGGCCAAATTTGATCAAAGAAAAAAAAAACCCAATTACTTTTGTTTCTATTTGAAAACTTCTGAACTTTGTGCTTGAAGTGGGGGGGAAAGTGAAACTTGATTTTGGATTTTACCCGATTAATAGGTTTGTTGTTATAGAAATTGCTTTATATTATGTAAAAGAAAAAAGTTGAGGTTTGATGTTATCTTATTTTACTCCACCAAAGGGAGTGGAAGCCAACACTTTTTTCCCCTTTGCCCCACTTTTCCTTTTTCCATTTTTAAACTTTTTTTTTTGCATTTTGTAATATTATATTATAAACAAGCAAACAAACAACCAAAGAATTGAGGCCAAATAGTTCAATCTTGGTTTCAACAGACCAGAGAAACTTGTTCCTCATAGTCTGAGAGTCCTCAAGTGTTTTTTTTTTTTTTCCAAACTCAAAGTAGGCTTTCATGTGTTTTGCACTGGGGGGAGTCTTCTATCTAGCCACTCAGATTGGTGGAGGGTTGCACATGGAATTCTGTCCCATCTCCACATAGGATCTTGGTCAGAGTGACTATCTGGTTCATGATCACCTAAGACCCTTCTCTCCTGACTGCTCAGTTTGACCAGGTGACCTGCTCTTGGAAGAGTCCTGATTGTGCCAAACTTCATCCATTTGAGAATTATGGAGACCACTGGTTTTTATTTTTAAATATACAAAGACAAACAAAATATAAAACCTTTCTCAATTTCGTATAACATGTCATTTGGTTACAAGCTTTTGTGCATCAATCTTTACAATTACATATATAATTACTGGTTATCCATCAAACATAGCTAAATACATCATTGTCATTGAACATTTATGTGTTCAATTACAATTAATATTCCTTCATTTCAAACAAACCTTGTTTACTTAAATCCTTAATTATCTATTTAGTAACAATAAAGCTTTATAAAAACACCTCTCTATTTCTATTGTTCTTACAGAATAAAAGAATTTTCCATCAATTCATGTTATGCATCATTACTTTCAATTATCAACAATATCACCCATCGTCCATAAAATATACAATACATATATCACATATTCAAACTCCAATAATATTTTCCCATTGTTAAACCAAGTAGTTACTAAGTATTTCAATTTGTATATGTATCAATCATTCATTACATCATTATTAATCTGTTTAACATACAAAATATCTTTCTAATGTAACATAATCACTACTTGCAATTATACATAATGTTCATATCATTCCACTTTTATACATTAGATTAATTATTGTCCTTTATGTATCATGTATTCAAACACTCTATTTCATAACAAAATGATTTCATACATTGACTATCACTTTCTAGTAATGCGTAAATAAACAAATTCATTTCCAAGTTTTTTTATCTAACCATTGATAAAACAAGTCCCATACCTTATAAAATTGCTCATCTTCTTATTCTCTAATTTCAAATGTCAGTTTACTCATTTCAGCACACTCCATTATTTTTCGAATAATTTCCTCTTGTGTTGGTGATTTCTCATTTTTCCAGTTTTTTTGCAAATACAATTCTAGCTGCTGTCAAGACATTTACAATCAAATATTTCAAGTCTTTGTTGTATGTTTCTGGTATAATTCCCAATAAAAAAGTTCTGGTTTATGTATCATTTTCTCCAACCACCTGTGGATTATAGTCCAGTATCTTTTAGCTTCAGTACAAGTCCACCACATGTGGTAGTATGAACCCGGTGTCTGATGACATTTCCAGCATTTTTCAGATTTGTTCTTAGACATTCTTGCTATTCTCGTTGGGGATAAGTGCCACCTGTAAAACATCTTATACAAATTCTCTTTATATGCAGTTGACATTGTCATTTTATAGTTTTGAGACCACAATTTTTGCCATTTCTCTAACTTAATCCCATGCGCAGTTTCCCCCCCAAGCTATCATAGTTTCTTTAACTTGTTCTTCCTGTAGTTTAACCTCTACTAGGTAACCATAAAGTTTTTAAATTACTTTTTCATCAGTGCCTGTTAAATTTTTATCTAATTCAGTCATTTTGTCATAAAAATCTTCCATTTTTCGATCTTCATTGTATCTAGAGTGTATTTGCACATATGAATACCAATTCATTTCCATTCCTTCCTGTTTCAAATCCTGAATAGACATGAGTTCACCCTCTGTATTTAGTAATTCAGCATATCTAACTGTTTGTTCCTTTTTGTATATTATTGAATACTAGCTGTACCCGGCCACGCGTTGCTGTAGCCCAGTCTGGTTAAATGGCCAACCAAACTGTGTGTAGATCTATACCTGCACACATACACACAATCACCATATAACCCCCAATCTACCGACCTACTGTATTTCTCCCTCTCTATCTATCCCTCTACCTACCTACCTACTGTATTTCTCCCTATCTATCTATCCCCCTACCTACCTACCTACTGTATTTCTTCCTTTCTCCCTCTACCTACCTACCTACCTACCGTATTTTTCTCTATCACCCCATCTACCTACCTACCTACCGTCTATTTCTTTCTTTCTCCCTCTATCTACCTACCTACTGTATTTCCCCCTCTCTATCCCTCTACTTACCTACTTACTGTATTTCTCTTTCTCTATTCCTCTACCTACCTACCTACTGTATTTCTCACTACCTATCTATACACCTACCTACCTCTACCTACCTGCCTACGGTATTTCTCCCTCTCTGTCTATCCCTCTACTTACCTACCTATTGTATTTCTTGCATTCTCCCTCTACCTATCTACCTACCTACTGTATTTCTCCTTATCTATCTATCTATCTATCTATCTATCTATCTATCTATCTATCTATCTATCTATCTATCTATCCCCCTACCTACCTACCTACCTACTGTATTTCTCCCTATCTATCCATCTACCTACCTACCTACTTACTATATTTCTTCCTTTCTCCCAACTATCTACCTACCTACCTACCGTCTGTCTGTCTGTCTACCTACCTACCTACCCATCCATCCACCCACCCACCCACCTTATTTCTCCCTCTCTATCTATCCCTCTACCGACCTACCTACTGTAATACAATAATACAATAGCAGAGTTGGAAGGGACCTTGGAGGTCATCTAGTCCAACTCCCTGCCTAGGCAGGAAGTCCTATACCCATGATGGCAAACCTATGGCACGGGTGCCACAGTGGCACATGGAACCATTTCTTAGGCCACGCGAGGCATTGCCCTGTCAGCTTCAGTGTGTATGTGTGCCCTGGCCAGCTGATTTAGGCCTTCTTTTGAGGCCGTTTTTTGCCCTCTAGAGGTGGGGGAAGGCTGTTTTCATCCTCCCCAAACTCCTATAAAGCCTCTGGAGCCTGGGGATGACATAAAAAGCATGCCAAATGCAGGGGGTCATGCACATAGCATTATGGATGTGGCACACCTGTGCACATCGCCCCTGCACTCCCCCCGTTTTTGGCACATAGGCCAAAAAAGGTTAGCCATCACTGCCCTATACCATTTCAGACAAATGGCTATCCAACATCTTCTTGAAGACTTGCAGTATTGGGGCATTCACAACTTCTGGAGGCAGTTCTAACTGTCAGGAAATTTCTCCTCAGCTCTAAGTTGCTTCTCTCCTTGATTAGTTTCCACACATTGCTTCTTGTTCTGCCCTCAGGTGCTTTGGAGAATAGTTTGACTCCCTCTTCTTTGTGGCAACCCTCTCTCTCTATTCCCCTATCTACCTACCTACTGTAATACAATAATACAATAGCAGAGTTGGAAGGGACCTCGGAGGTCATCTAGTCCAACTCCCTGCCTAGGCAGGAAGCCCTATACCATTTCAGACAAATGGCTATCTAACATCTTCTTAAAGACTTCCAGGGTTGGGGCATTCACAACTTCTGGAGGCAAGCTGTTCCACTGATTAATTGTCCTAACTGTCAGGAAATTTCTCCTCAGTTCTAAGTTGCTTCTCTCCTTGATTAGTTTCCACCCATTGCTTCTTGTTCTGCCCTCAGGTGCTTTGGAGAATAGTTTGACTCCAGTGCCTTTTTGGCCCTAAGAGGCCACTGTTGGTGGGCGGAGTTACAGGGAGTAAAAACATTTTTAAGATAGTACCTATTATTTGTGTTTACTTTACACACGATACAAGTGTGCTAGGCACAAAATGAGTAGCTATTCTATTATCGGAAGTCCTTGGCTACATTGTGTGAAAGTTTGGTGTAAATCGGTCCAGTAGTTTTTAAGATTAGTGGATTCGTACAAACTATTTTACATTTTTATTTATATAGATGAGAAAGCTTCAATGGTTGATATCCAGACTGGAATTTTTAAATAATGTGACCTCTTAACCTTCTCCCAATTTAATAACAGAGTCTCTCTTACATAATGTCTTCTAAAATAACCATGTGCTTTAGTTCCCTTATACATAGAAATGCATGCCATCCCAACAGCAGGTTGTGACCCTCTAAATTCAAGAGCCTAGTGTTTCTTAATGTTATCCACTCCTTAATCCACATTACTTGTTGCCTTGTAATATAGCTCCCAGTCAGGTAGGCCCAGCCCTCCTCTTATTTTAGCATCTTTTTTTTTTTTTTTTGGTTTTAACTATTTATGGCAGGAAAGGGGTAAATAAGGTATTAGATAATATTTTGGAGCTTCCACATCGGGTTTGATGACCGCCTCCGAGTCTTCATACATATTCCATTAAAAAAAAAAATTAAAAGGAAGGGGTACATACATTTTAAAATCATAAATTTTCATATTATTTTATACATTCAATTACTTTGTACTATTGACATCCGTACAGGAATTACCATTATAAAAAAATATATAACACATTATTTTTGCGATCTGAGCCTCTTTGCTATAGTCTCTTCCTCCTCCCCCCCACCAGCAGGCGGACCCGTGCCCCCTCCCGTTCCCATCTCATCATCATCCAGGATTGAGGAGTGTTTTTTAAGAAAGTTCTGCGCCTCTTCAACTGTTTTGATTCTAACTCTTCCTCCCTCCCAGAATACCAGCATCCCTTCCGGCATCAACCACTTGAACCACACCCCCTTAAAAAAAATTTTTTTTGTTAAGAAGGAATAATTCCTTCTTGTATCTCGTATTTTCTTTGGGAACTGCTTCAATATGGCCACCTCGTTTTGCTGATACATCAAAGGATTGCGCTCTCAGTATCTCATCCCTCGTTGACCTTATAAATTTAATATGTATCTCTCTGGGTACCTCATTTATTCTGGCAAATGCTGAATTAATTCTATAAATCAAATCAATGTCCCCCCAAATAAATTCCTTATCTTCCTTAATATAATCTGCTAACATAGTAGCCATCAGCTCTTTTAAATTTTCATTCGGTAATTCCGGAACATTCTGAAATCTTAAAAAGAAAGACATGCGTTCAAAATCAATTTTAGACATTTGACCAGTAATATCTGTATATTCTTTCTTAAAGTCTCTTATCTCTTCCTTCATCTCAACTGCCCCCCCTTCCATTCCCACATTTTTTTGTTTATTATTTATTTCTCTTTGCGCCTCCAATAATTCCAATCTTGTGCTTAAATTGTCTTTCCGGATTTGTTGCATTTCATTCATTATTCTTTGAAACATCTTTACATTTAATGGCTGAGGGCTTGGTGACTTAGGATCCTCTACTTCTATTTCCTTCTGTAACAAAGCTGAAATCTTTGGTTGTGAGGATGGGCTGGGTTTTGTAGATGCTGGAGCAGAGCTTGGTTTCCCAGATGGGGGTTTCCTCGATGCCATAATTAAAGTTTTAAGTGTTGGTGCGTAGAGAAGAAAGGGAAAAAAATGGCGCTGTTAGGCGGGCAGTCTGTGAAGTCCGAGACAAAAGCAGCTGTAGTTCAAATTAAATTTACAACGTCCAGAGAGAAAAAGGAAAAAACTTTCCAAACAAAAGCAGAAGGTTTCACGAAGGGGGAGAGCACCGAAAGACACCAGAGCAGGTCCTTTTCTTATATATTTTGAAATTAGCCTAATTTTGTTGAAATAGAGGAATGCTTATTTCCAAAAAAGAAAAGTTCTGTCCTGGGAACAAAGAGAACGCCATCTTTCCGCCTTGCCGGCAGGGTGGACAAAGCAAAAGTGGAAACAATCAATTTAAAATGTAGCAAGGCTCAGGATACATTGTCTAAGAGCAATCCCTTAGTTAACAAGAAACTTCCTTTTTCAATAAATCCAACGGAAGTCACTTTCACTCTCTCCACATCGCGGAACTCTTTATCCAATGCCGCTTTAGTTCCAGGGGGGTTGTTTCCAACTCCCCCCTACTTTCTCTTTTCATCAAATTGAATGCAAAAAAGTCCAAATAAGGCACATACCATTTTATTTAATCCAGAGCCTCGGCGCAGCCATTCAGCCCTGGAGTTTCAGCTCCTTTTAAAATCCTCCATGTTCCAGCTCCTTCGGCAAAAGGGAAGCTCCCCCCGCGAAAGTTCCCCAGCCCCTAGGGCAAGGCAGGAGCAGCCCCCCCGACCGCCGTCGAGATGGGGGCCCTCACCGCAAGCCGCCCATGCAGAGGGGGGGATTATGCCCGTCTCCCCCCGCACCCAAAGGCGCAGCTGAGGCAACACAGTGGCGGACGTGTGGAATCCATGTCCGTCCGCGTCCGAAGCCGGAAACGATCTCCTTGTTTTAGCATCTTGTAGCACTTTAAGCTTTACTCTTGCTTCCCCCCCCTGCCATATAAATTTCAACACCATTTTATTTAAGTCTTCAAAGTAGTCCTTCCCCAATCTAATTGGGATTGTCTGGAACAAGTATAAAATTCTAGGCAAAATGTTCATTTTGATTGTAGATATTCTTCCAATGATAATTATAGGTTTTCCCATTTCATCAAGTCCATTGCAATTTGTTGCTTCAATCTAAGATAGTTATCCTCTTTGAGAGTACTACATCTAGCTGTTAGGTAGATACCAAAGTATTTAACCTTGTTCGTAACTTGAATCTCCAAAGTTTCTGCCAGTTCTTTTTTTTTTTTAATTGGAAGTTTTATACAGACAAAAATTTTCCCCCTTCCCCCCGATACATATAATATAAATCAAATACATCAAATACTATACCCCCCCTCGTCCCTCCCATCATGATATAAGTTTCTCATTAAATAACCATATCCCATTATCCCCATCTCTTAAACTAATTATACAGATATATTCCCCCTCCCTCCACCCTAACCCTCCCCACCTCCCGTTACAACCCACCCCCGACTTCCACTATACACCACTCTCATAATTCCAAACAATCCATATATTATTTACTCTGTTCACATTATACCCCTTGATTGTCAGCTTATCAATCTAAACACTCTTATCTAAAAGCTACATGATACTTCCTAGTCTGGTATTTATTCTGTATATAATCAATCCATTTTGCCCAATCCTGTATATAATTCTCCTGCTTCTGATCTTTTAGAAAAGCTGAGATTTTTGCCATTTCCGCAAACCCCGCCACCTTCTGAATCCATTGATCAATCGTAGGTAAAAAATCTTTTTTCCAATGCTGAGCAATCAGCAACCTAGCTGCTGTAACAATATACAAAAGCAATTTCGTTTCCCCCTTTGAAAAGTCCTTAATTATACCCAATAAAAACATTTGCGGAGTAAATTGTAATCTTTTCTTAAATACATTTTGCATAACCCACCATATTTTTATCCAAAAAGCTTTAACCTTATTACAAGTCCACCATACATGAAAAAAAGTAGCATCTAAGCACCCACACCTCCAACATTTTGGTTGGACATTCGGATACATACATGATAATTTTTAGGGTCTAAATACCATCTGTAAAACATTTTATAAAAATTCTCCCTTAAATTCTGTGACTGTGTAAATTTAACATTCTGAACCCATATTTTTTCCCATGTCTCCAACATAACAGGTTCATCGAAATTCTGAGCCCATTTAATCATACAATCCTTTAGCAATTCACTTTCTGAATCCCTTTGTAACAATACATTATATATTCTTTTGATATGTTTTGGGCCAGTCTCTCTTATCTGCTTAATCAGGTCCTCTTCATTGTCCATGAAACCAGCTCTTTGGTCTTCTTCCCATCTCTTCTGTAGCTGTTTATAATGTAACCAATTTAAAATGATCCCTTCTTCCAGTTGTTCCAACGTTTTCAGCTGCCATCTACCCCCATCCGCAAAAAGCACATCTTTATATAAACACCCCCGAGTGACTTAGTATTTATAATCCACATGGTATCTGCAAGATCCAACCAAAACGGTATCTTATAATCCCAATTACGCCGGTGCTTCTTCCATATTCTCATCAAGACATTCCGAAAACTATGACTATTAAACACCTTGTGTTTAACGCCAGTTCTTTTTGTCTTGATGATATATTCTTTGTGGCTCTGGTATCATCTTTGTTTTATCTTTATTTATTCTCAAGCCTGCTACTTTTCTATACTCCTCAATTCTTTCTATCAGTTTGGGTGCAGTTTCAAACAGTTCAATAATAAAAACTAAGTTATCTGCAAATGCTTGCAGTTTATATTCTTCTGTTTTGATTGTCATTCCCTTTATTTCTTCCTCTTCTCTGATCTTTCTATTTAGAACTTCTAGTGTTAGGACAAAAAGTAACAGTGATAATGGGCAGCCTTGTTTTGTACCTCTCTTTATTTCAATAGGATCTGTGAATTCTCCATTTATCATTATCTTAGCTGTTTGATTACGATATACAGTTTGTATGGCTTGAATAAAGTTCTTACCAAAGTTCATTTGTTCCATTTGGTGAAACATAAATCACCAATTCACATTATCAAAAGCCTTCTGCGCATCAAGAAACATCCAAAATTATTCAAAATAATTCTCATATGTCCAAAATTATTCTCATATTATCTTTAATTTGTCTCTTTGGTAAAAAAAACCATTTTGATCCAAATGGATAAACCCATTTAAATATCTTCCAATATTGATGCAAATAACTTATAATCTGAATTTAGCAAGGAGATTGGTCTATAGTTCTTAATTTGTGTGAGATCTGCCTCTTAAAGAAGCAATGCAATATATGCTTCTGATCCAAATTAGGCATTTTGCTTCATTCATAACTTCAAGGAGAGGGAGAGACAAAATTCCACTGGTAGACCATCTGGTCCCAGAGCCTTCCCATTGTTTTGTCTTTTAAGAGCTTCAGTTAATTCCATCATTGTTATTTTGCCTTCTAGTGTGGCTCTGGTGTCATCTGATATCCGGGGAAGATTGGCCTCCAGTAAGTATTGCGTGACTCCTCCCTCTTCTATATTCTCTTGTTCATGCAACTTGGCATAGTAGTCTTGTATGATTTTCTTCTTCTTAATATTTCCATACTGTATTCGTCCTTGTTCATCTTTTAGTTGTTTTATCTTCTTTACCTCTCCTTTCTCAGTTTATATGCCAACCATCTGCCTGGCTTATCTGCATTTTCAAAGTAGTTCTGTTTAGCGCCTCTAATTTTTTGTGCCAATTTCTCCTTTTCCAGTAAATCTATTTTGTGTTTAATTGTATACATTTTTATTTTAATATAAATTTGTTTCGCTGGAATGTTGTCTTTAATATAGAAAATCATTCCTCTTTTTTTACAATCCGCCAATGAAGTAAATATTTTTCCAAGTTTTGGTTGCAGCAATAAATGTCCACATCTTCTTTAGATATGTACTTCTTGTAAGCAAATTATATCTAATTTTAACTTTTCTAATTTATGAAATATTATCCTTCTTTTAATTGCTGAATTAAGTCCATTTATGTTAACTGTAAACATTTTTTTTCTTCCATGGTTATGTTTTATATGTAGGATTTATAGCTCTAGTTGATCTTGGTTCCCATTGTTCTCTGAGAGCTACACCCCCTACAACATCTTCTTCAATATCAATCCTGCCTACCTTACCCTCCAACTTCTCAGTTTCAGTTGTGTGTACATCTAACAGTTGTACCAATAGTTCTTTTCCAATCTTCTCCGCCTTCCCTCTCAAGTGTTCTCTATAGACTGCCTCTGCTTTTTCAGTTGTGTCAATTCTGTACCTTTGTCCTTTCCATAAAAATATTAAACCTTCCGGTATAAGCCATCTGGAGTTGACACCTTTCTTGAGCAGAGCTGTAGTCAGAAATTGATATTCTCTTCTCTTCTCTCTCAGTCTTCTTGGAATTTGCTTTAAGACTACAATCTCCTTTTCTTTATATTACAATTTTCTATCTCTTGTTTTCTGCAATATTTGTAACTTCAGTGCTTTTTTAGTGAATCTTACATGGACTTCCTTGGAAGAGCATTTCTCGTTGCATATCTTGTATTTACTCGAAACGCCTCATCTATGCCATCCATCATCTTCTCTTGGGGTATCTCTAACACCTCTATCAGGATTTCAGATATTATTTGTGACAGGTTCTCTCCTTTTTCTTCTATTATGTTTTTTTAAATTTATTTATTTATTTATTTTTCGAATTTATAAGCCGCACCCATCTCACCACATAGGGACTCAGGGAGGTGCACAGGGAATATAAAATATAAATATACAAAAATAAAACATTCTTAAAACTAAATTAAATTAACCCACCCTGCGCTAAAACCCATATTAAAACCCCTGAATTAAAACTTTGTTAACTAAAAGCAGTACGGTGTTCGAGTAAGATCATGCCAGGCCAGCTTGTTGGAAGAAGTGCGTTTTTAACCGCTGGCGGAACAGGCGGAAGTCCGAGATGACATCGAGGTCGGGGGGAAGAGCATTCCAGAGGGTTGGGCCCATCACAGAGAAGGCTCTTCCCCCGGGTGTCGCCAACCGGCATTGCCCGGTTGACGGCACCCGGAGCAGACCCTCTCTGTGAGAGCGTATTGGTTGTAGGGACGTATGGGGCAGATGACGGTCTCGTAGGTAGCTAGGCCCCATGCCATGGAGCACCTTTGAAATCTTAAGAAGTATTCAGAGCGGTCCATCTCCGATGCTATTATTCCACTGCTTTCTTTTTCCATATCGCTCAGTCTACTGTCAAATTTTTCATCTCTTTTCTCTCTCTGTTCCTCCCTTTCATCACTTTTTTGCATTCTATCTTCTTGTTTCATCATCCATTGTTGAATATTTTCTATTTTTCCTTCTGCCTTGCTTGTTTTTTGTTATATATTTTCTATTCACTGTTCCATTGTCTCTTTTCCATACTTTCAGACCTCTTTATCAGAGTATCTAGTTTCTCGCCACTGCTATTGACTCGTGCTTGTAATTTTTGTATTCCTTACATAATTGACTCTAGTGTTATAGTTTATTCTTTTTCCTGTTGGGATCATTGTCTGTATTGATCTTTGTCCTCCTGCCGGGGAAGAGGCAGGGGTTGTTGTTACGGAACCAACCAGTGTTGTCTTTCTACTCCTCTTCCAGTTTTTATTCTTTCTTTTTCCTGCTCTTTCTTTCTTTAATCCAGTTAAAGATTAAGTACATAGAGAGAAAAAAGAAGACAAAGGAAAGATATCCCAGATAGCTACTGGGATATCACAAAAAATGTAAGTCAAAGAACAGTGAATAAGTAGTAAAAGTAGGCATGTATACCCAAGTAAAAATACAAAAAGGAAAAACAATATATAAAAATTATTTTAAAAAACCAAAAAAGAAATAAAAATCTTGATTAACTTGTCCAATTAATTCCAAATCATAAGTCCAATTTTTTTTTTTAAGTGTAAACTGGAACATTATGCAAAGGGGAGAAAAAAAAAAGGAAAGAGAAAAATTTGCTTGAAGATTTCTTTAATTCAGTCCATTTAAGTTTAAAAACAAACCGTCCAAATATCCGCCGCCCTGGGTCCTTTTTGGAGAAGGTGCGGGGTATAAATCTAAATAAAATAAAAATAAATAAAAATCTCGAGAGTTCCTTCCGGTTAGCCGGAGGCGACGGTCGGGTCTTGCACTCGTCCGCCGCTTGGTTGCTCCTGCGGCGCCTTTGGGGGCAGGGGGCTCTTGCAAAGAGCCCCCGCTGCACGGGCGGCTCGCGGTGAGTCCCCCCACCTCGACGGCGGTCGGGAGGGCTCCCACCTCACCCTAGGCGCAGGAGAACGAGTCGCGGGGGGAGGAGTTCCTCTTTCGTCCCCTTCGCTGATAGAGAGCCGGAACAGCTGCTGAGATTCAAGACGGGCTGAAAGCCGGGGCTGGAGGCAACGCCGAGGCTCATGGCTACAGAGCGGATTGTGAGTGATTTTCACTTAATGCTTTCAACTTTCACTTTAAAAGAAGAAGGAGGAGGGAGTTTGTAAAACCCCTCCTCGGAAAGGAAAACAAAGCGGCGTTTTGAAATGTTCCCCAAGCTTGGGGAGGTGGAAGAATCAACATCCGACTTTTAAACTACAAGTGAAAGTCTTTTACTTTAAGAATTTCAATGATACTTTGTATCTCTGTCTAGCAACAACTGAAATGAACTTTCACTAGATCTCCGCGGTTTCCAGAGGGGCGGGGAAGATGGCGTTCCTTTGTTCTCAGCAGGAAATGTTTTCTTTTGAAATTTGCTGACACTCCCTCGTCTTTGGGACTGAACTCTTTAATAGTGGATTGATTTAATTGATTATTAGGACCTTTCCCAGATGTGCCTTCTTTTCTTTTTCTTATTTGATTGCTTTTAAAAATTGTTCTCTCTCTGGACTGTAAGCAAATTGAACTTTGAATTTGGATATTGACTTTTGCTCTCTCTTCACCTCACGGGCTACCTCTCCAACAGACACCATATTAGTGACAAGAACTTATTACTTTCATTATGGCTTCAAAAAAGCAGCTACATCAACCCAAGATTACTTCAATGTTATCCAAAGGAACAGAGGTGGAAGCTACACAGTTATCAGCAATAGAGGAAACTCTTCAAAACATCATGAAAGAAATAAAAGAAATCCAGAAAGACAATGTTAGCTCAAAATTGGAACTTTTGGAGACACAGAAAGCACTAATGGAAAATAAACAAAGAATTGATGGATTGGAGGGGGGGACGGCTGAGATGAAAGGAGAGATAAAAAATTCTCAAAGGGAAATTGTGGATTTAGCTGGTCATATGTCTAGGATGGATTTTGAAAGGATGTCTTACTTTTTAAGGTTTCAAAATGTTCCTGAAGTTGCCTCTGAAGATTTAAAAGAATTAATGTGTACGATGTTAGCAGATTACACTAAAAAGAGCAAAGAAGATATTTGGGGGGACATCGATTTGATTTATAGAATTAACTCAGCCTATGCCAGAATAAATGAGGTACCCAGAGAGATACATATTAAATTTGTAAAAAGGTCAACGAGGGATGGGATCCTGAGAGCACAAAGAGACGGTCCCTTAATATACCAACAGACTGAGATTGCCATTTTGAAACAGATCTCGAAAAAGATTAGAGAAATAAGGAGGAAATATTCCTTCTTATCAAAAAGATTATATAAAAAGGGGGTGTGGTTCAAGTGGTTTATGCCAGAGGGAATGTTAGTGTTCTGGGAAGGGGGGAGAGTAAGAATTAAAACAATTGCAGAGGCGGAAGCCTTTCTAAAAAAACATTCCCCAATCCTGGAGGATGAAAATGGGGGAGCGGAGGGGGCCACGGCTCCGCCCATTGGAGGTCAGGGAGAGGAAGATACAATTGCTAAAAGACTTAGATCTCACAAATGACTTTTTTCTATATAGTGTAACCTCTATCTGGATGTTTATAGAATTAATGATTGATTGCATGAATATAAACTGATATATTTGTATCTCTTTCCACTTTGTAGGGAAATGAAAAATGATTTGTATTATCTTATCTTTTTTTTTGTAAGAAGCCTTGGAAGGGGCCGACACCTCCGACATAGATGTCCTCAAAATATCTTTGTAATACCTTATACCCTTTTCCTATTTTTAAAATTTTTGTAAAAACCAATACAACTTTTTTCTCATAAAAAAATAAAAATAAAAATCTCAACTGTCTCAAGAAGGAAAAAAAGAAAAAGAAAACAGTATTCGACATTTCAAAACTTCAAGGCTTCAGCCAAAAAGAAAAAAGAGGGCAAATAAAAAGTCATCACCTCCCAGGCAAAATAATATAAACACTATTTCCAAAAGAAGAAAGTTCAAAGTTTTTCCTTTTGAAGCCTTTCCAAGTTCATTCCAATCTTCCTTTATATGTTTTCATTCATCTTCCAAAATAGGTTTCCAGACTCTGAAGGTCCCACAAGAAACACCTGCATAAACAACTGTGTTCTTGCCTCTATCAGGTCTTAACCTTGAATAAAAGAGTTTCTCTCTAAACAATTCCAGCTATGAAAGTTAGTAACTTTGTCTCAACTCCACTGGGTGGCAGTGTTAAATTGTATCCAATCTTACTGCTCTGCTTTTTAAAAAAAAAAAGTAAATACAGAAAAAGAGCCCGAGAATTAAAAAGTAATGAAAAAAAGAAAAAAGGAAAGTTTTAAAGGCAGTTTTTAACAGTTAAAAATAAATCTAATCAATTCACCCTCAAAATCAAGGAATTAAAAATAAGGAGAAAGCTACAACAAATCCACTTTAAATTGCAGTGAAAGTCCAGCCTGACTTCCGGTAATAAAAAGGGGTGTGGAGGACGATTTCAATTAACCATTCTTAATTTCGCCACTTAGTCTCTGGTTAGTCTCTATTTTGCCTTAAATCCCCAAATTCAGGGTGTTCTTTCTACAATAGAAAAAATTTAAAAGAAAAACTCTCACCAAATTGCATACTTCTCTTTCCTGCTCTTATGTTAGGGAGCTGTCAGTAGCTTCGGCAGTCTAGGGGCTGGCTCTTGATCTCTGGCAGAAGGGGCTTTTCCCGGTTCTCCAGAGACTTTTGCGGGTGTCTCTGGATTCACCGGATGTTCCCCTTCCTCCCACCTTCTCTGTGGGACAGCTTAGGTTGAATCCGGATCGTCCAGGTGATCCGGATTCAATGGCTATTCCAGAGTGTTCGGAAAGTCGCAGTATCACCGCGACGCGTAGCTCCTCCTCCGAGACCACTGGTTCTTGAGCACCTAAGACCCTTCTCCCCCGACTCCTCAGTTTGAATGGGAGACAAGCTCTTGGAAGAGTCCTGGTTGTGCCAAAGTTCATCCATTTGAATGGAGACCACTGTGTTCTTAGAAACACAGCAACAGAAATTTTATTGTAGCCTTCCCCAGATCTGTGCCTTGCGATAATCCTGTCTCTGAGCTCTGCAGGAAGTTCCTTTGACCTCATGGCTTTTGCTCTGCCACAGTTTGCATTGTCAGCTGCAAGTTTTGTAGAGATGTACGTGCCTCTCTATAGAAGTCACAGCTTCCAAATCATGTCCAATCAATTTAATTTACCACAGGTAGATTCCAAAACATGTCAGCAACGATGTCAGAAACATGTCTGCAACGATCAAGAGAACTGGGAGGAACCTGAGCTAAATTTCAAGTGTTGTTGCAAAGGGTCTGAATACTTATGCTGATGTGATATTTCTTTTCCTTTTTAATAAATTTACAGATATTTCTAAAATTCTGTTCTCACTTTGTCATTATAGGACTACATGTAGATTAATGAGGGAAAAATGAATTTCAACAATTGTAGAATCAGGCTGCAACATAACAAAATGGACAAAACTAAAGCGGGTCTGAATACTTTTTGAATGCACTGCAATTGTACAAAAATACTTTTTAAATTCTCAAATGATTTTACAAATCTCCAATAAAGTTTTTTTTAAAAGCATAGGAGAGTCGGCTTTTCTGCATTGCTTCTGCCTGAGGCAGAGGTACAGTCTTTCTCTACTCTTCTTGTTGCTATTGCTATTGCATTTTTACTCAGGGGTGAGATTCAAATAATTTAACAACTGGTTCTCTGCTCTAATAACTGACTGGGTAGGCATGGCCGGCTGGCCATTTGACTGGGTGGGTGGGCATGGCCAACTCAACATCACTCATCACACCCAGCCTCGCCTCCCAGCCACTTGCCTCAAAGGCAGAAGTGGGATTCAACCGGTTTGGACCAGTTTGGGCTATTCCCACCACTGGCTGGCACCACCCCCATCCATTTTCCAACCTGTTTTGAAGTCCATAAGGCTTAAAGTTGCCAAGGTTGAATACCCCTGAGCTAGATGCTCTGATAGATCAGTGTTTTTTAAATTTGGCAAATTTTAAGATGTGTAGATTTCAACTTCCAGAATGTTGTCTGGGCAATTCTGGAAGTCTACACATCTTAGAATTGCAAGTTTGAAAAACGCTGTCAAACATGGGCAAATTAAGATCCTTTTTAGGGATGTGTGCTTTGGTCTCTTTTTAAAAAATATTACATATTATCCTGAGCAGCATATCTATGAAGACTCTAATGGAAACATACATTATGCATTAAAATATAGAAAGGCATCTAAGGATCACTAATCTCCCCACCTTCATGGACCATAATATATGAGAAGTTCGCAATGATCTCAACAGAAGTTTTCCTCACTTCTGCTCTGCCTGAATAACACAATATCTATGCTCTGTCACTGAGCTGTGATCATTCTGGTCCTAAAAATAGACACAAAGTTCTCTCAATCACAAGAATTGTCCTCATTCTCTTCATTTATAGTGTGGGACCCTGAAAATAGACACAAAGTTCTCCCGATCATAACACTGTCGTCCTCTGTCTTTATTTATATTAACTGGAATAAAATAATGAGTAACAGCTGAGCAGGAGAGATACATGGACAGACATTATTGATCAGATTTATCCTAGAACTGTTATCACTGCAAAAAATGACTTTTGTACTGATACTTAAGATTCCTTCTCTACCCCACCTCATTACTTTGGGGGAGGGATGTCTCTTGGTTTCCCCCCCTCCTTTCCTTGATTTCTTTCCATGGTTTCTTTTGGTTGTCCAACTAGATGTGCTAGGGACAGATGCATGTTTTAAGCTATGTTTTAAAACAACCTGTTTTGCAAAGAGATGTACTGATATGAGGAAAAGGTCCAAGTGGGTAGAAAGATTTTTGACCCTCTTTCAAGCTTATTTTCTCAGAATTGGTTCTAAAACTGGATATAAAGTTTATTAGTACAGAAATTGTAACTGGAGCAAAGAAGGAAGCAGGGGGCTTTAGGAAAACATTATGGCAATTCAATTTAATTTGTCCCCCTCCCCCCATATTTTCATATCTTGACTTTAAATCAAACCAAAGACATTACATCTGTTCAACATAATCTATATGGGGTATGGGAACTTATAAAAACATTTTTATTTATATAAACAGTTTTGCTATAATCCAAGTGTTACTGTGCTTAGTAGTGCGATTTTATACTATTTCATATGGTTGTGTAATAATACAAATTCAGAAGGAGGAATATGTTTTGGGGTGAAGGCTCACTTTTTGTTTGCCAGCAAATGTTTAAAAGATTTGTTCAGAGGGGCAAGAAAAAGCACAGTGGATGTGAGGTATTGAGAGGTCTGAAGTGTGAAGTTTAAAATACAGATTGTTGTACATTTTCAAGAGAGGTAATTGAAGATTTGAAATTTTCATTTTTTTTGTGCGTTTTTCAGCTTTTTGGACCAGTTTTTTTGGCCATTTTCCAGGCTGGTTTTGGGCTTTTTCCGGGCTGGTTTTTTTTTTGATCATTTGGGCCATGTTCAGGATGGTTTTCGAGCCATTTTCCAGGCTGTTTTGGATTCCAAAGCGGCCCAAAATTGGCCCAGAAAATGGCTTGAAAAATGGGCAGGGGCAGGGCCATTCAGTGGTGGGATTAGCTGATTCACTGAACTGGGCAGAATTTTAGCAATCGGTTGGCTCGAACCAGTCCAAACCAATTGAAACCTACCCGTTTTTACTGCATTTTTTGATGAATTTAATTTAGCATAAATAGTATTATTGTGCTGGAAATGAAGATGCTGCTTTTGTTTCTCCCAAGGCAACTGGACAGAAGAAAAGTGAAATGAGGTAGTAGTTAGAATAATAGAGGCCTCGTGTAACTAGTCCAAAATAACTGTGTCTAGCATTTACTGTTATTTATCTCTCTAAACAGTTAAGAAATACAGTTGTTTCATTTAAGTCAGAAGATGAGAGAGTGGAAATACAGTGTAGAATTCATGAAATAGAATGTTATTGTTTCAAGGCGTTGTCCATACTGTCTGGGGCTGGAGAAATCCAACATCTGTAAGGCTACAGGTTCTTTATAGAAACATTGATTCTTGTGCCTTATAACATGACATACATGTCCAGAGAATGTCAATGTTTCAATTAAAGATTAAAAGAGGGAAAGGTAACAAAATGTGAAGTTGAACTCTAACTTCCATTAGCCTGCCCTCCATTAATATCTGGATGGCTGCAAATTGCCTCCGTGGACAATTTGAGAAAACTCCCTCCATTTGAGAAAACTGATCTCTATCTTTTCAAATTGTGAAAACATTTGATTCAATTTAACCTGACCTATAATTGAAAGGACTCTACTGATTGCTGAGAATTGATTATATTGCAAACTCTTTACTGGTTGTAGGATTTGCTATATTGAGTACTTTCTTTCCCTCTTTCTCACATGCAAATGAAACTTAGTTTTAAATAAAGGTCTTTCATCCTAATGCTTCAGAATGTGATTTATTTGTGATATAGAAAACATTAAAGTGAAACAAATCTCTCAGAAGCACAGTTATGATTATAGATCTAAGTAATCTCTTTAAACAAATTCAGTGACAATTCACAATTCAATTCAATTTTACAATATAAAGAATGAGAAAAAAAATTGGCATGCTGAGGCTCATATTAAGATCACAGTAACCAGAATGGTACTAACCTGCTTTCTGAGATTTTGTAAGATTTCAATGCAGAATGACAATAATTTCAGTACACCCAATAATTAATATAGTTTGAGAATATATGAAGATTTGAGGAGCAATTTTATACAACCTTTCTATCCAGAAGTAAGTGTATCTATTTTTGTTTCAGTACATAATTTCAATATCTTTTAATAAAATTTCAGTAAAATTTAAATCTCAACATTTATGTTATCACAATGCTAGGAAAATAATTTCTTAACAGGCAATAGCTGAAATGACATCACACAATCAATAAGCCACATGGAGGGCACTTCCCAAACCTTTCCTTGATGAACTTTTTGTGGTTTATAGTTAGAAGAGACATCATAGATTATATATTGTGTACAGAAACTCTGGTCAGATGTAATCTCAGCATGATAAGCTACTGTATTTATTGTCTGAGTGACATCATTATCTGATTTAGGCTTTCTTAGGAGAATCTGTCCTCCTCCAGCTTTCACCAGTTCTTTGAGGTCATCTTTCTTGTGCTCTTTAAATATTCCCAGGAAATAAAAGTAGCAGCCATCAAAAAGTTTTGGCAACTGAAATAAAGAATAAATTGTTCTCAGCCATGCAGCACACAATTCTGTGATAAAGTCACAATTTCTTATTTAATAAACCTCTACAATCAACCAGTTCAGGTAGCTTCTGTTGATCTGTGAGCTTCATTGCAACTAGTACAATTTTTGTATGGCATGTAAAATACCAAATCAACCAGCAACAAATTAAGGACTAGAGGCTGCTGAAAAAAATGGGTGAAGATAGAAACAGGAGCCCAGAATTGGCAAAATGGAACATAACAGAACAAACAAGAGGAATGGTTCCAAAGAAGGAAAACAGACATGTAGCCTATTCTCAGGGATAAAAAAGGAGTGAACAGTCCTTTGGATGGAAGCAATGAGAAGAAAAAAGAAACAAAATGATATTATGAATTTTTTTTAACATCAGTTATGTTATAGAAATGAAGGAGAGCAAATGGATCAAATTTTAAAAAAATGTGGAGCTTTGCAACAGAAGAAGCTGTTAGGAACAGGTGAAGAGATAAAAGGGGATAAACTTCATATATGGATTAAAAATAATCTGAACTTGGTGTACATGTGTTTAATTAACAAATGATTACAAAATATTTCTAGATGTGGGAGGAGAAACAAATTTAAGATGCAATGGGACATATTACTGTAAGTAATAAGGATATGGACAGGTTGTTGAGGAGCCTTAGGGCCACCACATGTTTATTGGACCCTTGTCCCTACTGGCTTGTACTGACATCCTGGGAGGTTACACGAGGCTGGCTCCAGGACATTGTGAACGCGTCTTTGAGTGAGGGGTACTTACCTACCGCCCTGAAAGAGGCGGTGGTGAGACCTCTCCTCTCCCTGGACCCAGCATTGTTGGAAAATTACCGTCCGGTCTCCAACCTTCACTTTCTTGCGAAGGTTGTAGAGAGTGTGGTGGCTCAACAGTTCCCTCGACACCTGGAGGAAGTTGATTATCTAGACCTGCGCCAGTCCGGCTTCTGGCCCGGTCACAGCACCGAGACGGCATTGGTTGCGTTGGTGGATGATCTCTGGAGGGCACGGGATAGAGGTTGCTCCTCTATCCTAGTCCTATTAGACCTCTCAGCGGCTTTCGATACCATCGACCATGGTATCTTATTGCACTGACTGGGGGGGTTGGGGGTGAGAGGCACCGTATTACAGTGGTTCTCGTCCTACCTCTCTGGTCGGTCGCAATGGGTGTTGGCAGGAGGGCAGAGGTTGGCCCCGAGGCCCCTTACATGTGGGGTTCCTCAGGGGTCGGTCCTCTTGCCACTTCTGTTCAACACCTACATGAAGCCGCTGGGCAAGATCATCCATGGTTTTGGGGTGGAATACCATCTGTACGCTGATGACACTCAGTTGTACATATCCACCCCAAACCACCCCAATGATGCCGTCGAGGTGCTGTCCCGGTGTCTGGAGGCCGTAGGGGTTTGGATGGGTAGTAACAAACTGAAGCTCAACCCGTCCAAGACCGAGTGGCTGTGGTTTCCGGCACCCCGGTTCAGCCAGGTAAGTCCAACACTGGCCATTGGGGGCACGCAACTTGGGTGTCCTTCTGGAGTCCCGGCTGTCCATGGAAGACCATGTGACGGCCGTGGCCAGGGGGGCGTTTTATCAGGTACGCTTGATACGCCAGTTGCGCCCCTTACTGGACCGGGTGGCCCTTTGCACAGTCACTCAAGCACTCGTGACATCCCGGCTGGACTACTGTAACGCTCTCTACATGGGGCTCCCCTTGAGGTGCACTTGAAGGTTACAGTTGGTCCAGAATGCGGCCGCACGGGTGATTATGGGTGCCTCAAGGCAATCCCACATAACACCTCTCCTGCGTGAGCTGCACTGGCTACCTGTGGCCTTTCGGGTGCGCTTCAAGGTGCTGACGACCATCTTTAAATCGCTCCATGGCTCGGGGCCTAGCTACATACGAGACCGCCTCCTGCCCCATACATCCCTTCGGCCGATCTGCTCCCACAGAGAGGGCCTTCTCCGGGTACCGTCGGCCGGGCAATGCCAGTTGGCGACACCCAGGGGAAGGGCCTTCTCTGTGGCGGGCCCAGCCCTCTGGAACGACCTGTCCCCCGATCTACGCACCACCTCGGACCGCCGCCTCTTCGGCCAGCGCCTCAAAACGCACTTATTCCAACAAGCCGACATAGCATAACCCCCCGTTTCTGACTTTTATTTGTATGAATTTTAATTTATAGGGTTTTATAAGTGTTTTAGCACAGGATATAATTTAATAGTTTTTAATAATGTATTTTTGTAATTATGTATAGTTTTTTAATATTGCCTATGCGCCGCCCTGGGTCCTTTTTAGGAGAAGGTGCGGGGTATAAATTTGATAAATAAATCAAATAAATCAAATAAGTATAATTTTCATATTTGCATAACAACATAAACAGGGGAAGGACAAAGATACCAAACAGTTTTGCTAACCAAAATTACTGTAAAATTTATCAAAGATGAATCCATTCTACTTCAAGTAATAGCTATAAACATTTTTCCAAAATTTACCAAAAAATCAATATTTAGGAACATTTTTTGACAAAAAAAATTCATGTATAGGTAAAAATTTAATTTAATTTAGCTATATCATTTCTCAAAACCAAATGTTGGCAAAGTATTATTCTTCCCTTGTCTGAAAAAAAAAGACAAAAACACTGATAAAAAAATTCCTCACAAGTTGTTCTGTGTTCAGGCGGCCTTGTCGAGGTCCACCATCTACTTCATATTTCTCTTCTTGTTCAAAAGTGCCACTTGCAAAGCTGGCTTCTACCCCTATAAGTTGGAAAAGAAAGTTAAAAAAAAGAAAATGTGGTTATTTTTTGCAAATCCAGAAGTGGGTTTGGGGAGGGGGAATTGAAGGATTGGGGGGAAGGAGAATCAGGAAGATAACAGATGGAGAGATGATTAGTTGAAACATGTGCCAAACTAAGATAAAGGCTCAATACCAGATGAGAATCAAGTAATCAAATTAGTCAATCAATCAGAATACAGCTGGAAGAGACCTTGGAGATCTTCTAGTCCAGCCTTTTCTTAAAAACTTTCAGTGATGAAGGTTCTGAAGGCAAGTTGTTCCACTGGTCAATTGTCCTAACTGTTAGGAAGTTTGTCCTTAATTCCAGGTTGCTTCCCTCCTTGATTACCCATTGTTTCTTGTCTTGTCTTCTGGTGCTTAGGAAAATAAGTTGCCCCCTACTTCTTCTTTGTGTCAGCCCCTAAAATACTGGAATACTGCTATCATGTTACTCCCTAGTCCCGTGGCTCTTTTACCCCTCTGCTATGGCTCCGTCGCGGCAGAGGGATGAAAGAGCTGTCAGGATGAAAGAACAGAGGCTTAGTGTAGGAGCGAAGAGTCCCTGTACTTGCCTTTGCACAGCAACAGGATTCCGCTTCATTGTGGTACATTTGCTGTTGCTGCCAGCAAAGGGCTGGGAGAGAATGGTGGGGGCGGATCTTGCAGGGTGGGGGCCATCCCCCAAGTATGGCCTTCCTCCTCCCTCATTGGCAAGGTCAAGAGAAAGAAGGGGGTGGCATGGGGAAGCGCTCCCCTACCCTGGCCAAGCACTGAGCCCAAAAGCCCAGTGGGAGGAGGCTGGCCCAGCAGAAGTGCTCCCATTGGTGAGTCAGACATTGGGGAGGACTGGCCCGGCTCTCACAGCAGAAACTGGCATCTCCAGACATGAGCTGCCACCTTTGAAATGAAGCGCACCTTTGAGGAAGCTGGGCAGCGATGGCTGGGGCTGGGGGGGGGGGGGAAGCAGAGGCATCAGGGATGCTCCCCCTCCCCCTCCTCAGCAAGCCAGGCCTGGAAGAGCACAGAGCATTGAGGGCTGAGCACCGAAGGGTCAGAGGCATGCTCCCACATCACCCCAACACACATTTCCAGCACTTGCTCCTCTGTTCTGAAGTGAGATTGACTGGGGAGTAGAGGATAGGGGGTAGAGAGGAGAGAACAGGGGAAAGGGTAGTGGGGCTTCCTATGCCAAGATACAACGCCAAAGAAGAAGCAACGGCTGAACACGTCCATAGTCACAGCTTTTCCTCTTCCATCCACCACCACCCTTCCTCCCGTCCTTGCTGTGCTTTTTCTTCCATCTGTGGCATGTGTGTGAATGGTTGCCAGGATTCCCAGAGGTAGATCACAACCCAACAGCTGGGCTTTTTGCTTCCCATTGCACAGGCTGTGTGTGGAGAAGGCCCTCAAAAGCAAGGATGCCCAAGCCAGTTTTGTCTGCTTTTTTGCTAATGTCTCTGGAACTGATCCTAGAGGAGAAGCCTGACTGGTTTTCCTTTTGGTGTGGGACAGGGGAAAGACGCAATGCCCCTTCATTGGCTTGCCCACTGCTTTTGCAGTTCCTTGAATAGCACAGTGAAAGCTAGCATGCTTCACAATGGAGGAGACTGGGTCCCCTCCTCCTCCTGAGGCCCACTATGACACAGAGCCACAATGTGACCCTGCCCCACTTGCCTCTGGCAATTCACTCTCTTGAGTGTCCAGCACCAATCAAGGCCTGAAGTAGCCTCCCACCATTTCCTGCTGCAGTCAGGCAGCAAGGGAGAAACAGAGAGAGATTCAGCTTAATTTGGCTCTGTCTGCTCCCCTCTCTCCACCTTTGTCCAGTTTTACAAGGATTCAGTGGATGCTGCCTTGGTGATGGTGTGTGTGTGTTTCATTCCATACTTTGCCTGCCAAGTGTCTTCGGAGGTGCCCAGGGACTATGTTTTCCGACTACTTTGGACAGAGTTGCAGGATGTGTATGCATGCCTGCATGGGATGTGTGATGCCGCTGAGTGTGCTGCTGCTTCGGATGGTGTTTCTCTGAAGTGCGTGCAGCACTGTGATGTAACAGCCAGATAGTCACTCCTTTGGCAGGGGGAAAGAGAAATGAGACAGGGAGATGGAGAGGGAGGAGAGCAAGAGCAAGTGAGCAAGCTGTTTCCCATAGAACCACAAACCTGGGTAGGCGTGGCTGGGGTGTGTGTCATGTGACACAGTGGGAGTGAATGAAATCAATTTGGCCACGGCCACCCAAATTTTGTGGTCCCCGCTGTTTTGTTTTCTGTGGGAAATGGGTCCTAATGGCTCTTTGAGTGCTTAAGGTTGCAGACCCCTGCCGTAGTCTTTCTTTTCTCTAGACTGGCAATACCCAGTTCCTGCAACAATTTTTCATATTTTTATTTCCAGTCCCTTAATCATCTTAGTTGCTCTTTGCACTTTTTCCAAAGTCTCAATATCTTTTTTTGTAATGTAGTGACCAAAGCGGGATGCAATGGTCCAGGTGTAAGGCTTTATAAAACAGTACTAATACTTCATGTTATTTTAATTCTATGCCTCTGTTTATACAACCAAAGATTGTATTAGCTTTTTGGCTGCTGCTGCACACAATGCTGGCTCATGTTTAAGTGATTCTCCACTAGGACTCTACAGTCGCTCTTAGTTATTATATTTTTGAGACAAGTTTTGCCTAATCTGTACTTGTACGTTTGGTTTTTCTTGCCAAGGTATAAAACCCTGCTGCTCTCCACATTCAATTTCATTGTTCAAGTCTGCCAAGATCTTTTTGGATCCTGAGCTTGTCTTCCTGGGTGTTTGCTATTCGTGCCAGCTTAGTGTTATCTCAAATTTAATGAGTTCTCCTTCTATTCCCTTATCTAAGTCATTTATGAAGATATTGAAGAGTATTGGGCCTAAAATGGAACTTTGTGGCACTCCACTGCTTAAATCCCTCCAGGTAGATGTAGTACAATTTAGGACTATTTGTTGAGTATGGTTTGTCAGCTAGTTACAAATCCATCTGGTGGTGACATCACATATTTTTCTAGTTTACTAAGAAGTAGGTTGTGGTCTACTTTGTCGATTGCCTTGCTGAAGTCTAAGTATAGTATGTCCATAGCATTTTGCTGATCTACCAATTTAGTCACTTTTAAAAATGGTTTGGCATGATCTGCTTTTAAGAAACTTGTGCTACTAGTTATAACTTTATTTGTTTCTAGATGTTCACAGATATGTTTTTTCATTATTTTTTCCAGAATCTTCCCAGGTATTGATGTTAGACTGATTGGTCTGTAGTTTCCTGGGTCTGTTCCCCCCTCTCTTTTCTTTAGATGGGAACCACATCAGGTCTTTTCCAATTATCTGGTAGTTCCTCAGTGCTCCAGGATTTTTGAAAGATATGGTACAATGGTTCTGAGATAACATCTGTCAGCTCTTTCAGAACTCTGGGATGTAATCCATCAGGTCCTGGTGATTTATATTCATCAAGGTCAGACAGGTATTCTCTTACCATTTTCTTTCTTATTTATAGTCTGTCTTTTATAGTTATGTTTTTGGCAGGTTGGACTATACTTTCTTTTGTGTGAAGACTGATGCAAAGAATGAGTTAAGCAGCTCTGCTTTCTCTCTACTGTCTGTTACTTCCTTGCTATCTTCTCTCTTTAGTGGACCAACTGTTTCCATGACTTTTTAAATTGTTATTTATATATTAAAAGAAAGTTTTTAAAATGATCTTTGACTTTTGTTGCAAATCTTTGTTCATTCCCCCTTAGAGTCGGGAACGACTAGCACATATGTGCGAGGGAAACATCTACCTTTACCATTGGGGATACTTTTCATAAATCTAAAAAGAACATGTTACTGTACAATGAAGCACAGAATGCAGTTGGCAGAAGATGCTATAATGAAAGGATGTGATATACCGTATTTTTCGGAGTATAAGACGCACCCTGGTTTTAAAGAGGAAATTTCTTTTAAAAAGTAGGTAGGTAGATAGAGGGATACAGAGGGAGAGAAAGAGAGAAATACAGTAGGGAGGGAGGGAGAGAGAGAGTAGTTAGGTAGTTAAAGGGGGAGAGAGAGAAATACAGTAGGTAGGTAGGGAGAGAGTGCAGTTAGGTAGGTAGGTAGATAAAGGGGGGAGAGAGAGATACAGTAGGTAGGTAAGTAGGGAGAGAGTATAGATAGGTAGGTAGGTAGAGGGATAAAGAGAGCGAAACACACACACACACACAGAAATACAGTAGATAGGTAAGGGGGGAGAGGGAGAGAGAGTACGTAGGTAAGTATATTGGTAGATAAGAGGGGGTAGGGAGAGAAATACAGTAGATAGGTAGGGAGAGAGCGTAGATAGGTAGGTAGGTAGAGGGATAGAGAGAGATAAACAGAGAGAGATAGAGAGAGATAAATACAGTAGATAGGTAGGGAGAGAAAGAGAGTAGATAGGTAGGTATATAGATAGAGAGGGACAGAAATACAGTAGATAGGTAGGGAGAGAGTGTAGATAGGTAGAGGGACAGAGAGAGAGAAAGAGAGAGAGAGAAATACAGTAGATAGGTAGGGAGAGAGAGAGAGAGAGAGAGATAGAGAGAAAGTAGGTAGGTAGATGTTTCCAGGTGTATTTACCCATGTGCTGGAGAAGGAAATCACTGACCACCTTTGGAACAAATCTTTGTTTCTGCAGGTACAGTACTTGACCAACGTAATTCTCATCAATCATTCTAATTAAACAGCTTTCCAAAAGGGTGGGGGGGAAGTGTTTTTGCACTCTGCAAACCTCCCCAAAACAACCCATTTTTCACAAAAATGGACCCTTTTTTTCAAATAAAAGGCATGAATAGCCTTGGGGGGGCTTGCAGAGTGCTCCTGAGAGGGGGGGGGGGAAATCTAAAACAAAAAAATGGCCCATTTTTCATGAAAACAGGATAGTTTTGGGTCAGAAATTTGCATGCATAGCCTTATGGAGACTTATAGAGTGCTGCTGGGGGCTGTGGGGGCAAAAACACCCTGTTTATTTGCTCATTTCTGCCCTCCCCATCCCTCAGGAGCTCTCTAGAAGCCTCCATAAGGGTATGTGCGCAGCCATTTTGGTGAAGGGGTGGGGCTTCAGTAGGCAAAAGTGCTATATTCGGTTTATAAGATGCATCCAGATTTTCAGCCTCTTTTTAGAGGAAAAAAGGTACTCCAAAAAATATGGTATATGGCAAAAATACTGAACAACATGAGCCAATTTGAAGTGTGTTCCTTTAATTAGTTTTTGCAAGTAGGCTTTACTCATCCTGGTGAAGAGTCAGATCCTGGAGCACCGGGGAACTGCCAGAAGACTGGAAAAGAGCTGATGTGGTTCCCATCTTCAAAAAAGGAAAAAAAACAGATCCAGGAAACTATAGACCCATCAGCCTGACCTCAATACCAGGAAAGATTCTGGAAAAGATAATTAAACAACAAATAAGTGAACACCTAGAAGCAAACAAAGTAATAGCCAAAAGCCAACATGGGTTTGTCAAAAACAGATCATGCCAGACGAATCTAATTGCATTCTTTGACAAAGTGACAAAATCAGTGGACCAGAGGAATGCTGTTGATATAATTTACCTGGACTTCAGTAAGGCATTTGATAAAGTAGACCATAACCTACTATTAGATAAAGTAGAAAATTGTGGGTTAGACAGCACCACCACCAAATGGATTCGCAACTGGCTGACCAACCGCACTCAACGTGTAGTCCTCAATGGAACTGCATCTACATGGAAGGAAGTATGCAGTGGACTCCCCCCAAGGCTCTGTTTTAGGCCCAGTACTCTTTAACATCTTCATCAACGATTTGGATGAGGGGATAAATGGGGAACTCATCAAATTTGCAGACGACACCAAGCTGGCAGGAATAGCCAACACTCCAGAAGATAGGCTTAAGATACAGAAGGATCTAGACAAACTTGAACATTGGGCACTATCTAATAAAATGAAATTCAATTGTGAAAAAAGTAAGGTCCTACATATAGGCAAGAAAAACCAAATGCACAAGTACAGTATAGGTGGTACCTTGCTCAATAGTAGCAACTGTGAGAGGGATCTTGGAATCCTAGTGGACAACCATTTAAATATGAGCCAGCAGTGTGCAGCAGCTGCCAAAAAAGCCAACACAGTTCTAGGCTGCATAAACAGAGGGATAGAATCTAGATCACGTGAAGTGTTAATGCCACTGTATAGTGCCTTGGTAAGGCCACACTTGGAATACTGCATACAGTTTTGGTCGCCACGATGTAGAAAAGACGTGGAGACTCTGGAAAGAGTGCAGAGAAGAGCAACCAAGATGATTAGGGGACTGGAGACTAAAACATATGAAGAACGGCTGCAGGAGCTGGGTATGTCTAGTTTGATGAAGAGAAGGACCAGGGGAGACATGATAGCAGTGTTCCGATATCTCAGAGGGTGCCACAAAGAAGAGGGAGTCAAACTATTCTCCAAGGCACCTGGGGGCAGGACAAGAAGCAATGGGTGGAAACTAATCAAGGAGAGAAGCAACTTAGAACAAAGGAGAAATTTCCTGACAGTAAGAACAAACAACCTCTGGAACAGCTTGCCTCCAGAAGTTGTGAATGCCCCAACCCTGGAAGTCTATAAAAAGATGTTAGATAGCCATTTGTCTGAAATGGTATAAGGTTCCTGCCCATGCAGGGGGTTGGACTAGAAGACCTACAAGGTCCCTTCCAACTCTGCTATTGTATTGTATTGTATTTACAAATCAGCAGCAGAGTGGGGTCATAAGAATTCTCTAACATAATTTTGTATTATCCAATTGTGAATAGGCATTTACTCTTTCAAATTGCACACCCATTTAATTTTCACAATATTGTTAATCTACCATGGGAAAATCAGCATATTATGAATCTTGTTTATTGCTATCTTGAAAGCATTTTTGATAATCAATTATAATTACACTTATTTTTTTACTGCTTACATGCTTTTCTTAAATACCCCCCCCCCCAATTGAATTACTTACACATAAATGGCAAGATCCAACATCCAGATAAAAGTGCCAGCATGCACTTCATAGTAGTTCGCACAGGATATGCAGGAATAACAACATGTGTCACTAAAATGAGAGTTCGTTAAAATGTATAAACTGCAGGATGAATTCTTCCCTGTGTAAACAAACCATAACTGCTCTGATCCTTCACATTCAAAGAATAATTCAATTTTATAGCCACTAGCCTACAACACAGGCAGAATAGTTCCCACAAAAGAAAGAGAAGCATTATATTCTTTGAAAAGCTTCTTACACCCCATGGGTCAAGGGTTCCAGTGATTTAGGAAGATAGGAAATGGAAAACTGCCAGATGTCTGGAAATTGTTAAATTTCCAAACTAATATCAAAACTAATCTTACATACAAAGCTGCAACAGTGAGTATGCAAAGCTCCTTTTTCAAAGACAGTAATATTTTTTGTGAAAGAAGGTCCTGACCGGCAGGCAAAAGAAGGCCCCAGCTGGTAATGTGTGGTGCAGTGGGCACAACAGTGGGCAGAGTTGGTGGCAGATGGTGAAAAGAACTGAGATGGTGGGTGGGTGGAACTAAAGTGGAGGCAGTTCCTTATTTTCTTTCAAAAATGGCTTGGATACAGGAGGGTCCTCGCTCAATGATTTGCTCAACAACAGTAACTAGATGACTAGAATTGCCATTGCTAAGCATATGTTTACATGATTTTTGCTTAACAACTATGTTGCTTAACAACAGTTGCCAATCTCAATGAGGGTCATTAAGAGGTTAAGTGAGAACTATCTTTAAATCTCAATTACAGAGCTCCTGGACTGTATAACCTACAAACTATATTAGGAGTTGCGATGACCCTATTTCTTGGACTAAACAAGTCAGAAAGATTGCTACACACACAAAAAATGCATATAATAAAGAAAGAACAATATCACTTGAGATGGGCAGAGCTGATTATTACTTGCGGTTTCAGAATATTGAGGAAGAAAACCTAGTGGAGATATTGGCAGAGGTGCTGGTGGATGCCCTAGAGGCGATAAAAAAAAGTTCTTGCTGAGATTGATGAAATATTTAGAATTCATACCGGATACTAAAAAAGCAATAAAAGCAGTGATTCTACAAAGAATGAGAGATGATCCTTTAAAATACAAAGGGAAAGAAATAGTAGTTTTAAAACAGATTCCGAGAAGAGTTAGAGAAATAAGAAAGGAATATACATTTCTGATAAAACAGCTAATTAAAAATGGAGTGAATTTTAGATGGCTGATATCAGAGGGAATATTGGTGACCTGGATGGCGCAAAGACAGATTGAATTCCATAGAAAAAGCACAACAATTTTATGAGCACTATTTTGGACCACAAGAGGAAATGAGAATAAAAGAAAGAAAAGAGGATAAGTGACAAGAGGAAGCTACAGGAGAGAGAAATATACAACAAAAAGAAGAGGAAAGAGATCTTGGAGGAAATAGCAAAAAAAGAAGGAATGAAGGCAAAAGAATCGAGCAAGATAAGAGCGACTAGAAGAACAAAACCTATCAATAAGTAAAATTATGGAAGAAGAAATAAAATTATTGTCAATTAATATAAATGGACTGAATTCTGCAATAAAAAGAAAAACTTTCAGTAAATCAGAAAAATTAAAATTGGATATAATTTGTTTGCAAGAAGTTCATATTCAAAAACAACAAAACAAAATATTGGAATATCCTAAAATTGGGAAGTTATATACTTCTTTATCACAACAAAAGAAGAATAGCTCTTTATGTAAAAGAAACAATAAATGTCAAACAATTTTTTATGGATGAGGAAGGGAGGATTTTGATGATGGAGATAGCAATGAATTATAAACAGATATTTTTAGTAGCAATATATGCACCAAATAGCAATCAAGAGGACTTTTATGGTAAACATAAGAAAATAATAGAATTGGGGTATGAAAAAATATATATAGTAGGAGATTTTAATGCAATTGTGGATGCAGAATTAGACTATAAAACTATAAAAAACCTAAAAAAAATAGAGGTGGCTTTGGATTACCAAATTGGGAATTGTATTATCAGTCTGCGGTATTAACATGGGTGAAAGAATGGATTGTACTGAGGCATACAAGACTATTGACTTTGGAGGGACATGATTTGCAATTAGCTTGGCATGCTTTCTTGTGGTATGGAAAAAGTAAGATACATGGTTACTTTCAAAGACATTACATTAGGAACGCACTACTGTTAGTATGGGAGAAAATCCGAGAGCAAAATTACTTGAGGATACCAGTTTGGCTTTCAATGATGGAAGCATTGATTCACCCAAATGTTATTAACATGGGAAATATTGTTAGATATAAAGATATTCTGAATGAAAAGGGGGAGCTTAAAACCAAACAAGAATTGAGTGATCAAGGAATCAATATGGCACGGTACTCACAAATACAGATACAGTACATACTAGATATGAGAAAGAAAATGTACAGCTACTTACTGGGCATCAAATTGGAAGATGAACAAGTGAAGGAGACAATGATAGCATGGGCAAAAAAAACTTTGGCTACACAATAGAACTAGATAAATGGCAAAAATTGTGGAACTATAAATTAACAATGTCAACAGCATATAAAGAAAATTTGTATAAGATGTTTTATAGACGGCACTTTGCGCCAGTGAGGTTGGCAAATATGTTTAAAGTCAGGTAAATGTTGGAAGTGCCATCAGATACTGGTTATTATCATATGCGGTGGACATGCATAAAAGCAAAAGAAAAAAGGAGAAAAATACATACATGGATGGAAAAGATGACAAAACAGCATATTGATTTTAAAACCAGAAATATTTTTCTTGGGTTTTTTTTACCTGAAACCTATAGTAAGGGGAATGCATATCTAATTATTCATGTATTAACTGCAGCTAATATTGTATTTGCACAAAACTGGAAAAGTGAAGAGATCCCTACTGATGAGAATGTGATTAGGAAAATATTAGAATGTGCAGAAATGAATAGATTAACACTTGCAATTAAGGAGAAAGAACAAATTGAATATTATATGACATGGAAACTATTTTATCAATGGTTAGAGAATAAAAATGGAGGTTAGAAATAAGAAAATAAAAGAAGATGATCGGCGAAATATAGAAAATATGTTGAGATGTAAATATGATTATAACTATTCAGATTATTATGTTTAATATTACTATTATATTTTTATTAGAAAATATGTTAAGAGGGAGAAGTAAATGTTTATAATTTTCAATATTAGTATTGCAAAATAAGAGAATTAATATTAATGTAATGAATACTGTTTTGATTATTTTGATTATTACTGCACAAAGATATATGTACCAGTGGTGGGTTCCGGATCCCATTCCAACCGGTACAGTTGGAACGGGCCTGGCGTCGTCCACATGGACGTGCGTAATGCGCACATACATCTTACCATCCAGCAATGCCTCCGCGACACTCCAGCTGCTCGGTGGAGCGTTGTGCAGGCACTGTACGCGCTGTGCGTGTAAGTGCCGAAGACTTTAAGGACCGGTAAGAAGCGCAGGCGAGCAGGTGGGCCTTCCGGAGCACCGTACCAGATCGGTATCGGGTGCTCCGGACAGGCTCTGGTACGCCCATACCAGGGCGTACCGCCTGCCACCCACCACTGATATGTACCCAGATGACCCCCTGTTTAATGGAAGATGGAACGGTTATACTAAAAAAAATAAAATTAAAAAGATTAAGATTTACTGCATTTATATACCACCCTATCTCCCTTTTGGGACTCAATATGTGCATGTGGGAACCAAGACAAATATAGCTACCTTCAGTAAGGCCTGCACATTAAAATGGGAGAGCTGCTATAAAAGCACCTTAAATATAAATATAATTTGTAAAGTGGTTAAATACTGAAATGGTTGGGCCTCTTGGGAAGGGAGATGTTTACTCAAGCAAAATTTGAGCAACTGAACACAATTGTTAAATATGGAAGGTTTAGCCAAGTTCCTTATGATAAACATATGTGTACGGGTGGAACTCCAGATGCAGAGGATATAGTTCATACATTATTTGAATGCCAATTGTGTAAAAAAGATAGAGATCAATTTCTTAGGTCATATTTTAAACAAGTGGCCTATTGAGATGCAAACGTTAACACAATATATTTCATGTGCATTCAGAACCCAAATATTATGCATAATTTGGCCCTTTATGTGAACAAAACAGTAGAGTACCACATTCCCCAAATTATGGGAGGTGACACAGAAATACAATTTGCATTTCCTTTTAGTTTTGCCTTTTACTGTATTTTATTATCCTTGTCTTATTATATAATTCTGTATCTTGTATAGACTTATGGCTAAACAATAAAGTATTATTATATTAAATAAAGTGGACAACTTACCAGAACTGTTAAACTCTGTACATACTCTAACCTTCAAAATTGTGGCCAATTTGTTTAGCAGCAGCTGTTGATCTGGATCAAGACCACTCCCAAGAAGAACAACAGGCCCCTTTTTACAGTAAACTAGGTTTATGTTCTGAAGACAAAAAAGAACTATTACATTCCCAACATACATTCCCTATATTTCTTTCATCCTTTTAAAAAAATAACAAACCCAAATTTACTCAACATTTCTATTACATAATAAAGAACTATTTCAAAATAAGCATATTTTTATATAATTTCTGGACATAGATAAAAATACATGAAATGTATCTGAGTTTGTCAGAGGAAGAGCTTACAGCCTGGGTTCGAGACTCAACCTCCACGTAACAGGGTGAACTCCCATTACCTGACCCAATAATAATAATCTTTATTGTCATTGTAAAAATTACAATGAAATTGGTTATACTAATACTAATAAAGGAGAATATTTGTACCTCAAGGTTGGCATGAGCTTGCTTGTTTTCTTGCAGATGTTTCATTATCCAAAGTAGATAACATCATCAGTATTAGGTGAGCAGGAACATGCCCCAGTTCCTACCCACCTAGCAGTTTGAAAGCATGCAAATGAGAGTAGATTAATAGGTACCACTTCGATGAGAAGATAACAGTGTTCTGTGCACCTCTGGCATATAGCCAAGCTGGCCACATGACCATAGAAATAGTCTTCAGACAACACTGCCTTGCTTGGCAAGAAACGTAGATGAGTTCTGTGCCCTCTTTTAAGCTTTATGCCAGATATCTTCTGAATAAATTAGAAGATTGGGAAGAAGAAACAAAATTCTCACTCTGAAAACCATTATTCAGAATTATACCAAAGAACATAGAAAACAACTTTGTGTCACATTTATTAATCTTATTATTTGACTTTGATTTAACATTTAACGTTAAATTTAAGTTCACTAAAGACCTAGCAAGGACAAACATCAATAGGTGACTTATGAGTTGCATGAATAATGTGCATTACATACTGACATTTCAGCTAATGGTCCCATAAGGGTCCTTGTAAGATCCTTTTTATTTGGAGAAAGGAGTCACACCAAGGCTGTTTACTTTTAAGCCTCCACCAGGGCACCCCCAGTGCTTATCTAAGGCTGGAGAAAAGACCTTCCATCACTGCTACATCTTGTGTCATTAGGGCATTATAAGAAATTAGAAACTTTCCAGAATCCCACTTTGTCAAACTGTTTTCTTCCTTGCATAGTTTGGAATCAAATGTATTAGCTACCACATTTGGGATAACTCATCTCTTGGAACTGAGAAAATATTAGAGCAAGGCTTTTCAAAAGAGATGTCGATAAAGATGCCACTTCAGTAGTCATCCAAATTTTAATCTTAGTAACATCACCATAAAAGACATAGAAATCGGTCATAGCATCTGATTACTATCAGTTCCTCACTGAAAAAGGCTTTTACATCCCACAAACCATGACCTCAGACTATCTCAAAGGGAGATTTTTAAAAAAATACCCTGTTATACCATCTCTCTCTCCTGATGGGGTTGGTCAAGTGTCAGATGTTATTTATTATTGTTTCCATTGCCCTATTTACAGATCCAGGCCAAATTATTGATGGTAGGTAAACTCAAGGCTTCATGCCTTGAACTGAATTAACTTTTCAAAGTTGTGTTTCCAACTGTTAAACAGATTGCTACTTTTGCTCTGCAATAATGTAAACTTAGAAAAATACTTAATTTCTCTAGCTTTATCTTTTTTATGCCTAACACTCTTTTATTACTTTATTTTATAATATTATTGTATTTTTGCTACACTATTTTGTTATGTTCTGCTTATTTACTTACATGGAAGACTCAAAATTATTTTTTGAGTCTTCCATGTAAAATTTCCCTTTTATAGGGAGTGGTTTTCTATGATTTAATGATTACATATGTTCACATAAAAGAAAAGTTGAGAACCTCTGTTTTATATCTTTTTCTTAAATTATAATTTATTTCTTATAACATAGGTACTTTGATAAAATAGTACTTTGATAAAAAGTATTACAAATAATATTGTTGAGAATTATATGTTGTCCTCACTTAACAAGGCTAGCTTTATATCATTCCAAACTATAGTTAAACAAAGAAAAGAATACATACATCTGCATACTGAATAATTGAAGAATCATTATTTCCTGGTTGCATTAGAAGCGATTTCATCTCTTCTGTTTCAGCATAATCCACAGGTTTGTGACCAAATATATTACTAGTAATAGAAGGAAAGGTAAATTTTAAGTAAATAAGGGATGGGACTAGATTACTAATCATCTGATTATAACTGCACTGTAATAGTTTTATAATCTTCAAATATTTACAAGAAAAATTGCATAAAATATCAATTAAAACACTAACATTTATGACAGATGGATAAAGAACAGCAAAGAAATATAAAAATGATGCAACACATTGAAACCTCACTTTTATCTAGCAGGTTCTTTTCGTGATCTCATATTATGCACTGAGCAGAATTTTCAAAATGCTAGACGTCGACTTACAACCATTTCTTTAGCAACCATTCAAAATTACAACGACAATAAAAAAGTGACTTATGACCATTTTTCATACTAACTATCATTGAAGCATCCCCAAGGCCACATGATTAAAATTCATCTGCTTGGCACGTGTTCCAGGGTCACTTCTTGTGACCTTCTGAAAAGCAATGGGAAACCCAGGGTCGGGAGAACATGGCCGTTGGTTACGAGAGGTCACTTGCTCCGGCCCCCTGTGCTCCGCTCGCGGGCTAGGCGGTCAAGGATCACAGAACCGGGGGCACCAGCTGATGTTTTGAAACGCCAGGTCCGTGGTGAACAAAGCCCCCCTTATTCATGACCTTGTGTCAGAGGGGAACCCGGACCTGGTGGGAATCACGGAGACCTGGTTGGGCTCCGAGGGGGGTGCGCCCCTCGTGGAAATATGCCCACCGGGCTACGGTGCATTTCATCAGCCCCGGGCCCTGGGTAGGGGTGGCGGTTATTGTTAAGGAAGGTCTTGAGCCGAGGGAGACCACTGTCCCTCAGACGACCGGTGTTGAGACCCTCTACGTGAAGTGGGGCCTAAGGAGGCAGTTGGGCTTGCTGCTTGTATACCTGGCTCCTCGCTATGTAACAACAGCCCTGCCCGAGGTGATCGCCGAGATGGCGGTGGAGACCCCCAGACTGATGGTCATGGGGGACTTTAACTTGCCATCGGCGGGCGAAACATCCGAGGCGGCTCAGGAGTTCATGGCTTTCATGACAGCTATGGACCTGACCCAATTAGTTCAGGGCCCCACTATATTTATATTTATTCAATTTATACCCCGCCCTTCTCCAAACGGACTCAGGGCGGGAGGGAGGGAGGACACACACAGGGGATTTAGCCATCTTACCCTTGTCATGGACAAATCACTCCTTCGGATCGACTTTCCAACCGTCACACCCCACTGCGGGGAGGCGTAACCGGAAACACCCAGGTGGTTCTGCCCCAGGCGCCTGATGGACCCAGAAAGGTTCCAGAGGGAGCTTGGGCCAATACCTGTGTCCTTGCCCCGCGACTCGACTGAGGACCTAGTGGCTGCATGTTATACTGCGGCCATGGGGGCCTTGGATTGAGTTGCGTGCTTGCGGCCTCTCACGTGGCATCGACTCACCCAGGCCCCCTGGTTCACCGAGGGGCTGCGGGAGATGAAATGCCGCAAGAGACGCCTAGAGAGTAGGTGGAGATCCTCTCAATCCGAAGCTGACCGAACACTAGTGAGAGACCATATTAGAGCTTACTTAGTGGTGATAAGAGTGGCCAAACGGGAGTATTGTGCCACCTTGATCGCGTCCGCAGATAACCGCCCTGCCGCCCTATTTGGGGTGACCCGCTCCCTCCTCCACCAGAGGCCGCGGGAAGCCCCTTTGCAGGGGCGAGCAGAGGAATTTGGAGCTTATCTGCAGGACAAAATCACTCAGATTCAGAACGAGTTGCCCTCCACTGAAAGTGGCCCAGTCGGCCTGTCTGATGCCGGTCTTGTGACAGCATCTTGGGAGGAGTTTGACTTTGTTGCTACCGAGGATATGGACAGGTTGTTGAGGAGCCTTAGGGCTACCACATGTTTAATGGACCCGTGTCCCTCCTGGCTTGTACTGGCATCCTGGGAGACGACACGAGGCTGGCTCCAGGGCATTGTGAATTCATCTCTGAGTGAGGGGTCCTTGCCTACCGTCTTAAAAGAGGTGGTGGTGAGGCCCCTCCTCAAGAAGCCATCCCTGGACCCAGCATTATTAGAAAACTATCGTCCAGTCTCCAACCTCCACTTTTTAGCGAAGGTTGTCGAGAGTGTGGTGGCACAACAGTTTCCTCGACACCTGGAGGAAGTTGATTATCTAGACCCGCGCCAGTCCGGCTTCCGGCCCCGTCACAGCACCGAGACGGCATTGGTCGCGCTCCTCTATCCTAGTCCTATTAGACCTCTCAGCGGCTTTCGATACCATCGACCATGGTATCTTATTGCACCAAGTGGGGGGGTTGGGGGTGAGAGGCACCGTATTACAGTGGTTCTCATCCTACCTCTCTGGTCGGTCGTAATGGGTGTTGGCAGGAGGGCAGAGGTCGGCCCTGAGGCCCCTCACATGTGGGGTTCCGCAAGGGTCGGTCCTCTCGCCACTTCTGTTTAACACCTATATGAAGCCGCTGGGCGAGATCATCCGTGGTTTTGGGGTGGAATACCATCTGTACGCTGACGATACTCAGCTGTACATATCCACCCCAAACCACCCCAACAATGCTGTTGAGGTGCTGTCCCGGTGTCTGGAGGCCGTACGGGGCTGGATGGGTAGCAACAAACTCAGGCTCAACCCGTCCAAGACAGAGTGGCTGTGGTTCCCGGCATCCCGGCACAGCCAGGTAAGTCCAACACTGGCCATTGGGGGCATACAACTAGCCCCCGTGGAGAGGGCGCGCAACTTGGGTGTCCTCCTGGATTCCCGGCTGACCATGGAGGACCATGTGTCGGCCGTGGCCAGGGGGGCGTTCTATCAGGTACGCCTGATACGCCAGTTGCGCCCCTTACTGGACCGGGGAGCCCTTCGCACAGTCACTCAGGCATTGGTGACATCCCGGCTGGACTACTGCAACGCTCTCTACATGGGGCTCCCCTTGAGGTGCACTTGAAGGTTGCAGTTGGTCCAGAATGCGGCCGCGCGGGTAATTATGGGTGCCTCAAGGCAATCCCACATAACACCTCTCCTGCGCGAGCTGCACTGGCTACCTGTGGCCTTTCGGGTGCGCTTCAAGGTGCTGACAACCGTCTTCAAAGCGCTCCATGGCTCGGGGCCTAGCTATATTCGCGACCGCCTCCTTCCCCATACATCCCTTCGACCGATCCGCTCCCACAGAGAGGGCCTTCTCAGGGTACCGTCGGCCGGGCAATGCCGGTTGGCGGTGCCCAGGGGAAGAGCCTTCTCTGTGGCGGGCCCTGCCCTCTGGAACGACCTACCCCCCGATCTACGCACCATTGTGGACCTCCGCCTTTTCCGTCAACGTCTTAAAACCCATTTATTTCAACAAGCTGGCCTAGCATAACCCCCGTTCTGACTTGTTATAGGGATAATTTTTATAGGGATAATTTTTAAATTTTAGAGTTTTTTTAATTTTAGCACAGGGAATATTTAATTAGTTTTTAACAATTTTGTATTTTTGTATTTTTGGTATGATTTTAATGATGCCTGTGCGCCCCCCTGGGTCCTTTTTTAAGAGAAGGGCGGGGTATAAATTTAATAAAATAAAAATAAATAAATAAAATACATTTAACAATCGTGTTAATAACCTGACAACTGCAGAGATTCACTTAAACAACAGAGGCAAGAAAACTCATAAAATGGGACAAAACTCACTTAATTGTCTTGCTTAGCAAGAGATGTGGGGCTCAATTATGGTTGTAAGTCCAGGACTACCAGAAATGCTCAAATCAGTGGAGCTGATTAGTTAAGAAAGTTACCATGAATTTTCTTCCCTCTTATCATGGCCATGACTGCTTTTTTTCCCTAAACATATTTTTGTAGCTTATTTGCAGGAAAATATACAACTCCAAAGAAACTACCACATAGATCCGTGATGGCGAACCTATGGCTCCTTTTCCCTCAGCTAACTTTTGGCCTTCCAGTTGGCCCGTTGTGACCGTTTTTTGCCCTTCCCACACTTCAGGAAAGCCTCGGAGGCTGAGGAGGGGGGAAAAGAGGCCCAACGGGCCAACCAGAAGGGTTAGGGTTATTTTTCGTTCTCCCCAGGCTCCGGAGGCTTTCCTGAAGTCTGGAGAGGGCAAAAAACAGCCCCAACAGGCCAACTGGAAGTTTGAAAACGATCTGTTTCTGGCCGTTTTTGCCCTCCCCAGGCTTCAGGAAAACCTCCAGAGCCTGGGGAGGGTGAACCCCACCCCCTGCACAGGAGGGAGGTCATGTGTACATGCACAGGTGGGCAGGGCAAATTGAATTGTGGGTGGGCACGTGCGTGCAATAGCTCATGTGTCAAGCTCCCAATGAGAGACTTCAAATGATTCATGGCCTCACGTAATAGTTCAAAGCAATGTCCGTTTATTGAATGTATCATCATGGCGAGCTCGGTTGCAGTCAGATCTGGCAATAATTGGATGGCTTCTGCACTTTACCCCCTTATGCCCCCTCCCCTCTGCTTGTCATAATTTACGTTCTCCAATTAGGATAGAGAAATAATTGCATGCATGCGCAGTCACAGGCTGTTCTGAGATTCCTTTCCTGCCACAGGAATGCCAAGCATTTACAGTTTGTTAAGACAAAAAGATAATATCCATGACAACATCAGGATGTTGACATCCGGCTCCCCTTACTTCTCGAAAGCAACCTATGGGAAACAAGACAATCTGAATGCAGGTGTATGCCTTAGGGATGCGTTCCCCTCCCCCCTGGATTGCTTGGGTTTTCTGCATGGAATTTTGCTATAAGGCGGTCAGCTTGGATGTTTCTATGTTTCACCCACGATGCTTCCGATAGGGGATAACCCTTCCACTTGATTAGGTATTGGAGTTGCCTTCTGTGCCACCTCGAATCAAGAATTCGTTGGACTTCATAATGGGTTTGGCCCCCTATGACCACAGGGCCTGGGGGCGCACGGGGCAGTGGTCTCAGAGTGGAACCGATCACAGGTTTCAAAAGGCTACTATGAAACGATTGGTGTGTCTTCCCCAACAATCGAGGTAGTTTCAATATCACTGTGACTGGGTTGATGATCTTTATTATGGGGAATAGCCCCACAAATTTTGGCCGCAGTTTTTTGCTGGGCAGTCTTAGTCTCAAGTATTTTGTGGAGAGGTAAACCTTCTCTCCCACTTGGAACGGCCGTTGCGGAGCCCGGTGTTTATCTGCCTGTTTCTTGTAGGTTTGTGTCGCTTTGTCTAGAGCTTTCTTGACATTTTCCCAAGCTGCTTTCAGCATCGACATCCAATCAGTCAAGCTGACTGAGGAGGGGGGGTCTCTTGGATACTCAGGCATTGGGACGAAATCCATGCCGCTCACTACTTTAAACGGTGTGAGTCCTGTGCTGCTGTGAACAGCATTATTGTATGCAACCTCAGCGAAAGATAAAAGGTCTGCCCAATTAGACTGCTGATAGTTCACGTAGCACCTCAAGTACTGCTCTATCATGGCGTTCAGTCTTTCTGCTGCCCCATTAGTGCTCGGATGAAAAGCTGAACTAAGACCCTGAGATGATCCAATGGACCGCAGGAACTCCCTCCAAAATTTAGCCGTGAACTGGACCCCTCTGTCTGAGATGATTCTTCGAGGTACTCCATGCAGTCGGTAGATATGCTTCACAAACAGTTTAGCCAGCTTGTGAGCCGAGGGTAGTCCGCTACAGGGAATGAAGTGTGCCTGCTTGGAGAACAGGTCTATTACAGTCCAAATCACTGTGTTTCCCCCACTTTTTGGCAACTCTACTATAAAGTCCATTGCAATCTCCTCCCATGGTCTCGTTGGTTCTGCCACTGTTTGCAGTAGTCCCGGGGGTTTTCCTGGTCGTATTTTCATTGTGGCACAGACTGTGCAGCTTTTTACATAGCTATCCACATCTTTCTTCATTCCAGGCCACCAGAATTGCCTCCGGGCTAGGTGTAAAGTCTTTAGGAACCCAAAATGGCCTGCCAATTTGGCGTCGTGGCTCCTCTGGAGAACTAGGATACGTAGAGATTCTGGAACGTAGAGTTTCGTCCCCTTCCAGGCGAGGTCATCCCTCTTCGTCAAGATGTGTTGGTTGTTTTGGAACCAATGGTCCGTTAGCAGCTCAGTTTTGAGTCTTGTGGTTAGATCGCTTGTGGTTTGACCCCGTCGGTCACAGTGTTGCTGCCTGGTGGTTACTTGGGCAGCTGGTTGAGCAGAAGGAATAATGGCGTCCACTACATGCTTCCGTTCGCATTTGTACTGAGGCATGCGGGAGAGGGCATCAGCTAGAAAGTTCCTCTGCCCTGGAATGTGCTTTAGTACGAAGTTGAAACGGTTGAAGTATTGAGCCCATCGGACTTGTTTGGGTGATAGTTTCCGTGGGGTTCTGAGAGCTTCCAGATTTTTGTGGTCGGTCCAAACTTCAAACGGTTTCTGGCTCCCTTCTAGCAGGTGTCTCCAGGTTAGTAGTGCCCATCGCACTGCAAAAGCCTCCTTTTCCCATGTGGCCCATCGTCTCTCCGTGTCTGTGAGTTTGCGGGAGGTATAGGCACAGGGTTGTAAATTTCCTTGGTTGTTTCTTTGGAGCAGTACTGCTCCTATGGCCATGTCGCTGGCGTCTGCCTGGATCACGAAAGCTTGCTCAGGGTCAGGATGCTTCAGTACCGGCTCCTTTGCAAACATTTCTTTCAGTGTTTCGAATGCCTCCTGGCAGGTTAGGCTCCATTGTAGGGGTTGTCCCGGACGAGGTTTCATTCCTGGGCTCCCTGTCTTCAGGAGGTCTGTCAGGGGTTTGGCAATCTTCGCAAAGGAGGGAATGAACTGCCTGTAGAAGTTTGCGAACCCTAGGAAACTTTGTAGTTGTCTGTGAGTGCGAGGGGGTTGCCAGCTTAGGACGGCTTGCACTTTAGCTGGGTCCATCTCTATTCCTTCATTTGACACTCTGTAGCCTAGATAGTCTAGTCGCTCACGGTGAAATTCACATTTTGATAGTTTGACATACCGGTTGGCTGCTAGAGGTTTTTCCAGTACTTGGCGAACTAGGGGTATGTGGTCATCATCGGTCTCAGTGTAAATAAGGATGTCATCTAGAAAAACAAGGACCCCCTTGTAGAGGTGCTCATGCAGTACCTCATTTATTAACTGCATGAACACTGCTGGGGCTCCCTGTAATCCAAAAGGCATCACTTTGAATTGGAAGCTTCCTAAAGGGCAGTTGAATGCTGTTTTCCATTCATCTCCTTCTCTGATCCGTATTCGGTAGTATGCTTCTCTGAGGTCTAATTTGGTAAAGACTTTTCCCTTGGCCAAGTGAGACAGCATATCTTTCATGAGGGGAAGTGGGTATAGGTTGTGTACGCACACCCTATTTATCCCTCGAAAATCAACTACCAGGCGCATAGTTCCATCTTTTTTCTCTTTGAAAAGGACTGGTGCCGCAATCCGTGGCTTGGCTGGCTCGATGAACCCTCGTGCTAGGTTTTTGTCTATGTATTCACGCATTTCTTGCATCTCTCGAGGCGTCATGGCATACAGCTTGGGTTTGGGTAGTTTTGCCCCAGGGATGATTTCAATGGCACAATCTGTTTCGCGGTGGGGGGGCAGGATGTCGCATTCTGTCTCACTGAACACTTCTGTGAGGTCCTGGTATTCCACTGGAATCAGTTCAGCCTCTGGGGGTTTGTCAGATGTGGTTGCCAGTTGTTCTCGTGGGCTCTCTTGGGGGACTCCCAATGTGAGTGGTATTTCTGCTTGCTCATAAGGGAGGGGTTGAGGGCCAGGTGATATCCTAAGCCTGCGGGTGCCCCCTTGCCACCAGATGGTCGGTCCCCACTTGTCTAACCAGGAAAGTCCAAGTATGACTGCCTCTGTCATTTTGGGGGCTATTATGAATCGAATTATTTCCCAGTGATCTGCCAATTCTAGTCTCACTGGTTCAGTTAGGTGAGTGGCATAGGCTCCTCCCATTAGGGAACCGTCAACCTGCTCGAACCGAATCGGGTGGTTCAGTCTTTTCGCTCTGATCCCCAGTTTCTGAACTGTGGTTAAGTTGATCAAGCACCTAGTGCAGCCTGAGTCTACAAGGGCTTGAAAATCCTCCTGTTTTCCTGTTTTTGGGGTTGTGAGGCGTATTGGAAAAAGGAAAGGGTAAATTGATTCGCTCACCATTGGGTCATTTTCTCCCTCGTCCTCGCTGTCATAGGGTTCAATTGACTGGTCATCATTGCCTGAGGTTTTACTGCTTTTGCCTGGGAGGGAGGAGACCCCTGCAGCTTGAAGAGCCCCCCTGGATGTGTTGATGGCCCGTGGGGGCCCTTGTTCTTGTCGGGCCCTGGGTGGTAGGTCCAGCCTTGGTTTCGGGACTGGGGTTGGGCATGCAGCTACCATGTGGCCCATCCCCCCGCATCTGTAACACCTCACGGAACTTCGAGGGAGGGCTGGTCTCAGGTCTCGCTGTGGTGCCATTTCTTTCTTTTGGCGGGATGGTTTCAGATTAGGTTGACCCCTCTCCTTTGTGTCTGGTTCCTTCCTTGTGTCGTTTGCACGTAGGCCCCTGTCGACCTTTGTTGCCACTCGGAACCACTCAGAGAGTTGGTTTGGGATGTCACGATATACAGTTACTTGGGCAATACGTTTATCCAGGCTTATTCTGAACAAAATGCACCAGCAACCGTTCTGGTAGTGGGGGTAGTCTTCCAACTATCCTCCTGAATTCACGGATGTGCTCTTTGATGGGGCGGCCTCTTTGCTTTAGGTTGCTGAGTTCCTCCTCTGCATATGGGTCCTCCTCCCCCTCTTCAAATCTGGCCGCTAATACTTCCAGGAAGTCATCTATGTCTTGGAGTTGGTGGGCCCTACGCTTATGGAGGGCTGCTAGCCATTCTTTTGCTTCCCCCTCGAAACCCTCTGCAATGGCATTCACCATGGTTCTGGGGGATGGGTAGAGGTGCCCATAGCGTTGTAAGTGGATATCAGCTGAATCAAGGAATAGAGCTAGTTGGTCTGAATTACCATCAAACTTTCCCCTGAATCGGGGTGGATCTTTTAGTTCCCTCCCTCCTCTGTTTTCCTCCTGGCCCCTGTATGCCCGTGCCTGATACGGCCGGTCATCTTCTTCAGCTCTAGGAGGGGGAGAGGGAGGGAGTTGCCTGCTCTTGGCAGCATGCTTGCTTCTGGGGCTGCGCTCCAGAATGCGTCTCCTCCCTTCAGCAGGATGGCAGGCTGGCCTCTCGTCATGAAGGGTGACTTGATCAAAATCCTCCCTCAGTTTCTCTACTGCACCCCCCAGGGATCCCATCTGGGGCTGGGGCCTTGTAGGTTGTTCCCAGTCCCACATGCAGTACTTATCTTTTGTTGCTTCTGTGGTTGGGAAAGGTTGGGTGTCTGTAGCTCCGCTGAAGAGGGGGTTTGGCTGGCCTCCAGCTGGCATGAGGCTTTTTTCTGCCATGATCTGATTTCCTCCCTTTACTTCTCTATCAGGCATTTGCCTGGGGGAGGCGGGACTCAGGTAGCCCGGAAATCTTGATAGATTTCTTTTAAGAGATCTGACTGTCTGTCAAGCTCCCAATGAGAGACTTCAAATGATTCATGGCCTCACGTAATAGTTCAAAGCAATGTCCGTTTATTGAATGTATCATCATGGCGAGCTCGGTTGCAGTCAGATCTGGCAATAATTGGATGGCTTCTGCACTTTACCCCCTTATGCCCCCTCCCCTCTGCTTGTCATAATTTACGTTCTCCAATTAGGATAGAGAAATAATTGCATGCATGCGCAGTCACAGGCTGTTCTGAGATTCCTTTCCTGCCACAGGAATGCCAAGCATTTAGTTTGTTAAGACAAAAAGATAATATCCATGACAACATCAGGATGTTGACATCATGTGCGTGCAATTTTGGCACACCTTTAGAAAAAGGCTTACTATCACTTACATAGATTGTGGTATATTCTTATCCATCTGTTATTGTTTAGTCCCAGGTATAAATAGTCTTCTGTGAAATTGGTGGCATTACCGCATTCTGTCAACTTTCACTGGCATTTCATTTAACTAATTTGTTACCTCCAGTGATCATTATAAAGAAACTTTCTTGAAGAGTTTTCAGTCTTCCAAATCAAAGGATTCTAAAATTTGATAAGGCTGTAGGGAATATTTGCAAAGGTACTTGAATGGTACCAAGTAATAAAAAATAACTTGAATGACTATTCTCTCCACCTGTCCATTTAGCCATATCATTGGCAAGGTCTTCAATATTCCAATAAACAATCCCCAGGCCCCTCAAAGTTTAAATTGGGGGGGGGGGGGGCAAAGAAGGGGCAGTGTCTCATCAGACCCAGGGGGAGGCAACAGGTCCCCCACAGATTGGAATCAGAGTGGGGGCGGCAGCAACATGTCCACACAAGAAGCTGCTTCCCGCCAAAGCACTGAGGTCAAGATGAAAGACCGGTAAGAAAATTCATTTAACCAACAGTCATAAATCAAAACTTGGAAAAGGCAAAGAATCTTGAGAGTACAAATAATATTAATAGACAGATCTGGATTTTGGCAAAAGGAAAGAAAGAAAAATGGAGGGTTGAAAAAACTAGTTCCCCAAAAAGACATTTGTTTGAAATAATTCAGACAGAAAGGGTGAAAGCAGAGAAGTGACAAACCCACTCAAATACAAACTCTAAACTTGATTTTGGATTTGAAATAGAAACCAAACATTCCGAAGGAATTACTTCGTCCAAATGTCTGCCAATTAATATATCTCAAGAAATTCCAATTAAAGGTGGAATGTAACAACAGAGAAAGATCAAGGAAAAAGCACTATTTTCTCACTGACAACTTAGAACCTAATCTTGCCTGTGCAGGAAGTTTTAATTAACCAACTGCCATAAATCAGAACTTGGAAAAGCAGGAGGCGAAAGAAGGGATTTTTTTTCCCTTCCTTTTTTTTTCAGCAAAAGATTAAGATGGCTCGAGCTTCTCTTCCGGTTTCACAGTATTTGAATTACCTAAATTTAAGGTGGACCAGAACCTCGAAATAAGACTTGTGTAAATAACTGTAATTTTGGAACAAAAGACCAAGATGGCTACTATCGCTCTTGCCCATAGCAGCTGAAGTAGATAAATTTAAGGTGGATCAGAACTCTGAAATAAGAACTGTATAACTGACTGTAACTTTGGAACTGGATATCATGGAAAGCTGAGAATTTGAAGAACTACATGAAATTATAAAAAATATGCATAAATCATTAAAATAATAATAATAATAATAATAATAATAATAATAATAATAATAATAATAATAATAATAATAATAATAATAATAATAATCTTTATTGTCATTGTAAAATTTACAATGAAATTGGTTTTAACTTCACTGGTGCAAAATTATAACAGAAACAAAAAAGAGAGAAAAGAAAAAAGAAAAAACTAGCATGTGCATGGAGTGATTGCGGTTGAATTTAAAAGTCTCACAGCCCATGGATAGAAGCTACCTTTAAACCTGTTCGTTCGGCTGGCTATACTTTGATATCTTCTACCTGATGGTAGAAGGGCAAAGAGATACCAACCAGGGTGTGAATCATCTTTGAGAATCTTCCTTGCTCTGCTAAAGCAGCGAGATTTGGCGATGTTATCCAGTGATGTCAGAGGGCAACCGATGGTTTCTTGTGCTGAATTGATCACTCTCTGTAGTGCCTTCCTCTCCAAGGTAAAATCAAGCCTAAGTAGAATTCTGAACCCAGAGAAGCAGATATTTAAGGAAAAAGGCAAAGAAGAAGGGGGGCAAGATAATGAAGGGGTAGAAACGGAGCGAAATAAAAAGCAGCCAAAAACTCCATTGGGCTTGGCAGTGGTACAGAGAAAATTGTAAAAGGGGGATGTGTCCCAACAAAAGGGAATAAAAAGTAGACAAAAGATGTTTTGGAGGTTGTCAGTGGCATAAGGAAAATTGAAGGGCCAGAGATAGGGGTTGTTCCTCCATCCTGGTCCTATTAGACCTCTCAGCGGCTTTTGATACCATCGACCATGGTATCCTATTGCATCGGCTGGGGGGGTTGGGGGTGGGAGGCACCGTTTTACGGTGGTTCTCCTCCTACCTCTCCGGTCGATCGCAATTTGTGTTGGCAGGAGAGCAGAGGTCGACCTCGAGACCCCTCACATGTGGGGTGCCCCAGGGGTCGGTCCTCTTGCCTCTCCTGTTTAACACATATATGAAGCCGCTGGGTGAGATCATCCATGGTTTTGGGGTAGAGTATCACCTCTACGCTGATGATACACAGCTGTATATATCTACCCCAAACCACCCCAACGATACCGTAGCGGTGATGTGCCAGTGCCTGGAAGCCGTGCGGATCTGGATGGGAAGTAACAGACTCAGACTCAACCCGGCCAAGACCGAGTGGCTGTGGTTTCTGGCCGCCCGATTCAACCAGTTGACTCCATCGCTGGCCATAGGGGGCGAACATCTTGCCCCTGTGGATGGGGTGCGCAACTTGGGTGTCCTCCTGGATACCCGGCTGTCCATGGAAGATCAAGTGACAGCCGTGGCCAGGAGGGCGTTTTACCAGGTTCGCCTGGTACGCCAGTTGCGCCCCCTATTGGATCGGGACGCCCTTTGCAGTCACTCATGCCCTCGAGACATCCCGACTGGACTATTGTAACTCTCTCTACATGGGGCTCCCCTTGAGGTGCACCCGAAGACTTCAGCTGGTCCAGAATGCAGCCGCGCGAGCAATAATGGGTACCGCAAGATATACCATGTAACACCTCTCTTGCGCGAGCTGCACTGGCTACCTGTCGTCTTTCGGGTGCACTTCAAGGTGCTAGTTCTCATCTTCAAAGCGCTCCATGGCTCGGGACCTAGCTATCTGCGGGATCGGATCCTGCCCCATACATCCTCCCAGCCCATTCGCTCCCACAGAGAGGGACTTCTCCGGGTGCTGTCCACTAGACTTTGTCAGCGGGCGACACCCAGGGGAAGGGCCTTCTCTGTGGCGGGCCCAGCCCTCTGGAACGACCTTCCCCCCGATATTAGAACAACTACGGACCTCCGCTCCTTCCGTCAGAAATTAAAAACACACTTTTTCTGCTTGGCCGGCCTAGGTTAGTCTCTACCTTAGGGGTTAGGGAACGTTAATTTTAAAAATGGGGATTTTAGTGCAGGGACAATTAGATTTAATCTGTTTTTACTTATTGTATTTATTTATGTATATATTTTATGTGTTTTAATGTTTTCCCTGTGCACCGCTCCGAGTCCCCCTGGGGAGAGGACGCGGTATATAAAATAAATTATTATTATTATTATTATTATTATTATTATTATTATTATTATTATTATTATTATTATTATTATTATTATTATTATTATTGAAGTAGGAGATTACGTCCCAACAAAGAGAAATATAAAAGATTATTTTGATGGTGGCTTGGGGAAAATTGAAGAGGATGGATGTGTCAAAACAAAGAAAAGGGAGAAGGCAGGAACAGAGAAGGCAGGAACAGTGGGACAAAAGACTTACTAGGAAAAAAATCAGACAACTATAAATTGTTATATGGGAAAAAATAAAGCTAAGATAAAGGGTTTATTCCTAAATATGACAATAAAATGGAGTTGCTAACTGGTTGAATATGATAATGAAAAGACAATTAAATAAAGGTTAAAATATATGGAATATGGACAAATATGAAACTGATATGGGGAGATTGTAAAGCAGAGGTTTGTGATTCACCTTTATACATGAAAATTATACTGAGTTGCTAATTGATTGAATATTTATTTTATTTATTTTATTTTATTTATTGGATTTCTATACCGCCCTCTCTCCCAACATGGGACTCAGGGCGGTGCACAGGAACTATAAAATATAAAAAATACAGACAATCAAAATAGTTAAAACTAGAATTAAATAGAATTTGGCCCATGCTAACAACATAATTAAAACCCCACTAAAATGATAAAATAGCTATATCAGCTATGCCAGGCCGGCCACATGAAACAAGTATGTTTTTAATGCCCGACGGAAGAGGCGAAGGTCTGTGCTTGTCCGGAGGTTGGGGGGTAGGCCGTTCCAGAGGGCAGGGCGTGCCACAGAGAAGGCTCTTCCCCTGGGAGTCGCCATCCGGCATTGTCCGACGAATGGCACCCTGAGGAGGCCCTCCCTGTGGGAGCGGACAGGTTGAATTGATTTTAGCACAGGGGAAATTTAATAGTTTTTTAAATTTTATATTTTGTCTATATTTGTATGTTTTAATTTCCTGTGCGCCGCCCTGGGTCCTTTTTGGAGAAGGGTGGGGTATAAATACGAATTTAAAAAAAAAAGAATAGAGGTGTGTGGTAGGAGGCGGTCCTGAAAGTAACCAGGTCCTATGCCATGGAGCGCTTTAAAGATGGTCACTAAAACCTTGAAATGTACCCTGAAGGCTACAGGGAGCCAGTGCAGCTCGCGCAGGAGAGGTATTATATGGGAGTGTCTTGAAACTCCCAAGATCCCCCCGTGCAGCTGCATTCTGCACTAACTAGAGCCTCCGGGTGCACCTCAAGGGGAGCCCCATGTAGAGAGCATTACAGTAGTCCAGACGGGAGATGACAAGAGCTTGAATGACCATGCGTAGGGCGTCACAATCCAAAAAGGGGCGCAACTGGCGTATCAGGTAAACCTGATAGAAGGCCCCCCTGGCTACAGCTGTCAGATAGTCCTCCAAGGACAGCCGAGAGTCCAGGACGACACCCAAGTTGCGAGCCCTTTCTGTGGGGGCTAATGACTCGCCCCCGATAGCCAGAGATGGAGCCAGCTGGCTATGTCGTGGCGCCAGAAACCACAGCCACTCGGTCTTGGACGGGTTGAGTCGGAGTCCGTTCCTCCCCATCCAGACTCGCAAGGCCTCCAAGCACCGGGACATCACTTCGACGGCATCGTTGGGGTGGTTAGGGGTAGAGATGTACAGCTGTGTGTCATCAGCGTACAGATGGAACTCTACCCCAAAACCACGGATGATCTCACCCAGCGGCTTCATGTAGATGTTGAACAGGAGGGGCGAGAGGATCGACCCCTGAGGCACCCCATATATAAGGGGCCTCAATGTTGACCTCTGCCCTCCTGCCAACACAAATTGCGACCGGTCGGAGAGGTAGGAGGAGAACCACCGTAATATGGTGCCTCCCAACCCCAACCCCCCCAGCCAGTGCAATAAGATACCATGGTCAATGGTATCGAAAGCCGCTGACAGATCTAGCAGGACCAGGATAGAGGAACAACCTCTATCCCGGGCCCTCCAGAGATCATCTACCAATGCGACCAATGCCGTCTCCGTGCTGTACCCAGGTCGGAAGCAGGACTGGCGCGAGTCTAGATAGGCAATTTCCTCCAGGTGCTGGGGGAACTGTCGTGCCACCACACTCTCAACAACCTTCGCCAGAAAACGAAGGTTGGAGACCGGACGGTAGTTGGATAACACAGCTGGGTCCAGGGAGGGCTTCTGGAGGAGGGGCCTCACCACCGCCTCTTTCAAAACGATTAGCAAGAACCCCTTACTCAAAGAAGCATTAACAATCCCCTGGAGCCAACCTCCCGGGAGGCCAGTACAAGCCAGGAGGGACACGGGTCCAATAAACATATGGTGGCATTCAGCTGACCCAGTATCCTGTCCATGCCGCCAGGAGTCACAGGAACAAACTCATCCCAAATAACAGTCTCAAGACCTGTCTCTGTCATCCCACCTGGACTAACCCAATTGGAGGTTAACTCGCCCCGGATCTGAACGATTTTATCCTGCAGATAACATCCAAATTCCTCTGCCCGACCCTGCAAAGGAGCTTCCCGCGGCCTCTGATGAAGGAGGGAGCCGGTCACCCTAAACAGGGCGGCAGGGCGGTTATCTGAGGATACGTTGACAGCAGCGAGCTGATCCCGCTTCGCCACTCTCATCGCCACAAGGTAGGTCCGCAAATGCGACCTCGCCCATGTTCGGTCAGATTCGGTGCGAGTGGAACTCCAGACGCTCTCTAGGCATCTCTTCTGGCGATTCATTTCCCTCAGCTCCTTGGAAAACCAAGGAGCCAAGGTAGATCGATGCCGAGTGAGAGGCCGCAAAGGTGCGACCCGGTCCAGGGTTATCGTGGCCGCATTATTCCAGGCGGTCAGTAGGTCCTCAGTCGAGTCGTGGGTCAGGGATTCAGGAATTGGCCCAAGCTCCGTCTGGAACCTCTCTGGGTCCATCAGACACCTGGGGCGGAACCATCTTGGTACTTCTGGTTCCGCCTCCCCACGGTGGGGTGCAGCAGTTGGAAAGTCCCTCTACAGGGCAGAGCAGAGGAATTTGGAGAGTATCTGCTGGATAAAATCGCTCAGATTCAGAGCGAGATGGTCTCCATTGAAAGTGGTCTAGAGGGAATGCCAGAGGCAGGTCTTGAGTCACATTTCTGGGAGGAGTTTGACTCTGTTACTTCCGAAGATATGGACAGGTTACGTAGGCGACTGAGAGCCACCACATGTTTATTGGACCCATGTCCCTCCTGGCTTGTACTGGCATCCTGGGAGGTTTCACGAGGCTGGATCCAGGAAATAGTGAACACTTCCTTGAGTGAGGGGCTCTTGCCTACCGTCTTGAAAGAGGCAGTGGTGAGACTTCTCCTCAAAAAGCCTTCCCTGGACCCAGCATTGATGGTAAATTATCGTCCGGTCTCCAACCTTCACTTTTTGACAAAGGTTGTAGAGAGTGTGGTGGCACAACAGTTCCCCCGTAACCTGGAGGAAGTTAATTATCTGGACCCGCACCAATCCGGCTTCCGGCCCGGTCACAGCACTAAGACGGCATTGGTTGCGTTGGTTGATGATCTCTGGAAGGCCAGAGATGGGGGTTGTTCCTCCATCCTGGTCCTATTAGACCTCTCGGCGACTTTTGATACCATCGACCATGGTATCCTATTGCATCGACTGGAGGGGTTGGGGGTGAGGGGTACAGTTTTACGGTGGTTCTCCTACCTCTCCGGTCGATCGCAATTTGTGTTGGCAGGGGGGCAGAGGTCAACCTCGAGGCCATTCATTTGTGGGGTGCCACAGGGTCCGTCCTCTCGCCGCTCCTGTTCAACACATATATGAAGCCGCTGGGTGACATCATCCGTGGTTTTGGGGTAGAATACCATCTGTACGCTGACGACACACAGCTGTACGTATCTACCCCAAACTACCCCAATGATGTCCTGGTGTCTGGAAGCCGTGCGGATCTGGATGGGAAGGAACAGACTCAAACTCAACCCGTCCAAGACCGAGTGGCTGTAGTTTCCGGCACCCCGGTACAACCAGTTGATTCCATCACTGGCCATAGGGGGTGAACATCTAGCCCCTGTGGATCGGACACGCAACTTGGGCGTCCTCCTGGATACCCGGCTGTCTTTGGAAGATCATGTGACAGCCGTGGCCAGGGGGGCATTTTACCAGGTTCGTCTGGTACGCCAGTTGCGTCCCCAATTGTACCGGGACGCCCTTCATACAGTCACTCATGCTCTCGTGACATCCCGTCTGGACTACTGCAACGCTCTCTACATGGGGCTCCCCTTGAGGTGCACCCGAAGAGTACAGCTAGTCCAGAATGCAGCCGCTCGGGCAATATTGGGTACCTCTAGGTATTCCCACGTAACACCGCTCCTGCGCAAGCTGCACTGGCTGCCTGTGGTCTTTCGGGTGCACTTCAAGGTGTTGGTTACCATCTTCAAAGCACTCCATGGCACGGGACCTAGTTATCTGTGGGATCGTATCCTACCCCACACATCCCTTCGGCTGATTCGCTCCCACAGAGAGGGACTTCTCCGGGTGCCGTCCACTAGGCAATGCCAGCGGGTGACAACCAGGGGAAGGACCTTCTCTGTGGCGGGCCCTACCCTCTGGAACGACCTACTCCCCGAAAGATCTACCACGGACCTCCGCTCCTTCCGCCAGCATCTTTTCCAACAGGCCGGCCCTGCCTAACCTACCGTACCTAACCTTAGTTTTTAGTGGAGAAACTTTTACATTGGTTTTATGCCCCGTTAGTTTTAATGGGGTAGATTTTAGCACAGGGTGGTAATTTAATATAGTTTTAAGTATTTATGTATTTATTTTGTGATATATTATGTTTTTTACATTTCCTGTGCACTACCCCGAGTCCCTTCGGGGAGAGGGGGTGGTTAATAAGTCGAAATAATAATAATAATAATAATAATAATAATAATAATAATAATAATAATAATAATAATAATAATAATGAATAAGGATTCGCTCCCACAGAGAGGGACTTCTCCGGGTGCCGTCCACTAGACTTTGTCAGCGGGCGACGCCCAGGGGAAGGGCCTTCTCTGTGGGGGGCCCAGCCCTCTGGAATGACCTTCCCCCCGATATCAGGACAACCACGGACCTCCGCTCCTTCCGCTTAAAATTAAAGACGCACTTTTTTCGTCTGGCCGGCCTTGGGTAGTCTCTTTTTAGGTTAGGGTTTTTTAGGGGTAATTTTTAGTTTAGTTTATGGGTTTTAGCGCAGGATCTATTTAATCTATTTTTAACTCTGTATTTTGTATCTGTTTGTGGTTTATTTGTATTTTTAATTGCCTGTGCCCCGCCTCGAGTCCCCTTGGGGAGAGAGAGCGGGATATAAATTAAAATTATTATTATTATTATTATTATTAATGAGCCGCCTTCCAATATCTCAGAGGCTGCCATAAAGAAGAGAGTCAAGCTATTCTCCAAAGGGCAGAACAAGAAGCAATGGGTGGAAACTAATTAAGGAAAGAAGCAACTTAGAACTGAGGAGAAATTTCCTGACAGTGAGAACAATTAACCAGTGGAACAACTTGCCTCCAGAAGTTGTGAATGCCGCAACACTGCAGGTCTTCAAGAAGATGTTGGATAGCCATTTGTCTGAAATGGTATAGGGCTTCCTGTCTAGGCAGGGAGTTGGACTAGATGACCTCCAAGGTCCCTTCCAACTCTGCTATTGTATTATTGTATTACAGTAGGTAATATATAGATAGGGAGAAATACAGTAGGTAGGTAGGTAGGGGGATAGATAGATAGATAGATAGATAGATAGATAGATAGATAGATAGATAGATAGGGAGAAACACAGTAGGTAGGTAGATAGGGTGATAGATAAAGAGGGAGAAATACAGTAGGTAGGTAGGAAGGCAGAGGGATAGATAGGGAGAAACACAATAGGTAGGTAGGTAGGTAGGTGGAGAGAGAGAGAGAGAGAGAGAAATACAGTAGGTAGGTAGGTAGATAGAGGAATAGAGAGATGAAGAAATACAGTAGGTAGGTAGGTAGAAGGATAGATAGAGAGGGAGAAATACAGTAGGTATGTAGGTAGGTAGATAGAGGGAGAAAGGAAGAAATACAGTAGGTAGGTAGGTAGAGGGATAGATAGAGAGGGAGAACTACATTGGTAGGTGGGGGATAGATAGATAAGGAGAAATACAGTAGGTAGGTAGGTAGGTAGAGGAATAGAGAGAGAGGGAGAAATACAGTAGGTAGGTAGAGGGATAGAGAGGGAGAAATACAATAGGTAGGTAGGTTGGTAGGTAGAGGGGGAAAGGAAGAAATACAGTAGGTAGGTAGAGGGATAGATAGAGAGGGAGAAATACAGTAGGTAGGTAGGTTGGGGGTTATATTGTGGTTGTGTGTATGTGAGCAACTACACACAGATTGGTTGGCCATTTAACCAGACTGGGCTACAGCAACGTGTGGCCGGGTATAGCTAGTATATATATAAATATTTGCTTTCGTAGATTTTCACGGGTGTAGGTATGCTGGTATTGCCATCCTTGGGTGTTTCCCATGCTATATACACCATGCTATATACACGGGAAAACACCCGAGGATGGCAATACCAGCATATATATATGCATATATTTTTCATTTCTTCATTTACATAACATATAATCACATGTATACTATTATATAGCCAACATCATATTTTATTATTAAATGCTTACATCAATTCATCTTACCATTAACTCCCAAAAACAATTATTGGCTCTTCTGCTCTCCATGCACCATATTTGTTACTTTCTTCTCCCTCTCTCTTCCTCCTCCCTACCTCCTTTCTTCTGTTTGTTATCCTTTTCTCTACTTCCCCTTTCTCTCTTCCTCCTTTCTCCCTTTTCCACTCCTCCTTTCTCTCCTCCCCCCCTCTCTCCTATATCTTTCCTTCCCTTACATCTCTTACCTTCCCTTACCTCTACTTCACACTCTTCATCTCATTTACTTGGTGTATTTCAGCTTCTGAGTAAGCTGCATTTTATGTTGATGGTATTTATAATTCCTTTTTAAAAAATAACCATGTATTGTATTCTTCCCATACCACAAAGATGTGTGCCAACCCATTTGCATATTGTGTTCCTCCAAGGATAAATAACCTTGCATTTCTTAATAATATCCATTCTTTTATCCATGTTAAAGCTGCTGCTTGATAGCATAATTCCCAATTTGGTACACCAAATGCACCTCTAATCATTGAATCTTGTAACATTCTTAATACAATACAGTAGCAGAGTTGGAAGGGACCTTGGAGGTCATCTAGTCCAACCCCCTGCCTAGGCAGGAAGCCCTATACCGTTTCAGACAAATGGCTCTCCAACATCTTCTTCTTTTTTTTTTCTTGAAAAAGTTTTATTGAGTTTTACAATTTTTTCAGTAAGGTGAGATACAAAAATATTTTGAGAACATTCACGTCGAGATCGTTGGCCCCCTCCGGGGCTTCTTAACAAAACATGGATAATACATATTTCAATAGTACTACAAGGTGAAAAGAAGTGGATACATCAGTGTAAATTTTTAAATTCTATGCTAGCAATCGTGTACAAACATCCAAACAAAAGTTATACTGTATTAAAAAAGTCATTTTTTTGATCTAAGTCTCTTGGCAATTGTGTCTTCCTGTTCTCCTCCCTGAACCCCAGTGGGCGAGGCCGTGGCCCCCTCCGCTCTTCCAGTTTCATCCTCCAGGATTGAGGAATGTTTTTTAAGAAAGGCTTCCGCCTCAGCAACTGTTTTAATCCTTACTCTTCCTCCTTCCCAGAACACCAACATCTCTTCTGGCATCGCCCACTTGAACCAAATCCCCTGGTTAAACAATTTTTTAGATAAGAAGGAGTATTTCCTCCTCACCTCTCTAATCTTTTTTGGGATCTGCTTCAAGATGGCGACTTCCTTTTGTTGGTACATTAACGGACCCTCTCTCTGCGCCCTTAATATTCCCTCCCTGGTAGACCTTCTAACAAATTTAATATGTATCTCTCTGGGTAGTTCATTTATCCTGGCATATGCTGAATTTATTCTATAAACCAGGTCAATGTCCCCCCTGATCTCTTCCTTAGGTTTATGTAAATAGTTTGCTAAAATTGTGCTCATAAGATCAGGAAGGCATTCACCAGATTCCTCCGAAATGTTCTGAAACCTTAAAAGATATGACATCCTTTCAAAATCCATCCTAGACATATGACCAGTTAAATCTCCAATTTCAGTATTAACATTTTTAAGTTCTCCCTTTGCCCCAGCCAGCCCCACTTCCAACTCCTCAGTCTTCTGTGTATTCTGCATCAGTTTCTTCGGCTCTCCAACATCTTCTTAAAGACTTGCAGTGTTGGGGCATTCACAACTTCTGGAGGCAAGCTGTTCCACTGATTAATTGTTCTAACAGTCAGGAAATTTCTCCTCAGTTTTAAGTTGCTTCTCTCCTTGATTAGTTTCCACCCATTGCTTCTTGTTCTGCCCTCAGGTGCCTTGGAGAATAGTTTGACTCCCTCTTCTTTGTGGCAACCCCTGAGATATTGGAACACTGCTAACATGTCTCCCCTGGTCCTTTTTTTCATTAAACTAGACATACCCAGTTGCTGCAACCGTTCTCCATATGTTTTAGTCTCCAGTCCCCTAATCATCTTTGTTGTGCTTCTCTGCACTCTTTCTAGAGTCTCCACATCCTTTCCACATTGTGGCGACCAAAACTAAATGCAGTATTCCAAGTGTGGCCTTACCAAGACGTTATAAAGTGGTATTAACACTTCACGTGATCTTGATTCTTGATTCAAATCCTGGTGATTTGAACTCGTCTAGGGTAGACAGGTGCTCACTTACCATTTTCTTCCCTATTTCAACTTGTATTCCTAATCTGATTTTTGTGGTGCTGTTTTTGATAGGTTGGACTGTTTTACCTCTTTGTGTAAAGACAGATGCAAAACATGAGTTAAATAGTTCTGCTTTTTCCCTGTTGCTTGTCACCTTCTTGCCACTTTCTCCCAGCAATGAACCAATTGTTTCCTTGACCTTTTTCTTGTTTTTAACATGTTGGAAGAAGCTATTTTTGTTATTTTTTATTTTTTTCAAGCCTTTCTTCATTGTGAGCCTTAGCTTTCCTCACTTTACCTTTACAGCTATTTGCTGATATTCTGCCTTAGTTATGTACCCCTCTTTCCAGTTTTTATACTTATTGTCTTTAAATTTGTCAGAGTTCTTTATGCAGCCATGCTGGTTTCTTTGGGGAGCAGTTATTTTTCTTCTTCATTGGTATTGTGCTAGACTGGGCTTTTATAATCTCACTTTTCAAAATTTCCCAAACTTCTTGAGTTATTTTCCGCTTGATGATTCTCATCCATGGAATCTTTACCAAGCTATCTCTAAGTTTATTGAAATTAGCTTTCTTAAAGTCCAAGACTCTAGTTTGAGTTTAGCGTAGCCCCCTAAACTGACTTTTAGATAGTTTTTAAATTTGGGGATTTTAATCTGGTTTTAGCACAGGATCCATTGAATTAGTTTTTAAAATTTTTATATGATGTTTTGTATGTATTTTTAATTTTCCTGTGCGCCGCCCTGAGTCCGCTTGGAGAAGGGCGGGGTATAAATTGAATAAATATAAATATATAAATATATTCTACTACTTGTGTTTGCATAATGTTGAATTCCAATATTGCATGATCTCTTGCCCCCAAGGTTCCTGTAGCTTCAACACCTTCTATCATTCCCTCTCTTTTAGTGAGAACTAAGTCCAATATGGCTGACCACCTTGTTCCCCTCTCTACTTTTTGGGAAACAAAGTTGTCTGCTAGGTTTGTTAGGAACCTGTTGGATCTTCCACTTGGTGCAGTTTGTTTCCCAGTTGATGTCAGGGTAGTTAAAATCTCCAATGACTATTGTGGTGTGCTTCCTACATACCTTGGTTAGCTGACTAGCAAAAAGTTCATCTACTTCCTCTCCTTGGTTGGGTGGTCTGTAGTATAGACCTATGGCAATGTCATTTCAGGCAATGTCATGCCTGCTTCCCTAAAAGAAGCGATGGTGAGGCCCCTCCTTAAGAAGCCCTCTTTGGATCCAGCTTTTTTGAACAACTACCGTCCAGTCTCCAACCTTCCCTTTTTGGCGAAGGTTGTTGAGAGTGTGGTGGCACAACAGTTTCCCCGTCACCTGGAGGAAGTTGATTATCTAGATCCGCGCCAGTCCGGCTTTCGGCCCGGGCATAGCACCGAGACGGCATTGGTTGTGTTGGTTGATGATCTCTGGAGGGCCAGAGATAGGGGATGTTCCTCCATCCTGGTCCTATTAGACCTCCCGGCGGCTTTCGATACCATCGACCATGGTATCCTATTGCATCGGCTGGGGGGGTTGGGGGTGGGAGGCACCGTTTTACAGTGGTTCTCCTCCTACCTCTCTGGCCGATCGCAATTTGTGTTGGCAGGGGGGCAGAGGTCGACCGCGAGACCCCTCGTATGTGGGGTGCCTCAGGGGTCGGTCCTCTCGCCCCTCCTGTTCAACACAAATTGCGATCGGCCAGAGAGGTAGGAGGAGAACCTCACTCCATCGCTGGCCATAGGGGGCGAACATCTTGCCCCTGTGGATGGGGCGCGCAATTTGGGTGTCCTCCTGGATGCCCGGCTGTCCATGGAAGATCAAGTGACAGCCGTGGCCAGGAGGGCATTTTACCAGGTTCGCCTGGTTCGCCAAATTGCGCCCCCTATTGGATCGGGACGCCCTTCGCACAGTCACTCATGCGCTCGTGACATCCCGACTGGACTATTGCAACTCTCTCTACATGGGGCTTCCCTTGAGGTGCACCCGGAGACTTCAGCTAGTCCAGAATGCAGCCGCGCGAGCAATTATGGGGACCGCAAGGTCTACCCATGTAACACCGCTCTTACGCGAGCTGCACTGGCTACCTGTCGTCTTCCGGGTGCGCTTCAAGGTGCTAATTATCATCTTTAAAGCGCTCCATGGCTCGGGACCTAGCTATCTGCGGGATCGGATCCTGCCTCATACATCCTCACGGCCGATTCGCTCCCACAGAGAGGGACTTCTCCGGGTGCCGTCCACTAGACTGTGTCAGCGGGCGACACCCAGGGGAAGGGCTCTCTCTGTGGCGGGCCCGGCCCTCTGGAACGACCTTTCCCTCGATATTAGGACGACCACGGACCTCCGCTCCTTCCGTCTTAAATTAAAAACTTATTTTTTCCGTCTGGCCGGCTTGGGATAGCCCCCCTGTCTTGGGGTTTTACTGGGTAGATTTTAGTTCAGTTAGTTTAATGGGAATTTTAGCACAGGCTGAGTTTAATTTGGCTTTTAAAATTGTTTGTATATTTTATTGTTGTTTGTATGTTTTTTACTGTTTTTATTCTACCTGTGCACCGCCCCGAGTCCCCATGGGGAGAGGGAGCGGTTTATAAGTATTAAATGAAATGAAATGAAAAAATGAAATTTCCCCCAGAACCTTTAATATTGACCCAAATGCATTCAAGATAGTTCTCATCATTGTTATTCTCTATTTCTGTAGAGATGTAGTTATTTGTTACATATAGTGCAACCCCACGTCCTTTTTTATTTGGTCTATTTCTTTTAAATAATTTAAATCCTTCTAGTTGTATGTTCCATTTCTTGGTTTCATCTCACCAAATTTCTGTAATGGCAACAATATTGTATCTGCCCGCTTTTACTTGAATTTCTAATTCACCCTGCTTATTCCTCATACTCTGTGCATTGGTGTATAGACATTTGAGTCCATTTTGATTGACCCTGTGTTTACTGTCTACATAACCTGTGTTATGCCTGACTGCCCCTATTTTCTTCCACTTGTATGATTCCTGCACAGGGTATGGCACTCACTTGGTTTTTCTTGACAGCAGGAGTGATAATCTTACCCGCGCAAACGTGTGTTACATGCACTGATAATGTTCTTTATCAATTAATTCTCTGTCCCCGCTGTTCAGTTTAAATGTTTATCCAGAAAATCTGTGAATTTAATACCAAATAACTCAGTCCCATTCTTGGATGTGTGCAAACCATCTCGTTTGTACAGTTTTTCATTGGACCAACTGCAGACATCATGACTAATAAAACCAAAGCCTTCCCTTTTACACCACTCCTTTATCTACACATTAAACTCTGCTATATGCTGGCCCTTCCCTTTTTGTTCCTTATATACTGGTAAAACTTCTGAAAAGATAAGCCTACAAGCTGTACTACTAAGTTCATACCCCAAGCTCTGGAAATCATTCTGCACAGAAAATACATCTTTTTGGGACAGATCACTTGTGCCAAGATGTATAATAGCATCAACGTCACTATCCTTACTTACATTCTTGACTATCTTAAAAATACGTCTTTTGTCTCTGCTGGCAGTAGCAGCTGGTAGACACCTGACTTCTTTTACAACCTCCATATCCTTTCCTAAATTCACATCCCTTATAATTGAATCACCAACCTGAAGGTGACTTCTCTTTTTGCATATCCTGCTCTTCTTGTGTGACTTATGTGTGATATCTGGTTCCCCATTTCGCCTTTCCAAAGTAAGTTCTTCATTTTGGACCACATTCCCCTGCTTATTTGAGTCATCATTATCACAACTACCTTGACCTGTCTCTTTAGTGTCCCCATTAGGGTCAGGAAGGGCACTATATCTGTTATGCTGGGTCACAGCAAAAGCTTTATGTTTATGGTTCACAGCTCTCACCCTGCCAGATCCCACGGTTGTCCAGACTGCTCTTCTCCTGCAGGATCTTTTGGGGGGGGGGGGCTGATAGCATGGCATTTCCATAGAGTGGAATGGCCGAATTGGACACCTAATTTCTGCTTGGAGAGCACAGATTAGAGATTCTATATAGGTAATCTGTCTACGTTAGACTAGTAATTTGTTTACAAAGTGGACAGTATCCAAATTTGAAAAGAGTACGGTGAAAGACAGGGGCAAAAGAGCTATTACATTGAACTAAGCCAGTCATCTATTCTATCTATATAAATAAAAATGTAACAATAGTTTGTTCAAAACCGCTAATCTCCGAAAGTACTGCACCGATCGCTTCCAAATTTTCACACAACATTCCTTTGAAGTACAGTAACTATGATATGTATAGATTGTGTGGATGTTGCACCTGTGCCATGTACATGCCATACAAATGTAAAAGTGTGAGGGGGGAAGAGAGAGGAAAGAGCCCTGAGAGGAAACTGAGGCAGGGAGGGGTGGGAAGGAAGGGGGTTGTTGAGAGGGTCTCTGAGAGGAAACCGAGGCAGGGAGGGGAGTGGGTTGCTGAGAGGGTTTCTGAGGGGAAACCAAGGCAGGAAGGGGGTCACTGAGAGGGTCTCTGAGGAGAAACTTTTCCATTTAACCACACTGGGCCACAGCAAGGCATGGCTGGGTACAGCTAATTTTGAAATAAAATATAATCACAATACCAAGTGCACTAATCCAGAACGTATTATTGCTCTTTTGGTTTATGGATATATGATTCACACGCCATTAGGCGCACGAGCTACTACCTACTCCTCTTTGTCTCTCTGATTCCCCCTTCCAGCCAGCAGCTCCAATCACCAGCCACAGGAAATATACATATTTAATTTTAACATATATCTTCCTCCTTTTTTAAAAAAAAAATAGAACAAAAAGGTATACATATATAGTCATTGGGCTGTTAACACACACACCCAGCCTAATTTTGGCCAAGATGTAGATCTGGTTACAATTCCCAGCTATTCTCATCATTGTGTTTATATAATTATACATCCTTACACGCCCCCAATTTGTGCTTCTGCCTTTAAATCTCAATAGTTTCCCATTGTAAGTTTATTTCATGTTCCCTCTCCATTTTTCCATATTTTGGATTAGATTATCCTTAATTGTCTATACATGCCAATCCTTACTTTTCAATGTTCATTAGAAATCCTTTGATCTACTATATAGAATAACAAGCAGTAAGCATCTCACTTTGTTCATCATCTTAAAAGTCTATATATGTCCATGATTCATATATTTAACCCATGCTTAATTGTCCTTTTATTGTCATATTTTTAGGGTTTTATTACTTCGCCTTTTAAGGGGTCCCAGGGAAGGGGGAGGGCTATTTGGGATAAGGGGTGTGGGTGAGGGAAATAACCCACTAAGTAACACCTCCAGGCCGGCCCATGGTCTCGACGGGGAGGCTGCAGGGTCTGATATTGGGAGGGAGGCTAGGGTTCATGTAACAGAGGGCTATACCATCAGGACGGTCTTGGGGAGCGGTAGATACAACGGGAGCAGGAGACCACATCATGTGTCGGGAGGGCGCACCCGCTGTTTGCAAGCGGTTGCGCGCTCCGATCTTCAAGGCTTCTCCTGCAACCCAGGAGGTCAGGGATCTCAGAGCCGGGGCCCTAAGCTGATGTTATGTAACGCCAGGTCCATGGTCAACAAAGCCCCCCTCATCCACGACCTGGTGTTGGAGGGGGAGCCGGACCTGGTGGGCATCACGGAGACCTGGCTGGGCCATGAGGGGGGAGTTCCCCTCGTGGAAATGTGCCCGCCAGGTTACCGGGCATTTCATCAGCCACGGGCCCAAGGCCAGGGGGGGGGGGGTGGCGGTTGTTATTAAGGAAACTCTTGAGCCGAGGGAGACCACTGTACCGCAGACAGCCGGTTGTGAGTCCCTCTGTGTGAGGTGGGGTCATGGGAGACAGCTGGGTTTGCTGATGGTGTACCTGGCTCCCTGCTACGTATCAGCAGCCCTACCCGAGCTCCTCGATGTGATCGCTGAGGTAGCGGTTGATACCCCCAGGCTTCTAGTCATGGGGGATTTCAACCTGCCATCGGTAGGCGAGACATCTGAGGCGGCTCGGGAGTTCATGGCCTCCATGACGGCCATGGACCTGACCCAAGTAATTTATGGCCCCACACACACCGGGGGACATACACTGGACCTAATTTTTGCCTCTGGCCAGTGGACGAGTGTTCTTGGATTAGGGGAATTAGTCATCGAATCCCTGTCATGGTCATAAAACTCTCTCCTCCTCTGATGAAGGAGGAAGCGGGTCACCCCAAACAGGGCAGCAGGGCGGTTATCTGCGGAAGCTATAAGAGTGGCACAATAATGACGTTTGGCCACTCTTATCGCCACAAGGTAAGTCTTCAAATGGGCTCTTACCTGTGTTTGGTCAGATTCAGACCATGTGGATCTCCATCTACTCTCTAGGCATCTCTTACGGCGTTTCATCTCCCTCAGCCCCTCGGTAAACCAAGGGGACTGGGTGACTCGGCGCCGCAAGAGAGGCCACAAGGGTGCGACCCGATCCAAGGCCCCAGCGGCCGAAGTATTCCATGCAGCCACTAGGTCCTCCATCGGGGCGCAGGTCAGGGCCACAGGTAATGGCCCAAGCTCCGTCTGGAACCTATCAGGTTCCATAAGGCGCCTGGGGCGGAAACTGCTGTATTCTGGTTCCGCCTCCCCGCGGTGAGGTGTAGCGGTGGGAAAGTCGAGCCGGAGAAGTGAGTGATCTGTCCATGACAAGGCCATGATGGCTAAATCCCCTATACCTAGATCACTCATCCACTGACCAGAGACAAAAATTAAATCCAGCATGTGTCCTCCCACGTGTGTGGGGCCCTGAATTACCTGGGTACGGTCCATGGCTGTCATGGAGGCCATGAACTCCCGGGCTACCTCGGATGATTCGCCCGCCGATGGTAGGTTGAAATCCCCCAAGACTACAAGTCTGGGAGTCTCCACCGCCACCTCGGCTACCACCTCGAGGAGCTCGGGCAGGGCTGCTGAAACGTAGCGGGGAGCCAGGTACACAATCAGGTACACAAACTGCCTCCCCAGGCCCCACCTCACGCAGAGGAACTCACAGCCGGTGGTCTGTGGTACAGTGGTCTCTCTCGGCTCAAGACCTTCCTTAACAATAACCGCTACCTCCTGCTGCTATCCTGTCTCCCCTACTCCCTCTTTTATTAAACTGTATTTCTCACTCTCTCTCTATTCCCCTATCTACCTACCTAATGTAATACAATAATACAATAGCAGAGTTGGAAGGGACTTTGGAGGTCATCTAGTCCAACTCCCTGCCTAGGCAGGAAGCCCTATACCGTTTCAGACAAATGGCTATCCAACATCTTCTTGAAGACCTGCAGTGTTGGGGCATTCACAACTTCTGGAGGCAACTTCTGTTCCACTTGTTAATTGTTCTAACGGTCAGGAAATTCCTCCTCAGTGCTAAGTTGCTTCTCTCCTTGATTAGTTTCCACCCATTGCTTCTTGTTCTGCCCTCAGGTGCTTTGGAGAATAGCTTGACTTCCTCTTCTTTGTGGCAGCCTCTGAGATATTGGAAGGCTGCTATCCTGTCTCCCCTAGTCCCTCATTATTAAACTGTATTTTCCCTCTCTCTCTCTCTATGGGCCACCTGGGAGTTTGCTATCTCAGTGCCTTTTTGGCCCTAAGAGGCCTCCGTACGTGGCTGAGGAAATGACTGTTGCCTGGGAGGAGTTATAGGGAGGTGAAAACCTGATCAGTGGGTGCATTTTACATTTGTGCACCTTGCACACGACACACGTGTGCTAGGCACAAAATGAGTAGGTATTCTATTATTGGAAGTCCTTGTGAACATTGTGTGAAAAATTGAGGTAAATTGGTCCAGTATTTTTTGAGATTATTTTACATTTTTTGAGATTATTTTACATTTTTATTTATATAGCTATCTATCTATCTATCTATCTATCTATCTATCTATCTATCTATCTATCTATCTATCTATCTATCTATCTATCTATCTATTTATCTATCTATCTATGGCTATATAAACTAACACACACACACACACACATGTTTCACAACAATTTGAATCCCAGTAAGAGTATGACTAGCTGATAAGAGCTAAAAAGCTTGAAATAGATCTATCCTAGTCTCTCTGATTTATTTATTGATCAGCTCATAAAACGAACACACACACACACATATATATAAAAGTTTAAATTAATTTAAAGTAAATGGATTGCTTACTTATGTTTCTATCAAATTCAGTATTGTCCCTTCATTTTGCTCAGTAGATTGAAAATAATAGAAAAAACTAGCAGATACTCAGTATAAAATTGTAATTTATAATGGAATAAATAGCTATAAGTACCTACAAACATTTTACAAAAACAGATACATCTGCATTGATATTAGAACTCCTTTAAAACAATGGCCTTGGAGAAGAGCCAGCAGGGAAAGGTCAACTGTTCCACAAATCAGGCATCAAAATGGAGAAGTCACACTGCTTCATTAATGGGATCTGAGTGCCTCATTCACCCTGGACATATAGACATAATGGAGATATGGCCTTCATTTCCCAGAACGACCGTTGACTTACCTGAACGATCCTTCTATGTGTGCTGCGAAGGGGAATCCAAAGCATGGGTTAACCAGCCCTCTAGCCTAGACTCTGAGTTATTAAAACTGTAGACCACGCCTCCTCTGTCTGGGCATGCTCCAGTTTTTTGAACGAAGGGAAGCCGTCTAGAACTCAGAATTCCGACCGGAAACAGAACAAGTCCGGTGACAGTCACAATCAAGACAGGTAAAGGTCAAGGATCCTGAACAGCCGAAGGTGAACGGGCGGGGTTGGATTCCCCTTCGCAGCACACATAGAAGGACCGTTCAGGAGGCTTCCGGTTCCGGCTCCAGCGGCGACGGGCGAGCCTAGCGCTCGCTCGCCGCTTTGTTGCCTTTTCTGCCCCCCCACGGGGGCGAGACACTCCGGTTACCGGAGGTCTCCCGTAGGGTCGGCTCGGAGAGGACGTTCTTCCTCACGGCGGTGGGGAGAGCGTTCCCCTCCGCGACCTAGGTGAGGAGGAACATGCTGCGGGGGGTTCTCCCTTCGCCAACGGCTGTCGGCGCCATTTACTTCAATGCAGAGGGCTGAGCGGAGAGATCGGAAGGCTTGCCGAGGCTTCAGCTGCGAGGGAGAGTGAGTTTAAAAAAGACTTTTTTTTTCCTTGCTGCCAGCCAGGCTGAACGGACTGGGAGGGGGGTGTTTGTTTTCAAAAACCCCCCCTCGGACTTAAGCGGCACTCTAAAATGGCTTCTCTGGAAGAGAAAGCGGAAATCTTAAATCCGGACTGTCTCTAACAAGGGAAAGTGGTATGCGGCTACTTGCAACATTGTTTCTAGGTCTGGCTGGATAAAAAAATTATTTTTCTATTCTCTCCTCTGGGCTCTGAGATGGGCGGTGGAAGGTGGCTTTTCTTTGTCCCTGCCTGACTATTTCAATTATGGAAAATTCCCAGTGTCTCTTTACAATTGGGACTCTCTCTGGATATTAATGAAGAATTTTTTTCTTGCTGGATTTGTGATTTCCTTTCTGGAGTACCTTCGCTACTATAACTATTGAGTTGGAAAATTGTTTCTCTCTTGGTTCCTGAATTTTACAACGTTTCAACCTTGATCAGAACTTTTGGCTCCCGGTTAGTCTCACCAACCCCACCCTGAAAACGCCATTTTGGTGGCATTGACTTTAACAGTTAAGCATGGCTCAAGAAACAGCACTGACAAGTTTAGAACAACGGATGGCTTCTCTTGAAACTGTTATACAAACTTTGGTAAAAGAAATTCAGGCCCAGAGGGCAGAAAACATCAATTTCAAGAAGGAGCTATTGGATACACGGAAGCAGGTGCTGGAAAACACACAGAAGACTGAAGAACTGGAAGGGGGGTTGGTGGGGGTTAAGGGAGAGATTAAAAATGTTACTAAAGAGGTTGGGGAAACAGATGGGCATGTGTCTAGGATTGATATGGAAAGAATGACATATTTTTTGAGATTTCAGAACGTTCTTGAGGAATCTGGTGAACCTGATCTTATGAGCACAATTTTAGCAGATTATTTACAAAAACCTAAAGATGAGATCAGGGGGGACATTGACCTAGCCTACAGAATTAACTCAGCATATGCCAGGATAAATGAAGTGCCTAGAGAGACACATGTGAAATTTGTTAGAAGGTCAACCAGAGAGGAAATCCTGAAAGTGCAGAGAGGTAGTCCATTAATCTACCAACAAAAAGAAGTTGCTATCTTGAAGCAGATTCCTAGAAAGATTCGAGAAGCAAGGAGGAAATTTTCCTTCTTGTCTAAAATTTTATTTGATCATGGGATTTGGTTCAAGTGGGTGACACCCGAAGGGATGCTGGTGTTCTGGGAAGGAGGAAGAGTGAGGATTAAAACAGTTGCTGAGGCGGAAGCCTTTCTTAAAAAACATTCCTCTGCCCTGGGGGAAGATCCAGGGGGGACGGAGGGGGCCACGGCCCCGCCCGCTGGGGGCCAGGGAGGAGAGAAAGAAGATACAATAGCCAAGAGACTTAGATCGAAAAAATAACTTTGCCTTGATTTTTCTGAACAATTTTGCATATTTGTTCTGGATTTTTTGTAAATGTCTGACAGCATGGAACTGAGAATTTAGGTATATGTACTTGCTTTTACCTTGTAGTGTTATGAAAAATGTTTTTTTTGTTATTTTTTTATTGTGTATTTTGAGGTCCCGGAAGGGCCGACGACTCTGACGTGAATGCTCTCAAAATTTCTTTGTATCCCTTACCCCACCCTACAGAAAAGATGTAAAACCAGTAAAACTTTTTCAATATAAGAAGGACCGTTCAGGTAAGTCAACGGTCGTTCTCCTGTGTGCTGCTTTGGGGAATCCAAAGCATGGGACATGCCAAAGCAGTAACCTTCAGGGGCGGGAGCGAGGCTGGTCAGGAGCTGCAGTTGTGGTGGCAACTCTCTGAAGCACTCTCCGCCCAAAGGCAGCCTCCGCTGAGACGTAAGAGTCAATCCGGTAGTGACATATGAAAGGCGATGGGGACGACCATGTCGCAGCTCTACAAATGTCCTCCACAGACGCCAGGGTTGCCCAGGCCGCCGATGTGGCAGCACTTCTGGTCGAATGAGGGACGATCCTTATAGGAGGCGGTCCCGAGCGGCTGTCATAAGCAAGGGCTATACACGCCTTCAACCAGCGCCCAATCGTGTTGGAGGATACCTTCAGGCCCATGGATGCAGGTTGAAATGATACAACAGAGCCTCCGATCTCTGGAAAGAGGCCGTCCTCTTGATATAACGACGGAGAACCCTGCGAACGTCCAGGTTGTGCCACTGACGCTCCTGAGGCCGAGAGGGGCGAGGGCAGAAGTCCGGCAGGATTAGCTCCTGCGCCCTATGAAACATGGTGTTGACCTTTGGCAGGAAGGCAGGGTCAAGACGAAGAATGTTGGGATGAAAATACAGAGATCCTCCCGAACTGACAAGGCAGCCAGTTCCGACACCCACCGGGCAGACATAATCGCCACTAAAAACACCGTTTGCAAAGTCAACAATCGAAGGCCAAAAGTCCAAATCGGTTCAAATGGAGTCAAGGTGAGAGACTGAAGAACGAGGGACAAGTCCCACGTCGGATAACGGTGCACCACTGGCGGGCTGATGTTAGTAGCCCCTTTGAGGAAGGAACGCACCCTGGGATGACGAGCCAGTGAGCGGGAACGACCGCATGGTATGACTGTAGAGAAAACTGCAAGCTGGCGTCGCAGTGTGTTAGGCGTGAACCCCTTGTCTAGGCCCATCTGTAAGAAATCTAGGACCTGTGGCACAGACACCCGCAAGGGATTCATGGCTGACGCGTGGCACCAGGTGCAAAATGCGCGCCAAGAGGCCTCATAAATGCGATTGTCGATGGTCGGCGGGCTGCCTGAATCGTATCGATGACCTTGTCCGAGAAATGTTGCTCTAATAGGAACGCCCGCTCACACGCCATACGGCTAGCTGCAGGAGCTGTGGATTCGGATGAACGAGGGGCCCTTGCGACAGAAAGATCCGGTCGTCCGGGATGCACCATGGGTGAGACATGGAGAGATGTATCAGGTCCGCATACCAAGGACGTCCGGGCCACATTGGTGCCACAAGCAAGACCTCTTCCCTCTCCACTATGATCGTCTGGATGACGATTGGGACCAGCGGAAGCGGTGGAAACACATAGAGGAGGCCCTCCGGCCAGGGACTGCAGAGCGCGCCTGTGCCTTCTGCTCCCGGAGTCAGGAATCTGGGGAAGAATCGTGCCACTGCGCGTTGTGTGGCTGAGCGAAGAGGTCCACCTGGGTTGACCGAACCGGTGAACCAGTTCCTGGAACAGGGGTGGGTGGAGTCGCCACTCCGCCTGATCTACCATGGCCCTGCTCAGCCAATCCGCCTGAACATTGGAGATCCCCGATATGTGTTCTGCCCGGAGCGACAGTAGATGCCTCTCCGCCCAATGATGGAGATGCTCCGCCTCCTGCATCAGGGCTCTGGACCGCGTGCCCCCCTGGGCCTTGGAGGCCACATTGTCTGTGAGGATGAGAACGTGCGCCGCACGTATCACAGGGTGAAATTCTCGAAGGGCCAGACGAATGGCTCGAAGCTCCAACCAGTTCATGCTGTTCCGCAGCTCCTGAGGAGTCCACCTGCCCTGCGCCACGTGGCCTTCCGAGAGGGCGCCCCATCCGAACAGGCTCGCATCTGTCGTCACCACGATACGGTCCTGCTCCGTGAACAGGCATCCCTTGAGAAGGCAGGAAGACGTCCACTACCTGAGGGATTGTAACACTTTCGGGGGCAGACGAGTCTTGGCCTGCGAATGGCTGGTGTGGTTCCGTTGGAAGGGAAGCAGGAACCATTGGAGCGGACGGGCATGGAATCGCGCCCAGGGAACTACGTCGATGCACGATATCATCTTCCCGAGTAACTGGGAAAGGATGGCTAGGGAAGACGACCTCTGCCGGAGCACTTGTTTTGCCAGGCGTTGTATGCTTTGACACCTCTCCTGCGAAACGGACACGATGCAGCTGTCCGAGTTGATGACCGTCCCCAAATGCAGAAGGGATCTGGTGGGACGAAGATGGCTCTTCGGGAAGTTCAAAACAAAGCTGTGAACCTGGAGGGCGTCGATGGTGAGCTGCAGGTCACGGAAGGCTTGATCCCGGGAAGATGAAAGCAGCAAGATGTCGTCCAGATAACAATTGACCCGTACGGGCACTGCGCTCAGGGAAGCTGCAACAACCGCCAGAAGTTTGGTGAAAGTTTGCGGGCCGACGACAGGCCGAACGGGAGGGCCCGGTACTGGTAGTGGCGGCCGGCGAAGTGAAAGCGCAGGAACCTTCGGTGTGCCAGGTGGATAGGCACAAGGAGGTAGGCCTCCTTTATGTCGATAGGGGACAGAAAGTCGCCCTGGCGGATGGAATAGCGCGCCATCTCCCCGAGTTCTTGGGAACTAGGAACAGGATGGAATAGAAACCTAGCCCTGCCTGCCCTTGAGGAACTTCCTCGATAGCATGGATGTCCAAAAGGTGATTGATCCCGGCATCCATAAGACGCCGCTTGGTTTGGCATCTTGGCACTGGGCATCTGATGAAGCGTCTCGGGGGCATGGAGAGAAATTCTAGAACTAGGCCCTGGCTCACGTTTTGTAGGGCCCAGGCGTCTGAGGTGGTGAAGGCCCATTGGTGGGCGAACGACGCTAGACGCCTGCCAATAGGGCCCGACCCGTGCGAGTCATCGATACCTGCGAAAGGACCGATTTCCAGAGCCCCGAAATGGCCGCCCAGCCTGGGATTGGTGCCTATTCCTGTCCGTACTAGCGGCACGGTCCTGACCCCTGCCCTGCGTAGGCACGCATGGTCTGGTGTATTGCTGGGCAGAAGGCACCGCGGTAACCCCGGAGTCTCCCGTCCAAAAGGACTGCCTACAAAAATAGGGCTGGGCCCTCCGGTCCAAACGCCTATGTACCGAAGAGAGTACCTTCCTCTTATCCCTAGTTTCAATCAAAATGGGATCTAACACGGCACCAAAAAGAGAACCCCCTTTGAAAGGGGTGGAAGCCAGGCGCCACTTAGAACGCACATCCGCCTGCCACTGGCGGAGCCAAAGTAGGCATCGGGAGGCCACATTAGATGCCACTGCCCGGGAAGCGAACTTGGCCGCTAGGAGCGTGGCATCCGCTGAAAATTCCAGAGCCGCCACCAGCTTGTTAACATCCTGGTGAAGACGGAGGTTCTCAGGGGCCAATCTAGTGTGCAATTGCCTCAACCAGAGCAAGGAGGTCCTATTGAAAAAGGATGCTGCCGTGGCAGCCCTCAAAGCCCAGGCGGAGGCCTGGTGTGTCCTACGAATGACCAGCTCCGCCTTGCGGTCCTCAGCCTTGAGACCCTCCGAAATCTCAGAAGGAATTAAGGCCGGAGAAGCCAAAGCTGCCACTGGTGGATCAACAGTTGGAAATTGCAAAAGAGTGTCCAAGTCGGATGTGGAAGCATACAGCTTCCCGTCCCCGTCGCTGGGCGGAGAAACAGCGGTGGGCTGTTCCCATTGCTTTTGGACCATATCCATAAACAGCTTGGGACAAGGGATGAGATCCTGTTCCCTGATCTGTACTGCAAAGAGGCGGTCAGTAGCCTCCAACCCCACATCTGTGCTTGCCTGGGCAGAGGCCCCACCCATGTTGGTGGAGGCCTTGGCCTTAAACAAAAGGGACTTAAAGAGGCCCGGGGCAAATAATCCAGTATGCAGGGAAGATCCCTGATCCAGGCCTTCATCATCAGAAGTTCAAGGTCAGGTATCTCCCCCTCCTCAATCAGCTCGAGACCATCACTGTAGTCAGAGTGAGCAGGTGAGGCCTGGTCTGCAATAGAAACCGAAAGTTCCCTGGTCATGGCCAAAGGTGCAGGGCGAGGGGCCCTGCGTTGCATTTCTGCATCTACTCCCTGGGAAATAGCAGCAGCTATCATGCTGCGTATGCTGGGGGAAAGGGCCTCCCCCGACTCCTCCTCAGGCCTAAGCCCTGCAGCTGTAGGAGTGAAGGTGGCTGATACTCCAAGCCTCAAAGGCCTGGGGCGTGAGATGGTTGCAGCTAGGCCCGAAGGATCCTGAGCCTGGGAAACCACCCCCGCAGATTGATCTCCTATCTCCATGGCAACATCAGGAGACCACCCACGCACCCGGGGCAATACTGCGGGTGAAACTGGGGGGGGGAGCTCAGGTTGCAGCACAGGGGGGGCCCTGGGGGCCATGCGGGCCGCAGTACTAGCCTTCCCTTTATCTCCCTTCTTTGTGGCCTTCCCCACAGCCGCAGACGAATCATGCGGTGGGAGGGAGGAGGCCCTGGTGGCCGATCTACTCGCCCTCGAAGAAGAAGGTGGAGGAGTGAGGGAGGAGGGGCCAGCGCCCTCATTAACTGCCTGTTGCTCCGACATACGGAGAGATTTGAAAAGGCTCAACCCAGAAATGAATATAAAAACCTGCTAGAAATAGCCAGCCGAAGCAAGGCCTACAGATTCTCAGTGCAGACAGAGGAGGCGAACCGTCCACTTCTACCATAGGCGAGACAAGGTGGCCCCACGAGGGGAAAAGCCCAGATCGCGCCTGCGCAGGAAAAACCTGGCGCGAAAAGCTCCTGCCAATAGCTGCCTCCAGCAGCAGAAACAGAGGGAGATTCAAAAACGCGACCCAAAATGGCCGCTCCCAAAGCGCGCGCCCCCTCCGGAGCAGAGAAAAGGCAGCCTCACCAGAAAAGGCTCTCCCAGCCTTAGAAGCAATTCCAAACGCCGCACAGAAGAAACGGAGACCGGCAGGGGGGAGGGGGGGAGCTAGGGAGAAGCTCGAAGGCATGGAGCCCAAAAGGCTCCCTGCTGCTTTAAATACAAACGCACGCGGCAGATCCCAAAAGGCCCCCTGCTGCTTTGAATAACAAAAGTGGCTGGCTCCCTGCTATTCAGGCGGCGAACCAGCCTTAATTCAAGGGAGGAACTTGCAGGCAGGCGAACCAGCCTGGCCAGAAACAACTGCAAAACGCCAACTCCCTGGGCCACGGAAGCCTCCAGGAAGGAAAACAAACGCAAAACAAATTACAGTGAAGAATCTCAGAAGTCTCCAAACTCTTCATAAAATAAACGAAGGTTTTTAACACAAACTCAAAGAAATAAGAAATAAATAGAAAAGAAATAATTAAACCCATTGTTGTCAAGTTTTCCTGGAGAGAAAAATTGTGAGTCTTTAGGCTGAGCTGAGTTATAAAAAACTGGAGCATGCCCAGACAGAGGAGGCGTGGTCTACAGTTTTAATAACTCAGAGTCTAGGCTAGAGGGCTGGTTTAACCCATGCTTTGGATTCCCCAAAGCAGCACACAGGAGAATTCCCCAGCCAGCATGCAGATTATTAAGAATTTGGAATTGGCCTATGCATCTGGAGGGTGTCCAGGTTTGGGAAATTTATTTGAGAATACAACCTTGTTCCAGTATTTGTAATAACACAACATAACCATTCAAATTTATATGGTACAGCGATATCAGGAACAAGGAAATCACAGGTCCTGATACTTGAACAAATTCTCAGTAATAATATCAAAGACAAAGGTCTATTATCTGTTAAGATAAGAAACAATAAGCAAACTTTGCATTAATAAGGTAGGATGATGATGGCAGCATACCATTGCTTTGCTCTGCCTTATGTTATTTAGAAACAATTGAGGCTAGGAATAGGCCCTCTCCCTCTCAAAAGCAGCCAGAAAGGAGAAGCTGTTCAGCACTGGGCAGAAACTGAAAGAAACGAGCTCCTTAACAATAGCTAGGGACCCAACTAATCTCCAAATAATACCAAGACCCAGTGGGGGTGTTCAACGAGAAAGAATTTTCCAACCGTTGCACCCCACTGCAGGGAGGCGGAACCAGAAGTGCCAAGATGGTTCCGCCCCAGGTGCCTGATGGACCCTGAAAGGTTCCAGACGGAGCTTGGGCCAATACCTGAATCCCTGACCCGCGACTTGACTGAGGACCTAGTGGCCGCCTGGAATAGTGCGGCTGCGGGGGCTCTGGACCGGGTCGTGCCTTTGCAGCCTCTCACTTGGCGTCGATCTACCTTGGTTCCTTGGTTTTCCAAGGAGCTGAGGGAAATGAAATGCCAGAAGAGAGCACTTGGAGGTCCACCCGCGCCGAAACTGACCGGGCAAGAGACACCTAGAGAGCAGGTGGAGATCGAACACAGGTGAGAGCCCATTTGAGGACTTACCTTGTGGCGTTAAGAGTGGCCAAGCGTCAGTATTGTGCCACTCTTATTGCGTCCGCAGATAACCGCCCTGCCGCCCTGTTTGGGGTAACCCGCTGCCTCCTTCAACAGAGGCCGCGGGAAGCCCCTTTGCAGGGTAGAGCAGAGGAATTTGGGGAGTATCTGCAGGACAAAATCGCTCAGATTCGGAGCGAGTTGGTCCCTAGTGGTCTGGAGGGGACGTCGGAGGCGGGTCTTGAGGTTCCATTCTGGGAGGAGTTTGACTCTGTTACTTCCGACGATATGGACAGGTTGCGTAGGCGACTGCGAGCTACCACATGTTTACTGGACCCGTGTCCCTCCTGGCTTGTACTGGCATCCTGGGAGGTCACACGAGGCTGGCTCCAGGAGTTAGTCAACGCTTCTTTGAGTGAGGGGTTTTTGCCGGCCGTCTTAAAAGAGGCGGTGGTGAGGCCCCTCCTCAAGAAGCCTTCCCTGGACCCAGCTTTGTTAGTCAACTACCGTCCGTCTCCAACCTTTGCTTTCTGGCGAAGGTTGTAGAGAGTGTGGTGGCACAACAGTTTCCACGCCACTTGGAGGAAATTGATTATCTGGACCCGCGCCAGTCCGGCTTCCGGCCCGGCCACAGCACGGAGACGGCATTGGTCGCGTTGGTGGATGATCTCTGGAGGGTCAGACATGGGGATTGTTCCTCCATCCTGGTCCTATTAGACCTCTCGGCGGCTTTTGATACCATCGACCATGTTATCCTATTGCATCGACTGGAGGAGTTGGGGGTGAGGGGCACCGTTTTGCGGTGGTTCTCCTCCTACCTCTCTGGTCGAGCGCAATTTGTATTGGCAGGGGGGCAGAGGTCGACCTCGAGGCCGCTCACTTGTGGGGTGCCACAAGGGTCGGTCCTCTCGCCTCTCCTATTCAATGCATATATGAAGCCGCTGGGCGAGATCATACGTGGGTTTGGGGTAGATTACCATCTGTACGCGGATGACACCCAGTTGTACATCTCTACCCCAAACCACCCCAACGATACCGTCGAAGTGATGTCCCGGTGTCTGGAAAACGTATGGATCTGGATGGGAAGGAACAGACTCAAGCTCAACCCGTCCAAGACCGAGTGGCTGTGGCTACCGGCGCCCCAGTTCAACCAGTTGATTCCATCACTGGCCATAGGGGGCGAACATCTGGCCCCCGTGGATCGGGTACGCAATTTGGGTGTCCTTCTAGATGCCCGGCTGTCAATGGACGACCATGTGACAGCCGTGGCAAGGGGGGCGTTTCACCAGGTTCGCCTGGTGCGTCAATTGCGTCCCCTATTGGACCGGGACGCCCTTCGCACAGTCACTCATGCGCTTGTGACGTCCCGTCTAGACTACTCCAACGCTCTCTACATGGGGCTCCCCTTGAGATGCACCCGAAGGCTGCAGTTGGTTCAGAATGCGGTCGCGCGGGCAGTTTCGGGAGTCTCTAGATACTCCCACGTAACACCTCTCCTGCGCGGGCTGCACTGGCTGCCTGTGGCTTTTCGGGTGCGTTTCAAGGTGTTGATTATCATCTTCAAAGCGCTCTATGGCACAGGACCTAGTTATTTGCGGGATCGTATCCTGCCCCATACATCCCTTCAGCCGATTCGCTCACACAGAGAGGGACTTCTCCGGGTGCCGTCCACTAGGCTGTGCCAGCGGGCAACGCCCAGGGGAAGGGCCTTCTCTGTGGCGGGCCCGATCCTCTGGAATGACCTACCCCCTGACATTAGAACGACCACGGACCTCCGCTCCTTCCGCCAGAAACTCAAAACCCACTTCTTTCATCTGGCTGGCCTGGCCTAATTCCATCTTTCCCACCTCAGTTTGTATTTTTTAAATTCTGTGATTTGGTTTTAAGGTTAAGTTTTTAATTTTTATAAATTTGTACAGGGGTTTATTTAATTCGATTTTAGTTATATGTATTGATTGTAATGGTTTTAATTTGTACCTGTACACCGCCCCGAGTCCCTTCGGGGAGAGGGGGCGGTCTAGAAGTCCAATAAATAATAATAATAATAATAAAAGGTCTCATTTGCGGACCTACCTTGTGGCGATAAGAGCGGCGAAGCGGGATCATCTCGCCGCTCTCATCGCATCCACAGATAACCGCCCTGCCGCCCTGTTTAGGGTGACCCGCTCCCTCCTTCACCAGAGGCCGCAGGAAGCTCTTCTGCAGGGTCGGGCAGAGGAATTTGGATCTTACCTGCAGGATAAAATCGTTCAGATCTGGGGCGAGTTAGCCTCCAATTGGGTTAGTCCGGGCGGGGTGACAGAGACAGGTCTTGAGACTATTGTTTCTGCTGAGTTTGACCCTGTGACTCCTGATGGCATGGACAGGATACTGGGGCAGCTGAATGCCACCACGTTTATTGGACCCGTGTCCCTCCTGGCTTGTACTGGCCTCCCGGGAGTTCACACGAGGCTGTCTCCAGGGGATTGTAATGCTTCTTGAGTGAGGGGTTCCTGCCAAATGTCTTGAAAGAGGCGGTGGTGAGGCCCCTCCTCAAGAAGCCCTCCCTGGACCCAGCTGTGTTATGCAACTATCGTCCGGTCTCCAACCTTCGCTTCTTGGTGAAGGTTGTCGAGTGTGGTGGCACGACAGTTCCCCCAGCACCTGGAGGAAACTTCCTATCTAGACTCGCGCCAGTCCGACTTCCGACGCAGGTACAGCACGGATATGGCATTGGTCGCGTTGGTACATGATCTCTGGAGGGCCCGGGATAGAGGTTGTTCCTCTATCCTGGTCCTTTTAGATCTCTCAGCGGCTTTCGATACCATCGACCATGGTATCTTATTGCACCGGCTGGGGAGGTTGGGGTTGGGAGGCACCGTACTACGGTGGTTCTCCTCCTACCTCTCCGACCGGTCGCAATTTGTGTTGGCAGGAGGGCAGAGGTCGACATCAAGGCCCCTTATATGTGGGGTGCCTCAGGGGTCAGTCCTCTCGCCCCTCCTGTTCAATATCTATATGAAGCCGCTGGGTGAGATCATCCGTGGTTTTGGGGTAGAGTTCCATCTGTACGCTGATGACACCCAGCTGTACATCTCTATCGCTAACCACCCCAACGATGCCGTCGAAGTGATGTCCCGGTGCTTGGAGGCCGTGCGAGTCTGGATGGAGAGGAACAGGCTCCGACTCAACCCGTCCAAGACCGAGTGGCTGTGGTTTCTGGCGCCATGACATAGCCAGTTGGTTCCATCTCTGCCAATCGGGGGCGAATTATTGGCTACCACAGAAAGGGTCCACAACTTGGGTGTCCTCCTGGACTCTCGGCTGTCCTTGGATGACCACGTGATGGCCATAGCCAGGGGGGCCTTCTATCAGGTCTGATAAGCCAGTTGCGCCCCTTTCTGGATTGTGACGCCTTACGCACGGTCACTCAAGCTCTCGTCAGTTCCCGCCTGGACTACTGTAATGCTCTCTACATGGGGCTCCCCTTGAGATGCACCCGGAGGCTCCAGTTAGTGCAGAATGCGGCCGCGCAGGGGATTTTAGGAGTCTCAAGACACTCCCATATAACACCTCTCCTGCGTGAGCTGCACTGGCTGCTTATGGCCTTCCGGGTGCGTTTCAAGGTGTTAGTGACCATCTTTAAAGCGCTCCATGGCATGAGACCTGGTTACTTGCAGGACCGCCTCCTGCCATATACCTCCACCTGACCTGTCCGCTCCCACAGGGAGAGCCTCCTTAGGGTGCCGTCCGCCGGACAATGCCGGCTGGCTACTCCCAGGTGAAGAGCCTTCTCTGTGGCAGGCCCAGCCCTCTGGAACGACCTGCCTCCCGACCTCCGTACAATCAGACTTTCGCCTCTTCCCTTGGTCACTTCTTTCATGCGGCCGGCCTGGCATAGCTGTTATTATTACTGATTTTAGTTGGGTTTAAATTATGTTTTAGAACTGGCCAAATTATTTAATTCAATTTTAAATCTATTTGATTGTTTGTATATTTATATTTATATTTTTATTGTTCCTGTGCACCGCCCTGAGTCCCACTTGGGAGAGTGGGCGGTATAGAAATTCGATAAATAAATCAATACATAAATAATGTGATATGCTACCCCCCATTGCCCCACCGATTGTGCCATTGAGATCCTACTAGATGCGAAGCTCTCTAAGCCAAAAATGTACTCGATGACCCCAAAAGAAATGAAGTTGATAAGGGAGTACATTGATAAAAACCTAGGCAGAGGCTTCATCCAGCCGGCAAAATCCTGGGTGACCATTCTCATGCTTTCAAAGAGAAAAAAGATGGGACAAAGAGACTGTGCAGGGACTTAAAAGATAAGTGGTGTGTGTGTGGAAAACATGTACCCACTCCCCCTAAAGAAGAAGAAAAGATCTTCACCAAGCTAGACCTGAGAGAGTCATACTCAGGGTGAGGATCAAAGAGGGGGATAAATGGAAGACTGCTTTTAACTGCCCACTGGGAAGCTTCCAATTCAAAGTAATGCCATTCAGGCTCCAAGGGGCCCCTGCGGTCTTCATGCAACTCATAAATGAAGTGCTACATGAGAAATCTATACAAGTGGGTCCTAGTGTACTTGGATGATAACCTCATCTTCACTGAAACAATGGAGGAGCACATCAAAATGGTCCGTCAGGTACTAAAGAAACTCGTAGCTGCAAACCTATATGCCAAGCTATCCAAATGCAAGTTCCATAAGACATGCCTTGACTACCTAGGCCAGTGATGGCAAACCTTTTCGGCACACCAAGTGCCCAAATCGGAATGTGCACGCATGTGTGCATGCCAGAGCACTGGAAACCCAAAGATCAGCTGGCTGTGCATACATGCCTGTTTATTGGCTGGTGTTTTTGCTGTTTTCAGGCCATTTTTCTGCTGTTTTGGGACCAAAAACACCCTGAAAACAGCGTGAAAAATGGCCTGAATGGCATTACTTTGAATTTTCTGGCACTCTGGTGCTGGCCAAGACCAGCTGGCTGGCATGCATGTGCATGCCAGAAACCAAAAGGGCAGCTAGCAATGCCTACAGAGAGGGCTCTGTGTTCCGCCTCTTGCACACGTGCCATATGTTTGCCATCACAGACCTAGGCTATTGAGTGTCGAGCAAGGGGGTAGAAATGGACCCAGAAAAAGTCAAAGCCATCCTGGAGTAGCGACCTCCTTGAACCCACAAGCAACTGTAGAGCTTTTTGAAGTTCGCAAACTTCTAACAGCAGCTCATCTGATCCTAAAGCACCCAAACCCTGAGGAACCATTCATCATTGAGGCAGATGTCAATGATGTAGCCATAGGGGTAGTCCTCCTCCAGAAGAACAAGGAGGGGAACCTCCAACCATGCACCTACACCTCCAGAAATCTCGATACTGAATGAAGCTGGGTAGTGCGGGAGAAAGGCTTTCGCAGTTCATTGGGCACTATTAACCTGGCAGCACGTCCTTAGAAGAAGATCTTAAAGTTCAAACTCAATGGAGGAAATACTATCAAGGCAATCAACACCAGGGCAATTCCAATCATTAGATATACAGCTGGAAAAGTGAACTCGACTCAAGCAGAACTAAAAGCAATGGATAGAAAGATCAAAAAATAATGACAATGAATCATGCCCTTCATCCTCAAAGCGACACTGACCGATTCTACCTACTAAGGGAAATGGGTGGGCAGACAGGGTGTAGAATATTGCAAGTAGATCAAATGGTTGAAGAAGAAAGGGCATTGGAAGAATATCTGAAAGACAATGAAGATGCCCTGAAGTTAATATATCAGGAAGACTTACTGACTACTAGAGATGCCAAACTGGCCTACAGGAAAGGCCAAATGAAAAACAGAATGGAGGCAAGGGAAAACAAAGCACTACATGGCCAAAAACATAGCAGGAAAAACTATGACAATGTCTAAGAGCAGGAAAGTTAAAGAAAGAGACCAAGAGACTAATTCTGGCTGTACCAGACCAAGATTTTCAAAAATATAATTGGGCTTATATTTTATCAATTAAATCAAAGTTGTGTGAATTAGTATTATTATTGATCATCACACAGTCAGCCAGATGTTCAAACTGGGTTTGGCATTTTTGTCTACCTATTGAGTCCAGGACCTGGGATAGGTAGATGTAGGTGTCTGATTGTATTAGAGGTATCATCGCAGAATGAAAGTGGTTCCAAGTAAATCCACCTTCTGCAATTGATTTGTCAATGCCTATGGTGTTCAAGTGGTGTTCCAGTTGTTTTGGAATTGCACCCAAGGTGCCTATTTCTATTGGTATTACCCTTGCTTGCCTTTGCCACAATCATTCTATTTCTATGACTTCCTTTTTGTTATATTTCCCAGTTCTTTCTCTTCTATTCTGCCACAACTACTATCCAGACTATTTTTTCTTATTGAAAACTGTTACGTCCGAGGTGTTATGTGGCAGATGCTAGTCTGTTTGAATTCTAATTCTTATTATTATTGCTGTTGTTGGTATTATTATTAGTCAATCTTCAATTCGATTCACCGTCTGGGATTGCTAAAAACTTAACAGTTCAAGTCCTAACCAAAGACATAAGAGCTGTTAAGAGTATATAGGCAGTTCCAAGGTTTCTTTTCCCCAAAAACAGAACAGTTAGGTCTACTAAATTCAAAATGTCCATGTATCTAGGGAACTCTTCAGATATTGCTCGAAAGGCTCCTATTACTATTGGTATTGCCATATCAATGATCCAGACTTTTTCTTTTCTAGAATGGTGATAACATGTATGTTCTGGGCCAGATGTCTGTTTGGATTTGAACGTTCCACAAATCTTGACATGTTCTTTTTCAAGAATTTTGTCAACATGGTGTTCCCAGTAATTTTTGCTGTATTCAAACTCAAACTTCTAGCAAAGCTTCCAATGTATAGTTTTGGCAACTCGATGATGACAAACTGATGGCCCACGATCTGGATGAGTCACATGCATGCCACCCCCATCCCAGCTCTGCGAAGGGAAAAAATGTGACAGCAACGTGACACCACAAGTTTGATACCTGTCAGTCTGTAATCAGTCAGTAATTTTCCTGCAAACATTGATAAGATGGTTTCATTTTTCTCATTGCATAAGCGACATTTGTTACTGATGTGCTGAATTTTTGTTTTTGGAATTATTCTGCAAGGCTTGTTCTTGAACAGCCAAGATGAAGCCTTCAATTTCTTTCTTCAGCACCCTTGATCTCAACCAGTTCCATGTTAGCTTTGTATTTGCCTTTCCTTCAATGTCCTTCAGATATTGATTGTGCATAGGCTTCTTTTTCCAGTTAGAAACTCAATGCTCAATTGTTTCCTTTTAATATTCTGCTTTCAATCTCATTGTTTTCAAGATGTTTCCCTTATTCCCCTTCTTCAGCAAAAGCTCTTTTGCTTTTTTTTTTTTGAAAAAACAATTTTATTGGTTTTTGAAAATATGCATAGGAAAAGGGATATAGGGTGAATATGACATTTTAGTGGCTTCCATGTCAGAGGTGGTGGTCCTCCCAAAACTTCATACAAATACAATTTTTTTTAGAAAAAGCAAAGACAAGCATACAAATGTTTATGTTTATTGGATTTGTATCCCGCCCTATCTCCCTGAAGGGACTCAGGGCGGCGCACAGGCAAATATTAAAACAATACAAACAATACAAAATACAATATAGCTACAATAAAAATATATTAAATTTAAACCCGTGCTAAAAACATCTTAAAACCATCTAAAAACCCTTAATAAAATCCACACAATTTATTAATAAAGTCTAAGCCAGGCCAGCCAAATGGAAAAAGTGAGTTTTAAGCTCCTGACGGAAGAGGCGCAGGTCCGTGATGGTACGAATGTTGGGGGGTAGGTCGTTCCAGAGAGCCGGACCCGCCACAGAGAAGGCCCTTTCCCTGGGGGTTGCCAGCCGGCATTGGCCAGCAGATGGCACCCTGAGGAGGCCCTCCCTGTGTGAGCGGACAGGACGGAGGGAGGTGTGTGGTAGGAGGCGGTCTCGCAAATACCCAGGTCCCGTGCCATGGAGCACTTTAAAGATGGTTATCAATACCTTGAAGTGCACCTGGAAGGCCACAGGCAGCCAGTGCAGCTCGTGCAGGAGAGGTGTTATATGGGAGTATCGAGAGACTCCCAAGATACCCCATGCGGCTGCATCCTGTACTAGCTGGAGCCTCCGGGTGCGCCCCAAGGGGAGCCCCATGTAGAGAGCATTGCAGTAGTCTAGGCGGGATGTCACTAGGGCTTGAGTGACTGCGAAGGGAGTCCCGATCTAGAAAGGGGCGCAACTGGCGTATCAAGCGAACCTGATAAAAAGCCACCCTGGTCATCACATGGTCATCCAAGGACAGCCGCGAGTCCAGGAGGACACCCAAGTTGCGAGCCCTTTCCGTGGGGGCTAATGACTCGCCCCCGATAGCCAGCGATGGAACCAGCTGGCTATATCGGGATGCCGGAAACCACAGCCACTCGGTCTTGGACGGGTTGAGTCAGAGCCTGTTCCTCCCCATCCAGACCCACACGGCCTCCAAACACTGGGACATCACATCAACGGCATCATTGGGGTGGTTAGGGGTAGAGATGAACAGCTGGGTGTCATCAGCGTACTGATGGTACTCTACCCCAAAACCACGGATGATTTCACCCAGTGGCTTCATATAGGTGTTGAACAGGAGAGGTGAGAGAACCGACCCCCTCGGTGCCGATCTCTGCCCCCCTGCCAACACAAGTTGCGACCAGCCGGAGAGATAGGAGGAGAACCACCGCAAAATAGTGCCTCCCACTCCTAGCCCCTCCAGTCGGCGCAACAGGATACCATGGTCGATGGTATCAAAAGCCGCTGAGAGGTCTAATAGGACTAGGATAGAGGAATGACCTCTATCCCGAGCCCGCCAAAGATCATCAACCAACATGACCAATGCCGTCTATGCTGTCGGAAGCCGGACTGGCGCGGGTCTAGATAGTTTCCTCCAGGTGCCGGGGAAACTGATATGCCACCACACTCTCAACAACCTTCGCAAGGAAGGGAAGGTTGGAGACCGGACGATAATTACTCAACACTGCTGGGTCCAGGGAAGGCTTCTTGTGGAGGGGTCTCACCACCGCCTCTTTCAAATACTTTACATTGTATAATTCATACAATCATGTTTTTCATTGCCATCTAATTTTTACAATCACAGTAAAAATTTCAAATAGAATCAGTCTTTTTGCTATTGATTCTTCATCTCCCTTCCCGTCGACGGGCGCCCCGTTCCCTCATCCTCATCCCCTAGGAGTGAAGAGTGCTTTTGAACAAAGGCCTCCGCTTCTCCTAATGTTTTAACTCTGATTCTATCTCCCTCCCAGAACATTCCTTCTGGCAATAACCATTTGAACCAAACTCCTTTTTTATATAATTTCTTAGACAAGAAGGAATATTTCCTTCTTATTTCTCTAATTTTTTTGGGAATTTGTTTCAGAATGGTAATTTCATTTTCTTGGTACTTCAAGGGTCCTCCCCTCTGGGCCCTCAATATCTCATCCCTTGTGGATCTCCTTAGAAATTTAATATGAACCTCTCTTAGTACATTATTTATTCTAGCATATGCTGAGTTAATTCTATAAACCAGGTCCATATCCCACCAGAGTTGTTCTTTGTTTCTTTTAATATAATCTGCTAAAATTGTACTCATAAGATCTTTAAGATCTTCACCTTCTGTCTCTGGTACGTTCTGGAACCTGAGAAAAAAAGACATTCTTTCAAATTCTATTTTGGTCATATGACCTCCTAGTTCTGAGCTTTCCTTCCGAATTTCCTTTACCTCTTCCCTCATCTCAGCTGATCCTCCCTCTAACGCCTCAATTTTTTGTTTGTTATCTATTGTACTTCTTTGTGTTTCCAACAGCTCTATTTTTAGGTTTGTCAATTCTTTTCGCATTTCATGCACATTTTTCATTATGTCCTGGAGCATCTCATTAGTTGACAATTCCTGGGCACTCTCACCAGTCACTTCTGCAATAATGCGGTAATCTTGGTTTAATTGGACTGGAGCAAGCTGAAGACGGAGCGGAAAAAGACTTTTCAGTAGGTGGTTTTTTAGAAGCCATTGTCCCAATTATAAGTTCTAATTAGTAGAAGAAATGGCGTCGGAAAGGCAGGCAGCCTATGAAGTCCAAATTATCGGAGCAGTTCGGATAAAAGTTCAGTCTAAGAAGTATATAAAACTAAGAAGAAAGGACTGTATTATCCAAATCTGGGTGTCCACGTATTGGGGGGAGATACTGAAGGTTTCCTGAGGAAAAGTTAAAGTAAAAATTTAAAATCTTAAGATCTCAAATGCCGAAGGAAAACATGAGTAAAAGAAAGTTTTCCAACAGGGAACAAAGAGGAGCCATTTTGCCTCGCCTCCTCACAGGAAGAAGAGTGAAAGTTTCATTTTATTGTTGCAAAAAGATTCCACGATATAATGTTGCAACTGCGATGGTGTAGATACAAAAAATTTTTTTTGCTGTTGTTATTTCAGACAGCAAATTAGTCCTCACTTTCTCCCCATTCCTGGAGAGAACTTATTCAGACGCCGCTTTGCTCCGAGGGAGGGTTAAATCGGATAAACTCCCTCCTCCATTCTCCTTTTAAAGCTGATTGAAAGTAAAAACTCACAGTATTCGCTTGCCCCTCAGTTGTAGACCAGGAGATTAGGGAAAACCCTCCATCTCCGGCACTCCAGCCAACCTTCTAATTCTTCAGTGGATTCCGGGATCCATCGGCGAAAGGGCAAAGCCCCTTCTGCTTCCCAGCTCCTCGGGCGAGGCTGGAAAGACGCCCCACCGGCCGCCGCCCAGTTGGGGGTCTCCAGCGAGCCACCCTTACGGCAGGGGATTCCTCCAGAACCCGGTGCCCCCGGGGGGGCCCACCAGGAGAGCAAGTGGCAGACGAGTACCAAAACACATCCATCGCCTACAAAAACCCGGAAGTCGAGTCGATCTTTTGCTTTCTTTATGTAATCGTTTAAGCCATATTTTTCCTCTTCCAGTTTGTTTCACCTGTAAGAGTCCTCTGCCATCTTGACATATAGGCAAGTACAATGCAGCATGATTTGCACCATGCAAGTACAATGCACCATGGCATCCTGAGTTATAGGCATATACAATGCACCATGAAATTAATATGATTTTTTGTGTGCAGATTATGATGCATTGTCATTAGTTTTCTTGTCTTTTGACCCAAGTTATCAAGTTCTAGCTGAGTCCAATCAATTATTCCAACTGAGTATTGTATTACAGGCACTGCCCAGGTGTTAATTGCCTTTATGATATTTCCTCCACTCAGCTTTTTTTTTTGTGGGGGGGAGACCTTTATTGTTAAAAGAAAAAAAATGTTGGACATGGTGAAACCATCTTAGCAATCCTTCGCCATACAGAGTATAACACAGATTTTTTGTGCATTCAATACCCGTTACTACTTACTAATTATACAGTAAATGCATACTTCACCTCTTCTTCATGGTTACAATTACAATTACATATTGTATTACCTATATTGCCTCTTATTTCAATCTATGCATCCTTATGCTTCTTCGTTCCAACTTCCCTTCCTTAAATTCAACCACCATAATATGCCATCTCTCCTTTGTTTTTCAGTTCTAGCATCAATCTATCAAATTCTGCACAGTCAAGTATTTTCTTTGTTATTTCTCTTTCTTTAGGTATGTTTCTACTCTGCCATTGTTGGGCATAAATTATTCTTGCAGTTGTTAAGATATGTAGTGTTAAATATATAAACTCTTTGTTTAAATCCTCTTTCATAATTCCTAATAGGAATATTTCTGGTTTGCGTTCCAATCTCTGTCCAGTCATTTCTTCCAACTACCTTCGAATCTTTAGCCAATATTCTTTTGTTTTGCTACATGACCACCACATATGTGGTAGTAGGTGCCTGGAAATTGATCACATTTCCAGAATTTAGGTGATAAATTTGTATACATTTTGGCTAGCCTAGCTGGAGGTGCCACCTTTAGAACATTTTATATAGGTTGTCTTTGTACGATGTGGCCAAAGTTAGTTTCCTGTTTTTATCCCACAATTTTTCCCATTTTTCTAATTTGATATTGTACCCAAAGTTCTTTGCCCAAATCACCATCGTTTATTTAACACGCTCTTCCTCCATTTTGTGTTCTAATAAAAATTTATACATGCTTTGACTATTTTCTCCTGTCCCTAATAGAAATTTATCTAATGGCATTAAATTCCTATTAATGCCCCATGTTCTCATATCTTTTGTATAACTTGACTGAATTTGTAAATATGACCACCATTCTAATTTCAATCCTTATTTTAGTTGCAGTCTCAATTTTAATCCCCCCATCATCTAATATATCTTTATACATTATAATTTCCCCCAATTTATAAGGTTTGGGTACACCATTGCTTCTAGGGTGGAGAGGCAGTTCAGTATTTGCCTATAGTTTTGTTTTTTATTTTGTTCCCTATCTCCAATAGACACTGTCTTATATAATGTCTTTGGAAGTACTGATGCGCCTTATGTCTTTTATACCAGAGGAATGCATGCCATTCTGCTTGTATATCATGACCCTCTAATGTTAATAATCTTTTGTTTCTTAAGGTTATCCATTCTTTGACCCAGTTGATCGCTGCTGCTTGGTAGTATAATTCCCAATCGGGCAAACCAAACCAAACTCTTTGGCCTCCTGAAGTAGTTCCAATTTAATTCTTGACTTTTTCCCTTGCCATACATATTTCAACATAATTTTATTCAGATTGTCAAAGTACTGTCTCTCTAATTTTATAAGTATATTTTGAAATAGGAAAAACACTCATTTTAATTTTGGCTTTTCTACCCATAAAGGAGAGTTGAATGGCTTTCCATCTTTCCAAGTCTGTTTTTATCTGATTTAATAATTTAATATAATTGTCCTCCTTAATCTATATGCATCTTGCCATCAGATAGATCCCTAAATACAGTACTTCACCTTTTTTGCTAAGTGAATCTGTATTCCCTTGGTCAAATCATCTTTCTGTTTGTTAGTCATATTCTTAGCTATCATTTTAGTTTTTTCCTTGTTTACTTTTAGTTCGGCTACTTCTTCCTATTCCTCCAGTACCTCCATGAGACTCAAACCCGGTTGTAATGGTTCCTCCAGAATGAAAACTAAATCGGCCACAAAAGCTTGCAATTTATAACTTTCTCCTTTAATTTACAATCCTTTAATCTGTGTCTTTTCTTATTATTCTTGCTAGTACTTCCAAAGACAATATAAATAACAACAGAGATAATGGATAATCCTCCATTCAGCTTTGATCTCAAGATTTTCTAAACTTGCTTTATGTATTTTGTTGAAGTAGTTTCTTGATTTGGTTGTGCAACAGATCAGAAGCTTCCAAAATTCCTACATACATATACCCTTCTTCTGGTATTACTGCGTTTATCAGCTTCTTATTATCAAGTTCAAATTTGCAAGCCTTTTTTAGTCAATTCATAGCCACAGTTTGTCTTGTTCAAAATGCTTGTTAGTGCTGCCATCGAAAATACAAATAACAGAGGTGACAATGAGTCGCCCTGGAAAATTTCTTGTTTGACTTCAACTTCACCACGCTCTTCTCCATAAGCCATCAGCTTAGTTTGCCATAGCTTTATGGAAGTTTTTAGAAATTTCTGAATGTTGCTGCTCATTCCAAAAATGTCTAAACATTTCTCAATCCAGCTGTGTGGAACAGAATCAAATGCTTTCTTATAATCAATTCAGGCCATAAACAATTTTTTCATCTTTTCTTTGAATTCTTCAAAACCAGTTATCAGCATCAGCATCATCATAATTATTAGTGTATGATGTTGTTATATTAGCCAGGAGACGCAATGCTATTGCATAGTAGTAGTTGGCTGCCAATTTACTAGCTCTCTTGTGAGACACGCCCACATGGCTCCCAGGGTGTGCCATTGGAGGACAAACTGGCTTAGCACAAAAAAGAATGGTTCGTGGCTCTTCCTGCAGGACCACCCAAGCCCCTCTCCCTTTACTAGAGTGGCCTCGCAAGTGGGCATCAAAATCAGGAAGACTCAGAGCTGGCAGGAATCTGCCTGGACAGAGCACCAATTCATCCCCCCAGACAAGTGACACCTATTTATCTATTTGCATAAAACATTCTTTCGAATTGTTAGGTGGACAGAAACTGAGGCAAGTGATGGGAGCTCACCCTGCCACACAGTGTTACAATTCAAATTGCTGAAGCAGAGACTATCCTCAGCATTATTAAACCACTGAGTCAACTCCCCTTTTTGTATGTGAAGTGACCTCCTGTTAAAACATCATCCTTGCTTTGTGGACAGTCTTTGAATATTTCCATTAAAATCCTGACAATTGGTAGGGTCAATATATACCAGACAGGTCATCAAAATATCTTAGTTTGAATTTACTGGAGACCCCAATGAACTTATTTAAGAAGACTGCCAGTGGATTCTTTGATTGTTTATTTATATGACATTTAGGAAAATCACATTTGTTTTGTTGTCATCTTTGTTGGTGACAGAAAAAAATTGAATGCCCATGCGACTTATATGATTTGTGAATTATCCACATTTTTACATGGACAAAAAGATTTATGGTTTAGAGTTATAAAACAAAAGATATAAATATATCCCAAGCTTGAATAACTTGGGCAGGACAGGAATTCAGCTCAGAAGGGGCCAACTCTTACTGCAAAAGACATTTCTACTTTCTCTAGATCCACATACATATTCCCAGGTAACCTCAGAAATTTCATTCTTGTTGTCTGGTATCAGGTTCTGGGGGAATAGAAGTGATTTCATTGTCTGTGTGAATGTATGAGTTATGATTCTCCAAAAGCTTACAGATAGAAGGTCTCTGAGCAAAGCAAAGGAAAGCAGCATTATCTCATATTTAGAAATGTTTTCAATAGCTTTCAAAAGCGGGATTCAAACTTTTTGAAGCCAAATTCATTCTTAATTAAAAAAATAAAGGTGCAGGTTAATCACATTGTACATGGAGGAAAATATGGAAAAAGAGCCAATTTGAATGAAATATGTTATGAACAAGTAAAATTGCAAATGCCAAGAGCTAATTTTTCATGTCACTTGGCCAGCTGTGAAGCAAGACAGGCAGAAAATTCAGGGGAGCAAACACCCCAAAAAGCTATAAAATATAAATTAGTTCATGCAGAAGATTAACTGTAAAAATCAGCTACATCAAGCAGAGCAATTAATAGGTCCACTGATTCATATAATAGTTTCTGTTTATAGTTTTGCTAGACAAAGAAAAGTTTTTAAAAATAGGACTTGCAGATTCCAAGGGAGACACATTTTTATTATCTCCAAACTGGAGTTCTTCTTGAATCAGCCCAGAGGTTTTACGTTTTCCCATTTAATTAATTGTTAAACTCATTTTCCAATAAAATATATTTTGACTGAAAGGACAGATTCAATTAAGGCAAGCCTGTTTAAAGTTTATAGGATTAGTCTGCACTTTTCAGGTGGTAAACACTATTGTGAAATTTAACAGTACCGTGAGGGCTCATTTCTTAAACTTAAACAACTTTTTTAAAAAAATGAAAATCTTGCACATTTTAATGTGAATGTTTTCACATGAAAATAGGGCATTGGTCTTACCTGATACGCCCCTTCTCGAGGCAGGTGGAGACAGTGGTCATGTGCGGGTTCACTCAGTCAGTATCCAATAGAACTGAGTCTACTAAATGATGTCATTACCACGCAGGAGTATCTTCCCGCTTTTGTTGACGAAGGAGATCGTAGACTGCTGTGGATAAAAAAGATTGCTCTCTCCTGCCAGTTAATAATTAAGATACAGCTCCCCGAGACCGGACAGGCCAGATCCAGAAAGGGTGGGGATGACCACTGTCTCCACCTGCCTCGAGAAGGGGTGTATCAGGTAAGACCAACGCCCCATTCTCCAATGTTGGTGGAGACAGTGGTCATGTGCGGGACGTACCAAAGCTGGATGTGTCCCCGGGAGGGAAAGAGACTGGCCTAGGAGGTGGAAGAGGGGAGCACTTGTTGGAGAACCGGGGAAGTCCAGGAAGCCGCCCTACAAATTTCCTCCACTGGAGCGTGTGTGGACCAGGCCACCGAAGTAGAAGCGCTGTGTGTAGACTGAGCTGTAATGGATGGAGGAGTTGGAAGATGCTGAGCCAAATAACTCATGGATAGCCGAGCGGTTCCAGCAGCCAATCATGGAAGAGGAAGCCTTTGTTTGGAGGGAGAAAGGCCACGAAGAGGGATTCCGTACATCGGAAATTTGCTGCAGTGTCCACATACATTCGGAGAGCCCTCCGCACGTCCAAAGTGTGGAATTTACGTTCAAGTCAGTGCACAGGTTTGGGGCAGAAGTCAGGAAAAGTGAGGTCCTGTGAGCGGTGGAAAGTGGAATTCACCTTAGGGAGAAAGGTGGGGTCCAGACGGAGAACCACCCAGTTAGGGTGAAAAATACAGAGGTCAGAACAAGTAGAGAGAGCCGCCAATTCCAACACCCGCCTCGCAGAGGTGATAGCCACCAAAAAGATAGTCTTTAAGGTGAGATGGTGCAGAGAGGCTGAACTGAGAGGCTCAAACGGCAGACCCGTAAGATAGTCAAGCACCTTGGGGAGATCCCAAGTGGGAAAGTGGTGAATAACTGGAGGGCAGAGATTTGAGGCGCCCCTGATGAAGCGTCTGATATGGGGGTGCCATGAAAGAGGATCATCCCTGTGGTGAGATAGTACTGAGGAGAAGGCGGAGACCTGCCTCCTTAAGGTGTTGGTTGAAAGATGATTGTCGAGATCTTGTTGTAAAAAGTCCAAGACCTGAGCCACGGAGGTTTCCAAGGGCACAAAGCCCTTAGGAAGGCACCATGCGATGAATGTTTGCCAAGTGGCCTTGTATATCGGGTTTGTGGACAGATGGCGAGAGGCTTGAATGGTCCTAATCACACTTTAGGAGAGATTGGAAGCTCTCAAGACCGTCCGCTCAGCCTCCAGGTGGTTAGGTTGAGCCATGGCAGGTCTGGGTGAAGGATGGAGACCTGACTGAGGAGGGACCTGATTTTGGGGAAACATCATGCCGGGCCCAGTGACAGATTGATCAAGTCGGCGAACCAAGGCTGGCGTGGCCAATAAGGAGCGATGAGTATTAGCTTAGCTTCCTCTTCCAGCATTTTCCGAATCACCCTCTGAATCAGGGGGAAAGGAGGGAAGGCGTACAGGAGACCACGAGGCCACCTGCATCTTAAGGCATCTGTCCCTTCTGCACCTGGAGTCGTGTAACGTGCGAGGTACCTGGGCTGTTGAGCGTTGGATGATGTTGCGAAAAGGTCCATGTCAGCCTCCGCTTTATTGCTTGCTTCGGCTGCCATTTGAAACAGGGAGGGAGGGGCTGTGGGTACTGGACATTAAGTGTGCTGGAGGAGGATGGAGCCTGGGCCTGATATCGGCAAGGCTAACGGTCTCGCATTCCATTGTGATGATGCTCCTGAGCATGTTGCCCACCTGACATCGTGGATGAATCTGCATTGGATAATATGCTGGGGTCAAGGGGTGTTAGGGGATGGGTAATGCTTTGATATGTATGTTGCGCGCCCAAATATCTCATTCCTTGCTTGACTTTCGCTGCGGTCTTATCATAATCAGTAAAAGTAACCTTAAACTTTCAAAATGGGTTTGAGCGTGGTCTTTCTTGAATTATGATGGAAGCAGTCCTGACAAAAAGCAAGGAATCCCGTACCTGGTTGACAGCTGGTTGAATATCCGTCGATTGAGGGACCACTCTGCCGGTTCGATCGTCGTGCGGCTCAGCCAATCGGCATGGGAGTTGTCGATGCCGGAGACGTGTTCGGCGCAAAGAGAGAGAAGATGGACCTCCGCCCAGGACCCTATCTGAAAGGCAGACTCCATGAGAGACACGGCTCGAGTGCCCCCCTGGCGATTGATGTGAGCCTTCGCCGTTGTGTTGTCTGTACAGATCACCACGTGGGAGTGTAGAATGAACTGCTCGAAATGAAGGAGGGCAAGATGGATGGCCTGCAGCTCCAGCGAGTTCATGCTGTGGGATAGGTCGGATTCGGACCAGAGACCCTGAGCTACCTGTTCCTGCAGGTGAGCCCCCCAGCCCGACAGACTGGCGTCCATCGTGATGACAAGTCTGGGGGAGGGCTCCCTGAAAAGGATTCCCTGAGCTATTGCTGGGGAGAACCACTAGTCCAGAGACTGAAGAACTTCTGGTGATAGAGAAACCTGCACTAGGGAGCAGCTGCTGTTGGTCTTTTGGTATGGCAGGAGGAACCATTGGAGACACCGGCTGTGAAGCCGGGCCCATGGAACTATGGAGAAGCAGGAGATCATCTTCCCCAGCAGTTGAGACAGCTGGAGAAGAGGCACCTGCTGTTTCCTGCGTACCTCTCGGGCCAGGTCCCTGAGGCTGGAATGACGGTTGTGGGAGAGATAGACCTTTCCTCGGGAAGTGTCTATGAGGGCGCCCAGATGAACCAGTCCAGATGTTGGAGACAAGTGGCTCTTCTCCTGATTTATGGAGCTCACCTCCTGGAGCACCCGAAGGGTGTCCTGGAGATCCCAGATGGCTTGACTGTGAGACCTGGACAACAACAAAATGTCGTCCAGGTAACAGAAGATCCGGATGGGCAGAGCGCGAAGGTGCGCAGCCACGACTGCCAATATCTTGGTGAACACCCTTGGGGCCGAGGAAAGCCCGAAGGGGAGAGCCCGATATTGGAAGTAGCGGCCCCCATAGACAAATCGAAGGAATCAACGATGGGACTTTGTGGATGGGGACATGCAGGTAGGCTTCGGTGAGATCCACTGAGGTAAGAAGGTCGTCGAGACGCACACCCTCCAGGATTGACAGGAGGGCGTGCATCTTGAACCTTCGGTACCTGACAAACAGGTTCAAGAATTTTAAATCCAGGATTGCCCGCCAGCCCCCCAAAGACTTTGGCACGATAAAGAGCCAAGAGTAGAACCCCTGACCCTTCTGGTCCGGGGGCACGGGCTGAATAGCCCGAATGGAGAGCAGATGTTGGATGGCTTGCTCTACCAAACGTCTCTTGTGAGGGTCCTGCGATAGCGGGCAAGTGACAGTGGTTCGGAGGACTGGAGCGCAGATCCAGAAGGCCGAATCGGATTGTGGATCTCACCCAAGCGTCGCTGGTAATATCGTCCCAGTGGTTCGCAAATGCCGCTAGGCGGCCCCCTATAGGAAGATCCTCCAGGCAGTCACTTGTGACGCTTGAAGGATCGAGAGTTGTTGTCCTTGAAGGACTTTCTAGGCTGGAAACGCTGGTTGTTTCTGCTAGACCTGTTGGAGACTTAGCGGCCCTGTCTGGGGGGAGCCTGTCGTTGGGAGTGGAAGGTGGAAGCACCTCCGTCCTGTCCACAAAAAGGCTGCCGCCTATAAAAGGATTGCGGTCTGGAATCCTGCTTCTTAGTGGCCAGCTGCAGCACCTTTCTCTTATCCTTGGATTCCACTAAAAGTGATTCCAAGGGGGGCTCCAAAAAGGTTGGAAGGGGAGTAGGGGGAAGAGGCAAGACGCCACTTGGCCTTAGCCTCTGCCTGCCACTGCTTTAGCCAAACCAAGCGCCTGGTAGAGATAGAGGAAGCAATTGATTTAAAGCCAAAGCGAGCTGCATCCAAGGATGCATCTGCAGCATATTCCAGGGCCGCTTTGATTTTATTTACATCGCGGCATGCCCTGGAATCACAAGGAGGAAGCCTGGCCTGGAACTGTCTAAGCCATAGGAGGGCGGAATGGCTAAAGAAAGAGGCCGAGGTTCCAGCCCTGGCTGACCAAGCTGATGCCTGATGGGCTTTGACCAGAGCCTGCTCGATTCTTTTGTCCTCAGGAGGCCGCATTAGGTGAAGATAAAGCCATGATGGGCAGGTCAACAGGGGGGACTTCCAGAGCGTTAAGAAGGTCAGGGCTAGCATGGTATAAATGGCGATCCAGAGTGTTGGGAAGAGGACCAGTACCTGGGGAAGTCCACTGGTCTTGGACAACATCAATGAAAAGCTGGGGTGAAGGGATCACCTCTTTTTCCACCATCGGCTGGGTGAAGAGTGGATCAGTGGTGTCCAGGTTGTCTGCAGTGGCTTCTTGGGTGACCTTGGATGGAGGAATACCTGCAATCTTTTTCGCCTTGAAAAGGAGAGATTTAAACAGCAGGTTTAAATAACCCCACAAAGGCAGGAGGATCAGGAGGCAAACCTTCGTCCTCAGACAAATCAGAATCACGACCAGGCTGGTCTTCCGTTTCCAGTCTTCAGAGGCAACGGACGGAGTTCGCGCTCCGCCCGCCGCTTGCTCTCCTAGAATTAGAATCAAAACTTTAGAAGAGGCAAATGCTTTTTCTCAAAAATACTCCATATTCCTAGGGGACGATGAAGGAGGAACAGTGAGGGCGGCGGCCCCTCCCGATAACGGGGGAAAAGAATCAATAGCCAAAAGGCTTAGGTCTCAAAAATGATACTATTTAAAAAATTTATTTGAATGTTGTCATGATTGATGGTAAGGAAAAACAAGAAGAATGAACATAGAAAATATGCAATGTATTTGTTATTGTGCTTGTCTTTTTTTTTACTAAATCCTGTACTATGATGAAGTTTGGGGGGAACCGCCGGCTCCGGCATGAAGCTACTAAAATGTAACGTTTTTTCCTATACCCTATTCCCAATATTATTTTGTAAAAACCAATAAATTATTTTTAAAACCAGAATCACGACCAGGCTATTCGTCCTCCCCAAAGACAGAGGCCTGAGTAGAAGGGTCAGGGAGGTCATGGCTCGAGGAAGCAGAAAGGTCTCCATCCCTGCGCCTGGAGCTGGAAGCAGAGGAAGATCTGCGCGGCGTAGAGTGGGTGGAAGCCTTGTGTTTGAGGCCTGCTGCTACGCCCCTTTCAATGGCATCTGAAATAATGGTTGCCATGTCAGGAAAATAGGTTGCCTGCGGTAAAGCTTGAGGGACAGTGTGCTGGAACAAGGTTTCGCCCTGTGGAGTCACACTCCTGCTCCCATCTGATTCCTTCCCGCTGTCTGCCAGGTCCCCGGCTCCTCTGGCCTCCTCAGGTTGGATGATGGAGGTGGAAGGAGATACATCGTCCTCTGAATCAGAGGAGAGTTCCGGCGGGGGGGTGGGGGCTAGGTGGGGCCTGCCTCTGTGCCCTGAAGGGGGTAACCTCAAGATGTTTAGTCTTTAGGCTGAGGCCTTCCTGGGTGCAGAGTCTGGAGTTAAAGTAGGCCCCGCGGTAGAGGTCTTGGTTGGAGCCTTTCAAGCTGGGCCTGGGGCCTTAGGCGGGGCCCCAGAAGGCTGGGCATCAGTAACAGCCTTTCTCTTCTGGGCCCTAGGCGGGGGGCCCTCCTTGGAAGGCAATGGCTGGGTAGGGGGAAAGGCTTGCAGATCCTGGGAGGCCTCCATACTCACGGTTAGAAGTCGTTGGTGATGACAAGATGGCCACTGCAAAATTCTCGCCTAAACAAAATGGCCGCTGAGGCTATGAGCCTAAGGGCCAGGCGCCACGAGGTGGCCGAGGTGCCGCAGACGCGAAAAGTCCAGTTGGAAGGGCTGGAGCTGCTAGCATTGGAGGCGTCCGGCTGGTGGAGGAGCGAGCGAAGGCCAGGCTCGATCCCTTGGAGCAAGGCCATAGAAGGTCCTGAGCTGCTGTTGGAGGCGGCCAGCGCTATGCGGAGGCGGAGGCTAAAGCAGCAGGTGGCTGGTGAAGCGGACGAGTCAGCGGCGGTGGCCGGGAGATGGCAGCGGCCAAAGCGGGGCGCCCCCGGCAAGAAGGGGACAGCGGCAAAGCCGCAAGCGTCCTGTGTGCTGGGGGTGATCGGCAAGCCCTCAAGGGGCCGAAGCCAAGACATTCGGGCTCCAAAGAGCCTAGAAACAGCTGGTTGCTCGAGGGAGGCTTTGCAAACCTTGGGCAGGGTCCAAAGGAACAAGGGAAAGAAATCTTTGAAAAGGAAAAAAAGTTTGGAAAAATAGATTAAAATTAAAATTTAGCTAAAGTTGTGGAGAGAGCTTTTCACACAGCCAGTTCCAATAGAACTGAGTCTAAAAAAGCGGGAAGATACTCCTGAGTGGTGATGACATCATTTAGTAGACTCAGTTCTATTGGATACTGACTGAGTGAACTCGCACATGACCACTGTCTCCACCAACATTGGAGAATTTGCAAGCTTTCCGTCATTTTTAAATGACTTCATCATGTAGAATTGCAAGTATCAGAGAGGGTATGAGCTCCATACTAATCACTAATTTATTTGTTTGTTTATAAAATTTATAAACGGTCTCATTCCAGAATCTCTAAGCAGTACCAAAGTCACATTATATAATTTTGTAAATAGGTACAATCACCAGTTCTATATCACAAATTGCCTATCTCAGTTTCCAGCTCTCCTAGATGCTGTAAAGACTGCAAGTTAGAAACAATCCTGGATGCATGGAGCTTCTTCTCCCACTCCACCCCCAATCTCTGTCTCTCTCACATTTGCTCACATACCCACAACATACTAAATTCAGAAGAATTTCAGGTTAGTTTTCCAAGCTGCAAGAGAAAGTAGTATAAAACCAAAAAATAGCTATATTCTACAATTCATCTTCTGTGAATGGTATATCAAACAAGTATTTGCTTAAAAGCAAATACTTGTTTGCTTTTAAGTACTGCTTAAAAGATGGTGTTCAACTGTTACTGATTGGTGTCATTAAGAAGAAGCCAAAGAAGAAAATCTATTCTCATTCAAAATGCAGAGGTGCAAGCTCTCAACCCCAATTTTGTCCCTTCACAAAATTAGCCTGACTGGGAAGAGGATGAGAGCCAGACTTTTAGGGTATGCCAACAATGTCCTAAGCCTACACACATGCTGTGGGGCACTACTGAATATGGCTTCTGAATATGCATTATAGATTGGCAGTGTTGGTTAAACACAACACCTTTACTTTGAAATTATAGTGGGGACAAGCACATTACAGAAAGCAAACATTTTGCCTTGGGTGAGAGAGAGATGTATTCAAATTCTAATTAAAATATTGGGGGAAACTTAAAGAGGCTTGTAGTCTGCAGTGATAAGCTTTTGATTGCCCATTCAGATAGTGGCTAATGATTTGCGTCATGTGTTCTTCCAAAGAAATAAAGTTCCATCAACAAAAAATTAGATGCCAGAGGGTATTTTTGGGGGTGGGGGGAATATGGGCTTGCAAAAAAATCCCTCTATTCATTTGTTTAAAAACAGATAAAAAAAATCTAATGTAATTACTCACACCACATCTCGAGAAGCTCCATGCAAAAGCAGCAGTTCCACAATTTCTATATGTCCATTCCTGGCAGCATCGTGAAGTGGCATATCATTCTGATACCCAGTAACATTCAGCAGTGCCCCATGTCTTATCAGTAATTCAACTATCTGCTTATGTCCATGATTACAGGCTTCATGCTAAATATTGAATGAGGGGAAAAACAATATAGAAGTGACAGAATAAGAATTGGCTCAACTAAAAACTGAAGGTGAATAAAGCAGGAAAACAATGCCTCTAAATTACAGATTTTTATTTTTTGCGACCAAGACTGACTACCAGATAGCTTGCAGATATAATTAATCATTCCAGGAATCTTTGCTGTAAGTAAAAGAAAAAAGCTTATGTTTAAACTTCATCTGGCAGAAAAAAATGAACACAAAATAACTATCCGTAATGTATTTTACCACTTTTCAGATTCTGCTTAGACTTTTAAAATCCATTTCTCTCGCATCTGAAAATGCAATAGAAATTCACCTGAAGAAAGAAACTAGCTTAATTCAGAAAGAACAAGGTAGGAACAAATAACAGGAAAAGCAAGAGAAAGAGGCTCTCAAAACTATTTGAGTTTAATAAATAAATGAAGTTTTTCCTTTTTCAGGACAAGGTGAAAGAGTTCAACTAAATCATCTCCTGTATCTCACAGTCTCAACAAGAGTGAGATAAAGAACAAAGGAAGAATGAAAGGAATGAACCATTTAAATTACCAGTGGTGTCCAACCAGCATAATCTTTAATGTTGGGATCAGCTCCCTTTTTCAACAAGCATTCAACTGCAGAAAGATTACCCTAGAAAAAGGAAATGAAAACATAAAGCATTAAAATTTATTAAGCACTAGCCGTTCCCAGCCACGCATTGCTGTGGCCCAGTCTGGTTAAATGGCCAACCAATCTGTGCGTAGATCTACACCTGCACACACAAACACGTACACACAACCACCGTATAACCCCCAACCTACTGTATTTCTTCCTCTCTACCTACCTACCTACTGTATTTCTCCTTGAATCTTATGAACAGAGTATTTTATGTCATAAAGGATGACATAATACCTGTGGCCCACTGCTCTCTCTGTATCCATCTACCTATCTTTTTTACAATTTTTTACATTTCCGTTGCGTGTACCTGGCACAGGCGTGACATCTGAACAATCTATATATATCATTGGTGCTGTATTTGAAAGGAACATTGGGTGAAAATTTGGAAGTGATCAGTGCAGTACTTTAGGAGATTAGCGGTTTTGAACAAACTCTTGTTACATTTTTATTTATATAGATTAACGATTTAAATGTATTGAAGATCTATAAACTCAAAATAAAAAATAGGAAGATCAGTAAGGTAAGAGGAAATCAAATATCCAACAGAATAAAGTAAAACATGAAAGTTTTTTTAGAAATTCATATTTTTGAAATCCACTCTTTATATTAAATAATATATTATAGTTAATTGATATTCTGATTTCTGAATTCTTTGACTTATTTCCCTCATCTAGACAACTATACAATTGTTACAACCTCTTCTTACTCTTTTAAAATTAGATATCCTCTCCATTGTGAAATATTCTATGAATTTAAGAAATGATGGTAAAAGAATGCAAGTTTAGAATAAAAATTGTGTACCACAAACATGATAAAAATATGATTACTCAAATTAACTGGAATCATGCTAACAGACCTGTGGCAACACTAACACATACAACTGGTTTTGATTTTCAACCACAGGTCTGTCTCCACTCGGAATTGTCTATCTTGTAATAGTTACTTGTTGTCTCCCAAAACAAGACTAGCAATCATTAATGTAGACATATGCATTACACTCTTGCTAAGTTATCCCTTATTTATTATGCTTATTTCTATTCTGACCCCTCATTAAGCGGAGAAAATTTATTAAGTGGGTGAAATTGATATGCACTTCACAAAGTAAAATATCTGGGTATTATTAAAATTAATAAAATAAATAAAATAAATAATTTTATTTATGAATATGAATGATGATGATTATGTGTTATTTCAAAATAGCTATGTGAAAGTATGGAATGAAATGAAGGACAGGTTAAGAAGGGAAAGCTACGTTTTATCATTGTTGGGGGAGAATTTCTATGGTAAAAATGAAGATACTACTAAAATGTCTGCTAAGTAAGACAATTAAATTAATTTTGCCCAATTTTATGACCTCTCTCGCCATAAATAAGTGCAGTTAAGTTAGTAACACATTTTATGTGAATCTGACTTTCCCATTGACTTTGCTTGTCAGAGGTCACAAAAGGTATTCACATGATCGCGGGACAGTGTAGCTGTCATAAATATGAGTCAGTTACCAAGTGTCTGAATTTTGATCATGGGGATGGTGGGGATGGTGCAACAGTTGTAAATGTGAAAAAATGGTTCTAAGTCACTTTTTTTAGTGCTGTTGTAACTTTGAACAGTCACTAAATGAACTGTTATAAGATACCTAGCCTTTGTGTATCAAGAAGCATAAAACTGAAAAGCAAAATGATCAAAAAGCTGTTTACTGCTTTTTAAACTAGTAAATCAACAAGATTATGTTAGCAGTAACTTTATCCATAGCTCTCTTGCTTTACCTAGTTTTAGAATAGTTTAGAGCTAACTTTTGGTACAGTTGTCCCATGATCCATTCAGCGTATCAATATGAAACATAAGCTTTGTATACATTTATGTACACTTACATAATTAGAATATTTTTTTCAAAAACTCAGGAGCGCATGACATGTTTGCAAGAACAGAGATTTTGCCTTTTTTTTTACTTTTAATGAGTAATAAAAACATGGATTCCAGTTTACCACACAAATGGCTACATTTGTTTCAATTAACTGTAAACTCATCCAACTTTGGAATCCTTTTTCTGAATCAATGTTCTTTTAGGATATTTACTATGAGTGTCAAAGCTGTAAAATAGGAAAGACCACCCTGCAATTCCAGTTAAGATTGATCTGAAATACACATATTTAATTTTAAATGCTTTTAACAGTCTCTTAAACAACTCAAAAGTTGAACTCATTTAATTTTTATTTAAGTTTGGTGTTTTAAGTCCTACATAGTAATGAAAACAGTATAGATTGATCTGATAATGAATGAAGTTGCAGAAGAATTAAATGTATTTTCCATTTACTCTCCCATGAGACTGTTTCTATTACACTGACAAGTTTAATTAGATAATTGCAGCTACTTAATAGTGCAATCCAAATGGAACAATCCATGGCTGGGTGGGAAATAGGACGAAACAGGAAACATTTCCTTTTAGCTAATTCCATATCTTTCAAGATAGTTTTCCCCCCTAAAAGTTGTTTTCCATTTTTGTTAAGTCTCTGTGTACTTGCTTTTTTATACTTTAGTTTGTACACTGCCTACAATTCCAAGGGTGGGATATATAGGTTGATAGTAATCATCACCATCGTCATCCCTCATAGAAGAGTTTATTGTGCTTTAAAATTAGTATTTGGCATCTCCCCCCCCCCCCCATTTTTACAAGTAAAAGGTTATTTTAAAAAATTAAGAAATTAAGCAGGAGTCACACATAGTAAAAGCTGATTTACTTCACTTTATTGTGGTCATTAACCAGCACAAGATAATTGGTATTCAAATATTCAAAACTAAATTGACAATATAAGTTCATGAAGACAAAAAGATGTTGATTAAAAGACAATCTTAAAATCAAAATAGGCTAAAAGGCTTACAAAGACATATATAACAAAAACAGATTAAAATTAGCAATCTGGATAATATAAAGTTGGAATAGCTATATAAAATGGTCTTCTGGAACAGTCTTCAAATCTGGCTCTGCCAGCTGGCTTGGGGCCCTAATGGGGATGCGCTGTGCTAGAGGTGTTTGATAGGATAAGAAAGAAAATTTCATTCCCATTATTGTATGTCTCCTTAGCTTTTAGCCTCTATTTAATCCTTACTAATTTTAACTTTTATATTTATGTTTTTTTTACCATTTTTAAGTAGCCCAGAGATGCTACAATCGAACAGGTAGCATATACATTTAATAAATAAAATACAAATACTATACAAATATGTACTGTATACTTATACCCATTTTCTTTTCCATTTTCACAAGGAAAAGATTATTTTTAAAAATTAAGGAATTAACAAGGAGGTCTTCTTCTCTACTTCCTTTTTCGGCTTCAGGTGTCAAGGGAGAAACAAAGTTCTGGTTCTTGCTCTTCTGGCAGCCTCAACAATTGTTAATTGATATTATTGTGGTGTGTCTAACAAGGAGTCACTTATTGTAAAATCTGACAATAAATAAAATCAACTATTCAAAAAGAAACTACATGCTAATTTCACCAGTGATAGTCTAGCACAAATTCTTGATCAGTCTACCGGCAAGAACAAGGGAATTTAGAAAAGACTAAAGAGGGAAGAATGAATTCCTATCACATTTAAACTCCCTTCAGACAAGATTCTTAAGACTAAGGCCAACTGTAATTAATTTCCAATGAATATCCAGTGGGAACTAGAGCAAACAAAAATCCTAATTTCCTTCTTAAAGTACTCCCCAATCTGAAGGCAGGGTTCAGCAGCCTATCAATTTAGCTGGCCTCATTTTGGCTGTTTAAGATTAGGGCTATGCAAATCTTCAAAATTGCTAAAGTAACCATGTCCATTTCCAGATGCTGCTCCCATCTGGTCTATACATATGTGCAGACACAACCCTTTTAATTCACTTATTTAGGCTACTATAAGAGTCTTGGATTTTTTGACTTGGTTTGGTTTGGCAATATCTGCATGTATGAGAAAAGGATTTATAGGAGGTGCAACCACAGCTTTATTTGGCGTCACTCTCATCCCTCTTTGGAAAGAACTAGGAGAAACGAATTTCATCTCATTATGCAACTGATCCTTAGAGCAGTTTTTTTCAACCTTTTTTGTGCAAAGGCACACTTTTTTCATGAAAAAAATCACGAGGCACACCACCACCATTAGAAAATGTTAAAAAATTTTAATTCTGTGCCTATATTTATATATAAAGTAATTCTCTTGAATAGGAATCAAATAAACACAAAGAAATTATTTTATAATTACTTTATTATGAAATAATAAAGTATTTTATAATTGTTCATATTTCTGTTTACTTAGTGCGAAACCTGGGCCTGTTTGGCTGAACAAAAAGCTGATATTCTGGCAGGAATTTTTCCCACGGCACACCAGACAATTATCTCACGGCACACTAGTGTGCCACGGCACAGTGGTTGAAAAACGCTGCCTTAGAGAATACCTTGTAATTTGAGGAAATTGGTTCCTTGAATTTCACTTCTAAAAACCCCATAAGGGCTTTAGAATTCCAAAGAATCAAGTTGCTTCTTCAAAACCAAACCAAACGTGTGTGCTATGTTTGTATTCCTACCTGAGATGAACTCAAATTACACCTGCACATAGTGTAAACTGATCAGATTCCTAGATGAGAAAGTCTAGCCACTGAGTCGCATCCGTGAAAGTGAGGAACATCTTGGAAAGGCAGATATATGTTTTCAAACTAGATGCAGCAAGGAAAAAACAACTACCAAGAAAAATGAAGCCCTATAAGACGACTGATGGCAACATGTCATTCAGAGGATAAAAAACCCAAGATGATTGTCCCTGCCATGGAGTTGAACAATTGATTTCATATCCTTTATATCCATATAATTTAATAGTTTTTAATAATGTATTTTTATAATTATGTATGGTTTTTTAATATTGCCTGTGCGCCGCCCTGGGTCCTTTTTAGGAGAAGGTGCGCGGTATAAATTTGATAAACATAAAAAATATCCTCTCCCTAGAAGAAAACACATAGGCATCCGGAGTAGGGTTTTTACCAAGTGTTCCAGTTTCAGGAAGAAAAGTAGCTCAGACAGAGGAGTCCACTAGGTACCCTGAAGAAACAAAGTCGTGTGATGGTAATTAGTGATTATCTATGAAGATTCTAAGTCTTCTAGGTCATGGTTGTCCCAAAAGTGCTTTTCCAAAAGGCAAATGGACTGCCAAAGCTTCTTAGATGAGAAGTGAAACATTTTCAGAGAAAAATCAAGAAAATGCAGTTGGTGATCCATCTGCTGATGGTGGCCGGGGAGACCTTAGCTCCTTGGGTGGAAAGACGGAAGAAGACGAAGAGTGCCTCCGACCATCTAATGGTGGCCGTGCATCTTAGGTAGATGTGCAGGGCCCTTCTCACATCCAGCCTATGTCAGGACCTTTCCCTCCCTCTGGATGGGTCTGGACATGAGGGGACTTATAAATGAATAACATTATTTTTAAGATTCCTCTTTATTCCCATCATCCTTGAGCCCTCTTGCCAACCATCGACCATGGTATCCTATTGCACTCACTGGGGGGGTTGGGGCTGGGAGGCACTGTTTTGCAGTGGTTCTCATCCTACCTCTCTGGTCGGTCGCAGGAGGGCAGAGGTCGACCTCGAGACCCCTCTTATGCGGGGTTCCTCAGGGGTCGGTCCTCTCGCCCCTCCTGTTTAACACATATATGAAGCCGCTGGGCGAGATAATCCGTGGTTTTGGGGTGGAATACCATCTGTACGCTGATGACACCCAGTTGTACATATCCACCCCAGACCACCCCAACGATGCCGCCGAGGTGCTGTCCCGGTGTTTGGAGACCGTACGGATCTGGATGGGTAGTAACAAACTCAAGCTCAACCCATCCAAGACTGAGTGGCTGTGGTTTCCGGCACCCCGGTTCAGCCAGATTACTCCAACTCTGGCCATTGGGGGCGAAACACTGGCCCCCATGGAGAGGGCGCGCAATTTGGGTGTCCTCCTGGATTCCCGGCTGTCCATGGAGGACCATGTGGCGGCCGTGGCCAGGGGGGCATTTCATCAGATACGCCTGATGCGCCAATTGCGCCCCTTACTGGACAGGGCTGCCCTTCGCACAGTCACTCAAGCTCTCGTGACATCCCGACTCGACTACTGTAATGCTCTCTACATGGGGCTTCCCTTGAGGTGCACTCGAAAGCTACAGTTAGTCCAGAATACAGCCGCACGGGTGATTACGGGAGCCGCTAGATGCTCCCACATAACACCAATCCTGCGCGAGCTGCACTGGCTTCCTGTGGCCTTTCGGGTGCGCTTCAAGGTTCTGACGACCATCTTTAAAGCGCTCCATGGCTCAGGGCCTAGTTATATGCGAGACCGCCTCCTGCCCCATACATCCCTTCGGCCGATCCACTCCCACAGAGAGGGCCTTCTCAGGGTGCCGTCGGCCAGGCAATGCCGTCTGGCGACACCCAGGGGAAGAGCCTTCTCTGTGGCGGGCCCTGCCCTTTGGAACGACCTACCCCCTGAATTGCGTACCATCACTGACGTCCGCCTCTTCCGCCAGTGTCTAAAGACACATCTTTTTCAGCAAGCCGGCCTAACCTAACCTCCCGGGGGGACTATTTTTAGATAGTTTTAAATTGGGGATTTTAAAATTGGATTTTAGCATAGGATTATAATTTAATATGTTTTTAAATTTTGTATTTATTGTTTTGTATGTTTTTAAATTCCTGTGCGCCGCCCTGGGTCCTTTGTGGAAAAGGGCGGGATATAAATGTGATTAAAATAAATAAATAAATAAACTCTATTATCCACATTACTTTTACATGAATAACATTCTGCCACTTGTTACCGAGAATAGCAATAGCACTTAGACTTATATACCACTTCACAGTGCTTTACAGCCCTCTCTAAGCCGTTTGGGTCAATATTAAAGGTTCGGGGGGAAATGACATTGCCATAGGTCTATACTACAGGCCACCCAACCAAGCAGAGGAAGTAGATGAACTTTTTGCTAGTCAGCTAACCAAGGTATGTAGGAAGCACACCACAATAGTAGTGGGGATTTTAACTACCCTGACATCAACTGGGAAACAAACTCTGCACAAAGTGGAAGATCCAACAGGTTCCTAACAAACCTAGCAGACAAATTTGTTTCCCAAAAGGTGGAAAAGGGAACAAGGGGATCAACCATATTGGACTTAATTCTCACTAACAGAGAGGAAATGATAGAAGGTGTTGAAATCACAGGAACCCTGGGGGCAAGTGACCATGCAATATTGGAATTCAACATTATGCAAACCCAAGTAGTAGAACATAGTCAAACTAGAATCTTGGAGTTTAAGAGAGCTAATTTCAATAAACTTAGAGAGAGCTTGGAAAAAATTCCATGGATGAGAATCCTCAAGAAGCTTGGGAAATTTTGAAAAATGAGATTACAAAAGCCCAATCTAGCACAATACCAATGAAGAAGAAAAATAACAGCTCCCAAAAGAAGCCGGCATGGCTGCATAAAGAACTCTCTGACAAATTGAAAGACAAAAAAGATAAGTATGAAAAGTGGAAAGAGGGGGACATAACTAAGGCAAATAGCCCGAGCCTGTAAAGTTGAAGTGAGGAAAGCTAAGGCTCACAATGAAGAAAGGCTTGCCACAAAAGTAAAAAATAACAAAAAAAGCTTTTCCCAACATGTTAAAAACAAGAAAAAGGTTAAAGAAACAATTGGTCCAATGCTGGGAGAAAATGGCAAGAAGGTGACAAGCAACGGGGAGAAAGCAGAACTATTCAACTCATTTTTTGCATCTGTCTTTAAACAAAGGGATAAAACAGTCCAATCTATCAAAAAAAGCACCACAAAAATCAGATTAGAAACACAAATTGAAATAGGGAAGAAAATAGTAAGTGAACACCTGTCTACCCTAGACGAGTTCAAATCACCAGGACCGGATGGATTACACCCCAGGGTTCTGAAGGAACTGGCAGATGAGATCTCAGAACCACTGAACTATATCTTTCAGAGATCCTGGACACCGGGGAACTACCACAGGACTGGAAAAGAGCTGATGTGGTTCCCATCTTCAAAAAAGGAAAAAAGATAGATCTAGGAAACTACAGACCCATCAGCCTGACCTCAATACCAGGAAAGATTCTGGAAAAAATAATCAAGCAGCGAATTACTGAATACCTAGAAGCAAACAAAATAATAACCAAAAGCCAACATGGTTTTGTCAAAAACAGATCATGCCAGACTAATCTTATTGCATTCTTTGATAATGTGACAAAATTAGTGGACCAGAGGAATGCCGTCGAAATAGTTTACTTGGACTTCAGTAAGGCATTTGACAAGGTAGACCATAACCTACTACTAGATAAAGTAGAAGAATGTGGGTTAGACAGCATCACCACCAGATGGATTCGTAACTGGCTGACCAACCGCACTCAACGTGTAATCCTCAATGGAACTGCATCTACATGGAAGGAAGTATGCATGCTCTGTTTTCGGCCCAGTACTCTTCAACATCTTCATCAATGATTTGGACGAGGGAATAAATGAGGAACTCATCCAATTTGCAGAAGACACCAAGCTGGCAGGAATAGCCAACACTCCAGAAGATAGGCTTAAGATACAGAAGGATCTTGACAAACTTGAATATTGGGCACTATCTAATAAAATGAAATTCAATGGCGAAAAGAGTAAGGTTCTACATTTAGGCAACAAAAATTAAATGCACAGGTACAGTATAGGTGGTACCTTGCTCAATAGCAGTAACTGTGAAAGGGATCTTGGAGTCCTAGTAGACAACCATTTAAATATGAGCCAGTAGTGTGCAGCAGCTGCCAAAAAAGCCAACACAGTTCTAGGCTGCATAAACAGAGGGATAGACTCAAGATCACGTGAAGTGTTAATACCACTTTATAATGCCTTGGTAAGGCCACACTTGGAATACTGCATTCAGTTTTGGTCACCACGATGTAGAAGAGATGTGGAGACTCTAGAAAGAGTGCAGAGAAGAGCAACAAAGATGATTAGGGGACTGGAGACTAAAACATATGAAGAACGGTTGCAGGAACTGGGTATGTCTAGTTTAATAAAAAGAAGGATTAGGGGAGACATGATAGAAGTGTTCCAATATCTCAGGGGTTGCCACAAAGAAGAAGGAGTCAAACTATTATCCAAATCACCTGAGGGCAGAACAAGAAGCAATGGGTGGAAACTAATCAAGGAGAGAAGCAACTTAGAACTGAGGATAAATTTCCTGACAGTTAGGACAATTAATCAGTGGAACAGCTTGTCTCCAGAAGTTGTGAATGCCCCAACACTGCAAGTCTTCAAGAAGATGTTGGATAGCCATTTGTCTGAAATGGTATAGGGTTTCCTGCCTAGTCAGAGAGTTGGACTAGATGACCTCCAAGGTCCCTTCCAACTCTGCTATTTTATTGTATTGTTTACAGAGGCAACCTCTTGCCCCTAACAATCTGGGTGCTCATTTTACTGACCTCAGAAGGATGGAAGGCTGAGTCAACCTTGTTTAGAATTGATCTCCTGACAGTGAACCAAGAATTAGTCTACAATACTGCATTCTAACTACTGTGCCACCATAATATTTTAAGAGTATAATAAAATGTATATGGAGCTTGTCCTTGTCCCATCTAATACAGGAAGGTGGTCTAGCAGCCGGGAGCCGGGAGCCGGGAGGCCGCATAACAGCTGGGCCGAGGCCTAAGAAGATCCAGGCTGAGGCCCTGTTCCCTACTGACTCTGTTTAAACCAACTTAAACCAGGACCCACAAGGGGGGCTGGGAGATCCTGCAAGGGGCCCAACCATGTACCATCTTTGGCTGAGGCCTGAGGCTCTGGAAGAGTGGGACTGGACTGGACTTGCTAAGGCCACGCCTGTGATAGTGCACTTATGTGATCATGTGCACTTTATGCGATTATTTATGGACCATCATACCCAGGATTTTAACTTCCCTACACCGTATTATTGACTTACTGGAATTAATTAATTTTAACATCTATCTAATATTTATTGAATATATATTTTAACATCTTATTTAATATTTAATATTTATTCTGACCATCCAAGCATCTCTGTACCCAATTGATTCCCTGCTGTTGATGTGACCCGTAATATATTCAAGGGCAGACCTAATCCTACTGCGGGAGTCCCCCCTCTCGCAGGTATGGCCCGCTGTGTTATCAAGGGCACACTTTGATGAGGGACTAATAAGTCAGGAGAAGTGGCGAAAGCGCAGGTGTAGGGGTTTTTTAGTTAAAAATTGCTGTTTATTTTAGGGGGTACCAGGGAGGGGGGAGGGTTTAGACAGGTTGAGACTAGCCAGAAGGGAACGGGCCGAGCCAGCAGACGACGGAGGGAGGCGGATGGTTCCGTTAAGAGGGGGGAAACACAAGTCATTCCGGTGGAGGGCTTCCCCATCCAGAGGGTCGTGGGGAGGGGCAGGTCCGAGGGGAGACAAGTTCCTTCCTCCCGGTTGGAGGCACGTAGCCGTTGGTTACAAACGGTCAGGTGCCACAACCCCCGCAGGCTAGGTGGCCAGGGAATACAGAGCCAGGGTCTGCGGCTGATGTTTTGCAACGCCAGGTCCGTTGTCAACAAAGCCCCCCTCATTAGTGACCTTGTGTCAGAGGGGGAGCCGGACCTGGTAGGAATTGCGGAGACCTGGTTGGGCCACGAGGGAGGACATCCCCTCGTTGAAATGTGCCCACCAGGCTACCGCGCATTTCATCAGCCGCGGGCCCTAGGCAGGGGTGGTGGGGTAGCGGTCATTATTAAGGAAGGCCTTGAGCCGAGAGAGACCATTGTGCCTCAGACTTCCGGCTGTGAGTCCCTCTGCGTGAAGTGGGGCCTAGGGAGGCAGTTGGGCTTGCTGGTTGTATACCTGGCTCCCCGCTATGTAGCAGCAGCCCTGCCCGAGCTCCTGGAGGTGATCGCTACGGTGGCAGTGGAGACCCCCAGACTTATAGTCATGGGGGACTTTAACCTGCCATCGTTGGGCGAATCATCCGTGGTAGCTCGGGAGTTCATGGCTTCCATGACGGCCATGGACCTGACCCAAGTAATTCAGGGCCCCACCCACGAGGGTGGACATACGCCGGACCTCATCTTCGTCTCGGGCCAATGGAAAAGTGATCTGGGTACAGGGGATATAGTCATCACACCCTTGTCATGGTCAGACCACTCACTTCTCCGGCTCGACTTTCCGACCGCTGCTCCCCTCCGCGGGGAGGCGGAACCAGAGTCATCAATCTGGTACCGCCCCAGGCGCTTGATGGACCCGGATGGGTTCCAGACAGCGCTTGGGCCATTTCCTGTATCCCTGACCCGCGCCCCGATGGAGGACCTCACGGCCGCATGGAATAGTGCGGCCGTGGGAGCCTTAGATCGGGTCGCGCCCTTGCGGCCTCTCTCGCGGCGGCGAACCACCCTGGCTCCTTGGTTCACTGAGGAGCTGCGGGTGATGAAACGCCGCAAGAGATGCCTAGAGAGAAGATGGAGGGCTAGCCGCTCTGAATCTGACCGGACACAGGTAAGAGCCCATTTACGGACTTACATTGTGGCGCTGAGGGTGGCCAAACGTCATCATTGTGCCACTCTCATAGCATCCGCAGAAAACGGCCCTGCCGCCCTGTTTAGGGTGACCCGCGCCCTCCTTCAACAGAGGGAACGGGAAGCCCCGCTACAGGGTAGAGCAGAGGAATTTGTGATTTTTCTGCAGGAGAAAACCGCCCAGATACAGAGTGAGCTAACCCCCATTCATGGCCCAGTGGGATGCCACGAGAGAGATCTTGTTTGGGAGGAGTTTGACTCCGTTACTTCCGAGGATATGGACAGGCTACGTGGGCGACTGCGAGCCACCACGTTTATTGGACCCGTGCCCCTCCTGGCTTGTACTGGCATCCTGGGAGGTGACACGAGGCTGGCTCCAAGAGGTTGTCAACGCATCCTTGAGTGAGGGTTCCTTGCCTGCCTCCCTAAAAGAGGCCATGGTGAGGCCCCTCCTCAAGAAGCCCTCTTTGGACCCAGCTCTTTTGAACAACTACCGTCCAGTCTCCAACCTTCCCTTCTTGGCGAAGGTTGTTGAGTGTGGTGGCACAACAGTTTCCCCGTCACCTGGAGGAAGTTGACTATCTAGATCCGCACCAGTCCGGCTTTCGGCCCGGGCATAGCACCGAGACGGCATTGGTCGCGTTGGTAGATGATCTCTGGAGGGCCAGAGATGGGGGATGTTCCTCCATCCTGGTCCTATTAGACCTCTGGGCGGCTTTCGATACCATCGACCATGGTATCCTATTGCATCGGCTGGGGGGGTTGGGGGTGGGAGGCACCGTTTTACGGTGGTTCTCCTCCTACCTCTCTGGCCGATCGCAATTTGTGCGGGCAGGAGAGCAGAGGTCGACCCCGAGACCCCTCACATGCGGGGTGCCTCAGGGGTCGGTCCTCTCGCCTCTCCTGTTTAACGCATACATGAAGCCGCTGGGCGAGATCATCCGTGGTTTTGGGGTAGAGTACCACCTGTACGCTGATGACACCCAGCTGTACATATCTACCCCAAACCACCCCAACGATGCCGTAGCGGTGATGTGCCAGTGCCTGGAAGCCGTGCGGATCTGGATGGGAAGTAACGGACTTAGGCTCAACTCGACCAAGACCGAGTGGCTGTGGTTTCCGGCTGCCCGATTCAACCAGCTCTCTCCAACGCTGGCCATAGGGGGCGAACATCTTGCCCCTGTGGATGGGGCGCGCAACTTGGGTGTCCTCCTGGATACCCGGCTGTCCATGGAAGATCAAGTGACAGCCGTGGCCAGGAGGGCGTTTTACCAGGTTCGCCTGGTACGCCAGTTGCGCCCCCTATTGGATCGGGACGCCCTTCGCACAGTCACTCATGCTCTCGTGACATCCCGACTGGATTATTGCAACTCTCTCTACATGGGGCTCCCCTTGAGGTGTACCCGGAGGCTTCAGTTGGTCCAGAATGCAGCCGCGCGAGCAATTATGGGCACCTCTAGGTTTGCCCACGTAACACCGCTCTTGCGCGAGCTGCACTGGCTACCTGTCGTCTTCCGGGTGCGCTTCAAGGTGTTAATTACCATCTTCAAAGCGCTCCATGGCTCGGGACCTAGCTACCTGCGGGATCGGATCCTGCCCCATACATCCTCACGGCCGATTCGCTCCCACAGAGAGGGACTTCTCCGGGTGCCGTCCACTAGACTTTGTCAGCGGGCGACGCCCAGGGGAAGGGCCTTCTCTGTGGCGGGCCCAGCCCTCTGGAATGACCTTCCCCCCGATATCAGGACAACCACGGACCTCCGCTCCTTCCGCTTAAAATTAAAGACACACTTTTTTCGTCTGGCCGGCCTTGGGTAGTCTCTTTTTAGGTTAGGGGTTTTTAGGGGTAATTTTTAGTTTAGTTTATGGGTTTTAGCGCAGGATCAATTTAATCTATTTTTAATTTTGTATTTTGTATTTGTCTGTGGTTTTATTTGTATTTTTAATTGCCTGTGCCCCGCCTCGAGTCCCCTTGGGGAGAGAGAGCGGGATATAAAATTAAATTATTATTATTATTATTTATTAGGAAACAGCAGAAACAGGAACAAACAGGTAAACAATGGGCAGCTGTTGCTGAGAGCATACTTCCAGAATAGGGAAATCTCTCCAAATACTTTTCAGATAGGTATGTCCCATGGAAGCCTATTAACATTTTCCTCCTTGCGAAATATGAAACAATGTTGGTTCATTTGATATTGTAGAAGGAACATTTATATTTAACCAGTGGCAGTGAACAAAGTAGTACAGTGAATTGCTCAGCTATGATTGTATCTAAAGGAGAAAATATATGCATGTCTCTTTCCATTTAGTTAAGCGAGTGTACACAATTTCTACCCTTTTTCATAGATTAGAAAGTGTGAATATTTGTCTAGGCTAGAGTCATATAGGAAGAACCAAGAATACATTACTTAGAACTTCTACTTCATTTTTCTTATCTAGTATAGTTGAAAAACAAATACATTACCTAGGTTTATGTGAATTTTCTTCCAAAAAATAAAGTATTAGAAAAATAATGTGACTGCTCACATTTCTCACTTCCACCATTACAGGTAGTCCTTGACTTATGACAGTTCATTTAGTGACTGTTCAAAGTTACAACGGCAGTGGAAAAAGTGACTTATGACCAATTTTCAATTACAACCTTTGCAGCATCCCTATGGTCATGTGACAAAAAAAATCTGATGTTTGGCAACTGGTTCATATTTATGATCTTTGCTGTGTCCCAGGATCATGTGATCAACTTTTGCAATCCTCTGACAAGCAAAGTCAATGGAGAAGCCAGATTCACTTAGCAACCTGGATACTAACTTAACAACTGCAGTAATTCACTTAACAACTGTGACTTGAAAGGTTATAAAATGGGGCAAAATTCACTTAAATGTTTCATTTAGCAACATAAATTTTGGGCAAAATTGTGGTCTTAAGTCAAGGACTACCTGTATATTTTTCTTCAAAGTACAATTATATTGCAAATCTGAAGGAAGCAGATTTTCATTAAAAGAAAGCTGCTATACCAAATGGTTTTCTAGAATGTCAGTTGTCAGTTACCTGAACTGCTTGTCTCGAAGTAGGTGTGGGAGGTGTCACTGATGGGTATTAACATGGCCCATTTATTTATTTATTTGGATTTATTGACCGCCCCCTCTCTCCGAAGAGACTCGGGGCAGTGTACAAGAATTTAAGAGCATATACATATATAACAATTATAAATAATAAAACTAAATTAAATGTTTTACCCTGTATTAAAATATCTCGTTTAAATTTATAATGTAAAAACCCGATTAGGTAATATTTACAACTAGGCTGGTATGGTAGATTAGGTTAGGCCAGGCCGGCCTGCTGGAAAAGATGGGTCTTTAATTGTTGACGGAAGGAGCAGAGGTCCGTAGTAGATCTAAGCTCGGGGGGTAGGTCATTCCAGAGGGTTGGGCCCGCAACAGAGAAGGAACTTCCCCTGGGAGCCGCCTGTTGGCATTGCCAGGAGGACGGCACCTGGAGAAGTCCCTCTCTGTGTGAGCGAATCGGTCGAAGGGATGTGTGGGGTAGGATACGATCATGCAGATAGCTAGGACCCATGCCATGGAGCGCTTTAAAGATGGTAATCAACACCTTGAAGCGAACCCGAAAGGTCACAGGTAGCCAGTGCAGCTCGCGCAGGAGCGGTGTTACGTGGGAGTACCTGGAGGTACCCATAATTACCCGCGCGGCCGTATTCTGGACTAGCTGTAGTCGTCGGGTGCACCTCAAGGGGAGCCCCATGTAGAGAGCGTTACAGTAGTCTAGTCGGGAAGTCACGAGCGCATGAGTGACTGTGCCTGACATGAGGGGCCTCACCACCGCCTCTTTCAAGACAGCGGGCAAGAACCCCTCACTCAAAGAAGCATTTACTACTTCCTGGAGCCAGTCTCGTGAGACCTTCCAGGATGCCAGTACAAGCCAGGAGGGACACGGGTCCAATAAACATGTGGTGGCTTCAGTCGCCTACGTAACCTGTCCATATCGTTGGAAGTAACAGAGTCCAACTCCTCCCAAAAAGGAGTCTCAAGACCTGTCTCCGGAATTCCTCCTAGACTACTTTCCATGGAGACCATCTCGTTCCGGATCTAAGCGATTTTATCCTGCAGATATTCTCCAAATTCCTCAGCTCTGCCCTGCAGAGGGGCTTCCCGCGGCCTCTGTTGAAGGAGGGAGCGGGTCACCCCAAACAGGGCGGCAGGGCGGTTCTCTGCGGATGCTATAAGAGTGGCACAGTAATGACGTTTGGCTACTCTTATCGCCACAAGGTAAGTCTTCAAATGGGCTCTTACCTGTGTTCGGTCAGATTCAGACCGTGTGGATCTCCATCTACTCTCTAGGCATTTCTTGCAGCGTTTCATCTCCCTCAGCTCCTTGGTAAACCAAGGGGACTGGGTGACTCGGCGCCGCAAGAGAGGCCGCAAGGGCGCGACCCGATCCAAGACCCCAGCGGCCGAAGTATTCCATGCGGCCACTAGGTCCTCCGTCGGGGCGCGGGACAAGGTCACAGGTATTGGCCCAAGCTCCATCTGGAACCTTTCAGGTTCCATTAAGCGCCTGGGGCGGAACCATCTAGGAGATTCTGGTTCCGCCTCCCCGCGGTGGGGTGTAGCGGTGGGGTGTAGCGGTGGAAAAGTCGAGTCGGAGAAGTGAGTGATCTGAACATGACAGGGGTATGATGGCTAAATCCCCTACACCCAGATCCCTCATCCACTGGTCAGAGACAAAAATTAAATCCAGCGTGTGTCCCCCTACATTTGCCCGGAAACTGAGGTCATTTTTTGAGGACACTCCCTCTTCTTCTCCTGACTCTCTCAGATTAACCGATGGTCCAGATGAAGAATAGCCTGAGAAGGAAGGGAACAGGAACACCTCCTCCTCCCCGATCTCTGACTGACCAGTATCTAGTTGCTCAGATCCCCAGAGCACCGGGGCGCCCTAACGGGTGGAAAGTGACGCCTCCCACGCCTACTTCGAGACATGCAGTTCAGGTAAGACTGACAGTCTCCGAAGTGGGGCGTGGGAGGAGTCACTGATAGGACATACCAAAGCTAGATGTCCCTGGGTGGGATTACTGGGCCTGAGCCTCCAAGTGTCCAGCACTCTCTGAAGCATCCTCCTCCCGAAGGATGCCTCCACGGAGGCATAGGCATCTAAGCCAATAGTACCTGATGAAGAGGAGGGGGAGGACCAGGCTGCAACCCTGCAAATGTCCTCAATAGGTGCTTGAGTGGCCCAGGCCGCGGAGGTAGCCACACTCTGTGGTTTGAGTGAGCTGTGATGCCCTCTGGGACCTGTAGCCCCCTTGCTTCATAGCCCTTGGAGATGGCCAGTCTAATCGGGATGGCCAGTCTGGCCGGGGACACCTTGGCTCCTCGGGTGGAAGGACAGAAGGAGACGAAGAGTGCCTCCGACCATCTGATGGTGGAGTGTGTCTTAGGTAGATATGCAGGGCCCTTCTCACATCCAGCCTATGTCAGGACCTTTCCATCCATCTGGATGGGTCTGGACAGAAGTCCGGTAGGATAACTTCCTGTGCCCTGTACAAGGGAGAATTGATCTTGGGCATGAAGGCCGGATCCAGTCTGGGCACCACCCTGTTGGGGTGGAAGATGCAGAGGTCTGCCCTAGTGGAAAGAGCATTAAGCTCGGAGACCCTCCTGGTGGAGGTGATGGCTACGAGGAAGACCACCTTTAGTGTTAGAAACTGGAGGCTCACCTGAGGGGCTCGAAGGGTGCCTCCGTAAGGGTCTGGAGCACCATGGGAAAATCCCAGGAGGGGAAGCAGTGTACCGCTGGCGGTCTAAGGTTGGCCGCCCCCTTGAGGAACCTCTTTATGACTGGGTGTTGTGACAGAGGCTGGTCGCCCACTCCCCCCAGGACTGGCTAGGGCTGAGATCTGTCTCCTAAGGGTGCTGGTGGCCAAACCCTTATCCAGGCCATCCTGGAGGAAGTCCAGGACCTGAGGGACTGAGGCTGAATCTGGGTCTATCCTGAAGGATTGACACCAGGATGCAAAGGAGGTCCAGGTCACATCGTAGTTGCGAGTGGTGGATTTCCTTCTGGATGCCTCAATGGTCCTGATGACCCCGGTGGAAAAGTGGCCTTGCTTTAGCCATTCCCACTCAAGCGCCAGATGGTCAGGTGGAGCCACTCCGGGTCCAGGTGGGTCAGGCTCCCCTAGCCCAGGGATAGAGTTAAATTAGGCAAAAACCTCTTTTTTTAGAGCTAAGAAAAAAAGTTGGAATTGTCTTTGAACAAAGGGAGAGCCGGAGTTTGGCTCCTTCTGGGCCGAAGACTAAGGTTAATCTGGGAGAGTCAGGAGGAGGAGAAGAGGGAGTGTTCTCAAAAAATGAACTCAGTCTCTGGGCAAATGTTAATACCCATCAGTGACTCCTACCACGTCTCACTACGGAGACTATCTATAGTACTTCAACCTCTTTCTTTATAAATAACTCTGTGGAAAAAAGTCCAGGAGTTATTTTCTTGTGGCATTTTAATGATTTTAGAATGCTGACTTCAATAACTAAAACAATAATTCCATCTAAGTTGATGCATCTTCATCAAAAAAATTTGAATAATTAAAAATCAATTATTTAGCTAGGAAGTTTATATGCGATAGCAAATAGATTCTATTTCCAATTAAAAGAAAAATATTTGGTTACACAAAATTCCAGTAAAATCAGTTATACCATATTGAAAGCTATACTAGATGTAGCATTTAAGGAATTAACAATATTTTCATGCCCTGAGCACAACTGCACAATGTTACTTAAAATTTCATAAGATAGCAAATAACGGCAAGATTTTGTAAGGTTTGATAATCTTGAAAATGCTTCATTTTTATTTTTTCAAATTGAGGCAACTGATATGCAATTTGGCATTTTCCTGGACTTGTAAGGCTTATTGGAACAGCAGATCAAACCAAGGGGAGAGCATGTTTGTTGGACCCATGTCCCTCCTGGCTTGTACTGGCATCCTGGGAGGTTACACGAGGCTCCAGGACATTGTGAACGCGTATTTTAGTGAGGGGTTCTTACCTACCGCCTTGAAAGAGGCGGTGGTGAGACCTCTCCTCAAAAAGCCTTCCCTGGACCCAGCATTGTTGGAAAATTACCGTCCGGTCTCCAACCTTCACTTCCTTGCGAAGGTTGTAGAGAGTGTGGTGGCTCAACAGTTTCCTCGACACCTGGAGGAAGTTGATTATCTAGACCCGCACCAGTCCGGCTTCCGGCCCGGTCACAGCACCGAGACGACATTGGTTGCGTTGGTGGATGATCTCTGGAGGGCACGGGCTAGAGGTTGCTCCTCTATCCTAGTCCTATTAGACCTCTCAGCGGCTTTTGATACCATCGACCATGGTATCCTATTGCACCGACTGGGGGGTTGGGGGTGAGAGGCACTGTTTTACAGTGGTTCTCGTCCTACCTCTCTGGTCGGTCGCAATGGGTGTTGGCAGGAGGGCAGAGGTCGGCCCCGAGGCCCCTCACATGTGGGGTTCCTCAGGGGTCGGTCCTCTCGCCACTTCTGTTCAACACCTACATGAAGCCGTTGGGCGAGATCATCCGTGGTTTTGGGGTGGAATACCATCTGTACGCTGATGACACTCAGCTGTACATATCCACCCCAAACCACCCCAACGATGCCGTCGAGGTGCTGTCCCGGTGTCTGGAGGCCGTACGGATCTGGATGGGTAGTAACAAACTCAAGCTCAACCCGTCCAAGACCGAGTGGCTGTGGTTTCCGGCACCCCGGTTCAGCCAGGTAACTCCAACTCTGGCCATCGGGGGCGAACAATTGGCCCCTGTGGAGAGGGCGCGCAACTTGGGTGTCCTCCTTGATTCCCGGCTGTCCATGGAGGACCATGTGACGGCCGTGGCCAGGAGGGCGTTCTATCAGATACGCCTGATACGCCAGTTGCGCCCCTTACTGGACCGGGTGGCCCTTCGCACAGTCACTCAAGCACTTGTGACATCCCGATTGGACTACTGTAATGGTCTCTACATGGGGCTCCCCTTGAGGTGCACTCGAAGGTTACAGCTAGTTCAGAATGCGACTGCGCGGGTGATTATGGGTGCCGCAAGGCAATCCCACATAACACCTCTCCTGCGCGAGCTGCACTGGCTACCTGTGGCCTTTCGGGTGCGCTTCAAGGTGCTGACTACCATCTTTAAATCGCTCCATGGCTCGGGACCTAGCTACATACGAGACCGCCTCCTGCCCCATACATCCCTTCGACCGATCCGCTCCCACAGAGAGGGCCTTCTCCGGGTACCGTCGGCTGGGCAATGCCGGTTGGCGACACCCAGGGGAAGGGCCTTCTCTGTGGCGGGCCCTGCCCTCTGGAACGACCTACCCCCCGATTTACGCACTACCTTGGACCTCCGCCTCTTCCGCCAGCGTCTTAAGACGTATTTATTCCAACAAGCCAGCCTAGCATAGCCTCCCGTTTCTGACTTTTACTCTGATAAATTTTAATTCGTAAGGTTTTATAAGGGTTTTTAGCACGGGATATAATTTAATTAGTTTTTAATAATGTATTTTTGTATGGTTTTTAAGATTGCCTGTGCGCCGCCCTGGGTCCTTGTCAGGAGAAGGGCGGGGTATAAATTTGAAAAAAAAATATCCTTCTCATTGGCAATATTTTGGTATCATGTACTCGCTGAGAACAGATTAGTGCCCAATCATTTGCCTTCAGGAATTGGTAAAAAGAATTATTTTCTGTAGGGAATGACAATTGAACATTTTAATTAGGGTTGCTTGCATACACACACACTGACTACAAGATTATGCAAATTTTTACAACGCACAAGAACAAGTAATAAGCATCTGAAGAGCTGAGGTGGCGCAGTGGTTAGTATGCAGTATTGCAGACCTTACCAGTTAGTATGCAGTATTGCAGATCTTACCAGGCTCAAGGTTGACTCAGCCTTCCATCTTTCTGAGGTCATTAACACGAGGACCCAGATTGTTAGAGGCAATATGCTGACTCTGTAAACTGCTTAGAGAAGGTTGTAAAGTACTGGGAAGCGGTATATATGTCTAAGTACTATTGCTATATCTCTTCTAATGATTGAAACATCCTTACATGCATTTCTAATGTTGAAGAGCATCTCTTTTCATGATTACAATAGCCACAGAACACCACCCCCCCAAAAAAGCACATACATATATTATAATGCAGTATCTCTGGAAAATAAAGGATGTAGACTCTGTTATATGAACTTAATGATTTAGAAATATATCTTACTCTTCTCTAACAGCGAAATAGAAAAATTGTTATTTTACTGAGGATAAATATTCCAAAGAAGAGGTTAATTTACCTCAATAGAAGTAGTATGGAGTAAAGACTCCCCTTTATGGTTTTTCTTGGCTGATAAGTTTCTTGGAAATTTCTTGAGGAATGCCTCCCTTTCAGCACAACTTCTTGATACTTTTGGAAGTTCTGGATCACTGGCACATGCAAAATCTTCCAAGTTCCTTAGGGGTGATGTGATTCCAGGCAATGGCAGAGATGGGGAAGAAACTGTACAGTTCCTAATGGGAAAGGCCACCACAGAATTCCCTGGCAACTGCTCGGAAGACTTTTTCAGCAATCGTGACTTTTGGTGGATAGTCCCCTCCTTTTTTTTGTGACTCTTAGGCAAAGAAATGGGAGAGCCAACAAACTGTCTGTCACACTTTAACTGAGTTGTTTCCTTTGCCAAGGAAAGCCACTCTTCGGAAGTCAGATCTCCCACCAAAACATTAGGCATCAGAGAAAAGTTGAAATTGCTACACTTCACTTTAGGTTTCATAGGTCTACCATTGCTTGTTGAGAGTTCACATGCATTCTCTGCAAGCTCTGTCCCGGTTATCAGCCTCAGCACTGAGGTATTTTTTGAGCCAGAACTGGGGATTGCATCTTTGCTTTCATTTAGGCCTACTTTATAATTCTCACAGGATTTTTCCTGCTGGTCCCTGAAGACGTTCCCCTGTTCGCTGAAGTATTTTAAAGTCTTTTTTCTTAACTCCTTATATTCCTGCTGAGGTGTCTGTTTCTCTCTGAAAGGCTTCTCATGAGGAGGTGAACAAACAAATTCATAGATGGAGGTTAAATTACAAGACCCACTGTCCTTGACTGATTTCTTCAGCTGCTCTAATTTCTTTGGGTTTGTCTTCAGGGTGAATTTCATCCTCCTACTGTGAGGACTGAAACTCATTTTGATTTGTTTCCTTTTAGCTTCTGCCTCTCCAACTTTTTTTCCCAAAGCAAGCAAGTTATCTTCATGATCTAAGAAGGAAACGGAAGGAAGAAAAAACATTTAGTTTTATGCACACTATAACAATATTAGCTCTTATTGGTGAGATTATTTGTATCTGCACTTAAGGCTGCAATTATGATTAAATGCTTTTTCCATTCCAAAAACCTGTCATGCTTTTTGTTTATAAACATTTCCTTCTAATTTCTCCACAGTTTCTTATCATGTTTGGGTATAATATCTGACCAAAAATTCTGCAAAAAATATAGAGCACTAGTTTCCACACAAAGTTACATCACAATTCAACACTATAGAGATGAGTATTAGGGTTACTCATAGTACAGTACATCCTGTTCTTCCTCCTTTTACCAAGATAAATTTCAGATTTGCAGAAAACATGTTGCCATTATGTTAAGATTTGCCTCAAAATGAGGTCGACAGGAAGTTCTTCAGCTGGACAGACATGGGGGTGTGGGCTCTCAAGAGCCTCACATGAACCCTGTCTGACAAACCAATTCTGTGGTCCATTTGTACCAGAACCCCCCTTGGAGGGGGGGTGCAAGAGGACAGCGTCTCATTAGATCCAGGGGGAGGCAACAGAGCCCTCACAGGTCTGAGATTTGTCTTTTGAATCAGAGTTGGGGCGACAGCCTATAAATATGGCTGACAAGATGCTCAACTTCTTATCAAAGCAAAAGGAATGTAAATGCATCCATTAAGTATTTCAACAGAGAACTCATATTTAGAATGTGTTATACTCTGTTCAGTTTAACTCACCACATTATGCAATTCTTCCAGGGATATTCTGTAGCTTCCAGTACTCTATGCCATTATTATTATTATTATTATTATTATTATTATTATTATTATTATTATTATTATTATTATTATTATTATTATTATTATTATTATTATTATTATTATTATTATTATTATTATTTGTATACCATATATAGATAGATAGATAGATAGATAGATAGATAGATAGATAGATAGATAGATAGATAGATATAGATATAGATATAGATATAGATATAGATATAGATATAGATATAGATATAGATATAGATATAGATATAGATATAGATATAGATATGAAGTGGATATTTTGTTACAGCTTCCTGTTAGGCCTATTTAAGGGAGGAAACAAACTTGTCAACCTTCTCTGCCCTTCGACTCAACCTAGAGACCATCCAGACAGAGACCTATTAAATTGCTGCTGTCTTTTTAGATATGTGTTAAATTTTAATCAAATTATTAATCATCCCTTAAAAATTTTTAACATATATATATATAAGACCTAACACATGATCTGTTCTCCACATGTCCTAAAACTAGATAGAGAGAACATGTATCATGAATGTTCAAAGGTGATATTAAGACAGATAAGCATGGTACTGTAGATATCATAGGGGCTATTGTATTTATGAAAAAGTTTATAATGCTGGCCGTGAAAGAATGCTGGGAGTGAAAGAAGTGACTGACAGCATATATATATATATATATATGCTGTCAGTCACTTCTTCCACTCCCAGCATTCTTTCACGGCCAGCATTATAAACTTTTTCATAAATACAATAGCCCCTATGATATCTACAGTACCATGCTTATCTGTCTTAATATCACCTTTGAACATTCATGATACATGTTCTCTCTATCTAGTTTTAGGACATGTGGAGAACAGATCATGTGTTAGGTCTTCTTTGTGTAGAAATACTGAAAACTCAAATGGATTAACAAACCCTTAAGATTATTATGCATCTGTTGCTATAAACAACTATAGAAGTTCAAACACTACATAAAGTATCTTGCCTAATACAAAACATTTTTAAATAGTGAAAGGTAAGGACATTATACTATGGATAATTTTAGTTACTTAGCATACTTGGATATGGTATGCAAATTGAAATATCTAATTATTTTAAAATTTTGAATCCATTGAGACCAACTGAATTTAACATTACTTATACCACACTGCATTAAAATCCCAATTATATACTTTTAGGATATTTTATTAACAAGTTAATGTAACCAGAGGAATAAATATATACACATTCAATTTAAAAGAAAGATCAGAATCACTATATTGAAACTAAAATGGCCCTTGGCTTTTCTTTTCTTTTTTTTATTGAAAAAGTTTTATACAAACAAATTTTCCCCCTTTCCCCCCCCCCCATACATATAATATAAATCAAATACAAGTACTGTACCCCCCTCCTCCCACCCATCATAGTATAAATTTCTTGTAAAAAAAATCCCATTCTCCCCATCTTCTAAACTAATTATACAATTAAACAAATATATTTCCCTCACCACCCTAACCCTCCCCCACCTCCCATTCCAACCCACCCCCCTGACTTCCACTATACACTACTCTAGTAATTCCAAACAACCCATATGTTATTCACTCTATTCACATTATACCCCTTGCATATCTCCTTATCAATCTACTCGTTCTTACCTAAAAGCTACATGATACTTCCTAGTCTGGTATTTGTTCTGTATATAATCAATCCATTTTCCCCATTCCTGCATATAGTTCTCCTGTTTCTGATCTTTTAAGAAAGCTGAGATTTTAGCCATTTCCGCAAACCCTGCCACTTTCTGAATCCATTGATCAATCGTAGGTAAAAAATCTTTTTCCCAATGCTGAGCAATCAGCAACCTAGCTGCTGTAACCATATACAAAAACAATTTCATTTCCCCTTTTGTAAAGTCCTTAATTATACCCAATAAAAATATTTGCGGAGTAAATTGTAGTCTTTTCTTAAATACATTTTGCATAACCCACCATATTTTTATCCAGAAAGCTTTAACCTTATTGCAAGTCCACCATACATCAAAAAATGTAGCATCTAAGCACCCGCACCTCCAACATTTTGGTTGAACATTTGGATACATACATGATAATTTCTTAGGGTCTAAATACCATCTGTAAAACATTTTATAAAAGTTCTCCCTTAAATTCTGTGGTTGTGTAAATTTAACATTCTGAACCCATATTTTTTCCCATGTCTCCAACATGACAGGTTCATCAAAATTCTGAGCCCATTTAATCATACAATCCTTTACCAATTCACTTTCTGAATCCCTTTCTAACAATACATTATATATTCTTTTGATATGTTTTGGGCCAGTCTCTTTTATCTGCTTAATCAGATTCTCTTCATTGTCCATAAAACCAACTCTTTGGTCTTCTTTCCATCTCTTCTGTAGCTGTTTATAATGTAACCAATTTAAAATAATTCCTTCTTCCAACAGTTGTTCCAAAGTTTTCAACTGCCATCTACCCCCATCAACAAAAAGCACATCTTTATATAAACACCCCCCGAGTGACTTAGTATTTATAATCCACATGGTATCTGCAAGATCCAACCAAAACGGTATCTTATAATCCCAATTAGGCCGGTGCTTCTTCCATATTCTCATCAAGGCATTTCGGAAAATACGACTATTAAACACCTTGTCCACCCTATCCTCATAAAAAAGATATGCATGCCATCCCGAATCAAGGTCGTGACCTTCTATGTTCAGCAATTCAGTTTTTGTTTTCCCCAACCATTCTGCTATATGTGTCAATACCGCTGCTTCATAATACAATCGAAGGTTTGGAAGTCTAAGGCCACCTCTTTCACGAGAATCTTGCATAATCTTCAACTTTACTCTTGGTTTTTTCTCATTCCAAACAAATTTATTCAATGTTGCTTGCCATTCTAACAAAATTTTATCTGATTTAAGCACCGGTATCATCTGAAATAAAAAAATAAATCTAGGTAGGATGTTCATTTTAATTGCTGAAATTCTTCCAAGCAAAGATAATTGTAGCTTCTTCCATACTTGTAGGCCTTTCTGTATCTTTTGCCACAACGCCTCATAGTTATTTTGAAAAAGTTTTGTATTTGAGTCTGTAATTTTTATACCTAAGTACTTGACCTGAGAAGCTATTTCAAAACTTGCCAAACTTGCAAGTCTCTTTTTTTGAGTCTCTGTCATGTTTTTAACAATCATTTTCGTTTTCTTTTGGTTAAGTCTAAACCCAGATACCATGCCAAATTCTTCTATAATATTTTTCATCTGGATTATTGAATTCACAGGATGTGATAGGGTAACAACCAGATCATCGGCAAATGCTCTGGTTCTGTATTCCTTTTGCCTTATAACTATACCATTTAAGGAATTTGAGTCCCGAATTGTATTCAACAAGACTTCTAAAGTTAAAATAAATAACAATGGAGATAATGGGCAACCTTGTCTTGTACCTTTTTGTATTTCAAAAATCGTAGACAAATTTCCATTAATAATAAGTTGTGCATTTTGTTGCTGATATATTGCTCCTATCGCCTGTCGAAACCGTATTCCCATATCCATTTTTTCCAAAGTCTTGGTTAGAAAGTTCCAATTCACTCAATCAAAGGCCTTTTCCGTATCCAAGAAAACCAGCACTGCAGAGATCTGCTTATTTTTATCAAGATAGTCAATTAAATCTATAAGTTGCCTTACATTCTCCTTCATATGTCTACCTTCGATAAATCCTGCTTGGTCATGATGAATAACTTCTTGGATAACTGGCATCAATCTGTTGGCTAATACTTTAGCAAATATTTTATAGTCTGTGTTCAAGAGAGATATTGGTCTATAATCCTCTGGTTTCTTAGGACCATCTTTGTCTTTAGGTATCAACGATATAAAAGCCGCTTTCCATGAGGAGGGTATTTTGCCTCCTTGCTGTATATTACAAAATAACCCTGTAAGATATTCAATCATCTCCAATTGTAAAGTTTTATAATAAATTGCAGTCAAACCACCAGTCCCTGGAGCCTTAGCTAGTTTAAGTTGCCTTATGGCTAGACTAATCTCATCAGCAGTTATCAAACGTTCCAAATTTGCCTTTTGGAGCAAAGATATTTTAGTAACCCTTTTTCCTTCCAAGTAATCATCTACTAGTTTATTTTGTATATTGTCCTGTGCATATAACTTAGCATAATAATCCACAAAGGATTTTTTAATCAAATCTTGTTGATACACCATTTTTTCTCCATACTGGATTCTGTCAATAATTCTGTTATTCGTATTCTTTCTCAAGGTATAAGCCAACCACCTACCAGGTTTGTTAGCATTAGCAAAAGTATTATGTTTAGCAAATTGTAAATTGGTTGCTGTTTGTTCTGATATAAGCATTTGAAATTGGTCTTTCAACAACTTTATAGCCGTCTGGAGTGACCCATCTTTTGGAGTTGCTATAAGTAGCTGTTCCTTCTTTTTTATTTCTTCTTCCAGTTCTATTCTCTTTTTCTGTCTGCTTTGTTTATGTTTAAAATTCATATGTATCAGGACCCCATGCATATAAGTTTTGCTTGCATCCCAGACTATTTCAATAGGGGTACCCTTATTCAAATTGAAGTTAAAAAATTCCTTCATATATTTTTTAAGTTCGACATTTTTTTCATATCTAAATAAATTTTCATTTAGTCTCCATGACTTTCTTGGCCTCTTCCCTAATTCCATCTCTAGCCACACCGGACTATGATCAGTTAATGTCCTGGGAAATATCTTTGTTTTCTTAGCTTTAGGAAGTAAATCGGTTGTTACCAAAAAGAAATCAATCCTTGAGAAAGATTTATGTCTATCTGAATAAAAAGTAAAATCCAACTCGTTTGGGTTATGTATTCTCCAAATATCTTTCAGTTCCAGGTCCTCTTGTAATTCAAAAAAAGCCTGTAGTAGTTTAATAGTAGATTTAGTTGTCGTTTTTTTATCTATCCTTGGAGAAATCACTCTGTTCCAATCTCCCATAATTAAAATGCTCTTAAAATTCCAATCCAAGATTTTTGAATGAAGCATCTTATAAAAGCTTCCTTGTTGTTGATTTGGTGCATATATTCCTACCACCAAAATAGAGCCATAATCTGTATCAAGTTCAATTGCTATATATCTGCCAGAATCATCCACTTCTATAATTTTAGCTGAAAGTCTTTTATTTATATATATCACCACTCCATTTTTCTTTTCCAAATTAGAGGCTGCAAAATGTATTCCCAATCTTGAGTTCACTAAATACTTCTGATCTTGCAGCCTAATATGAGTTTCTTGAAGGCAAATAAAGTCATTATTAAATTGCTTCAAACAGTGAAATATTTTTTTCTTTTTTGTGGAGAGTTCAAACTATTCACATTCCAGGATAGAAGTTTAAGCATCTTTTGGTCTAATCTGAAGTGTTGAGAGCATTTGCTGAAGTTCTTTCTCTACGAGACTAATCTTCGGTCCTGCTCCTCCCATGGCTTCAACTTGCTTCTTGCCTTTGTCTTTCCTGGCTCGCTGTTCTTGGGGCTTCCCCTGCTTCTGAGCCTCTTGAATTTGTCTGGTGGTAGATCTGGTAACACGTTGCTCATCTGATTTAAGTAATGGCATTTCGACAATTCCCTCTGTGAGAGTCTTGGACGGTTCCTCCAAAAAAGAGTTTACAAGAGGTCCAGAAGGATCCACCTGGAGACCACCTGCAGCACCCTGAGTTTCCTTTTCTTTTTGCGTCTGTCTTATTTTTTTTTTTTTTAAACGCTACAACAGAAATTACATATACAATACAGTACAATATTTCACCCTGTGCTATACATAAGTAAGGAAGATTTGGTTCTTCGGATATATCTTCACGATCTCCAAAATCCGCGTTCTCTGGGTACAGGTATCGAAGCATCCAAATTTCCAAGCGCATAGTCCACAAATGGCTCCCAAGTTTTCCAGAAAATGTCTCATTATAAACACCCTCTCTAAATTTAATATCACGTCATTTTATCATTTAAAGCTAATTTCCACATTTCACAGTACCACTCTTCTATTTTAAAATTCACCTCTAATTTCCAATATCTAGCTATTATAATTCTACCCATTATAATCATAATTCTAATCAATTCTTTCTCATATTTTGTCAATTCTGATTCCTTAATTATCAACAGTAATATAGTTTCTGATCTCAATGTTATTCTTTTCTTCATCATTTCAAATATAGTTTTCTCCAATTGTTGCCAAAACTTTTTAACTTTATCACATTTATACCACATATGTTCATAAGTTCCCAATTCCGTATTACATCTCCAACATTTATTACTGATTTTTTTATCCATCAATGATAATCTTAATGGAGTCAAATACCATTTCCAAACAACCTTAAAATTATGCTCTTTAATCCTTATAGATAAAATCCTCATAATTCGACTCTTCCAATTCACATTCCAATCCAAATCTAATATTTTAATCTTGAGTTCTTCCTCCCAATTCATCTTCATTGCCATTTGTGGTTTTCCATCAAAATTTATAATCTTATATATCTTACTAACGAGTCCCTTTAACCCAATTTCGTCTTTGATAATTTGAGATACTAGGTTTTCAAATTCAGTTTTATTTCTACTTATCTTACATTTTCCCCTTACTTTCATAGTCCATTTTTCTATCTGTATTTTTTCAAACCAATTTAACCCCAATTTTTCAATTATTTCTTTTTTTCTACTTTCATTTTCTAAAGCTTTTAACCAATCTATTATAATTTCTATGTTTTCATCTTCAATTACTTTATCACGACTTATATTGGTTTTGATCGGCCAACTTCCAATTGTCTTCCCCAAAAAGGTTATATCCGGAATTAAAATTTTAACAAATTTATTCCAAATTTTACTCAATCCCTTTAACCAATAGCTGTTAATTACCTTTTTTGATTTTGCTTTATCTAAAAACCATGTAGGGCCAAATCTCTTAATATCTTTTAACTCTAAATCTCTCCAATGACCATCTCCGCCTTTGAGTATTTTTACCACAGTTCGAATACCATAGGCCCGATGATAATTAAGTAGATTGGGAATTCCCAATCCACCTTCCTTTTGATTTTGATACCACATTTTCTTCAATAATCTAGGTCTTTTCCCACCATTACAAAATTTATCCAATTTCTTCTGATATCCTTCCATATCTTTCTCTGTCAAATTTAATGGTAACATCTCAAATAAAAAATTAAACTTTGGTAACAACATCATCTTACACATTGCAATTCTACCAAACCAAGACAACTTTATCTTTTTATATTTATCTATCTTCTTCTCTACTTCATTCAGCATCACATCATAATTAAGTTTTTTCAATTCCCTAACTTTAAGTGAAAGTGCTATTCCCAAATATTTCAATGTATTTTTAATTCTTATCCCAAATTGTTCTTGCATATTCTCCCACTCCTCACCATTTTTATCCATTAATAATTCAGATTTTGACCAATTTACTTTCAAACCTGTCATTTCCTCAAATTCTTTCAAATGTTTATTTATCTTCTTCAAATCTTTCTCTATATCTTTCAAAATAATCAAGGTATCATCCGCGTACAAATTTATCTTATATCCCTTATACCCTTCCAATTCTTCATCTTTTTCTATCATTTTAGTCAATACTTCCATAACCAATAAAAATAATATTGGAGACAAGGGACATCCTTGTCTCGTACCTGCTTCCAATTTGATCTCTTCCGTCATTATTCCATTCACCTTCACTCTTGCACTATTTTTTTGATACAATTTCGAAATAACATGTATAAATCTATTACCAAAACCTAATGCCTCAATAATTACTTTAATAGTTTCCCATTGTACAGAATCAAAGGCTTTAAAAATATCTAGTGATACTATACCTATTTTATCACCATTATGTTCAGCTACATCTATAATATTTAATACTCTTCTAATAATATCACTCATATATCTACCTTTAACAAAACCTACTTGATTATAGCTTATATATTTATCTATAAATCTACTTAATCTATTGCTTATAATAGCAGTAAATATTTTTGCATCCTGATTAATTAAAGAAATGGGTCGATAGGACTCAATCCTCTCCAAATCTTTATCTGGTTTAGGAAATATGGATATTACTGTTCTATTCCATGACATCGGAACTTCTCCACCATGTAAAATTCCATTAAATAATTTTTGCAATTTTGGTATTATTATTTCCTTAAAGTCTTTATAAAACTCAGCAGGTAATCCATCTTCACCTGGAGCCTTCCCTAATTTTATCTCTTGTATTATTTCATTAATCTCATCTTGTGTTATATCTCCTTCCATCAAGTCCTTATATATTTGATCTATTTTCACAACATATTTTTCAAGATGACTTTTCAATTTTTCCAAATCAATTGATTTTTTTGAATATAATTTTTGAAAAAAAGTCCTAACCACTTCACATTTCTCCAATTTCTTATAACATCTTGTGCCTTTTTCATCTATCAGAGAACCAATTTCTCTCTTCTCACTTTTATTTTTCGCCATCCTTGCTAATAACCTAGAGTTTTTATTACTGAATTCAAAGAAATCCCTATTTAAATATCTTATATTTTTTTAACCAATTCTATATCCTCTTCTATCAATTTATTTTTTAATAAATTCAACTCCCCCAAACATTCTTTATCTTTCGTAAGTAAAAATTGATTCTCCAATGCCTTAATCTGTCTTATATCCTGTTCCATTTTACTTCTATATTTTCTATATTTCCTGCTTGACAACTTAATACTTTCTCCTCTAAATACTGCTTTCATCGCATCCCAAACAATTTCAAATTTAACCTCTCCGTTATCATTCAATCTCCAGCTTTCTTCCCATTTTTTAAGTATCCATATTTTATCGTCCTCATTTTTATACAATTTCTCATCGTATCTCCAACCTCTTCCTTTTTTTTCAAGATTAAAATCTATTTCCATCGTAACTTCTGCATGATCAGAATCCTTGAAAATTCCCACATCTATTTTATCTATATTATTCAGCAAATCTTTAGAAACAAAAATATAATCAATTCTTGAGTACGTATTATATATCTTAGAGCAAAAAGTATACACTCTTTCAGTACCTTTCAGCTCCCTCCAAACATCTACCACACTATTTCGAAGCATCCATTTATTTAGAATTTCCCCTTTATTTGTTTCTCTATAGCGAGTGGGATTAGTACTATCTATTTTATCTCTAATTAAATTAAAATCCCCAGCCACAATCACTTTCCCTACGCTTTCAATTTCCAAAATTTTAGTTATTTTTTCAAGAAATTCTTTTTGTTTTTCATTCGGTAAATATAAATTAACAAGTGTCACTTTTTGCTCATTGATATTTCCCACAATTATTAAATATCTTCCTTCATCATCCCCAATTACTTGTTTTTTTTCAAAGTATACCCTATCTGATATCAATGTTGCAACTCCTCTAGCTTTTGAAGTTCCAAAAGATTTTTCGTAGATTTGCATACCCTTTATATTCATTCTATTTAAATCTTCAGACTTTTGATGAGTTTCTTGCAAAAATAATATATCTGGTAAATCCCTTTTAATTTTAAGCTCCAATCTCCTCCTTTTAATTTGATTCCCTGTTCCCTTCACGTTCCATGTCATTATTTTTATAAACCGCATTTAAACTGTAACTTTTTTTAATCCTAACCCCTCCTCTTCCTTTCCGTGCCCAAATCCCAACACCAAATAAGGAAAACAAAAAAAAAACATAAAACACAACAAACAACAAGTAACAATCTATCTTCATCCCCCACATCCTCAGTCGGTTTCCGCCTCTGCATAGAGAGTGTGGGGGAGGGGACATGCCGATGGTCGGGTCACTTCTTTCGGGCTGTCTACTTAAATTCCACTCTCAAAAAAAGAAGACAATGTTAGCTTTTCCCCACACTCAGCTTCCTGCATTTTTCCAAGATCTGTCTTATCTGTCTTGCGTCTGTCTTATTTGTTCTTCTGTCTCTTTCTCAAACTGCCTCCGCTCTATAGTCTCAATATCTGTTGGTGTGGATGTGCGTGGAGGTGTAGTGCTTGCCTTCAATATTTCATAATAAAATTCTCTTGTCTTATCTAAGGTATTCAAACGATATCTCACACCATCATATCTCAGTATAACACCCATTGGGGCATCCCACCTATACTGTATTTGTCTTATCTTCAACTCCGCTACCAAAAATCCAAAATCCCTTCTAGACTTTAACATCGCTGGTGGTAACTCCTTAAAAACACCAATCTGGGTTCCATCTATTTGAAGAGCAGAGTAAAAAGACTTCTGCAAAATATCATTTCTGAGATTTCTATCAGTAAAGTATATGACCACATCTCTTGGTAGCTGTCTTTGTAGAGCTGCATGTGAGTTTACTCTGTAAATTTTATTAATTAAAAAAAAAATCTCATCAGGATCGTCCAGTTTGAGTAACGTAGCCAAAGCTTCAGCACAAATTCTTCTAATATCTTCTCTAGGGTTCTCTCTTATTCCCCTTAATCTGATAGCAAATTCCATTGATCTAAATTGCATCATAATAATTTCATTATCCATCCTTTGTATTCTCCCCTCAACTTCCACAAATTTCAAATCAGTTTCTTTCGTTTTAATTTCCAAATCCGAAGCCAGTTGTTCAACCTTATTATCCACCTTAAGCACAACTTCAGACAAACCCGTGGCTATTGCTTGCATATTTTTATCAAGCTGATCATACTTTTTCATAGTATCCTGGACCATTCCTTTGACCTCATTAATTTCTTTACCTATAAAGGCAATTTCTTTACCTATAAAGTTCTTCAAATCCTGGAGGTTTATTGCACCAGCTGGGAGGAACCCCCCCCCTTGCTCCGTTGCCATGCTTATAAACGAACTTCTTCCCAACTTTCTCACAAAATACTCTTCAAAATAGATCAGGTTATATATTAGCTAACTTTATAGTTGTTTTCAGCCTTTCCGCCTTTAACTGTCAGCCAGGGTTAGATACAAACTAGAATACACAAAGCAGTTAACTTTTGTTTCCTTTCAACTTTCAGCTGAAGATTAACGCCATCTTAAGTCCTTTGTTCTAAATGCTTTGTTCCAAATCCGTAGCATTCAAGTTTAACACTGCTGTTAATTAGAAAATTCACAGACTTTGAATACTTGCGATTAAGACGATTAGAGCAGGGTATTTTCTTGGCTTGTTTGGAGTGTGGATTGAAGGTTGAGAACGATGCCTTGCTCCGCTATTTTGTAGCGAAGTTTCCCAGAAGTCCGGAGCTAAGTAGCTGCCTAAAAAGGGAGTCCCACCTTGCCCGCACCCCAGAGGAAAAAAACCTTCTGGGGCACCCCGCAAGGGACTCTACCCAAACGGCACTAGCTGTCTCACAAGCTCCTTGGGAGCTTGGAGTTTTCCGAGGCGTTTTGATGGTTTAAAAACGCCTCTACAGGGTTGGCAGGCTCGAAAAAACCTGCCGGCGACGTCCGTAACTCAACCGGAGGTCGCCCTTGGCTTCTCTTAATGAATTGTACTCAACAGCTCTTATTAAAATCTTATTTTCTTATTTTCTACTGTAGGTATTTTATTTTAATGGGTGAAAATCTCTGTGATTTGTGTCTCAAGGGCAGTATGTGCAAACTAAATTTGTAGAGTAAATTAATAGAACATAGGGCATAAAGTTGTAACTTTCAAAACATTCTACGTAAAATTTAATATATTAGACTGAATATTTGTTGATAAAGCAAGTTGCAAGGATAAGTTATTAATATAGCCTAAAGCAATGATAACCAATTAATGTTGAAATATTTCATTGGTACCTTTATTTAGGCCTATTAAAGAACTGGCTGGAAGCAAAACAAGATTGTTCCATCACTAGAAAAAGTTTAAGTAATCTTCCATTGTAGCAACACAATCTGTGAAGCCGGATTGCCAACAGGCTTAGAAACAAACATTCTATAGGTGACATTTACTCCTCATACTATTACTGTAATTCCAAAATATTTAACAGGATATAAATATTCATATCCAGAAAATAGGAAGGGGGTAGCTGTCAACTTTATTTTTAACTGCCTGTATTTGTACAGGCAAATATTGCCATTCTTCATCAAAATGAACCAAATGCAGAGAGCCTGTACAGTAATATTTTAGGCATTAGTGAATTATGTTTACAAATAGTCCTCAACTTATGACTGGCCACTTAGCCACCATACAAAGTTGCAAAGGACCTTTCCAAGCTACTTACAACCCATTTTTGAAATTCTGATAGCCATCCCCTTGCAGTCATGATTGTAATTTGGGCGCATGGCAATCAGCCCACATTTACTGCCACTTATACCATCCTATGGTCATGATTTATTGCCTCTTTTTTTTTGCCTGAAACTAGCAATTACTTCCAGTTTTTGGCAAAAAATGGCTATTGGGTTTGCTTAACAACTCTTGCAAAAAAAGTATAAAAGGTGTGTAGTGATCCCCTTAACAATGACATGATTTTAAGCTACAGTACAGCGAACCTGTATAGTAAATATATTAATAATACTGCACAGTACCATATTAATCCTTGACTAAAGAAACTAGGTTGCAATTTTTCCCCCTTGTCAAAGGGGGGGGGGAATTGTTGTTGTTTTTTAAAGAACAAGCTTTGGGCTAATGGATTCAAATTTATTGCCTGAAGTGACAAATTACAGTATATTTAGTTATTAAGCTGCTGCACAATGAGAATGGAAAGAAGCTTTCAAGACCGAGTTCAAAATTTTTGTATCTTTCTATTAATTATACACATTTCGCTGATGATTTTCAACATTTTTGCTACTACCCATCATTCTGTTCTTCTTAGCATCTGATCATGTCACACTGTGTTGTCTGTCCTCTCCAGATGTATTCTTTACCTTGTAGCTCTTATTGCACTAACTGGCATGAGCTGGATGATGAAAAATAGTCAAAGAAAACAATACAGGAAATCATAATGGAGTCGCCTCATTGTGGGCGAATTTTAGGGGTGGGGGGGGTTAAGTGAGCTGCTTCACTTATTGTGTCCCTATCTCTGCTCTCTTCTATGTATTCGTTAAATGAATATTAAGAGGAATATGGGTGCCTCAAGGGTGGGGGAGACCCTAATGCAGACACAAGCCCACTCTATCTAGTCTTCTAATACCTCCCCATACCACCTGAGAAACCAACCACATGCTCTGTTTCTCACCCTTTCGGAACCTGTCGTTTGGGCCTTGTCTCCACCCCTGCTATTGATTGTTAATCTTTTGGAAGTTCTCCAGAACTCAAATTGGGGTGCAGAAGGAGGTACAAGCTGTTCCATTGCTGGGCCTCGTGGCAGAATAACACAAGTGTATTGCAGCTATCACTGGGGGAGTGAAGGCTACCACTAGCAAGAAGAAATCCTGGTGGCTTTTCTTCCCTTCCTAGTCACTAGCCTTCCCTCTCCCAGCATTTGGATCCAAATGCTAATATGCTAATGCTAGGAGAGGGAAAGCTAGAGCTAGCAGAGAAAGGAAAGCCAAGAGGGTTTCTCCTTGCTAGTTGCTAGCCTTCCCTTCCCCAACATTATCATATTACTGCTGCTAATGCTGGGGGAGGGAAAGCTAGCGACTTCCAAGGAAAGAAAAACCAAGAACTTTGCCAACACCTCTTGTGGAATGGCCACTTGTGCAATTCTGTCACGAGTCCACACAATCAGGTGGCCTGTCCTAATCGTCACTAAGCAACCTATCATAAATCAAAAACTACCTGTATTCCAAAATGCACCTTGGGCTCAAAAAACTGCATTCACCATTTTATTCTAGATACAAATTATAGACAATATATTTGAACACATACTTATTTCTATAATGTTTAGTCTCAGCTTTATCTAAGCAGCATGTTTATTATATGAAAGTTAACTCTTGAAAAATAAGGTTTACTAATTTTTGAACAATTGTTAGTAATCACAATCATGATCAATAATCATAACATTAGCATAGGATGTGCAGATAGTCCTGGACTTACAGCTGGTCATTTAATGAAAACAGTCAAGATGATATTGAAATAGGTGCTTTAATTCTGGCCTTTGTACAGTATCATGATGGGGACTACCTTGGTCAGAAGATTGCAAATGGCAATCATGTGATGGCAGGGCACTTGCCAATTAGCCATGTTAGATTCTCTGTTGTTGTAGAGAATGAGGGAGTCCAGACCAGGTTTACTCAGAAAAACTATAGCCGTTTATTTCAGGCAGCAAATCAACTATATACAATACTGAAAAGGAGCGGTAGACAGGGGCTCCCGCGTTTGACAGCTCTTTATATATGGAGCTGTCAAACGGGAAGCAAATCAGGCTGCGGCAAGAGCAGGCTTCCTGCCAGGCGCGCCCTAGCCAATCAGGCGTGACTAGCGGTTAGCCGGCTTGCTACAGCCTGTCTCCATGGCTTCAAAGCGACAGCCTGGAAGACCTGCGGCCGGTCGTAGGTCGAGACCGGTCGCAGGTCGAGGACACAACACCCCTTTTCCCCCTCGGTCTGCGCATGCTTGAAGAACTGTCAGTCCAGGTGAGTGAGCATGCGTAGTCCGCCAAGTAGGCGGGGCGGCGTCGGGACCGCCCAGACCGCCTCAGTTGCTGCTGAGGACCCGACGAGGTAGGTTGCCCCTGTGGGAGCTCCTCCCTTCGGGCAGTGGAGCTCCAGGTGGTGACGTCAGAAGAGGTGGAGCCGTTCGGACTGGTAAGTCGGGGTGAGGGGGCGCGGCATCCGGGGCGTAGATAGTTGGTGGTTGCCGGTTGGTTGCGGCGATGTAGGGCAGGTCCTTAGGCGCAAGGGCCCGCGTGTTCCCAGCGGCTTGATCCAGGTGCTGTAGCGTTTGCCGGAAGGCGGCGTCCAAGTCAGGGGGGCCTGAATAAGCGAAGGCCCCGAGCGGAGATGCGGAACAATTCCCGAATGGCCCAACCGGGGCAACTGGGCAGGGCGGATCCGGCGCCGAGGCTGATGGTGTTGGCAGGCGGCGCCTCAGCTGATCCAAGTGGCGCCGCCACTCGGATCCGTCCGGGAGGCTGAGCCTAAAAGAGCAGGGACCCGTTAGCTCGGCGATTGTGGCAGGAACCCATTTAGGGTCTCCAGCGTAGTTGCGGGCGTACACAGGGTCCCCGGGCTGGAATAGGCGGCAAGGCTGCACTTCGTTGTATGCCGGGTGCAGCCTGTCCAAGGTGGTCCGCAGGCGGCGACCCATCAAGAGCTCGGCGGGGCTTTTCCGGGTGGCTGGGCAAGGAATGGAATGCTGACCTAACAGGTAAGCAGCCACCCTTGCAGGCCAGTCCCCCTTGGTCATCCTCCCCAAGGCCTCCTTGGCCGAGCGGACGGCCCTTTCCGCCCGACCGTTGGAGGCCGGATGATAAGGGGCCACTGGCGCGTGGTGGATCCCTTGCGAGGACAGGAACTCCTGGAAGGTGGCGGACTGGAACTGGGGCCCGTTGTCGGACACCACGATGTCCGGCAACCCGTGCGTCGCGAAGAGCCGACGCAAGGACCTGACCGTACTCTCGGCTGTTGTGGAAGTCATCAAGATGACCTCCACCCAGCGGGAGTAGGCGTCCACGACCACCAGGAACGCCTGGCCTCGGAAGGGGCCGGCGAAGTCTATGTGGAGCCTGGACCAAGGGCTCCGGGGCATGTCCCACTCCCTGGGCGGCGCGACCGGGGGGGCGGGGCGGGTGGACTGGCAAGGGACACAGCCCCCGACCCAGGCAGCCACTTCCGCATCCACGCCTGGCCACCACACATAGCTCCGGGCGAGCGCCTTCATCCGAGCTATGCCGGGGTGGTCAGCGTGGAGCGTCCGGAGCACCTGGTGACGGAGAGGGGGGGGTATGATGACCCGATCCCCCCAGCACAAGCAGCCGCTGTGGAGCGAGAGCTCCAGCTGGCGTGTCTTGTGCGGCCGAAACTCTTCGGCCATGCTGCCCTGAGGCCACCCTCGCAGGACCCAGGTGGAGACCTGGGACAGGACAGGGTCGGCCTTCATCCGGGCAGCGACGTCCGAGGACGTCAATGGCAGGCCGGAGTCTGCCACGGACAAGACGGACAGTGCCGGCACCGGCTCCTCGTCTGCCTTGGGGAGGGGGCATCTGCTCAGGGCATCAGCGTGCCCGAGCTGCTTGCCAGGACAGTAGTACAGCGTATAATTATACGCTGCCAGGAACTCCATCCATCTGGTCATCCTGGGAGAGAGGATGGGGGGGGGTCAGACGGTCACCGGCCAAAAGCCCAAGGAGAGGCTTGTGGTCTGTGAAGACAGAAAAAGTCCGACCGTACAGGTACTGGTGAAACTTTTTGATTCCGGACACCATAGCCAGAGCCTCCTTGTCTATCTGGCTATAGTTTCTCTCAGTGGGAGACATTGTCCGGGACCAAAAAGCAATGGGGGCTTCTGAGCCATCAGGGAAGGAATGGCTCAGGACGGCCCCCAGGCCGAAAGGGGAGGCATCACACGCTAATGTCAAAGGCAGCCTGTCATCGTATTGGACTAGGACAGCCTCTGACGTAAGCATGGCTTTGACAGCCACGAATGCATGCGCTTCGCGGTCGCCCCAGCGCCAGGCCGCGGATCGATCGAGCAATCGATGTAGCGGCTCGGCTAGCGATGCCTTATGGGGAAGAAAAGACGCGTAGAAATTCAAGAAGCCGAGGAATGCCTGCAGCTCCATCTTGGAGGCTGGCGTAGGGGCGTTCCTGATGGCCTCGACCTTCTTGGGGGTGGGGTGGATGCCACGGGCATCGATCAAGAAGCCCAGGAACTCCGGTGAAAATGGCTTCTCTTTGTCCCTGAATGACTATTTTACTTATGGAAAATTTCCAGCATCTCTTTGTGATTTGGACTCCCTCTGGTTACTAAAGAAGAATTTTTTTTTGGGATTTGTGATTTCTTTTCTGGAGTGCCTTCGTTATTATACTTATTGACTTGGAAAATTGTTTCTCTCTTGGTTCCTGAACTTTACAACCCTGAACTGAACTTTTGGCTCCTACCTTGCCTCAACAGCCCCACCCAAAAAACGCCATTTTAGTGGCACTGACTTTAACAGCTAACCATGGCACAAGAATCAGCACTGGCAAGCTTAGAACTAAGGATGGCCTCTCTTGAATCTGTTATACAAACTTTGGTACAAGAAATCAAGGCCCAGAGGGCAGAAAATATCAACTTTAAAAAGGAATTATTGGACACACGGAAACAAGTGCTGGAGAACACACAGAAGAATGAAGAACTGGAAGGGGGGCTGGCGGGGGCTAAGGGAGAGATTAAAAATGTTACTAATGAGGTTGTGGAAATAAATGGGCATGTGTCTAGGATTGATATGGAAAGGATGACATATTTTTTGAGATTTCAGAATGTTTCTGAGGAAACTGGTGAATGTCTCCCTGAACTCATGAGCACAATTATAGCAGACTATTTACATAAACCTAAGGATGAGATCAGGGGGGATATTGACCTAGCCTACAGAATAAACTCTGCATATGCCAGGATAAATGAAGTACCCAGAGAGATACATGTTAAATTTGTTAGAAGGTCAACCAGAGAGGAAATCTTGAAAGTGCAAAGAGGAGGTCCGTTAATTTACCAACAAAAGGAGGTTGCCATCCTAAAGCAGATCCCAAGAAAGATTAGAGAAGCAAGAAGGAAATTTTCCTTCTTGTCCAAAAAATTGTTTGACCACGGGATCTGGTTTAGGTGGGTGATGCCCGAAGGGATGCTGGTGTTCTGGGAAGGAGGAAGAGTGAGGATTAAAACAGTTGCTGAGGCGGAAGCCTTTTTTAAAAAACATTCCTCTGTCCTGGGGGAAGATCCAGGGGAGGCAGGGGGGGCCACGGCCCCGCCCGCTGGGGGCCTGGAAGGAGAGATAGAAGATACAATTGCCAAGAGACTTAGATCTAAAAAATAACTTTGCCTTGATTTTTTGAATAATATTGTATAATATAACATGTGCATCTGGATTTTTGTAAATGACTGACAGCATAGAACTGAGAACTTAGAAATATGTACTTGCTTTCACTTTGTAGTGTATGGAAAATGTTTTTTATTAATGATCTATTTTGATGTCCCGGTAGGGCCGACGACTTTGATGTGAATGCTCTCAAAATTTCTTTGTATCCCTTACCCTATCCTATTGAAAAACTGTAAAACCAATAAAACTTTTTCAATATAAAAAAAAAAGAAGCCCAGGAACTCCACCTCCGGCGCGGCAAAAACGCATTTGCTGCGCTTCAGTTTTAAACCCGCGCCCCTGAAAATGCTGAGGACCTTCCTTAGCACTTTGGCGAGTTCTGAGACGCTGGGAGCAGCTATCAGAACGTCGTCAAAATACAGAACCACGCCTGGGAGCCCGTGGAGCAAGCGCTCCATTAGGCTCTGGAAGATCCCCGGGGCGACGGACACTCCGAATTGTAATCTGCGACACCGGAAAGCCCCTCGGTGGGTGACAATGGTCTGCACCTCCGCAGCCGCGTCGTCCACCGGGAGCTGTTGATAGGCCTGGGCCATATCCAGCTTCGCAAATATGCGGCCTTGCCCCAGGGAATGGAGCAGGTCCTGAACTACAGGGACTGGATATGGGTTCGCCTGGAGCCCACGGTTGATGGTCGACTTATAGTCGGCGCAGATCCGTACTGACCCGTCGGGCTTGATGGGGACCACTATGGGGGTCTCCCATCTCGCCTGATCAACGGGCTCGAGCACGCCCTGCGCCACTAACCGGTCAAGTTCGGCCTCGACCTTGGGCTTCAGGGCGAACGGCAGCCTGCGGGCCTTGAGCCTAATAGGTGCAACCTGAGGGTCAAGGTTCAAGGAGACAGGGGTGCCTATGTAGGAGCCTAGCCGGCCGTCTAGCACGTCGGTGAACTCTTCCAAAACCCCGGAGACGGGGGAGGTAGCAGGGACGGAATGGACCCCGTGCACCGACAGGCCCAGTGCGGGAAACCAATCCAGGCCGATGATGGCCGCTAGGGGGTCGGAGACCACTAAGATAGGGAATCGCCCCTTGAAAGCCCCATACTCCACCCCCAGGGAGATCTGGCCCAAGATGGGAATAGAAGTCCCTTGGTAGTCCCGCAGGATTGTCAGGGGAGGGGACAAAACGTCCAGGGAGAGGTCGGGGCGGATCTTGGCCAACTGTGCCCGGGAGATGATGGACCTAGAGGAGCCCGAATCCACCTCCATGCGGACCCCCACCCCCTCCAGTTTTACAGTCGTTTGAAGCCGCGTACGTTTGGGCAAGGCTTCCTGCGGGGCGGGTGCGTCCGTCAAGGCGAAGCAGCCGGATGGCTGCGGCTGTTGGCGTCGGCCCTGGCATCGCTGTGCGGGTTGTTGGGTCGCCTGACCCCTCCGGTCGTCTCCGGTGCGCCGTTGGGGCTCCGGGGTGGGCGGTGACTCGGTAGGCGCTGCGGCACGGCAGATGGCAGCCAGGTGGCCCTTTCGGCCGCAGCGGCGGCAGGTGGCGGCCCGGAACGGGCAATCGGCTCGGGGGTGCTTTCCCCCGCAGCCCAAGCATTTGCTGGAGGATGGTTGGAGAGGCCTGCGGCCGGCCGACCGCACGTAGGCGACCCGGTCTTCCTCGTCCAGGTCGTCGGAGTCTTCCACCAGGCAGGTGCGAGCAGCCGGTTGGCGGTCCAGGTCCCGGTCAAAGACCGAGGACTCGGACATGTCAAATGCCCGAGCCTCGTCTACTGCCTGCTCCAGCGTTAGCTCCGTGCGGGCCAGCAGGCGCCTTCTGAGGCGGATTTCTCTGAGGCCCCATATGAACTGTTCGAGCAGCGATTCGCCTAGGAAGGCGGAGGCGAAATCGCACGGGATGGCGGCCACACGGAGTGCCTGAAGGAAATCGGCCACCGACTGGTTTGGTTTCTGCAGGCACTTCCGAAAGGCAAAGCGATGGGTCATCCGCGACGGCACCGTGGCGTAGTGGGTCCGGAGCCGCTCGATCAGGGTGTCCCACGGAACTTCGTACACCTCAGTCGGCGTGGCCACGGTGCAGGCGGTTGCGAAAAGCTCCGGGCTGCCGCAGCCCAAGAAATGTCCCAACTTCCTGGTCGGAGGCAGCGCCCCGTAATCATTGGCCAGGATAAAGCACTCGAAGCGTGCCATAAACGAGACCCAGGTCTCCTTTGAAGAGTCAAAAGGAGCGAAGGGAGGAACTGAACCCATGGTGGATCGTACCGCTAACGAAAAGGGGAAAAAGGGGGAAAGAATTTTTCATGAGGAAATAATTCTTTCCTCCGCAAGTAGAGCTCTGCCTGGCCCCAGCCCTCGTCGCCAGTGTTAGATTCTCTGTTGTTGTAGAGAATGAGGGAGTCCAGACCAGGTTTACTCAGAAAAACTATAGCCGTTTATTTCAGGCAGCAAGATAAATCAACTATATACAATACTGAACAGTAGCGGTAGACAGGGGCTCCCGCGTTTGACAGCTCTTTATATATGGAGCTGTCAAACGGGAAGCCAATCAGGCTGCGGCAAGAGCCGGCTTCCCGCCAGGCGCGCCCTAGCCAATCAGGCGTGTCTAGCGGTTAGCCGGCTTGCTACAGCCTGTCTCCATGGCTTCAAAGCGGCAGCCTGGAAGACTTGCGGCCGGTCGTAGGTCGAGACCGGTCGCAGGTCGAGGACACAACAAGTCTCTTGGCACTTGGCAAGTTCTTCATATTTATGACTAGTTGCCAAGTGCCCTGCCATCACATGATTGCCATTTGCAATCTTCTGATAGCTTACCCCAAAAGGCAATGTGGAAGCTGACAGGGAAGTTTGCAAGTGAGGGATGTTGGATTTGAGGTCTGTTTCCCCAGTGCAACTCTGTGCAGGGAGGGGGGAATCCTTCCACACACTGGAAGAACAACCTCAAATCTGGCAAAAATGCCAGTGAACATTTCTGAGCCTTTCAGAATGCTGGTGTTTATTAGGTTTACCCCCTCTGGAGGGATCAAACTCCTAGTGAATGCCAGTGTTTCTGCCACTTCATTCTTGCCACATATAGGGCAAGCTGTGCCAATACAGGTGTCTACACATTTTCAGAAGGGAAAATGTTAGCAAACATCAGATCAATAAAATTAGATAAAATGAGATGAAAAGTTAGATAAAATGAGATGAAAAGATAAGGTTTATTGTTATTTATCTATATACAAAAAAACATATATTAAAATGAAACTCTAATGCCTCACTCTAAAAAAAAGGAACGCCTCCCACCAAAAAATGTCACCATCCCAAGGATAACAATAATAATAATAGCAGCAGCAGCACCAAAAATGACAAGTTATACAAAAATGACACCAAAATGTGCATTAATTACACTCCATTTTAAATGTATGGTGGAAGAGTTTTTGTTCTTTCAAGCTACATAATTCCATGTTTCAAAAAGTATTATTTCATTTATTCACTTTTAATTGCCTGTGCCCCGCCTCGAGTCCCTTTGGGGAGAGAGAGCGGGATATAAAATTAAAAATTATTATTATTATTATTATTATTCATTTACCTGAGAAGTCCTTGTCCTGCAGAGTTTGCAATTTGCTATAGAGTTTGATGATGTTGTCCAGTTTCCTGTTTATTTTCACATCCTGTTTAATTATTGGTCCCCGACATATTGGGCAAGCTGTGCTAATACAGTTGCCTACACAAGTTCTGAAAAATATAAATATGATTTCATGTGGGAAAAACTACACCTGAATAACAAGTAGCTATTTGTAACACATGGTTAAAGAGGTCTTTATCTTACAATTGTTTACAGAAACTGATAGCTTGCATAGGTTAATAGTTTGATACACAGTCTATGTTCATACATCACATTAAAGTGTAATTTAGAGCAAAATGCACAAGTAAGAAAAATTACAAAGGGAAAGACAGTGGCATTAACTTTTACATGCTCCCTCTTTCTAGACTATAAGTTTTACCTTTCTGTGTTACCAGGATTAACTGAGGCTATTCATAACCAAAAATTTCAAAAAAGCTAGCTTCATACTTGCTTATGTTTAGATGAATCAGTTCATGATAATTAGAATCCCTGATTCAAATAGGAAACTTATTGTAGTCTAAACAAATCAGTCAAGATTGTCCGAAATTCTATTTCTGACACTTCATATCATTATAAACAATGTCAACTCAGCTGTTAACAGGTTAGGAAACTGGATGCATTTCATATTACTCAGTATTTAACAATGGTTATAATGTATCAAACATATATCATCTCAATAGTTTATTCATATGAAAACAAATTGTAACATTACTTTAAATATTACAATGGGTTTGGTTTTAATAAAATGTTTGAGCAAGCAAACATGTTATAAATGAATTTTAGGACAACTAAATTTATTTCAAGGAAAAGCAAAATTTTTGGTTTCTGTTAGAAATATGGGTTTAGTAACAATGGTCATGATTCAGTCAAGAATTAAGAACATTTTAAATCAACCAAAATCAAAATAAGGTACCAGATATCAATGAGGTGATGAAATGCTTAACTTTCCATAGAAAATATCTTCAGAGCTTTATAATTAACTAAATAAATTTTGAGGAATAAAATCTGCAAATTCTCATTCTACCTTATGAGCTCTGGCTAACTTTTAGAATGAGAACAAACCAGTCTTTGTATAGTTCTGTACTGTAGGATAAAAGAAGGATAAGTGTAAAGACAAGACAATAAATAAGCAATTCTCTGCTGAAGGAAAAGCCACATCTGCATTAAAACAATTGTTCCATTATTGTGCTAAAAGTATCCTTAGCTAAGGCTTTTCAAAATTATTCCCAATAATTAGAATCATAGTGGTTATAAGTCTTTGAGTGCAACAATCCAAATTCAAGAATCTTAGATGACTTTTAAGTTCTATAACCAATATGTAGGATATGCTCATCTCCTACTCTGCTTAATTGGTTCCACTCTCATACAGTTCATACCATTAGAAAAAAAATTCTACATTGTTTAGAATCTGACTTTCTTCAATATAAATCAATATAAATATAAAACAGAGATAATAAATACAGTCAAACATAGTTAAAAATAGATTAAATCAATTTTGAGACCCGTGCTAAAATTCATAATTAAAACCCTGACTAAAAATCAATAATAAAAACTATACCTGTATTAACCACATTTATATAACCTGCAGATATTATAGCAAGTGTTGGAGAACCTTTTCGGCACCAAGAGGCGAATTAGCCTCTGGCTTCTGCCAGAAATCAGAAAAGCAGATGATCCTCTGATTTCCAGTGTGCACATGCACACCGGACAGCTGTCTTTGAACACGCGTGTATGCCAGAAACCAGAAGACCAGTTGGTCTGTGCGCATACATGCAACGGAAACAGAAGAACATCTGCTTTTCCAGTTTCCGACACACACAAGTGCGCATACATGCTCCCATTTCGGCACTTAGTGCCAAAAAGGTTCACCAATAACATCTGCAGTTTGCATACATTTGGATGAATTAGCTAATACAGGTAGTCCTTGAGTCACAACCACAATTGAGCCCAAAATTTATGTTGCTAAGTGAAACATTTGTTCAATGAGTTTGCCCCATTTCTTTTGAAATCTCACTCATTTGTGGAGCATCTTGTCTTATTTAAGTAAGTACTGCTCTTGGTCAATAATCCAAAAACAATACATTCAAATCCAATGTTGCTCCACGGAAAGTTCAATAATCATAGTTCTTTACATCTCAGGATTATTAATCAGTTCCACTTAAATAGTCCAGGCACTTTACTTTACTTAGTAGTCTTCGTATGTGCATGCATGCCAGAAACCGGAAGATCATTTTCCCTGTGTGCGCATGTGTACCGGGCGGCTGCTCATCCGGTTTCTGGTGCTCCCACGCACATGAAGACCAACTGGCCAGCACACCAGAAACTGTAAGAGGAATGGCCAATGGCTTGAGTGCCCAGAGAGATGGCTCTGTGCACCACTTTCAACCCGCGTGCCATAGGTTCGCTATCATGGTGTTTTAGCAATCCTTCCAACTATCCAAGTCATTCAAAAGCTATTGAAGAGGACTTCCAGCTGACATCACAGCAAGATTGGACATGAGGAGCGGTTCTCTGTGTTCCCATGCAAAGTTCTCCCTGATGGAGGGCTCCAAAAGGAGCTAAAGCCACCCTGTAGGGATGGTGAAGAAAAGAGGGATGCCCTGCAGGTCACAGAAAGCCGCAACTCTCCTGCTTGACCCAGGGCTTCTTCTCTTTCACCCTTGACAAGAAGAGGCAGCCATCATGGTGCCATGAAGCTGGGACAGCTGAGGCAACAAAGAAATGCACCGAGACGGCATTGGTCGTGTTGGTGGATGATCTCTGGAGGGCCAGAGATGGGGGTTGTTCCTCCATCCTGGTCCTATTAGATCTCTCGGCGGCTTTTGATACCATCAACCATGGTATCCTATTGCATCGACTGAAGGGGTTGGGGGTGAGGGGCACCGTCCTATGGTGGTTCTCCTCCTACCTCTCCGGTCAATCGCAATCTGTGTTGGCAGGAGGGCAGAGGTCGACCTCGAGACCACTCACTTGTGGGGTGCCTCAGGGGTCGGTCCTCTCGCCACTCCTGTTCAACACATATATGAAGCCGCTGGGTGAGATCACCTGTGGTTTCGGGGTAGAGTTCCATCAGTATGCTGATGACACCCAGCTGTACATATCTACCCCAAACCACCCCAGCGATGCCGTCGAAGTGATGTCCCAGTGTCTGGAAGCCGTGCGGGTCTGGATGGGAAGGAACAGACTCACACTCAACCCGTCCAAGACCGAATGGCTGTGGTTTCCGGTGTCCCGGTACAACCAGTTGATGTCATCACTGGCCATAGGGGGCGAACATCTAGCCCCCGTGGACAGGGCACGCAACTTAGGCGTCCTCCTGGATACCAGGCTGTCGTTAGAAGACCATTTGACGGCCGTGGCCAGGGGGGCGTTCTACCAGGTTCGCCTGGTCCATCAGTTGCGGCCCTTATTGGACCGGGACGCCCTTCGCACAGTCACTCATGCACTCGTGACATCCCGTTTAGACTACTGAAATGCTCTCTACATGGGTCTCCCCTTGAGGTGCACCCAAAGGCTGCAGCTAGTCCAGAATGCAGCCGCGCGAGCAATTATGGGAGCTCCTAGGTGCTCCCATGTAACACCGCTCTTGCATGAGCTGCACTTGCTGCCTGTGGCCTTTCGGGTGTGCTTCAAGGTGTTGATTATCATCTTTAAAGCGCTCCATGGCACGGGACCTAGTTATCTACCGGATCGCATCCTACCCCATACATCCCTGCGGCCGATTCGCTCCCACAGAGAGGGACTTCTCCGGGTGCCGTCCACTAGGCAATGCAAGCGGGCGATGCCCAGGGGAAGGGCCTTCTCTGTGGCAGGCCCAACCCTCTGGAACGACCTACCCCCCTCACTTAGAACGACCACGGACCTTCATTCTTTCTATATTGCAAAAGTTTTATTGTTTTTTACAAATTTTTTCAGGTAGGGTAGGGTAAGGTGAAGTACAGAAATATTTTGAGAACTTTCACGTCGAGATCGTTGGCCCCTCCAGGGCTTCTTAATAAGACATTGGTAATACATTTTTCAATAATACTACAAGATGAAAATAAATGCATACATCATAAATTCTAAGTTCCATGCTGGCAGTCGTGTACAAACATCCAGATAAAAATTATACTGTATTAATAAAGATAAAAGTCATTTTTTAGATCTAAGTCTCTTAGCAATTGTGTCTTCTTGTTCTCCTTCCTGGCCCCCAGTGGGCGGGGCCGTGGCCCCCTCTGCCCCTCCCGGATCTTCCCCCAGGGTAGAGGAATGTTTTTTAAGAAAGGCTTCCGCCTCAGCAACTGTTTTAATCCTTACTCTTCCTCCTTCCCAGAACACCAACATCCCTTCTGGCATCGCCCACTTAAACCAAATCCCGTGTTTAAACAATTTTTTAGATAAGAAGGAATACTTCCTCCTCACCTCTCTAATCTTTTTAGGGATCTGCTTCAAGATAGCGATTTCCTTTTGTTGATAAATTAACGGACCCTCTCTCTGCGCCTTCAAGATTCCCTCCCTAGTCGACCTTCTAACAAATTTAATATGTATCTCTCTGGGTACTTCATTTATCCTGGCATATGCTGAATTTATTCTGTAGACTAGGTCAATGTCCCCCCTGATCTCATCTTTAGGTTTGTGTAAATAGTCTGCTAAAATTGTACCCATGAGATCAGGAAGGCATTCACCAGATTCCTCAGAAATATTCTGAAATCTTAAAAAATATGACATCCTCTCAAAATCCATCCTAGACATATGACCAGACAGATCTCCAATTTCAGTATTAATATTTTTAAGTTCCCCCTTTGCCCCAGCCAGCCCCACTTCCAACTCCTCGGTCTTCTGTGTATTCTACATCAATTTTTTCTGTGTCTCCAAAAGTTCAAGTTTAGAGCTGCAATGATCTTTTCTCAATTCTTTAATTTCCAACACCAAGGAGTGTAACACTGCTTCCATAGCTGTCATTCTTTCTTCCAATCCTGGATTTTCTGGTTGTTTTTTTGAAGCCATGGTGAGCTGTTAAAGTCAGTGCCACTAAGATGGCGTTTTTTGGGTGCGGCCGCTGGAGCAAGTCCAGGGAAAAAAGTTCAGAAAAGTTGTAGAAAGTTATAATATCCAGAGAGAGAGACACTTTCCACTATCAATTATTAAGACAAAGAAGGCACTCCAGGGAAGGAATCAATTAATCCAGAAAATCCTCCGTTAGTAGAGAGAGGCAGTCCAGGTCACAAAGAGATGTTAGTAATTTTTCCATAAAGAATAGTCGTTTAGGAACAAAGGGCAGCCATCTTCCACCGCCCAATCTGGTAGCCAGCCGGAGAAAGTAGCAAAGAAAATTGTTTCAGTAAAGCCGGACTTAGATACATTGTATAGAAACAAGCCGCGAAAGACTTTCACTTGTTCCACAAAAGTCCGGATGCGAAATATCCGCTCCCTCGCGTTCGAGGAGCCATTTCTGCGCGCCGCTGTTATAAATCCGAGGGGGGGGGTTAGCAAACACCCCCCTCCACGTTTCTCTCAATCAAAGCCGCCAGCAAAAAAGTTAAAGTCACTTACTCTCCACCTCGCCGTCAAAGCCCCGGCAAAGCCATCCGGCCCAAGCACTCCCGTTCCCTCCAAATCAATTATATGTTGCCATCCTCCGTTGGCGAAGGGAACCGGGGCCCCCGCAGCATGTCTTCTTCCACCTAGACCAAAGACAAGGACCCTTCCCCGGCCGCCGCCAGGCTGAACAGGTCCAGGCAAGCCGGTCCTACGGAGGGTCCCCAAAAAAAGGGGCATCCCGCCCCGTTTGGGGCAGGAAAAAAAACAAAACGGCGGACGAGTCCCAGGACTCGTCCGTCGCCGCCAGAAGCCGGAACAGGAAGCCGGACCTCTGTTCTTTCCACCAGAAACTCAAGACTTATTTTTTCCAACAGGCCAGCCTGGCCTAACTCTACCTAGCCTTTAGCCTGAAATTAAATTGTTTTAATTGGTTTTTAAGAGAAATAGTTTTAATTTATTGTAAATTTTAGCACAGGGTTAATAATTTAATTTGATTTTAAATTTTGTACATTGTCATGTTTATATATGTTTTTTAATTTCCTGTGCACCGCCCCGAGTCCCTTTTGGGAAAGGGAGTGGTATATGTTTAATAAATGAATGAATGAATGAAGGAAGGAAATGGGCAGGAGCGGTGTAGATGAACAGTCACTATAGCTGGGTGAGAAGATTCCTTTTTTATTTAGACCCTAACTTTAAAAGAAAAGAAAAAAAGAGGAAAATCCAGGAAAAGAGACTCTTAGAATTATTTCTTAAAGCAGCGAACAACCATAGAGAGAAAAATCCTAGACTTCAAAGAAAGGAACTAAGGGGAGAAAAGCTAAAACCCTTTTAATCATAAAAAACTGGATCTTTAAACTGGGTGTTTTGGAAAGGCATTATAAAATGCTGGAGCTATTTACTTGAATAGCTGACTTTGTTTCCATAAATTGAACTAAAATTGGATTAATCAATTTATCAGACTTGAAACAATGCTGAAACCTAAGTTGAGGGTGCCATCTACTGCTGAATGAAAAATATACCATACCTCTATAAGTCTGGGAATAAACAACATTCATCTGGAGGCCTGTAGTGATCTTTACTGTTCTATCACTATTTACTTTATGACTACTGGAGACACTATTGTGAGAATAAAGAAGACTTAAGTAAAGTGACTTTTGATTTGTGGAAAGCTGCCTGGACTATTTAAATGGAACTGATTAATAATCCTTAGATGTAAAGAACTATGATTATTGAACTTTCTGAGGAGCAATATTGGACTTGAATATATTGTTTTTGAGTAAGAACGAGACTTACTAAAATAAGACAAATGTTTCACCAGGGGGAAATGAGTGAGATTTCAAAAAGAAATGGTGTTGATGTTTCAAAGCATTAGAGACACTATGATGAAGAACCACAGAGATAAAGAACCTATTGCAAGGCACACATGGGAAAGTAGAAAATATCCTACAATTGATAATGAATGAAGATCAAAGAATCCAGGAAAGAGAGTAGACACAGAAAGAATGGAGGAAAAGATAGAACAGACAAGCCAGCAATTAAAGCAAGAAGATGAGAAGGAGAAGGCAATAAAGATAATAATGATTGATGAAATAAACCAAGGGAAAAGTACCATTTGTAAGAGACTTAAAAATGAAATTGGATAACCTGGAAGATACTTTTGAAAGGGAGATAGGGGTGGAGGAAGTATTCCTTCTTATCTAAAAAATTGTTTAAACACTTGGAGATCTGGCATCTTAGGAGGATAGAGATGGGAGAAATATTCAGACTGAATGGTTAAGACACAGATGCTGATAGAGACAAAGATCCAACATCTTTCTAATAGTCATAACAATATTCTTGGGCATATCTGATAATCCATTTTCAAAATCTAATCTTAACCTTTAATATTTACTTTAAATGTGTTATGCAAAAATATGTATAACTATATTCCCATTTCTAATTTCTTAATCTGTTCTAATTTTCAATACAGCCAATCTTTTTTTTAAGATCCTTTCTATCCATCGTCTCTCACCCTTTTGGAAATTTCACTTCTTTTTAACTTGCCTTCTATATTCCTCCCTTACGTCCTCATCTACATCTTTCATTTTCAACCCAACCATTATTTCCATCTCCACTTTTTTTTGCTGTCAGTCCACCCACAAGTCTGCCAGAACCTCTGTCTTTTTTCCAAAAATGTTTTTGATTTATTGAGTTCTATTTTTCTACTGGCTAATATATATTCTCCCAGTTTTAATTCACCCAGTTTAATTATCTTCTCTTTCTTTTCTCCTTGTTCTATTTGTTGTGTGGTCTGTTCTATCTCATCCTCTAAGCTTCCAGTTATCTCCCCTGTTTGCTGGATTTTATTATCTTTTTTTTTTTTACAAAAAAAAGTTGTATTGGTTTTTACAATTTTTTAGCAAGGAAAGGGTATATAGGGTATAAGAGAAACATTTTGGAGGCATTCATATCGGGGGTGCAGGCCGCCCCCAAGGCTTCATACAAAGATTGGTGGGAGGGAGGATGAGGATACAATATCTAAAAGACTCGGTTTACAAAAATGATTTCCTTTAATATACTGTAACTTTTTCTTTTGGATGCTTTGTAGAAACAATGTATTGAATGCATGAACTTTGTGAAATGACATATATGTAACTCCTGCCACCTTAAATGGATTTTATTATCTTGATTCATTATTCCTTGTTACACATTTTCAGTCTTTCCAGTTATGTCATGTAGCAAATCCTTTATCTCCCTGAAGTTCCCCATCATAAGTGTCGTAAATGCTTTGCAGTAGCAAGTTTCTTTTTGAAGTGCCTCCGATTCTTCCTGAAGATCCATCTTGCCTTCTCTTAAAAGATCCAGGTAATACTGCTCTGTCAGTAATCTGTCACCACTTTAGAGTCTATTCTTTTTGACTTCCCGAAGCCAGCGGATTCCTAAATCTTAACATTGTTCATCAGGAGATACAATAGTTATAGTTCTTTATATCTCTCAGTTGGTGAATAGGTTCCATTTATACAGTCCAGGGATTTTTCCAAATAGCTCTTTAGATCCACTCATTAAGTTGCTAATTAGTTCCAGTATTCAGTCATTTCATTAGATATCCTCCAGGTTTTCATGTTTGATCCTCTAGTAAACATAAAGTAGATAAGTATATAATACAGCAGACCTTCAGGTGTTGTTTTCTTATCAAAATTTTCCAAGGTATAGTATTTATGACATAGTATATATCCATTTACCAGTAGATGGCACTTTCAGTTTAAAAATCAACGTTAAAAATCCACTTTAAAACTATTTTGTCAATTATATATTCCAAATTGATTCAAACAAAATATCCAATAAACAGTTAGCTGTCCAGCATTTTAAAATGCCTAATGAAAGTCATGCCACTAAGATTTATACATCCAGTCTTTTCATATTTTATAGCTTTTACTTATCTCCTGTTGGGGTGCAATTTCTATCTGCGTCTCCTTAATCACCACTTAAAAACATTCCAGAGGAATGTTTTCCCAGATTAATTTTCTTTTTGCGTCAAATTGTAAGCAAAAATTAAAATTCACCCCACCCAGCTCCAATCACTGTCCACTCACACCACTCCAGCACAATCTTAGTTTCTTCAGTGTCCCAGCTTCACAGCAGCCATGATGGCCAGCTCTTCTTCATCTTTGTCAGAGAGGGAAGCAACCCGGGGTCCAAGCAGTAGAGCTACCACTCTCCATGGTGCCCCTCCTTGTGACTTTAGCCCCTTGGGGGGCCCTCTGCCGAAGAGGATTTGGCATGGGGATGCAGAGCACCGCTGCCCTGCATTGATCTCGCAGCAATGCCACCGGAAGTCTTCGGTGGAATAATTGAAAAATGAAGGAATATGTGCTGATATAAATATGTATATTTGTGTAAGTTTGATTAATGTAGTATTTTTTTTTATTTGTCTTAATATTGGTTTTGGACCAAAATGAATGACACTCAGACACCACACTGTCCATGCAATGATATTGATGATATTGATGTATGCTTAAAAATAAAAATAAAAACTTTACTGTAAAAAATTAAGAGACAAAGATCCAAGAGAGGAGGCAAGCTAAAAAATGAATAACAATTGAAGTATTAAAACAAGCAAGAGATGATGGATAGAAATGATGTTTTTCTTTTTTTCCCTAATATAATGATAGCCTGATTGAAAATCAGAATAGATGTAGAAATAAAAATGCACACCTTTATGTAAAGCAATAGTTAGCTAGATAGAAAGATTGGAGGTAGAAAGATAGTACTATTAGGTATGATCAAATAATAGTATGATTGATACTAGAATGACATACTGAGACTTTGAATAACCAAAATGTGTCTTGATATAAACATGTGTATTAACACTAGGATTAGTAATGGTGGCCTGACTAGAAACTAGAATAGAGGTAGAAATAAGAAAAAAGACGAATATTAGCAAATATAATTTTATATAATAGGATATGTAATAACTAGATGGAAAGATTAGAGGTTGAAAGATGGTATTACTACTTATGCTTAATAATATCATTGGCATTAAAATGCAACATTGAAATATTGAATAGCTACTCTAAAACAAACATGTATATTAATACTAGGATTATATAACGTTAATGTAACAAATATTGTTATTAATATTATTGCTATTTGTATCAAAATGAATTATATCCAGAGGCACACTATTCATGTATTCATATTGATGTATATTTAAAAATAAAAATCTATTAAAATTTTTAAAAAAAATTTGAAGAGTTGCAGCCTTGCAAGTAGATCACCCAGAATTGAAATTTGAGGCACCCTAATTCTTGATATTTATCTATAATCTGATGAGGAACTATTTATGAGCACTCTTCCAGCATTATTTGCAAACCAATTTATTTACTTAACTGATTTGCTAATCACATCATATCACACTTTGTCAAACATTTTGCTGAAATTTTTGCTGAGTTGTAATTATTATTACAACTACAAAATTCCTATCATCTATTAATAAAGTTTACCAATTGAAGAGATTAAACATTCTAACTGCTGGCAAACATGACTTTGCTGCCGCACTGCTTTTGAGATGCTTAGGGAATGATCTCTTTACAGTCTTCTTTTTAATTGCTCCTAATATTTATATTATATATTTTTAAAAACTATTTATTTTAAAAGGAAAAAGAAAGGAAAAATATTACAAATACTATATGAAAAGATTTACAAAATAATGTAAGATAAAACTAAAATAAAGTACAACTATTTCAACCAGAGGTGGGTTTCTATTGGTTCACACCGGTTCGGGTGAACCGGTAGCAGTAATTTTGGCTGGGTTGCCGAACCGGTAGTGACTACTGCCCATTTTCAGGCACCCAGCTTGCCAGGCTGCCCCCGTCCCCACCGTGGCTGCAGTGGCGGCCACCCGGCCTCCTCCCCACCGGCCCGCATCTCCTGAAGCTGCCACCATTGCAGAGACTGGGGCAGCCCAGCAAGCTGGACGCTCGAAAACAGGTGAAGGATAGGAGGGGGGTGCAACAAACACGAGACGCTTGCTGCAGTTCCTCAGCTTGCCTAGGCTGTAGCTGAGTCTGCTGCCCTGAGCCGGCAGAGGCACTGCAGGGCATGACTGGGAGCACACTAACCTTGCCCTCCCCGCCACCACTACCCTCTCCTCCTGCCGCTCTCTATGTGTGTGTTTATTTTGTACATCAGGTTGTATAAGTCCAGCTTAATACCTATGGTATGTGATGGTTTGTATACATACAGAGAAAGAAGCACTCTTGTGATCTTTGACTTTTAGGCTTGCTGTCAAACATCAGCTATAATACTAATTACTATTTTGCACAATATGCAGGTTGTATTACACGAATGGCTATTTTATATGTGAAATTATGACTGAAACCCAACCATATGACCAAGCCAGGCCCACCGAGTCATATGACCACCAAGTCACACCCACAGTCACATGACCACCAAACCACATCCACCAAGCAAGGCACACCCACAGAACCGTTAGTAAGAATTTTTGAAACCCAACACTGATTTCAACCAAACAGGTAATTATACTTCAATCTAATTTAATCTGGGAAATCCAATCCAAATGAAACTTTTACATGTAGTAGAACCAGCATCATATGAAGTATTATTTCTAAAGACATGCAAAAATAATCCAAGTCCTCGTTTAGAGATTACTATGGAGACTGGCAACTCTGTTGCAAAGCAAAAGGGATTGTTAAGTGAGAAATCAAGTTGCAAGGTCTGTGCTTTTCATCTTAAAACTAACAAGACTAATCAGCTTCACTTCTTCAGCTTGTTTGCCTCCTAACCATTTTGAGATAATTAGCAAGAAGGGAATTAATGTTCGTATTTACTCATTGGATAGCAAGGGATTACAAGAAAGTAAGCAGGCATAATAGTCAGAGAGTCAGAGAGAGTACAGAGGACAAAGGTAAAGTAAAATTGCCTCCATTTCATTTGAACTTTCCTGAGACTGGTGGGAGGAACTGCTGGTTGTGAGGGAGGAGTCAGAGTACATATAACTCGGTAGCATATAACTATAAACCAAAAATGGCAATCAGCCTGGCAAGCTTTTGCTAATCAGATAACCAAGGTATGTAGGAAGCACACCACAATAGTCATTGGGGATTTTAACTACCCTGACATCAACTGGGAAACAAACTCTGCACAAAGTGGAAGATCCAGCAGGTTCCTAACAAACCTAGCAGACAACTTTGTTTCCCAAAAAGTAGAGAGGGGAACCAGGGGATCAACCATATTGGACTTAATTCTCACTAAAAGAGAGGGAATGATAGAAGGTGTTGAAGCTACAGGAACCTTGGGGGCAAGAGATCATGCAATATTGGAATTCAACATTATGCAAACACAAGTAGTAGAACAAAGTCAAACTAGAGTCTTGGACTTTAAGAAAGCTAATTTCAATAAACTTAGAGACAGCTTGGTAAAGATTCCATGGATGAGAATCATCAAGCGGAAAATAACTCAAGAAGTTTGGGAAATTTTGAAAAGTGAGATTATAAAAGCCCAATCTAGCACAATACCAATGAAGAAGAAAAATAACAGCTCCCCAAAGAAACCAGCATGGCTGCATAAAGAACTCTCTGACAAACTGAAAGACAAAAAGGATAAGTATAAAAAGTGGAAAGAGGGGCACATAACTAAGGCAGAATATAAGCAAATAGCTCAAGCCTGTAAAGGTAAAATGAAGAAAGCTAAGGTTTACAATGAAGAAAGGCTTGCGACAAAAGTAAAAAATAACAAAAATGGCTTCTTCCAACATGTTAAAAACAAGAAAAAGGTCAAGGAAACAATTGGTCCATTGCTGGAAGAAAGTGGCAAGAAGGTGACAAGCAACAGGGAGAAAACAGAACTATTGAACTCATTTTTTGCATCTGTCTTTACACATAGGGAAAAACAGTCCAATCTATCAAAAACAGCGCCACAAAAATCAGATTAGGAACACAAGTTAAAATAGGGAAGAAAATTGTAAGTGAGCACCTATCTACCCTAACTGAGTTCAAATCACCGGGACTTCACCCCAGGGTTCTGAAGGAACTGGCAGATGAGATCTCAGAAAGAGCGTTGGTACTTACCTGATACGCCTCTTCTAATAAGGTGGGGATAGCATCCATGAATGGGTTAACACTGTCCTTTCTCTGATTGGACTGAGTCTGTTTAATAATTAATTAGCACCCCTATGTAACCTGCTCTCACTGGCCCTTTCCCAGCTTTTGGCGAAGAACAACATGCACAGACTCAAGTTTCTTATCCCAACAAAAAACAGGAAAGTTTATTAAACAAGCAATCAACAGAAAACCAAAGAAGTCTCCGCTCACCAAAGAGCCAAACCATGTGTCATATTTCATTTGAAAATAGTACACCGAGAGAGAGAGAGAGAGAGAGAGACCAGTCAGCAGCAGGGAGTGGCCGGATGCTATCCCCACCTTATTAGAAGAGGCGTATCAGGTAAGTACCAATGCTCTTTGTCAATAAGGTGGGGATAGCATCCATGAATGGGACATACCCAAGCCATATTGTCCCTAGGGTGGGAAAACAGAGACTGGTCTCATTCAAGTCGACGAATACACCGCTTGCAGGACCCTCCAGCCAAAGGCTGCGTCAGATGAAGCGTACTTGTCCAACTTGTAGTGCCGGATGAAGGGAGATGGCGAAGCCCATGTAGCCACCCTACATATCTCTTCGATAGAAGCCTGGGTAGCCCAAGCTGCCGAAGTTGCCGCACTCCTCGTTGAGTGGGCTGTAACCCCACTCGGAACCAGGTCCTGTGACGATTGATAACCCTTCATGATGCAAGCCTTGATCCACCTGCCAATCGTGGAGATGTAAACCTTATTTCCCAAAGAAGACCCCTGAAATGACACAAATAGTGATTCGGAATGACGAAATTCTGTAGTCCTATCAAGATAAGTACGCAATGCCCTCTTAACATCAATGTTATGCCAAGCCTTTCCAGAGGGTGACTAGGATCAGGACAAAAGCCCGGTAGAACCACTTCCTGGGCCCTATGAAACCACGAACCCATCTTAGGCACAAAGGAGGGGTCCAGCCTCAGCACCACCCTGTCCTCGTGAAATGTACAGAGACCCTCTCTAATGGACAGAGCATGAAGTTCCGAGATTCGCCTAGCTGAGGTGACAGCAACCAGGAACATGACCTTCCATGTGAGAAATTCTAAGGGAATGGTAAGCAAGGGCTCAAAAGGAGGTTTGTCCAGCACCTTGGACAAATCCCAGGAAGGATACCTGTGAACAACCTGTGGCCTAAGATTCCTCACACCCTTCAGAAATCGCTTAATAGTAGAGTGTTGTGAAAGGGGCAGCCCATCACCCCATGAGATAACAGGCTAGCGCCGCTACCTGGCGTCGGATAGTATTTGGTGACAACCCTTTGTCCAAACTGTCCTGGAGAGAATCCAGAATTTGCGGTATGGAAGCCCTAGCAGGGACTATCCCCCGAGGAGAGCACCAGGAACAAAAGATTCATCACGTGGCGTCGTAAATCCGGACCGTGGAAGGCCTCCTGGAGGCCTGTATGGTGTCCATGACCCTGAAAGAAATACTGGCTAACGCAAGTTGTTCCCTCTCAACCTCCACACGGTCAAGTGCAACCACTGCGGTTCCGAATGCTGAAGGGACCCCTGTCTCAGGGAAACCCTGTCTGGAGGAATCCTCCAAGGTTCGTCCGTCGACAGAGCCATAAGGTCCGCAAACCACGGACGTTGGGGCCAATGGGGTGCAACGAGAATGATGTCCGCTCCTTAGGAAACCACTCGCCGTATCACCCTGGACAGCAAGGCCGTCGGAGGAAAGGCATAAAGGAGACCCTGTGACCACGGGTGTCTCAGTGCACCCACTCCCTCCGCCCCCGCAGAAGGGAATCTGGACAGGAACCTGGGGAGTTGGGCGTTGCTTGGAGAGGCGAACAGGTCGATGACCGGGACCCCAAACCTCCGAGTGGCCTCCTGGAAAAGAAAAGGGTGTAATTGCCACTTGGTCGGATCTGCAACAGAGCTGCTGAGCCAGTCAGCCTGCACATTCTCAACCCCCGAAATGTGTTCGCCACAATGGAAAGCAGGTGAGACTCCGCCCAATGACCCACTTCCATAGTCTCCTGTATGATGTGTAAGGATCTCATACCACCCTGCCTATAAACTTGTGCTTTGGCAGTGATGTTATCAGTGAGTACTAGTACATGACGACCAGTGATGTATGACTCAAAGTGGTATAAAGCTAGTTTTATGGCCCTGAGTTCCAGCAGGTTTATGCTGAAGGTAGTCTCCTCTCGAGTCTTTTGACCCTGAACCATTTGATCATCCAGATGTACACCCCACCCAGTGAGGCAATCTGTCAAGCTCCCAATGAGAAACATCAAATGATTCATGGCCTCACGTAAAAGTTCAAAGCAATGTCCGTTTATTGAATATAACGTCATGGCGAGCCACGGTTGCAGCCAGATCTGAGAATAATTGGATTGCTTCTGCACTTTACCCCCTTATGACCCCTCCCCTCTGCTTGTCATAATTTACGTTCTCCAATTAGCGTTGAAAATAATTGCATGCATGCGCAGTCAAAGGCTGTTCTGAGATTCCTTTCCTGCCACAGGAATGTCAAGCATTTTCAGTTCGTTAAGGCAAAACAGATAAAATCCATGGCAACATCGGGATGTTGACATCCGGCTCCCCTTACTTCTCGAAAGCAACCTATGGGAAACAAGACAATCTGAATGCAGGTGTATGTCTTAGGGGTGCGTTCCCCTCCCCACTGGCTTGCTTGGGTTTTCTGCATGGAATTTTGCTATAAGGCGGTCAGCTTGGATGTTTCTATGTTTCACCCACGATGCTTCCGATAGGGGATAACCCTTCCACTTGATTAGGTATTGGAGTTGCCTTCTGTGCCACCTCGAATCAAGAATTCGTTGGACTTCATAATGGGTTTGGCCCCCTATGACCACAGGGCCTGGGGGCGCACGGGGCAGTGGTCTCAGAGTGGAACCGATCACAGGTTTCAAAAGGCTACTATGAAACGATTGGTGTGTCTTCCCCAGCAATCGAGGCAGTTTCAATATCACTGTGACTGGGTTGATGATCTTTATTATGGGGAATGGCCCCACAAATTTTGGTCCCAGTTTTTTGCTGGGCAGTCTTAGTCTCAAATATTTTGTGGAGAGGTAAACCTTCTCTCCCACCTGGAATGGCCGTTGCGGAGCCCGGTGTTTATCTGCATTGACATCCAATCAGTCAAACTGACTGAGGAGGGGGGGTCTCTTGGATACTCAGGCATTGGGACGAAATCCATGCCGCTCACTACTTTAAACGGCGTGAGTCCTGTGCTGCTGTGAACAGCATTATTGTATGCAACCTCAGCGAAAGATAAAAGGTCTGCCCAATTAGACTGCTGATAGTTCACGTAGCAACTCAGGTACTGCTCTATCATGGCGTTCAGTCTTTCTGCTGCCCCATTAGTGCTCGGATGAAAAGCTGAACTAAGACCCTGAGATGATCCAATGGACCGCAGGAACTCACTCCAAAATTTAGCCGTGAACTGGACCCCTCTGTCTGAGATGATTCTTCGAGGTACTCCATGCAGTCGGTAGATATGCTTCACAAACAGTTTAGCCAGCTTGTGAGCCGAGGGTAGTCCGCTACAGGGAATGAAGTGTGCCTGCTTGGAGAACAGGTCTATTACAGTCCAAATCACCGTGTTTCCCCCACTTTTTGGCAACTCTACTATAAAGTCCATTGCAATCTCCTCCCATGGCCTCGTTGGTTCTGCCACTGTTTGCAGTAGTCCCGGGGGTTTTCCTGGTCATATTTTCATTGTGGCACAGACTGTGCAGCTTTTTACATAGCTATCCACATCTTTCTTCATTCCAGGCTACCAGAATTGCCTCCGGGCTAGGTGTAAAGACTTTAGGAACCCAAAATGGCCTGCCAATTTGGCGTCGTGGCTCCTCTGGAGAACTAGGATACGTAGAGATTCTGGAACGTAGAGTTTCGTCCCCTTCCAGGCGAGGTCATCCCTCTTCGTCAAGATGTGTTGGTTGTTTTGGAACCAAGGGTCCGTTAGCAGCTCAATTTTGAGTCTTGTGGTTAGATCGCTTGTGGTTTGACCCCGTCGGTCACGGTGTTGCCGCCTGGTGGTTACTTGGGCAGCTGGTTGAGCAGAAGGAATAATGGCGTCCACTACGTGCTCCCGTTCGCATTTGTACTGAGGCATGCGGGAGAGGGCATCAGCTAGAAAGTTCCTCTGCCCTGGAATGTGCTTTAGTACGAAGTTGAAATGGTTGAAGTATTGAGCCCATCGGACTTGTTTGGGTGATAGTTTCCGTGGGGTTCTGAGAGCTTCCAGATTTTTGTGGTCGGTCCAAACTTCAAACGGTGTCTGGCTCCCTTCTAGCAGGTGTCTCCAGGTTAGTAGTGCCCATCGCACTGCAAAAGCCTCCTTTTCCCATGCGGCCCATCGTCTCTCCGTGTCTGTGAGTTTGCGGGAGGTATAGGCACAGGGTTGTAAATTTCCTTGGTTGTTTCTTTGGAGCAGTACTGCTCCTACGGCTATGTCGCTGGCGTCTGCCTGGATCACGAAAGGTTGCTCAGGGTCAGGATGCTTCAGTACCAGCTCCTTTGCAAACATTTCTTTCAGTGTTTCGAATGTCTCCTGGCAGGTTAGGCTCCATTGTAGCGGTTGTCCCGGACGAGGTTTCATTCCTGGGCTCCCTGTCTTCAGGAGGTCTGTCAAGGGTTTGGCAATCTTCGCAAAGGAGGGAATGAACTGCCTGTAGAAGTTTGCGAACCCTAGGAAACTTTGTAGCTGTCTGCGAGTGCGAGGGGGTTGCCAGCTTAGGACGGCTTGCACTTTAGCTGGGTCCATCTCTATTCCCTCATTTGACACTCTGTAGCCTAGATAGTCTAGTCGCTCATGGTGGAATTCACATTTTGATAGCCATACAGGTTGGCTGCCAGAAGTTTTTCCAGTACTTGGCGAACCAGGGGCATGTGGTCATCGACGGTCTCAGTGTAAATAAGGATGTCATCTAGAAAAACAAGGACCCCGTTGTAGAGGTGCTCATGCAGTACCTCATTTATTAACTGCATGAACACTGCTGGGGCTCCCTGTAATCCAAAAGGCATCACTTTGAATTGGAAGCTTCCTAAAGGGCAGTTGAATGCTGTTTTCCATTCATCTCCTTCTCTGATCCGTATTCGGTAGTATGCTTCTCTGAGGTCTAATTTGGTAAAGACTTTTCCCTTGGCCAAGTGAGACAGCATATCTTTCATGAGGGGAAGCGGGTATAGGTTGTGTACGCACATCCCATTTATCCCTCGAAAATCCACAACCAAATGCATAGTTCCATCTTTTTTCTCATTGAAAAGGACTGGTGCCGCAATCCGTGGCTTGGCTGGCTCGATGAACCCTCTTGCTAGGTTTTTATCTATGTATTCATGCATTTCTTGCATCTCTCAAGGCGTCATGGCATATAGCTTGGGTTTGGGTAGTTTTGCCCCAGGGATGATTTCAATGGCACAATCTGTTTCGCGGTGGGGGGGCAGGATGTCGCATTCTGTCTCACTGAACACTTCTGCGAGATCCTGGTATTCCACTGGAATCAGTTCAGCCTCTGGGGGTTTGTCAGATGTGGTTGCCAGTTGTTCTCGTGGGCTCTCTTGGGGGACTCCCAATGTGAGTGGTATTTCTGCTTGCTCATGAGGGAGGGGTTGAGGGCCAGGTGATATCCTAAGCCTGCGGGTGCCCCTTGCCACCAGATGGTCGGTCCATACTTGTCTAGCCAGGAAAGTCCAAGTATGACTACCTCTGTCATTTTGGGGGCTATTATGAATCGAATTATTTCCCAGTGATCTGCCAATTCTAGTCTCACTGGTTCTGTTAGGTGAGGGGCATAGGCTCCTCCCATTAGGGAACCGTCAACCTGCTCGAACCGAATCGGGTGGTTCAGTCTTTTCGCTCTGATCCCCAGTTTCTGAACTGTGGTTAAGTTGATCAAGCACCTAGTGCAGCCTGAGTCTACAAGGGCTTGAAAATCCTCCTGTTTTCCTGTTTTCGGGGTTGTGAGGCGTATTGGAAAAAGGAAAGGGTAAATTGATTCGCTCAGCATTGGGTCATTTTCTCCCTCGTCCTCGCTGTCATAGGGTTCAATTGACTGGTCATCATTGCCTGGAGTTTCACTGCTTTTGCCTGGGAGGGAGGAGACCCCTGCAGCTTGAAGAGCCCTCCTGGATGTGTTGATGGCCCGTCCGGGCCCTCGTTCTTGTCGGGCCCTGGTTGGTAGGTCCAGCCTTGGTTTCGGGACTGGGGTTGGGCATGCACCTACCATGTGGCCCATCCCCCCGCATCTGTAACACCTCACGGAACTTCGAGGGAGGGCTGGTCTCAGGTCTCGCTGTGGTGCCATTTCTTTCTTTTGGCGGGATGGTTTCAGATTAGGTTGACCCCTCTCCTTTGTGTCTGGTTCCTTCCTTGTGTCGTTGGCACGTAGCCCACTGTCGACTTTTGTTGCCACTCGGAACCACTCAGAGAGTTGGTTTGGGATGTCATGATATGCAGTTACTTGGGCAATACGTTTATCCAGGCTTATTCTGAAAAAATGCACCAGCAACCGTTCTGGTATTGGGGGTAGTCTTCCAACTATCCTCCTGAATTCACGGATGTGCTCTTTGATGGGGCGGCCTCTTTGCTTTAGGTTGCTGAGTTCCTCCTCTGCATATGGGTCCTCCTCCCCCTCTTCAAATCTGGCCGCTAATACTTCCAGGAAGTCATCTATGTCTTGGAGTTGGTGGGCCCTACGCTTATGGAGGGCTGCTAGCCATTCTTTTGCTTCCCCCTCGAAACCCTCTGCAATGGCATTCACCATGGTTCTGGGGGATGGGTAGAGGTGCCCATAGCGTTCTAAGTGGATATCAGCTGAATCAAGGAATAGAGCTAGTTGGTCTGAATTACCATCAAACTTTCCCCTGAATCGGGGTGGATCTTTTAGTTCCCTCCCTCCTCTGTTTTCCTCCTGGCCCCTGTATGCCCGTGCCTGATACGGCCGGTCATCTTCTTCAGCTCTAGGAGGGGGAGAGGGAGGGAGTTGCCTGCTCTTGGCAGCATGCTTGCTTCTGGGGCTGCGCTCCAGCATGCGTCTCCTCCCTTCAGCAGGATCAGATATGCCTCCTCTCTCTTCCGGATGGCAGGCTGGCCTCTCGTCATGAAGGGTGGCTTGATCAAAATCCTCCCTCAGTTTCTCTACTGCACCCCCCAGGGATCCCATCTGGGGCTGGGGCCTTGTAGCTTGTTCCCAGTCCCACATGCAGTACTTATCTTTTCTTGCTTCTGTGGCTGGGAAAGGTTGGATGTCTGTAGCTCCGCTGAAGAAGGGGTTTGGCTGGATTCCAGCTGGAATGAGGCTTTTTTCTGCCATGGCCTGATCTCCTCCCTCTTTATCAGGCATTGCCTGGGGGAGGCGGGACTCAGGTAGCCCGGAAATCTTGAGAGATTTCTTTTAAAAGATCTGCAGCCTGCTGTCTGTCAAGCTCCCAATGAGAAACATCAAATGATTCATGGCCTCACGTAAAAGTTCAAAGCAATGTCCGTTTATTGAATATAACGTCATGGCGAGCCACGGTTGCAGCCAGATCTGAGAATAATTGGATTGCTTCTGCACTTTACCCCCTTATGCCCCCTCCCATCTGCTTGTCATAATTTACGTTCTTCAATTAGCGTTGAAAATAATTGCATGCATGCGCAGTCACAGGCTGTTCTGAGATTCCTTTCCTGCCACAGGAATGTCAAGCATTTTCAGTCCGTTAAGGCAAAACAGATAAAATCCATGGCAACATCAGGATGTTGACACAAGCATCAGTAGTAAGTGACCCTCTGGTCAACCCTAAAATGGCATCCCCTAGACAAGGCCGACGAGCCCCACCATTGGAGGGATCTCCGCACTGCCCCCGGCACGGGTATCCGATGTAAGGAGGTGCTCAGCTGTCATTTCTGAAAAGGCAGTAGATTCCATTGAAGCTCCCTGGAATGAAGCCTCGCCCATGGAAGTTTGTCCAGCCCCTCATCTACCTTGTAAAACCTTCTATCCGAAGAGGAAGGGGCAGGTCGAGCTGAGGGTGCGGACCTCTGCCTCTGCACCGCGTCCAAAAACAGTTGCGGGGCAGGGATAACGTCCCCCGGCCAAGACTGCTCTTGAAACCAATTGGAAGTTGATGTGGAAGGTGTAGCTGCCACCACAGTGTCAGGCTGGGGCCCCAAGGCAGACGCCACCTTGGCCTTGGCTAACAAAGTCCGGAACAGGTCCAGAGAAAACAGGCCCTTGGAACAAGGCTTTTCAGGTCTTGTACCCTCATCCTCAGAAAGATTGGGATCTCTGAGCTCACCATCCTCAGAGCCAGACTCGGGGCTATCAGGATCTTCTAGCGGCGAAATCCCCTCCTGGACAGAAGCCTTCTGCACACTGGACTTGCGGCCACTGGTGGTCTGTGCCGCCCTCTCCTGCAGCCCCACTGCTATCCCCTGTCGAATAGCCTCCAAAATAATCTCAGGCACCAGCGGTCTCGCTGAAGCGGCTGGCTGGGCATTGAGGGCACTATAGGACGCCCAATCATAAGGCGGAACCGACGCCTAGGCATGAGACCAGCATCTCCGGCCCGGAGCGCAGCAGCAGGAGGTGGAAAAGTGGCCCGTGGGGTAGAACCCCAGATGCCCGAGGTATCTATGGTCAATAACGGGCTAAAGGGGCCCGGTGCCAACTCTCTGGGCCTAGGCACATCCGGGGCCTGCCCACCAGCGCCATGCCAGACTTCTTATTCTTGTCGCTCTTGGCAGACGTATGGCCCTTCCCCTGATGCGGCCGCTCACCTCCAGGAGTAGTGTCAAGAGTGCGAGGGACTGATGGGGAACCCTCCAAAACAGACTGTCCTTGTAGGCCATGGGCCTCCTCAGGCAAAGCACCGTGTGCCCCTGCATCCGACATTCCTATCAAGCCTCAGATCGACTCTTAGCACTGTACAGGGTGATTGGCGATTCAAAGTGTTTGGGCGAGCGTCTCCAAAATGGCGGCCGGATGGTTGGTACACTCAAAATGGCCACCGCATGACTTTGGGCACTCATAATGGCTACCTCAAGCTGGACAACCAAGATGGCGTCGCGCTGTCACCCAAGATGCACCCAAAGTCATTTAAGACTATACCAGGCCAGCCGCATGAAATAAGCGCGTTTTAGTGCCTGACGGAAGAGGCGCAGATTCGTGATGGTACGAAGGTCGGGGGGCAGGTCGTTCCAGAGGGTGGGGACTGCCACAGAGAAGGCTCTCCACCTGGGAGTCACCAGCCGGCATTGTCCAGCAGACAGCACCCTGAGGAGGCCCTCCCTGTGGGAGCGGACAGGTCGAAGGGAGGTATGTTGTAGGAGGCGGTCCCGCAAGTAACCAGGTCCCATGCCATGGAGTGCTTTAAAGGTGGTTACTAACACCTTGAAGCGCACCCTGAAGGCCACAGGTAGCCAGTGCAGCTCGCGCAGGAGAGGTGTTATATGGGAGTATTTTGAGACTCCCAAAATCCCCTGCGCAGCCGCATTCTGGACTAGCTGGAGCCTCCGAGTGCACCTCAAGGGGAGCCCCATGTAGAGAGCATTACAGTAGTCCAGGCGGGCAATGACGAGGGCTTGAGTGACTGTGCATAGGACACCACGATCTAGAAAGGGGTGCAACTGGCATATCAGGTGAACCTGATAAAAGGCCCCCCTGGCCACGACTGGTCATCCAGTCGACGGCACCCTGAGGAGGCCCTCTCTGTGGGAGTGAACTGGTCGGTGGGAGGCATTTGGTAGCAGGAGGGGTACAGGCACTAATAAAAGGCAATGATATAAAACATAAAATACAATTAAAAATCTATTAAATAGCTAGCCTGACTAAAATCCTGTTAAAAACCCTTACTAAAACAATTTTAAAAACTATGCCAGGTCGGCCACACGAAACAAATGGGTCTTCAAGACCCGATGGAACTAGCGCAGGTCCGTGATTGTCCGTAGGTCAGGGGGCAGGTCACACCAGAGGGCAGGAGCTGCCACAGAGAAGGCTCTCCCCCTGGGGGTCGCCAGCCGACATTGCTTGGCCGAGGGCAACCTGAGGAGGCCCTCTCTGTGGGAACGAACTGGTCGGTGGGGGGCATTTGGTAGCAGGAGGCGGTCTTGCAAGTAACCAGTTCCCGTGCCATGGAGCGCTTTAAAGGTGGTTACTAGTACCTTGAAGCGCACCCGGAAAGCCACAGGCAGCCAGTGCAGCTCGCGCAGGAGAGGTGTCACGTGGGAGTATCTCGACGCTCCCAGAATCCCCCGCGCGGCTGCATTCTGAACTAACTGGAGCCTCTGGGTGCACCTCAAGGGAAGCCCCATGTAGAGAGCATTGCAGTAGTCCAGGCGGGAGATAACGAGGGCTTGAATGACCGTGCGTAGAGCATCACGATCCAGAAAGGGGCGCAACTGGCCTATCAGGCGGACCTGATAAAAAAAAACCTGGCCATGGCCGTCATATGGTCGTCTAGCGACAGCCAAGAGTCCAGGAGGACCCCCAAGTTGCGGGCCCTCTCTGTGGGGAGCAGTAATTCGCCCCCGATAGCCAGAGATGGCACCAACTGGCTATATCGTGACGCCGGAAGCCACAGCTACTCGGTCTTGGACGGGTTGAGTCGAAGCCTGTTTCTCCCCATCCAGACTCACACGGCCTCCAGACACCGGGACATCACTTCAACGGCATCGTTGGGGTGGTCTGGGGTAGAGATATACAGCTGGGTGTCATCAGCGTACTGATGGAACTCTACCCAGAAACCACAGATGATCTCACCCAACGGCTTCATATAGATGTTGAACAGGAGGGGTGAGAGGACAGATCCCTGTGGCACCCCACACGTGAGGCGCCTCGACGTCGATCTCTGCCCCCCTGCCAACATAAATTGCGACCGGTCGGAGAGGTAGGAGAACCACCGTAAAACGGTGCCCCTCAACCCCAACCCCTCCAGCCGGCGTAACATGATACCATGGTCAATGGTATCGAAAGCTGCTGAGAGATCTAACAGGACCAGGATAGAGGAACAACCTCTATCCTGAGCCCTCCAGAGATCATCCACCAACGCAAACAATGCCGTCTCAGTGCTGTACCCTGGCCGGAAGCCGGACTAGCGCGAGTCCAGATAGACAGTTTCCTCCAGGTGCTGAGGGAGCTGTCAGCCCACCACACCCTCAACAACCTTCGCCAAAAAGTGAAGGTTGGAGACAGGACGGTAGTTGGCCAAAACAGCCGGTTCCAGGGAGGGCTTCTTGAGGAGGGGTCTTACCACCGCCTCTTTCAAGGCGGTCGGCAGAAACCCCTCACTCAAAGAAGCGTTGACAATTCCCTGGAGCCAGCCTCGTGTAACCTCCCGGGAGGCCAGTACCAACCAGGAGGGAAACGGGTCCAATAAACATGTGGTGGCGTTCAGCCGCCCCAGCATCCTGTCCATGTCCTCGGGAGTCACAGGATCGAACTCTTCCCAAATAACAGTCTCAAGACCTGCCTCCGTCAGCCTGTCTGAACTAGTCCAATCAGAGGCTAACCCGTCCCGGATCTGATCGATTTTATCATGCAGATAACCTCCAAATTCCTACACACGACCCTGCAAGGGGGCATCCCGCACCCCCTGATAAAGAAGGGAGCGGGTCACCCTAAACAGGGCAGCAGGGCGGTTATCTGCAGACGCGATAAGAGCGGAGAAATAATTCCATTTCGCCGCTTTTATCGCCACTAGGTAGGTCTTCAAATGCGACCTTACCAGTGTCCAGTCAGATTCGGAGCAGGTGGTCCTCCAAATGTTCTCTAGGCATCTCTTTCGACGCTTCATCACCCTCAGCTGCTCAGAGAACCAAGGGGCCAGGGTGGATTGGCGTCGAGTGAGAGGCCGCAAAGGCACAGCCCCATCCAGGGCCCCCGAGGTCGCAGTATTCCAGGCGGCCACTAGGTTCTCAGTCGAGTCATGGGTCAGGGTCTCCGGTATTGGCCCAAGCTCCATCTGGAACCTCTCGGGGTCCATAAGGCGCCTGGGGCGGAACCATCTCACCGCTTCTGGTTCCGCCTCCCCGCGGTGGGGTGTAGCGGTTGGAAAGTCTAGCCGAAGGAGGGAGTGATCTGACCATGACAGGGGATCGATGACTATTTCGACTAAACCAAAATCAGTCAACCACTGATAGTCTGGGGGTATCAACCGCCACCTCGGCTATCGCATTGAGAAGGTCGGGTAGGGCTGCTGACACGTAGCGGGGAGCTAGGTACACAATCAGCAAGCCCAACTGCCCCCCATGACCCTACTTCACACATAGAGACTCACAGCCGGCTGTCTGCGGCACAGTGGTCTCCCTCGGGTCCAGACCCTCCTTTATAACGACCACCACCACCACCACCCCGACCCTGGGCTCGCGGCTGATGAAATGCCGGGTAACCCAGTGAGCACATTTCAACGAGGGGCACTCCCCCCTCCTGGCCTGTCTAGGCAGGGGTTTGGACTAGAGGACCCCCAAGGTCCCTTCCAACTCTATTCTATTCTATTCAATAGAAAATATACATTGAAAGCAATGTGGCAAAAAACGGGTCATTCATAAGAGATTACCTATAGAAATTGCTTGGGTTTTTTTTTTCTTCCCCCACCTCTGCTCCCACTTTCACAGAGCAGACTGGAGAGGAAGAGATTACAAGACAGTAAACAGGGACACAATGAGTAATATACTTGACTGTTTGCATAATGTACTTCCAGCTTCCAGTCCAGAATGTGTTAAGGATTGTCAGCACATCCTTTTGATGTGTATTCCCCATTGTGTGGCTGCTTATTCTCTTATAAGTCCTTTCTCTCCAATCCTCTGGTCTGTAAGGGAAAACAACAACAACAGATCAAGCACAGAATAACATGTACTGGCTGTAATGACAATCACATGACTGAGGTATGAGGTAGCAGTAGCACTACAGCAAATAAGTGCTTTGATGAGCCAGACATGTATGGTTACATAAAAAGATATAATCATACTAGCAGCCACAAATAAAAAGCAACAATATATGATATTTACTTCAGACTAAAAACATGATCAAAATAGGCAAGTTTGGGAAAAGCTTTATAACTATCATTTATTTTTCACATTTTTGAACCCTTCATCTCCCTTAGAATTATATCATAACTCACAGACAGAAGACATGTTCGCAACTTCCTAGGTTCACAGGTTTCTTCAGAATGTTAGTACTGTCAAGAAGAGAATAAATGGAATTGAGTTATTTCTGTCCTAAATATTAGAATGAATACATTTTCATTGCATCTCCAAGATAAATAATATCAAGATAAACAAGCTATGTGAACACTGTTTCGTCTACATAAACATAAAGAAATGTACTAAGAAAAAATGTGTTCATCTTTCCTACTCAAATAACATAATTCTAGGTTGCTGTCTCTTGGGACATGTTAAGAATTCCACCTTCAAAAAAACAACAACATGGCTAGCAATGTGGTATCAAGGATGGGCTGCAAATCCAGTATGTTTTTACAATCTGGAGGACAGTTTAAGCTTCCCTGTAAAGCAGAAACAAGTAGGTTTACAATAATTACAGCTTTGTTTGGTTGCATCAAGGCACATCAACTTCATTAGATTTCTTAACTGTTTGAAATAGAACAGGGATCCTAATCTTTTTAGGTTGGAGCACATCTGAAATTTTGAAATCATGTTATGAGCTCAGTCATCCAATTGCTATACAAAACACCCATTTGGTAGTGGGAAAGCAGCTAAATTATTTGCTACTCTTCCTTCTAATCTCCCCACCATATTGAGCAGATGGGCACTGCCACCCCCCAGCCCTTTTTAAAAATTATTTTTTAATTATTTTAACTTTTTCAAAATCCTTCAAGGGATTATACAGAATTTAGAAGCACCGCTGCAAATTAAAATTATGTATCAGATTAGTACACTGCAGCATATTGGCTTCCTAATTATTCATTAAGAAAACCAAGAAAGTAAAGCATCTTCTATCTTACAATCAATAATTAATTACAATTATAATAACCACGAGTTATTTCTCGTGGTATTTGTTTGGTAAATTTCAACAGTGTTATACAACTATCAAAAGGGCTTCTGCACAGAGGAAGCAGACATTAACAGTATGGTTACTTCCCTAACTGTAACTTATTCCAGTGTTTTATAGCATGAGGGAAAACTGAAACGAAGCTGTCTTTAAATGTACTGATAAGAAGCTACAAGTTCTTGTCTGGTTCTGGAAGGGATGGGTTGCAACCAAAAAATCAAGATCCATGGATATTCGGTGCATCTTCGATAACAAGGTTTTAATGGCATGCTACCTTCAACTGTGCAAACCAGTGTTGAAACCCTTTATTCATTCTGCAATATTACTGTGACCTAGCCAGAGCGGGATGAGGCTCATCCGCCCATATCACCCTGCCTACCCACCTGTCTTCTGGAGGCTGGGGACACCAAATACAGGACCAGTGGAGGCCAAAAACGGGCTTGTTTTTTGCCTCCCTGGCCTCCAGAGAGGGGAAGGGTGAGATACACACAGACACAGAAGTCCCTCATACACATCCCAAGGCAGCCACATCCCTTTACTAACCTGCTTTCTACCCCCAGGAACATAACAAATTAAAGTTTAATTTGGGTTTATTGTTTGGACTGCTAAATTGGCCTTGCCCACCATCACATGACCACCTAGCCATGCCCACTTAGTCACATGACCACCTAGCCATGCCTACCCAGCTGCTCCAGCCCCCCACCAGTCTGAGGGACTGTGAATTGGCTCAGTTTTAAAAGTTTGAGGACCTCTGCTCTAGAGTAACACCCAGGTCAGCCTTTATAACCTGGCAGTATAGTTGTTGAGACTGCAATTTCTAATTCATTTGATGGACTCTATATTGAGGAAGGATGATAGGTGCCAACAAAGTAACTGTTATCTGGGAAATCTATAAGATAGGGAGTCACAACACATAACATTCTTCCAAAGAAAATCACCCTCTGAATATAAGTGAAATTGTCTATATTTAAGGAATTCCCTAATTTATGAAATAGATTCAATAACAGTAATCCCATCTACAATTGCAAACTCCCATTTCAAGGAAAACCACTTCTGAAAGGAAAAATTAAAAGAATTTTGTTTACAATGTAGTCTATTGGCACAGGTTAGTCAGGGGGGTCAGCTCTGGGCTGGAAACACCCGCAGGACCACTGATAACTGCAAAGATGACTTAATTTCCAAATCCCTTTTCTCCATCCAAAACCTCTCCGCCATCCCTTCCGCCCTCCTTTTTGCTCAGGTATAATCGATTACCAAAGGGAGCATTTCAGGCACTCGGCCAATCGTCTCAAAGCCAGCCGCGTTTCTTTCCACGGGGTTCCGGACTGCGGGTGCTGCTCCCACGCCATGTGGTCGGCGGGCTTATTACCGGAACGGCTCCGTAATACACCGGGTAGCATAATTCTTTCCTTCCCGCCAAATACAGGCCAGAAGACAAATACACCCAGCCCCAAAGAATCGGTTCAAATAGTGCGCTTTGCGATTTATGCAATTTGCGCATGTCAGTTGCCGAGGGCGCATGCGTGAGATTGTAGACCGGATGAAGATTGATACTCTAAGGCAGGGATGTCCAAACTTGGGAACTTTAAGACTTGTGGACTTCAACTCCCAGAATTCCCCAGCCAGCTGGCTGGGGAATTCTGGGAGTTGAAGTCCACAAGTCTTAAAGTTCTCAAGTTTGGACATCCCTGCTCTAAGGGATTTGGTTGCTCGGTTTCATAGCCTCGCTTGAAGCTCTTTTTTAATTGGCCCCTTACAAATAATAGGGAGGGGGAGAAACCCCGGTGATTTCATCCTTATAGCAATTCTAATCCCCGCTTAGTTAACGGAAGAAAGGCTCAAGGAATCGCATCTATGGCGCATTAGGCGTGGAGCATTTGCAACAAGCCTTTCGTTCCACCAAAAACTCCTACGAAGGGAAAGTTCCCGGATCTATGCGTATGCTATGACGCTAACGTCTCCGCCTCTGATTGATCTTATCTTTCGTTCGGTGGAACGGTTTGATACGAGCTCTGCGATCTTTTGCTCCTTGTTCATATAGAGGTTTATTGGGAAGGAGGTTTGCTAAATGAAGTGAGCGCGTATGTGGACCATGTGGTTGTTTTCCCTGTATAATTTTGTTTATTGTTGTGAAGCTGAATATCGCAGTAGTAACAGATTAACAGAATTGGAAGGGATCTTGTAGATCAGGGGTCCCCAACCTTTTTTTCACCAGTTTCATTTTAAAGAAAATTCTGCTGAGTGGCTCAGCAGTCATGTGACTGGGTGGGCGTGGCCAACTTGGAAAATGTGAAACTCACTTAACAATGATCTTGGTTAGCAACCAAACTTTTGGCCTCAACTGTGGTCATAAGTTCTTTCTTTCTTTCTCTTTTTCTTTCTTTCTTTATCTCTCTTTGTCTCTGTCTCTCTTTCGCTATTTCTTTCTTTCTCTCTTTCTCTCTCTTTCCCTTTATTTCTTTCTCTGTCTCTCTCCTTCATCCGCCCATCTCTGTCACTCTGTGTGTGTGTGTGCGTGTGTCTGTCTGTCTTGCATTCACTCAATCACTCATTCTGTGTGTCTGTCTATCTTTCTCTCCCTCCCTTCCTCTCTCTGTCTCTCTGTGTGTGTCTGTCGTCGTCCTGTTCCCCCCCCCCCAGCCTCCTCAGCCCGCCTGCCACACTTGGTCGCTCGTTCGCTCGGTCAGGCTCCGTGGCTGGGTAGGAGCCGGGCTGGAGAGGAGGGAGGAGGGGGCAGCCCATTGGGCAGAGCGCGCGGGAGAATGCAAGAGGATGGTGGGGGCTCTTCCTCCACCCTCGTCGGCGGAGGGACTCCTGTGCGCCGCCGGAGGAACCCTCCCTATGGCCGCCAATTCCCCTCCGCAGCCCCTGGAAGAAAACGAGTGGCCGGCATGCCAGCAGGGGAGGGAATCGGTGGCCGGTCCGGCGGCGCCCAGGAGTCCCTCCATTGACGAGGGTGGAGGAAGAGCCACACTCCAACGTCGCGAACAGCCGCGCCTGTGTCCTCCCGCGCGCTCTGCTCAGGGGGCTGCCCCCTCCTCCCTCCTCCTCCTCTCCAGCCCTGCGGCCCGGCTCCCACCCAGCCACGGACTGGCACCGGTCTGCGGCCCGGGGTTGGGGACCCCTGTTGTAGATCATCTAGTGGTGCACCCCCCCACTGGCCAAGCAGGAGACCCTACACCAGTGATGGCTAACAATTTTTGGCTCACGTGCCAAAAGCGGAGGGAGTGCAGGGGGGTTGTGCGTGGGTGTGCCACACCCAGGATGCTATGTGTGTGACCCCCTGCTTTTGGCGTGCTTTTTTCACCCTCCCCAGGCTTCAGAGGCTTTCTAGGAGCCTGGGGAGGGTGAAAACAGCCTCCCCTCCCCACTTCCAGAAGCTTCAGGAGCTTCCCTGAAGCCTCCAGAGGGCGAAAAATGGCCTCAAAAGAAGGCCTAAATCAGCTGGCCAGTGCACACCTGCGCGCTGGAGCTGACAGGGCAATGCCTCGCATGCCCTAAGAAATGGTTCCGCGTGCCACCTGTGGCACCCGTGCCACAGTTTTGCCATCACTGCCCTACACCAGTGGTGGGCAAACTTATTAGTCAAGAGAGCCAAATATCAACAGTACCACAACTGAAATTTCTTTTGAATTTTCTTTTGAGGTGTGGCCTGTTCTATGGGAGTGGCTCAGCGGTCATGTGACTGGGTGGGCGTGGCCAACTTGGAAAATGTGGTGAAACTCATTTAATGACGGTCCTGCTTGGCAACCAAAATTTTGGGCTCAATTGTGGTCATAAGTTCTTTCATTCTCTCACACTTTCTTTTTCTTTCTATTTTTCTTTCTCTTTCTCTCTTTTTGTCTCTCTCTCTCTCTGTATCTGTCTCTTTCTCCTCCCTCCACCCATCTGTCACTCTGCGTGTGCGTGTGTGTTTGTGTGTGTGTGTGTGCAGGCCCGGATCCAATAAATATGGGGTCCAATTGGATTTTTTTTGCGGGGCCCTCTATATATTAAATATTTAAATAAAATGCAAATTCAATATATATATAAATCAAATATCATGGATCATAAGATAGGTAAACTTCTACATACATTAAAAAATAAAAATACACCAAATACAAAAACAATTACATTTTATTGAATATAAATTTACATCATTGAATATGAATATATGAATTTACATATTTCTAAGTTTTTGTTCCGTAAATTCTTCTAAAATAGTTTGAAAATCCAATTTCCTTGCTTCTTCACTTTCAATCGACATAATTGCTAAACTATTTAGTCTATCCTGAGTCATTGTCGATCTCAGATAGTTTTTTATTAGTTTTAGCCTGGAAAATGATCTCTCTCCAGAAGCAACGCTCACTGGAATTGTTAAATATATTCGGAGAGCAATTAACAAGTTTGGAAATGCCGTTGCTCTGTCATTTTCCGCTAAAAATTTGAACATTTTAAATGGATTTTCAAAAAATTCTGATGGAAGGATAGATTTTAATAATAATAATAATAATAATAATAATAATAATAATAATAATAATAATAATAATAATAATAATAATAATTTATTTCTTATAAACCGCACCCTCTCCCCACAGGGACTCAGGGCGGTGCACAGGAGGAATAAGAACAATAACTATATACATATGTCATTAAAAATACATTAAATTAAGTGACCTGTGCTAAAATACCCGTTAAAACTATCTAACTAGAGATCCCCAATAAACCCTAAAGACAGAGGAGTAGCTATCCCAGGCCGGCAAGGCAGAAAAAGTGTGTTTTCAATTTAAGACGGAAGGAGCGGAGGTCCGTGGTGGTCCTAATATCGGGGGGGAGGTCGTTCCAGAGGGCTGGGCCCGCCACAGAGAGAGCCCTTCCCCTGGGTGTCGCCCGCTGACAAAGTCTAGTGGACGGCACCCGGAGAAGTCCCTCTCTGTGGGAGCGAATCGGTCGTGAGGATGTATGAGGCAGGATCCGATCCCGCAAGTAGCTAGGTCCCGAGCCATGGAGCGCTTTAAAGATGATAATTAATACCTTGAAGCGCACCCGGAAGACGACAGGCAGCCAGTGCAGCTCGCGCAAGAGCGGTGTTACATGGGTGTACCTTGTGGTACCCATAATTGCTCGCGCGGCTGCATTCTGGACTAGCTGAAGTCTCCGGGTGCACCTCAAGGGAAGCCCCATGTAGAGAGAGTTGCAATAGTCCAGTCGGGACGTCACGAGGGCATGAGTGACTGTGCGAAGGGCGTCCCGATCCAATAGGGGACGCAATTGGCGTACCAGGCGAATCTGGTAAAACGCCCTCCTGGCCACGGCTGTCACCTGATCTTCCATTGACAGCCGGGTATCCAGGAGGACACCCAAATTGCGCGCCCCATCCACAGGGGCAAGATGTTCGCCCCCTATGGCCAGCGATGGAGTAAGCTGGTTGAACCGGGCCGCCGGAAACCACAGCCACTCGGTCTTGGTCGGGTTTAGCTTGAGTCCGTTACTTCCCATCCAGATCCGCACGGCTTCCAGGCACTGGCACATCACCGCTACGGCATCGTTGGGGTGGTCTGGGGTAGATATATACAGCTGGGTGTCATCAGCGTATAGATGGTATTCTACCCCAAAACCACAGATGATCTGACCCAGCGGCTTCATATATGTGTTGAACAGGAGGGGCGAGAGGACCGACCCCTGAGGCACCCCACATGTGAGGGGTCTCGCGGTCGACCTCTGCCCCCCTGCCAACACAAATTGCGATCGGCCAGAGAGGTAGGAGGAGAACCACCGCAAAACGCTTTAAAGCTTCCATTTCTTCAACTAACATTTTCCCATCTATATCAGCTTCCTTCACTATTGGTGCATCATTTTCTGTGAACCTAGAATCTGTTAGAGAAATTTCTAATTTAGCTGCATGTTTTTGAAGTGCTTCTTTTTCCATATTTTGAAATTTTCCCAGAAACCCAAATAAGTCATGATCTTTCAATTGTTCAAAACGATCTTTTAGTGATTCTGTAGCTTTATCTAAAACAAAATTAAAAAAAGATATCTTGTATGCGTTTATCGGATCTACAATAGGTTCATCATCGCCTTCATAATTGAAATGTTTCTTTCTTTTCCGAAGGCTTTTATTTCAAAATTCTGTAGATATTTCCAAATCTTGTGCAAGAATTTTTGCTTGAACTAAAACTTGTTCGAATCCAGTATTTCTGTAGTCGCTTAACCATTTTAAAAGTTTTTCAAATGAAGAAAGTGCAATGGATACATCTAGATTTACTTTGAAGTTCCTTGCTTACATAATTGACTTGGAACAGTAAATCGTACCAAAAAACCAGTGATACTAAAAATTTATAGTCTTTCATTGCATTTCCAAGAGATTCTGCCTCGCTTTTAATTTGTGGATCTTCGGAAATTTCTGATATTTCGAAAACAGCATCATAAAATTCACCTATTTGATATCTCACTGCTTTTACGCTTTGAATCCGATCAAAATTTGGGAGCTGGGCAACTGGTCTGCATGTATGAGGATTGCAGAGTCCCCTGCTCAACATTAGCGACCGAAGGTTGTTGAACATGGGGATTTCATTCTCTCCCAGCCCACCTCACAGGGTTGTTAGAGGGAAAAAGAGGAAGGGCTTGCAAGTCTGTTTTAGTGCCTGGAGTTATTAAGGTGGAACACAAATACATCCGTAAAATAAAAATAGGTAAATCGATGTTCTTGTAGCCCCTGAGTGGTTTGCCTTTCTCTCCATCCTTTCTTCACTCTTCCTTCCTCTTGCTTTTCTTCTTCATCATCATCCTCTTCTTCCTTGTCCCTACTTTATCCTCCTCTTCCTCTTGGTGGCTCTCCTTTTCTTCATTTTTCCTTCTTTCTTCTTACTCCTCCTCCTCCTCCATTCTCTGCCTCCACCCCTCCTCTTCTTTCTTCTTGGCACTCTCTGTCTGCATTCCTTCCTCCTCCGTTTTTTCCCTTCCACCTCCTCCTCCCTTCATCTTCCTCTCTTGGCATTCTCTCCACATTCTTCCCTCTTTCTGCTTTTTTTCCCGCGGCCAAGCCACCAGAAGCGGATCCATCCATTTCCTAATCCTTCTCAACCTCCCCCCACCCACCCACCCTCCGCCTTCTCAGCACACACACAGACAGACTCCTCCCCCCCCCGCTTCCAGAAAGCAACAGTTCGAAGGAAAGTCTGCCTTCCCAGCCCCTGCCCCTCCTCATTCCCTCCCACTTGGGGAAGGGAGCCCATCCGAATCGAGGGGGGAAGATTTGCGCTTTGAGACAGCCCCAGGTGCGTGGGTGGTCTCCTGATGTTTCTAGGGAGATAGGAGATCAGTCTGCGGGAGTGATTTCCGGGCCTCATGATCCTTCGGGCCTGGCCGGAGCCACCTCAAGCCCCAGGTCTTTGAGACCTGGGGTATCAGCCACCTTCACTCCTACAGCTGCAGGGCTTAGACCTGAGGAGGAATTTCCAACTGTTGACCCACCGGTGGCAGCTTTGGCTTCTCCGGCTTTAATTCCTTCTGAAATATCGGAGGGTCTCAAAGCTGAGGACCGCAAGGCGGAAATGGTCATTCGTAAGACACACCAGGCTTCCGCTTGGGCCTTGAGGGCTGCCACAGTGGCATCCTTCTTCAATAGAACTTCCTTGCTCTGGTTGAGGCAGTTGCAGGCTAGATTAGCCCCTGAGGACCTCTGTCTTCACCAGGATATTAACAAGCTAGGGGGGGCTCTGGAGTTCGCAGCGGATGCCAAGCTCATGGCGGCCAATTTAGCTTCCCGAGCGGTGGCATCTAATGTGGCCTCCCACCGCCTCCTTTGGCTTCGCCATTGGCAGGCGGATGTCCGCTCTAAGTGGCGTCTGGCTTCCACCCCTTTCAAAGGGGGTTCTCTTTTTGGTGCCGTTCTCGATCCCATCTTGATTGAAACTAGGGATAAGAGAAAAGTGCTCCCTTCGGTAAATAGGCGTTCGGACCGGAGGAGCCAGCCCTACCTTCGTAGGCAGTCCTTTCGGGCCGGGGATTCTGGGTTCACCGCAGTTCCCTATACCCAGCAATATACCAGACCATTCGTGCCAACGCAGGACAGGGGTCAGGACCGGTCCTCTACCAGGGACAGGAATAGGCAGCAATCCAACCAATCCCAGGCTAGACAGCCATTTCGAGGTTCTGGGAATTGTTCCTTTTGTAGGTACCAATGACTCTCACGGGGCAGGTGTCTAGCGTCGTTCGCCCACCAATGGGCCTTCACCATCTCAGACGCCTGGGCCCTACAAACTGTGAGCCAGGGCCTCACTCTAGAATTTCTCTCTATGCCCCCAACATGTTTCATCAGATGCCCAGTGCCGAGATGCCAAACCAAGCGGCATCTTATGGATGCCGAGATCAGTCACCTTTTGGACATCCATGCTATCGAGGAGGTTCCTCAAGGGCAGGCAGGACTAGGTTTCTATTCCATTCTGTTTCTAGCCCCAAAGAACTCGGGGGGATGGCACGCTATTCTAGATTTGAAATGGCTCAATTTCTATCTAAAATATCAAAAATTCAAAATGCAATCTCTAAGGAGCATTCTGTTATCAATACGTCAGGGCGATTTTCTGACATCTATCGATATAAAGGAGGCTTACCTCCACGTGCCTATTCATCAGGCGCACCGAAGGTTCCTGCGCTTTCACTTCGCTGGCCACCATTAACAGTACTGAGCCCTCCCTTTTGGTCTATCGTCTGCCCCGCGGACCTTCACCAAACTTCTGGCGGTTGTCGCAGCCTCCCTGAGAGCAGTGCCCATACGAGTCAATTGTTACCTCGTACATTTTGCTGCTTTCGTCCTCCCGGGACCAAGCATTACGAGACCTGCAGCTCACCATCGACGCCCTCCAGGTTCACGGCTTTGTCTTGAACTTCCCGAAGAGCCATCTTCGTCCCACCAGGTCCTTTCAGCATTTAGGGATGGTCATCAACTCGGACAGCTGCATTGTTTCCATCTCACAGGAGAGGCGTCAAAGCATACAGCGCCTGGCAAACCAAGTACTCCGCCTGAGGTCACCCTCCCTAGCTACTCTTTCCCAGTTACTCGGGAAGATGATATCATGCATCGACGTAGTTCCCTGGGCACGGTTCCATGCCCGTCCGCTCCAATGGTTCCTGCTTCCCTTCCAACGGAATCACACCAGCCATTCACAGACCAAGACTCGTCTGCCCCCCAAGGAGTTGCAGTCCCTCCGGTGGTGGATGTCATCCAGCCTTCTCAAGGGTTACCTGTTCAAGGAGCCAGACTGGATTGTTGTGACAACGGATTCGAGCCTGTTCGGCTGGGGTGCTCACTCCGAAGGCCACGTGGCGCAGGGCAGGTGGACTCCTCAGGAACTGCGGAACAGCATAAACTGGTTGGAGCTTCGAGCCATTTGTCTGGCCCTTCGAGAATTTCAGCCTGTGGTATGTGCAGCCCATGTCCACATCCTCACGGACAATGTGGCCTCCAAGGCGCATGTGAACCTCCAGGGAGGCACTCGATCCAGGGCCCTGATGCAGGAGGCAGAGCATCTGCTTCATTGGGCAGAGAGGCACCTGTTGTCTCTCTGTGCAGAACACATGTAGGTGGTCTGCAACGTACAAGCGGACTGTCTGAGCAGGGCCACGGTTGATCAGGCAGAGTGGCAGCTCCACCCCTCCCTGTACCAGGAACTGGCTCACAGATTCGGCCAGCCCCAGGTAGATCTCTTCGCTCAGCCGCACAACGCGCAGCTGACACGATTCTTCAACCGGTTTCTGACTCCAGGAGCGGAGGGCACGGACGCTCTCCGCAGCCCCTGGTTGGAAGGTCTTCTTGATGCATTTCCACCGCTTCCGCTGGTTCTCAGCGTCATCCAGAAGATTTTGGTGGAAAGGGCCGAAATCTTGCATGTTGCACCAATGTGGCCAAGACGTCCGTGGTATGCGGACCTCGTACATCTGTCCGTTTCTCGCCCATGGTGCATCCCGGACGATCGGATCTTCCTCTCGCAGGGGCCCCTTGTTCATCCGAATCCCCAGCTCCTGCAGTTAGCCGTATGGCATGTGAGCGGGCTTTCCTTCTAGATCAACATTTTTCAGACAGAGTCATCGATACAATTCAGGTGGCCCGCTGCCCATCGACAAACCGCATTTACGAAGCCACTTGGCACGCTTTTTGTGGCTAGTGCTGCATGTCGGCCGTGAACCCTTTGCGGGTGTCTGTGCCACAGGTCTTAGAATTTCTGCAGATGGGACTGGACAAGGGACTTGTGCCCAACACACTTTGACGCCAGCTAGCAGCCCTCTCCACGGTGGTGCCCTGTGGTCGTTCCCGCTCACTGGCTCGTCATCCCAGAGTGCGTTCCTTCCTCAAGGGTGCCACTAACATCAGCCCGCCAGTGGTGCACCGATACCCGACGTGGGACTTGTCCCTCGTTCTTCAGTCCCTCACCTCGACGCCATTTGAACCAATTCGGACTATTAGCCTTCGATTGTTGACTTTAAAAACGGTGTTTTTAGTGGCCATTACATTTGCCACTAAATGTAGGCAGGTGTCGGAACTGGCTGCCTTGTCAGTTCGGGAGGATCTCTGTGTCTTTCATCCCAACAGAGTCATTCTTCGTCTTGATCCAGCTTTCCTTCCGGTCAACACCATGTTTCATAGGGCGCAGGAGCTGATCCTGCCGGACTTCTGCCCACACCCCTCTTGACCTCAGGAGCAGCAGTGGCACAACCTGGACGTTTGTAGGGTCCTCCGCCGTTACATCAAGAGGACTGCCTCCTTCCGGCGATCGGAGGCTCTTTGTGTCGTTTCAACCTGCCTCCATGGGCCTGAAGGTATCCTCCAACACAATTGGGCACTGGTTGAAGGCATGTATAGCCCTTGCGTATGACAGCCGTTCACGACCGCCACCCAGCAGGATTGTCCCTCACTCTACCAGAAGTGCTGCCACGTCGGCGGCCTGGGCGACCCAGGCGTCTGTGGAGGACATTTGCAGAGCTGCGACATGGTCGTCTCCGTCGCCTTTCATACGCCATTACTGGATTGACTCTTACACCTCAGCAGAGGCTGCCTTTGGGCGGAAAGTGCAGCTCCTGACCAGCCTCACTCCCACCCCTGAAGGTTACTGCAAAGCAGCGCACAGGAGAATGACTGTTGACTTACCTGAACGGTCCTTCTATGTGCACTGTGCAGGGGAATCCAACTCCGCCCGTTCAGCTTCGGCTGTTCAGGATCCTTGACTTGTGATTACCTTGATTGTGACTGTTACCGGACTTGTCCTATTCCTGATCAGAATTCTGCGCTCTTGGACGGCTTTCCTTCATGCAAAAACTGAGCATGCCCAGACAGAGGAGCCGTGGTCTACAGTTTTAATAACTCAGTGTCTAGGCTAAAGGGCTAGTTAAACCCATGCTTTGGATTCCCCAAAGCAGCGCACATAGAAGGACCATTCAGGTAAGTCAACGGTCGATTTGTATCCATCAAGATCATACAGATGTTCTCTTATTATTTATTTATTTATTGCTTATTTTAATGTATTTCTAGTCTGTATTTTACAGTTACGTTTTTGGTAGATTGGACTATAGTTTCTTTCTCTATGAAGACTGATGCACAGAATGAGTTAAGCAGCTCTGCTTTCTCTCTGCTGCCTGTTTCTTCTCTCTTTAGTGAACTAGCTGTTTTCTTTATTTTTTTCTTATTTATATGTTGGAAGAAACTTTTTTTATTATCTTTGACTTTTATTGCAAATCTTTGTTCATTCTGAGCCTTTGCTTTCCTGACTTTTTCTTTGCAGATTCTGGCTATCTGCTGATAATCTGCTTTAGTTATGTGTTCCTCTGTCCATTTTTTGTACTTGTCCTTTTTGTCTTTCAATTTGTCAGAGAGATCTTTATGCAGCCATGCTGGTTTCTCCTTGGATTTCTTGTTTTTCTTTTTCAGTGGTATTGTGCTGGTCTGTGCTTTTATGGTCGTACTTTTCAGAGTTTCCCAAGCTTCTTGAGTTGTTTTCCACTTTAGTATTTTCATCCAAGAAATCTTTCTGAAGTTCTCTCTGGGTTTGTTAAAATCAACTCTTTTAAAATCTAGAACTTTAGTATTATTATGTTCTATTGCTTGTGTTTGCGTTATGTTAAATTCTAGTATGACATGGTCACTCTCACCCAAGGTTCCAGTGATTTCAACTCCCTCTATCACTTCTTCTCTGTTTGTCAGTATTAAGTCCAGTATAGTTGTGCCTCTAGTTCCCTCCTCTACCTTTTGAACAACAAAGTTGTCAGCTAGGTTGGTTAGGAATCTATTCAATTTGTCATGGTGCGGAATTAGTCTTCCAATTGAAGTCAGTGTAATTGAAGTTCCCCCATTACTATTGTAGTGTGTTTCCTACATATTTTTGTTAGTTGATTGGCAAAAATTACATCTATTTTTTCTGCTTGATTGGGTGACCTATAAGATACACCTATAGCAATGTCATTCTTTTTTTCTTTTATGCTGACCCATATCCATTCTAGGAGGTTTTTGTCTTTGATTTCGTACATTACTGTAGCAATGTAGTGTCCCTTTACATACAGTGCAACTCCACCTCCTCTTTTATGGGATCTAGGTTTTTTGAACAATTTGTATCCTTCTATTAGTATGTTCCAATCATGGGTTTTGTCCCACCAAGTTTCTGTTATTCCAACTATGTCATATCTACCTTCATGTATTAATAGTTCAGGTTCACCCTGCTTGTTTCCCAAAGTTTTGCATTTGTATATAGGCATTTGAGGTCTTTATGTCTGAGATCTTTATGTATGTTTCCTATTTCTCCTATTTGGTATTTGAGTTTGTCTTCCTTCCCCTCCCTCCTTACTTCATTATTTGACTTGATTTCTAGGGGTGTTGTCTTCAAATTAGTTCCTGGAGATCCTAAAGATTGGTCACAGTCCCTCCTCAATTTTAGTTAAAAATCCCTCCTGATAAGTTGAGACAGTTGTTTTCTAAAAACATTATTCCCAGTCTTTGTGAGGTGCAGCCCATCCATTGTCAAAAGCCCATCATGGAGGTAGTGCAAACCGTGGTTCAGGAATCCAAAGTTTTTTTGGCACACCGACCCTTTAGCCAGTGGCTCAGTTCTAGAACCCTTTGTTCTCTTACCACATATAGTTTCCAAGTATTTAATTAATAAGATATTCCCCCCGAATGATGACTGAAGAAAAAAATCTTAAGACTTGAGATGTATTTTGAGAAGAGAAAGAATATCATAATCCCTGTACATTTATTGATGTCTGGAAATATTTTGTTACAGCCTGCTTCTGTGCATCATTCCAGCAGCATGATAGTTTAATAATGAGTTTAGGTTTAAGCAACCACATATATAATCATTATTCCTTATTCCACCTTTCTTTGAAGTAGTTGGAAATCCCAGCATTAAATTATAGATTCTGCCATGGTTTCCCAAATGATCCCTGTTCAATTGATTAGAAACCTGGCTACTGAGACAGCAAACTGCTTATGCTTTTAGGAAAGCTATGGATATTTTAAAAAGATACCTGACAACATGACCTCTATCTTTATATGTAATGGCAGATTGGTGGGTATCTTATGAGACATGAAACCCAGCTGAGTGATTTTGGACTGCTTGTGCTCTCTCAGCCCAATTCAGCTAATGAGGTTATTGTGGGGGGAAATAGGTAGGAGCATTATGTACACTGTTTTGAATTGTACAAAATAACAAAATAGCAATCCAATAATAATATGGTGGTACAATGCAATGTGATAAAAATTATATAATACTGGTTACATTTTGCTGATTACAACTGATAATTATTTTATTGAGTTTATTAATTTGAGTTATATCATTGTTTATCTTGCCGTTGTAAAAATATCAAAACTCAAAACAAAAAAACATTCTAAAAGAACTACCATATTTTTCAGAGTATAAGACGCACCAAGATTTTGAAGAAGCAAATTTAAAAAAAAGTTTTTGCACTCTGCAGACCTCCCCAAAATGGCCCGTTTTTCGCGAAAATGGTCTTTCATTAAGGCATGAATAGCCTTTAGGAGGCTTGTAGAGTGCTCGGGGAGGGGGGGAATTGAGCAAAAATGGCCCATTTGTAGCTCATTTCTGCCCTCCCTAGCCCCCAGGAGCATCCTGGAAACGTCCTAAAGGGTATGCATGGCCATTTTGGTGAAGGGGATTGGGTTTTGGGAGGCAAAAAATGCTGTATTCAGTGTATAAGATGCACCCAGATTTTCAGCCTCTTTTTTGAGGGAAAAAGGTGTGTTTTATACTCCAAAAAATATGGTATATGTGTATGTATTTCCTACAATAACAGCAGAGGCCCATTTCCAATGCAGAAAAAATGACTACAATGTATTGGCTTTGAATGATTGTAACTTCCTAGCTCCCATGCCTGGGAACACCTACAAATCTTTAAGGATTGGTATTCAAAAGAGCATTATAAAAACAATGCATGGTGCATACTAAACACCAATTTTATTTGAAAAAGCACTGCCACACAGCAATGCCTCAGATGCAGAATAGATTAAGCCCTACACAATATTACATGATCACAGAAAACATCACAATTCTTCAAAACCATATCATAGGAATCAATTTTATAAATGGGAGAAAGACAATGAAAATATTTCCTCATCTCCATTTGCTGGAGAGAAATATTTGAAATTAAATTTATTATCTGAATAAGTTACAAGAGTTAAACATTTTAGGTGTTTGAGCCACTAATATGACTAACATTAATTTTCACTATTATCTAAGCATTCAGTGTCTTTTGCTTCTCGCAGAACCAAATTAATCTTGCTGCTACTTAGGGGCTTCATAAAACATTTTACATTTGAGCATCCAAACAGGAACAAGAGTTGGTAAAATAAACTGTGTAGCTCATCCACATTTAAGCAAAATTTAAACTTGAGCATTAATCTGCATAAATGGTTTTTTGGCTAAAAGGGACAAAAATTATGTGGAAAATAAAATCTGTTTCCTATGCCCATACTTGGTGCTTGAAAAACCTATATTAACATGTATTTTTTATCTCTCTCTCATTTATCAAATTATTTGGAACATTATTTTTCTTCAGTAACATTTCATGGTTCAGCCCATTCTATCTTTTTTTTACTGAATATGTTTTTATAAAGACACCTATGCAGAAACTTGCATGCACAAACCTCTTCCATATATTTGTAATTATTGAAGCATGCAAAGCACTTATAGGGAAATTTATCACTTTCAGATAAAAATACTCTAAGCCCAATAAAAGATAGAATGGGGATTCCAAAAGCAATTTATAACAGGCTCCCTGACATTTGTGTTGTGAAATCCTACCTGAAGTCATAAATCTCTATTCAAAAAGTATTTAGAGCAGGCAAGTTATTCTTACGGGGAACTTCATCATAAGAATTTTGTGATTCAGAGCAGTAAGATTTAGTTGACAATATTCCTTAAATAACAAACTGTTAGAATATAGCAAACAGCTCCCATTACTTGAGCAATAGTGGCTTGTATTGTTGTAAATTACAGTGTAATTTACAAAATCAGCTGTAACAATCAAAATTAATTTTACGTAGGATAAAGCATATGAATTCTATGGCTTCCAATTCAACCCAGACGATGAACAAGAAAGAAGAGAGGAAATAGAAGATAGAAGACAAGAGGAATTAATGGCAGGAGAAACCACAAGTAAACAACAAGAAGAAAGTCAAACTGAACAAACAAGATGAGCAGAATGAGAAGGAGCATGAGCTAAAGAGCAGAGAGAAATGAGCAACTAGAATGGCAAAACCTATTTATAAGTGAAGCAATGGGAGACTAAATAAATATAGTCAATTAATATAACTGGATTAAATTCTCCCATAAAAAGAAGAACCCTTAAAAATTGCAAAAAATGAAATTAGATATAATCTGCCTGTAAGAAGTACATATCAAAAGACAATATAGCAAATTTTTAGAATACCCCAAAATTGGTAAACTATATTCTTCATTAGCACAACAAAAGAAAAGGGGGATAGTCTTATATATTAAAGAAACAATAAATGCTTAACAAATATATGGAAAATGTTTCCTTTCATCTGCCCTGAGAGCCGAATAAACATACATTCCCATGGCTATCTCTGGTTTGACATTAAAGTAAGATATCCCACATGGCCATCATAAACATCCCCCCAGAGGTGCTGGGATCTCCAGCCTTCTGGCGACAGGAAACCAGTTGTAAATCCCAAGGCCCCAAGGCTCCCCTCCTCCCAATTGAATGGCAGTATCACGTATAGGGATCTGACAAAGGGACTCCCTGAGGGGGAAGGAGGGTTAACCCTGCTGTTACTAAAGCCTCTCTGATTTTCTTGTTACAGGAGATGTTCTTCAACTGAGGGGGAAAGCCTGTCAGCCCTGGAATTATTTCCCCCCTTGGCACTTCAGGGCTGTCACAGTGAAGCAAGTCATGCTGTGGGAACAGGAGTGGGGAGGTAGAGATAACTGGGGGATTGTAATCATAACAAAATTCTTTCTTGAAAACCAAGAGTTTTCTCACCAGGTGCAAGGAGGTGGGGCCTAAGACTAAGTGACCCTTGGGCTGTCACCTGATTGGACCATGTGCAGGGACAGGGGAGGGAAAACTCTTATTTTTATTAGGGAGAAACCCGAGGGGGGCATAGAATCGGGTTTCCCCAGATGTGCCAATATGGCGTGCCTAATAAATCTACACTTTGAGGAATGTGCCTACCTTGAAGTTTTGATTCCGTTGGGCTTGTTACTTGGAATCCTGACACTAGTCCTGATGGATCTGTTTTCCTTTCTTATGCCATGTGTTTATGACTTAGTTGTTTTGTTTTCCCAATGTACAGATTTGCACATCTGTACATGGCTCACTCCATTGTACTGTATATATCACGTTGCTTAGTTTGTGTCTAGGTTTTTTGTTCTTGGGATGGACAAGCTTCTGCCTTTGTGTATTCTTGGGTTTGAAGTGTGCACATTTATTGTATTGGCTGAAGATCCTCCTGAGCTTTTCTGATATTCCTACAATATGTAAAATTACAATGTTGCTTCATTTATTATTCTCTTCGTTGTCTTATTTATTTTATTCAAATTTATACCCCACACCTTCTCCAAAAAGGACCCAGGGCAGCGCACAGGAAATTTAAAACAATACAAATATAACAAAAATACAAATTTTTAAAAAGTTATTAAACCCATGCCCTGTGCTAAAATAGTGTAAAATCCCCCTAATTAAAATCTATCTAAAAACAGTCAAGAACGGGAGGTTATGCTAGGCCGGCTTGTTGGAAAAGGTGCGTTTTAAGACGCTGGCGGAAGAGGCAGAGGTCTGAGATGGTGCGCAGTTCGGGGGGCAGGTCGTTCCAGAGGGTAGGGCCCGCCACAGAGAAGGCCCTCTGTGGGAGTGGATCGGTCGAAGGGATGTATGGGGCAGAAGACGGTCTCGCTTATAACTAGGCCCCCGGAGCGCTTTGAAGATGGTCGTCAGACCTTGAAGTCTGTTATAGAGGAGCTCCTTTAGAGTCTTTTTTGAGATTCAATGAAGGCCTACTTGGGATAGCCAAACGTTCTTATTATAAAATCTGCTAAAACCTCAAACTCATTTAATTTCCTCATCAAATATTCTATATTGTGTTTTGGGTTTTGCAAGCATATAACCAAATCATCAGCAAATGTCCTCAATTTATAAAATTCCTTTTTAATATTTATACCTGGTATTTTCTCATCTGTTCTGATCTAGGCTTCCCAAAAAAGCACGAAGCAGATTAGTGATGATCTCTTGTGCCAGTGGGGCCCTGCTAATTCATTTTATTGGCCTGAAAGACAAGATGTTCATTGGGTTCCAGAACCACATCTTATTTGCTTCCAGTGCTTTCAGTTACATTGTCAGGTCGACAGTATCAATTCCCAGAAGTGATGATAAAGAACATGGTGCATAAATTCAATAATAAATAAGTGATTGTTGGAATTTGGCAGTTCATACGAACAGTATGGACTTTGGCTTGGGAACCATATAAGATACCTGCTTTAGACTTGGGAACCTAGGATAAGCTGCCCAATTGTTGGCTTGGGAACCAGACAGATACCCACACAAGGCTTTGGAACCTCGAGAACAAACCAAATTACAGGCTTGGGATCCTGAACCAAGAAACCAATCTGTGGCTAATAGTGCACAACTATTGGGCGTGCCCCCTATGTTGGTGGGGTTGCTGGGTCAAGTCCCTGAACTGATAGTGACAATGTCACCATGGACCAATGCAATATAATAGTAGTAATGATGTCTATATAAATCAAACAAGATGAAATAATAATAGAATGCATGTGATGTTGCCATACAACATCCTCAACTTTGCCCCTATTTTTAGGGCTTTATACGTCAGCGATGAAAAACCAACCCTACTTTTTTTAGGAGGTTTGAAACCTGCTCTTTCTAATGAGAATGATTTAATAGTTTCGAGGAGGTCTTTTTTTGTAAAAGCAGGCTGAAAATACCCTATTTTTGGCATTGTTACAAACACTGTCAACTTAACACTCAATTTGTGAACTATTGGAAAGCAGTAGGTGAATGAAATTTTATATTCAAAAATTTTGGGTTGCTAAGTTATTACACACAAAGATCCATGTTTTCCATACCTTTCCTTCCAGAGATATAAAAAGCCAACTTTAACCTTTTTTCGAGCTGCAGTCATTTTCGGTCAACTTTGCTCCAACATATCTAGATGGAGATCAAGTTGTACAAGATGACCAAGTTTACAGTATTATGTCTGAAAGTTGCTGAAACCTCAGAGTCATACTGTAGAAGGCTGTGGTATGGGGTCAAACAAATGATTATATCTCTGCAAGTATTTCATCGACAAATGTAATACTTTACCAATGTTCAGTGGGGATGTGTGTGCATATTCGCACCAAATTTCATCAAAATCCATGATGGTCGAGCAGAGAGCCCAAGACCACTTGACATGGAATGACACATAATTAAATTTTGTTCCTAATTCTTGAACTGTTAAAATAGACAGTTGTTAATGTCACAATTTAATTTGAGGTAAAATTTTGAAATCCGTAGGTGTCTTTTGCAGTTTGATTTCTTTCTATCTAATTTCATCCAATATCTTTCCATCCTTTTCTGGGATTTTTTTCTTCTCTAGGCGGTGATATTGTATAAAATAACCCACCATAACTGCTTTACTAGTATCCCAAACAGTCATTAAATTTGTCCATTTGTTCAGATTATTATCAAAGTATCCATTTTTTTTCCTTTTTACAGTCCTTTACAATCATCTCCCATTGCAATTGCATGTCAATTGAAAGAACTCAGAACTGTATCAGAAATTCAATGTATAACCTGGTATTATTGGTAAGACATCTTTTTATAATATTCTCTTTGTGCTTGAGATACATAGTGTGTCAGCGTTGCAAATATCATCCAGAATTAAATCAGAGTCCAAGGCAGAGCTTTCCTCAAAGTTCCAATTTAATAAGAGAGATATATTGGTACATCTGTGGAAAGCTCTGCCTTGGACTCTGATTTAATTCTGGATGATATTTGGAATGCTGACATTAACCTCAATCTCCCATAAAATAAATCACCAGCAACCCCGGCATGGGGTGCTGGTGATGGGTGCTGACTCCCAACACTGACCTGACCCAGTCAGTGTAAAATATCAGTGAAGATGAAGATAGAGCCTTTTTGAGAAAAGAAGCTGATGATGAGACACTTCTCTGCAAATCTTCCAAAGTGCAAAAGAATTTGTGTGGGAAGAAATTGGAAGATTTATAGCGTCTGGGAAGATGCTGCCAGAGGGGGCTGGAAAGGCTAATTCTACACACACATGAGAAGATGATTGGAGCCTCCCAGACCAACTTGTGCAGCCAAACGTGAGTGCATGCTCTCCCTCCTTCCCCAGCCAAGGCTCAGCAAAACTTTGGAGTGGAGATTTTGACTCTTTCCATACAGCGATAAATGAAATGATCCATTACCCTGCAACTGAGTTGAAGACAGATTCTCTATCAACATGGGGAATTCAAACCACCCAGCAGGAAAGGGTTTGGCCAACATCTCTTTCTAATCAGCCATCGATGTTTGGACTGCATCCTGTGAATCAAGCACCACCAAATTGTGCTTTCTTCCCAGGTCATGGATGGGAGAGATGTCTGTGGCTGCCTGCTTGACCACTAACATGGAGTATTCAACCCAGCCAGCAGAAAGGGGCTTGGGCCATATCTCCCCCTAGTCAGCCATTGATGTTTGGGCTGCAACTTGTGACTCAAGCAACCCCAGAATGGGTTTTCTTCCCAGGTCATGGATGGGAGAGATGCCAGTGGGCACCTGCTCTCCCTCAGCAGATGGCACCATATCAGATAACTGGGCAGTGGCCAACCCAGGGATTGGGTTGCCCCCCACTGAATCCAGTCTCACCTGCAATGCCCCAACATGTTCTTACCCCACCTTCCAACAGAAATGTTCTCGACCATGGAAGAAAGGATGACTGAGAGGGAAACTGCAGGATGGATAGCAGAACAATGTGATGAGGCAGTTCCTAAGTTTAGAGATGTAGCTGGGTTCCTTCCCTTGTGGGGGCCAATAAAATGCCACCATTGCTGTCAACTTGGCCACAAAGCGTCAGAGTGCCTGGCTCCAGCTCCAATATTACAAGTGTATGCACCAACTGCCAGGGCAGTAAAGAGAAGGCCCCAAACGCCACCAGAAAATAGTCATCTGGACCAACAACCTCAGAAAGAGGATCCCCAACCTAAGGGGACAAAGAGTCCTACCAATGAGGAGGCCTTGGAGGAGGAAAATGCTGAAGATGATGGTGAGTGCACCCATCCACCCCTTCGCCTTCCAAGCCAAGCTCCAAGTATCCAAAACAGGGGTGGAAGGGGAAGTTGAAGCAGTTCATGGACACCAGTTGCACTTGATGTTTAATCAGCATGTTGATTGTCAAGCAGCTAGACCTCTAGCCTGTCCCACTCGGGTTAAGCAGGTAGATGGAATGCTAATTGGAGGGGCCCCAGCCATGCTAGTGACTGAACTGGTAAAATTACAAGTAGGCCACCACTATGAGCTTCTCAGTTTCATTGTGGCTCCAAAGATGCCAGAATTAATTATCTTGGGGCTTGCATGGCTTGACAAGTGGATGCCTACGATAAAGTGGGAAGACGGCAGTAGGAAATTGATGGTTGTATTTGGGCCGCTACACCAGTGGAACAAAAGGGCCACTCAGGGACGATTGAACCAAGAGCTCAAAACCTGCAGCAGAGACAAAAACCCCAGTACCAACAAGTACCAAAAAACTTGTTGCCAGATGTTTTGTCGAGAAAACTGCAGTATGACAGTAAGAAGGGAGAAGTTGTTCACCCCATCCTTTCTTCCTCCCACCAAAAGGCAGCCCAAGTCACTAATTGAAGCCAGGATAAGCTGATGACAGCTATGAAATTGGCGCTCCCAACAGACCAGTGGCTCAACGATAACCAGGATATCCTAACGATGGAAGATGGATTAGCCTGGAAGGGGTCCCCGCAGAGTTGAAGCTGGAAGTTCTACATCGAAGCCAAGAGGCAGAACTAGGAGGCTACTTTGGATTCCTAAAAACACTCCACCTTGCCAGGCATCAATGTTGGTGGCCAAAGATGAAATTGGAGGTGGAAGATTACGTAAAAAGCTCTGCTACTTGTGCAATGATGAAACCACTGCCGGAGAAGCCTCCTGGACTACTACAACAAGTGGCCAGCCCTAACCGACCATGGGAAAAGATCACAATGGACTTCATCGTCGAACTCCCAGATAGCAGTGGGAATAGAGTAATCTGGACAGTTATTGAAGGGTTGCTGTCTGCAAAGAAATTAGCAAAAATCTTTGTGAAACACATTTATCTCCTGCAAGGAGTGCCCAAGAGGATCATTTCAGACCGTGGAGTCCAGTTCGCAGCCAAGTTCTGGAGAGAGTTTCTGAGGTCCATTGGGTCCACACAAGAACTGAGCTCAGAGGTTCATCCCAGCATGAACTGAGCAGCAGAGAAGGCCAATGCAGTGGTGGAACAATACATCTGATGTTATGTGGACTATCAGCAAGACCACTGGTCAGACTTGCTACCCTTTGCTGAAGTGGCGTACTTTAGACTCCCCCTCACGTTCCTCGAAATCTCCCGCAGATGGGCTCCGGAGCTGCTGCAGCTCCGTGCTGTAGAAAACATAGGTGCGCATGCACACCTCATACAATTACAGCCTCAAAGACTTCGTAGTGGCGGGAACTTGTTCTCACTCGCCCAGTGTGAAAATGCCTGTTTTCCAGCCATAGGAGGGAAGGAAAGAAGCCAGTCTTTGGAAAGAACCTCCCTCCCCCTCCAGAGGGTCCATGCCGAAAGACAGGAGGGGGAGGGTTGGTTTGAATGCGGGCAAACGGGTGGTTTAGTGCCCCTCCCTTCTTTGCTCAGTCGGGCAAAGAAAGAAAGGAGGCATGCAATAGCTGAGGCCATAAGCTTTCTGGAGGAGAAGGGAGGTTCTTTCCAAAGACCGGCTTCTTTCCTTCCCTCCTGCAGCTGGAAAACAGACATTTTCACAGCGGTGGCAGAAACACAATCCCAGGCAGTCAGTTCTGGCTCTCCTTTCCCCGTTGCTGCTGGAGCCGCTTTGCTGAATCCAGCATGGCAGCGATGGCAAGAAACGGCTGCCAGCGAAGCTCTCAGCAATGGCAAGAGTCCCGCCGCCATGCTGGGTTCAGCAAAAGCAGCTCCAGAAACAACTGGACCAATAGGAGGTGGGAAATCCATGCAGAGGGAGGAAAACGTATGCATTCCCCACCCCCTCCATTGGAAACGAGGCACTGTCAGAGAGAAGAGGACACTTGGGCTTGTGCAGCAGCTGAAGAACAGAAGGTGAGGTGACCACAGTATGTGTGTGTGTGAGAGAGAGAGAATAAGTGAGACAAACAGACAGAGGCACAGAGAGAGGGGTGGAAGGAGGGAATAAGAGAGAGAGAGAGACACACACACACAAAGAGAGACGGAGGGAGAGAGAGACAGAGAGAGACACATACACAGTGAGTGAGTGAGTGAGACACACACACACACACACAGATATACACACAGAGACAGAGGAAAGGAGGGGAGAGACAGACACACACACACAGACAGAGGAAGGGAGGGGAGAACCAGAGAGGGGAAGGGAAGGGAGAGACAAAGAGGCACAGACACAGAGAGGAAGGGAGGGGAGAGACAGAGAGAGAGAGACAGACACAGAGAGACAGAGGGGGGAGGGGGGAGAGAGACAAAGATCCACAGAGAGAAAGAGAGAGAGACACAGAGAGAAAGAGAAAGAAAAGAAGAATTGGTGGCTGTTTTGTTTTTTCTTTCCTTTTTATCTTTTTAAAAGAAAAGGCACTGTTTCCACTTAGAGCCAGGAGCCTGCTCTTAAACTTCCCAGAGGGAGTAACACCTTACGTAGCGGGGGACAACTGACTGGCAAAGTTGAGGGGCTTGTTTCAAGCATACTGCATATCAGACATTTACATTACGATTCATAACAGTATCCAAATTACAGTTATAGAATAGCAGCGAAAATAATTTTATGGTTGGGGGGGTGTCACTACAACATGAGGAACTATATTAAAGGGTCGCGGCATTAGGAAGGTTGAGAACCACTGCTCTAAACTCAATTGCAAATGTACAGTTCTATAATGATTTGATGTGATTGGCTCATTTAAATAGAAATTGGCAGATTGGAGGGATAAAGAAGCAGGAAATCCACTGATCAGGGGCTTTGGTAATCACCAGCCAGACAAAACGTGTGGCTGGAATCACAGCCAAAGCTTGAAATATGTGATTTCTTCATTTCTAACTAGTATCAGCTTCAGACTGCTATGCAAAATTTTCCTAAATCAATGAAATAAAGCTATTTTAAAAAGTAGTAATTTGAGGGCTGTATCTTAAAGTAAGACTTACCTGTTTAAAGAACTACTATTACTGTATTTATTCATGATTGATAAACCACCTCACTCCAAAAACTATAATCTTTAATTTTCAAATTTGTTACAACAGCAGAGTTTTTGAATCCTGCATGGCTCATGATTTCTCCTTTCACTTCTGATATTTTTAAATGCAACTACTTTGAAGAATTTCGATATTTCTCTAACTTCTCCAGACAATATATGGCTGAAAGTTCTTTTATGCATTGGGTACTGGAAAAATGATGAAGTGGCACTATTAAAATGGAGGAGGGGGGAATACAATAATATAGGTTTTTAAAAATCTGAAGTCAAACAATTATTTATTTTCTTTCATTTTGTGTAAGATTTTCCTATACCAAGCAGTCAGATATTGATTTCATTTAATCACTTTCAGACATTGTCAGATGCCTATCTTAACTTTTTTTGAAGCTTGCTAGCAACTGCCATAACAGGGGGGAGGGGCATTGGGGAGGGGAACAGAGCTGGAAGTGTGAAGGAATGCTGTGGGAAATAAGGGATTATGGACACTAACAGGAACCAGAGGTGTCAAACCAAGCCATCTTTCTGCCTTCAAGGACAGCAATCCTGGGAAAGGAATTTACAACCCTGCCAGAGGCATCTAGTTCCCAAAACATCATAACCATACCTTTGCAAACTTCTACCGGCAGTTTATTCCCCACCTTTATCCAGACTGCTCTACCCATTACTAACTTACTAAAGAGTAAGGCGGAGGGTAAACCCAGTAGCTCATAAAGCTCTGGAGGATGCACATGAAGCCTATAAACAGCAAGCAGATAAAAAATGAACTAAATGGAAAGATTTCAAAGTGGGCAATACAGTATTCCTCTCTATCTGCAATCCACCCATCAATCCCAAACAATGTGGGTCCTTTCCCTATTACCAGAATCATAAATCCAGTCACAGTGCAGTTGGAACTCCCTAAAAATTTGTGATGGATCCACTCTGTTTCACTGTAGTTTGTTAAAACTAGAAATTACCTCTCCCCTGTGCCTTCAGCACCTCCACCCCGTGCCTATGCTCATAGAGTGTGGGGGGGGGGGGGGGGACATTTTGAAGTGGAAGAAATTTTAGACTCTGGAAAGCACAAGAGAAAAGTGCAATATCTCATTGCATGGAAACATTTCCCATCCTCACAGTCTAAATGGGTAATTTGGACTCCAAAAACTTCTGCAAGTCTTCCACCACAAATATCCCAAAAAAATCTAAGATGCCCAAACTTCCTTGAATAGTGATTATATTTACTAATCCTTTCTTTTATTTCTTTTTTTCCATTTCAGGGCTAATGCCTCAGTTTAGAAGGAAAATGTTGTGGAAAATTAGGGAGTATGGACATTAACAGGAACCAGAGATGTCAAACAGAGCCATCCTCCTGCCTTCAAGGACACAACCTGGGAGAAGAATTTGCAACCCTGCCAGAAGCACCTGCTTCCCCAAACATCGGAACGATGCCTGATTGTACTGCTCCCAAGGGGGGAGGTATTTGGGACGTGGGGGTTGCTTTCAATATGTGATTTTCACACGGGTTTTCCTCAGAGCTTGCCTCGCTTGTGCTGCCCCCAGTTCCCTAATAAAAATACTTTTTCTCTAACATCTATGGACATTGTTTCATAGGAGTAAAGCTGGGGACAGTGTGACAGATGTGCTGGCATCTATCTGCTGTACTGAGAAAAATATCCATAAAGATAGATCTATAAATTCATATTGTACAGATAAAAAAAATTCAAAAAGTGGGACACAAGAGGATGTCTGCCCAGAAGCTAACTAGCCAACGAAAGCAGTGAAAGGATGCCAGAAGCAACTCCTGGGGAAGCTATAGCCTTCATCATTCCTGTGGACTACCTCGCTAGTATTCATCTCAGAACCTATCATTCCCAAATATTTTCCATTCTGCCATTGACACCTGTCCCCCTCTTTGAAACTGGTTCAGCTAAACCAGTAAGAATTTATCAATACATTGTGCCAGTAGTGAAATAAGCCACTTTGCATTTGAAGGACAAGGTCAAAGATGGAAGAAGCTCATTGTATCTACATCATGACAGCTGTAACAGAACAAGAATAGGGCACCCGGTTTAGTTCAGAATGAAAGTTGCATGTTAATAATGATTCTGTGTGGCTGAAACAGATTTTAAATCTGTTTCTATTTCTGATAAAAGAATCATTGAGGACATAATTGCATATGCCTGAAAATGCAAATCAATCCTAGAATCAATAGAAATGTATTTTTCTTTGTTTTCTCTGGGCATTGTCATGCTTGCATAAATATTTATAACTGAGCAGGGTGCTCTTTTCCTTGATTAAATCACATACCTCATAGAAAAACAGCAGTCTAAATTCCTGCAATCCTCCATAACATTGTATTTATTTATTTTATTTATTTTATTTAGATTTATTCCCCGCACCTTCTCCAAAAGGACCCAGGGCGGTGCACAGGAAATTTAAAAAGCACAACAAATATTATAAAATACAAAATTTAAAAACATTAAATTCTAACCCTGTGCTAAAATCAACTAAAATCCCCCAAATTAAAACTATCTGGGAGCAGTCACAGCGGGAGGTTACGCTAGGCCGGCTTGATGGAAAAGGTGTGTCTTCAGACACTGGCGGAAGAGGCGGAGGTCTGAGATGGTATGTAGTTCAGGGGGTAAGTCGTTCCAAAGGGTAGGGTGGAGGACACCCAAATTGCGCGCCCTCTCCACGGGGGCCAGTGTTTCACCCCCAATGGCCAGAGTTGGAATTACCTGGCTGAACCGGGGTGCCAGAAACCACAGCCACTCAGTCTTGGACGGGTTGAGCTTGAGTTTGTTACTACCCATCCAGATCCGTACGGCCTCCAAACACCAGGACAACACCTCGGCTACATCGGGGTGGTCTGGGGTGGATATGTACAGCTGATTATCATCAGCATACAGATGATATCCCACCCCAAAACCATGGATGATCTCGCCCAGTGGCTTCATATAGGTGTTGAACAGTAGGGGCGAGAGGACCAACCCCTGAGGAACCCCACATAAGAGGGGTCTCGAGGCCGACCTCTGCCCCCCTGCCAACACATATTGCAACCGACCAGAGAGGTAGGACGAGAACCACCGCAATACGGTGCCTCCCAGCCCCAATCCCCCCAGTCGGTGCAATAGGATACCATGGTCGATGGTATCAAAAGCCGCTGAGAGGTCTAATAGGACTAGGATAGAGGAACATCCCCTATCCTGCGCCCTCCAGAGATCATCCACCAACGTGACCAATGCCGTCTCGGTGCTGTGACCGGGTCGGAAGCCGGACTGGCGCGGGTCTAGATAATCAATTTCCTCCAGTTGTTGCGGAAACTGTTGGGCCACCACACTCTCTACAACCTTCGCTAAAAAGTGAAGGTTGGAGACCGGACGGTAATTCTCCAGTAATGCTGGGTCCAGGGAAGGTTTCTTGAGGAGGGGCCTTACTAGCACCTCTTTCAAGACGGCAGGCAAGAACCCCTCACTCAAAGAAGCATTCACAATATCCTGGAGCCAGCCTCGTGTCATCTCCCAGGATGCCAGTACAAGCCAGGAGGGACACGGGTCCAATAAACATGTGGTAGCCTTAAGTCTCTTTGACAACCTGTCCATATCCTCGGTAGTAACAAAATCAAACTCCTCCCAAGATGGTGTCTCAAGAACAGCCTTGGACAATCCGACCGGACCACTCTCGATGGAGGGTAACTCATTCCGAATCCGAGTGATTTTATCCTGCAGATATATCCCAAATTCCTCTGCTCGTCCCTGAAGAGGGGCTTCGCGCAGCCTCTGGTGGAGGAGGGAGCGGGTCACCCCAAACAGGGCGGCAGGGTGGTTATCTGCGGATGCAATAAGGGTGGCACAATACTCACGTTTGGCCACCCTTATCGCCACTAAGTAAGTCCTAATATGGGCTCTCACTAGTGTTCGGTCGGCTTCGGAATGAGAGGATCTCCATCTGCTCTCTAGGCCTGGGTGATTCGACACCGCATGAGAGGCCGCAAGGGCGCGACTCGGTCCAGGGCCCCCGTGGCCGCACTCAGCCATGTGGCCACTAGGTCCTCAGTCGAGTCGCGGGGCAAGGCCACAGGTATTGGCCCAAGCTCCCTCTGGAACCTTTCCGGGTCCATCAGGAGCCTGGGGCGGAACCATCTAGGCATCTCAGGTTCCGCCTCCCCACGGTGGGGTGTGGCGATTGGAAAGAGGAGAGCGTAATCTGTCCATGACAAGGGCAGGATGGCTAATTCCCCTATTCCCAGATCACTACTCCACTGTCCCGAGACGAAGATTAAGTCCAGGGTGTGTCCTCCCTCGTGAGTAGGGCCTAAAACTACCTGGGTCAGGTCCATGGCTGTCATGGAGGCCATGAACTCCCGAGCTACTCCGGAGGTTTCACCTCCCGACGGCAGGTTAAAATCCCCCATGATCACCAGTCTGGGAGTCTCAACCGCCGCCTCGGCTATCACCTCCAGGAGCTCGGGCAGGGCTGTTGTTACATAGCGGGGAGCCAGGTATACAACTAACACGCCCAACTGCCTCCCTAGGCCCCACTTCACGAGGAGGGACTCACACCTGATCGTCTGAGGGATCGTGGTCTCCCTCGGCTCAAGACTTTCCTTAACCATAATCGCCACCCCTCCACCCCTCCCTAGAGCCCTAGGCTGATGAAAGGCTCGGTAGCCTGGTGGGCACATCTCTACGAGGGGTAATCCTCCCTGGTGGCGTTGCATAACATCAGCCTAGGGCCCCGGTTCTGTGGTCCTTGCCCTCCTAGTCTGCGATGGGAGCATGGGGGGTTGGAGCGCGTGACTGCCCGTAACCAGCGGCCACGGTCGTTCAACAGGTAATGTCCACCCCGTCTCCCCCTGCCCCTGCCCCTCCCCATAACCGAACTGATAGAAAATACCTCAGTGGAAACGACTCCCCCTTCCCCCCCTCCGTTTCCCTACTTCCGCCGGCCGGCCCTGTAATTTGTCACCCCTTCGCCTGACTGCCCCCCCTCCTCCCTGGAACCCCCTAAAAGCCAAATTAAAAATTTATGTAAAAAACCCCTGAGTTTGCGCTTCGCCCACCTCTCTGGATCAATCAATCCATCCTCGAGGTGGGTCCGTGTTAGACCGGGGGGCCAGGCCTGCGAGAGAGGAGACTCCCGCAGGCAGAGGAGGTCTAACTTTGAGTACGCTAACATTCCCTAGGCCACACTGGCTGTAAAAGGAGGAACGCCTAAGATGGTAAAAACGCCTAAGATGGTAAAACGCGTAAGATGATAAAACAGCAGGTCCGACTAAAATGGCGACAGTACAGATTGAAAGTATAGGACGGAGGGTTGGGAGAGATATTAAAAGCACATGGAGTGGAGAGGTCTTACCTGCTGGGGGGGAGGGGGGCATAGAAGATGGATCATAGCACCTATAGATGACATAGTTCGTGACTTTGCGCCTAATTGTTCACCTGGAGGGAGAGTGGTCCAAAAACCCTCCATCGAGTCCATCGAGTCCATATCTCTGTCTCTGGCTCAGCCCCATGGCTGATTGACCCCCGCCTCTGACTCAGTCTCCTTTATTCCATGGCTACTCGGCACATACCTCTACTCCTCGCCATGCCAGGATCATGCCGCTCCAGGCTTCAGGCCCCGCCACCGCCCCGGCTGCCCGGCCAGGGTCCACTCTTGCCTGCGCCGGAGCAACGCCAACACTAGGGCCGTAGATCTTCCGCCGGGCTGCGCCGGGCTCTGCGTATGGGCAAACATACTCCTTCAATTGAACACATTAGCACAATTGCTGACCTTGTCCCTAGATATGAGTTCTTAGTTTGGTTCTTAAATCAGGGGTTCTGAGGGGCACATGATACGGATTTTGTAATTTGTCAACTAACACGGTTACTTTGTATTTTAATTTGACTTATTTTTTTCTCTTTTAAAATAATATTCAGGCTCATTACAGACTGGAATTTAGGAATAGCTTTTAACATTCCTAAACTGAAAAGATAAACTGGCTGGAGACTAGCTCCAGATAAGAAAAAATTTGTTAGTACAAATTGGGGTCTGGTTTATCTCTTTCATGAAGATCTAAACAATCGTTTGCCTTATAATTTACACCCTTTCTGATGTCAGATCTCATTGTAATGAACATGTGTGATTTTATGGGATGAAAATATAAAACATGTTTGACTATATAACAGTTTTAAGGATGGTCTTTTTAAGGAAGATCATTATAAAGAGGCACTAATGGAAAGATCATCCAGATGAAGGTGTTCATCCAGATGAGGTTTATTCTTTGTATTGAAAAAGTTTTATTGAGTTTTACAATTTTTTCAAATAGGATAGGGTAAGGTGTGATAAGGAAATATTTTGAGAACTTTCACGTCGAGATCGTGGGCCCCCTCCGGGGCTTCTTAACAAAACATAGATAATACATATTTCAATAGTACTACAAAGTGAAGAGAAGTGCATATATCATTGTAAATTCTATGCTAGCAATCGTATACAAACATCCAAACAAAAGTTATACTATATTTAAAAAAGTCATTTTTTTGATCTAAGTCTCTTAGCAATTGTATCTTCTTGTTCTCCTCCCTGGCCTCCAGTAGGTGAGGCCGTGGCCCCCTCCGCTCCTCCACTTTCATCCTCCAGGATTGAGGAATGTTTTTTAAGAAAGGCTTCCGCCTCAACAACTGTTTTAATCCTTACTCTTCCTCCTTCCCAGAACACCAACATCCCTTCTGGCATCACCCACTTGAACCAAATCCCCTGTTTAAACAATTTTTTAGATAAGAAGGAATATTTCCTCCTCACCTCTCTAATCTTTTTCGGGATCTGCTTCAAGATAGCAACTTCCTTTTGTTGGTAAATTAACGGACCCTCTCTCTGCGCCCTCAATATTCCCTCCCGGTAGACCTTCTAACAAATTTAATATGTATCTCTCTGGGTAGTTCATTTATCCTGGCATATGCTGAATTTATTCTATAAACCAGGTCAATGTCCCCCCTGATCTCTTCCTTAGGTTTGTGTAAGTAGTCTGCTAAAATTGTGCTCATAAGATCAGGGAGGCATTCACCAGATTCTTCAGGAATATTCTGAAATCTTAAAAAATATGACATCCTTTCAAAATCCATCCCAGGCATATGACCAGTTAAATCTCCAATTTCAGTATTAACATTTTTAAGCTCTCCAGATGAGGTTTATTCAAAAGAAATTTGGTGAGTGTTCATTTGTGAGCAAGAGAAAAAAAGTTCACTAGTTGACTTGAACAGAGGTAAATATTCTAAGTCATAAAACTCATTCTTATTCTAATGAGTGGAGTAAATATGCTGGAGAGATGAGCTAGAGAGTTGGAAATCTCCTGGATCGTAAAGCAATTTGTGCCCATGGCATAGAAAGCCATGAAGAAAGAAATGTCTTGTTCTTGGACCATGGTGTGTACTACCTCCAAGATGGGCTTTTGGCAAGGGATGGTTTGCACCTCACAAAGACTGGGAAGAGTGTTTTTGGAAAACGACTGACTCTGGCGTGGGTTGCTGCCAGCATTACTGCCAGTTTAGCACGCAAAATAATTTGCTACAGAATTGTATGAAACCAAAGACGAAAACCTCCTAGAATGCATATGGGTCAACATAAAAGAAAAAAAGAATGACATGGCCATAGGTGTATACTGCCCACCCAATCAAGCAGAAAAAATAGATATCCTTTTTGCCAACCAACTAACAAATATATGTAGGAAACACACTACAATAGTAATGTGGGGCTTCAATTTCCCTGATATCAATTGGAAAATTATTTCTGCACCAAGTGAGAAATCAACCTAGCTGACAACATTGTTGTCTAAAAGGTAAAGGAGGAAACTTAGAGATACAGGGGAGACATAATAGCAATGTTCCAATATTTGAGGGGCTGCCACAGAGAGGAGTGGGTCAAGCTATTTTCCAAAGCACCTGAAGGCCAAACAAGGAATAATGGAAGGAAACTGACCAAGGAGAGATTCAACCTAGAAATAAGGAGGAACTTTCTGACAGTGAGAACAATCAACCAATGGAACAGCTTGCTTTTGGAAGTTGCGGGGGCTTCATCACTTGAGACTTTGAGAAAGAGATTGGACTGCCATTTATCAGAAATGGCAGTCCAATCTCCTGTTTGGGGGTTGGACTAGATGACCTATAAGATTCCTTCTAACTCTGTTAATCTGTTAAATCTGTTCCCACCTGGGATTTAGCAGGTTAGTTTTGCCCATGTGAATGAGAAATTGGAATATTGAATAATCAGATGAGATGTCTGTTGATGTGTCTCTATAATAATTTTCTTTCAAATTAAAACTTTTGTATTAGTTCACCAAAGCATAAAATACAAAGAAAAAAAACCATGGAAAAGAAGGGGTATAGTGTAAAGGGAGAAAAAAAGAAAAAATGTACCAACTTCTGACTCTCTTTGACACAGACAATGGTAACAACACTACAACTACAACTTTTTGCTTTTACCTAGCAATATGAACAAGCCATTTCTATAACAATAAGGTTGTCTAATTTACAAAAACAATCCGTTTCATTTTTTTCTCATTGCAAATACAAAATCTGAAAACAATTTTGAACTAGAGGCAAAATTAAATATAATCTCTTACTTGGATAAAAGAAACATTTTAACCATCTCAGCTTCCTTGCTGTGAGGAATAATATACCATTCATTCTCATATTTTCAAATCTAGTTCATAATATTTTACCAATTTTAAAATACTGTTGAGCATTACTTATAAAGACTGGCACATCTACATATACATACATATTCATTTTATACATTCAAAACCAACTTAAAGCTTTCTAACAATTCATATATCATTAAAAAAAATCCATTCCAATTAATTAAACCATATTTAAATCACTCCCTCCAGTTTATCTTCATAGAATAGTTTTTTTTTCATGGGAAAGTCTATCAAGTCTCCTTTCCTAAAGAAGTTCTTAGCTTTATTTATATCATTTTTAAAAAGTCCCAAAGTTGTTCTGTTAGACATTGTAAATTGGTCTGAAGCAAAACTTCCCCGATTAAATTTTCCCTTACTGAAATAGCTATCATATCTTTTTTTCTTGAAGAATTCTCAGCCTTGTTAATGTTCGTAAAGCAAAAGTCCCAAATTTGACCTCTTAAAAATTGTGAATTTACTTGATACACTTGTTTCAGTTGCGTTAGGGGGGATGTACTCATATCATCATCATAAGAAGAGTTGAAGTCAGATTTATATTCTGGGGTTACAGTTAGATTGTTTGCATTATTTGTATTTGTAAAGTTGACACAGTAGATTGATAATTTTCTTCATTTTCTATGCCTATTTATGTTTCTTGTTCTATTTTAATATCATTTATAGGATTAATATATTTTGGCTGATTCCCAAAATGACAACTCATCTCCAAGGACTGATCAAGAATCTGTTTTATAAACGACACCAGTTTAGAATTAGGCATCCTCATAGCTCCCTCTAGTGTTCAGAGACTATTTGTTTATTCATTTACCGTATCTGCCGGCGTATAAGACGACTTTTTTGCCCTGAAAAACATGCCTCCAAGTGGGGGGGTCGTCTTATACGCCGGGTCATCGCGAGGGAGACTTGACAGAGGGGAAAGAGGAAAACATCACTCGCGCGCGAGGGAGAGACTTGCATGGAGGAGAAAGAGGGGGGGAAAGAGGAAAACATCGCTCGCGCGCGAGGGAGAGACTTGCATGGAGGAGAAAGAGGGGGGGAAAGAGGAAAACATCGCGCGCGAGGGAGACTTGACAGAGGGGAAAGAGGAAACCATCGCGAGGGAGACTTGACAGAGGGGAAAGAGGAAACCATCGCGCGCGAGGGAGAGACTTGCATGGAGGAGAAAGAGAGGGGGAAAGAGGAAAACATCGCGAGCGCGAGGGAGAGACTTGCATGGAGGAGAAAGAGGGGGGGAAAGAGGAAAACATCGCGCGCGAGGGAGACTTGACAGAGGGGAAAGAGGAAACCATCGCGCGCGCGAGGGAGAGACTTGCATGGAGGAGAAAGAGGGGGGGAAAGAGGAAACCATCGCGCGCGAGGGAGAGACTTGCATGGAGGAGAAAGAGGGGGGGAAAGAGGAAAACATCGCGTGCGCAAGGGAGAGACTTGCATGGAGGAGAAAGAGAGTGATGTTTTCCTCTTTCCCCCCCTCTTTCTCCTCCATGCAAGTCTCTCCCTCGCGCGCGATGTTTTCCTCTTTCCCCTCTGTCAAGTCTCCCTCGCGCGCGATGTTTTCCTCTTTCCCCCCCTCTTTCTCCTCCATGCAAGTCTCTCCCTCGCGCGCGAGATGTTTTCCTCTTTCCCCCCCTCTTTCTCCTCCATGCAAGTCTCTCCCTCGCGTGCGCGATGTTTTCCTCTTTCCCCCTCTCTTTCTCCTCCCTGCAAGTCTCTCCCTCGCGCGCGATGTTTTCCTCTTTCCCCTCTGTCAAGTCTCCCTCGCGCGAGATGTTTTCCTCTTTCCCCCCCTCTTTCTCCTCCATGCAAGTCTCTCCCTCGCGCGCGATGGTTTCCTCTTTCCCCCCCTCTTTCTCCTCCATGCAAGTCTCTCCCTCGCGCGCGCGATGGTTTCCTCTTTCCCCTCTGTCAAGTCTCCCTCGCGCGCGATGTTTTCCTCTTTCCCCCTCTCTTTCTCCTCCCTGCAAGTCTCTCCCTCGCGCGCGCTATGGTTTCCTCTTTCCCCTCCGTGCAAGTCTCCGCGCGGATGGCTCTGGACGCCATCCGGGGAGAGGAGGAACGTGAAGGGGACAGCCGTTACCACAGAGCGCACGAGACAGAGAGAGAGAGAGAGGCCCAGAACGAGAGTGTAACAGACACACAGGGGAAAGAGACAAGAGGGGAATGAGGAAACCATCGCGCGCAAAAGATAGCCACGCGCGTGCGTGGAAAAGCGGCAAGTCTCTGCGCAGCTGCGGATGGCTCTGGACGCCATTCGGGGAGACGAGGAACGTGAAGGGGACAGCCATCACCACAGAGCGCGCGAGACAGAGAGAGAGAGGCCCAGAGAGAGAGAGAGAGAGAGAGAGAGAGACGAAACAAAACAAAACAAAACAAAGCAAAACAGGCCACACCTTCCGGCTCTCAAAATAAATTCCAGTCATTGTATTGTTGATATTTGTCCAGCAGTCAAACTCCTATCAACCCTATCATGGCACCAAAAAGAAAGAAATATGAGGCAAGTTTTAAACTTAAAGTTGTAAACTTTGCCAGGGAACATAATAATTGTGCTGCTGCAAGACAATATGGAGTAACAGAAAAGATGGTTCGGGACTGGAAATCAAATGAAAAAGCATTAAAGAGTATGCCAAGGGATAAGTGTGCATTAAGAAGAGGCATCGCACACTGGCCAGAACTTGAAAAACATGTAGCAGATATGGTGGCTGAGCATCGCCAAAACGGTTATGTGGTGACACGAAATAAAATACGCTTGTTTGCACTTCAGTGGGCCAAATCTAACCCCGATCACAGCAACAATTTTAAGGCCACTATATCCTGGTGTAGTAGATTCATGGCAAGGCATGATCTGGTACTAAGGCAAAAGACAAAAATTGCCCAAAAATTACCTGCAGATCTGGATAATAAAGTGGATAGTTTCCATCGATACGTAATAAAACAGCGCACTAAACATGGCTATGCGCTAAGTAATATTGGAAATATGGATGAAACTCCAATGAATTTTGATATGATTGGAAATAAAACTGTCCATCATAAAGGTGAGAAAACTATTTTGATAAAAACAACAGGACATGAGAAGTCAAGTTTTACAGTGGTACTAGCATGCACAGCTGATGGCAACAAACTGAAACCTATGATTATTTTTAAAAGGAAAACCATGCCAAAACTCAAGTTCCCTGCTGGTTGTTTTGTGCACGTGCATGAAAAAGGCTGGATGGATGAGGAGGGTGTGAAACTATGGCTGGATAATGTATGGAGCAGACGACCAGGTGGTCTACTTCAAAAACGTAGTCTACTTGTGTGGGATATGTTCAGGGCTCATTTAACTCCCACCACCAAGGAAAGGCTTGCGAGAATAAAAACAGATGCAGCAGTTATTCCTGCAGGATTGACATCATTGGTACAGCCCCTGGATGTGTGCCTAAACAAGCCTTTTAAAGATCGCATTCGAGAACAGTGGAATGAATGGATGGTTAGCAGCGAAAAGTCATACACAAAAGGAGGAAACATGCGTGCTCCACAGTTGGATGTTTTGTGCCAATTTGTCATAAAAGCCTGGAATGATATTGATGCACAAACAGTAATCAAGTCTTTCAAGAAGTGTGGCATATCAAATTCATTAGATGATATGGAGGACGAGTACTTGTGGCAAGATGAAGATGAAGAGGAAGCTAAAGCTGAGGCCACATCATCTGACACGGAACTAGATCCATACGATGACTGCCTTACAACTGTATCACAAGATGTCATTGATGAACTTTTAATATCAGATGACGAACAGGAGTTTGAAGGCTTTTAAAGGGAAACTGTCACGCCAGCAAACTTGCCCGGCACTTGCTCTCTCCCTCTATTTGTTATCTTCCTTCTATCATTGACAGTTCCAGTTTGGTTAACAGCTTAGAAAACAAACAGCATGGTAGCTCCCATAGGTTTATTGTTCCATTCAGCTTTAGTGAATTAGCCTCTGGCATTTACTATTGGCTGGTATAATACAGGAGGGGGAGGGGTCTTAGCCACCCTCACACTATTTACCTTATGAACATTCCTTTGGGAGCTCAGCAAGGTCTGACGAAGGGGGCATGTCCCTAGAAACATGTTACCTATCCCGTGGTTTTGCTGATCCAATGTTTATGCTCTTGATGTGCAACTTGCACTGTTTTATGTTTACTGTATGTGTTTGATAACATACAGCCTTGTGACAGTTTTCCTGCATGTCATAAGCATTTGAATATAAATTAACATGTTGAAATCAAATCTGATGTTCTTTTACGTTTTATTTGGGGTGTGGAAGGTGTGCGGAAGAGGGGGTAGTCTTATACGGCGAGTATATAACAAACTCTATATTTTGAGTGGAAATGATGGGGGGGTCGTCTTATACGCCCAGTCGTCTTATACGCCGACAAATACGGTAATTATTTCTTTCTTTTCTCAACCAATCTAGTTCATTAAATATCGACAGATTTCAACCACCACCAACAAAACAATAAAGAGCAACTAATTATTTTAAAAGTAGTAGATTAAAGCCACATCTTTTAGCCTTATATTTCAAATAAAAGAATATTCCATGCTTCCTTATTTTGGCTGCCTCTAGCAATTCTCTCTCCCTGTTGTTTTATAGTAAAAAAAGTCTCAAAAATAGCATTCAAAACTTCAAAAAGAAGTGGTACACTGTAACCAAAGAGAGCCTCTATAGCAGTGATGGTGCACCTATGGCATGCCTGCCACAGGTGGCACGTGGAGCAATTTGTCACGGCATGCAAGGCGATGCCCTGTCAGCTGGCCAGTGCGCATGCGCGAGCTGGCCAGCTGAATTAGGCCTTTTTTCATGCTTTTTTCACCCACCCCAGGCTTTATAGGAGCCTGGGGAGGGTGAAAATAGCCTCCCCTGCCACCCCAGGCTCCCTGGAGGCTTCATGAACTTTCCTGAAGCCTCCGGAGTGCTCAAAATGACACGCTACCGAAACCTGAATTGACCTCCGATTTGCTTGTAGCATCATTTTGAGTGCTCCAGAGGCTTCAGCGACCTTCAGGAGGCTTCCCTTAAGCCTCCGGACCACTCAAAATGCAAGCAAATCGGAGGTCACTTCTGGTTTCGGCGGTGCATCGTTTTGAGTGCTCCGGAGGCTTCCCAGGCCCTCCGGAGGCCCTCCGGAGGCTTCAGCAACCTTCAGGAGGCTTCCCTGAAGCCTCCGGAGCACTCAAAATGACACGACGCTGAAACCGGAAGTGACCTCCGATTTGCTTGCAGTGTCATTTTGAGTGCTCCAAAGGCTTCAGGGAAAACCTCCTGAAGGTTGCTGAAGCCTCCAGAGGATCTCACCAGTTGCACTTGATGTTTAATCAGCATGTTGATTGTCAAGCAGCTAGACCTCTAGCCTGTCCCACTCGGGTTAAGCAGGTAGATGGAATGCTAATTGGAGGGGCCCCAGCCATCTCTGGGGGGGGGGAGGCTCTTTTTGCCCTCCCCAGGCTCCTATAAAGCCTCTGGAGCCTGGGGAGGGCGAAAATAGCATGTAAAAAATGGGAGGGCACGTCTGTAGTGCGTGCATGTGCACTGGGAGGTCGTGCATTGCATTATTGGTGTGGCACACCTGCACACGACCCCTCTGCGCTCCCCCCTTATTGCACGTGAGCCTAAAAAGGTTCGCCATTGCTGTTCTATAGCTTGTAAAGTTAATTGTCTCATAAATTGTTTAAGAAATGAAGGGCACAACTTAGTGTCCATTTGAAAAATAAATTCAAAAACCGCTGTTTTATCCAACAACAATGTGGTTCCAACCCCTCCTCCCAGCTTCAGCTCACCAGTTATCTTTGCAGCTTGGCTTCTAAAACTGCTTGCAGGCTGCAGGCTGTTGCTGTTATTGGAGGATCTTGAGGGATAATTCTGGGAGTCTCCTTAACCCTGGAGAATCAAATAAAAGGAATCCTGTTCCTTCTGTTGTTCAGTTGTAAAAACAACAGTCCAGGGACAGAAACCTGCCTGTGAAGATTTGGCCAGCAGAGCAAAACTGTCATTTTATAAATATTTTCTTGAAGCTAGTAGGATTGAATTAAATTAAATTGAATAGAAAAAGTGATGGTGCTTTTTAAAATTGTGCGCATATGTATGCTCATCTGAAGATACATTTGAATAACAAATTATGTTCACTCTTATGACTGTTTTATAGGATTCTGGAAAATTTAAAAACATTGGCATAGTCAGCTATTTTTAGTTAATAATCCAAAATCATTGCAAAATTGCCATTTAAATTGTATACAGTGGAAATAAAAGACATTCTTTTCTTGTAAATCCATCTTAGAGAACAACTATAACATGTTCAAATTACTCATTAAACATTCCTTTATCCATGTATAACCCCAATTGGGCAGCTGCAGCTCAAAAGAAAAGAAAAACATTGTTTGACATGTTTGGCCAGTCAATAAATTAAATTGGGCTTCTCAGCTTGGCTTACAGAGGTGGGAAACAGGTAGGCAGTAGTTAGGGCCCCCAATCACATTTTAATTGGAATCACTACTTGCATTTTACCCACTTCCTGGAGAACAAGGCTGGAGTTGCTCCAGGTGGATATTTAAAGGGACAGAACCTCCCCAGGTCTGGAAATCATGTTTAATGGTGTGTGTGTCTGTGTGTGTGCTTGTGTTGGATCATTTCTAAGACCTGAGGAGAAGCAGATCTTTTAATAATAATATATAAAAGATTTGGACCTCAATGTCTTGTGAAAAAGCTCTCTGAAAATAATAATTGTTTTGCTTGGAAACAACGTTGGGTGAAGTATTTGGAAATTGTATATGTCTGTTGACAAACCCAACCCCCCCCCCTCCCCAGTCAGGGAAGTGGGCTAGTTAGCCTTTTCTTAGTAATTAGAAGGAGAATATAATGTTTTTAAAAGAATGGAAATGATTTGATGGAATGGAGAGATGTTTGTATATGTAAGTGCATCACAAGAGAGAGAGAGAGACTGAGATGGACAAAGAGTTGTGAGGAGTTTTATGCAGGATGGAAAGTGAGAACTTTGATCTTTTATTTTGTGAGAGACATTTAATGAGTTAAGTTGATAGTTGATCTATAGAAACCCATATAAAACTGTATTTCTTTAGGTTCCTATAGTTTGGAGCAGTGGTGTCAAACTCAAGACCTGTGGGCTAGACCCGGCCTGTGGGGTGCTTAAATCAGGCCCACAGGATTGGCCTGGAAATATCAAAAGAGCACAGTGCCTCTGCTGACCAAAATATACCACATGCAGGGCCCCCGTGACCTGTTTTTGGCCTCCCCAGCCTCCTGCAGCACTCTGCCAGCCAAAAATGGGCTGTGTGAAGGCTTCAGTAGGCCTCCACATGGCCTGTTTTTAGCCGGCAGAGTGCTGTAGGAGGCCATGGAGAGCGAAAATGAGGTGTGTGGAGCCAATTGCCCCCCTGTGCCTCATTTTGGGAGGCAGGTGCTGCAGGTGTCAGCCTGGAAGCCATCTTGGGGCCTTGGATGTTCAGGCCTGCCACATTTAGTGCTGTGGGAAATTGGGAGGGGGATTGTATGTAGCTGGGGAGATATATAGTAAAAATAATATTCCTTTCTTTGAGAGTCAAAGCTACTCTGCCATGCATCTGTTAGGACAGTGTCCCAGTTAGGACAGTGCAGTAATTGGACCATGTGATGGACTTGTGGGTGCTGGGGCAGGGACTTGGACTTTCTTTTGGATGGGGAACACCTGGAAGCTTTCAGATTTGGGTTTTCCCAGATGTGCCAATATGACATTTCTAGTAAAATAGATCTTCACAGATAGCCAAGAATGAATCCCCCCCCCCCCCCCCGGATCTCCTGAAGTCCGGCTCTCCGAGCACTTCTTTCCAATCTCGGGACCTCACAGAGAGAAAAATCAGGCAACAAGAGATTGATTACAGCTGAAGGCATGCCTTTCTCAGAAGCAGAAGCAAGAAAAGATAAGTACTGCTGGAAAATACCTTGCCCTAGCCCCCAGACACAGGGAAGGGTCTCAAGCAAGCTAACAAGGTAGGACTGGACACAAGCCAGGCTCCCCAAAACCCAGATGGAACCCCTGGAGAGTGCAATAGACCAACAGAGGGGGGGTTTTAAACGGACCACCCTGGCTGATGAGAATCCATCATGCTGCCAAGCTAGAGGAGAGGAAGACAGACAGCTATATCAGGCACAAGCATACAGAGGCCGACAGGAGGAGGAAAGGGCACTGCTGGTTAAACCGCCCCAGTTCAGAGGGAAATTTGATGGGGACTCAGACCAGTTAGCCCTATTCCTTGACTCAGCTGAGGCCCACCTGGAATGCTATGGACACCTCTACTCATCCCCCAGAGCCATAGTGAACACTATTGCAGAGGGACTGGAGGGAGAAGCAAGGGAATGGCTAGCAGCCCTTCAAAGGAGGAGAGCCCCCCCAACTGCAAGATGTAGAGGATTTCCTACGACTGCTAGAGGCCAGATTTGAGGGGGTGGAGGAGGACCTGAATGCGGAAGATGAGCTCAGTGACCTAAAGCAGAGGGGCCGCCCCATTAAAAAGCACATCCGCAAATTTAGGAGGGTCATTGGAAGGCTATCCCCTCTACCAGAGCATTTGTTAGTGTATTTTTTCAGAACAAGTCTGGACCAGCAGATTGCCCAGGTAACTGCATACTGGACATCCCAAATCAACTCTCTGAGTGGTTCCGAGTAGCAACCAGAGTCGACAACGGGCTGTGCACCAATGACATGAGAAAGCAACCAGGAGTAAAAGAGAGAGGTCAACCTGACCTGAGACTACCCCACCGGCAGGGAACCACAGCACCACCGCAGGCCCTGAGACCAGCCCTCCCTCAAGGTCCCCTGAAATGCTACAGATGTGGGGGAATGTGCCATATGGCAGCTGCATGCCCAACCCCAGCCCCAAAACCAAGGTTCAGACCCACCGCCCCAGACACAATCAAAATGAGGCCCTAAAAGAACCACCAACACACCCGGGAAAGCCTTCCAAGCTGCAGAGGCCCCTTCCTCCTCAAGCAAAAGTGGTGGCACCTCAAGCAACAACAACCAGTCACCCGAATTATATGACAGCGAGGACGAGGGAGAAAATGACCCAATGGTGAGTGAATCAATTCACCCTTTCCTTTCCCAATACGCCTCACAGCCCCAAAAACAGGAAAACAGGGGGATTTTCAAGCCCTAGTAGACTCAGCCCGCCAGGCTACTGGGCATTTCATCAGCCACGAGCCCAAGGCGGGGGTGGGGGGTGGCGGTTATTGTAAAGAAGGGCCTAGCTCCGAGGGAGACCGCTGTGCTGCAGATAGCCGGCTGTGAAGCTCTGGGTGTGAAATGGGGCCCTGGGAGGCAGTTGGGCTTGTTGGTTATGTACCTGGCTCCCCGCTATGTCTCAGCAGCCCTGCCCAAGCTCCTCGAGGTGATAGCCGAGATGGCAGCTGAGACCCCCAGGCTATTAGTCATGGGGGACTTCAATCTGCCATCGGCAGGTGAAACCTCTGAGATAGCTCGGTAGTTCATGGCCTCCATGACGGCCATGGACCTGACCCAAGTAATTCATGGTCCCACTCACACTGGGGGCCACACGCTGGACCTTGTTTTTATCTCCGGCCAGTGGAGGAGTGATCTGGGATTAGGGGATTTAACGGTTACACCCCTCTCATGGATAGATCACTTCTCCTTCGACTAGACTTTCCAACCTCTTCACTCCACCGCGGGGAGGCGGAACCGGAAATACCACGATGGTTCCACCCCAGGCTCCTGATGGACCCAGAGAGGTTCCAGACAGAGCTTGGGCCAATACCTGGGACCCTGACCCACGACTCGACCGAGGACCTAGTGGCTGCCTGGAATAACGCGGCCGCTGGATCCCTGGACTGGGTCATGCCCTTGCGGCCTCTCACACGGCGCCAAACCACCTCAGCTCCTTGGTTTTCCGAGGAGCTGAGGGCGATGAAGTGCCGCAAGAGATGCCTAGAGAGCACTTGGAGATCCACTCGTGCCGAATCTGACCGAACACGTGTTAGGTCCCATTTGAGGATCTACCTCATGGAGATAAGAGCGGAGAAACGGAATTATCTCGCCACCGTTATCGAATCCGCAGATAACCACCCTACCACCCTTTTTAGAGTAACCCTCTCCCTCCTTCAACAGAGGCCGCGGGAAGCTCCCCTACAGGGTTGTGCAGAGGAATTTGGACATTATCTGCAGGATAAAATTGCTCAGATCCGGAGCGAATTGGCCTCCAATGAGGTTAGTCCGGGCGGGCAAATGGAGGCAGGCCTTGAGATCGTTTTGTGGGAAGAGTTTGATTTTGTGACTCAAGATGACATGGACAGGTTGCTGGGGTGGCTGAATGCTACCACATGTTTATTGGACCCGTGTCCCTCCTGGCTGATACTGGCCTCCCAGGAGGTCACACGAGGCTGGCTCCAGGAAATAGTGAACGTCTCTTTGAGTGAGGGGTTTCTACCGGCTGTCTTGAAAGAGGCGATGGTGAGACCCCTCCTCAAGAAGCCTTCCCTGGACCCAGCATTGTTGGTTAATTATCATCCAGTCTCCAACCTTAGCTTTCTTGCTAAGGTTGTGGAGAGTGTGGTAGCACAACAGTTCCCCTGACACCTGGAGTAAACCGTCTATCTAGATTAGCGCCAGTCCGGCTTCAGGCCTGGGCACAGCGCAGAGACGGCATTGGTCGCATTGGTAGATGATCTCTGGAGGGCCCAGGATAGGGGTTGCTCCTCTATCCTGGTCCTATTAGACTTCTCAGCGGCTTTCGATGCCATTGACCATGGTATCTTATTGCACCGGCTGGAGGTGTTGGGATTGAGAGGCACCGTATTGCGGTGGTTCTCTTCCTACCTCTCCGACCGGTCGCAATTTGTGTTGACAGGAGGGCAGAGATCGACTTTGAGGCCCCTCACATGTGGGGTGCCTCAGCGGTCGGTTCTCTCGCCCCTCCTGTTCAACACCTATATGAAGCTGCTGGGCGAGATCATCCGTGGTTTTGCGGTAGAGTACCATCAGTATGCTGATGATACTCAGCTGTACATCTCTACCCCTAACCACCCCAACGATGCCGTTGAAGTGATGTCCTGGTGTCTGGTGGCCGTGCTGATCTGGATGGGGAGGAACAAACTTCGACTCAACCCGTCCAAGACCGAGTGGCTGTGGTTTACGGCGTCTCGATATAGCCAGTTAGTTCCATCTCTGGCTGTCGGGGGCGAGTCATTAGCCCCCGCGGAAAGGGCCCGCAACTTGGGCGTCCTCCTGGACTCTCGGCTGTCCTTGGATGACCATGTGATGGCCATGGCCAGGGGGGCTTTTCATCAGGTTTATCTGATATACCAGTTGCACCCCTTTCTAGACCGGGACACCCTAAGTATGGTCACCCAAGCCCTCATTTTTTCCCGCCTGGACTACTTCAATTCTCTCTACATGGGGCTCCCCTTGAGATGCGCCTGGAGACTACAGTTAGTGCAGAATGCGGCCACGCAGGGGATTCTGGGAGTCTCACGGTACTCCCGTATAACACCTCTCCTGCGTGAGCTGCACTGGCTGCTTGTGGTCTTCCGGGTGCGCTTCAAGGTGTTAGTTACGATTTTTAAAGCGCTCCATGGCACGGGTCCTGGCTATTTGCGAGACCGCATCCTACCACACACCTCCCTTCGATCTGTCCACTCCCACAAAGAGGGCCTTCTCAGGGTGCCGTCTGCCGGTCAATGCCGGCTGGCGACCCCCAGGGGAAGGGCCTTCTCTGTGGCGGGTCTGGCCCTCTGGAACGACCTGCCCCCGACCTTCGCACCATCACGGACCTACGCCTCTTCCGTCGGATGCTTAAAACACATTTTTTCCATCTGGCTGGCCTGCCATAGATTAATGGTATAATTTTAAATTTAATATTTTAATTGTTTTAATCTATTTTTAGCACAGTTTTAACTATTTAATTCAGATAACTGGTGACAGAGTTGAAAACAGTGTTACCTGCGTATGATTGTGTTTTTGCAAACATCCTGAAAAAGACAGGATAAAGTAATGGATGTGCAAGTGCCTGCTATTTATGTTTTTGCTTGCACTGAAATGGAAGGACTAGAGACTGCAAGGCCAAATTATAGTTTCCTAAGAGGATGGTTTTTATTCTGTTTATGCATGCTTATGTATGCTTACCCTCACATACCATAGGAAGTCCATACACTGTGGGACACTTGACTTTTGAATAGCAATAACTCATGTCAATGATGAGATGAGATGCTAAATCAAAGTCTTTATCAAAAGGATGGAGAATCACCTAAATGGGTAATGTCTCCTCCCTATACGTCCTACTCATTATGCACATGATGTCCACGACATTCATCCTAGGCATTGATGCAGATATCAGCGCGGGTACAGAACTTGTGGATGGAGTTCATGCACATGAACCTCTAGTTCATGCACCTGATGGTGGAAGGGAACATGAATATGTGGAACTACCTATAGGGGGACAAGAGTCACATGTAGTTATATCAAGGTGCACATCCTGTAAGATGGTTTATAACACCAGTGGATAGTACCAGTGAAGCATGTTTATGCTTGGCCATCTCACTTGAGCTTTGGCATCAATGAATCTTTATCAGCGATAGATGCTTTATCTGGTGATATGGGTGTGTATCCAGGCCAGAGTGACAATTGATTAGGGCTTTGAGCAACTTTGTAATGTCAAAGGAGAAGATTGTTTCAATTCCTTGACACAACTTAGTTCAGCTAAGCTGAATGCTTTGCACAATATCAATGCACATTGAACACATGTCACTGAAAGCTTTGCTTTTAGGAGTGTTTTAAATCTGTTCACTTCCTGGTAGCCAGACTTCTCTTGGCTGAAGGAAGCATTTGAAGGAATCATAGTCATGATTGTGTTATTTGTGTTTGAATGAGATGTGTTTCTTTGTGTCTAAAGTGCTTGATCTACTTCAGAGGATCTAAGTGCTCAAAGAAGAAGGAAGTAAGCAGAAGGGGGCGAGGATTATGATGCAAGACATTGAGAATTGAATCAATTCATCTGCTGGTTGCCCAGATAAATGATGTTAAAAAGCAAAAAGGTAAATTGAGAGAAAAAGGATTTCATCTTGGATTATCTGGGCAAATATGATGGTTTCAGGTAGGCTTTGAAAATCCACTTTGGGCCTAGCATATGGTTTTTTTATGGAAAATCACTGTGAGCAGGTTATGGTGACCTGTTCAAAAATAACTTAGATACTTCCTCTGTAGCTGGGAATAACAGGATATGTTTTGCAGGAAGTCGGTAATGATCTTCTGAACACGTATGATTTTCGGAACATTTGGGGAATTTCCATGTTCTTTTCACATTGTGCTTCTTGCACGCAATGCTGTTTTCATGTATTCAAGTTATGACGCATGTGATACGTCAGTTCATGTATTTAAGGTGAAACTCTGTACCTGGATTCTATTCTCTCTCTGTTCTGGGGAGAATCCATTAGCTAATGTTATGTAAATAAACTGTTGTTTCCTTTGGCCATAAGTATCCATGATCATTTTTTATATGCAGAAGAAAATATCTGGGATATTTTTCTCACAGTGGGCATCCCCCATCCTCTGCCAATGAACCCTCCACCAATGAAAGCCACTTTTGATGGGGATCCAGAAAAGTTAGCTTTCTTCCTAAACCAGATGTGGGCTCACCTATGCTCTATCCTCTAGCCTACCTGACAGAGGTAGTGATGGTAAATATCGTGGTGTCTAACCTCAAGTGAGAAGCCATGGAGTGGGTGACAAGACTCCATGATGAGGATAAGCCAGAGCTGTGAACATTGACACTTTCCTGGAGCAGCTAAGGCCAGATTTGAGGTTGGGTCCCAGGCCATGCAAACTGAGGTGGAGATCCAGGATCTGAAGCAGAAGGGCCAGCCAGCAAAAGAATATCTTCAAGTTCCTACCTTCCTAGATCGGGATGCCCTACGCACAGTCACTCATGCCCTTGTCTCTTCCCGTCTGGACTACTGCAATGCTCTCTACATGGGGCTCCCTTTGAAGAGCACCCGGAGGCTTCAACTGGTCCAGAATGCGGCCGCACGGGTAATTAACACCCCTCCTGTGCGAGCTGCACTGGCTTCCGGTGGTTTTCCGGATGCGATTCAAGGTGTTGGTTACCATCTTTAAAGCGCTCCATGGCTTAGGACCTGGGTACCTATGAGATCACCTTCTGCCACCGAGAGTCTCCCACCAGCCAGTACGCTTCCATAGAGAGGGTCTCCTCATGGTGCTGTCGGCTAGACATTGTCGACTGGCGACACCCAGGGGGAGAGCCTTCTCCGTGGGAGCACCTGCCCTCTGGAACGAATTGCCCCCGGAATTAAGAACTATCCCTGATTTACGCACCTTTCACCGTGGTCTCAAAACCTTTCTCTTTCAACAAGCCAGGCTGGCATAAAGCATGATTCTTAAATTTTTAAATTTAAATTTTTAAATTTAAATTTTTATTATTTTAATCAGTGTTAATTTGGGTTTTTTCCACATTTCGGCCAATATTTTAATTATGTCTTTTAAAAGCTTTCCTTTTAACTTTTATATATTTGTTTTTATTTTGGCTGTACACCGCCCTGAGTCCTTCGGGAGTAGGGTGGTATAAAAAAATAATAAACTCTTAAACTCTTAAAACTCTTAAGAGTTCCACAAGGTGGCTGGAAAGCTGAGGCAATGGCCAAAGCAGCTACTGGTCTATCACTTCAAGGAGGGCTTAGACCGAGAACTACTCCAGTCCTGCATCTACCGGGGGATCCCCGAACAAATTCATGAATGGTACCGGATGGCCATAACACTAGACCTCAAGCTAAAGCAAAGCAAGAAACATGGTGTGACCAAGTCAAAACCGAAGCGGAGCCAGGAGAGGCACCAGTTTGGATGACAACCTGCCACAACGTTGTCCACTAGCTCTCCCACCACTCTGGTTGGGGCCCCAAAAAGTGCTTCTGATGCGATCAGCAGGGTCATTGAGCAGCCAAATGCCTAGCATTTCCCTTCCATCAAAGAGCAATCTGCTAGCCTCAACAAAGTCATAAAGATCTCAGCAGAAGAGTCAGGAGAAGTCAAATTTAGTGTGCCAGGCCATTGAGGTCTCCTCCCCCTCAAGTGAGGGAGAGGACCAGCAAACTGCCCCCTATAATAGCAAGAATGAAGGCAAAGGTGACCTGATGGTAAGTGAAACCCATCTTCTCCTTCCCCATCCCAGCAAAAATTGTAGTGCAAGAGCCTGAGATGAGATGAATGCCCTAATAGACTCAAGCTGCACCTGTTGGTTAATTAGCCTACCAACAGTGCTAAGACTGGGGATCCAAGCAAAGAAACTGCCCCAAGCCATGAGGCTCAAGCAGGTTGACAGTTCACTAATAGGAGAGTCCCCCACAATACACCTAACCCAGCAAGTGCAGTTAGAGATGAGTCAATCTTAACTTGCAAAGCTTTTCTGACCTGCTCCTGAGTTGCCATAGGCAGGGGGATGGGAATCATGCCTCGCAGCTGCACCAAGTAATTTACACTCAGTCAAAATAAGACACAGTCTAGTTAGCCAGAGTAAAGGCCATCTCCATGGAAACCTGCAACGGCTGGAGGGAGTGACTTCTATGACCCATGAAATTGCTTCATTGAGCAATATGACATTCTGGAGAAAGGGGGAAACAGGGTCAGAGGCCTGTTGGGTGAAGCCAGAGTTCACTTCACCTAGGTTGTGCTGACATGGCACTAATAAACAACTGGATTTTTCCAGTCTAAATGGCTTGAGATGCTTAATTTTATTAGGGCTTTTGGAACTCTGACATCAATATTGGGAAACTATCTGCTTCGTGATAGTCCCAAAAATGACTGAGTCTATAATTCTGGGATTGTCCTGGCTAGACAAGTGGGGCTTGATGATATGGCTGGAAAAGGAAGATAGGAAAATGAGACTAGGAAAAGGCCCACTCTCACTTCAAAACAGCCCTGAGAAAGGAGCTGCCACACAGAGGCCAGAACCTAAGGAGAATGAGTACTTGAAAATCATGTAGTAGCAGATGCTGGAGACCCATCCCATCACAAAAGAGTATTGGGACTTAGCAGAGGTGTTTAGTGAGAAGGAATGTGACGTGCTGCCCTCCCACCTGATTGTGCGATTGAAATCCTGCCAGCAGCAAAACCTCCTAAACCAAAGATGTGTTCCATGGCCTCAAGAGAGATGGAGTTAATAGAGTACCTCAACAAAAATCTAGCTAGGGGTTTCATCCAACCAGCTAAATTCTGCATGGCAGCCCTTGTACTGTTCAAAGAAAAGAAGAATGGGACGATGAGATTAAACATTGATTTTAGGGGAATAAACAATGTGTGTGGAGAACATGTACCCTCTCCCTTAATTAAGCACATGCTGACCCACCTGCAAAGAGAACGATCTTCACCAAGTTGGACCTGAGAGAGGCATATTATAAATGGAGAATAAAAGAGAGGGACCAGTGGAGGGCTGCATTTAATTGCCCACTGGAGTGTTTCCAGTTCAAGGTGATGCCATTTTGACTCTAAGGGGCCCCTGCCATATTCATGCAGCTGGTTAATGAGATGCTGCATGATTAGTTGTATAAGTGGGTCCTAATTTATTTAGACAACATCTTCATCTTCACTGAAACGATGGAGAAGCACGTCATGCTGGTTTGCCAGGTGCTCAAAAAACTCCTGAATGCAAACCTGTATGGCAAGTTGTCTAAATGTGACTTCCACAGCACCTGCCTTTACTACCTAGGATACAGAATATCTAGAGAAATGGCCCCGGGAAAAGTGAAAGCCATTCTGGAATGGCAACCCCCTCAAACCCACAAATAGCTGCAAAGCTTCCTGGGGTTTACAAACTTCTACTGACAGTGATCCCCTCCTTCACCAAGACAGCCTTGTCGATCACTGAGCTATTCAAGATAGGAAAAGGGTGTGTGTCAAAACTCAGCCTAGCCAACTCCTAGAGTGGACTATGGAATGCCAGGAGCCATTTGAGGTGAATGTTTGTGGAGAAACCAATCCTAAAACATCCTAACCCTGAGGAGCCCTTTGTTATCTAGGCTGATGCTAGTGATGTATCCATGGGCACAGTTCTCCAAAAGAACAGGTAGGGAAACCTGAAATCATGTGTATATACCTTCAGAAAATTATCCACAACATCACTCCAAAGATTCGGGGCAGGATTGCTAGTTGTTCCGAACCCTGGGTCACCCCTAAATATTAAGATTCATCGTGCAGTTTCCAAGCATCCATCCTACCAGTCTTTGTAGTTGTGCTGTATTTGCCCAACAGACTATCTGGTTTATTTAGCAGCATTGACTCCCCCACCTCCTTGGGCTTTTCTTCCTCTCAACCTTCAGATTCTCAACCCAATCACCATGGATATGGGGTGGTGCTTTGAGGAGTTCAGACTAGAATCTCAGGGCATCTTATTAAAAGATGCCACTCCTACTGAATCAGAATTCATGACAGTAAATACCTTCCTGGTCTGCTACTTCCTTCTCTTCTTCCTTGGTGACCAAGATAATATATTATGCTAGCAAAGTGCTCTTTGCTATTAGACTTTATTCTTTTTTTCTTTTGGAGAGAGAAATTAGAAAACACATATACCCCCCCCCTCTCTCTCACACACACACACATTCTTGCCTATCAATCACCTATATCTGTCAGTCTCTGCTTCGCTTGCTTGCTATCGGCTGCAATAGAAATGGGGAGAGTGGGGGCATGGTATTTGGGATGGGAATTATATGGTACTGGAAGAGATATGCAAAAGGGAGTTTTGTTCTCACCATCTACTGTGCATGCTGGTGGTCGGTGTTTGGACCTGGTGAAGGTCAACCTTGATGAGGCCTTTTGAAGATGCAATCAACATGACACCTTAGAGAGTTGGACATTGGGGGTCATTGGAGTGAGGGGACTGGATAATCATTTGATATGTTTGATATGTTTGTGCCTTTTGGGCTCAGATCTTGCTTTTCTTTTGCTGCTATCTTTTTAAAGTTTTTTTTTATTTTCTTAAAAAAACAAAGACAAACAAAAAATTGGTAAATTACCGTCCGGTCTCCAACCTCCACTTTTTAGCGAAGGTTGTAGAGAGTGTGGTGACACAGCAGTTTCCCCGTCACCTGGAGGAAATTGATTATCTAGACCCACGCCAGTCCGGCTTCCGACCCGGTCACAGCACCGAGACGGCATTGGTGGATGATCTCTGGAGGGTGCGGGATAGAGGGTGCTCCTCTATCCTGGTCCTATTAGATCTCTCAGCAGCTTTTGATACCATCGACCATGGTATCCTATTGCACCGACTGTGGGGGTTGGGGTTGGGAGGCACCGTGCTATGGTGGTTCTCCTCCTACCTCTCCGGTCGGTCACAATTCATGTTGGCAGGAGGGCAGAGGTCGACCTCGAGACCCCTCATATGTGGGGTACCTCAGGGGTCGGTCCTCTTGCCACTCCTGTTCAACACCTATATGAAGCTGCTGGGCGAGATCATCCGTGATTTTGGGGTAGAGTACCATCTGTACGCTGATGACACTCAGCTGTACATATCTACCCCAAACCACCCCAACGATGCTGTCGAGGTGATGTCCCGGTGTTTGGAGGCCGTACGGGTCTGGATGGGGAGTAACAAACTCAAACTCAACCCATCGAAGACTGAGTGGCTGTGATTTCTGGCGTCCCGGTTTAGCCAGGTAAGTCCAACATTGGCTATTGGGGGTGAACTATTGGCCCCCGTGGAGAGGGCATGCAATTTAGGTGTCCTCCTGGATTCCCGGCTGACCATGGAGGACCATGTGACAGCTGTGGCCAGGGGGGCATTTTACCAGGTGCGACTGGTCCGCCAATTGCGCCCCTTACTGCACCGGGACGCCCTTCGCACAGTCACTCAAGCACTTGTGATATCCCGTCTAGACTACTGTAACACTCTCTACATGGGGCTCCTCTTGAGGTGCACTCGAAGGTTACAGTTAGTTCAGAATGCGGCCGCACGGGTGATCATGGGAGCCTCAAGGCAGTCCCATATAACACCTCTCCTGCACAAGCTGCACTGGCTACCTGTGGCCTTTCGGGTGCGCTTCAAGGTGCTGACTACCATCTTTAAAGCGCTCCATGGCACAGGGCCTAGTTATGTGCGAGACCGTCTTCTGCCCCACACATCCCTTCGACCGATCCGCTCCCATAGAGAGGGTCTTCTCCGGGTGCCGTCGGCCGGGCAATGCCGGTTGGCGATGCCCAGGGGAAGGGCCTTCTCTGTGGCGGGCCCTACCCTCTGGAACGACCTGCCTCCCGAACTCCGTATCACCTCGGACCTCCGCCTTTTCCGCCAGCACCTGAACTTGTTCCATCAAGCCGGCCTAGCATGACCACCTGATAACGACTGAGTTTTAGTTTAACAAATTTTAATCAGAAGGATTTTAAAATGTTGTTTTAGCACAGGGTTCTTAAGTTTAATTGTGGTTTTAGGATATTATATATTTGTATAGTTATATTATGTTTTAATTTCCTGTGCACTGCCCTGAGTCCTTTTGTAGGAGGTAGGGCGGGATATAAATCAATTAAAACTAAACTAAACTAAAAACATAAGCACATACAACCTTCTTCCATTTCATATAGCATGTCGTTTGGTTACAAAATTTTGTGCGTCCTTTCCATAGTCACCACATACACCAATTATATATATATATTTGCTTATCTATAGATGGGGAATTATGTTATTTAGATGGTTATAGAAAGATTATGTGTTAGTGAATGATATATATTGGTTTATCTATTGATGGGGAATTATGCTATTAAGATGGTTATAGAATACTCTTGGTAAATGATCAATCAATTAACAGTTACATAAAATTTTAGATAATTGTATGGGATCTAATGATATGATGGGATTAAATAAGGGATATTAATAGTTAAATAGGATTTAAAGATATTATTAAAGAAAAAATAGATTGAGGTTGGAATACTTGAAAAGACATGTGGATATTGATATTGAATCACAGGATAAATTGTTAGATTTAAAATTAATAAAATGAGACTACTCATGAGTAATAACTATTTCTGAAGGGCACAGAGTTTATGGATACTCGATTAGGTCTTCTTATATTTAAATTTATTTAAATTTATTTATATTGTTTTTGGTTCTTTTTTGTTTGGTTTGATAAATAGAACGTTATTATACAATTAGGCTTTACTTAAAAGGGTATTAAAACAACTAGCAAGATTTGGGGTTGAGATATAAGAATTGTAATAATGGATATGAAAAATAAGTGATAAACTTTGAATCTGAAATTATAAATACCATCAACATAAAATAGTGCTGGCTCAGAGGCTGAAATACACCAAGTAAATGAGATGAAGAGTGTGGAGTAGAGGAGAGAGGTAAGGGAAGAAGAGAGGGAAAGGAGAGAGGGCAAGGAGGGGGAAGAGGAGGAGAGAAAGGAGGAGTGGAAAGGGGAGAGAGCAGAAGGAGAGAGGAAGGGGAAGTAGAGAAGGGAAGGCCGACAGAAGGAAGAAAGGAGGTAGGGAGGAGGAGGTGAGAGGGGGAAGAAAATGATGGATAAGGCACAATTATGGTGTATGGAGAGCAGAAGAGCCAATAATTGTCTTTTGGGAGTTGATGGTAAAATGAAAAGATGTAAACATTTAATAATATAATATGATGTTGGCTATGTAATAGTATACATGTGGTTATATGTTTTGAAAATGGAAAATAATAAATATATATATATATATATATTTAAAGTATTTTTAATTCCACAAACAATGGAGTTGGGAGTTTTCTTTCTTGGTTGTTGATGGAGGCACGCCTGACATTAAGCAAGATATCACTTCACGCTCATCCCGGAGTTAACACCTTCCAAGGGGAGTGCACATAAAGAAAAATAAAACTAAAAATCCTCCAAAGATATGCCCAATCCATGCAGTAACCAGGAGGACAACATGGGGGCTACTGGATCCTCCTATCCTTTGGAAACAGAATGGATGGCTGAACTGGACTTGGAGGAAAGATCTGTCCATCCCAGGTGATTGTTGGGAATGGGGCAGAGGAAAGATCCTGAGGAGATTCCTGCCGGAGTAACCAACAGTCGATGCCGGCAACCTGAGGCTGCCTGGCAGGAAGCCGAACAAGTCATCATGACCCATATTTTGAAACTTTTTCAAGAGGCATGGGAGAAATGCCATTTCTGTGAGAGCCATGCTGAGAGGGAAGCTGAATTTGCTGATCAAGAAGAGAGACATGTGGAAGACCTGTCTAACCCTGGGGAGCCCCTGGGGGCAGATAGTGGAGCTGATTGGGATGGGAGAGCCCCAGCTGCAGCAGCAGCAGCCATCCGAGCCCCTCCAAGGGGGGAGAGGGCCCCTGCAGATGCCAAATGCCAAAAGTCCCTCCCTTTGGCATGAAATTCGGAGGAGGCCCCAAAGAGCTGGGATTTTTCCTGGTCCAGGTCTGGAATTACATGCAACAGTATGGAAAGGATTTCCCTAATGAGAAAGCCAAAGTAAGAGCTGTTACTATGGCATTGGAGAACAAAACGGCAGCCTGGATGGTTGCTTTGCATAATGATGACTCTGCCCTGCTGTGGGATTACAATGTGTTTATGGCCACCCTGAGGAAGTGCTTTGATGAAACCCTAGCTGAGTGGAAGGCAAGAACTAGGATGAATACTCTTACTCAGGGAAGAAGTCCAGTGACTGAGTACATCCAAGAGTTCTGTGAGTTGTCTGTGCAATGTGGGGGTGGTCCAAGGAAGCTTTAATAGACAATTTTATAGATGGTCTGAATGAAGATGTATACCAGAGCTATGTAAACAGAGGGGCCATATGCAACCTGCAATGCTGGTATTTTTTTTTTAAATTAAATTTATACCCCGCCCTTCTCCGGAGAGGACCCAGGGTGGCGCACAGGAATTTAAAAAACATACAAAATGACAAAATACAAAATTTAAAAGACATATTAAATTCCCATCCTATGCTAAAATCCAATTAAAATCCCCAAATTAAAACTGTCTAAAATAGTCCCAGTGGAAGGTTACGCTAGGCCGGCTTGGTGAAAGAGATGTGTCTTTAGACACTGGCGGAAGAGGCGGAGGTCCAAGATGGTGCGAAGTTCAGGGGGTAGGTCGTTCCAAAGGGCGGGGCTGCCACAGGGAAGGCCCTTCCCCTAGGTGTTGCCAGTCGGCATTGCCCGGCCGATGGCACCCTGAGAAGGCCCTCTCTGTGGGAGCGGATCGGTCGAAGGGATGTATGGGTCTCGCATATAACTAGATCCCGAGGTATGGAGCGCTTTGAAGATGGTCGTCAAAACCTTGAAGCGCACCCGAAAGGCCACAGGAAGCCAGTGCAGCTCGTGCAGGATCAGTGTTATATGGGAGTGTCTAGGGGCTCCCGTAATAACCCGCGCGGCTGCATTCTGGACTAGCTGTAGCTTTCGAGTGCACCTCAAGGGAAGCCCCATGTAGAGAGCATTACAGTAGTCGAGTCGGGATGTCACGAGTGCTTGAGTGACTGTGCGAAGGGCAGCCCGGTCCAGTAAGGGGCGCAATTGGTGCATCAGGCGTACCTGATGAAATGCCCCCCCTGGCCACGGCCGCCACATGGTCCTCCATGGACAGCCGGGAGTCCAGGAGGACACCCAAATTGCGCGCCCTCTCCACGGGGGCCAGTGTTTTGCCCCCAATGGCCAGAGGTGGAGTAATCTGGCTGAACCGGGGTGCCGGAAACCACAGCCACTCAGTCTTGGACGGGATAGAGGAACATCCTCTATCCCGTGCCCTCCAGAGATCATCTACCAATGCGACCAATGCCATCTCAGTGCTGTGACCGGGTCAGAAGCCGGACTGGCGCGAGTCTAGATAATCAATTTCCTCCAGGTGTTGCGAAAACTGTTGGGCCACCACACTCTCTACAACCTTCGCTAAAAAGTGAAGGTTGGAGACCGGACGGTAATTCTCCAATAATGCTGGGTCCAGGGAAGGCTTCTTGAGGAGGGCCTCACTACCGCCTCTTTCAAGATGGCAGGCAAGGACCCCTCACTCAAAGAAGTGTTCACAATATCCTGGAGCCAGCCTCGTGTCGTCTCCCAGGATGCCAGTACAAGCCAGGAGGGACACGGATCCAATAAACATGTGGTAGCCTTAAGTCTCTTTGACAACCTGTCCATATCCTCAGTAGTAACAAAGTCAAACTCCTCCCAGAATGGTGTCTCAAGAACAGCCTCAGACAGTCCAACCGGACCACTCTTGATGGAGGGTAACTCATTCCAAATCCGAGTGATTCTGTCCTGCAGATAAATCCCAAATTCCTCTGCTCGTCCCTGTAGAGGGGCTTCCCATGGCCTCTGGTGAAGGAGGGAGCGGGTCACCCAAACAGGGCGGCAGGGCGGTTATCTGCGGATGCAATAAGGGTGGCACAATACTCGCATTTGGCCACCCTTATCGCTACTAAGTAAGTCCTAATATGGGCTCTCACTAGTGTTCAGTCGGCTTCGGAGCGAGAGGATCTCCATCTGCTCTCTAGGCGGCTCTTGTGGCGTTTCATCTCCCTCAGCTCCTCGGTAAACCAAGGAGCCAGGGTGATTCGTCATGAGTATGAGCTTGCAGTAGATGTGGAAATTGACCTAGCCAGGAATAAATACCAGGGAGGCAATGATAAAGTCAAGGATTCCCCTCCCACCCATCCCAAAAGAGTTCCGAAGGGAGGAAAAGGATGGTCTGCAAACAAGCCCCTGTCTATTGCTTGTTTCTGATGTGGGAAGGAGGGGCACCAAGCAGCAATCTGCTACTCAAAAATTGGCCCAAAACCCACCGCTGCTGGAGAGAAGAAACCAAACCAACAGCCAGGGAAGTACAAAGAAACCGCCTTGAAAGGGATGAAAGCTGTTGAGGATTTTCCTCCCATCCAGGAGGGAGAAGAGCCCTCCTTCTCTTTCAGGATAAAGTGAAACTGACTCCAATGATGACCTCTTAGTAAGTCCCCGATCAGGCCCCATGACCATTCCAGTAGAACTTAAAGTGCCCTCTACTGGAGCCCAGGGGAAAATGCTGGCCCTCTTAGACTCTGAATGCACACATTGTGTAATTAGCCCAGAAGTGGTAGAAAAAATGGGGTTAAGACTGAGGACATTGAAAGTGCTCATTGCCTTTTGCCAATTGGATGGGTCAGTGGCTGTGGGGGGCTCTGCCCATTTTGTAACTGAACCAATAGAAATGTGGACTTGGACTTAACTTCCGGTTTCCGAAGGCGACGGACGTGTTTCATCCGCTGCTTGCTGTCCTGGTGGGCTCCCTCGGGAGCGCATGGGGGTCCTGGAGGGACCCCCTGCCGTAAGGGGCAGCTCGTTGGGAGCCCCCAACTCAGCGACAGCTGGTGGGATGCTCCCAGCCACGCCCTAGGAGCCGGGAAGCAGAAGGGGGGGCAATCTTGCCTCTTCGCCGGACGGATCCCAAGAGAAAAAAACCAAATTGAAAGAGTGGCGAAAATGCCAGTGCTGGAGGGCTTTTCCTAATCTTCTGAATTGCTGATGGAGGACAATCGACAGAGCATTGTGAGTTCTAGTTCAATCAATTCAAACGGAGATTAGAGGGGAGTGTTTTCTCCTTTTAACCCCCCCACGGAAGAAGCGGCATTCAAATGATCTCTCTCCAAAATGGAGAGAGAAAAGGGATTAACTTGCCATTTGAGTTAACTATGAGAGAGAGTATTGCAGTGGCAACAATGTTTCATGGAGCCCTTTCTAAAAAGCAAATTGCAACTTTTACTTTTACTTTTCTTCTCTCCCTGTGAAAGGGTGGGGCAAGATGGCTCTCCTTTGTTCTCTCCTCATAGCTTCTTTATACTTATGAAGTTTGCCCTCGGTAACTGCCTCCGAAGGACTCCTGATATTTTTAAATATCTCCCCCGAAGACTCTCTTTGTCTCTCCTGTTATGTGGAATTCCTGGATGTGGATTATATGGTTTTATTTGGGTTTTTTTTATGTATCTCTGAGACTTGAGACAGTGAAGAAGAACTAGCTCTTTACTTGGATTTTCCTGATATCTTGAACCATCCTGGACGTCCGCTCCTTTGATGCCATTTCTTTTACTACCTTTAAACTGAGACAATGGCTTCCAGAAAACCACCCATGGGGAAGTCAATATCTGCCCCTTCTTCAGTAGCCTCCAGCCCAAGCATGCAACAGTCAAAAATTACTTCACTATTGCAGAAAGAAACTTCTGAAGAGAGATCGCAGGAACTGTCGGTTGCTCAAATGTTTCAGGAACTTATGAGAAATATGAATGAATTACGGAAAAAAATGACAGACTTTAAAATAGGACTCAGAGAAACACAGCAAAATACAACAAAAAATAAACAAGGAATTATGGCATTGGAGGGTGGGGCAGCCGAGATGGGAAAAGATGTTACGGAAATTCGAAAGGAAAATTTAGAATTAGAAACTTATATGTCTAAAATAGAATTTGAAAAAAATGTCTTTTTTCCCCAGGTTCCAGAACATACCAGAGACAGAAAATGAAGATCTTAAAGATGTTATGAGTACAATATTAGCAGAATACCTTAAAAGAGATAAAGAACAACTCTGGTGGGATATGGATCTGGTTTATAGAATTAATTCAACATATGCTAGAATCCACAATGTCCCAAGAGAGGCTCATGTTAAATTTCTCAGGAGATCCACGAGGGATGAGATACTGGGGACCCAAAGGGGGGAACCTTTAAAGTATCAAGACAAAGAAATAACCATATTGAAACAAATTCCAAAAAAAATCAGAGAAGCAAGAAGGAAATATTCCTTCCTGTCGAATAAATTATATAATAAAGGAATTTGGTTTAAATGGTTATTGCCAGAGGGGATGCTGATCTTCTGGGAGGGGGGTAGAATAAGAATCAAAACATTAAATGAGGCAAATGCCTTTTTCCAAAACATTCTTCCCTCTTGGAGGACAGAGGTAGTGGGGGCAGGGGGAAAGGGCGACATTACACAAGATTTGGGAACGAAGGGAGCGACGGCTCCACTTGGTGACAGGGAAGAAGAAACAATAGCAAAAAGGCTCAGATCACAAAAATGATTTTATTTGAAATGTCATTGTAATTGTTGATACAATAGAAAATGGCAAAGAAAGAGATGATTGAACACATGGTATACAACGTAACAACTCTGTTTATATTTGTCTTCTATTTTTAAAATTGTAAACTTGTGAGGTTTGGGGGACATGGGAGCTACCAAAATTTTTTATATACCCTATCCCTTTTCCTATGTATGTTTTAAAAACCAATAAACCTGAGTCCGTTTGGAGAAGGGCGGGGTATAAATTTAATAAATAAAAAAATTACAAAAAAAAAATAGAAATGGGGATGGGGATCACCAAGAAACCTTGAGTTTCATCATTGCACCTGGAATGGATTGGCCCCCTCATACTGGGATTATTGTGGCTGCAGAAATGGAACCCACACATGAACTGGAGGAAAGGATGGCTACGCATCCATTCCGCTAAACCCCCAGAGGGGAAGGGGAGGATTTCCCACATAGTTGCCGCAGTGCATGAAAAAATTGAAGGGGAAGAGAAAATCTCCAAAGAATATTGGGACTTCAGGGAGGTTTTCAGTGAAAGGGCTTCAGACAAACTACCCCCTCACCGCACCACTGATTGCAGCATTGAGATCTTCCCAGGGGAAAAATTCCCTAAGCCTCAATGACCCCATGTGAAATGGAGGATCTATGAAAGTTCATTGACAAAAATTTAAAAAGAGGGTTCATACAACCTGCTAGACCATGGGTGGCCGCACCCATATTATTCAGAGAGAGAAAAGTTGGCTCTTTTTGTTTATGTGTTAACTATAAAAACCTCAATGCCATTTGCAGGAGTGGTCACCTTTAGCTGATTCTGTTCAGACATCTGATGTCCAGCTCTTGCAACAGTTTTGTCTCCGGTGGGCCGAATCTATTTTGTCCTTGTTGATCTCTATCAGAGTGTTGGAGAGTAAAGTGGACTCCCTTGATAAGGCACTTTTTGTGTCACAGTCTACCAGAAATCCAAGTCACGTATCGGGTTTGTAGCTAACAGTTAAACACACTGCTTTGCTCCTGAAGTATCCAGCTAAGCTCCAATTGCTTCCAGATAATCTATGCTTGGACCTGGTTCACACCTGTTTCAGTAAGTATGACTGGATTACTTGCAAATCTATCTTATCCACACTGAGGTTTTTGTCCAATTCTCACATTTCAAACAAAGAGCTGCTATCTGTGGAATGGCTTCCTAGCACTTCCAAACACAAACGTCTGATTCTTAAGTTCGGTTCATCCAAGATCCCCTCGCTTCTATGTGGTCTTCATAATCATTTAAACCATCTGGGAGTTTCCCCCCAGAGATGTTTTATAAATACGCAGTTAACTCCTCTTGGGAAGAATCTTGCTACCAAGGCCACATGATCCCGGGCAGAGCCGGAGTGCAAGGATCACCACATGGAAGCTGAAAGACCTACGCTGGCTACAACTACTGGAACTACAAATTGGCCAGCGATCCAGCTGTGTCGGGAAGACAATCTCCGGACAAGAAGTTCCCCCTCCAGAGATCGATCGCTTGTTACTGAGGGACTCTCAGGACCTTCATCCACTCCTCTGTCCATCTGGCCCTCTCCCACTCTGAGGAATACTCTTACCGAAGTGCCACCTTTGCATCCTACCCAAATAGCCAGTCTGCCAACTCAGGCCCGCTGGGCACACCCCCTTTTTCCATCAGTTACTGTTTTCAAACCGAGAAATGGCTGTATTTGCACTGATGCTAATGACAGCATACAGGTGTTTCCTCTGACAGACTCTCCTGCACAACATTCCAACCATCATCAGTATCCGAATTTGTCAAGACTTTATAACAGCAGCAAAATTAATCCAGACATAACAAAAACAGATAAACAAGACAAGATTACAGATTTTTTTCGGCCAAAAGCCTATTCCATCTGCTCATCAGCCTCCAGTAGTTTCCAAATGACAGCTAAAGTCCAACTCCTCAGATATTCCCTGGTCTATTATCAGTTGGAATATTGGAGGGTGGACGTCCAAAAAGGCTGATCAGGAGTTTATGAATTACCTTAAAAAATTCCAGATCTTTTTATTCCTGGAAACATGGGAGGTTAATGATATTTTCTTTTTCTTTTTTTTTGAAAAATAATCTTTATTAATGTAAATATAAAATATAACATTTTACAAATATAAAAGGAAATCGACGTACATTTTTAGGGTGGAAAGGAAGGTAGGGGGAGAGAAGAGGGGGAAGATAGAAAAGAGAGAAGAGGAGGATGGACATACCGGGGATATAGCTATTCCCCTAATTCAAACATTTTTGTTTGTCCCAGTCTGTTCTATTCATTATTATATACATTTTAACTTAACTATCTGCATATATATCTCTACAATTATCTTAAGTTCAATATCATCTCACTTGTTCCTTGTATTTATTTCACATTTATATTAATTGGTTGTTTACTTTGGTATCCTTTTGTTCTCTTGTCGTACCATATGTACCATTTTTCCCATGTTTGAGCATAAATTGACTCTGATTTGTCTTTTAAGGCATATGTTAACCTATCGGATTCAGCACAGTTAAAAATTTTAGATATGATTAGGTGGTCTGTTGGTATATTACTATCTTTCCATTGTTGGGCAATGGCCATCCTTGTTGCAGTTGTAATATGTATAAAAAGGTACCAGTCTTGGTTCTGAGTTTGGTTTGGTTTAATACCGATTAGGTAATATTCAGGCTTAAGAGGGAAGTTGATGCCTACTATTTCCAACAGCCAGGTCTGTATTTTCTTCCAGAGTTGATTAATTCTTGGACAAGTCCACCATTGGTGGAAAAACGTACCCCTGGCCGTTTTACATTTCCAACATCTATCGGAGGTATTCGGAAACATATGCGCTATTCGGGATGGTGGTAAATACCACCTGTACAGCATTTTGTATAGATTCTCCTTAAATGAGGAGGCCAGGGTCATTTTGATAGATTTGCCCCAAATTGTTTGCCATTCATCGAGTGTAATGTTCCTTCCTATGTTTCTCCCCCAGGCGATCATAGCACCTTTGATTATTTTCTCACCAATGTAACCTTGTAAAAGCAATTTGTATACTTTAGAGATGAATTTAATCGGTGAATCCCATAGGATCTTATCAATATCTTGTTTTGATGGGTAAATTCCAAATTGTTTTTTATCCTTATTGAATTTAGATACTGCTTGCGTGTAGGACCACCAGTCAATTTTCCAACCCCTTAACTCTAAGTCTGCCCTTGTTCTAATATTGCCAATTTCGTCTATCAGATCTTCATAGGTTAAATTTCTTTTTGAGTTATGAACCGTTGGATAAGTCACTGCTTCAATTGGTGCTAACCATCTTGGGATTTGGTTATATAGTTGTTTAATTTTCAACCATGACATAAAAAGGGTCGCCCTAATATGATGGTTTGTGAAACTTTTGGGTTGTTTGTTGTCTTTGGACCAAAGGTATGAATGCCAACCCTGGGGCAGATCATGGCCTTCAATTGCTAGTATTCGACTTCTTGTGAGAGTAACCCAATCTTTGACCCAAGTTAATGATGACGCGTGATAATAAAGCTCCCAATTTGGTAGTCCCAAGCCTCCTTTCAATTTGTGTTCTTGGAGCATTTTCTTTTTAATACGTGCTTTTTTCCCCTGCCAGACAAATTTAAGAAAAATCTGATCTAATTTTTGGAAAAATTCTTTGTTTAGTTTTACAGGTGCTGTTTGGAATAAGTATGTCCATTTTGGTAAAATATATGCCTTAATAGCAGCTATCCTTCCTAGTAAAGATATTGGGATTTTGCTCCAATTTTCGAGTTCCCCAGCCATTTCTCCTATTAATTTATTGTAATTTAACTCTTTAATTGCGGAACATCTATTGGTTAGCCAGATTCCCAGATATTTCACCTTTTTAACAATTTCAATTCCCATTAATTCTTGTATTTGCTCCTTTTGTTTCCCTGTAATATTTTTGGTTAACATTTTAGATTTTTGTTTGTTGATTTTTAAACCGGCCACCTCACCATATTCTTCTATTGCTGTGATTAATTTGGGTCCTGAAGTCAGAGGTTCCTCTATTATGAAGACCAGGTCATCTGCGAATGCAGGTGGTCCTCCAAATGCCCTCTAGGCATCTCTTCTGCCGCTTCATCACCCTCAGCTCCAGTAAACATGGAGCTTTTTATTCCAGGAAACGTGGGAGGTCAATGATATTTTCTTGTGTGGTCATGAGGTCACATCTATGTCCACTCTTCCTTCTTTCCGTGGTGGCTGGCCTAGGGGCGGACTTGCAATAGGTATCTCCCTGGACTTGCATGTGAATGTAGTTTATCTGGACTTCCACCTGCCTTATGTTCTCACATGTGTGATGTCTGTTGGGAAGGTTTCTCTTTTGGTGTTTAATATCTACCTTCCCCCTGGGGCAGGGGTGGGTTTCAAAAATTTTGGAACAGGTTCTGTGGGTGTGGCCTGCTTTGTGGGAGTGGCTTGCCGGCCATGTGACCGGGTAGGAGTGGCTTGCCAGCCATGTGACCGGGTGGGAGTGGCCAATTTGGAAAATGTGAAATTCACTTAACAATGGTCTTGGTTAGCAACCAAACTTTTGGGCTTAATTGTGGTCATAAGTTCTCTCTCTCTCTCTCTCTCTCTCTCTTTCTTTTTCTTTCTTTCCTTCTGTCTTTCTTTCTCTCTTTCTCTCTCTCTTTCTTTCTCTTTCTCTCTTTCTGTCTCTTTTCTTTCTCTCTTTCTCTCTCTCTTTTTTCTCTTTCTTTCCTTTCTGTCTCTCTTTCTTTTTCTCTCTTTCTCTCTGTCTGTCTATCTTTCTCTCCCTCCCACTCTCTGTCTCTCTGTGTGTGTCTGTCACTCTCTGGTTCCCCCCTCCCTCCCTGTCTCTCTGTGTGTCTGTGCCTCTCTCTCTCTGTCTGTCTCCCCCCACCCACCCAAGCCTCCTCAGCCTCTCTCACCCATCCACCGGACGAAGGAACCTGGTGTCCGATGGGTGAGCAAGCGAGCGAGCAAAGGCTTTTGAAGCAAAGGCTTCAAAGGCTGCCGGCTAGGAACAGCGCGCTACGCTGCGCGAACCCCCCCCCCAGTCGCGGCAAAACTTTCCCTGTTAGCGCGACTGGCAGGGGGTGGGGCGGGGGTTCGCGCAGCGTAGCGCGCTGTTCCTAGCCGGCAGCCTTTGAAGCCTTTGCTTCAAAAGCCTTTGCTCGCTCGCTTGCTCACCCATCGGACACCAGGTTCCTTCGTCCGGTGGATGGGTGAGAGAGAGAGCGAGAGTAGCCGGTCAGGCTACTTCCAGGAGCTGAGGAGGTTTGGGGGGGAGGGGAGACAGACACACAGAGAGACAGGGAGGGAGGGGGGAACCAGAGAGCCAGAGAACCCGCTGGCTGTATTTACTCTCTCTCTCACCCATCCACCGGACGAAGGAACCTGGCGTCCGATGGGTGAGCGAGCAAGTGAGCGAGCGAGCAACCGCGGCCAGCGGGCCAGAGGATTTTTGGGGCGCGCAGCAACTTTCCTTACCCGCGGCGGGAAACACGCAAGGAGAATCCACTCCCAGCTGTCTTCTTTTTCCTTCTGCGAAGGGTACTGGCCGCTGGCAAAGCGGGAGGCTCGGGAAGGCGGCACACACACACACACAACCTACTTCAGGCGGCGGGAAACACGCAAGGAGAATCCACTCGCGGCTAGGCGTAGGGGGGAAGAGGTGGCTGAGCAAAGGGAAGGGGGGGGAAGGCGCTCCCGCCGCCTTCCCGAGCCTCCCGCTTTGCCAGCGGCCAGTACCCTTCGCAGAAGGAAAAAGAAGACAGCTGGGAGTGGATTCTCCTTGCGTGTTTCCCGCCGCCTGAAGTAGGTTGTGTGTGTGTGTGTGTGTGTGTGCTTTCTTTTTTTTTGGCCTGCGGCTCCTGGCCCGAGCGCTGCTCTTCGGAGTTGTCACGGCAGCAGCGGCAGCAGGTTGTGGGGCGACGAGGTGAGCGGCCCACCCCCACCACCCACCCCCATGGAGAAGGGGAAAGGAGGACCCCTTCGGAGAGCCAGCCTGGCTGTCTTCTTTTTCTCTCAGCGAAGCATGGGCGAGGAGGAGGCGGCGCTTCGCTGAGGGAAAAAGAAGACAGCGCAGTCGCCTTGCTTGCTTTCCTGCCTGCCCGCCCCAGCTGGGAGCAGCAGTTAGCAGCGGCGACTTACTTCCGGGTCCACGATCCAAAGGGATCGCTCGGGATCCGGAAATTTTACGAAAGGGTTCGCCCGATCCCAGGCGAACCCCCAGAAACCCACCCCTGCCCTGGGGGCTCTTACAAGGACTTGGATGCACGGTTGGATGATTAGGAAGAATACCTTAAGACTACTATACTCAGTTTTCCTCACTCCTTGGTTCTTTTGGCAGGGGATTTAAATGCATGCACAGCGGGGTCCTGGGAAACCTTGGTAGCTTCCCGTTGGTGGGCAGGACCAAATAGGGATGATCATCCCCTGGAGATGATAAAAGGGAGAGTCTCCAAAGACCTGATAGTTGACAGAGCAGGGATCAACTTGGCCCTTCTTACCGTCAAGTTAGACCTTTTCCCCCCTCAATGGCAGATGTGCCCTGGATGTTCCGGGGAATTTAGGATCAGGGCGTGGTGGATGGTAGAATGATCTGCTCTAAACCCTGCCTGCTCATATCCGAGTAGGCCGGTCTCCTCTGCAAACCACCCAGAAATCGAAGAAATTGGGGCTAAAATATGTGGGTCCATTTCCCATTGTCAAAATTATAAATCCTGTATCAGTGAAATTGGACTTGCCAAAGGCTCCGAGGAAGATTTGTCCTGCGTTTCATGTAAACTTACTGAAACCTGAACTCACTTCTTTCATGTGTCCATCCCATCACTCCCTTGCCCTGCACAGGAGAATGGAGCTGGAAAACAGGTTAATGGGGTGGGGAGAGAATGGAGATTTTACAGTATCCTTGCTATGGAATGGGGTGGAAAAGAAGATTTGACAGTATTCTCCCCCCCACCCCCGGAGTGGGGAGGGAATGGGGATTTTGCAGTATCCTTCCCCTGCTTTTAATTGATTTTAACCTTTTCTACTTCAAATTTTCAGCACAGACCCTTATTTAATTCCATTTTAAACTGTTATATATTGTATTGTTTTGTATATGTTTTATATTTCTGTGCACCGCCCTGAGTCCCTTCGAGGAGATAGGGTGGTATACAAATTTGATAAATGAATGAATGAATGAATAAATAAATAAATAAATAAATAAATAAATAAATAAATAAATAAATAAATAAATAAATAAATAAAAATGCCCACCAAATCACGCCCAAGCCCCACCCACCAAGCCATGCCACACCCACATAACCGATAGTAAAAAATTTTGAATCCCACTATTGATCCATACCCATCATCTTGCTATTCCCTTTTGGTAAGCAATATTGTGCAAAGATAAGAAGCAACAAAAACAGATTTAAAATGAGTTCCGGTTGTACTTCCGATGCCTTTGGAAGCCTTATCTGCAAGCTCTGCAGTCAGCTGCGACCTATCCCTGTCAGAGGTTCCAATTTCAGACCATAGCCATCCTGAAGGGGTGGGAAGTAAGGTGGGACTGCATGGCAAGTTGAAGAGAGCCACATCTCTCCTCCCTGACTTGGAAAGCCCCCTCACATGAAGACAAGGAGCAGCGGCAGCCAAAATGGCTGCCATGAAGCCGAGGATAGCCTGAATACTGAAGACTGTGCTGGAGAGGAGAAAGTGAATGGAGTGTAATCTCGGTAAGAATTTTTTTTATTGGAAGTTGACTCCAGAAATCCAAGGGGGGAGCATATTTAAAGCTATATGTTGAAGCTGCAAATGGGCACACAGGAAAAATACCAGAGAACTGAAAAAGGGGGAAAAATGCTTTTTAAATAATAAATAGAAACTTGGTTCCTCAAAGCTAAAAGACATGGTATTGAGAGCATTTTAAAATGTTGGAATTAAAGACCCAAATTTGTCTTTATGAACATTGCTAAATTATTGAATTTATATTTCAAAAATAATTTGAATAACTGAAAAAATAAATGAAATCAGGACTGTTAACAATATCTCAGAGAGGTTGAAGCAGATAGAAGCAAGAGCACCATCTGCTGATGTAAAGGGAAATATGCAAACTTGGAAATAAGTATTCAGAGCTCCTGAACATCATTGAATATTATTGAACATATAAAGTAATTTGAAGAGGCATAGATAACCTTCTGGTGAATTTAAATTGTTTGGACTGACTATTAATGAGACATTTAAAATTATGACTTGGAAGTTTGGCTTTTTGAATTAATGAACTCTGGACAATGGACTAAAAAAAGGGATTGATTAAACACACACGCACACCATAAGATGGAAGTGAGGAGAACCTAAACAGTATGGAGCTTTTTCAAAGCATTGAGAAAATATTTGATCATATAGACAAAAAAAATGGGAAATTTAATACAAAGAATAACAGACAAGGATCAGGACAAGGAAGAATGAATGGAGCCATCGGAAGAAACAGAGGGGAAAGTGAAGAGAAACCAGCTGTAAACTCCTAAAGTTGTCATAGTGAGAGAAGAGGGGCGCATTCCATGCATACTTTCAGCTCAGATTACTGCCGCACACTTGGAAGGGGTGCACCTCATTGGGGAATGTGATTTATGACACAGATTGAGGGGAGGGAAGGAACAGGGGTAAAATTCAGATATAATTCAAACAAAGCTTAGATCTCACTGCGAAAAGATCTTGCGAAATATAAATACTGCTAATAAATGACTAATTTTCCTTTGAAGTTGAAGTCTTCACCAAACTTCTCACAGCCAACCTGTACGTCAATTATCAAAATGTGAATTCCATTGTGTATGGCTAGACTACCTGGGTTACCAAGTGTCAAATGAGGGACTAGTGATGGACCCAGCCAAAGCACAAGCCATCCTAGGCTGGCAACCCCATCACACTACAAAGCTTCCTGGGTTCATGAACTTCTATAGGCAATTCATCCCCTCCTTTATGAAGATTACCAAACCCATGACAGACCTCCTAAAGACAGGAGCCCAGGAACAAAACCTCACCCAGGACAACCTCTACAGTGGGTCCTAACTTGCCAAAAGGCATTTGAAACACTAAAATAAATTTTTGCAAAGGAACCGGTGCTGAAGCATCCTGACCCTGAGCAACCCTTCATGATCCAAGCAGATGACAGAACAATTGGAAGTGGGAGCAGTGCTACTCCAAAGAAACAGCCAAGAAAACGTACAGCCCTGCGCCTACACCTCCTGCAAGCTCACAGACACAGAGAGACGATGGGCTGCATGGGAAAAAGAGGCTTTCATGGTGAGATGGACACTGTTAACCTGGAGGCACCTGTTGGAAGGGGGCCAGAAACCGTTTGAAGTCTGGACTGACCACAAAAATCTGAAGGCTCTCAGGACCCCACGGAAACTATCACCAATGGGCTCAATACTTCAACCATTTTGAGCAACCAACAATTCCTGCGAACTCTCTCCAGAAGTTTCTTTCTGGACTGTAGTAATTTTTGACTGTTGCATGCTTGGGCTGGAAGTTGTCGAAAAGGGGGCAGATGTTGATTTCCCCGTGGGTGGTTTTATGAAAGCCATTCTCTCAGTTCAAAAATGGTAAAAGAAATGGCGTCAAAGGAACGGATGTCCGAGATGGTTTGAGGTACAAGAAAATCCAAGTAAAAAAAACTAGTTCTCCTTCACTGTCTCAGATCTCAAAAATACATCAAAAGAAAACCAAATAAAACCATATAATCCACATCCAGGAATTCCACGTAACAGGAGAGACAAAGAGAGCCTTCGGGGGAGATATAAAAAAAAAACAGGAGACTTTCAGAGGTGGTTACTGAGGGCAAGTTTCATCAGTATAAAGAAGCTATGCGTAGAGAACAAAGGAGAGCCATCTTGCCCAACCCTTTCACAGGGAGAGGAGAAAAGTAAAAGTTGCAATTTGCTTTTTAGAAAGGGCTCCGCGAAGCATTGTTGCCACTGCAATACTCTCTCCCATAGTTAATTCAAATGGCAAGTTAGTCTCTTTCCTCTCTCCATTTTGGAGAGGGATCGTTTGAATGCCGCTTCATCTGAGGGAGGGGGGGGTTAAAGGAAAAAAACCTCCCTCCTCTGATCTCCATTTAAATTGATTGAACTGGAACTCACAATGACCTGTCAATTGTCCTCCATCAGTGATCCAGAAGATTAGGGAGAGCCCTCCAGCACCGGCATTTTCGCTACTCTTTCAATCTGGTTTGTTTCTCCCAAGATCCATCCGGCGAAGGGGCAAGCTTGCAAGATTGCTGCCCCTTCTGCTTCCCAGCTCCTAGGGCATGGTTGGGAGCATTCCACTGCCCCCTGCCAAGTTGGGGGCTCCCAACGAGCCGCCCCTTATGGCAGGGGGTCCCTTCAGAACCCCGTGCCCCCAAGGGAGCCCACCAGGAAAACAAGCAGCAGACGAAACACGTCCATCGCCTTCGGAAAATGGAAGTCAAGTCAATACTTCAACCATTTTGATTTTGTACTAAAGCACATTCCAGGGGGGAGGAACTTTCTAGCTGACAGCCTCTCCCGCATGCCCCAGTACAAATGCGAATAGGAGAAGGTGGTGGGTGCCATAATTCCCTCTACTCAAATAGCTACCACTAGACAACAATGCCATGACTGACAAGACCAACCAGCAAGCGACCTAATCACAAGACTCAAAACCGCTAGTAGACCCCTGGTTCCAAAACAACCAATACATCTTGACAAAAAGAGATGACATTGCATGGAAGGGGATGAAATTGTACATCCCATAATCCCTATGCACCCTAATTCTCCAGAGGAGCCATGATACCAAACCGGCAGGTCACTTTGGGTTCCTAAAGACTTTACATGTAGCCTGGAGGCAGTTCTGGTGGCCTGGCATAAAGAAAGATGTGGATAGTTACGTGAAAAGGTGCACCATCTGTGCTACAATGAAGAGACCGGGACTGCTGCAATCAGTGGTAACGAGGCCATGGGAGGAGATCACAATAGACTTTATAGTAGAGTTGCCAAAAAGTGGGGGAAACATGGTGATTTGGACTGTAATAGACCTGTTCTCTAAACATACCCTGCAGTGGACTAAACTCAGCTCACCAGCTGGCAAAACTGTCCCTGAAGCATATCTACCGCCTGCATGGAGTACCTTGAAGAATTATCTCAGACATAGGGGTCCATTTCATGGCTACGTTCTGGAGGGAGTTCCTGCGGTCTATTTCGTCATCCCAGGGCCTTTAGCTTGGCTTTTCACCTGAGCAGCAATGGGGAGGGGGGCAGAGAGACTAAACACCATGGTAGAGCAGTACCTGAGATGCTACATGAACTATCAGCAGTCCAATTGGGCAGATCTTCTGTCTTTTGCTGAGGCCATGTTCAATAATACTGTTCACAGTAGCACAGGACTAACACTGTTCAAAGTAGTGACTACATCCCAATGCCTGAGTATCCAAGGGATTCACCCCTCCTCAGTCAGCTTGAATGATTCGATGTCAGTGCTAAAAGAAACCTAGGAGAATGTCAAAAAAGCACTGGCTAAAGTGGCACAAACGTATAAGAAACAGGAAGATAAACACCAAGCTCCACAACGGCCATTCTGGGTGGGAGAGAAGGTTTACCTCTCCACAAAATATTTGAGGTTAAGACTCCCTAGCAAGAAACTGGGACCAAAGTTTATAGGACCATTCCCCATAGTAAAGATCATCAACCCAGTCACAGTGCAATTGAAAATGCCCAGACTGCTAGGGAAGATACACCTGGTCTTCCATAGTAGCCTCTTAAAACCTGTGGTCAGATCCACTCTGAGACCACTACCCCAGGAGCCCCCAGGCCCTGTGGTTATAGGGGGCCAAACCCATTATGAGGTGCAATAAATTCTTGATTCAAGATGGCACAGGAGATAACTCCAGTACTTAATCAAGTGGAAGGGCTACCCATTGCCAGAGGCATCTTGGGTAAAGAGTAGAAATATCCAGGCTGATTGCCTTATAAAAAATTCCATGCAGAAAATCCAAACAAGCCTGGGGGGAGGACGTAGTCCTAAATACTTATACTCAAATTGTTTTTGCTTCAAACAGGTTGCTTTTGGAAAGTGAGGGGAGCAAATGTCAACTCCTAAAGTTGTCATAGTGAGAGAAGGGGGGGTGCATTCCACGCATACTTTCGGCTCAGATTACTGCCGCAGGCTTGGGAAGGGTACACCTCATTGGGGAATGTGATTTATAACAAAGACTGAGGGGAGGAAAGGAACAGGGGTAAAGTTCAGATATAATTCAAACAAAGCTTAGATCTCATTGCAAAAAGATCTTGCCAAAAATAAATATTCCTAATAAATGACTAATTTTCCTTTGAAGTTTGGTCTGAGGCTCATGAATCAATCAGGGCATGTTTTGGAAACCTGACACCAACCAGAGGAAGATAACAAGTAGATGTTGCCAATATGAATAGTGATTAAGGAACCAAAAAAAGGAGGGAAATAATGTAAAAGACCTAAAAAGGGAATGGAAGAAACAGGAAGAGGACTGGGGAAAAGAGATAGGTGGTAGAATGGATAGTTCTGGAATTAGACAGTGGGAAAGGGTTTGGAGGAAACGTTAGGTTGCATAGTGAAATAGAGGGAATAAAAGACCTAAGGGACAAATATGGGAGGAAAACTAAAAACAAAATAAGATTAAAGGTTCAGATGCAGGTAAGAGATGAAGGATAAGGGAAAATAGAGTAAAATAATATTTTATGAATATATTTCAAGAATGTGTATTAATAACAGAAGTATGCAGGTTGGATTATTATTTTAGCAGTGTGATAGATATCAGAATAATATTGTAATATAAATGTATATAAAGAATGGGAAAAGAGAGATTTTGAATGAGTGTACCACTAAATATGTATAAAAATATGAGTAACAGTGGAAGGTTAGAACTTAACAATGGGTGATTAGGGAAATATATATAAATATATATTTATACAACCTCAGAAAACAAAAAAAATATTAATTTAAACAGGTGTATTAGTAGTAGAATTATATGGATTGAAGAACTGGACAGAATATTAATAGAAATACTCTAAATGTATAAATGATCGTGATTGATGCTAAAACTGTATAAGGAGATATTGAAAAATGGAAGAATGAAGGATGTAACTTTGGTTTAATTAAGGAAATATGAACAACAAAATAGGTGGGAAACACATCTTTGAATATTATGGTGATATGAAAGGGGGGGAATTAAAATAGGAATAGAAAATAGTGGTGGGAAATATTAATATGTTAAGATATACAAAAGGACAGAAAGATGGTTCAGAAAAGAAAAGTGATAATAAAAGGCATCTATAAATAATATGAAACAGTGGAAATAAAATGCAATATTTAGGAATAATAAGAGTATGTTTATATGTACTGAAATGTATGTTACCCAGTTACCACACCTTTCATGCAGTGATATGCATAAAGGATATAAAAAATAAAAGTTCAATTGAAAAAAAGACATTGAAAACATTTAAAGAAAAGGAAAGAAAATATTCCTAAAACTAGCTTTTATCCACACTATTTGCTATATATCTCCATACTTTTCTATCCTTTCAAACGTTTCCTTTTGCAAAGAGCTAAACAAAGATCAGAAATTAACAGATTATGCAGTCATTTTAAATATTTTTATTTAACATTGTCATAATCTCTCCATATAGCAATCTTTTGGTTTATATTCATTAACACAAAGCAGCTCTTCTTTTTCACTGAATATATTTCTTGGGAACTGGAGCATTGAAAGAATTTTATAAATATATGATGCGAAATATACTTGTATCTGTTATGTATTCTTACATATTAAAAAAAAACGAGAAAGAAGTAAAAGACCAATCTCATATAATGGGAAGTACCTAGATTCATGGTGTAGATTACAATATGCATAAAATAAATTGCAAAGAAAAGCTTTAATACAGTAATCAAGAAGTTTTGGCATAAAGCTTAGTATAGCAATTAAGCGTTTCCTTAAGCTTCTGAATTTGTATAAGTGGTTGCATCTGAAATATCAGGGCTAGTCTGAGCTTTAGCAAAATTGATGAAAACCTAAAATGAAACAAAAACATATTACATTAAATTAAACATATTCTGTTTTCAGAGAGTTTCTAAGTGGATTTCTTACACCTAGTGTAAGTATGAAATTAAAGCATTCATGTGGTTACTAAACTAAAACAGATGCTTATAAAGAATGAAGAAATCAGCAGGTACTGCTAAGACATCTTTTATCTGACAGCTCTTATTTTACCAAATTTGTTACATTCAACCTACCGTATTTTTCGGAATATAAGACGCACCTTTTTTCCTCTAAAAAGAGGCTGAAAATCTGGGTGCGTCTTATACATAGAATACAGCATTTTTTTTGCCTCCTGGAACCCCACCCCTTCACCAAACTGGCTGTGCCTAGTCTTGTGGAGGCTTCCAGAGAGCTCCTGGGGGCTGGGGAGGGCAGAAATTAGCCTCAAACGGGCCGTTTCCCCCTCCCCCAGCCCCCAGCAACACTCTATAAGCCTCCACAGGACTATGCATGCAATTTATTTGACCCCCAAAATAGCCCGTTTTCGCGATAAATGGGGCGGTTTTTTGGCCCTCCCCCAGGAGCACTCTGCAAGCCCCCCCAAGGCTAGTCATGCTTTTTATTTGAAAAAAATCGGCCCCGTTTTCGCGGAGAAAGAGCAGTTTGGAGGAAGTATGCAAAGCGCAAAAAACCCCTTTTTGCCTCCTGAAACCCCGCCCCCTTCACCAAACTGGCTGTGCCTAGTCTTATGGAGTGCCTAGTCTCCTGGGTAAACGGGGCGATTTTTTTGCTCATTTTTCACCACCCCCCCAGGAGCACTTTGCAAGCCCCCCCAAGACTACTTATGCTTTTTATTTTTTTAAAAACAGCCTCATTTTCACGGAGAAATGGGCTGTTTTGGAAGTTTGCCGAATACAAAGCCCCCCCCCTCTTTCGGAAAGCTCTTTAACTTTTTAACCATAGTCTCTGGGTTGAGCCGAAAGGCAGAGAAGGATGACAGTTTGTCTCCTCCCTTAAAGGGGCCCATAACAGGAGTTGTGAAAATATTCTCTCATTAAAAGAGTCCTGTAAGGCTGATGTAATCATGGGAAGCCGGATAGCTCAAGGCATAAAAAGGCTTCCCTGATATGCTGGAGAGTGCCAGCATATCAGGTTCTCTTTCTTTCTCTACCTCTCTCCCCCTCTATCTACCTACCTACCTCCTACTTTTTTTTGTAATTTGCCTCTTCAAAACCTTGTTGCGTCTTATACTCCAGTGCATCTTATACTCCGAAAAATACGGTAAATGAATTTCAGACATCATGTAGAAAGAATTTCAGACAAAGCCACTTAAAAGCCATTTGCCTCTTGTTGGTATTAATAGCTGATTCCTATATTAGTGGCCAAGGGCTATATTACACCCAGAGAGGTGGAGCGCAAATGAAGTTGTATTTCAACCCTTCCTCCAAATGACTTTGGAGATTAAGATGAGGGTGCTTTTATTAAGAATTCTTTCCTCAGAGATCAAGAGTGTTATTTATTAGATATTTGGCTAAGGTCCACCTATTCTTCTAAGTCCATGTTCATCAGCAATACTGAACCCATTAATATTCAGGTGTAATGTTTAAATGTTAATACAGTGTTTTATCTTGTAATAGCAATTTATTAAGATATTGCTATTTTGAAGATTTACTAAAGTGAAATAGAATATTTTAAAAGAAAAACAAATTAATTTACTTTCTTATAAACTTTCAAAAAAATTCAGAAATGGACTTAAATGGCAGGAAGCTATAGGTATGTTACCATCAATGTGTGAAATTGGGCATTTTATAAAATGCCTAGAAAATCTATAGAATGTCAAAAATGGGATGTCAAAGTATAAAATGCTTTACTATTTCATATATTTCCTAGGCATTCTATGTAATACCAAAAGGCACACTGGCAAAGTATAAAATACTACCACTAAAATGCCATTCTATCATTCCTTATTAGGTTAGAATAGAATAGAACAGAATAGAGCTGGAAGGGATCTTGGACGTCTTTTAGTCTATCCCCCTGCTCAAGCAGGAGACCCTATACCATTTCAAATAGGTCACTGTCTAGTTTTTTCTTAAAAACCACCAGCAATGAAGCACCTACAACTTCTGAAGGCAAGCTGTTCCACTGATTATTTGTTCTCACTGTTAAGAAGTTTCTCCTTAAGTCCAGATTGCTTCTCCCTTTGATTAGTTTCCAATTAGTGTTTCTTCTTCTGCCCTCTTATGCTTTGGAGAATAAATTGATCCCCTCTTCTTTGGGACAGCCCCTAAAATATTGGACTATTGCTATTATTGCTGCCCCTAGTTCTTTTCTCTAGATTAGTCAAACCCAAATCCTGCACCCATTCTTCATATATTTTAGTCTCCAGACCGTTGATCATCTTAGTTGCTCTTCTCTTAAATTTTTCCAAAGTCTCAACATCTGTTTTGTAGTGTGGTGACTAAAATTGATTGCAGTATTCCAGGTGTGGCCTTAGTAAGGCTTTATAAAGCAGTACTAATACTTCATGTGATTTTGATTCTATGCCTCTGTTTATACAACCAAGGATTGTATTAACTTTTATAACTGCTGTCACATATTGCTGGCTCACATTCAATAATCTTTGACTCCAAGGTCCCTCTCTCAGTTACTGTTTTTGAGCCAGGTCTTGCCTAATCTGTACTTATATCCTTGATTTTTTCTTCCCTAAATGTTTGTGGAAATTCTCAATCATCCAGGTTATGGTTGTCCCAAAGGTGCTTTTTTCAAGAGCCAACTGGACTTTCTGTTTTTTCTTTGAAGATGTTTCATTTCTCATCTAATAAACTCCAGCTCTGACTGGATGGTGGGAAATGGAAGGATATATACTCCTTGCAGACAGATGGTCATTTACATGCTTTTAGTGAGTCATTAAGACCACCTGGAGGTTTATTTGTGTCATCAGGATTACCTGAGTGTTGCAAATGAGTGTGAGATAGATGATATTGTATCCCTCCCCTCTGGTGAGAGAGGGCTGTTCAATTTTGACATAGATGGCCTCTTTAACCCCCTTTTTAAAGCAGTGATCCTCTCTGTCCAAAATGTGGATTTTGTATTCAGAAGAGCAGCCTATGTCTTTTAAATGCAGATGGATTGCTGAATCTAATCCTTAGGTGTTTGTTCTCATATATTGTGCCATGTGTTTATGAAGTGGTTTTGTTTCCCCTGCACATGGCTCATTGCATTGTACTGCATACACCACATTGCTCAGTTTCTGTCTGAGTGTTTTATCCTTGGGGTGGACAAGCTTCTGCCTTAGTGTATTCTTCGGTTTGAAGTGTGCACATATGTTATGTTGGCTGAAGATCCTCCTGAGCTTTTTAGATATGTCTGCAATGTATGGAATGACAACACTGCTTCATTTATTGTTCTCATCATTGTCTGTTACAAAGGAGCTCCTGTAGGGCCTTTTTTGAGATTTGATGAAAGTCCACTTGGGATAGCCACATGTTCTGAACAGCCCTTTCTCAACAGAAGGGGAGGGATATGACATCATCTATCTCCAATTTACAACACAGTTCTTTCAACAGTTCCAAGAAGCCTCCACATCAATTTGCACCACTCAGGTGACTCTGATGACACAGATCCACCCACTAAAAGAATGCAAATAACCAACTGTCTGCAAGGAGTATAAATCCTTCCATTTCTCACCATCCAGTCAGAGCTGAAAAAGCTTCTTGGATGGGAAGTGAAACATCTTCACAGAAAAACCAGACAGTCCATTTGCCTCTTGAAAAAAGCAACTTTGGGACTTCCTTCCTAAATGTAAAACTTTGCTTTCTCAACATTAAAATTCATTTTGTTGGATAGGGCCAATTTAAAGTTTGCCAAGATATTTTTGGAATCTGAGTTTGTCTTCTGGGGTGTTAACTATTCTTGCCAGCTTGGTGTCTTCTGCAGATTTGATGAGTTCCCTTTATATTCCCTCATCTAAGCCATTTATGAAGATACTAGCATTGCCAGCCACGTGTTGCTGTGGCCCAGTCAGGCGGGACACAACCCTCATCAATTTGAGGGTGGAGTTTCTCCCTCTCTCTCTATCCACCTACCTACCTACCTACCTACCTACCTACCTACCTACCTACCTACCTAATGTCTCACTCTCACTCTCTATCCCTCTACCTACTTAGCTACCTACTGTATTTCTCCCTCTCTCTATCCCTATAGCTGCCTACCTACCTACCTACCTACCTACCTATGGACAGAGTATTTTATGTCATAAAGGATGACATAATACCTGTGGCCCACTGCTCTCTCTGTACCCATCTACCTACATTTTTTACATTTCCATTGCGTGTACCTGACACAGGTGTGACATCTACACAATCTATATATATCATTGGTGCTGTACTTGAAAGGAACATTGTGTGAAAATTCGGAAGCGATCGGTGCAGTACGTTCGGAGATTAGCGGTTTTGAACAAACTCTTGTTACATTTTTATTTATATAGATTGAAAAGTACTGAGCCTAAGATGGAACCTTGTGACATCCCGCTGCTTATTTCACTCCATGTACATGTAATACCGTTAAGTTTGTCAACCAGTTACAAATCCATCTGGTGATGATATTGTTTATTCCATATTTTTCTAGCTTACCAAGAAGAAGTTCTACTTTGTCAAATGCCTTACTGAAATCTAAATATGCTATGTCCACAGATTTCACTGGTCTACTAATTTAGTTGCTTTATCAAAGAATGAGATAAGATTGGTTTGGCATGGTCTATTTTTAACAAATACAAGCTGACTACTAGTCATAATGTTATTTGTTTCTAGTTTTTGGCAGATCTATTTTTGATTATCTTTTCCAGGATTTTTTTTTGTATGTGGGGTTATAGTTTCTTTTTGCATGAAGACTGATGCAAAGAATGAGTTAAGCAGCTCTGCTGCCTGTTACTTCCTTGCCATCTTCTCTCTTTAGTAGAACAACTGTTTCCTTGACTTTTTTGTTGTTATTAATACATTGAAAGAAACTTTTTAAAAATTATCTTTGACTTGTTGCAAGTCTTTGTTCATTCTGACCCTTTGCTTTCCTAACTTTATCTTTGTAGTTTCTAGCTATCTGTTGATATTCTGCCTTAGTTATGTGTCCCTCTTTCTAGTTGTCTTTTAGTTTACCAGAGAGATCTTTGTGCAGCAATGCTGGTTTCTTCTTGAATTCCTTCTTTTTCTTTTTCCGTTGTATTGTGTTGTATTGTGCTGTAGTGGGCTTTTATGATCACATTTTTCAGAGTTTCCCACACTTCTTGAATTGTTTTTCCCTTTAGGATTTTCATCTATGAAATATTTCCTAGACTTTTTCTGAGTTTTTTGGTCCTTGTTTTTTCAATAAGAAAGTTCTCTACTTCATTTTGCATTTCTTTTTTCATTTTTACCTTTTCATTAGTCTCTTTTCATATTTTACCTAAATAGTTATTAACAGTCTGCATAATGCCTAAGTGTTATATATAATGCCAGGGAAAGTATATAACATATTAAAATAACTCAGGCATTTCATACTTTGCCTAAAATATCACACATTCTATAGATTCCTAAGCATTCTATACAAGGCCTGTTTTTCACATATTGCTGGTAACAATTATATCTTGCCTCAAACTAGGAAAAGAGATCCAATGTCCCAGGAGCTGCAATCCAGAAGTCTGTGTTTCTTACAGTTTAATTCTATTATGTTAATAAAAAATGAGACACCTTTCATTTGCTTACCTCTTCCAGTGTTGTTTGACTCACAGAGAAGTGTTTAATTTCAAAAACTGCTTTGTTCATTTCTAGAAGTTGAAATATGTTTGCCACACCTCCTGCAGACACTGGGATATGATATTCTGCCATGTTCAGTTGATGGTCCTGCGTGGATAAGATTCAATGCAGACAAATGCACATTTTAAATCAAATACCATCTGTCCAACTGACAACATATTTCCAATCTTGATTCATTTGTACCTGACATTTTTATAGGATTGTGCCAGTTCTTTCATTACACTATGTGAAGTTATTCTACAGGGCCTTCTATATTATCATGGATGATTTTTACAAACTACTCTACAGGGAGCTTGGGAATCAACTATGAGAGTCAGAATCATTATGTGCTTATACATTTGATAAATAAAAAAGCCTCCAGTGTTAGTAGGTCCTATTAATCAGAAACTACTTCAGCTTTTGCTTCTTTTATGCTGCCAGGATCTTAGAACTTAGATCCAAATTTCTAAAGGAATCTTATAAAAGTGTGATTTTTTAAAAATTTCTGTTTTCTCCTGTACACTAATGTGGTGAGATCATTAAAAGTGAATGAGGACTTTCACTTCCGGCTTTTGACGGCGATGGATGGGCTTTGAGCTTTGTCTGCCGATGCTTTCCTAGCGGGCCCCTTTGGGGGCACAAGGAGTCCTGGAGGGGCTTCTTGCAGAAATGGGCAGCTTGTCGGGACCCCCAGTCTGTCAGCAGTCGGCGGGGGGCACCCTGACCTCGCCCCAGGTGTTGGGATGGCACAGAGGGGGGGCAAACACTTGCCTCTTCGCCCGATGATTTTCGGAGGTAATATCCCAATTTGAATGTGTGACTGGAATGCCAGTGATGGAAGGCACCCCCCAAACCCCTTGGATGATCGTTTGAAGCCAGATGGCAGATGGAATGTGAGTTTTGTTCAACAATTTAATGGGAAAAAGAGGGGGGGAGGTTTTTTTCTTCTTAACTCCTCCCTCGGAACAAGCGGCCAAGCTTTTTCCCGAACAGGGACATAAACTTTGCCATCTGAACTAACTTACTGGGAAAGTGGATTGATAACGATAACAACGTGTTACAGAGCAGCTTTAAAGACTTAATTACAACTCTCACCCTCACTCCCTGGCGGGGAAAATGGCTTCTCTTTGTTCTACTATCAAAACTTTCTCTCGCCTGTGGAGAGCTCTGCTGCCAGCCATTTAAGAGAACAATGGGTGTCTTTGTGTGCCCATCCCGGGGGGCCCCTCAGCCCTCCAGTGCGTGGATTCTTTGAACAAGAAAAGCAAAAATTTTCTTTTTCCTCTCTTTTTAAATTACAACTAATCAATTTGGACTTGGACTTTTCCTGACTTTGCAAACCTCTTCACCTTGTTTTGCTCCGGAACACCATTTTCTGTTCTCTGCAACTTTTGGATTGTGACAATGGGTCCTAAAAAAACCCCAACCGGAAAGCCTACACCTGCTTCTTCGTCTGCCCCTGCGTCGGTCGAGTCAAGCCCAGCTATCCAGCAAACGAAATTAACTTCTTTTTTTCAGAAAGAGACAGCAGCAGAGACTTCGCAAGAATCATCTACGACTCAAATGTTACAAGAAATACTGAAAAGCATAAATGACTTGCGTGAGGAATTGTTGGACTCTAGAGCAGATATAAAAATTGTTCAGCAGAGTACAACAGATTACAAAGAAAAAATTGTCTCACTGGAGAAAAGAGCGGATGAGGTGGGAGGGGAAGTTAAGGAATTACAGAAAAAAAACCTTGAGTTTCAAAATTATGTTTCTAAGACAGAGTTTGAAAGGATGTCTCTTTTTCTTAGGTTTCAAAATATTCCAGAAGATATTAAAGAAATTATGAGTGAGATGTTAGCAGAATATATTAAGAGAGACAAAAATCAAATATGGTGGGACATAGATTTGGTATATAGAATTAATTCAGCATATGCTAGAACTCATAATCTTCCAAGAGAGGTCCATGTGAAATTTTTCAGGAAATCCACGAGGGAGGAGGTGTTGAGGGCACAGAGGAATGTGCTGCTGAGATATCATGATAAAGAGATCACCATTCTGAAGCAAATACCAAAAAAATAAGAGAATTGAGAAAGAAACATTCTTTCTTATCTAGAAAATTATATAATAAAGGGGTTTGGTTCAAATGGTTGATGCCAGAAGGAATGTTGGTCTTCTGGGAGGGAGGTAGAATTAATCTTAAAACACAAACCGAGGCGGAAGCCTTTTTGAATAAACACATTTCCCACCTAGATGACACAGACAGCAGGGGCAGAGAAAAAACAGAAGGAGCCATGCCTCCATCGGGGGACAGGGGGGAGGAAACGATACTGACAAGGCTCAGATCGCAAAAATGAGTTTAATGGAGTTAATACTATAGTTCTTGTTACAGAGGGCAAAGTAAGAAGGGATTGAACATATGTTTGATACAATGTGAAAACTTTTCTGTTTTTTTTCTACAGTTTGTTTTTTCTTTTCTTTAAAATAGTAAAATATGAGGTGGCGGGGGGGCACCACAGCTGGTATGAAGCCACCAAAAAATTTTATGTACCATTTCCCTTTTTCCTTTGTATACTATTAAAAAACCAATAAAAATTCTTTGAAAAAAAAAGTGAATGAGGAAAGAAACCTATAAAACACATTCTGTACTCTAATTATATAGAAAAAGGTGATACTTTTGCCTGGTAATATTACCCTGTGAATGCTACAGTTAATTCAGGATGCTACAATTTTTATCAGAGCATTAATTAAGAATAATTTGGCCTCATTTTATTTATTTATTTTATTTATTTATTTTATTTATTTTATTTATTTTATTTATTTTATTTATTTTATTTATTTTATTTATTTTATTTATTTTATTTATTTTATTTATTTTATTTATTTTATTTATTTTATTTATTTTATTTATTTTATAAACTGCTCCACTCTCCCTGCAGGGACTTTTTAGTTTGTGGCTGGACTGAACAACATGCACTCACATTATTACATTCTCTTGTATGAAAAAAATCATTGCACTTTTTTTTGCACTTTAGCTTAGTCTTATTGATATTCTGCTTATTTAAGTGTATGAAAGAATATTCTATCATGTTAGAAATATCCCTGAAGCCCAAAGAAATATAACCAGATTTCTAAATTGTTAATGTGACATTCAGGCACTTCACAGTATAGTTATGTAAAAATATGTACCCTTAAATATGTATTTGGAAAGTTTGTTTGTAAAAATAGAGTCAGCTTCTCAATGCTGTCCACACTGTTATTCAAATGCATCTTCACAGTGAATCCTTTTCCAAATCTAGAGGAAAATATGAAAAGTATAATTTATTAGATTCAAAGCATAACAAAAATCCTAGAAATCTCAAGCAGTACTTCTAGAAAACCAAATGAAGCATAATTTCTAGTACAACCATAAGCACATTAAGGATCTGAATCAGCTTCAAATTTCAGAAGGTTAGTATTGCGTAGTGGACTGCAGTAGGCAAGAACAGACTATCATAGATACAACAGCATTTATTGATTCAAATTGGAACTGGAGAACCACAGGCAAATCCCTGTAATTTATACTCTGGGCCCACAGGGCCTTAACCAATCATAATACTTGAAAAAGCCCACCCAAATATGAATGCCCACCCAAAGGTTTCCCTCCAAAACAGTTGAAGTTAACAATTAGAGCCATCTAAAGGTTAGTTTCACTTTAGCAAGGCTTAACACAACTATATATGTTCAATGCATAACAACGCCCCCTAGGATAGTTCTTACTCTCAATCTGTTCAATATTTGTAGTCTTTGAGATAGGCTGGGGCCCCGTGGGTCCTGGTGGACTGCCGTAATCTTATTGGCGAGTCCTATTTAAGTGGTGTATTGTCCATTTCCAATTGGACAGAGTCTTGATGGCCATTTTGGCTGCAAGTGAGTAGCGGCAACTCTAGGGCCCATGGTACCTCCATTTCTCCAGAGGTGGCTACAGGTGGTGTTGGCAAACTCAGAAGAAAACAGGTCTCTAGTGAGTCTGATAAAGCCTTAGGATCCTTATCCGGGACTGGCATGGCCTGCTGATGTCATAACTAATCAATGTGGTGTCTGATTGTACGATCATTCCCCAGAGTAACCTCATAAGACAATGGGCCCATTACCTTAGTTACCCTAGCTGCCACTCAAGGTGCCCCACTCCCATTGTTTCTGGCCCAAATCACCCAGGTGTAAGTTCCAGGAAGGGGGGGTTGGCTGAGCCATCTCAACTGCTATTCTGTCTGGGTGAAGTTAGTCAAGCTGGGCCAACAGCTGGCAGCCCCACCTCAGCTCCATTGGGCTGTGACCTGTTGCTGTACTGGGAGTTGTGTGTTGACACAGGAGGAAGTTCACAAGGCAGTGATTCCAGTCCCCATTCATCATCCACTTGAGTGCTTCCTTTGTGGTCCTGACCATTCATTTGGCCTGACATTGGTTGTGGCGTGGAATGGAGCAGATGTTACATGCGGAGTCATGTTGCCATTGAGGAATGACTGAAACTGTTCTACTGTGAACTGTGCCCCATTGTCAGACACAATTACATCTGGCAAACCATGTGCAATAGTGCAACTCTTGGATGACTCTGGTCATTGTCATCGATGAGACAAGTGCCAGTTCCAACCATTTGGAATAACTGTCCACTATTATCATGAACACCTGCCCCTGGAATGGGGCGTGTGCAGTCTTCCAGCGGTGCACTGGTGTTTGTGGCATCCCCGGTTGGATTTCTTGGCAGACCTGGCAGCTCCTTACTTGATTCTCAATATCTTTGTCCAGGCCTGGCCACCACAAGTAGCTTCTGGCTACAGCCTTCATCTGAACAATTCCTGGGTGCCCCTCATGTAGGGAATCCAGCACCTTGGAGCGAAGACTGGAATAATGACCCTGCTGCCCCACAGCACACATCCCTTGTGGGCCAACAATTCATTTTTTTGAGACGCATAGTGTTGGAACTTAGGGCCTGGCTGGGCCTCTGGCCATCCCCTTAACACCCAGTTGAGAATGCAGCTAAGCATTCTGTCCATCATGCAACGTCCCCTGCATGTAGGAGTGCTTCAGGCAGGTCCTGCATTGCCAGAATATGACATGCTGGGGCTGGATCTGGCTCAGTCTGCAGTAGGGGCAGTTGGCTGAGAGCATTGGCATGGCCTATTTCCTTGCCCAGCTTGTGGACTAGCCGATATGAATATGCAGCCATGAAAATGGACCACTGTAGCATACGCAGCAACAGGATCTGCAGTGTCTTTTTGTCAGCGGTGAAGAGACCAAGTAGAGTTTGTGGTCTGTAAAGATGGTGAAGGTTCATCCATATAAGAAGTCAGGGAACTTCTTAATGCCAGCCACTATAGTGAGGGCTTCCTTGTCTATCTGGGCATTCTTCCTTTCAGCCAGTGATAACATTCTAGAATAGTATGTGATGGGGTTTTCGATATAATCTGGCATCCTGTGGCTTAGTACTGCCCTAATGCTGTATGGCGAAGCATCACAGGCTAGTGTTATTGAGTGGTAGGGTTTTGTTGAAATGAGCTAAGATGGAGTCTGAGGACAGCAATCATTTTATTGTCTTGAACACATTGTCTTCAGTGCTCAACCAGACCCAGGGTGCTTGTTTGTCCAGTAGGCAGTGTAGCAGTTCTGCCAGGGCAGCCATATGCGGTAAGAAGGAGTGGTAAAAATTTATCAAGCCCAGGAATGCTTGGAACTCCCCCTTGGATTTTGGTGAATTGCCTTTAGCTTTACTTCAGAGGGGTGGATTCCACAGTATTGATGTGGAAACCCAGGAATTTTGTGGATTCCACATCGATCTGGCACGTTTCCCTCTTGAGTTTTAGGCATGCCTTGTGGAAATGTTGGAGTACTGCATGGAGACGTTCCACCAGGACTGCTGCTGGTTCTCCTGCAATCAGGACATCATGAAAATACGGGCAGATGCCAGGAATGTTCTTCAGTGTTTGTTCCATAATAGTTTGGAAGAACCTGGTGCTACGCTTACCCCAAACTGCAAGCGGCACACTCGGAATGCCTCTGCATGTAACTATTGTTTGCGCTTCTGCAGTAGTGTCATCTACTGGTAGCTGCTGGTAGGCCTGGGTGAAGTCTAGCTTAGTGAAGATTCGGCCTGAAGCGAGGCGAAGATGTGGCTTACTACTGGTACAGGGTAAACATGCTGCTATAGCAGAGGTGGGTTGCTCCCAGTCTGCACCAGTACAGGCAGACTGGTAGTGGAAATTGGCCGTACGCTTGCATACTGGGAGGGCCGGTAGCCTGGACACACCCCTGTACTGGTACAGTCCGGGTATGTCTGAGGCTGGAATGGACTTCAATGCTGCTCTGGCCTGGGCTCATCTGAAGAAGCTCTCCCCCACCGCTTCCTACTCTTTGAAAAGCAGCTTGGAAAACAGGGACTTTGCAAGCCACTTCCCAAAGAGAAGGAAGAGGAGGTGGGGGAACTTCTTCAGATGAGTCCAGGCTGGATCGGGCTTCAACGCTGCTCTGGCCTGAGCTCATCTATAGAAGCTCTCTGTCGCAGCTTCTTTCTCAGTGACAAGCAGCTTGTAAAATGGGGACTTTGCAAACCACTTCTCAAAGAGAAGGGAGCAGGGGGAAACTTCTTCAGATGAGCCCAAGCTAGAGAAGCGACACACCGCTTCTCCTCTCACCTCAGAAAGGCCGCTTTGCCTCCGCTGTCCTCCTTCCTGCACTGCAGGTGTGGCCTCAAGGGGAAGATGTTCTACCAAGGCAGGAGAACATCCCTCAGATAACGGTGAGGTGATGCACCCTCAGGCATATTTCCTAGTCGCTTTCTCTGAGGCAAGGAGGTCGGCACTCATCCGGTTCTGCTGACCTTGGGTGGCCAAGGCTTAGGAAGCGGGTCAACATTTTTTCTTGGAAGCCGCATCTCCTTCATTTGGTCAGATTTCTATTGCTTACCCCATTTATGGAAAGTGGTCTCCCGCTTTCTTTCAGTAGATTTTTTTTACTACCCAACTGTCTAGGAATAATGTATCTTTATAAGACAATAAAAGGTTGTATCCCAGGGCTCCAGCCTGAGTCTAAAAGGTCAGAAGATAAAACCTCTGGTCCCAGTGACCGACCCGGATTGGATTCTGCCAGTAAAAATCTTCAGATTGTTGGGTAGGCAAAACTCAAAGGAAGACATATTCTTTTCAAAACGTTTTTCCTTGTCCAGCCCTTTTAAATCCCACCACAGCTCACACACAAACACACATACTTTTAGAACCATTGCAGAATTGTGAAAGCTTTAAGCCAACTGGAAGATAAAGAAGATGACATTTGGAACAGATAAACATTACAATGTGTTGATGTGATGATGCATCTCCTTTAAAAAAACTTCACTCAACACCCATGGATAGAATTGGCTGTTAAGTCACCTATCTAGCCTGAGAATAACAATAATGGAAGGGGGTGACAAAATACTTCCTATGGGGGCGAGTTATGTTTTTCTAATGAAAGTAGCACACATCTGGAGTCTTAATTTCCTTGTTTGTTGGGTGTAATTCCCCCTGTAATCCAGAACGATTCAATGGTGTTTTTAGCTTCAGTTGGAGAATCTTCATAATGGCTTCATAATGGTTTACCTGTGTTCTGAGTTTTACTGATCATAAGATAACACTCTGGTTGAATCAGACTTCTTTTATTTGTCTAGATATCTGTATTTTCCAATCTATTGTATTGGATCTCTATATAGCACAGGGTAGTATAATCCTGTGCATAATTGACTTGAGTGTAGGTTTATGAATTTTATGAAATTCCTTGACAGAACAATTAGAGAAATGGGATGCCTTCAGAAATTGTGGATATAATATAATAATAATAATAATAATCTTTATTGTCATTGTACTAAAATTACAATGAAATTGGTTATTCACACAGCAGTCACGAATGAGCTTATTCGCTGCCATCCATAGCTCTAGTTCATCAGTTTTGTGGATAAAGGATCTAGAGTTGGTTAGGAAAATGCTTGGTAATGCTGGTCTGTGAGGCTGCTTCCGTAACCAAACTAGAAAACCAGTTCTGCATCCCCGCTTCTGCTTCCACTCTCTTCGCTGCCTCCTAGGCCAAACAACCATCCATGGAGAGCCTGGCAGTCTTACTATGTCACACGGTATATTATGAGACTGCTGGAAGTCACTGGTAATATCTAGTCAACTAGAAGATCCAATCTTTAATAACTCCCTGCAGGTATAAACTAGTTTTTGCCTAACTCTACTGTGACACCAGGAGCTCAAAGATAAAACTTGAGGTTTTTAAAAAGAAATTTGTCCATAATAGCATAGGGTCTCATCTCATGCTTCAGCCAGGATTGGACTAGAAAACCTCCAAGGTCCCTTCCAACTCTGTTATTCTTTATAAATCTCTCCACTCAGTCTTACCAAGAGAATGGTGATTTGGAAATGTACATCAGGCGGTCTTCTGACAGCAAAATCTTGTCTTATTGGCTAGTATCAAGGGGAAAATGACTTTAAAAATGCTTCCTCTCCCACCATAACATGCAAGATGAGGTGAGAACCTGGAGTTACTGCTGGATCAAGATTGAGTGCAATGGGTGCCCCTTTGTATTGTCCCAGTTTATGCTGAATACGTCAGCGTATTGTTGGCATATCACTTCTAGATTGGCTATTTGGGTTCGATGGATGCCCACTACCCTGATGCCCAGGGCCTCAAAGTCCAGTCCTATGAGGCTGGTGCATGGACCCTCTACGAGCACTACACTGAGGGAACCCACAAACTCTCTGAGTTGTACTCTAATGGTAGCTTCACCCCTTATGGGAACACAGCGATTCTAGAAGTCAGTTAGCACTAAACTCAAAGATTTCAGTGGAATCCGCCATTGGTTACATTTGCAAATGTGGTCAAAAGTCATGGAGGAGATAATGGACAAGGCCGATCCAATATCTAGCTGCATGGAGCATGGGATCCTTAGAAGTTTTTGTTGGAGTCTTATCTTTTCTTTGATGGAGCATGGAGCCCCTGTGTGTTGGATGCTACGCCTTCCAAAGCAGTATTCAAATCTGTTATGTCCTGGGGGCCCTTTTCCTTTCTGCTGCTGTGTCACAGGTTTCATTTCCCGCTGATGACCTCTGCAAACTCTGGCAATGTGCCCTTGCTTTCCACAGACACGGCATACGGCTGTGTGGAATCTGCACTGTGCTCTTTCATGCTGTCCCCTGCAGCTTTACAGCTCTGTGGGGGAGTTGTTTGCTGTGGAGCATGGCCTTTTGGGTGGCTCTCTCTGCAAGTGATCAATTTCTTCGATCTCACTGACTTTCCCCGAGCCTTCTGTAGTTTGTTGGTGTATTGCTGGGGAGAAGGTGTGTGGTTTTGGTGGTGAGTGAGTTTTCATTGCCCCTCCGGCAGCCTTATCTGCCATGACTTTTTAAAATGTGTCTTGGAAAGTCAGTTTATCCATCACGAATAGGCACTGCTGTAATTCACTAGTACATAGTCTCTGAGATGGTCTTCCAGATCAGGGAACTCACATTGGTGTGAAGCTTGGTGAAGGGCTGTCATAAACTCTGCTGCAGATTTCCCTGATTTCTGTTCATGTTGCTCAAATGGCAAACAGGGCGATAACTAAGAGTTTAGGATCAAAATGTTTGCTTAATTGTTTCTTGAGGTCTACTTAGGCCTGCTGTCTCTACATTTGCTGGTGCTATCAAGTTTTCAGTGATATTAAATGTGGCTTGTCCACAGACACATTGTAGGGTTGCCGCCTTCAGGCCATCGTCCATGACCTGGTTAGCCCAGAGATAGCTGTCTACTCATGAGACATATGAGTTCCACTGTTCCAAGTGAGTAATATAGAACTCGTGGAGTCTTCCCAGTTTAGCCATTTTGAGAAGGCCCCTGTGGTGCTGGTTAATGCTTGTAGTGCTGTAGTAGGAGCTGGGCTGCACTTAGGAGTCCTGGGGACGGATCCCTCAGGTACATCTGTGCCTCCAGTGTGTCTTATTGGCAGGAAGGGTGGGGAGTGTGGTCCCACCAGGGCTCTTTACCCAGTCTGAGACCCAGTAATTTCAGTCTCTTTTTTGCAGCAGCTCTCTCCTCTGCAGCATCCCACCTTCATCGCCACTATTGCGTCATGGGCTGCAGTACGCAAGAACAGACTAGCATAGATGCAACAGTGTTTATTGACTCAAACTGGAACTGGAGAACAACAGACAAATCCCTATAATTTATACTCTGGGCCTACAGGCCCTTAACCAATCATAATACTTAAAAAAGCCTGCCCAAATATGAATGTTCTAAGTTTCCCTCCAAAACAGTTGAAGTTAACAGTTAGGGTCATCTCAATACATAACAGTTAGAATGATCTAAGTGCTGCAGCATCAGTGGTTTGTTTAGGCTCCTATCTATGCTGTGTCTTATGCTCATCCTTTGATACTTGAATGTGACAAATCTTGCTCCAAATATCTAAGTTATGATGCAAATATGTTATAGAATGCAATAACTTTATTATATCACCCGATATGAACCTCTCTGGTTCACTTATCCACAAAGCTAAAACATTACTTTTTCCGTAATTTTTGTACCATTTCCCCCCTTAGAGAAAAAATTGCTCTTATACACTTTACTGCTTGCTCAATTGGGTGGCAAAGTAAGAGTTACCACAAAAGGAATATTTTACCAACCTGCTTTTTATATGCTGTAATGAACCCAAGCACTGGAAATGTCCATTTACCATGATAGCCAGGCGTGTGCAGAGAGCCTCACATTCTTCCATGCTGAAAACCAAAAGGAACTGCATTTTCAATTCAATTTCAACTAAAATGTCTGATGATTAGAGCACATCTTGCTGTTTGCAATTTTCTCAAAAAAATACCCAATTTATATATCAATAAATAACCAGCAAAATGGGACTGAAAAGTATGCAGGATAGGTGTACAATCTAGTTATAATCAGAAGCATTATTTTCTCATGGGGAAGATAATAGGAATCACTTTCCACAAGGTTTGGAAGAAGTATTGGAACTTTTTGATAGGCGAATCAAATATTAAGAGGAAAATTTTCTTAGGATGAAATACCAGATGTTTACCTATAGGAGTTTTCTATTAATTTAATAGCAATTACTCAAAATTAATGCTCTTTCTATTCAATAATGAAACCTATTGTCAACCATCCCACTGCATTAAACAGCAAAAGAAATTCCCGGGAGATTTCTTTCCTCCAAGAGTATAACTTTACTGAAAAGCTATTATGAGTATAGAAATAGAAAAGCCAGTTGTGACATTTTCACATGCAAACAGCTTGGGATTTTTTTCCCTCCCCCCTTCCCACTCCCCCTGGACCACCCATTGTCCATTGTCCACCAATTGGTTACACTTGCTTTATTTTGGAAACAGCCTGTCTATCTTGGATGTTCCCAGGCAATGACCTTTGGGTTTGGATCTGTCTCATGCTTCCAGGCAGTACACTTGCATTCCAGAGGTCCCTCCCAAGCCTTTCTTACATTCCAATGCCTTCCTTCCCCCATCACGTTACTGTTGTCTGCTCATGAGTAGGGATGTGTAATGAGTCAATCATGACACCTATTTTCAAGATAGGTTCCTCTGCCAGATGTGTTTAAGTACAGACTAAGTCTGGGATCAATTTGGATACTTGCATACATTGGGAGTTGGACTCAATTAAATGGTCCATTCTCTGTGATTCTAATCTCATGATCCAACTGTTTTCTTCAACTTGTCAAATTTGGTTTACCCCAGTCCTGCAGATAGATTCCACTAAGGGTCCTATATTGCACTTGGCCAAACATACTTGTGCTATATGGACCTAGGAACAGAGTTGAATTTATAGATTTTAAACAAAAAAATAGTCTTCTATTGTGATGAAGATCAATTAGCTAGATCAGATAATGAATTCTTTCTGTCCAAAGGCATTAAATAACTAAAAAATGCAACTTCATTATAAAGTTCATTTAAAGACAATAGGAGCTGTTCGTTAATTAATGTTAATCTACAACATATGTTCAATCATGGTTTTTTCTTGCTTTTTTACATGCAATTTTGTAAAGACTGTTCCTTTGTGCCTTCTGAGGATCCATAAGATCCATTGGATTTCAAAGTTGGAAGGGGACATTAAAGTTGCTAAGTTCAATTTATTTCGTAGAGACATTCACTCAGAAAAACTGCAGAGTGGGGCATTAAAGTCTTCCCCTACTCCAGCCTAGCCTTTTGCTTATCCCATAGAGAAACCTCTTTAAAGCATTTGAGGTCAAGGACTTGAGCCCATTCAATGTTCCATGATCCCAAGTGTGCAGAGGCCTATCAAACTTCTTTGCGTTAGACTTGCCATTGCAGTTGTAAGGAGACTGCTGGATTTTAAAGAAGCTGAACTAAATTCCTCAAACACAATGCCTTCTTTGAACTTGAACTTGAGCATGATAATCTTAAATTGCTTAATTTCCTTTTGGAAATGAAGACACCTGAAGACATTCCTTTCCAGATTTTATTACTTTCTTCACTTTGGCTGCAGTATTCAATGAGTAGTGCTTAATAGTACTACATCTACACAGAGGGAAGTAAGCAGTGGGGTACCACGAGGATCCGTCTTAGGTACAGCACTCTTCAATATCTTCATAAATGACTTCAATGAGGGAACAGAAAGGGAACTCATAAAATCTGAGATGGTAGAAATAGCCAACATCCCAAAAAACAAGCTCAGAATCAAAAAAAAGATCCTGACAAACTTGAGTAATGGGCCCTATCCAAGAACATGAAATTTAATGTGGAGAAAAGCAAGGTTTTACACTTAGGCAGGGAAAAAAACAAAGGTGCAAGTACAGCTTAAGTGAAACCTGGCTCAAAAACAATAACTGTGAGAGGGACTGTGGAGTCATAGTAGATGATCACTTAAATGTAAGTCAGCAGTGCGTTGTGACAGCCAAAACAGCTAATAGGATCCTTGGTTGTATAAACAGAGACATAGAATCAAAATCATGTGATGCATTAGTACTGCTTTTTAAATCCTTAGTAAGACCACACCTGAAATACTACATCCAGTTTTGGTCACCACATTACAAAGAATATATTGAGACTTTGGAAAAAGTGAGGCAAAAGGGAAGGAGGAAAGGGGGAAGAGCAGCTAGGAGAAAAGACAGAAGGCTTGTTGGCTCCATGATATTAGAGAGTTGACAATTAGCCATTTTCTGGTAAATGCAACTTTTCAAAGTTTTTTTCTTATGTTAGCTTGGTTAATTTGATTAGATATGCTTTCATAACTGGGTTATGATGGTTTTGCATGCTGTGAAATATCTATTACTAGTTTACTATTATTATGTACTTTGATGGTGGAGAATGCAGTATAGAAACATTATATAGAGGTGGAAGCAATTAAAAAAGCCTGAGGCTCACAGAATGTTTTTACCTTCCCACCGAAATTGTACCTACTACTCATATTTGCATGTTTTCAAACTGCTAGGTTGGCAGGAGCTGGAGGAAGAACAGGAGCTCACCCTGTCATGCTCAGGTCTCAACCCAGGCTGTCAGTTTTCCAGCTGACAAATCTTCTTTAAGCACTGAGCATTGCACTCAGTAGGTTTGGATTAACTTTGGAATCAGTCTAAGGAGCTGTTGTTTGAAAGGCTCCTCTATTTAAACAGTTACCAAGAAAAGCCTTTGACTTTTGTAACCGTAAAGTCATATCAAAGAAAATGTGACTTTTGGAGTTCAGCTGACAAATCCTGGCTCCAAAAGTTTTGCTGAACTGGCAAAAGCAAGAAAAGTCATATCCAGATCTTCTTAATATTTTGTTTTTCTATTTTCTATTGCACTAACTGAATACCTGTGCTCTGCTACAAAGCTATGTGAGCGGGCTTGATAAATCGATACTTACAGTTTGAAAATTAATGAGTAGTTTCCATCGACCTCTCCTCTGCCCTTCTCTCCCTCACACTTTCCTCACAGAAGTCTCTCCTCTCCTATCTCCTTCTCTCTCTCAGGTTTGCCCTATAGAAGCCTCTCCTTTCTTATCCACTTCTCTCCCTCAAGCTTGGCCCACAGAAGCCTCACCTTCTCTCCCTCAGGCTCCTCTCCAAACTCTCAGCCAGCTGGCTACACCCACGTCCAAGTTTTCAGGTTGGGAGAGGGAGTAGAATGTCTAGCTCCTTAGCATCAGAGTGTGTTAACAATAATATATGAAATACCAATGCTCTGATGGTCATTTTGAAAAATATTTTGTTACCAAGCACCTAGAAGTCAAAAGGAACATACATGCCAAATTTCAGGTTTGTAGGCTTTACGGTTCTGGAGATTTCGTGATTCCTACGTGAGTAATTTCACGTTTATATATAGAGATTCATTGTTGTGTTCTGTTGTGACTTTCCTTGGATATTAGTTTCCATAGTAGAGATACATATTAAATGTTAAATTAAGTAGCAATTATTCTAAATATAAGCCATAATACTTATATTGAACTAGTAATCAGGCATCAAGAAGAGAAAGTTAGCTATTTCATAAGCTATTTATCAAAAGTATACATTTTAAATCTGTTTTCTTGTTAGTCGTAGCTTTAAATCTCAGTCCTCTAGTGCCATAATCACTAAAAGCTAATAACATAATTGTGTTCCAGACTTGGCACAAATATCTAAACTGACATTGCACAGAAGCCATATTTACTGCAGAATACAGGAGTTAAGTCCTAAATATATGTTATTCCCAGTTTTTAAATCCTAAACTTTCCTCCTGCCTTTTCAAGTCAATAGCTTTGTCCATTGTTTTCCCAGCCTTGAGAGTGGGAGATATCTCACTAAGAAATCTTTGAGGTTCAGAAATCCTTGAGAAAAAGAGAAGCTTATAATTACTTGGCAAACATTCCAGAGAAAGTAAAGACTTTACTCCATGAAGACAACCTGGAAGGAGTTACAAGCTTACTGAGTCAGTTGGAATTGGGATGGATTTTTATCAATTTGATATTTGTAATTGACAGAAAGTCTTAATCTAAAGTTTTAAAATGTATTTTTCCTTTATACTGTATATACTGCTTAAATAATTCCTTAATTTTGCAAAATATTGAAAGTGTATTTGAGAGTATCCATGTTAGGAGAAAGTTAAAGAAAAAGATGTATTAGTTTAAAGAAAAAAATTGAGCTTTAAAAAGTATGTATACAAGAAGAAAAAAATGTTCTATGAGGATAACTTGGAGAGAATAATCTAAATTTAATAGTGAACTTTATGCAATGTTAAGAGGAAGTTGAAAAAAATATGTATTAGAATGTTTTGATTAACGGAAGGTTTTAAAGAAAGGTTTAGTGCTTTAAAATGGATGGGGGAAATGTATTTTTCCCTTTAAGGTTAAAGAATATGAAAGAATACACTGAATTTTGTTAATATAAATGGTGATAGTTTACAAAGATTATTAAGTACAAATAGAAATACATATTATTTCCACAGCAAGGAAGTAAAGGAGAAATGGTTAAATTGATTGTTTTATTCATGGAAGAGAATACATTTAATAATGTTGTTTATTTGGATATCATTTCTGGATTTTTTGCTTTTGATGAAAAAAATGAAATATTGACCTTGGTAGATTAGATAGATTAGATCAGTGGTGGGTTTCTACCAACTCGCACCGGCTCACACGAACCGGTTGGTCAAATTTAGCAAGCTGGTGAGAGGGGGTTCCAGCGGTGGACCCGGAAGTAAACACCTGCCCCGGCCCTGTTGGTCGCTAGCTCTGCCCGGGGAGACAGGTGGTAGTTTGCACCGTCCGATTTCCCTTGCTCAGAAAAGTGCTGTCCGGGGAGGTCCCTTACTGGCGGGCAGGTGTTCTAGAACCTGCCTGCCAGTGCTGCACAAACTTCTCCGGTCTGGCTGCACCTGAACTGGTGGACCACCCGCAACTGCCTGCCCGTTGCCAGGGAGACAGAGTGCAGGTGAGCCACGTGGTTGCTCCGATCACATGGGCGCTCCACCAGCTCGGTGCAGCAGGACTAGAGAAGTTTCTCTTCTCAGTGGAGCTGTGGCAGCCTGCTTGTCCATTTCAGGTGCTTCGACCCCCAGGAGGGAGGAGCCAGGGGGGGCATAAAGGGAACCATAGCTGCTCTGTGAAGGGGGGGAGTTCGGCTTCTCTCTGCCATTTCAAAGCTGCAGCAGGGAGAATCCCAACTTTTTTCCTCTCTCTCCAGTCACAGAAGAGCTGCAGTTCCCTTTATGCTCCCCCTGTTCCCCTCCCTCCCGAGGGTCGAAGTACCTGAAAGGGACAGGCAGGCTGCCCCAGCTCCACTGAGAAGACATTTCTGAGAAGAGAAACTTCTCTGGTCCGGCTGCACCCAAGCTGGTGGAGCGCCCACAACTGCCCGCCCGTCGCCAGGGAGACAGCCAGTGAGCCACATGGTTGCTCCGATCACAGCCAGACTGGAGAAGTTTCTCTTCTCAGAAATGTCTTCTCAGTGGAGTTGTGGCTGCCTGCCTGTCCCTTTAAGGTGCTTCGACCCCTGGGAGGGAGGGGGCTTGGGGGAGCATAAAGGGAGCCGCAGCTCCTCTGTGAATGGGGAGTTGGGATTCTCCCTGCTACAGCCTTTAAGTGACAGAGAGAAGCCGAACTCTCCCCAACCCCCCTTCACAGAGGACTTGCTGCACCCTTTATGTGGATATAATGTGATATTTTGCAAGAACTGGGAAATCTCTCATGCAGTCTCTGAACAAGAAAAATGTATTTGCATGTTAATGGGAGAAACAGGTGGGCTAATTATAACCTTAAACTGTTTTTGGCTTACTATACAGATAATTTAGTGCAAAGCTGTGCCCCACAGATTTCTGTGATTTAATCTTCCTTGGTTGGTTTTGGAGAGAGCTATGGAAAGCTATAACAAATGCTGTGTAACAAGGAAGCGTGAAACATTCCTTTTGATTCATTGGAGAATTAAACCAAACATTATTTCAAAGGAGAGAAGTTTCATCTCATGCAACTTTCATCAAAACTGTTTCACGTGCCCTTAAATCTTGGGAAGGGGGGGGGGGGGGAGAACATCTAGGAAGTAGGGTAGTAGTGGCAAATATCTTAGAATAATATTTTGATGCAACTATTATAAATTGTTCAGCAATAATTTAACTAAAAGAATTATGCATACTATATATAAATTGTTACTTCTTAGCAGGAAGTCCAATATTTTTTTCCTTTGGATTTTCCCATTTGGCTGAGTTTTTCAGTACTCCGACATACTATTCTTTTAGATTGGGGATATATTTATTGGGTTTCAGTCTCCTATCAGTTAACAAGACAAGAACTGCAAAGCAGGTGGTTGTGTGCAAATATTATAAGTATTTTTGGAATGTATCTGTGAAGCTACCATTATGAATTTATTATTAAGAACACTTATCAAGTTTTAATATTATGACTGTCTAACGTATTGAAAGGGCGAGTGCTTGCTTGTTGCAGTAAAGTACAAATGCCATAAGCAAAATATCTGTTTACTCAGAGGTATAGTCCTGCTTAAATTGCTTGATAGCAGTGTGCAGAAACTTTAAATTGTATAGCTCACAGCACTAAAGAAACCTTATATAGCAGTGACTACTCTTGAGGGTCCACATTGGCTGTTTCTGCTTCCAAGTGATGTTTTTGAAATCTACTGGAACATATTAGGGATTTCTGCACTGAGAAGCAGAAGAAGGGCTTTTGAGAGACTGGAAAGCAGTTGGAACTTTTGCTACTTCTAAGTATTTCCAAATCCAATAAGAAATTGATTATCTTTCCTTGAGCCTCTTTATGCGGGAACAGGTGCTGAAAAATCCTTCAAAGAAATGGAAACAGTGAGTGAGTGTGTATGTGTGTTGGGGGGGGTTGTTTCTGTTGTGTAGGATTGGAATATAACTTATTGGCCCTGGATTTTGAGGGTGGAGGGAAGTTGCAGAAGCTGAAATGTGGTTGGGACACACTGGAGAATCCTATGTTTTATCTCTTTTACATTTTCAGAGATTATATACAGTATAAAGAGTTAACAGTTGCACCAATTGTACTTTATATCTGTGTACACAAAACAAAGAACAGGTAGTTCAGCACAAGACAGTCTGTCAATCTGAAAATACTCTGAAACAAATAGGTATTGCTTCTGGTGCACATAATTCCAAAACCGGGATTTTAAGAGGGTGGCCAATCTAAGTAGTTTAAGAACATAAAAACATAAGAATAGCCTTGCTGAAACAGGCCACAGCCCATCCAGTCCAGCATTCTGTCTCACACAGTGGCTCACCATTTGCTTCGGGGTATTCCCAAGCAGATGTCTTCACCTGCTTATGATTCCCTGCAAATGGCATTGAGAGATATCCTGCCTATCTCTCCAACCCGGAGGGTGTCCTTAGGCATCCATCATGATAGCCATTGATACCCTTGTTCTCCATGAACTCGTCTACCATATTTATTCGAGTATAACGCGCACACGTGTATAACGCACACCCCCTAATTTTCGATTAAAAATCGGTATAAAATTTTGTTTCACTTTTTCTCGGCTCAGACCAAGCATTGTAAGTGATATATCAATAAAAATATGAAGAACACTGAATTGTGCAAAACAGCAAAACAGCAAAACAGCAATGCTTACAGTGAGCCTCTTAAGAGGGCCGGAGGGAGGGCGGGTGAGGGGGACGGGTGTGTGTGTGGAAGCGAAGGCGGGGGGGAGGAGCTGCCTTCCCGGCCGGGCTCCGCAGTTGAGGGGCGATGGAGCAAACCGCGCGCGGCTGCCAGCATGACTTTTGCCTGTCTCTTTCTGGACTCGGCGCTTCTGCTTCTCGGGACACTTCCTGAAGCCAGCAGCCCCGCGGCCAGCTGCTCCGCTTCTCCGTCTTATTCGTCGGTCGCCTCTCGGGGTCCGGACCCGCCGCTGCCGCTGCCGCGCTCCCCGCCGTTCCACCCTCACCAGCCCGCCGGCGGGGGCGCCTGCCCGAGAAACGGCGGGCGCTTCGTCAACATCGCAGGGCAAAGGGCCGTGCGGGCAGCGCAACTTTTGTAGAAACCCGGACGGCAGGAGCAGGCCCTGGTGCTTCTACCGAAACAACCGCAGCAGGGTGCAGCCCGGAAAAGGCGCAGTGCGAACTCACAATTCGCCTGCGCCCTCAATGGACCAGCCGCCACTGCGTCACCCCACCCCAGCCAGCCCTCGTTTATAAAGCGCACCCAAACTTTGAGTTCTTTTTTTGGTACAAAATTTTGCGCGTTATACTCGAATAAATACGGTAATCCTTTCTTAAAGGTGTCGAGGCTGACAGCTGTCACCACTTCTTCTGGCAGGGAGTTCCATAGACCAGTGATCCTCTGGGTGAAAAAGTACTTCCTCTTATTTGTTTGAGGTCTAGTTATCAAAAGTTTCATGGAGTGCCCCCTAGTTTTAGTGTTGTGCGATAGGGAAAACAGTTTTTCCTTTTCTACTTTGTTCCAGCCTCCTAATCATTCTGGTTGCCCTCCTCTGCACCTTTTCCATTTCCATAATATCCTTCTGAAGGTATGGTGACCAGAACTGTACACTGTACAGATGAGGCCTCACCATAGATTTATAAAGAGGCAGAATGACATTTGCTGACTTATTTTCTATACCCTTCCTAATAATCCCTAGCAATGAGTTTGCTTTTTTCACTGCTGCGGCACACTGGGTTGACACCTCTACATGCACAGTTTCCCCTCTACATGCACAGTATATTGTATATTATACTCTACTAAGTGGTTTAAACAACAAAGGCACTGTTCTGCAAATAATCTTACTAGCCTTTTGTATGGTGCTTATGTGTAGTGGTGTTCATAGTAGCACAAAGGAAATTACTGGCTGCATTTTCCTGTCGACTGTGGTATGAATTTATTTTTTAAGCAACAGGCCAAAACCTGTTACTATTAATAAGTATGAAATCTGTTGGGCATCAAACTTATTTTAAAAGTCTCATTATGTAAAACTCTTATTAGTAGTCTGGATTATGGAAGAATTGCAGGAAAATATTAGATAAGACAGAAACAAGCTAAAATGGGGGTGGTGGTGACTCGACTTCTTGTTTATTGCCCATGTTTTGTTACAAACTACTCTAAATGCTGCCTATTTTTTAGCAATAATGATTACATTGAATATGATATTAATATATAAAGCATGTGATATGGTTCCAGGATCAGAGCTAGTTTATATTTGAATAGCCTGAAGGTGTGTTAACATTCAAGGAAGCTAAAGCTGCAATCTAGGAAAGGCAGTTCTTGGCCCTCCAAATACTTGGAAAATAGACCATCTGTGAACTATATGCAAAACCACCCTGATCGCCATATAGAAGAAAGTATGAAATAGGCTTGTATAAATCATTTAGTGGGATTTCAAAGCATTGGAAAGTGGTCGGAGAACTTTGGAACATCTGCTTCATTGATCAGATCTGGAGGAGTGCTCAGAGCCCTGTAAAATAACTTGCCTAGCTTTAGTACAAATGCTAGGACTGCATGGTACTTTGGATTCTGTTCCAAACAAAGTGCTGAGGAGAATACAAGACTGTAAATATAGTACCCACCCACAACTCTTTAAAGTAGATATTTCATGAATCCAGGAAAAAGGTACCGCTGCTTTAAAAAGTTCCAAGTAGATGCTGTGGGCTTTACATTCCTATATATTCAAAAACAGTGCATAGCCCTAACAAACATTATTATTTAACGAATTTAAGTTGTTGCCGCTGCTTTGAAGTTAAACTCAGGTGTATGGATGCCTCTTTCTTTTCTGTGTAATTTATACCTCTATACCTCTATACCTCTATCTTAACTGGGAACGCTGACATCATCTTGGCCACTCCCACCCAGTCACATGGCCGGCAAGCCACTCCCACCTGGTCACATGACTGGCAAGCCACTCCCACCTGGTCATAGCAAGCCACTCCCACAAAGCAGGCCACGCCCACAGAATAGGTTCCAAAAATTTTTTAAACGCACCACTGGATTAGATAGATTTGTTGCTATGGTTAGTTATATACCAATGTGTAAAAGTAAAAAGTTAAGACTGGAATCTTGTACCGTCTAAAAAGAATCAGAAGTCAATGCTTTTTTTCCTTTCTTTCCTTGTAACTCATTTTCCCCCCTCTCTCTTTTTCCTTACCTTAATTTCCTATTTTAAATTTTAGTTGTATTTTATATACTGGTAAAAGAGCAAAAGACATTAGAGAGTTGGAGATGTCCCACTTTATATGACTCTGCCTGGTCAGAGACTCATTGTTTCCCATTTAATTGGCCTCATATTCTATTCTGCTAGTTAAGTTTGAATAAATATAACAAAGCTAAAACACCTAATAAGCAAGCAGAAAGAAAAGATTATATACTGTATGTTATTACTTAATGTATTTATTTACATTAAAATAATGTCATTATTTAAATATTAGTTTATAACTATTCTATACTATACTGTATGTAGAGATGCATTATGCCTCAGATAATATATTATACCTGTGTGAAGTAAGTATTACTGAACATTGGTTCTGCACTTCCTCGGTGATGATTTTCCATAAATGCCTCTTTGCATTAGGATCCATACCAGAACTTGGCTCATCCTAAATTAAAAACATTTGACAAGAATATTACAAGTTAAGAAAAACATTTTTTAACATTTTTAAAAGCACTACTAGCTTTCCTGTTAGTTCATCCTGCATTTTTACTGAACATTATTTTAAAGGTTTACAACATAATTGCCACTATATTATGGTAAACAGTGAAATTCTTCACTCGCTTATGAATAAGGCCATATTAGGAGAGCTTCCTATCGAGTAAAAAGTCAGAGAACTTCATTGTTAAGCAACAAAAATGTCTAGATATTGCACAAAAGAAATAAATAAAAAACAGTTCTTAGGAAAGCTGAGCTTCTGATTTAATTATGGATGAACTGAATTCATTATATCTGAAATATAACTGGTTATCTTTTTCTTTTATTGATTGAAAACAAAGAAAATAAGAATGAAGTTTCCCCCATTTTTTGAATTTTCCTCAAAAACTCAGGCGAGACTGTACTGCATTATTGTAATTTCAAATACAGATACGTTGTGAGGCTAGAGATCATACCATATACACAAGCACTTGTTTTCTATGGGAATATGATATAGATATTGTAATATAACATAAACATAAAAGGTAGCAACCAATATTGAGCAAATACCTTTTATACCAATCCCTCTGAATATGCTTTGAAGGTTCTCCCCACACACCAGAACAGATGTGGGAAATGGAGAGCATATCAAAGAGATAATGCCAACAAGCTTATCCACTGCCTAATAAGTAATAGGATGAAAAATATGTCATCTGCATATTTATCTTTTATCACTAAGTGTGACTTATTCCCTAATTAAATATACAAACTGAAAGGAAACAACTTATACTATTAAGATGCAGAATTATTGGATAAAACATGTTTGTGAATGTGTGATTTCTCTGTTACTGCAGGCTTGGAATAACGAGTAAGGTGAGTGATATAGAAAGCCATTTCAACATATACTGTAGATCTTGAGAGAAAATAGGATGTTTTGTTATATTTTTGCACTTGGTTTACATTGCTTATCAGTTGTTAGTGCATCAATGTTTGCTACTTTAAATACTGTGGTTGTCCATAACATTGATGTGCTCAGGAGAGGTGATTTTTAACAGATTAACACAGTTGAAAGAGACCTTGCAGGTCATCTAGTCCAACCCCAATGCCCAAGCAGGAGACCCTACATCTTCCTCTACCTAGGATCGAACTCCACAACCTCCTGCTTGTGAGGCAAGAGCTCCACCAGCAGATCAACCTGGATGAATGTAGGCGTTTCTAGGAAGGGGTGTGATCCACAATTTCATCTAAATAAGGGAAATCACTGGAGATTTAACATAGACCTTTGTTTTAACCCTGAGTAGTATAGAAGATTCAGGATTTATATCAAAAATAGCAGTAAAATGAGAGAGGAGGAGCCTGCGTCGCGATGATACAACATTTGATCTCGCTGCTGTGAGATCACCGTTGATACTTTTGCTGCTGGATGGTCCAACCAGACCTAAAACTGTTCTGTAGAGACAGTCAAGAGGAAGACAAAGCCTTGCTGATCTCAGGGACACTGCAAAGTCCCTGATCGATCCAAGGGAAATACTTCAATCCCGTGGTAAACAGACAGCCCCTAGGCTGGCGAAGTTGCTAATGGCTCCAGAAGGAAGGAAGTGAAAAGAGAAAGTGGCTTCAGCTGGTGTGACTTTTACCATTTTTAAAAGAGATTGCCCATAAAAAAACTAAAATCATGTTAAAAATTTAAGAACAGAAGAAATAAGCGGCAGAATTAAGATCTGGAGGACCCTGGTCAGTGTGTTAACATAATTTTCTAAATGTTATTTTTATAAATGGAACCTAAGCTAAACTTTTAAAAAGGAAAGGATTAGTTTTCTTCTTCTATATTTTTTTAATACTACTCTTACAATTCATAGACTAAACCTTTTTTTCTCCATTACTACATGTGATCTTTAACTTTTCATTTTTTATTTTACCCAAGATTTTGACTCTTTCTAACTTGAAGCAATTAAGATACAAAAAGAAACAAAGAAATTGTAATAATTGTAACAACAGAGGAAAAGATGGTGCTGCTACTTGAAAGCTGAAGTACAATACAATAGCAGAGTTGGAAGGGACCTTGGAGGTCATCTAGTCCAACTCCCTGCCTAGGCAGGAAACCCTATACTATTTCAGACAAATGGCTATCCAACATCTTCTTGAAGACTTGCAGTGTTGGGGCATTCACAACTTTTGGAGACAAGCTGTTCCACTGACTGTCAGGAAATTTCTCCTCAGTTCTAAGTTGCTTCTCTCCTTGATTAGTTTCCACCCATTGCTTCTTGTTCTGCCCTCAGGTGCTTTGGAGAATAGTTTGACTCTCTCTTCTTTGTGGCAACCCCTGAGATATTGGAACACTGCTATCATGTCTCCCCTAATCCTTCTTTTTATTAAACTAGACATACCCAGTTTCTGCAACCGTTCTTCATATGTTTTAGTCTCCAGTCCCCTAATCATCTTTGTTGCTCTTCTCTGCACTCTTTCTAGAGTCTCCACATCTTTTCTACATCATGGTGACCAAAACTGAATGCCGTATTCCAAGTGTGGCCTTACCAAGGCATTATAAAGTGGTGGGTATAACGGAGACCTGGCTGGGCCACGAGGGAGGTCTACCCCTCGAAGAAATGTGCCCACCAGGCTACCGTGCCTTTCATCAGCCTCGGGCCTTGGTAGGGGTGGGGGGGTGGCGATTATGGTTAAGGAAGGTCTCGAGCCGAGGGAGACCACTGTACCACGGACGACCGGGTGTGAGTCCCTCTTCGTGAAGTGGGGCCTGGGGTGGCAGATGGGCATGCTGATTGTATACCTGGCTCCCCGCTATGTAACAGCAGCCCTGCCTGAGCTCCTGGAGGTGGTTGCTGAGATGGCGGTTGATACCCCCAGACTTTTGGTCATGGGGGATTTCAACCTGCCATCGGTTGGCGAGACCTCCGAGGTAGCTCGGGAGTTCATGGCCTCCATGACGGCCATGGACCTGACCCAAGTAGTTCTTGGCCCCACTCATGATGGAGGACACACCCTGGATTTAATTTTCATCTCGGGCCAGTGGAGGAGTGATCTGGGAATAGGGGATTTAGCCATCACACCCTTGTCATGGACAGATCACGTTCTCCTCCGGCTGGACTTTCCAATCGTCACACCCCACCGCGGGGAGGCGGAACCAGAGAGTCCAAGATGGTTCCGCCCCAGGCACCTGATGGACCCGGAAAGCTTCCAGAGGGAGCTTGGGCCAGTACCTGGGTCCTTGCCCCGCGGCTTGACTGAGGACTTAGTGGCCGCATGGTATAGTGCGGCCGCGGGGGCCTTGGACCGAGTCGTGCCCTTGCGGCCTCTCACGCGGTGCCGAATCACCCAGGCTCCCTGGTTCTCTGAGGAGCTGAGGGAGATGAAACGCCGCAAGAGACGCCTAGAGAGTACGTGGAGATCCTCTCGGTCCGAATCCGACCGAACACTAGTAAGAGCCGATATTAGGACTTACTTGGTGGCAATAAGAGTGGCCAAACGTGAGTATTGTGCCACTCTTATCGCATCCGCAGATAACCGCCCTGCCGCCCTGTTTGGGGTGACCCGCTCTCTCCTTCATCAGAGGCCGCGGGAAGCCCCTTTGCAGGGCAGAGCAGAGGAATTTGGAGTGTATCTGCAGGATAAAATCACTCAGATTCGGAACGAGCTGCCCCCCACTGAAAGTGGTCCAGTCGGATTGTCCGATGCAGGTCTGGAGACAACATCTTGGGAGGAGTTTGACTTTGTTACTACTGAGGATATGGACAGGTTGTCAAGGAGACTCAAGGCCACCACATGTTTATTGGACCCGTGTCCCTCCTGGCTTGTACTGGCATCCTGGGAGGTTACACGAGGCTGGCTCCAGGATATTGTGAATGCTTCCTTGAGTGAGGGGTACTTACCTACCACCCTGAAAGAGGCGGTGGTGAGACCTCTCCTCAAGAATCCTTCCCTGGACCCAGCATTATTGGAAAATTACCCTCCGGTCTCCAACCTTCACTTTTTAGCGAAGGTTGTAGAGAGTGTGGTGGCACAACAGTTTCCTCGGCACCTGGAGGAAATTGATTATCTAGACCCGCACCAGTCCGGCTTCCGACCCGGTCACAGCACCGAGACGGCATTGGTCGCATTGGTGGATGATCTCTGGAGGGCGCGGGATAGAGGTTTTTCCTCTATCCTGGTCCTATTAGACCTCTCAGCAGCTTTCGATACCATCGACCATGGTATCTTATTGCACCGACTGGGGGGGTTGGGGGTGAGAGGCACCGTGTTACGGTGGTTCTCGTCCTACCTGTCCGGTCGGTCGCAATGTGTGTTGGCAGGGGGGCAGAGGTTGGCCCCGAGACCCCTGATATGCGGGGTTCCTCAGGGGTCGGTCCTCTTGCCTCTCTTGTTCAACACCTACATGAAGCCGCTGGGCGAGATCATCCGTGGTTTTGGGGTAGAATACCATCTGTACGCTGATGACACTCAGTTGTACATATCTACCCCAAACCACCCCAACGATGCCGTCGAGGTGATGTCCCGGTGTTTGGAGGCCATACGGGTTTGGATGGGTAGTAACAAACTCAAGCTCAACCCGTCCAAGACCGAGTGGCTGTGGTTGCCGGCGCCCCCGTTCAGCCAGGTAAGTCCAACACTGGCCATTGGGGGTGAACTATTGGCCTCCGTGGAGAGGGAGCGCCATTTGGGTGTCCTCCTGGATTCCCAGCTGTCCATGGAGGATTATGTGACAGCCGTGGCCAGGGGGGCGTTTTACCAGGTACGCTTGGTATGCCAATTGCGCCCCTTACTGGACCGGGCCACCCTTTGCACAGTCACTCAAGCACTCGTGACGTCCTGGCTGGACTGCTGTAACGCTCTCTACATGGGGCTCCCCTTGAGGTGCACTCGAAGGTTATAGCTAGTCCAGAATGCAGCCGCGTGGGTGGTCATGGGAGCCGCAAGGCAGTCCCATATAACACCCCTCCTGCACAAGCTGCACTGGCTACCTGTGGCCTTTCGGGTGCACTTCAAGGTGTTGACTACCATCTTTAAAGTACTCCATGGCTCGGGGCCTAGCTACATGCGAGACCGTCTCCTGCCCCATACATCCCTTCGACCGATCCGCTCCCATAGAGAGGGCCTTCTCCGGGTGCCGTCGGCTGGGCAATGCCGGTTGGCGGCACCCAGGGGAAAGGCCTTCTCTATGGCGGGCCCTACCCTCTGGAACGACCTGCCCCCCGAACTCTGCACTACCTCAGACCTCCTCCTTTTCCACCAGCATCTCAAAACGCATCTATTTCAACAAGCTGGCCTAGCATAACCACCCAATATGGACTCTTCATTAGCTGTAAATTTTAGAGGGATTTTAAAATGTTTTTAGCACAGGGTAATTTAAGTTTAATAGGGGTTTTAGTAATGGTGTATTTGTATATATGTATGACTTTTAATCTCCTGTGCGCCGCCCTGGGTCCTTTTGTAGGAGAAGGTGCGGGATATAAATAAAATAAAATAAAATAAAATAAATAAATAAGTATTAACACTTAACGTGATCTTGATTCTATTCCTCTCTTTATGCAGCCTAGAACTGTGTTGGCTTTTTTGGCCGCTGCTGCACACTGCTGGCTCATATTTAAATGGTTGTCTACTAGACTCCAAGATCCCTTTCATAGTTACTGCTATTGAGCAAGGTACCACCTATACTGTACCTGTGCATTTCATTTTTGTTGCCTAAATATAGAACCTTACTCTTTTCGCCATTGAATTTCATTTTATTAGATAGTGCCCAATGTTCAAGTTTGTCAAGGTCCTTCTGTATCTTAAGCCTATCTTCTGGAGTGTTGGCTATTCCTGCCAGCTTGGTGTCATCTGCAAATTTGATGAGTTCCCCATTTAGTCCCTCATCCAAATCATTGATGAAGATGTTGAAGAGTACTGGGTCTAAAACAGAGCCTGTTTTAGGCCCAGCCTGATGTATTTCAGGCTGTTTGTATTGAAAATAAAACACTTTTACTTTCATTACTGATTATCCTGGTTTGGAACTTCAAAGACCTACAGAGTGTTTAAAAAGTGAAAAGTGAATTGCTTTTTCACAGATGTTCTTTTGAAGCTTATCTTTACCCAGAGATTTTATTTACCCCCGCCTCAAGTCCCTGCGGGGGGAGAGAGCGGGTTATAAATTAAAATTATTATTATTATTATTATTATTATTATTATTATTATTATTATTATTATTATTATTATTATTATTATTATTATTATTATTATTATTATTGTGAACTTATGTGTCAACTTGTTAAAAACCTCTTTAAACTAGAGTAGCAACTTTTCTTCTTAACAGCTGGAGACGATGGCTTATTCTGAACAACAGAAAGAAACTGTTAGTCTGCAAGAAATAATGTTTGCAATAAAGGAATTTTCTAATTCATTTGAGAAAAAAATAGATTACCTAATTGGAAAATATGATGAAATGGACCAAGGTACATTTCAAATTTAAAAAGCAGAGGTTAGAGTCCCAAGCACCAAACAGAATAATAACTACGAAAGAAACCTGCTGGGTTTTGGGGGGGGGGGGGGGATGAATGGTTTATATCTGGCAATGGAAAAAGTGGAACATGGAAAAAGGAGTCTGATGGATGGGAACTCCACCTCAGATGGCAACTATGAAAGGAAGATGAGTAATTGTTTGGCTATATACAAAGATTAATAAAAGAGAAACCATGATAATGGATATAGTTGAATAAAGGAAAGATAATGATAATATCATCGGAAAATTGGATACAAACTTTAAACAGTGGTTCGAAAAGGAAGACTAGAAACTTTGTTACTAAATATTATTGATGTCTGGTTAGAATATGTTATAAGGAACAGTGTTGGATGATATTAGAATTAATAAATGAGATACCAATATGTGGTTATGTTTTAAGTTTTGGTATGTTTTATGATGAAGGACGTGTAAACAATTATAGTTAAATAAGAATGGAGGTATGATATTTGATTTAATATACTTGAAATAATATGAACCTTGGTTCATTATTGAGAGAATGAGGATTATTCTGGATTATTTGGGCTAGAATCTGATGGTTTAGGTAGGCATAACAGGTTTGCTTATGTGTGAAAGAGAAGGTGTGCAATTGGGTATATTAAATTGCTCCCCACCTATACTTGCAAACCAAAGGAGGCAAAAGAGAAATGTAGTTGGACCTTTGAAGCCTGGAAGCGATAAGTCTCTATTGATAGATCCAAGCAAAAGGAAGGGACTGTCCTTTTTGGATTTAATGCAAATTAAGCTTTTTTGTGTGAAAGGAGAGGCTACAGTCTCCAATAGAATGACAATATGTTTGGTGGGAGTACCAGTGCCTGGAAAGTTTTTATTTGATGAGGCAAAAGGTATTATTGGACCCAATAATTGCACTCTTTCACAAAAGATCACCCTTTTTGGAAGTCCAAATAAGTTCAATAAGTGGACTCAGCGGAAGAAAACTGGTGATAGAATTGAAAACAGTGTTACCTGCTTATGATTGTGTTTTTTGCAAACATCCTGAAAAAGACAGGATAAAGTAACGTATGTGCAAATGCCTGCTAATTATTTTTTTACTTGTACTGAAAAGGAATGACTAGAGACTGCAAGGCCAGATTGTAATTACCTAGAGGATGGTTTTTATTCTGTTTAGGTATGCTTATGTATGATTATCCTCGCATACCATAGGAAGTCCATACACTATTGGACACTTGACTTTGTATGGTAATAACTCATGTTAATGATGAGATGCTAAATCAAAGTCTTTATCAAAAGGATAGAGAAAGAGCGTTGGTACTTACCTGATACGCCTCTTCTAATAAGGGGGGAGATAGCATCCATGTATGGGTTCAACCTATCCACACTCTGATTGGACTAAGTCAAATTAATAATTAATTAGCTAGGTATATAACCCCCTAAGGGGCACCCATACTCAGTTTACGACGAAGAAAAAGATCACAGACTCATCGGTAGAAAACCAACTCCATTAGGAACACACCACTAACAAACCAGCTAGAACAAAGGAGAGTCAAAACCAACACCAAAAACTAGGAGGTCTGGTCAAGAAAGGGATGGGCCGGATGCTATCTCCCCCCTTATTAGAAGAGGCGTATCAGGTAAGTACCAATGCACATTCTCAATAAGGGTGGAGATAGCATCCATGTATGGGACATAACCAAGCCCGCGAACAGCACACCCCAAGGGAGAGTCGAGAACAGACCTGCGACTTACAAGAAGAACAGGCCGACATCCAAACACGCTGACAGAAGTCGGCCCCTGCAGATGCAAACCTGACCAGCACGTAAAGCCAGACCCAAAAAAAGGGAGGAGAACTCCATGACGCAGCCCTGCAGATCTCCTCCAGAGATGCCCGAGTAGTCCATGCCGAAGAAATGGCTGCGCTACGCGCAGAATGAGCAGGAACCTCCTACTCACAGGCATCGCAAGCCCTCGCGATACAGTGGCATACCCACCTGCCAACACAGGACCACCGATACCTTCTTATCCAGCGAATCTGGTAGGAGAGACACAAACAAAGCAACCCCAACCTGAGAATGGTCGCCGTACGACCCAGATAGGTCTGCAAGGCTCACCTGACATCCAGCAAATGCTCCAAGTCCCCTGGGGACAGGAGAGTGTCAGCGCCGAAGGCAAGGAGACCACAACCCGCAGCCGCCAGGACCAGGGACGCACCTTGAGGCCATGGCGGGTCAAGCAGGAGGAGCACCCTGGCAGGGTAAAGCTTACCTAAGACCTCCCCGACCAACAGTGCCTCTAACTTGGAAACGCACCTCGCAGAGGGGAAAACGACCAGGACAACCACCGTCCATGTGAGGAACATCCTCCAATGGCACGAAGCAAGGCCCTCCACCTGAACTAATTGTAAGGCGGCCTCAATCAAAAAACAAAGGAACAGAGAAAAACACCATTGTAAATCGAGTATCGCCCTCCAACCACCGGAGGGCACGTAAACGACAAACAAACGGGAATAGAAACCGCTGCCGACCTGATTGGGAGGAGCAGGGCACATTGCCCTGAGATCAAGGAGGTGCAGAATGGCCGTGACCACCAAGTCCCTCCAGTCTGAGTGACTAGGTACATGGCTCGACCCTAGGGAGGGATGGGGAGGAGTGACAAACCTCAGGTAAGGCCGTCCCTGACCGTGGCAATTCCCCCCAGGCATGGGAGGCCGTGGCCTCCCCCTGGGCAGCCAAAAAAGAGAAACCTGGCACCAAGAGGCAAGAGCCCCGCGAGCCACCTCAGAACCTGCGGTAGGGATGGCCCCTGCCTCCCTGAAAGCCCCCACCACCACCACTCTGCTGCCCACAGGGCTGCCGTTGCGGCCCGGCCCTGGTGGCCATAGCCGCCCCGGGCCCAAAACCCCCCATGGGAGTGGTAGTCGGAGTGAAAAAAAGGGGGGGTTCCCATAACCGTGGCCCAAGCGACGGTGAGGATAAGAGACAGGACCAGGTGCGTTGCGCTACGGATAAGCAGCCAGAGCAATAGTTGTTACATACCGTACCCTAATATTATGATAATGATTATTATTATCGTTATTCTTGCTATTATTATCATTATCATTATCATTATCATTATCATTATTATTAGTATCATTATTATTATATTGCGAGTACACCCTTGACTAAGGGGAGTTACAGCCATCACCGAATAATGTCCCTCCAGCGTAGGGTGCCGAGGCCAGTCTCCACCCAGTTTTCAACTCAATAGAGGACAGCCAGTCCTCCCACGTGGCCCGTCCAATGAAGCGAACGAAACCTGGAACTATGGTACCTAAGGGAGACGTGAGAGTGGAATGACCCCATGTCAAGGAGGAGCCGAACTTCGGTCACCATCAGGGACAGCAGCACCCTGCCCCTGGGTAAGGGACACTAGACACAGGCGTGAGAGGCTGGGCAACTGATTCCAGGGCCAGAGCCCTCCTGAGCGAGGACAAGACCCAGGTAGCGTCGGTCCTAGCCGCCCCCCAACGGAGTGTCATATCCCCAAATGACCGACCCAGGGGTCCCCACCCTCCTGGACTGGGAACGGCGGCAGGAGAGGGTATTACGCAGCCATCCAAAGCACCCATATCGACGGTGTCCCAAACGGGAGAGGCCTAAACAGGAGGGGGCGACAAGAACCTGAGCCCTGAAGTGCCTCTGGGATATGGGCCCGCGCGGCCAGGTCCCAACATGGGGTTGGAGGAGAGGGATCCGAACCCGGACTTGCCTTCCGTCAAAAGAAAACGGCGGGAGGGAAAAAATGGACAGATCCCAGGGCATCGCCCGCCGTGACCTGGGGAGTCGCTGCAGGCAATAGAGTGCCAAGCGGGGGCGTGAACCGACCATGGGAACATTCCCCCGCCCTAGGCCTAGGGAAAATAAGGGCCGGAAAGACCACAGAGGGAACAGAGGTGAACTTGGCCATGGCGAACAAGCACCGGGGCAAGGGAAGAACCGGGAAGAGACCCAAAGGCGATGCCCCACCCAGGCTGCGACTCCACACCCAAAGCTGGAGTCCGGAGCCTCGCCTCCTTCCATCCGCGGAAGGAGACCAGATCCGTTGCCGCCAAGGAAAGACGGTGGGAAGAACAGGGGGCTGGTGAGGGGCCCTCTAACAGGCTGAGGCAGACTCGCTGGCATCCCTTGAGTGCCAGACAGCCGGGCTGCAGTTGTGTCAAGACCCCCGATGCAGGCTGGACAGCCATGGGAGAACAGGTGATGGCGGTGATCTGCGCCACTGGGTGCACACCAGCCGCCCTGGGTGTAAAGATGTCCCCGCAGGGGCCCCCGGTGGGGTTGGCTGGAGGGGCACCCCAATGCCCCGAGACGGCCACAGGCCCGACAAGCCGGGCTGGCCTGGATTGAGGCTTCCAGTGAACAGGAGGCTGTGGGCTGGAAGAGGGCCAGAGAAGGACCTGCATTCGCAGAAAGCTGAGACTGGCCTGATCCCTTCCCCGATGACCATGGGAGCTGGAAGGGGATCCCGAAACACCCCTGAGGGAGATGAGAAAGAGGGATGAACGTCCAGGCCACCTGCCCGGGAGTCACCAAAGGTAGCGGTAGTTGCATCGCTAAGTGGGGCACCCATCATTAAGCGAGGACGGCCCTGCAGACAGCGCAAAAAGGGCACCAGAAAGGGTGCAGGACCCCAGGCCGAAGTGACACCCGCCGTGGCCGATGCCATGCCAGCCCCATGCCTAAGGAGAGACCTCTGCACCCAAATGGCCCCCACAACTCGAAAAAAAGGTCCCTGTTGAAGGCCCGCCCCACACCTGTATGCCCCTGAAGCAGGGGAAAGGACTTCCCAAGGCCCGCCAGGCCATAAACGGGGCAGGAGATCAATTGGAGCCCACGGTTGCCAACGAGCGTGCGTGAGGGTCTGGGCAGCCGGCGCGGCCCTGTCAAGGGCCCGGTGGCCCTCTAGCCATGTACCGGCAATGAAAATCCCGCATGCAATGGTCGCACACCCGCGCGCAAGAGGGGAAGGCTCCAGGAGGCCGGCGCGGCCTCTGCAAGGCTCCGCCGGCCCGCCAGCCTCCCAGCCATCCCCAAGGAAGTGCAGGAGGTGCTAGGCGACCGCAAGCGGCCCGCCAGCCTCCGAGCCATCCAGGGGGCGCGGGCGGTTCCAGGCGGTCGGTGAGGCCTCCGTAAGGGCCCGCCGGCCCGATAGCCTCCGAGCCATTCAGGGGGGAGCGCAGGCGGCTCCAGGCGGCCCGCAAGGCCTCTGCAAGGGCCCAACAGCCTCCCAGTCATCCACGGGCTCCCAGCGGCCCGCAAGGTTTCTGCGAGGGCCTGTCGGCTCCAACAGCCTCCCAGCCAACCACGGGGCCACGCGGGAGGCTCTAGGCGGCCGGCACGGCCTCTTCAAGGGCCAGCCGGCCCGACAGCCTCCACCTACCGGTTGAGCGCGGAGGGCCTCCAGTTGGCCAGCACGGCCTCCGTAGGGGGCTGATGGATTGACAGCCCCCCAACTGCCCGGCCGCACCTGCAGAAGGCTCCAGGTGGCCGGTACGGCGTATGCAAGGACCCACTGGCAAGACAGCCCCCCGGCTGTCCCCAGGTGAGTGCAGGAGGTTTCAGACGGCCGGCGAAAGCCTCCTTGCCGGCCCTGGGGGGGGGGCGCTTGAGGCTCCAGGCGACCGGCGCGGCCTATTGGCTCGGCGCGGCCTATTGGCTCCAGACGATGGCTCGGGACCTAGTTAAAATTCAAAGGCCAGCCGTCCCGACAGCCTCATAGAAGGCCAACGGGCAAGCGTGGGGCCTCCAGATGGGCAGTGCAGCCGCTGCAAGGGCCTGATGGGCCCACAGCCTTGCAACAGCCAGGGGCATGTGAGCAGCAAGCATGGCCCCTGTTATGGCCAGGTGGCCCGACAGACGCGCAGCCCACAACGGGCGCTCGTAGGAGGTTGCGGGCGGCCGGCCTGACTTACCCCTGGTGCCACCCGGTGTGACCACCCCGCCAATGGCAAGCATGCGAGGGGGGGAAGGGGGGGTCTTAAGACCTACGCCATGGCCTCTGCAAAAGCCTGCTGGTTCCACAGCCACACGACCACCCAAGGGTGCCCGTGCGGGAGGCTCAGGCGGGTGGCACGGCCCTTGCAGGGCCTAACCCTCGTGATCTCCCTCCAGCCGTCCACACAGAGTGGGGGAGGGTCCAGGTGGCCTGCAAGGCCTCTGGGAGGGCCTGCCGGCGCGACAGCCCCCCAGCTGCCCACGGGTGAGCATGGGGGGTTCCAGGCGGCCCGAGTGGCCTCTTCAAGGCTTTGGCTCCGGCGTTAGGGGGGGGCGCCCCTGTCTGCAGAGGCTTCTGAGGCCTGTCGGACTGCCCCCGATCTGCTGGAGGCCCTGCTCTCCGCTTCTGAGGCCTGTCGGACTGCCCCCGATCTGCTGGAGGCCCTGCTCTCCGCCGGCCTCCCTTGGCAGCCGGCCTTGCCTGTAACCGGCCTGCCCACCGGTGGTGCAAAATGGTGGCCGTGCCCTCATCGGCAGGCTCTGTGGCGCCTAAACTGGCGGGCGCCGAGATCAGAGAGGCCCGGGAAGGCCTAGCGCCAGGCGAGAGGCTGAGTAGAAGCCGGCTGTCTCCGCCAGCTCCGAGGAGCCATCAGCCCCACGTCTGTGAGGTCCCGATCTGGCCACGCCGGGCGAGTCAGGCCACGACAATCTCCGCTCGGGCTGATAAGGAGTCGGGCCAATTGCTCATGTGTCCGATGGCGTCCCTGGCTGAAGGAATGGGCGCGGAGCTGCAGAGAGCCCCGAAGCGCCAGAGGGCCTCACAGCAAAGCTGTGAACGTGGCCAGCCTCCCCAGGGCCCGAAATCTGTCACCCCCCTGCCACACTTGACAGCAGCAGCGGACGATAGAAGAAGCCAGGAGGGGCACGGAGGCCCAGGACTCAGGTAGGAGGCATTGGCAGGGCAGAAGTACAGTAGCCGTGGGCCTGGGCCCTTGGCTAAAGGACAGGAAACCTGAGTCCACGGCTGCTGCTGAGGCAGGGGGGGGGTCCTATCAACCTCCAAGGCCCAGTAATCCTCCAGACAATTTCTTCCAAGAGATTCTTCAGTACAGAGAGTTGGCTACCGAACAGTCCCAGAGCCAGACTGAATCGGAAACTGGGTATGGGTGCCCCTTAGGGGGTTATATACCTAGCTAATTAATTATTAATTTGACTCAGTCCAATCAGAGTGTGGATAGGTTGAACCCATACATGGATGCTATCTCCACCCTTATTGAGAATCACCTAAACAGGTAATGTCTCCTCCCTCTCCATTTTTCCATATCTTGGCTTAGGTTATCCTAAATTGTCTTTAAATCCTTACTGTTTAAATCCTTACTGTTCAATGTTCATTACAATTCCCTTAATCTATACAAATGAAAATGAAAAATAGTTTGTGCAAAGCAGCTAATCTCAGAAAGGTAGAGGGAAAGAGAGAGAGAGGGAGAAATATGGTTGGTAGGTAGGTAGGTAGGTAGGTATATATGTAGGTAGAGGGATAGAGAGAGAGATATACAGTAGGTAGGTAGTTAGATAGAGGGATAGAGAGAGAGGGATAAATAAGGTAGGTAGGTAGGTGGATAGAGAGAGGGAGAAATACAGTAGATAGGTAGGTAGAGGAATAGAGAGAGGGAGATATACAGTAGGTAGGTAGGTAGAGGGATAGAGAGAGGGAGAAATACAGAGGTAGGTAGGTAGGGGGATAGAGAGAGAGAGGGAGAAACAGTAGGTAGGTAGAGGGATAGAGAGAAGGAGATATACGGTAGGTAGGTAGGTAGGTAGGTAGGTAGGTAGGTAGGTAGGTAGGTAGGTAGGTAGAGGGATAGAGAGAGGGAGATATACAGTAGGTAGGTAGGTAGGTAGATAGGGAGGTAGAGGGATAGAGAGAGGGAGATATACAGTGGGTAGGTAGGTAGGTAGGTAGGTAGGTAGAGGGATAGAGAGAGGGAGAAATATGGTAGGTAGGTAGGTAGGTAGGTAGAGGGATAGAGGGAGATATAAGGTAGGTAGGTAGGTGGATAGAAAGAGTGAGGGAGAAATACAGTAGGTAGGTAGGTAGGTAGGTAGGTAGGTAGGTAGGTAGGTAGGTAGGCAGGTAGGTAGGTAGGTAGTTATATGGTGGTTGTGTGTACACAGTTTTATTGGCCATTTAACCAGACCACAGCAATGCGTGGCCGGGTACCGCTAGTCTACTAAATAGAATAATAAGCAGTACACATCTCACTTTGTTTATCATCTTAGAAGTTCTATATATGTCCATGTTTCTATATTTTAATCCATGCTTAATTGTCCTTCTATTGTCATATTCAATCAATTAGATTTATCATGTATAAAAGTAAATCACAAACCTCTGCTTTACAATCTCCCAATATCAGTTTCATATTTGTCCATATTCCATATATTTAAACTTTATTTGATTATCTTTCCATTATCATATTCAACCAGTTAGCAATTCAATTTTATTGTCATGTTTAGGAGTAAACCACATATCTCAGCTTTATATTTCCCCATATAAAAATTTCTAATAGTCGGATTTTTTCCTATTAATCTTTTGTTCCACTTCTCTATTCCTATCTTCGCCCTTTTCTTTGTTTTGACATGTCCACCCTCTTCAATTTTCCCCAAGCCACTGTCAAACTCAAAGAATGGTGGGAAATAAAAAGCAGACAAAAAACTCCATTGAGTTTGGCAGTGGTATAGGGAAAATTGAAAAGGGGGAATGTGTCCCAACAAAAAGAAATAAAAAGCAGACAAAAGATGTTTTGGAGGTTGACAGTGGCATAAGGAAAACTGAAGAAGGAGGTTATGCCGCAACAAAGGGAAATATAAAAGATTTATTTGACTGTGGCTTGGGGAAAATTGAAGAGGGTGGACATGTCAAAACAAAGAAAAGGGAGGAATAGAGAAGTGGGACAAAAGACTTACTTGGAAAAATCAGACAACTAGAAATTGTTATATCGGAAAATATAAAACTGAGATAAGGGGTTTACTCCTAAATATGACAATAAAATTGAGTTGCTAATTGATTGAATATGATAATGGAAATAAAATTAAATACAAGTTAACATATATGGAATATGGACAAATATGAAACTGATATGGGGAGATTGTAAAGCAGAGTTTTGTGATTCACTTTTATACATGATAATTATAAATGATTGAATATGACAAAAGAAGGACAATTAAGCACAGGTTAAAATATACGAAACATGGACATATATAGAACTTCTAAGATGATAAACAAAGTGAGATGTGTACCGTTTGTTATTTTATATAGTAGATTAAGGGAATTGTAATGAACATTCTTACTTAAGGATTGCTATTTTTAGATAATTAAGGGTAACCTAAACCAAGATATGGAAAAATGGAGAAGGAACATGAAATATACTTACAATGGGAAACTATTGGGATTTAAAGACAAAATCACAAAGTGGGGGCATGTAAGAATGCATAATTATATAAATATAATGATGAGAATAGCTGGGAATTGTAACCAGGTGTACATCTTGGGCAAAATGTTACCTCCTCGGTGGGGGGGAGGGGGAAAGCACAATGACTATATATGTATAAACGTTATGTATGTATGTATGTATGTATGTATGTATGTATGTATGTATGTATGTTACATTTTTGAGCTGATCAATAAATAAGTCGGGACTAGGATAGATCTATTTCGAGCTTATTAGTTCTCATTGAGAGCTAATAAGCTCGAAATAGATCTATCCTAGTCTCCTGAACTTATTTATTGATCAGCTCAAAAACGTAACACACATATAAAAAAATTACACAACGGAATTCTTGGCTTTCTGTCTAGATGGTCTCTGGTGATGAGCCGAAAGGCAGAAAAGGAAAAGCAGTGTGCTTCCTCCCTTAATTGGGGCCTTAACAGGGTGTTGTGGAAACGATTATATATAACTATCCTCCTGTCTCAGCTGACAAGAACAGAACCTAGCTGGCTTAATGGCCTGGCATGTAATACATGCCTTGAGCTATCTGGTATCCCTGATACATCAGCCAATTTACAGGACTCTTAAATGAAGAATAATTATTCTTCATTCAATTATAATTATTCTTCATTTAAGAGTCCTGTAAATTGGCTGATGTATCAGGGATACCAGATAGCTCAAGGCATAGAGAGCTTGCCTCAAATGCTGGAAAGCCCTGGTTCAAATCCCAGTAAAAGGAGTATTGCCAGCTGAAGAAGGCTAATAAGCCTGAAATGGATCCATCCTGGTCTCTTTATTTTCAGCCCTTAAAAATCTAACATATATATACATATATATACATATATATATATATGAGAGAATATATATATTCTATATATATATATATCGATATATATATATAGAATATATATATTCTCTCATATATATATATATATACACACACACACACACACACACACACACACATATATATATATATATATATATATATATACACACACACATACATACACATACATACATACATACATACATACATACATACATATATATATATATATATATATGTATGAGCGAATATTGTACAGCTCCTGTTATTTTTAGGCCCATTTTAAGGGAGGAGACAAACTTGTCATCCTTCTCTGCCCTTCGACTCAACCTAGAGACCATCCAGACAGAGACCTATTAAGATTGCTGCTGTCTTTTTAGATATGTGTTAGATTTTTAAGGGATGATTTAATAATTAATTAAGAGACCAGGATGGATCCATTTCGGGCTCCTTAGCCCTCGTCAGCTGGCCATACTTCCCTACAGGGATTTGAACTGGTGCTTTCCAGCACTCGAAGCAGGCTTCTCTATGCCTTGAGCTAACCAGCTTCCCTGATTACATCATCCTTTTACAGGACTCTATTGATGAGCGAATATTGTACAGCTCCTTTTATTTTTAGGCTCATTTTAAGGGAGGAGACAAACTTGTCATCCTTCTCTGCCCTTCAAATCCCTGTAGGGAAGTATGGCCAGCTGACGAGGGCTAAGGAGCCCGAAATGGATCCATCCTGGTCTCTTAATTAATTATTAAATCATCCCTTAAAAATCTAACATACATATATATAATTGTTACCACAACTTCCTGTAAGGGCCCCAATTAAGGGAGGAGACATGCTGTTTCCCTCTCTGCCTGTCGGCTCATCACCAGAGACCATCTAGACAGAGAACCATTTTTTAGTTACGTTGTGTAATATTTTTAGATATGTGCTACTTTTTATGAGCTGATCAATAAATTTAAATTTGAGAGACCAAGATAGATCTATTTCAAGCTTATTAGCTCTCATCAGTTGGTCACACCCCACTGGGATCGAAATAGATCTATCTTGGACTCTCAAATTTAAATTTATTGATCAGCTCATAAAAACTAGCATATATATATGTGTGTGTGTGTGTGTGTGTGTGTGTGTGTGTTAGTTTTATGAGCTGATCAATAAATTAAATTAGAAGAGACCAGGATAGATCTATTTCGAGCTTATTAGCTCTCATCAGCTGGCCATACCCCTTACTGGGATTCGAACCGGGGCTATGTTGCATGTAAGGCGAGAGGCCTCACACTTAAGCCAAACCAGTTCCCCTATTACATCAGCTTAGACGTTCCCCTATTACATCAGCTCATAAAACTAATACACATATCTAAAATATTTTACAACGTAATTCTTGGCTTGCTGTTTGGATGGTATATATATGAGAGAATATATATATTCTATATATATATATATATCGATATATATATAGAATATATATATTCTATATATATATCGCGAATTGTCCTAAAAATGTGAGTTCCAGGTGTAGTTATAAAAGAAACAGACATGAGGATCTCCGGAACTTTAAAATATAAAATATATTTAAAAATATATTGCTCACAGGTGAGAGGCGAGTGAATGGACCTATCATGTGCGCAATGGCTAAATTGATTAACATTGTATAAAGGCAAACATCCTTTTATGGCTTTTACACTCTGACGATGTTAGCAGTTGCTAACGAAAGCTCAGTGAGCAGTATATTTTTAAATATATTTTATATATGGAGGAGGAAGATATATGTTAAAATTAAATATGTATATTGAAAAGGAATTATAAATACCATCAACCTAAAATGGAGCTCGCTCAGAAGCTGAAATACACCAAGTAAATGAGATGAAGAGTGTGGAAGGGAAGAAGTGAGGGATAGGAGAGAGGGCAGGGGGGGAAGAGGAGGAGAGAAAGAAGGAGTGGAAAGGGGAGAGAGGAGAAGGAGAGATGAAGGGGAAGTAGAGAAGAGAAGGGTGACAGAGGGAGGAAAGGAGGTAGGGAGGGGGAGGAGAGAGGGAGAAGAAAGTGATGGATAAAGTACAAATATGGTGTATGGAGAGCAGAAGAACCAATAATTGTTTTTTGGAATTGATGGTAAGATTAATTGATGTAAGCATTTAATAATACAATACAATACAATGTCAGCTAGGTAATAGTATACATGTCATTATATGTTATGAAAATGAAAAATATATATATATAAAAAAATGCTGAGGGAGGAAGTGAAGGTGATAGTTATGGGAAGAACTCGGTAACAGTGGTTATTGATGAAATGCTGGCAAGTGTCCAAAACGTAGGGAACAATAAAACTCACCATAAGTAGGTTCATAATCTATTTGCCTCCAAAAAAATGGGTAGCAAATTGTTACAGATTATACACACCTTGCAGTTGTGGTAGAGAGTATAGGCATAATAGTCTATTCTGTAAAACTGTTAAGCAAGTGTGGCAACATAATTTTTATTCAAAATTGTGCAATCAAAAGTAAAAGGTGCCATTGTCAGAATGTATGGACTAGATCCATATCTCTCTTGACTATCTCTACTAACATTAAGTATTTGCACATGCTGAGCACAATCTCTGGCTTTAACAAAATTGTTTTCTCTCAACTTGTAGCTATTACTTTGCAAGACTATGAGAAAGAATAAGAAAAATCATAATAATTCCCCACAAAATAATGTTTGTATTTCATACCAATAGTAAAACTGATGGTTTCCCCAGAAGGGCTAGAGCAGTCGATAATTTTCTATTGGTGCCATAACTGCACATAGAGGCAATTCTACATTGGTAAGGCATGAGATTAAGTCGATAAAGAAGATGAAATACAATCTGTGGGGGAAAGAGATTCAGAAAAAGGATCATTCTTCAACAATTATGGTATGACAATATAATTAGTACCTGAATTTTAGGAAGAAATATTATTTTGACAGTTTTACAATTAACATTTTTTAAACTTCCTGTTCAATGTTAATTTACCAGCAGTATTAAGCAAACATATTAAAATGAAGCATAGATAATAAATCTATAGCAAGTTATAGTTGTGCGCACAAGACCCTCCTACCAATTTTGTTTTGTAAGGCTATATTTTTGCAGATCTGTTCCTGTGCCGCGTGAACTCTAAATCCTTTATAAAATGTGATACATAGAACTGAACATAATACCTTGAGTCAGTATTTCTTAAAGCATGGTTCTAGGAACCTGGAGATTTGTGAAATCAAAATTATTTGTCCGATATTGATAGTATTTGCCAAAACTATGTCACTTTTCTCATTTTTTGGTAAAAATTGGGGGTTTTTTTTATACTAATATTTAATGGATTTAGTATTATTTTTACATGATTCTATAAATATTCTATAAATGTATATAAACCATGTAAACAAAAGCTCTTTTGTGTTTCTCCATCATTATAAAAGTGGGAAGGGGTCGGTCCTGAAAGAAAGAAAAACTTTAAGAAACACTTTGATGGATTGGTCTTTGATTAATTCCAAATGAAATGAAACAATTCCTTTTTCTCCTGTGGTTTAAGAGAAGAGTAGTATTAGTCTATGGTAGCCAGAAATCAGAAGAAGTCTGGTAAACTGATGAAGTGAGCTATAGCATAGGTCACACTAGGTATATTATTTGCTGCTTAAAAACAATTTGATTTTCACATAGCCTAAAATAAATTACATAGTCTAGAATAAGTTACAAGTGGTAAAGAGAGCCCTAATGTTAATTTTGTCAATGCTGATCATTTCCATGAAAAATGAAATTCATCCTCCACCAAATTCATCCTCCTTTGGAAAAAAAATGATAATCAAAGATTAAATATAAACAGCCAAATTCTGGCCTCTGTTTCCATCAAACCAGCTTCCAAATGCAGGCTAGCATTTGAAATACAGCTGAAACCTGATATGTTCTTGAAAATTCAGCCTGAACAAACCCCAAAAATCAAAACGAAGAAAGAGACAAATTGAACCCATTGAGAAGTTGCACTAAGTAGTAGCCAGAGGGCTTTCAGTCCAAAATATGTATTTAGCTACATTCAGTTTTAAATTAAGGTAAAGGTAAAAGTTCCCCTTGCACATATGTGCTAGTTGTTCCTGGCCCTAGGGGAGGGGGTGCTCATCTCCATTTCAAAGCCGAAGAGGCAGCGCTGTTTGAAAACATCTCCGTGGTCATGTGGCTGGCATGACTAAATGCTGAAGGTGCACGGAACTGTTCCCTTCCCACCAAATTTTTCTACTTGCATTGTACATGCTTTTGAACTGCTAGATTGGCAAAATCTGGGACAAGTAATGGGAACTCAGTTACACGGTGCTAGGGATTCGAACCACTGAACTGCTGACCTTTCTGATCGACAAGCTCAATATCTTAATCACTGAACCCTGCGTCCCTTTTAAACTACCAGTATGTTAAAAGCAAAACTCCAGCATTACTTGGAAAACTGATATTTCTACTTAATCTTAATTTCACATACCCCTTTAATATCTTCTTCTGGGATGCCATGTATCCGTGCATAGTAATACATGTGTTCTTCAACAGTCAACAAATCATCTAGAGCATCTTCTTGAGGACAGTATCCAAATTGTGAACGGTGTGCATCATGAATTTCACTCAAGGATCTGAGTTGCAAAAATTATTTGTTAAGTCTGGAAATTTTTTTTAAAGAACTTAAAAGTTAATATAGCAGGAAGCCATGTGAAACACTTGTACAAACATGTATAGTAAAAAGAGAAACATAGTCCCTGACATTGCTTTCTCGTTGTATTTGTGTTCTATGCATCTAAGATTGCATTTGGATAAAGTCACATTTATGGATAATCTTCTATTGACCCAAAAATGATTAGGGGACTAGAGACTAAAACATGTGAAGAACGGTTGCAGGAACTGGATATGTCTAGTTTAATGAAAAGAAGGACTAGGGGAGACATGATAGCAGTCTTCCAATATCTCAGGGGTTGCCACAAAGAAGAGGGAGTCAAACTATTCACCAAGGTACCTGAGGGTAGAACAAGAAGCAATGGATGGAAACTAATCAAGGAGAGAAGCAACTTAGAACTGAGGAGAAATTTCCTGACAGTTAGAACAATTTGTCAGTGGAACAGCTTGCCTCCAAAAGTTGTGAATGCCCCAACACGAATGCCCCAACACTGGAAGTCTTTAAGAGGATGTTGGATAGCCATTTATCTGAAACGGTATAAGGTTCTTGCCTAGGCGGGGGAGGGGGGGTTGGACTAGAAGACCTCCAAGGTCCCTTCCAACTCTGCTATTGTATTGTATTGTATTGACAGACTTACAAAGCATGATTTTATGTTAGCTTCAGTCAATTTATTGCATGAGTTTTGTCATTTTAAAAACATATCCAGTTTTAATCACTTAATACATCCAGTATGTAAAATGCCAGTCTTCTTCCTGGGTGTTATTGGGGCCACATTTTGATGTCCATTTTAAGATCTCTCCTTATGTCAGGAGTGGCATAAGAATACCAGGGAAGTCACTTGTGGCTAAGCATTTCTCACATAATTATTCAGCTGACGTGGGAGACAGGCAACTGTGCTTTGCAGTTCTTGTGAATTTATTAAAAACAATATTGTTGAATGAATTACTCTGAAATGCTATAATTTAACAAAACTTTGATTTAAGCTTCACATGGCCTCAATCTCTATACTATGGATAAAATGCATTACAGAAATAAATGTAATTTCATGGACAAAGTAATGGACAATACTATTTGGATTTAACATAAATTATTTTATTCCATATTGGTTTTATTTTCTTAGCTAAGTTGCTCCACTTTCATTGTGGAGAATGAATCTGTCCATACCCAGTTTCATCTTGCATCAGTAGCCTTCCATTAGTTGGACCAATGTCGCCTGTCAGCATTTTAAAAATGGTGGTTTTCCCAGCCCCATTCACACCAAGCAAGCCAAAGCACTGGAGGAAAAAGATCACATTATTTTTAAGGCATTTGTAGTTTCCTTAACTTACAATAGATTTGAAAAACAAATATTCTTTCATATTATCCATAATATTTGCAATTTTAGTAAAAGAAGATGTTTAAAACAAACAAAATAGAAAGCCCAAGAGATATAGAAAACATCATATTTATATGCATTCATAACTTAAATAACTAGTAAAATATCAGTTTCAAAGAGATGGGGGCAGCAGAAACATTCAGATGAATACTTCATCTTTTTTGCAGTTCTCCCATCTAATCTCTGAAATGATTGAGTTCTGTGCAGGATCAGCCTCCCTGATATAGAGTAAGATATATGTCTTATACAGTAGATTTTGATTCACATGAAACATGTGCAAAATATTATTTAAATGGTTATGTGTATATATATTTGTTATTGCTGAACCTAAGGAGGGCAAAGAAATGAACAGGCGGTGTATGCCTGATTTGTCCAGGTGAATGCCTGAAGATGCCTCTTAAGCTGTGCACAATTTTTTGTGACTAGCTACACACATAATAAGAGTGTTTACCTCTCATAATTTCCACTTTCTACTTTTGGTTTAACAACTTACCTCTCCTGCTGGGATTCCAATGTTGACATTTTTCACTGCTACAATCCTTCGGTAGGGAAGATGGTAGATTTTGGAAAGATTCTGGAGCTGCAACACATCACAGTCTGACAAGCCCAGTGTCACTCGCTCTCTTTCTGCTCGGACATCTTTGTCTTCCTCCCCAACAATGTCTTCAAGGTAGAGTGGAGACTTACCATGCAGTTTATTAAATAAGAATCTACCAAAAATTGAAATCAAGTATATTAGTATCACCTTATTTTTAAATGTTGTCTTATGAAATATTTTGTTGATATGAGTTTTTTGCAGAAGTTTTTTAAAAATTCAATTATTCATTACCAATCAATATACAGAATGGAAATGGAATTGGAGAATAGAATAGAATAGAATAGAATATTCTTTATTGGCCAAGGGTGATTGGACACACAAGGAATTTGTCTCTGGTGTTTGCATAAACTCTCAGTATACTGTACATATAAGTGACAAAGTGATAAAGCATACTTCATAAGATACAACCATAAACCATAAACATGGCCTAGCTACTTGCGGGACCGTCTCCTGCCACATACCTCCCTGCGTCCGATACGCTCCCACAGGGAGGGCCTACTGAGGGTACCAACCGCCAGTCAATGCCGGCTAGTGGTGCCCAGGGGTAGGGCCTTCTGTGTGGCAGGGCCGGCCCTCTGGAACGACCTACCCCCCAAACTTCGCACTATCACAGACCTTCCCCTCTTTCACTGTTCACTTAAAACATTTTTTTTTTCAGCAAGCTGGTCTTGTGTGATAGTTTGACTTTTGTAAGATAACATCTGCCAAACACGTAAATGGATGTTAGATTTTAGGGGAATTTTAGCATAGGCTGGGTTGTAATTTTATGTTTCTAAATTTTAGTACAGGGTAATTTAATTCGTTTTTAACTTTGGATATATTGTATGTTTTTAGATGGTTTTTTAATTTTCCTGTACACCGCCCCGAGTCCCTTCGGGGAGAGGGGGCGGTTTATAAATCTAATAAATTATTATTATTATAAGATACAGCCAACAAAATGATAGTCATAAGATACCAATAGGAGAAGATAATAGGAAAAGTGAGAAGGATAATAGTAATACAGTCCTACTACGTGCTTAGTTATCCTTAGGCATAAGACAGTGCTGTGGGAATTATGTTTTGCAGAGTGATGATATGGGGAAAACAACTATTTTTGTGTCTAATTGTTTTTGCATGCCCTTCTTCTGAAGGGAGAAGTTGAAACAGTTTATGTCCAGGATGTGAGGGATCTGTAGATATTTTCTCAGCCCTCTTTCTGGCTCATTCAGTATACAATGGAAGGCAGGCTGGTTGCAATGGTTTTTTTATGCAGTCCTAATTATCTGTTGAAGTCTGTACCTGTCTTATTTAGTTGCTGTACCAAACCAGACAGTTATAGAAAGTACAACATGCAGATCCAATAATTCTTGTGTAGAATGATATTAGCACTCCTTGAGCAATCTGAACCATCACTGAAAAAACATTATTTGTTGCGCCTTTTTAACAACAGTTCTAATGTTAGGTGTCCATTTCAAGTCCTGGGAGTTTACAGAACCCAGAAACTTGAAAGTCTCTACTGTTGATATTGTGTTGTCTAATATTGTAAGAGGTGGTAGAATAGGAGGGCTCCTCCTAAAATCTATCATCTCTACAGTTTTAAGTGTGTTCCAAATTGTTCTGGCTGCACCACAGTTGTTCAACCTCCTATCTCTATGCAGATTCATCACCATCTCAACTGAGACCTATGATTACTGTATCATCTGCAGATTTCAGTACTTTAACAGAGGGATTTTTTGAGATGCAATGTTTGGTACAGAGACAAAAGAGAGAGCAGACACCCCTGAGGGACAGCTATGCTAATTGAACAGGTATTCAGCATGATTTACCTAGCTTTGCCTGCTGCTTCCTATCTGTTGGAAAGCTTATAGTCCATAAATATTATGTATGTATTTTAATATTAAGTATTCCAGGAAGCATCTCAGTTGAGAGGCAGTTTGTTGTAGTGGTTAAAGTATCATGCTAGAAACCAGGACATTGTGAGCTCTAGTCCTACTCTAGGCACAAAGTCAGTTGGGTGATCCTGCCTCACTTTTTCTCAGCCCTAGGGAGAAAACAAGGGCAAACCACATCTGAAAAAAAAATCTTGTCAAGAAAACTGTAGGGACTTGTCCAGGCAGTCTCAGAGAATTGGACACATGTAAATAGAAGACAAAAAGACTATTGCAATTATAGACATAGTTCAATCAAAATAATTATGTGGATTTAAGTGGGAAACTCATGCTTCTCTTTTGAAAATTATGAGCCAGTTTGGTCTAGTGATTAAGACACCATGCTAGAAAGCAGGAGATTTGAATTCAAGTTATGCCTTAACCATGAAAGTCAGCAGGGTGATATTAGGCCAGTCACTTTCTTGCAACACTGCCTACCTCTCTGGATTGTTGCTGTGAGGAAAATAAGGAGGAGGAAGGTGTGTTGAATTCATTCGCCTCCTTGTAAAAATAACTGGCCAGCTGATGTCAGCCTCCTTTTGAGGCTATTTTTCGCCTTCCGGAGGCTTCAGGAGCTTTCCTGAAGCCTCTGGAGCACAAAAAACCAGCCCTACGGGAGGTTCAGCATATGTACTTCCAGTTTGCTCGTGGGGGCAGTTTTAGCCCTCTGGAGCATTTAGGAGCCCTCAGGAGGTTTTCCTGGAGGCTCCGGAGGACTAAAACCAGCCCTATGAGCAAACCAGAAGTGACTTCCGGTTTGCTCGTAGGGCTGTTTTATGCCCTCTGGGGCCTTCAGGGAAGCCTCCTGAAGCCTCCTGAAGGCTCTGGAGGGCTAAAACCAGCCCCATGAGCAAACTGGAAGTACATTCCCAAACTTCCAGTTTGCCCGTAGGGGTGGTTTTTCACACTCCGGAGGTTTCAGGGAAGTTCCTGAAGCCTCCGAAGGGTGAAAAATGGCGTCAAAAGAAGGCCAAAGTCAGCTGGCCAGCACGTGCATGCCATAGGTTTGCCATCACGGATTTATAGTATCTGAGTTCAAGTGAGAAAGATAGATGCTTCCATCTATTGCTGAAACCTGGTAGGATCTATGGTTAGACTGAATAGATAGGATTATTTTAATCTGTAGCTCAGATGAGATTTAACGAAACACAACAACTATTTGCTTAAACTGCTTTATAGATCAAGAGCTGTGATTAATTTCCCTCTTCTTTCTGGCATTTTGGCCCTGTAATAAAGCAACTTTTTAATCACATTTATTTGATGCAGAAAAGAGATATTGTAGCCCCTGCAAAATAAACCAACATAATACTTAACAGTTTCTGTTACTACATACTCTTAATTTAATAATAAACCTAACCAGTTTAATTTAACAAGCTCTTTAACAGGCTCTTATAAAATAAGAGCCTGTTAAAGCAATAAATTATAGCAAGTTTATTTTCTGCAACTTACTTTTTGTCAATCCCTCATTTTATTTGCAATTTTGGAATTTCCACATATATTTATAGTTACTTACTGTAATATTTTATGCCATATTTTTTGAATTGTTCCATCATCAAGCAAGAGGCGGACTGTAAAAAACAGAGTTCCTTGAATGAACATCCCAAGCAGTTTAGATGTTGTCCTGTCCAGTTCAAATGTTTTATCAGGGTAAACCACTCCATAGGCTTTTAAAAAACCCATCAGGGCATGATACTGAGATAATTCTATCAACCCATAACCAAAACAGAATTGTGGGAATATCAGGAAAATATGTCTCAATGTTTCAGCAAGATCATGCAGGTCCTGAAAGAAATACAAATTATTTCATCATTGTACTTTCGTAGTTACAAAATTATTTTATCATTTAAAACTAACATCTTTCTAACAGATTTTGTTATAGCACATTGCTGACTCATATTTACACACGATGCTACATTTACCCTTTTCATGCAAATCATTAGCAAGCTACATATGGAGTATACCTGGTTATCTTTGTCAGTTCCATTTAGTCTGAAAGTTTCTTAATGATTGAAACAAAACACATTACTTGAGAAGGAATCTGACCAAGATAGAACTGTTGGTTCCCTTATTTTTCTTGATACTACCTCAAATAGAGTTTATCCTTATTGCATATCACATTGCAATACGTATTCTTATATGAAGCTATATTTATCTAAAACCCTTTTTGTGCTAATCATTTTCAAGCCACATAAGGAGTAATTGTTGTTTCTGCCCTCTGGATATTATTATTGGTATTCTACCCTATTTTATAAAATCTGGAACATTAATGAAAACGTTGGTGCCAATTATATGTTTTCAAGCTTATTACCTTATCAGTAGCTTTTTCTTGAGAAAGTAGAAAAACAACTGAATGGGTGATGATTGTGTTGACGCCAAAGAATAAATTGATACAGACATAAACAATAAATGCCATCCCAGTTTCCTTGAAGATTCCAGCCAGTAAGTACATCCATGAAAATGTTGAATATCTGCAGATCATTAAAAATCACAAGCAGAATAAAGCAACCAATCCAGAATAGCAAAATACACTGTATTTTTCGGAGTATAAAACGCACCGGAGTATAAGACGCACCAAGGTTTTGAAGAGGCAAATTACAAAAAAAAGTAGGTAGGTAGATAGAGGGATAGAGAGGGAGAGAAAGAGAGAGAAATACAGTAGGTAGATAGGTAGATAGGGAGGGAGGGAGGGAGGGAGAGAGAGAGAGTAGGTAGGTAGATAAAGGGTTAGAGAGAGAGAGAAGAGTGCTCCTGGGGGGGGGTCAAAAATGAGCAAAAAAATGGCCCATTTATCATGAACACAGGTTATTTTGTGTCAAATAAATTGCATGCATAGCCCTATGGAGGCTTATAGAGTTCTGCTGGGGGGGCAAAAACCGGCCCGTTTGAGGCTAATTTCTGCCCTCCCCAGCCCCCAGGAGCTCTCTGCAAAGTCTCCATAAGGCTAGGCACAGCCAGTTTGGTGAAGGGGGCGGGGTTCCAGGAGACAAAAAGTGTATTCCATGTATAAGACGCACGCAGATTTTCAGCCTCTTTTTAGAAGAAAAAAGGTGCATCTTATACTCTGAAAAATATGATAATTGCCTTCTAATCCAATTTGTCTGTGAACTATTCTGTACAGCTACAGAAATAAATGGGGTCTGTTTTATTCATCTTGACATCTTAACTTAAGATTTATAAATTGTCTCCTGATGTCATGAATTTTTATGTAGTTGGAAAAGATAAATAATTTTATCTTGCAGGTAATTTAATTGCCAAGAATCCTCATTAATTCTGACAACCATAATTTATTATGTTATTCATTTATTTGTACCTTCCTATCCCTTCTTTCTCAGATAGACATAGCCCCTCCAGGAGCAACCTCAGAAGTTTTCAAGCTCGTCTGGAGAGGAGTTTTTTTAAGAAAACCCCGAAAAAGCCGCATGATCCGGAGCTGCCAATCTCTGGTAAAATGCGCATCTCGTAGCCCACCCCGCCCCATCTCCTGATTTATCTAGCTCCGCCTTTCTCATGATGTATTCTGCATATAAGTTAAATAGGCAGGGTGACAATATAAAGCCTTGCCGGACTCCTTTCCCAATTTTGAACCAATCAATGGTTCCGTATCCAGTTCTCACTGCTGCTTCTTGACCCACATATAGGTTTCTCAAGAGATAAATAAAATGGTCTGGCACTCCCATCTCTTTAAGAACGTGCCACAATCAAAGGCTTTGGCATAGTCAATGAAGCAGAAGTAGATGTTTTTCTGGAACTCCCTAGCTTTCTCCATGATCCAGCATATATTGGCAATTTGATCTCTATTTCACCTGCCTCTTCAAAATCCTGCCTGTACGTCTGGTAGTTCTCGATCCACATACTGCTGAAGGATTTTGTAGGATTTTGTAGGATTTTGAGCATAACTTTACTAGCATGTGAAATGAGTGCAATGGTGCTGTAGTTTGAACATTCTTTGGCATTGCCCTTCTTTGGAATTGGAATGTAAACGGACCTTTTCCAATCCTGTGGCCACTGTTGAGTTTTCCAAACTTGCTGGCAAACTGAGTGTAGCACTTTTACTGCATCGTCTTTTAAGATTTTGAATAGCTCAGCTGGAATACTGTCACCTCCACTAGCTTTGTTGTTGCTCAGATTTCCTAAGGCCCATTTGACTTCACTTTCTAGAATGTTTGGCTCAAGGTCAGTGACCACAGTGACCACTCCATCAGGGATGTTAAGCTCTTTCTTGTATAGTTCTTCTGTTTAATTTTGCCACCTCTTCTTATTATCTTCTGCCTCTGTGTGTTCCCTGCAATTTTGGTCCTTTATCCTGCCCATCTTTGCATGAAATGTTCCCTTCATAACTACAATTTTCTTGAAGAGATCTCTGGTCTCTAGCTATTCTCTGGAATTCTGCATTCAATTGGGTGTATCTTTCTCTTTCTCCCTTGCCTTTCGCTTCCTTTCTTTCCTCAGCTATTTGCAAAGTTTCCTCAGACAGTTAATTTGCTTTCTTGCATTGATTTTTCTTTGGGATGGTTTTAGTTGCTATCTCTTGTGTAATGTTGCAAACCTCCATCCACAGTTCTTCAGACACTCTGTCTATCAGATCTAATTCCTTAAATCTATTTGTCACCTCTACTGTATATTCATCAGGAATATGATTTAGTTCATACCTGAGTGGCCTAGTGCTTTCCCCTGTTTTCTTCAATTTAAGCCTAAATTTTGCAATGAGAAGCCGCAGTCAGCTCCTGGTCTTGTTTTTACTGACTGTATAGAGCTTCTCCATCTTTGGCTGCAGAGCACATAGTCAGTTGGATTTCTTTGTTGATTGTCTGGTGATGTCCATGTGTAGAGTTGTCTCTTGGGTTGTTGGAAAAGATTGTTTGCTTTGACCATCGTATTCTCTTGACAAAATTCTATCAGCTTCGTTTTGTACTCCAAGGCCAAACTTGCCTGTTATTCTGGTTATCTTTTGGCTTCCTACTTTAGCATTCCAATCCCCATGATGATAAGGACATCACCTTAATTCTATAAGGTGCTATAGGGCTTCATGGAACCGGTCAATTTCATCCTCTTCAGCACCAATGGTTGAGGCATAGACTTGGACTACTGTGATGATGAATGGTTTGCCTTAGATTTGAACTGAGATCAGTGTATCATTTTGGGGATTGTATCCCAGTATTGCTTTTCTTACTCTTTTATTAACTATGAAGGCTACTCCATTTCTTCTGAGGGATTCTTGCCCACAGTAGTATATTTGGTGGTTATCTGAATTAAATTCACCTATTCCTGTCCATCTTAGTTTGCTAATTCCTAAGATGTCGATGTTCAGTCTTGTCATCTCTTGTTTGACCACATCCAGCTTGCCTTGATTCATGGATCTTACATTACAGGTTCCTATGGAGTATAGATCTTTACAGCATTGGACTTTCCTTTCACCATCAGATACATCCACAGCTGAGCATTCTTTTGACTTTGGTCCAGCGACTTCACTCTTTCTGGCACTACTAGTACTAGCCCTCTGCTCTTCCACAGTAGCATATTGGACACCTTCCAACCTAAGGGGCTCATTTTCCAGTGTCATATCTTTTTGCCTTTTGGTACTGTCCATGGGGTTTTCATGGCAAAGATACTGGAGTGGGTTGTCATTTCCTTCTCCAGTGGATCACATTTTGTCAGAGCTCTCTGCTATGACCTGTCTGTCTTGGGTGGCCTTGCACTGCATAGCTCATAGCTTCATTGAGCTATGCAAGCCACGGCGGCAAGGCCCCTTCATGAAGGGGTATATATTGCAAGGCAATATATACTTATTATTCAAGACAAAAACAAAACATTTGCTTCTCTATTTTTCCTTTGAGCTGAAATCAACAACTTGTTACTTCTTTGGTATTCCTATACTTTTTCTTGACCACAATATTAACAAGGTTTTTCAGCATATTTTTTCAACAGATTAGCTTACAGTTGTTATATTTCTCAGTGATCTCTCATCCAATAATACCCAGTTCTGAAACAATCAGAATAGAGCTGGAAGGGATCTTGAAGGTCTTCTAGTCCAACCCCCCTATTCAAGCAAGATACATTATACCATTTCAGATAGGTGGCTGTCCAGTCTTATCTTAAAAACCTACAGCAATGAAGCACCTGTCACTTCTGAAGGCAAGCTGTTCCACAGGTTAATTGTTCTTGCTGTTAGGAAGTTTCTCCTTAATTTGAGGTTGCTTGCCTTGATTATTTTCTCCTTGATTATTTTCCATTCCTTGTTTCTTGTTCTGCCTTTGTAGCAGCCCCTCAAATACTAGAATACTGCTATCATGTCACTCCTAGTCCTTCTTTTCTCTAGACTAGCCATACCCAATTCCTACAACTGTTCCTCATATGTTTTTGTCTCCAGGTCCTTAATCATCTTAGTTGCTCTTCCTTGCACTATTTCCAAAGTTTCAACAACTTTTTTTAATGTGGTGACCAAAACTGGATACAGTATTCCAGGTGTGGTCTTATTAAGGATTTATAAAACGATACTAATACTTCACATTATTTTGATTCTATGCCTCTGTTTATACAACCAAGGATTGTATTAGCTTATTTGGTTGTTGACTACTGAGTGTTTTGAAATCCATGAAGCTCATCCAGGTACTGTTTCATTGCTTGGGTATAGTTATGCATTTAGGTAGCTAAAGAATTTTAATAGCTAGAATAGGCACATATAGAGAAATAAAGAAAAGCAAGGAAAACATTCCATTAATTATAACTTTCTACCTTAAAATTAAAAACAAAATAAAGAAAATAAGAAGAAGTAAATGCAGATCAACATGAGAACAAAATTTACTTCTCAGAGCCAGTGGTGGGTTGCAGGTAGTACGCCCCAGTATGGGTGTACCGGTGCCTGCCCGGAGAACCAGGTAACGTTCCGATATAGTGCTCTGGAGGGCCCACTCACCCACCTGCTGTCCTTACCTCTTCAGTGCTTCCCTGCACATGCACAGTGTATTCGGCACCTGCGCAACACTCTGCCAAGCAGCTGGAGCATCACGGAGGCGTCGCTGGAGGGTAGGACGCATGTGCGCACTGCATGTGTGTGCGTGCGTACTGTGCACGTTCATGTAGTGGACACCAGGCCCTGTTGCACCATACTGGTTGCAATGGGATCCAGAACCCACCACTGCTCAGACCCTAATGTGGCCACATTTTGCCTAGCAATTTTATAGTTTGTAATTTTTTAATTCTTTTTTAGTATACCATCTTGATTATGTACAAGCATTTCAAATCCTGACATTTTTCTTAGAGGCCCTCTATTATTTCTGAGGCCAATTTTCATTCTTCCAGCAATGCGTAGGTACATCAACCATGGTATGTTCTGGCCTTTTGAAGTAGTTGTTGCTGTGTTTTTAATCTATTTGTGGGGTGTAAATAGATCATATCTGCATATGTAATTATACTTTTCCTATATAGTTATCTCTGACATGAAAAGCATATAAAGAAGAGCTAGTGGTGAGATTGTTGGATTTATTTTTCTCAGAATCCTCCATAATTTATCAAGTTTCGTCTTGTAATACAGCCTTTCAATTATTTGTGCTCATTCATAATCATGAAACCATTAGGTAGATTGGCTTTTTTTTAATGTACATACCTTATTTCTAGAGTTGGTTGGTTTATTTTTATTTACCCTCTTGTATGCTTTGTTTATGACTACCATATTTTTCAGAGTATAAGATGCACCGAAGTATAAGATGCACCAAGGTTTTGAAGAGGCAATTTTTTTTAAAGTAGGTAGGTAGATAGAGGGATAAAGAGGGAGAGAGAGAGAGAAATACAGTAGGTAGGTAGGGAGAGAGAGAGTAGGTAGGTAGGTAGGTAGGATAGAGAGAGAGAGACGTACAATAGGTACGCAGGGAGAGAGAATAGGTAGGTAGATAGATAGAGGGATATATATATATAGAGAGAAATAAAGTAGGTAGTCAGGGAGAGAGAGAAGGTAGGTAGTTAGGTAGAGAGAATATGTGTGTGTGTGTGTGTGTGTGTGTGTGTGTGTGTGTGTGTGTGTGTTAGTTTACGTAATTCACAACGTAATTCTTGGCTTGCTGTCTAGATGGTCTCTGGTGATGAGCCGAAAGGCAGGAAAGGAAACAGTATGTCTCCTCCCTTAATTGGGGCCTAATAACAGGTTGTTGTGAAACAATTACATATAGATAGATAGATAGCTAGCGAGAGAGAGAGAGAGAGAGAGAGAGAGAGAGAGAGAGAGAGAAATACAGTAGAGAGAGTAGGTAGGTAGAGGATCGGATCCTGCCTCATACATCCACACGGCCAATTTGCTCCCACAGAGAGGGACTTCTCCGGGTGCCGTCCACTAGACTTTGTCAGCGGGCGACGCCCAGGGGAAGGGCTCTCTCTGTGGCGGGCCCAGCCCTCTGGAACGACCTTCCCCCCGACATTAGAACAACTACGGACCTCCGCTCCTTCCATCTAAAACTAAAAACATATTTGTTCTGCTTGGCCGGCCTAGGGTAGTCTCTCGTCTATGGGATTGTTAATAATTTTAGATAGGGATTTTAGTATTTTAATTGGTAATTTTTAGCGCAGGGATATATTTAATTTGTTTTTATTCGCCCTGTGCACCTCTCCGAGTCCCTTTGGGGAGAGGGAGCGGTCAACAAATTAAATTATTGATTATTGATTGATTGAGAGGGATGGAGAGAGAGAAATACAGTAGATAGGGAGGGAGGAAGGGAGTAGGTAAGTAGGGAGAGGGAGATAGAAATAAGTAGATAGGAAGGGAGAGAGAGAGAGAAAGAGAAATACAGTAGGTAGGTAGGTAGAGGCATGGAGAGAGAGGGGGGGGAAATACAGTAGGTAGGTAGGTAGGTAGAGGGATAGAGAGAGAGAGAGAGAGAGAGTAGGTAGATGTAGGTAGATGTTTCCACGTGTACTTATCAATGTGCTGGAGAATGAAATTGCTGACAATCTGCAGCACCTAACTTTGTTCCTGCTGGCACAGCATTTGATCCACATAATTCTCATCAAACAGTTAAAGAGCTTTCCAAAAGGGAAAAAACCCCTTTTTGCACTCTGCAAACCTCCCCAAAATGGCCTGTTTTTTGCGAAAATGGGCCCATTTTTCTTCAAATAAAAGGCATGAATAGCCTTGGGGGGGGGGGTTGCAGAATGCTCCTGGGGGGGCAAAAAAGAACAAAAAAAACAAGCCGTTTTTCGTGAAAATGGGCCATTTGTTTGTTTAAAACAATTAATGCATAGCCTTATGGAGGCTTATAGAGTGTTGCTGGGATCTGGGGGGGGGGGATGGCCCATTTTGTGCTTGTTTCTGCCCTCCCCAGCCCCCAGGAGGTTTCTGAAAGTTTCCATGAGGATAGACACAGCCATTTTGGTGAAGGGGTGGGGTTTCAGGAAGCCAAAAATGCTGTATTCGATGTATAAGATGCACCCAGATTTTCAGCCTCTTTTTAGAGGAAAAAAGGTGCGTCTTATACTCCAAAAAATATGGTAGTTACATAAAAAACAGACTTTTTAAAATTACTTTTCAAAATAAGTAATTTAAATAGCTCTGTTCAAAACTATAATTGGAGATTCCATTCAATTTGAATCAAGCCATCCAAATCCTTACCCAAATAAAAGAAGAAGCAGGAACACAGCCAACAGGTTATTGTCATTGAAGAAAGCTGGTATCTGAAAAGCTGAAATAACGCCCACTGAGAGTACAACAGGCACCAGAAAATAAACCTGCAGAATGTTCATAAATACAACTGATTAGCACGCTTAAACTGGATTTTCTTCTATGGAAAAGTTACTAACAAAGGAAACAAGCATTATTTATAAAGGTCATAGAAAGCAATGGCTATAAAAAGCTTTAATCTGGAGACAAACAACAGTTCTAACAGCTCAAAGCAATTTGAAAGAACAAGTGTATTGTGTCTGATAGTGGAACTTATTTTGAAAAAATACAAAAATCTGCCAACCAGAAAAAAAAATGTATTAATTAACGTAAACCATAGTCCCTTCTCAACTGATTTTTGAATTACTCATACATTATTCGTGTGTGAACTCTTCCATAGAAATTATTTTGTTATTAATTATTTTTACATGTCCAGTCTAGAAAAAAGCATAATAATATAAAGTACATTTTAAATTGTACAGCTGGATATCAGTTTATAAAATCAGTTAGGTGTGAAATGGTACCAATAATGGAAAAAGAGAAAAGGTGTGAGAAGATTAAGCTATTAAGAATATTTTCAGTGTGACACGTTTTATAATCTTTCTTTGAATTCTAGGAATTTGATTTCCTGAAATAAACTGCCTTTTAGGTGTGCCTAGGTTAGTAACCCTAAATTTTAATTAGGTTAGGAAAACCCAATAATTGGAACATATTAACTTTGAGATTCATGAACATTATTTTCCTTTATTTTGAGCATATATAAGGTGACCAGATGTCCCGCTTTTGGCGGGACAATCCCGGTTCACCTTCAGATGTCCCACGCCCTGCCGCCTCTTCAAAATGTCCCGCTTTTTGCGGGCAGGCGGAGGGCGCTCTGTATGCACTCAGAGGCGCGCGCCTCTGAGCGCCGGCTCGGGCGGGGAAGGTGTCGGGACCGAGGAGGGGCGCGCATGCTCCAGCGTGTCACGTGCCTGTGCAGAGGGCGTCGGGGCGGGGGGCACGTTCCCACCCACCCCCGCAGCACCCTCTTTAAAGGCAGCAGTGCCGGCCCGAGCCTGCGGCTCTCAGCGCCGCTGGGCAGGACTGCCACCCCTGCCTTTAAAGAGGGCCCCGCGGGGGCAGGTGGGAGCGCACCCCAACCCTGATGCCCTCTGCGCAGGCGCGTGATGCGTCGGAGCGCGCGCAGCCCCCCCTCCTTGACCCTGATGCCCTCTGCGCAGGCGCGTGATGCGCCGGAGCGTCCCCCCGCCTGTCGACGGTGTCCCGCTTTGGGACTTTGAAGATCTGGTCACTTAAGCATATACAAATTATGAAGGGCAGCATGGATATTGGTATACATATAGTTCCTGTTTAGCAGGATTCACAAGATTTTCCAGTTCTTCTCCTAGTAAGAGAATTTTTAATAGCAAGAATTCAGTGAAAGATATCAAGTAACAGCATATCACTACATTAGTTTCAGTCTGTTAAATTCTGGCTTCTATTAGCTTATCTGCTATCCATTTCAAACCAAGGAGCCAAAGCGTGAAAGAGACATACTTACCTATTTTAATGAGTTTAAATCCAGAAAAATGTGCTTGGATCTAAGTATCTCTATGCAACTTATTTGAATTATAAAAGCCTATTAGGAATGTATTATGACAATTCTCATGAGAAAATATTTCATATTCAATAATTTGGAAGTAGATGATCATTTTTTAAAGAACAAAATGGCTGAGATGACATGTGCTTAGCTAGTTTGTAGCGCTAAAAGCCATATTTCTCATACATGATTCCAAACTATCTATGTTTTGGCTCATTATAATATATGAAATACAGACAAATAGCATACAATATATTGTGAGAAGTTTTATATCCAAATATATTATATTTTTTATACTGGATTCTGTTAAATATTAACAGAATCCACAATGGCCTGAGTACCAGTGTCTCCACTAAATAATTAACAGTCAAGCTGAACTAAGTTAATCAACTAAAATGAGCAAACTTCCTTCCAAACCCAATCTACAGATCAAAGGATAAGGTCTGCAAACACAGAGGTTATTAAATTAGGTCTCCCAAAGGAATTCCATGTTCACAAGAATAAATACATGTACACACACAAACACATCCTCACACCTCAAGTGTCATCCTGGAAATAGCACGTGACATACTGGACAAGCAGCCCTTATAAAAATCTGCTGCTGTACCCCATTTCTCTGCAGCTTGACTCTAAAGGCAAACCATTTTGCTTTTGGAATAAATATTTTTTTCTTTCTTCACAGCTGTCTGGATCTCATTTTTATTTATTCTTTCACAGCCCTGGTTCAAATTGGAACCCCAAATTATTCTTCTGACAATATCTAAATGCTACCGTGAGATCTCATGACTATGCTTTGCCTAGTGCCAACTTTGTACATTTCAGTACTTGCTTCTTGATAAGATTCATATTAAAATATATTTTATTTTTCATCAGAATTACTAAGTACTGCTGTATTCAAAATTTGAGAATAAACTATGCATAAACATAAAATATGTCCCAAAGGTTTAGTGTTTTTAAACTAATATACAAAAAGGCCTATAAGGTGATTTGAAAACAAACAGTGATTTTTTTCCCTCCAGGATTAATTTCATAACAAAAACTTTCCAGCAGTGATTTTCCATCTCTTGTAAAAAGATAAAAGTTATTTTCATCTGAAGAAAGGTAAACCATTTTTAAAGGATGGATAAAACACATTTTGGTCTGGATAATTAAAAAAAATAGCTAGCTTCTCATATTACATTAAATTATAGTATTTTTGACAATAATAATTAAAACATAATTGAGTGTTCATATATTAATAGGTAACTCAGAGTTCCAAATAAAAGAGCTATTAGGGGATGCCAATTAAGTCTCCCCTTTTGCCATATTTTTTTATAATTTTACCTAAGAACAACTTAATTAATTTCTAGTTAAATATAAATGAACTTGATCTTAGTATTAGAATGGGCTATTTTAAAGTTCTGAGTTTTATAGATATAGTAAAGCAACAGCAATAAAAAGAGAATAGAGTCCATTAAACTGTTGCACCACTAAGCATGGTGCAAGTTTAATTCTAAGATTTAAAAAACTAAATATAGCATGGAGTTTTATGAATCAGAATAAGTAAGTGAATCCTGCATTTTAATATAGCAATAGCAATAGCACTTAGATTATATACCACTTCATGATGCTTTGCAGCCCTCTCTAAATGGTTTACAGAGTCAGCATATTGCAATCTAGGTCTTCATTTTAACGACCTCAGAATGATGGAAGGCTGAGTCAACCTTGAACTGGTGAGATTCGATCTGCCAAATTGCAGGCAATCAGCAGTCAGCAGAAGTAGCCTGCAGTGCATTCTAACCACTGCACTACCAAATATAGGGTTTGTTGTTGTTGTTGTTTGCTTCATTTCATCATGTGGTATTTTCCACATTATATTTAAGAGATAAGCTACTCACCATGTCATAAATGAAGTTAGTCACCCAGTAGCTGGTCACACCAAGGCCAGAGATATGCTGTAGCTGTTTTGCCTTTGTTTGATGTTCCTTGACCACATAAAGCACAAAACTAGCTGTTGTGATGGAGTATCCAATTAAGACTGACATGGACACAATGATATCCAGTAAACTACTAAGCCTGAAGAGATGAAAAAGAAATGAAAACATTTTAAGCTGGAGCTGGCCAGGCCAGCCATGGACAGCTCCAGCTTTTAAGATGTTATATACTAGTGGTTCCCAAACTTTTTCACTCCACCGTCCCCTTGGTGCTAAAAAATGATCTTCAGGGCTCCCCACCCAGTGGTGGAATTCAATTTTTTTACTACTGATGATGTGGGCGTGGCTTGGTGGGCGTGGCGGGGGGGTGTCGTGTGACTGGGAGATTTGCACGACGGAAGGAAGATAGTAACAGTAAAATTCAAAACTGTTACAATTAATTGCACATTTATTCAAAATCCAATTTAAAAAATGTTTTAGTTAATATTAATTCAACAAAATTGTTGAACATGATCCAGTGATACCAGGTTTTCAAAGTCTGATAGTCATTTATCAAGAACCTTAGTAACTAGTAACTTAATAAACTCAGTAAAATTTATTAACTACTTAACTGTTCAGAAAATTCTTAATGTGATGGGTGGGCTTGATGAAGTGATACATGTGATACTAAGTGACTTAAAACCAATGTCTGGTTTTAAGTCACTTAGCAGGAGTCTTAAATCACCACGTTCAGTAACCTGGAGTCGATTTCTTTGTTTGGAGAGAAGTTGGATGACCACACTGAAGCCACATTCCACCAAATATGATGTTGGAAATGCAACAAGGAGCTTCTTTAAAACTGTCCATAGTGCAGGATAGCAATCAGAAATTTCTTTCTGTAACCAAAAATCTTGGTACGATTTCTTAAACTTTGGCTTCAGCTCAATGTCATTTTGCAGCTCTATGAGTTGTTCCTCCACTACGCCATCTTCCTCAGTATCTTAAAATGGATTTATCACCCAATCTGGAATTTCCATCAAAAGAAGATCTTGATATCGCTCAGACATATCTTTATACAGCATGTCCAAATGGTCACAAAAAACTTGAAGATCCTCATCTTGTATCCCACCTTTTAGCTCAGACAAGCTCGGAAATTGGTATAGCTTGCGATGGCCTATATTGCACTTGAATAGAGTTAACTTAGAAATAAACGTAGAGATGACAGATTTGGCCTTAATAAGATTGACCTCATTTCCTCGCAACTGCAAATTTATTTCATTGAACTTTGCAAATAATTCTGATAAATAAGCAATGTCATGCCTGATCTCTTTGAGTTCACCACTGAGCAAAGCATTCTTGTCTTCAAAAAAGTCCACAACAGTGTCAAAAAGATTGTAAAATTGTAGTTATATGCGAGACCGCCTCCTGCCCCATACTTCCCTTAGACCGATACGCTCCCACAGAGAGGGCCTTCTCAGGGTGCCGTCGGCCGGACAATGCCGATTGGCGACACCCAGGGGAAGAGCCTTCTCTGTGGCGGGCCCAGCCCTCTGGAATGACCTACCCCCTGAATTACATACCATCACCGACCTCCGCCTCTTCCGCCAATGTTTAAAGACATATTTGTTCCAACAAGCCGGCCTAGCCTAACCTCCCGTGGGGACTTTTAGGAAGTTTTTAAATTGTGTATTTTAAATTTGGTTTTAGTACAGGATAGGACTGTTTAATATTTATTTTAAATTATATATTTATCTTTGTATTGGTATGTTTTTAAATTTCCTGTACGCCGCCCTGGGTCCTCTGTGGAGAAGGGCGGGATATAAATTTAAATAAAAATTTAAAAAAAGTAAAAGCGTCTAACACAGTTGCCTTTTGATAGCCAACAAACTTCTGTATGAAGCAGCAAACGGAGTTTAGTTTAGAAAAAAACAAAAACGTTTCCCCCTCCTCCTGGCTGCTCTGTTGCCCCCCTCCCCCACCCTGGATTTTAAACTGAATGCTAGGCTCAGTTCTGCAAGGGAGAGCCCAGACGGAGGGAAATAGCTTGGGAAAAGAATAGATACCTTGGCTGGGGCGTGGGAGAGGTAGCTAGAATAGAAGCAAAGGAAGACTCACCGGGCAGAGATCTGCTGAAATTCTGAACCGGCTGAATTTCACCCCTGCTGGAAGTGCTCAGCTCACTGGCGGCCAACAGAGCCCCAGGCAGAATTGCGCCCTGTGAGGGGACCACCTCCAGCACTCCTCTGCCACTTCCCTTGCCTCTTAGCACCCCCTGTCAAACCCCCTTGCCTCTTAGCGCCCCCCTAGGTCATTTCCCCCCAGGGGGCAGTACTGCCCACTTTGGGAACCACTGTTATACAAAGAATCTTTTAATGGGCTTGACTTTTGATCGAATTCTCTGGAAAACTGGTTAATTTTCTGCATTGTCCAGAGTAAAGTTAGGCTGGAAGCATTGTAAGGAATTCAAAATTGTCCAAGATAAATGTCTATTGTTTCTAAGAAAGTTGATCAGGAAATAAAAAAGAAAGTGAGCAAAGTTAGCACGCACCTAGCCCTCCCCTAATAGAATGAAATAGTTTGAGAAATATTCAAAGAGGTAGAATATTATAGTTCCCTAAAGGAGAAATATGCCCTTAGAAGCCCCAGCAGGACTGAGCCACCCTATCTACAAGACAAAAGACCTTCAGCTCAAGCGTGATGGGATTAAGATACCACTCTCCAGGACATAATAGGATAATCTAGCAGCAGAGCTCACCACATTGCAAAATCAACTGGGGACATTGCATCATTCTCCAGGTTTCAACCAAAATTCTCAGACAACCTACAGGGTTAGCTATGACCCCTACAACAGCCAATAGAATACATATTCTTGCACAGGAACAAGAAGTTCAAGTACAAAGACCAAGATAAGGTATAAAAGCCACCCTCTCTCAACTCCATGTGGTCAGCTGCCCAAAACCATGAACCATCATGTGGTTCTGCTTCATCAGTAAATGGACCCTCTTTCCAATCAGCCTCCAGCCTCCATTTTGTCTCCAGTGCCTTTCTCCCGGCTTTGAACTGAACCAGATGTTTATGTTTATGTTTATGTTTATTATTAAATTTGTATACCGCCCTTCTCCCTTGCGGGACTCAGGGCAGTGAACAGGCATCAATAAAAACATACAAAAGACATTGATACATAAAATACTATAAAATAATATTAAATTGGGGCCTGTTCTAAAATCCAGAATAAAAACTCTTAAATAAAACCAATTAAACCAATTAAAAGCTACTACGCCAGGCCGGCCACACGGAATAAATGCGTTTTCAAGGCCCGATGGAAGAGGCGCAGGTCAGTGGTCGTACGTAGGTCGGAGGGTAGGTCATTCCAGAGGGCAGGGGCTGCCACAGAGAAGGCTCTCCCCGGGGGGGTCACCAGGCGGCATTGTTTGGCCGACGGCACCCTGAGGAGGCCTAGTCTGTGGGAGCGAACTGTTCGGTGGGAGGTATTTGGTAGCAGGAGGCGGTCTTGCAAATAACCAGGACCCATGCCATGGAGAGCTTTGAAGATGGTTACTAGCACCTTGAAGCGCACCCGGAAAGCCACAGGCAGCCAGTGCAGCTCGCGCAGGAGAGGTGTCACGTGGGACCACCTTGAGGCTCCCAGAATATCCCGCGCGGCCGCATTCTGCACTAACTGGAGCCTCTGGGTGGACCTCAAGGGCAGGCCCATGTAGAGAGCATTGCAATAGTCCAGGCGGGAAATGATGAGGGCTTGAGTGACCGTGCGTAGAGCGTCACGATCCAGAAAGGGACGCAACTGGCGAATCAAGTGAACCTGATAAAAAGCCCCCCTGGCCACGGCTGTCATGTGATCGTCTAATGACAGCTGAGAGTCCAGGAGGACACCCAAGTTGCGAGCCCTCTCTGTGGGGGCCAGTGATTCGCCCTCAATAGCCAGCGATGGTACCAGCTGGCTGTAACGTGACTCTGGGAGCCACAGCCACTCAGTCTTGGACGGGTTGAGTTGAAGCCTGTTTCTCCCCATCCAGACTCGCACGGCCTCCAGACACCGGGACATCACTTTGACAGCATCGTTGGGGTGGTCTGGGGTAGAAATGTACAGCTGGGTATTATCCGCGTACTGATGGAATTCTACCCCAAAACCACGGATGATCTCACCCAACAGCTTCATATAAATGTTGAACAGGAGAGGCGAGAGGACCGACCCCTGTGGCACCCCACACGTGACGTGCCTCGACGTCGACCTCTGCCCTCCTGCCAACACAAATTGCAACCGGTCGGAGCGGTAGGAGGAGAACCACCGTAAAACAGTGCCTCCCAACCCCAATCCCTCCAGCCGGTGCAATAGGATACCATGGTGGATGGTATCGAAAGCCGCTGAGAGATCTAACAGGACCAGGATAGAGGAACAACCTCTCTCCCGGGCCCTCCAGAGATCATCCACCAACGCGACCAATGCCGTCTCTGAGCTGTACCCAGGCCGGAATCCGGACTGGCACAAGTCCAGATAGACAGTTTCCTCCAGGTGCTGAGGGAGCTGTCTCGCCACCACACTCTCAACAACCTTCACCAAGAAGCAGAGGTTGGAGACCGGACAATAGTTGGCCAAAATAGCCGGATCCAGGGAGGGCTTCTTGAGGAGGGGTCTTACCACCGCCTCTTTCAAGACAGTCGGCATAAACCCCTCACTCAAAGAAGCGTTAACAATTCCCTGGAGCCAGCCTCGTGTCACCTCCCGGGAGGCCAGTACCAACCAGGAGGGACACGGGTCCAATAAACATGTGGTGGCGTTCAGCCGCCCCAGCATCCTGTCCATGTCCTCGGGAGTCACAGGATCAAACTCTTCCCAAATAACAGTCTCAAGACCTGCCTCCGTCAGCCCGTCTGAACTAGCCCACTCAGAGGCTAACCCGTCCCGAATCTGATCGATTTGATCTTGCAGGTAATCTCCGAATTCCTCCGCACGACCCTGTAGGGGAGCATCCCACGCCCTCTGGTGAAGAAGGGAGCGGGTCATCTGAAACAAGGCAGCGGGCCGGTTACCTGAAGACGTGATAAGAGCGTTTAAGTGGGTGATGCCGGAGGGAATGTTGGTGTTTTGGGAAGGGGGAAGAGTAAGAATTAAAACAATTGCAGAGGCGCAAGCCTTTCTTGAAAAACATTCCCTAACCCTTGAAGATGACAATGGGGGAGCAGAGGCATCCGCAGCTTCACCCGCTGGGGGCCAGGGGGAAGAAGATACAATTGCCAAGAGACTTAGATCTCAAAAATGACTTTATTTTAGTATAATACAATGTTGTTTGGATGTTTAAGCACGTTTAATAATAAATAATAGTTGAATTTATTAACCGCTCCCTCTCCCCACAGGGACTCGGGGCGGTGCACAGGGAGAATAAAAGCAATAAATATACAAAATACATATCAATTTAAAACAGATTAAATTAATTCCTGTGCTAAAATCCCATTAACTAAAAATCCCCACTAAATATAAATATACATTTAAAAAACCCATAGAGAGAGAGACTACCCTAGGCCGGCCAGGTGGAAAAGATGAGTCTTCAATTTCAGGCGGAAGGAGCGGAGGTCCGTGGTCGTTCTAATATCGGGGGGAAGGTCATACCAGAGGGCCGGGCCCGCCACAGAGAGAGCCCTTCCCCTGGGCGTCGCCCGCTGACAAAGTCTAGTGGACGGCACCCGGAGAAGTCCCTCTCTGTGGGAGCGAATCGGCCGTGAGGATGTGTGAGGCAGGATCTGATCCCGCAGATAGCTAGGTCCCGAGCCATGGAGCGCTTTAAAGATGATAATTAACACCTTGAAGCGCACCCGGAAGACGACAGGCAGCCAGTGCAGCTCGCGCAAGAGCGGTGTAATGTGGGTAAACCTAGTGGTTCCCATAATTGCTCGCGCGGCTGCATTCTGAACTAACTGAAGCCTCCGGGTGCACCTCAAGGGGAGCCCCATGTAGAGAGAGTTACAATAGTCCAGTCGGAATGTCACGAGGGCATGAGTGACTGTGCGAAGGGCGTCCCGATCCAATAGGGGGCGCAATTGGCGGACCAGGCGGACCTGGTAAAACGCCCTCCTGGCCACGGCTGTCACTTGCTCTTCCATAGACAGCCGGGTATCCAGGAGGACACCCAAATTGCGTGCCCCATCCACAGGGGCAAGATGTTCGCCCCCTATGGCCAGCGTTGGAGAGAGCTGGTTGAATCGGGCAGCCGGAAACCACAGCCACTCGGTCTTGGTCGGGTTGAGCCTGAGTCCGTTACTTCCCATCCAGATCCGCACGGCTTCCAGGCACTGGCACATCACCGCTACGGCATCGTTGGGGTGGTTTGGGGTAGATATATACAGCTGAGTATCATCAGCGTAAAGATGGTACTCTACCCCAAAACCACGGATGATCTCACCCAGCGGCTTCATATATGCATTAAACAGGAGAGGCGAGAGGACTGACCCCTGAGGCACCCCACTTGTGAGGGGTCTCGGGGTCGACCTCTGTTCTCCTGCCAACACAAATTGCGATCGGCCAGAGAGGTAGGAGGAGAACCACCGCAAAACGGTGCCTCCCACCCCCAACCCCTCCAGCCGATGCAATAGGATACCATGGTCGATGGTATCGAAAGCCGCCGAGAGGTCTAATAGGACCAGGATGGAGGAACAACCCCCATCTCTGGCCCTCCAGAGATCATCTACCAACGCGACCAATGCCGTCTCGGTGCTATGCCTGGGCCGAAAGCCGGACTGGCGCGGGTCTAGATAATCAACTTCCCCCAGGTGACGGGGAAACTGTTGTGCCACCACACTCTCAACAACCTTCGCCAAAAAGGGAAGGTTGGAGACGGGACGATAGTTGGTTAAAAGAGCTGGATCCAAAGAGGGCTTCTTAAGGAGGGGCCTCACCATAGCCTCTTTTAGGGAAGCAGGCAAGGAACCCTCACTTAAAGAAGCGTTGACAACCTCTTGGAGCCAGCCTCGTGTCACCTCCCAGGATGCCAGTACAAGCCAGGAGGGACACGGATCCAATAAACATGTGGGTGGCTCGCAGTCGCCCACGTAGCCTGTCCATATCCTCGGAAGCAACGGAGTCAAATTCCTCCCACACAAGATCAGCCTCGTGGCACCCCACTGGGCCATGAATGGGGGCTAACTCGTTCTGTATCTGAGCGGTTTTGTCCTGCAGAAAAGTCACAAATTCCTCTGCTCTACCCTGTAGCGGGGCTTCCCGCACCCTCTGTTGAAGGAGGGAACGGGTCACCCTAAACAGGGCGGCAGGGCGGTTTTCTGCGGATGCTATGAGAGTAGCGCAATGATGGTGTTTGGCCACTCTCAGCGCCACAATGTAAGTCCGTAAATGGGCTCTTACCTGTGTCCGGTCAGATTCAGAGCGAGTAGCCCTCCATCTTCCCTCTAGGCATCTCTTGCGGCGTTTCATCACCCTCAGCTCCTCGGTAAACCAAGGAGCGGGGGTGGCTCGGCGCCGCAAGAGAGGCCGCAAGGGCGCGACCCGATCCAAGGCTCCCGTGGTCGCAATATTCCATGCGGCCACGAGGTCCTCCATCGGGGCGCGGGTCAGGGGTACAGGAAGTGGCCCAAGCGCCATCTGGAACCCATCCGGGTCCATCAGGCGCCTGGGGCGGAACCAGATAGGTGGTTCTGGCGCCGCCTCCTCGCGGAGGGGAGTAGCGGTCGGAAAGTCGAGCCGGAGAAGTGAGTGGTCTGACCATGACAAGGGTGTGATGACTATGTCCCCTATACCCAGATCACTCTTCCATTGGCCTGAGACAAAAATGAGGTCCGGTGTGTGTCCACCCTCGTGGGTGGGGCCTTGAATTAGTTGGGTCAGGTCCATGGCCGTCATGGAAGCCATGAACTCCCGAGCTACCTCAGATGATTCGCCCAACGATGGCAGATTAAAGTCCCCCATGACTATAAGTCTGGGGGTCTCCACTGCCACCGTAGCGATCACCTCCAGGAGCTCGGGCAGGGCTGCTGCTACATAGCGAGGAGCCAGGTATATAACCAGCAAGCCCAACTGCCTCCCTAGGCCCCACTTCACGCAGAGGGACTCGCAACCGGTAGTCTGTCTACCGAAGGAGACCACAGTCCCTCAGACAACCGGGTGTGAATCTCTCTGCGTGAGATGGGGCCTAGGGAGGCAGTTGGGCGTGTTAGTTGTATACCTGGCTCCTCGCTATGCAACAACAGCCCTGCCCGAGCTCCTAGAGGTGATAGCCGAGGCGGCAGTTGAGACCCCCAGACTGGTAGTCATGGGGGACTTTAACTTGCCGTCGGCAGGCGAAGCCTCTGGAGCAGCTCGGGAGTTCATGGCCTCCATGACGGCCATGGACCTGACCCAGGTAGTTTTAGGCCCCACTCACGAGGGAGGAAACACACTGGATTTCATCTTTGTCTCGGGACAGTGGAGTTGTGATCTGGGAATAGGGGACCTAGCCATCACTCCCTTGTCATGGACAGATCACGCTCTCCTTCGGCTGGACTTTCCAATCGCTACACCTCACCGCAGGGAGGCAGAACCGGATATTCCTATATGGTTCCGCCCCAGGCTTCTAATGGACCCGGAAAGGTTCCAGAGGGAGCTTGGGCCAATTCCTGTGACCCTGCCCCGCGACTCGACTGAGGACCTAGTGGCCGCATGGTTAAGTGCGGCCGCGGGGGCCTTGGACTGAGTCGCGCCCTTGCGGCCTCTCTTGCGGCGGCGAATCACCCAGGCTCCTTGGTTTACCGAGGAGCTTCGGGGGATGAAACGCCACAAGAGATGCCTAGAGAGCAGATGGAGATCCTCTCGCTCCGAAGCCGACCGAACACTAGTGAGAACCCATATTAGGGCTTACTTAGTGGCGATAAGGGTGGCCAAACGTGAGTATTGTGCCACCCTTATTGCATCCGCAGATAACCGCCCTGCCGCCCTGTTTGGGGTGACCCGCTCCCTCCTTCATCAGAGGCCGCGGGAAGCCCCTCTGCAAGGGCGAGCAGAGGAATTTGGGATTTATCTGCAGGAGAAAATCACTCGGATTCGGAATGAGCTACCCTCCATTGACAGTGGTCCTGTGGGACTGTCCGAGACTAGTCTTGAGGTTCCTTCTTGCGAGGAGTTTGACTTTGTTACCACCGAGGATATGGACAGGTTGTCAAGGAAACTTAGGGCGACCACATGTTTATTGGACCCGTGTCCCTCCTGGCTTGTACTGGCATCCTGGGAGACGACACGAGGCTGGCTCCAGGGCATTGTCAACGCATCTTTGAGTGAGGGGTCCTTGCCTGCCGTCTTGAAAGAGGCGGTAGTGAGGCCCCTCCTCAAGAAGCCGTCCCTGGACCCAGCTTTATTAGAGAACTATCGTCCGGTCTCCAACCTTCACTTTTTGGTGAAGGTTGTCGAGAGTGTGGTAGCCCAACAGTTTCCGCGACACCTGGAGGAAGTTGATTATCTAGACCTGCGCCAGTCCGGCTTCCGACCCGGTCACAGCACCGAGACGGCATTGGTCGCGTTGGTTGATGATCTCTGGAGGGCGCGGGATAGAGGTTATTCCTCTATCCTAGTCCTATTAGACCTCTCGGCGGCTTTTGATACCATTGACCATGGTATCCTATTGCACCGACTGGGGGGGTTGGGGCTGGGAGGCACCGTTTTGCGGTGGTTCTCATCCTACCTCTCTGGTCGGTCGCAATATGTGTTGACGGGAGGGCAGAGGTCGACCTCGAGGCCTCTCTTATGTGGGGTTCCTCAGGGGTCGGTCCTCTCGCCCCTCCTTTTCAACACATATATGAAGCCGCTGGGTGAGATCATCCGTGGTTTTGGGGTGGAGTACCACCTGTACGCTGATGACACCCAGCTGTACATATCCACCCCAAACCACCCCAACGATGCCGCCGAAGTGCTGTCCCGGTGTTTGGAGGCCGTACGGATCTGGATGGGTGGTAACAAACTCAAGCTCAACCCTGCCAAGACTGAGTGGCTGTGGTTTCCGGCACCCCGGTTCAGCCAGATTACACCAACTCTGGCCATTGGGGGCGAAACACTGGCCCCCGTGGAGAGGGCGCGCAATTTGGGTGTCCTCCTGGATTCCCGGCTGTCCATGGAGGACCATGTGGCGGCCGTGGCCAGGGGGGCGTTTCATCAGGTACGCCTGATGCGCCAATTGCGCCCCTTACTGGACCGGGCTGCCCTTCGCACAGTCACTCAAGCTCTCGTGACGTCCCGACTCAACTACTGTAATGCTCTCTACATGGGGCTTCCCTTGAGGTGCACTCGAAAGCTACAGCTAGTCCAAAACGCAGCCGCGCGGGTGATTATGGGAGCCACTAGATGCTTCCACATAACGCCGATCCTGCGCGAGCTGCATTGGCTTCCTGTGGTTTTTCGAGTGCGCTTCAAGGTTTTGACAACTATCTTTAAAGCGCTCCATGGCTCGGGGCCTAGTTATATGCGAGACCGCCTCCTGCCCCATACATCCCTTAGACCGATACGCTCCCACAGAGAGGGCCTTCTCAGGGTGCCGTCGGCCGGACAATGCCGACTGGCGACACCCAGGGGAAGAGCCTTCTCTGTGGCGGGCCCAGCCCTTTGGAATGACCTACCCCCTGAATTACGTACCATCACCGACCTCCGCCTCTTCCGCCAATGTCTTAAGACATATTTGTTCCAACAAGCCGGCCTAGCCTAACCTCCCATGGGGACTTTTAGGTAGTTTTAAATTGGGTTTTTAAAATTTGGTTTTAGCGCAGGATAGGTTTATTTAATAGTTTTTTAAATTATATTTATTGTATTTTGTATGTTTTTAAATTTTCCTGTGCGCCGCCCTGGGTCCTTTGTGGAGAAGGGCGGGATATAAATTTAAATAAATAAAATAAATAACAATGGTCTCTCTTGGCTCAAGACCTTCCTTGATAATGACCGCTACCCCACCACCCCTACCTTGGACCCGGGGCTGATGAAAAGCGCGGTAGCCTGGTGGGCACATTTCAACGAGGGGAAGTCCTCCCTCGTGGCCCAACCAGGTTTCCGCAATTCCTACCAGGTCCGGCTCCCCCTCTGACACAAGGTCATGAACGAGGGGGGCTTTGTTGACCACGGACCTGGTGTTGCAAAACATCAGCCGCAGGCCCAGGCTCTGTATTCCCTGAACAGTTTGCTAGCACTGTTCTTTTATTATAACTTTATTTGCATCTCTGTCCACTTTGTAGTATGAATGTATAACTGAAATATCTATTTTGTGTATGAAGACTCAGATGGAGTCAATGATTTCGACGAGAAAGTTCTCAAAATGTCTTTTCACACCTTACCCTTACCTTTTGTATGTAAAATTTGTAAAATTTGTAAAACCCAATAAAACTTTTTTCATATAAAAAAAAAAGAGCGGAGAAATAATTTCGTTTCTCTGCTTTTATCGCCACTAGGTAGGTCCTCAAATGTGACCTTACCAGTGTCCGGTCAGATTCGGTACAGGTGGTCCTCCAAATGCTCTCTAGGCATCTCCTTCGACGCTTCATCCCCCTCAGCTCCTCGGAGAACCAAGGAGCCAGGGTGGACCAGCGTTGAGATGGATATTTCTCTCAACTAAGAGAAGAAAGTTAACTAATTGACTATGAGCCCCAAATGTTTAATGAACAGCATGCAGATGTTGTATATTTTAAAATATAAACATTTATTTTTATTCCATAATCTTTTTTCTAACTGAACTGACACTTGCTGTCAAACATAATTCAGGATCAATTAATATGTCAGAACAATTATAGTTAAATATGACAGCTATTAAGATTAGTAAGTATGGGACTTCCTTCCGGTTTCCCGGAGGCGACGGTCGAGTCTTGGGACTTGTCCGCCGTTTTGTTGCTTCTACGGCCCCTCACTGGCAGGGAGTTCCTTTTAAAGGACTCCCGCTGTACGGTCGGCTTGCTGGGAATCGCCCCATCCCAACGGCGGTCGGGGGGGTCCTTGTCTTCGACCCAGGCGTGGGAGAACATGCTGCGGGGGGCTTGGTTCCCTTTGCCGATGGAGAGCCGGAACAACTAGTTGCTTTAGAGAAGAGCTGAAATGCCGGGGTTGGAGGCAAAACCGAGGCTCTTGGCTGCAAAGTGGATCATGAGTGACTTTATTTTATTGCTCTCAACTCTAAGTTTGAAAGAAAAAGGAGGGGGGAGTTTGTAATACCTTCCCTCGGAAGGAAAAAAGGCGGCGTTTAGAAATGCTCCCCAGGCTTGGGGAAGCAGAGAAATCAACATCCGATTGTTTTTAAACAATAAGTGAAAGTCTTTCCTGAACGATCCTGATATTTTGTATCGAAGTCTGGCTACAATTGAACTGCTTTTTAACAACTCTCAACGGCTGACAGTGGAGCGGGGGAAGATGGCGTTCCTTTGTTCCCAGGAGATATATCTTCGTGGAAAATTGCTGGCACTCCCTTACATATGGGACTGTTCTTCTCTCTTTAGTAATGGAACAATATAACTGACTCACTGGACCTTTCCCTGCTCTGCCTTCTTTGTTCTTTTTTATGTGATTGTTTTTAAGAATTTGTTTTCCCTCTGGATTATAATTAAATGGAATTATGAGTTTGGACACTGGCTTTGTTCTCTCCTTGTTTCGCGGAATACCTCTCCAATAGACGCCATATTAATGACAAAGACTTAAAACTTTCATTAGTGCTTTTTAAAAAAATACAGCCACATCAACTCAAGATTATTTTACCCTAAAGAAACAGAGATGGAAGCTACGCAGTTTTCAATAATAGAAGGACATCTTCAAGATATTATGAAAGAACTTAAGGAAATCCAGAAAGATAATGGTAGATCGAAATCAGAACTTTTGGAGATACAGAAAGCGCTAATGGAAAATAAACAAAGAATTGATGGTTTGGAGGGGGGGTTGCCTGTGACAAGGGATGAGTTTAAAAATTCTAGCAATAACTTAGTATTTGCCAGGATAAATGAAATATCCAGAGAGATACGCATTAAATTTGTGAGAGGGCCCACAGGGGGGGGATCCTGAGAGCACAGAACGTGGTTACCACCTTGAATCAGATCACGAAAAAGATTATAAAGTTTGGGGGGGGATTTTTCCTTCTTATTTAAAAGATTATTTAAAAAGGGGGTCTGTTTCTGGTGGGTGATGTTTGAGGGAATGTTGGCGTTAAGGGAGGGGGGAAGAGTAAAAATTAAAACAATTATAGAGGCGGATGCCTTTTTAAAGAAAAAATACTCCCCTATCCTGGAGGATGAAAATGGGGGAACGGAGGGGGCCTCGGCTCCGCCCACTGGAGGTCAGGGAGAAGAGAATACAATTGCCATAAGACTTAGATTTCATAAGTGACTTTTTCTTTTTTGTAATAGTATAAAACTTATTTGGATGTTTATAAATGATTGATTGCATAGATTTTAAAATTGAAATATTTGTACATCTTTCCACTTTGGAGAAAAATGAAAAATTACTGTATTTGCTTTTTTTTTTTAATGAGGTCTCGGAGGGGCCAACATCTCCGACATAGAGGTTCTCAATATGTCTTTGTAATTCCTTACTATCCCTTATCCTATTTTTATAAAAATTTGTAAAACCCAATAAAACTTTTTCAAAAGAAAAAAAAAGATTAGTAAGTATGAAAGAGTTAATGTCATGTGATTTGGTGCCAAAACATTCCTTCCATATTCCTAAATATCACAGAGAAGTGTAATGGAGAATCTGCAACCTGAAGGGCTACAGCCCAGAAATAAATTGGAAAGCTAGGCGAACAAAGGTTTTTATACATGGTACTACTTCCAGTTCTAGTTGTTCCAACAGATTTTGATGGCAGTTGTGTAATCCTTTTCATTCCCTAAAGCCTTGATGGCAAACCTATGGCACGTGTGCCACAGGTGGCATGCAGAGCCATTTCTGAGGGCATGTGAGGCGTTGCCCTGTCAGCTTCAGTACGCATGCACACACTGGCCAGCTGATTTTGGTCCTTGATTTTCAGCAGTTTTTTGTCCTCTGGAGGCTTCAGGAAAGCCTCCTGAACCCTCCAGAGAGCGAAAAAAAGGACTTACTGGGCCCACCGGAAGTTGGAACAAGGACTGGTTTCCGGCATTTTCACCCTCCCCAGGCTCCAAGAAAGTTGTGTATGCATGTGCGGGGCAGCAGGATGGGGTGTCATGCATGCATGCACGCACAGGGTGCATGGAATGGGAGGATTAAATTATGGGGGTGGGCACCCGAGTGCATGCACAAGCGCGTGCTTTTGGCACCCAAGGCGAAATAGGTTCGCCATTGCTGCCCTAAAGCCTCCAGAGGGTGAAAAATAATCCAATGGAAATTTGGGAACAGATTTCCGGTTTGCACTTTGGGCCATTTTTCATGCTCTGGAGGCTTCAGGGAAGCCTCCTGAAGCCTCAGGTGGGCCTCCACGATGGGTAGGGGAGGCTGTTTTCGCTTTCCCCAGGCTCCTAGAAAGGCTCTGGAGCCTGGGGAGTGTGAAAAACCAGTCCATTGCATGCTAAAAGCGAGGTGAGGGCATGGGCCGCATATGCATGCACACGGGGTTGCACACATAGCATTATGGGTGTGGGCACACCCACGCACGAACCCCCCTGTGCTCCCCCCGCTTTTGGTGCACTATTACTATAAAAGTGCAGATGTGAAGCTGTGAATGTGGAGAATAACATATTAGAATAACAAAGTTCCTTTACCCCTCACACTCCACACAAAAGGCAAAGAAAGTAGATTCAATCAATCCCACCCACCCACTCCCCAGCTTTGTAAAGTACCTAAGAGAAGAAAAACAGAATTCTGGTTCAGTTTTAATCCTGTTTGCTTTACTTGAGCTATAAAGGTTATTGCTAGAGCTGACTATAGCAGCTAGATTCCTACCCAAACATTACTTAGAAAGCATATTATATACAAAGGTTAGAAATACACTTGCTATATATGTAATCATTAGTAGTGATGATGTTTAAACCTTTACATATGTGGAAACAGATTATTTGAGGGAGCATCTATCTTGGGTACCAAGCTTGATATACCTCTGTCCACCCAGGTGCTAAGGTCTGCTGATAGGGCTCTCTTTTAACAATATTCCATCAATTCTCATTGTTTGTGGATTTTATACTTGTGAATTTACCTATTCATTCAAATGTATTTGTAACCACAGTCAGTCCTCATAGTCATTCATGGATATGTAGAGCAATACAAAAATTGAGTTGCTTGATGCACGGGTTTCCAGCTGAGATTTAAGTATTGCTAATTCAGTGTTTGTGGTGGCTGCTGCTACATTCATGTCAAAAGCATCTACCGAGGTCCTTCCAGGTTGAAAGGGTTAGCCAGTGATATCATCATTGCCCAGGGCACACCCACAGGGACTCTTTTTATGTCCCTATTATTAGCCCACTGAATAGTACCTATTTATCTACTTGCATTTGCATGCTTTCAAACTGCTAGGAGGGCAGGATTTAGGACAAATTGATGGGAGCTAATTCTGTGATGCAGCTCGCTCTCGGGTTTTGAACTGCTGAGCTGTCGACCTCTCATTGGTCTTCTGACACAAGACTGACCTCTCAATGGTTTTCTGATTCAGCGTCCCAACCACATGAGACATTATGTGTTAAGTGATAGTGGTGTCTTTACAGAATGTAACATAAAGTTGGCTATATGTGGAGATGCATCAATGGGCTTTAATGGTTATGACATTTTGGTTATAGAATTTCTTCCTCCCTAGATGCCAGGCTACTAACTAAAGTCAGGTTAACAAACTATGCTTTCGGTTGCAGTTGTAAAAACTCAGTTCCTACTCTATTTTTAATCATGTCATTTTACTTACTTTTTATTTAATTGTTTATCTTGATTTTAATTTCATTGTAAACAAGTACAATGACAATAAAGATTATACTTAATGGATAGATAATGGATATAATGGATAGATAATAAAATTATAAATATTTAAATATATACATATTCTCCAGCACTATGCAATTTTTTGTTCTACTATTTGGGATAATATTTATGATAAATTCAAAACATAAGCAGTCCCTATTCACAATGATTGACATGCATATAAAACAATCTAGATTATACTTCAAAATAACTGTAATGCAAAAGATGAGTCTATTTTTCTTACAATTATATTAAGAAGAAAAATGATAAAATTAACATCTTACATGGCTTGCTCTTGACTCTCTCCACCAGGATAAGGATGAGCAATAACAGAAATGCCTACAATAATAATGAAACACATTTAGGGACTTTATTTCATTATTGAATATAGGTGCTAGTTCAAAAACTGAAAGATTTAACAGTTTTATTTTTCTGCCATTAAGGTAAAAGGCAACTAAAATGATCTATGGCAAGGGTGTCAAACTCAAGGCCCAGGGGCCGGCCCAGGGGTTGCTTAGATTTGGCCCGGGGGGCTGCCCTGGAAACAGTAAAAGGCCAGCCTGTGGTGCTTCTGCCAGCGAAAATGGAGCTCCATTTTCAGAGGGTTGCAGGAGGCCGTTGCAGCTGAAAATGGAGTTTGGGAGCCTGTTTTCACTGGCAAAGCGCTTGGGCCAAGGGTGGGTTCTAGCCGGCATTACTGCTGGTTTTCTCATGCATGTGCTGAACAATATACCAGCACCTAATTGAACATTTGTTGATAACCGTGGGGATGGCCAGGGAAAAGGGAAAGTCAATTACTTTATCTGCATATGGAAAATATACTCTTGGCAAAACAATGGCCCGAGGAGCCAACCTCAGAAGCGTGTAAAAATGGAAGCTTGAAAATGAATGGAATTAAATAAAAAAATAATATAAATAATATTTTGAGATTCTTCTATTTTTCTATTTTATTTATGGCTACTCAGCCTCTAGCTACCATTGCCCGTTTTCTTTTTCAGCTGGCTCAATAGTAAAGGCCTTCAAGAATGATACTATATTGCATTGTGCCATGTTAAGAATTGGCATTCATTAGTATTCAATTTGCTTGATTGAGCAGCTGTGGTGGTGCAGTGGTTAGAATGCAGAATTGCAGCTAACTCTGCCCACAGTCAGGAGGTTGAGCCTGATTGGCTCAAGGTTGATTCAGTCTTCCATCCTTCTGAGGTCAGGAAAATGAAGACTCATATTGTTGGGGGCAATATGCTGACTCTGTTTAGAGAGGGCTGTAAAACACTATAAAGTGGTATATAACTCTAAGTGCTATTGCTTTTGTATCCTATTTTTTAAATTGCTTCAAAAACACCAATTTTTCTCTGATATGTATCTTCCACATCAGTGTTATCCTTGTTGGTTAGGGATATCAATCCCACTGGAATAAATATTAATTTCAATCAGTACCTAAAAGCTGCAGTCTAGATCTTGGTTTCTATCCTAATTCTAATTTTAAAACTGCACTGGGGATTAAAATTAGCAAACACAATGATAGAGTCATGATTGTTACTACCTATTTTAAAAACAATAACATAATCATAGTTAACTTTCATCTGGCCATTTCAAGAATTTCTGAACAGACTTTTTGTCAAAGCATATATATGCTATTGGCTACTTTAAATGGTGATGGAAAAACAATCCCTTCAGAGAACCTTGCTGTTTCAAATTTATTATATTCAGCATCCTTTATTAGTTGAGGATATTAAAAAAACAAAAATACTTCATTGTAGGATCTTCACCTTAATGTAATGCAAACCAAATTGTATTTTATTCAATAATCTATAGCAGAATTCAAAAAGGCATAAATGATGCCCTGGAAAGCCTAAAACCTGGATGAACAATTCTGCAATTTTGTAGGTTCATTTTTAGAAGGGATAAACAGTAACATAATACGTCAGATGTCACAACGTATTTAAAGATAGGCAGAAAGCAAAAGCTTTCATCTTGAAATAGCAAACTATGTGGCAAGTGGATACCTACCATAACCAGAGGTGTTTCCGTGTGGTAAGTAAGCATGGAGAATGAAGTTATTCAAGCTGTTAAGGTAAGCTGGGAGGCTATGATATCCTTCCGGATTATACCAGACCTATATTTAAATTTCAGGCACAAAAATAACAGGCAATATATATGTATTTGTAATTTGGTGAATAAATTTGTAACCAGTGAAGTGATTAATGAGACAGAATATACCTGCAGGCCCACTCTATAATCAACATTAAGAATAATAAAGTGTTTGTTTGTTTGTTTATGCATGTCAAAGGGGATTTTGAAAAATCTGCAGGCTTCTAGATTGGAAAACTAAAGTAAGAGAACAGTAACTTTTCTAAATTCAGTTAGTTAACTTCACAGTGGATTGGAACGGTGATAATAGTTCCAATCCACAATGCCATTGTTAGGATCTGCTTGTTTGTTTTTGTAGAAGCAAAATAAAATTTATATTGGCCAAAGCAATATTTGCAAAATCGAAGCATTTTTTTTCTCAAAACTCAAAGAAGCAAGAAAGCAGGTCCTCAAAGTGCTTCTCCAGTTTTAGTAGAACTAGAGCCTTTATCCACAGTATTTGAGGACAGAAAGTGCATTTAAAAATAAAGCTCAGATAAGAGTCAATGTCCAGTTCCACTAGAAGCAATTACTGTCAGATGAATTTTCTAGCCTTGACAGGCTTTCTCAGCACATTAGAAACGGACAAAGAAAAGATCCTTTACTAAATAAATGCTGATATAACCCAAAATTAGATATTCCTGCTACAGCAGCATATATATATATCTTGAAAATTATGAGAATGATACTGTAGAAAGAAACAAAAACTGCAGTTGACACATTTGCTTGATTGGTCCCTCCCAATATGGACCATTATCTCCTAGACCACAGAATTAAGGGGAACATTTTATGCATATGCTATACAGATGTAAAATATAATCTATTGATACAAAATTACACCAGAGTTGATAAAATATAGTGACTGTGAATCTGAGTTATGAATCATGAAATTGTTTGCATCTCATGGCTTTCAAGAACTTGACAAGCTTCCTTAATAGAGCTCATTTCTCCAAGTCTCAATTTTTCTGTCTACAACACTTAAATTGTCCTACTAACTTACCTGAGAAATCTGCAATAAGACCCTAGTTTTTAATGTAATTAAATAGTGAATTTTAACAAGATATATTACATGTATACTAAATTTAAGAAATCACTTATTTGTTTGCTGTATTTCATGACAACTAAATGTCCATAGTTTACCTTTGTTACTGTTCTGTTAGCAGGTACCGGGCTTATATCAAATTGAAGATTACTAGTCAAAGGCAGCCCAAAACTCCAGCCACCATATCTAGATGTGGGAAGGGAAAAAAGAACCTATTAGAAAATAAAGTTTTCATGTTTTAGACATCTTAGATTTCACGTAATTAAATTCCATGGAAGTTATATAAGCCATAAAGTGTACATCACTTCACATAGCTTGACATATTTGGGCAATGATTGATGGCACCATCAAGTTTTCTTTCTTTAAGCAGGTTTTCTACACTCTTAAACCATCTGGGTATGCTAATCTCATGCATCTTATCCCCATCCTATTCATATTGGAGGCAGTTCTGGGTTGAAAAGATTAGCCCATGACATCGCCATTGCCCAGTGGATGCCCATGTAGGCTTCTTTCATGTCCTGTCAAGGAGGCTAGGGTGAGTGATGAGATTTCATCCCACACACAGTAGCACTCAGCTCTTGAACATAGGCTTGCTAACCTCCAACCCAGCATCCTAACCATGTGAATCACTATGCTCCTAATATATTCCATGAAAGACTTCTTGTACTGAGAAGAGAAAGAAAAGAAGCTGACAAGGGAGCTGCAGGCTCAGGATTCAAATAAAAAAAGTCCAGGCAATTCCCAGGTCCTATGGAAATAAGGTGTTCAGTTGTACCAACGTGTTCTTTTCTACATACTGAAAGAGGTACCAAGAACTCTCTCATTTCAAGAGTTTAATTAAAACTCTTGAGTTTAATTCATTATCTTTCAAGCTTTATGGACTAGAATTTTAAAAAAGAAGAAAATCAAAATAAGTGTAGAACCCTAATTTCTAATTGGTGCTTCCTGGTTTTTTAAAATCAAAATTAAAGATTATGGCCACAAGAATAATCTAAGCAATCTAAATCCCTTTTGTTCAGTGAATTGGTGACTAAGAAATTATGAAAAAGTGTTAGCCACCATATGTAGGACCTTTCTCTTTCATGAACCAAAGAGATAGTGATAAGCAGAGGCATCAGGAGAGGTGGTGGGTATCTCAAAGGGACCACAATGAAATTATTGTTACATTGTTGCAACACACGTTCTGCCCTTCTGCAGAGTCATCATGATGTGTATGTGTGTGTTTCTGTATATATAAAACAGGATTTACATATCAATGGTACAATGCTGCTTTGGCAATAACACTTTTGGTTGAGGCTTTCTGTTAAAGTTAAATAGAGCTAGCAAGGGACAGCAATAAGATAAATAGAATACCTCTTTTGAATAAAATCTCTGGCAGTAACTAGAAGGTAAGTTTCGACATCATGCCCAGTAAGGTTATATATTGTTCGGGAAGAGAATGTTCTCTTGTGAGGTGGTAAAAAGTTCAGCTTTGGACAAGTCTAAAAGAAAAGGAATTTATGAACACAAAATATTTTTACATCAAAAATTATATTATTTTGACAAACAATAAATATTAATATAAATATTTTAGTGTCTGTATGCAATATTATTTTAACAAATAAAACTTGAAGCAAATGAAAAGGGAAAGGTTTTTAAATTAGAATTTAATAAAAAATAAAACTATGTATACAAACTAATTTTCAGCTGGGCAGATATACTTTCTATATTGTAGGGCAATTATTAACTACATGTCAGAGTTTTGGCCTCATGACCATTATTATGAGATAAACCCAGGAGCAAAACACAGCACACAGCATATAAAGCCTTTATACAATTAATAGTGGTTTATATACAAGTATATATGTGGAGATAAATCCCTTACCACTCAGTTACGGACACAAGGAGAGAAATAAGATACACGATGAGAGAAACACCCTCTAATGACCACCTATCTAATGAGACACCCCTCAAAAGGGTAAATGACTTGTGTGGGCCCTACCAGAGAATTAAAGAGGTGATCCCTGTATTGCTGAATCATCCTAACTGCATCAGCTTACAGTTTACATCTTACAACATTACATCAGCTGGCAGCCATTAAATCCTCATTACCTGACAAAACATCTATTTGTTAATCTACTACTTCACCCTTTGAAACAAATCTAAAATAAAAAACCCTATAAGTACTATCTATATACATAATCTCAACAACCATCATGTTTCAAGCAAATAATTCCTTTTACTTTTCTGCACATTTGGTTTCCTTCCATCTACAGTATGGCTAAAACTGATTTTAACTGTGCAACTGCAATCAAATGCACATAAAAGGCACCTCTGATCAAGATTAATGGCTCTGACCATGTGGTTGTCTTAGCAGCAGTAGAGAAGTAAAATCAGTTTGCTAGAATATTTTTCAGCTTCTCAGTCTTGTCTACAACCCTGGGTTTTCTGATCCAGCCCTGCTTGAGATCAATCAAAGTCAATGAGGTACTAACACATTACAGTTAGAGCGGAAAGGCAATTCCACACTGCAACCTAAGATGCTTGCTTGCCTCTCTACATGCTGTTTCCAATTATTTTTTAAGTAAATGCCAGCACTTCCAGGCCAGGTTGTACTGCAAGACTAGATTGGCCACTCTTGCTTCCTGCCCTTCTCAACCTAGCAGAGAAGACACAGCTCGCTGACTGGCTCCTCTGTGAACTGATCTATCCGTGCCTGCTTTTTCTTCTTTTAGGGATTGTTTCCTCCTTCCTAGTCCCCATCTCCACCCCCATTCTCCTCTGACACTAAAACAGACTTCTCTTGGTTATTATTTTTCCCTTTATGGTTCCATTGTGATGCTACACTGTAGCAGTAAACCAGTGGTGGGTTCCAGATCCTGTTCCAACCGGTATGATTGGAACAGGCTCAGTGGTGTCCACATGGACGCGCACAGTGCACACATGTGTTATACCATCCAGCGATGCCTCTGCGAGCCTCCACAATGCTCCAGCTGTTCAGTGGAGCATCGCGCAGGCGCTGTACATGTCGTGCATATACACAGAAGTGCAGAAGACTTTAACGACTGGTAAGGAGCATGAGCAGGTGGGCTCTCCGGAGCACTGTACTGGAATGGTACCCGGTGCTCCAGGCAGGCTCTGGTATGCCCGTACTGGGACATACCACCTGCAATCCACCACTGCAGTAAACAAAAAATTAAGAACAGTGTCAGATCCCTAAGGTGATACTGCCATTCAATTGGGAGGGGGGGGGGCTAACCTATTGAAAACTTTTCACTCCCAATACCCTGACAAACCTTGTTGAAATACTATGATGGAATTTCTATCTTTTCACAAGTGGATCTCTCCTTTTTCTAAAATACGGCAACATGTCAGATCCCTAATGTGATACTGCCATTCAATTGGGAGGAGGGGGTCCTTGGAATCAATTTACTAGCAGTGCCTGTAACAACTGTGATTTACAACTGGTTTCCTGTCACAGGAAGGCTGGAGATCCCAACACCTCTGGAGGGCTGTTTATGATGGCCATGTGGGATATCTTACTTTAATGTCTAACCAGAGATAGCCATGGGAATGTATGGTTATTCAGCTCTCAGGGTAGAAGAGTAAAGGAAACATTTTCAGACTTATGCATTGGCCAGAATCTGCATTCTGACAAAGGAGAGGGGTCCTTATCAGTTTAATCCCACTTGCATTGCCTAAAGGGATTCAGATGCTGCTTTGTCTTTAATGGTTACCATTCTGCTTAATAAAAGGTTCCTTTTGAAATAATCTGTTTCAAGAGTCTTTCGTTTCTTAAGTTAGGAGAGGAGCCATTACAAACAGCTTGTTCTTTTATTCATATATAGCTCAAAGAAAAAATGTAGAAAGGAATTGGTTTCTCTGAGCTTGATTGTTTTCTTGCAGTTATTTCATTACCCAACTAGGTAACATCATCAGTGCTAGATAATAGAAATTAACATTATATTTAGTTTTGTCTCCAAGACTGGCATTGTAATTTTCATGTTTGAGAGACTGAAGGAAGATTCTACTGGAAGCAAGTTATAACTATAAATTACTATGCCATTCATATTGTTCAGTATTTTTGTTAAATGAAAATATGGTCAAATTGGCAGCCTGGGAAATTAGCTTTATAAATATAGATGTTAAAGATATCTGTTTTTCTTAAACTTGGGGTTTAGTCTTGGGGAAAAAATTCACTTAGTCTTCACTGGAAACCTTCAGTCATTTTTAAAAATTTCTATTTTACAGTGACCTTATTGCATGAGATTATGATTTGAATTTACCTCTCCACTGAGTGTGCAATTGCAGGCAGTATACCGATCACTCTGATTCCCAATGAATATCCACTTTTCAGCCACATCTTCCTTGAAACAGGTTCTGAAAATAAGCAGATTTAATACTTACATTTCCTATAAATTTGTATACAGCATAGCGAGAATTTACTAGGTAATGCACAACACTAGGCAGGAACACCTCATTAATTTCCTAAAGCTTTTCCAAGGGAAGCTAAATTTGATAATCTTTGCTTGGTTCTTACTGGTTTAACTATTTTTCCGCTCATATATTTTTATTCAATACTAAAATTTGAGTAGAAAAGTTTTAATAAGACCATTTTAATAAGCAAAAATTATCTACAATAATATTAAATTAAAAAATATATTGAAAGGGAATCTTGTGCCTGAGAGAGTGTCTAATACATGCTTACCCATAAAATCCTGTGATATTGCATACTGTATGTATACCCCATGCCACAATTATTTTAATGACAAATAGACAAAAATGCTTACAGTATATGTACAAATAAATAATAAAAGGACCAACATATATTTTTTTGTAGTTTTTGTGAGCCCCGTCCAATAACTGCTGAAAACCAGAGGCCTAATTTTTGCCATTTTGTGTGGTGGAAAACAGACAAAAACTATAGTGTGCGCTTTTAAAATAAATTTAGCTGTTTGAAAAAGATAAACAAAGCCTGACTCAATCCATTTGGCATCCTTGCCTTCACTCTTCCCTTATTAATAAGTAATTTAAATTTCATAATTCATAGACTCCATTAAAAACTTACTGACAAGAATCTTCACCTCCCTATTTCAATTCTCCTCTTTCATCAGTTACTATAAATTGATAAAGCTTCAATTCAATGGGATTTACTTCTGACTAGAATCTGTAGTAAGACTACATCTATCCTTACTTAACACCATATTGAGTTCCATTTGTTGGAAATAAATAAATATTTCAATATGCTTATTGTGCACATTAATTTAGGTATCAGCCTCTTTGAAGTTCTTGGGTTTATTTTTGAATTATTCTAGTTAATAATAATTTATATTGCATTCATGCTGAACTACAAGGTTTAACAACAACAAATCTAAAATATCTTAATTTGATAATACTTAACATCAGTGAGATCTATACATTTAGATTCGGTATTTTGATGAAGAATATTGCATATTTACTACTGGATATTTAATTGCACCAAAATTTGTTGGAAATCACTATCTGATTGTTGCTAGAATATTTTCCAACAATTATAATGGGTATAATAGTTCTGCAGATTACCCTGATGACTCATAATTTTCAGTCATTTGTCTTCTTAGATGAGGAGTTGTTAAAAGTAGGAAGGAGATTATTATTCTGTTATATTGAGAGTTACTGACAATTGGAAAAGAGCTACTTACAAATTACTTCTGTTTAGCCAGGTATTATCTATTCCAGGAAAAGAGAACATTGAAGCAACCAAAGCATCTGTGGTTTGATTGTAATTCCTAAAAACACAAACAAACCAAATGGTTAACTACAATTTCAAGGCAACCATCTATATAAATAAAAATGTAAAATAGTTTGTGCAAAGCCACTAATCTCAGAAAGTACTGCACCAATTGACACCAAACTTTCACACAATGTTCCCAAGGACTTCCGATGCAATCATACGTACATTTTATGTGCCTGGCACATGTGTGTCATGTGCACAGTACACAAACGTAAAATGTACCCACTTATCAGGTTTTCACCTCCCTGCAGTTCTTTCCAACCAGCTGCTTCTTACATTTCCAACAGTCGTTTCCTCAGCAACCGAATAAGCCTCCAAAGTTGCACACTGTATGGAGGCCTAAAAGGGCCAAAACAAGGCACAGACTAGCAAACTCCCAGGTGGCCCATAGAGAGAGTGAGGGAGAAATACGGTAGGTAGGTAGGTAGGTAGGTAGGTAGGTAGGTGGATGGATAGAGAGGGAGAAATACAGTAGGTAGGTAGGTAGGTAGGTAGGGGGAGAAAGGAGGAAATATGGTAGGTAGGTAGGTAGGGTAGGTAGGTAGGGGGATAGATAGATAGGGAGAAATACAGTAGGTAGGTAGGTAGGTAGGTAGGTAGGTAGGTAGGCAGGGGATAGAGAGAGAGGGAGAAATACAGTAGGTAGGTAGGTAGGTAGGTAGGTAGGTAGAGGGATAGAGAGAGGGAGAAATACGGTAGGTAGGTAGGTAGATAGAGGGAGAAAGAAAGAAATAAAGTAGGTAGATAGGTGGATAGAGAGAGAGGGAGAAATACAGTAGGTAGGTAGGTATGTAGGTAGATAGGTAGGCAGGTAGGTGGATAGATAGGGGAAAAATAGTAGGTAGGTAGGTAGAGGGATAGAGAGAGAGGGAGAAAAACAGTAGGTAGGTAGGTAGGTAGAGAAGGAGAAATACAGTAGGTAGATAGAAGGATAGATAGAGAGGGAGACATAAGGTAGGTAGGTAGGTAGAGGGAGAAAGGAAGAAATACAGTAGGTAGGTAGGTAGGTAGGTAGGTAGGTAGGTAGGTGGAGAAAGGAAGAAATACAGTAGGTAGGTAGGTAGGTAAGTAGATGGATAGATAGGCGGAAATACAGTAGGTAGGTAGGTAGGTAGGTAGGTAGAGGGATAGAGAGAGGGAGAAAAACATTAGGTAGGTTGGTAGGTAGGTAGGTGGATAGAGAGAGGGAGGGAGAAATACAGTAGGTAGGTAGGTAGGTAGGGGGATACATAGAGAGGGAGAAATACAGTAGGTAGGTAGGTAGATAGAGGGAGAAAGGAAGAAATATGGTTGGTAGGTAGGTAGGAAGGTGGATAGATAGATAGGGAGAAATACAGTAGGTAGGTAGGTAGGTAGGTAGGTATGTAGGTAGGTAGGTAGGTAGGTAGAGGGAGAAAGGAAGAAATACAGTAGGCAGGCAGGCAGGCAGGCAGGCAGGTAGGCAGGCAGGGGGTAGAGAAAGAGGGAGAAATACAGTAGATAGGTAGGTAGGTAGGTAGGTAGGTAGAGGGATAGATAGATAGGGAGAAATACAATAGGTAGGTATGTAGGTAGGTTGGTTGGTAGGTAGGTGGATAGATAGGGAAAATGAAAGTAGGTAGGTAATAATAATAATAATAATAATAATAATAATAATAATAATAAATTCGAATTTATTAACCGCTCCCTCTCCCCACAGGGACCCGGGGCGGTGCACAGGAGAAACTAAAAACAATATAAACAATAAATACAAAAATACATACTTTAAAACACAATTAAACAATATCCCGTGCTAAAAATAATTAGAAACCCATTAAAATATATTTAAAATCTATAGACAGAGAGACTATCCAAGGCCGGCCAGTCGAAAGAAATGGGTCTTCAATTTCGTACGGAAGGAGCGGAGGTCAGTGGTCGTTCTGATATCGGGGGGAAGGTCGTTCCAGAGGGCCGGGCCCGCCACAGAGAGAGCCCTTCCCCTGGGCGTCGCCCGCTGACAAAGTCTAGTGGACGGCACCCGGAGAAGTCCCTCTCTGTGGGAGCGAATCGGCCGTGAGGATGTATGGGGCAGGATCCGATCCCGCAGATAGCTAGGTCCCGAGCCATGGAGCGCCTTGAAGATGATAATTAGCACCTTGAAGCGCACCCGGAAGACGACAGGCAGCCAATGCAGCTCGCGCAAGAGCGGTGTAACGTGGGTGAACCTGGTGGTCCCCATAATTGCTCGCGCGGCTGCATTCTGAACTAACTGAAGCCTCCGGGTGCACCTCAAGGGAAGCCCCATGTAGAGAGAGTTACAATAGTCCAGTCGGGATGTCACGAGGGCATGAGTGACTGTGCGAAGGGCGTCCCGATCCAATAGGGGGCGCAATTGGCGAACCAGGCGAACCTGGTAAAACGCCCTCCTGGCCACGGCTGTCACTTGCTCTTCCATAGACAGCCGGGTATCCAGGAGGACACCCAAATTGCGCGCCCCATCCACAGGGGCAAGATGTTCGCCCCCTATGGCCAGCGTTGGAGAGAGCTGGTTGAATCGGGCAGCCGGAAACCACAGCCACTCGGTCTTGGTCGGGTTGAGCTTGAGTCCGTTACTTCCCATCCAGGTCCGCACGGCTTCCAGGCACTGGCACATCACCGCTACGGCATCGTTGGGGTGGTTTGGGGTAGATATGTACAGCTGGGTGTCATCAGCGTACAGGTGGTACTCTACCCCAAAACCACGGTAGGTAGAGGGATAGAGAGAGAGGGAGAAAAACAGTAGGTAGGTAGGTAGATAGAGAAGGAGAAATACAGTAGGAAGGTAGAAGGATAGATAGAGAGGGAGACATACGGTAGGTAGGTACATAGGTAGGTACGTAGGTAGGTAGAGGGAGAAAGGAAGAAATACAGTAGGTAGGTAGGTAGATAGGTAGGGGGATTGATAGATAGGGAGAAATGTAGGTAGGTAGGTAGGTGGATAGATAGAGAGGGAGAAATACGGTAGGTAGGTAGCTAGGTAGGTAGGTAGGTAGGTAGGTAAGTAGAGGGATTGAGAGAGGGGGGGAAATACAGTAGGTAGGTAGGTAGGTAGGTAGGTAGAGGGATAGATAGAGAGGGAGAAACACAGTAGGTAGTTAGTAGGTAGTTAGTTAGTTAGTTAGTTAGTTAGTTAGGTAGGTAGGTAGGTAGGTAGGTAGGTAGGTAGGTAGGCAGGCTGAGGCAGAAAGGAAGAAATACGGTAGGTAGGTAGGTAGGTAGGTAGGTAGGTAGGTAGGTAGGTAGAGGGATAGCTAGAGAGGGAGAAATACAGTAGGTAGGTAGAGGGATAGATAGAGAGGGAGAAATACAGTAGGTAGGTAGAGGGATAGATAGAGAGGGAGAAATACAGTAGATAGGTAGGTAGTGGAATAGAGATAGAGAGAGGGGGAAATACAATAGGTAGGTTGGTAGGTAGAGGGAGAAAGGAAGAAATACAGTAGATAGGTAGGTTGGGGGTTATACGGTGGTTGTATGTACGTGTGCAGGTTTAGATCTACACACAGATTGTTTGGCCATTTAACCAGACTGGGCCACAGCAACACGTGGCCGGGTACAGTTAATAAGTAATAAACATGATAGTCAACATTCTTTTGAATCCCTATATTCAGGGGTGAAATGCTACCAGGCCTGAATCCTGACTGAAAGGAATCCAGATAATCCATTTCATCCAAGATCCTCTGCAACCAGCAGGCCACCACCTTTTCTAACAACCTTCCCTATTAAGAATGGCAGTTTGAAAACTGGATGATAATTGTCCAGGCAGGTGGGATCCAGTTATGGTTTTTAAAGGAAGGGGCAAACCAGGCATTGCTTTAAAGCATCCAGAATTGTTGGCTGTTCTAGTATTAATTACTGTCTAGACCCATCCACTAGTCACCATCTTGGAGGCTTTCACCATCCAGGAGGGACAAACATCTAACTGACAGGTAATGGCACTGATAGCATCAAGGGTCCTGTCCACTGGTCCAACTGGATCAAACTGTTCCCAGATAACAAGGCAAGACCTCTCCCCAGGTATCTCACAACGTGGCCTATCTCTATGCATGGGGTCCAACTAGAAATGAATCTGAGTGACTTTGTCCATCAGGTTCACTGCCTGGCCCTGCAAAAGATCACCTGAACCCGCCTGACCTAGGAGGGAATGGGTGAACTGAAACAGGGCCTCTAGTTGCTACTCTGAGGATGCAATAAGAATGGAGAAATACTGTTGTTTCTGTTGTGTCCCCAAGCCTATGTCCCAGACAACTCGTCTGGTAACCTATGAGTCACCGCATTCCGGAGCTGAGCCAGCAGCTGCAGTGATTAACAGAGACAAGCTGTCTGGAATCTGTCTGGAAAGGAGTTACAATGTTGCAACTGCTTGCTAGGAGTTTCCTGCCTGGTAACTCTATATAAGAGGTTGCCAGAGAAGAAACCTTGCCAGTTGAATCTTGTGTGTGTTGTAAATAGTGTGAATAAACGTTCCTGTTGTTTTGACCATGCCTGAGTCGGAATCCTTTGTCTGATCTAACACTGGCGACGAAGGTGGGATTCAGGCCGTGGCCTTAGAACGCAACGGGTAACGAATACTTCAACAAAAGAGCGCAGCGCGACGCACAGCCTCACCATGGCTACGGCGACAATGCCTCCGTTTGCACCGTTCGACCCGATGAAGGAACAATGGGCTTCCTTCTTAGCCCGGTTCGAGTGCTTCTTGATAGCCAGCGACTACGGCGAACTCGCGCCTGCCAGGAAGCTGAGCCTATTCCTCCAGTGCGGTGGCCCTGAATTGTTTGCTACCGCCCGAACCATAGCAGCACCCGCAGCGGTGCACGAAGTGCCGTGGGATGATCTCCTGGGCCGCCTGAGAGCACACTACGCGCCGGCGCCTTCCCGCATAGCGCATCGCTATGCATTCAGGCAATGTGTGCAACAGCCGCAACTGTCGGTAGCCGAGTTCCTGCAGAAATTGAGAGCGACCGCAATCCCCTGCGAGTTCCCTGCTGGCTTCCTGGAGGAATCCCTACTGGAGCAGTTTGTATGCGGCGTAAGAGACATCCGCCTAAAGCGCCGCTTGCTTTCAAAAACTGTCCTGACACTCGAGCAAGCGGTGGAAGAAGCACGTGCGACAGAATTGTCGGAGATCTCCACATCCGACATGGGCCGCGCGCGCCCTCCTCTTTTCCCCACTCCGCGAGCGTGTCTGGTAGACGAAATAGCGCCGCTGGATGAGCTGGAGGAGGATGACCGTGGGGACTGCATGAGGGTGACCGGGCGCGTGCCGAATCGCGCATTCACACCGCAGCAGAAGTCCGGGAACTGCCTAGGCTGCGGAGGGGCCCACCAGAGACCAGAGTGCCCATTCAAGGCATCGGTGTGCCGCAGATGTGGCAGGAAAGGACACCTAGCAGCTGTGTGCCGTGCTGCCGCTCCAGCGACAACGCCAGCTGCCGCCTCCAGAACCGTTCCACCAGGACAACGAGGGTCGCAGAAGCGTTCAGGACGCTACCAGCCACAGCCGACCGACTGCTTCGCGCTGGCGGAGATGCCTCCAGCTCTAAGCTACGACCAGGCAGAGAGTAGGAGACTGTCAACAGTGGTTTGCTTAGAGGGGGTGGGGGTAAAAATGGAAATAGATTCAGGGTCCTCTAGATCACTCATGTCCTGGGCGCATTTAGTTAAGCTTTGCCCCAAGCTCAGGAAGCGGGATCTCGGCCCCACGGCGACGATCCTGAAAGATTACCAGGGCTCACAAATTCCCATTCTAGGTCTGCACAGAGTGAGAGTAGACTACGGCCCCTTCCACGGATCCCTTCCCATCCTGGTAGTGGCCAAACCCCTAGCTGCCTTGATCGGATTGGACTGGTTTCCAGCCTTGGGACTGTCAGTCCAAGGAGTACACAGCGTGCCAGCCAGTTCTCCGGTAGACGAAGTAATCAGAGAGTTCAACGACGTCTTTGATGGCAGCTTAGGAACGTACAAAGGCACTCCAGTTTCCCTAAATTTGGACCCCCAGGTTGCTCCAGTCCGCTTGAAGGCCCGCAGGCTGCCGTTCGCGCTGAAGCCCAAGGTTGAAGCGGAATTGGATCGATTGGTGGCGCAGGGCGTGCTCGAACCCATCGATCAGGCGAAATGGGAGACCCCAATTGTGGTCCCCATTAAGCCCGACGGGTCCGTGAGGATCTGCGCCGACTATAAGTCGACGATCAACCTCGGGCTTCAGGCGAACCCATACCCGGTTCCGGTGGTGCAAGACCTACTCCACTCATTGGGACGAGGTCGAGTGTTCGCGAAACTGGATATGGCGCAGGCCTACCAACAGCTCCCGGTGGATGACGAGGCTGCGGAAGCGCAGACCATCGTGACCCACCGTGGGGCTTTCCGCTGTCGCCGTCTCCAATTCGGCGTGTCCGTAGCCCCGGGGATCTTCCAGAGCCTCATGGAGCGACTTCTCCATGGGCTCCCTGGCGTTGTACCGTATTTTGACGACGTCCTGATTGCTGCTTCCAGCATATCAGAACTCGCCAAAACGTTACGGAAGGTCCTCAGAGTTTTCAGGGGCGCGGGTTTAAAGTTGAAACGCAGCAAATGTACGTTTGCTGCGCCTAGGGTGGAATTCCTGGGTTTCATGATTGACGCCCAAGGAATTCACCCAACCCCCTCCAAGGTCGAGGCCATCCAAAAGGCCCCCACTCCTGCCTCCAAAACGGAGCTGCAGGCATTCCTCGGCCTTTTGAATTTCTACGCGCCATTTATTCCCCATAAGGCATCGCTAGCCGAGCCGCTGCATCGGTTGCTCGACCGATCCGCGGCCTGGCACTGGGGCAGCCGCGAAGCACACGCGTTCGCGGCTGTCAAAGCCATGCTCACGTCAGATGCGGTACTAGTCCAGTACCATGACAGGCTTCCTCTGACGCTTGCGTGCGATGCCTCCCCTTTTGGCCTGGGGGCTGTCCTTAGCCACGTCTTTCCAGACGGCTCGGAAGCCCCCATTGCTTTTTACTCCCGGACAATGTCTCAAACGGAGAGAAACTACAGCCAAATCGACAAGGAGGCTTTGGCTGTAGTGTCCGGGATTAAGAAGTTCCACAATTACCTCTATGGGCGGACCTTTTCTGTTGTCACGGACCATAAGCCGCTCCTTGGGCTATTGGCCGGTGACCGTCCGACACCCCCCATCCTGTCGACCAGGATGACCCGCTGGACGGAATTCCTGGCAGCGTATGACTATACGCTGCTATACCGTCCTGGCAAGCAGATAGGGCATGCTGATGCCCTAAGCCGCTGCCCTTTCCCGGGGCCGGATCCGGCCCCTGTGCCTGCTCTCTCTGTCCTGATGGTCGCGGAGTCGGACTTGCCCCTGTCCTCTTCCGCCGTTGCCGCTCACACCCGCGCAGACCCCGTCCTCGCCCAGGTCTGCCGATGGGTGCTGAGGGGCTGGCCTTCGGGCAGTGTGGCTGAAAACTTTCGGCCTTACAAGTCACGCCAGCTGGAGCTCTCGCTCCATTGCGGGTGCTTGTGTTGGGGAGATCGGGTCATCGTCCCTTCCCCTCTCCGGCACATGGTTCTTCAGTCGCTCCATGCCAACCACCCAGGCATCGTCCGTATGAAGGCATTGGCCCGGAGCTATGTCTGGTGGCCCGGCATGGATGCTGAAGTGGCGGAATGGGTGGCCGCCTGCTCCTCCTGCCAATCGTCACGGCCGGCCCCGCCGGTCTCCCCGCCGAGGGAGTGGGACGCCCCCAGGTGCCCATGGTCCAGGCTCCACTTGGATTTCGCGGGTCCCTTCCATGGCCAGAATTTCCTCGTGGTGGTGGATGCGTTCTCACACTGGGTGGAGGTGATTCTCATGGCTTCCACCACAGCGGAGAGCACGGTGCGTGCCTTGCGCCGTCTGTTCGCGACCCACGGGTTGCCGGACGTCGTTGTGTCCGACAACGGACCCCAATTTCAATCCTCCACCTTCTTGGACTTTCTGGCCACCCAAGGGATCCGCCACGCGCCGGTCGCCCCTTATCACCCGGCGTCTAATGGACACGCGGAACAAGCCGTGCGCTCAGCCAAGGAAGCCTTGGCCCGTTTGGATAAAGGGGACTGGCAGGCAAGGGTGGCCGCGTACCTTTTGGGACAGCATGTCACACCTTGCCCAGCCACAGGGAAAAGCCCCGCGGAGCTCTTGATGGGCCGACGCTTGCGGACCACTCTGGACAGACTGCACCCCGATTACGACGGGTTGCAGAGGGGCAACCTGCAGATTCCCACTCCTCGTTTATTTGAAATTGGGGACCTGGTTTGGGCAAGGAACTTTTCAGGGGAGCCGCGATGGATTGCCGCAACCATTTTGGACGTAACCGGACCCTGTTCTTACAGAGTCGGCCTTCAGGATGGATCCGAGTGGCGGCGCCACCTGGATCAACTGAGGCGCCGCCTGCCCGAAACAGCAGTCACCACGCCAGGCCGTTCCTGCCCGTTGGCCCCCGTTGGGCCGTTGTTCTCTGCTCAAGCCGAGCAGTTGTTTGGAACCCCGGAGTCCCTAGCCGGTCCAGACCTCGTATCGGCGGGAACAGCACGGGGAGACCGCCAGGACCTCACAGCCCAATCTGACTCTCAGCTGGGGGCCTCGCCCATCGGGGAACCACCCTACCAGAATAATACTCGCCAGCAAATGCCAACTACCTCAAGCCCGGTCGCCACGCCCCCTCACCCGGACTTGCTAGGGTCGGCATTGCCGCCTACGGCGACTCCACCTCCGAGGGCAGGCCGCGATGACGTAGGCGAAGGCTCCGTGTCCCACAGGGAGGAGCCTCCTCAAGAACTAAGGCGGTCAGGGCGGACCCGACACCGCCCCGCCTATCTGAACGACTACGCGTGCGCATGTACTGTGTTGGACAGAGAACCTAGACACATGCGCACTGACTATGGGGGAAGGAGTGTTGTGTCCCCAAGCCTATGTCCCAGACAACTCGTCTGGTAACCTATGAGTCACCGCATTCCGGAGCTGAGCCAGCAGCTGCAGTGATTAACAGAGACAAGCTGTCTGGAATCTGTCTGGAAAGGAGTTACAATGTTGCAACTGCTTGCTAGGAGTTTCCTGCCTGGTAACTCTATATAAGAGGTTGCCAGAGAAGAAACCTTGCCAGTTGAATCTTGTGTGTGTTGTAAATAGTGTGAATAAACGTTCCTGTTGTTTTGACCATGCCTGAGTCGGAATCCTTTGTCTGATCTAACAGTTTCCCCCCGCTTATTGCCACCAGATAGGCCTTAATAGTGGCTCTAAAGTCATGTCCAGTCAGAGTCATCCCTTGTTTTCCTCCAGCGGCGTTCTAGGCATCTCTTGGCCCTTTTCAGAACCACAAATATTTAAAATTCTCAAAATTCGTAGTAAAACCCTGATTCATAAATGGTTCCATGAACATATAAGAGGTAGTAGTTCCTTTGTGATCCATGGATCAGCATTTCAGAGGTATTTCCTTACTGAACAATCATACATCCCTGTGCACCCTTCCTGATCCATGCCACACCCTGCATACACACACCCCAACCCAAGTGACATGTTTCATGCATCCCACACACATCCCTGAAATGTGCAGCACTTCTTCTGAACTTCCAGGGAGGTTGTGTGAGGCTGTGGTGTTGATCAGGAAAATGCACAGGATGTGTGAGAGGTTCTGTGCAGGTCAGGAAGGGCACAGATTGGGTTGGGAAGGGTTCACGGTATGCATGAGAGGCACAACATAGGTCAGGGAGACTACCTGGGGATGAGGTAGAGGTTGGGAAAGGTGCATAGAGCTGTGAAAGTGACTGATGCGGTACAAGTGCATGACTAGAGATGCTGCATGGTTGGGGGAGGCTTATCTGATCACCTTGCAACCTTCCCTGCTGGCTTCCTCATTGTTGACCGTCCCTTCCATTTTGCTTGTGAAAAGCTGGCAAGGAGCCTCAACAGTCACAATAAAATATATACTTCCCCCTGGCTTCCCCACTGACCTGTGAGAAGCAATCAGGGAGTGTTTGAAATGACAATCATATGCTAAATTTCTCATATTTCATTCCCATAGGAATAATACGTGCTAGCGTTCTGTACGTTAGATTGAAAATGTAATGTTTGGTTCAAAAATGGTTGCCCTATGACACGCAGTTTCACACAATTGAAGGTTAAAAATGAATAAACATTAGAATTTTAGCAGCACACAGAGGCAAATATGAGATTTGCTCAAATTAATTGAATACTCTGATTGTTTACTGAATTGTTGGACTATACTGAAAAACCTTATAAAATGCAATTGAATGTGTGAATGACCTTGGGGAACAAGAGGAAAAGATGCTGTCTAGGAAACAATTAGTCGGGACAGGCAGGAAACCCCAATGGCATAACAGTCAGAGAAAGAACGTCAGGAAGTTCACACCCTAATGGATCAAACAGTTAAACATGGCACTGGGAACGTTGTACTTCTTATAAGGTAGCCTTACAGGGGGCAAAAAAGAATTAATTCATTTAGTCATGTTTCTTATCTGGTTTATCTGGGAGAGCTGGCATAAATTTATAATTTGCTTTACACTCAAAACTCTAAAAAGTATGATACTGCTGAATTTAACAAAAAAGTATTTTTCTGTCTCTTGTCCTTCATTTTTTAGCATATTTCATACTGACATACAAAGAATTATAATGATTCTAGTCACACTGGTGACAATTTGGTCAGCCCTCTTACACCAAGTGCACTACATTCCATCAAGCTAATTGAATAACTAAAAATAAATAGTCACCCAAAGAAGTCTGACTGGCTGGAAGAACCATACAAGGCTGGTGAGAGATGGAGAGCTGGGTATTCTTCCACCTTTGTTCTTAAGGTGCCAAGGCCCATAGCAGCTGTCACAAAGAGCACAGGAAGGATAACTTGAGCAATAAAACCTTTCACATCGCGTCGAGTGTGATGGAAACGCTTAATGAACAATGCTGTGGCCTTCCTCAGCAGGAGAGAAAGATTGCTTGGCTTTCCCATGTTAATCAGGACTTGATCTATTCATCAAAAAGAAAAAGAAAACAATAATGCATAAATACTTAGCTTTGTTTCCTTATTATATTTAGTTTTACCCAATTAATCCCACCAGTATACATAAATCAATTTGAAAAACATTATTTATCTTTTTCAAAAACTAAACTGATGATGGCAAACAATGGCATGCGTGCCAGAGGTGGCACACAGAACCCTCTCTGTGAGCATGTGCATTGTAAGCAGCTGCAGTTCCGGGTTCCACTGCACACGTGTGAAGACCAACTGGTCTGGTGCGCATGCATGCATGGCCAGCCACTCTCTTCTGGGTGTTGTTGCACGCATGCACGTCAGCCACCTGGTCTTCGTGCATGCATGCGATGGAACCTAGAAGTGCAGTTTGCAATGGCACGCAATGAAGAACAGCTGGCCAGCGTGCATGTGTGCAATGGAATCCAGAAGTGAGCGGCTGGCTGCGTACTGGCTAGCTGCTCTCTTCTGGCTTCGGTGCTCCGGCATGCACACACATATGCTCCTGTAATCCTTTTCGCACCAAGTGCCGACACAGGAGCGCATGGAGTGCATGCGTTGGAGTGCCGAAACCCTGAAGACAGCAGCTGGCCAGTATGCATTTATTTTATTTTATTTTATTTTTCAAATTTATATACCGCCCTATTCTCCGTGGTAGGACTCAGGGCGGTGCACAGAAAAAGTAAAAACCACAACACATACATATAATATAAAATGGAATTAAATAATAAAATCTGTGCTAAAAATAGTTAAGACCAATAAAATATTAATTTTAAAATTAAACCCTTAATCTATGCCAGGCCGGCCAGATGGAAAAAATGCGTTTTGAGCATCCGATGGAAGAGGCATAGGTCAATAATGGTGCGAAGATCAAAGGGCAGGTCGTTGCATGCAGCTACTCTCTTCTGGGTTCAGTTGCACACATACGCACTGGCCAGCTGGTATTCACTGTCAGCACACCATTGCTAGCTGCACGTCCGGGTTCCATTGCACGCATGCACAAAGACCAGCTAGTTGTTGCACATGTGTGCGATTGAATCCAAAAGAGAATAGCTGGCCAGTACCCATGCATGCATGGCCAGCTGCTCTCTTCCAGGTTCTGTCGTATGCATGCACACTGGCCAGCTGGTCTTCACTGTGTGCACACCGTTGCTAGCTGCACTTTCGTGTTCTGTTGTGTGCATGGACGAAGACCAGCTGGCCGTCATGCATGCATGGGACTGAACCCAGAAGAGAGCGACTGGTCACAAACACATGTGCGCCAGACCAGCTAGTCTTTGCACATGCATGCCACAGGACCCAGAAGTGCAGTTAGTGATGGCATGCATGCGCACAGCCAGCTGCTCTCTTCCTGATTCCATTATGCACATTCGCACTGGCCTGCTGGTCTTCACTGGCTATGCACTGCACCTCTGAGTTTTATTGAACGCATGCACGAAGACCAGCTGGCCAGGGCTCATGCATGAGACAGAACCAAGAAGAGAGTGGCTGGCTGCTCCTGCATTCACACCACACCAGCTGGTCTTCGCACATGCACATGATGGAACTGGAAGTGCAGCTGGCAAGGGCATGCGTGCCCACAGAGAGGGCTCTGCATGCCACCTCTGGCACACATGCCATAGGTTCGCCATCCCTGTCCTAGACAATCCTAAATTCTGGCTGCTGCCTTATTAGCTGTGATTGATGTTAGGACTCACGCTAAGTTACTTCTTTTCAAAATGCACTTCAAGAAGTGGCTGTGTTTTGCTTTTGGTAAACCAACCTATCTAATCCCTCATCAATATTCTCGCCTCAGGCCTAAATTGTGCTTATAATGGAAAAAATAAAAAGCTACATGATCAGCAGTTTAAACATCCTGAGATATCATGGTGTTTCAATAAGGCTGTTCTTGAGACTATGATGAGGTGAAGTGCTATTGCCAGATATACAGGTAATTGAATATCTTCTCCACAGCGAGGGAGCTTTAGCATTAGAGGTCTGGTTTATCGAATCAGTTATGGTTGTTTGCATCACAAGGTATACTTGTGAGGATGGGACAATCTTTGACAAAAACAAGATCTATGAAGTTAGTGATAGTCCCAATCATTCATTGTTCTTGTTTCATATGATCAATGGGGGCGGAGTGATTTTGGTGTTTGTGGATTGCTGCTGAGTAGCAGCCCTGTACTTAATTAAAACTCAGCCTATGTCTCAATAATTGAACAATCTTTAAGGAGCTATGGCAATTTTTAAAATAATTATATGAAATTTAAGTAGCAAATTATCCCTTAGCCCCAGATATAGGGTCCTATTAGATTACATCACTATTTCCCACCTTCTCACCAAAATCTGAAATGGAATGAGCTTTTCTTGGTAAACTAATTTCTGAAGGACAAAACAGATCTAGGATGAAATGGCATGGAATAACTGCCCATTATATTCCTAATCATGAACAGTGTTTGATTTCAGGTTTCAGAGATACTGGAGTTCCCACAAGGCTGTCTTTTCACTAATTGTAACCTGGAATTGCTCCATCCAGTCATTCTTGGTGATTTTGTCCTGCCCCCCAATTTATGATCAATCCAGCTTGCATTTTTGTGAAGTTAACCTAATATTTCATAATCTTGCTTTTAAAAAATGCCATCTTCACTGTACACTCTTACAAACACTACGAGCTTTTCCTTTGGTAAAAACTTCTGCCTATGAAAAATTACATTATTTTAATACCATCTGGTTCAAAGAGATTGTTAGAGTTCATGGACAAGCGATCATTATCCACAGTATAACTGGGCCCTTCTTGAGATAACTCTGGATCAGATTGTTCATCTTTGGTCAAATTAAGAAACACCTGCAAAACAGTAATATTAAAAATATTTTAATTTCAGTTCTCACAATTCCTAAAGCAAAAATTTTGATCTTGCTATTAAAAGTTTCTACTTGGACACAAGACTGAAAACACATACAACTTCATCTATGTTCTGTTTAAGTTAGACTGATTGTTTCCAATTTGTGTGCAAACCTTATGCCAGTTCACAGCTCTGTTTCAACTTTGCAAATGGCCATCCTTTTTAGAAGCCATTGCATAGATATAAACAGAGACATAATGGGAAGAGAATATTAATTTCCTCTATACCAACTGACAAGAATGCACTACTAGAGAAAGAACCCCCTACAATTATAGAAGGTGTCATTGTTCTTTCCCATCTTAAGTTTATTTTTTTCATTTCCTGACCCAGATCATTTGCAACTTTAAAAAAAAGTTCATATGAACTTGAGTTTGCATTTGGTGCAATTCTAAATATTTATATATTTTTTCAAATGGTTCTGCATATAATCCTAATATATTACTGAATCCTTTGATGCAACCTAAGTGCAATTTAAATATCTATTTTAGTATACAAATTATATATGAGTTCCAATATTCTTTTGAGATACATTAAAATGAAGTTTCAACAAATTTTCCTATCTGTATATGTAATTAAATATTCAGTAAATAATAATGAAGTTGAATCACCAATGCAATAATTAAAAGCATAATTCTGTGAGATGGCATCCTCCTATCAGTAAGCTCCTGAATTAGTTCATTCTGTCCTCTCCCTCTGGATGAAAGAGGTAGAAATTAATGGAATGACTAAATTCTAGAGGCCCCTAGCCACGTCTTTAACCATGGCAACTTTTTTATTTGTCATCTTCAGAGTCCAGCTGCCACTCTGTTTCATATTTCTTAGTTTCAGGTTCTTCTCTTCACACCATGCCATGAATTATACAATATCAAAAAAGGCTGCCCTGTGTGCTTCTATGTATTCCTACCATAATTTTACATTGATGCCAAAAGATTGATAAATCAACTCAATATATACTGATATTCTCATTTTCTTCATTGTGATCATAACTTTTTCATTCTGAGAAGATTTGTTTCATACATGTCCTTTCATTCAAACATTCATTTGCCACCCTTTAGGCCACTTACAAAATTTAAAGCATAAAATAAAATAAAAAATTGAAATGAAATAATAAAATAAAAAAACAAATAAACTAATAGCAGCAATGGTGCTTGGAATATTTGCAAGAAATGCCATTTGCTTGCAAGCAATTAGTGGGACCAGCAATTACACAGAGTAATACAGGTAGTCCTCAACTTACGACTACAATTAAGCCCAAAATTTACATTGCTAAACAAGTTGTTAAATGAGTTTTGCCCCATTTTATAACCTTTCTTGTCACAGTTATTAAGTGAAGGGCTGTCACGGACTACCTGAATGAAGAAGCTAAAATACTCTGGGACTTTACAATTCAAACTAAAGAGCACCTGCCACAGTGGTGGGATTCAGAAAAATTTACTACCGGTTCTGTGGGCGTGGCTTGGTGGGCATAGTAGGGGAAGTCTCCATTCCCTCCCAATCAGCTGGGACTCAGGAGGCAGAGAATAGATAGTGGCAGGGCCAGTCAGAGGTGGTATTTACCAGTTTTCCCAACAACTCCAAATTTCAACTACCGGTTGTCCAGAACTGGTCAGAACCTGCTGAATAAAACATCTGCCTATCCAAGGTCCTTGGGGAAGATCTCAATAGGTGGACAAAAAATGCCAAATCCAGTTTATACATCTGGCTCACAGTGAAGCAAAATAAAATAGTAAAATAAAATATTAACAAATCTGATTGTTTAAAACTGCTAGGTGCTTACTTCTTCTACAGTGCTGTCTGAAATTCCGTAACAGCCAATATGGAGATCACTTAAATTACTATCCAGGTTTCTCAGAAGAGACTGATAGGATGAAGAAACTTTATTGTTAAATGGAGGAAGTACATAGATAAGTTCTCCACCAATATCTTCTTTGAGATAAGCTTCTGGAAGATGAGCCTTTATTGTGGCTGTCACAGTAGAAGTATTGCATTCCTCTGCTACATTCAGAACTGAGCTCTGGGGAAACATAGAGGATAATAAAACACCACACAGCAAAATTTTAATTTTCATAATTTCATAAAACATGATATATGAAAAATTAAGTTTGAAACAACTGAATAAAACTATATTCAGGTATCCTAAGTACATCAGTAAACAGTATCTGCTAGTTGGTGGATATAGACAGTAGTAAATTGGCTTGCAATTTAAGTCTCTAGATTAGATATCCTAATTTGCATAGGCTTTGTCCGAAAACATTCAACATAATAAAATAAGTGAGCTTCTTTATGGAGGACATCTGGTTATGCAGTATAACATTGAAGAAGCAGATAGCCTTAAACTATATTTTCTCACAATGAGCCTTTCAAAAAGAGCCTTGGTAAAAGATTTTAGCAATTTGCTTTGGGCAACATTGAACTTTAATTATAGGTATGCAACAAAGTCCAAAAATGAAATAGGTACCCAATGAAATTCTTTTCAAATATGCAAAATATGTGAAACCTGGCCATGCCAAATTTGGCATATTTGATAATGTTGATAATGTTTTCCATTAATTCTCTGCTTTAAAATACCATACAATGCACATATTTAAATATGTGTCTTTTAAATACATATCTAAAAGATACTCTGGTAGGTTTAAATTGCATCCCAACATTTGGAAAAGTGGAAACTTTAGTGGATATTTAAATTCCCATCCACAAAGACCAAGTGAACAGAGAACAGCCAGAGAGAGCAGACTTTGCAGAAGCACAGCTCTCCTGAAAAATCTAATTAAAAGTTTAAAAAAAATCCTGCAAGCACAAGAAAAAATGTGAATGGAGGAAAAGACTGGACTGGGAGAGAAGAGAAATCCTGCAAATCAAACGTTTATTTGGATGCAATGTTTATTCTGATGAGTTCTGCTGTGTAGCGTGGTCTGTCTGCAATGTCCTTTATCCTGCTGTGACAAAACACAGGACAGTATAGCACCCCACCATTGAGAAAATATTATTTATATAGAGTGAACCATTTTTCTTCAATATTGACTGCCATTTTACCATTAACAGAGCATACTTATATAGACATAATTGCAAAATGAATTAAGTATAGATCTGTTTGCATGAGTTCCCCCCCCCCCTCTAATGAATTAAGTGCAGAAGTGTTTGCAAGGCTGGTTTTTTCCCCTTTTCCTCTCTGCATAAGGATTTATAAGGACACCTACATGAAAGGCTACTGGTAAGGGATGGACTGGACCCACAGAAACTGGAAATAATATATTCGCAAAACAACTAGCTCGACTTAGCAAAAGGGCTTTAAACTAAATTTGAGTGGGGAGAGTCGTAATTTTCACAATCTTTAGAACCTAATTCCAAGCAAAAATCGCTGAATCATATAAAGAGGTAAGGAGTAAAGAGAAAGAAGAAGAAAAACATAACGAAGTAGTGAGTGATGGGAAGGATGGAAATCCCAGTTACTAAGGAGGAGATGTAAGAAAAATACCCAAGACCCATAAAGGACATAGATGATTATTCACTAATGCTCAAAGTTTAGGGAACAAACAGTGTGAACTTGAAATATTACTACTTGAAGGTAGACATGATATAGTTGCCATTACTGAAACTTAGTGGGACGAAATTCATGACTGGAATGTAGTGATGAAACAATACAAACCATTCAAAAGAAACAGATCCAACACCAAAGTATTTGAGAAAAGGTTTTCTATGTTACATGACACAATAAAAGAGATGAATGAAAAATCTGATAACATTTTTGAATTATTGGTATCAGAGTTAAAATAAACTAATGGGGATGTTAAAAAATATACAGATTATATAAATACAAAGTTCTTTTAACCAAAGTTTATTGTTACTGGATTTGAAACAGAAGGAACTTTTTTTGCAAATTCCTGAACAAATTTGCAACTTAAGTGATGTCATTGTAACAAAAATGACTAAATGGTTTAATGTTGAGAAAGTAGACTTCTCTAAAGAAATAGACAAAATTTACAAATAATTTACAAATATAAATTCATATGCACCTAGAAGACAATTGCCAAGAGATGTTATTATCCAATTTATAAGACAATATATTAAAGACCAAGTAATTCAGAAATATTACCATCAGCAATTTAACATTTCTGGAAAAGTGGTGCAAACATTCATTGAAATTTCAAAGAATATTTTCTCTGACAGATTTTCTGAAACAAAATAATATCCCCTTTCCCTGGCATAATCTGGAAGGGGTTATCTTTACCTTTAGATATCAATGGTATAGACTACACCCAGTCCTTAAAGCACAGGACTTTTTGGAAAAATATGGATCAGGACTACACTATTTTTCAAAAGATAAAGATTGGAAACAAAAAGATTAAAAGAGGTATGATGCTTATCAAGGACAGGCTGTGGAGATGGGAGCCTTAGTTGGAATCCCTGGAACTTCCTCTTCATAACAGATAGCAATGCAAGATTCTGACATGGAATGTTAATAGAACAGATTCCCCACAAAAAAGAAAAAATGTATTTTATTATTTGACTACGTTTGCAAGAAACTCAAATTAAAGAGACTGACAAAAGGTATTTAATAAATAACACCATGGGTCTGGGATTTATTTTTGCTAATTCAAAGGAAAAAAAGCTAATGGGATAGTTTTGTGTATAAACCCCAACTGCATCACATTTATTTTTTGCTGATGATCAAGGCAGGTATGTAATTGTGCAAATTGAATAAAATTACAGGGAATAAAATGTATTGTGGTGGGGGAGAGGCATGGTTGACATCCTTACAACACAACATGCAATCTTGGAGCTCCATCCTTTCCCTCATATTTTTTAAATTAGTTGTTCTAATTTTTTTTTCAAATGAATTAGAAAATTGCTGTATTGTATCCATTATCTCTTGCAAGGTAACTTTTTTTTCTGTTGTTCAGTATACGCCATTGTCTCCAGTTGTTGAGGAAAAAAAGCTGCTACTCTGGCTCAAGAAATGCTTTTAACAAACTTGAATTCACAATAGAGTCTCTGGTTAAAATTAGGCTTCAAAAGAATATTTGTAAAGGAAAAAAAAGCAATTCCCCTTTCACTTTTAGGCAAACTAAAATTCTTTAAAATTCCAAGACAAAATAAACAATAGTAGAAGTAAAAAGTATTTTGTCTGTAATCCACATACTTTATCTTACAAGTAGCAGTGCCATTTTCCCCTCTGTTGTTTCAATCGTTACAATTTTTCTTGGGTTTTTTTGTATCTTAGTTGTTTCAAAAAGAAATCAAATTCTTAAGCATTGTAGAGAAAAGAAAAAGATTTAAAAATCACACATAATAATGAAAAGGAAGAGATTTAGTCCATAGGTTATAGACAAGGAAAAAGAAATAGAAGAGGAAAAACTTACTCCGTTCCTTTTAAAAATTCTTCATAGGTTCAATTTAAAATATCAATCAAAGAAATTGTGATAACCCACTCACCAGGGTCTTCCAGAGCTTAATCCCACCACTTATTTTTATTTTTTAAATTTCATCTTAATTTAAAAAGTTTTAATGGGCAGTCTCTTTTAAAGCAGTCTCTTTTAAGACAATAAACATCTCAGCTAGAATCCACTTTCACTCCCATTTCCTTCTCTCTGGAGCTGTCAGCAACTTTGCCAGCCTGGGGAGGGGGGGGTGCTGTCTGTTTACTGTGGATTAGAAGCCCTTCCTTTGGATCAAACAGGGACTTTGTGGTGTCCCTGTGATCAGCAAAGATTCAGCTTTGTATTCGCTGTCCCTGCAGGACAGTTTAGGTCCGATTGGACAGTCTAGTGACAAAAAAACTGTGATGATCTTGCCACTGTGACACAGGCTCCTCCTTCTACATATATATTAGATTGATGATATGAACAATGGAATGTGCTGAAATGAGTAAGCTGACATATGAAATTAGAGAACAAGAAGATAAACAATATTATAGGATATGGGATTTATCTTATATGTAGTTAGATTTAAAAAAACCACATGGAATTTAAAATTATTAGAGAATGTTACCAATAATGAATCAGAATAGGATATAAGAATACTTTATTAGTGGATATATTGAAGATGCTGTAATGAATTATGATAATATAAATGAACCCATATTTAGAATACTTTATTTAAAATGAAGAAATAATAGTGAAACTCAAACAAATGAAGTACTATATTAATAATGTATATAAATATATTTGATTGAAAATATGTGACTTTATATAAAGTTTAAGTGATGACTATGGAAAGGATGCACAAAAACCTTGTAATCAATTGACACACTGTATGTAATGGAAGGTGTTTTTATGCTACATGTCTTGTTTGTCTATGTTTGTTTAAAAATAAAAAACTTTAAAAAATGTATTGTGGTGGGATTATACACCTCACATCAAGAAAAAGCCAAGTTTTTTAAACATCTGTCTGAACACTTACTCTCCTATTCTTTTCAGTATTGGTGTGTAATTGGAGATTACAATGGGGTAGGTAACCCCACAATTGGACATATCAGCTGATAAAGAAATTAAAGAAACACAAGGGAAACTGTCCCAAACCTTTTTCAAGCTAACCGATACTTTAAGTTTGATCAATGTTTGGAGGTATAAAAATGAACTAACAAAAGAGCAACTGTGAAAGGGATCTTGGAATCCTAGTGGACAACCATTTAAATATGAACCAGCAGTGTGCAGCAGCTGCCAAAAAAGCCAACACAGTTCTAGGCTGCATAAACAGAGGGATAGAATCTAGATCACGTGAAGTGTTAATGCCACTGTATAGTGCCTTGGTAAGGCCACACTTGGAATACTGCATACAGTTTTGGTCGCCACGATGTAGAAAAGACGTGGAGACTCTGGAAAGAGTGCAGAGAAGAGCAACCAAGATGATTAGGAGACTGGAGACTAAAACATATGAAGAACGGTTGCAGGAACTGGGTATGTCTAGTTTAATGAAAAGAAGGACTAGGGGAGACATGATAGCAGTCTTCCAATATCTCAGAGGCTGCCACAAAGAAGAGGGAATCAAGCTATTCTCCAAAGCACCTGAGGGCAGAACAAGAAGCAATGGGTGGAAACTAATCAAGGAGAGAAGCAACTTAGAATTGAGGAGAAATTTCCTGACAGTTAGAACAATTAATTAGTGGAACAGCTTGCCTCCAGAAGTTGTGAATGCCCCAACACTGCAAGTCTTTAAGAAGATGTGGGATAGCCACTTGTCTGAAATGGTATAGGGTTTCCTGCCTAGGCAGGGGGTTGGACTAGAAGACCTCCAAGGTCCCTTCCAACTCTGCTATTGTATTGTATTAAGACATTACCTTCTTTTCAGAGACACAAATCCTTTTTTAGCATTGATATGATTTGGATTACAAAAATTCTACTTCACAAAGCAACTAAATTTATTATTATTCCCCCAAAAAATGCTGACCATAGTCTGGTGACTTTACATCTTAAATTTGGCCCTCAGTCTTTTAAATGGAGATTAAATGTGTCTATTTTGCAGAGATTACAGATCATTACAGAATGTAAACATATACTTTAAGACTATTTTAACAATAATTTAGGTAAGGGAATCAATTTGACAACAGTTTGGAATGCTTGTAAGGCTGTGGTATGAGGACATTTTCTTACAGACCAACTTAAAGATTAACAGAGTTGGAAGAGACCTTGTAGGTTATCTAGTCCAACCCCCCCCCACCCAAGTAGGAGACTCTACATCATTTCTGACAAATGGCAGTCCACTCTCTTCTTGAAAGTCTCAAGTGGTGAAGCTTCCACAACTTCCAAATGCAAGATGTTCCATTGGTTGATTGTTCTCACTGCCAGAAAATCTTTCCTTATTTCTAGATTGAATTTCTCCTTGTTTAGTTTCCATCCATTATTCCTTGCCTGGCCTACAGGTGCTTTGGAAAATAGCTTGACCCCTTCCACTCTGTGGCAGCCCCTCAAATATTGAAAGACTGCTATCATCTCTCCCCTGGTCCTTCTCTTCGCTAGACTAGCCATGATCAGTTCCTATAACCATTCTTCATATGTTTTAGTCTCCAGTCCCCTAATCATCCTGGTTGCTCTTCTCTGCACATGTCAGCCTCTGCTTCACTTGCTTGCTATCGGCTGCCATAGAAATGGGGAGGGTGGGGGCTTATGGCATTTTGGAAGGGAATTGTATGGTACTGGAGGAGTTATGTAGAAGGGAATTTTGTTCTCAACATCTTCTGCGCATGCTGATGGCCTGTGTTTGGACTTGGTCAAGGCCAACCCTCTCGCATGCTAACTTGATGAGGCTTTTTGAACCTCCACATGAAACCTTAGGGAGTTGCAGATTGGACTTTGGGTTGGGTGAAGGTGCTGGGTAATCATTTGATATATACTTGTTCGTGCCTTTTTGGCTCAGATCTTGCTTTCCTTTCACTGCTATCTTTTCATAACTAGTAAAAGTATTCTTAATTCCATGAACAATGGAGTTGGGAGTTTTCTTTCTTGGTTATTGATGGAGGCATGCCTGACATTAAGCAAGATCTGCCTTCACACTCATCCCAGAGCTATCACCTTCCAAGAGGAGTGCACATAAAGAAAAATAAAACTTAAGAACCTCCAAAGAAAATGTCCAATCCCTGCAGTGACCAGGAGGACATGGGGGCTACCGGATCCTCTTATCCCCTGGAACAAAACAGATGGCTGAACTGGATTTGGAGGAAAGATGTGTCTGTCCCAGATGGTCATTGGGAGTGGGGCAGAGGAGTGATCCTGAGGAGAGTCATGCCGGAGTTACTACCAGCCAGCAACCAGAGGCTGCCTGACAGGAAGCCAAACAAGAGGACCTCATGATGACCCATGCTTTGAAACTTCTTCAAGAGGTATGGGAGAAGTGCCATTTCCGTTAAAGCCGTGCTGAGAGTGAGGCTGAATTTGCCAAGGAAGAGGAGAAATATGTGGAAGACCTGTCTAACCCTGGGACGGCCCTAGGAGCAGACAGTGGAGCTGATCGGGATGGAGGAGCCTCAGCCACAGCAACAGCAGCTGTCCAACCCCCTCCAAAGGGGGAGTCGGCTCTCACAAACTCCAAATGCCAAAGGTCCCCCCCCTTGGGGTGAAGAATGGAGGGGATCCCAAAGAGCTGGGGGTTTTCCTGGTCCAGGTCTGGCATTACATGCAACAATATGGAGAGGATTTACCATCAGAGGAAGCCAAAGTAAGAGCTGTTACTATGGCATTGGAGAACAAAGCAGCAGCCTGAATAGTTGCTTTGCATAATGATGACCCTGCCCTGCTGAGGGATTACAGTGTGTTTATGACTGCCATGAGAAAGTGACCCCCTCACTGCTTGGAAGGTGAGAACAAAGATGAAAACCTTTACTCAAGGGAGAAGACTGGTGGCTGAGTATACCCAAGAGTTTTGCAAGCTGTCTGTGTATATGCGGGGGTGGTCTTTTCACAGAAAGCTATAAGGATGGTCTCAACTAGGATGTGGAGCAGAGCTGTGTCAATAGGGGGGCTCCATGCAACCTGCAACGCTGGTATAAGTTGGCAGTGGATGTGGAAATTGACCTGGCCAGAAATAAATACTGTGGAGGCAGCACTAAAATAAAAAATCCCCCTCCTGCCCCTAAAGAAGCTCCTAAAGGAGGAAAGGGATGGTCTGCAAGCAAGCCCCAGTCTACTGCTTTTTTCTGGTGTGGGAAGGAGGGGCAACGAGCTGCTGACTGCTACTCAAAAATTGGTCCCAAACCCACTGCTACTGGAGAGAAGAAACCAGACCGGCAACCAAGGAAGCGTAGAGAAAATGCCTTGAAAGGTGTGGAAGTAGCTGAGGATTTCCCTCCCACCCAGGAGGGAGAAGAGCCCTCTCTTCTCATGTGAAATGGAGGAATTATGCAATTTTATTGATAAAAATTTTAAAAGGAGGTTCGTACAACCCACTATACCACAGGTGGCCGTGCCTGTCTTATTCAGAGAGAAAAAAGATGGCTCTTTTAGTCTATGTGTAAACTACAAGAACTTTAATGTTATTTGTGTGGAAAACGTATACCATCTGCCCTCATGAAGGACATGTTATCCCATTTGGGTAAAGGGAAAATTTTCACGAAATTAGATCTAAGAGAAGCCTAATACAGAATCAGAATAAAAGGGAGATGAGTGGAAAACTGCTTTCAACTGTCCTTTGGGATGTTTCCAGTTTAGAGTACTCCTGTTTGGACTTCAGGGGCCGCCAGTGGTCTTCGTGCAATTAATAAATGAGGTTCACCTGTACTAGGGGGTGTTGGTTTACCTTGATGACATCCTTATCTACACAGAAACACATGAAGAACATGTGACTTTGGTGCGCTCAGTCCTCAAAAAACTCTGGGCCACTGAACTTTACGCCAAATTGTTTAAGTATGAATTTCACCAGGAGAGAATTGATTATTCGGGCTAAACTTAGGCCTGGTAAACCTCTGAACTGGACTATGGAATGTCAAGCTGCTTTTGAAGAGTTGAAGCGACTGTTTGTAGCTGAACCTGCTTTAAAACACCCAGACATGGACACACAGTTTGTGATCCAAGTGGATGCAAGTGACATGGCAGTGGGGGCAGTGTTGCTCCAAACAAATGCAGAGGGAAAGTTGCAGCCTTGTGCCTACACCTCCTGTAAATTCACAGAAATAGATAGGAGATGGGCCATGTGGGAAAAGGAAGCATTTGCTGTTGTCAGCCTTCGCTTGACTGCTTGCTTCGGCTGCCATTGAAACGGGGAGGGAGGGGCTGTGGGCATTGAGCATTATGTGGGCTGGAGGAAGATGGAGCTAGGAGGTGATATCGTCAAGGCCAACGGTATCGCATTCCATTTTGATGACCACTGTGGACGTGCTACCCATTTGACATCGTGGATGATATTGCATTGGACACTATTGTGGGGGTCATGGGTTATTGGGGTTGGCTTATGCTTTGATATTTATGCTTCACACCCAAATTCCTCATTCCTTGCTTAACATTCACTGCTGTCCTTTCTTATTCAGTAAAAGTAACCTTAAACATTCTCAATGTGTTTAAGCGTGGTCTTTCTTGAGAAATGGAAAAAGCAGGCCTGACAAAAAGCAAGGAATCCCTTCACACTCAGCTCTGAGCTAACAACTTCAGTAGTAAGTGTAATAAAACAATAAATCCGCAACCAAATGTCGGACCCCAGAAAGGAAGAAACTCTGGGGGCTACAGCGCTCGACCCTACCACTCCGGAAAATGAAAACAAAGAAGAAACAAGGTCAGTAATGGAACTATTGGCAGATATTAGCCTGGGGCCCAAACCTGAGGAAAAATCAGTTCGTCATCGCTGGTCCGAGGGAGTGGGAATAAAGGGAACCTCTGAAGAAATTCCCCCAGGGGTTACAACCACCAGACGCAGACGGGCCCACTCCCCCTCCTCCTGGCAGGAGTTAGAGGAAGAAAATTATTTAAGAGAACAGGCAAGAGCACTAATCCGGGAGGCAGATGAGAAAAAGCGAGCCAGAGAACGAAAGTGGGGAGGGGATCCTGATCCCTGTGAGTGAAGAAAGCAGAAAGGAGAGGAAGAAAACCGCCCCTGGAAAAGGAAACTACCCCCCGCCACGCATTGAAACGGCAAGGGTGGTTGCTCCTGGAGCAGATCAAAGGAGAGAGGCGAGCCCCGCAGCACACAGAATGGCAACAATTCCCCCTTTGGAAATTAAGTTTGGAGGAAACTCAAACTTAGGAAACTCTGCTTATCTAGACCCGCACCAGTCCGGCTTCCGACCTGGGCACAACACCGAGACGGCATTGGTCGCATTGGTGGATGATCTCTGGAGGGCCAGAGATAGGGGTTTTTCCTCTATCCTGGTCCTATTAGATCTCTCAGCGGCTTTCGATACCATCGACCATGGTATCCTATTGCACCGACTGGAGAGGTTGGGATTGGGGGGCACTGTTTTGCAGTGGTTCTCCTCCTACCTCTCCGGTCGGTCGCAATTTGTACTGACAGGAGGGCAGAGGTCGACCTCAAGACCACTCATTTATGGGGTGCCTCAGGGGTCGGTCCTCCCACCCCTCCTGTTTAACATCTACATGAAGCCGCTGGGTGAGATCATCCGTGGTTGTGGGGTAGAGTACCATCTGATGATACTCAGCTGTACATATCTACCCCCAACCACCCCAACGATGCCGTCGAAGTAATGTCCCAGTGTTTGGAAGCCGTGCGGCTCTGGATGGGAAGTAACAAACTCCGGCTCAACCCCTCCAAGACCGAGTGGCTGTGGTTTCAGGCATCTCGGCATAGCCAGCTCATTCCATCGCTGGTTATCGGGGGCGAGTCATTGGCCCCCGTGGAAAGGGCTCGCAACTTGGGCGTCCTCCTGGATTCGCGGCTGTCCCTGGATGACCATGTGACGGCCGTGACCAGGGGGGCATCCTACCAGGTTCGCCTGGTACGCCAGTTGCGTCCCTTTCTGGACTGAGACGCCCTCCGCACTGTCACTCAAGCACTCGTGACGTCTCGCTTAGACTATTGTAATGCTCTCTACATGGGGCTCCCCTTGAGGTGCACCCGGAGGCTCCAGTTGGTTCAGAATGCGGCCGCGTGGGGGATTCTGGGAGCTTCTCGTTACTCCCACATAACACCTCTCCTGCACGAGCTGCACTGGCTACCGGTGGCCTTCCAGGTGCGCTTCAAGGTGCTTGTTACCATCTTCAAATCGCTCCATGGCTCGGGGCCTAGCTATTTGCGGGACCGTCTCCTGCCACATACCTCCCTGCATCCGATACGCTCCCACAGAGAGGGCCTACTGATGGTACCAACCGCCGGTCAATGCCGGCTAGCGGTGCCCAGGGGTAGGGCCTTCTCTATGGCAGGGCCGGCCCTCTGGAACGACCTACCCCCCTGAACTTCGCACTATCACGGACCTTCCCCTCTTTCGCCATTTACTTAAAACATATTTTTTTCAACAAGCTGGTCTTGCATAATAGTTTAGACTTTTGTAATATAGCTTCTGCCAAACACGTAAATGATGTTAGATTTTTTAGGGGGAATTTTAGCACAGGCTGTGATTTAATTCTTTTTATCTATTTATTGTATTTATTGTATTTTATTATTGTTTGTTTTAATTCCTGTGCATCGCCCTGGGTCCACTTTGGTGGAGAAGGTGCGGTATATAAATTGAAATAAATTAAATTAAATTAAATTAAAAGATCTGGGATTTTTTTTACTGCATGTCAGCAATTTTGTAAGGCAGGCTGCTTTCGATCTGCCAAATGATAATGCTAAAATAAGAGTTGTTTCCCTGGCACTGGAAGGTAAAGCTGCAGATTGGATAGTATCACTGCATAATGATAATTCTCCCTTAATGAGAGATTTTGACAGATTTATGACCGCCTTGAGAAGGCGTTTTGAAGACCCCCTCCTTCATAGAAAAGCACGGGTTGAAATGAAAACCTTACGCCAAGAGAACAGGCCAGTGCAGGACTATACTCAGCGTTTTTGTGAGTTGGCTGTTTATATGAGAGGTTGGAGCGAGGAAGCCCTCATCGATAATTGTACTGAAGGTTTACATCCCACTATATATCAAAGCTGTATCAACAGACACAGTCCAGAAATGCTCCAAGATTGGTACGAACTTGCTGCTGACATAGAAATTGACCTAGCAAGAAATAAAAGCCATCTTGAAATTGAAAGGGAAAGAGAAAGAAAATTCTCCCCCCTCCCACCCCAAGCCGTGACGACCAAAGGGGAGGGAAAGGAGGAACCGTTAGCAAACCTCGCACTAACGCTTGTTTCCGATGCGGGAAGGAGGGGCATTGGGCTAATAACTGCAGAATGAAATCAAAGCCCCGACCCCAGTCATCAGCCGAGATGAGAAAGACCGCCAGAAACCCGAGCATGCGCGTAAAGCAAGCGATGAGCGAAATGGAACCTCTGGATCTTTTTTTTTTTATATTGAAAAAGTTTTATTGGTTTTACAGTTTTTCATTAGGGTAGGGTAAGAGATACAAAGAAATTTTGAGAGCTTTCGCGTCGAAGTCGTCAGCCCTTCCGGAGCTTCATAATAAATCATTAACAAAAAACATTTTTCATAATACTACAAAGTGAAAACAAGTACATATTTCTAAGTTCTCAGTTCTATGCTGTCAGTCATTTGCAAAAATCCAGATATACATGTTATACAATATTACTCAAAAAATCAAAGCAAAGTTATTTTTTTAGATCTTAGTCTCTTGGCAATTGTGTCTTCTATCCCTCCTTCCAGGCCCCCAGCGGGCGGGGCCGTGGCCCCCTCTGCCCCCCCTGGATCTTCCCCCAGGACAGAGGAATGTTTTTTAAGAAAGGCTTCCGCCTCAACAACTGTTTTAATCCTCACTCTTCCTCCTTCAAAGAACACCAGCATCCCTTCGGGCATCACCCACTTGAACCAGATCCCGTGATCAAACAATTTTTTAGACAAGAAGGAAAATTTCCTTCTCGCTTCTCTAATCTTTCTTGGGATCTGCTTCAAGATGGCAACCTCCTTTTGTTGGTAAATTAACGGTCCTCCTCTTTGCACCTTCAAGATTTCCTCTCTGGTTGACCTTCTAACAAATTTAATATGTATCTCTCTGGGTACTTCATTTATCCTGGCATATGCAGAGTTTATTCTGTAGGCTAGGTCAATGTCCCCTCTGATCTCATCCTTAGGTTTATGTAAATAATCTGCTATAATTGTGCTCATGAGTTCAGGGAGACATTCACCAGATTCCTCAGAAACGTTCTGAAATCTCAAAAAATATGTCATCCTTTCCATATCAATCCTAGACACATGCCCATTTATTTCTACAACCTCATTAGTAACATTTTTAATCTCTCCCTTAGCCCCAGCCAGCCCCCTTCCAACTCTTCATTCTTCTGTGTGTTCTCCAGCACTTGTTTCCGTGTGTCCAGTAGCTCCTTTTTAAAGTTGATATTTTCTTCTCTCTGGGCCTTGATTTCTTGCACCAAAGTTTGTATAACTGATTCAAGAGAAGCCATCCTTAGTTCTAAGCCTGCCAGTTCTGATTTTTGTGCCATAATTAGCTGTTAAAGTCAATGCCACTAAAATGGCGTTTTTTGGGTGGGGCCGTTGAGGCAAATCAGGAGCTGGAAGTTCAAATCAGGATTGTAAAAAGTTCAGGAACCAAAAGAGAAACAGTTTTCCAGATCAATAATTATAATAGCGAAGGCACTCCAGAAAAGAAATCACATAATCCAAAAAAATTCTTCTTTAACAACAAGAGGAAGTCCAAATCACAAAGCGATGCTGGAAATTTTCCATAAGTAAAATAGTCATTCAGGGACAAAGAGAAGCCATCTTCCACCGCCCAGACTCAGAGCCAGAAGGAGAGAGTGGTAAAAAAAAATGTTTCAGAACCTCTGGATCTTACTACCAACCGTCAGCAGCAGAGGGAGGAGCCAGATGACTGGGAAAAAGACACGGAATCAGCTGATGAGAACTACGGAGCTTGGGTGAGTTCCCGTTCGGGCCCCATGACCATCCCTCTAAAAATTACAGCTCCCTCTAGTGGCCACAACTGCGAATTACTAGCCCTTTTAGATTCTGGCTGTTCACGCTGCCTTATCAGCCAAGACTTAGTGCAACAACTTGGCCTTCACCTGAAGACTTTAAAAGTTCCGATTGCCTTCTGTCAGATGGATGGTTCCATGGCGGGTGGTGCTCCAGCGCAATTTGTAACAGAACCTATTGAAGTATCCATTGGTGACCACCACCGAGAATTCCTAAATTTTATTGTAGCCCCTATTGCGGAGAACCCGATTATTTTAGGCTTAACATGGCTATGGAAATGGAACCCTATTATTGACTGGCAGGAGGGTTGGGTTCGCATTCCTTTACCTATGCCTCCCAATATAGAGAACCAAACCCCACCACCCCTCCCAAACGTCAAAAACCAAACGGAAAGAATATCTCCAAGAAACCGGAAACACTGGTCAAGAAGTACCCTTGTTGGAAAAAATACCGGGGGAGGAAAAAATTCCCAAAGAATATTGGGACCTTAAGGATGTTTTAGCGAGAAGTCCTCTGACACATTGCCCCCCCACCACACTACAGACTGCTCCATTGACTTCCTCCCAGGAGTACAACTTCCCAAACCCCGCATTTATTCTATGACACCAGGCAAAATGATTGAACTTATTGACAAAAATTTGGAGAGGGGTTTCATTGAGCCAGCTAGGCCGCGGGTTGCGGCCCCCGTAATGTTCAGAGAGAAGAACTTTGTCTTCATCAAAATAAAATTGACTATCTTGGTTATCGCATCTCCGCAGAGGGTATTGAGATGGACCCTGGTAAAGTGAGAGCTGTAACAGAGTGGGCCCCACCTCGTACCCGTAAACAATTGCAAAGCTTATTAGGATTTGCCAACTTTTTCTGCCAATTTATCCCATCGTTTGCTAGTATTGCTCTGCCTATTACAAATCTCTTGAAAACAAAGAGCGATGACAAGCCACGACCAAGTAAACCTTTAAACTGGACTATGGAATGCCAACCGGCATTCGAAAAACTTAAACGTCTTTTTGCGGCGGAACCAGTTTTAAAACACCCGGATGTTAATGTGCCATTCGTAGTCCAAGCAGATGCCAGTGATGTGGCTGTAGGCGCTGTCCTATTACAATATAACCCCAATGGTGATTTACAACCCTGCTGCTGTCCTTTCTTATTCAGTAAAAGTAACCTTAAACATTCTCAATGTGTTTAAGCGTGGTCTTTCTTGACTAATGGAAGAAGCAAGCCTGACAGTTGTCCAGTGGGCCCTGATAACCTGGCAACATTTCCTGGAGGTGGCAAAACACCATTTTGAAGTATGGACTGATCATAAACCGCTTTCTACCACATACCTCCCTTTGACCTGTCCGCTCCCACAGGGAGGGCCTCCTCAGGGTGCCGTCTGCCGGTCAATGCCGGCTGGCGACCCCCAGGGGGAGAGCCTTCTCTGTGGTGGGCCTGGCCCTCTGGAATGACCTGCCCCCGATCTTCGCACCACCACAGGCCTCTTCCACCGGGGGCTCAAAATACATCTTTTTCATCTAGCCGGCCTGGCATAGATTTAATGGTTTAATTTTAATATGACGTTTTTAAACTGTTTTTAATGATTTTTACCACAGACTTACCAAATTTAATCCTATTTTATCCCGTTGTCTGTATATTATTGTGTTTTTACCTTTTCTGTGCACCACCAGGGAGATAGGGCGGTATAAAAATGTGATAAAATAAAATAAAGAAATAAAAACCTGGAAGTGTGGTTTAGCTGTCACCTAAACAGGTATGTTGGGCACAGCATTTCAACCATTTCAACTTTACCCTAAAATACATCTCTGGAGGGAAAAACGTTATGGCAGCTGTCCTGTCCAGGCTTCCCCAGTACAACAGTATTAGACCAACCATGGTTCATCCAGTCATCCCAGTTATAAACCTGGCTGCTTCAATGGTCACTAAGAGCCAGGGGGCAATGGAGTTTGATGTAACCACGGACTTGATAAACAAACTTAAGGAAGGTCTCGCATCTGATGACTGGTTCAAAGAACATTCTGATGAGTGCACCATGAAAGATGGCCTGGCTTGGGTAAGAGCTAAGCTGCATGTCCCTGCCAGGCCCATGACTCAAGGATGGTAGGTCATTTTGGATTTGTGAAAACTTTACATTTGAGTAAAAGGCAGTTTTGGTGGCCTTCCTTGAAAAAAGACATTGAATCCTATATAGCCAGCTGTCCTGTTTGTGCAGCCGCAAAGAGACCATCAGGAAAACCTCAAGGACTCCTTCAGAGTGTTGCCCAACCTGGTGCACCGTGGAAAGAAATATCAATGGATTTTATTGTCTTGGAAATATTGTTATTTGGGTGATCACCGATCTGTTCTCCAAACAAGTCCACTTTGTACTTTGCTCCAAGATCCCATTAGCAAAGCCATTGGCTAAATTGTTTATCTTACATGTGTATAGGTTACATGGAGTTCCTGAATGCATTATTTTAGATAGGGGGGTCCAATTCACCTCCCTCTTTTGGAAAGAGTTCCTGAAGTTAATAGGGAATAAGCTCTGCCCACCATCCACAGACTAATGGGGCTTGTGAAAGGGCTAACTTGGTTCTGGAGCAGTACTTTAGGTGTTATGTTAATTATCAACAAGATAATTGGGCTGACCTTTTGCCACATGCAGAAGTGGTGTACAATAATTTAGTACATAGCAGTACTGGATTGACCCCTTTTAAAGTTGTGTTTTCTAGAGTCTGAACATCTTTTTTATAAGGTGGTGACCAAAACTGAATGCAGTACTTTAGGTGTGATCTTACTAAGGCTTTATACAGTGGTATTAGTACCTCACCTGATCTTAATTGAATCCCTCTGTTAATGCAATTTAGGATTGCATTCACTTTTTTTGCTGCTACTGCACACTGCTGGCTCATATGTATCTGGTTGTCCACTAAGACTTCAACTCTCACAGTCACTGCTGTTAAGCTTGGTTTCATCCAGTTTTTATGTGTACTTTTGGTTTTTCTTACCTAAGTGTAGGACTTTATTTTTCTCTACATTGAATTTCATTTTGTTAGATAGGGCCCAGTGTTCAAATATGTCAAGATCCATCTGGATCTTGAGCCTATCTTCTAGGGTGTTAGTTATTCCTGCCAGCTTAGTAGCATCTGCAAATTTGGTAAATTCCCCTTCTATTCCCTCATCTAAGTAGTTTATGAAAATATTGAAGAGTACTGGGCCTAAGACAGAACCTTGTGGTATCCCACTGCTTACTTCCCTCCATTTTATAAAATACAATTAAGAGGAAGATGGATGAACAAATCCAAAATGTGTTACAAGAAATGTGTTACAAGAAATTAAACTGAAGGAGAGGGATCTCCAGGATTCACTAGAAAATTGTAATATACTTAATCAACTAAAATTATTGCAACAATAAATATCTTTGTTGACTGTTTCAAATATTGAAAAGAAACCTAAATATATGAAACAACACTTTTTTGAACAGGCAAATAAACCAGGGAGATGGTTAGCATACAAACTAAGAAAACAGAATAGAAGATGATAACCAAGCTTCAAGAGGGAATAAGATTGACATGGATAATAAAAACATTCAAATACATTTTTTGGAATTATTATACTAATTTATATAAAGAACAAGAAATCTCTTCAGATACTATAAAGGAGTATATAATGACTAAATTTTTTCCTAATCTATCTGGAAATTGCAAGCAAATTTTGAATAATCCAATAACAACTTTTGAAATAATATAAGTAATTAAAAGATCAACTGACAATATTTATCATTACTATACTATAGCCATAGTCTTGTATTTAAAATAGTATTAGTCAATTTTGGTCCTGTCTTAAATTATTATCTACTGATGACTAGGAGAATGTCAGAACATTCTACATGCTCCTCAATTCTAGAATACTTGTTCAAAAATTACAGAATACCATGAAAAGCAATGATTATACTCTCTGACTCTGGATTTTATCTTGTCTGTCACTGAAATCTATAAATTGATTAAAACCATTTTCAGTATCATTTTCATTTTCAAAAATATACACACACACACACACCCCGAGGATACTTTGGTTTTGAGATTAGTATTAGAATTTCCTACTTAGTAGAATTATTAAATATTGAGAGTAATTTATTGCTTCAAACCTTTTCTTTAGTAAGTGTCAGGTGGTATCCACTACCATAAGTTTCCTTGAGGTAGAATGGAGACCCACAGCATTTGAGACCGCCATGTTCCAAGAAAGCAATCCTGTCACTTAAGACCTCTGCTTCATCCAGATGATGTGTAGAAAGGATGATAGTTCTGCCTGAAAAGAACATAAAAGATTATGTTTGTAGGGGCAATTGCACTAAAATTTCCATACAGATTCTTGTGGCAGCAGAAAATTGCCAACTGAAAAATGAATTGCTCAAACTCAGGAGCTCATTGGGTGCAGAGGCCAGAAAAGTATTGTACTTCTCCTTCAAACCAAAGGGAATTTTACTTTCTTTTCTCCTTGGCAGTTTACTTTCTTTTCTCCTTGGGAAGAGCCAGTCAGCATATGACAATGGCTGTTTAAACCAATTTTCTTTCTTTTCTTACAACAATTCATTAATGCTGGAGATTGTTTATCAGAAATCCCATTTTGAGATCTCCAGAACATTTTACCATTATCACATTTACAAGCCAATCTATCAGCCTCAACTGCCACCCAATCTTATAGTCATTGAGAGCCATGAGCTGCTGGTTCTCCATCTATGGCGGTAGACAGTCTTTTCCCCCAGGACAAAGAGCCATGGTGCTGGGCTTAAAGCTGGCCTTTTATGTTATGATGCCTCTCCTTACTTTACTTTTATTTGATTTCTATACCACCCTTCTCCCTTTCAGGACTCAGGGCGGTGTAAAGCCAGAATAAAAATGATAATACAAAATTTAAAAAAGTATTAAAAAGAAATATTAAATAATTGGCCAATATTTAAAATCCCAAACTAAAATCACTATTAAAAATCCCCTTAAAATTATGATAGCCCGGCAGCGCAAAATAAGTGCTTCTTCAGGGCCCGGCAGAAGAGATGTAGGTCCGAGATTGTCCTTAGTCCAGGGGGTAGGTCATTAAAAAGGGTGGGAGCTGCCACAGAGAAGGCTCTCACCCTGGGGGTTGCCAGCCGGCATTGTTTAGCCGACGGCACCGTGAGGAGGCCCTCTCTGTGGGAGTGAACTGGACGGTGGGAGGTATTTGGTAGCAGGAGGCGGTCTTGCAGGTAACAAGGTCCCTTGCCATGGAGCGCTTTAAAGGTGGTTACTAGTACCTTGAAGCGCACCCGGAAAGCCACAGGCAGCCAGTGCAGCTCACAGAGAGGTGTCACATGGGAGCATCTAGAAGCTTCCAGAATCCCCCGCGCGGCCGCATTCTGAACTAACTGGAGTCTCCAGGTGCACCTCAAGGGAAGCCCCATGTAGAGAGCGTTGCAATAGTCCAGACAGTAGCCCAGACAGTAGTCACGAGAGCTTGGGTGACTGTGCATAAGGCGTCACAATCCAGAAAGGGGCGCAACTGGCATATCAGGCGAACCTGATAAAAAGCCCTCCTGGCCACAGCCGTCATATGATCTTCTAGAGACAGCTGAGAGTCCAGGAGGATGCCCAAGTTGCGAGCCCTCTCTGCGGGAGCCAATGTCTCGCCCCTGATAGTTAGAGATGGTATCAACTGACTATAGCATGACACCAGAAGCCACAGCCACTCGGTCTTGGATGGGTTGAGTCGAAGCCTGTTTTTACCCATCCAGACTCACACGGCCTACAGAAACCGGGACATCACTTCCACGGCATCGTTGGGGTGGTCTGGGGTAGAGATGTACAGCTGAGTGTCATCAGCGTACTCATGGAACTCTACCCCAAAACCACGGATGATCTCACCCAACGGCTTCATATAAATGTTGAACAGGAGGGGCGAGAGGACAAGTTTGTGTCAACACAAACTGCGACCGGTCAGAGAGATAGGAGGAGAACCACCGTAAAACGGTGCCCCCAACTCCCAAGCCCCTCAACCGGTGCAGCATGATACCATGGTCGATGGTATCGAAAGCCGCTGAGAGATCTAAAAGAACCAGGATAGATGAACAACCCCTATCCTGGGCCCTCCAGAGATCATCAACCAATGGAACCAATGCCGTCTCCATGCTGTACCCAGGCCAAAAGCCGGATTGGCGTGAGTCCAGATAGACAGCTTCATCCAGGTGCTGAGAGAACTGTCGGGCCACCACACTCTCAACAACCTTCGTGATGAAACGAAGGTTGGAGACAGGACGGTAGTTGGCCAAAACAGCCGGGTCCAAGGAGGGCTTCTTGAGGAGGGGCGTCACCACCGCCTCTTTCAAGGCAGCCGGCTAGAACCCCTCACTCAAGGAAGCATTAGTAATTCCCTGGAGCCAGCCTCGTGTAACCTCCCGGGAGGCCAATACCAACCAGGAGGGACACGGGTCCAATAAACATGTGGTGGTGTTCAATCACCCCAGCAACCTGTCCATGTCCTCAGGAGTCACAGGATCGAACTTCTCCCAGATGACATTCTCAAGACCTGCCTCCGTCGGCCTGTCAGAACTAGTCCAGTCGGAGGCCAACCCGTCCCGAATCTGATTGATTTTATCTTGCAGATAACGCCCAAAATCCTCCACTCGACCCTGCAAGGGAGTATCCCGCACCCTCAAATGAAGGAGGGAGCAGGTCAGGTAACCTCTGAATTCCTCCGCACGACCCTGTAGGGGAGCATCCCACGCCCTCTGGTGAAGAAGGGAGCAGGTCACCCTGAACAGAGCGGCTGGTCGGTTATCTGCAGACATGACAAGAGCGGAAAAATAATTGCGTTTCGCCGCTCTTATCACCACTAGGCGACTGCGAGCCACCACATGTTTATTGGACCCGTGTCCCTCCTGGCTTGTACTGGCATCCTGGGAGGTGACACGAGGCTGGCTCCAAGAGGTTATCAACGCATCCTTGAGTGAGGGTTCCTTGCCTGCCTCCCTAAAAGAGGCCATGGTGAGGCCCCTCCTCAAGAAGCCCTCTTTGGATCCAGCTTTATTAACCAACTATCGTCCAGTCTCCAACCTTCCCTTCCTGGCGAAGGTTGTTGAGAGTGTGGTGGCACAACAGTTTCCCTGTCATCTGGAGGAAGTTGATTATCTAGACCCGCGCCAGTCTGGCTTTCGGCCCGGGCATAGCACCGAGACGGCATTGGTCGCGTTGGTGGATGATCTCTGGAGGGCCAGAGATGGGGGTTGCTCCTCCATCCTGGTTCTGTTAGACCTCTCGGCGGCTTTCGATACCATCGACCATGGTATCCTATTGCATCGGCTGGGGGAGTTGGGGGTGGGAGGCACCGTTTTGCGGTGGTTCTCCTCCTACCTCTCTGGCCGATTGCAATTTGTGTTGACAGGAGAGCAGAGGTCGACCCCGAGACCCCTCACATGTGGGGTGCCTCAGGGGTCGGTCCTCTCGCCTCTCCTGTTCAACACATACATGAAGCCGCTGGGCGAGATCATCCGTGGTTTTGGGGTAGAGTATCATCTCTACGCTGATGATACTCAGCTGTATATATCTACCCCAAACCACCCCAACGATGCCGTAGCGGTGATGTGCCAGTGCCTGGAAGACGTGCGGATCTGGATGGGAAGTAACGGACTCAGGCTCAACCCGACCAAGACCGAGTGGCTGTGGTTTCCGGCTGCCCGATTCAACCAGCTGACTCCATCGCTGGCCATAGGGGGCGAACATCTTGCCCCTGTGGATGGGGCGCGCAACTTGGGTGTCCTCCTGGATACCCAGCTGTCCATGGAAGATCAAGTGACAGCCGTGGCCAGGAGGGCGTTTTACCAGGTTCGCTTGGTACGCCAGTTGCGCCCCCTATTGGATCGGGATGCCCTTCGCACAGTCACTCATGCTCTCGTGATATCCCGACTGGACTATTGCAACTCTCTCTACATGGGGCTCCCCTTGAGGTGCACCCGGAGACTTCAGTTGGTCCAGAACGCAGCCGCGCGAGCAATAATGGGAGCCTCTAGGGCGAGCTGCACTGGCTACCTGTCGCCTTCCGGGTGCGCTTCAAGGTGTTAGTCATCATCTTCAAAGCGCTCCATGGCTCGGGACCTAGCTATCTGCGGGATCGGATCCTGCCCCATACATCCTCACGGCCGATTCGCTCCCACAGAGAGGGACTTCTCCGGGTGCCGTCCACTAGACTTTGTCAGTGGGTGACGCCCAGGGGAAGGGCCTTCTCTGTGGCGGGCCCAGCCCTCTGGAACGACCTTCCCCCCGATATCAGGACAACCACGGACCTCCGCTCCTTCCGCCTAAAATTAAAGACACATCTGTTTCGCTTGGCAGGCCTAGGGTAGTCTCTTTTTAGATTGGGGTTAGTTTTAATATGGGATTTTAGCGCAGGGTTAGTTTAATTTCATTTTATTATTGTATACTGTTTGTATTTTATATGTATTTTAAATTCCCTGTGCCCCGCCTCGAGTCCCTTCTGGGAGAGAGAGCGGGTTATAAATTAAATTATTATTATTATTATTATTAGGTAGGTCCTTAAATAGGACCTTACCAGTGTCCGATCAGACTCGGAGTGGGTGGTCCTTCAACCACTCTCTAGGCATCTCTTCCGATACTTCATCACCCTCAATTCCTCGGGGAACCAAGGAGCTAAGGTGGTTCGGTGTCGGGTGAGGGGCCGCAAGGGCACAACTCAGTCCAGGGCCCCCATGGCCACAGTATTCCAAGCGGCCACCAGGTCCTCAGTTGAGTCGTGGGTCAGGGTCTCAGGTATCGGCCCAAGCTCCATCTGGAACCTCTCAGGGTCCATCAGGCGCCTGGAGCGGAACCATCTCACCGGTTCAGGTTCCGCCTCCCCGCAGTGGGGTGCAGCAGTTGGAAAGTCAAGAGGAAGGAGAGAGTGATCTGACCATGACAGGGATTCGATGACTATTTCCCCTAAACCAAGATCACTCAACCACTGGCCAGAGACAAAAGCAAGATCCAGTGTGTGTCCTCCAGTGTGAGTGGGGTCATGAATTAACTGAGTCAGGTCCATGGCCGTCATGGAAGCCATGAACTCCCGCGCCACCTCAGATGATTCGCCTACCGATGGGAGGTTGAAATCCCCCATGACTAACAGCCTCACGCCACCTCGGCTATCACATTGAGAAGCTTGGGTAGGGCGGCTGATACGTAGCGGGAAGCCAGGTACACAATCAGCAAGCCCAACTGCCTCCTATGACCCCCACTTCACACAGAGAGACTCACATCCGGCTGTCTGAGGCACAGTGGTCTCCCTCGGATCCAGACTCTCCTTTAAAACAACCGCCACCCCACCACCCCAACCCTGGGCTCTTGGCTGGTGGAATGCACGGTAACCCGGTGGGCACATTTCCACGAGGGGCACCCCCCCTCTTGGCTCAACCAGGTCTCCGAAATACCTGCCAGGTCCGCGACCCCCTCCAAAACTAGATTGTGGATGAGGGGGGCTTTGTTAACCATGGACCTGGCATTACACAACAGCAGCCAAAGACCCAGTCCCTGGGATCCTAAACCCCCTGGGCTGCAAGAGGAGTCACGAAGGCCGGAGGGCACCACCGCTTGAAGACAGCGAGTGCGCCCTCCCCTAACCTGATATGGCCATTAGCTCTTGCCATACCTGCCCCTCCCACTCACAGTACAGATGGAGTAGCCCTCTTTTGGACAGACCTTCACCCCCTCCCCAATTCTAGATCCTACCCCCCCTATCAAGGCCCCTAGCTGGTCTAAAAACATTCCCCAGTGGGTTTTCCCCCTTACCCACCACCTTAGTTCTAAATTTACCCACCCCCTCCCTGGGACCCCTTAATACATAAACTAAAACTTTAACTAAAAATCCCTTCAACTTCCGCTTCTGCCACCTCTCATGGTTAACAAACCCATCATCGAGGTGGGCCCTCGTTAAACCTGAGGGCCACACTTGCAAGAGGGGGGACTCCCGCAGGGCAAGGAGGTCAGCCACTGAGTACATATGAATAGAATGAAATAAAAACCAGGAGGTAACACCGGCCATGGGGTCCGGTTTGCTGCAAGGGTCCCAGAGAGGAATAGCCTCTCCCAACAGCAAGACATCATAGACTACAGTCAGAGAAGTCCTTGGTGTTAGAGATTGATGCGAAAATAGATCTTGATTTATCCTCCAGGCAGATGGATCATAAGGTCCCCAATGGAGCGGTTCATGTAAGATGATCACAGGTGGGCCTCCATTATTTATTATTTATTTTATTTTATTAAATTTATAGACCACCCCCTCTCCCCCATGGGGACTCAGGGCGGTGCACAGGAAATTAAAAATCTAATAAATATGACAATATACAAAATATTAAAACCGAATTAAATTACCCCTGTGCTAAAATCAATATTAAAACCCCTAAAACCCTAACAATTACCCCTTAAAATTCTAATTAAGTAATTTCTTTCTGCGGCTAGGTATAAAAAGTTTGGCCAGGCCGGCCTGATGGAAGAAGTGAGTCTTTAACTTCTGGCAGAAGGAGCGGAGGTCCGTCGTTGTTCTGATTTCGGGGGGTAGGTCATTCCAGAGGGATGGACCTACCACAGAGAAGGCCCTTCCCCTGGACGTTGCCCGCTGGCATTGCCTAGTGGACGGCACCCGAAGAAGTCCCTCTCTGTGGGAGCGAATCGGCCGAAGGGATGTATGGGGCAGGATGCGATCCCGCAGATAACTTGGTCCCGTGCCATGGAGCGCTTTAAAGGTGGTAACCAACACCTTGAAGCGCACCCGAAAGGCCACAGGCAGCCAGTGCAGCTCGTGCAGGAGCAGTGTTACATGGGCAAACCTGGAGGTTCCCAGAACTGCCCACGCGGCTGCATTCTGGACTAGCTGCAGTCTTTGGGTGCACCTCAAGGGAAGCCCCATGTAGAGAGCATTGCAGTAGTCCAGATGGGATGTCACGAGTGCATGAGTGACTGTGCGCAAGGCGTCCTGGTCCAATAAGGGTCGCAACTGACGTACCAGGCGAACCTGGTAGAACGCCCCCCTGGCTCTTCCATGGACAGCCGGGTATCAAGGAGGACGCCCAAGTTGCGTGCCCTATCCACGGGGGCTAGATGTTCGCCCCCTATGGCCAGCGATGGAACAAACTGGTTGAGCCAAGGAGCCGGAAACCACAGCCACTCGGTCTTGGACAGGTTGAGTCTGATTCTGCTCCTTCCCATCCAGACCCGCACGGCTTCCAGACACCGGGACATCACTTCGACGGCATCGTTGGGGTGGTTTGGGGTGGATATGTACAGCTGAGTGTCGTCAGTGTACAGATGGTACTCCACCCCAAAACCACGGATGATCTCACCCAGCGGCTTCATATATGTGTTGAACAGGAGCAGCAAGAGGACCGACCCCTGAGGCACCCCACAAGTGAGGGGTCTCGAGGTCGACCTCTGCTCTCCTGTCAACACAAATTGCGATCGACCGGAAAGGTAGGAGGAGAACCATCGTAAAACGGTGCCCCTCACCCTCAACCCCTCCAGTCGATGCAATAGGATACCCATGGTCGATGGTATCAAAAGCCGCCGAGAGATCTAATAGGACCAGGATGGAGGAACAACCCCCATCTCTGGCCCTCCAGAGATCATCCACCAACGCGACCAATGCCGTCTCAGTGCTGTGACCAGGCCGGAAGCCGGACTGGCGCGGGTCCAGATAATCAATTTCCTCCAGGTGACGAGGAAACTGTTGTGCCGCCACACTCTCTACAACCACTCTCTACAACCTGAAGGTTAGAGACAGGACGATAATTTGCTAATAATGCTGGGTCCAGGGAAGGCTTCTTGAGGAGGGGCCTCACCACTGCCTCTTTCAAGACAGTAGGCAAGAACCCCTCACTCAAAGAAGCGTTCACAATTTCCTGGAGCCAGCCTCGTGTAACCTCCCAGGATGCCAGTACAAGCCAGGAGGGACACAGGTCCAATAAACATGTGGTGGCTCTCAGTCACCTACGTAACCTGTCCATATCTTCAGAAGTAACAGAGTCAAACACTTCCCATAAGGATGTCTCAAGACCTGCCTCTGACAATCCCTCTAGACCACTTTCGGTGGAGGCCAACTCGCTCCGAATCTGAGCGATTTTATCCTGCAGATACTCTCCAAACTCCTCTGCTCTGCCCTGCAGAGGGACTTCCCGCAGCCTCTGCGGGTCACCCCAAACAGGGCGGCAGGGCGGTTATCTGCGGATGCAATAAGGGTGGCACAATGATGACGTTTGGCCACTCTTTTCGCCACAAGGTAAGTCCTCAAATGGGATCTTGCCTGTGTTCGGTCAGACTCAGACCGTGTGGATCTCCATCTCCTCTCTAGGCAACTCTTGTGGCGTTTCATCCCCCTCAGCTCCTCGGTGAACCAAGGAGCCTGGGTGGCTCTCCGCCGCAAGAGAGGCCACAAGGGTGCGACCTGATCTAAGGCCCCTGTGGCCTCCGAACTCCATGCAGCCACTAGGTCCTCTGTCGGGGCATGGGTCAGGGTTGCAGGTGGTGGCCCAAGCTCCATCTGGAACCTCTCAGGGTCCATCAGGCGCCTGGGGCCGAACCACCTGGGCATTTCTGGTTCCGCCTCCCCGGGGTGGGGTGTAGCAGTCGGAAAGTCGAGCCGGAGAAGTGAGTGATCCGACCATGACAGGGGTATGATGGCTAACTCCCCTACACCAAGATCATGGTGGTCAAACAGGGCAGACAGGGAAAGCAGGGCCAAACAATGATAACAAACGGCCAGCGCCATCCCAGTCACCTCCAGCCACCTCTAGCCGCCGTCAATGCCTGCGCTGCTGTAGCCCCAGCCAGCAGCCCTGCATCTTTGTCCCCCTCGTGTGCCCAAGCCTCTCACTTCTCGGGTCCCGACGAGCTCCTCCATGCCGCCGATGCCGTCGGCACAGCCGCACCATGCCGCTCCGGGCCACCGCCATGCCTCTGCTGGGGCCCACCGCCTCACAGCTGATGCAATCGGTGCTGAACCATCCTGCTAGAGCCCAGCCAGCCATTTGCATCTCATGGAGCAAGAAGAGGCAAAGTCTGCAGATGCTCTTGGCTTTTCTGACTGCCCTTCTGCAGGAGGGCAGCTGCACAGATCTCTCCTCATCAAAGAGAAAGCTTAAAGTTTGAAAGCTTCTCCTTAATGGATGTTTGTGATTCCATAACTGTGACTATATTTATAATAATCATTCAAGCTTAATCTGTTATTCTGTTAATATTATAGTAATACTTGTTGCTCTGAAAAGCTAGAATGACAATATACCTGCCCATATTACCTTTTCTGTTCTTTGATATGATTTCCCATATGCCTCTCCTAGAACAAGGATCAACTCCAGTGGTTGGTTCATCCAAGATTACAACTTTTGAACCTCCCAGTAGAGCAATTGAAATAGATAGCTTCCTTTTCATCCCTCCTGATAAAGAGCCTGTCAATTTGTGACGATGGTTGTATAATCCAGTCTCCTTCAAAATCCTTCAAAACAGCACCCAGAAAGAACATTATTTTGTAAATAAGTATAAGAAAGAATGATAAAAATGTAGTTTAAAAAATTAGAACAAGAAACAATTGGTTTAAATTACAAGGACATGGATTTTGGTAGCACAGCAGGAAAAAGTATCCTATTAGTTCAATGAATCAACAAAGGTATTAAATTCAGTTTACTTGTTCACTGGAAATGTTAACTCTCCTTCCTTGGAGATGTTTGAACAAAAGTTGGACAGGCACTTGTCAGGATTCTGTAGGATTGTGCAGGAAGATGAACTAGATGATCTTCAATATATTTTCTATTCTGAACATTCTATGATTCTTTAAAATCGGGGGGAGGGGCTTGCATGAGGCACCAATTATTCAGTCATAACAGAGTAACATAACATGGAGAAATAAGCAGTTTTAAAGCAAATCAGAGCTCTTGAAATAAACCTTAAACTACAAGCACTTTCTTTTGTTTATTACAACCTTTTTAAAATGGCATCTTAGTTTCCACATAAAACTTCCCAATCCCAGAAGAAGTGGAAAATATTGCATGATTCACGAAGGCAGAACTACGCCGCCCAATACAATGTGGGGCCTCAGTGCTCTGAGACCCCCGTTGAACTTTTGCCATCCCCTTGGTTCTGTAAGAACCTAAACCGTCCTGGGGGACGGCGATAAGGAAGCAAGCCTCGCTGGTCCCAGGGGTATCGCAAAACCCGTTTGACATGAGGGAAAGACTTCTGAAGGACAGCAAAAAGGCAGCCCTCACAGGCGGACAAGGCTCGGGAAAAGCTCCAGAAGGAAGGAAACAGTTTGAAAGAGAAAGTGCAAGACCGGAAAGGTATTCTATCTTTTTTTTTTAAACACTTAGCTAAAGAAACTCTTTTTTTAGTAACTAAAGCCTTTAATTTTGAAATAAGTGGCGGAACTAATTTAATATGCTTTGAACTGAGAGGTTTCCTTTTTTTATATATTTTTCTGAAATTGTGGATTGAAGCGCCAGAGCAAGGCTATCTTTTTCTATGTTGAAAGTGATTGGACTATTTCTGGTTTCTTTTTTTCTTCTCTTTCTATTTTTTCCTACTTAAAATTTTGAATCTGGGATTATTTCTATAATTATTATTTTTTTATATATAGTAATTTTTTATTTTTATATTGAAAAAGTTTTATTGGTTTTACATTTTTTCTATAGGGTAGGGTAAGGGATACAAAGAAATTGTGAGAGCATTCACGTCAAAGTCGTCGGCCCTTCCGAGACCTCAAAATACACAATAAAAAAATAACAACAAAAAAAGCATTTTTCATAACACTACAAGGTAAAAGCAAGTACATATACCTAAATTCGCAATTCCATGCTGTCAGACATTTACAAAAAATCCAGAAAATATTATGCAAAATTGTTCAGTAAAATCAAGGCAAAGTTATTTTTTTTGATCTAAGTCTCTTGGCTATTGTATCTTCTTTTTCTCCTCCCTGGCCCCCAGCGGGCGGGGCCGTAGCTCCCTCCGTCCCCCCTGGATCATCCCCCAGGGCAGAGGAATGTTTTTTAAGAAAGGCTTCCGCCTCAGCAACTGTTTTAATCCTCACTCTTCCTCCTTCCCAGAACACCAGCATCCCTTCGGGTGTCACCCACTTGAACCAAATCCCATGATCAAATAAAATTTTAGACAAGAAGGAAAAATTCCTCCTTGCTTCTCGAATCTTTCTAGGAATCTGCTTCAAGATAGTGACCGTTTTTTGTTGGTAAATTAAAGGGTTCCCTCTCTGCGCCTTCAAGATTTCCTCTCTGGTTGACCTTCTAACAAATTTCACATGTATCTCTCTAGGCACTTCATTTATCCTGGCATATGCTGAGTTAATTCTATAGGCTAGGTCAATGTCCCCCCTGATCTCATCTTTAGGTTTTTGTAAATAGTCTGCTAAAATTGTGCTCATAAGATCAGGGAGGCATTCACCCGGTTGCTCAAAAACATTCTATATAGTAATTTTTTATTGATTTTACATAACACAATTAATACAAATTTAAAAAAAAAACATTAAAAAACAATCTTGCATTACAAATTCCAGGTTTTAAAGAGTATATCAGTTATTCACAGGTTTGTATATGTTTCATCAGTAATTATCACTTGTTTTTCATATCAAATTATTACAATTCTTATATCTCAACCTTAATCTTACTAATTATTTTAACATCCCTTTATGTGTAGTATATGACTATCTAATGGCATTCTATTTATAAAACAAACAACAAGAAAAGAAAAGAAATTTAAAAAGGAAAAGTTATCACCCTAAATTGTGTCTTTTAAAAGATGTATTGACCTGGTATTCATAAATTCTGTGCATCTGTAAAATGATTATTATTCATGAGTAATCTCACTTTATAAGTTTAAATCTAATTTTTTTTTATCAAATAGCGTAATATCAATATCTCAAAATTCTCGTCTAGTGTTTCAATTTCAATCTATTTCTTCTTTAAAATCTGACCAGCTATCAGATCTTTAGAATCTGACCAGCTATCAGCATCCTTTTTCCATTCCCCAACCTAGCTATGTAAATTCAATAAAAGTATATAACAATCTTAAGTTTTCTGAATAATTATTAACATTAATAATTCTTCAATAACATTCTATAACCATCTAACTAGTTATTTAGTTATTAATAGTCTAAATATAAGAATTTCAACCAGCATTAACTATCATTTTTCCGTTGGTCTTAATATAACTCATAATTTCTGTTCTTGTGATTTTTCAATAATATCTAATATCATCTCATATTTATGTCCAATCTCATATTCATAACTTTTCACCAGTATGTAAGTAAATATATATCATTAACTATAATATTTATTATAGGTTTATCTTTATTATAAATATATATAATTGTTAATAACTATTGATTAGCTAATAATCCTTTGATGATGTTTAAAATACAATCCAACTAGTTGCTAATCATCAAAGAATAAAAAGAATTAAAATTTCCCTTATCAACCAGTGTCTTTCCAGTCGCAGATTAAATTTGCCTCTTTTGTTATCTGTGGTCTCCATCTTTTCTTAATCCCTTTCCCAGGTCTTTCTTCAACTTCTTTTTGCACTTTATTATCCAATGTAATTATCCAATAATAATGCCGTCCAGTTCCTATCTTTGCATATTGCTTATTTTTAAATGTCCGGGGTATTCCTGGAGAGATTTCTGCTCTTCTTTCTTTTTTCTTTTCTTCTTCTTGATGGCCAAGTTGAAGTCCAGTTTTCTCAAAGTTTTTGGAGGGTTTTGCCGTTTCAATATTTTCTCCAGCACTTAATCGATTAATATAATCCTCATTTTCTTCACTTAAAATAAGATCCTCATTGTTTTGATCATTTTCTTCTTTCTCTTTGATTTCTTTAATTTCTGAAATCTTTGATTGGTCTTCTCTTGTTCCAATAGATAAGATTCTATACAACGAGTCATTAATTCTTTTAATTTTTTTATTACTCTGTTTTAGAAAGTTCAAGATTTCAGCCAGGAGTTTCTGATTTTTTATAGTGTCCACTTTTATGTATGTACCCATGATAACAAATTCACAAGGCTTATTCTTTTTTTGGCGTTTCAAAGAACATAGCTGTAGAATATCCACCAATGCCCTCTAGTGGCAATACAATGTAACAAGTAATCTAGCCGATGTTACAGTTTCTTTGTTATCATAATTAGTTAATTAGTTAGATGGTTATAGAATGTTATTGAAGGACTACTAGTTAGTTAATAATTATTCACAAAATTTAAGACTGTTTTAGATTATTATTGAAAAATTCAAATAGGTATATGTATGTATGTTTGTTGGGAATACACAATGGATGCCATTAGGTGGTTGTGTCTTAAAGACATGTTTGAAGAAGAAAATAGACCAAATTTGGAATACCAGGTGAGAATATATTAAGGTATATGATGAATTTTCTGATTTAAAATTTATAAAATGACATTATTTAGGAATAATAACCATTTTAGGGATGCACAGAAATTATGAATGGCTGGTTGGTATTTTTTTTGAAGGATACAATGTAGAGTGATGACTTTTCCTTTTCAATTTTACTCTCTTTTTTTTTCTTTGTTTGTCTTATCAATAGAATGCCATTATATACTTTGACTTTACTTACAAAAGGATCTAAAAACAATCAGTTAAATTAAGGTTGAGATACAATAATTGTAATAATTGATATGAAAAACAAACGATGATTATGGAAGAAATGTATAGAAATTTGTGATTAACTGACACATTTTTTATAACTTATAATTCGTAATGGAAGATGGCTTTTTATGTTTTTTCTGCTATTTTTGTTTTATCTGTATTTGCTCAAAATAAATAAAAAATTACTCAAAAAAAAGAAAAAAAAGGAAAAAAAATAAAATATTGCATGATTTAGCACCCTGCTGGTTTTCAGTGAGAATCAGCCATGTACTAGCAAGTATTTCATTAAGACCAGGGTGGGTTTCAAAATGTTTTACTAACAGTTCAGTAGGCATGGCTAGATGGGGGGGGGCATGTGACTGAGTGGGTGTGGCCAACTTGACATCACTCACACACTCAGTCTCATGACCCCCACCACCAAACCACACCCACTGAAACAGTGGCAAAAAGGTTTGAAGCGGGATGCACACCAGGCCAGGACTCTTCACTGTCTTTTTTGGGGTAGGATCCCCAGAGCACCTTTATTTTGTTTCATGGGCTCCCTCACAGGCAGCTTCTCTTTCTGGCCCATAAGCAGAGAACACGGTTGCTACCTGCCCCCCTTCCCTCAGTCTCCGCATTGCTGGCCACCACCAACTCGACTCTGGCTGCAGAGGGTGCCATAAGCCAGGTTGATCATGGTGGCATGCTGCTCTGAGAAGCTGCGCTCGGCCGGAGGCTGAAGCAGTCTGGGTGCAGCAAACGCTGCAGGGTCAGGAAGCGCTGCTGGAGCGGGGACTGGTCCCAGGAGAAGCTACACAATGCCCATTGCCACATCTGCTTCGGCAGCCAGGCCCCCATCCCCACCCCTCTCCGCATAGCAGGGTCCCTTCACTGTCCTGCTTGGGAGACAGGGCCTTGGTTGAGCAGGACCTCCTCCAGACCAGGCACATGACTTCAAGCCGAGGCCTCGGGGCTTCTGGAGTGGCCTGTGTGTGAAGGGCACACAGATGGCTCCAGCTATCCTAGGTCTGGAGGAGGGACCACCACAACCAACTGACCGTCGCTCCAGATCCTGCAGCTTTTTTGGGATTTTCTTTTTTTTTTTAAAGCTTCCCCAGACAAGCTTGAAAACTTCCAAGGTTGCTTCTGGAGGGGGAAGGCAAATGGGCAGCATCCCCCCCTTCCCCCGGGTGCCTGCAGCCTCAGAGCCTGCAGCAACTCCTTGCCCTTGCAGTTTTCTTTACTGTCCAAGGGCCGAGAGTTGCTCCAAGGCTGCAGGCACCCAGGGAAGGGGGGAATGCTGCCCATCTGCCCCATCCCAAAACAACCTTGGAGGTTTTCAAGCTTGTCTGGAGAGGCTTTTTTAAAAAGAAAATTATGAAAAAGCCACAAGATCCAGAGCTGCCAGTCTCCAGTAAGATGTGCATCTCATGGCCCACCCCGCCCCATCCCCTGCCCCACCTGTGACCCCCAAATTGCACACCACTGCGAGCATCTCTCAGCCATTATGTGCAGGGAAAAATCTTGCACAGTAAAGAAAAACTTCCCAAAAGTGTGAGAAGTTGTTAATTGCCTCGCAATTTTCCCAAGCTCTGCTTGGGAAAAGGAGGGGGGGAACCATCTGGGACCATCTGTTTGGTCTCAGCTCTGAAGGAACAGGCAACGTGGTGCCTGAGAGCAGCTATCACCTTCTCAGCTTGAGCTCACAACAACTTTGCACCTGTGGATTGGCTCGCATCAGACTGGACATAGGGGAGGGGTTTTCAGCAACGTTTAATCTAACAGTTCTGAGCAGGAACTTCAGATCCTGTCTTGCTTTCTTTGCTATCACTTTCTTTCAATAAAAGTTTCTTTTTGAAATAATGCCTGTTTCAAGAGTTCTACTTTCTTGAGGAGAGAGGAGACTAAGTCCTTACATTATAAAGTTGTGCCTGGAGATAGTAAAAATAAGAACAGTTTGCAGAAAATTGTGGAGAGGTATTGCATAGTGAATGGGGTTAGTGTAGACTAGATTTACTTTTATTTTATTCTATTCTTATGCCTTTGATTTCTTTTCTTTATGGGTTTAAAAAAAATAAGAAGTCTTCACTTCCTTTCAACACATTCATTGTTCCTTTAACTAAATAAATACCACAGGTGTTTATGTACGTACACACCAACATATGTACATATGTGCATATGCATATAAGCATTCTTCCCAAATTTATTTTCCACATGAGAGTGGTGTTAGTGCTACTAAATAATTGCACTATTACATAATTTTTGCACAAGGAAAAGGAGAAATATCTAACAAACATAAAAGGAAGGCTATTTTATGCTGTTAAAAACTATACAATGACATACCGGACTATTTCTTCCTGTAACTCTTCTTTGCTCCAGTGGGGTACCTTGATATAGCCATATAAAAGCAGGTGTTCCTTTGTGGTGAGGTAATCAAATAGTACATTGTGCTGCATGCAAATTCCCATATTTTTTCTGATGAAATCTTGGTCAGTTCTGATATCTTTGCCATAAACAAATATAGTACCAGATGAAGCAGGAAACAAACCTGTCAGTATAGATCTATATATGAGAAAGAGAAGAAAAGTTGAGAAAAATTATCAACATTTTGTTCAATGGAAGTTAGTAGTTACTTTAGTATAAAAACTGGAGGGGGGGAAACAAACTAATTCTAAGTTGGATGAGAGTAAAGCTGAGACTGCCATTAATTCTTTGTAATCACAAATCACTCACTGCCAATGACCACATAAGAACTGAATCCTGGGACTGGGATATATAATCTGTCTAACTGGAATGACCATCTAGTGCAGGGGTGTCAAACCCGTGTCATCATGGTAATGTCATGTGATGTTTTGGGTTTCCAACCCCCCTTTGCTAAACTGGGCATGTGTGTGGCTAGCATGTGACACATCTGGCCCATGCACCATTAATTTGACAGCCCTGATCTAGTGGAATAAGGCATTTTTGCCCCTAGTAAATTGGAAAGCAGTTCTAACCTGCCTTTGGAGTCAAAAAAGACTAAAATACAATCAATACCAAAACATTCATCCAAAATGGCACTTCTGAGTTCTCTAGAATGGGGAAAGAAATGAGGAAAGTCCAGAAATAAGACCATAAGCTTCAATTAGTTTTCAAAGTGACTCTCATCATGGAGATTGTAGATTGGAACCATTAGGTTACGGAATTCAGAAATAAAGCAATTGTTTCCCCCCATTTTCAATCCAGCTCTGAAAAAAAAATCCTCTGATCCAAGAAACATACTGGTTCCCAACCTGGCATATAACAGGACTCAAGAAACATTACATTAGTGTTGTAATGTAATCAGTGGTGGGTTCCAACTGGTTTCACCGAACCGGTAGTGGTTTGGTGGCCTGGATTGCTGCCTGCCACGCCCCTGAACCAGTTCCCCGGGCAGTGGCACCATTTCGTTTTTCAGTTTTGAGCATACACAGAAAAATTTTAATTGCACGGAGCATGCGTGTGAAGCATGTACACAAGCAAATTGGCAGTAGTGCCTGCTGGAACACACCCCTGAATGTAATGTAATGTTATTAATCAATAAACTTTGTTAGTCATTTTCAGACATTTTTGTTCTAAGAGAACTTACATTGTGGTAGTTTTTCCAGCTCCATTATGACCCAGCAATGAAGTGATATTTCCTTCATAAAAATTCAGATTGAGATTCTGAACAGCAGCTTTAGAATCATAAATTTTTGTTATTCCTTGGAGAGAAACTCCCACTTTGAGATTAGTAGGTTCAGGTTCAATGTTAGAGGGTAAAGCATTTTGAACATCTAAAAAAAAAGAATATGCTAAATTTATAAAGAACCCTATATAGCATCTTCCCTCTGTCCACATCTCTTTCTGCTACTTAACTCAGTTCAGGGATTCTCATCAGATTTTATAGTGATTTTGAAAGTGCAAGCAGCTATGTATTTATCAATCAATCAATCAATCAATAATTTTATTTATAAACCGCATCCTCTCCCCAAAGGGACTCGGAGCGGTGCACAGGGAAATTAAAAATACCAATAAATATACATAAATAGAATAGATAAAATACAGATTAAACAAAGATTATCCCTGCGCTAAAATCCCCAATTTTAAAAATTAACTAAAATCCCCTAAACCCTATTAAAAGACGGAAGACTAACCTAGGCCGGCCAAGCAGAAAAAGTGTGTTTTCAGTTTTTGACGGAAGGAGCGGAGGTCCGTGGTTGTTCTAATTTCGGGGGGGAAGGTCGTTCCAGAGGGCTGGGCCCACCACAGAGAAGGCCCTTCCCCTGGGCGTCGCCTGCTGGCACAGCCTGGTGGACGGCACCCGGAGAAGTCCCTCTCTGTGGGAGCGAATCGGCTGCAGGGATGTATGGGGCAGGATCCGATCCCGCAGATAACTAGGTCCCGTGCCATGGAGCGCTTTAAAGATGATAACTAGCACCTTGAAGCGCACCCGAAAGACGACAGGCAGCCAGTGCAGCTCGCGCAAGAGCGGTGTTATGTGGGTAAACCTTGAGGCTCCCATTATTGCTCACGCGGCTGCATTCTGGACAAGCTGAAGTCTTCGGGTGCACCTCAAGGCGAGCCCCATGTACTGCATATACTGTGCATATGTCTTAATATCTGATTGAATTGAACTGAAATAGTTTATGTTGATTTAGTACAGTACAAGCTTTCCTGCAGTTAAATCAGTATGTCCAAATGAGACCCATGGTTTTATTGACAACATTTTAACTCACCTTTCCCTACCTGTTCTTATTTCGTTTCCCCTTTAACTCAATTTTTATAAAATGTGTGTGGATTGAGTGGCAAGGAGGGAGAATGCTATGTTTGAAATTTGAATCATGTCAAGTTTTTGATTCCAGCCTTTCTCTGATGTACTCAAGTTGAAAGGATCATGGTCTTGTTTTGCATCTGCTGTGCCTTTTTCCTTCCTTCCTTCCTTCCTTCCTTCCTTCCTTCCTTCCTTCCTTCCTTCCTTCCTTCTCTGCCTGCTTGCCTTACTCTTAGAATTTGTTGCACTATGCAAGAACTGTTCAAAAGAGAGATCTAAATAGGGAAAGTTCTGTGTAGCAAAGTGAAAACAAAAGAAGAGTTACTCTCACAGATTGTTGAATTTTCAATTTTTGTCATGTCACCTGTTCTATACTCTCCTAAATCTTTTTTCTTGGTCCTTTACTAAATGTGAGCATACAAAAACATTGTTACATAGTCAACAGGCTGTATGTAGATGATTTAAATAAATTAATATGAATACTAGGGTAACTCTGGCTTTAATAAGCACCCCATTTAACAGCAAATTCAAATATTATTTTAACCATAGAAATATATAGTTACATATAAAAGTTAAAAGGTAAATTTTATTCCTTATAATAAATTGCTTTTCCAAATGTCTGTGAGAATGTCTCCCCCCGCCCACCAAAGTTTAGATTTAAACTTATTTTTACATTTCCTGATGAGATTAGTCAATTTATTTGTGAAGTAGAATAATGTACAAATGTAAGCAATCTTATGTTAAATACAAACTATTTTAGAATGGAACAGAATACCGGAGTTGGAAAGGACCTTGCAGGTGTTCTAGTCCAACCACCTGCTTGGCAGGAAAACCTATGCCATTTCAGATAAATGGTTGTCCAACCTTATCTTAAAAACTTTCAGTGTTTGAGCATTCACAACTTCTGGAGACAAGTTGTTCCACTGATTAATTGTGCTAACTGTCAGAAAATTTCTTCTTAGTTCTAGGTTGTTTCTCCCCTTGATTAATTTCCATCCATTGTCTCTTGCCCTGCCCTCAGGTGGTTTGGAGAATAGATTGACTCTGTCTTCTTTGTGGCAACCCCTGATATATCGGAACTGCTATCATGTCACCCTAGTCCTTCTTTTCATTAAACTAGACATACCCATTTTTTGTAGAATAAAAATTACAATTTGCTCTTAAAGTTTATTCTTCCATATTTTGAATTGTAACAAACATCTTTCCTTTTTTAAAAGCAAGATTGCCAACCCCATCATCCTAAAAATCATGTATTGTCAAAGAAGGCTGTTCTGTAGCAAATTAATCAGCTCTCCCACATCATCTCATTAAAGTAATTACTATTAATCACAGGCCGAGTTGATAGGGACTGTGCTGCAGAGCTAGCTGGAGTGTTCACGGACATTTTCAATCTATCCCTGTTGCAGTGCTCTATCCCTATCTGCCTGAAGACATCTATTATAGTGCCAGTCCCTAAGCAGACAGTAGTAGTATCTCTTAATGATTATAGACCAATAGCTTTAACATCTGTTGTCATGAAATGTTTTGAGAGACTGGTGTTAAACTATATTAAGGCTAGTCTTCTATCTACTTTGGACCCCTATCAATTTGCATATAGGAGAAATCGATCAACTGATGATGCTATGTCTATTGTTGTCCATACTGAATAGCTTTTATCACAGAGCTATAATTGCACTTAACAATGAACTAAAGGGTCACCATCAGTGAGCTATTGGACACACTACTTGGTCTGTTGTGTGGATGTTTTGGTGGTTTAGTGGCGGGGAATTTTTGGTGGGTGATGTGTGTTTTGGGGATTGTTATGGGTGTTGGGCTTAGTCTCTGGGTGTTATTTGAATGTCGTTGCATGTGTAAACTGTGTATACTGTATATGTACAATGACAATAAAGTAATGTAAAGTAAAGTATTATTAGATTGAGATAGGGCCCAAGAAGTAACTAAACTGGATCTGGCATACAGAATCACAGAATAACATAAACTGAAAGTCAAAGACTGGCAGACACACTGGGGAATCCAATAGCCTATTTATTTCCACTCATCTCTCCCAAGGGAGCTAGTTTGATATACACATGGGAGTAAAAAAATGGAAGACTGTCAGTTCTAGTCTTGACTTAGGCACAAAGACAGCTGGGTGATCTTAGGCCAATCACTGTCTCTCAGCCCTAGGAATGAAGCAACAGCAAACTACTGAAATCTTGCTAAAACTGCAGGAACTCAACTAGTCAAAAAAGTCACTCAAAGACACATACGCATACACATGATCTATATCAAGTATCAATTGTTATTTCTAGAGTTCCTCTTAATATTATTTTCTAGAGTTGTCTCCTTTCTCACACAAGTGCTCTCAGCCCCACTTGTGCGAGCATTGCAGGTACTCTCAGTCCCATTTGCACAAGCAGCGGGTGCAAGCAACAAGTGCCATGCTCCTACCCCTCCCACAGAACTATCCTCTTCCCCCCCCCCCTCCAGGATACCAACTTGGAAATGTTGGGGAATCCTGCTTTAGAGGGTATATACTAGACATCCAGGGAAAGGAGGACCAAAAGGATGTTCATGACTTTCGTCTGTTAGCATAGCCTTAAAATCAAATACTGCATGGCTTTTTGAATGTTTTTTTAAATGTTTGACTGTTTCCACAATTGTAGTCATTAAAACCTTTCTACAGTATGATCTTGTAAGTTGTGTGCTTCTTCCCCCCCCCCCCCCTTATCTGTCAATATACTGAGTAGCCTAGATTTATTTAACATTTTTGATTTCATATTTGGTTTTAATTTACTTTTTAAACATATTTTTTATTATTGTAAGCTACCCAGAGTAACCATATGGCAAGATGGTTGGCCAATAAACTTTATAAAAAATAAATAAAAAATTTATTCTATCGTTCCAGGAATTAGATTCAATCCAGCTCCTTCAAATCTATGATCATTATGGTCTGCAGGTCACAAAATTTGAAAAGCATGTTGTCAATTTTATATGATCACTAGCATAAGTTCTTGAAAATAAGGTTTTTAGGGGTATTGTGAATGAAAAAAACACAGTACTGGAAAAGGTAATTTCATGTGCATATGGTCCTAAGTATATTTTTGCAGCTTTTCACTGTGATTTTTATAGTGGATGTCAAGTAGTTAAACTCCTTTTCTCCCCATTTGACCTCCTTTCCAATTATCTGTATCCTTTGCCTGTTCAGATATCTGATAATTATATCCTATAGACAAGGGGTGGGCTTCAAAAATTGCAGCAATGGATTTGCTGCCCCATTGCTGGGTGGTCATGACCATGGTGGGCATGACCTAATTGGCCTCCTAAAGCATGGGGGGAGCATTTTATGCCCTCCCCAGGCTCCAGAGGCTTTCCTTGAGCCTCTGGGAGGGCAAAAACTGCTTTCCCCCCCCCCAGCTCTAGAACTTCCAGAGGCCCATTTCCCCCCCCCTCCCTGAGCCTCTGCATAGAGCCTGGACTTACCTGGCATGAGGAACGGGCCATGTGGAAACTCCTAGGAGGGGCAAGGAGAGATGGGGTGGCCATGGCCAGCCAGAGGTGGCATTTGGGGGTTCACCGATCTGGGCAGAATCCTAACTAGAGGATTGCCTGAACCCGTGCGAACCCCCAGCAGCCCACCCTGTTATAGACTCTATCTGTGTAAATCAAAGGAGACTAAGATAATTGCACAGGCTCCTCACTGTGGAAATTTTTATCCTGATCCTTAGCAAAGGCAAAACCAACCATTGTTAATTAAATTTTCAGGACCACCTAGATAAATTTTACGTTCAATATATATTCAGAGACAAAGATGTCAAAAGTTACATATTCATTTTCAAAATGTTGACATATTGCTACAAGGCCTTGTAACCTCAGGACTGAAATAATTTTGTAACTAATTTGTAAATAATAATTTCTTATTATTTTCTACTGGTTCTATCTATTAATTTGTGGTTTATACTTATTTTACTTTAGCTGCTCTCTCATCTAAGACAGTAATAAAATTTTCATTATCCAATCTATCAAAAAGTTTCTTTATACTTAAAAAACACCTACAAATCTTTTCCGGGAAAGTAAGTTGTTTTCTCAAGAAGAAATTAGTGAAAAAATAGCCTGTTAACTTCTCACTCAACAAAGGAAAATAACCATAGCGCTCAGTCCAGTAAGATGGAAGGAGTGGAAAATACCATGGAGCTGCCATCCCATATTTCCCTGTAATGAGAATAGTGACAAAAATGGGAGAGAGATTGAAAAGCTCTGTAGTAACATTTTTATATTATCTCAACAATATCAGGCCTAAAGAAAGTAATAGATGGGTTTTGTTAGATTTCATCATTTCAAAGTATGAGAATCCTGTTCTCTTCTCAAACAATAAACAGCCACATTACTTCAAGTGACCATTTGACTGCTAAATTTCATGTGAAATCAAAGGCAGGCATTTCTGAATTTATCTGAAATGAAATCTCTGAAAATAGAGCAGGGCTACAGAATTCATTTGAATACTTTCCTGTGTGAGATCATGGACACTTCCACATAGCAGTTGTTACAACAAGAAGAACTCTGCTTTGAATAATTAATTCCTTCTATTTCTGTTTTAAAAGCCTCTGCTAACCATGAAGCTAAAAGAATAGCATGGTAGCTGTCAATTCACAAAGCATCCCTGGCCTGCTCTCAAGTTGCCATAGCCAAGGGGGATGGAAAAATGAACTTGCAGCTATGGCAAAGCAGCACGGCAGCCAAAAACAATATGAAGCTCCTAATAAATAACTGGATTTCTTTTGAAGCTTGGCTCAAGGGGCATGATTTAATTAGGGCATTGGTCAGAACTCTGACAGCAGCATTTTTGCAGCTAGGCTGCTGTAGACAAATCTTTACAAGAAATGGATGGGATGGAGAATAATAGCTCTTTTTTTCTGGGATTCTTGGGAATAACCAGAAGAATTAAAATCACATTTGTTGATTAAACTACTTGTTCTCCTTTCCCAGATAAGTTCAGCAACCTCTGAACAAGGAGGAGCAAAAATTGTTGAAGGGCAATCCAATCCAATCCGACCAAGAACCAGTATAACAAAATGAACTTGGCTTGGTCTTCATATTAATCAGTGCAGAATGAGAAAAATATTAATTCTCTCACAAGAACTGATTATCCAAAACCAATCTGAAATGGCACATAGAGACTTTTGAAGGAGCCTTATTTCTTCAAGTTAAAGCTCAAATTATGTCACTTTTGAAATGCTTCAAAAACTATTTCTCATTATCACCATTCATTATTCTGTATATGAGTAGTAACACAATGATGTTACCTTAAACTCCAATAAAATCTATCCTTTTTCCACATCCAGTACCATCAAATATAAATATCAGTGTGAAAGATACATGCCATTTGAAGAAAGACAATGTCACACAGCGGATGGTTTTAGTGATTTCCCAAAAATGATAGCATGGATATTATAGGATAATTTGCCCTAACTTTAGATTTTTAATTGTCAAATTGCATCCATCAAAATACAGTATTTTTAATAACCACTATTACATACCTGGAAAAACATTCCTGATGTACCAGCCCAGAATGAAATAAATGAAAGAATCTATCAGAATTAACCAGCACATCCAACTAAAATTAGTATTGTCCCCTGACATTGGTGAGTCATGCATATTATCCCACTGCAGACCTATAAAAAAGAAGAGGGATACACAGAATAACCTGCATTAGCAAATAAACACACGGTATTTAATTTGGGCTATTAAGATACATTTTTCTTATAAAAATGGATAGATAGATAGATAGATAGAGAGATAGATAGATAGATAGATAGATAGATAGATAGATAGATAGATAGATAGATAGATAGATAGATAGATAGACAGACAGACAGTCAGATCAATAAATAGAATAGAATAGAATAGAATAGAATAGAATAGATAGATAGATAGATAGATAGATAGATAGATGATAGATAGATAGATAGATAGATAGATAGATAGATAGATAGATAGATAGATAGATAGATAGATAGATAGATAGATAGATATACCAATGCCTTGTTCTTCATAACGGGCAATATACTGGCTTGCATAGCTGAATGCAGTTGGAGATAAAAGGCTCTGTGGAAAAAACAGGAAGAAAGGTAACTAACTGAAATATTTGCAAACATGTGGAATATACAAGGGGTGGGCCTGCTGCCGGCATTACTGTCAGTTCAGTTCGCACACAATTTTGTGTTTGCATGTTTGCTTCGCTTGCGCATGCATGTACACATTTGCCCATAAATGCAATTAAAATTGTTCTGTGCATGTGCAGAACTGAAAAACATGATGGTGCCATCACCCCCACTGCCCGGGGAACTGGTTCAGGGGTGTAGCAGGCCTGGGTCACTGCCAGTTTCAGTGACTCAGGCTGCCAAAACACTACCGGTTCGGCTGAACCGGTCCAAACTGGTAGGAACCCACCATTGGAATACACGCACATACAGACATATAAAGTTAGTCTTGAACAATAGAAAACATAACAGTAATAGAACACAAGGATGATTTGGCTCTAGTTGTGGTGGTTTGATTATTTAATCACATCTTCAAACTCATTAGTAATTATGGAATTTAATTTAGGTCCCATCCAGAGGTGGGTTTCTGCCAGTTCACCCTGGATCGGTCAAACCTGTAATGGCGATGGTAGGAGACTCCACCCACCCGCCAGGACACTTCTGTTCATGTGAAGCAGCATTGCGTGAACATATGAGCGCATGCATGTGCACAACTGAACCAGTAGTAAAATAAATTGAAACCCACCACTGGTCCCATCTTTCCAACAAGAATCATGTTCACAACTATTCTTTGGGTAACTGAGTTAGAGGTGATGATTTATTTTAAGCTGTTGTTATTTAAGCTTATTTATTTTTGTTTTAACTTATTTTAATACGTTTCATCATCCAGCCCAGATTTAATCACGATGATGTCTCTAAACTCATTATTATTCTACTGTAAACATTTGTTGAAAACCAAAATTTAATTTGATTTAGAACAGATGAATTTAATATTAAATTCAAACAATTTGTGGAAGGAATGCTAATACCTTATTCAAAACTTTCACAAAATAGCTTGTTGATCTAGGAAATAATTTTTAAACATTTCCATATTAGGCACCCAGTGAATAAGGATTAAAGTTGTGATGGGGCAGCACCATCACAGAAGATATGTTTTGTGCAATAAAGGACCTAGATTCAGTACAGGGCAAGTCAAATGGACACTTCAGGCATCTTAACAATTTCCATCTCAAGCAGTGAAGTGCCATATTCAATTAAAATGGATGAGGCATTACTTGACATACCAAAACTCAGTTTCTAATGTTCATGCTAGTATTGTCTGTGGCTGCAAGACAAAGCGAACCCAATTTATTTTATTTTATTTATCATATTTATATCCTGCACCCATCTCCCACAGAGGGACCCGGGTAGATTGCTATAGGTAGATTGCTTCCCTCAGAAAAGTCTAGCTGTAGACTCCCCATTTTTTCTAGAAAACATATACAAGGACATATTTACCAGTAGGCTCTTGATGGTAAAGCTCATCTGATTCTCAACAACTAGTAGGACAATGAAGGGGAAAAAGGCCAGGATGTAGACCAGGCAGCCAACCAAAGCAGCAATGTTTGTATTGTTGAAGAATACACTGATGAGATAGCACATGGCTATGATGGAGAAGCTGTAGTCCAGAATGTACAGGAATAAGATCACAACATTTATTTTTGGAAGAATATTCCCAAATTTGAGAATAGAAATAAGAAATATGTTAGTAAGCAGGAGAAATGTGATGCATTCGATGAACCAAGCAAAGAAGTGACTGCTGGAATTTACACCCATCATCTTCATATACTATGGAAAAGAAAAAAAATGAAAACTTCTTAATGAGTAAAATGCATAATCTATAGTTCAGCTGTAATCCTTAAATACTGAGTCATTAAGACACATTTTATCAACTTGTCTTCTAAAACAGAAAGGTTCAGTAGCAGCATACATTATTAGTTTCATTTCTATAGCCTTGAAATTGCTAGTCTATAGGTGACATCAACATCAACCCACGACAGTTCACACTTCATGAATTGTGGATCAAATCCTTTTCCATCCCCAGTTCCTATTGTTGAATCTCTGACCAAGAGACCAGCTTGGACATCTATTATACACAGAGAAGTGGGAGTCTCTAGCTTGTAATGGACTATAAAAAAAACCCTCAGCCAAATAATTACATAACAAATACCGTATTTTTCAGAGTACAAGATGCACCAGAGTATAAGACGCAGCCAGGTTTTGAAGAGGCCTTTTTTTTAAAAAGTAGGTAGGTAGATAGAGGGATAGAGAGGGAGAGAAAGAGAGAGAAATACAGTAGGTAGGGAGGTAGGGAGGGAGACAGAGTGTGTAGTTAGGTAGGTAGGTAGATAAAGGGATAGGGAGAGAGAGAGAGAGAGAGAGAGAGAGAGAGAGAGAGAGAGAAATACAGTAGGTAGGTAAGTAGGGAGAGAGAGTGTTTGTAGATAGATAAGTAGATAGAGGGATAGAGTGTAGGTAGATAGGTAGATAGGTAGATAGAGGGGGGAGAGAGAGAAATACAGTAGGTAGGTAGGGGGAGAGAGAGTGTAGATAGGTAGGTAGGTAGAGGGATAAAGAGAGAAGAATAGAGGGAGAAATAGAGAGAGAGAGAAATACAGTAGATAGGGAGAGAGAGAGAGAGAGTAGGTAGGTAGGTAGATGTTTCCAGGTGTATTTACCCATGTGCTGGAGAAGGAAATCACTGACCACCTTTGGAACAAATCTTTGTTTCTGCAGGCACAGTACTTGACCAACGTAATTCTCATCAACCACTCTAATTAAACAGCTTTCCAAAAGGGGGAAAAAAACACCTTTTTGCACTGTGCAAACCACCCCCAAAGGGCCCATTTTCGCCAAAATGGGCCCATTGTTTTCCAAATAAAAGGCATGAATAACCTTGGGGGGGCTTGCAGAGTGCTCCTGGGGGGGTGGGGGGCCCAAAATGAGGAAAAATCGCTTCCCAGCCCCCAGGAGCTCTCTGGAAGCCTCCATAAGGGTATGCGCACAGCCATTTTGGTGAAGGGGCAGGGTTTCAGGAGGCAAAAAAATGCTGTATTCGATGTATAAGACGCACCTAGATTTTCAGCCTCTTTTTAGAGGAAAAAAGGTGCATCTTATACTCCGAAAAATATGGTAGTTTATCTTCTCTCAAAAAACTAATCAAAACAAAACAAAACCAGTCCCTAGTGGAAACCAATCCATTGAACAAATCACAGTTCTTTTTGAAATATGGCCAATTTAAAATCCTCAGGTGTTTTTTTCTTCTTTATTGCAAACATTCATAACATAATTGTTAGTTGGTAGATAGTCTTAATCTGAGAAGATTTAATGGATTTCAGTACTCGCAGTTAGTGAAAAGTACTTTGCTCTGGTTACCTAAAATACTGTCTTGTTTTATTTAAGTACAGAAAATCTAAGAACCAGCTTTTCCCCTCATGCTCTATTTATAGTGCAGAGTACTAAGACTCTATTAGAGAGTAATCAAATTCTCCTACCTGTGATACAAAATAATATGGAAAATCCTGAGAATGAAGCTTAAGGTGTTATCACTTCTTATGCCATAACACTTATTGTAGATTATGAACTAAAATAATCCTAATTGGGAAAATATTAGGTAATTTAGGTTTTTAAAAATCCCCAGTTTAGGGAGCCTCCCGAGCCGACACAACCGGGCTCCCTAAACTGCAGGGACCCGGCTGGAATTCGCCTCCCCCGTGATTCCATAAGGAATCTAAGCCGCCACGGAGAGGTGGTGATTAGGAGATAAATCTTCGCTGGGTGCAGGGACCACGCAAGATCCCTGCCCGACACGAAGCAAAATCTCTGAAGGGAGACGAATCGCATCCCCCCCCTTTCTGGAGGGTGGACCAAAGGCGAAGGAGAATCTTTGAAATAAGAAAGCAAAAATCTGCTGGAATACTTCGGGAAGGTACTTTATTTTGTCTCTGAAACACTCTGCTAAGAAACCTTTTTCTTTTACCAAAGCTTTGAAGTTAAAGATAAGCTGCGAACTTAAATTGAAGTGTGAGATTCCTCAGGTTCACAGAATGTTTTGAAATGGCCGACTGAACTGATAATAGTTACTTACGTTTGCGCTGAAAAGGATTGGATTATGACTGACTTTTCTAATTCTTTTTTTCTGTCTTTTTGATTTATTTCACTCAAAACTTTGAAACTTGGAGCACTTCCACAATCCTATAATTATTTGGACACTCTATTGCACATCTTTAAACTTAAATAAGTTTATTTAAGAGGGCCTGGAGGGCCTGGAGGGCCAGGAGGATGGGCTTAGGTGCGGAGGCGGCGGTGAGAGGGCCGCCATGAAGACCAGCGGAGACCAGTGGCACGTCAGAGGTGGAGATGGCTGTGAGAGAGCCAAAACGGAGGTTGGTGCCCAGGGGATGGTTGCTCAATTGAAAGCAACCACTAAGATCTTCCGACCATGGACATCTTTCTAAGATCTTTAACCCTCCCAAGGGAAAGAAGACTCTGAACGCTTTAGCTGAACTGAACTCCTACCGATGCACTTTAACCTATTAATGGAACTGATATTTTAACATCTATTTATCATTTTTAACATCATTTCATCATCTAAATGCGGCTAACGATGCACTTTAAAACCTTCATGACCCATGCTTTTATGCTTTATGCTTTTATGTATTTGAACTGCTCTTTATGTCATGTATGATAGGCTAGACTTGTTACGACTGCGGGAGTCCCCGCTCTCGCAGGTTTGGCCCTCCGTTCTAACGAGGGCCCACCTTGATGAAGGATTCATTAATCTGGAGAGGTGGAAAAAGCGTAGGCTTAGGGGGTTTTTAATTTTTAAATTAATGACTATTTTAGGGGGTACCAGGGAGGAGGGAGGGTGTAGTCAGGTTGAGGCGGGTGAGGGAAGAGAGGGCCAGGCCAGCGGGCGACGGAGGGTAGCGGAAGGTTCCGTTAGGAGGGGGAAGATTCAAGTCGTTCCGACAGAGGGCATTTCCATCCAGAAGGTCGTGGGGAGAGGCAGGTCCGAGGGGAGACAAGTGTCATCCTCCCGGTTGGGGACACGAGGCCGTTGGCTACAGACGGTCAAGTGCCTCAACCCCTGCAGGCTAGGTGGCCAGGGTGTACAGAGCCAGGGCCTGCGGCTGATGTTCTGCAACGCCAGGTCTGTTGCCAACAAAGCCCCCCTCATTCACGACCTCGTGTCGGAGGGGGAGCCGGACCTGGTGGGAATTGCAGAGACCTGGTTGGGCCACGAGGGTGGACTCCCCCTCGTTGAAATGTGCCCGCCAGGTTACCACGCTTTTCATCAGCCTCGGGCCCTGGGTAGGGGTGGTGGGGTAGCGGTCATTGTAAAGGAAGGTCTTGAGCCGAGAGAGACCATTGTGCCACAGACTACCGGTTGTGAGTCCCTTTGTGTGAAGTGGGGCCTAGGGAGGCAGTTGGGCTTGCTGGTTGTATACCTGGCTCCCCGCTATGTAGCAGCAGCCCTGCCCGAGCTCCTCGAGGTGATCGCTGCGGTGGCAGTGGAGACCCCCAGACTTTTAGTCATGGGGGACTTTAATCTGCCATCGTTGGGCGAATCATCCGAGGTAGCTCGGGAGTTCATGGCTTCCATGACGGCCATGGACCTGACCCAACTAATTCAAGGCCCCACTCACGAGGGTGGACACACACCGGATCTCATCTTTGTCTCAGGCCAATGGACGAGTGATCTGGGTATAGGGGACATAGTCATCACACCCTTGTCATGGACAGACCACTCACTTCTCCGGCTCGACTTTCCGACCGCTGCTCCCCTCCGCGGGGAGGCGGGACCTGAATTACCAATCTGGTTCCGCCCCAGGCGCCTGATGGACCCGGATGGGTTCCAAACGGCGCTTGGGCCAGTTCCTGTACCCCTGACCCGCGCCCCGATGGAGGACCTCGTGGCCGCATGGAATAGTGCGACCACGGGAGCCTTGGATCGGGTCGCGCCCTTGCGGCCTCTCTTGCGGCGGCGGAACACCCTGGCTCCTTGGTTTACCGAGGAGCTGGGGGTGATGAAACGCCGCAAGAGATGCCTAGAGAGTAGATGGAGGTCTTCTCGTTCTGAATCTGACCGGACACAGGTAAGAGCCCATTTACGGACTTACATTGTGGCGCTGAGAGTAGCCAAACGTCATCATTGCGCTACTCTCATAGCATCCGCAGAAAACCGCCCTGCCGCCCTGTTTAGGGTGACCCGCTCCCTCCTTCAACAGAGGGTGCGGGAAGCCCCGCTACAGGGTAGAGCAGAGGAATTTGTGACTTTTCTGCAGGAGAAAATCGCTCAGATACAGAACGAGTTAGCCCCCATTCATGGCCCAGTGGGATGCCACGAGAGAGATCTTGTTTGGGAGGAGTTTGACTCCGTTACTTCCGAGGATATGGACAGGTTACGTGGGCGACTGCGAGCCACCACATGTTTATTGGACCCGTGTCCCTCCTGGCTTGTACTGGCATCCTGGGAGGTGACACGAGGCTGGCTCCAGGAGGTGGTCAACGCTTCCTTGAGTGAGGGTGTCTTGCCTGCTTCCCTTAAAGAAGCGATGGTGAGGCCCCTCCTTAAGAAGCCCTCCTTGGATCCAGCTTCTTTGAACAACTACCGTCCCGTCTCCAACCTTCCCTTTTTGGCGAAGGTTGTCGAGAGTGTGGTAGCACAACAGTTTCCCCGTCACCTGGAGGAAGTAGACTATCTAGATCCGCGCCAGTCCGGCTTCCGGCCCGGGCATAGCACCGAGACGGCATTGGTCGCGTTGGTTGATGATCTCTGGAGGGCCAGAGATGGGGGTTGTTCCTCCATCCTGGTCCTATTAGACCTCTCGGCGGCTTTCGATACCATCGACCATGGTATCCTATTGCATCGGCTGGGGGGGTTGGGGGTGGGAGGCACCGTTTTACGGTGGTTCTCCTCCTACCTCTCTGGCCGATCGCAATTTGTGTTGACAGGGGGGCAGAGGTCGACCGCGAGACCCCTCACATGTGGGGTGCCTCAGGGGTCGGTCCTCTCGCCCCTCCTGTTCAACACATACATGAAGCCGCTGGGTGAGATCATCCGTGGTTTTGGGGTAGAATACCATCTGTACGCTGATGACACCCAGCTGTACATTTCTACCCCAAACCACCCCAACGATGCCGTAGCGGTGATGTGCCAGTGCCTGGAAGCTGTACGGATCTGGATGGGAAGTAACGGACTCGGGCTCAACCCGACCAAGACCGAGTGGCTGTGGTTTCCGGCTGCCCGATTCAACCAGCTTATTCCATCGCTGGCCATAGGGGGCGAACATCTTGCCCCTGTGGATGGGGCGCGCAATTTGGGTGTCCTCCTGGATGCCCGGCTGTCCATGGAAGATCAGGTGACAGCCGTGGCCAGGAGGGCGTTTTACCAGGTTCGCCTGGTTCGCCAATTGCGCCCCCTATTGGATCGGGACGCCCTTCGCACAGTCACTCATGCTCTCGTGACATCCCGACTGGACTATTGCAACTCTCTCTACATGGGGCTGCCCCTGAGGTGCACCCGGAGGCTTCAGCTAGTCCAGAATGCAGCCGCGCGGGCAATTATGGGGACCGCAAGGTCTACCCATGTAACACCGCTCCTGCGCGAGCTGCACTGGCTGCCTGTCGTCTTCCGGGTGCGCTTCAAGGTGCTAGTCATCATCTTCAAAGCGCTCCATGGCTCGGGACCTAGCTATCTGCAGGATCGGATCCTGCCTCATACGTCCTCACGGCCGATTCGCTCCCACAGAGAGGGGCTTCTCCGGGTGCCGTCCACTAGACTGTGTCAGCGGGCGACACCCAGGGGAAGGGCGCTCTCTGTGGCGGGCCCGGCCCTCTGGAACGACCTTCCCCCCGACATTAGGACAACTACGGACCTCCGCTCCTTCCGTCTTAAATTGAAAACTTACTTTTTCCGTCTGGCCGGCCTGGGATAGCCTCCTTGCCTTGGGATTTTATAGAATAGGTTTTAGTTTAATCGGGATTTTAGCACAGGGTTTATTTAATTGGTTTTTAAATTTTGTTGTTTATTTATTGTTGTTGTTATTTATTGTTTTTATGCTACCTGTGCACCGCCCCGAGTCCCCGTGGGGAGAGGGGGCGGTATAGAAATAATAAATTATTATTATTATTATTATTATAAATAAGAACCATATCTTATCTTTTTTTTTTGTCTCTGTTTTCCTTCCAACAAAAAGGACTGAAACACTTTGAAACTATTTAAACTATTTCATACATCGTATCGCTCTTGGAAAAACAGTGGGCGGACATATATGAATAGATTTACTGGAAATATTGTCTAGAAACAAACTAACAGAGATAAGCTAAGTGTTAACAAGGTAATTGGAGCTACTTTTTCCTAGTTTGCGGATTCGCCAAAATGTCTACGCACATAGATATATACACTGCAGAAAATCAGGAGCTTTTGGCTGAAATCTTGAGGGAACTGAAAAAATTTCATGCAATACTCGACATTACACCAAGTGAAGAAATTGAACAGATTAGAGAAATTAAAGAAGAAAAGGGAAACGAGGCTGTTTGTGGACTGAATTTAACCGAAGACAAGGGAGAAGATCCAGGAGAGGAGATAAGATCAAGACCCCATCAGAAATTTGAATTTCAACCTGTCTGGCAAAAGGAAGGAAAAGGAGAACAAAAGATAGAGGAAATCACATCAGAGATACACTTGATATTTGAAAATAAATCAAATTTGAGGAAAAGAATTGGTCAGCACTATGATTGTACAGCTATACAGGATCACAATGTGCCAATGGAAGTTTATAAAGAACTTGAGAAGAGGAAAAAAAGTCGATGGAGAATGTGGACTTTAAAAGAGGCAAATTTAATTCATCCTTGGAGAGACAACGGCTGAAAAGAGGAACTTTTATCCCTTGATGAGTAATAATTAGGCTGGGTTTAAATTACCATCAAGGATTATTAATTAATTGATTGTTAGTAATAACTATAGATGCTTATAATAAGATTATGTTTTTGATAATGATATATATTAGTTTATCTATAGATGGGGAATTGGGCTATTTAGATGGTTATAGAAAAATGATGTGTTAATGAATGATATATATCTGCTTATCTATAGATGGGGAATTATGCTACTAAGATGGTTATAGAATACTCTTGGTAAAGGTTTTGTTAATGATATATATTTGTTTATCGATGGGGAACTATGCTATTTAGATGGTTAAAGAAAGATTATGTGTTAGTGAATGATATATATTTGCTTATCTATAGATGGGGAATTATGCTACTAAGATGGTTATAGAATACTCTTGGTAAATGTTTTTGTTAATGATATATATTTGTTTATTTATCGATGGGGAACTATGCTATTTAGATAGTTATAGAAAGATTACGTGTTAGTGAATGATATATATTTGCTTATCTATAGATGGGGAATTATGCAATTAAGATGGTTATAGAATACTATCACTCTTGGTAAATGATCAATCAATTAACAGTTACATAAAATTTTAGATAATTATATGGAATCTATAGAGATATGAGGGGATTAAATAAGGGATATTAATAGTAAATAGGATTTAAAGATATTATTAAAGAAAAAATAGATTGAGGCTAGAATACTTGATAAGACTTGTGGATACTGATATTGAATCACAGGATAAATTGTTAGATTTAAAATTAATAAAATGAGATAACCCATGAATAATAACCACTCCTGGAAGGCACAGAATTTATGGATACCCGATTAGGTCTTCTTATATTTAAATTTATTTAAATTTATTTATACTGTTTTTGGTTCTTTTTTGTTTGGTTTTATAAATAGAATGTCATTATACAATTAGGCTTTACTTAAAAAGGTATTAAAACAACTAGCAAGATTTGGGACTGAGATATAAGAATTGTAATAATCGATATGAAAATTGAGCGATAAACCTTAAATCTGAAATTATAAATACCATCAACACAAAATAGAACTGGCTCCGAGGCCGAAATACACCAAGTAAATGATATGAAGAGTGTGGAGTAGAGAGGTAAGGGAAGAAGAGAGAGAAAGGAGAGAGGGCAAAGAGGGGGAAGAGGAGAAGAGAAAGGAGGAGTGGAAAGGGGAGAGAGGAGAAGGAGAGAAGAAGGGGAAGTAGAGAAGGGGAGGGCGTTAGAGGGAAGAAAGGAGGTAGGGAGGAGGAGGAGAAAGGGGAAAGAAAATGATGGATAAGGCACAAATATGGTGTATGGAGAGCAGAAGAGCCCTCTGGGAGTTTTCTGGGTGTTGATGGTAAAATGAAATGATGGTAAAATGGAATGATGTAAACATTTAATAATATAATATGATGTTGGCTATGTAACAGTATATATGTTGTTATTTACTTTGAAAATCGAAAATAAAAAAAAAATATCTATTAAAAAAAAATCCCCAGTCTAGTGGAAAATAGGGCTGCCCTTGAAGACCATTCAGAAATTACAATGTACAGAATGCAGTAGTTCAGGGAGTTACGTATGAGAATCAATTTAACCACATAACTCTGAGAGCTACACTGGTTATCAGTTTGCTTTTGGGTATACAAATAGTCCTGGAGAAATGGCAGGCCATTTAACAAATATTCAAAATTACAATAGATGGGTGGGGGGGTTATGACAGCAGTTATTCACCCTTATGACAGACCATGGGGATGCTGCAGACCTCTCTTCTTTCCCCCTCCCCCATCCTGCCCCGATGGGATCCCACAGCACTTGGGTTTGCTCCCCATGCTGCCTAGAAGCAGTCCTGATAATTCCTTGCAAAAATGGTGGCTACTTTCAGAGTTTTCTGACCCAATCAGCTGACCATTGGGAGGCTGCAAAGCTTTCCTGGCTGGCTATTGCTAGGCTTTGGGAAGCTAGGCCCTACATGCAACGGTGGAAGCTTCAGGACAACCTTTCTAAAACCTTTCTCTTGCTTCACCCCTTCCCTCCCCCAGAAACCCAATTTCTTCAATAAACAAAACAAAAAAGCTGGGAGGGATAGACGTGATTCTTCCCCTCCTCCCTGAAGCTAATGCCTTTGTATGCAGGTCTAGCTTGCCAAAGCCTAGCAACAGTAGGGAGAGTTTTGCAGCTGCTTGAGGGCCAGCTGATCAGCAGCCAGAAGGGATGGCTGGTCATGAGGCTTTAACATTTGTTGTGATTTCCAACCCTAATGGGCAGGCTCCACTAAGGTTGTAATTTGAGGACTATCTGTAATTCATAATGCTGATGTCCCCTTTAAAACCCTTCATCGGCCAGAACTTGTGTATCTTTACAGGTATCTGTTCCTAGTAGTTTCTGCCCCATTAAACCCAGAAAGAGAGTTTATACAAATCCTCTTCTCTGAGAAAGTGACATCTGCTGGATTTATGGAGGATAGATTTCTATGTTGCTTCCCCTGATCTCTGGAACAAGGTTCCTCTGAATATTTGATCAATGATTATACTCCTAAGTTTTTTGAAAAGATCTATCCATCTCCTTCTCTTTCTTAATTCTTTCAGTGTGTCTTTGAGACTTGGTATGTTATAGAATCATAGAATTATAAGGCTGGAAGGAACCTTATTGAAACTCTATAAGCAGCCTAGCTAAGCAATAAGACTTTAATGTTCTCAGGACAATATCTACCCCACAGCCAGGCCTCTAATAGCAATTCCCACTGAATTTGCTTGCATTGTTTGGAGAGAAGATTGGTTTTTATTATCCTGGGAACGAGTCAAGAGGAAAATACTGTGGTTGGATTCACTCTGCAGGCAGGCAGTCTAATTTTGCAGGATTAATTTGCAAGTAAACTTCAGGATCTGTGAAGTATTCAAAGCTTCAGCCTACCTCATAAAGTCTCAGGTCTTTTTCTTGAACAAGCTTTTTCACAAAAGCTGCAATGAAAAGTGTCCAAGCAGCCATTAATGTAAATGGAAGAGAGTAGGTCACACTAGTCAGAAACCTGTAAAAAGCAAAGTAATTATTTAGGTAAATGCAAAGTAGTTTCCCTTTGTGAATTATAATTAACATAATTTTCAAAATACTATAAAAGCCTTTGAACAGTAAAAATGTTTTCTCTCACAGTCTATAATTAAAGAGTATTTGATCATTTTTAGAACAGGAATATATTTCGCTGAATGCAACTTCAGCCTTCTTTGACAAATATCTCGTCCTTCCTCAATTTCTAATCACACTGGTACAGAGATATAAACTTCTGCAAAACATTGCACAATACAATATATATAGCTACTTTGCATGACTCCTGATCATTGATTTGATTTTTTTACATCCCTGCAAAATCTTAGAAATAGCTGATGTAAGATGGTATAAGGTTCCTGCCCATGCAGGGGGTTGGACTAGAAGACCTACAAGGTCCCTTCCAACTCTGCTATTGTATTGTATTGTATTGTAAGATGGTCCACAAAAGCCAAAGTCTATTTTTTTGTATTTCAATACTCCTTAAATATCTAGTTATATGTTCAAAATAAGAGAATATTAATGCTCACATAGCACTTCAAAACTTTGCATGTTATTAAAGTTTCCAGAGCAGTGCACAATGAAACCATCAAGCTACAGTGATGTAATACAGTAATATACACTAAATTCAATCAAGAAAAACATTAAACCTAGGTCAAATCAATGATTATTACATATAGCTGGCACTGATGGAATGATGGAAATAACCAGATAGAATTCTTTCATTTTTGGCTGAATCACTTTAACCTTGTAACATTTCTCATCATAACGCAGAGATCTTTCCATATACTGGGTTTTTGCAACAACACATTTTTCATATACTTATGCAAAGCATCCTATGCAGAACATAATGATTCAATAGATCTTACATGAAAGACAAGTGAAGAGGCATATGATATCACTCTACAAATACCTGAAGAAGTCCTCACAAAAAATACTATATCCTGCTATCTGCCATCACAAACTGCAGGGTATGGAATAGTCGGATTTAAGTTAGAAGAAGGCAGGAAAAAATAATAAAAGTAAAGATTAATTTTAACTGGAGGGACAAATATTAAATGGATGATGAACTGTATTCAATCAAGCTAGATGACTATCTGTCAAAAATTCATGCAACTAAACATGAGGTCACATTCACAAGCCTAAACATAGTGATGAGTAAAAATAATTCATCATAATCATTGTTAATAGAGCATAAAAAAACTTTATCCCGACTCTCATTTGATACTTTCTTAGGCATTACTGCACATTACAGTTTGGAAATCTCACTTATTCATAATTTGCAAGTTCAGCTGCAATAGAGTTTTGATTAAAAAACAAATCAGCATGTATTCTGTTACAGGAATTTCATACAATTAATACATTTTAGCTATTTCCCCCCACTAAAACATTAAATATCCTCCTAATTCACACAGACTTACATGTCTTTGTTATAACAAGGATATGGTGTAGCCTGAACTTGGACAGCTATTTCTTCTGCACTTTTCCCAGTCTGTAGTTCAATTATTGCTCTATCAATGTTATCTTGGATGTAGACAAATGCTCGACTGTAGATTTGGCTTTGAGAGGCTGAATTATGTGGCCCCACTGTCCAAATTTTTTCTCGTATTCTTTTTGTTGTTTGGGAAATCTTGCTGCTCATTCGGATGGTATAATTAACTAATGGTGGAAGCGAAACTCCACTAGGTGTTACATGTTTTCTTGTCCCACTTGAAGGTAACTTGAAAATGACACCTTTTTAAAAGGAAAAGAAACATTTACAATTACTAAATAACTAGTATATGATAAAAATGTATACGCCCAACAGAGGCTGCACCCTGATTTATCAATTGGGAGAATAATAAAATAAAAATGAGTAATGTAAGTTATGTAAGTGTAATTTACACCTGACTTCTGTAATTACTATTGAGGTTTCATTCAATCCAAATCCTTTACCTATTCTTATGAAACAGAAGTATTTCCAGAGGGCTGCAGTGAAATGATGTAGTCTGCTGGTTTTTACCTATATGCATTCCAGTATAGTTTATTTGTTGATAAAATAATTTAATTCATTGAAAATGAAAAACATGTCATATGTTTGATCATGTGAGTACTTTGAAATTATGAGCATAGCAGGTTAGCTCAAATAATGTCTAATCTTGATATTTTTTTAAAAGTTCCAGTGGGAAAAAAAATCCATACAACCTTACTTACTTGCCAAAAGTTCATTTCTCAGAAACAGATCTTTTGCCATCATCTCCATTTCCTCTACAGTTTTCCCTGGCTGAATGCGATCAAGCAGCACACATGAAGAGGCATTTATTGATAGTCTTGCTAAAGTAATAAGTTGATTTATTATGTCAGTGCTATTCTGTAGTTCCAAACGTATATCATCTGAAATAAAAAAATCAAGCAAGAAAATTTTAATCTTCAAATTATAATGTCTTCCCAACATACCTACATGGATTACTGCTTTGGCGTTGAGAAGGGGCTTGCAAAGCTCAATGAAGCTATGAGCTATGTCATGCAGGGCCACCCAAGATGGACATGTCATAGCAGAGAGCTCTGACAAAATGTGATCCACTGGAGAAGGAAATGACAACCTACTCCAGTATCTTTGCCATGAAAACCCGATGGACAGTATCAAAAGTCAAAAAGATATGATGCTGGAAGATGAGCACCTCAAGATGGAAGGTGTCCAATATGCTACTGTGGAAGAGCAGAGTGCTAGTACTAGTAGTGCCAGAAAGAATGAAACAACTGGGCCAAAGCCAAAAGGATGCACAGCTGTGGATGTATCTGGTGGTGAAAGGAAAGTCCGATGCAGTAAAGAACTGTACTGCATAGGAAACTGGAATGTAAGATCCATGAATCAAGGCAAACTGGTCAAACAAAAGATGACAGGACTGAACATTGACATCTTAGGAATCAGCGAACTAAAATGGACAGGAATGGATGAATTTAATTCAGATGGTCATCAGGTATACTACTGAGGGCAAGAATCCTTCAAAAGAAATGAAGTAGCCTTCATAGTAAATAAAAGAGTAGGAAAAGCAGTAATGGTATACAATCTCCCCTCAGGTCAGCAAGATGGAGGACTGGTAGGACATGTTTCTTTCTGCTCGCTCCTTTATCTCCTAATTTAGCCTAACATCTTCTTTTTACTTCCCCAACACTTTCAGGGATCTCCAAATGCTCAATGTTCATCTTCAATGGTTTTAGCCTCCTTTTTTTTTTTTATTAGGTTGCTATTTTATATTTTTGGCCTTGCTAGCTACTTTACTCAGCCAACACTTAGATAACATTGTTTGTTGGGCCTAATTGTCGGGCTTTTCATTGCTTTCATTTCCAACCAGTAACTCAGTAACTTTGATCTGCCCTGAACTATTTTGAAATATTCTCTTATGGGCTGTGTATAATTGGAGTACTCTTTTGCTGCAACCCCAGACCTTCAACTCTAACTTATCAACTGACTATTCAACTGCCTTAAGGGCATCACTACACAGCTATAATCCCTTTATGAGAGAACATTTGGTCGCTTTTGATATGCGTAAACACAAACACTGCCGTTCCTTGTCTCCTGTGGATTCTAGGTTGGAGACTAGCTTCGATCATACAATTGGCCCCTTATCTAAGGTTAAAAAACACAAACATGCCAAAACTGTTGGATAGGGATTTGAACATCTCGGCTGCTTCACTGGAGGAGTTCTTTTGCACTTTGCCATCCCCTGAGACTTGTGCCCCTCCAGTGGAGCCGGACTGCCCAATTGCCCTCCTCTGCGATGTGCCTTCTCTATCAGTGTGCATGACGCCAACAGAGACAGGCCCTGTCTCACCCTGCTTCCCTCCCTCCCTGTCCTTTTTAACCGCCTCTAGCTGATTCTGATTCTGTTCGGATGACTGATGTCCAGCTTTTGCAACAGTTTTGTCTCCGCCTGGCTGAATCTATCTCGTCCTTGCTGACCTCTATCAGAATGTTGGAGAGTAAAGTCATGCATCAGGCTCACAGCTAACAGTTAAACACACTCCCTTGTGCCTGAAGTATCCAGCTAAGCTCCAATTGCTACTGGATAATATATGCTTGAACCTGGCTCACACCCGTTTTAATAAGCACGACTGGATTACCCGCAAATCTATCTCATCCACACTGAGGTTTTTGACCAATTCTCACATTTCAAACAAAGAGCTACTTTCTGTGGAATGGCTTCCTAGCACTTCCAAACACAAATGTCTGATCCTTAAGTTCGGTTCATCCAAGATCCCCTCGCTTCTATGTGCTCTTCGTAATCATTTAAACCACCTGGGAGTATTCCCACAGAGATGCTTTATAAATATGCAGTTAACTCCTCTTGGGAAGAATCCTGCTTCCGAGACCACTCAATCCTGGTCAGGAATGGTGTGCAAGGATCACCACAAGGATGCTGAAAGACCTGTGCCGGCTACAACTACTGGAACTACAAACTGGCCGGCGATCCAACTATGCCTAGAAGATATTCTCCGGACAACAGGTTCCCCCTCCAGAGATCGATCTCTTGATACCCTTGTCACTGAGGGACTTTCAGAACCTGCATCTGCTCCTCCACCCACCTGGCCCTCTTCCACTCTAAAGAATTCTCACACTGAAGTACAATCATTGCATTCTACCCAAATAGTCAGTCTGCCAACTCAGGCCCGCTGGGCACACCCCCTTTCTCCATCAGTCACTGTTTTCAAACCGAGAAATGGCTGTATTTGCACTGATGCTAATGACAGCATACAGGCATTTCCTCCGACAGACTCTCCTGCACAACATTCCAACCATCATCAGTACCTGAATTTGTCAAGATCTCATAACAGCAGCAAAATTAATCCAGACATAACAAAAACTAATAAACAAGGCAAGATTACAGATTTTCTTGGCCAAAACTTTAAGTTTAAGTTTATTCAGATTTGTATACCACCCTTTCTCCCTTGCGGGACTCAGGGCGGTGAACAGGCAATAATAAAACAACAATAAAAACATCAAATACAATAAATACGCTAAAAATGAATTAAACCACTAAGCCTGTTCTAAAATCCCCAATAAAAACCCCTAATCAAAACAGATTAAAAGACTATGCCAGGCCGGCCGCACAAAATAGATGGGTTTTCAAGGCCCGGCAGAAGAGGCACAGGTCCGTGGTTGTACGTAGGTCAGGGGGTAGGTCATTCCAGAGGGCAGGAGCTGCCACAGAGAATGCTCTCCCCCTAGGGGTCGCCAGCCAACATTGACTGGCCGACGGCACCCTGAGGAGGCCCTCTCTGTGGGAGCGGACTGGTTCGGTGGGAGGTATTTGGTAGGAGGAGTCGAAGCCTGTTTCTCCCCATCCAAACTCGCATGGCCTCCAGGCACTGGGACATCACTTCCGCAGCATCATTGGTGTGGTCCGGGGTAGAGATGTATAGCTGGGTGTCATCCGCGTACTGATGAAACTCCACCCCGAAACCACGGATGATCTCACCCAACGGCTTCATATAAATGTTGAACAGGAGAGGCGAGAGGACCGACCCCTTTGGTACCCCACAAGTGAGGCACCTCAACGTCGACCTCTGCCCTCCTGCCAACACAAATTGCAACCAGTCGGAGAGGTAGGAGGAGAACCACCGCAAAACGGTGCCCCCCAACCCCAACCCCTCCAGCTGGTGCAACAAGATACCATGGTCGATGGTATTGAACGCCACTGAGAGGTCTAACAGGACCAAGATAGAGGAACAACCTCTATCCCGAGCCCTCCAGAGATCATCCACCAATGCGACCAATGCCGTTTCTATGCTGTGCCCAGGCTGGAAGCTGGACTGGCTTGAGTCCAGATAGACAGTTTGCTCCAGGTGCTGAGGGAGCTGTTGCACCACCACACTCTCAACAACCTTCACAAGAAAGCGAAGGTTGGAGACAGGATGGTAGTTGCCCAACCCAGCCGGGTCCAGGGAGGGCTTCTTGAGGAGGGGCCTCACCACCGCCTCTTTCAAGGTGGCCGGTAAAAAACCCTCACTCAAAGAAGTGTTGACAATTCCCTGGAGCCAGCCTCGTGTAACCTCCCGGGAGGCCAGTACCAACCAGAAGGGACACGGGCCCAGTAAACATGTGGTGGTGTTCATGGATAAGGGGGGCTTTGTTGGTCACGGACCTGGCGTTACATAGCATCAGCCGATGGCCCAGGCCCTGAGATCCTGTACCTCCTGGGATGCAGGAAGAGCCATGAAGGTCGGAGGGCACAACCACTCACAAACAGTGGCCGCACCCTCCCCTAATATGATGTGGCCCTCAGCTACATGGACATATGTGCAGGGGAAGGGACTGTGACTTTCTTTTTGGTGGAGAAAACCCAGGAGCTTTCAGATATATTTTTTTTTGGTCTGGAGCATGTAGATTGCTCTGGCTTGGATTTCCCTTCCCTTTACGCTTAACAATCTATAGTGACCATTCAAAGTTGCAATGACACTGTAGGTCCATTTTTCACACTCATGACCACTGCAGTATCCCAATGGTCACGTGATTTACATTTGGATATGTACCAACTGACATGCATTTATGATGGTTGCAGCATCCTGGGGTCACATGATGTAGCCTCCCTTTTACAACCGTCTGACAAGCAAAGTCACTTAGCGACTGTGTTACTCATGAGCTGCAACTACTCGCTGAATAGCAGCAAGACATGCTATAAAGTGGGAGAAATCTCACTGAACAGCTGTCTCCCTTAGCAACAGATATTCAGGGTAGCCAGATTCACTTAGCCACTGTGTGATTCACTTGTGAGCTGGAACTACTTGCTTAACAACGGTGGCAAGACTGACTGTAAAGTGGGAGAAAACTCACTGAAGGGCTTTCTCCCTTAGCAACCAAAATTTTGGGCTCAATTATTGTCATAAGTCAAGGACTATCTCTGCCTTCCTCTGAATGGCAGCCTTGCCTAATAAACTCCCTTTCTTTTCTGGGAATTTCTCCTCTGTGTTAGAGGTGCCAAAATAACCAAGATGATATAAGGTCTCCTGCTGGAGCAGGGGGTTCTTATGGATTCGTTCATGGATTGCTGTGCTGTTTCAAAGCATCCTCTGAAGCTGTGTCTAGTGCCAGGATTTGTGGTCCGCCCTCTCCTTTTTCTCTCCTTCCTTCCTTCCCTCCATCCCTCCATCCCTCCATCCACCCATCCCTATCTCATTCACTTTCTCTTCCCTTCCCAATTTCTCCCTTCCCTCCCTCTTTCTTAAAATTCCTTCCTTTTCTTTTTCTTTCTTGTGTTCCTTCTCCTTTTCTCTTTCTTTCTCCTCCCTCCTTCCTTTGGATGAAGCTGGCGTTCTTATCATCCCTAACCACCATTCTTCCCTTCCTGTTCTTTGTTTCCACCACTTCCTGTTTCTTCTCCTAACAAGCATTTGGCTTATGGTTGCCAGCATTGGTGGGTGGCTAACTGTCCCAGGCAGCAAAAAATCCAGAACGAACCCTCCTTCAGAGAATCGGCCACACTGAACCACATGGGACAGAGGGGGTATGGCCCATTGCCCAGGGAGAATCAGTGGGGGCATGTCAGTTGAGGAAGAGAGTCAGAGGAGAATTGCCTCAGGCGAAATGCTGTCAGAGAAGCAAGCACGGCCAATGGTAGAAGACGAAAAGTCCTAGACCCCACACGAAACAGCTTCATCTTCCACCTCCTGCTTTGCTGGGAGCAGACAACAAAAAGGAAAATGCCAATGATGTATGGGGTTGTGAGAAGAATGTCTCCTTTGGCATGGACACACACACACACACACACAATTCCATTCTTGAAACCTCTGTGGATAAAAGTCTGAACTTGGAGTTAATGTGAGTGTGTGTGTGTGTGTGTGTGTGTGTGTGTGTCTGTCTGTCTGTCTGTCTGTCTGTCTGTTCACACACACATGTACACATGCTTGGCTGCCAGCAGTTTGGGGAGGTGAAGTGCAGCACTGAATTATTCCCATGCCGAGTTAGGTAGTGCAACTTGTTCCATCCCAACCCAGCTGTCCTGAGTCAGCCAACCACACCTACTCAGCCATGTCCACCTAATCACAGCGTCCAGACTGTGACCACCCAGTCACACCCACCTGACCATTGTGAATTGTCATAGTCTTACATGCAACTGACCCTTTGAGGGCAACCATGATGCTGATACGGCCCTCAATGAAATTGAATTTGACACCCCTGCTCTAGCAAATTGAATTAATAGGATGTAACAATAGTGTTGTAGCTTGAGATTGGTAGAAACTTCACACCAGATCTAGTCACTAATCTTAGAATCCAAGGTTGGTCACTTAATGAGCACCCTCTGCTCATTTGTCCTAAATACAATATATTTTCAATCTTTCAAGTTTTATGAAGAATAAATCTTATATGCTCACACTCCTCATATTCTTATTTTTTCACTTTCATCATATACTACAGTACCATCACTATTCAATCAAGAACATATATTGTACCTGATTGGTAAAATGAAGATATGCAATAACTCACCCAGTTGATTAATTTGGTTTAACAATTCGACAGCATCCAGCTTCACCATGAGTTTGATGAAAACTTGTACAAAAGGATTCTGCAATGTGTTCTGCCAAATGAATGATGAGTATTTAATATTCAACTTCAAATACATAAGGCTATTTTTTAAAATTGTGGTTGAAATGATTCCCCTCAAATAATTTTTTTTCCAGTAAAGTGTTATTTTAATCTGAGAATCAGGGATCTAACTTTAAGAATTAAAATTATGGTTGTCTGTGTAGTCAGCCAAATATTTAGACTCAGTTTGGCATTTTTATCCACCTTATCCATCTTTAGAGTCCTTCTTAAGGACCCAGGGTAGGCAAATAGTGTTGTTTATAGTGTTAAAAGTATCATCACAGGAAGTAAGCTGTTCCAAATAAAGCTGCATTTTGAAATTGATTGATGGTGATTTTGTCAATGCTGATGGTATTCAAGTGGTGTTCCAGATGTTTTGGGATTACATCCAAGGTATTTCTATTCGCACTGTTGTTATATTGTTTATATAATAACAATTACTACTGGAAGGAAGGAAAAGAGGAAGGAAGCTCAGACTAATTAGGAAATGAATGCAAATGGGAATAGTCATTCTTATCTAGAGGGTCATTAATCTTATTTTGTTACATACCACAAATAAAATAAATATTTGTGGTAGTTATCAAGCTGCATTCACATGCAAAAATGATAGAAAAAATGCCTCTGAAGATATTAGTGACCATAATTGGGACCAGCAACTTGGTCATTAAGCAAAGCAGTTGCTAAGTAAAACATCATGAGTTTACTATCTTACTTCAGCTTTCCCCTGTTTTACAGATCTGTGAAGGTCATAAATGTGAGGACTACTGGTCATTGAAAAAATCTGCAGTTGGTAACTAAGAGAGCACTTGCTAAATGAGGACTACCTTTATTTCTGACACAAAATTTCCTCATAAGATTTGTTTCACTATACAGTAAGTTATGCAGTTATTAATAACTCAGTGGAATCAAGAGCACTCACATAAATAAAACTCTCTGCATAAATTAAGTGCAAATATGATATATGATATGAGATGTTATATGAGCATGATGGCAAACCTATGGCATGCATGCCAGAGGTGGTGCACAGAGCCCTCCCTGTGGGCACACGTGCTGTCACCAACTGGTCTTGTGCGCCAACCAGCTGGTCTTTGCGGGTGCTGAAGCATCAGAAAACAGGCCCGAAAAATAGCTTTAAAACATCCATGTGCACACCAGCCAGCTGGTCTTTGGGTTTCTGGCACACGCACATGCATGCATGTTCTGGTTTGGGCACTCGGAGCCAAAAAAGTTCATCATCACTGTTATATGAGATCTAATATGATATCTAAACTAGGGTGATGTACACAGAAATGCTGCCATGAAAAAATTAAAAAATAATTTCCTTCAGAAACAAGAAGGAAATCACTTTCCTAATGCAATTAAAGAGCTCTGTTCCTAATAGCTTCACAAGCAATAGTTTTGTGGACTTTTTTAAGAGGCATCTTTGGGACAAAAACATTAGTATTACTTCATTCAGCCATAAAAATGACAACTTTCACAATCCTAAACATGAAACACTAAAAGATTATCTATTATTATATTGAATGTGCTTTGTTGATTATCATGAATTTCACCCTCTGAGTTTTATGAATAAAGATAGCAAGATTGATTGCAAATCCATTGTAAATATAATAATAATAATAATAATAATAATAATAATAATAATAATAATCTTTATTGTCATTGTAAAAATTACAATGAAATTGGTAATGAGGCACTCCCCAAAAATAGAAGCTATAGCTATATTTTTGGGATTAAACACTAATGTATATAAAAAATATTTCTGAATTTTACATTTTGAATTCAGACATGTTGTGGTGTATAATACATAAATACTTCAATTCTCTTATTTCTCATATCATAGTGCTTAGAAAAGAGAATACCTGTTTTTATAGCGAAAGGTTGGTAAAAGTTCACTAATTTGTGGAGGAAATAAAACCTTTAGACTGCACTCTTTTCCATAAATAAAATAGCATAAATTGATGTAAAATGTTATGCTAAACAAATATATATTAAAGCTAACACAGTTTAAGAACTGTGCAAAATAATTAAAATCTGGTAAGAACTCAATTTAAAGCAAAAATAACAATCTTAGCTATTTAATTAGAGTTGTTTATTAGGAAATAAACCACAATGGAGCTCAGTTCCAGATGGTGCCAAATAGCGTAGGTTCCATGTTTTCAACTGTGCAATTGTGCAATCAGTAGCAAAAATTTTAGCAAAAAAATTTAGCAAAAAGAAGTGTTAAATCACAATTTATTTTGATTACTTTCAGCATGTCTTGAAAATATATCAGTGCAATATCTCACTGTTATCATTATGCCAATACCCTGGATCTGGGACAGGACATTTTGATAGTTATGCAATAGGTTCTCAGTGGTGATCTTAGTGGTAAACCAGCTAAATATGAGCCAGCATTGTGCAGCGGCAGCAAAAAAACCAATGCAATCCTCAATTGCATTAACAGAGGGATACAATCAAGATCAAGTGAGGTACTAATATCACTCTATAAAACCTTAGTAAGACCACGCCTAGAGTACTGCATCCAGTTTTGGTCCCCACATTATAAAAAAGTTGTTGAGTCTCTACAAAAAGTGCAACCAGGATGATTAGGGGACTGGAGACTAAAACATGAAAAATGGTTAAAGGAACTGGGCATGCCTAGTTTAGTGAAGAGAAGGACCAGGGGAGACATGACAGCAGTGTTTCAATATTTGAGGGGCTGCCACAGAGAGGAGGGGGTCAAGCTATTTTCCAAAGCACCTGTAGGCCAGACAAGGAATAATGGATGGAAACTGAACAAGGAGAGACTGAACCTGGAAATAAGGAGAACTTTTCTGACAGTAAGAATAATCAACCAGTGGAACAGCTTGCCTTCGGAAGTTGTGGGAGCTTCAACACTTGAGACTTTCAAGAAGAGATTGGATTGCCATTTGTCAGAATGTTGTTAACAATAGTCAAAATATGAAATGACATTTCATACCTTCAACATTGGAAGCGTGTCATTTAATATAATTAGTGAATCCATGAGAAAGGGTGAACGGTCCAACCACTCCTGGGCTTTTTGTGTTAAATCAGCCATCAGTTTCAATGTTGAATTGGACTTACAGAATTGAAACAAACAAATCAAACATTAATATATTCTGTAGGTAGGCAAAGAAGTGATTTTAAAGATAAATGCTTTTAGCACAAAGTTTTGTTTTCTTGCTATCATAAAACTAAGGTTTATAACTAAAAAATAAAAATAGCTCTGAAGACAATTATGCTAGTACAAATGTTCAGAATTTGAAACTTAGAGAATTTAGTTTAACACCCAATTAAATTCCTCTCTAATTTAATTTAAAAGGAATCTTTGAGTTGCTGTTTTTGTAAAATCCACTGAATTATATATTCTAGAAACTGACTAATAGAATGTTTCATGAATCAGGTCTTCAAATTTAGTTTCTGCTTATTTATCAAGAATATTCTAATAATAGTGAACTGTTAATTTTTAAAAATATGGCATTACCTTTTCCATGATTGCACGTGTTTCAGGAGTATCTGGAGAATACAGAATCCGCCCACGCAACATGGGCTTTAAGAAAGACCAAATTAAAGCTCCAGAAGGTGTCTTAACCAAGTCCAGAAACAATGATACACAGAAAGGTGCTATGGAAGAGACAATAAAAATATTGGACCAAGCAACTGAAGCACACCTAATTCAGCCAAATACACTGGTCTGTTAGGGTCCTAATGGATCCTCTCATAACCTTGTGGTCACATACTAATGTAATACTTTTGACAAAACTACTGTTCCCAAAATTTCCATTTGCTTAATTCAGCCAGAAATACTCAATGTTTAACAAAAGTCTTTCTATTAAGATTAAATGAAAATTTGGAAGGACTATCTGCCAGTATATTGTCATTTTTCACTGTATCTATATAGAATTTTGCTGTGCCAAAGATTGCTCTCACAGTCATGCAAAACTATCACAATGACTATTAGCCCATCAAGGCCAGTGTCTGACAGCAAAGCTCTCCAGTGCCATAGTGATAGATTTAATTCTGCTTCCTACTTGAAGCCCTTTTCCATTCCACTTGACATATCCAAGTAGGACTAAGCCAGAAAACAAGGGCTATTTTTTATTTCAGTGCTCCTAGTGAAATCTTGTCCCCATATTTTTTAAAAAAAGAAAAAACAGCACAATTTCTATATTAATTATGAAGTTACAATAAGATTTGCCATTCCACATTGTAGTTTAGAAAATGGTAGGAAGTTAAAAAGTTTTTTCAAGTTAATTATAATGAACAAAATAATTCCCTGATGTCTTTGCTGTACAGGTAGTCCTTACAACAGTTTGTTTAGTGACTGTTCAAAGTTACAACAGCACTGAAAAAAGTGACTTATGACTGATTTTCACAGTTACAACCTTTGCAGCATCCCACAATCATGTTATCAAAATTTGGATGCTTGGCAATTGACTCATAGTTATGATGGTTGCAGTGTCCCAGGATCATGTGATTACCTTTTGCAACCTTCTGATGAGCAAAGTCAATGGGGAAACCAGATTCACTTAACAACCCTGTTACTAATTTAACAACTGCAGTGATTCACTTAACAAATGTGGCAAGAAAAGTAATAAAATTGGGCAAAACGTACAACAAATTTCTCACTCAGCAACATAAATTTTGGGCTCAATTGTGCTCATAAGTTGAAGACTACCTGCATTTTACAGACTATACATAGATTTCTACAATCCAAAAAAATGACCAGATCTAATAAATAAGAAAAAGAACTTTGTTTGTGTAGTTTTAATTGTGCTGATTATATTATGCTTTTAAAAACAATATAATGAAATAAAAAAGGATTATCACACACTCTCACTAACTTTATTTCTGCTTGGTTGTGATGAAAGGATACCATTAGATGTTGCTTCCACTGCCAAACTTACTAGTATCAGATGGAATGCTATATTTCTTCATAATATGTTGAACATGTTCATCTTCATCTGCAGAAGAATGGTGAACATTCTGCTCTTCAAAATCAGGTAGCAGAGATTCAAAAAACAAGGGAGTGATTTCATGGTTGCAGAAAGTTTTTGATATAGTTTTCAACATTCTGCTATTTATTGTTAGATTGCTAGCCTCAAATAAAGCCTGTGAAAATAAACAGAAGACACAATGACAGAAAAGAAAATAAATCAAAGAAGATAATTAATTGAACCTTGGACTTGAGTTTCTCACTGAGATCCAGAGACACCCCACCCCCACCCTAACATCATTCAGGAAGTCCTTATAATCTGGCTGTTTTTCCCCAGGCTTCTTAATGTAGGATAGATGGAATTTAGATGTTGACTCAGCCTTCCATCCTTCCAGGGTGGGTAAAATGAGGACATAAATTTTTGGGAACAATATGCTGACTCTGCAAACTGCTTAGAGAGGGCTGCCATAGGGCAACATTTTTTGAATCAAGATACCTCAAATGAAGTAACTTATAGAATGCATCCAAAATTTGGAACCTATTTTATTCTCATGGAATTAAAATTTGGCAAATTTTTGATTGCTTCAGGGCTGCCACAGAGGCATTTATAATAATAATAATAATAATAATTTATTACATTTATAAACCACCCCCCTCTCCCCGAAGGGACTCGGGGCAATGTACAGGAAAATTAAAAAACTATCTAAAAACATACAAGACACACAAAGTTAAAAACGAATTAAATTACCCTGTACAAGAATTTAAAATATTAAAATTATAACCCATTAAAACCAAATCGATAATTTGCAAAAAAAACAGACTGGGGCAAGAAGCGTCGATTAGGCCAAACCGGCCTGATGGAATAAATAAGTTTTTACTTTTTGGCGGAAGGTGTGGAGGTCTGTGGTCGTTCTAATATCCGGGGGTAGGTCGTTCCAGAGGGTCGGGCCCATCAAAGAGAAGGCCCTTCCCCTGGGTGTCGCCGGCTGGCATTGCCTAGTGGACGGCACCCAGAGAAGTCCCTCTCTGTGTGAGCGAATAGGCCGAAAGGATGTATGGGGCAGGATACGATCCTGCAAATAACTAGGTCCTGTGCCATGGAGCGCTTTAAAGATGACAATCAACACCTTGAAACGCACCCGAAAGGCCACAGGCAGCCAGTGCAGCTCGCGCAGGAGTGGTGTTACATGGGAGTATCTAGTAACTCCCATAACTGCCCGCGCGGCTGCGTTCTGGACCAGCTGTAGCCTCCGAGTGCATCTCAAGGGGAGCCCGATGTAGAGAGCATTGCAGTAGTCCAGACGAGACGTCACAAGAGCATGAGTGACCGTGCTCAGGGCGCCCCGGTCCAATAGGACCATCTCTGGCCCTCCAGAGATCATCCACCAATGCGACCAATGCCGTCTCGGTGCTGTGACCGGGCCGGAAACCGGACTGGCACGGGTCCAGATAATCAATTTCCTCCAGATGACATGGAAACTGTTGTGCCACCACACTCTCTACAACCTTTGCCAAAAAGCAAAGGTTGGAGATGGGACGATAATTAGCTAACAATGCTGGGTCCAGGGAAGGCTTCTTGAGGAGGGGCATCACCACCGCCTCTTTCAAGATGGCCGGCAAGAACCCCTCATTCAAAGAAGCGTTGGCCACCTCCTGGAGCCAGCCTCGTGAAACCTCCCTGGATGCCAGTACAAGCCAGGAGGGACACGAGTCCAATAAAAATGTGGTGGCCCTCAGTCTCCTACGCAACCTGTCCATATCATCAGAAGTAACAGAGTCAAACTCCTCCCAGAATGGTGCCTCAAGACCCGCTTCCAACATCTCCTCCGGACCACTTTCGGTGGAGGCCAACTCGCTCTGAATCTGAGCGATTTTATCCTGCAGATACTCTCCAAATTCCTCTGCTCGTCCCTGCAGAGGGGCTTCCCGCGGCCTCTGGTGAAGGAGGGAGCGGGTCACCCAAACAGGGTGGCAGGGCAGTTATCTGCAGACGCGATAAGAGTGGCACAATACCGATGTTTGGCCACTCTTATCGCCACAATGTAAGTTTTCAAATGGGCTCTTACCTGTGTTCGGTCAGATTCAGAGCGTGTGGATCTCCATCTCCTCTCTAGGTGTCTCTTGTGGCGCTTCATCACCCTCAGCTCCTCGGAGAACCAGGGAGCCAGGGTGGTTCGCTGCCGCAAGAGAGGCCGCAAAGGCGCAACTCGGTCCAAGGCCCCAGTGGCCGCACTATTCCATGCAGCCACTAGGTCCTCCATCCGGGCGTGGGTCAGGGCTACAGGTAGTGGCCCAAGCTCCGTCTGGAACCTTTCGGGTTCCATCAGGCGCCTGGGGCGGAACCATCTTGGATATTCCGGTTCCGCTATCCCGCAGTGGGGTGTAGCGATGGGAAAGTCGAGCCGGAGAAGTGAGTGATCTGACCCTGACAGGGGTATGATGACTAAATCCCCAACTCCCAGATCACTCATCCACTGGCCAGAGACAAAAATGAGATCCAGTGTGTGTCCTCCCTCGTGTGTGGGGCCCTGAATTACTTGGGTCAGGTCCATGGCCGTCATGGAGGCCATGAACTCCCGAGCTGCCTCGGAGTTCTCGCCTACCGATGGCAGGTTAAAGTCCCCCATGACTAACAGTCTAGGGGTCTCCACCGCCATCTCGGCAATCATCTCGAGGAGCTCGGGCAGGGCTGATATGTAGCGGGGAGCCAGGTACACAATCAGCAAGCCCAACTGCCTCCCTGGGCCCCACTTCATGCAGAGGGACTCGCAACCGGATATCTGTGGCACAGTGGTCTCTCTTGGCTCAAGACCTTCCCTGACAATGACCGCCACCCCCCACCCCTGCCTAGGGCCCGTGACTGATGGAATGCACGGTAACCTGGTGGACACATATGTTTAGTAGACCAGTCCTGCTCTAGCACACTGGCCCCTCCTTTAGTTTCTGGTCCCACCCTAGTCATCCATAGGTCAAGTGAAGACATCACACTATCAGCTGCCAGAGGATGACATAAGGCCCCAAAACCCGAGAGACATGTGGAGTTACTTCTGAACATTTCTTAAATTATTTTTCCTCATTTAGAGACAAACATCTTGCCAAACTAAAACTATTTATTTATTTATTAAATTTAGATGCTGCCCATCTTGCTTAGAAGAAACTCTAGGTGATTTAGAGACAGAGTGATAAGTAATAAATAAGACAGACAGTGTAAAATAAAATGCAAATAAAAAGCAGAAATTGACAATATTTCTTCTCTCAAATGCTGAAATCTATTTATTCTCTTTCAGTGTGACATTGTCGCTTCTAGTCTAGTAATAGAAATCCTTCCCATAATATGTTGGAACTAATAATTTAACTTCTATGCAAATTATACACTTTCTATTATTTATTTTATTTTATTTATTTTATTTTATTAAATTTATATCCCGCCCTTCTCCTACAAAAGGACCCAGGGTGGCGCCCTGTTATTTTTCATTATTTTTTGTAATTTCAGCTTCCAAAAATTAACACATTTTAAAAACAAACCTTAGAAAGTGGTGCATGTCTTGTCATCCTCAGCCTTTTCAGGGAATGAATTGCTTCTAAGAGTGGATGAACATCTGATACAAGCTGCATCCTCAAATGATCCAAGTCTTTCAGAAGTTCTAATGCCTTATCCACAGGAATTTGAAATTCCTTAGGGAAAAGCATCTAGAGAAGCCCACAAAAAGCAACATCATAATCCAAACTAAACATATTTTTAAAAGTGATACATGTGATACTGGTATCAACTGATACCTAATAAAGCATTTACATTTAATTAATTCTTTTACTCAAATCACAATATCTTTAGACCTTCTTGGACTGAATTGGGCTCAAAAGATTATATACCTAGAGGCAACATTCTCAAAAGATCAAAATTCTTATTTTTGAGGGAGAGAATGGAACTGTGGAAAGCACTCTATTTTCTGCTTAATTCAATAAAAATTGTTATTATTCCTGTATTCTCCAGTCCATGCAAAGCTCATCATGCTCTGCTGCATCCTTAAAATCAGTATTTCAGTATCAATATCCTTTGATAGCTCTACAACTTACCATTCCTAGGTCTATTCAATGCCAATAAGTCAATAATTATAGTATTCACAATTTCAAGGTTATGGGAATTATATTCACATAATTCCAAATATTTCAATGAATTCTACAGAAACGTATATTTAAATATCTTCCATAAAGGAGTACATACATTGTTCATCTATAGTCTTGGAAGCACAGCAATAATTAATAGTGGTTAAAGTAACACTAAGGCTTTTGAGTAAAATTATAAACTAAATTTATTTAAGATATTGTTTTTAAATAATTGGAACAATTACAAGTGTACCATATTTTTCTGAGTATAAGATGCACCTAGGTTTTGAAGAGGCAATTTTTTTTAAAAAAAAGTAGGTAGGTAGATAAAGGGATAAAGGAGAAGGAGAAAGAAAGAAAGAAATGGAGAAGGAGAGAGAAGAAGAGGAGGAGAGAGGAGGAGAGAGAAAGAAGGAGAGAGAATGAGAGAGATGGAAGGAGCGATGGACGGAGATCGAGAGAGATGGACGGAGATGGGAAGGAGTTGGAGATGGTGAAAATGGAAGAAGGAGAAGGAGAAAATTTGAACATGTATGCTGGTTGAGCAGTCTGGCGTGGAACATCTGCAGCCGCTTTGTGGAATGGTGGACCTGGCCGAGGACGACCCGGGAAGAGCTTTTAACATCTGTAACATCTTGGAGTGAGTGCACGGGACTGGAGGAGGTTGGCTGATAATATCTGGGCCATTAGAGGGCAGTATCTTACATCAGGCCGCATGATGGACTAATTAGCCATGCGGCACTAAATACGAACTAAGCCCCTTTTGGTCGGAAGGACAGATGGATGGGGCCTGTAATGGGACTGGATTCGATCTCCCCATCCATAAGACTCTGGATTCTGACTTTACCCCCCATCCTGAAATATATCCTTGCACTTAGCCACTTTATCTGCTTTTCGGACTTGTGTTTTTTGCCTTCCTGGACTTGGACTGCCTCGGGGGCTTTTATCATGTACTCTAGGCGCGACCTCCTTGGCCTGCGGGAGTCTCCCCTCTCGCAGGCCTGGCCCTCCTGTCTAACACGGGCCCACCTCGATGACGGATTGATTATTCCTGAGAGGTGGGCGAAGCGCAGGTTGAGGGGGTTTTTAGGGAGGTTTTTAATTCGGATTTTAGGGGGTTCCAGGGAGGAGGGGAAAAATAGTCCAGGGAGGGGACAGCAATTGAGGCCGGCGGGCGGAAATAGGGAAACGGAGGAAGGGGAGGGGGGGTCATTTCCTCGGTGGCTTTTTCCATCGATTCGGTCTTGGGGAGGGGCAGGGGCGGAGGGAGACGAAATGGCCATCATCGGTTGGAAGACCGTGGCCGCTGGATTCAGGCGGTCACGTGCTCCAACTCTCCGCTCTCCCATCGCAGACTAGGTGGGCAGGAATCACAGACCCGGGGCCCGAGGCTGATGTTATGCAACGCCAGGTCCGTGGTTCAAAAAGCCCCCCTCATTCGTGACCTTGTGTCAGAGGGGGACCCGGACCTGGTGGGTATAACGGAAACCTGGTTGGGCCACGAAGGGGGTATGCCCCTCGTGGACATGTGCCCACCAGGTTACCGTGCCTTCCATCAGCCAAGGGCCCTAGGGAGGTGTGGGGGGGTGGCGATTATCGTAAAGGAAGGTCTTGAACCGAAGGAGACCACAGTCCCTCAGACAACCGGGTGTGAATCTCTCTGCGTGAGATGGGGCCTAGGGAGGCAGTTGGGCGTGTTAGTTGTATACCTGGCTCCTCGCTATGCAACAACAGCCCTGCCCGAGCTCCTAGAGGTGATAGCCGAGGCGGCAGTTGAGACCCCCAGACTGGTAGTCATGGGGGACTTTAACTTGCCGTCGGCAGGCGAAGCCTCTGGAGCAGCTCGGGAGTTCATGGCCTCCATGACGGCCATGGACCTGACCCAGGTAGTTTTAGGCCCCACTCACGAGGGAGGAAACACACTGGATTTCATCTTTGTCTCGGGACAGTGGAGTTGTGATCTGGGAATAGGGGACCTAGCCATCACTCCCTTGTCATGGACAGATCACGCTCTCCTTCGGCTGGACTTTCCAATCGCTACACCTCACCGCGGGGAGGCGGAACCGGATATTCCTATATGGTTCCGCCCCAGGCTTCTAATGGACCCGGAAAGGTTCCAGAGGGAGCTTGGGCCAATTCCTGTGACCCTGCCCCGCGACTCGACTGAGGACCTAGTGGCCGCATGGTTAAGTGCGGCCGCGGGGGCCTTGGACCGAGTCGCGCCCTTGCGGCCTCTCTTGCGGCGGCGAATCACCCAGGCTCCTTGGTTTACCGAGGAGCTTCGGGGGATGAAACGCCACAAGAGATGCCTAGAGAGCAGATGGAGATCCTCTCGCTCCGAAGCTGACCGAACACTAGTGAGAACCCATATTAGGGCTTACTTAGTGGCGATAAGGGTGGCCAAACGTGAGTATTGTGCCACCCTTATTGCATCCGCAGATAACCGCCCTGCCGCCCTGTTTGGGGTGACCCGCTCCCTCCTTCATCAGAGGCCGCGGGAAGCCCCTCTGCAAGGGTGAGCAGAGGAATTTGGGATTTATCTGCAGGAGAAAATCACTCGGATTCGGAATGAGCTACCCTCCATCGACAGTGGTCCTGTGGGACTGTCCGAGACTAGTCTTGAGGTTCCTTCTTGGGAGGAGTTTGACTTTGTTACCACCGAGGATATGGACAGGTTGTCAAGGAAACTTAGGGCGACCACATGTTTATTGGACCCGTGTCCCTCCTGGCTTGTACTGGCATCCTGGGAGACGACACGAGGCTGGCTCCAGGGCATTGTCAACGCATCTTTGAGTGAGGGGTCCTTGCCTGCCGTCTTGAAAGAGGCGGTAGTGAGGCCCCTCCTCAAGAAGCCGTCCCTGGACCCAGCTTTATTAGAGAACTATCGTCCGGTCTCCAACCTTCACTTTTTGGTGAAGGTTATCGAGAGTGTGGCAGCCCAACAGTTTCCGCGACACCTGGAGGAAGTTGATTATCTAGACCCGCGCCAGTCCGGCTTCCGACCCGGTCACAGCACCGAGACGGCATTGGTCGCGTTGGTTGATGATCTCTGGAGGGCGCGGGATAGAGGTTATTCCTCTATCCTAGTCCTATTAGACCTCTCGGCGGCTTTTGATACCATCGACCATGGTATCCTATTGCACCGACTGGGGGGGTTGGGGTTGGGAGGCACCGTTTTGCGGTGGTTCTCATCCTACCTCTCTGGTCGGTCGCAATATGTGTTGACGGGAGGGCAGAGGTCGACCTCGAGGCCTCTCTTATGTGGGGTCCCTCAGGGGTCGGTCCTCTCGCCCCTCCTTTTCAACACATATATGAAGCCGCTGGGTGAGATCATCCGTGGTTTTGGGGTGGAGTACCATCTGTACGCTGATGACACCCAGCTGTACATATCCACCCCAAACCACCCCAACGATGCCGCCGAAGTGCTGTCCCGGTGTTTGGAGGCCATACGGATCTGGATGGGTGGTAACAAACTCAAGCTCAACCCTGCCAAGACTGAGTGGCTGTGGTTTCCGGCACCCCGGTTCAGCCAGATTACACCAACTCTGGCCATTGGGGGCGAAACACTGGCCCCCGTGGAGAGGGCGCACAATTTGGGTGTCCTCCTGGATTCCCGGCTGTCCATGGAGGACCATGTGGCGGCCGTGGCCAGGGGGGCGTTTCATCAGGTACGCCTGATGCGCCAATTGCGCCCCTTACTGGACCGGGCTGCCCTTCGCACAGTCACTCAAGCTCTCGTGACGTCCCGGCTCGACTATTGTAATGCTCTCTACATGGGGCTTCCCTTGAGGTGCACTCGAAAGCTACAGCTAGTCCAAAACGCAGCCGCGCGGGTGATTATGGGAGCCACTAGATGCTCCCACATAACACCGATCCTGCGCGAGCTGCATTGGCTTCCTGTGGTTTTTCGAGTGCGCTTCAAGGTTTTGACAACTATCTTTAAAGCGCTCCATGGCTCGGGGCCTAGTTATATGCGAGACCGCCTCCTGCCCCATACATCCCTTAGACCGATACGCTCCCACAGAGAGGGCCTTCTCAGGGTGCCGTCGGCCGGACAATGCCGACTGGCGACACCCAGGGGAAGAGCCTTCTCTGTGGCGGGCCCAGCCCTTTGGAATGACCTACCCCCTGAATTACGTACCATCACCGACCTCCGCCTTTTCCGCCAATGTCTTAAGACATATTTGTTTCAACAAGCCGGCCTAGCCTAACCTCCCATGGGGACTTTTAGGTAGTTTTAAATTGGGTTTTTAAAATTTGGTTTTAGCGCAGGATAGGTTATTTAATAGTTTTTTAAATTATATTTATTGTATTTTGTATGTTTTTAAATTTTCCTGTGCGCCGCCCTGGGTCCTTTTTGGAGAAGGGCGGGATATAAATTTAAATAAATAAATAAAAATAAATAAATAAATAAATAAAGAAAGAAAGAGAGAGAAATACAGTAGGTAGGGAGAGAGAGTGTGTAGTTATGTAGAGAGAGAGAGAGAGAGAGAGAGAGAGAGAGAGAGAGAGAGAGAGAGAAAAGATAGGTAGGTAGGTAGGTAGGTAGGTAGAGGGGGAGAGAGAGAGAGAAATAAAGAGAGAAATAGAGAGAGAAATACAGTAGATAGGGGGGAGAGAGAGAGTAGGTAGGTACCTACCTACCTACTCTCTCTCTCTCTCTCTCTCTCCCTCCCTACCTACCTACTGTATTTCCTTTCCCCCCTCTATCTACCTATATAGGTATATAGGTAGATTGAGGGGGGGGAGAGAGAAATACGGTAGGTAGGTAGGTAGATAGGTAGATAGGTAGATAGAGGGGGGAGAAAAAGAAATACAGTAGGTAGAGAGAGAGAGAGAGAGAAAGAGAGAGAGAGAGAGAGAAAGTAGGTAGGTAGATATTTCCAGGTGTATTTATCCATGTGCAGGAGAAGGAAATTGCTGACAACTTATAGCACCTAAAACTTTGTTTCTGCTGGCACAGCACTTGATCAATGTAATTCTCATCAACCACTCTAACTAAAATGCTTTGCGAAAGAAAAAAAGTTTTTGCACTCTGCAAACCTCCCCAAAACAGCCCATTTTTCGTGAAAACAGGCCTGGGTTTTTTTTTTAAGCCATGAAAGGCCTGGGGGGGTGGGCTTGCAGAATGCTCCTGGGAGTGTGGCAAAAACAAACAGAAAATTGCATACATAGCCTTATGGAGGCTTATAGGGTGCTCCTGGGGGCTGGGGGGATACAATTGAGCAAAAAATGGCCCGTTTTTTCTCATTTCTATCCTCCCCAGCCCCCAGGAGCTCTCTGAAAGCCTCCGTGCACAGCCATTTTGGTGAAGGGGGCAGGGCTTCAGGAGGCAAAAAATGCTGTATTCAGTGTATAAGACCACCCAGATTTTCAACCTCTTTTTAGAGGAGAAAAGGTGTGTGTCAGGTCTGCTTCTAACAATAACCAAGAAAGAATCCACTCAACTCCATTTGAAAAGAAGTAAGAGTACTTTTACTGGTTATGAAAAGAACAGCATCGGAGACCGTTTCCGGCTTCCGGACGCGACGGACGTGTTCTGGACATGTCCGCTGCTCGTTTTCTCCAGTGGGCGCCTTCGGGGGCAGGGGGCTCTTGTAGGGAGCCCCCACTGTACGGGCGGCTGGCGGTGAAAACCCCACCTCGACAGCGGTCAGGGGGGTGTTCCCGCTTTGCCCCAGGACCCAGAGGACAGAATGCGGGGGGAAGAGTCCTCTCGCCGAAGGAATGCCAGAACAGCAGCGATTTGAACAGTGGGCTGAAAAGCCGGAGCTGGAGGAACATACCGAGACTCCGCAATGACTGAGTAGCTTGTGAGTTTATTTTACTTAGATGCTTTCAACTTTTTAAAAGGAAGAATAGAGGGGGGAATTTGCAAAAATCCCCCCCCCCAGAAATAAACGATGCTCTAAAATGTTCCCCGGGCTCGGGGAGGGAGAGAAAGTAACATCCAACTTTTAACTATTTGAAAACGAAAGTATTACCATATATGGAATTGCGGTGGAAACATTGTATCTGAATCTTGTAACAGCAGAAATGGATTCTTACTAATTCTTCACGACCGTCAAAGAGGCGGAAAAATGGCGCTTCTTTGTTCTCAGCAAGAAACTTTCTCTTTTGAAATGTGAACATTCCTTCAATTTAATAGGACTCTAAAATTTATACGCAAGCCAACTCAAGTGACTCTCGGGATTTCTCCCATTGTGTGCCTTCTTTTTTATTGGATTGCATTGTAGAAATTTTCTCTATGGACTTTATACAAGTTATACTTTAAATTTGGACACAGACTTTCCCTTTTCTCCGACCTCGCGGACTACCCACCCACCAGATGCCATCTTATATACAAAAACTTAAAACTTTTACTTTTACTATGGCAGCAAGAAAGCCTGAAGGGATGCTGGTATTTTGGGAGGGAAGAGTTAGAATCAAAACAGTAGAAGAGGCGAAGAATTTTCTTAAAAAACACTCCTCAATCCTGGATGATGGTGAGATGGGAACGGGAGGGACCACGGGTCCACCTGCTGGTGGGGGGAGGAGGAAGAGACTATAGCAAAGAGGCTCAGATCGCAAAAATAACTTGTTATCTTTTTTTTATGATGGTAATTCCTGTACGGATATTAATAGAACAAAGTAATTGAATGTATAAAATAATATGAAAATTTATGATTTAAAATGTATGTACCCCTTCCTTTTATTATTTCCTAATGGAATATGTATGAAGACTCGGAGGCGGTAATCAGACCCGATGTGGAAGCTCTAAAATACTACAATACCTTACCTACCCCTTTCCTTTTATAAAATGTTAAAACCAATAAAACTTTTTTAAACAAAAGAAAGCCTCCATCTGGCAAATCTTGGTTTGCGCCAGCTTCTACAAAAGCTAGTCTGACTCCACAACAATCAAAAATCACTACAATGCTACAAAAAGAAGCGGTGGGAGAGGACACTCAACATTCATCAATTGAGGAAACTCTTCAAAATATAATGAAAGAAATAAAAGAAATACGCAGAGACATGATAAGTTCAAGATTGGAGCTTCTGGAAACACAGAGAGCATTAGCGGAAAATAAACAAAAAATTGATGGGTTTGAGGGTGGGGCAGCCGAGGTGAGGGAGGAGGTGACGGAAGCACAAAAAGAAATTGTGGATCTTACTGGTTATATGTCTTGAATGGATTTTGAAAGAATTTCTTACTTTTTAAGGTTTCAAAATGTTCCCGAGTCAGATTCAGAAAATTTAAAAGATTTAATGTCTACAATTTTAGCAGCCTACACTAAAAAGAACAAAGAATATATCTGGGGGGACATTGACCTGATTTATAGAATTAATTCAGCATATGCCAGAATAAATGATGTACCCAGAGAGATACATATTAAATTTGTAAGAAGGTCAACAAGGGATGAGATTCTGAGAGCACAGAGAGATGGCCCATTGATATACCAGCAGAAAGAAATTGCTATTTTGAAGCAGATCCCGAAAAAGATTCGAGAGATAAGAAGGAAATATTCCTTCCTATCCAAAAAGCTGTATAAAAAAGGGGTGTGGTTCAAATGGTCAATGCCTGAAGGAATGTTGGTGTTCTGGGAGGGGGAAGAGTAAGAATCAAAACAGTCAAAGAGGCGGAAGCCTTTCTTAAAAAACATTCCTCAATCCTGGAGGACAAAAATGGGGGAACGGGAGGGACCATGGCTCCACCCACTGGCAGGAAGGAAGAATTTGATTTTAATTTTGATTTTATTAGATTTCTAGACTGCCCCCTCTCCCTGAAGGGACTCGGGGCAGTGTACAGGTAAAAATTAAAAGTGACATCAACAATTACATATAAACTAAAATCGAATTAAATAGTCCCCTGTATAAATTTATACAAATTAAAAACCTTAAAACCTAATCACATAATTTAAAATTACAAACTGAGGTGGGAAGCATGGAATTAGCCCAGGCCGGCTAGTTGAAACAGATGGGTTTTGAGTTTCTGGCAGAAGGAGCGGAGGTCCGTGGTCATTCTAATGTCAGGGGGAAGGTCATTCCAGAGGGTCGGGCCCGCCACAGAGAAGGCCCTTCCCCTGGGTGTCGCCCGCTGGCATTGCCTAGTGGATGGCACCCGGAGAAGTCCCTCTCTGTGAGAGCGAATCGGCCGAAGGGATGTATGGGGCAGGATACGATCCCGCAAATAGCTAGGTCCTGTTCCATGGAGCGCTTTGAAGATAATAACCAACACCTTGAAACGCACCCGAAAGGCCACAGGCAGCCAGTGTAGCCCGCGCAGGAGTGGTGTTACGTGGGAGTATCTAGTGACTCCCAGAACTGCCCGCGCGGCCGCATTCTGGACCAGCTGCAGCCTTTGGGTGCATCTCAAGGGGAGCCCCATGTAGAGAGCATTACAGTAGTGTAGACGGGACGTCACAAGCGCATGAGTGACTGTGCGAAGGTTGTCCCGGTCCAATAGGGGACAAAACTGGCACACCAGGCGAACCTGGTGAAACGCCCCCCTTGCCACGGCTGTCAGATGGTCATCCATTGACAGCCGGGCATCTTGGAGGACGCCCAAGTTGCGTGCCCAATCCACGGGGGCCAGATGTTCGCCCCCAATGGCCAGTGATGGAATCAGCTGGTTGATTCCACAGCCACTTAGTCTTGGACGGGTTGAGTTTGAGTCTGTTACTTCCCATCTAGATCCGCACGGCTTCCAGACACCAGGACATCACTTCGACGCCATCGTTGGGGTGGTTTGGGGTAGAGATGTACAGCTGGGTGTCATCTGCATACAGATGGTAATCTACCCCAAACCCACATATGATCTCACCCAGCGGCTTCATATATGCATTAAACAGGAGAGGCGAGAGGACCGACCCCTGTGGCACCCCACAAGTGAGAGGCCTCGAGGTCGACCTCTGCCCCCCCCGCCAATATAAATTGCACTCGACCGGAGAGGTAGGAGGAGAACCACCGCAAAATGGTGCCTCTCACCCCCAACCCCTCCAGCCAATGCAATAGGATACCATGGTCAATGGTATCAAAAGCCGCCGAGAGGTCTAATAGGACCAGGATGGAGGAACAGCCCCCATCTCTGGCCCTCCAGAGATCATCCACCAACGCGACCAATGCCATCTCCGTGCTGTGGCCGGGTCGGAAGCTGGACTGGCACGGGTCCAGATAATCAATTTCCGCCAAGTGACGTGGAAACTGTTGTGCCACCACACTCTCAACAACCTTTGCCAAAAAGCAAAGGTTGGAGACGGGATGATAATTAGCTAACAATGCTGGGTCCAGGGAAGGCTTCTTGAGGAGGGGCCTCACCACCGCCTCTTTCAAGACGGCCGGCAAGAACCCCTCACTCAAAGAAGCGTTGACTAACTCCTGGAGCCAGCCTCGTGTCACCTCCCAGGATGCCAGTACAAGCCAGGAGGGACACGGGTCCAATAAACATGTGGTAGCTCGGAGTCTCCTACGCAACCTGTCCATATCATCAGAAGTAACAGAGTCAAACTCCTCCCAGAATGGAGGCTGAAGACTCGCCTCCGACGTCCCCTCCAGACCACTTCCAGTGGGGACCAACTCGCTCCGAATCTGAGCGATTTTGTCCTGCAGATACTCCCCAAATTCCTCTGCTCTGCCCTGTAGAGGGGCTTCCCGTGGCCTCTGTTGAAGGAGGGAGCAGGTTACCCCAAACAGGGCGGCAGGACGGTTATCTGCGGATGCAATAAGAGTGGCACAATACTGACGTTTGGCCACTCTTAACACCACAAGGTAAGTCCTCAAATTGGCTCTCACCTGTGTTCGGTCAGATTCAGAGTGTGAAGATCTCCACCTGCTCTCTAGGTGTCTCTTGTGGCGCTTCATCACCCTCAACTCCTCGGAAAACCAAGGAGCCTGGGTGGTTCGCTGCCGCAAGAGGCCGCAAAGGCGCAACCCAAGGCCCCAGTGGCCGCACTATTCCATACAGCCACTAGGTCCTCCATCCGGGCGCGGGTCAGGGCTACAGGTTCCTTTTGGGTTCCATCAGGCGCCTGTGGCGGAACCATCTAGGAAATTCCGGTTCCGCCTCCCCGCGGTGGTGGGTAGCGGCTGGAAAGTCGAGCCGGAGAAGTAAGTGATCTGACCATGACAGGAGTGTGATGACTAGATCCCCTACTCCCAGATCACTCCTCCACTGGCCAGAGACAAAAATGAGATCCAGTGTGTCCCTCATGTGTGGGGCCCTGAATTACTTGGGTCAGGTCCATAGCCATCATGGAGGCCATGAACTCCCGGGCTGCCTCGGATGTCTGATGGCAGGTTAAAGTCCCCCATGACCAACAGTCTGGGGGTCTCAACTGCCATCTCGGCAATCACCTCGAGGAGCTCAGGCAGGGCTGCTGATGCATAGCGAGGAGCCAGGTATACAATCAGCACGCCCAACTGCCTCCCTAGGCCCCATTTCACGCACAGGGACTCACAACCGGTTATCTGAGGCACAGTGGTCTCTCTCAGCTCAAGACCTTCCCTCACAATGACCGCTACCCCTCCACCCCTGCCTAGGGCCCGTGACTGATGAAATGCACGGTAACCTGGTGGGCACATTTCCACGAGAAGAAGTCCTCCCTCGCGGCCCAGCCAGGTCTCCATGATTCCTGCCAGGTCCGGCTCCCCCTCCGACACCAGGTCGTTAATGAGGGGGGCTTTGTTGACAACGGACCTGGCATTGCATAACATCAGTCTCAGGCCCTGGCTCTGTAAGTCCTGACCACCTAGATTGCGGGAGTTGGGACATATGACCGGCTGTACCCATCGGCCACGGTCTCCCAACCGGTGATGAGATCTCTGTCTACCCTCGCACGTACCCCTCCCCACGACCATTTGAATGGAAAGACCCTCTTCTGGAACACCCCTACTCCCCCTCCCCTTAACGGCCCCACTCACTTCCTTGTTAACTCCGCCCGTCGGCCTGGCACTGGTCCCTCCCTCAGCCTGACTAGCCACTCCCCCCACCCTAGAACCCCCTAAAATCCGAATATAAAATTTAAATAAAAACCCCCTAAGACCGCGCCTCGCCCACCTCTCTGGATTAATATATCCCTCATCAAGAAGACACAATAGCAAAAAGACTCAGATCACAAAAATGATTTTTTCTTTTATACATTGTAATTCCTAACAGATGCTAATAGAAACAAATGATTGATTGCATGGAATCTATGATATGATATGTATGTACCTCTTTCCACATTATATTGAAAGAATTTTGTATGAAGTCTCGGAGGCGGCCATCGCCTCTGACATGGAAGCCCTAAAATATTTCTATTCATATCCTATATACCCTTTTTCCCTTTAAAAATTTGTAAAACCAATAAAATTATTGTTCCAAAAAAAAGGGGGAAAAAAGAACAGCATCAATGTAAAGCAAGGTCTGAAGCTTTTACGCGCGAAAGCATACATATCCATATATGTCCAACCCCCTTTGACCAATAACCCCCACCCCATTGTCCAATGCGCAAGCCCCTTAGGTGTCATGTGGGTTGAATCTTCAGGAGCATCATCAGGATGGCATGCACGACCGTTCACCTTGACCACCGCACGGCCCTAGCCATTGGTATGCGAAGTAGATGGCGAGAACATACTCCTTTCTCCAAATCTCCCTCCAGCACCATACAGTCCCATGCCCAAATACTAAAACCCCTCCCTCCCCGTTTCAATGGCAGTCGAAGCAAGCAGTAAAGCGGAGGCTGACAGTGTGTCTTATACTCAGAAAAATATGTAATTGTTTTTCGAAATACATTGTAGTTTTTTTTTCTCTATTATTCTTATTTCATTGGGAGGTTAAAAAAAAAGAAGTCAGAATAAAACCACCTCCACAGAATCTCAATTCATTCTTTCCAGGATTGTTTCAGAGAGGAAGACATTTGATCATTCCATCCAACACCAAAGCAATCACTGAAGAGAAATAAGCTTGGAAGCAGCACCTCAAACTATTAGGTCCTCATCTTTTAAATTTTTCAATGATAAAATGTGGTTAATCATCTGCTGCACAACTCTGCTCAGGTACATGAAGGGAGATCAATGCCAGAATATAGCAGAATACGGGAATTAAGCACAGTCATCCTTAGTCAAACCCAGCTCCTGGTAATTACACGGACATATCCATAAGATTTTTTTAAGCAAACATATGGAAATGATTCATCACTGCCTCCTCCAACATGTTTTTTCAACTTCCCAGTCTAGCTAATAGCTCTGAAATTTCCCAATGACCTCTTAGGGAAGTCTTCATCAGATTTAAATCAACTTAGCTGTTTTGTGATTAGTCAAAATCCACTAGGTGTTGCCATCTGCAATTGCATAAGGAGAAAAATTCAGGCTTAAATCTAATAAATAAATAAAAAACCCTTTAAAGCAAAATGCTTTTGCATGTGTGTAGGAGAGTGACATTTAGGTCAGCTTTATAATTGTGTCTATACACAATTACAATATTGTGTCTTTATAATTGTGTCTATATGTGCTCTATAATTGTGTCTGGTATCTACAGTATGTATTGGAAAGTATCCCCATCTATGCCAGTTCCTTCCTTCCAAATGAACCTGCTAAATAGTCATCTGTAATTATATTCATAATATTTTGATTTCAATCATGTTGGACCACAGAGCTGCTCAAGTCACATCTGGTCCCATTGAGCGGATATATCCACCACCAATTAAAACTGACGATCTTGTGGATCTCTTCCCCATTGTGCATAGAATGGAAAATAAAATCAAACATGTGAAACAAACCTTATAGATGAATTTGTAGACATCTAAGTAACGCAGAAATGTGATCCCCAAAAGATAAGACTTGTAAGCCCTTTCTGCAAGGGAGAAGTTGCAGAATTGTTTTGCTATAATGTCCAGTTTAGCATCACCAGTATCGGTATTACAGGACTCTAGCTGCAGTATTTGAAATATCAGCTGTATTGGCATGAAAAAAAAGCAGAGTGGTAAATACTAAAGTCTCTCTAATAAGGTTAAATTAAGCAGCTCTCTTTAAAACCACTGACCTAGACCACTTAACAAAGTAGCAGATAGATATCAGTTGTTATATGAGGCAGCTTCTTAGCTTGTAAGCAAAATCAGGAATCAAAGCACTCGGTTTCTTGGGGCTTTAACTTTTAATACATTGATTTTTGTATCTTGCTATTTTATGAACAATAACTTATTGAAGTGAAAACCATGTGTTCTTTTCACGTTTCCAATAATGTTGCTTGGCCTAACACATCCTTAGTTGGGTATGGCTTAACATAGACTTTCTTTCCTCTGTTGAATACATCTATTTTAATTGCATAGTGAAACAGACTATATGTGTTTACAATTCAAAAACCTGTCCTGTATACTTTCCAAAAGTAAAATCAGAAACATACAGCATACTGTATTATTCAACCCAGATTTAAGATAGTGTAGCTTTTTATACACCTTATTCAAACAGATATATATAAATATGAAAAACAGAATTAAACCTTCTGGAAAGTGTCTGCTTTTTCTCTATGTGTAGCTGTCATTTTGGAATATTATCTGACATTCAGCCAGTTTATTTTTATTTTTTTAAATAATTTTTATTAAATGTTTTAATCTTTAAAAACAATGAGAAGACATTACAAGTATGAAAAAAATCAAAAGAACAAAACAACACAACAACATAAAACACAGACATATAAAACAATGAAGAAGGGAGAATTATAAAAGCTAAGCAGGAAAGCCGGTATAGAAAGCTGTAAAATTGTTCTATATTGTTATATATGTTCCTATTACTATATCCTTATCCTATAATGTATCAAACATACTATTAACACTTATAATAATATTCATTATTTGTATTACCATTTATCCATTTCTGCGCATTCAAGTATTTTCCTGATTGTAGTTTCATCTGAGGGTGTATTAATTTTTTTCCAATTTTGTGTGAAAGCAAGCCTGGCTGCAGTGAGTATGTGTATGATTATATATTGAGATTGTCTATTTTTTTTGGTCCAGCAGTCCTAATAAAAATGTTTTGGGTTTGAGTTCTATTTTTCGCTCAATAATTTCTTCCAGCCACTTCTGAATTTTACACCAGTATCTCCTTGTGATGGGGCACGTCCACCATATGTGATAGAATGTTCCAGGCTTGTGGTTGCATCTCCAACATTTGGAGGATAAATTGGGGTACATTTTGGCCAATCTCACTGGAGGCAAATGCCATCTATAAAACATTTTATAGAGATTTTCTTTTTAGGCTACTGCCATTGTAAATTTATAATTTCTTTCCCATAGTTTATCCCATTTTTGTAATTCTATATTCTGGCCAAAATTTCTTCCCCAGCTAATCATTGTCTCCTTTACCATCTCTTCCTCCATTTTATATTTTAAAAGAAAATTATATAATCTAGTGATCAATTTTCCTCACATTCATAGTAATATTTTATCTAATTCCATTTGTTTCTCGTATATTCCGTGTTGTTCCTGGTCTTTTTTAAATCTTGTTTTAATTTGTAGATAGTGCCACCATTCCATATTTATTCCTTGTATCTTCAGGTCTTGTACTGATTTTAGTTCTTCTTTTTCATCTAAGAGCTCTGCATATCTTACCATTTTACTAAGCTCTGTATTTTTTATTTTATTTTATTAAATTTATACCCCGCCCTTCTCCAAACGGACCCAGGGCGGCGCACAGGAATATTAAAATACATACAAAATAACATAAAAATTTTTTAAAACTTATTTGATAAAAATCCTGCGCTAAAACCAAATTAAAATCCCCAAAATTTAAAACTATCTAAAAGTCATTATGGAGGTTACGCTAGGCCGGTTAGATGGAACAAATGTGTCTTTAAGCACTTGCGGAAGAGGCAGAGGTCGGAGATGGTGCAAAGTTCAGGGGGTAAGTCGTTCCAAAGGGCTGGGCCCGCCACAGAGAAGGCTCTCCCCCTGGGTGTCGCCAGTCGGCATTGTCCGGCCGACGGCACCCTAAGAAGGCCCTCTCTGTGGGAGCATATCGGTCTTAGAGATGTATGGGGCAGGAGACGGTCTCGCATGTAACTAGGTCCCGAGCCATGGAGCGCTTTGAAGATGGTCGTCAGCACCTTGAAGCACACCTGAAAGACCACAGGAAGCCAGTGCAGCTCGCGGTGTTATATGGGAGTGTCTGGGCGCTCCCATAATCACCCGCGCGGCTGCATTCTGGACTAACTGCAGCTTTCGAGTGCACCTCAAGGGAAGCCCCATGTAGAGAGCATTACAGTAGTCGAGTCGAGACGTCACGAGTGCTTGAGTGACTGTGCGCAGGGCATCCCGGACCAGTAAGGGGCGCAATTGGTGCATCAGGCGTACCTGATGGAACGCCCCCCTGGCCATGGCCGCCACATGGTCCTCCATGGATGGCCAGGAATCCAAATTGCGCGCCCTCTCCACAGGGGCCGGTGTTTCGCCCCCAATGGCCAGAGTTGGAATAATCTGGCTGAACCGGGGTGCCGGAAGCCACAGCCACTCAGTTTTGGACGGGTTGAGCCTGAGTTTGTTACTACCCATCCAGATCCGTATGGCCTCCAAACACCGGGACATCACCTCGGCGGCATCGTTGGGGTGGTCTGGGGTGGATATGTACAGCTGAGTATCATCAGCGTACAGATGATATCCCACCCCAAAACCACGGATGATCTCGCCCAGCGGCTTCATATATGTGTTGAATAGTAGGGGCGAGAGGACCGACCCGAGAAACCCCACAAAGAGCGGTCTCGAGGCCGACCTCTGCCCCCCTGCCAACACATATTGCGACCGACCAGAGAGGTAGGACCAGAACCACCGCAGAACGGTGCCTCCCAGCCCCAACCCCCCCAGTCGGCGCAATAGGATACCATGGTCGATGGTATCAAAAGCCGCTGAGAGGTCTAATAGGACTAGGATAGAGGAATATCCTCTATCCCCTGCCCTCCAGAGATCATAAACCAACGCGGCCAATGCCATCTCGGTGCTGTGACCGGGTCAGAAGCCGGACTGGCGCGGGTCTAGATAATCAACTTCCTCCAAGTGTCGTGGAAACTGTTGAGCCACCACACTCTCTACAACCTTCACTAAAAAGTGAAGGTTGGAGACCGGACGATAGTTCTCTAATAATGCTGGATCCAGGGACGGCTTCTTGAGGAGGGGCCTTACTACCGCCTCTTTCAAGATGGCAGGCAAGGACCCCTCACTCAAAGAAGCGTTGACAATGCCCTGGAGCCAGCCTCGTGTCGTCTCCCAGGATGCCAGTACAAGCCAGGAGGGACACGGGTCCAATAAACATGTGGTAGCCTTAAGTCTCTTTGACAACTTGTCCATATCCTCAGTAGTAACAAAGTCAAACTCCTCCCAAGATGGTGTCTCAAGAACAGCCTCAGACCGTCTGACTGGACCACTCTCGATGGAGGGTAGCTCATTCCGAATCCGAGTGATTTTCTCCTGCTGATAAATCCCAAATTCCTCTGCTCGACCCTGTAGAGGGGCTTCCTCCGGCCTCTGTTGAAGGAGGGAGCGGGTCACCCCAAACAGGGTGGCAGGGCGGTTATCTGCGGATGCAATAAGGGTGGCACAATACTTGCGTTTGGCCACCCTTATCGCCACTAAGTAAGTCCTAATATAGGTTCTAACTAGTGTTTGGTCGGCTTCGGAGCGAGAAGATCTCCATCTGCTCTCTAGGCGTCTCTTGTGGCATTTCATCTCCCTAAGCTCCTCGGTGAACAAAGGAGCCTGGGTGGTTCGTCGCCGCAACAGAGGCCGCAAGGGCGTGACTCGATCCAAGGCCCCCGTGGCCGCACTTAACCATGCGGCCACTAGGTCCTCAGTCGAGTCGCGGGCCAAGTCTACAGGAATTGGTCCAAGCTCCCTCTGGAACCTTACCGGGTCCATCAGGAGCCTGGGGCGGAACCATATAGGAATATCAGGCTCCGCCTCCCTGCGGTGAGGTGCGGCGATCGGAAAGTCCAGCCGAAGGAGAGCGTGATCTATCCATGACAGGGGTGTGATGGCTAAATCCCCTATTCCCAGATCACGACTCCACTGTCCCGAGATGAAGATAAGGTCCAGGGTGTGTCCACCCTCGTGGGTAGGGCCTAAAACTACCTGGTCCATGGCTGTCATGGAAGCCATGAACTCCCAAGCTGCACCAGAGGTTTCGCCTACCGACGGCAGGTTGAAGTCCCCCATGACCAAAAGTCTGGGGATCTCAACCGCCGCCTCGGCTATCACCTCTAGGAGCTCAGGCAGGGCTGTTGTTGCATAGCGAGGAGCCAGGTATACAACTAACACGCCCATCTGCCTCCCTAGGCCCCACTTCACGAGGAGGAACTCACACCCGGTCGTCTGAGGGATCGTGGTCTCCTTCGGCTCAAGACCTTCCCTAACCATAATCGCCACCCCCACCCCTCCCTAGGGCCCTAGGCTGATGGAAGGCTCGGTAGCCTGGTGGGCACATTTCCACGAGGGGTAATCCTCCCTCGTAGCCCAACCAGGTTTCCGTGATACCCACCAGGTCCGGGTCCCCCTCTGACACAAGGTCATGGATGAGGGGGGCTTTTTGTACCACGGACCTGGCGTTGCATAGCATCAGCCTAGGGCCCCGGGTCTGTGGTTCTTGCCCACCTAGTCTGCGATGGGAGCATGGGAAGTTGGAGCGCGTGACCACCCATAACCAGCGGCCACGGTCCTCCAACCGGTAATGTCCATCCCGTCTCCCACCACCCCTGTCCCTCCCCAAGACCGAACTGATGGGAAATACCTCAGTGGAAACGACCCCCGCCTTCCCCCTCCTCTGTTTCTCTACTTCCGCCAGCCGGCCTTATAATTTGACGTCCCCCCGCCTGACTATCCCCTCCCTCCTCCCTGGAACTCCCTAAAAGCTGAATTAAAAAGTTAAAAAGGAACCCCCTGAGTTTGCGCTTCGCCCACCTCTCAGGAACAATAAGTCCATCCTCGAGGTGGGCCCGTGTTAGACTAGGGGGCCAGGCCTGCGAGACTGGAAGCTCTCGCAGGCAGAGGAGGTCTGACTTCGAATACGATGGCATCCAGACGATAGTGTTTAGATATGTCGTTGCCTCCATGGTTGATAACCAGATTGGGATTTTCATATAGTGGTCTTGTTTTTTTCCCCAGACCCTAAACAGGGCATCCCTTACCATATGTCTCTGAAAGTAGGAATGGGATTTATTCTTTCTCTCTCAGAGGAAGCCATGCCAACCTGGTTGGAAGTCATGGCCTTCTAGCATGAGGATTATTTTATTTTTTTAATTGGATCCAATCCTTTAGCTATATTAGGGCTGCCACTTGATAATAAAGCTCCCAATCTGGGAAGCCAAAGCCCCCTTTGTTTCTACTATCTTGTAGAAGTTTGTATTTAATGCACGTTTTTTCCCTGACCAGATAAATTTGGATAGCATTTTATTTAATTTTTTTAATGGTTTTAGTAAGTTTTGTTAATGGTTTTAGAACAGGCGTATTATTTAATGCATTTTTAAATATATATTTCATGTATTTTTATATTTTATATCCCTGATTTTATTGCTGCCTGAGTCCCGGAAGGGAGAAGGATGGTATAGAAATTTAATAAATTTAATTTAATTAATTAAATTTAGTTGCTCAAAAAAAATTCTCTAATTTAATTGGTATTGTTTGAAAAAGATAGAGTAATTTGGGTAGTATATTCATTTTGATTGTTGAGATTCTGCCAATTAATGATATCTGTAATTTAGTCCAATTATACAAATCTTTGTATCTGTCTTTGTATCTGTTGTAGCAGTTTGTTGTAATTATCTTCTTTTATTGTAATACATTTTGCTGATAGCCATATTCCCAAATATTTAATTTTTTTGGCCCTCGAAATTCCCAATTTCTCCTCCAGTTTTTCATTTTGTCTTTTGGTTAAATTCTTAGTTAATATTTTCTTTTATTTTATTTTATATTTATTTTAAGCCCTGCCACTTTGCCGAATTGGTTTATATCTTATAATAGTTTTAGTCCAGTTTCTAGGGGCTCCTCTATGATAAATGCTAGGTCGTCTGCAAAGGCTTGCACTTTGTATTCCTGTGTTTTAATTTTCAGTCCCTTTATATCCACATTTTGCCTAATTTGTAACATCAATGTCTCTATTGAGAGGATAAATAACAGGGGAGATAGTGTGCATCCCTGTATTTAGTTATGCTGAAATCTTCTGTTGCTTCCCTGTTTAGTATTATTTTTGCCCTCTGACTCAAATATATTGCTGTGATCATCCCAATAAATTTATCTCCAAAATTCATTACTGTTAATTGATTTATTAGAAAATCCCAATTCAGGTTATCGAATGCTTTTTGTGCATCAATAAATATCAATGCTGCTCATTTTTCTGAATGTACCTCATAGTATTCTAATGCGTCCATTATTGTTTGTATATTGTTTTTTATGTGTCTGTTGGGTAAAAATCCATTTTGGTCTGGGTGTATGATTCCGTTTAATATATTTTTAATTCTTTCCGCAATTATCGTCATAAATATTTTATAATCAGCATTTAGCAGTGAGATTGGCCTGTAATTTTGTATCTTTTGTTTTTCAACATTGGGAATTAGTGTTATTAGTGCCTCCATCCAGGATTTTGGTATCTTAGCTCATTCTAATACTTCATTATACATTTCTAATAATATGTTCTCTAGAGACTTTTGCAATTCTTTATAAAATTCTGCTGGAATTCCATCTGGGCCCGGGGTTTTGTAATTTTTTTTTGTTTTTAGATTGCCCTTTTTAATTCTAGCCTCATTATTCTCTCATTTAATATTTCTTTTGTTGTTTCCAGTAGGGTCAGCCAGTTTATTTTTAATGATCCTTTCAATAATTATCTTTAGCATCATAGGTTGAAATATTATGATTTGATTTAGAAGGAAACCTACATTATTAAATAGAGAATATGAGTTGCCCTCTGATATCAATCATTCAGTCACACCTAATTTTTACACAGATGAGTGTGTATGATATAATCTCTGAAAAGTCAGCTAAACTTATAGTTATTATTCCCAAGATACTTGCCTGTGTTTTGTTTTCTGAAAGAGGCATTTCTGTGAAAGCACTGATACTTTTGGTGGACAATCCTACAATATTTCTGAGATCATTCTTGAGGCCATCAGCATTTCGGAACAGATCTATGATCATATCTTTAAAACATCACAGAACAAACATTTGAAACATCTGTTTTACTCCAGTTTTCAGAAAATACTATAAGCAGAACACTTAAAAGATGATTTGCAAAAGAAAAGTGCTTTATGCTACAAAATAATAAAGTGAATAAGAAATATTCAAAATAAGAAATAAGAAAATATCCAAAACATTTATTCCCCTATTTAAAGTTAATTTGTATTTTTATTTCAAAGAGAAACTTGATCCATATACATTTTCAATTATTTGGTACTCATATTTAGGTAGTGTTTAAAAAACTAAATAATATCTGTTTATTAAAAAAGAGTATTTTCATACTTCTTCAATTTCTTCTCACTTTCATTTCAGAAGCCTAAGAAATACATTTTTTTTAAAAATGTTCTATTTATTTCTTTACCAGTATTGCTGTAATTGATTAAAATTCAAAACTTAATATATTGTTATTTTCTCATCAACAAGTTGAGCAATCCCTATTAATGCAGATAATATTATTAGATAGTAAGTGTATTTTCTGAATAGATATGGACAGCTCATTTAAATCTCTTTAGAACAGCAATTGATTGCCTTTGGGGGGGGGGGGAATTTGCTGGCGACTACACTGACAAGTCTATGCAGGTTTTTTGGCAACATTTTAGTACTGTAAATGGTTTGCCTTCTTTGAGCCAGTGAGAATGACTGGCTCAAAGTCATCTAACCAACTTTGTGTTTAAGGCAAGACTAGACCCACAGTTTCAGTTGATTGCAAAATAAATATGTCAGCAGTTTGTTATGACTTCAAAAAGGCAAGTATAGTTGCATCAATAAGTAAAATTATCAGTTTTGGAGAATGAAGCATTTTATGTTCATCAGATTTACTATGACTGTCTGCTCAACCAGGAGACCTTATAATAAAGTGACCAGCTTTTGGGGGGACAGTCCCGCTTTTGAACAAGCCATAGATAGTTTTAATTTGGGGATTTTAATTGATTTTAGCATAGGATGGAGATTTAATAGGTTTTTAAATTTTCTACTGTTGTTTTTTGTATGTATTTTAATTTCCTGTGCGCCGCCCTGGGTCCTTTTGGAGAAGGGCGGGATATAAATTTAATTTTTAAAAAATTGTCTCACATCCCGCAGCATTTTTAAAAAGTCCTGATTTTTGGATTTTTGCCTGGGGTGGTGGCAGGGGGCAGGCGGGCGGTGGGTGCTCTGCATGTGCTCAAAGGCGGCCTGAGGCCAGGGCAGTGGCACGGGGTGCAGGCAGGAAGCGGCAGCCGGAGCGGGCTGGTGGGCAGGTGGAAGGGGAGGGCTGGCGAGGGAGGAGCGATCGAGCAGCCAGGCAAACATCACACAAGAAAATAACAAACATCACACAAGAAAATAAATGCAAACCATTTCCATACCATGCCAAGAAAACTGCTAAGATCTATTAATGGATGTAACTGAATTCAAAGTAATTTTTCCCATTTTTTGAAAATCTTACATATTTTTGTAAAATGGGTCCGGGGGCACCGGGCGGGGAAGCGGCAGCGGGGGCTCGTCCCAGGCGCCCATGGTGGGATGGACAGGCGGGCAGCAGTGGGGCTCCCGGCCAGCCGCTCTCAGTGCATTGTGGTGGCGGCAGCAGTGGCGTAAAGTTCAGGGCCATGCGGGCTCCGGCTGCAGCCCCGCCATGCAGCCGGAGGAGGATAGCTGTGCACGGTGGGGCTGCAGCCTTAGCCTGTGCGACCCTGAACTTTGCACCGCCGCACGATGCACTGAGAATGGCCGGCCAGGAGCTCCACCGCTGCCTGCCCACCCATCCCACCATGGGTGCCTGTGACGAGCCCCCGCTACCGCCTCCCCACCCAGCGCCCCCGGACTCGCCGTGCTCCTAGGCACCACTCTTGGCTGGCCGTCAGTGGGGGAAGTGGTGGGGGCAGCGCCGGGGCTCATCCTGCCTACTTCGGCAGCGGTCGCAGAGGGCCCAACTTTGCCTCGTTCCCCCGCCTGGGACCCCTTGCCCCGCAGGCTCCACTGAGCCCCTCCGGTGTGGGAGCAGCAGCAGCCGCAGCAGCAAGAGCAGCAGCAGGGCATCCAGAGAGCCCCCGGCACCCGCCTGGCCCTGCTCCGCTCTGTCCCGGCCACGACCCAGCCACTATGGCCATGGTGACCGGGGGCTGGGGCGAGGTGGTGGGTGGCAGTGGCGGCAGTGGGGAGAGCAACGGACTGGAGAAGGGCTACCTGTGGCCCGCCAAGGACAACTCAGCCTCCCCGCAGGGCAACCCGCAGTGCGAGGGGGCGTGGAGGAGAAGGTGGTGGCAGTGGTGGTGGACTGCGTGGTGTGTGGGGACAAGTCGAGCAGGAAGCGAGGGCTGCAAGAGCTTCTTCAAGCACAGCATCCGCCGCAACCTCAGCTACACCTGCAGGTGCCCTGCTCGGGGGGGAGGGAGGGAGTCAGCCTGCATGCCCCCCCACCAGACGCTCTCCAGCCAGCAAGGGAAGCGGCCAGCAAAGAGCCCAAGTTGTCCTCAGCGGGCCATGGGTAGCCCGTCTCCAGCCCATTGCTCTGCGGCAGCTGCTGGGCCAGAAAAGGCCACTGCCCCCCCCCCCCCCGTCAATGGTGTCCCGCTTTACCAATGTTAAAATCTGGTCACCTTACCTTATACTATTCCTGACAAATGGTTACCCAATCTCTTCATGAAAACCTCTAATAACAAAGCACCCACAATTTCTGGAGGCAAGGGATTGCACTGACTAAATGTTTTCATTATCAACAAATATATCTTTAATTCTAGGTTGGATCTCTCTTTGAGGGATCTCCCATTATTTTTTGTCCTGCCTCTGATGCTTTGGAGAAGAGGCTAACCTCCTCTTCTCTGTGATAGCCCCTCAAAAGTATGGGAAAACCTCTATCATGTCACACCCTAGCCCTTCATTTCACTAGACTAGACATACCTAGTTCCTTTAACCATTCATCGTACCACTCAGCCTCCAGATTTATCTTCTTTGTTGCTTTTGCTTTGTTGCTATACCTTTTTAAAGGACCTCAGCATTTCTTTTTATATTGTGATGACAAGAACTGGGCATAGTATTCCAAGTGTGGCCTCACTAGTGCTGTTTTAAATCCCTCTGTTGATGCCTTATAGAACTGCATTGGGTTACCAACAGCACATTATTGGCTCATACTTAAACGGTGATCCATTAGGACAGCTAAAAATCCCTCTCAGTTACTATTTTTGAATCAGGTACCACCGATACTATACTTGTGCAAGACCTTACTTTTCTCACCACTGACCTGAATCTTATTGGGTGGGGCCCAATGCTCCAGTCTGTCAAGATCCTTCTGAACATTGAGTCTGTCTTCTAAAGTGTTGGCTATTCCTCCTTGCTAGGTATTATCTGCAAATTTCATGGGTTCCCTTTCTGTCTTTTTGTCTAAATCATTTACAATGATGTTGAAGAATACTGGGTCTAAGATAGAATCCTGAAGTACCCCAATGCATACTTTCCTTCATGTAGATGTAGTTCCATTGATGGTTGCATGTTGAATGCTGTTGGTCTGCCAGTTACAACTCCATCTATTGGTGATGCAGTCTAACCCACATTTTTCTATCTTATAAAGAAGTAGACTGTGATCTGTTTTTCAAATGCTTTTCTGAATTTTAAGTAAATTATGTAAGTAAACAACATTTTCAAAGTGTTGCTTACTTTGTTTGTTTTTAACTTTCCACAAATGACTTAAATGGCTCAATTGCACACTGTGATTCCAAATTGAAATAAGGATGTGAAATAAGGACTTTTTTTTCTCCCAACAAAAGTGCTGAAACATATCCAGAGCATAATCAACATTTACAAATAGAGAAAATATGGGAGTAAAACTTCCTGTAGGTAGTTTGGTCCTAACCCATGTATGGTTTTACTGGGGTTTTTTTTAACCTTTAAATCACCCCTCCCCCCAAATACCCCAGCTCAATAAACATCCATGAATATTGCTAGAAGTTTAGAGAGACACCACTAACCACCTGGGATACTGCATTTTACCCCAGCTCTACTTCTTGGATCATGTTCTTGGACAACCTCTAAAATAGCCGACAATGTAGTAATTTCCTTCTCCTCACCACTTATTACTCTGGCATTTGCAACAGGGCTTTTGGTCTATTGTAATCCTTAGCTCTGTTGCATTACATTGGTGTTTAGGAAGCTAAGGACTGCAAAGACCCTCTCTGAATGCCAGTGTAGCACTCTACTCTATGAAAGAAAGAAGCTGCTTTGCTGATTTACTCCACAAAGCACAAACATTTCCTTCTCATGCTGGATAAAAAAGTTGTGTTGACACTGTTAGATCATGGGAATGGATGAGGCAGACTCAGACTTCAGTAACAACAGCTCTTTATTAGTGACTCAGATAACCAGCAAAGACCCTGCCTGGCAGCAGCCCTTTTATAGGGCTCAGGCAGGGCCATTGACCTATCAGGTTTGAATGAGTTCCTGCAAGTAACAGATGACCTGAGTGGAAACTGCTTGAACTGAGGCCCATTGTCGGAGACCAAGACATTGGGTAGGCCATGCATGGAGAAAAGTCTCCGTAGTGCCTTAACAACTGCTTCTGCCGGCTTCCTGTTCCGGCTTCTGGCAGCGACGGATGAACCTTGGGGTTCGTCTGCCGTTTTGCTCTTTTTTCTGCCCCTAGCGGGGCAGGGTGCCCCCCCTATTTTTCTGGGGGGGACCCTCTGTAGGACTGGCTTGCCTGGACTGGTTCTGCCGGCGGCAGCTGGGGAACGGTCCTTGTCTTCGGTCTAGGTGGAAGAAGACATGCTGCGGGGGGCTTGGTTCCCTTCGCCAACGGAGGATGGTAACGAACAATGAATTCGGAGAGAACGGAGCGCTCGGGTCGGATGGCTTTGCCGGGGCTTGAGCTGCGAGGTGGAGAGTAAGTGTTTTTAGCTTTATTGCTGGCGGCTTTGGATGAGAGAGACGTGGAGGGGGGTGTTTGTTTGCTAAACCCCCCCTCAGATTTATAGCAGCGGCGCGCAGAAATGGCTCCTGGTATGCAGGGAGCGGATATTTCGCCTCCGGACTGTTGCGCAACAAGTGAAAGTCTTCCACGGCTTGTTTTCATACAATGTATCTAAGTCCGGCTTGACTGAAACAATTTCTCTGCTGTTTTCTCCGGCTGGCTGTCAGAGTGGGTGGTGGAAGATGGCTGTCCTTTGTTCCTGAACACTTATTTCTTTATGGAAAATTTCCAACATCTCTTTGTGATTTGGACTGCCTCTCTCTATCAATGGAGAAATTTTTTGGATTAATTGATTCCCTCCCTGGAATGCCTTCTTTGTCTTAATAACTGACTGTGAAAATTGCTTCTCTTCTGGGCTCTACAACTTTTTACAATTTTGATTGGAACTTTCCTCTCCTGACTTGCTCCAGCGACCGCACCCAAAAACCGCCATTTTAGTGGCACTGATTTAAACAGCGCACCATGGCTTCAAAGAAACAACCAGGAAATCCAGGGTTGGAAGAGAGAATGACAGCTATGGAAACAGTGTTAAACTCCTTGGTGCTGGAAATTAGAGAATTTAGAAAAGACCACACTAGGACTAAGCTTGAACTCTTGGAGACTCAGAAAAAATTAATGGAGAACACACAGAAGACCGAGGAGTTGGAGGTGGGGCTGGCTGGGGCAAAGGGAGAACTTAAAAATGTTAATACTGAAATTGGAGATTTGTCTGGTCATATGTCTAGGATGGATTTTGAAAGGATGTCATATTTTTTAAGATTTCAGAATATTTCTGAGGAACCTGGTGAATGCATTCCTGATCTCATGAGTACAATTTTATCAGACTATTTATGTAAACCCAAAGAGGAGATCAGGGGGGACATTGACCTAGTCTACAGAATAAACTCAGCATATGCCAGGATGAAGTACCCAGAGAGATACATATTAAATTTGTTAGAAGGTCGACAAGGGAGGGAATATTGAAGGCGCAGAGGAAGGGTCCGTTAATTTACCAACAAAAGGAAGTCGCCATCTTGAAGCAGATCCCAAAAAAGATTAGAGAGATGAGACGGAAATATTCCTTCTTATCTAAAAAATTGTTTAACCACGGGATTTGGTTTAAGTGGGCGATGCCAGAAGGGATGTTGGTGTTTTGGGATGGAGGAAGAGTAAGGATTAAAACAGTTGCTGAGGCGGATGCCTTTCTTAAAAAACATTCCTCTATCCTGGGGGAAGATTCAGGGGGGACGGAGGGGGCCACGGCCCCGCCCGCTGGGGGCCAGGAAGGAGAACAAGAAGACACAATTGCCAAGAGACTTAGATCTAAAAAATGACTTTTATTTTTATTTGTGTTAATACAGTATAATTTTTGTCTGGATGTTTGTACACGACTGCCAGCATAGAATTCAGAATTTATATGTAAGCATTTATTTTCACCTTGTTGTATTATTGAAAAATGTATTACCAATGTCTTGTTAAGAAGCCCGGGAGGGCCAATGTTTCCGACGTGAAAGTTCTCAAAATATCTTTTTAATTCACCTTACCCTACCCTTTTTTGTTAAAAAATTTGTAAAACTCAATAAAACTTTTTCTATATATAAAAAAAACTGCTTCTGCCATGGTCAAGGTCATTAGGACTACCTCTAGTCATTTTGAATATGCGTCCACAACTACCATGAATGTCTGACCATGAACGGGGCCAGCGAAATCAATGTGCACCCTAGACCATGGTGTCACTCCTTAGCGGGCACCTGTGGGGGGGGGCTAGTCTGGATTCCTGGCATGGTGTGCAGGTGACCACCCATTCCTCAATCTCCTTATCCATGTTAGGCCACCATAAATAACTCCTAGCCAATGCTTTCATCCAGACAATTCTGGGATGCCCTACATGCAATGCATTTAATACAGCAATTCTTAGTTTCTCAGGAATAACTACCCGACCCCCCCCCCACAACAAACAACCATTTACAACAGACATTTCATCCCTCTTACAATAAAGCATTTTAAATTCTGGCCCAACTGGTTCCTTGGGCCACCACCTCCACACCCAGTTCAAAACTTGCTTCAGTGTCCGGTCTTTAGCGGTGTAGTGGGCGACAGCAGCCAGAGCCTCCCAGTCCAGTTGACTGTAGTTCCTCTCGGCTGATGAGAGAGTCCTGGAATAGTAAGCGATGGGTGCCTCGGTTCCGTTGGGCATGCGATGGCTGAGGACGGCTCCGACACCAAAGAGTGAGGCATCACAAGTCAGTACAAGTGGCAAGGTCTGGTTGTACTAAATCAGAAATGTGTCTGCTGAAAGGAGTTTCTTGACCATGGCAAATGTGGCATCCTCTGCTTTTCCCCATTTCCATGTAGCCTTTTTCCCCATGCAATGGTTCAGCAATCATGGCTTTCTGCTTTAGAAAAACACTGTAAAAATTAAGCAGTCCAAGGAATGCTTGGAGCTGTTTGGTTTCATGGTGTGGGAGCCTCTTGAATGGCTTTAATTTCTTTGTTTGCAGGGTGAGTCCCAGAGCCATCGATGAGGTACCCTAGGAACTCAACCCTTGGCACATTAATTTGGCACTTTTCCTTTTTTAAATGGTGGCCCTTTTCACTGATTCCGGTCAAAACAGTTCTAACTCTTTTAATTAGTTGTTCCTTATTTGCAGCAAATATCAATATGTTGTCAAAATAGGGGACAACTCCTGGTATCCCCTGCAAAAGTCATTCCATGATGCTTTGGAACAGTCCAGGGGCAATACTAATGCCGAATTGTAGGCAGTTGCATTTAAAGGCACCCCTATGAGTCACAATGGTTTGGGCCTCCACTGTGGCGCCATCTACAGGCAACTGCTGGTATGCCTGCACCATGCCTAGTTTTGCAAAAACTTTGCCAGGCCCCAATGAATGCAGTAAATGCTGTACAATGGGTACAGGGTAAACACTCTGTTGCAACACTTTGTTTATTGTACACTTATAGTCTGCACAGATGCAGACTGAACTGTCCGGCTTGACCGGGGTCACTATAGGGGTCTCCCAATGGGCATGATCTACTGGGTCTAGGATCCCCTGGCCAATTAATTTGTCCAATTCTAAGTCAATTTTGGGTAGGAGGGCGAAAGGCACTCTCCTGGGTTTCATTCTAATCTGAGCTACGTTGGAGTTCAGATTGAATTATATGGAGGTCCCCACGTACTTACCAATACTGGTGCCAAACACATCCGTGAACTCCCTAAAGAGTTCTTCGGTGCTAGTGTACCGGATGGCATTGATTCCGGTTACTTCAAGGCCCAGGGGTTTGAACCAGTCCAGTCCTAGGAGGCTTGGCAACGTGCCTCTCACTATCATTATGGAAGTAGTCCACTGAATTCTTGTATTGCACCCGGAAGGTGCCCTGACCAATAACTGGGACTCGGTTCCCTTGATAGTCACTCAGATGGATGTCTGGTACTCGCAGCCAGTGCCTTCTCAAGTTGGGAATGATTTTCTTGAGGGTGGCCCAGGACATGATGGTCAGCAATGATCCCATGTCGATCTCCATGGAGCATAGCAATCCATCTAGGAGGATGGTGACCTTCAGCTTTGCAGTGCAGGTGATGCTGGTTTGGCCAATGGTCATGTGATACATCGCTCCAGGGCCTCCCTCCTGCTGTTTGGGTTCCTTTCGGTTCCAGAGGTTGAATTCATGCCTCCAGATGTATTTAGATGGTTTGGGAGTGTAGTGCGTCCTCAGCATCTATTGGAGAACTGACTAAGTGACCAAATGGAGTGGCATTAGCTCAAAGAGATCTTTTGCTGTCTTGAACACCTCAGGTCCACAGTAACTTAACAACATGGCTTTCTTCCGGCCTTCAGAAAGGCCAAGGAGGTTGATTGCTTCGAGGAAGCAGTCAAACCTCATCATGTAGAACTCCCGGTGTTCGGTGGCTGGATCAAATGGAGCTGGTGGGACATGCATCATCATCTTGTAGCTTGCTTGTAGCTGATTCAAATCTGCTGCTTTAAGATGGTTGCTCACTGCCATGCTTCACTCCGGGCTGGATTACTTGCTGGATTGTTTCTGCTCTCATACCTAGTTGCCTTCCAATCACACCTTCGTCGCTAATGTTAGATCGTGGGGACGGATGAGGCAGACTCAGGCTTCAGTAACAACAGCTCTTTATTAGTGACTCAACCAGCAAAGACCCTGCCTGGCAGCAGCCCTTTTATAGGGCTCGGGCAGGGCTGTCGATCAATCAGGTTTGAATGAGTTTCTGCAGGTAACAGAAGACCTGAGTGGAAACTACTTATAATGCTATTTACATAAGAATCACTCCAAGTACTTAACAGACACTGAGAACAATTAAGCTACTTTGCCCAGTACAGCAGCTCAGGTTTCGCAACAAGCTGAAAAGGAGGCTGCTGGAATCTTTCCATGTGGCTTTCTCCTTCCCAGCCTGCTAATCTTCAAAAGATAAGGATTATGAGGGGCAGAAGAGGACCATTTGGAATATGGCAGGGAACAAAGCTGGTGCAGTGCCTTTGAGGATCCAGCAGGGCAAGATTTAGGGAGGGAATAGATATGTGGGCATGCTGCAGCATCTCTGCAAAGTTAAAAACTGTACAGAACCCAACCAGTCATTTTTATGGGTGAATGACCAGGTTGGTTCATATAATTCATAACTTTGAAATGGGATTTCTAACAGGCAGGCTTTTGGGGGGGGGCTGTCTGTTGTAACTTTGAATTAAATGATGTATTGTACTGATGATTACTTTTATGCAGTTTTGTACAGAAATATTAGATGGTCTTTCGTGTCCTCAATTGATTTTTAGCCCCCACTTTACAATTTTCTACTCCGATTGTAGGTTGATAACCTAAAACACTTCCAGGCCTATTCTCTTTGTCCTCTCAGCACAATCTGGCAATTTTTGGTGATAGAGTTTGTGGCATTTCACCCATACTAAATTAAACCTACCATTTACAACCTCCACCAATTTTTTTTAAAAAAACTATCTTTCAAATGCTGTCATCTTGTTACTGATTTCCCACCACTACCACAGCCATTCAAGATCAAACAAAAGTAGGATGTGTTTCTGGTTATAAATCAACAAACAAAATTCATAAGACTTAATCCGCCTGCCTATTTTATCACATTTATTTCAATCTATGTTTTCCTTTATTTTAAAATGTTAAAGGAAATAGGGAGAAAACTGTAATAAAGAAAAATCTATTCATACATAATTGCTGAATGCAAAAATACCTTGTTTTCTGGATTGTGGTGTAATCTTAGTGATATTCATTATAGAAGTCAAGGAAGAAATATGCTTAGAGATATCATGGAAATATTTAAGTTGTGGGATATTTTCTTGTAACCTTTTTGAAGAAAAGAACAGGAGTAAGTATTGGTCCTCTCAAATAAATACTTGCTACAGATTATATGCAAAGCATCTTACCACTTAATTTGTTGCAGAAGCTTTTGGGGATTCCCAACAATTATTTCCTGAAATTGTTGGGAGAGTCTTTTGTGGCTAATTAAATTGGACAGTGCCGGATCACTTTGGTTTCTACTGTGAAGAAACTTCTTGTGGAATTCACTTTGACTGCACAACTCAGCCAACCTAACATCAGGGAGCTGGCATGTTTGCTGCAACCATCTAACGCTCTCGAGATCACAAAGGAGTGATGTTATGTTTTCCAAATGGGTTAGCTTTAAACAATCAAAACAGAGACAAAATTAATCACAAATGAATAATAAAAGGCAATGAAAGAAACCTAGCCAATACTGAAGAGAAATACTATTTCATGACAATGATGGAAGCTTTTGTATATAATCAGGATTGGTTTCTAGGTCTAGGCAAATAAGGCAGTTGCCCAGGGTGCCAAATTTTAGGGGACATTAAAATTGAAAATACTTCCAAAATACACAATATTAATATAAAATATAATAAAATTTTCCCTAAAAATCAGGGAGGAGGAACTGGCTGCAACTCTCAAAAACACCCCCAGGCATGGTGGGGGCGCAGCTGTAGAGAAGCACTGTCAACATCTGCAGGCTCTCACTTTTCTCGCTGGCATGTCCCTGATGATTGGCTATTCTCTGGCCACATTCCAGACTCTACAGCTGATGAGTGGCTGCTCCCGAGCATGCCACTGCTGTGAATTGTGCTGCCACCTGTAAAAAGGTGAGGATCGGCTGGTGTGGGCACCAGGGAGCCATCCACCAGCAAGATGGACCCCTCCATGCCTCGCCTTTCACCCCCCCCCTCAGATATGGCAAGCCCTAAAATGGGACTCGACACCAAATTACATGTGTGCGCTTGTGCCCTGCAGTCGCACATACCACTGCCACCTCCACCCTACCCTGGGTTCCTCTTTTTGCATTCCGTTTTTGTGCCTTCAGGTGGAACAGAGCACAGAGCCAGGATGCCATGCAGGACCTGCTTCCTTCCACCCAAAGGCATGACAACGGAGCCAGCTTTTTAGAGACAGGGCCCAATCCACAGCTGCTGCATGCTCAGGAGTGGCAGCTCATCAGCTATGGAGTCTCAAACATGGCCAGAGGGTGGCCAACCATCAGGGCCATGCCAATGAGCAAAGCTCTGGCTCTGCATGCTGCAGCCCGTCCGGGACCTGCTTGGCTGGGCGCATCTCATTGCCATTGCTCAACTTACCCATTACAGGAAGCAGGGCGAGCATCATAGTAGGTTGGTTTGGGGGTGTGGCCAGCCAGCTGTCAGAGACCCACGCCCAATTACCACTACCAGTCTGAACTGGTCTGAACTGGGAGAAACCCAACTCTGCTATACACACTCTAAACTATGTACACATATGGCATATATACATAGGATTAAATAGTGTATTTTGGATACTCAGAAGTAGTAAATAAATAGACAAAGAAATTGTATCTCGTTGAGGCCTTTGAGGCAAGGAGAGGCCAGGCTCCTTGACGTGAGTGATGTCAAATTGGCCACACGCACCCAGTCACATGACCAACCAACTCTGCCCACCCAGTTTGACCAACCAGTCACATGGCCAACCAATCACATGACCATGAAGCCAAGTCACATGACTAACAAGCCACGCCCACCAAACAAATATCTCCCACAGAACTGGTAGTAAAAATTTTTGAAACCTGATCCAAATGATACATTTACTTACTTTTAACATCAGAATATCTGGAACTGTGGCAAAAGGATTTTGAGAATTATAAAGAACTCCTTTTAGCTCTCTTATTTTTGGAGGAAGAGTACAATTTCCTGTAAGAAATAACGTCATCTTGTCTTTTGTTATACATTTTTATAGATTTCCACTATCACTAACAAACTCTGCAGGCATTTTGAAAACCAACAAAAGCAATGTTTTTTCAACAAGTGTTTGTCTATTAGATCAGTTTACTGAATTGCAACTGAGATATATTTAATTTCTATAGTTTAAAATAGTTGTGAAATCATTCTACCCAAAATTCAGGGGGGGGGGATATATTTAACCATCATTAGCTGAATCAAAGATGTAGGGAAAAAGCCCTCATGCACACTAAAAAATACTGCAGATCACTCTTTTCTTTATTACTTCATTTCATGTTTCAACTCTTTTCAAACGCAAATAAAAACAAAGTTTACATTGATTATTCATTCCAAACAACATTCTAAGGTTCATCTGGGGAATAAACTTTAGAATGTTATTTGTTTCATCAAATAGCTTTTCCTTTGAATGAACATCAGAACGTATTTCCTTTTTTTTAGGTTTAAGCTAGAACCACTATTACAAAATAAAATGCCTGAATGTAAACCATTGCAAATCCATCTGTGTTAACTAAAATAAAAAATGTTTTTCTCTGTAAGTTTTCAATTCATCAACTTCTAGTGCCACTGCAATTATTTTCTTAAGATAAGTACCCAAGTACATGGTACCAAGTGCTTCGATGACAATGGGTATCACTGTTACATGTTTCATACATGATCATGTAGTTTTGATGGCCAGGACACGGTATTTCGTGATTTTTTCAACTCTGGCATCTCCTGGTACAACAATATCAATAAACTTTATGCTTTGGTTTTCGACAACTGCGATATCTGGGGTATTGTGTTCCAAATGACGTTCCGTCTGTATTCAAAAGGCCCACAATATCTTCACCGTTCCATTTTTGTTAACTTTTTCCACTTTGTGCTCCCATGATTTTTCGGATACAGCTTTGTCATATTTTTTACATAATGATCAGTGGACTAATTTAGCAACTTCATCATGTCTAGTTTTTAAATCAGTTTGCGCGATTTTGCTGCACTTGCACATTAAATGTGAACCAGTTTCAACTTTATCATTGCAAAGTCAGCAGTTTGGATTGTCAGTGGATTTTTGTATCTTTGCTTTTATGGCATTAGTCTGTAGTGCTTGTTCTTGAGCAGCCAGTATTAAACCTTCTGTTTCTTTCTTGATGGTTCCCATCTTAAGTCATGCCCGTCAAGTTGTTATTGCATTCTTCTTCAATGTTTTTCAAGTGCTGTCCATGCAAAGCTTTGCTTTTCCATCTATTTAATTTGTCATCCAGTTGTTTTATTATTTTTATATTGTTGTTGTTGTTGTTATATGATCTATCAATATTGCTGTATGTACACTGAGAGCTTATCCACTGGAGATAAATTCCTTGTGTGTCTAATCACACTTGGCCAATAAAGAATTCTAATTCTAGTATGCTACAATTACATTAAGCCTTTTGTTACTATTGGTTCTGAAGTGTAAACAGCAGATGCACATTTATTAAATGTGGGGGAAAACAGAACCAGTAGGATTTTTTCTGATCAGGCTTCCTGGTTTTTATCTAGGTATGAACTGTCATCAATATCACGACAGAGTACCCAGTTGCTATTAAACTCCTTCACAAAGGGAAGATTTAAAAACAAATGTATGCTATTATGGAAATAAGTGTTACCTGATAATTCATCGTCTGACCCTCGAAATATGTTCATTATGCAAATGAAATATGATGAAGCATTACTATTATGAGATGTTTTTAGGAAGACATTTTCAAATTCTGAAAACAGAAACCTGGGACAAAACAGAACAAAACAGTCTTATGTGAAATCACATACATTAAATAATGGTTTGCAATTAAAAGAAAGTCTTCAATTTACCTAGATGAATTCAGAAAATGTACCAAGAGAAGAAATAATGATTGGAAACTAACCAAGGTGAGACGTAACTTGGAATTGAGGAGAAACTTCTTAACAGTGAGGCAATGGAACAGCTTACCATCAGAAGTTGTAGGTGCTCCATCACTGGAGACTTTCAAAAAAGACTAGACAACCATTTGTCTGAGTTCAATTTGTTGGTGAGAAAAGTAAGGCTTTACCCTTAGGCAAGAAAAACCAAATGCACAAATATAAAATAAATGGCTCAACAACAGTAACAGTGAAAGGGATCTAGGTGACTTAATGGACAGCCACTTAGGTATGAGCCAGCAGTGTGCTGCAGCTGCCAAAAAAAGAAAATGCAATCCTAACATGCATCAACAGAAGAATAGTATCAAGATAGTGTGAAGTGTTAGTACTGTTTTACACTGCATAGTAAGACCACACTTGGAATACTGTGGCCAGTTCTGGTTACAACTGTTAGGAGTAGACTCCTATGGTTGGGTAGACATAGTTTATAGTTTAGTAAATATCCCAAAGAAGATGGAACAAGGTCAAGCTCCAAATTTATCACTGACTAGCTATACCCGGCCACACGTTGCTGTGGCCCAGTCTGGTTAAATGGCCAACCAATCTGTGTGTAGATCTACACCTGCACACATACACACAACCACCATATAACCCCCAACCTACCTACCTACTGTATTTCTCCCTCTCTATCTATCCCTCTACCTACCTACGGACCTCCGCTCCTTCCGTCAGAAATTAAAAACTCACTTTTTCTGCTTGGCCGGCCTAGGTTAGTCTCTACCTCAGGGGTTAGGAAATGTTAATTTTAAAATGGGAATTTTAGTGCAGGGATAGTTAGATTTAATTTGTTTTTATTGTATTTATCTATGTATATATTTTATGTTGTTTTAATTTCTCCCTGTGCACCGCTCCGAGTCCCCTCGGGGAGAGGACGCGGTTATAGAAATAAATATTCTAAATATTCTAATTCTAAATTCTACCTACCTATTGTATTTCTCCCTCTCTATCTATCCCTCTACCTACCTACCTGCCTACTGTATTTCTTCCTTTCTCCCTCTACCTACCTACCTACTGTATTTCTCCCTCTCTCTCTATTCCTCTACCTACCTACTTTATTTCTCCCTATCTATCTATACACCTACCTACCATATTTCTCCCTCTCTGTCTATCCATCTTTAAAGCGCTCCATGGCACGGGACCTAGCTATCTGCGGGATCGCATTCTGCCTCATACATTCCTGCGGCCGATTCGCTCCCACAGAGAGGGACTTCTCCGGGTGCCGTCCACTAGGCTGTGCCAGCGGGCGACGCCCAGGGGAAGGGCCTTCTCTGTGGCGGGCCCAACCCTCGAAATCAGAACAACCACGGACCTTCGCTCCTTCCGATAGCTATTAAAAACTCACTTCTTCCGTTTGGCTGGCCTAGGGTAATTTTAATTTAAATTTTAAAATATTAAGGGGTTTTATAGGGATAGTTTTATTTTTATAGAAGTTTTTAGCGCAGGGTAAGTTTAATTTGATTTTAACCTTGTACTTTGTTTGTTGTAATTTGTTTTTTAATTTCCCTGTGCCCCGCCTCGAGTCCCTTCGGGGAGAGAGAGCGGGATATAAATAACATTTATTATTATTATTATTATTATTATTATTATTATTATTATTATTATTATTATTATTATTATTATTATTATTATTATTATTATTATCACTCTATTTACCTACCTATTGCATTTCTTCCTTTCTCCCTCTATCTACCTACCTACCTACTATATTTCTCCCTTTCTATCTATCCCTCTACCTACCTACCTACTGTATTTCTATCTATCTATCTATCTATCTATCTATCTATCTATCTATCCACCTACCTACCTACCTACTATATTTCTTCCTTTCTTCCTCTACCTACCTACCTACTTACTGTATTTCTCCCTATCTATCTATCCCCCTACCTACCTACCTACTGTGTTTCTCCCTATCTATCCATCCCCCTACCTACCTACCTATCTACCTACCTACCTACCTACCAACCATATTTCTCCCTCTCTATCTATCCCTCTATCTACCTATGTAATACAATAATACAATAGCAGAGTTGGAAGGGACCTTGGAGGTCATCTAGTCCAACTCCCTGCCTAGGCAGGAAGCCCTATACCCATGGCCGCGAACCTATGGCACGGGTGCCACAGGTGGCACACAGAACCATTTCTTAGGGCATGCAAGGCATTGCCCTGTCAGCTTCAGTGTGTATGTGTGCCCTGGCCAGCTGACTTAGGCCTTCTTTTAAGGCCGTTTTTTGCCCTCTGGGGGTGGGGGAAGGCTGTTTTCACCCTTCCCAGGCTCCTATAAAGCCTCTGGAGCCTGGGGAGGACGTAAAATGCATGCCAAATGCAGGGGGTCATGCACATAACATTATGGATGTGGCACACCTGTGCACATCGCCCCTGCACTCCCCCTGCTTTTGGCACGTGAGCCAAAAAAAGGTTAGCCATCACTCCCTAAACCATTTCAGACAAATGGCTATCCAACATCTTCATAAAGACTTGCAGTGTTGGGGCATTCACAACTTCTGGAGGCAACTTCTGTTTCACTGGTTAATTGTTCTAACTGCCAGGAAATTTCTCCTCAGTTCTAAGTTGCTTCTCTCCTTGATTAGTTTCCACCCATTGCTTCTTGTTCTGCCCTCAGGTGCCTTGGAGAATAGCTTGACTCCCTCTTCTTTGTGGCAACCCCTGAGATATTGGAAGGATGCTATCATGTCTCCCCTAGTCCCTCTTTTATTAAACTGTATTTCTCTCCCCCCCCCCACTCTCTCACCTGGGAGTTTGCTATCCAGTGCCTTTTTGGCCCTAAGAGGCCTCCATATGAGGCCTCTTCCAACACTGACAGTTGAAAAGCAGTCTAATGGGTGGGGCTATAGGGAGGTGAAAACATGATCAGTTGGTACATTTTACATTTGTATACCTTGCACATGACACACGTGTGCTAGGCACAAAATGAGTTGGTATGTGTACCTTGCACATGACACACATGTGCTAGGCACAAAATGAGTTGGTATTCTATTATCTGAAGTCCTTGTGAACATTGTGTGAAAAATTGAGGTAAATCGGTCCAGTAGTTTTTGAGATTAGTGGATTCGTACAAACTATTTTACATTTTTATTTATATAGATTACCCGGCTGGATGGAACCAACTATGTATCCTGGTCTGCAAAATATAGCTTGCTTTTGCGCAGTGAAGGGCTTTGGGACGTAGTGAAGAACCCACCAGATGTAGCTAACTGGGATGAAAATGAGGATGAGGATGCCAAGAAGATAGCAGAGTTCCAGAGAAGGAATGAACGTGATTTATGTGTTATTGGTCTTACTTTGGCTGACCAACAACTGGTTCATATCCAAAGGAACAGTCTGCTGCTAAATGCTGGAACACTTTGAAGAGGCTGTATGTACGAGACTCTGTAGGTGCACATATCAACATTACCAGGAAACTGTTTAGAACTAAACTGAGCAAAAGTGGTGATATGTTAGTTCATCTGAACAATCTGAAGCAAATGTTTCAGGAGCTGCATGAGAAGGAACTAGTTTTCTCTGAACAGCACCGAGTATACATAGTCTTATCATTGCTTGATGACAGCTATGACCAGTTTGTAACATCTCTAGAAGTTATTCCCCAACAGGACTTCACACTGACCAGCATTACTGCAAGACTTCTTGAAGAGTCAAGAAGAAGAGAAGACAGAGCACAGTTAAAGGAGAAGACACCAGACAATAGTGTTTTGCCTAACCCTGTATTTGCTGTAAAGAGTTGTTTTAACGACTGAGGATCTAGTGGCCGCATGGTATAGTACTGTCATGGGGGCCTTGGACCGTGTCGCGCCTTTGCGGCCTCTCACGCGGTGTCGCCTCACCCAGGCTCCCTGGTTCACCGAGGAGCTGAGGAAGATGAAGCGCCGCAAGAGACGCCTAGAGAGTAGGTGGAGATCCTCTCGGTCTGAATCTGACCGAACACTAGTGAGAGCCCATTTGAGGACTAACTTAGTGACAATGAGGGTGGCCAGAGGTGAGTATTGTGCCACCCTCATCACGTCCACAGATAACCGCTCGGCGGCCCTGTTTGGGGTGACCCGCTCCCTCCTTCAACCGAGGCCGCAGGAAGCCCTGCTGCAGGGCCATGCCGAGGAATTTGGTGAATATCTGCTGGATAAAATCGCGCAGATCCGGAGCGGGCTGCCCTTCACAGACAGTAGTCTAGAAGAAGCTCCTGAGGCAGGTCTTGAGACAATTTTATGGGAGGACTTTGACTTTGTTGCTTCCGATGATATGGACAGGTTGGCGAGGAGGCTAAAGGCCACCACATGTTTATTGGACCCGTGTCCCTCCTGGCTTGTACTGGCATCCTGGGAGGTGACACGAGGCTGGCTCCAGGACATAGTGAACGCTTCTTTGAGTGAGGGGTCTTTGCCGACCTTCTTGAAGTGGTGAGACCTCTCCTCAAGAAGCCTTCCCTGGACCCAGCATTATTGGAGAATTACCGTCCGGTCTCCAACCTTCACTTTCTAGCGAAGGTTGTAGAGAGTGTGGTGGCACTGCAGTTTCCTCGCCATCTGGAGGAAATTGATTATCTAGACCCGTGCCAGTCCAGCTTTCAACCCAGTCATAGCACCGAAACGGCATTGGTGGATGATCTCTGGAGGGCGCGGGATAGAGGTTGTTCCTCTATCCTCGTCCTGTTAGATCTCTCAGCAGCTTTTGATACCATCGACCATGGTATCCTTTTGCGCCGACAGGGGGGGTTGGGGGTGGGAGGCACCGTCTTACGGTGGTTCTCCTCCTACCTCTCTGGTTGGTCGCAATTCGTGTTGACAGGAGGGCAAAGGTCGACTTCTAGGCCCCTCACTTGTGGGGTGCCACAGGGGTCGGTCCTCTCGCCACTCCTGTTCAACACGTATATGAAGCCGCTGGGTGAGATCATCTGTGGTTTTGGGGTAGAATTCCATCAGTATGCGGATAATACCCAGCTGTACATTTCTACCCCAGACCACCCCAACAATGCCGTCAAAATGATGTCCCGGTGTCTGGAGGCCGTGCGAGTCTGGATGGGGAGAAACAGGCTTCAACTCAACCCGTCCAAGACTGGGTGGCTGTGGCTCCCAGCCTCACGTTACAGCCAGTTGGTACCATCGCTGGCTATTGGGGCGAATCACTGGCCCCCACAGAGAGGGCTCGGACTCTCGGCTGTCATTAGACAATCACATGACAGCCGTGGCCAGGCCTGTGGCATAGGGATTTGACCAATTGGCCACAGATTATGATCAAGTGTTTTCACCTAGTTTAAGGTCCACTGCACCAGGGGTCCCCAACCCCTGGTCCGCAGACCGATGCCGGTCCGCAGCTTGATAGGAACCGGGCCGCAGTGTTGGAGAGGAGGAGGAGGGAGCAGCCCCCTGGGCAGAGGATGGCCGAGCGCACCTCCATCAGCTCCTTCCGACGGCCACCGCGGCACACTTTCTGGGGCTACCCGGAGCTGAGGAGTTTACGGCTGCCTCATCCCACAGTGAGCAAGCGGGCAGGCGGAGGACCCGAGCTGCAGCTACCTTAAGCGCTGCTGAGGCCATCTGGGAGCCGGACACCCACCTCCCTTCCAGCCCCATGTGGCGCCCGGACGGCCTCTGCAGCGCTTAAGGTAGCTGCAGGCTCGGGTCCTCCGCCTGCTTGCTTGCTGCGGGATGAGGCAGCAGTTACCTCCCCAGCCAACATGCCACCCCCTCTGCTGCTTCCCGGGGGGGGGGAGGAAGGGAGAGAATGACAGACACACAGAGAGACAGACTTAGAGAGTCAGAAATAGAGAGAGGGAGGGAGAGAGGGAATCAGACACATACATACACACACACACAGTGACAGAGATGGGTGGAGAGAGGAGAGAGAGACAGATACAGAGAGAGAGAGAGAGAGGGAGGGAGAGAGAGAGAGAGAGAGAGGGAGGGAGAGAGGGAGAGAGAGAAAACAGAGAAAGAGAAAGAAAGAAAAATAGAAAAAGAAAGATGAATGGAGGGTGGGAGGGAGAGAGTGAAGGAAAGAAGGGGGAGGGAGGAGGAAGGGAGGGGTGAAAGAAGGAAGGAAGGAAGGAAGGAAGGAAAGAAAGAAAGAAAGAAAGAGAAAGAAAGAAAGAAAGAAAGAGAAAGAGGGATGGAGGGTAGGAGGGAGGGAAGGAAAGAAGGGTGGAAGGGGGAGGCAGGCAATGGAAGGAAGGGAAGGAAAGGAAAGGAAAGGAAAGGAAAGGAAGAAATCTATTTTCCTATTTCCTTCCACCTCAAGCTACCTGTTTGGTTAACCAGGTTAAAGATCTATTTTTCTCCCAGTGGTCATTTCAAAGGAATCACATCCTCTGAGTCATTTCCTGGATTCAAACCAGCATCCCAAAGAGTCATGGGCTGCCTTTATATATAACGTGTGCCCATAAATCCATTTTTACCATCTTCAGAAGGCCAAAGACCAGCCAGAAATGGAAGGAAGAAAGAAAGAGAGAGAGAGAGAGAGAGAGAGAGAGAGAGAGAGAGAGAGAGAGAGAGAGAGAGAGAGAGAGAGAGAGAGAGAGAGAGAGAAAGAACTTATGACCACAATTGAGCCCAAAAGTTTGGTTGCTAAGCAAGACCATTAAGTGAGTTTCACCACATTTTCCAAGTTGGGCATGCCCACTGGGTCCCATGACCACTGAGCCACTCCCACAAAACAGGCCACACATTTTGGCTCTCAAAAGAAATTTCAGTAGTGGTACTGTTGATATTTGGCTCTATTGACTAATATGTTTGCCCACCACTGCCCTAGAGGGCCAAGTGAGCCGACTCCCCCCCTGCGTGCGCATGCGCTGCCTGTTCCCCCTCCCCCCCTCCTCCTCTAGGCCAACCGGTCTGCAGAATTTTCTTTAAAATGAAACCGGTCCCTGGTGCAAAAAAAGGTTGGGGACTACACTGCACTACACTGAGAACTGCACTTGTGTGGGCAGCAAAACATAACTATCAGGTTACACATTTAGATGTGTAAACAGCTTACCTACATGTGCCACTTCAGCATATTGTTTACATGAAGAGGCCAGTAGGAGTAGAAGACAACCAAAAATCTGAATATTGGTTATTAAAGAAAAGCCTGTATGGGTTAAAACAATTCGGATACGAGTGGAACCAGTGCATAATGAAAGCTTTAGGGTTCAAAACTGGATTAGCAGATCCATGTCTGTTTAAGATGGACAGAAATGGAGAAGTGTCATTACTGTTATTGTTTACAGATGACATAGCGTTAATAACAAAAACAGATCAAGAGGCCACTGACATAATTGGAGAATTAAGGAAACACTTTACAATAAAAAATCTAGGAAAAATAAAACATTATTTGGGAGTCACAATTGACAAAACTAGGGGAGGATATAAACTGTCTCAGACAGATAAAATTATCACACTTCTTAAACAGTTTAAGAAGGAGTTGTGTAAGCCTTCCAAGACTCCTATGGGCCTAGAGTTTAATAACAGTAGCAATGCACCGAGCGCTATGTTCGATAAAGGGATATACCAGTCGTTAATTGGCAGCCTATCGTACATCAGCAATTGGTCTAGAACTGACATTACTTTTAGTGTTAACCAACTGGCAAGATATAGCGCAGAACCAACAGAACAACACTGGCAGGTAGTAAAGAGAATTTTGAGATACTTAAAAATACTATGCATTATGATTTATACCTAGAACCAAATGAAGATTTAAAATTAACTGCTTACGCAGTTTTGCTACAGATATAGAAAATAGAAAATCAATGTCAGGTATAGCCATATTTCTGGGAAAGTCATTGATTGGCTGAAGATCAATAAGGCAAAAACATTTAAGTATGTCAACCATGGAGGCCAAATTTTCATGTCTGTCACTACTGTGTACTGATATGATTTATTACAGGCAACTAATGACAGATATAGGAATTGAAATAGAAGAGCCAATAACTGTTTGAGGATAACCTGGCAGCCATCCAAATGGCTACTAATATAGCAATTAAGAATAGATCGAAGCACACAGATCTACAATATATTAATGTACAGGAGAGTGTTAAGAACAGGATAATTACACTAAAATATGGCATGTCAGAAGACAATTTAGCCGACAATTTCACGAAAGCTCAAAGTGCCATTAAGCAAAAGGAAATGTGTGAAAAATATGGTGTGAGATTGTAAATTATATATTGGCTACCCAAAGGGGAGAGTGTTAGGAGTAGACTCCTATATTTGGGTAGACAATATATAATACCATAATGAAAATATGGTCATTGTAACTTTAAGGATGTTGGAATGTTAGAGTGCAATTAGTAAGTGCAATTATCTCTAATTATAAGAGGAAGCCAGGAGAGCGCATATCTCTCTTTCTGCTGGATTTGCTGTTTGATAACTGATTTCCTCATGTGCTGTGACAAACTGAAGAAGAAGAAAGAAGATTGTGTTTGCTGACTGTAAGCAATTTGATATTTGTTGAGACTTTGTTTTTGACTCGATTTAACATCACTGCTTGTTGAGCAGTAGATTAGTTTAGTAGTTTTTACAACTTCAGTAAAAGCTATTTTATTTTACTTAACAGTGTCTGGTTTACTAATTATGTGTACATTAGCAACATTCTTCTAGTTGCATACTCTGCTGCACACAATTTGCTGTCTCCCAATGGAGATATCACCTAACAACAATAATATAAAAAAAGATGCTGAAGTCCTAGAAAGAATGCAAGATAATTAGGGGTCTGGAGCTAAACTGTACACTGAATTGGGTATGTCTAGTCTAATAAAGAGAAGAATTAGGAGTGATATCATAGCAATCTTACAATATGTGAGGGGCTGTCACAGAGAAGACAGGATCAACTATTTTCCAAAGCAGTTGAAGACACAACAAGAAGTAGTGGGTAGAAGTGATCCAACCTAAGGAGAAATTTCCTGATGGTGAGAACAATTAATCAGTAGAAAGGCTTGCCTTCAGAAATTGTGAGTACTCCATCACTGGAAGTTTTCAAGAAAAGATTGGACAACAATTTAGCCAGAATAGTATAAGGTCTCCTGCTTGAACAGAGTGTTGGACTAGAATAGTCCAAGTCCCTTCCAACTCTGTTATTTGATGCTCTAACTCAACACAAAGAGGAAATAGAACAATTTCTATTTGATCAGAAAATGAATTTTGGTAATCATGTGAGGTTACCAGTATATATGAATGCTCTCTCTGGTCTATAGTAAAGTCATCCTGTCAATTATAAATAAATATACATTTTTAAAAAGAATTATGAACCAGACATCAGTAATTCTGCATCATTCTGAACATTTTATACAATATTATTTCTTATGTCAGACCTCATCTCAAAAATATTTCTTTTCTGCTGAAAAGAAAAGAATGAATTTCTCTTTATTCAAATAATTATGAAACATTTTACTTACTGTGCAATCAAATTGCTTTGAGATTGTGCTTGTTCCCATTCCTTCCAAAATGTCTTGTTTAGAAGTGTTTCTGCAATCATCAGAAAAGGATGCCTAATATGATCAAGTTTATATTGCAGCGGAGTTCTTTTTGACAGCAAATTTTGATCTGGATTTGCTTTAAGCTCCTTTAGCAAATCCAAATGATTTAAAATAGAAATACTGACATTAACTATTTCTGAAATGGATGTATTGTTATCCAGAACTTTCCCCATCATTTCCAAGCCATATCTTGCATTCTCAGTTTCCGCGTGGTACCATTTGGACAACATAGTCCAGATTTGTGAAAAATTACTTTTAGATGGAATGGAGATTTCATCTTCATTTCTTTGTGTGGCTTCATTCACAGGAATGTTCAAATATGCATAATCTTGAAACTGCTTAAAGAATATTGCTAACTCATTCCAGTCTATTAATTTGTCAATGAAATTTTGTATATAATATTCTGTTTCATTTCCTAAAAACAGCAAGGGGATTTTTGAAGGGTTATAAGTAACATCATTTATATCATCAAAAACTGGGATGAAACAAGTTGAATTAATTGATGGTAATTGTTTAGAAATTTTTGCTAAAGATGCATACATCTCCTGTATCCAAGGATGTTGGAAATCAAAGAGTATGTCCATTTTCAAAAGCAAGCGAGAAGAAAAATGTAGTGATTTGAGGAGGCATAACAAGTCATTTGAAAAATGCACATTATTTTTTTGGTAAAGATTTATTAACTTTGTCTGCTGGAAATTTCTTATAGAAAAAAATAAGAAGTCAATAAATGTTTGATTTGTTTTCTTTTCAAAATCCATGGAAGAGAAAAGCAATTCACAATGGTTTTGGTTATGTGCTTTGGAGAGAGAGATATTTCTAAACAGCATTTGAAAAATTATGTGAATTATATCTTGAGCATTGCAATTATGTGTCACTCCCATTTTGTTGGTCCAATTATGTAATAATGGACTTAGAGTTAAATATAAGATATCCACTGTTTTTGTTTCAACTAAATTTCTATCCCCTAAGAAAGATTCACTGAATTCCTTTTGAAACAGGAATTGTGAAAAACCATACAAGGTAGCAATTTTTCCTTTATTAGTTTCTTCCAATTTGCTGTGAGAAAGTATCCTTGCTCCTTGATTCAATATGTCATAAATATTTTCAAAGATTTTGTGGCTATTATTAGCCAATGGGAGGATGGTTTCTAATTGACTAATTCTAAATTGATGCCTAAACCTTTGCTGAAATAACAGCTTCCTAACAACAATATTAATTCGCTCTGAAGTGTTAATATGTGGGTTTTCTTCATTATATTTTGGTAGTACATAGGATAAAAGTTGAGTTAGCCCTTGCAGTTCTGAGTTAAAATGAAGGTCAGAAGCATTATTCAGTAAAGAAAGATGTTTATATAATGTATTTAAAAAAAGTGAGCTATGCATTACCGGTTGTAGTTGTCTATAAATATTTACAAAGGCCTTCAACTCATTTGACCAGGATTTTTTAGCAGTATTTTGGATTCTTTGCAGTAATTGTGAAATGTAAGTAATCAGGTTTACATTTGTTTTACTAGGAGAGTTATTATGAGGGGTCAAGAATGGCTTCAGAATGGATTTTATTACTGAAGATTGAAGAAACAAATTTGAAGATGTCAAAGGAATTTCTTCTCTTGAATCAAAAGTCCATGGTATTTCCATTGGAAATTGGGTACTTGTTATAGACATCATCTTCTGGATAGTTTTCCATATCATTGTAAGTTTTAAGTTGATCCTATTTAAAAATAATTCATTTGATACTTTTGTGGTTTTATTTACTATGTGTTTGATTTGTTCTGGAGAAGGATTAATGTAAAAAAGTCTTTGAAAAAGAGCATGAAAAGGTAAAAAAGTATTAATATTTTTTCTAAAATAAATTTTGTAATCTATGTCAGAACTGGAATTTAGGAAAAATCTTAACATATCTAATATGTCTTCTAAATAGGAAACTCTCATGCCCCATCTTAAAGTTTCAAGAAGCTTGTATGGGTTTTTTTCCTTGTTGGCTAATCCAATGCCAACAAGAATTAGTGCTTTTCTGGACATTTCTAACAGTTGAATATATTGCTTTGCATTTGCCACATTCTGTTTTGAGTACATTATTTCTGCAGTCTTGCTCAAGAGCTCTGAAAAATTACTCCATTTTGATTGATGAACAACATTTTTGCTCATTTGTAAAATCTTTGCTACAATCTTTTTGTGTTTATTATGTAGCAAAAAAGAAGGCACAAATGTTTGATTCCAAAATGATGGGTTATCCAGGATATTTTGAATATCTGCTACTGTTCCTTTAAAAATAAAAGGACTCTGAATGTGTAAAGCAGAAATTTTGTTAATGGTACTGCTAAGCAATTGTTCCCTGCAAGTCAGATTATGTTGAGACAGAGCAAGAGAAAAGGAACTTAGATTTTTATAGATCTTTTCTATCCAGGAATTCTGGTTTTTATGGATTCCTATTAATTTTGACAGAAAACTGGATGAAACCTCTAATAATTTGATGAGACACTCAAATTCACCTGAGAAGTGTTTCCTTTTGTTTCCCTGGATTATTTCAAAAAGTGATGCCGGTTTGAGACTTTTTCTTGTAAACTGAAGCAATTGGATAAACATATAGTCATAGATTGTTTGATTTTCAAAATCCAGAGAAGAGAAGAGAAAATCACATTTTCTTTCTCTTAAGGCTTCCTTTATTGTGGCATTATTGAAAAACACTTCAATTGCAATGAGATGGAAATCTTTGACAGTGCAGTCTGATAATCTGTTGTCAGCCTGAACGTTTCCCATTTGAAGAAGGCTTGGTGCTAAATACAAGAGTTGCAACATTTTTGCTTGTATTGAAGAATTATGCCACACTGGAGTCATATATAAATCCAGCAAAGGTGATGTTTGTGAAAATCTGAAGAGGGCATCAGTTTTGTTAATATTAAATGCTTCTATCTGACTGGGATCAGAAAGTATCTCTATACCCTTCTTAATTTTCTGAAATAATTTCTGTACAGTTTCATTGTTGGCATTCATTAGCAGATTAACAAAAAAGAATTCGCTGATGTACTTTTTCTCCAGGTCCTCTAGCACTTGTAAACTTTTAAAAATAGTATTTAAAACCATTGAAACATTTGCACCCTTGATGCTCTCTGCATCATACTTTTTCAATAAACGGTTTACAAATTTAATCATTTGTTCAAGTTCTTTTTTCAAAGGAAGCCCAAAGTTATCATGATTGACATACAGATTGTCATGTAATATATCTAAAATCTGTTTATAGATAAGGATGTCTGTATCACTCCATTTTGCAGACCTCAATTTTTCAACAATATGCCAATAAATGTTGAATTCATTCCACTGAGATTCATTTATGGAATTTTGGATTTTCTGCATCAGGTTGGTCAGAGAAGAGATCAATAGGTAGTTATGATTTGTCCTGCTATTTGTTATGATACTAAATATTCTCTCAAGTACCAGGAGCTTCTCAGGAAAATTGTCAGTTGTTGCCGGTTTAAGCAGAAAGTTTACTAACAATGATGGCACTTCTTCCACTGAAGTTAAGTATTTTCTATATTTTTCAGGCAGGAAAAATAATTTGAGGACAGTACTCATTTTAACACTTTGCCATGCCTTTCTGGCTTTGAAAATATTATTTAAAAATGTGATATCTCTGATGCTCCTATTTAAATTATGGATATTTTGAGTTTCTTTTAAGTCAAGTAATGGCATTTTCTTCAAGCTATTCTGAGAGTTTGTATTTCTTTTGAAATTCTTTAAAAAATAGTCAGTCTTATAATCTTCATCAGCAAAATCAAGAACTAAAAGATTCCTGTAATAAAAAGATAGAGAGTGCATCATTTATAGCAGAACAAAGAAAATGAAAATGCCATGAAATACCACAAAATTTGTTTCCCCTTCCAATAGTGTTTTATAACCTGCCTTTCCACTCATCTCTTCCTTACACCTTGCTTGTTTCTATTTTTAACAAATCATATTTTGCTATTAAACATAAGGCTTATGCTTGTGACTGGTCTTAAATTCCAATCAAACATGAAAAATACCAGATATGGTATTTCATGGTTCCTGACCCAGTTTTTTGTCTTCTTCCAAGGCACTGCCACCTTTTTAGTTTCCAGATTCCTTTTTTTTTTAGTCAACCCTCTCTTTGAACTATAAACATTTAAAAACTCTGTTAACAGCTATTATTGATGTCAGTGGATGTTTCTAAAATGATTACTGTACTGCAAAAGATATGATTGCTGATCTATAGGAGAGAGTTAATCTGTTTCTTTACTGCTTCAATCAGGGTGAAAATAGTTCTTACTGACACATGGGAGCATTTTCAGCAGAGGTAGCTATGTACCCTTGAAGCAGCTTCATATTCAATTGAAATGTGTCAGTTCAAATTTCATGCATATTCCATTGAATTATATTTTTATAAAGTGTATTGTCACATGCTAAAGTCATACATACATTTAGTTTATAAATTAAAAAATACATGAAAAACAATGGCACTCATTTTTGGGTAAACATGTAGTTCTGTTGATCTTGTGTGAATATTAGCTTTTACATGTGTACACAGGTACAATAGATCATTTATTGTCGGTTCAAAGTTACAATAGACCCCCCCCCCCACTCACACACACAACTATATACAACCCTGTTTCAAAGTTACAAATTCTGCAGAACCAACTCACTCACCTTATGATTGACTGGGTTATGTAGAATTCTTAACCTTCCAGAGACACTGCAACACACCCACATATCCATCCTGCCCTATTGGGTTTCCAAAGACACTGGGCCTGCTTTGTCTGCCCACCAAATTCCAAACAGCTCTCTTTCACCCCTCACAATCCCACTCTTACCTTCTGAAGATTAGCAGAACTCGGGAGGTTGGGATGGAAGAGATCACATGGAAGGATTCCAGCAGCCTCCTTTTAACCTGTTGTGAAACCTGAGCTTCTGTACTATGCAAAGTAGCTGCATTGTTCTCAGCCAGATAAGGTTACTAAATGTAGTCTTTTCTATCCAGCATGAGGAGGAAATGTTTGTGATTTGTGGAGCAACTCAGTAAAGCAGCTTTTTTTCTTTCAAACATTACACTGGTGTTCTGGGAGCTAAGAAATACTAGGAACCCCTAGCTCCCTAAGCAACAGCATCCTTCTGTACTCCAACTTCCTGAATTCTGGATATCTTCAAAAGGTAACTGTGCAATAGTGATGATGGTGGGGTATGGAAGAGGCCCTTAGGGCTTTGGGGAGCCCAGGGGACAGGGGGAGAGCATGGGAAGCAGAGGCCTCCTTGGTGTGCTTGTGCCTGCACTAAGCCTCCCATTGTTTCCTCCATCCCTGAGTCACATTATGCTCTACCTAATGGCCTGTGCCATTAGGTAGAGCATACCTAATGTTAAACAAATACCTAATTTGTTAAACAAATGGCCTGTGCATTTGTTTAACAAATGCATTGGAGAAAGCAATGACAGAGAGGTGGTTAATTATGTACTTCATTTAATGTAATCCTTGATTTCCAATATGAAAGGCAAGGCTCCATTTCTATTATAAATTGAGTATTACAGTAAACCTGTATTTCAGTCAAATACTGATACATTTTATACCTGCTGTCTTAACAATATAAGAGGAACTAGAATACTCATGTGATTGGAAGAAAACAGAGTAGTTTCTGGAAAATTCTCCATTCCTTTTGAAGTAACATTTTATAGCAGGAGAAAGAATAATTCTAACTCAGAACTCACCTTAGAACTTCTTTCATTTTAGCAAATAAAATCAGAATCTTTTTCGAGGAAATGGGTTGTTCAGAAATGTAATTTACTGCCAAATTATTTTTATCTAAAAAAACAAGCCAACAAATAAACAAGTTAAATTATTAGTCTTAATTATTATCTTTCAACAATGAGAAGGTACTATTATTTTATTACATAAAATGTATGTTCCATCTCTCTGCCTGTAAATAATAGCATTGGAATAAACCTCATAAATACCTCTCTGGGATTTTTTTATGGTTGTCCAGAGAAAACAAAGAATGTTTTCCACCTTAAGTGGCTAATATTTGTCTTCAGGGTTGTATCCGGTCATTATATGGTATCTGTTTGCTTATTGAGAAATCTAGTTAGATAATTTAGGACTGACATATCATTGCCAGTGTTCATCAGGAAGAATGAATTAAGGGAACTGTTTTCAAATTTAGTGGAGTAATATTTAAAATTAGAATCTTATACATTGGCTGCAATATTGTACAGCAATGTTAGCATTTTTTTTTGCTGAATAATGTATTTGGGGGAAATATTTACCATATTCAATTAACTACATACCTGAAGCAAGACCTTTACCTTAAGGTAAAGGTAAAGGTTCACCTCACACATATGTGCTAGTCATTTCTGACTCTAGAAGGCAGTGTTCATCTCCATTTTAAAGCCGAAGAACCAGCGCAGTCCAGAGACATCTCTGCTGGTCATGTGGACAGCATGACTAAATGCCAAAGGTGCACGGAATGCTGTTACCTTCCCACCAAATGTGGTCCCTATTTTTCTATTTGTACTTTTACATGCTTTCGAACTGCTAGGTTGGCAGAAGCTGGGACAAGTAATGGGAGCTCACTCCATTACCCAGTGCTAGGGATTCAAACCGGTGAAATGCCGACCTTTCTGATCAACAAGCTCAATGTCTTAGCCACTGAGCCACCATGTTCTATGGTTTATTTCCAACCTGTAATACAAGGATTTGGATCTACCTACTAGAGTTTCCATTTTATTGAACCAACTCATCCCATCTAAGCAGGGAAGTTATGTTGTAGGTCCCGTCACTTAAAGAAAATCAACTAGTGGGGTCTAAGAAGAGCCCCTTCTCTACCATTGTACCTGTGGAACACCATGCCCCAGAGATTAGATAGGGCGCCACTCTTCTAGCCTTTTAGAAGAGTTTCAAGGTTGGCTCTGCCAATTGGCATGGGGGTCTATGCAAGCATTGGGGGAGGGTTGGTGGGCTGAAGGAACTTTCTCTATCTATTAACATTTCAATAGTTCCATTTAACAGGATATGGACAGGTTGCGGAGGAACCTTAGAGCCACCACATGTTTATTGAACCCGTGCCCCTCCTGGCTTGTACTGGCATCCTGGGAGGTGACACGAGGCTGGCTCCAGGGTATTGTGAATTCATCTCTGAGTGAGGGGTCCTTGCCTACCGTCTTGAAAGAGGCGGTGGTGAGGCCCCTCCTCAAGAAGCCATCCCTGGACCCAGCTTTATTAGAGAACTATCGTCCCGTCTCCAACCTTCACTTTTTAGTGAAGGTTGTTGAGAGTGTGGTGGCTCAACAGTTTCCCCGACATCTGGAGGAAGTTGATTATCTAGACCCGCACCAGTCCGGCTTCCGGCCCGGGCACAGCACTGAGACAGCATTGGTCGCGTTGGTGGATGATCTCTGGAGGGCACGGGATAGAGGTTGTTCCTCTATCCTTGTCCTATTAGATCTCTCAGCGGCTTTTGATACCATCGACCATGGTATCTTATTGCACCGATTGGGGGGGTTGGGGCTGAGAGGCACCGTTTTACGGTGGTTCTCATCCTACATCTCTGGTTGGTCGCAATGGGTGTTGGCAGGGGGGCAGAGGTCGTCCCCGAGGCCCCTCACATGTGGGATTCCTCAGGGGTCGGTCCTCTCGCCACTCCTGTTCAACACCTACATGAAGCCGCTGGGTGAGATCATCCGTGGTTTTGGGGTGGAATACCATCTGTACGCTGATGACACTCAGTTGTACATATCCACCCCAAACCACCCCAACGATGCCGTCTAGGTGCTGTCCCGGTGTCAGGAGGCCGTACGGATCTGGATGGGTAGTAACAAACTCAAGCTCAACCCGTCCAAGACCGAGTGGCTGTGGTTTCTGGCACCCCGGTTCAGCCAGATAAGTCCAACACTGGCCATCGGGGGCGAACAACTGGCCCCCGTGGAGAGGGCGCGCAACTTGGGCGTCCTCCTGGATTCCCGGCTGTCCATGGAGGACCATGTGGCGGCCGTGGCCAGGGGGGTGTTCTATCAGGTACACCTGATACGCCAGTTGCGCCCCTTACTGGACCGGGGAGCCCTTCGCACAGTCACTCAAGCGCTTGTGACATCCCGGCTGGATTACTGTAACGCTCTCTACATGGGGCTTCCCTTGAGGTGCACTCGAAAGCTACAGTTAGTACAGAATGTGGCCGCGCGGGTGATTATGGTTGCCTCAAGGCAAACCCACGTAACACCTCTCCTGTGCGAGCTGCACTGGCTGCCTGTGGCCTTTCGAGTGCGCTTCAAGGTATTGACGACCATCTTTAAATCGCTCCATGGCTCGGGGCCTAGCTATATACAAGACCGCCTCCTGCCCCATACATCCCTTCGTCCGATCCGCTCCCACAGAGAGAGTCTTCTTCGGGTGCCGTCGGCGGGGCAATGCCGGTTGGCGACACCCAGGGGAAGGGCCTTCTCTGTGGTGGGCCCGGCCCTCTGGAACGACCTACCCCCCGACCTTCGTACTATCTCGGACCTCCGCCTCTTCCGCCAACGTCTTAAGACATATTTATTCCAACAAGCTGGCCTAGGATAGCCCCCCGTTTCTGACTTTTTAAGAAAATTTATAATTTGGTAAGGGTTTTAATATTGGGTTTTAGCACGGGTTTATAAATTTAATACATTTTAACTGATATTTATTGTATTTTGTGTTTTTAAATGATGCCTGTGCGCCGCCCTGGGTCCTAACAAGGAGAAGGGCGGGGTATAAATTTAATAAAATAAATAAATAAATAAAACTCTGTTTCAATTTGGTTTTTAATTTTGTTCTTAACTAAGACTTTTATATGAGTTTGTTTAACTTGCAAACCATCCAGAGTCAGCCAAATGTGATGGGTGATATGGACATTTGATAACTAAAAAAATAAATTAACATTACTTAGGTCTCTGATCAGGTACAAAAATGGACTAGTCTCACCTTGTTCTGAACAGTTCAAAGTAGATAGCCAGCTAGTCATATTTAGAATCATTTGGGGACTATTATCCCTCTTCATAAATAACCTTTAAAAGAAGAAAAGAAAAGTCCTAAGTATGATGATGCAATGAAATCAGACATGAACCAATCCTGGCTTATAGCAGTTTTTCCATTAAAGGGACATGCTCAGCTTCTCTATGATATATACTTTTTAAAAGTGTTTAAACAATATCTCTGAAAAAATCCTGAAAGAACTAGAATCAATAGCCACTGGGGGGAGGGGAGGGGCGACACATTAAATTTACAGCCAGTCCCTTGCTCCACTTCCCTTTTCAGCTTTAAATAAAATGTAAGACACAAAAGCTGTTTAAAAGCAGCTTTCTCACCAGTGGCTTTCTCATATAATGCAACACCAGTGAAATTGTATATGAAGAGGCCTTTGGGAAAATGTTGCAGAATGTATTAATTTGTTGGTCATATTTATTTCAATTATTCTCTTCCACATACTTCTTTCTTCTTTTCCCCACTATGGGGGGAGGGAGGGGGGGAGAGGGACGCATCCTGACTTCAGGGACTTCTTCAGGCAGTTGCAGGAGTCAATACTGACTTAAACAGACACACACAATAAAAAGAATTTGACAAGTATGGGAGTTGTGAACAAATAAATTCCTTCTAACCATTGCCTAAGGTATTTTGGGAAAAGAAAATGGCAACTACCAAGAGATGGCCACTAGTGAAACCATGCCACCAAAAGCTAACAGCCTCCAGAAAAAAATGGGATAATGGAAACAGTTAATTGCAATCATTTGAATCAATGTTCCATTCACTATAGGGCATATTTCTTCATAAATATAATAATGCAGGCCTTTTTTCTGCTAAAATTCATTTCATCACGCATAAAAAAATAATAGTTTATAAATTCACTATAAAGTGATCAAATTTTACCACCTTATTTTAATTTCATATGGAAGTAATCACCATCCATTGTGGAATAATTGGACACCATTTGATGTTTGGGGGGGGGAAACCTTACATTATCTCAGTTCATCAAAACTGGGTTCATTTGTGTAACAGTCAAAAAGTACTGTAAGTGAAATCCTGTGCACAACAGTTTCTAGTTTCCATCTCTTTTACCTTTTCCTGCTGTGAAAAGTATCAACCATGTCTCTCACTATGGTGGTACCATGAATGATATCTGGAGTCATCAGGAAGAGGTTCCATATAGAAGTTTCATTCTGCACTTGGGAGATGACTGATAAAAATGATTCAGCTTCCTGGACAAAAGCCATCTGATAAGAAGGATGCTTCTGTAACTAGAAAGAGTAGCGAAAGAACATCTTTTAAAATGTGAGTATAAGTAGTTCTCAAGTTATGACTGGTCACTTAATGACTGTTTGATTAACCGCACAATCCCCATCACATGATCGCACTTTGGGCATTTGGCAAACGGTTTGCCTTTACAATGATTTGTACATTCCATGGTCACCTGACTGCAATGTGTTACATTTTTTGACAGTGTCTGGTGTTTATTTCCAGTTTCAGCAAAAAATGCCGATTGGGGGAAATGACATCACTTAATGGTCCTGGCATTCACTTACTGTCCAACACATAGATTGTTCTTAGGTTACATTTATTCATTCATTCATTCAAAGCTATCACAGTGCTGAACAAGGGAAACTTTAAAAAATGTGTCCATTCTCAAAGTTGCAACCATTGCAGCAGCCTCAGTCATGTGATTGCAACTCAAATGCTTGGTAACTGACTCACAGTGTATCTTCATCTCATCCCCACTCCCAGAATGAGACAGTTTTAAGTTGTCACAGTTATTGCCACAATAGCTTTACATTTGTGTTTTTCTCTCTAAACTAAACTTGTCAATCACAAGGCATACAAAATGCATAACTGTTAACACCTATTGTATCAGGTACTAGGGATAGATAAGATCAGGATATGGCTTTTTAGCCATTACAGTTTCATCCAAACACAACTCCCCCTTTCCTCATCTACCACCGCCCTACTGTTGTAATACAATAGCACTGTGCCATGGGCCCAGAATTGTGCATAGTGCTAAATTGCTTTTCTATCAATATTGTAAATTATTTGTAAGGTGTAGCATAGTGAAACTAGTGAAACAGTGGAGTTTTGGGATCAAAATCACAAAATTTTACTTTTTTGACTTTTATTCAAGTCAAATATGCACAATAGAATGGTGTACAGAAAGAGGGGCATAGAAAAGAATATAAGAATGATGGGCGGGCAGAACCCTGCAGACTGTCCAACCCCAGTCTAGCTGATGCCCTATAATTAATAAGTGATTATTTTTCTACAAGCTGGTTACATGTGAAGGAGGAAGATGGTTAAACTTGACGAATGGTTTTAGCACCTTGCTTATCTTCCTTGTCAATATTGAATCATTTTATTTTTTCTGAGCTTCTTCAAGCAGGAGGGGGGGAAATGGAATGCTAAGCATTCATCTATGGACCATTAGCGTGTGAACCTCACCAAGGTCACTACTGCAGGTGCTACACAGGAGCAGTGTAGCACCTGCAGTAGTGACCTTGTTATGTGTTATGGGAACACTTTTGTTCCCATAACAAAAGGGAAATTTATAATTGGACCATGAGAACACCCAGGGGTGAGGAGCTTGCACCAAGAATAAGTGGTTTAAATTGTGGTTAGCAGGCAGCATGGCCTCCATCAGTGTAATGGGAGAAGGTTTCTTAGTGTCTTGGTTGAATGAGACAAACTACCTCTCTTGAAATGTGAAGATGGAGATGCAACTACAAAGGGAGGAGTTGTGGATGATTGTTATGAATCCACCAAGAGTTCTGGATGATGGTGACCAGAGGAAAAATGAAAAAGCATTAGCCAGCATAATTCTTGCTTTAGAAGACAGTCAGCTGCTACACATGAGAGGTCTCCAGTCTGCGAAAAATTGCTGGGAGGCATTGCAGTGTGTATGTGAGAGACTGCAGTCAGTAAGATGTTGCTGACTAGGAAACTGTATAAGGCACAGCTGAACCGGGAGAGTGCATATCCACACATTTGCAGAATATGAGAAGAACATTCCTTGAGTTGGAAGAAAGGGGAATGACATTTGCTGAAGCACATAAGGTGTATGTAGTGCTTAGTTCCTTAGACAGTTCATGGGACATTTTTGTGACTAGTCTAGAGTCCATGCAAGAACAGGATTTAACCATGGCATATTTAACTTGTCAGTTGTTGGAGGAGGAACTGAAACAGCTGGAGAGGAGACCAGGAAAGGGAGGAGAGAGCGTTCAGCACAAACCAACATCTGCAACAGGCCAGGATGCCAGCAGAGCAACTGAGTGTGTTAAATTTGTAAAGAGATGCTACACGTGCAGTTCTACTTAGCATCTCCAGAGACACACTCCTGAGAGGAGGAATAGAGGAGCAGTGAGACAAGGGCATGGATCTAAGCAGCTAATGTGGAGCAGTTCTCCAGCATCGTTTTTCCTGGCAGCATCAACAACCAAACACACCAGGAATACCTGGTTGTTGGACAGTGGGGCGAGCCAGCATATTGTTAACAATCCACATGCGTTTTCTGATTTGAAAGCAGCAAGGCAAATGTGGGTTAGACTGGCTGATGGACAGAGAGATTCTGTAAAAGGGGAAGGTAATGTGTATGTACCAGAAATGGATGCTACATTGTACAACGTGTTATATGTACCTGATTTAGAACACAATTTGTTGAGTATATCCATATTAGACAGGAAGGGTTATGAAATAATATTTGCTGGGGGGGACTATATACCATTAAGAAAGATGGACATGTATGTGCACAAGGAATTAAAAAGGATGTTCTGTACATTCTGGGAATGCAAGAAAATAATTGTGCACGTGTACTTAAGAAGGCACATGACAATTGTATACACCTATTACAGAAAAGATTGGGACATGCAAGTTTTAAAGAATTGAAAAGGATGCCAGACATAGTTAATGGACATAATGTATATTTGGATTGTACTGTGTATAAGGAATCAAAAGCAAAAATGTATCCTGTAAGTAAGAAAAGTGCAAGAATTACAAGCAGGGTATTACAATTGTTTCATACTGGTTTGGTTGGTCCTATGACACCCTCTTTAGGAGGAGCGAGATATGCCTTAGTCATAGTAGATGATTACAGTAGATATGGATATTGTTATTTACAGAAAAATAAGACTGAAGTATTTGCAACAATTTAGGAAATAGGTAACACTTGTAGAATAAAAACATGGATGTAAGGTATGCCAGCTGCAAACAGACAGGGAAACAGAATTTATTTCTGAGAGGTTTCAAAGGTGGTTAAGCAGTCTAGGCATACATCATAGAAAAACAGGTCCATTTTCACCTTCTGAGAATGGTGTGGCTCTAGTTCATCTAAGAATATTTGATAGTTATACCTGGGTGAATATTCTAAAAGCTACTAGGAGAAAAGGTCAGACAAAGGCCAGAAAGTTTCAGTTTGTTGGGTATGAGCCGGGAACTAAAGGGTATGGGTTTATAGATGGTATTAAGTGAGTAGTGATCTCAAGATCTGTTAATTTTGCAAAACAAAAGAACTGGAAAAAAGATACCTGCTGATCATGAGGTGTTCATGCCAATATAGAGTTCTAATCTGCGGGAAGGTGAGACCAAGTCAGCTAAAGATGTAGAAGAGGTAGGTTATAACTATGATAAAATGTGAAAGCACAGATGACATAGATGTAGAAGAGGAGAGACCGGAAACAGTGACACAGGAATACATACTGTAATTTCAAGGAGATCTGAGAGGAGTAATAAAGGTGTACCTCCAGAACTGTTTCCTAAGAGTGAGGTCAGAATAAACAGTGTTAGGTATGACCCTCAGAATTACCAGTAAATGTTGATAATACCCAAAGTATGTGCAATTATTGAAAGATGTAAACAGAAATGTAATGCAATGTATAACATTGATAAGATTACAGCATTGTTCTAGCAATTGTAATATAGCTGATATATTAATAAAAAATCCTGTATCTGTAGAAAGGTATAAAGAATATGTCAAAGCATTTGGATTATCAGCTGTACAGCTTTAAATGGGAAGAGTGTCAGGTACTGAGGATTTAATAGCTGCCAGCTGATGAAAGATTGTAAACTGTAATTTGTAAAATGATGCAATGTAAGGCAAGGCTGATGCAATGAGGTGTCTATATATATAAGTGGTCATTAGAAGGTATTTCTCTCTCTCATCATGTATTTCATTTCCTCTCTTTGTGTTCGTAGCTGAGTGGTAAGGGATTTTTGTTTCCATATTTATTAAATTTAATTTAATAAAATAAAATATGTATGTTTGTATATATTTTGTATATAGAGTAGAGTAGAGTAGAGTAGAGTAGAGTAGAGTAGAGTAGAGTAGAGTAGAGTAGAGTAGAGTAGAGTAGAGTAGAGTAGCAGAGTTGGAAGGGACCGTGGAGGTCTTTTAGTCCAACCCCCTGCCTAGGCAGGAAACCCTATACCCTTTCAGACAAATCGCTATCCAACATCTTCTTAAAGAGTTCCAGTGTTGGAGCATTCACAACTTCTGGAGGCAAGCTGTTCCAATTATTAATTGTTCAAACTGTCAGGAAATTTCTCCTCAGTTCTAAGTTGCTTCTCTCCTTGATTAGTTTCCACCCGTTGCTTCTTGTCCTGCCCTCAGGTGCTTTGGAGAATAGTTTGACTCCCTCTTCTCTGTGGCAACCCCTGCGATATTGGAACACTGCTATTATGTCTCCCCTAGTCCTTCTTTTCATTAAACTAGACATACCCAGTTCCTGTAACCATTCTTCATATGTTTTAGCCTCCAGTCCGCTAATCATCTTTGTTGCTCTTCTCTGCACTCTTTCTAGAGTCTCCACGTCTTTTTTACATCGTGGCGACCAAAACTGAATGCAGTATTCCAAGTGTGGCCTTAGCAAGGCATTATAAAGTGGTATTAACACTTCACATGATCTTGATTCTATCCCTTTGTTTATGCGGCATACAACTGTGTTGGCTTTTTTGGAAATTGCTGCACACTGCTGGCTCATATTTAAATGGTTGTCTACTAGGATTCCAAGATCCCTCTCACAGTTACTACTATTGAGCAAGGTACCACATTTACTGTACCTGTACCTCTGCATTTTGTTTTTCTTGCCTAAATATGCTTCCTTACTTTTTCCCCCATTAAATTTCATTTTGTTATATAGTGCCCAATGTCCAAGTTTGTCAGAATCCTTTTGTATCTTAAGCCTATCTTCTGGAGTGTTGGCTACTTCTGCCAGCTTGATGTCATCTGCAAATTTGATGAGTTCCCCATTTACCCCCCTCACCCAAATCATTGATGAAGATGTTGAAGAGTACTGGGCCTAAAACAGAGCCTTGGGATACTCCACTGCATACTTCTCTCCATATAGGTGCAGTTCCATTGAGTGCAGTTGGTCAGCCAGTTACAAATCCATCTGGTGGTGTGCTGTCTAACCCACATTTTCTACTTTATCTAGTAGTAGGTTATGGTCTACTTTATCAAATGCTTTATTGAAGTCCAAGTTATATCGACGGCATTCCTCTGGTACACTAATTTTCTCACTTTGTCAAAGAATGCAATAAGATTAGTCTGGCATGATCTATATAAACCACTATTAATTGTCTAAGGCTCTGTGTGCTGTGCTTTGCTCCTGCGATTTAATTTAATTTAATTTAATTTAATTTAATTATTAGACTTATAAACCGCCCCCTCTCCCCGAAGGGACTCGGGGCGGTGTACAGAATTTTTTTTAAAAAAACCATATAAAACATACAATATATACAAAGCTAAAAACGAATTAAATTAACCTGTACTAAAATTTAAGAACATTAAAATAGAAACCCTCCTAAGCTAAAATTCCCTAAATCTAAAATCCATATACGTATTTGACAGATGTTATGTTATGAGAGTCAATACTGTTTACGCAAGACCAGCTTGTTGAAATAAATATGTTTTAAGTGAGCGGCGGAAGAGGGGAAGGTCCATGATAGTGCGAAGTTCGGGGGGTAGGTCATTCCAGAGGGCCGGCCCAGCCACAGAGAAGGCCCTACCCCTGGGCACCGCTAGCCAGCATTGACCAGCGGTTGGTACCCTCAGTTGGCCCACTCTGTGGGAGCGTATTGGACGTAGGGAGGTATGTGGCAGAAGACGGTCCCGTAGGTAGCTAGGCCCCGAGCCATGGAGCGATTTGAAGATGGTAACAAGCACCTTGAAGCGCACCCGGAAGGCCACCGGTAGCCAGTGCAGCTCGCGCAGGAGAGGTGTTACATGGGAGTAGCAAGAAGCTCCCAGAATCCCCCGCGCGGCCGCATTCTGAACCAACTGGAGCCTCCGGGTGCACCCCATGTAGAGAGCGTTGCAATAGTCTAGGCGAGACGTCACGAGTGCCTGAGTGACAGTGCGGAGGGCGTCTCGGTCCAGAAAGGGACGCAACTGGCATTCCAGGTGAACCTGGTAGAATGCCCCCCTGGTCACGGCCATCACATGATCGTCTAGGGACAGCCGGGAATCCAGGAAGACGCCCAAGTTGCGAACTCTTTCCGCGGGGGCCAATGACTCACCTCCGATAACCAGCGATGGAATAAGCTGGCTATGCCGAGACGCCGGAAACCACAGCCACTCAGTCTTGGATGGGTTGAGTCGGAGTTTGTTACTTCCCATCCAGAGCCGCACGGCTTCCAGGCACTGGGACATCACTTCGACGGCATCGTTGGGGTGGTTGGGGGTAGATATGTACAGCTGAGTGTCATCAGCGTACAGATGGTACTCTACCCCACAACCACGGATGATCTCACCCAGCGGCTTCATGTAGATGTTAAACAGGAGGGGTGAGAGGATCGACCCCTGAGGCACCCCATAAGTGAGTGGTCTCGAGGTCGACCTCTGCCCTCCTGCCAATACAAATTACGACTGGCCGGAGAGGTAGGAGGAGAACCACTGTAGAACAGTGCCCCTCAATCCCAACCTCTCCAGTCGGTGCAATAGGATACCATGGTCGATGGTATCGAAAGCCGCTGAGAGATCTAATAGGACCAGCATAGAAGAAAAACCCCTATCTCTGGCCCTCCAGAGATCATCCACCAACGCAACCAATGCCATCTCGGTGATGTGCCCAGGTCGGAAGCCAGACTGGCACGGGTCTAGATAAACAGTTTCCTCCAAGTGTCGAGAGAACTGCTGTACCACCACACTCTCTACAACCTTCGCCAAAAAGCGAAGGTTGGAGACCGGACGATAGTTAGTTAGCAATGCTGGGTCCAGGGAGGGCTTCTTGAGGAGGGGTCTCACCATTGCCTCTTTAAGGGAGGTCAGCAAGAACCCCTCACTAAGAGAAGCGTTCACAATTCCCTGGAGCCAGCCTCGTGTAACCTCCCAGGAGGCCAGTACCAGCCAGGAGGGACACAGGTCCAATAAACATGTGGTGGCATGCTAGTCATGCTGCCAAAGCTCTGACAGTAGTTTAGCAAAACACCTTCAAGGCTCTAAGTTGACAAATTGAAAGGGAACCTCTACCTCCTGTTATATTGAAAGGGGAGAAACGCTATGAAAATTTTTAAAAATTGGACTTTAGATATTTTAAGGGAAGACTACAATACTTAGTGTACTGGAAAGGATATCTCTCAGCCAATAATGCCCATAATGTTAGTGCAGACAAACTTGTCAGAAGGTTCCATACTAGATATCCACAATGTTCAAAGGGGAAATTGAGAGCTAAAGGTTCTTGAGTTATGATGTTAATCTATATTTAATGCTTTCTAGATCTACTCTTCCTCCAGGGGGCCAAATCACTTTATTTCTTCTGAGCTTTTATCGCTCTTCAACTTGCCATTCAAGCAAGAAGGGGGGATGAGATGGAATGCTAAGCTTTTGTCTATGCACCATGAGAGTCTGAACCTCACCAAGGTCACTACTACAGATGCTAGACAAAGACATGGACTGTTCCCATAAGTCTTCGTCTTCTTCTCCAGGACACTGACTCGAGTACCACATTGAAGGTTGCAAGTTTTTTTGCTGCAGTCTTAGCCTGCAAGAACCGTGGGAAGGGTCGGACTGGTCCCACTAGCTGAGGCCTGTTGTGCTGATTGTTTGCAGCATACCACTTGGTGGCCGCATCAAGTGCCGACATGTAGATCGCATGTAAATTTTTACCTGGTACCTTCTATTTACGCTCAATTCGAATTGATCATACTCCCAAACCATAGATTTAAATCCCCATAATGGTTAGAAGGTATGGTTGACAGAATGGCCCTTGCCATCGATTCTGCCTGTTGTCTCCCACCCTTCAATAGGGCCCGGCTGTACATCCACATGTGATCTGTTTATCTTGTCTTTTGGTCTATGACCGCAATAAAGTTTTATTATTATGTATGAACCAAGAGACACATACAGAGATGGCAGATAGTAGAAAAACAGTTTTAAAGAAAAGGACCATCCAGGTGAGGAGAATTACTCTTCATATGACTTACACTGATACTTGTCTTCCTTTCTTCCTGTGAATTCCTACCCTGAAATTTAATCAGTGAATAAAATGGCCCCTTCCAGCTCTCTTGATTTTATGATTTGATTCAGCTCATATTGATTATTATAAATCAACTGAATTTTAGGTAAGCTAATCATAGGAAAAGGAAAACTCAGTATCTCTTGTCTATGTATTTTGCTAGCCTAACATAGTTGGTTCCTCCTTCCCACCCATCCCTTTTTTCTCAATGTCAGAGCAGGCCACTATTTAAATACCCATATCTATTGGCATCATATGGGCGGGGTTTCTATTTAACAACTACTTCCAATATTTTTCATTGTCTGCCTTTATCCTTGAGTGAAAGAAGTTCTGCTCCTGTTTTCAGACACATAATTGCGATTCTTTCATCCATGACTCTAATTCTTTTCTTTTACAAAATAACCAGCTTCAAGTTTGTACATGCAGGGTAACCAAATAGGTAGAGTGTGGAAAAGCTGTTAGATTAAAAATAATGGATGAAGGGAACTCTTTTCTAAACAGTTTATGAAAGTTATATATAGTAAACTATATTTTCCTCACAAAGGGGAAGAAAAGGAATGAGAGATGGATGGATACTTACTTTCGAAATATGAGTTCTGAGTTCTTGAAAAAATGACTCCAGAAGAGACATATTGTTGAGGCAGAATGGCTGATAAAGGTTTATTCCAAGAGTTTCCGAAAGGAGACCTTGCAAAGATGCATTCACTGATAGAACCTCACAGACAGCAACTTTAAGGTTTGCTTGAGAAGAGTCTTGTTTCTGCATCCAAATAGTAAAATTGCGTATAAAGGCAATGAAATAAAATTATTTTGTTCAGTCTGACTAGATACAGATTTTCTAAAATGAGTTGATCAAATGTTTGGAAGAACATGATACAGGTAGTCCTTGACTTACAACAGTCATTTAGTGACCGTTCAAATTTACAAATTTACTGAAAAAAATGGCTTATGACTGTTTTTCACACTTATGATCATTGCAGAAGCCCCATGGTCATATGATCAAAATTAAGATATTTTAGCAACTGACTCTTTATGATGGTTGCAGTGTCCCAGGGTTATTTGATCACTTTTGCAACCTTCTGACAAGGAAAGTCATTGGGGAAGCCAGATTCACTTAACCGTGTCATAATATACTTTCTAGAATACTGTTCCTTTCTCCAAGATGGAAAATAATTCAGTGTCCCTCCCACTCACCAGGTCTGTGAATCAGGCTTTTTTCATCCCTTTTTATGAAAATGAAGGAAGCTACTTGCTACAATCTGTCTCACAACCCAAAAAGTCCACAGATACTCCCTGTGCTTGTTTACATTAGTTATGCATATTTGTCTCACTATGTGTTCAAGGAAACTTCATTTGAACAAAATAAAAATGCTTTATATATGATCACTACTACTGTATTAACCATACATTTTCATAAAATGACTAGAATTTCATTCAGTGGAAAACAGGCCACACTTTGCAACTAGGGATTTTTTCTAAAATAACCACTACTTAGCATTGGAATGGTCGCTTGCTAAAAACAAAATTAATATTTTTTTTAAACAAGGGATTATTGGGATGTGACTTTAATAATACCGCAAAGATGTGGAAAGATGGAGCACTGTATAATGCTGCCATGAACTTCTGCACAAAAGGCTGATTATAAATCCAATCCAAACAGTCATTTCTATTATTGGAAGAGAGGGAGGTAATAAATAGTTCTACAAATGGAATGGCTGTTGCATTATTAGTAAACCAGCAGGTGGTCAGCTTTCCTGGTGGATGAACACAATTGATACTTCTACTATGTAGAATATTTGGTTCAGTCATCTAACATTTCAGGTGTTGTGGCTTCCAGGTGCATATAGCCTTTTAGAAATGTACATTTTTTCTCTTATTTTATGTTTGACTTGAAAACCAGCATGAAGCATGAAATTTGAAGCTGACCTAGAAGATGAGATACCCTAGCTTTCTTCAGGATGGTTAAGATTTCAGTTATTTTACATTTCAATACAAATAAATTTGTTTCATGCTGTACTATTTGCAACACTAATATAAATTATTTTGTTTTTATTGAATGATCCGAATTATCATTTTTGCTATATTCAGCACATATGAGACTATACTCATAGCATAAACAAATGAAATTTGGGTACTTTTAAAAACCAAAATATTTATTTTATTTCCTCATAAAAATATTAAAATGTATATACTTATATTACCTTTAGGTAAAATGGGGCATTTAAAGATGACCACTTATATTTAGATAGTTACCTCTGCTAAAGTGAGAATCTTGTTAAGTAAGTATATTCTGTCATAGTTGGTTGATGAAATATTTTCAATAAAAACTTTCAGACTGAATGTTGAATCAAGTATCTCTGTAAGTGAAAGAAGAAAATGTTTTACCTCACCTTTAAAATATAAAGCCTGGGATGAATTATAAAGTATCACAAAGAGGAAGAACCCAAATTGTTTGAGCAGACTTGCTCGAAATTCCTATGAATTTTACTGTAGCAAAAAGTAATTCATGGCCCAGAGAGAAAATGGAATAGCTTATAGAATAAGTACATAGAATAACATTATAACTCCTGAGTAAATCAGGTGTATTGCTACAGACTCAAAACAAATTGTTACTGCATACAATATTTGTTAAGAAAATATCTAAGTTTGTGCAATCATTTTAATAAATATCATGTAATCCTCCTATGTAATCAATGTATACATAATGGCACAACAATTACTTAATAAAGTACATTATACTATTAAATATACTACTCTTATATTATATTACAATTAAAAGGACTATTTACTTCTATATGTAAAAATGAGAAATAAAAGATAGTCATTTTAAATTATGACATAATTTTGAAAACATAAATATATTGATCATAATAGAAGTTACATACACATTTTAATTATAATGAGTTAAACCAGGTGAACGTATATGAAGAACAATAACCTGCTTCGTTTCTTTTTTTTTAATAATAATTTTAATTATTTTTTATAAACACAAGTAGTACAAATTTCACAGAAAACCACATCAAAAAGCCATCTTTCATTATGAGTTACCAATTTTTAAGTATCTATTAATTTATCACCGATTTCTATAAGTTTCTTCAATAGTATCACTTATTTTTCATATGAACTGTCACAATTCTTATATCTTGACCCTAATCTTACTAGTTATTTTAACATCCTTTTATATGTAAAGTATGACTGTGTAGTGGCATTCTATTTATAAAACCAATAAAGAAAGAAAAAAAATAGATTTAAAAAACAAAAGTCCAATCTAAATTGTATCCTCTAAAAAACATGCTAACTGGGCATTCACAAATTCTGTTCATCTCTAAAATAATTATTATTCATAAGTAATCTCATTTTATAAATTTTAAATCTGAGAATTTACCATATACTTTAATATCAATATCCCACAATTCTTATCAAATATTTCAACATCGATCTATTTCTTCTTAAAAGTATCTTTAAACTCTCACCATCTATTTAACATCCCTTATTTGCTCCCAATATATCAATATAAATTCCATAGTAATAAAATATAAAACAATCTTAAGTTTTACAAATAGTTATTGACTAATTAATAATTCTTCAGTAACATTCTATAACCATCTAAGTGATTGATTAATTAATTGTTAATCATCTAAATATAACAATTCTCATTATCAATCAGTATCAGCTATCATTTTCCCATTAAAGAAGTTACATTGATAAAAAAAATAATTTAAAAAAAATTGGATGAACTTTGAAGAAAAATAGTTTTCCATGAGACCTGAAATTGTTTTCTTTGCAGTTTGTTCAGAGCCAAACCTCCAATTCAGTAAGATGGTATCACCTTTAATGTGGTATTCTATCTGCTATTCCACCCGTTCCTCTATTACTTTTTTTCTGTTTCCCTATCATGTTTCCCTTATAAAAAAAGAGATGATTGTACAGGGGAATTCTGAACTTAAATTTAAACGTAAACTTACATTCCATTTCATTAATTGAAAGCTGTATCTTTCCTTTTTCTAAAAGCTCAGCAGAAATAAATGGAAAAGAAACATTTCCATTTTCAAGAAGGTACCTTTTGAAAAAGCATCTTTGAGAGATCTCCACTCCCCTTCTTTATTTTCATTTTAAAAACCGTGAAGTTCAGATATGTCCAGTGGTGGGTTGCGGGCAGTATGCCCCTGTACAGGCGTACCAGTGCCTGCTGGGAGCAGCAGGCACCATTCGGTATGGTGCTTTGGAGGGACCACCCACCCGCCTGCATTCCTGAGCTGTATTTGACCCAAATGGGCCATTTGCACATACACACACAGTGCACGGCGCCTGTGCTTCAAACAAACTGTTTTTAATTTTTGTATTTATTAAATTTGTGTCAACTTTGAAATGAACCTGGCAGGGGGCATTTTCCTGTTCTCCGTTGCCACACAGTGTGGTGAGGGGGGAAGGATGATGGAATGCATTGCTAGATACAGCACAGAGTTTTCTCATGAGAACCAAGGTCATTTCCACAGGTGACAAATAAAATTGGGTAGGAGTGCCTGTAGAACCTGCCAATAAATCTAATTGGCAAACATGACCTGTGACAATTTGGGAGGATCGAAAGGCTTGTGATAAGGATCGAAAGGCTTGGGTTCATTAGTCGGAACCTTAATATTTTGTTTACCACCCATCTCATCACATCATTCTGTCTCCTTGGATTTCCCTGTTGCTAAATTGCTATTTATTAAATGAAATTTTTACACATGATCCAATCTATTATTGTGCTGATATAATTATTAAAATCAACTGCTTTCGTTTTATTAGAGAAACATACACAGAACTCTTCATCCATTATCATTTATTAATGATATTGAATTAAATAACTTACGTAACTGACTATTCCTATTTTGGAGGACATCAGCACTTTGGGATGATGGGCTGCTCTCCTCTGCTTGGTTAGTAGACCTTCTCTGTCTTCTGTTAAGAAAAGAAGCAAGAAGAAACTTATATTGTACTTTGTATTTAATTTCCTACTGTGTGTGTGTGTGTGTGTGTGTGTGTAGCATATTAATAATAAAATGATTTTTTATTGAAATACAAACTATATTGATGAGATAGATGATTTTTGTACATGCGCGGAAGATGGCGACGATTCCCTGAGCACTGTACGGGTCTGCGGGCCTTTCTGGCCTCGGAGGACGCCTCAAGCCCCCATTGTCCATCTACGGGGGTTGGCCCAGCAAGCTACTCGCCCCGCCACCACACCGGGACCATTCCAGTCCCACGGGGTGTAGCGGGTGGCGCGGAGTTCCGAGAGAGACCGCTGCAGCCTGAGAGGATGTAGGCCGAAGAGGTGGAAGAAGCCAGGCCGAGTTACAAGGAGGCCGGGTTGGGTCGAGCGACACACTATACTGGCCACACGGCAAACCAGCTGACTGCGCGGCACCCACCCAGACCGGGGCCTGAGCGGCTGAGGAGGTAGAAGGCAGAAGAGATCGAGCTGAACGGCGGTGGAGGCCGGGCCGAGCGACGCACCACTGCCATACCACCAGGCCCGCGGCAAACCAGTAAGCCGCGCGGCACCTACCCGGACCGGGGCCTGAGAGGCCGAAGGGAACGATGAGGCCGAGCTGAGCGGCAGAGAGGCCAGCCGGGCAGCAGAGAGGCAGGGCCGGGCTGAGCAATGCACCATCTTGCCGCGTGGCGTACCAGCTGGCCACATGGCACCCACCTGCACTGTATGGAGGAGATGAGGTGAGGACAGGCCGAGGCGCGACCCAACTGGGCCGCACGGCATACCATCTAGCCACGCGTTGAACCAGCCGGCCGTGCAGCAAGTCAGTTGGCCACGCGGCACCCCCCGCAGGCCATGGAGGGGAAGCAGAAGCTGGCTGAGAGAGACCAGCATGGCCTAAGAAGCTGTACAGGCAAGGCCGAGCGGCGAAGAGGCCTGTCCGAGCGGCCTGCCATCCTGGGCCACATGGAAGAGAGAGGGATAGGATGGGCCAGGACAGCAAACCACCTGAGCCGAGTGGTGAACTGTCTGGTGCGCGGCTAACGATCTAGCCGCACGGTGAACCATCCGGCAGAGATCCAAAGGGGGGAGGTTTGGACCTTACTCCCTACCAGCTAAACTGCCAGGACAATCTCCACCTCAACTTTGATTTGATCCTCCATCCCACCCCTCTACCGTACCGCCTCCCCTACCCGATTGACCTACCTGATAAACCTCCCTGCCTTACCCAAATCATCACCTCTCCGAACCCTTTGAGTTTTAATTGTGTCTTGCTGTAAATATCTTAGGCGATCCTCCCCTTTTTATGGCCAGCATGGCCTTCCTGTAATCATCAATTACCCAATATGTACTCAAGGACAGATCTCCTCTCCCTGCGGGAGTCCCCCCTCTCTCAGGTTTTGCCCTTAAGTTTAACAAGGGCCTACCTCAAGCATGGATTGATTGATCAAGAGAGGTGGGCGCAGCACAAACTAAGGGGTTTTTAAACTAAATTTTTAATTCAGATTTTAGGGGGTTCCAGGGTGGTGGGAGGGTTTACTCAGTCTGGTTTTGGGCACAGTGCTAGGCCGCCTGGCAGAGCTGATAGAGAAGCGAGCAGGTCCGACAAGGGGGGGGAGCCGGGGCCCTAGGCTAGGGTTTTATGTTATGCAACACCAGGTCCGTGGTGAATAAAGCCCCCCCTCATTAGTGACCTAGTGTCAGAGGGGGACCCGGACCTGGTGAGAATTACGGAGACCTGGCTGGGCCTCGAGGGGGTTTTACCCCTCGTGGAAATGTGCCCACCGGGCTACCGTTCATTTCATCAGCCACGGGCCCTAGGCAGGGGTGGGGGTGGCGATTATTGTGAAGGAAAGTCTGGAGCCGAGGGAGACCACTGTGCTACAGACTACTGGTTGTGAGTCCCTCTGCATGAAATGGGGCCTAGGGAGGCAGTTGGGCATGCTGATTGTGTACCTGGCTCCCCGCTATGTATCAGCAGACCTGCCCGAGCTCCTTGAGGTGATCGCCGAGGTGGTGGTTGATACCCCCAGACTGTTAGTTATGGGGGATTTCAACCTGCCATTGGTAGGCGAGACATCCAAGGCAGCCCGGGAGTTCATGGCCTCCATGACGGCCATGGACCTGACCCAAGTAATTCAGGGCCCCACTCATGATGGAGGACACACACTGGATTTAGTTTTTATCTCTGGCCAGTGGACGAGGGATCTAGGAGTAGGGGATTTAGCCACTGTTCCCCTGTCATGGTCTGATCACTCTCTCTTCCGGCTTGACTTCCCAACCGCTACACCCCTCTGGCGGAGCCAGAGATACCAAAATGGTTCCACCCGAGGTGCCTGATGGACCCAGAAAGGTTCCAGACGGAGCTTGGGCCACTACCTGAGACCTTGACCTGCGACTCGACTGAGGACCTAGTGGCCGCATGGTATAGTGCGGCCGCGGGGGCCTTGGACCGAGTCGCGCCCTTGCGGCCTCTCACGCGATGTCAATCCATGCTGGCCCCTTGGTTCTCCGAGGAGCTGAGGGTGATGAAATGCCACAAGAGACACCTAGAGAGCAAGTGGAGATCCACACGGTCCAAATCCGACCGAACACAGGTAAGATCCCATTTGAGGACGTACCTAGTGGCGATAAGAGTGGCCAAACACAATTATTGTGCCACTCTTATCGCATCCACAGATAACCGCCCTGCCGCCCTGTTTAGGGTGACCTGCTCCCTCCTTCAAAAGAGGCCTGGGAATCTCCTTTGCAGGGCAGAGCAGAGGAATTTGGAGAGTATGCAGGATAAAATTGCTCAGATCCGGAACGAGTTGACCCGCATGGAAAGTAGTCTAGAGGGACTATCCGAGGCAGGTCTTGAGACAGTATTATGGGAGGAGTTTGACTTTGTTACTTCCGATGATATGGACAGGTTGCGGAGGCGACTGAAGGCCACCACATATTTATTGGACCCATGTCCCTCCTGGCTTGTACTGGCATCCTGGGAGGTTACACGAGGCTGGCTCCAGGTAATTGTGAATGCGTCTTTGAGGGAGGGGTCCCTGCCGACTGTCTTGAAAGAGGTGGTGGTGAGGCCCCTCCCCAAGAAGCCTTCCCTGGACCCAGCATTGTTAATAAATTATCGTCCGGTCTCCAACCTTCACTTTTTGGCGAAGGTTGTAGAGAGTGTGGTGGCACAGCAGTTCCCCCATCACCCGGAGGAAATTGATTATCTGGACCCGCGCCAGTCCGGCTTCCGACCTGGGCACAGCACTGAGACAGCATTGGTCGCATTGGTGGATGATCTCTGGAGGGCCTGGGATAGAGGTTGTTCCTCTATCCTGGTCATATTAGACCTCTCAGCGGCTTTTGATACCATCAACAATGGTATCCTATTGCACCGACTGGAGGGGTTGGGGTGAGAGGCACCGTCTTACTGTGGTTCTCCTCCTACCTCTCCGGTCGGTCGCAATTCGTGTTGGCAGGAGGCAGAGGTCGACCCCGAGGCCCCTCATTTGTGGGGTACCTCAGGGGTCGGTCCTCTCACCACACCTGTTCAACACCTATATGAAGCCGCTGAGTGAGATCATCCGTGGTTGTGGGGTAGAGAACCATCTGTATGCTGATGATACTCAGCTGTACATATCTACCCCCAACCACCCCAACGATGCCATCAAAGTAATGTCCCGGTGTTTGGAAACCGTGCGGCTCTGGATGGGAAGTAACAAACTTCGGCTCAACCCCTCCAAGACCGAGTGGCTGTGGTTTTTGGCGTCTCGGCATAGCCAGCTCATTCCATCGCTGGTTATCAGGGGCGAGTCATTGGCCCCCGTGGAAAGGGCTCGCAACTTAGACGTCCTCCTGGATTTGCAGCTGTCCCTGGACGACCATGTGATGGCCGTGACCAGGGGGGCATTCTACCAGGTTCGCCTGGTATGCCAGTTGCGTCCCTTTCTTGACCGAGACACCCTCCGCACTGTCACTCAAGCACTCGTGACAACTCGCTTAGACTATTGTAACGCTGTCTACATGGGGCTCCCCTTGAGGTGCACTCGGAGGCTCCAGTTGGTTCAGAATGCGGCCGCACGGGGGACAGTGTAGCTCCTGTGCGAGTTGCACTGGCTACCGGTGGCCTTCCGGGTGCGCTTCAAGGTGTTTGTCACCATCTTCAAATCGCTCCATGGCTCGGGGCCTAGCTACCTGCGGGACCGTCTCCTGCCACATACCTCCCTGCGTCTGATATGCTCCCACAGAGAGGGCCTACTGGGGGTACCAACCGCCGGTCAATGCTGGCTAGCGGTGCCCAGGGGTAGGGCCTTCTCTGTGGCAGGGACGGCCCTCTGGAACGACCTACCCCCCGAACTTTGCACTATCACGGACCTTCCCCTCTTTCGCCGTTCACTTAAAACATACTTTTTTCAGCAAGCTGGTCTTGCTTAATAGTTTAGACTTTTTGTAATATAGCTTCTACCAAACACGTAAATGGATGTTAGATTTTTAAGGGGAATTTTAGCACAGGCTCTGATTTAATTCTTTTTACCTATTTATTGTATTTATTGTATTTCTATTATTGTTGGTTTTAAATTCCTGTGCACCGCCCTGGGTCCATTTTGATGGAGAAGGCGCGGTATATAAATTGAAATAAATGAAATAAATAAATGAAAATGAGCAGGAGGCCATCAGGTAGCTGTTGGGATGGGGATGGCATGGCTGTGGGGACCCTGAGGTAAGCTGGTGTGGGGCACATGGGGCAGCCACCCCACCTTGCCTTGTGGCTGCAGCACAGCAAGCAATTAGGCAGCCAGCTGGCTGTACAAGCTCTTAATTAAGGCTTATGTTGGGGATAGGGCTTATATTGGGCAGAAACTTAAAATATGCTAGGATTTATTTTTTGGATAGGGCTTATTTTCAGGGAAATAGGATATATTGCTGTAAAATGAATATGTCAAGGGTTAGATGCCTGTTGGTAAAATGGTATCCAGCTCTATAACAAATGAGAAATAAACAGAGGAAGCACATCTGGGATTCAGAGAGACTAGAAGGATCTAATTTTGGAAGTCCTGAATTCATTTTCCTGAGATGTACCAGGAGAGAAGCTCTCTTTTTACTGCCCACCAATTACCATTCAAGGTCCTAAGTGGTTTCTGGCTCCCCACAGTATTGCATGCAGCCACAAAAAAACTTTAAAAAACACAAATTATGTTCAAGGCCAGGAGAAACAAGCCTCCATGTCATTGTTTCATATGTTATTGAGCAATTAAAGGCAAATTAATCTCCAGTTAGTGGGAATTAAGATATCTAATCTAATTTTGCAGCTTTTAAAAAAAGACATAATAGAAATTAATAAGCCTTAGTAAGACCATGCTTAGAATACTGCATCCAGTTTTGGTCACCATATTATAAAAAAAGATGTTGAGTCCCTGGAAAGAATGCAGAAAAGAGCAACTAATATGATTAGAGGGCTGGAGGCTAAAACATATGAATGAATTGGGTATGTCTAACCCAAAAGAAGGACTAAGAGTGATATGTTAATAGTTGTTGTGTCCTGTCTTCCCTCTGGTCTGCTCCCCTAATGGGAGCTGAAGAAACAAAGATGCATTATGATTGGCTGGCCATCTGACAGCTGCCCAAATTGTCATGGTCTGTGGAGAATGATAGCAATCAACGCCTTCACTGCTTTCGATCCGGTGTCTTGGGGACATTTCTGGCAGCTGAAAAAGGGCTTCATTTTTGACTCATTGTGGGCCAGAGATGTTTACAATAGCAATGGGTCTCCTAGCTCCACAAACAGTGCACAAAGTATCGTGGGAGACATTAGTTACTAAATTGAAGGGGCATTATGTGCCCTTGCCATCCAGGATTGCCAGCTGCCATGCCTTCCATCATAGGAACCAAGGAGAGGGCAAAACTATACGCCAATTCATAGCAGCCCTCAGGTTGATGGCTCTCTATTGTGATTTTAGAAACCTGGATGATGCTTTGCTGTATAGATTAGTGTATGGGGTTGCTGGCTAAAACAGAGATTACATTCCAGTCATGCTTCTGAGCTGTCAAACCTATCCACAGCTGAGATTGCAAAGAAACCAAGCACCATTCACCACAAAGATGTGGAACAGGAGGACAAAACCGAGGATGCTAATGACACCCACCGCCTCGACAACTAGTGATAGGCATAGGGCTAGTGACAGGACAAAAGCCCAGAAGGTGTGCTTAGGCTGTGGTGGGAATCACCCATGGTCAGTCTGCAAAAATACTGTCTGCCTCAATGCGGTTAAAAAAGGACACCTGGCCAGGGTTTGTAGTTGTTTCCAGCCATCAGCTGTTCCCTCAGCTAAATCCTCTTATGTCAAAATAACTTTTTACAACCCTAACAAAAGAAGTGAGGATTGCTTCATGATTAGTAGAAGCTATAGCCCTAAGAAATCAATCATTGGGCAATCCAATCCAGGGTTCAACAGGAAAATACATTTAACTATCAGGATTGAAGGTGCTCCATGCAAGATAGAGGTGGATACAGGGTCAACAATGTCCTTTGTGTCCCAGAGTCGCATCAACAGTTAGTCCATAAAATAGCCAAGAGCCAACTCAGAACCTGCCATCTCAAGCTTAGGGACTATCAGGGAAAGGGCATCCCTATCCTAGGTAAAACCACAGTGCACATTGAATTCAAGAAATTCAAGGGGCACCTTCCTCTCATAATAGTAGATGGATCTCTGGCCTCCTAGTGCTAGATTGGTTTAATCATTTGGGCTAAGCATCTCAGGCACCAACTCAGTCAGTGAAGCCAAAATGCCATCGCTAGCCAGATAATTTGCCAGCATATTTGAAGATGGACTGGGTGAGTATGCTGGCACCCCCTTCCTTTAACCTAGACCAGTGGTCAGCAAACCACAGCTCATGAGCCACAAGCAGCTCTTTGGCCCCTCGAGTGCGGCTCTTCCACCACCCTTGCCAACGGCGGGACTCCTGGGCCGCAGCAACCCTCCCTATCGGCCGCCGGTTCCATCCCTTCCCCCGCGGAGCCTCTTCAGCCCAGCAGTGGCTACCCAAATGCCAAAGAGGCAGCCATAGCCTCCCAAGCTGGCCACTCATCTACTTCCAGGGGCTGCAGAGGCTCCGTGAGTGGTGGAAGTGAACCGGCTTCCGGTGGGTGAGCCAGAGGGTTGGGCGGGTGGTTTGTTGGGTGCTGCCGCAGCAGGTTTCCTTGACCACCCACGCACCCACCGGCTGTGGTTGCTCGCTTGCTCGCTCACCCACCGGACGCCAGGTTCCTTCGTCTGGTGGGTGGGTGAGCCAGCGAGCAAGCAAGCGCGGGTGGGCAAGGAAACTTGCTGCAGCAGCGCCCAACAACCTGCCTGCCCACCAGTCATGGTTGCTCGCTCGCTCACCCACCCACTGGACGAAGGAACCTGGCATCCGGTGGGTGAGCGAGTGAGCAAGCAACTGCGGCCAGTGGGCCGGCAGGCAGGTGGGCGGGTAAGGAAAGTTGCTGCGGCAGCACCCAACAATCCACTGGTCCGCCGGCCCGCCAGCCGCAGTCGCTCGCTCGCTCGCTTGCTCACCCACCGGATGCCAGGTTCCTTTGTCCGGTGGGTGGGTGAGCAAGCGAGCGAGTAAGCGCAGCCATCGAGCGGGCGGGCTGGCGGGCCGGCCAGGCTACTTACAGGAGCTGAGGAGGCTTGGGGGGGGGAGACAGACAGAGAGAGAGAGAGAGGCACAGACACAGAGAGAGGGAGAGAGGGAGTTCATGGCTTCCATGATGGCAATGGACCTGACCCAAGTAATTCGAGGCCACACTCACGAGGGTGGACATACGCCGGATCTCATCTTTGTCTCTGGCCAATGGAAGAGTGATCTGGGTATAGGGGATATAGTCATCACGCCCTTGTCATGGTCAGACCACTCACTTCTCCGGCTCGACTTTCCGACCGCTGCTCCCCTCCGTGGGGAGGCGGAACCAGAGTTTCCAATCTGGTACCGCCCCAGGTGCCTGATGGACCCGGATGGGTTCCAGACGGCACTTGGGCCATTTCCTGTACCTCTGACCCGTGCCCCGATAGAGGACCTCACGGCCGCATGGAATAGTGCGGCCGTGGGAGCCTTGGATCGGGTCGCGCCCTTGCGGCCTCTCTTGCGGCGGCGAACCACCCTGGCCCCTTGGTTTACCGAGGAGCTGCGGGTGATGAAACGCCACAAGAGATGCCTAGAGGGAAGATGGAGGTCTACCCGATCTGAATCTGACCGGACACAGGTAAGAGCCCATTTACGGACTTACATTGTGGCGCTGAGAGTGGCCAAACGTCACCATTGTGCCACTCTCATAGCATCCGCAGAAAACCGCCCTGCCGCCCTGTTTAGGGTGACCCGCTCCCTCCTCCAACAGAGGGAGCGGGAAGCCCCGCTACAGGGTAGAGCAGAGGAATTTGTGACTTTTCTGCAGGAGAAAGCCGCTCAGATACAGAACGGGCTACCCTCCATTGATGGCCCAGTGGGATGCCACGAGACAGATCTTGTTTGGGAGGAGTTTGACTCCGTTACTTCCGATGATATGGACAGGTTACGTGGGCGACTGCGAGCCACCACATGTTTATTGGACCCGTGCCCCTCCTGGCTTGTACTGGCATCCTGGGAGGTGACACGAGGCTGGCTCCAAGAGGTTGTCAACGCATCCTTAAGTGAGGGTGCCTTGCCTGCTTCCCTAAAAGAAGCGATGGTGAGGCCCCTCCTTAAGAAGCCCTCTTTGGATCCAGCTCTTTTAAACAACTACCGTCCAGTCTCCAACCTTCCCTTTTTGGCGAAGGTTGTTGAGAGTGTGGTGGCACAACAATTTCCCCGTCACCTGGAGGAAGTTGACTATCTAGATCCGCGCCAGTCCGGCTTTCGGCCCGGGCACAGCACCGAGACGGCATTGGTCGCGTTGGTTGATGATCTCTGGAGGGCCAGAGATGGGGGTTGTTCCTCCATCCTGGTCCTATTAGACCTCTCGGCGGCTTTCGATACCATTGACCATGGTATCCTATTGCATCGGCTGGGGGGGTTGGGAGTGGGAGGCGCCGTTTTACGGTGGTTGTCCTCCTACCTCTCTGGCCGATCGCAATTTGTGTTGACGGGGGCAGAGGTCGACCTCGAGACCACTCACTTGTGGGGTGCCTCAGGGGTCGGTCCTCTCGCCTCTCCTGTTTAACACATACATGAAGCCGCTGGGTGAGATCATCCGTGGTTTTGGGGTAGAATACCATCTATACGCTGATGACACTCAGTTGTATATATCTACCCCAAACCACCCCAACGATGCCGTAGCGGTGATGTGCCAGTTCCTGGAAGCCGTGCGGATCTGGATGGGAAGTAACGGACTTAGGCTCAACCCGACCAAGACCGAGTGGCTGTGGTTTCTGGCTGCCCGATTCAACCAGCTCACTCCATCGCTGGCCATAGGGGGCGAACATCTTGCCCCTGTGGATGGGGCGCGCAATTTGGGTGTCCTCCTGGATCCCCGGCTGTCCATGGAAGATCAAGTGACAGCCGTGGCCAGGAGGGCGTTTTACCAGGTTCGCCTGGTTCGCCAATTGCGCCCCCTATTGGATCGGGACACCCTGCGCACAGTCACTCATGCACTCGTGACATCCCGACTGGACTATTGTAACTCTCTCTACATGGGGCTCCCCTTGAGGTGCACCCGGAGACTTCAGCTAGTCCAGAACGCAGCCGCGCGAGCAATTATGGGAACCGCTAGGTTTACCCATGTAACACCGCTCTTGCGCGAGCTGCACTGGCTACCTGTCGTCTTCCGGGTGCGCTTCAAGGTGCTAATTATCATCTTTAAAGCGCTCCATGGCTCGGGACCTAGCTATCTGCGGGATCGGATCCTGCCCCATACTTCCTCACGGCCGATTCGCTCCCACAGAGAGGGACTTCTCCGGGTGCCGTCCACTAGACATTGTCAGCGGGCGACACCCAGGGGAAGGGCTATCTCTGTGGCGGGCCCGGCCCTCTGGAACGACCTTCCCCCCGATATCAGGACGACCACGGACCTCCGCTCCTTCCGTCTTAAATTAAAAACTCACTTTTTCTGTCTGGCCGGCCTAGGATAAGTCTCTCTGTCTTTGGGGTTTTTATTGGGAATTAGTATTGCTTAGTTTTAATGGGGAAATTTTAGCGCAGGTTATGTTTAATTTGCTTTTAGAATTGTTTGTATGTATTTATTGTTTTTATTCTACCTGTGCACCGCCCCGAGTCCCCGTGGGGAGAGGGTGCGGTTTTATAAATATTGAAATTATTATTATTATTATTATTAGGGAATCAGAGAGTGACAGACACACACAGAGAGACAGGGAGAGACCGAGAGGGAGAGAAAGATAGACAGAGACAAAGAAAGAGTGATTGAGTGAATGCGAGACAGATACACACACACACACACAGAATGACACAGATGGGCGGACGAAGGAGAGAGAGACAGAGATAGAGAGAGACAGAAAGAAAAAGAGAGAAAGAAAGAAAGAAAGACCACAATTGAGACCGAAATTTTGGCTGCTAAGCAAGACCATTGTTAATTGAGTTTCACATTTTCCAAGTGAAACATCCAGTCACATGACCACAAAACAGGCCACACCTTCTGGCTCTCAAAAAAACATTTAATTGTGGTATTGTTGATATTTGGCTCTTTTGACTAATGAGTTTGCCCACCATTGACCTAGACCCCCAGGTAGTACCCATCCAGCTAAAACCACAATGCATACACTTTGCCCTCAGGCCAAGGGTGGATGCTGAGTGACAAAGTTTTAAAGTAAGGCATCTTAGAACCAGTTGACCACGCTAAGTGACCCCTGTAAAGCTAGATAGGTCAGTGAAGACATGTGCAGATTACAAATGTACACTCAATCATGCTCTTCTGCAAAGTGCCTATCCAGTGCCTGTTGTCGAGCACCTATTGCATTCCTTGGACAATGGGAAAATCTTTGCTAAATTGGATTTAGCTCAGGCTTACAAGCAGCTTCCCATTGACAAGAAAACTGCAGAAGCCCAAACTATTGTCATTCATAGAGGGGCATTCAAGTGCCATAGACTCCAATTTGGCATCAGTGTAGGCCCTGGGATATTCCAGAGCTTAATGGAGAGGCTGCTTCAAGGAATACCAGGCATTGTCCCTTACTTCAACGACATCCTCGTAACTGCAGCAAATCACATTGAGCTGCGGGAATGCCTGAGAGCAGTCCTTCGAAATTCCAGGATGCAGGGCTCAAATTAAAAAAGGAAAAGTGCCACATAGCAGTCTCCAGAGTAGAGGTCTTAGGGTACTTAATTGACACCTCAGGTCTTCATTGGTAATACTAAAATTCAAGCAATACAAAATGCACCAGGCCCTACAAGTAAGACAGAATTAGAAGCCTTCCTAGAACTCCTCAGTTTTACAGTATCTTCCTGCCCCATAAAGCCTCAGTAGCTGAGCCCTTACATAGACTACTAGATTCAAAAGCACACTGGAACTGGGGCAAAAGAAAGACTCCTCTTTCAGAGCTGTCAAAAGCCGCCTGACATTGCAAAGCATGCACATCCAATATGAGGAGAAATAGCCTTTAGTGTTAGCCTGCGATGGTTCTCCATACGGAGTAGGCACAGTACCAAGCCACAAATTACCAGATGGACTATAAACACCTATAGCTTTCTTCTCCCAAACTATGTCTAAACTGAAAGAGGTTATAGTCAGATTGATAAGGAAGCCTTGGCAGGCATTGTTGGCGACAAGCGCTTCCATGAGTATTTCTATGGATGTAATTTCAAGCTCATCACTGACCACAAGCATTTGTTAGGGCTCTTAGCTGGGGTCCGCCAAACACCCTCTGTGATGTCACCCAGAATGACCAGGTGGACTGTCTTCTTTGCAGCCTACGTGTACATCATCCTAGCAAAAATCTAAGCCATGCTGATGCCTTGAGCTTCTGCCCGTTACCAGCCGCCATTGAGGACCCTGCACCAGCCCTCACTGTCCTTCCCATCGATGACATGCCCTGCACCCTAACAGCTGCTAATGTCATGTTGCATTCTACAAAGGACTTTGGGATCCAACATGCTCTGACAGCTCCTTTCCACCCCTCTAGAAAAGGCCTGGCCAAGAGAACAGTGCACTCTGCCAAGGAGGCCTTGGGCCAGGGGGATTGGCGAATTAAAGTAACCAAATACTTGCTTATCCAACATGCTAGCCCCTGTCCAGAAACTAACCGGAGTCCTGCAGAACTCCTAATTGGCCTTAGGCTGAGAACAACCCTGGACAGATTGCACCCAGGCTATTCACTGGAGAAGCCCTTAGATTCGAGCAAGGCCCGAGGTTTTAGCAATGGGGACTTAGTCTATGCATGGAACTCTGCAGGCCATCTGCTATGGCTGCCTGGAAAGATAATAGAGGTGACTGGGCCCCATTCATACTAAGTTGAATTATATGATGACCAAGTATGGTGGCACCACATAGACCAGCAGGGTGCGGGGAAGGTATGCCATTCAACAATTCAACGAGGCCTGGTCAAATCTGCCACTCATCAGTACACTAGCCGAGAATGACATTGAACAAGGCTGCGATGCTACTACCCTCGATGCTAGCCAAAGAGAGGATTTATCTAGAGAGCAAAGCTTTGTTCCAGCACCGGCAATTCAAGTCAACAGAAGGGTGCAGTCTCCAGTCATTCCAGAAGCCCCAGCAGGTATACCTTCCATTCCTATGGCCTGCACCAAACTACGAAGATCAGGGCGAGCCCGGCACCGCCCGGCCTACCTTAAAGACTATGCCTGCACAGACTACGTGGTAAGGAATGTTGAGTCCTGTCTTCCCTCTGGTCCGCTCCCCTAGTGGAAGCTGGAGAAATGAAGACACATCGTGATTGGCTGGCCGTCTGACAGCTCAATAAAAAAGAGCTTTCAGGTGGAATCACCTTAGCTGATGTTGTTAGCTGAGCAGCCGCCTGTTAGCTATGCTATGTTAGTGTTGAAATAAACCTTGTTAGCATTTCAGATCTGTCTCACCTGTCTGTCGGCCACCATTCTTAATACAAAACATTAGTGTTCCTATATTTGAGGGGCTGCCGCAAAGAAGAAGTGGTCAACCCATTTTCCATAGCACCAGAATGTAAGACAAGAAATGACAGAAACAACCTAGTACTAAGGAGAAATTTCCTAACAGTGACATCAATTAATCAGTGTAATGGCTTGCCTTCAAAAGTTGTGGGTACTCCATCCCTGGAGGCTTTTAAGAAGAGACTGGACAGCCACTTGTCTGGAATTGTATAAGATCTCTTGTTTGAGCAAGGGGTTGGACTAGAAGACCCCCAAGATCCCTTCCAACTCTAGTATTCTGTTATTCTGAATTTCCCAATATTCCATGTCAAGGAAATAGCAGAATAAGCCCTTTTTGCATCAGAATGCACCCATACACACAACTTCGTGCTCAGTCAGTATTGTATTTGCTATGCACATCCAACATTAATCCATATTTCACTACTGTGGAAGAGTGGTCCATATTAAAATATTTCAAATCTCAACAAAGTTTTAAAGGGATCAAATCCTTAGTAGGATTACCTTCTGGTTTCCCTTCTGCCTGGTTTCAAGCTGCTCTGTGCTTTTAAGAGAATGTAGACCACAAAAATCATGGTCCAGATTTCTTTGATAGAGGCCACTTCTGAAAGAGCTCATGTAACTGAATGCTCCTCCAGGAAGTGAATTTCTCCTCTTAGAAAAGAACACGTGAATCTGAGGTTAAACATCCAAGAGATGATTATTCTCTCAATGGGGTTCAGTGGTCTCCTGAATTTTAATTAGCATAATCATATACAATATAGCACACACGTAGGAAGTCAAGCAACTTTTTTTACCTGCTTTTGAGTGAAATATTCAATTTGGGCAAAATATCTTCAGGAGTATATGGTGTACTTTTGCAGGTGGCATCTGAACTGCAAAGCACAGTTTGGAGAAATGGCAAGAAGCCAGTGCTGGGAAGATTCCGAGGGGCCAGGTAACCTGAAAAGAATGAAAATAATAATACAGTTGTGGAAATTAGTGAACAAATGTTTATCTATAGTTTGTTTAGTTGTTTTTTTTAAATATATGGAAAGGTTTCTGGCAAAAAGAAATAGAACCATGCACAAAAATAAATGGTATAAATGAAGAACACTTTTTTTAAAAGCAAAGACTTGTTTTGTGTAGAAATGAAATTTCCAGGAAAGCTGCCTGCTGGTGCAAAGGTCCTTCTCACCTTGGATTCCTGCCACAAATAATTCTAGTGCAAACATGGACTATTAGGTACACATAAATAATGAATAATGCTACATTGATTAAATTAACTAAATTAGATTTAATCCAACTTCATTAAATTCCATAGGTTTCCTCCAGTATGGATCCTCTGAAATATAGCGACCAGCAACTCAGTTGTTAAAAAAGTGGTTGCTAAGTGAAATTGTCACTGTGCTTATGATCTTTCTTCAGTTTTCCTTTGCTTTACAGATCTGTAAAAGTCATAAATATCAGGATTGATTGTAAAATTACTTTTACTTCACTGTTGTAACTGTGAACAGTCAGTAAACAAGGCAGTGACTAAATCAGTACTACCTGCAACTGTTTGCACTAAACCAGATATGATTAACAGAATCTGTGTTTATTTCAGTGAATCTGCTCTAAACTCAGAATCCTCATCACTATTATTAAGCTTTTATGGATTTGAAACATACATATGTCAAGATATAGTGATATAATTTAAATACAATAATGAGTATGAAAACAGATATTGACTCTATTTCTTCTGCCCCCCTTTTTTCTGCCATCAATGTTTGTTTATTATACCTGGTTTAATAGAAGAAAAATAGGGAATGGATGAGTTGCAGTTTAAATATGTGTGAAATAGACTTACATTTTAAAAAGCCATAGCAACAATTATTTTATTACTAAATTTCAAATGCTTAAATACATTCCAGTTTTAATATTTTTCTTGGAGATCTATTTAAAAAGAGATGACATAGAACAGTAATAATATAGAAAACAGTAGTTAATCTAAAATACATAAAACAGTAAATGGAAATATGAATCGTAACAGTTAAAACAACATTATATTCAATAGGCACAAGAGGTAGGGACTATAGAGATGAACTGAAGTAAAACATTGGGTTTTATGGATTAATTTTAATGGGGTAGATTTTAGCACAGGGTGTTAATTTAATATAGTTTTAAGTATTTATGTATTTATTATTTTGTTTTTATATTTCCTGTGCATCGCCCCGAGTCCCTTCAGGGAGAGGGGGCGGTTAATAAGTTGAATAAATTGAATTGAATTGAATTGAATTGAAAACAGGGGACTCAAGTAAAATAGAAAAATCCAACCCACCAAAAACATAAACATAAAACACAGACTAGGAATACAAGCAAGAAAATGGTAAGAGAACACATGTCTTCTCTAGATGAGTTCAAATCACCAGCACCTGACAGATTACATCCCAGACTTCTGAAAGAGCTGGTGTCCATAATCTTGGAACCATTGAACTTTATCTTTCAAGGATCCTGGAGCACCAGGGAACTACCAAAGAACTAGAAAAGAGCTAATGTGGTTCCCATCGTCAAAAAAGGAGAAAAACAACCAGATCCAGGAAACTACAGCCTAATCAGCCTGATTTCTTTCCTGGGAAGATCCTGGAAAAAATAGTTAAGCAACAGATTTGCAAATACCTAGGGCCCATAGTTCTTTTCGGATTGTGAGCGTGTCTTCTGAGATGTTTTGTCTCAGCTCTGAGGGAACGAGCAAATGTCACCTGAGAATAGCTTCTTATCACCTTCTCAGCTTGAGGTTCTCACAACAAGCCCGCATCTTCAGACTGGAGAGAAGGGAGGGGTTTCTACAACTTTTAACCTAATGATTTTGAGTGAGAATTTCAGATTCTGCCTTGCTTTTCTTGCTATCACTATCTCCCAATAAAAGTTCCTTTTAAAATTATACTGGTTTCAAGAGTTCTTCTTTCTTGAGTAGAGATGAGAGGCAAGTCCTTACAACCACAGAATACTGCATCCAGTTTTGGTAACTATGTGATAAAAAAGATGCTAAAACTCTGGAAAAATACAGAAAAGAGTAGAAAAGATTATTAGAGGGCTAGAGGCTAAAACATATGAAGAATGATTGCAAAAATTGGGTATGTCTAATCTAGTGAAAAGAAGGATGAGGAGTGACATGATAGCAGTGTTCCAATATTTTTTAAAGATTTTAATCAAATAAAAACACAAAAAGAGAATCATCCATAATTACATATTGTAGAAAGCATGTCAATTGGTTACAGATAACATTCGTGCATTTCTTCCGCAGTCATTACTTATAGTTCATATTGGGTTATATATTTTAAATCAATAATCTTTATATATCTGACTATCAATATACCACAATTCTCATTTGACTACAATTATTTAAGCGTCCTTTTGCCTGAAATAATTCATATTTAGAAACACAACCACACATTGGCATTCATTAGCTATTTTAAAAATCGTCCAATAACATTACATCTTCATGACATGTTCTAAATAAAGGTTAATTAATAAAGTTTAGCCTTTTTTCCCAACTCGCTGTTTAAAATTTGTATCCAACTTTCTTTTACCAAAACCAATGCGCATATATATATTATTAAACAATATCCATTATCATTTCATTATTATTGTTATAATTAATTATTTGTTAACAGGAAATCATTTACTATTTATATCCAACTTCCTGTCATCAAACCCAATAACATTACCCTTTTATGACAGGTTCTGAATAAAAATTAATTAATAAAATTTCTAGATGTTTTTTCCAAATTGCTGTTTACAATTTATATCCAGATTTCTTTTACTAAGCCTGTGTGTGTGTGTGTGTACACACACACACACACACACATATATATAAACACACACATATATACAGTTGCAAGAAAAAGTATGTGAACCCCTTGGGATTACGTGGAGTTTTGCATGAATTGGTAATAAAATGTGCTCTGAACTTCATCTAAGTCACAACAATAAACAAACACAGTCTGCTTAAAATAATACTACACAAACATTAGATGTTGTCATGGTTTAATTGAACATGGTTTAATTCTTTGTGAGAATAAGTTGTTAAGTTTCTGAGCAGTTTGGTGAAGTGGTTGTTGGAAGAAATCATTAGTACATAGAACTGGTTGTTAAATTATTTGAATCCCACCACTGACTAGAACTCATCTTTTCCTGGTTTTATGTCTTTATACAAGTGGCTGCAATGGTTTTGGCAAGGGTACTGGGGTGAACCTGGACTTTGATTGTTCTTTCACAGAGAAGGCCTCTATGGATTTATTATTCTTCCCAGACTGGGAGATAGTGATATTGGAAAGTACTTGAGAAAGGTTTCTGCCACATGAAATAAACCAAATGAACTTTGGAACAGAGGTGGGTTTAAAATCCTGGTGCTACTGGTTCACCCGTGCTTGTGCATGCATGATGCTTCTGCGCATGCCCAGAAGCTTCCGGGTGGGTGGACAGAAGCGGGCAGGTAGACTGCCACCACCACTACTGGTTCAGCTGATCCAGGAGCAACCAGGAGCAACCCACTTGTGCTTTGGAGTGAGAAAGCTTGCTTTCTGCAGTGGGCCTAGAAGCAGTAGATATTCATTTATTGGGATCTGCTTTCTGAGAAAAAAGATAAGAAAAAACAAGAAAGTTAGGGGGGGGAAACCAACAACCCGAAGAACAGATTGTGTCACTAAAAGAAAATTGAAGAGATAATAGGATTCATGTCTAGGCTATTCAGTGATAGAAAACAGGCTACTACTAAAATTAAAGCTCTGGAGGCTATAATGTTCAGATGCAGGACACTGGAAGAGGTCTGGAGTGATGTGCTGCTGCCCCAGCATCTTGCTGAAACAGCAGGGTCATTAAGATTGCATTGGGCTTCAGGAGAGAAAAAGGGAAGAGACAGATTGAATCATAGCAACAACAGCAATGGAGAAGATAGTTATTAGGACCACAGTAGAGGTGGTATTCAGCAGGTTCTAACCAGTTCTGGAGAACTGGTAGCGGAAATTTTCAGTAGTTTGGAGAATCAGTAAATACCACGTCTGACTGGCCCCACCCCATCTATTCTCTGCCTGCCAAGTCCCAACTGATTGGGAGGGAATGGGAATTTTGCAGGAACCTTACCCTGGAATGGGGAGGGAATGGAGATTTTACAGTATCCTTCCCCTGTCACCTCCACCAAGTCATGCCCACCAAGCCATGCCATGCCCACAGAACTGGTAGTAAAAAAAGTTTGAATCCCACCACTGGACCACAGGCACTGATTCCCAGGATTTATCAACACTTGCTTTTGTAGGAAGATAATGCCTTGCATTTTATAACAGCACTAGCTGTACCCGGCCACATATTGCTGTGGCCCAGTCTGGTTAAATGGCCAACCAATCTGTGTGTAGATCCACACCTGCACACATACACACAACCACCATATAACCACCAACCTACCTACTGTATTTCTTCCTCTCTCCACCTACCTACTTATCTACTGTATTTCTCCCTCTCTATCTATCCCTCTACCTACCTACCTACCTACCTACCTACCTACCTACCTACCTACCTACTGTATTTCTCCCTCTCTCCACCTACCTACCTACCTACTGTATTTCTCCCTCTCTATCTATCCCTCTACCTACCTACCTACTGTATTTCTCCCTCTCTATCTATCCCTCTACCTACCTACTTACTGTATTGCTTCCTTTCTCCCCCTATCTACCTACCTACCTACTGTATTTCTCCCTCTCTATCTACCCCCTATCTACCTACCTACCTACCTACTGTATTTCTCCCTCTCTCCACCTACCTACCTACCTACTGTATTTCTCCCTCTCTATCTATCCCTCTACCTACCTACCTACCGTATTTCTTCCTTTCTCCCCCTATCTACCTACCTACCTACTGTATTTCTCCCTCTCTATCTACCCCCTATCTACCTACCTACCTACTGTATTTCTCCCTCTCTCTCTATCCCTCTACCTACCTACATACTGTATTTCTCCTTCTCTATCTATCCCTCTACCTACCTACTGTATTTCTCCTTCTCTATCTATCCCTCTACCTACCTACTGTATTTCTCCCTCTCTATCTATCCCTCTACCTATCTACCTACCTACCTACCTATCTATCTACCTACCTACTGTATTTCTTCCTTTCTCTCTATTCCTATACCTACCTACTGTATTTCTCCCTCTCTCTATCCTATCTACCTACTTACCTACTGTATTTCCTCCTTTCTCCCTCTATCTACCTACCTACCTACAGTATTTCCCCCTCTCTATCTATCCCCCTCTCTACCTACCTACTGTATTTTTCCCTCTCTCTCACTATGGGCCACCTGGGAGTTTGCTATCCTCTGTGCCTTGTTTTGGCCCTTTTAGGCCTCCATTTTGTGTTGCTGAGGAAACGACTGTTGGAAATGCCAGGTAGGAGGAGCTACAGGGAGGTAAAAACCTGATCAGTGGGTACATTTTATGTTTGTGTACCTTGCACATGATACACGTGTGCTAGCCACAAAATAAGTACGTATTATATTATCAGAAGTCCTTGGGAACATTGTGTGAAAATTTGGTGTAAATCGGTCCAGTAGTTTTTGAGATTAGCGGCTTTGCACAAACTATTTTACATTTTTATTTATATAGATGAGTATTCAAGCACAGATATAACCCTAACTGATTGACAGCCCATCCAAACATAGAAATCTAAGATCAGCTACCTTAGATTCCCCCTATGAAGATAAATTTCATTTCTATTATCAACAACTGACAATAGTTTCTAGATTTCCAAACTTTAAAAAAAATCATGAGTTTATCAGGAAGCATAGTTTTGAGATTGTTTAGTATCATCAGCATTGCTCTTGCTGATAAAAAGTGTTATTTTTAAATTGTGCTTTTATAAATATCAAAGTTGTAATACAGTTAGCACAAGGGAAAACTGACAAAGTAAAGGTTCTAGTATCAAGAAAAGCCTTTGTCTTCTGAGGTTAAAGGAAGCAAGTCCAAAAAAAACCAGGTGTTTTAAGTGTTATTGGTTTTTTTTCATCTATTTCTTGGATGAGGACGAAAAACTAAAAAGATTGAAGGAATATATTGAAGAATTTTTTGAGGACACTAGGAATGATAGTGATATGGAGCAAACATCACTATGGAGGAACTTGAATAAGAATAGCAAAAACAAGAAAAGCCATAGGATCTGATGATATCCCAGTAGAAATTTTAAAATTGCTGGAAGACAATGGGAAGAAAATTTTACTGCAACTCTTCAATAGAATATATGAAACAGGAAAGATACAAAATGATTGTCTAAGGTCAACCTTTGTGACAATCCCCCAAAAAATAAATGCAAAGAAGTGTACCGAATGCAGAACAATAAGCTTAATGAGTCATGCCCTGAAAATAGTCCTGAGAATAATTCACACAAGAATATACAACAAAATTGAGGAGTTTCTAAGTATAACACACAATTTGGTTTCAGAAACAATCTTGATACACAAGATGCCCTATTCAGCATTCAAGTTCTTGTACAGCACTGTAGAGATGTCAATCACAGTGTTTACATGTGCTTCATTGATTTTGAAAAACCATTTGATAAAATAAGATACAGCAAACTATTACAAATCTTGAAACAAGCAGGACTAGATGACAAAGACATCTAAATCATAAAGAATCTATATTGGCATCAGGTAGCAAATGTGAGATTAGGTCAAAAATATTCAGATGATGCAGAAATATGAAGAGGGGTCAGACAGGGCTGTATTTTGTCTTTGCTGTTGTTTAATATTTACTCTGAGTCAATTTTCAATGAAGCACTGATGCTGGCCTCAAAGTAAATGGTGTTCAGATCAACAATTTAAGATATGCTGATGATACAGTTCTGCTTGACAGTAAGCATGAAGACCTTCAGCTCCTCATCAGCAGTGTCTCAGAAATATCTGAAAAATATGCAGAGGTTGCACAGGAGCCATACACTGGGCATGCATATATAAATGACCCAGTTGGCTTAAATACAGGTAAGGAACATGCGTGGGCAGGTGGGCCCTCCAAAACACCGTTCCGGGAAGGTGGCCACTGCTCCCAGCTGCCATCAGTATGCCTGTACTGGAGCACACCATCCGGAACCCACCACTGGAGGAAGTGCTGAGAAGTTTATCACCTGCTCGGTTGGCTAATGTGACCTGTGACACAAGTAGGGTGGACAGTATCTATTCTTTAAATATAGCAAAAATGTGGGAATTATTCAGTGTTAGTTTCAAATTTGACTGTGCTGACATGATGTACCCAATAAACAGGATTTTTGAGAAAGCCAAGGTCTTAGAGTCTTGAATTAGTTAGAAGCATTACTTGGAACCATGACAACTGCATTCTGAGTGTCTCCCTTTCACACAGCTTGCCAGCACTTGCTGCCTCCTGTGTGCATGCTCAAGGGGCAGGGTCAAGGGGCAGCCCTTTGCTGGCTCCAGGGTGGTCATGAAGATTAGATCAACCAAGTTGCCTCTCCTTCCTTCCTTCCTTCTTTCCTTCCTTCCTTCCTTCCTTCCTTCCTTCCTTCCTTCCTTCCTCTTTCCCTGCCTCCCTCCTTCCCTGCCACCTTCCTTCTCATTTCCATCTCCTTCTTCCCTCCCTCCCTCCCTCCCTCCCTCTTTCCTCTCTCCTTTCTTCCTTCTCATTCCTATTCCTCCATGGAAGGAAGGGATGAGGAGAGGGACAGTGCTGCCGGTGGCTGTGCTGCAGGGGTGGGTGAAAGGGAAACCTCACTGGCTGCAATGCCATGTCAATGAGTTGGCCATGGAGATACTGGTGGCGGGTGCAGCACTGGTCTACAACCATGGTAGCCATCAAAACTTTGTTGGCAATCCAAATTAACATTGATATTCCTGAACTGTGACCTTTTAGGAAAGTATCCTTCCTTGTATGTTGCAAACAGCCATTTCCAGTGGGGAAAACAGGACAAAGCAGAGTACGAAGAAATATTTCTCTTGGCTATATTTCCAGTCTGAATTAGACCATGGCAGGGTCCTTACAGGAGAGCCCTTTTAAGGATCATGTATTAATAGAAAAGCAACTAACTTACCTCTGTTCCTAAACACTAATGCTGTTGCACATAAAAAACAGAGGAGCTCTGATCAACTATCACAACCACCATTTTAACAGTTTTGCTGTATTGTTGTCTATGGATGTCCCCACTAAATGAAAGCACAAGATAAATTACCATAAGGGAATTTCATATTACAACTCATCTCATGCCATCATTACTTTGAAAATTTAGAGATGGATAATGATTAAGAAAAGTGTGCATCATCTGAGGTTTCCCTTTCCCTGGCCTCATATTTTGGCATTTACAAAAATGGAACAAATATTTGTTAAAATATGTAAGGAATAAAAGGAATAGATTCATCATTATAATGCCTATCAACAATTACTTACAGTTTGATTGGGCTTCTGGAGGAAATTGGATTCGAATGACAGCCATAAGTATGAATGAAAATACAGGCAAAGAAATTAATGTGAAAGACCAAAGCTGTGAAAAAAGAACAAATTATATTCAAGTTTGATATATTTGGAAAATTTAAACAATAGTAATCATACAAAAAGAACAACTATTTAACAAGAGGTATAAAGTAATAAAGCTAGGAAAAATTAACAAAAAGTCAGTTAGCATAAAGAACAAATTTTGTTATGAAGGTCCCAACTTTTGCTAATTAGGAAAAAATAGTATTGAAAACTCTGCCAGAAAATGCAGACTCATCCCATAAGTTATTATGGGGCAATGATCTTACAACATGGTTACAGAAGCAAGAGTGGACAGTTGCTTCCTTGTTTGCTTCCTGGTCAAAGTTTTTTTTTTAATGGATTATACATGCTTTAAGAACTTTGGAGGCTTTTGTTTTATTTGACAATTAAAAGTATCTGGAAATCAACTATATTATTGGGTGATTTGTTGCAGGATTTCAAGGATATGGCCTTAGGGTTTAGTGGGATTTATCAGGGTATAAGTTATGGAATTTGTGAAGGAGGTGTTGAACTTTACATGTTGGGCATCAACCCACTCAGTTTTGAATGGGGGGAAATCTTTCCAGAGGATTAGGTATTGAAGTTTGCCTTTCTGGTTACATGAGTCAAGGATTTCCTTGACCTTGAAATGCTGTTCTCCTTCAATAAAGAAGGATGGGAGGTAGTGGTAGTTTTGCTGTGGTACACAAGAGCAATCTGGCTGCAGGTTTTAATAGGCTGCTGTGGAAATCAGGATGGGTTGGGTTTAAAAGGTTTTGATAGTTTTAGCTCCACTGCCATGGGGTTGATGCATCTAATAATGGGGAAAGACCAATGTATTTCAGTCCCAATTTCTTCAAGGGTTGCTGGACTGCAGGAATTTTGTGGAAAGCAAAGGTTCATCTCCAACTTTAAACTACCTTAGTTGCACTCTCCTTTTGTCAGTGTATTTTTTGTGGGAATATCTCATGAGTGCCTTGCAGCAACTAGCCATGTGAGTTGCAGGGATTTAACTCATTTAGCTAGTCACATACTTAGGAGAGGTTATTGGGACAGCTCCAACATAGCAATGAAATCCTGGCTAGTGGTCAGTCAGAACAGTGTAAAACTAGTGCTGCTTTGAATGGAAGTATTGTAAGCCACAAAAGGAAGGAGGTCTGACCAATTGTCCTGTTGATAATTAACATAGCAGTGGAGGTATGCTCTAGTATGCCATTCTCTCCATTGGTATGGAGGTGGTGAGAAGAACTGAGAATAACTTGTATTTGGAAAGCTTTGTGTACAATTGGGTGGCGTGGAGTTTCTCTAGGACTGCCCTTACTAGTTTCACATGTTCATCCAAGGTCTCGGTGTAGATCAAAATATCATTCAGGTATGCTAGGATTCCTTTATACAAATGCTCATGTAGCACCTTGTTAAACAGTTGCATAAATATGGTGGGGACTCTGTATGCCAAATGGGAGCACCTAAAATTGGAAACAGCTAGTGGGAAATTGAAAGCAGTTTTCCATTCATCTGCCTCTCTAATTCATCCTCAATAGTAAGCCTCCCTCAAGTAGCAAGCCTCCCTCAAGTATTAAGCCTCCCTCAAGTTTGGTAAAAAGTTCCCCTCCTTGTCAGGTAGTGCAGCATACCCTTCATCAGTAGTAGGGGATACACATTTGCCAGACAAATAGCATTAAGCCTGTGGTAGTCAATGCACAGTCTGAGGAAGTCATTCTTCTTTTCCCTGAATAGCATAAGGGCTGCCATACATTATTTCACTGATTGGAACCCTCTGGCTAGGTTTTTATCAATGAAGACCTGAGTTCTTCTAATTCTCTCAGCATGAGAGTCTAGTCTTAGGCAATTTAGCCTCAGGTATTATTTTGATAGCACAGTCTGAGGGTGAATGCATTTAACACTCACTAAAAATCTCTTCCAGACCCCAGTACTATTTTGATATAAGACAAAGGGGTTCCCCGTTTGCAGGCTGGCACCATGCTTTCTCCCTTCACTTTCTTAATAAGCGGTGCATGCCTACCTTGTTCTGCTTTAGAATAGAATAGAATAGAATAGAATAGAATAGAATAGAACTGGAAGGGACCTTGGAGGTCTTCTAGTCCAGCCTCCTGCTCAAGCAGGAGAACCTATACCATCTCAGACAAGTGATTGTCCAGTCTATTTTTAAAAACCTCCAATAATGGAGTGCCTATAATTTGTGAAGGCAAACTGTTCCATTGGTTAATTGTCCCCAATGTTAGAAAGTTTCTCCTTAATTCCAGGTTGCTTCTTTATAGTAGTTTCCAACCATTATTTCTTATTCTGCCCTCTGGTCCTTTGAAGAATAATTTGACCCCTCTTCTTTGTGGCAAGCCCTCAAATACTGAAATACTGCTATCATGTCACCCCTAATTCTTCTTTTCTTTAGACTAGCCAGACCCAAACCCTGCAGCTGTTCTTCCTATGTTTTAGTCTCTAGGGCAGGGGTCTCCAACCTTTGCAACTTTAAGTCTGAAGGACTTCAGCTCCCAGAGTTCTCCAGCCAGCTTTGCTGGAGGGCTTTGATCATCTTAGTTGTTCTTCTCTTAATTTTTTCCAAAGTCTCAACATTTTTTTGTAGTATGATGACCAAAATTGGTCGCAGTATTCCAGGTGTGTAGTCTTACCAGTGTTTTGTAAATAATACTTTTTTTTTACATAAACATAAATAATACAAACTTCACAACAAAAAATGCCAATATCACTAAATCATTTTTCCTTACCAACTATCAATTTTTAAGAATGTATCATTTTATCGCAGGTTTCTATAATGTTCTTCAAAATTTATCACTTATTTTTCATATCAATTATTACAATTCTTATATCCCAATCCCAATCTTACTAGTTGTTTTAACATCCTTTTATATAAGACATAATTGTATAATGGCATTCTATTTATAAAACCAATCAAAAGAGAGAGAGAAAAAAAAGAAAAACAATATTGACAGATAAATAAATTTGAATGAGTTTAAGAAGGAAAAGCCCACTCTGGATAATGTCCTATAAAGGACATTCTAGTCGGGTATCCATAAATTCTGTGCCCCTCTGGAATAGTTATTATTCATAAGTAATCTCATTTTATTAATTTTAAATCTAACAATTTTATCATATAATTTAATATCAATATCCACATTTCTTATCAAGTATTTTAACCTCAATCTATTTCTTCTTTAATAATATCTTTAAATCCTGGCTAGCTATTAATATCCCTTGTTTAATCCCATCATATCCCTATAGATTTCATATAATTGTCTAGGCTTTTTATAGGTGGCTGTTAATTAATTGATCATTTACCAAGAGTATTCTAAATAATATAACTTCCCATCTAAAGATAAGCAAATATATATCATTAACTAAAACATTTATTATAATTAGTCTTATTGTAGGCATCTATGATTATTATTAACAATCAATTAACTGATAATCCTTGATGATAATTTAAACACAGCCTAATTAGTTATTACTCATCAAGGGGTAGAAATTCCTTTTTTCAGCCGTTATCTTTCCATCAGTGAATTGAATTTGTCTCTTTTATGGTTCATATTCTCCATCTCTTTTTCCCCCCCCTTCCTAGGTTCTTTGCAAACTTCCACTGGCACATTGTGATCCAATATAGCTATCCAATCATGATGCTGACCAATTCCTTTGCTCATATATTGTTTATTTTTAAATGTCAAGTTTATTTCTGATGTGGTTTCTCCTTTCTTTCCCTTTCTTTTTCTTCCTTTTGCCAGTCAGGTTGAAATCCAAATTTCTGATAAGGTCTTGATGTTATCCCCTTTCCTGTACTTTCCCCTTCATTTAATAGGTTTGCATCATCCTCAGTTGAATCCAGTCCGTTATCACAATTGCTTTCCTTTTCTTCCTTAATTTCTTTGATTTCTTCACTTGATATAGTAAATAATTTTCTATCAAATATTGTATGGTATTTTTTTATTTCATTCAGAATTTCAGCCAGAAGTTCCTGATTTTCTGCAGTGTATATATCTATATGCATAGACATTTTGGCAAGTCCACAAAATAAAGAAACGTAAATCCAATTACCTTGTTAGTGGTTAATTTGTCTCTGTTAGTTTGTTCAATATATTGAAATTTATCAGCTCGTAAGTGTCCACCCACAATTTTTCCAAGAGCAACACAATGTAGCAAAGTAGTTTAAATAGCTTAAAAATGTTTCAATCTTTTTTGTTAGAAGAGGAATCGAAGCCGAAAGAGCTAAAGATATAGTCATTGATTGTTTAAAAATGTGCAATAAAGTATCCAAGTAATTGTAAGATTGTAAAAGTGATTCAAGTTTCAAAGTTTTAAGTAAAATGGAGTAAAAAGAAAAGAATATTAGAAAAGTCAGTCATGATCCAATCCCTTTCAGCGCAAATGGAAATGGCTATGTCCTTTGTTATGGTTCAATCTGCCATTTCAAAACATTCTGTTAACAGGAGAAATCCCACTAAATTTCGTCGCTTATCTTTAGGTTCAAAGCTTTAATAATAAAAAAAAGGGGTTTTTTAGCGAGGTGTTTCAAATGCAAAACAAAATACCTTCCTGATGTTGTACTTTCTCTTTTAAGCAATTCTATTCATTCTGGAGATTCTCCCTCTGCCTAGTTCTGCTCCCCAAAAAGGGGCGGGGGATGTCTTTGTCTCCCTTCAGAGACTTTTGCTTCGTGTCGGGCACGGATCTTGCGGGACCCCTGCACCCAGCGAAGACTTGTCTCCTATTCACCACCAGTCCACCACCAGCTTAGGTTCTTATCGAACTACGGGGGGGGAACGACAAAAACCAGCCGGGTCCCTGCAGCTTAGGGAACCCGGTTGTGTCGGCGCGGGAGGCTCCACCTTCTTCCTAAATAATACTTCATGTGATCTTGATTCTATGCCTGTTTATACAACCCAGGATTTTATTAGCTTTTTTGGCTGCTACTGCACATTGCTGGCTCACATTCAAATGATCATCCACTAAGACTCCAAGGTCCCTCTCACAGTTACTGTTTTTGAGCCAGGTCTTGCCTTATACCTTTGATTTTTCCTGCCTAAATGTAAAGCTTTGCTTTTATTCATATTAAAATTCATTATTTTGATAGAGTCCATTGTTCAAGTTTGTCAAGATCTTTTTTGGATCCTGAGTTTGTCTTCTGTCTATTCCTGCCAGTTTAGTATCATCTGCAAATTTGATGGGTTACCCCTTCTATTCCATCATCATCATCATCATCATCATCATCATCATCATCATCATCATTATTATCATCATCATCATCATCATCATCTAAGTCATTTATAAAGATATTGAAGAGTACTGGGCCTAAGTTGGAGCCTTGTGGTACTCCACAACTTACTTCTCTCCATGTGTATGTAATACCATTAAGGACTACTCACTGAGTATGGTTTGTCAGCCAGCTAAAAATCCATCTGGTGGTGATGTTGTTTATTCCACATTTTTCTAGCTTACCAAGAAGTAGATTGTGGTCTACTTTGTCAAATGCCTTACTGAAATCTAAGTGTACTATGTCCACAGCATTTCACTGATCTACTAATTTAGTGACTTTATCAAATAATAAGATAAGATTGGTTTGGCATGATTTGTTTTTAACAAACCCATGCTGGCTGCTAGTTATAACTTTATTTGCTTCTAATGTTTACAAATGTTTTTTATTTATCTTTTCCAGGATCTTCCCAGGTATTGATATTAGACAGATTGGTCTATAGTTTCCTGGGTCTACTTTTTTTCCTTTCTTGAAAATGGGAACCACATCAGCCCTTTTCCAATCCTCAAGTACTTCCCCTGTGCTCCAGGATTTTTGAAAGATTTGGTACAGTGGTTCTGAGACAACATCTGCCAGTTCCTTCAGAACTATGGGATGTAATTTGTCAGATCCTGGTGATTTATATTCATCAAGGTCAGATGGTCTCTTACCATTTTGCTTACTTTCTCTTACTAGTGCTTACTTTAATTTTTATTCCGGGTTTGTCTTTTCTCAATTAATTTTATTTGCTTAGCAAATAACTTTATTTTGTTTCTAGATGTTCACAGATCTCCCCCCCCCAGATCTTCCCACGTACTGATATTAGATTAATTTATCTGTAGTTTCCTGTGTCCATTTGCCCCCCCCCCTTTTTTTTTAATTGAAAATGTTTTATTGAGTTTTACAAATTTTTATACAAATAGGATATGGGTAAATAAGGTGTTATAAAGATATTGTGAGAACCTCCATGTCAGAGTCGTTTGCCCCAGCCGAGGCTTCATAAAAATATATATATAGAAAATACAGTAAATTTTCATTTGTACTACAAAGTGGAAAGAAATACAAATATATCATTGTAAAATCCATGCTGACAATCATGTATAAACATCCAAATAAAAGTTATACTATACAGAAATAAAGTCACTTTTGAGATCTAAGTCTTTTGGCAATTGCGTCTTCCTCTCCCTGACCTGCAGTGGGCGGAGCCATGGCCCCCTCCGTTCCCCCATTTTTGTCCTCCAGGATTGAGGAGTGTTTTTTAAGAAAGGCTTCTGCCTCTGCAATTGTTTTAATTCTCACCCTTCCTCCCTCCCAGAACACCAACATTCCCTCTGGCATCACCCACTTGAACCAGACCCCCTTTTTAAATAATCTTTTGGACAAGAAGGAATACTTCCTTCTTATCTCTCTAATCTTTTTCGGGACCTGCTTCAAGATGGCAATCTCATTCTGCTGGTAAATTAAAGGGCTGTCTCTCTGTGCTCTCAGGATCCTCTCCCTTGTTGACCTTGTTACAAATTTAATATGTATCTCTCTGGGTACTTCATTTATCCTGGCATATGCTGAATTTATTCTATATATCAGATCAATGTCCCCCTAATATCTTCTTTACTCTTTTGTATATAATCTGCTAAAATTGTGCACATTAAGTCACTCAAATCTTCATCGCTTGACTCAGGAACGTTCTGAAATCTTAAAAAATAAGACATCCTTTCAAAATCCATCCTAGACATATGACCAGCTAAATCCCCTATTTCATTATTAAAGCTTTTAAGCTCTTCCCTTGTCCCAGCCAACCCCAGCTCCAGACCATCGATCTTTTGTGTATTTTCCATTAATTTCTTCTGTGTCTCCAAGAGTTCTAATTTGGAGCTGACATGGTCCTTCCGCATTTCTTTAATTTCTTTCATGATGTTCTGAAGAGTTTCATCCATTGCTGATAATTTAGCGTCCACATCTGTTTTTTTGGGTAACATCGAGGTGATCTTGGTTTGATGCGTCTGCTTTTTTGAAGCCATAATGAAAGTTTAAGTCTTTGTCAGTAAAATGGCGTCTGCTGGAGAGGAGTCTGTGAGTCAAGGTGGAAGCAAATTCCGGTGACCAAAGTCACAGTTTCATTTAATTATAATCCAGAGAGAAACCAAGTTCTTAGAAACAATCAAATAAAAAGAAAAAAAGAAGGCACTTCAGGGAAAGGTCCAATTAATCAATTACATGCAATCGTTAGTGAAAAGAGAAAGGCAGTCCCAAGCACAAGGGAATGTCAGCAGTTTTCCAAGAAAAGTATGTCTCCTGAGAACAAAGAAACGCCATCTTCCCCCGCCCATCTGGAAGCCATCGGGAGTTAACAAGTAAAAATCATCTCATTGTTGCCAGACGTCGACACAAAGTATCCAAAGGTCATGCAGGAAAGACTTTCACTTACAGTTTAAGAAAATCGGATGTTGATTTCTCCGCTTCCCCAAGCCTGGGGAGCATTTTTAAACGCCGCTTTTTTCCATTCCGGGGGGGGGATTTACAAACTTCCCCCTCCATTCTCTTTCAAACTGAAAGTTGCGAGCATTGAAATAAAATCACTCACAGTCCACTTTGTAGCCAGGAGCCTCGGTGTTGCCTCCAACTCCGGCGTTTCAGCTCTTCTTGAAAGCAGCTAAGTATTCCGGTCCTCCATCGGCAAAGGGGACGATGCCCCCCCGCAATCGTTCCCCTACGCCTAGGTCGAACCGGGGGCCACCCCCTGACCGCTGTCGGGGTGGGGGGATTCCCCGCAAGCCGCCCGTACAGCAAGAGTCCTTTAAAAGAACTCCCTGCCCCTGGGGGGGCCGTAGAGGCAACCAAGCGGTGGACGAGTACCAGGACTCGACCGTCGCCTCCGGCCAACCGGAAAGAAGTCCTCCCCCCCCCCTTTTTTTTTTTTGAAGATGGGAACCACATCAGCTCTTTTCCAATTCTCTGGTGCTCCAAGATTTTTTAAAGATGTGATACAATGGATCTGAGATAACATCTGCCAGCTCCTTCAGAATTCTGGGATGTAATCCATCAGGTCCTACTGATGACACAATTGGATCTGGATCAGAGCTGGTGAGATGATGGGAGCTGATAGAATGAATAGAAACTAATCTCCAAGAAGGATTAATCAGACATTTTCAATGACAGATTTTACAATTGAATTATGGTATTAAAGTTTTTACATTAATATTGGCTAATAAATTAAACTGAGGGGTTAAATTATTTAGGATCAATATGAATTCATCAAGGGCAAACTAGGTTCATTGGAACAAAAGAGAAAAATAGTTGTATTCCTTCATAATAATGTTCAACAATTGAGTTATTTGTAAAAATAATAAAGTCAAAATACAAATAAACAAATAAAATAATGACAAGATACCTGATATTATTTTTCCTCAAGATGTTGTAAAAATGTAAATTAGAAATAAATTCCTGTATGTGAACCAGAAGCAATACTTTAAACAAAAGCTCATTCATAGTTTATATAAAGAGCAACAAGACAAGGTTTCCCATCTTCTTACTTAATTTCTACAGTATAAAGTCATTGAAGCATTTTTATGAAAACTGCAGAACAATTCAAATATTGGAGAAATAGTTGCTCCATATTTTTTTAAAAAACAAAATAATTGCAGGTACAGTATGTTTGATGATAACACTACATTGATGACATTGCCTGAGCCAAACAAGCATTTGCTTTTGACTACTGAGGACATATTAAAATATTGTTAAGTGGTGGGATTTAAAATAATTTTTAAAGATCTTATGTCCTGTTCATTAGTATTGTACCCAAATTATAGAAAATAGGGGAAAACCCTGTTAATTACTGTATTTTTGGAGTATAAGATGCACCAGAGTATAAGACACACCCAGGTTTTGAAGAGGCAATTTTTTAAAAAAAGTAGGTAGGTAGAGAGAGGGAGAGAGAGGGAGAGAAAGATGGAGAAATACAGTAGGCAGGTAGAGAGAGGGGGGTTAGGTAGGTAGGTAGGTAGATAGGTAGGTAGGTAGGTAAAGGGATATATATATATCCCTTAAAAATCTAACACATACCTAAAAAAACAGCAGCAATCCTAATGGGTCTCTGTCTGGATGATCTCTAGGTTGAGTCGAAGGGCAGAGAAGGATGACAGTTTGTCTCCTCCCTTAAACGGGCCTAAAAACAGGAGCTGTGAAAATATTCTCTCATCAATAAGAGTCCTGTAAAAGGCTGATGTAATCAGGGAAAGCCAGTTAGCTCAAGGCATAGAAAGGCTTGACTGAAATGCTGGAAAGTGCCGGTTCAAATCCCAGTAGAAGAAGTATGGCCAGCTGAAGAAGGCTAAAAAGCCTGAAATAGATCTATCCTGGTCTCTTAATTATTAAATCAGCCCTTAAAAATCTAACACATACCTAAAAAACAGCAGCAATCTTAATGGGTCTCCGTCTGGATGATCTCTAGGTTGAGTCGAAGGGCAGAGAAGGATGACAGTTTGTCTCCTTCCTTAAACGGGCCTAAAAACAGGAGCTGTGAAAATATTCTCTCATAGATAGATAGATAGATAGATAGATAGATAGATAGATAGATAGATAGATAGATAGATAGATAGATAGAAAGAGAGAGAGAGAAATACAGTAGGTAGGTAGGGAGAGAGAGTGGAGGTAGGTAGGTAGGTAGGTAGGTAGGTAGGTAGGTAGGTAGGTAGGTAGGTAGGTAGGTAGAGGGACAGAGAGAGAAAAACAGAGAGAGATAGAGAGAAATACAGTAGATAGGTAGGGGGGAGAGAGTAGGTAGGTTGGTAGGTAGAGGGATAGAGAGAGAAAAATAGAGTGAGAGTAATACAGTAGCTAGGTAGGGGGGAGAGAGAGAATGTAGGTAGGTATATATCTATATCTATCTATCTCTATATCTCTATATCTCTATATCTATCTATCTATCTATCTATCTATATCTATATCTATATCTATATCTATATCTATATCTATATCTATATCTATATCTATATCTATATCTATATCTATATCTATATCTATCTATCTATCTATCTATCTATCTATCTATCTATCTATATATATATATATATATATATGTGTGTGTGTGTGTAGGGGGAGTGAGAGATAATGATAGTAGGTAGGAAGGGAGGGAGAAAGAGTGGAGGTAGGTAGGTAGGTAGGTAGGTAGGTAGGTAGGTGGATAGAGAGAGAAAAACAGAGAGAGATAGAGAGAAATACAGTAGATAGATAGGGGAGAGAGAGAGTAGGTAGGTTGGTAGGGAGAGGGAGAGAGAGAGAGAAAAAATAGAGAGAGAGAGTAATACAGTAGCTAGGTAGGGGGGAGAGAGAGAAGGTAGGTAGGTATATATCTATATATATATCTAGGTAGGGGAAGAGAGAGATAATGACAATAGGGAGGGAGGGAGAGAGAGAGTGGAGATAGATAGGTAGGTAGATATATATATAGAGAAAAACAGAGAGAGATAGAGAGAAATACAGTAGATAGATAGGGGAGAGAGAGGGAGTAGGTAGGTTGGTAGGTAGAGGGATAGAGAGAAAAATAGAGAGAAAGAAATACAGTAGATAGGTGGGGGGGGAGAGTAGGTAGGTAGGTATATAGGTAGATAGAGGGGGGAGAGAGAGAAATACAGTAGGTAGGTAGGTAGGGAGAGAGAGCATCGATAGGGAGAGAGAGAGAGAGAGAGAGAGAGAGAGAGAGAGAGAGAGAGAGAGAGAGAGAGAGAGAGAGAGAGAGAGAGAGAGAGAGAGAGAGAGAAATACAGTAGGTAGGGAAAGAGAGAGTAGGTTGATGTTTCCAGATGTATTTATCCATGTGCTGGAGAAGGAAATCACTGACAACCTGTAGCACCTAAAACTTTGTTGCTGTGCCAGCAGAAACAAAGTTTTAGGTGCTACAGGTTGTCAGTGATTGAATTCTCATCAATCCCTCTAACTAAACAACTTTCCAAAAGGGGGAAAGAAAGGTTTTGCACTCTGCAAACATCCCCAAAATGGCCCATTTTTCGTGGAAACAGGCCCGTTTTTTTCCAAAAAAAGAGGAATGAATAGCCTTGGGGGGGACTTGCAGAGTGCTCCTGGGGGGGGGGGGCAAAACGAGCAAAAAACCATCAGTTTCATTGTCATAAAAATTGCATGCAAAGCCTTACGGAGGCTTATAGAGTGCTGCTGGAGGCTGGGGGGGCATTTCTGCCCCCCCCAGCCCCCAGGAGCTCTCTGAAAGCCTCCATGAAGCTCTCCACAGCCATTTTGGTGAAGGTGCGAGGCTTCAGGAGGCAAAAAAAACCCCTGCTGTTTTCGGTGTATAAGATGCACCCAAATTTTCAGCCTCTTTTTAGAGGAAAAAGGTTGTGTCTTATACTCCAAAAAATACAGTAGCCATAAACACATAAACATCCTGGGATTTTAATTAAATTAGTTTTAAATTGTCAGAGTTTGCAGAAGCAATCACATCCAGAAAGCACACACAGGTACTGTGTGCAGAATTCATTAACTTCTCTTTATATATACGTAATATAACACATAAGGTAAATATACAATACCAAAAGCAGGTTTTCTGATGTGGTAGAGAGGAGATATTGTAAGTAGGTACAAACACAGGCTGGGGCAGAAGAACTGTTTCAGTTTCAGATCAGCAGACTCAGAGCTAAGATAAGCCATGCCCAGGCTCCTTACTGTTCATGTATACACTGACACTCCTCCCTAAATCCAAATAACTTAATATTCTTCCAGTGGTGAAATCTAATCCCCCCCCCCACTAGTTCTGTGGATGTGGCTGGGTGGGGGTGTGACTGGGTGGGGGTGGCCAACTTTTTTTTCACTTTTTAAAGCATTTTTAATGCTTTAAAAAGTGTTATAAAGCTTCAGACAATCACGCAGCTCACAGCTGAGATGCGCGATCCTCGGAAGCTTTTTTTAATTATTATTGGTCGCAGAACCAAGGACAATCAACCCTACCGGTTCAGCAAAACTGGGCTGAACTGAGAGGATTTCACCCCTTTATTCTTCCCATGGTGCACTCCACCCAAGAAGAACAGGAATCAAAGGGAATCGAACAAGGGAATGGACTGTGTTCCTGAGCTTCCCCCAAATTTTCTTGGCCTTCAAAAATTCCAGTTTCTCCTCCAGTTCTTCGTTTTGTCTTTTAGTTAGAGCTTCCTTCCTTCCTGAGCTGAGAAGCACAGCCAATCAGAATTCAACACATAGTTCTTAAAGCTATATAACTCCTTAAGAACATAGGCTCATATATATTGTCAACCCAATATAAGGCTGAATATCCTAACAATGAAACCCCTTTCTAGGTTTTTCTCAATGTATGCTCTCAGTTCTTCCAGCTTCTTCAAGGACATGCCATACATCTTGGTTTTAGGGAGTTTGGCACTGGGTAGGATATCTATCACACAGTCAGTGGGAGCAGTGGGGGGGGGAGCTCATCAGAGGCTTTTTCGCTAAAAAAAAGCACAGTCAAGTCTTTATATTCTTTGGGTTTGTCCTGGGTTGGCAAAATGTAAGTGGACATTGCTGTGTCCTGGTGTTCTGCCCCTTCAGTTTCTTTGTGTGGATTCTCAGCAAAAGTCACATGCATCTGAACTTTTATGGTGCCTTGCTTCCAATTAATTTTGGGGTTCCATTTTTTCAGCCATGCAAGGCCCAAAACTAGCGGCCATTCCATGCCAGGTGCTACTATAAATGTAAGTATTTCTTCATGGTTTCCTATGCCTATCTAATGAGGATCAGTGGCAAAAGAAGCTGGCTCCCTCCCCTACTATTGACCTATCTAGTTTGCATAAAGCTATGGGGCTTTTCAGCTTCCTTACATTAATCCTCAACATTCTTACCATGGTTGGGCTGATCAAATAGCGGGTGCACCCTGAGTCCACTAAAGTAGAGATTTTTATCTCCCTCAGTTGGGAGACTCAGATTCTAAGTTGATTGAACTGGCACTTACAGTGGCTTATCGCTTATCCTTCATCTGCAGCTCAGGAGATTAGGGAACGTCCTTCAGCTACTCTTCTCATTCTGCTTATTGTTCCCGGGATCCATCCGGCGAAGAGGCAAAGTTTGCCCCCCCCATTTTTGCTCGCCAGCTCCTAGAGCGAGGCTGGGGGCACCCCACCAGCCGCCACCAGGCTGGGGGCTCCCAGCGAGCTGCCCCTATGGCAGAAGCCGCCCCCTGGGGTCTTCTGTGCTTCCGAAGATGCCCACCGGTACAGCAAGCGGCAGGCAGAGCACAAAGCACGTCTGTCACCTTCAGAAACCGGAAACGAAGTCCCCCAAATATTTAATTTTCTTGGCCTTCAAAAATTCCAGTTTCTCCTCCAGTTCTTCGTTTTATCTTTTAGTTAGATTCTTAATTAAAATTTTGGTTATCTCTTTATTTATTTTAAGCCCTACCACTTTGCCAAATTGGTTTGTCTTGTAATAATATTAGTACAGTTTCTAGGGGTTCCTCTATGATAAATGCTAGATTGTCTGCAAAAGCCTGCACTTTGTATTCCTGTGCTCTAACTTTCAATCCCTTTATCTCCTGGTTCTGTCTAATTTGTAACATCAATGTTTCTATTGAGAAGATAAATAACAAGGGGGATAGAGGGCATGCCTGTCTTACTCCTTTAGTTGTGCTGAAACCTTCTGTTGCTTCCCCGGTTAGTATTATTTTTGCCATCTGACTAGAATATATTACTCTGATCATACCAATAAATTTCTCTCCGAAGTTTATTACTGCTAACTGATTTATCAGAAAATCTCAATTCAGGTTATCAAATGCTTTTTGTTCATCAATTAATATCAATGCTGCTTCTTTTTCTGAATGTATCTAGTAGTATTCTAATATGTCCAATATCGTTTGTGTGTCTATTTTTTATGTGTCTATTGGGTAGAAATCCGTTTTGGTTTGGATGTATGATTTTTATGCCATTATTGTCATAAATATTTTATAATCAGCATTTAGCAGTGAGATTGACCTGTAATTTTGGATCTTTTGTTTTTCAGGGTTGTCTTTGGGAATTAATGATATTAGTACCTCCATTCAAGATTATGGTCTTAGTTCATTCTAGTATTTCATTGTACATTTCTTTTTTTTAAAAAAATACTTTTTATTAAATGTTTAATCTTTAAAAACAATGAGAAGACATTACAAGTATAAAAAAACAAAAGAGCAAAACAAAACAAAACACAGAACATATATAACAATATACAATAATTTTACAGCTTTCTATACCGGCTTTCCTGCTTAGCTTTTATAATTCTCCCTTCTTCATTACCTTCCTATTACTATATCCTTATCCTATAATGTAGCAAACATAATATTAACACATAATAATATTCATTATTTGTATCACCATATTCTCTATTTTCTGTTTTGGCTTCTGATTTCTAGCCACTTGTACATTTTATTCCATACTTTATAGAAGTCCGATTTGTCTCTTTCCTTTAGTTCTATTGCCATTTCTCCATTTCTGCGCATTCAAGTATTTTCCTGATTGTAGTTTCATCTGAGGGTGTATTAATTTTTTTCCAATTTTGTGCGAAAGCAATCCTGACTGCAGTGAGTATGTGTGTGATTATATATTGAGATTGTTTGTCTATTTTTTGGTCCAGAAGTCCTAATAAAAATGTTTTGGGTTTGAGTTCTATTTTTCACTCAGTAATTTCTTCCAGCCACTTCTGAATTTTAAACCAGTATCTCCTTGTGATGGGGCACATCCACCACAAGTGGTAGAATATCCCAGGCTTGTCGCTGCATCTCCAACGTTTGGAGAATAATTTTTGCGTACATTTTGGCCAATCTCATTGGAGGCAATTGCCATCTATAAAACATTTTATAGAGATTTTCTTTGTAGGCTACTGCCATTGTAAATTTATAATTTCTTTCCCATAGTTTATCCCATTTTTCTAATTCTATTTTATGGCCAAAATTTCTTTCCCAGCTAATCATTGTCTCCTTTACCATCTCTTTCTCCAATTTATATTTTAAAAGAAAGTCATATAATTTAGTGATCATTTTTCCTCATATTCCTAGTTATATTTTATCTGATTCCATTTGTTTTTTGTATATTCTGCATTGTTCCCGATCTTTTTAAAATCTTGTTTTAATTTGTAGCTAGGGTCATTATTCCATATTTATTCCTTGTATCTTCAGGTCTTGTACTGATTTTAGTTCTTCTTTTTCATCTAAGAACTCTACATATCGTACCATTTTACTAAGATCTGTAGTGTTTGGATATGTCATTGCCTCCATGGTTGATAACCAGATTTGGATTTTCAGGTAGTGGTTTTTTGTTTTTTTCTCCAGGCCCTAAGCAGGGCATCCCTTACCATATATCTCTCAAAGTAGGAATGGGATTTATTCTTTCCCTCTCAGAGGAAGCCGTGCCAACCTACTTGAAGGTCATGGCCTTCTAGCATAATGATTCTTTTATTTTTTTAATTGGACTGTCCTTTAGCCATGTTAGGGCTAATGATAATAAAGCTCCCAGTCTGGGAGGCCAAAGACCTCTTTGTTTCTACTATCTTGTAGAAGTTTGTATTTAATACGCGTGTTTTTTTCCGTGACCAGATAAATTTGGATACCATTTTATTTAGTTGCTGAAAAAAATTTTTCTCTAATTTAATTGGTATTGTTTGAAAAAGGTAGAATAATTTGGGTAGTATATTCATTTTGATTGTTGAGATTCTGCAAATTAGTGATATCTGTAATTTAGTCCAATTATACAAATCTTTTGTATTTGTTGTAGCAGTTTGTTGTAATTATTTTCTTTTATTGTAATACATTTTGTCGATAGCCATATTCCCAAATATCTAATTTTCTTGGCCCTTGAAATTCCCAGTTTCTCCTCCAGTTCTTCATTTTGTCTTTTGGTTAAATTCTTAGTTAATTTTAGTTTTCTCTTTATTTATTTTAAGCCCTGCCACTTTGCCGAATTGGTTTATATCTTGTAATAGTTTTAGTCCAGTTTCTAGGGGCTCCTGTATGATAAATGCAAGATCGTCTGCAAAAGCCTGCACTTTGTATTCCTGTGTTCTAATTTTCAGTCATTTTATCTCCATATTTTGCCTAATTTGTAATATCAATGTCTCTATTGAGAGGATAAATAACAGGGGAGATAGTGGGCCTTTTACCCCTTTGGCTATGCTGAAATCTTCTGTTGCTTCCACGTTTAGTATTATTTTTGCCCTCTGACTCAAATATATTGCTCTGATCATCCTGATAAATTTCTCTCCGAAATTCATTACTATTAATTGATTTATAAGAAAATCCCAATTCAGGTTATCAAATGTTTTTTGTGCATAAATAAATATCAGTGCTGCTTGTTTTCCTGAATGTATCTTGTAGTATTCCAAATGTCCATTATTGTTTGTATATTGTTTTTTATGTGTCTGTTTGGTAAAAATCTATTTTGGTCTGGGTGTATGATTCCATTTAATATATTTTTAATTCCTTCCACCATTATCATCATACATATTTTATAATCAGCATTTAGCAGCAAGATTGGCCTGTAATTTTGAATCTTTTGTTTTTCAGCATTGTCTTTGGAAATTAATGTTATTAGTTTCTCCATCCAGGATTTTGGTGTCTTAGCTCGTTCTAATATTTCATTATACATTTCTAATAATATGTTCTCTAATGACTTTTGCAATTCTTTATAAAATTCTGCTGGAATTCCATCTGGGCCTGGGGTTTGTTATTTTTGTTTTGTTTTTGGATTGCCTTTTTTAATTCTAGCCTCGTTATTCTATCATTTAATGTTTCTTTTGTTGTTTCCAGTAGGGTTGGAAAGTTCCTCCTCTGGAGATATCTTTTAATATCCTCCTCTTCTATTTCCTCTCAGCAGTACAATGTTTGAAAGTATCTCACTGCTATACTTTTTTTTCTTCCTTTTTGTAGTGTATCACCCCTTCTTCATCCTCTAGTTCCTGTATTAATTTCTTTTCTTTTTTCTTTTTTAGTTTATAGGCTAGCCATCTTCCCGGTTTATTGGCATTTTCAAAATAATTTTGCCTACTTGATCTAATTTTCTGGGCTACTACTTCTTGTGTAATTAAGTTTAATCTATGTTTAATTATTTCTTTTTCTTCTTTAGCTTCTTTGTTTTGAGGTTCTTTCTGGAGTTTATATTCTAATTTCCCCAGTTTCTCCTGGTGCTCTGTATATCATTTCTTTTTTATCTTTGTTTCTTCTTATTGTATATGCTATCATAACGCCATGCACAGAGGCTTTGGTTGTATCCCACAGGTTTTGAATGGTTGTCTGTTTGTTCTAGTTTTCCTTTAGGAAAATGCTATTTCTTTTTCCACATATTGAACATAGTTCTTTTCTTTCACAATCCTCTGATTCATGGTCCATCTTTTTTTCCTTTTTGCTTCTCCTTTCCATTTGATTGTTAATGGGTTGTGGTCCGCCCACATGTTCAGTGATATTTCTACCACTTCTACATCCTTCTCCATTTCTGGATCCATCCATACCATGTCCATGCTGGACCATGAATTATGGGGGTTTGAAAAGAATGTGTATTGACTCTTCTGTGGGTTGATTTCTGTCCAGACATCTTTTAGATTTAATTCTCAGGCTATTTCAAAGAATGCATTTGGTAGTGTTCTTCTTTCATAATGTTTTTATTATCTGTTTTATAGTCTTTCTTTGGGTCTACCACAACATTAAAATCCCCTAATAAACATACGCTGTCCAGTTCCAATTCTGCAATCCATTTATGTAATTTACTGTAATATTATTTCTGGTTTGTGTTTGGTGTGTATAAGACTGCAATTAATACTCTTTCTTGTTTTATTTATACTTCAATTAACTTTCCTTTTTGTCTGTGTATATCTGTTTAGGTTTTATCCAATCCTTTATATATATACTGCAATTCCCCTTTTCTTTGTTTCGGCCAAGGCCTGATGTAATTTCCCTAACTTCAGAAATTCTAGGATACTACCATTTCCTTTGTTTATATGAATATCCTGTAGGCATGTGATGTCCATATTTTGTTTTTAGAGTTTAGAAATTGTTTGTAGGTGAATTTAATTCATTTATATTGACCGATATTAATTTCACTTCTTCCTCCATCCTGTTGCTTATCGCCTTCGATCCTCTACTTGATTTTGTTTCCTTTGGTTTCTTGTCTTCACTCCTTCTCTTTCTTAAAATTCTGTATCAGTCTTCTCTTTCACTTCTTGGTCTAATCCTTTTTCCTCCATCTGTTGCTCCTCTTGGCTTTTGGGTACCAACTCCTCTCTGCTGTCTGATTCTTCTTCTATGTAATGTTCATAGAATTCCTGGACTTTATCTATGGTGACAATCCTTATTTTCTTGTCTTGCCAAGATATTAACATGCCTTCCAGTATCAACCAATGGAACATTATTTTATATTTTATCAGTTGTGTGGAGAGAAATTGGCAATTCCTTCTTTGCTCTCTGATTCTCTTTGGTATCTGTTTGAGGGTTATGACTTCTTTTCCTTTATGGGTCAGCTGTTTGTCCCTTGTTCTTTTATAGGGCTCCAGAGACTGCCCACTCCCCCCCAAACTATACCCCAAATTATACCCATGATACCCCACCCGGACAGACTATTTTTAACACCCACGATGAATTTTAAGATCTATAGAGCCGGATTATATCTCACTGGAGCATGTTGAATTTATCATTTTAAACATCTATTTTAACTATTTATATTGCCAACGATGCTCCCCATGATCAACTGTATGACCCATTTTATATCTTGTATCTATATTTGTATTATATTTATATATCTATATATTTATTTATGTATTTATATATTTATATACTTATGTGTTTATGTACTTATATATTTATATTTATATATTATAATTATAATTATGTACTCAAAGGCAGACCTTATGCTACTGCAAGAGTCCCCTCTCTCGCAGGCCTGGCCCTCCTCTTTAACGAGGGCCCACCTCGATGAGGGATTTATCAATCCAGAGAGGTGGGCGAAGCGTGGTCTTAGGGTTTTTTTAGTTAGACAGTTGTTATGTATTTTAGGGGGTACCAGGGAGGAGGGAGGGTTTAAACAGGTTAAGGAAGATAGGAAGGAAAGGGGTGAAGCCGGCAGAGCGAGGAAGGAAGTGGAAGGATCCATCAAGAGGGGGGATACACAAGCCATTACCATAGAGGGTCTACCCATCAAGACGGTCGTAGGGAGGGGTAGGTGCGATGGGAGACAGGCTCCTTTTTCCCGGTTGTGGACACAGGGCCGCTGTTTACAAGCGGGCAGGTGCCACAACCCCCGCAGACTAGGTGGTCAAGGATTACAGAACCAGGGCCCGAGGCTGATGTTTTGTAATGCCAGGTCCGTGGTCAACAAAGCCCCCCTCATCCACGACCTTGTGTCAGAGGGGGAGCCGGACCTGGTAGGAATAGTGGAGACCTGGTTGGGCCATGAGGGAGGACTTCCCCTCGTAGAAATGTGCCCACCAGGTTACCGTGCTTTTCATCAGCCACGGGCCCTAGGCAGGGGTGGAGGGGTAGCGGTTATTGTTAGGGAAGGTCTTGAGCCGAGAGAGACCACTGTACCACAGACTACCTCTGCATGAAGTGGGGCCTAGGGAGGCAGTTGGGCATGCTGATTGTATACCTGGCTCCCCGCTATGTAACAGCAGCCCTGCCCGAGCTCCTTGAGGTGATCGCCGCGATGGCAGTTGAGACCCCCAGACTGATTGTCATGGGGGACTTCAATCTGCCATCGGTTGGCGAATCATCAGAGGCAGCTCGGGAGTTCATGGCCTCCATGACGGCCATGGACCTGACCAAAGTAATTCAGAGCCCCACGCACAAGGGAGGACACATGCTGGATTTGATCTTTGTCTCTGGTCAGTGGAAGAGTGATCTGGGTATAGGGGACATAGCCATCACACCCCTGTCATGGTCAGACCACTCACTTCTCTGGCTCGACTTTCCAATCGCTACACCCCACCGCGGGGAGGCGGAACCGGATTCACCTATATGGTTCCGCCCCAAGCGCCTGATGGACCTGGATAGGTTCCAGACGGTGCTTGGGCCATTACCTGTGTCCTTGACCCGTGCCCTGGCAGAGGACCTAGTGGCCGCGTGGAACATCGTGGCCATGGGGGCCTTGGATCGGGTCGTGCCCTTGCGACCTCTCCTGCGGTGACGAGTCACCCAGGCTCCTTGGTTTTCCGAGGAGCTGAGGGTGATGAAGCGCCACAAGAGACGCCTAGAGAGGAGGTGGAGATCCACACAGTCTGAATCTGACCGAACACAGGTGAGAGCCCATTTACGGACTTACCTTGTGGCGTTGAAAGTGGCCAAACGTCATCATTGTGCCACTCTCATTGCATCCGCAGATAACCGCCCTGCCGCCCTGTTTAGGGTGACCCGCTCCCTCCTTCAACAGAGGGCGTGGGAAGCCCCTTTGCAGGGTAGAGCAGAGGAATTTGGGGAATATCTGCAGGATAAAATCGCTCAGATTCGGAGCGAGTTGGCCTCCATCGAAAGTGGCCCAGTGGGATGCCCCGAGGCAGATCTTGAGACAGTTTTGTGGGAAGAGTTTGACTCTGTTACTTCTGAAGATATGGACAGGTTATGTGGGTGACTGCGAGCTACCACATGTTTATTGGACCCGTGTCCCTCCTGGCTTGTACTGGCATCCTGGGAGGTCACACGAGGCTGGCTCCAGGAGGTGGTCAACGCTTCTTTGAGTGAGGGATTCTTGCCGGCCTCCCTTAAAGAGGTGATGGTGAGACCCTCCTCAAGAAGCCCTCTCTGGACCCAGCATTATTGGTAAATTACCATCCCGTCTCCAACCTTCACTTTCTGGCGAAGGTTGTAGAGAGTGTGGTGGCACAACAGTTCCCCCGTCATCTGGAGGAAATTGATTATCTGGACCTGCGCCAGTCCGGCTTCCGGCCCGGGCACAGCACCGAGACGGCATTGGTCGCGTTGGTGGATGATCTCTGGAGGGCCAGAGATGGGGGTTGTTCCTCCATCCTGGTCCTATTAGACCTCTCAGCGGCTTTTGATACCATCGACCATGGTATCCTATTGCATCGGCTGGAAGGGTTGGGGGTGAGGGGCACCGTGTTGTGGTGGTTCTCCTCCTACTTCTCCGGTCGATCGCAATTTGTGTTGGCCGGAGAGCAGAGGTTGACCTCGAGACCCCTCACTTGTGGGGTAGAGTACCACTTCTACACTGATGATACGCAGCTGTATATATCTACTCCAAACCACCCCAACGATGCCATAGAGGTGGCGAACATCTAGCCCCTGTGGATGGGGCACGCAACTTGGGCGTCCTTCTTGATGTACGGCTGTCCATGGAAGATCAAGTGACAGCCGTAGCCAGGAGGGCGTTTTACCAGGTTCGCCTGGTCCGCCAGTTGCGTCCCCTACTGGACTGGGGTGCCCTTTGCACAGTCACTCATGCTCTTGTGACATCCCATCTGGACTACTGCAATGCTCTCTACATGGGGCTCCCCTTGAGGTGCACCCGAAGACTTCAGCTTGTCCAGAATTCAGCCGCGCGGGCAATTATGGGAACCTCTAGGTTTTCCCATGTAACACCACTCCTGCGCGAGCTGCATTGGCTGCCTGTCGTCTTTTGGGTGCGCTTCAAGGTGTTGGTTATCATCTTTAAAGTGCTCCATGGCACGGGACCTAGTTATCTGCGGGATCGCATCCTGCCCCATACATCCCTGCGGCCGATTCGCTCCCACAAAGAGGGACTTCTCCGGGTGCCGTCCACTAGGCTGTGCCAGCGGGCGATGCCCAGGGGAAGGGCCTTCTCTGTGGCGGGCCCGACCCTCTGGAATGACCTTCCCCCCGATATTAGAACAACTACGGACCTCCGCTCCTTCCGTCAAAAATTAAAAACACATTTCTTTTGCTTGGCTGGCTTGGGATGACTTAACTGTTTTAGGGGTTTTTAGGGGTTTGTTTTAGCTTTGGGATTTTAGCACAGGGTTTCGTTTAATTCTTTTTAATATTGTATTGTCTGTAATTTTATATGCATTTTTAATTTCCCTGTGCCCCGCCTCAAGTCCCTTTGGGGAGAGAGAGCGGGTTATAAATTAAATTATTTATTAAATTAAATTATTTATTTATAGATTTCATCTCTGACACCTTTTTTTGCAAATCTTATATGTATTTTATGGGGCAACCTATGTCTTTGTGCATAATTAGTATGCACTCTGTAGATTTCATCAATATTATTCCACAATTCACTTTTGTCCATTTGCAGTTGGTCAGCTAGCAGTTTCATCATGAGTTTTGGTAGGTCCTCATCTTTTGTCTCTGCTATGTTCTGAAATCTTAAATAGAAAGAGGATCTTTCCAGTTCTAAATGGGCTATTGTTCTCTGTTGGTTGCTGTCAGTCTTTCTTCTGTTGCTTCCAATTTCTTTTCAGTTTGTTCTGTCCTTGCTTCTACCAGTTTTGTTTTCTGCTCATTTTTTGCTATTGTTTCCTGTATCTTCCCCATTCTATCATCCAACTTCTTTATATCTTCTTTCACTTCCCCTAGATTCATTTTTTTCATTTCTTTGTGGTTGTTGGTTATTGAGTCTAGTGTTTTTATTATAAATTCCTGGATCATGTTTAATGAGGCTTGTAGGCTTTGTACGATTGGTGCAGATCCTGGTTTTTCACTGCTCAGCATGTCTGTTTTAACTTCTGTCCTGCGGGAGAGGCTATCATTGGCAGTGTTTTCTTTATGGTTTTGGTAACTGTGGATGTGTTTGCCATCTTTAGCTTTTCAATCTTTCACTCTAGGTATTTCCCTAGTCACTGTCCCTTCTCCTATCCCTCTTTTTTAATCTGATAATGTAATATAAGTCACTCATTAAATCCAAACCTTAATATCAATTTTCTATAGACAGTTATATAGGCAGTTATATATGTAAATCACTGTTATAAATTATTATATTTGTTGTTAATTATTATAAATTATCCTAACTTAACTTAATTGCATGAGAGAGAGAGAGAGAGAGAGAGAGAGAGAGAGAGAGAGAGAGAGAGAGAGAGAGAGAGAAGGAGAAAAATAAATAAATATTTTTGTAATATTTATACATTGTTAAATAGTCTATTACACTTTTTTACTAAACTAATTTAGTAAAAATTCACAAATACATAAATTTGTATGTGCAATCAATTAATTAATTGTAAAGGTTACTATTAATCAACAATTCCTGTTTTAAATCTAAATAGATTTTCTAATATGCAATAAAAAAGGAAGTGGCTATTAATTCTATTCTGTTTTAAATATGCTTGAATCTATGTTAAATATATATATAATATAGATATATAAAATGTATAGCTTATAAAATATTAAATTCTTTGATCTAAAGATCACTATGATAAATATAACAATATTTAAATACCCTAAATAATATAAAGATATGTGAAGGGTACAAAGCTGGTTGTAAATGAGCCCGATCCAAAGTCCTTCATTGAGAACACTACAGTTCTTATTCCTTGATCTCTCTACTTTCTTGCAACTTCTCTGTTCCCTGTTCTCTGTGCTTCAAAATGACTGCTTCCCTCAAATTGCACATTCACCATCCTTTCTCTTTGTTTTCTTCGGCCTCTGTCTCTTCTATTGCAAAAAGAATCTGTTCTTTCCTTCTTTCTCAATCCGCTCACCACCCACACAAAACTCTCAATTTATATCACTGCAGATCCAGTCTCAGAAATCAGTAGAAGTTCTCAACTCAGCAACCACAGATTCACTCTCTACAGATTCTGTTATTTATCTTTTTCCTCCTTCTGCTCCCCATCACTCAGGCGCCACTCTTCCCTTTTTGGAGACTCACTTAATTGAGTCTCTATCGTAAATTCCATCAACTTGGAGAAGTGTCTCAGAGTTTCACTTTGTTTTAGCACTGTCCGCTGATACTTCTGCCGCTTTTCACTTTTTGCTTCCTCCATCATTAATCAGGCTGTCATGTCTCTGGACCAGGCCATGACAGCTGTCAGATTTCAGGGATTCCACCCTTTGCAACGGAAGATCGCTCTTCTCCCCATCACCACTGGATTCTCCCCACTCTATCACTGTCCTCTCCAAGGCTGTTGCCAGCCTCCAGACATGAAAAATCAGATAGGGAGAATGGAGATTCGTTGTCCTGTAGCTGCTCCAATGTGATGTCACCCCGGAAGTCCCTACTACAGCCTCCATTCCTGGGTCTGATCCAGTGCTGTTGCCTGCCACATCCATGTTTGCCTGGGAAGCTAATGGGCACTTGTTAGGTAGGAAAAGTGAATAACACTGTTGGGAGGCTTCAATGGAGGCAATGGTAGTGCTGCAGAGCTGAAAGCCCTTAGTGTGGTGGTTTGGCTTCAATACAGGCACTTGACTTAATTGGGATGGATTCTGTCTAAAAATCCACTTGTTGGTGAAATATCCAGGCCCACAAGCTGCTATATGTCAGCCATAGTCTTTAGAAATACTCTCCTGTCAGCAAAGTTCAAAAAGAAAGCATGAAAGCTCTAAAAATGGCCGCCACTGTCAAATTTAAAGCCAGAGGAAGAAGAAAAATGGCAAGAAGCCTCGCTCTAATGGCTACAGCTTGCTAAGTGACCTGACAGCCCAAACCCTCACTTAGGAGCCACGATAGTCTTTGGAATAAGGTAAAGGCTCCTGTGGCCCAATTTGGGACAGAGCGCAAGACTATGCTGGCAACCTTTAAATTGCAACAACAGTAGCAATAAACCACAGAACACTAGACTCTGGTGGCGAGTGTAAGCCTTTGCTTTAAAAGCTGCAGTGAAACCCCTCAGGGCCTGAGCTGAAGCTCTGCAACAGAGGGAAATCCCCAGCAACTCTACCTATGAAAGGGAGTCAGCTGGTAGTAGTCACAGGTGGTAAAAACCAGTCACAAATTTCAATTTAAACATATAAATATCTTTTTCTGAAGAAATTATCGAGGAGAAGGAAGAACATGTCCTGTCCACGATGAGACTGAGTTGAAAGACAGGGAGTTCTGGAAACAAGGGCGTGGTCTAGCATCTCTGACAGACTCAGTCCAATTGGTGTACTGATGAGGTCAACCCAATCCTGGATGCTATCTTCACCAAGATGGAGAATGCCAAATTTTATGGCCATGTGCCGCAGCCAGCGCTAGTGCCAGCCTTATGGTTTCACTTTTTACTGTAGGTGTGAATACCTCATCATAATGCACATTTTTCATCTGTGAAAAACCTTGTGCCATGAAGAAATAAAGGTAAGGCTACATAAAGATATGCGTAGTAAATTACCATGATCTCAGTAGCTGGTTACCTTGAATAACTATAAGCTCACCTAATTAGAAGAACCAAATGTGGGAAGAGAGGAAAGGTTATGTACAGACATAGGCATTAAACAGCCATGAGCTCAGTGACCGATTACCTTAACATCTATGACCTCAACTGTTTATTTCAACCAGGTAGTACCAGAAGCCTCTGGCTATGTGAAGCCTCTACCTTGGCTGGGATGGTCTTAAGAGATTGACAAGGGAAAATATACCAATAAGATGCTGTTGCTACCCCTGCTTTTGCTTTGCTTGTTAAAACTGTAAAAAAGCCAAATAAACTCTGCGTAAGGCATACAGACATTTTGGACACCACTGCTGTGATGGATTTCTGAGACCTACAGTGCCACTAACCTTGCTTTTTATTATACCTCATCATTGGGCAGTACTTTTTTTGTACACCCATTTACATCATAAAAGTCATAGATGTGAACACTTTATGTACCAGCTCTAGAGCTCTTGTTGTCTTCCTTCTGCTACTCTTGTTTATTGGCAACACTTTGGACTTTGGTGATTTACATACTACTCAGTCCAAGTATGCTTTGGACTGTGCAGTTCAAGCCATGAACAAAGAAATGAAATAAATGGGTTTGACATACATAATATATCATTAAACCTTGTTTCCGGATATGGAATTTGCACACTGCCTCTTCCAATGACTTTAGCCTTCTGTCCATTTGCCAAGGCTACTGCATCTCCGGCAGCTGGATCTATACTTTAAAACAATTTAGAATTATTAACAATTGTTTAACTAGCTCCACTGTCTATTAACCATTCGTCTCTGCTATTACAATAGCTAAATTTGCCACAGTAATCTGTCCATGTGTTGATTGTCTTCCTTGCAAACAGCTTTTGTCTTGCAAATAGTTTCTTCCTTGCAAATATTTTTTTCTTTGCAAGCAGTCTTATTTTAAATGTGTTTTTTCACCATAGATGAAACACCTCCGTTGTTGCTGTTCTTTTTGCTTAGAAACTCTTTGCTTGTCTGTGCAGACATCTTGTCTGTTGCTCTGGTCTCTGTAGACAGCCAGTTGTTCAGTTTGAAGAAGGATTCCGACTCAGGCATAGTCAAACAGCAACATTTATTAAGTAACTATATACAAGCACACAAGAATCATAACAGGCTGATGTTTCTTGCCTGACAACCGTTTATATAGGCTGTCTGGTGGGAAAACTCTCAGCTTGGTAACTGCAACATTGTTTCACTTCTCCAGACAGAATCCGGCCAGCCGCGTCTTATCCAATCAGACACGGCTGTCTTCTCCATTCCGGAATGCGGTAATTTAAAGTTCACCAGACTTACTGGCACGGTCGTAAGTCTGAGGATTTGACACTCCTTCCCCGTAGTCAGTGCGCATGCGCTAAGTCCAACCGTCCATCAATATTGAGGCGCATGCGTACTCGTTTAAGTAGGCGGGCCGATGACGGACCCGCCCCGATCGTCTTAGTTGCTGCGGAGAGCTCGGCGAGGTAAGTTGTTCCTGGGAAAGCTCCTCCCCTCGGGGAGTGGAGCTCCGACCTGCATCATCGTGGCCTGCCCCCGGAGGTGGAGTCGCTGGAGTTGGGATCGACGAGACAGGTAAGTCCAATCGTGGGGGCGTGCCGACCGGGCTTGAGGATCCAATCGGCCGTTGGCAGGCGGCGCCTTGGCAGGGAGGGCCTCCAGGCGGAGAGGCCTATAAATCCGTGTCGGCTTGATTGTAATAGTCCAGTTGGGGACTGTTGATTGCTTGTGGTGAGGAGAGGCCTGGACTGGCAAAGGCCTCCGGAGTCGAGTTCTGCGAATCGGATTGAACTGGAACTTGAGGCCCAATGGGGGCCAACGGGCAGGAACGGCCTGGCGTGGCGAAGGCCATCTCAGGCAGGCGGCGCCTCAGTTGATCCAAGTGGGACCTCCACTCAGATCCATCTCGTAGGCCGACCCTGTAAGAACAGGGGCCGGTTAAGTCCAGGATGGTCGCGGGAACCCAACGCGGCTCCCCAGAGAAGTTCCTAGCCCAGACTGAGTCCCCTATGGCAAAGAGGTGTGGGGAGGAAACCTGCAGGTTGCTCCTCTGCACCCCATCGTAGTTGGGGTGCAGCCTGTCCAGGGTGGTCCGCAAGCGACGGTCCATCAAGAGCTCCGCGGGGCTTTTCCCTGTGGCCGGGCAAGGGGTGACATGCTGTCCCAAAAGGTACGCTGCCACCCTTGCAGGCCAGTCCCCTTTATCCAAATGGGCCAAGGCTTCCTTGGCCGAGCGGACAGCTCGTTCCGCGCATCCATTGGACGCCGGGTGATAAGGGGCGACCGGCGCGTGGCGGATCCCTTGGGTGGCCAGAAAATCCAAAAAAGTGGAGGACTGGAATTGCGGCCCGTTGTCGGACACAATGACATCCAGCAACCCATGAGTGGCGAAAAGGCGGCGCAATGCTCGCACAGTACTCTCCGCAGTGGTGGAAGCCATGATGACCACCTCCACCCAGCGGGAGTACGCATCGACCACAATTAGGAAATTCTGGCCATGAAAGGGACCCGCAAAATCCAAGTGAAGCCGGGACCATGGGCACCTGGGAACGTCCCACTCCCGTGGCGGGGACACAGGCGGGGCAGGGCGGGAAGATTGGCAAGCGGAGCAGGCGGCCACCCAATCCGCCACTTCAGCGTCCATGCCAGGCCACCAGACATAGCTCCGGGCCAACGCCTTCATGCGGACTATGCCTGGGTGATTGGCATGGAGCGACTGAAGAACCATGTGTCTGAGGGGTTGAGGAACAATGACCCGATCTCCCCAACACAAGCACCCGCAATGGAGCGAGAGTTCCATTTAGCGTGACTTGTAAGGCCGAAACTCTTCAGCCACGCTGCCCGAAGGCCACCCCCTCAGCACCCATCGGCAGACCTGAGTGAGGACGGGGTCTGCACGGGTGTGAGCGGTGACGGCGGAGGACGACAAGGGCAGATCGGACTCTGCTATTGCCAGGACGGAGAGGGCCGGCACCGGTGCCGGGTCCGTCCTGGGGAGAGGGCAGCGGCTTAGGGCAGCGGCGTGCCCTATCTGCTTGCCTGGACGGTAAAGCAGCGTATAATCATACGCAGCCAGGAATTCCATCCAACGTGTCATCCTGGGCGAGAGAATGGGGGGGTCGGACGGTCACCGGCCAACAGCCCAAGGAGCGGCTTGTGGTCCGTGACGACAGAAAAGGTCCGCCCCTAGAGGTAATTGTGGAACTTCTTAATCCCGGACACTACAGCCAAAGCCTCCTTGTCGATTTGGCTGTAGTTTCTCTCTGTTTGAGACATTGTCCGGGAATAAAAAGCAACGGGGGCTTCTGACCCATCTGGAAAGACATGGCTCAGGACAGCCCCCAGGCTGTATGGGGAGGCATCGCATGCAAGCGTCAGAGGAAGTCTGTCATGGTACTGGACTAGCACCGCGTCTGATGTAAGCATGGCTTTGACAGCCGTGAATGCATGTGCCTCGCGGCTGCCCCAGCACCAGGCCGCGGATCAGTCGAGCAACCGATGCAGCGGCTCGGCTAGCGATGCCTTGTGAGGGATGAAAGGCGCGTAAAAATTCAAAAGGCCGAGGAATGCCTGCAGCTCCGTCGTGGAGGCAGGGGTGGGGGCCTTTTGGATGGCCTCGACCTTGGAGGGGGTTGGGTGAATTCCTTGGGCATCGATCATGAAACCCAGGAATTCCACCCTCGGTGCAGCAAATGTGCATTTGCTGCGCTTCAATTTTAACCCTGCGCCCCTGAAAATTCTGAGGACCTTCCGCAATGTCTTGGCGAGTTCCGATGTGCTGGAAGCAGCAATCAGAACATACGGTACAACGCCAGGGAGCCCATGGAGCAATCGCTCCATGAGGCTCTGGAAGATCCCCGGGGCCATGGACACGCCGAATTGGAGGCGGCGACAGCGAAAAGCTCCTCAGTGGGTGACGATAGTCTGCGCCTCCGCAGCCTCGTCGTCCACCAGGAGCTGTTGGTAGGCCTGCGCCATATCCAGCTTCGAGAAGACGCGTCCCTGCCCCAAAGAGTGGAGCAGGTCCTGGACCACTGGAACTGGATATGGGTTCGCCTGAAGCCCGAGGTTGATCGTCGATTTATAGTCGGCGCAGATCCAGACGGACCCGTCGGGTTTGATGGGGACCACAATCGGGGTCTCCCATTTCGCCTGATCGATGGGTTCGAGCACGCCCTGCGCCACTAATCGATCTAATTCCGCTTCAACCTTGGGCTTCAGCGCGAACGGCAGCCTGCGGGCCTTCAAGCGAACAGGAGCAACCTGAGGGTCTAGGTTCAGGGAAACTGGGGTGCCCCTATACTTGCCTAGGCTGCCATCAAAGACGTCGCTAAATTCTTTGAGCACAGCGTCTATCGGAGAACTGGCGGGCACGCTGTTCACTCCTTGGACTGATAGCCCCAAGGCTGTAAACCAGTCCAGTCCGATCAAGGCAGCTAGGGAATTGACCACTACCAGGACGGGAAGGGACCCATGGAAGGGGCCATAATCCACCCTCACCCTGTGTTGTACTAGAATGGGAATGGCTGAGCCCTGGTAATCTTTTAGGATAGTTGTCGCTGGGGTGAGGTCCTGCTTACGGAGTTTGGGGCACAATTTAGCTAGTTGTGTCCAAGAAATGAGAGATCTAGAGGGCCCGGAGTCTACTTCCATCTTGACTCCCACCCCCTCTAAACAAACCACCGTGGCCAGTCTCGTACTCTCTGCCAGGTCGTAGTTCAGTGCCGGGGGCATCTCGGACAGCGCGAAGCAGTCGGTCGGCTGTGGCGGGTGGCGTCTTGCTCTTTTTTGTGCCGTTTGTTGACGCGGTGGAGTTGACCTGTTGGCTGAGGCGGCTGCTGGTGCGGTTGCCGGAGCTGCGGCGCGGCACACAGCTGCCAGGTGTCCCTTCCTGCCACATCGACGGCATACCGATGCCTTGAAGGGGCAGTCGGGTCTTTGGTGGGTGCCTCCGCAGCCCAGGCAGGCTCCGGGGTTTGGCTGGGGTGTGAATGAGCGGCTGGACAGGCGTCCGGTCACCCTCATGCATGCCCCTTGCTCCTCTTCTTCCATTTCGTCTAGCGGGGCTATTTCGTCCACTAGGCAAGCCCGCGGTGAGGGGAAGAGGGGAGGATGAGCGCGGCCCATGTCAGATGTTGATAATTCTGACAATACCGCCGCACCGGCTTCTTCCACCGCTTGCTCCAGAGTCAAAACAGTTTTAGAGAGCAAGCGGCGTTTGAGGCGGATGTCCTTGACGCCGCATACGAACTGTTCCAACAGCGATTCCTCCAGGAAGGCTGCGGGGAACTCACAAGGAATCGCGGTAGCTCTTAACTTTTGGAGGAACTTGGCTACAGATTGCTTTGGCTGTTGCACGCATTGTCTGAATGCATAGCGGTGCGCTATGCGAGATGGCACAGGTGCATAGTGTGCTCTCAGGCGGCCCAGGAGATCGTCCCACGGAACTTCGTGCACCACTGCTGGGGCTGTGATGGTTCGCGCGGTGGCGAACAAATCTGGACCGCCGCACCCGAGGAAGAGGCTCAGCTTCCTTGCTGGTGCGAGCTCGCCGTAATCGTTGGCTATCAGGAAGCACTCGAAGCGTGCTAAGAAGGAGGCCCATTGTTCCTTCATTGGGTCGAACGGTGCGAACGGTGGCATCGTAGTCCTGGTTAGGCTGTGGTGGGCGCTAGGCACGCGGACAGTAGATGCTTCGTTCCCCATTGTGGATTTACAGACTAAGCCTGAATCCCATCCTCGTCGCCAGTGTTCAGTTTGAAGAAGGATTCCGACTCAGGCATAAACAGCAACATTTATTAAGTAACTATATACAAGCACACAAGAATCATAACAGGCTGATGTTTCTTGCCTGACAACCGTTTATATAGGCTGTCTGGCGGGAAAACTCTCAGCTCGGTAACTGCAACATTGTTTCACTTCTCCAGACAGAATCCGGCCAGCCGCATCTTAGCCAATCAGACGCGGCTGTCTGCTCCATTCCGGAATGCGGTAATTTAAAGTTCACCAGACTTACTGGCACGGTCGTAAGTCTGAGGATTTGACACCAGTCTGTTACATTTCTCTCTCTGCTCCTTGGACCCCCACCTCAGGAATTTCTCCTCATGGCTTTTTCTAAAATGGCACTTGTTCTCCTCAGCAATCAAACAAGCCTTTAAGGCCTCCAAATGCAACTCCTGCTCTGGTTTGCATTCAAACACTGCTGACACTATGTCCCACATTTCATCCGGAATATTTAACACCAACAGCACTCTCTGAGTGGAATCTGCATTCCACTCTGTTCTAACTCAACAAACAAGAGTCTGCATGTGTACAAAATGCTGTGCCACCGAATCTCCTGGTTGCAGACGGGCTATGTATAATTTTCTCAATAATTACACAATATTGCATGCTGACACACTCACAGCCAGACCTCCTTTGCAGTCTTTATCAGCTACATTGATAAACTGTTCGTCTTCTAAACTTAAGATGATACAGGTCATAGCTTTATCATGCTGCCTCTGATCTGCAGCTGCTAGTGGTTCCTGGGATGGATTAACAACAATATCCTAGAGCTCCTTATCCTTCAGGACTCTATATTTGCTGTGCAAATGATTTAATTCTTCTGTCCCAATCGAGGCAGAGCTCTCCTCAGATTCAACAGCAGCCATCCTTCAAGCCTTCTTTGTCTGGCTTCTTTTTTAACACAGGAAGTCTCTCAGCTTAAATTAAAGTTCAGTCTTTCTATGTGCTCTGGGCCCATAACCTGTCAGAGTTTGCGGCAGCAATCACATCCAGAAAGCACACGGGTAACTTATTCAGCAGGATTCATTAACTTCTCTTTATATATATGTAATATAACACATAAGGTAAATTATACAATACCAAAAGCAGGTTTTCTGACATGGTATGAAATGGAGAGATTGTAAATAGGTACAAACACAGGCTAGGGCAGAAGAACAGGTTCAGTTTCAGAGCAGCAGGCTCAGAGCTAAGCTAAGCCACACCCAGGCTCCTTACTGTTTCAGCTCCCATTGGCTGACCTTGTTACTAAGCCCTATTTCAGTTCATGAATACACTGACATAAATTACAAACATAATATTTAAGGTGACCAGATTTTAACATTGGTAAAATCTGGTCACCTTTTTTTTTTGCAGTAATTTTTTATTTATTTTGGGGGGGGAAACCCACAAGTAAGGCAGACATATTCAAAAAAGAACATAAGAAGCCATCTTCCATTACAAATTACGAATCATAAAAATTATATCAATTAATCATAAAGTTCCATACATTTCTTCCAGGAGCTCTCCTCATCCTCGTCCTCCGCCTGCTGCCTGCCTGGCTGCTGACTCGCTCTTCCCTCACCAGCCCACCCCTTCTGCCTGCCCCAGAGCCCACTCCGGCCGCTGCTTCCTGCCCACACCCTGCGCCACTGCCCTTGCCCCAGGCTGCCTCTGATTTTGGTATTACCAAATACCAAAATTGAGCACCCTGTCACTCCCCATTATTGCCTGTTGCAGGACATTAATCATGTTAATGAATTTTAAGGCACATCAGCTAGAAAGCAAAACAGGTAGAAGAAAATGTCTTTATAAATAGAGGAATGATATATAAGATAAGAGCTAATACTTTATGGCTAAATTGGATACAAGCTCTATTTTCACAAAATAGGGTGGGGGGGAGAATAGCGTGATATTTTCTGTCTTTGAAATAATGGCAAGATTGGACATTTATAAACTTCTAAAACTTTCTAAAAATATTAAAATTATTTTCAAGCATATAATAATACTTCTTCAACCATCTTGTCATATTTTTGAGATACAATGAGAAATCTTGCAAATCCTGTACCAAGCTCATATGTGAAATGTTGATCTCCTCAGCAGAAAATGAACTATAATTTGTCAACTGAATGCCTCTGCTGTAGTCTCCTCTCACTGTAAATAAATTGTATGTTTAACATATTAGAATAGTATCAGTAAAACCTTGGGCTTCACTTCCATAAATGTGACACCCAAGAGAAATAAACTTGTAGAAAAATTATACTAAAAGTATATTAATAAATGCATGATTAGATGAACAATATTTAACAGAGCAAATGGACCTTTAAAATCTCCAGAATTTTCTATTTTTTTGGCAGGCCATGAGAGCAGCTATGTTAATAATACTTTGTCACACCATTTCATCACTCGGTCTCCCTGTTGCTCCTTTTTGGCCTTCACTGGGACTATTGCTTATTTTATTTAGTTAATTAGTTAGTTATAACCTGTCATTATTATTATTATAAAAAATGCAAGGTGGTAAACACCCAATATTTTTCCTCCTCCTATTTTTCCCACAACAATAATCCTGTGGGGGAGGTTGGGCTGAGACAGAGTGACTGGCCAAAGTCATCCAGCCAGCTTTCATGCCAAATGCAGGGCTAGAACTAAAGAGTCTCCTGATTTGTAGGACAATACCTTCCACTATACCAAACTGTTCCTCTCTTTTTCCTCTCTGTCAGTATTGTTATAGTCAGAAGCTGCTATGTTGAGTGGAACTGGTTTATTTTATGATGCATTGTTCATATGCCATTTCTCAAATTGGTTTATTGCACTTTAGCACTTAACAAAACAGAAAATACATTGCTAAAAGTGAGGGGGTAAATGCCCCAAAGGCAAGTCTAGGAAAAGTGGCTTACAAAGGGGAGTAAGACCATCAGTAGAGCAGAAGAATAATGGTTGAAAGCTAAGTGAAATTGTTACAAATATTGCCATCTCCTATCAGCAATTATTATGTGATTGTTTAGAATGCAGGAGGGAAACCTTTCAAAACTTCATATATGGAAAATACAAAAAATCAGCCTTGATGGGATATAGAACAAAAATATTATAGTTAAAAATAATAAATGAACAGCTCTTACATGAAGAATTGGCACCATAAAAGAGAGAATCCAACACAGAGAAGGTTAAAAAATAAATGACTATAATCCATCAGGATCTCTGTTACAGTACATAAAATATAATGTATACAATTAAAGGCTGCTACCTTTAATAAGTTACTTGTTGCATAAATGCTTCCTTGTGCAGATTCTAATTTAATCTAAACCAGCCTTTCCCAATTTAGTACTGAGACTAAAACTTCCAGAATTTCCAGCCAGCATAACATTTTTAAGTCATATTGATGTATTTTCTTTGTTTTCTTTTTCCTTGTTTTATTGTTCTATTATTTTCACTTTGTTTAAACTTCCTTTCTATTTCTTAATTTTTTTATGATTGAGAATTGCCTACAATAGCTGATGGCAAGACAGACAGCAAATACATGTAATAGTAATATAATCCACATCTACCTATGCCAGGTCCTTGAAAGGACTCAATAGGTAGAAAAATGTCAAATCCAGTGTGAATATCTGGCTGACTGCAATAAACAATAATGGATATAGATGAGCATCCTCTAATTAGTGAAATAGCAAAATACTCTCTGCTGTAAGTTGCCAACACTTGACGTGTGTAATTAAAGATATAAGCAGCTCAGTAGAAATATTATATTGAAATAATACTTAGAGTACAAGGACACATTTATTTACTATTCCATCAAAACAAACATGGAAAAAATTAGCAATGGAGAAAAGACTCTAACCCAAATGTTGCTTGCTGAGCTTTCTGCTTGGCTAACATAACTTTTTAAAATACTCCCTCACTTCTCCTGTAGGTGCCAGCCAATGTGGCACATTTGAACAAGAAAAAATAATAATATTTCCACAAATACAACAGCAGCTTGGATTGATCAAGTAAGAACTCATAGGTACATATATCTACAAAATATACCGTTATGACTCTTATTCATTGATCAGACATGGAATAGCAGCACATTTGCAATCAAATTTCACTAAAGAAAATATTTTTCACCCTCATCATTTTCAAGAAGTGTATTTTCCCCAGATTCCCTGGGATTTAATATTCTCTTGTTTTTTAATTTTTATACTTACCGGTTGCCTTTTGACACTCAGCCAGTTCTTCCATAACAACACCCACAGGTGTCGGAAGAGTGAAGCCATCCTCCGAAGGGCTTCGTCAAAAGAAGAAAGTTCTTGTCTTCTCTCTGACCCAGAATTAGGTTGCCAAAAATGTATGCTGTGATAAAGATATGTACAGCTTTGCCTATGTACTTTCACTATACAATCCAGATGGCCAGTTTAGCCCTTTGTCTCTGCTCTGTACACATCATTTGACTTTCCTACTGCACATGCAATAGGTTGATTCATCCAATGAGAATCAAAGAGTGCTTAATTATAATGCTATACTACTCTCTCAGCTTTCTTCAGTCCTGGTGTGATAAGGCTGGTGTCATTCCAAGAAGATGCTTCTGCTGAAATTAAAGAAGCACACCTTTTCTCCCACAAGGCACTCCCTACCACCTACACATATAGCCTACAGAAGAATTGACAAAGAAGCGAGCAACCAAATGGCTTGCCAAGCCAGTAGGACTTGTTTTATTTCTTTTTCCTGATTTAATGCACCGAAATTGGCTGGGAGTAATAGAAAGTAGGTACATTACAGACATTCATTGTACTTCATTTAAATAAAATTAATGTTAATGTTTGTCTAAAGCAAAAGACAAGACGTTATTTTCCATGAGAGCATTAAAAAAATACTAGACCATAAATGAGTTCATGTTAAAATGGTTTAGATTGATGCACAATGCGTAAATTAACATTATGTCATACATAGGGTCTTTTCTCGCTGTAAATTTAAATATATTCCACCCTTGAGCTGGCATAAAATTATATCAGCATGGAATTTACTGTGCCAATGGCTAATTTCTATCCTACCTCCACTGTCTCTCTTTCAAGTCATTGAAAATATATCACTTTCTTCCAAAATGAAAGCCTAAGCAAGATTGTATTACTACTATCCTTCTCTTTTTTCCTATTACCTACTCCTATTGACTTTCACTTTGTTAGCTGTATCTTATGATTTATGATTATACCTCATGATTTATGATTTATCACTTTGTTGCTTATATTTAAACTGAGAGCTTAGGAACCCAGAGCGAGAGCCTTCTCTGTGGCAGCTCCTGCTCTCTGGAATGGCCTACCACCCGACCTCCGCACGATCATGCACCTGCACCTCTTCTGCCGGTTTTAAAAACATATCTCTTTCACGAGGCCGGCCTGGCATAGCTCTAAATTTTAATCTTATTTTAGAAATGGGTTTTAATTGACAATTTTAGCATGGGTGCAATTTAATTTAATTTAATTTTAATATCCTGTATTTATTGTTTTTTACATTTTATTCCTTTCCTGTGCGCCACCCTGAGTCCAATCCGGAGATAGGTGCGGGATATACATTTGATAAATAAAAATAAAAAATAAACTGGAGACAAATTCCTTGTGTGTCCAACACTTGACCAATAAAGAATATTCTATTCTATTCATCTGGAGCCTGCCTTTGGATATTGTCAGAAAATATTGAACTAAAGACAAATTTAATCCAGTTTCGTTCATGAGCTGAGGATTAGGTAAAGGTGGAAACAATATAGGGTTTTGTTCTGTTGTTAGATGCAACAAAGGAAAAGTGTTTGTTCATGATTATTTTGGCTGTTAGATGTAATTGAGGAAATGCCTACAGTTAGGTCTTAAATCAAATGAATTGTGATCCTGTTAGAGACAATAAAGTTCTGCAGAGATAATTACCACCCAATATAATAGAAAATTGAACATACCCTCGAGAGGATACATGCAAGGAAGACAGCTGATTGATTGAGTTCAGTTGGTGGTATGGACCGGGAGGTGGTGGAACTTTCAATAAAAGTGGACAAGGAAGGGAATAAACATGGGTATAGCAAAACATGTGTTAATGCAATACTTTTGTGAGAGAAATACTTAATTTTCTGGACAAATTTCAGGGGTGCCAACACTTTTGGCCATGACTGTGTGTATGTATGTATGTATGTACGTATGTACGTATGTACAGTCACAGACAGAAGCCTGCCTGATGATGTCAAGTGAGATCTTGTCGAAACGTTGCAATAACATTTCTATGCCTTATACACAGGAAAATCCCCGAAGCCAGCTATGCCAACATACATACATACATACATACATACATACATACATACATACATACATACATACATACATACATATATATATATATATATATATATATATATATATAGTTACCGTATTTTTCGGAGTACCTTTTTTCCTCTAAAAAGAGGCTGAAAATCTGGGTGCGTCTTATACATCGAATACAGCATTTTTTTTGCCTCCTGGAACCCCACCCCTTCACCAAACTGGCTGTGCCTAGTCTTATGGAGGCTTCCAGAGAGCTCCTGGGGGCTTGGGAGAGCAGAAATTAGCTTCAAACGGGCCGTTTCCCCCTCCCCCAGCCCCCAGCAGCACTCTATAAGCCTCCATAGGACTATGCATGCAATTTATTTGAGCCAAAAATGGCCCGTTTTCGCGATAAATGTGGCGGCTTTTGCCCCCCCCCCCCCAGGAGTACTCTGCAAGCCTCCCCAAGGCTAGTCATGCTTTTTATTTGAAGAAAATCGGCCCCGTTTTCACGGAGAAAGAGCAGTTTGGAGGAAGTATGCAAAGCGCAAAAAACCCCTTTTTGCCTCCTGGAACCCCGCCCCCTTCACCAAACTGGCTGTGCCGAGCCTTATGGAGGCGGGGGTTTTGCTCATTTTTCACCCCCCACCCCCCCCAGGAGCACTCTGCAACCCCCCCCCCCAAGGCTACTTATGCTTTTTATTTAAAAAAAACCCAGCCTCATTTTCACGGAGAAATGGGCTGTTTTGGAAGTTTGCCGAGTGCAAAGGCTCCCCCCGCCCCCACACCTTTCGGAAGGCTCTTTAACTTTTTCTGAGCAAGCAGAAACGAAGTTTTAAGGTTTGCCTGCAATTTCCTTCTGCAGGACATAGATAAATACACCTGAGAACATCAACCTACCTACCATATAGACCATATAGTTGATGACGTTGAGTCTCCTCCCCTTAAAGGGACCTCTTAACAGGAGCTGTGATAATTATCTCTCATTTAAGAGTCCTGTAAATTGGCTGATATATCAGGGATACTGGATAGCTCAAGGCATAGAGAAGCCTGTCTCATATGCTGGAAAGCACCAGTTCAAATCCCAGTAGAAGGAGTATGGCCAGCTGAAGAAGGCTAACAAGCCTGAAATGGATCCATCCTGGTCTCTTTATTTTCAGCCCTTAAAAAATTCTAACACATATCTAAAAAATGTCACACAGCAGTAATCTAATTAGGTTCTCTGTCTGGATGATCTCTAGGATGAGTCGAAGGGCAGAGAGGGATGACGTTGAGTCTCCTCCCCTTACAGGGACCTCTTAACAGGAGCTGTGATAATTATCTCTCATTTAAGAGTCCTGTAAATTGGCTGATATATCAGGGATACTGGATAGCTCAAGGCATAGAGAAGCCTGTCTCATATGCTGGAAAGCACCAGTTCAAATCCCAGTAGAAGGAGTATGGCCAGCTGAAGAAGGCTAACAAGTCTGAAATGGATCCATCCTGGTCTCTTTATTTTCAGCCCTTAAAAAATTCTAACATATATATATATATATATATATATATATATATATATATATATATATATATATATATATATATATATATATACCGTATTTGCCGGCGTATAAGACGACTGGGCATATAAGACGACCCCCCATCATTTCCACTCAAAATATAGAGTTTGTTATAGACTCCCTGTATAAGACTACCCCCTCTTCCGCACACCTTCCACACACAATGTCTCTGTGGCTCTTTGTCACCTTCCCTCCCTCCCTCCCTGTCTCTCTCTGTTTCTCCCTCCCTGTGTGTACCTGACAGACTCTGATTCCCTCCCTCCGTCTCTCTCTCTCGCTCTGGGCCTCTCCCTCTCTCTGTCACTGTCACTGCACTTCAGACCAGCGGTGGAAACTTGCCTTGTAATTGCACGCGTGGAAAAGCGGCAAGTCTCTGCGTGGCTGCGGATGGTTTCCTCCTCCCCCCGTGTCTCTTTCCCCTCTTGCGCGATGGTTTCCTCCTTCCCCCCTGTCTCTTTCCGTGCAAGTGTCTCTCTCCGTGCAAGTCTTGCGTGGAGGGGAAAGAGACAGGGGGGAGGAGGAAACCATCGCGCGCGAGAGAGACTTGCGCGGAGGAGAAAGAGACAGGGGGAAAGAGGAAACCATCGCGCGCGAGAGAGACTTGCATGGAGGGGGAAGAGGAGACTTGCGCGGAGGAGAAAGAGACAGGGGGAAAGAGAAAACCATCGCGCGAGAGAGAGACTTGCATGGAGGGGGAAAGAGGAAACCATCGCGCGAGAGAGAGACTTGCGCGGAGGAGAAAGAGACAGGGGGAAAGAGGAAACCATCGCGCGAGAGAGAGACTTGCATGGAGGGGGAAAGAGGAAACCATCGCGCGCGAGAGAGACTTGCGCGGAGGAGAAAGAGACAGGGGGAAAGAGGAAACCATTGCACGAGAGAGAGACTTGCGCGGAGGAGAAAGAGACAGGGGGAAAGAGGAAACCATCGCGCACGAGAGAGACTTGCGTGGAGGAGAAAGAGACAGGGGGAAAGAGGAAACCATCGTGCGCAAGAGAGACTTGCATGGAGGGGAAAGAGGAAACCATCATGCGCGAGAGAGACTTGCGCGGAGGAGAAAGAGACAGGGGGAAAGAGGAAACCATCGCGCGAGAGAGAGACTTTCATGGAGGGGAAAGAGACGGGGAAAGAGGAAACCACCGCGCGTAGACTTGCAAGAAGGGGACCTCGCGGATGACCCGGCGTATAAGACGACCCCCCCACTTGGAGGCATGTTTTTCAGGGCAAAAAAGTCATCTTATACGCCGGCAGATACGGTATATATATATACCATATATATATATGTTAGTTATATATATATATGTTAGTTATATATATATGTTAGTTATATAACTAACATATATATATACTAACTAACACATATCTAAAAAAAAAAATATTACACAACGTAACTAAAAAATGGTTCTCTGTCTAGATGGTCTCTGGTGATGGGCCGACAGGCAGAGAGGGAAACAGCATGTCTCCTCCCTTAATTGGGACCCTTACAGGAAGTTGTGGAAACAATTATATATATTGTATCTATCTATCTATCTATCTATCTATCTATCTATCTATCTATCTATCTATCTATCTATCTATATATATATATATATATATATATATATATACCTACTGTATTTCTCCCTTTCTCTCTCTCTCTCTCTCTCTCTCTCTCCTTCTACCTACCTAACTACACACACTCTCTCTCTCTCCTGTATTTCTATCTATCTATCTATCTATCTATCTATCTATCTATCTATCTATCTATCTATCTATCTATCTATCTATCTATCTATCTATATCTACTACCTACACACACTCTCTCTCTCTTCCATTCTACCTAGTGTATTTCTCTCTCTCTATTTCTCTCTCTATCCTTCTACCTACCTACCTACCTACAGTACACACATACATTCTCCCTCTCCCCCTACATACCTATTGTATTTCTCTCTCTCTTTCTATTTCTCTCTCTATCCTTCTACCTACCTACACGCACACTCTCTCTTCCTACCTACCTACTGTATTTATCTCTCTTTCTATTTCTCTCTCTATCTTTCTACCTACCTACCTACACACACACACATTCTCCCTCTCCCCCTACATACCTACTGTATTTATCTCTCTCCCCTTTTATCTACCTACCTACACAGACACTCTCTCTCCCTACCTACCTACTGTATTTCTCTCTCCCTCTCTATTTCTCTCTCTCTATATATCCCTTTACCTACCTACCTACCTACCTACCTACCTACTCTCTCTCTCCCTACCTACCTACTGTATTTCTCTATTTCTCTCTCTCTCTCTATCCCTTTATCTACTTACCTTACGTATTTCTCTTTCTTTCTCTCCCTCTCTCTCCCTCTATCTATCTACCTACCTACCTACCTACTTTTTTTTGTAATTTGCCTCTTCAAAACCTTGGTGCGTCTTATACTCCGGTGCGTCTTATACTCCAAAACATATGGTATATAGTTATATAGTTATATAGTTATATAGTTATATAGTTATCCTATAGTTATAGTTATATATTGTTAGGTAAATAAGTTAAATATTGTCAGTTTAGGTCTAAATAAAAGAACAATTTTGATATCTAACGACTAATATTAAGAATCTAAGTAATGAGCAGTGGATGGCTATATTGGTGGAGAAAAGTGGGGGAAGTGTTGTTTGGAGTCCAAATTTGCAGAAAAATTTCTAAAGATGGCAAGTACTACAAATTTAAATAAAATAGGGATAGGGAGGAAGCAAATAGCCCAGATGTCATCGGCTACTTCCAGCCCATCAACGCAGAGATCAATTGAGGATATAGTCCAAAGGGATAGGTCTAATTCATTTAAATATCTGCAGACCATGTTGCAGTCAATTCAAGAAGCCATGACTAAAAACCATGACAAAATGAAAAAAGAGATAGGAGAGGTCAGTCTCGCTAGTTCCTGCTTCGCTGCCATGGAAACGGGGAGGGTGGGGGGGTTTGGGGTGAATGTGTTCTGCTGGTGGACAATGTTGATGTTTCGTGTTATCTCCTGTTTAACGGACCTGCATTCCAGGATGGTGAAGACCTGCCCACCTGATGTTGGAGATGGCTGCATATTGGACAATGCACAGGGGGGGTTTGGGGATTGGGATGGGCTTAAGCTTAATACTTTCTGTTCGCGCCTAAACTATTCATTCTCAGCTTTACTTGGTCTGTACGCTATCGTAACTTAGTAAAAGGAGCCTTAACATTTCAAAATAATGTCTAAGTGTGGTCTTTCCTGAGTCAACGAAGAAACAGGCCTGACATTAAGCTGAGAATCAACAAAACCAAAAACCTGCCCTGATGTCGGACCCTTCACAAGAGGAGCCTCCGTTGGTGGAGGTCCTGCCTGAAACCGTTTTGGGAGCTGAAGCATCGCATCCTCCTGTTCAAACTGAAGGGATCAGGTCAGTGATGGAAGGCTTGGCTGGCCTAGATCTAAATCTGCCAGCTGAAGAATCAGTCAAACCTAAACGTTGGTCTGAAGGGGTTGGAATGAGTGGGGTAAACGTCTCCAGGCGTCGAATTTCCCCAAAGAAAGTCATTCCGGAGCTCTTAAGAGAAGAACGGGAACTAAGGGAGATGGCTCAGGACCTACTCCGCCAGGCAGATGAGAAAAGTTTAGCCCTGGAAAAAATCTGGGGGAGGGAGGCGGATCGCCCTCAGCCAAGAGGTTCACAGGCAGCTCCGGGCAGACGAAGCAGGGTTTCAACACCATCCCCCCCTCCTCAGGCCGGCAGGGAATTGCGAAGAGAGGCGGCTTCTGCCAGGCAAAGCAGGAGAGCAACTCCCTTCCCCCCCCCTCAGGCCGGAAGGAAAGCCAACCCCATTAACCCCCGCCGACTTGCAAAGCTGCCTCCTTTGGGTGTGAAATACAACGGAAGTGCCGACAAACTGGCGTTTTTTCTAATTCACGTCGATAATTACATGCAGTTTTACGCAGCTGATTTGGATGATGAAATCAAAATTAGAATTGTATCTATGACCCTAGAAGATCAAGCTTCTAATTGGTTGGTTTCATTACATAATTGCCGCTCACCGGCACTGCGCGATTTCGATCGCTTCATGAATGCTCTTAGAAGACGTTTTGAAGACCCCCGTGTTGAGAGGAAAGCAAAAATGAAACTAAAAAGTTTGCAGCAGGGGGACATGTCTATTCAGGCTTACACGCAGATTTTCCAGGAGCTATCAGTGTTTATGGTTGGTTATAGTGAACAAGCCCTAATGGACATTTATATTGAAGGGCTGAATAAAGATATTTATCAAACATGTGTGAACAGATTTCGCCCCGAAACTTTGAATGACTGGATAGATCTAGCTTCGGATGTCGAATTGGATCATGCCCACTTGCAGGATCCAGTCCGCTTGGAGAAAAAAGCACAGGAAGATAGCCCCAAATCTCACCCCCCTGCAAGGGAGAAACGCATGCAAAAGGGGGAGGGGAGAACAACCCAGCCACGTTCAGGCAGCTGTTATCGCTGTGGGAAGGAGGGGCACTGGGCAGACAAATGCCGATCAAAACCACCTCCACGCCCACTTTCTTCCTTGGACCGGAAACAGCCTAGAACGCCAACTGTGCGCGCCAAACCGGCTATGAGTGGGGTGGAGCCCATCAACCTCTCTGCTGACCAGCCCACCGCTGGCCCTGACGATTGGGAGGCGTCTTCAGACTCTTCTGACGACAATCTGGTGAGTCATCGCTCCGGGCCCCTGTATATAAATTTAAAGCTTTTAGCTCCATCTACTGGCCGTACATGCAATGTGCAGGCTCTCATTGACTCTGGGTGCTCAAAATGTCTCATAAGCCAAGACATCGTGTCTTCGATGGGTTTTCACCTTAAGACCCTGAAAACTCCCATAGCCTTTTGCCAAATGGATGGTTCTGTAGCTGGGGGAACCCCGGCATCTTTTATCACCGAACCAATTCATGTTTCTATAGGCACAGGCCATACTGAGACCATCAACTTTATTGTAACTGCCATTGCCGATAATGCTGTAATTTTGGGGGTCAATTGGCTTCGAAAATGGACGATGGAATGTCAGGCCGCTTTCGAAAAGCTTAAACGGTTGTTTGCGGCTGAGCCTGTTCTTAAACACCCAGATGTGAATTCCCCATTCGTGATTCAGGCGGATGCTAGTGATGTCGCGGTAGGCGCAGTCCTGTTACAACTCAATCAACATGGCCAATTACAACCCTGTGCTTACACATCTCGGAAACTCACTGCGTCCGAACGCGGTTGGGCGATTTGGGAAAAGGAGGCTTTTGCTGTTCGGTGGGCTCTCATGACTTGGCGACATTTTCTTGAGGGTGCCCCACATCCTTTCGAGGTCTGGACGGACCATAAAAATTTGGAAGCTCTTACCTCCTCTCGGAAATTGTCCCCGAGGCAACTTCGTTGGTCTCATTATTTCCATCGTTTCAATTTCCACCTCTAATACATTCCTGGGGGGAAAAATTTTATGGCTGATGCACTTTCCAGATTGCCTCAATATGATGTCTCTAAGCTCACCATTGTACAACCGATAATGCCACTCACTTTACCTGCTACTCCAGTATCTACTATAGCCCAAACTACTGTCCAAACTACTCCACCTGCTGACCTAATTGCTCGTATTAAGGATGAGTTACTTACTGATGATTGGTATTCAACTCATTCAGGTGATTGTACTACCAGAGACGATCTTCCCTGGATTGGTTCTAAAATATATGTTCCTGCTACATTGCGTCCTTTTGTCTTGCAACGAGCACACGACTCACGTTTAGCTGGTCATTTCGGTTTCGTTAAAACTATTCATCTTATCAAGAGACAATTCTGGTGGCCATCAATGAAGAAAGATGTTGAATCGTATATTGCCAGTTGCCCTGTATGTGCGGCCTCAAAACGTGCGCCGGGTAAGCCACAGGGTCTTCTCCAGTCTGTGGCTACCCCGGAAAGGCCTTGGAAGGAAATTTCAATGGACTTTATAGTTGATCTTCCACCCAGTCAGGGTTATACCGTTATCTGGGTAGTTACCGATCTTTTTTCTAAACAAGTTCATTTTGTCCCCTGTGCTAAGATTCCTTCTTCCAAATCTCTGGCTCGACTGTTCGTTTCCCACATCTATCGTTTTCATGGCGTCCCGCAACGCATCATCTCCGATAGAGGAACCCAATTTACTTCCCATTTTTGGAAGGAGTTTTTGAGACTGATTGGCTCCGCCCAAAGCTTAAGCTCCGCCTACCACCCTCAGACGAATGGATCTTGTGAGAGGGTTAATTCCGTCCTCGAACAGTACTTACGCTGCTTTATTAATTTCCAGCAAGATGATTGGGCTGATCTTCTCATACACGCCGAAGTTGCGTATAATAACTCTGTTCACTCCAGTACGAATATGACCCCCTTTAAAATCATCTACGGACAGGACTTTGTACCCATACCCGAACTGCCTCACGTCTCGCCGACGGTTCCCTCTTTGTCTGAATGGTCCTCTCGATTATCTTCTGTTTGGCCGGTTCTCCGGAAAACTTTAGACGATGCCCATGACTCGCACAAATTGTACGCTGATAAGAAACGAGCAGTCCCTCCCTCCTACAAAGTTGGTGATCAGGTTTATGTCTCTACCAAAAATTTGGATAGCCCCCAAAAATGCAAGAAGCTGGGTCCCAAATTTATTGGACCTTTCACGATCACCAAAATTATCAGCTCTGTGTCGGTCCGTTTGGATCTCCCCAAGACCTATCGGCGACTATACCCTGTATTCCATGTTCACTTACTGAAACCTGCTCGTACCTCTCATCTCCGCAAAAGATTGCCTGATGCTCCTACACCTACCTTGGTGGATGGTCATCATCATTACGAGGTGCGGGACATTTTGGACTCCAGGATCCGCAGAAATAAAACTCAGTTCCTAGTCATGTGGAAAGATTTCCCCCCTTCTCACAACGAATGGGTGGATAAAGAGCATCTCAAAGCTCCTAAACTGGTACGCCAGTTTTATGCCAAGTATCCACACAAACCTTGACTCTTTTTCTTTCTCCTCTCCGTTGTTTTGTCTCTCCCTTCTTCTCTTTCAGGTGTAGCCTCTCGTATGCCTATTGCTGCCCTGGATTTCCCGCTGTTCCTGGAGGAGGTCCGGATGTCAGTCTCGCTAGTTCCTGCTTCGCTGCCATGGAAACGGGGAGGGTGGGGGGGTTTGGGGTGAATGTGTTCTGCTGGTGGACAATGTTGATGTTTCGTGTTATCTCCTGTTTAACGGACCTGCATTCCAGGATGGTGAAGACCTGCCCACCTGATGTTGGAGATGGCTGCATATTGGACAATGCACAGGGGGGGTTTGGGGATTGGGATGGGCTTAAGCTTAATACTTTCTGTTCGCGCCTAAACTATTCATTCTCAGCTTTACTTGGTCTGTACGCTATCGTAACTTAGTAAAAGGAGCCTTAACATTTCAAAATAATGTCTAAGTGTGGTCTTTCCTGAGTCAACGAAGAAACAGGCCTGACAGGTAAGAAATGATACAGGAGAAATCAAAGAAAAATGCAAAAGATGGATGATAAATTTGAATTTTTCCAACAACAAATTACCAAAAATGAAAAAAACTGAAGCTGATAGAAGAGAAATTGATGGATAAATGGATATCCGGAGAAAAGTGACGAAAATGAAGCAAAGTTGATCCAAGGAGTATTGGACTGGGCTACATCAATGCTCCCAGATGTCCCCTTTACAAGATATGATATTGATGCAATACATACAGTTGGTCCAAAAAGGTCAGGAAGAAAATATCTGAGAGACATTGTGATAAGGTTCTGGTCTCATGCAAAAAAAGAACAACTGACATGTAAATTGTGAAATATGGCAATGATAGTGTTTGGAGGTAGTCAGATACAAGTTTTTCCAGACTTAAGTAGCAATACTTTACAATGGAGGAGAAATATGTGTCAAGTTTGTCAACTTATAAAGAAAAGATTTTATAGAGTTGAAACAAAGGAAGAGGCGATGGAGAAATTAAGGGAGCTCGGAATCATCAATAAAGAAGAGCTTACAGAGCAGATGTAAAAAATGAATGAGATGTCAAAATTATGAAGGGAGGTGAAGAAGAAAGAAGATCTAGGGGAGAAAGGGAGGTGAGAAAGGGAAGCAACAGGAGTTACAACTTTGCTGTAGAAATATCATATAAATATTTGTAATAGTTATATCAAGGGATATGGGTTATAACATATGTTTGGATATAAAAATATGGTAAAGGTGATTAAGGGAGATGGAGTGGGTGACCAAAGTCTGTGTATGGATGGCTCCTCTTCTCTCCCCCGGAGGCTCTATGTGGTGAAAATGAATATGTTTTCATAGATTTTCACGGATGTAGGTATGTTGGTCTTGTTGTATTCAGGTCTTTTCCCATGTAAGATTGAGATTGTTCGGCAACGTTTCGGCAGGTCCCACTCGCCATCTTCAAGCTGGTGTTTTCAGCTTCGTGCTTGTGTGAGTAAAGCGTGGTCAGAGCTGCCATCTTTCTATAAATCTTGGCGGGGGTGTGTGGAGTGCTGGCTTTGTTGCTGTAAGTGGGTTGATTAGCTGTGTAGTTGCATCATGATTGGTAGATGGAATTGATGTTTGTAAATTGGTCAGCTGTTTTGTATCATCCTGTGTGGCTGAGGTGCTGGCTGTGTGTCTGTTGTTCTTTTGTGTTGTAATGACCTGGGTGATGGGAGGGGCTCGTTTGTTGGCTAGGGCTGGTTTCCAGATGTCTGGTAGGCAGGAGGTATCATCACGTTGACCCTGGACTTAATGAAGCACAAGTGGACCAACACTGACAGATGACATGGCTCCCCAAATCAACACAGACTGTGGAAACTTCACACTGGACTCCAAGCATCTTGCAGTGTGGGCCTCTCCATTCTTCCTCCCTACTCTGGGTCCTTGGTTTTCAAATGAGATGCAAAAGTTGTTTTCATCAGAAAATAGGGCTTTAGACCACTGAACAACAGGACTTTGGACCACCATGCTTCATTAAGTCTAGGGTCAACACAGTCGTCTACCAGGAGATTTTGGAGCACTTTATGCTTCCTTCCATAGACAAGCTTTATGGAGATGTTGACTTCATTTTCCAGCAGGAACTGACACCTGCCCATACTGCCAAAAACACCAAAACCTGGTTCAATGGCCATGGAATTACTGTGCTTGATTGGCCAGCAAACTCACCTGACCTGAACCTCATAGAGAATCTATGTGGCATTGCTAAGAGAAAGATGAGAGACATGAGACTGAACAATGCAGAAGAGCTGAAGGCCACTATTGAAGCATCCTGGTCTTCCATAACACCTCAGCAGTGCCACAGGCTGAGAGCTTCCATACCACACCGCATTGAGGCAGTAATTGCTGCAAAAGGGGCCCAAACCAAGTACTGAGTACATATGCATGCTTATACTTTTCAGAGGTCCGATATTGTTCTATGTACAATCCTTGTTTTATTGATTGCATGTAATATTTTAATTTTCTGAGATTATGGATTTGGGGTTTTCATGAGCTGTACGCCATAATCATCACGATTATGACAAATCATGGCTTGAACTATCTTGCTTTGTATGTAATGAGTTTTATCTCATATATTAGTTTCACCTTTTAATTTGCATTACTGAAATTACGCGGGTGATTACGGGAGCCTCTAGATGCTCCCATATAACACCGATCCTGCGCGAGCTGCACTGGCTTCCTGTGGTCTTTCGGGTGTGTTTCAAGGTCTTGACGACCATCTTCAAAGCGCTCCATGGCTCGGGACCTAGTTATATGCGAGACCGTCGCCTGCCCCATACATCCCTTAGACCGATACGCTCCCACAGAGAGGGCCTTCTCAGGGTGCCGTCGGCTGGACAATGCCGACTGGCGACACCCAGGGGAAGGGCCTTCTCTGTGGCGGGCCCCGCCCTGTGGAACGACCTACCCCCGAAACTCCATACCATCACCGACCTCCGCCTCTTCCGCCAGTGTTTAAAAACACATCTCTTTCATCAAGCCGGCCTAACATAACCTCTGCTGTGACTAGTATGGATAGTTTTAATTGGGGATTTTTAATTGTTTTTAGCGCAGGACTTGGTATTTAATAGGTTTTTAAATTTTTGTATTTCTGTATTATTTTGTATGTTATTTTAAATTCCTGTGCGCCGCCCTGGGTCCTTTTGGAGTAGGGCGGGATATAAATCAAATAAAACTAAAAAAACTAAACTAAACTGAAATAAATGAACTTTTGCACGATATTCTAATTTTTTGAGTTTTTCAAGCTTTGGGCAAAAATGTGAAGCAGTAAGTGATCATCAGGCGCCTTTCTCTCCCCCACCCTCCGTCATTTCTTCCTTAAGCCATTGGCCATATTTTTGCAGCAGAGGGCCTCTATTCCCATAGTGACCGGGGGGGTTGGGCGGGTGCGGGCACTCTGCACGTGCTCAGAGGCAGCCTGCGGCCAGGGCAGCAGTGCGGGGCATGGGCAGGAAGCGGTGGCTGGAGTGGGCTGGCGGGCGGGCAGAAGGGGAGGGCCAGCGAGGGAGGAGTGACTGAGCAGCCAGGCAGGCAGCAGGCGGAGGAGGAGGAGAGCTGTGTGGGCGGGGCTGCAGCCGGAGCCCGCGCGGCCCTGAACTTTGCACTGCCGCTGCTGCCGCCATGATGCACTCAGAGCGGCCGGCCAGGAGCCCCACTGTCGCCCGCCTGCACGTCCTGCCATGGGTGCCCGGCACCAGCCACCACCACTGCCTCTCTGCCCAGCGCCCATGGCGGGACGTGCAGGTGGGCGGCGGTGGGGCTCCCAGCCAGCCACTCTCAGCGCATCACGATGGTGGCAGCGGCAGCGCAAAGTTCAGGGCCGCACGGGCTCCAGCTGCAGCCCCGCCTGCACAGCTCTCCTCCTCCTCCTCCGCCGCCTGCTGCCTGCCTGGCTGCTCACTCGCTCCTCCATCACTGGCCCTCCACTTCTGCCTGCCCGCCAACCACTTCCTTCCCCACACAGCTGACCTGGCTGCAGGCCACCTCTAAGCACATGCAGAGCACTTGCGCCTGCCCGACCCCGTTCCACCACCCCAGGCAAAAATCGGGACTTTTTAAAAATGCTGCTGGACGTGGGACAAATTGTTCAAAAGTGGGACTGTCCCACCAAAAGCGGGATGTCTGTTCACCTTAGGTTTATGGATAAAATACTCTTATAATATAAAAACAAAAAGAGAAATATATAAAGTGTTTGAAGGAGGAAATTAGGGAACTAGAATAAATATATAGAAAATAGAGGTAATTAGATTATGTTAGAACTATCAGCTAAAAGAAAAGAGTTGCAAAATATTGAGATAGAAATGGTTCAGAGAAATCTAATATACTTAAATAGGGAATTTTATGAAAACAGTAATAACAATTCTAGAATTCTGGGTAGAGCCACACAAACTAAAAAGGCCAAAAACCTGATTGGATTAATAAAGAATGACAAAGTGGAAAGATGCAATACGATTAGAGAAAAATTGTTGATATTTCAGAAGTTCTTTGAAAAGCTATATAAGAGAAATGACATAAATGTGAATGAAAGTCAGGCATATAGAGAATTTAAATTGTAAAATTCAAAAAAACGATAAAGAAATAATGGAATCACAAATAGAAGAAAAGGAAATAAGTGGAAGTTATTAATAAATTGAAGATAGGTAAGCCATCAGGGTTAGATAGATTAGGTGTAGAATATTATAAAAATTTCAAAAGGCTATTGTTGCTGAAGATAATGTTTAATAAAATAATGGAAGGGGAAAATGTTCCATGTTCCTGGAAGCAATCCTTGATAATAAATAGCGAAACCAGATAAAGACCAATATCACTTATTAATCAGGACGCTAAGATTTTTACAGCAATATTGGCAAATAGATTGAACATGTTTATAGAGAAATATATTAATTTAATTTAATTTAATAATTTAATTTATTTCAATTTGTATACCGCACCTATCTCCATCGAGATGGACTCAGGGCAGTGCACAGGGGAATTAAAAAAACACAATAAATAACAGCAAATACAATAACAATAATTAAAAAGAATTAAATTAAGAAACCTGTGCTAAAAATTCCCATTAATAAAAACCCACCATCCATTTACCCATTGGCTAGAGCTGTATCGCACCTGGGGTCTAAGCTCTAAGTTAGACCAGTTTGCTGGAAAAAGTATGTCTTGAGTGAGTGGCGAAAGAGGGGAAGGTCCGTGATGGTATGAAGTTCGTGGGGTAGGTCGTTCCAGAGGGCTGGCCCTGCCACAGAGAAGGCCCTACCCCTGGGAACCACTAGCTGGCATTGACCGGCAGTTGGCACCCTGAGGAGGCCCTCCCTATGGGAGCGAATCGGTCGAAGGGAGGTATGTGGCAAGTAACTAGGCCCTGAGCCATGGAGCGATTTAAAGATGGTGACAAGCACCTTGAAGCGCACCCGGAAGGTGACCGGTAGCCAGTGCAGCTCGCGCAGGATTAAACAACTCCTTCCAATGTACAGCTTCCATTTTGACTTCTTTGTGAGAAAACAGTTTCAAATGAAGTGATGAAAGACCATTTGGTAAGAATTCATTTGGAAACCAGTATTGTTTTTCCAATCCTTAAAGGCCAAGTTTGAGAGTCGCAGCACTGTTGAGAAGTTATTTGGGAAATCGTCATTCAACGCCAACAAGGGGCTCATTTGTTCCTATGAAGTATCTTTGGTTTTTTTAATATTTTTTTTATTTTTAATTAAACAAACAACACAAAGAGAATCATCTATCATTACCAGTGGTGGGTTTCTGCAGGCTCGCACCTACTCACGAGAGCCGATTGGTGAAATTTAGAGATCCGGTGAGAGGGGGTTCCACCGGTGTACCTGGAAGTAAATCTGGCCCGCCGCTGCCAGTGACCCAACGGGAAGGAAAGGAAAGGAAAGGAAAGGAAAGAAAGAAAGAAAGAAAGAAGAAAGAAAGAAAGAAAGAAAGAAAGAAAGAAAGAAAGAAAGAAAGAAAGAAAGAAAGAAAGAAAGAAAGAAAGAAAGAAAGAAAGAAAGAAAGAAAGAAAGAATTTATCATCACAATTGAGTCCAAAATTTTGGTTGCTAAGCAAGAGCGTTGTTAAATGAGTTTCATCACATTTTAAAAGGTGGCCACTCCCACCCTGTCACATGACTGCCAAGCCACGCCCACAAAATAGGCCACACTTACAGAGTAGGTTCTAAAAAATTTGAAACCCACCACTGATCATTACATATTGTAGAAAGTGTGTTGATTGGTTACAAATAGCTTTCATGCATATCTTGCACAGTCATTACTTATGCTTCATATCAACTTAGATATTTTAAATCAAAAAAAGGAAAAGAAATTCTTTATATATACCACAATTCTCATTTGACTATAGTTGTTTTAATATCCTTTTTCATAAAATAACCGCAAATTAAAAGCATAACCACATAATGGCATTTCATTAGTTATTTCAAATGTCATCCAATAGCTATTGCACCTTTATAACATGTTCTAAATAAGAATTGATTGTATATGATAACAAAGTTTTTAAACCTCTTTTCAAAATCACTATTTCAGTTTGTGTCCAAGTTCCTTTTGTTAAGCAAGTACATATAAATGTTGTTAATTACAGTGATCCCTCGTTTTTCGCGGCTTCATGTTTCGCGGCTTCAGTGCTTCGCGGGTTTTTCAAAAATACAGAATAGAAAAAAAAATGCATCGGTAGGAGGCAAGCGCCCCCTAGTGCTTGCTTTAAACGATGTCCACCAACTCAAGTTTCCGGTGCGAATCCTACTTCGCGGTTTTTCAGTTTTCGCGGAAGGTTCCGGTCCCCATTAACCGCGAAAAACGAGGGATCACTGTATATCCATTATCACTTCATTGTTATTATCTATACTGTATAAATAAGAATGTAAAATAGTTTGTACGAATCCACTAATCTCAAAAACTACTGGACCGATTTACACCAAACTTTCACACAATGTAGCCAAGGACTTCCAATAATAGAATAGCTACTCATTTTGTGCCTAGCACATGTGTCGTGTGCAAGTTACACACAAATAAAAGGTACGCACTGAAATGTGTTTTCACTTCCCTGTAGCCACGCCCATCAAACTGCTTTTCAACTGTCAGTGTTGGAATGAAGGCCTCTTGGTCCAAAAAGGCACTGGGATAGCAAACTCCCAGGTGGCCCATAGAGAGGGGGGGAGAAATACTGCTCAAGACTGTTCTCTGAGGTAAAAACACGGAGGCAGGCAGCTGCTTTAAACTGTTTAATACGAACTGAACCAAACTGTAACAAAGAACCACCCATCTGACAGCAAATACAGTTTAATAAAAGAGGGACTAGGGGAGACATGATAGCAGCCTTCCAATATCTCAGAGGTTGCCCCAAAGAAGAAGGAGTCAAGCTATTCACCAAGGCACCTGAGGGCAGAACAAGAAGCAATGGGTAGAAACTAATCAAGGAGAGAAGCAACTTAGAACTGAGGGGAAATTTCCTGGCAGTGAGAACTATTAACCAGTGGAATAGCTTGCCACCAGAAGTTATGGATGCCCCAACACTGGATGTGTTTTTAAGAAGAGACTGGAAAACCATTTGTCTGACACGGTATAGGGTCTCCTGCTTGAGCAGCGGGATTGGACTAGATGACCTCCAAGGTCCCTTCCAACTCTCCAAAACACCTGATGGCAGAACAAGAAGCAATGGGTAGAAACTAATCCAGGAGAGAAGCGACTTAGAACTGAGGGGAAATTTCCTGGCAGTGAGAACTATTAACCAGTGGAACATCTTACCACCAGAAGTTATGGATGCCCCAACACTGGATGTGTTTTTAAGAAGAGACTGGAAAACCATTTGTCTGACATGGTATAGGGTCTCCTGCTTGAGCAGCGGGGTTGGACTAGATGACCTCCAAGGTCCCTTCCAACTCTGTTATTGTATTATTGTATTACAGTAGGTAGGTAGATAGGGGAATAAAGAGAGAGGGAGAAATACAGTTTAATAAAAGAGAGACGGGGAGACAGGATAGCAGCCTTCCAATATCTCAGAGGTTGCCACAAAGAAGAGGGCGTCAAGCTATTCTCCAAAGTACCTGAGGACAGAACAAGAAACAATGGGTGGAAACTAATCAAGGGGAGAAGCAACTTAGAACTGAGGAGAAATTTTCTGACAGTTAGAACAATTAATCAGTGGAACAGCTTGCCTCCGGAAGTTGTGAATGCCCCAACACTGGAAGTCTTCAAGAAGATGTTGGATAGCCATTTGTCTGAAATGGTATAGGGCAGTAATGGCTAACCTTTTTTGGCTCACGTGCCAAAGGCAGGGGGAGTGCAGGGGTGATGTGCACAGGTGTGCCACATCCATAATGCTATGTGCATGACCCCCTGCATTTGGCATGCTTTTTACATCATCCCCAGGCTCCAGAGGTTTTATAGGAGCCTGGGGAGGGTGAAAACAGCCTTCCCCCACCTCCAGAGGGCATAAAACAGCCTCAAAAGAAGGCCTAAATCAGCTGGCCAGGGCACAAAAAACACACAGAAGCTGACATGGCAATGCCTCGCATGGCCTAAGAAATGGTTCCGTGTTCGCCATCATGGGTATAGGGCTTCCTGCCTAGGCAGGGAGTTGGACTAGATGACCCCCAAGGGATAGATAGAGAGGGAGAAATAAGGTAGGTAGGTAGGTAGGTAGGTAGGTGGGTGGGTGGGTGGGTGGGTGGGTGGGTGGGTGGGTGGATGGATAGATAGATAGATAGATAGATAGATAGATAGATAGATAGATAGATAGATAGATAGATAGATAGATAGATAGATAGATAGATAGATAGATAGATAGATAGATAGATAGATAGATAGATAGATAGATAGATAGATACAAAGAAAGAAAGAAAGAAAGAAAGAAAGAAAGAAAGAAAGAAAGAAAGAAAGAAAGAAAGAAAGAAAGAAAGAGGAAGGAAGGAAGGAAGGAACACAGTAGGTAGGTAGGTAGGTAGGTAGGTAGGTAGGTAGGTAGGTAGGTAGGTGGATAAAGCAAGAAATACAATAGGTAGGTAAGTAGAGGGATAGACAGAGAGTGAGAAATATGGTAGGTAGGTAGGTAGGTAGGTAGGTAGGTAGGTAGGTAGGTAGGTGTATAGATAGATAGCGAGAAATACGGTAGGTAGGTAGGTAGGTAGAGGAATAGAGAAAGAGGGAGAAATACAGTAGGTAGGTAGGTAGAGGGATAGAGAGGGGGAAATACAGTAGGTAGGCAGGTAGGTAAATGGGGGATAGAGAGGGAGAAATACAGTAGGTAGGTAGGTAGGTAGGTAGGTAGGTAGGTAGGTAGGTAGGTAGGTAGGTAGAGGGAGAAAGCAAGAAATACAATAGGTAGAGGGATAGACAGAGGGAGAAATACCATAGGTAGGTAGGTAGGTAGGTGTATAGATAGATAGCGAGAAATACAGCAGGTAGGTAGGTAGAGGAATAGAGAAAGAGGGGGAAATATAGTAGGTAGGTAGGTAGATAGAGGGAGAAAGAAAGAAATACAGTAGGTAGGTAGGTAGAGGGATAGATAGATAGAGAGGGAGAAATACAGAAGGTAGGTAGGTTGGGCCTTATATGATGGTTGTGTGTATGTGTGCAGGTGTAGATCTACACACAGATTGGTTGGCCATTTAACCAGACTGGGCCACAGCAACGCGTGGCCGGGTATAGCTAGTTATAAATAATTATTTATTCAGAAATTCATTTACTGTTTATATCCAATTTACTTTCATCAAACCAATTCATGTTTGTACCTTATTATCATTATCAATTAATTATTTAACATAACACTGTAAAGGTTACTAGGTTACTAATTACTAATTACTAAAGTTAGCTAATTTGTGTTGTTATCTTTCTTATATCAACCTGTATCCTTCCAGTAGTAACACAGTTTTATTACTTACAGTAATTTGTGGAATTACTCTTCTATGTATTTCCTTGGTAAAAAAATTTGTGGACTTCTCTGGGCACCTTATTGCTTGTTGCATTTCTCAGGTAATCTCGATGCCCTCCATCTGCTACTTTAATTGACTTATCTTTAATTATCAATAGTGTTTGTGAATGGATTGTGGTTGGAAATAGAAAGAATGGAATATGGAAAGGGGAGCAAGATGGTCAGGAACTCCACCCCAGATGGCAAGGTACAGAAGAAAAAAAAGAAAAGAATTGATGGATTTAAGGAGAGAAATCTTATCAGAAACACCACTGATAACTAAAGATAAACTGATTAAGGAAACAGATGGATGGTATCGAGATTATACAAGAGATGCAACAAGCAATGAGTGTGAATATCCCAGAAGGAGACCTAATAAATTTATGAGCCTCAACACAAAGTTCAAAAGAAATCCAATCATTTATTAGGATCAACATTCTAGCACTACTTCTGTGGAGCCAAAACTGAAAATCATTTAATGGTGTCTGAACTTTATCCCCTGTGCCCCCTCCCCTATGCCTAGTCATAAATCACATTAGCCAATTAGCAGTGTAATTGAATTTATACATGCGCATTCACAGGCCAGCTTGAGATTCCATTCTGACCACAGGTATGCATGGAATTTTTTTCTTTTCTCTATGGCAGCTCGATAGTAGTCATGGAGAGTTTTTACAAGCTGACACCCGGCTCCCCTCACTTCCTGAAAGTTGCTAAGGGAAACAAAACAATTTGAGTACAGGTGCATAACTTAGGGATGCATGCCTCCCCCAGGCTTGCTTGGGATTTTTGCATGGAATTTTGCTATAAGGCGATCAGCCTGGATGTTTCTATGTTTCATCCAAGATGCCTCTGATAAGGGGTAACCTTTCCACTTCATTAGGTATTGGAGTTGTCTCCTGTGCCACCTTGAATCAAGAATTCATTGAATTTCATAATGGGTTTGGCTCCCTATGACCATAGGGCCTGGGGGTGCCCGGGGTAGCGGTCGCAGGTTGGATCCATGCATGGGTTTCAAGAGGCTGCTATGAAATGATTGGTGTATCTTCCCCAGCAACCGAGGCAGTTTCAATTGCGCTGTGACTGGATGATGATCTTTACTATGGGCATCTACTACTAAGATTATTATTATTATTATTATTATTATTATTATTATTATTATTATTATTATTATTATTATTATTATTATTACAACACACACACATATATGTGTATGTATGTATTGGTTCAATATAAGGAAATTGGATGTAAATGGTAAACAGTGATTTGAAAAGGAGGACTACAAACTTTGTTACTAAATATTATTGACAGGCCATAAGAATCTAATGTTATTGGATGATATTGGAAATAGCTAATGAAATGCCATTATGTGGTTGTGCTTTAAATTTTGGAATATTCTATGCAGAAGGATGTTAAAACAATTATAGTCAAATGAAAATTGAGGTATGATGATAGTAATATGTATAAATATATTTGATTTAAAACATGATTTGATATGAATTATAGGTGATTGTGGAAGAGATGCACGAAAGCTTTTTGTAACCAGCTGATAAACTTTCTATAGTATGTAAAGAAAGAGGATTTCTTGTGTTGTGTTTGTTTAAAAATAAAAAACATCTTATTAAAAAATAAAAAAGAACAAAGCAAAACACAAAACATACATAACAATATAGTGTAATTATACAGCCTTCTGTATCAGTTTTCATGTTTAGCTTTTATAATTCTCCATTCTGCATTGCCTTCCTATTGCTTTAACCTTATCCTAACAACAGTAGTGCTAACACTTATAATAATATTGATTATTTATATCACCATATATTTGCATTCTCTATTTTCTGTTTTGGCTTCTGTTTTCTAGCCACTTATACATTTTATTCCATATTTTATAAAAATCTGATTCTTCTAATTCTTTTATTTCTATTGTCATTTTGTCCATCTCTGCACATTTGAGTACTTTTCTAACTATTGTTTCATCTGCAGGTGTATTGATTTTTTTCCAGTTTTGTGCGAAAGCAATCCTGGCTGCAGTGAGTATGTGTATGATTATGTATTGAGATTGTTTATCCATTTTTTGGTCTAATAGTCCTAATAAGAATGCTTCTGGTTTCAGTTCTATTTTTCACTCTGTAATTTCTTCCAACCATTTCCGAATTTGGCACCAATATTTCCTTGTAATGGGGCACGTATGGTAAAATGTTCCAGACTTGTGGCTACATCTCCAACATTTGGGGAATAAATTTGGGTACATTTTGGCCAATCTCGCTGGAGGCAAATGCCATCTATAAAACATTTTAAAGGGGTTTTCTTTGTAAACTACTGCCTTTGCAAATTTATAATTTCTTTCCCATAATTTGTCCCATTTTTCTAATTCTATATTATGCCCATAATTTGTTCCCCAGATAATCACTGTCTCCTTTACCATCTTTTCATTTTATATCTTAAAAGAAAATTATATAGTCTAGTAATAATTTTTCCTCCTGTTCCTAATAATATTTTATCTAATTCCATTGGTTTCTCATGTATTCCGTATTGTTCCAGATCTTTTTTGAATCTTGTTTTAATTTGTAACTAGAGCCACAATTCCATATTTATTTCTTGTGTTTTCAGATCTTGTACTGATTTTAGTTCTCCTTTTTCATCTAAGAGTTCTGCATAACTTACCATTTTGCTGAGATCTATAGTATTTGGAAATGTCATTGCCTCCACCATTGATAGCCAGATTGGAATTTTCACATAATGGTTTTTTCCCCCAGACCTTAAACAGGGCATCCCTCACTATGTGTCTCTGGAACTAGGAATTAAATTTATTCTTTCCCTCCCAGAGGAAGCCAAGCCAACCTAGTTGGAGATCATGGCCTTCTAGCATAAGGATTCTTTTCTTTTTTAGTTGAATCCAGTCAAGGACTGCCGCCTGAAAGTAAAGCTCCCAGTTTGGGAGGTCAAAGCCACCTTTGTTTCTACTATCTCGTAGAAGTTTGTATTTAATACATGTTTTTCCCCTGACCAGATAAATTTGGATACCATTTTATTTACTTGTTTGAAAAAAAAAGTAATCGGCATTGTTTGGAAAAGATAACATAGTTTGGATAATACATTCATTTTAATTGTTGAGATTCTGCCAATTAGTGATACCTGTAGTTTAGTCCAATTATCCAAATCTTTTTGCATTTGTCGTAGCAATTTATTGTAGTTATCTTCTTTTATTGTAATACATTTTGCTTATAACCATATTCCCAAATATTTAATTTTCTTGGCCCTCAAAATTCCCAGTTTCTCCTCCAGTTCTTTATTTTGTCTTTTGGTTAAATTCTTAGTTAATATTTTAGTTTTCTCTTTATTTATTTTAAGCCCTGCCAATTGGTTTATGTCTTGTAATAATATTAGTACAGTTTCTAGGGGTTCCTCTATGATAAATGCAAGATTGTCTGCAAAGGCCTGCACTTTGCATTCCTGTGTTCTAATTTTCAATCACTTTATTTCTTTGTTGTGTCTAATTTGTAACATCAATGCCTCTATTGAGAGGATAAATAACAGTGGGTATAGAGGACCTCTCTATCTTACCCCTTTGTTTATGCTGAAACTTTATGTTGCTTCCCCATTTAATATTATTTTTGCCCTCTGACTAGAATATATTGCTCTGATCATCCCGGTAAATTTCTCCCTGAAGTTCATTACTGCCAGTTGATTTATAAGAAAATCCCAATTCAGGTTATCAAATGCTTTTTGTTCATCAATAAGTATTAATGCTGCTTGTTTTTCTGAGTGTATCTAGTAGTATTCTAATATGTCCATTATCATTCGTATATTGCTTTTTATGTGTCTGTTGGGTAAAAATCCATTTTGGTCTGGGTGTCTGATTCTGTTTAGTATATTTTTAATTCTTTCCGCCATTATTGTCATAAATATTTTATAATCAGCATTTAGCAGCGAGATTGGCCTATAATTTTGGATCTTTTGTTTTTCAGTGTTGTATTCGGGAATTAATGTTATTAGTGCCTCCATCCAGGAATTTTGTGTCTTACCTTATTCTAGTACTTCATTATACATTTCTAATAATATGTTCTCTAATGGTTTTTGCAATTCTTTATAAAATTCGGCTGGAATTCCATCCGGGCCTGGGGTTTTGTTATTTTGTTGTTTTTGCCCTTTTTAATTCTAGCCTCGTTATTCTCTCATTATTGTTTCCTTTGTTGTTTCCGGTAAGGTTGGAAGATTCCTTTTCTGTAGGTGTCTTTTAATATCCTCCTCTTCTATTTTCTCTCAGCTATACAATGTTTGAAAGTATGTTACTGCTATGCTTTTTTTTCTTCCTTTTTGTAGTGTATCTTATTTATTTATTTATTTATTTAAATTTATATCCCGCCCTTCTCCACAGAGGACCCAGGGCGGCGCACAGGAAATTTAAAAAACATACAAAATACAATAAACATAATTTAAAAACTATTAAATAAACCTATCCTGCGCTAAAACCAAAATTTAAAAACCCAATTTAAAACTATCTAAAAGTCCCCATGGGAGGTTAGGCTAGGCCGGCTTGTTGAAACAGATATGTCTTAAGACATTGGCGGAAGAGGCGGAGGTCGGTGATGGTACGTAATTCAGGGGGCAGATCATTCCAGAGGGCTGGCCCCGCCACAGAGAAGGCTCTCCCCCTGGGTGTCGCCAGTCGGCATTGTCCGGCCGACGGCACCCTGAGGAGGCCCTCTCTGTGGGAGCGTATCGGTCTAAGGGATGTATGGGGCAGGAGGCGGTCTCGCATATAACTAGGCCCCGAGCTATGGAGCGCTTTAAAGATAGTTGTCAAAACCTTGAAGCGCACTCGAAAGGCCACAGGAAGCCAATGCAGCTCGCGCAGGATCGGTGTTATGTGGGAGCACCTAGTGGCTCCCATAATCACCCGCGCGGCTGCGTTTTGGACTAGCTGTAGCTTTCGAGTGCACCTCAAGGGAAGCCCCATGTAGAGAGCATTACAATAGTCGAGTCAGGACGTCACGAGAGCTTGAGTGACTGTGCGAAGGGCAGCCCCTTCTTCATCCTCTAGTTCCTGTATTAATTTCTTTTCTTTTTCTTTTTTAATTTATAGGCTAGCCATCTCCCCAGTTTATTGGCATTTTCGAAATAATTTTGCCTACTTGATCTAATTTTCTGGGCTACTTCTTCTTGTGTAATTAAATTTAATCTATGCTTAATTATTTCTTTTTCTTCTTTAGCTTCATTGCTTTGAGGTTCTTTCTGGAGTTTATATTCTAATTTCCCCAGTTTCTCCTGGTGCTCTGTATATCATTTCTTTTTTATCTTTGTTTCTTCTTATTGTATATGCTATCATAACGCCATGCACAGAGGCTTTGGTTGTATCCCACAGGTTTTGAATGGTTGTCTGTTTGTTCTAGTTTTCCTTTAGGAAAATGCTATTTCTTTTTCCACATATTGAACATAGTTCTTTTCTTTCACAACCCTCTGATTCATGGTCCATCTCTTTTTCCTTTTTGCCTCTCCTTTCCATTTGATTGTTAATGGGTTATGGTCCACCCAGATGTTCAGTGTTATTTATATTTCCTCTACATCCTTCTCCATTTCTGGGTCCATCCATACCATGTCAATTCTAGACCATGAATTATGGGGATTTGAAAAGAATGTGTATTGACTCTTCTTTGGGTTGATTTTTGTCCAGACTTCTTTTAGATTTAATTCTCAGGCCATTTCAAAGAATGCATTTGGTAGTGTTCTCCTTTCATAATTTTTTTAATTATCTGTTTTATAGCCGGGTCTACTACCACACTGTAATCCCCTAATAAACATATGTTGTCCAGTTCCAGTTCTGCAATCTGCTTATGTAATTTACTGTAGTATTCTTTCTGGTTCGTGTTTGGTGCATATATGACTGCAATTAGTACTCTTTTTTGTTTTATTGATACTTCAATTAGTAATGTTTTTCCCTCTTCATCTGCTTATACCTGTTTAGGTTTTAGCCAGTCCTTTATATATACTGCAACTCCCCTTTTCTTTGTTTGGCCAAGGCCAGATGTAATTTCCCTAACTTTGGAGATTCCAGGATACTACCATTTCTTTTTTTAATATGAATATCCTGTAGGCATGTGATGTCTTGTAGGCATGTTTTGTTTTTGGAGTTTAGAAATTGTTTGTCTTTTTTTTGTAGGTGAATTTAATCTGTTTATATTGATCGATATTAATTTCACTTCTTCCTCCATCCTGTTACTTGTTGTTGCCTTTGTTCCTCTACTTGGTTTTGTTTCCCTTTGGTTTCTTGTCCTCACTCCTTCTCTTTCTTGAAATTCTGTATCAGTCTTCTCTCTCACTTCTTGGTCTAATCCTTTTTCCTCCATCGGTTGCTCCTCTTGGCTTTTGGATACCAATTGCAATCTGCAACTGCAATCTGCAATCTGATTCTCCCTCTGTGTAATGTTCATAGAATTCCTGGGCTTTTTCTATGGTGTCAATTCTTATTTTCTTATCTTGTCAGGATTTAAACATGCCTTCTGGTATCAACCAGCAGAACATTATTTTATATTTTATCAGTTGTGTGGAGAGAAATTGGCAATTCCTTCTTTGCTCTCTGATTCTCTTTGGTATCTGCTTAAGGGTTATGACTTCTTTTCCTTTATAGACCAACAGTTCATCCCTTATTGTTTTATAGATTTCATCTCTGACAGCTTTTTGTACAAATCGTATATGTATTTCATGGGGCAACCTATGTCTTTGTGCATAATTAGTATGCACTCTGTAGATTTCATCAATATTATTCCTCAGTTCACTTTTATCCATTTGCAATTGGTCAGCTAGAAGATCCCTCATGAGTTTTTGTCTCATCTTTTGTCTCTACTATGTTCTGAAATCTTAAATAGAGGATCTTTCTAACTCTAAATGGACTATTGCCTCCCTGAGTTCTCTGTTGGCTGCTGTCAGTCTTTCTTCTGTTGCTTTCAATTTCTTTTCAGTTTGTTCTGTCCTTGCTTCAACCACTTTTATTTTCTGCTCATTTTTGGCTATTGTTTCATGTATCTCCCCCATTCTATCATCCAACTTACTTATATCATCTTTCACTTCCCCTAGATCACCTTTCATTTCCTTGTGATTTTTGGTTATTGATTCTTGTGCTTTTATCATAAATTTCTGAGTCATGTTTAATGACCCTTGTAGACTTTGCAGGGTTGGTGCAGATCCTGGTTTTTCACTGCTTGACATGTCTGTTGTTAACCTCTGTCCTACTGGAGAAGCTATCATTTGCAGAATTTTCTTTACAGTTTTGGTAGCTGTGGATGTGTTTGCCTTTTGTGTTTCGCTTTTGGAAAAAAATATTCCACAATACGATAGGTTTTCAATCTTTCACTCTAGGTCTTTCCTTACTCGCTGTCTCTTCTCCTCTCTTTTTTTCAAATCTGATAGTTAATAGTGGTAATGTAATATAGCTCACTTATTAAATCCAATCCTTAATATCAATTTTATATAGACAGTTATATATGTAAATCACTGTTATAAATTATTATATTTGTAGTTAATTATTATAAATTATCCTAACTTAATTTAACTGCATTAAAGAGAGAGAGGGGGAGGGAGAAAAATAAATAAATATTTATATCTATAAGTTGCTAAATAGTCTATTACACATTTTTACTATATACTAAACCTATTAAAATTCACCAATACATTCATCACTATATGCAATCAATTACTTAATTAAATATTACTATTAATCAACAGTTCCTATTTTAAGGCTAGAAAGATTTTCTAATATGCAGTAATAAAGGAAGTGGCTGTAGACTCCATGCTATTATAAATGAATCTATATTAAATATATGTAAGTATAAATGTATAAAATGGATAGCTTATAAAATATTAAATTCTTTGATCTAAAAATCACTGTGGTAGATATAACAATATTTAAATACCATAAAGAGTATAAAGATATCTGAAGTATACAAAGCTGGTTGTAAATGAGTCCAATCCAAAGTCCTCCATTGGGAATACCACAGTTCTTATTCCTCGATTTCTCTACTTCCTTGCAACTTCTCTGTTCCCTGTTCTCTGTGCTCAAAATGACTGCTGCCCTCAAATTGCACGGTCACTGTCTTCTCTCTTCGTTTTTTTCCTCCTCTGTCTCTCCTGTTGCAAAGGGAATCTATTCTTTCTTCTTTCTCAATCTATTCACCACCCACACAAAACTCTCAATTTATATCACCGGAGATCCAGTCTCAGAAATCAGTAGAAATTCTCCCCTCTGCAACCACTATCACTTTCACTCTCTACAGATTCTGTAATTCGTCTTCTTCGTATTTCTGCTCCTCCACACAGGTGCTGATTTTCCCTCTTTGGAGACTCACTTAATTGCTGACTAGAGCATTTCTACTTGACTGGGAATCAGTGCAATAAGTATGTCAGAAGATTTCCAGCTGAATCTGTGAAGCATCACATAATGATCTGGAGCTATATCACTGCTTCTGGTATTGGTCAGATATAAATCATGCAGAGAATTATGAATTCCAAGCAGTATGTTGAAGTCCTGGAAAAAACTATGCCTCCTTCAACTCAGCAACTTGTAGGAAAGGACTTTTACTTCCAGGATGACAACGCTCCTTGTCATCAAGCAAAGTCCATCCAGCAGTGGATGAAGAAGCATGGTATTCAACTCCTGGATTGGCCAGCTCAGAGCCTTGTGGGCCAAGACTGGTTACGAAATAAGCAAGAAGCATCCAAAGACCAAGCAGGAGCCTATTGAATCAATTGTTGCAGCCTGGCACCACACTGTAACCAAAGATCACGTGCAAAGGCTTATACAATCTATGCCAAAGCGATGCCAACTGGTGATAAGCACTGAGGGCTGGCCAATTTCATATTAGTAACCATGTTTGGTTACCTAAACAGTCCTTTTCAAGGCCAAAACAAAAAAAATTTTAACAAAACACTAGCATCGGCCTTAGTAATTGCAACACGTATGCCATGGGGTATGCTTCAGTTAATCTGTTTTCATAGTCATTGTAAGCATCGGGGTGGGTTCCTGCCAGTTCTAACCTCTAGTATAGAAGAGGTTCCACAAATCTACAGCGCCGTTTAGAACTGGTTCCAGCTCCCTCCCCCCGCCCATCCGCAATTCATGGAGCCATTTGCCCTCATGAAAACATAGTGGTGGTAGTGGTGGTGGTGGTGGTTTCGGCATGCAAAGACTAAAAAAGCGATGCTCATTTTTGGCAATCCCTGTCATCTGGAACAACGTTTTTGAGGCAGTTATAGCCACTTTTTTGGCCGCTGCCTAAATCGGGGATGAAAGCATTTTTGGGCAGCAATTTTCCTGAAATTTGATTTCCCTGAATCCAAAAATGGGGCGTACAGCCAGCACAATACAGTGTACAGCCACCTGAAAATGTTTTCCTCCCCTGTTCCCCATTGTGCATTGCCCAACTTGAAGCTGCTCCTTTATGGATAGGGCAAGTTAGATAAGCCATAAACACCCATTTATTGTCTATTACCCACAAAAGCAGGGGAATGTATCTGTAGCACAAAGTATCAGGAGATTGCATCAAGAAAATTGGTCTGTAAACTCTTTTTTTTTTATTCAAACAATTTTTATTGATTTTTACAATTTTTATAGTAAAAGGGGAAGTGGTAAGGTTCAATGATAACATTTTAGGACTTCCATGTCGGGGTTGGTGATCGCCTCTGGGGCTTCATACAAATACATTTAAAAATATATATAGTGGTGAGAAATAATATATCATATTACATTTCATACATTCAATCATTCTTTTTTTTTTTAACATCCATCTTGGTTACAGTGAATTTCAAAACATTCTTATTTTTGAGATCTGAGTCTCTTAGCAATAGTTTCTTCTTCCTCCTTCTCTTCAATGGGCAGAGCCGTGGCCCCTCCTGCTCCCTCTTTTTCTTCTAGGAGTGGGGAGTGCTTTCTAAGAAAAGCCTCCACCTCTCCTGTTGTTTTAATTCTAACTCTACCCCCTTCCCAGTATACCAGCAATCCCTCAGGCATCAGCCATTTAAACCAGATTCTTTTTTTATATAATTTTTTGGATAAGAAGGAATACTTCCTCCTAATCTCTAGAATTTTTTTTGGAATCTGCTTTAACATGGCAATCTCTTTGTCTTGATATTTTAATGGTCCACCCCGTTGGGCCCTCAGTATCTCATCCCTTGTAGACCTTCTTAAAAATTTAATATGAACTTCTCTTGGTACATCATTTATCCTAGCATATGCAGAATTAATTCTATAAATCAAGTCTATATCCCCCCAGAAATATTCTTTTTTTTTTTTTGTAAAATCTGCTAAAATTGTACACATTAAGTCCCTAAGATCCTCCCCTTCCTCTTCAGGGACATTCTGAAATCTGAGGAAAAAAGACATTCTTTCAAACTCAATCTTTGACATCTGCATAGTAATTTCTACCGTTTCTTTTCGCATTTCTCCTAACTCCTCTTTCATCTTTTCTGCTCCTTTCTCTAACACTTCAATTTTTTGTTTATGTTCTATTGTATTTCCTTTTGTCTCTCGCATTTCTAATTTTAAATCTGTCAAGTCCTTTCTGATTTCTTGCATTTCTCTCATTACATCCTGCAGCATCTCCTTAGTAGTTGGTTCTTGGGAGGTCTCTCCAGCTAATTCTTTTTGCAGCATCTCAATAATTTTCCCTTGTTGTAAAATCGGGCTGGATCTGGCAGATGATGGGGCAGAAAGGGACGAAATTGCTCTGTAAACTCTTATTGGAGTTTGGAATACATTAGCCAAAGTGAACAGTTGTGCTTGAAGACAAACAATGATATATCCAAATATTAGCTACCATACCACTAAGTATGAAATTCTCAAGAAGATAAAGCTCAAGAAGAAATTCTGCCTGCCAGAAGAGATCCTTCCCTGAGATTGCTACAAAATCTTTCAAGAGATTACAAGAGTTTGAGGATTTGTGCATGAATCAACAAGAAAAGGTGTTGCAAGTGTGATTTCAATGACAAACTATTCAGCAATCCACAGACCACAAAGGATGGTCATGTGTATAAAGAGAAGTAATGTACACATCCTCACACATAAGATTGCAAATGTCAGGGTCAGACCATGGAGCTCTTGTTTTCTGGGCTTTTGTGTCCCACCCAAAGCCCAGTATTTTCTTCCTATCCTCAAAAGAAAAAGTAGGCTAATTGACTATAGAAAGCTGCTCTGAGGAGAAGCATGGGATCAAGGATAGGTGCAGCCAAGAGGAGAAGTGCAGGGAGGGCAAAGGATACCAAACTTTCTAGTTTTTTCCTTTCTCCAGCAAGCTTCTGTGCTCACTGGTGAGGAAAATCTATGAAGGCAGAGATTATTTGGAGAAAACAGTAGCAAGGTGGCAAGCAGGCATAGCAACCTATGAAATCCTTCCATGAAGTAACTATTATTATCTGAGGCTTAAATTAAAATGAAAACAGAACAAAAAATAAAATTTTGGTTGATAGAGAGCTTCTATTCTGGCAGAAGTAATCCCAGAGGCAGATTCCTGTATGTAGCCAGATGGGTGAAAAGTCCCACTGCAAGTTGCAATCCTCTCTCAGGCTCCTCCCTATGAATCAGGATAGTCACATAGAATTGCAATTTCCTGCAAACTAAATTGACCAAAGCTCTACTATCTTGCTAGATCACATGATTGTAGCCTGCCCCAGCATGTTCTCCGCAAATTATTAGCATAGGACTGTTTCTGTCATAATCCTTTTTCTTCTAATCAGGCCAGAGTCACACACTCATCCATATGCCTACACACTTTCCTTCCTACACCATATTCTAGAATGGGAAAATGGAATTTGCTTTGCATAAGGCATCTGCTTAGCTCAAAATTATGTTTTTAAATTACTGAATTGCATCATAGAGATGTTCAGTTTCACAGGATTCAATTTGAGTTGGTCAATAGAACTAGAGGTTTATTTTTCCAAGCTTTTGGGTTCATGCTACAGCCCTTCCTCAGGGAATTTGCCAATCTTCAGGATGTGACTGAATCCAGGTGACCGGGATTGGATTCTGCAACAGTATCATGGACATGAATATTTGCCTTCATTTGCAAGTTCAATTTCACTTAGATTTTGGAAAGCCTCCCTCCCACCCAAAACTTTAACTCAGGTCTGCTCACTCCATAACTCACTGGGCATTACTTAATATTTATCCTTTCCTATATAGGAAAATAGTTTACTTTAGTTTTATTCAATTTGTATCCCACCCTTCTCCAAAAGGACCCAGGGCGGCGCACAGGAATTTAAAATATCATACAAAAGTAATACAAAATACACAAATTTAAAACCTATTAAATATCAAAACCTGCGCTAAAACCAATTAAAATCCCCCATTTTAAAACTATCTAATACTAGTCACAGCGGAGGCTATGTTATGCCAGCTGATGAAACAGATGTGTTTTTAGACACTGGCGGAAGAGGCGGAGGTCGGTGATGGTACAGAGTTCAGGGGGTAAGTCGTTCCACAGGGCAGGGCCCGCCACAGAGAAGGCCCTTCCCCTGGGTATCGCCAGCCGGCATTGTCCGGCCGACGGCACCCGGAGAAGGCCCTCTCTGTGGGAGCGTATCGGTCTAAGGGATGTATGGGGCAGGAGACGGTCTTGCATGTAACTAGGTCCCAAGCCATGGAGCGCTTTGAAGATGGTCGTCAAGACCTTGAAGCGCACCCAAAAGACCACAGGAAGCCAGTGCAGCTTGCGCAGGATCGGTGTTATATGGGAGCATCTAGAGGCTCCTGTAATCACCCGCGCGGCTGCATTCTGCACTAACTGTAGCTTTCGAGTGCACCTCAAAGGAAGCCCCATGTAGAGAGCATTGCAGTAGTCAAGTCGGGATGTCGCGACGGCCTGAGTGACTGTGCGAGGGGCAGCCCGGTTCAGTAAGGGGCGCAATTGGCGCATCAGGCATACCTGATGAAACGTCCCCCTGGCCACGGCCGCCACATGGTCTTCCATGGACAGCCGGGAATCCAGGAGGACACCCAAATTGCGCACCCTCTCCACGGGGGCCGGTGTTTCGCCCCCAATGGCCAGAGTTGGAGTAATCTGGCTGAACCGGGGGGCCGGAAACCACAGCCACTCAGTCTTGGATGGGTTGAGCTTGAGTTTGTTACTACCCATCCAGATCCGTACGGCTTCCAAACACCGGGACATCACCTCAATGGCATTGTTGGGGTGGTCTGGGGTGGAAATGTACAGCTGAGTATCATCCACGGATGATCTCACCCAGTGGCTTCATATATGTGTTGAATAGGAGGGGCGAGAGGACCGACCCCTGAGGAACCCCGCATACGAGGGGCCTCGAGGCCGACCTCTGCCCCCCTGCCAACACATATTGCGACCGACCAGAGAGGTAGGATGAGAACCACCGCAAAACGGTGCCTCCCAGCCCCAACCCCCCCAGTCGGTGCAATAGGAAATAGCCTTAAGATATTTCACAGTATTACTTGGATAGTGCAACATTGCTCTGATTATTCTTTCCAAAGATAATTCATTGTCAATCAATTCCACTTCACACTATTACACGTCTGTTTTTCTTGACCTTCTTTCTTTGGCCTCTTTATGCCATTTATGCCTGGTGTTACAAGTTGACATTATTTTTAAAAAATAAATACTATTATCATTATTTCTTAATGTAAACAAGCAGAGGAGGGGCATGGAAAGCATGCACCCTGGGCCCCCAAATGAAGGACATGTTGGTTAATTTGGCCAAGGGTAAAATTTTCACCAAGCTAGACCTGAGGGAGGCATACTACAGGGTGAGAATCAAGGAAGACGATGAGTGGAAGGCTGCCTTTAATTGCCTGCTGGAAGCTTGTAATTCAGAGTAGTGCTGTTTGGCCTCCAAGGAGCCCCTGCAGTGTCCATGCAGCTAATTAACAAGGTGCTGCCAAAGAAAGGAGTCCTTGGTTTACTGGATGACATTCTAATCTTCACCAAAATGATGGAAAAGCACATGAAGTTAGTGTGGTAGGTGCTCACAAAACTTCTAGCAGCGAAACTGTATTGAATTCCACAAGACCTGCCTAGACCAGCTGGGCTACCCAGTGTCAAATGCAGGGTAGAGATGACCTGGGAAAAGTAAAATTATACGTAAAATGACCCAGACAGTAAACACTGTTTACTAAATAATTACAGTATATATGTTAAGAAAAATATATAAATAAAAATATATATAAAATATTTGGGTTTATTTGTGAAACTTGTTAATAGTCCATTTCTGCTTAGGAGTGCAGAGGTAATGCATATGTGTGTCTGTGTTCCATCATTTCTAAGACTTGGGAGAGGAGCAAGGCCCTCTAATAATTATAAACATATTATTATTATTATTATTATTATTATCATCATCATCATCATCATCATCATCTTTGGTGAGATTCACAGCCTTTGGGCTGGTTGGTAGCTCAACAGCTCAAGTCTTAACCAAGGACCTAGGAACTGTCAAGATAATGTCGGAGGATATAAGCTGTTCCAAGAAGGGTGGTTTTTTGTAAAGTCAGAATGTTCAAGTCTGGTAAATTTAGAATTTCTAAATAGCGAAGTAGCCCTTTGGTATTGCTCCAAGGGCTCCAATTACAATCAGGACAACACTTGATTTCTTTTTCCATAGTCACTCAACTTCAATTTGCAAGTCCCAGTACTTTGTGATTTTTTCTTGCTGCTTATTTTCAATTCGTGCATCACCAGATATTGCAATCTCAATGAACCATACTTTTTTGCTTTCAACTACTGTTATGTCAGGTGTGCTGTAGGCCAAGTGCCTGTCAGTCTGAATTCTGAAGTCCCACAAGATCTTGACTTTCTCATTCTCTAAAATTTTCTCAACCTGATGTTCCCAGTGATTTTTGCTGTACTCAAATCCAAATTTCTGGCACAATTTCCAATGAATGATCTTAGCAACACGGTCATGGCATTGTAGGTAGTCAGTTTGTGAAATTTTGCTGTACCCACTGTCTCATCTTTCTCATTACAGAGGTGACATTTGCTGTTGGTGGTAACATGTTGATTTTTTGCCTTCATGCAGTTGGTGGCTAAGGCTTGTTCTTGAGCTGCCAAAATAAAGCCTTCTGTTTCTTTTTTCAGTACTCCTGAACTTAACCAGTTCCAACTTAGTTTTTGGTCAGCTTTGCCTTCAATACTTTTTAAGTATTGGCCATGCATAGCTTTGCCTTTCCAATTTTCAGCTCGTTTCTCAATTACTTCTTTCTTATATTCAGCTTTTGACTTAGTTGTATTCAAAAGGCCTCCTTTATTTACTTCCTTAATCATTGGTTCATCACTTTTCTGGATGTAATCATTCAAGCTGTGTCTTTTTTCTTCCACAGTCTGCTTTACTTGTAGGAGTCCTCGACCACCCACTGCTCTTGGTAGATATAATCAGTCAACTTTTAGGGTGCAAAGCATGATTCATTGTCATAAGCTTCCTTGTTTTTCTGTCCAAATTGTCCAACTCCATCTGGGTCCAGTCAATTATTCCAGCAGAGTATTGAATCACAGGTATAGCCCAGGTATTTATGGCTTTTATGATGTTTCCTCCACTCAATTTGGACTTTAATATCTTGCAAATTAATTGAATGTACTTGGCTGAATTTAATTCCTTGATTTTATTATGCATTAAGTCAGAGGCCTCTAAAATCCCCAAGTACTTGTAGTCTTCTTCTGGTTTTACTGCCTTTATCATTTCTTCATTCTCAAGTTCTATTCCATCATCTTCTATGACCTCGCTTGCTTTGGTTGCCATTGTTGCACATTTTCAATTCCAAACTGCATACCAATGTCTTGGCTGAACTATTTTGTGCTTTCAATTAATAAATTAAGTTCAGCTTTTGTTTTACCAAAGAGCTTCAAACCATGTACACCAAGTGCAAGATTTTTAGTCCTTTCTTTGCAAGTTCGTATCCACAGTTCACCTTCTTCAAAATGGTCGTCAGTGGTAGCATTGAGAGTATAAAAAGTAGGGGTGAAAGGGAATCAGCCTGGAAAATGGCTCATTTAATTTCAACTTCACCCAGTTCTTCTCCATTAGCCATAAGCTTTATTTTCCAGAGATTCATTGAAGTTTCCACCTGGTTTCCATCAATCTGGTCCAGGTGCACTCCAATTCTTCACTTTTCTTGACTGTCTTTGCACCATTTCTTTTGTTATTTTCACATCTTCCATTTTATGCATTTTAATAGAATCCTCAATCTGCTTGATCCATTTTGCATTTCTGTTGTGCTTCTTGTTGTTTTCCCACAAATTCTTCCAGAATTTCAGAGCTTTCTCTTTATCAAGCTTTTCATTTGTTGTTATTCCAACTCCACTTTCTAAGCTCTTATAAAACTGGTGCTGATTTGCTCTGAACTGTAAGTTTTCCTTGAACTGAATTGCTCGGTTTTCATACCGTTTAATCTTTTCAGCAATGGCAACAACCCTCTGATTCAGCTCTTCAATTACTACTGCAATCTCCTTGTTCTCCAAGTCATATCTTGCTTCCAGGCTGCTTTTGACCTGCTTGTTCTTTAGCTCAACTTGCCTTACGTTCTTCAAGTTGCTCAAGTCTCCACAAAAATTTTTGATCTTCAATTCCAACCAAATTTTCCACTTAGGTTTCTTCTTCTTGCCTCTTTGGTTCTTTTGTATTTTCAAACCCAATTCTTTGGTGGTTATGAAGGCTGCTGCATACATCAGTTGGTTTGTTTCATATCTGGATGAGCTGAGTTATAAAGGCTTTTTGCCATGAGGAAGAAAGTATACATCATGTTTATATCTCATTTATTACTTCAAGGTTTATCTTATACATTTTGGAAACTCATATTATATTATGCAAAAAAAAATCTGGAGGGCTGTTAACTTTTGATTTCTGAGTGGCTTCTTTTTCTTTTGTACTTAACTTCTTTTGTGGATTGGTAAATGTAATTGAATTTAGACATTCTATTTTCTTTCACTTTGATGTCTGCTTTCTGCATAACAGAGAGTAATATTTTAAAAAATGTTCATTGTGACTCTCGTTGAAACACAAGTCTTTTCATCCCAAATAGAAATAATCTTTTTTCTCCTCTTTTTGCATCAGTTTTTCTGGTTTATTATTGTTTTCAACATATTTCTGTTTAGCAAAACTCATTTTGTAAATTGCTTTTGTTTCCATTAGGTCCAACACATTACAAATCACCTTGGTGTTTATGTCTTGACTCCATTTTTTGACAGTATTACAAAGTGGATGTTTGACCAGGGCAAGAATAGGTCTGCCTCTGAAGGAAATCATTACCCACCCTCTCCTAGAAAATGAGATAGTTTAGGAAATAGAATATTTCCCCTAAAAGGAAGAGAGAAACTCATCCCCCCCATCTTTGTCAATGGGCCATTAAGGCCTGAGTCAGTCTATTCTACATAACAAAGATCTACCTCCTTCAGGCAGAGCCATAGTAGGAATTGCTCAAAGCCCTGTACCCATCCCACCACATGGCACCTGGGAAGATTACATCATCCAGCAAGGCTCAACCAAGCCTCGGACTCAGGACAGCCTTTAGTATTGCCCCTATATTGCCCCATGGAAGTCTGACAACCAATAAGAATACAAGCTCAAATTCAAAAGCCCAGAGAGTGCATAAAACCAGGGCACTCTCAACATCTCTGCCCTTTCTCCCCCAAGATCTCAAACCATGTGTTCCTGTCCACCATTAAAAACCATCTTTCCAAGCAATCTCCATGTTTCCAGTGTCTTTCTCCCCACTTGGAACTGAACCCAGATGGTCATTTCTTCCAATAATTTGGCACCCCAGATGGGACTCCAAGCTAACCTAACCAATGGACCTGGCCTGGGTACGCTTCCCTTGCCAGGAGCAGAGCCATTGAGTCTGTGGGTAAATTTTCCTGGACCTTGACCATTTGGAACTAGGTTTTAAAGGGGTTCAGAGTGTTGAGTTCAAAGGCTGCTTGGAAAGAATGTCTAAACCTCTTAATTTTTTTTAACAACAATTTTTATTGGTTTTACAAATTTATAAAGAGGAAAAGGGTATATAGGATGTAGAAGAAATGTTTTAGGGCTTCCATGTCAGAGGTGGTGGCCGCCTCCGAGACTTCATACAAAAATTATTTCAGTATAAGGTGGAAAGAGATACATACATATCATATCATAAATTTCATGCATTCAATCATTTGTTCCTGTTGACATCCGTTTAGGAATTACAATATATAAAAGAAAATATTTTTTGTGATCTGAGTTTTTTGGCTATTGTGTCCTCTTCTTCCCGTCGGTGGGCGGAGCCATGGCCCTTCCCGTTCCCCCATTTTCATCCTCCAGGATTGAGGAATGTTTTTTAAGAAAGGCTTCCGCCTCTTCAATTGTTTTAATTCTTACTCTCCCCCCTCCCATAACACCAACATTCCTTCAGGCATTAACCACTTGAACCACACCCCTTTTTTATACAATTTTTTGGATAAGAAGGAATATTTCCTTCTTATCTCTCGAATCTTTTTCGGGATCTGTTTCAAAATAGCAATCTCTTTCTTTTGTTATATCAAAGGGCCTTCTCGCTGTGCTCTCAGAATCTCATCCCTTGTTGACCTTCTTACAAATTTAATATGTATCTCTCTGAGTACATCATTTATTCTTGCATATGCTGAATTAATTCTATAAATCAGGTCTATGTCCCCCCAGATGTATTCTTTGTTCTTTTTAGTATAATCTGCTAAAATTATGCTCATTAAATCTTTTAAATTTTCTGAATCTTATTCAGGAACATTTTGAAACCTTAAAAAATAAGACATTCTTTCAAAATCCATTCTAGACATATGACCAGCAAGATCCACAATTTCATTTTGAGATTCCCTTATCTCTCCCCTCATCTCAACTGCCCCACCCTCCAACCCATCAATTTTTTGTTTATTTCCCATTAGTGTTCTCTGTGTCTCCAAAAGTTCCAATCTTGAGCTAATCATATCTTTCCGGATTTCTTTTATTTCTTTCATTATATTTTGAAGTGTTTCCTCTATTGATGATTGTTGAGTGTCCTCTCCAGCTGCTTCTTTCTGTATCATTGAAGTAATTTTTGCTTGCTGTAGTGTTGGACTAGCTTTCACTGAAGCAGGTGCGGAAAGAGATTTCCCAAATGGAGGCTTTCTTGCTGCCATAGTAAAAGTTTTAAGTTCTTGTAGGTAAGATGGTATCTGGTGGGCGAGCAGTCCATGGGATCGGAGAAAAGGGAAAGTCTGTATCCAAATTCAAAGTGTATGTTGCATAAAGTCCAGAGCGAAATTTTTTTACAATCCAATCCAGTAAAAAAAAAGAAGGCATACAATGGGAGAAATCCTGAGAGTCACTTGAGTTGGCTTGTGTATAAATTTTTCAGTCCTGTAAAATTGAAGGAATGCTCACATATCAAAAGAAAAAGTTTCTTGTTGAGAACAAAGAAGCGCCATTTTCCCCCTCTTTGGCGGTTGTGAAAAATTAATGAAAGTCCATTTCTGTTGTAGCAAGACTCAGATACAAAGTATCAACAACAATTCCATATATGGTAATACTTTCATTTTCAATTGGTTAAAAATTGGATGTTACTTTCTCTCTCTCCCCACACTAGGGGAGCATTTTAAAACGCCGCTTGTTTTCCGAAGGTTTTTTTTTACAAACTCCCCCCTCTATTCTTCCTTTTGAAAAGTTGAAAGCATCAAAATCAAAAAGTAAACTCACAAGCCACTTAGCTGCAATGGAGCCTTGGTGCCTTCCTCCAGCTCCGGCTTTTCAGCCTGCTATTCAATCGCTGCTGTTCCGGCACTCCTTCGGCGAGAGGACTCTTCCCCCCGCATCTGTTCTCCGACTCCTAGGGCGAGGCGGGAACAACCCCCTGACCGCTGTCGAAGTGGGGGTTTCACCGCAGGCCGCCAGTAGAGTGGGGGCTCCCTACAAGAGCCCCAATGCCCCCGAAGGCGCCCACTGGAGAAAACATGTGGCGGACGTGTCTGGAACACGTCCGTCGCATACGGAAACCGGAAACGGTCCCCTAAATTTTAATTTTATAGTCCAGAACAGCATGGGAAATGTGTATATGCCTGTGTACATCTGTGAGTGGATTCACCCTTGGACAGCAGCTGGATCTCACTTCATTGTTTGGCCTCTAGCCACACCCCTGCCTGTTGTTAGCTCCTCTGAGCCATAAACAACAGAACAGGAGAGCATCAGAGTGTGGGACCTTCTACATATAAGAGGGAAAGCCAAGAAGACTGTGAGTGAAGGGTGGGAAGGAAATTTTGTTGTTAATTTTTTGTCCTGAGAAAATCCCAAGAGAGCAAAGCCTTGTGTGTTAGGAGGGGCCCATACTCAACTGCCAAAGGAAAGAAAGAAAAAAAGGAAAGGCAGTAGATCCTACCGCATCATTATTTTTCCCTTAATCCAAAAACTAATAGGTGGTAGTTCCCTGGTAGAGAGGCACCCATACTCTGTGAGGGAACCAGAGTCCTCTTCAGAAGCTTTTCTTTTTGCCTGAAATATCTCTCTCCTTTTTTATTGTTGTTTTTTGTTGTGTTTTTAATACCCTGCTAAGCCAAAGTGACCCCTACATAAAAGGGGAATATGGGAAGCTGTACCTCGAGTGCCATGGCAAGAAACACACACACACACACACACACACACACACACACACACACACACTCCGAGAGACTTGCTTGAGGCTTGAGATGAATGGCAGATGGATGTCCTGGCTAGTATGAACAAGAGAAGAGCAAGAGAAATGTGTAAGGAATGGGCTTTGCTGAGGGATGTCACAGAAAGACAAATTTGGCTAAATAAAGGTACTTAAAAGAAAAGGGAACTAAGAATGTTGGGGTTGTTCTTTTATTTGTTTGTTTATCTTTCTCAGTCTTTTTTTAAAATATATTTTTTATTATTTTTACATTTTAAAACAATGCAGTACCGCAGAGTCAAAGTGGCTATACATTAACATTATACCCAATTAGTCTCAACCATTAACTATCCAATCACAATATATACAGTTTGTTCCAGTCTTGTCACCTTGTCTTATACCAATCATGAAATCTGTTCCAAACTTCGAAATATTCTGATTCCCCCTTATTTTTAAGTTCAAGAGTGAGCCTATCTGCTTCCACACAGGCCAACACTTTTCTGGTTACATCTAGCTCTGATGGTGTATTTTCTTTTTTCCAATATTTGTTCTATATAGATAACAGGGATTGTTTGATATAGTGTCTATTCAAATATTTGTGTGCAGATCCTTTTTCATACCACAGGAAGGCATGCCATCCTGCTTGGAGGTCATGACCTTCCAATTTGAGTTAATCTTTTATTTCTCAACATTATCCATTCTTTTAACCATGTGAGGGTGGCTGCAATATAATAAAGTTCCCAGTCTGGAACGCCAAGTCCTCCTTTTTCATTTATTTTTATTTATTTTTATTTATTTTTCAAATTTATACCCCGCTCTTCTCCTTGTTAGGACCCAGGGCGGCGCACAGGCATTATTAACAAACTCAAGCTCAACCTGTCCAAGACCAAGTGGCTGTGGTTTCCGGCACCCCGGTTCAGCCAGATAAGTCCAATGCTGGCCATTGGGGGCGAACAACTAGCCCCCGTGGAGAGGGCGCGCAAGTTGGGTGTCCTCCTGGATTCCAGGCTGTCCATGGAGGACCATGTGGCGGCCGTGGCCAGGAGGGCGTTTTATCAGGTACGCCTGATATGCCAGTTGCGCCCCTTACTGGACCGGGGGGCCCTCCGCACAGTCACTCAAGCGCTTGTGACATCTCGGCTGGATTACTGTAACGCTCTCTACATGGGGCTCCCCTTGAGGTGCACTCGAGGGCTACAGTTAGTACAGAATGCGACCGCGCGGGTGATTTTGGGTGCCTCAAGGCAAGCCCACATAACACCTCTCCTGCGCGAGCTGCACTGGCTGCCTGTGTCCTTTCGAGTGCGCTTCAAGGTGTTGACGACCATCTTCAAATCGCTCCATGGCTCGGGGCCTAGCTATATACGAGACCACCTCCTGCCCCATACATCCCTTCGTCCGATCCGCTCCCACAGAGAGGGTCTTCTCCGGGTGCCGTCGGCCGGGCAATGCCGGTTGGTGACACCCAGGGAAAGGGCCTTCTCTGTGGCGGGCCCGGCCCTCTGGAACGACCTACCCCCCGACCTACACACTATCTCGGACCTCCGCCTCCTCCGCCAACGTCTTAAGACATTTTTATTCCAACAGGCCGGCCTAGCATAGCCCCCCCGTTTCTGACTTTTTATGTATCAATTGTAATTAGGCAGGGTTTTAAATGGGTTTTTTAGCACGGGCTTAATAATTTAATATGTTTTTTAATGATGTATATTTTTTTATTGTGGTTTTAATAATGTCTGCACACCGCCCTGGGTCCTAACAAGGAGAAGGGCGGGGTATAAATTCGATAAAATAAAAAATAAAATAAATTAAAAACCATAACAAAATGACAAAATACATTATTAAAAACAATTAAATTAAGTCCCGTGCTAAAAAACCCATTTAAAACCCTGAGAATTAAAATTTATAGATAAAAGTCAGAAATGGGGGGCTATGCTAGGCCGGCTTGTTGGAATATATACGTCTTAAGACGCTGGCGGAAGAGGCAGAGGTCCGAGGTGGTGCGTAGGTCGGGGGGTAGGTCGTTCCAGAGGGCTGGGCCCACCACAGAGAAGGCCCTTCCCCTGGGCGTCGCCAACCAGCATTGCCTGGCCGACGGTACCCGGAGAAGACCCTCTCTGTGGGAGCGGATCGGATGAAGGGATGTATGGGGCAGAAGGCGGTCTCATAGTATCTTACATGGCTTTGAGTTTTATTCTTGGTTTTCTTCCCTGTCAAATAAATTTTGAAACCAATTGATTCAAATCCTTAAAGAAACCTTTTTCTAATTTAATTGGGATATTCTGAAATAGAAAAAGAAATTTTGGAAGTATATTCATTTTTATGACTGCAATACTACCCATCAGGGACAATTTAGGTTTTTCCACCTTTCTAGGTCTTTCTTATGTAGTTCTGCTGATCAAATTAGTATAGTTGTCTCCCTTGATAGACGCACACCTCGCAGTTAAGTGTATACCTAGATATTTCACTTTTTTTAACAATTTGGATACCCAATTTCTTCATTAGTTCCTCTTTCAATTTAGATGTCATATTTTTAACCAACATTTTAGTCTTTGCCATGTTTATTTTTAAACCTGCTACTTTCCCATACAGTGAATTCCTCAATGAGTTTCGTACCAGACTTTATAGGATCCTCTAGCACAAACACTAGATCATCTACAAAGGCCTGTAACTTAAATTGTTCCTTTTTGATTTCTAGTCCCTTTATCTGTTCATCTTTGCATACTTTCCTGGCTAGAACTTCTAAGGTTAATATAAACAACAGTGGGGATAGGGGACAAACTTGTCTTGTACCTTTCTGGATTGCTATACTTTGCGTTAATTCACCATTAATTATTACTTTGGTTTTTTTATTTGTATATATTGCTCTAATTGTGTTTATAAATTTATCCCCAAATTCCATGTGTTCCAATTGCTGAAGCAAGAATTCCCAGTTCACATTGTCAAATGTCTTTTGAGCATCGAGAAAAAATAGTGCAACCTTTTTTTCATTATGTACTTCATAATATTCGAGAATGTCCAGCATAATTCTCATATTGTTTTTAATTTGTCTTCTGGGAAGGAATCCATTTTGATCTGTGTGAATAAACGATGTGAGGATTTTTTTTCAACCGTTCTGCTATCATAGCAAAAATCTTGTAATATGTATTTAGCAGTGAGATTGGTCTGTAATTTTGTATAAACATCTGGTCTGAGTCCCCCTTAGGTATTAGTACAATGGTAGCCTCAGTCCTCTTTCAGCACAGCATTATAAACTTCCAACAATGTTGGGACAAGCATATCCTGGAATTCTTTATATATTTCTGCTGGCAGTCCATCCAGCCCTGCAGCTTTATTAGACTTTTGTCTTTGTATGGCATTGATTATCTCTGATGTTTTAATTTCTTCATTGAGCATGTCTTTTATTTCCTCTGGAATCTTTGGCAGATCTGACTTTTCCAGATATTGTAGTATTCCTTCATTTGTATAGTCTCGGTTTTCTCTATACAATTGTTCAAAGAACTCTTGGGTAATCCTTTTCTTTTCCTCTAGTTGATAGCAGATCTTGCCTTTTCCATCTTGTAGTTTATTGATCCAGTTCTATTGCTTTTGCTTCCTCAGCCTATAAGATAGCCACTGCCCCGATTTATTTGCATTCTCAAAAAAGTTTTGTTTTGCTTTTTTTTAAAGACTGTGCCAATTTTGCTTTTTCAAATATAGCCAATTCATGTTTAATCAGTTCCATACTTCCTTTTATGCTTCTATTTTGTGGTTTCTTTTGATGTTCATTCTCTATGTTTCTATACCTTTCTTTCAACTCTCTTATTTTATGATTCTCAATTTTTTTCTTCCTAGCTGTAGCCAATATCGTGACCCCCCTTATAAATGTCTTTCTCTGTCTTCTATGCAACCATGTAGTCTGTTTGTTAAGATTTGTGCCTTCCCTAATTTAAATGAGATTTATGGTGAGAATAAGCACTGTGTGGGAAAACCGGAGAGTTCCATTTTCCTCTCCTTTTCCTCCTTGTTTTGTGTGTGTGTGTGTAAGTCTTTGTGTGCCCTCAAGGTAATTGCAACTATAAAATGTCTCCAATCCCAAAAGACAAGAATTTTTAAATTGTTCCAAGAAAGAAAAGAGTAAACTGGCAGAAATTGCCTTCGCTCCATTTAGTTGGGCCCACAAAACTGAGTGATGAAGAAAGAAAGAAAAAAGAAGAAGAAAAACCTCTGTTAAAATTCTCCCTTCCTTCTCTGTACCTTAAAGTAACAACCCAAGTGTTATGTTTTTACATTTTACATTGGGTATGTTTTAAGTTCATTTACAGAAAAAAAAATCAGTCTTGCACTCACTGTATGTGTTTAAATGGTTTTACCTGTTCATCTCTTTCCTGAAGCATGTGAATCTAGCTCCCTTTTCTCATCTGTGATATCCCCATATTGCTACCAATTTATCTGTTTAGTAACTGCAATACTGATGTGTTTTTCTTTTCAAACTCGGCCTGCAAGCTATCTACCCCCCCATCACTAATCCTCCAACAATACCTCTTCTGAGGGAGGGGGTGTTCCTATCTTTAATCCCTGCACAGATCACTCTTGGAACCTGTGGAAGCAGATAACCTGATCCAGATGCTGCCTTCAGAGGGGACCTCCCATTCATCTGAGCCACAGAATTGAGTTTGGATCCAGTTACCAAAAGAATCATCACAGCAACCAGAGTGGAGCAAGCCAAGCCTGACTGACCAGCCTCACCACCAGTGGTGAAATTCAAATTTTTTACTAACAGTTCTGTAGATGTGGCTTTGTGGTGGTGTCCTGTGACTGAGTGGCCATGGCTAACTTGATGTCATGCATGGCTACACCCACTCAGTCCCGTGCCCTCACCACCACTAAGCCACGCCCACAGAACTCGGTAGGAAAAAATGTGTGTATGAGTCCATTCACAGCAGAGCTGCTGCTCCCTTTATGGTTTCCCCCCAGCCCTCTCCCTCCTGGGGACTATCTTAAGGGACAGGCTGCAGCAGCTCTGCTGTGAAGGGGGGGAAAACATTTGGATTGTCTCTGCCACAGAATTCAGTGTTAAATGCAGCAGAGACAATCCAAAAGTTTCTCCCTCTGTTCACAGAAGAGTTGCTGCAGCCTATCCCTTTAGGATACTCCCCAGGAGGGAGGGCACTGGGGGGGACCATAAAGTGAGCATCAGCTCTGCTGTGAATGGAGGGAGAAATGTTTGGATTGTCTCTGCCGCATTTAACGTTGAATTCTGTGACAGAGACAATCCAAACATTTTCCCTCCGTTCACAGCAGAGCTGATGCTCCCTTTATGTTCTCCCATACCCCGCCCTACCTGGGTCTACCTTAAAGGGAAGGGCTGCAGCAGTTCTGCTGTGAATGGAAGGAGAAATGTTCAGATTGGGTGGGCGTTTCAATTGGCTGGAGGAGGTGAGCAGTGACAGGGTGACCAGGTGGGTGTGGGCAGGGTCACTAGGGATTTTTGCCACTGGTTCGGAGAACTGATGCCAATCATCCCTGTCAGTTCGGCCGAACCAGGCCAAACTGGGAGGATTTCACCCCTGCTTACCACCAAGCATACCACCCTGCAGACATGAAAGAAAAGACCCTGAGATGGACTTTCTTGTCTCATTTATATTATATTTATATTATATTATATTTAATGTAGTCATGTAAGGATTGTATTTGAATTGGGAAAATTACATCATCCAGCAATGCTCAATCAAGTCTGGGGTTCAGGACAGCCTATAGACTTGCCCCTGCATGGCCCCATAGGAGTCTGATAACCAATAAGAATACAAGCTCAAATTCAAAAGCCCACAGAGAACATAAAACCAGGGCACTCTCAGCATTTCTGCCCCTTTCCCCCAAAGACCTCAAACCATGTGGTCCTGCCCACCATTAAAAAACATCTTTCCAATCAGTCTCCATGTTTCCAGTGTTTTTCTTCCCACTTGGAACTGAACCCAGATGGACACCTCCATTCAAATCCTAAGAAAGAAAAACTCCAACCCCATTTATTTAGAGAAAAGATACTTTTACTAAGAATGAACTGATAGCAACAAAAGCAAGACAAGATTTGAGAAAAATCTGCCCAAAAGTTACACATTGAAAGTCACCCCAAATCTCTCCCCCCAGGGTCCAACCTGGACACACCAATCAGTATCCAATATGATGTTATGAGAAAGCTTCTTCAGAAGTTGGTGTGGGCCTCTGGAGGATCAGGATGGTTGGCCTTGGTAAAGTCCAAACAGCTCCATTCATTGATGGGTAGCAAACCTCCCTCCCACTTCTCATGGGAACACTTCACAACAGCTTACTTCACCAGTTCACTTCCCCACTTCCCATTTCCATGGCAGCCAAAGGCAAGCAAGCTGTAAAGCTTATTCTGGAGATCTGGCTGACAATATGAATCCAACAAATTCATGGTCATCCTGAACTTGCACATCTACTTTGTAAATAACTGAGAACCAGTCTTCTGGTTAGCCTAGCTAGACATATTGTATGAACATACTGTAGATGACTCCTATTGCTCTTTTAACCAATATTAGGAAAATTTATAAATCACCATTCCCCAACATAGAAGCTATTTTTGGTATCGCTTAGTAAGCACCCTAAAATTAATTATCCATGCAGAGTGTTTACTAATGAATGAAAATGCAGAAAAATCTCTTTTGAAATCAAATCTAAAAGAGCAAATTTTTAAAAAGCTGTCATCCAGACTGTCCTGAAGACAAGTCTCAGCATGCTTGGAATCCAGCTAGCAGCAAATCATACCAACTGCCTAACTGCAGTGTAGTTGCAAAATTACTTCATCTGCAAAGAAGATTATTGAAGTTATATTAATGAGACAAGGAGAATGAGGATGAACAGGATCAACACTTATAGAAAAACATTTTTCTATGTTATTTATTTTGTTCTGTGCAAGCAATGGTAAGGGTGCCTGCCTGATGGCAATCATTAAGATATGGCATAATAAAATGATTTTCTTCCACTCTCCAACAGCAACAAATTCAATTGTACTGAGGAATATCATATTCTCCTTCCAGCAGAAAAAACAACAAAACATTAAATCAAAAGAATCTATGGATGCTCCTGTGGGTCAAGCAAATGCTAACTAGATTCTTGGCATGAATTATTATTATTTTATTATTATTTTATTATTGTTTGGATTTATATAACCGCACCCTCTCCCCAAAGGGACCCGGGGCGGTGCACAGGAAATTAAAAACCACATAGTATCACAAATATAAATAATTAAAACCGAATTAAATAAATTATCCCTGTGCTAAAAATGTAAAAGTATTAAAACATTAACCCCATCTAAAACCCAATTAAAACAATTTAAGGTACAGACTGTAGGCTAGGTAAATAACTTAGGCCAAACCAGCCTGATGAAACAAAAGAGTCTTTAATTGAAGCATCCTCATTACTAATCAAGTTTTATTAGGATCAAACAAAGTCCACTAAAAGGTAAAGGTAAAGATTCCCCTCACACATACGTGCTAGTCATTCCTGACTCTAGGGGGTAGTGCTCATCTTTGTTTCAAAGCCAAAGAGCCAGCCTGTCCAAAGACATCTCTGTGGTCATGTGGCCAGCATGACTAAATGCTGCTACCTTCCCACCAAAGGTGGTCCCTATTTTACTACTTGCATTTTTACATGCTTTTGAATTGCTAGGTTGGCAGTAGCTGGAACAAGTAACGGGAGCTCTCTCTGTTATGCGGCGCTAGGGATTCGAACTGCCAAACTGCCAATCGTTCTAACAAGCTCAGTGTCTTAGCCACTGAGCCACCACATCCTCAAAGTCCACTACTGAGCTGATAAGTATCAGGTTTTTATACACTACATCAATACCTTAACCATATGATGATATAAAGTTATCCTGCAATGTAAAAAAATGCCACAGAGCTGCCACCAAACTTCAGGATTGTACGTAGCAAAGTCTCACATAACTCTGAAGATTCCATTCTCAGCAGCTGAAATAGAAGCACATTGGGGAACTCTCAAGAGGGTTTCTAGACAGGGGCAGTTTCAGAAGAACTTAGATTATGACAATAACAAATTTGCACTATAGCCACTAAAACATAATGAATGCCAGAGAAGTCACAGAATAGCATTCAAGAATCTATGGTATAGGGTTGTGACAACCCTATGTAGTTTTTCACAAATTGCTGTTGATTAAAAAGAAGAACCCATATAATTTAAATACAATAATTTAGTCAACACTAAAGCCATTAGTTTTTGGGGAAAGAAGACCTTTAATTTAGACAGAGTGATGGCTATTGTTTTAATATTCACTCTTGTAAAACAAATCCCTCTTATAAGTAAAACTAGGGCATTGGAGATAATTGTCCTTGCCCAATCTACAAACTATTGTTCTTATTTTCTAATTATATATAACTTTTCATATACAGGAATGCATTTAAACTATGATCCTCCCTTGAATTTCCAATTGATGAAATCCCTTTTGCATATGTCAGAATTGTACCATCTCATTCCCATCTTATCTTGTTGCAGCCAGTATCCCAGCCATCCTTACCTCTTCTAATCCACCATAGCAAGAAATGTTTCAGGAAAGGGTGGAATCAGGAGATGTTAAACAGAGGCTGGATGGTCAGATGTTGTAAAATAGTGGTTTCTTCTAGGGTGATGGGGAAGGATTAAGCTAGATCAGGGGTCGGCAACCTTAAACACTCAAAGAGCCACAAAGGTTCTAAACAGAAGTCCACCATTCAATTCTGGAGCCAACCAGAAGTCCAGTTTCCCCATCATAAAGTCTCCTTATAGTGCAGCATCCTTTTTCCTCTACCTGTTCTAACTGAAAGCCCTATTAATTGTGGTGCTGGCCGGTGACAGGGAGCCACAGCAGAGGGATGAAAGAGCCACATGTGGCTCCTAAGCCATGGGTTGCTGATCCCTGAACTAGATGATCTAAAGGATTCTTCCAATCCTTCAATTCTTTGATTCTTGCAGTGCTGACTAACTGAATTTTTTTCATCAGAGTCATATGCAAAAGGAGATAGTGATTGAGGCCAGAAGCCATTGATACCTTGGTTTTCCTATAACTAGACATAGTACAGAATGATGAAAAATTACACTGCATGTATGGTAAGAGAATACTGATCTTTTCCATAGCCTCATTCATTCATTGAAAATGTGAGGGAGCAGTATTCAACCAAGGTAGTAGCACTGAAGATGCTGTAGCAGAAATAATTCTAGTTTTCAATATTTGAATGTATGACTGGAGCCTGGAGGCAAAAGAAAAATCAAACAGTGTTTATTATTTTCTCTGGTTTCAAATAATCAACTAATTACAAGCCATAGTCTTAACCACAATTCAACTCTCTTTAACCACAATCTTTGTGCTATAAATGACTCAAATATTCTTCAAATCTAACTTTGGTATTTCTTAATACAACCTTACCCAAGCTGGGCTCTTTTTCAATATGTGGATTTCAATTCCCAGAATTCCTCAGGATGGCCATTTCTGAGAATTCTGAGACTGTTCATTCATATGGAGATGCCTAAGTTAGGAAAGGCCAGCTCATCTATTGTAGGGTATATGATTAAAATAGTATATATCATGTAATACCCATGTAAACACTTTTTCTCTTTGGTCTGCCATTTCTTGTCTCATTACTAATATTTAGTTGCTACTTGTATATGCAAGGTTCCCTTTCTTGGTTTACTGAGTCAGAAAAAGAACACTTCTCAAAAGCACAATAAAAGGCAAAAAAAGAAAGTCAAGAAGCAGTTTAAAATGTCTGGTTCTAAACGCAATGAAACTGAAGTGAATTTAGAAAGGAGCTATCAGGATATAAGAAGTCTGGAAACTAAGTCCTACAAGCAACAATTAAAAGATGTAGGCAAGTTTAACTTGTGAAAGAGAATACTGAGGGAGCCATGTTTGCTGTCTATAAATACTCAAAAAGTTGTCTTGTGCAAGTGAGAAAGCTGTTCTGCACTAAAACTGAAGACAACAAATTGACAAACATTTTGAATTAAAAAAAAAAGAGTCAGAAAATTCAATTACTCTGGACAATAAGATCTATTTGATTTGTTGAATAGTTTTCTATTTTAGAACAGGATAAGATTCCCTCTTGCTGGTGGGGTCCAAACAGGTTTATATCCTCCCTTCCAATTCTTACATTATATGGATTTCTAAATAGTTTTTATTGCATAATCTCAGTAGGCATTTCCCCAAGAAGATATTGTATTTGTATAGATATTGCCTTAGAACACGACTCAATTATATAAACCTTGCTACAGAGCCAGTTTTCTATGTAATTGTACACTGTATAATGTCCCCTAATGCCCCGAAGTCTTGTTTTTTATTACTTAATGTATTGTGCCACCAAAAGTAACAAGCTTCCAACTGAATTTGTCTGTATGAAAGCAGTTTGAAATCTCTCATCTTTGTCCAGCAGAGTTAATACAATCAGACAAAAAATATATTAATAACAGAATAACAAGTGTTGGAAGGGAACTTGAAGGTCCTCTCGAAGCCAGGCCAGTTGGCGGCAACGGGAGTGAAGCGGAGGGGGAATACGGGTCGATTGTACAGAGAGTTGTTCGATCAGAATGGTCGTAGGGAGGGGCAGGGGCGATGGGAGACAGGAAGGTCATCACCGGGTGGAGGCACGTGGCCGTTGGTTACAGGTGGTCACGCGCACCAACTCACTGGGCTCTGCCCGCGATCTAGGTGGTCCGGGTCCACAGAGCCAGGGCCCGAGGTTGATGTTATGCAACGCCAGGTCCGTGGTCAACAAAGGCCCCCTCATTAACTACCTTGTGTCGGAGGGGGAGCCGGACCTGGTTGGGATTACGGAGACCTGGCTGGGCCACGAGGGAGGACTTCCCCTCGTGGAAATGTACCTGCCAGGTTACCGCGCATTTCATCAACCCCGGGCCCTAGGCGGGGGGGTAGCGGTTATTATTAGGGAAGGTCTTGAGCCGAAAGAGATCGCCGGCTGGGAGTCCCTCTGCATGAAGTGGGGCCCAGGGAGGCAGTTGGGCATGCTGGTTACATACCTGGCTTCCCGCTTTGTATCAGCAGCCCTGCCCGAGCTCCTTGAGATGATCACTGCGGTGGCAGTTGAGACGCCCAAACTGGTAGTCATGGGGGACTTCAACCTGCCATCGCTGGGCGGATCATCCGAGGCAGCTCAGGAGTTCATGGCCTCCATGATGGCCATGGACCTGACCCAAGTAATTCAGGGTCCCACACACGCGGGAGGACACATGCTGGATCTGATTTTTGTCTCTGGTTAGTGGAGGAGTGATCTGGGTGTAGGGGATTTAGCTATTGTGTCCCTGTCATGGTCAGATCACTCACTTCTCCAGCTCGACTTTCCAACCGCTACACCCCACCACGGGGAGGCGGAACCAGATATTCCTAGGTGGTTCCGCCCCAGGCGCCTGATGGATCCCGAAAGGTTCCAGACGGAGCTTGAGCCACTACCTGTGACCCTGACCCGTGCCCTGACTGAGGACCTGGTGGCCGCATGGAGTTTTGCGGCCGCCGGGGCCTTGGACCGGGTCGCGCCCTTGCGGCCTCTCATGTGGCGGCGAGTCACCCAGGCTCCTTGGTTCACTGAGGAGCTGAGGGTGATGAAATGCCACAAGAGATGCCTAGAGAGTAGATGGAGGTCCACATGGTCCGAATCTGACCGAACACAGGCAAGAGCCCAATTGAGGACTTACCTTGTGGCGATAAGGGTGGCCAAATGTCATTATTGTGCCACTCTTATCGCATCCGCAGATAACCGCCCTGCCGCCCTGTTTGGGGTGACCCGCTCCCTCCTTCAACAGAGGCCGCGGGAAGCCCCGCTGCAGGGCAGAGCAGAGGAATTTGGAGAGTATCTGCAGGATAAAATCGCTCAGATCCGGAGCGAACTGGCCTCCACCAAAAGTGGTCTGGAGGGATTATCGGACGCAGGTCTTGAGATACCTTTATGGGAGGAGTTTGACTCTGTTACTTCTGACGATATGGACAGGTTGCGTAGGCGACTGCGAGCCACCACATGTTTATTGGACCCGTGTCCCTCCTGGCTTGTACTGGCATCCTGGGAGGTTACACGAGGCTGGCTCCAGGAACTTGTGAATGCTTCTTTGAGTGAGGGGTTCTTGCCGACCATCTTGAAAGAGGCGGTGGTGAGGCCCCTCCTCAAGAAGCCTTCCCTGGACCCAGCATTGTTAGTAAATTATCATCCGGTCTCCAACCTTCACTTTCTGGCGAAGGTTGTAGAGAGTGTGGTGGTGCAACAGTTTCCCCAACACCTGGAGGAAATTGATTATCTGGACCCGCGCCAGTCCTGCTTCCGGCCCAGACACAGCACCGAGACGGCATTGGTCGTGTTGGTGGATGATCTCTGGAGGGCCAGAAATGGGGGTTGTTCCTCCATCCTGGTCCTATTAGATCTCTCGGCGGCTTTTGATACCATCGACCATGGTATCCTATTGCATCGGCTGGAGGGGTTGGGGGTGAGGGGCACCATTTTATGGTGGTTCTCCTCCTACCTCTCCAGCCAATCGCAATTTGTGTTGGCAGGAGGGCAGAGGTCGACCTCAAGACCACTCACTTTTGGGGTGCCTCAGGGGTCGGTCCTCTTGCCACTCCTATTCAACACATATATGAAGCCGTTGGGTGAGATCATCTGTGGTTTTGGGGTAGAGTACCATCTCTACGCTGATGATACACAGCTGTATATATCTACCCCAAACCACCTCAACGATGCCATCGAAGTGATGTCCCGGTGTCTGGAAGCCGTGCGGGTCTGGATGGGAAGGAACAGATTCAGACTCAACCCTTCCAAGACGGAGTGGCTGTGGTTTCCGGCGTCCCGGTACAACCAGTTGACGTCATCACTGGCCACTGGGGGTGAACATCTACCCCCCCGTGGATAGAGCATGCAACTTGGGCATCCTCCTGGATACCAGGCTGTCTTTAGAAGACCACTTGTCCCTGCCTGACTATTTTAATTATGGAAAATTCCCAGCGTCTCTTTATAAGTGGGACTCTCTCTGGATATTAATGAAGAATTTTTTTCTGTTGGATTTGTGGTTCCTTTCTGGATTACCTTCGTTATTATAACTATTGAGTTGGAAAATTGACTCTCTCTTGGTTCCTGAATTTTACAACGTTCCAACCTTGATCTGAACTTTTGGCTCCCGGTTAGTCTCACCAACCCCACCCTGAAAACGCCATTTTGGTGGCACTGACTTTAACAGTTAATCATGGCTCAAGAAACAGCACTGGCAAGTTTAGAACAACGGATGGCTTCTCTTGAAACTGTTATACAAACTTTGGTAAACGAAATTCAGGCCCAGAGGGCTGAAAACATCAATTTCAAGAAGGAGCTATTGGACATAAGGAAGCAAACGCTGGAAATTACACAGAAGACTGAAGAATTGGAAGGGGGGTTGGTGGGGGTTAAGGGAGAGATTAAAAATGTTACTAAAGAGGTTGAGGAAACAAATGGGCATGTGTCTAGGATTGATATGGAAAGAATGACATATTTTTTGAGATTTCAGAATGTTTTTGAGCAACCTGGTGAATGCCTCCCTGATCTTATGAGCACAATTTTAGCAGACTATTTACAAAAACCTAAGGATGAGATCAGGGGGGACATTGACCTAGCCTATAGAATTAACTCAGCATATGCCAGGATAAATGAAGTGCCTAGAGAGATACATGTGAAATTTGTTAGAAGGTCAACCAGAGAGGAAATTTTGAAGGCGCAGAGAGGGAACCCCTTAATTTACCAACAAAAAACGGTCACTATCTTGAAGCAGATTCCTAGAAAGATTCGAGAAGCAAGACGGAAATTTTCCTTCTTGTCTAAAATTTTATTTGATCATGGGATTTGGTTCAAGTGGGTGACACCCGAAGGGATGCTGGTGTTCTGGGAAGGAGGAAGAGTGAGGATTAAAACAGTTGTTGAGGCGGAAACCTTTCTTAAAAAACATTCCTCTATCCTGGGGGAAGATCCAGGGGGGACAGAGGGGGCCACGGCCCCGCCCGCTCGGGGCCAGGGAGGAGAAAAAGAAGATACAATAGCCAAGAGACTTAGATCTAAAAAATAACTTTGCCTTGATTTTCCTGAACAATTTTGCATAATATTTTCTGGATTTTTTGTAAATGTCTGACAGCATGGAATTGAGAATTTAGGTATATGTACTTGCTTTTACCTTGTAGTGTTATGAAAAATGTTTTTTTTTGTTATTTTTTTATTGTGTATTTTGAGGTCTCGGAAGGGCCGACGACTCTGACGTGAATGCTCTCAAAATTTCTTTGTATCCCTTACCCTACCCTATAGAAAAAATGTAAAACCAATAAAACTTTTTCAATATAAAAAAAAAGAAGACCACTTGACGGCCGTGGCCAAGGGGGCGTTCTACCGGATTCGCCTGGTTCATCAGTTGCGGCCCTTATTGGACCAGGACACCCTTTGCACAGTCACTCATGCGCTCGTGACATCCTGTTTAGACTACTGTAATGCTCTCTACATGGGACTCCCCTTGAGGTGCACCCGAAGACTGCAGTTAGTCCAGAACGCAGCCGCGTGGGCAATTATGGGACCTCCTAGATGCTCCCATGTAACACTGCTCTTGCGTGAGCTGCACTGGCTGCCTGTGGTCTTTCGGGTGCGCTTCAATGTGTTGACTATCATCTTTAAAGCGCTCCATGGCACGGGACCTAGTTATCTACGGGATCGCATCCTGCCCCATACATCCCTTCGGCCGATTCGCTCCCACAGAGAGGGACTTCGCCGAGTGCCGTCCATCAGGCAATGCCAGCGGGCGACGCCCAGGGGAAGGGCCTTCTCTGTGGTGGGCCCAACTCTCTGGAACGACTTACTCCCCGAACTGAGAACGACCACGGACCTCTGCTCCTTCCGCCAGAAACTTAAAACTTATTTTTTTCCAACAGGCCGGCCTGGCCTAGCTCACACTACCTAACCTATAGTCTGCAATTAAATTGTTTTAATTGGTTTTTAGGGATACAGTTTTAACTTATTTAAACTTTTTAGCACAGGGATACTGATTTAATCTGGTTTTTAAATTTTGTACATTGGTATGTTTATATATGTTTTTTAAATTTCCTGTGCACCGCCCCGAGTCCCTTCTGGGAAAGGGAGCAGTATATAAATTTAATAAAAGTAAAAAATTAAAGTAAAAGAAGCCCAACCCCCTGCTCAAGTGGGAAATCCTATACCATTCCAGACAAGTGGTTGTCCAATCACTTCTTAAAAGCCTCCAGTGTTGGAGCACCCACAACTTCTGTTGTATTGGTTCATTGTTCTCACTGTCATGAGATTTCTCCTCAGTTCTAGATTGGTTCACTCCTTGATTAGTTCCCATCCATTGCTTCTTGTGCTGCCTTCAGGTGCTTTGGAAAATGGGTTGAACTCCTTTTTTCTAGCAGCCCCTCAAATATGAAACACTGCTATCATATCATAAATTCAGAAAAAGTCTTTAAAGTTGGAAGTAGATCAAAGCATTAGAAGCACAAAGGAGCAAGGAAAATTTGCAAGTAGTTCCAAAAAAACATTGTCCATCATCCTGTATATATCAGGGGGTAAGGGGGTGGGTGGATTGTGAAGTATAATCCTTGTCTCCTGCTGGCTTTGTGGATATGTTTTGGTTGTTTTCATAGCCAAAAGCAGAAGTAGTTTGCCAGTTTTTCCCAAATACTTTTAACTTTACATATTTATCCAATTCTCTGATGTGACACCATTTAGTTTCCTGAGGTTGGCAAAGGTCAATTCTATGCTTCCATCTGTGATAGGCTAACTCAACCCTGTCCATACACCATGAGGAAATTATCTAGATCTTGTATATGGCATTATTTATTGATTTGATTTTTTTCCACCTCAATCTCAGGGAGTTACATCACAATAAAAACCTATATGGAATTAAGACAACATACAACCCAAATTGTAGACAGAACCAAAGTTGGAGGGAAAAATGACAATAAGAAAGCAGAAGATGTGACTGGAAGTCCTCATTATTGAATTTAATTTATTGAGAATATTTTATATTCTAAATTAACTAAATTTTAATTTTAATATTTTATTAAAATAAAAATATATTTTAATAATTTAGAATATTGCCTGTCTCATCCCTGCTGATTGCCCAAATCAGCTGTATAGTCATCATGACTGATGATTGTCAGCACACAGCTGCTCGTGTAATATGACTGGGTGGGAAAGCTTCCCTGACAGGTCTGTTGATGCTGTTTCCCTGCCAGATTATTTTGTTGCAAAACAACCATGTTTGTTGAGTAACAGGAGACAGGAAATGCAATCTTTCTATCAAAGCAAAGGGAGAGAGTTGAAAGCATTGTATAATTGATGGTGCATCTAGTTTACATTCTTAAACATTGTATTCCAAGCTTCCTCTTTTGGAGTTTTAATAGTGGGAATGAAATATAGTGTACTGTAAGAGAAGATCCATATTAGTCTATGCCCTGGTAAAAAATTAGGAGTCCAGTAACAGCCTTTCCAACTAACACATTTAATTAGCAGTAATATACTTTTATGTATTGAAGTAAGCTGCAGCTCAGAAAGGTTTATACCTTTTAATAAAATAAGGTAATTGGAAACTCTTATGAGATTCCTGATTTTTTTTTATTATGAATGAACAAAATTAACATTTTATACCATGTTTCCCCGAAAATACGACATGTCCTGAAACTAAGGCCAGGCCAGATTTTCACGGTCACAGCTCGCAATTCCATCCACAGAACAGGAAAAGAAGGCATGGAAATCAATACATCTGGGACATCAGAAGAAGCCATGTGAGGAGATGCTGCTGCCGAAGTGCAAGAAATCTCCCCGCCCTCCCCACACCTGCAGATCATCCTTTCAAAGAGGAGTTTCACCAGGGTGAAGGCGACACAAACCACTTCAGCCACTTCTTCATCCTGGTGAAACTCCTCTTTGAAAGGATTATCTGCGGGTGGGGGGGGGGGAGATTTCCTGCACTTCAGCAGCAGCATCTCCTCACAGGGCTTTTTCCGATATCGCAAGTGTATGGATTTTAATACCTACAGGAAGTCGTTTCTCACCTGCATATTCACATTGGAAGCTCAAAATGGAGTGTTTTTGCAAATGAAAATGTGGATGGAGATATTCCTGCCTCTCCCCCTGTTCTGAAGGTCAGCACAGACTGAGAACTGGATAAGAGACAAAATCCCCCCTCCCCATTTTCAAAAGGTTTGCAGAAATGCCACATTCCAAGCCTTCACATTATCCAGGATTGTAGGATTGAAGGCATGCGGGAGGGAGGATTTTGTCTCTTATCCTGTTTTCAGTCTGTGCTGACCTTCAGAACAGGGGGAGAGGCAGGAATATTGCAAAAGCATCCCATTTTGAGCCTTCAGCATATTCCAGGATTGCAGGATTGAATGCTCGGAATGAGGCATTTTTGCAAACGGTTTAAAAATGTGGCAATGTGGAGTGGAGATTTTCCTTCCTCTTACCCTGTTCTGAAGCTCAGCACAGACTCAGAACAGGATGAGAGGCAAAATTCCCCCCCCCTTTTTTTTCCCCTGGCAATCATTCTTTCCTTGGGATTTCAGTGCAGATGCACATTCCCCAAATGCTCTGTCTGAAGCCTTCTTTGCATCTGTGCAAAGAGCTCCCAAGGAAAGGATGTATGTGTGTGTGAGAAAGAAATCCCTAAACCCCCTCACCCAAGGCAGCCACATCCTGCTTTCCTGCTCCACTGCCATGTGCAAGGCAAGAAAAGTAGTTTGTGGAACTACTTCCAACTTCGCAAGATATTTTTGTGTGTGTGAGAACTTGGAAGGTATTTTCTGATATTTTTTTTACCATAGGCACACAGTCTACTTTTCTTGTCCTGCACGTGGAACGGAAAATGGAGCTGGAAAGCAAGTTAGTGAAGGGATGTGGCTGCCTTGGAGGAGGAGTGTGTGTGTGTGTGTGTGTTCGTTCATTCGTTCTTCCAGGAAGAGCCCCCCCCCACGAGGCCACAGCAGCAAAGTCAGCTGTTCCACGGCCAGCAAGCAGGGCAGGCGAAGGCCAGGATGCAAGGAGAACTTGGGTCATTGTGGCCACAGGCAAACAGATGCTGGGATGGAGAGGGTGGGGCTGGTGGGCTTGCTGCTTTCTGCACCTGAAAAATAATAAGCCCTCCCCCTCTAATAAACCCAAGGCCATATTTTGTGGGTCAAAAAAATAAGACCCTGTCTTATTTTCGGGGAAACACAGTAGTATCTTTCAAGTGTGTCTCAAATGGCTCAACTAGGCAAATTTCAAATAGAGTGTAAAAAATGTGAAATACTCTTGTTAAGTAGCAATTGTTTTTCCAATAAAGTGTAAGTAATGAGATATGAATGAATCCTTGAAGATTTGCTTGGAGCCTGAATGATATTAGGAATGCACAAGGATTGCCTAACCTGCTTTGTGGTTGAATTCTGGCTCTGAAAGGAACTAAACTGGTTTTTTGTCAACCTGAGGAGCAGGGCCCAGCCCAACTCCAAATTCTTGAAAATGAATGGTAAGAAAAAGTACTCTGCCCTCTTAGGGAAAGATGGGAAAGAAAATAATGTTACAGAATGAAATTGTAATAATAGATAAATGTAACAATGCTGCTTGGTTTTTTAAAAAACTTAACACACTGCAAGTAGATAAAGTGCCCCAAATTACTTATACTGTAGATCATACAGAACAGCCCCTGAATGATCTACAGCAGTGATGGCTAACCTATTTTGGCTCATGTGCCAAAAGCAGGGGGAGCGCAGGGGGGTCGTGTATGGGCGTGCCACACCCATAATGCTATGTGCACGACCCCCTGCGTTTGGTGCACTTTTTTTGCCCTACCCAGGTTCCAGAGGCTTTCTAGGAGCCTGGGGAGGGTGAAAACAGCCTCCCCCACCTTCAGAGGCTTTTTGGAGCTTCCCTGAAGCCTCCAGAGAGTGAAAAACAGCCTCAAAAGAAGGCCTAAATCAGCTGGCCAGCACACACATGTGTACTGGAGCTGACACGGCAATGCCTTGCGTGCCCTAAGAAATGGTTCCGCATGCAACTTGTGGAACCTGTGCCATAGGTTCGCCATCACTGATCTACAGTATATGTAGATCTTTTAAAAATGCCTATAAACATTGTTTAATAGCAAAATAGAAAAAAGTAGGATTCCATTTAAAAGAGTAAAATAAAAAACTGTACAAAAGAGATGGTTTGCATCCATCAAAGAAAGGGACTGAGTTACTTGGCATTAAATTCACAGATTTTCTGAATAAACATTTAAATTGAACAGCAGGAGCAGAGAATTAATTAATACAGAACATTTCTGTCCCCAGCAATCTAAAATTAATGGGATTATCAGTGCATGTAACATAGATGTTTGTGTGGGTAAGATTATCAACCTTGCTCTCAAGCAAAATGAGGCGTTTAACAGTGAGTTTTATACCATGTGCACTAATCAAATAAGTGGTAAGAAAGTAGGGAAACCTGGAGAAGACCCTCTCTATGGGAGCAGATTGGTCGAAGGGATGTGTGGGATAGGAGATGGTCTTGCATATAACTAGGCCCCGTGCCATGGAGCGCTTTAAAGATGGTTATCAGCACCTTGAAGTGCACCCGAAAGGCCACAGGCAGCCAGTGCAGCTCGCGCAGGAGAGGTGTTACATGGGAATGCCGTGAGGCTCCCATAATCCCCCGCGCGGCCGCATTCTGCACTGGCTGCAGTCTTCGGGTGCACCTCAAGGGGAGCCCCATGTAGAGAGCATTGCAGTAGTCTAGGCAGGACGTCACAAGTACTTGAGTGACTGTGCGGAGGGCATCCCGGTCGAGAAATTATAAAAACCCAGTCTAGCACAATACCAATGAAGAAGAAAAATAATAGCTCTCAAAAGAAACCAGCATGGCTGCATAAAGAACGCTCTGATAAATTGAAAGACAAAGAGGAAAAGTATAAAAAGTGGAAAGAGGGCCACATAACTAAGGTAGAATAGCAGCAAAGATGAAATGAGGAAAGCTAAGGCTCACAATGAACAAATGCTTGCGACAAAAGTAAAAAATAATAAAAGAAAGTTTCTTCCAACATGTTAAAAACAAGAAAAAAGTCAAGGAAACAATTGGTCCATTGCTGGGAGAAAGTGGCAAGAAGATGACAAACAACAGGGAGAAAGCAGAACTACTTAACTAATTTTTTGCATCTGTCTTTACACAAAGGGAAAAAACAGTCCAACCTATCAAAAACAGAAGCACAAAAAACTGATTAGGAACACAAGTTAAAATAGGAAAGAAAATGATAAGTGAACACCTGTCTACCCAAGACGAGTTCAAATCACCAGGACCAAATGGATTACACCCCAGGGTTCTGAAGGAACTGGCAGACGAGATCTCGGAACGACTGAACTATCTCTTTCAAAGTTCTTGGAGCACTGGGAAACTGCCAGAGGACTGGAAAAGAGCTGACGTAGTTCCCATCTTCAAAAAAGGAATAAAATAGATTCAGGCAACTACAGACCCATCAACCTGACCGCTTCTTCTAATGCTTCTTCTAACGCGTCATGTTCAGGTGGAGCGGTCTGTGCCGGCGCCCGTCCCCCGCACTTCTGTCATCGGTGCAACAGTTGCCACTTCAGCAACCACTGACACCACCAACGATAACGCCACCCCACGCCCACACCTCCTCAGCAACCTCTCTTGCCCCTGCCAACACCGCCCTCTCCAGGACACTGGCTCATGTCCACGCTCCTCCAGGATGCCAACTCAAGCCCATGCCCACACAAGGACCTGAGGCCGCTGCCACCACCGCCATCCTCCTCCAGGATGCTTGCCCCTAGCTGTAGGGGCCCAGAGGTAAAGTAGAGGGATAGAGAGGGGGGGGGAGAAATACAGTAGGTAGGTAGGTAGGTAGGTAGGTAGGTAGGTAGGTAGGTAGGTAGGTAGGTAGAGGGATAGAGAGAGGGGGGAGAAATACAGTAGGTAGGTAGGTAGGGGAATAAAGAGAGAGGGAGAAATACAGTAGGTAGGTAGGCAGGTAGAGGGATATAGAGAGAGAGAAGGGGAGAAATACAGTAGGTAGGTAGGTAGAGGGAAAGAGGGAGAAATACAGTCGGTAGGTAGGTAGGTAGGTGGGGAGAGAGAGAGGGAGGGAGGGAGGGAGGGAGAAATACAGTAGGTAGGTAGAGGGAGAGAGGGAGAAATACAGTAGGTAGGTAGGTAGGTAGGTAGGTAGGTAGGTAGGTAGGTAGGTAGGTAGGTAGGTAGGTAGAAGGAGAGAGGGAGAAATACAGTAGGTAGTAGGTTGGGGATTATACGGTGGTTGTGTGTACGTGTTTGTGTGTGCAGGTGTAGATCTACACACAGATATGCGAGACCGCCTCCTGCCCCATACATCCCTCAGACCGATACGCTCCCACAGAGAGGGCCTCCTCAGGGTGCCGTCGGCTGGACAATGCCGACTGGCAACACCCAGGGGGAGAGCCTTCTCTGTGGCGGGCCCAGCCCACTGGAACGACTTACCCCCTGAACTCCGCACCATCTCCGACCTCCGCCTCTTCCGCAAGTGTCTGAAGACACACCTATTTCATCTAGCCGGCCTTTCCTCTCTGTGTCAGGGTTCCAAATAGCATTCAAAAGCATTCAAATAGCATTCAATAGCATTCAAAAGTAATTCAGAGTCTAAGCAAAGTACTGCTCAAAGTTCAAATTTATTAAGAGAGCCATGTTGGCACATCTGGGAAAATCCGAATCTGAAAGCTTCCAGATTTTCCTCACCTAGTTGAAATTTCAAGATCTTGCCCCACACTCACAAATCCATCACATGGTCCAATCTCCCACTGCCATTCTGGCAGTTCCACTAATTCCAGTGCTGGTCAGGTGCAGAGACAAAGGATGACCTTGGCTGTGTAGAAAGAAATGTGTTTTGGCTACATAGTAAGTAACTCTGTACAATCCCCCCTCCCATTTCCCTACAATAGAAAATGCATAGTAGAATGATAGAAATTATGGCAGGCCAAAGGTCCAACAGAAAGATGACTGCAGGCCTGACATGCAGCCTCTCTTCAGAAGAAAAGCATATCCTGAAAAGAGAATAATGTGTGGATTAACATGAGCATAAATAACCACCTCCCCCTCCCAGGGGAGCCCTTTGTCTTATTTGGAAATTTATCATGGAATTGTTTCACTAACTTATCAGTTTTTACATTCCAAGTTTTCACCCAGGTAGCTTTAGACAAAGGATACCCCTTCCAATGCACTAAATATTGTAATTGACCTCTATATAATCTACAGTCTAAAATTTTCTTCACTTCATAGTGAGTGTCTCCTTGTATCACTACTGAAGGAGATGGAGGCTGGGTCAACGGTCTTAGGTTGGATCCAATCAGTCAGAGACATGGAGGGTTCTCTGGGAAGTTCAGGCATGGGAACAAATTCCATGCCACTGGTAACTTGAAAAGGAGTTAATCCAGTGCTGCTGTGGACAGCATTGTTATAGCGACTTCGGCAAAATGTAGCAAATCCGACCAGTTGTCCTGCTGGTAATCCACATACCAACAGATGTATTGTTCCACCATCACATTAACTTTTTCTGCTGTTCCATTCATGCTTGGATGCTGAGCTAAGTCCTTGCTGAGGACCCAGTGGACCTCAGGAACTCCCTCCAGAACTTGGCGATGAACCAAACTCTGTGGTCTGAGATGATTCTCTGGGAAACTCCGTGCAGGCGATAAATATGTTTGCCAAACATCACTAGCTTCTTCCTCTCTCCTTCCCCCCCCGGAGGCAGCGGAGGGCCCGGCATGTCAGTTGGGAGGGCTCTGGCTGCCTCCCCCTGGAGTGAGTGAGCAAGCGAACGGGAGGGGGGAACGCCCGGTCTGTGGCTGTGCCGGAGCCGTCCGGGCGCTGCACGCACAGGGAGGCGGGCGCATGGCGCCCGGAGGGCTCCGGCGCAGCCGCAGACCAGACGCTCCCCCCACCCGTTCGCTTGCTTGCTCGCGGGGGAGGCAGCCAGAGCCCCCCCAATCGACATGCCGGGCCCTCCGCTGTCTCCGGGGGGGGAAGGAGAGAGGTAGAGCCACACCCGAGAGGCCAAAGAGGGACCTGGTGGAAACGTGGCCGGCTGTCCTGCCCGATGCGCTCGGACGGCAGGAGCTGCCTGTCGCAGGGCTCAGGGGCAGCAGCAGCAACAGCCGCCTGCAGAGAGCGCCAAGCCATGATTTCCGGGGCTGGTCGCCGCGTGGGGCTGGGACGGAGGTGGGCATGCGGCATCTGGACAGCCTCCACGGTGCTTGGATGGCTGCGGCTTCGGGTTCTCCCCCCTGCCCGCTCACTGCGTGAAAACCCATGCCGGGCTTTCCACTGCTTGGGGAGGGGGGAAGGGAGGGAGAGGGGGAGGGGGAGACTGACATACAGAGAGAGAGGGAGGGGAGGGAGGAAGAGACAAACAGAGAGACACAGAGAGAGAGGGAGGGAGAGAGGGAATCAGAGAGAGGGAGAGAGAGAGGGAATCAGAGAGAGGGACACACACACACACACACACACACACACACAGAATGACAGATGGGTGGAGGGAGGAAAGAGACAGATAAAGAGAGAGATAGACAGAGACAAAAAGAAAAAGAGAGAAAGAAAAATAGAAAGAAAAAGAAAGTGGTAGAGAGAGAGAAAGAAAGAAAAAGAAAGCAGGACCGCCATTAAGTGAGTTTCACCACATTTTCCAAGTTGGCCACGCTCACCCGGTCACATGACCGCTGAGCCACTCCCACAAAACAGGCCACACCTTTTGGCTCTCAAAAGAAATTTCAATCGTGGTACTGTTGATATTTGGCTCTCTTGACTAATAAGTTTGCCCACCACTGGTTTAGGGTAGCGGCTAGAAGTTTTTTCAGGATCTGCCACACCAGGTTTAGCTGCCCTTCTAGGGTCTCAAAATAGACAAGAATGTCATCAAGGCAAACGAGCACCCCTTTGTACAAGTGTTCATGCAGCACAGCAACCCACCCCTGGCAGGATCCATTCCATTCATAAATCAAAGACTATCTGCACTATAAAACTGTAACCACTGAAGATAGCTTTAATCAGTTTCAATTGTGGGTTATGAATGAGATGAAAGTAAAGTTGTGGAGAACTCAGTTGTCAGTTCCTACTGTTGTTCTTCATTTTGCACTGATTAGGCTTTCCCTGAAATCAGCTAAGCAAGACCTATCTCCATTCTTGCTCCAATAGCTGTTCTCACATCTTCATTTATTTTAAAACTAGCTGTACCCAGCCACGCATTGCTGTGGCCCAGTCTGGTTGAATGGCCAATCAATCTGTATGCAGATCTACACCTGTACACACAAACACGTACACACAACCACCGCATATGCCCTACCTACCTACCTACTGTATTTCTCCCTCTCTCTCTATCCACCTACCTACCTACCTACTGTATTTCTCCCTCTCTCTCTCTATCCTGGAAGATATGGGGGGGGACGGACTCCGGAAGATGATCCTTGAGAATCCCTGCATATCTGTTTCTCAGAGAGACCAGTACAAAAACATCTTCACACCTGTGGATTAATGGGAATCCACATTGGATTGGGTTTCTAAGTCCTTTTATCATGGATTTTATAGCCTGAGGGTCCCAGAGGCCTGCTTTGAATGTTGATTTGCTTTCACCTCTTTTCAATAAAAGATTCCTTTTGAAATAGCAGGTTTTCAAGAGTCTGATGCCCTGATCAAGCAGGAGACCCTATACCAGTGATGGCAAACCTTTTCGGCACTGAGTTTGAAATAATACTTAAGAGGTTATTTCCTTTAAAAATGTTGTAGTCTTTTAGAGTTTGTAATCCACAGCAGAAAGTGGACTGATAATTGCAGGTGACTAGAATCTGCAGTGTCTTATTGCCGTTTACGGCAGTTTTACGATCTTTATAAATTTATTTATAATCCTCATAAATTTGCTATCTTGCTTTATGATTGGTGTAAACAGCCTTGCTTTGTAACAGCCAGAGAGTCTAGGATGTAGAGGCTTATAGGTGAAAATCCCCATAGCACTGGCTCTTCAACTCACCGGGGGCCGCTCAGATGATCCGCAGATGAAAATGCAGCAATTTGGGTTTTAAAAAACCCTTCACTGAACCCCCAGTGGTGGGGCCCATGCAGCCCTATGCCAGATAAGACGAAGAGACTGCTTCACTTAGAATGGTAAGAAGGGAGCAAACCTCGTTGAAGAAGAAACCCTAAAACTGTAATTTTCCTACTTTTCCTTTTGAAATACTCGAGAGAAAAAGAACACGTCCAGTCTTGGAAAAGACTGAGTCTAAAAAGCTGGGAGAAGCTACCAGAGGAGGCAGGACAATGAAGTATGCAGACTCAGTCCGACTGGATAACAGATGAAGTTAACCCAGGGGTCTGCAAAGTTGGCTCTTTTAAGACGGGTGGACTTCAACTTCCAGAATCCCCCAGCCAGCTATGCTGGCTGGGAGCCAACTTTGCAGACCCCTGAGTTAACCCAGGCCTGGATGCTATCTCCACCAACAATGGAAAATTGCATCTAATTCATTTTTCATTTATATACCGGTATTTGAAAGTATGCACAATTAATGATAAAAACCCTATGTATATTTAATATTCAAAAATTAAAAAGTGTAGTAAGAGTAGCAAAAAGAGTAGTTTATATAAAGAAAAGATAAAAAATGCTGAGTTGCTGTGATTTGTCTCCTCTCTCTTCAGCAGAACAAAAGGAAGGCCTCTTCTCTTTCCAACAGAGTACCAATAGTCACGTAATTCACCAGAGTAAACTTTGCATCCAAGTAAAACTTTATTTTCCACAAAATCTTCTCTCTCCAAGTCCAGTCTTTTCTCTATTCACTCATTTTCCTAAGGTTGCAATTCTATGTTTGTTTATGGGTTTTTTAAGCCTTTGGAAGAGTTTACTTTTTGGTCATTGGTAAGGAGGATGTTACACCTCTACCCCATGCTTTCAGGAAAATTCCCTGATAATTTAATATTTTGTAAGCTGAAAGTTCCACAACTGTTAATACACTCAGTTCATAATTCTGAATTTAGAAAACTGAATAAGGTAATATTAGCTAAATGATCTGATTTAAGAAGAAATTGGGCAACCATTTGTCTGAAATCATATAGGGTCGTGATGGCGAACCTATGACGCGTGCCACAGGTGGCACGCGGAGCCATTTGTCAGGGCACACAAGACAAGATTCTCTGAAGCCTTCAAAGGATGAAAAACAGGCCCTACGGGCAAACCGGAAATTTGGGGAGCCTCCTGAAGGCCCCTGAAGGCTCTGGAGGTCAAAACTTGGCCCTACGGACAAACCAGGTCACCATTCCTGAACGTTGGGTTCCCTGTATGTCTGTTTTTTGTCCTCTGCAGGCTTCAGGGAAGCTCCTGAAGCCTCCGGAGGGTGTCCAGGGAGGTAGGCTGTTTTCGCCCTCCTCAGGCTCCTAGAAGGCCTCTGGAGCCTGGGGAAGGTGAAAAAACCATGGCAAAAGCAGTAAGTGTGTGTGTGTCACACATAGGATTAAGGGTGTGGCATGCCAGCGCACAACACCCCGGTGTTCCCCCTGCCTTTTGGCACATCAGCCAAAAAAGGTTTGTCATCACTGACATAGGGTTTCCTGCCTGAGCAGGGAATTGGACTAGAAGACTTCCAAAGATCCCTTCTAATTCTGATATTCTATTCATCTATTTAGCATTAGCATCAGTGGCAGGATTCAATTTTTTTTACTACCAGTTCTGTGGACATGGCTTAGTGGGAGTGGCTTGCTGAGAGGAATAGGGGAAGGATATTGCAAAATCTCCATTTCCACCACACTTCAGGGTAAGGATATTGTAAAATCCACATTCCCTCCCCACCCCACTAATCTGCTTTCCAGCTCCGTTCTCCTGTGCCGATCAGCTGGGACTTGGGAGGCAACAAATATATGGGAGTGCAGCCAGCCAGAGGTCGTTATTTGCCAGTTCTCTGAACTACTCAAAATTTCTGCTACCAGTTCACTAGAACTGATCAGAACTGGCTGAATACCACCTCTGATTAGCATCCTGAAAAGTTGGATATCTGCTGTATACTGTAAAAAAGACAATGCACTTTGCCTATCAGTAGTCTGCCTAGTGGTAGCTGTCCTCCTACTGAAGACTGCCACCTTCAGATGACAAAAAGAATCAGAAACTCCAATGACAGTAGAGCAACACTCCCAGTAAATTTGAAATGGTAACAGCAAAGCTGTGACTAATTTGGAGTGTGGAGTTGGGCCAGCTGGGACTGTGTAGCCAAGGAGGACACCAATCCACCTAGAAAAACCAATTACTGAATTAAAATCACAGGGAAATAATTGCAAACTACTTCTATATTATTGCCAAGAAAACTCATACATATGGATGGAATATTGAGACAATTTGGGTGCAGATGAAAGAGGTGTAATTTACATATGGTAATTTACCAGGAAGTACATTGAACTTCAACTAAGTACATTGGAAGATGATGATGTGGCCAGACAAAACCAGCAAGGAATTTCAGTCATCAAAGCTACCTGTAAGGGCTCCTTTCCTAACTTAAGAAAGTGAAGACTCTTGAAACGGATTGTTTCAAAAGGAACCTTTAATTAAGAAAAATGGAAGACATTAGAGGCAAAGCAACATCTGAATCCCCTTATGCAATGCAGGTAGAATTAAAGTAGTAGTGACACCCCCCAGAAAATTCTAACCAATACACAAGTGTGAAGATGTTTCCTTTATCAACTGCCCTGAGAGCTGAATAAACATACATTCCTGTTCTGTCCGAGGGCTTCCAACAGTCAATAAAACAGACTTGGCTGTTGGCCACTGTTAATTGAGTAAGATAACCAGTCCTTTGACTGAGAGCCCAGACAACTTACATCACACGCTTAGCTCTGCAGCCACTGTTCACACAAAGATTCAAAACTCCTTCACAGGCACAGCTTGAATTCACAGACAGTTATAGATCCTTTCCAAACTGTTGCTTTCTGCAAATGTCCCCTCCCAACGCCCCACCTATAACTCTCTTGGGAGGGGCCAATCAACAACCACCTGGTACTTAATCATCTCCTGTGAGCCTGCATGTGGAGTTGCTGCTTCCATTTCTCAGCCCTTCTTAATCTAGCATCAGGGACAAACTGCCTTTGATCCTCCTCACTGCTCCATGCCTCAGGCGCCTCCTGGTGGCCAACCAGCCTCTCTGGTTCCTGCTCTGACTATGAACATTCCCCAGGGTCTCCCTCATCTTCCAGAGCAGACTCATATAGTTCCTCACTATCCGAGTCCATCATCAGCTCAGCCGGATCCTGCTGGGCCACAACACATTCCCATGGCTATTTTTCATTAGACATTAAAGTGAAGGGTCCAACATGGCTATCATAAACCTCCTCCAAAAAGTGATGGGATCTCAGGAATTTCGGTGCCAGGAAACCAGTTGTAAAATATCAGTTGTCACATGCACTGCCAGTAAATTGACTCCAAGCCCCCCCCCCATCTAAATGGGCACTTTAGATCAGATGACTCCATGTTGTTATTTAGACTATAACAAAAAGAGTAAAAATGACTGTGATATTAAAAAAGAACCTTACTAGATACAGTATATAGCTATAATCCAATAAGCAGAAATTATACCTTTTAGAATTAATAGCTATCTAGTAAACCTCTGTGTTATGTAAGTATAATACAGATACACACTATTGCAAGACACTATGGAGGAAGATGCTAAAAATCTTTTATGACAATTTGCAAGTTGTGTTAGTTGCATCATATACATAATAGGTGATTGGCATGCAAACCATTAGAGAAATTTAAACACCTATAACAGGGGTGTCAAACTCACATTGTCACGGTGGCATCACATGATTTTATCAGGACTCCCCCCCCCCCCCCCCGCTTTTGCTGAACTGGGCATGGGCAGCACCTGATGCATCCGGCCCACAGGCCGGGAGTGTCAGGATTCCAAGTAATAGATCCATTGTAAGCAAGAACGCGAAGACAGGTAGAGATTCCTCAAAGAATATCTTTACTGGAAATATCAAATTAGCACATATCTGGTGAAAACCATTTCTGAGAGGCCCCTTGGTTTTCACTTAATTAAAAGTAAAAGTTTTTCCCTCAAACCTAAACAATCAGTCACATGGCCCAATCATGACAGAATCCACAGATCTGGTGACAGCACTCTCCTTTCTCCAGCCAGGTGTGAGAATGTACTTGGTTCGCAGGGGAAAGTATTTTATTTTGACTATACAGCCCCATCTATCTCTAACACACACACCCTCTATACCTCCAGTGTGACAACACTGAAGCTCCAAGATGCCCTCGACCAGGTCAGCTTTAGGGTTGACAGGGAATTTGACAGCCCTGGCCTAGAAGATCTAGATTTACTAGGTTCAAGGTTGCAGTATATACATTGATATAACGTGAATAGAATTCTTTCTCCAATGCCAACAATTGGTTTAAGAAACAGCACATTTTTTCTACAAGGATGCTACCAATTGATTATCTAAATTAAATATATAATAAAGCAAAGATGTGTAATAAAATCAACTAGAATGCAGACTATGAAAAGATCATGAATTATTAGAATAAATTCTTTAGAGAATATAGAATTGTAAAATATGACAACATAGATATATTCAGTATATTTTAACTTTTATAAACGTGAACCTGAAGAGTCCCAGGGAGAGACACCATGAAAACTGAAGTTAAAAAAATCTCAAATTTCAAAACACAAAAGGTTCAAATAGGATTGGGTTCATAAAGATCCAAAATCATGAAAACAAAGAGAAAATGGTGGATCACTACACAGATCTACAATGACTGAACAGACTTCCAAGGAAGAAAAGATAGTTGGACCAAACATGTCAACAAATAACAAAGGAAAGAAAAATGAGAAATATTTTAAGATCAAACAGATCATGGGAGGATTTCTAGCTAGGGCAGAATGATTCAATAATTATCACAGAAGAGATCTGATAAAGGTACATGGAATTAAAGATGGAAATGCTATGCCAAAAGTATTTAAAATGGCCTTATAAAATAAAAGAAGCATTTGTTGAGAACTAATATATTCAGGAACTAATGTCATTAGAAAAATAAGATGTCAGGCAACAGACAATCAAATAAGAAAACACACAGAGATGAAAGGACCACAGAATTATTTAAAGCTGCAGATGAGGCAGTTCAAGTTCTAAGAGCTGTATGTGAACAGTTATGTAAAGAGACACTATGCTAAAAATGTTTGAAGGGAAATATAAAAGAATATGCAAGTTACTGAATCATTGCACTAATTCTTCACACAATCTAAATTTTGCTTAAGAACTTATAAAAAAGAATAAACTCAAACTTGGAGAGCATTTCCTTACAGCTGCTTTAATGTGTATTCCTTTCCCTCTCACCCAGAGGAAAAGGAAAACAACAACCAATCATTCTCAATAATTTATAATGGGCAGAATTGGGAAGCTCTAGGCCCGTGATGGTGAACCTATGGCATGCGTGCCAGAGGTGGTACACAGAGCCCTCTCTATGGGCACGCGCATCATCGCCAGCTGCTCTTTTGGGTTCCAGTGCACGTGAAGAGCAGCTAGCCAGCACGCATGTGCGTGCCCGAAAGAGAGCAGCTGGCCGGTGTGGATGGACTTGGAAGAGCAGCTGGCCATTGCGTTCCGGTGCACTCCACTTTTGGCACTCGATGCCGAAAAAGGTTAGCCATTACTGCTTTAGACCAATGCTACACAATATTAAAAGATGCTTATTGGTCTTTATCACGAGCAGCTGTGGGACACTTTGATCATTGCATGATTCACCTTCTACCTGCTTACAGACAAAGACTTAAAATCATGAAACCAACAATTAAATCAGTGAGGATTTGGACTGAGGAGGCAAAGCTAAAGCTACAGGCTTGCCTTGACTGCAGTGATTGGAATGTTTTCGAAGATACCTCTGCAGACTTGGATGAACTTACAGATACTGTAACATCATGTCAGTTTTTGTGACGACCTATATGTGCCAACCAGAAATCTGGGAATATACAGTAGCAATAAACCTTAGTTCACAGCTAACCTTAAGCAGCTATGTCGTACCAAAGAAGCCTACAGAAAAGGCAATAGAATGCTGTACAATCAGGCCAGAAATGTATTAACAAGGCAGATCAGAACAGCAAAAAGAAGCTACCCTGAAAAGCTAAGGAATCAGTTCTCAACAAATGAACCAGCAAATATGCGGAAAACTCAATATCACAATATCACAGCAAACCTCCTTCCAATGCTGAAGGAACTCAACAACTGGCAGATGACCTGAATGTGTTTTACTGTAGGTTTGAGAGAAAACTACTGCCACCCATCTCCACAATTCCCATCTTAGACACACCTACAACAGCCAAGTCTTTTACAACTGACCCCATTCCATTAGGCCTATCACCTCTGATAATTACAGAAAATGAGATGCAAGGTCTATTTCACAGACAAAACAGTGGTGGGTTTCAAAAAAATTTTATTACTGGTTTTGTGGGTGTGGCTTATTTTGTAGGCATGGCTTGGCAGTCATGTGACTGGGTGGGAGTGGCTTGGCAATCATGTGACTGGGTGGAAGTGGCTTGGTGGACATGTGACTGGGTGGGTGTGGCCAATTTAGCCATCCATTTTGCCAATTAAGCAGTCCATTAAACAATACACAGCAGCCCCCTTTTCTACTCTTTTTAATACTGCATGAAGTTTTTGCTCTAGGTTTTTTTTACTGGGGGGGAGGGGAGAAGTTGGCAATACCTGGGGATTTCTGGTAATTTCTCCTCTGTGTTAGAGTCACCAAAATAACCAAGATGATATACGGTCTCCTGCTGGAGCAGAGGGTTGGACTAGATTACCTCTGAGGTCCCTCCAGCCCTGGATTGCTGTGCTTTTCAAATCATCCTCTGAAGCTGCGTCTAGTGCCAGGGTTTGTGATCCTTCTTTCTTCTCCTTTTTCCCTCCCTCCCTCCCTCCCTCCCTCTATTCATCCATCCATATCTCATTTACTTTCCCTTCCCTTCCTTTTTCTTTCTTTCTTTCTTTCTTTCTTTCTTTCTCTCTCTCTCTCTCTCTCTCTCTCTCGCTTTCTCTTTCTTTCTCTATTTCTCTGTCTCTTTCATTTTTTTTCTTTCTAAATCACTCTAAGGTTTATGAAAGCAGTCACTTGCTTAGGGTGAATTAAGTCTTTCTCCAAAACTTAAACCAGGATTCCAAAAAAACCCTCTAGGTCAGCATCAAACTCAGGTTTTGACTTTTATTCAGAGCCCACCACCTTCAAAAATTTGGGACAGACTAGTTCTCTCCAGCTTAGATTTCCCAATTAGCCCTAGCAACCAGGAAACAATGCGTGTGTGCCACCTCTGAATCTTACACCACCCTTGATACTACAAGAGGCCATATTGATGCTCCACTATCATGGGCTTTGGGAGAATGGCTACCACAAGGAATGGAAGGCAAGCAAGGCTAGGAGGCATCAGAAAGGAAGGCTAGGATGAGGGATGTCTATGGGGACTCTCGGTCATCCAGCATGTCCCAAAGATGCTTTTTTTCCCAAGAGGCAGCTGGACTTTCTGTTTTTTCTTCAAAGATCTGGCGCTTCTCCTCCAAGAAGCTGCTTCAGCTCCTCCAGAAGCTTCCTCAGAGCTGAAGACACTTCCTGGAGGAGAAGTGAAATGTCTTCAAAGAAAAACCAGAAAGTCCAGTTGCCTCTTGGAGGGGAAAAAAAACACCTTTGGGAGAAACGAATGAGGGCACTTGGTCCTAGCCTGTACCCCTCGTGTCTGGGCATCCATTCCAAGAAGGACTCAACCCAGCTTGAAAAAGGGCCAATGCCCCACAGCTAGCCAACCTGCAAAAGCACGGAGGGGGCATTGGGGGGAGGTTTCCGCATTCAAGACCAATCATGTCCAAATTCACCCAATAAAGTGTCTGAACAAGGGTGGTGGGTGGGTGGATGAGTGATAAAAGTTGCAGACATGGCATCCCTCCCTCCAAAAAAGTGTCCCCGCCTTTGACTCAGGCAGTTTCTTCAACCCTCAGCTGCGCTGAGTTTTTGCAAAACAAGCCTGTCCTCGACTGAAAGCAGATGGGGGTGGAGTGGCCACCATTGCTACTCACATTGTTGCCAAGCTTCTGGAGAGCCATGCTCATGCTGGCGATCCAGAGGGCAGGGGGAACCAGCTGCTCAGGAGCCAGGCAAGGATGAGCCAGGCAAGGGCGATGGCAATGGTGGAGTTTTTACAACCTTCTGACAAAGTCAGAAGAAGGTTCTCTTCTCTGAAATCAGTCAAGCCATTCCAAAATTAGGTGACACTGATGAGAACTCTAAACCCCTCTAAACTTAAGCTGTCTGCGCTGCATTCAAAATTAAAGGCATTTTCTGCTTCAAGCACACCCTAACTAATCCGACAGCCTTCCCAGTACTAGCTGGGCAACTCATAGGAATTTGTATCCCAACTCATCCAGAAGGTTGAAAAAAGCTAGCCAAGAGCTCAAACTTGTAAGCTGAGGCTCTCCCAAACCTCCATGGGCAGAGCAGCACATATCTGCACCTGCCTTACGATCTCCTCTCCTCCTCCTTTACCCAAAGCAAGATGTGGCTAGCAGAGAAAACCCTGTGGTAGCCCAGGGCCAAGGTGCCCCATTTTAAAGTTGAGCCTCTTATCTGTGCCAATGTCTCCTTAGCGGGAAGGTAAGGAGGAAGCGGGTAGCTGGGTGGAGGAGAGGGGAAATCTTAGTGAGGGCTGCCTGCCACCAACTTGACTCCACAGACAGTGGGCTGCAGAGGGTGCCATAAGCCAGATTGGTCAGGACAGCATGCTGCTGCAAGAAGCTGCGCTCGGCCAGCTTCCAGGCGGCCGGGCGCTGCTGATGCTACAGCTGCGTTGCCCCACTGGTTTTGGGAGTTTCTGCTGCTTGTGCCACACTTTGCAGCCGCCGGAGCACTGCATGGACCTTTTTGGGGTGCTGGGCAATCTGGTCATGGGATTCCCCCCCCCCCCCCCAAAAGATCCACCACCTGTCGCTATGGATCTTGCGGCTTTTTTGGGGTTTACTTTTAAAAAATAAAGCCTCTCCAGATGAGCTTGAAAACTTCTGAGGTTGCTTCTCAAGGGGGCAGGCAGATGGGCAACATCTGCCTGCCCTCTCCCTGGGCATCTGCAGCCTCGGAGCCTGCAGCAACTCCTGGCCCTTGCATAGTAAAGGCAATTAAGAACTCTCTCACAATCGTGAGATTTTCTTTACTGTGCAAGCGCCAGGACTTGCTCTGAAGCTGCAGGTGCCCTGGGAGTGGGGGCAAATGCTGCCTGTCTGCCTGCCCCCTCCCAAAGCAACCTCAGAGATTTTCAAGCTCATGTGGAGAGGTTATTTTTAAAGAAAACCTCAAAAAAGCCACAAGATTTGGAGCTGCCAGTCTCTGATAAGATGCACATTCGCTCCATCCTCTACCACCCCCAAATTGTACCTCACTGTGAGTGTCTCTCAAGGGGTTGTGTGCAGGGAAAAACCTTGCACAGTAAAGAAAAATTTCCCAAGAATGCGAGAAGCTGTTAATTGACTCGCACTCACGAGGTTTTCTTTACTGTGCAATATTTTTCCCTGCACACAACGGCTGAGAGACACTCACAGTGGAGCATAATTTGGGCCCACCACCTCAAGGCAAGGCCCTTCAATAAGCCAGGGGTTGCTCCCTCAACCAGCTCTACTGAAGATCCCCTTCATCCTTTTTGAGTTAGTTCACTTTGCTGCCTAGGGAACAACCTAGCCAAACCTCTCCTGCTCGCTGGCACCCCCCCCCCACTCACCGCACCCAACTGTTAAGCCAACTGATGGTGCACAACTGGAGTGGACTGGGCACAAAGCTGGGATGACAATGAGCCTCCAAGGTCACCCTCCTGCCTGCTTGCCTCCTCTGGGATTAGGGGAAATAGTCATCGAACCCCTGTCATGGTCAGATCACTCTTTCCTTCGGCTTGACTTTCCAACCGCGGGGAGGCGGAACCTGATATTCCAAGATGGTTCCACCCCAGGCGCCTGATGGACCCAGAGAGGTTCCAGATGGAACTTGGGCCAATACCTGACTCCCTGGCCCACGACCCGACTGAGGACCTAGTGGCCGCCTGGGATTTGGCGGCCATGGGGGCCCTGGACCGGGTCACGCCACTGCGACCTCTCACCCGGCGTCACTCTACCTTGGCTCCTTGGTTTTCTGAGGAGCTGAGGGAAATGAAATGCCAGAAGAGTCGCCTAGAGAGCATTTGGAGGTCGACTCGTACCAAATCTGACCGGACACGGATGAGGTTGCATTTGCGGACCTACTTCGTGGCGCTGAGAGTGGCGAAATGGGATCATCTCGCCACTCTCATTGCATCTGCAGATAACCGCCCTGCCACCGTTTAGGGTGACCCGCTCCCTCCTTCAACAGAGGCCGTGGGAAGATCCCTTGCAGGGTAGGGCAGAGGAATTTGGATGTTATCTGCAGGATAAAATCGCTCAGATCTGGGGTGAGTTAGCCTCCAATTGGGTTGGTCCGGACGAGATGACAGAGACAGGTCTTGAGACCATTATCTGGGCTGAGTTTGATCCCGTGACTCCTGATGGCATGGATACGATGCTGCGGCAGCTAAATGCCACCACATGTTTATTGGACCCGTGTCCCTCCTGGCTTGTACTGGCCTCCCAGGAGGTAACACGAGGCTGGCTCCAGGGAATTGTTAACGCTTCTTTGAGCGAGGGGTCTGTGCCAGCCGTCTTGAAAGAGGTGGTGGTGAGGCCCCTCCTCAAGAAGCCCTCCCTGGACTTCCTGTTCCGGCTTCTGGCGGCGACGGATGAACCTTGGGGTTCGTCCGCCGTTTTGCTCTTTTTTCTGCCCCTAACGGGGCGGGTGCCCCCCCTTTTTTTCTGGGGGGGACCCTCCGTAGGGCTGGCTTGCCTGGACTGGTTCTGCCGGCGGCAGCTGGGGAACGGTCCTTGTCTTCGGTCCAGGTGGAAGAAGACATGCTTGGTTCCCTTCATCAACGGAGGATGGCAACAAATAATGGATTCGGAGAGAACGGAGCGCTCGAGTCGGATGGCTTTGCCGGGGTTTGAGATGCGAGGCGGAGAGTAAGTGACTTTAAAACTTTTTTTGCTGGCGGCTTGGATTGAGAGAGACGTGGAGGGGGTGTTTGTTAAACCCCCCCTCGGATTTACAACAGCGGCGTTTAGAAATGGCTCCTCGTTGCGAGGAAGCGGATATTTTTCATCCGGACTTTTGCGGAACAAGTGAAAGTGCTTCGCGGCTTGTTTCTATACAATGTATCTAAGTCCGGCTTTATTGAAACAATTTCTTTTTTCACTCTCTCCTGCTGGCTGCCTGGCTGGGCGGTGGAAGATGGCTCCTCTTTGTTCCTGAATGACTATTTCTTTATGGAAAATCACCAACATTTCTTTGTAATTTGGACTGTCTCTCTTTATTAATGGAATTTTTTTTGGGAATAATTGGTTCCTTCCCTGGAATACCTTCTCTTTTTTAACAATTGACTGTGGAAACTGTTTCTCTTCTGGGCTCTACAACTTGTTACAACTTTGAGCTGAACTTTTTTCTCCTGACTGGCTCCAGCAGCCGCACCCAAAAAACGCCATCTTAGTGGCACTGATTATAATAGCTCATCATGGCTTCAAAAAAACAACCAGAGAATTCGGGATTGGAACAAAGAATGACGGCGATGGAGGAAGCATTAAACTCCTTGGTGTTGGAAAGTAAAGCGATGAGGAAAGACCAGTGTAGCTCTAAGCTTGAACTTTTGGAAACACAAAAAAAATTGATGGAGAACACACAGAAGACCGAGGAGCTGGAAGTGGGGTTGGCTGGGGCAAAGGGAGAACTTAAAAATGTCAACACTGAAATTGGAGATTTGTCTGGTCATATGTCTAGGATGGATTTTGAAAGAATGTCATATTTTTAAAGATTTCAGAACATTTTGGAGGAAACTGGTGAATGCCTTCCTGATCTCATGAGTACAATTTTAGCAGACTATTTACACAAACCTAAAGAGGAGATCAGGGGGGACATTGACCTAGTCTATAGAATTAACTCAACAGATGCCAGGTTAAATGAAGTACCCAGAGAGATACATATTAAATTTGTTAGAAGGTCGACCAGGGAGGGAATTTTGAAGGCGCAGAGAGATGGGCCTTTAATTTATCAACAAAAGGAAGTTGCCATCTTGAAGCAGATCCCACAAAAGATTAGAGAGGTGAGGAGGAAGTATTCCTTCTTATCTAAAAAATTGTTTAACCACGGGATTTGGTTTAAGTGGGCGATGCCGGAAGGGATGTTGGTGTTCTGGGAAGGAGGAAGAGTAAGGATTAAAACAGTTGCTGAGGCGGAAGCCTTTCTTAAAAAACATTCCTCTATCCTGGGGGAAGATCCAGGAGGGGCAGAGGGGGCCACGGCCCCGCCCACAGGGGGCCAGGGAGGAGAAGAAGATGACACAATTGCCAAGAGACTTAGATCTAAAAAATGACTTTGCTTTTTATTAACATAGTATAATTCTTTGTCTGGATGTTTGTACATGATTGCCAGCATATAATTTAGAATGTATGATTTACGCATTTATCTTCACCTTGTTGTATTAATGAACAATGTATTACCAATGTCTTACCACGCAGCCCAGAGGGGCCAACGACTTCGACGTGAAAGTTCTCAAAAAAAAATTTGTATCACCTTACCCTACCCTATCCCAAAAATTTGTAAAACCAATAAAACTTTTGCAATATATATAAAAAAAAAAGAAGCCCTCCCTGGACCCAGATGTTTTATCTAATTACCGTCCGGTCTCCAACCTTCGCTTTGTGGCGAAGGTTGTTGAGAGTGTGGTGGCACGACAGTTCCCCCAGCACCTGGAGGAAACTGCCTATCTAGACTCGCGCCAGTCCGGCTTCCGACCTGGGTACAGCACGGAGATGGCATTGGTCGCGTTGGTGGATAATCTCTGGAGGGCACGGGGTAGGGGTTACTCCTCTATCCTGGTCCTATTAGACCTCTCAGCGGCATTCGATACCATCGACCATGGTATCCTACTGCACCGGTTGGAGGGGTTGGGGTTGGGAGGCACCGTATTACCGTGGTTGTCCTCCTACCTCTCCGACCGGACGCAGTTTATGTTGGTGGGGGGGGCAGATGTTGACGTCGAGGCCCCTTACTTATGGGGTGCCTCAGGAGTCGGTCCTCTCACCCCTCCTGTTTAACATCTACATGAACCCGCTGGGCGAGATCATCTGTGGTTTTGGGGTAGAATTCCATCTGTACGCTGATGACACCTAGCTGTACATTTCTACCTCAAACCACCCCAACGATGCCGCCAATGTGATGTCCCGGTGTTTGGAGGCCATGCGGGTCTGGATGGGGAGGAACGGGCTCCGACTCAACCCGTCCAAGCCCGAGTGGCTGTGGTTTCCGGCACCGCGGCATAGCCAGTTAGTTCCATCCCTGGCTATCGGGGGGGGGGGATTGTTAGCCTCCATGGAAAGGGTCCGCAACTTGGGTGTCCTCTTGGATTCCTGGATGTCCTTAGATGACCATCTGACGGCCGTGACCAGGGGGGCCTTTTATCAGGTGCACCTGATACGCCAGTTGCGCCCCTTTCTGGATCATGGTGCCTTACAGACAGTCACTCAAGCTCTTGTCATTTCTCGCCTGGACTACTGCAATGGTCTCTACATGGGGCGCCCCTTGAGATGCACCCGGAGGCTCCAGTTGGTGCAGAATGCGGCCGTGCAGGGGATCTTGGGAGTTTCAAAATACTCCCATGTAACACCTCTCCTGTGCGAGCTGCACTGGCTGCCGGTAGCCTTCTGGGTGCGTTTCAAGGTTTTAGTGACCATCTTTAAAGCACTTCATGGCAGTGGGCCTGGTTACTTGCAGGACCACCTTCTACCGCATATCTCCATTCGACCTGTCCGCTCCCACAGGGAGGGCCTCCTTAGGGTGCCATCCGCTGGACAATGCCGGCTGGTGACGCCCAGGGGAAGAGCCTTCTCTGTGGCAGGCCCTGCCCTCTGGAATGACCTCCCCCCCAGACCTCCGGACTATCACCGACTTTCGCCTCTTCTGCCGGACTTTAAAAACCTATTTCTTCCATATGGCTGGCCTGGCATAGCTGATACAACCATATTTATTAGAGCTGGGTTTTAAATTAATTGTTTTCTCTTTTTAGCATGGGTTAAACTGTTTAATTGCAGTTTTAAATTTTGTAGATTTTTATTGTTTGTGTTTTTGGATTTTAAGTTCCTGTGCGCCGCCCTGAGTCCCTTTGTGGAAGATAGGGCGGGATAGAAATTGAATAAAAGAAAAGTAAAGTAAAGTAAAGTATGCTTGCCCAGCACTTGCTCAGCCACCCCTTCCGATTCTCCGGCTGGATGCAGCCACTCACTGGTGACTAAAAAGCGAGGTTGTCCACTGCCTGTTTGCCCAGTGCTCACTCAGAGACCTCCTACCCACCCACTCACCCACCCATCCAGTGCCCCCAACGTCCCCCTGCCTGGGTGCAACCACTCACTGGTTCTTTCTTCTGTTTCCAAACTAAGCCCTGGTTGGTTGGTTGGTTAAAATGCAGGTTGGATCCTAATGCTCCATTACTGGAGGCTTTTAAAAGGGAGAACTTTTCGATGGCCAGCTGGCAAAGAAAGCTCTCAGCCATGACTGGCACTGTTGTAGCTCCTGCTGGCTGGCTGGGTCCCATTCCACATGTTGCACCACCACCCCTTTTAGCTTTTGCCTGTGCCTCCATGTTGTTTTCTGGTATGCAACATGTGGGAGATCCTAGCTGTTTACTCATGAGCAACATTGCCCAGGAGAGGCAGGGAGAAAGACTTACGTGGGTGAAAAGCTGATAAGTATGGGAGTAAATACAATGGCCAGAAATTGTTAGAGATATGTCCAAATAATTGGTACAAGATGACAGCTATAATTCTGTAACTAATTTTTTTCTTGTGGACATTGCACCAACACAGATTTTTGTCACTGCATGCGTGATAGACGGGTTTGAGTACTGAAAGAGAAAGTCTACATAAAAATTGTCTGCTGTCCCTGGCAATCTATCTAGTAAAGAGAGAATATATGCAGACCTATGAACTCTGTATAGCTCACAGTACAATGAAACATGTGAGATATCTTCAACTTCTCCTTTACCACATATACATACCTATTCTGCTATTGGAGTTCTCTTATACCTCACCTGGAGGAGTGCTGAAAGAAGAATGTTAAACTGACTCTGAAGAAAGCTATTCTTTGTTTTGGGAAGACCAAATCATTTAGATATCTTGCCACACAACCTGTTTGAGTCTGTCCCTACTGTGGAGAGGCAACCCAATTAGTTCTTTTTGGAACTCCATGTCCCTTCATTCTATTGATTACTACTTGCTTTGCTTGTGGGAGGGGGGGAGCTGCAGCTGGTGCAGCTGAAGCATGTTTGCAGTAGTGCCTCCTGGTTTTTATTTTATTTTATCCTGTAGAGTTATGGTAATAATGATACAAACTTGTTGATTAATAGAAACATTTGCTTTCTGTAACACACATATATTATGCCTTGTATTTGTAATGTAGATGCTTGCATGCTGTGGATTCCTTTGTGCCCTGGGGCTGATTTCCTGGGGTCCTGTTATTGGGGTCTGTAAGATATCTGGCAAATGTCAAATCCTGTGATAAGATCTGAAATCTTCTCACCATGTGTGATGGGCAATTAAGCAAACAGAGAAGGGAAAAGATAACAAACCTTTTGAGCCAGGAAGGATGCAAATCTCTGAGTTAAGATATATGATTCAAGTTTTACAATGTTAGGTTATATGACTTAAGGTTTGACTTGAAGTTTACAATGTTGATTAGAATGATTTAGAATAGCTAGAGTAATTAGAATTCGAAGAACAAAGATCCTTTTGAAGATCAAACATATTTTCGTGTATAAGAAAGGACACTGCACCCTTGAGTTTAGGAGTTTAGGGGTGGAGGAGTTGAGGAGTAGTTGAGTAGTTGAGTTTTGTAGAACTTTCCTACCATGTCTCTTGTACATGTGTATGGAGATTTCTTACCCAGGACTTTAACTTTGATCAAAGAATAAAGTCTGTTTCTTTGTTTTCCAAGCCTCCGTTTAAGTCTCTTGTTTGGCTCATTGTGACTTGAACGTTTTCTAAGGGTCTCAATGTATTTTCAAAACCTTACATTTTGGCGCCCAACGTGATGGAACTTGGAGGCTCCTGTTTGGTTTGCCAAAACCTTACATTTTATCTGGCTCCCCATAGAGCTGAACCCCTTTGAGGTTTGGCAGGCCTTCAAGAAGGTGGACTGGAAAAACTGGCGTGGGCCACAGACGATGTCAAAGAGCGCTCCCGGTAAGATTTGAACCGGTGACATGGGCTTGGCCGGACACCAGCAGATCCTGAATCCATCCGGACCTGAATGCCAAAGAGGCTTGAAGAAGATTGTACTCTGCTAGGTGAGTAGAGCATTTTCTTTTCTTTTGGGGAAAGTGGGGTGTGTTGCCTTGTGTGTGTGTGTGAATGAAAGGAGGACATTCCTACTAGAGCAGGGGTCTGCAAAGTCGGCTCTTTTAAGACTGATGGACTTCAACTCCCAGAATTCCCCAGCCAGCTATGCTGGCTGGGGAACTCTGGGGGTTGAAGTCCACCAGTCTTAAAAGAGCCGACTTTGCAGACCCCTGTACTAGAGGATTGCCTTCAACCTGCGTGAGGAGATCTAATCTGCGTTTTGAGTAAGATCAGCCAGAAAGGATCGTGTTGAAAGGTGTGTATTTGTTGGAATAAATGTAAAACTATTTAATTGCAAGGGAGGGAGGTCTGAGCAAACTCCGAGTCCGGTTGGGGTGACCCGAGAAATCCTTTAAAAAAGGAGAGTTTGTCAGATTTGAGCTTAGACAAAGCCCGAGAAACACTCCCGACTGATAAAGCCCCATAGAAACTCAGGGGACTGGGTTTTAACCAACTCAAACCCTACTGACAAAGCCCGAGAAATTCTTTGCAAAAAGGAGGGTCTTTGGCAAAGCTCCGAGCTGACGAGCCTGAGAAATTCTTTGCAAAAAGGAGGGTTTTGCCATGCCCCGAGCTTCTGTCAGGAAAAATCCCCTCAGAAAGAAACTCTTTAAAAGAGCCGTGTTCCCCTCTGGACTGCATGTTGGCCCAAAGGGACACAGAAAAAACTCTCTGCACATCTATCTGACCACTCTGCTCTTAGTCCAACCTAAGAGTCTCCATACATTTTCATCTTTAAAACTATGCCAGCGTGTGCTGGGAGATGAAGATAGATATGGACAAATTTGGATTTTTAAAACTATGCCAGCGTGGGCTGGGAAATCCAAATTTGGAACTGAACATCCCATGGCAGAGACAGATAGTAACCATCTAGTGCTTAAAGAGATCAAACAATGGGTGTAAACTTTGAGCAAAAGTAAGAAAATTCAGCAGGTAATAAAAGTTAAAGCCTGCCTGAATGAGAAGACCTAAATAATTGGACTTGATTAATTTGATGTGAAGATTTAGATAATTTGACCTGATTAATTTGATGTAATTTCTGCCAAAATTCTTGTGTGCATCTATACTAATAACATGTAGAATTGTGTGCATCTATACTAATATGCAGAATTGAATGAGATTGAATTGATTGTGATATGTTTGACCAGCTGGCAAAATAAGTAAACTTTTCACTTTATCCTTGAAGCTGTGGAAATGTGAGAGAAGTTAAGATTTAAACTGCTCTCTGAATTCCCCCACTGTTTCACGAATAAGCCACAGGTTCCCCAAGCAAATACAAATTGAAGTTTTAAAGGGACTTTCCCAAGTCTGAAAATGTTGTCCCATGATATGTGTGCATGTGTGTTCATTTCCAGACCTGGAGGGAGGATCCTTTAATAATAAAAATTGAGCTCATTGGCTTTAATACAGCTCCTTGAAATGATTGTAATGATTGATTTGCATGAAGAAAGAGTGAAATGGGATTTTTGTATGTGAAATTGGTTTACACAAACAGTCTGATTGTAGTGCAAATGTGAGTATGTTGATGGTGAAAGTTGGTGTGAATGTACTTTATTCTCTTTCCTATAAAGAAAGAGTAAGTTGCAAGGCTGTTTAATGGCGTATGGTGTGTGTGTGTGTGTTTCCAAATCTGAAAGGAGGGTGAGATCCTCTAATGCATGAACAAGCATCAACCTCTGATTGCAAGTATGAATGTGAGTCTCCTATACTCTAGGAAGTGATAAGTGAAAGAGATGTGGCCTGTGAGATTTCCCCCCCACCCCCACCTCTTTCCCCCTCTTCCCTCTGGGTTATTCTTTGGAGGGAAGCAGGCAAGGGGGGGAGTGGGCAAAGGGGTGTGTGGGTGCCTGCTTGTTTTAACTCTGTGTGTGAGAGTGAGAGAGAGACAGATGTCCCAGTGAGAGCATCTCCCCCCCTTTCTTTCCCATTAAGGGGGGGGGGGCTGCTCCCATTAAGGGGGCTGCAGTTTTCCTGCTCATTTTAAAACTTTTTTTTCTCTCTCTCTCTTCTGAGAAATTCAGGGCAAATGGGTGATCTGCTCATGTGCACCTTTTGCCTTTCACTGTTTTGATTTTCACCTGCATACAAAAGCTCTGATTTTGATATTTCTTTTTCTGCTCTGAAAACAATTTTGATTTTTCTTTTGGAAGTTTTGTTTGAGCTTTAAAAAGCTTAATTGAACCTATAAGAAGAAATGATTTTGAGATATTTTGAGATTTTGATTTTGAGATATTTTGCCTACATTTGTAAATGTTTCAACATACTTAATGAGAATTAGCTTCCATCTGAATGGAATCTGACTTTGACCCAACATACTTTGACTCTCATTAAGTTTCTTTTATTTTGAAGCTGTTTTTTTCCTACCTACCTCTTTGATATCAGAGTTAAAGTACTCTATCCTATGTCATTTTTGTTTGTTTGTCTCTGGTATCTGCTTTTGGAGAATTTGCTTCCATCTGAATTGATTCTGATTTTTTTTGGAGTGTTGACTCAAAGTTTTTTTTATAGCTTTGTTTTATTTTCACTTTTTGAAGCTGTTCTTTTTCCCCTGAGTGCATTTTTTAAATACTCATGAATCAAGGTGCTCCACTCCATGATATTTTATTTTATTTTATTTGTTTGTTTGTTTGCAACACTAGTTGTTGTCCTTTTGGAATTATTACAGATAATCATTCATCATGATAGAAAGAATTCTATCCTTTGAGAAAAAGGGAGGAAAAATACAGACAATAAAAAGTCAAGTCTCCGGCTTGACTTTCCGACCGCTACTCCCCTCCGCGGGGAGGTGGAACCTGAGTTACCAATCTGGTTCCGCCCCAGGCGCCTGATGGACCCAGATGTGTTCCAAGCGGCGCTTGGGCCACTTCCTGTACCCCTGACCCGCGCCCCGATGGAGGACCTCGTGGTCGCATGGAATACTGCGACCACGGGAGCCTTGGATCGGGTCGCGCCCTTGCGGCCTCTCTTGCGGCGGCGAGCCACCCTGGCTCCTTGGTTTACCGAGGAGCTGAGGGTGATGAAACGCCACAAGAGATGCCTAGAGAGAAGATGGAGGTATACCCGCTCTGAATCTGACCGGACACAGGTAAGAGCCCATTTACGGACTTACATTGTGGCGCTGAGAGTGGCCAAACGCCATCATTGCGCCACTCTCATAGCATCCGCAGATAACCGCCCTGCCGCCCTGTTTAGGGTGACCCGTACCCTCCTTCAACAGAGGGTGCGGGAAGCCCCCTTACAGGGTAGAGCAGAGGAATTTGTGTCTTATCTGCAGGAGAAAATCGCTCAGATACAGAATGAGTTAGCCCCCATTGCTGGTCCAGTGGATTGCCACGAGGGGGATCTTGTTTGGGAGGAGTTTGACTCCGTTACTTCCGAGGATATGGACAGGTTACGTGGGCGACTGCGAGCCACCACATGTTTATTGGACCCGTGTCCCTCCTGGCTTGTACTGGCATCCTGGGAGGTGACACGAGGCTGGCTCCAAGAGGTTATCAACGCATCCTTGAGTGAGGGTTCCTTGCCTGCCTCCCTAAAAGAGGCCATGGTGAGGCCCCTCCTCAAGAAGCCCTCTTTGGATCCAGCTTTATTAACCAACTATCGTCCAGTCTCCAACCTTCCCTTCCTGGCGAAGGTTGTTGAGAGTGTGGTGGCACAACAGTTTCCCCGTCATCTGGAGGAAATTGATTATCTAGACCCGCGCCAGTCCGGCTTTCGACCCGGGCATAGCACCGAGACGGCATTGGTCGCGTTGGTGGATGATCTCTGGAGGGCCAGAGATGGGGGTTGCTCCTCCATCCTGGTTCTGTTAGACCTCTCGGCGGCTTTCGATACCATCGACCATGGTATCCTATTGCATCGGCTGGGGGGGTTGGGGGTGGGAGGCACTGTTCTGCGGTGGTTCTCCTCCTACCTCTCTGGCCGATCGCAATTTGTGTTGGCAGGAGAGCAGAGGTCGACCCCGAGACCCCTCACATGTGGGGTGCCTCAGGGGTCGGTCCTCTCGCCTCTCCTGTTCAACACATACATGAAGCCGCTGGGCGAGATCATCCGTGGTTTTGGGGTAGAGTATCATCTCTACGCTGATGATACTCAGCTGTATATATCTACCCCAAACCACCCCAACGATGCCGTAGCGGTGATGTGCCAGTGCCTGGAAGCCGTGCGGATCTGGATGGGAAGTAACGGACTCAGGCTCAACCCGACCAAGACCGAGTGGCTGTGGTTTCCGGCTGCCCGATTCAACCAGCTGACTCCATCGCTGGCCATAGGGGGCGAATATCTTGCCCCTGTGGATGGGGCGCGCAACTTGGGTGTCCTCCTGGATACCCGGCTGTCCATGGAAGATCAAGTGACAGCCGTGGCCAGGAGGGCGTTTTACCAGGTTCGCCTGGTACGCCAGTTGCGCCCCCTATTGGATCGGGACGCCCTTCGCACAGTCACTCATGCTCTCGTGACATCCCGACTGGATTATTGCAACTCTCTCTACATGGGGCTCCCCTTGAGGTGTACCCGGAGGCTTCAGTTGGTCCAGAACGCAGCCGCGCGAGCAATTATGGGCACCTCTAGGTTTGCCCACGTAACACCGCTCTTGCGCGAGCTGCACTGGCTACCTGTCGTCTTCCGGGTGCGCTTCAAGGTGTTAATTACCATCTTCAAAGCGCTCCATGGCTCGGGACCTAGCTACCTGCGGGATCGGATCCTGCCCCATACATCCTCACGGCCGATTCGCTCCCACAGAGAGGGACTTCTCCGGGTGCCGTCCACTAGACTTTGTCAGCGGGCGACGCCCAGGGGAAGGGCCTTCTCTGTGGCAGGCCCAGCCCTCTGGAACGACCTTCCCCCCGATATCAGGACAACCACGGACCTCCGCTCCTTCCGCTTAAAATTAAAGACACACTTTTTTCGCCTGGCCGGCCTTGGGTAGTCTCTTTTTAGGTTAGGGGTTTTAGGGGTATTTTTAGTTTAGTTTATGGGTTTTAGCGCAGGATCAATTTAATCCATTTTTAATTTTGTATTTTGTATTTTGTCTGTGGTCTTATTTGTATTTTAATTGCCTGTGCCCCGCCTCGAGTCCCCCTTGGGGAGAGAGAGCGGGATATAAAATTAAATTATTATTATTATTAATTATTAATGAGTATTATTACAAGAAGTGGAAACTTGTTATTAAATAGACATTTGTTCTATTGTAACATGTATATGTGTTGTGCTGCTGTAAAAGTGTTTTCCTTTTGAGCATTTGTTTTTGAGCATTTGTGCCACATCTACCTCTGCAAAAGCAATTGTATCCTTTTCCTTCTACAAATATTGGATGTTGGATAGCCATTTGTCTGAAATGGTATAGGGTTTCCTGCCTGGGCAGGGGTTGGACTAGAAGACCTCCAAGGTCCCTTCCAACTCTGCTATCCTATTGTATTGTAAATGCCATCCCTTTCCTTCAGGAATTGGCAGGTAACTATACTCTTATTTAGTACCAAAGCAATTCTCACACGTTTTGTGCTCTTAATAGGCCAATCAAGAATAACAAAGACTTCCGGTTCCGGCTCCAGCGGCGACGAGCGAGCCTAGCGCTCGCTCGCCGTTTTGTTGCTTTTTCTGCCCCCCCACGGGGGCGAGACGCCCCTTTTTTGGGGGTCTCCCATAGGGCCGGCTCGGCAGGGACGCCCCCCCTCACGGCGGTGGGGGAGGCGACCCTTTTGCCGCGGCCTAGGTGAAGGAGAACATGCTGCGGGGGGTTCTCCCTTCGCCTAAGGACGACGGCGCCATTCACATCTATGTAGAGGGCTGAACGTCAATGTTGGAAGGCTTCCCGAGGCTTCAGCTGCAAGGGGAGAGTGAGTGTTCAAAAACTTTTTTTCTACTGTCAGCCGGGCTGAAAGAACTGGGAGGGGGGTGTTTGTTTTTTTTAAAAAAAACCTCGGATTTAAGCGGCACTTGGAAATGGTTCCTCGCGGCGAGGAGCGGAAATTTTCAATCCTGACTGTTTGTGTTAAGGGAAAGTGGATTGCGGCTTGCTTGCAACAATGTTTCTAGGTCTGGCTGATACAATTTCTCTCACTATTCTCTCCTGCGGGCTCTGAGCTGGGCGGTGGAAGATGGCCTCTCTTTGTTCCTGATTGACTATTTTGTTTATGGAAAATTTCCAGTGTCTCTTTGCAATTTGGACTATCTCTGGTTTTTAATGAAGAAATTTTTTCTTTTGGATTTGTGATTTCTTTTCTGGAGTACCTTCGCTATTACATCTATTGAGTTGGAAAACTGTCTCTCTCTTGGTTCCTGTATTTTACAACGTTACAACCTTGATCAGAACTTTTGGCTCCCGGTTAGTCTCACCAACCCCACCCTGAAAACGCCATTTTGGTGGCATTGATTTTAACAGTTAATCATGGCTCAAGAAACAGCACTGACAAGTTTAGAACAACGGATGGCTTCTCTTGAAACTGTTATACAAACTTTGGTACAAGAGATTCAAGCCCAGAGGGCAGAAAACATCAATTTCAAGAAGGAGCTATTGGACACACGGAAGCAAGTGCTGGAAAACACACAGAAGACTGAAGAATTGGAAGGGGGGGGTGGCGAGGGTTAAGGGAGAGATTAAAAATGTTACTAAAGAGGTTGGGGAAACAAATGGGCATGTGTCTAGGATTGATATGGAAAGAATGACATATTTTTTGAGATTTCAGAACGTTCTTGAGGAATCTGGTGAATGCCTCCCTGATCTTATGAGCACAATTTTAGCAGACTATTTACAAAAATCTAAGGATGAGATCAGGGGGGACATTGACCTAGCCTACAGAATTAACTCAGCATATGCCAGGATAAATGAAGTACCTAGAGAGATACATGTGAAATTTGTTAGAAGGTCAACCAGAGAAGAAATCCTGAAAGTGCAGAGAGGTAGTCCATTAATCTACCAACAAAAAGAGGTTGCTATCTTGAAGCAGATCCCAAGAAAGATTCGAGATGCAAGAAGGAAATTTTCCTTCTTGTCTAAAACATTGTTTGACCACGGGATTTGGTTCAAGTGGGTGACACCCGAAGGGATGCTGGTGTTCTGGGAAGGAGGAAGAGTGAGGATTAAAACAGTTGCTGAGGCGGAAGCCTTTCTTAAAAAACATTCCTCTATCCTGGGGGAAGATCCAGGGGGGACGGAGGGGGCCACGGCCCCGCCTACTGGGGGCCTGGAAGGAGAAAAAGAAGATTCAATTGCCAAGAGACTTAGATCAAAAAAATAACTTTGACTTGACTTTTCTTTTTGAACAATTTTGCATAATATTTGTATTTGGATTTTTTGTAAAGGACTGACAGTATTGAATTGAGAATTTAGATATATGTACACGCTTTCACTTTGTAGTTTGATGAAAAAGGTTTTTCTTTTTATTGTTATTAATGTATTTTGAGGTCCCGGAAGAGCCGACGACCTCGACGTGAATGCTTTCAAAATTTCTTTGTATCCCTTACCCTATCCTACAGAAAAAATGTAAAACCAATAAAACTTTTTCGATATAAAAAAAAAGAATAACAAAAGATAAACTGCCAGAAAGGAATCTGTCTGATAAATCTAAGTTAGGGAATATGACTTAAGTTTTACAATTTAGTTAGATGATGTGATTTGTTTTTGAAAACTTCTGGATGCTGTGAATTGTGACAAATATGTGAAATCTACTCATCTTACTGCAAAAGTGCTTGAATCATAGAGGCAGTGGGAATGTCATCTTTCATGAAATTAACATCATCTGCCTTCTGATATAATGTTTGGATTTCCACACTTGGACAGAATGGGAGAAATTCCACAATATGAGACTAAAGGTATGCCTGTAGAGAACTGTATTCTTGGCGTCTCTTCTCTTCTTTACCTCAGAGACTGCTAGCTCAAACCATACCTCTCAAATTTGCTGCTGGTGATTAAAACCTGACGTGAGGAAAAAACTTAGCTAAGCCTGGGAAAGACCTTTGATAGTTAACCCTGCTAACCACTGAAGCCCTGTAAACCATTGAAGCAACAGCCAAATATTGGAGAAAAAGGGCAAATTACTACACCTGTGGAAAGTGGTTCCTGGAGAAGATCTACTAAGAATGTACATTTCCAAAAACGAATGTGTCATTGAGCTATGCAAATATTTTGTTTGTGACTTTTTCTCATTGCAGGAGTAGCAACGTTCTGGCCTATTCCACTTGAAGATCCTAAAAAAGCAGCTGTACAACTTTGTACTCTACAGATTGTGTTGATTTTGTGATTGTAACTGTATCCCTGAATATTACTGTTATTTTTGTTGTACTTGTAACCTGATACACACCTGTGGGGGAGTGGGACACTATAATTGTGATTGTTCCCATATAAACTACATATGTTGAGACATTGAATCAGATCAACCTGACTTGAATACAGTGGTCCCAAGAGATGGTGATTTCATAATCCCTGAAGAAATAAGATGTATTGATGTAATGCAGTGGTTCGATATTATGCAATAATTTTTTTGTGCATAGGACAAATTGAAGGAGAATGTAATACCCGAAGAGACAACTGGGAAAACATATATTCCAAGCAAAGGTGTTTTCGTCGCTTACTGTCACCTTGCAATCTGGAATTAACCTGACACAACCTAGTAACTCACTTGTAACAATAACTGGACAGAGTGGGTTATGGACGGATGTGGTGACTCTTAATTAGCATGCTCCAGATGGCTTAGAAGGTTTGCCTATGTGCCTAGCCAATGGTATAAAACATGTGTATATTCTAAATGCACCTGCAAAGTGCTCTAAATTTTACAACAACAATATCCCAGAATATGTTTGCTTCACATGATTTGTTAGCAAAAGGATATATCTGTGGAAAATCTATCTCACAAATTTTGGTCACAAAATCGATGACCAGGAAAAGTCATACAGGGAAAAAAAAAAAAAAACTGTCTGAACTGGGGTGTTGTCTTCACCTGATTTGGCAAATGTCTTTACTACAATAGAAAGCATTCTATTTTTTTTTTAAAGGGAGGAATGTAGAGTTATGGTAATAATGATACAAACTTGTTGATTAATAGAAACATTTGCTTTCTGTAACACACATATATTATGCCTTGTATTTGTAATGTAGATGCTTGCATGCTGTGGATTCCTTTGTGCCCTGGGGCTGATTTCCTGGGGTCCTGTTATTGGGGTCTGTAAGATATCTGGCAAATGTCAAATCCTGTGATAAGATCTGAAATCTTCTCACCATGTGTGATGGGCAATTAAGCAAACAGAGAAGGGAAAAGATAACAAACCTTTTGAGCCAGGAAGGATGCAAATCTCTGAGTTAAGATATATGATCCAAGTTTTACAATGTTAGGTTATATGACTTAAGGTTTGACTTGAAGTTTACAATGTTGATTAGAATGATTTAGAATAGCTAGAGTAATTAGAATTCGAAGAACAAAGATCCTTTTGAAGATCAAACATATTTTCATGTATAAGAAAGGACACTGCACCCTTGAGTTTAGGAGTTTAGGGGTGGAGGAGTTGAGGAGTAGTTGAGTAGTTGAGTTTTGTAGAACTTTCCTACCATGTCTCTTGTACATGTGTATGGAGATTTCTTACCCAGGACTTTAACTTTGATCAAAGAATAAAGTCTGTTTCTTTGTTTTCCAAGCCTCCGTTTAAGTCTCTTGTTTGGCTCATTGTGACTTGAACGTTTTCTAAGGGTCTCAATGTATTTTCCAAACCTTACAATCCATTTTTAACACTCCCATTGGATCCTTTTTTATTTAACTAACACTTTTCGGTGGAGATAACAGCATAGACCATAACACAGACAAAAGTTTTTGTTGCTGACAAGGATTAAAAAGGCCTGGGGAAAAGAAAGAAAAATGCCATGGCACCAGCCCGGGATCTCTCCAGTGAAAACAGCAAAACAACCAAGAATTGAAGAGCACTTTCTGGCAAGAGATCTGCAAGTAAAATTAACCTCCCCTCCATTTCCAACAAACTTGAGAGATTAGAATGGGACCTGCAAAGAGATTTGGCAAAACAGCAGCTACTAGACTTTTCTGATCTGGGGGGGAGGAGGGAACAAACTGAAAGCCAGCTGTTCTCACAAACAACTAGTCCAATTACATCCTGTATGAAGTCTGAGTTAAAGGCTAAAAAGGTAAAGAACAACAAGATAATTCAGAGTATGGAGAGTTTACCTTGGGAAACTTCAACAGAGTTTATGGCAAAGCAATGCCTTCTCACAGCACAAATGTTGGTTCCAATATTTCAACAACTAATTGCCATCCAACATGATTTAGAGACATTAAAAAATATATAGTGTTTTTTCTTTAAGCACAATATTAGGCCCCAGGCACCCCCACTAAAGTTCTTACAGCAGACGTGGTTAACTCCCATACACAAGATAAGGAAGAGGAAAAAGAGCAAAGAGAAACAGTTAAAGAATTGGATAAAAAGTGGCAGTCCACTCAGAAAAACAGTCCCTCCCCAGACAAGACAATGAGAGGAAGATGTATTAATAGAGAAGTCTCATCAGAAATCAGGAAAGCATTCCCCACCCCCCCACCCCCAATTACAAAAATCACATGACTCACTACAAACGCAACTGATTGCTCTTAGTATCCATATGAATGGACTTAATTACGGGGTTGGAATTCCAAAAATGCAATACTAAATTCCCTAAGCCAGCTTCTTCACTGCCACAGGGGGCAGATTGATTTCCGTGCTGTGGAGTGGCTCCCCGAGGCCCCAAATTGGAAGCAGATTCTCCTGTCTTTCAAACAGCCCAGCATACCACAGATGCTATTTAAGATGAAGGCACATTTAACCTCCTTTCAAATCTTTCCCATCAGAGTCTTCTGTGAAGAAAGGGTTACACCTTTAATTGTTAACATGTGAGCTCCCAATGTGGCTGTCTCTTCCTCATTTTCAACCTTGGGAAAGGGAGAGAAAGAAAGTGGGAGTCAGCCAGCCTTGTCTGATGATGAGATACTTAACAGTACAGAAACTGGCCTCATTAATGCTTTTGGCGCTCTCCCAAGGAAAGAACAAGATAACATATTATTCAAGTCAGAAAATTTAAAGAAATCCTTATTGGTCACAATGGACACCACAGAGCTGCTTATAGACCTGGTCTCCCTAATAATTGAGCCTCTCATTTCTCCCTCAGAGGACAAGAGATTGCATGAACATGGAAAATAGAAGCCAAGATCCAAAGGGGCCATTAAAGGTCCCAGTAGTGAAGGAGATGCTATCATCCTTATGTGAATATCCCATGACACCTTCAGCGCCAAATCAAAAAATTGAGAGACGACCCACATCAGAGCCACCATCTCAAAGAATGAAGTATAACCTAGCGTATTTTTTGGAGTATTTTCCCTCAAAAAAGAGGCTTGTGAGAAAAAGACTCCTCCTATTCCTATATTCTCTGGTCCCATTCTTATGCTTCCTGTAGGTATCTATTCTTAATAGAGACCTTTAATTTGGTATATTATAGTGCTTGCTTAAAACTTGCAGACAAATGAAAATTGTAATTGTGAAAACCTTATAAAATGCAGTATAATCAGTTTTGAGATATTTTTAAACGTAAACTGTCTGGGGCATCAAGAAATAAGGACATGAAAGTTGCAGAGGGTAGGAAATCTCTGATGGGCACATCAAAATATGGTAAATGAATAATGGCACTATAAGAAGAGGAAGTTACCCTGGTAATATTCCAGGGGAACAGAAGATATGCATAATCATGAAGGCTTGTGAACATGTCAAGGCCATTGACTGTAGCTGCTCCTCACTGGACATAGCTGCTATCTCTGACCCATGTTGCAACATGAAGTTATGTAAGTATAGCCTTCCTGAAGTTTTGATGTAAATCCCGGCATTTTCATGTTTGAACTAAGCGTAAAATAAAAAGCTTTTGATTCAAAGTAGATCCTTGTTTGCATGCTTGCATTTCTATTTTCAGTCTCTCATTATATGACAGATGGTGCTGTGACTCAGATTAAGACAGCCACTGGACGGGACCTGCTGCCCGGCTGGGACCCCTGACCATTCCTAGCTTGGGTCAACAGGTGACCAGCCTGCTCTTAAATGAACTGCTTAAACTTAAACTGCTTTAAATCAAAGGTAAGCCACTTGGCTCCCCTGGGAGCCTCAGTTAGTTAGATAGGGTGGGAGAATTAGATAGATATGGTTGGTCCTGTCCAGAAAAGTTTTTGGCAAGGGAAGGGTCACAAATGGACTTGCAAAAAGGGACAGACCTGTGTCTTTCCTGGTGTATTTCATTGGCAAAACAGTCCAGGGCTGGAACCTGTGGCTGGGACCTGGTGGAATATCATCTCCCCTGAGAACTGACCATTCTCTTATAGGAGGGTCGTGTCCTTGGTTTGGTCTGGGTCGTGCCCAAGGAGTATTGCTCTAAGGTACTGAGAGTGTATGCTCAGGTGTGAAAACTCCCCAGTGGCCAGGAGGCAAGGTTTGGAGGTGTTCCATGATGTTTGAAGCTCCCCATTAGCCAGGAGGCAGTACTGGGGAGTGTTCAGATTTTATTTGTATTGTTTTATTTGCCTTTTGGTTTTAAAATCTTCCCTGTCTGTCTTGACAGCAAAATGTATGTTTTATTTGGCCTTGGCCTTATTCCATCTCTTTTTGAATTTTATTTAGCTTTGTTCACCCTTGGGTTTTTTAAATCTTCCCTGTCTGCCTTGGCAGCAAATTGTATCCATTTTATTTGGCCTTGGCCTTGTTCCTCCCTTTTTTGAATTTTATTTGGCTTTGGCCTTTTTGGAGCTACTCCTACAAAACTTTATGTGTCTATATTGTGATTGTATATGTGTCTATTTTTTATTTTATTTTTATTTTCGAATTTATACCCCGCCCTTCTCCTTGTTAGGACGCAGGGCAGCGCACAGGCATTATTAAAAACCATAACAAAAGACAATATATATTATTAAAAACATATTAAATTAAATCCCATGCTAAAAAAAACCATTAAAACCCCTGAAAATTAAAATTTATAGATAAAAGTCAGAAACGGGGGGCTATGCTAGGCCGGCTTGTTGGAATAGATACGTCTTAAGACGTTGGCAGAAGAGGCGGAGGTCCGAGGTGGTGCGGAGGTCGGGGGGTAGGTCGTTCCAGAGGGCCGGGCCCACCACAGAGAAGGCCCTTCCCCTGGGCGTCGCCAACCGGTCTGGTCCTGTTGCTGTTGCTATCATTGCCTACTTCGTTGGCTCTTCCATAGACAGTGCACTTGGTTGAATGGCCCATGCAATTGTCAACTGGATTTATTTTCCTTATGGTCACACTGGCTTTTATCCTTACTTATGAATTTCCCCATGATGCAGATTTATGATGTGTTGCCTTAATCCCTGGCCATTTTTCTTCATGAAAAATGTTTGTCCTTGCTTTGTTGGTATTCTTGGTTATATTAATAGGAAGAACACTACATGTTGCTAGCCCACCTTTTTCCTGTAAATAAGGGTCAGCTTGTTTGCTGGTGAGGGGGCCAAAGGGCTTGCTTCTCTTTCCCATACGTAAGGGCTGCCCGTGTTGGCAGGGTTCCGTGGCTTCTTTTACCACTGGCCGATTGTGTCTCTGGGGCTGCCAGCAGATGAAACAAATGGAGATAGCAAAAAAAAGGAGAGATAAGAAAAAAGAAACCTGTGAAACCTAAGCACCAGGAACCTATCCCATAAGGAGATAAGACCAAACACTTCAGTAAGTATGAGATCCAGTCTGAATGAATGAGATGACTCATGGACTCGAAGTGAGTGGGAGCTCGACCCTGCATTTCTGATCTGGCCCACGAGGGTGGTGGTCAGGAAAGAGCGAAGCATTTGGATGCCATTAGGGCATGATTGAAGAATGAGTGTGGAATGAACAAGATGGGCCATAGGCCCGAAGCTATTGAGGAAGTTCCGATTTGCATTTCCGGTCTGACCTGAGAGGGAAGTGGCCAGAGAAGAACAAAGTGACTGAAGGGCAGTGTATACCTTATGTATGCAAGGGTTGGATACAGGGCAACATATCAGACCATAAGGCAGCATTAGATTGCTCCAGTGTTTGAGATATTGGTCCTCTGACTTCCTGTGGTGACATCACAGCGGAGCAGGCAAAGGAATGGTGGGTCCACTGGCTTTGCTTGAGTTTCTGCGGTTAAGATCCTGAAAAAGGATGGAGTTGAACCTGGAGGGATCAACAGGAGAGAGGGGGAGCTTGGGGTGATGGTGAGGAGGCAAGCAACTTCCCTACCAGACAAGAGAAACCTCTTGGAAGCATCGGAAAAGAAATCGGCATCCACGGCTGATTCTGAGCTGTGACAGTCGCATATGAGAGTGAGAAGATAGAAGCATGGCAGCATAGGTGATAATATCTAAAAACAACTAAAACAGTATAACCTTTACTAAAAACTCTTTGAGCTAGAATTTCAAAGCTTTGAATCACGCTGTATACAGTTCAAGATTGGCAACTATAAGGAGGGAGAAAAAGCATACAATTTCCTGTAGCAGTAGAACGGCTTGGAGTGACTTGAAAATGGAATGGAGTAAGGAGTGGAGGAGAGGACTGTTGGAGCAATTTGGACAATAAACAGAAATTAGAACCAGATGAGACAGTGACAACAGTGAAGATGGTGAGTGAAGTATTTTGGATTATTTGAGAGAAAGTTGGGTGTAGAAGCAGCAAAGATTGGACTTTTGATGAGGAAAAAATAGTCTATATGAAAGAAGAGCAACAGCACCATCTAATGAAGAGAGAAATCAGAAGTGAGTAACAAAACTGGATAAACTGACTGATGGAATTTGCTGACAAATTGACAAGAGCAATTTGGTGGTTTCGGAAATCAGATTTTAAAAAATTGAAAGAGAGAAGGAGCCTACGTCGCTATGAAATGGACATCCGATCTCAATGCTCGCTGCCAAAACTTTTATCACTGGGTGGTCCAATTGGACTTAAACCATCCCGCAGAGATGGTGAATGGGAAGAATACATTCTGCTGATCTCAGGGACACCGCAAAGTCCCTGATCAATCCAGAAGTTCTTCTAGCTGGCATTAAAAGCACAGCCCCTAAGCTGATGAAGTTGGGATGGCTCGGAATGGAAGGAAATGAAAAAAGAGAGTGTTTACAGCTGGTGAGGAATTTTACCATTTAAAAAGAGACTGCAAAAAAACTTAAAGTTAATTTAAATCTGTGAACAGACGAAATAAGCGGAGGAATTAAGGTTTGAATGGTTTTGGTCAGTGTGTTATCTTGCTTCTTAAACATTATTGTTATGGATGGAATTTATGCAAGCCTTTTGAAATGAATGGATTAAGTTTTCTTCTTCTATCTTTTTATTATTATTACTAGCTATACCCGGCCACACGTTGCTGTGGCCCAGTTTGGTTAAATGGCCAACCAATCTGTGTGTAGATCTACACCTGCACACATACACACAACCACCGTATAACCCCCAACCTAATACAATACAATACAATAGCAGAGTTGGAAGGGACCTTGTAGGTCTTCTAGTCCAACCCCCTGCGTGGGCAGGAACTTTATACCATTTCAGACAAATGGCTATCTAACATCTTCTTAAAGACTTCCAGGGTTGGGGCATTCACAACTTCTGGAGGCAAGCTGTTCCAGAGATTAATTGTTCTAACTGTCAGGAAATTTCTCCTTAGTTCTAAGTTGCTTTTCTCCTTGATTAGTTTCCACCCATTGCTTCTTGTCCTGCCCCCAGGTGCCTTGGAGAATAGTTTGACTCCCTCTTCTTTGTGGCACCCTCTGAGATATCGGAACACTGCTATCATGTCTCCCCTGGTCCTTCTCTTCATCAAACTAGACATACCCAGTTCCTGCAACCGTTCTTCATATGTTTTAGCCTCCAGTCCCCTAATCATCTTGGTTGCTCTTCTCTGCACTCTTTCCAGAGTCTCCACGTCTTTTCTACATCGTGGCCACCAAAACTGTATGCAGTATTCCAAGTGTGGCCTTACCAAGGCACTATACAGTGGCATTAACACTTCACGTGATCTAGATTCTATCCCTCAGTTTATGCAGCCTAGAACTGTGTTGGCTTTTTTGGCAGCTGCTGCACACTGGTGGCTCATATTTAAATGGTTGTCCACTAGGATTCCAAGATCCCTCTCACAGTTGCTACTATTGAGCAAGGTACCACCTATACTGTACCTGTGCATTTTGTTTTTCTTGCCTAAATGTAGAACCTTACTTTACTAAATGTAAAATGTAGAACCTTACCTAAATATAGAACCTTACTTACTAAATGTAAAACCTACCTACCTACTGTATTATTCCCTCTCTATCTATCCCTCTACCTACCTACCTACCTACCGTATTTTTCCCTCTCTATCTATCCCTCTACCTACCTACCTGTTAGCAACTCTGGGTTCAGAACCAGTGTCACAACTCTGGTCCCATAACCAGGGTTAGCAAATAAATGCGGAATAGTGTAATTCACCGGACAGTAAGGAGATACGTTGCTGTAAACCACAAACAAACTCTAAAACAGTGATAGTAAGAAAATAAATAGTCTTTACTTTGTCACAACTAAAATACTTCTTCCGACTATCTTCTCTAACAATGATAACAGTCCTACATCAAACAGAGTTTATCTTACAGTGATGCAAACAAAACCTCCTCCTTCTTCTTCTTCTTCAACTTCTCAAACGACAATCAGGAACAACACAGGAAATCACAAGGAATCGAACAGGGATCAAACAGGGAATGAGCTGCATTCCTGACCTTGATTATATAGCATAGCTGACACTCACAGCCAATCAGATTCAATCAGAATTTAAGACAGTTCTTACAGCTACATAACTTCTTAAGAACATAGGCTCATATATATTGTCAACCCAATATAAGGCTGAATATCCTAAAACTACCTACCATATTTCTCCCCTCTCTATCTATTCCCCTACCTACCTACCTACTGTATTTCTGTATTTTCCCTACCTACCTACCTACCTGCCTGCCTGCTACTGTATTTCTTCCTCTCTGTCTATCCCTCTACTTACCTACCTACTGTATTTCTCCCTCTCTATCTATCCTTCTACCTACCTACCTACTGTATTTCTCCCTATCTATCTATCCCCCTACCTACCTACTGTATTTCTCCCTATCTATCTATCCCCCTACCTACCTACCTACCTACCTACCTACCTACCTACCTACCTACTGTGTTTCTCCCTCTCTATCTATCACCCCACCTACCTACCTACCTACCACATTTCTCCCTATCTATCTATCCCTCTACCTACCTACCTACCTACCTACCTCCCTCCCTACTGTATTTCTCCCTCTCTATCTATTCCCCTATTTACCTACCTACTGTAATACAATAATACAATAGCAGAGTTGGAAGGGACCTTGAAGGTCATCTAGTCCAACTCCCTGCCTAGGCAGGAAGGCCTCTACCATTTCAGACAAATGGCTATCCAACATCTTCTTGAAGACTTCCAGTGTTGGGGCATTCACAACTTCTGGAAGCAAGCTGTTCCACTGGTTAATTGTTCTAACTGTCAGTAAATTTCTCCTCAGTTCTAAGTTGCTTCTCTCCTTGATTAGTTTCCACCCATTGCTTCTTGTTCTGCCCTCAGGTGCCTTGGAGAATAGTTTGACTCCCTCTTCTTTATAGCAACCCCTGAGATATTGGAAGGCTGCTATCATGTCTCCCCTAGTCCCTCTTTTATTAAACTGTATTTCTCCCACTCTCTCTCTCTATGGGCCACCTGGGAGTTTGCTATCTCAGTGCCTTTTTGGCCCTAAGAGGCCTCCATACGTTACTGAGGAAATGACAGTTGAAAAGCAGCCTGATGGGAGGAGTTACAGGGAGGTGAAAACCTGATCAGTGGGTACATTTTACATTTGTGTACCTTGCACATGACACACATGTGCTAGGCACAAAATGAGTACTCCGAGCGCTGGCTGAAGGGCTCGGCCTTTGAAACCTGCCGGCTAGGGGCAGCGGAACAAGAGCGCGCTAAGCAGCGCAAACCCCCACCCCACCCCCCGCCACTCGCGGCAAAACTTTCCCTGTTCCCACACACACACACACGCTTCTCAGCTGCAGGTGGCCGGGCGGCGGGGAGGGCAGGCTAAGGTGAGTGAGCACAGCGGCCCCGGGATGAAGAGGCTCCGCGGGGGACGGGCGGGCGGGCACGACGACAGACAGACAGAGAGAGGCACAGACACAGAGAGAGACAGGGAGCGGAGGGGGGAATCAGAGAGTGACAGACACACACAGAGAGACAGAGAGGGAGGGAGGGAGAGAAAGAGAGAGACGCAGAAAGTGATTAAGTGCGTGAATGCGAGACAGACACACACACACACAAACACAGAGTGATAGATGGGCGGATGAAGGGGAGAGAGACCGAGAGAGAAAGAAAGAAAGAGAAAGAAAGAAAGAAAAAAAGTGAGAGAGAAGAAAGAGAGAGAGAAAGACAGAGAAAGAGAGACAGAAAGGAAAGAGAGAGAAAAAGAGAGAAAGAAAAAGAGAAAGCGAGAAAGAAAGAAAGAGAAAGAAAAAGAGGGAAAGAAAGAGAGAAAGAGAAAGAAAGAGAGAAAGAGAAAGAAAGAGAGAAAGAGAAAGAGGGAAAGAGAGAGAGAAGGAAAGAAAGAGAAAGAAAGAAAGTATAACCACAATTGAGCCCAAAAGTTTAGTTGTTAACCAAGACCATTGTTAAGTGAGTTTCACATTTTCCAAGTTGGCCACTCCCACCCGGTCACATGGCTGGCAAGCCACTCCCACCCAGTCACATGGCCAGCAAGCCACTCCCACAAAGCAGGCCACACCCACAGAACCTGTTCCAAAAATTTTGAAACCCACCCCTGGTACAGTCCATTGTGCAGTGGGGCGGTAATTTGTCAGAAGACTTCTCACTGTAAACATCTTTTAAATCCCAGTATTCCTTAGAAATTTTCTCCTCCCCTTCAATTTTATCTGAAATGGTTGCTCCCAACCAGGGGTGGGTTTCAAAATTTTTGGAACAGGTTCTGTGGCTTGCTGGCCATGTGACTGGGTGGGAGTGGCTTGCCGGCCATGTGACCGGGTGGGAGTGGCTTGCCAGCCATGTGACCAGGTGGGGGTGGCCAATTTGGAAAATGTGAAACTCACTTAACAATGGTCTTGGTTAGCAACCAAACTTTTGGGCTTAATTGTGGTCATAAGTTCTCTCTCTCTCTCTCTCTCTCTCTCTTTCTTTTTCTTTCCTTTCTGTCTCTCTTTCTTTTTTCTCTCTTTCTCTCTGTCTGTCTTTCTTTCTTTCTCTCTCTCCCACCTTCTTTTTTATCTTTCTCTCTCTGTGTCTCTCTCTCCTTTGTTTGCCCATCTGTCACTCTGTGTGTGTGTGTGTGTGTGTCTGTCTGTCTGTCTCGCATTCAGGCACTTAAATCACTCATTCTGTGTCTCTGTCTATCTTTCCCTCCCTCCCTCCCACTCTCTGTCTCTCTGTGTGTGTCTGTCACTCTCTAGTTCCTCCCTCCCTCCCTGTCTGTCTGTGTGTCTGTGCCTCTCCCTGTCTGTCTGTCTCCCCCCCCACAAACCTCCTCAGCTCCAGGAAGTAGCCTGACCAGCCCGCCATCCCGCTGGCTGTATTTATTCGCTCTCTCTCTCACCCATCCACCGGACGAAGGAACCTGGCGTCCGATGGGTGAGCGAGCAAGCGAGCGAGCGAGCAACCGCGGCCAGCGGGCCAGAGGATTTTTGGGGCGCACAGCAACTTTCCTTACCCGCCCACCGGCCAGTCGGCCACTTACTCGGACCTCCCCAATCTCTCTCCTGGCCGCCCACGCCAAAGTCGGGGACCCCCTTCTGCACCCCTTCCCCCCCCACAAGGCCAGACCCCCCTCCCTCCCCAGACCCCTCCTCTTCCCCTTCCCCCCCCTCCCCTTTGCCCGGGACCCTCCGGGCGCCGCTCACCTTCTGCAGGGCGCGCACTGGGGAGAGAAAGTTTTAGGCAGAAACGCACAGGTTGGATTTCTGAAAAGAAAGAGGAACTGGAAAGAAATTTGGAGAGACGCACCTTGAGGTCTTCCAAGTCTCAGGGCTGCTTGAAGTCACCCCCCAAGAAGCCTCTTCTGACCACCTCTTCCTCTCTCCCCAATCCCCAGGAGCAAAAGACCCCGACTGGCTCCAAAGCCCCTCTCCCCGAAAGGCATCTCTAGCCGGGCGCTCCACCGCGCGTAAAAGTCGTGCGTAAAAGCTTCTTCCTCTCCTTCCTTCACCTCGGCGGCCCCCAAAGGCAGCGGGGCGGGGGTGGCAGCGGCTCCGGCTCCCCCCAAGGCGGCTGGGCAGCCAACCAGCGCGGAGCGCCTCCGAAAAACCAGTCTGGGCTGTCGCTTCCCCAGCCGGGCTGTTGAGTGTCGCCAGTTCGGCGGGTTCTGAGCCCGGCGGAGCGCACACCTGCCGCCGTGGGGAGTCCGGGAAAAGCCACGCAAGGACCCCTCTTCACGCAGGGACGCTCCAGTCAGGCTGGGTGGTCGCCAGAAGGTCCCTTTCCCCAAAGACCCTCGCTCTTTGGGGACGTTGGCAGGAGGACCCCAGAAACCGCCTCTTCTTCTCTTCCGAGCCTCTTTTGCTGGACTAGAACTCAGCACCTTTGGGCCTGTGAACCCCTCCTGGGAAAGGGGGTCTTTTCAGTTCCGCTGGGAGAAGGGAAGGGGGGCATCCCGTGAATGGGGGGACCCGGAGTCCCGATTTCCCTGGGAAAGCCGGAATCGTTCCTGGAAGGTTATCTGCCCGGCAAGGAGACCACGCGACAAGCTGCAGCCTTTCCGCGCATGTTCTCCTCGCCCAGGAAGACGCCGCTGGCCGCCCTGCAGAGGCTGTTCTGCTTGTCGGCGCCCCGGGACCCCCGCGCCCCCGGCCCGCACAGCAGCAGCAGGAGCAGCGACAGCAGCAGCGCGCCCCGCGCCGGCTCGCCATGGCGCTCGCGGGTGGCTCGTGCGCTCCAGCCGGGCGCGCTTGGCTCGGCTCGGCGCGAAGCCCCTCCAAGCCTCTGCATTCGCGCCGGAGGTTTTGATGGAGCAAGCCACGTGTTCCGGAAGTACTGTAACTTCCGGGTCCATCGTCCAACGGGATCGGCCAGGATCTGTAAATTTTACCATCGGGCTCGCGCGATCCTGGCCGATCCCCCAGAAACCCACCCCTGCTCCCAACCCTGGTTCAGTGCATTGTAGAAAAGGTGGGGGCATCGGAATAAGTCCGTTGCCATTTAGGGGTGTGGCCGAGTGTATGCGTATCCATCCCTCAGTCCAGTTAATTTTCGGGTTCCACTTCTGCAACCAGGGTAATCCCAAAATAAGTGGGTTATACATTGCAGGAGCAACAATAAAGTTTAAAGTCTCCTGGTGACTGCCTATCCACATATCAATAGGCTCAGTGACAAATTGGGTGTGCCCCCCCCCCCCGCTATGGTCCCATCTAATTGACAAAAGGCGATGGGTACTTTCAAAGTTTTTAGCTTCAGTCCCAATTGTTCTACTATGCTGGGGCTAATAATGCAACGTGTGCAACCTGAATCCAAAAGGGCTAGTACTTTATACTGATTGCCAGTAGATGGCACTCTAAGCTCAGTAGGAATGGTCATGGGGCCCGATTGTGAACTCACCCAATGTTCGTCGTCATCGTCGTCAGTTTCGGTTTTGGTTTCCTTTTCCCAGTCACCAGGCTCCACCAGAGGTGCTGAAATCCAATGGCTCCACTCCGCTCAATGCTGGATGACTGTGTAGCCCCAGGCCTTTGGTAATTCTCTTTCTCCCAGAAGATGTTTGGGGTCGGGGTTTTTGTTTCATCCAGCAATTAGCAGCCCAGTGCCCCTCCTTCCCACATGCAGTAGCACAGGCTTTTCCAGCAGCTTCTCCCCTTCCTCCTCTCCTTGTAACATCTCTATGTGGTGGGGGGAGGTTTTCTTTTCCCTTTTGATTTCTTCAAGGCTTTTATTACTAGCTAGGTCAATCTCGACGTCCACTGCTAACTCATTCCAGCCCTGGAGGGTGTGGGGGCTTCATCTATTCACACACCCCTGAAATATCTCCTGAGTTAGGCCCTCTTTGTAACTGTCGATCAGGGCTTCTTCAGACCACCCCCTCATGTAAATTGCCAATTCACGAAATCTCTGTGTGTAATCTTGCACTGGATTAGACCCTTGATGAAGGGGTCTCATCTCCAATCTGGCTTTTCTTTCAAGAAGGGGGTCTTCAAAGCATCTCCTTAAGACCGCCATAAATCGCTCAAAATTTCTCAGTAAGGGAGAGTCATCATTGTAGAAAGAAACTATCCAGTCAGCGGCTTTCCACTCGAGAGCTAAAGATACGACTCTAATCTTGGCCTCATCATTAGGGAGGTTGTAGTCAAATTGCCTTACAAAATTCCTCACTTGCAGCAAGAAAAATCCCAGATTCTTTGGCTCCCCCCCAAATTTCCTCCCTACGGGGGGGACTTTAGCCATTCTCCATTCGATGGGCATCCCATCTCCTCTTATATTGGCTCTGGCTGCCGCTGCGACTGGTTGGGCCCCCTCACCTTGGCCAGTACCGGCAGTTGTCCCGGGGGCTCCTCTTTGGCAGGTTTATTCCTCCCCCCTCCTCATCTCTGGTTCCCGGGATTCAGGTCCCCTCCCTTCTCTGCTCTCTCTAGCACGTTGCTTTTCTTTTGCTAGACGGACCAGCTCCCTGGCTTGTTCCATCAAGAGATCTTCCTCCTCAACCTCTTGCCAGACTGGGTGTGTGGGTGTGTGGAGGCATCTACATCTGGTAGTTGTGACTCCAGGGGGGACCTCTTCGAATTCACCCATTAGCCCCACTCCCACGGACCAACGTGCATGGAAAGATCTCTCTTCGGTTTTCTCCCCCAAATCCATTTCAGCCAGGCTTTCCACTATTGACCTTTCTTTTTCCTTCTCTGGCTTCTGGGTACATGATGCCGCCGCCGCTCCATTGCCCTCCTCATGACTGCTGGCGGAGTCAGTTTTAAGGTTTTATTGCACTCCCTGCTGAAGGTGTTAGCTCAGAGATGAGTGCGGAGTGGAGACCTTGCTTTATGTCAGGTCTGCCTCTGTCGATAGCCAAGAAAGAATCCACTCGAATCCATTTTGGAAGTTTTGGGAATACTTTTACTGGTTACAAAAAGAATGCAGTGAAGTTCAAGCAAGGTCTGAGATATTTCTGCGCGAAAGTATACATATCAAGCATTGTCCACCCCCTTTCCCCCATAACTCCCCAAGCTACTGTCCAATCCAAAACCCTCTTCAATGTCATGTGAGTTGCATCTTTAAGAGCATCATCAGAATGGTATGTAGGACAGTTGACCTTGACCGACTGTCCGTATCAGCTCCTAGCTTCAAACACCTCCTGCACATTTAACGCCCCAAGCCCCACAACCCCCTCCCTCCCGATTTCTATGACAGCCAAAGCAAGCAATAAAGCGGAGGCTGACATCTGCAAATTATGGAATTTGGCTCTAAATTTGTTAGAGCAACCCAGGCCATTTATTGGTTTGGTTTATTGGTTTATTAAATTTATATACCGCACCCTTTCCCAAAAGTGACTCAGGAAAGTGCACAGGCAATTTAAAAACATATATAAACATAACAATATACAAAATATAAAACCAAATTAAATTAATATCCCTGTGCTAAAAAATTTAAATATGTTAAAACAATATCCCTAAAACCAATTTAAAACAATTCAACTGCAGACTGTGGGCTAGGTGATGTAAGTTAGGCCAGGCCAGCCTGTTGGAAAAAATAAGTTTTAAGGTTCTGGTGGAAGAAGCGGAGGTCCGTGATCATTCTCAGTTCGGGGGGTAAGTCGTTCCAGAGAGTTGGGCCCTCCACAGAGAAGGCCCTTCCCCTGGGCGTCGCCCGCTGGCATTGCCTAGTGGACGGCACCCAGAGAAGTCCCTCTCTGTGGAAGCAAATCGGCCAAAGGGATGTATGGGACAGGATGCGATCCTGAAGATAACTAGGTCCCGTGCCATGGAGCGCTTTGAAGATGATAGTCAACATCTTGAAGCGCACCCTAAAGAGCACAGGCAGCCAGTGCAGATCGCGCAAGAGCGGTGTTACATGGGAGCGTCTAGGAGGTCCCATAATTGCCCGCGCGGCTGCGTTCTGGACTAACTGCAGTCTTCAGGTGCACCTCAAGGGAAGCCCCATGTAGAGAGTGTTGCAGTAGTCTATACAGGATGTCACGAGCGCATGAGTGACTGTGCGAAGGGTGTCCCAGTCCAATAAGGGCCGCAACTGATGAACCAGGCGAACCCGGTAGAACGCCCCCCTGGCCACGGCCGTCAAATGGTCTTCTAACGACAGCCTGGTATCCAGGAGGATGCCCAAGTTGCGTGCCCTATCCACGGGGGCTAGATGTTTGCCCCCAATGGCCAATGATGGTGTCAACTGGTTGTACCGGGACGCCGGTAACCACAGTCACTCCATCTTGGAAGGGTTGAGTCTGAGTCTGTTCCTTCCCATCCAGATCTGCACGGCTTCCAGACACCAGGACATCACTTCGACGGCATCGTTGGGGTGGTTTGGGGTAGATATATACAGCTGTGTATCATCAGCGTAGAGGTGGTACTCTACCCCAAAACCACGGATGATCTCACCCAGCGGCTTCATATATGTGTTGAACAGGAGCGGCGAGAGGACCAACTCCTGAGGCACCCCACAATTGAGTGGTCTCGAGGTCGACCTCTGCCCTCCTGCCAACACAAATTGCGATTGGCTGGAGAGGTAGGAGGAGAACCACCATAAAACAGTGCCCCTCATCTCCAACCCCTCCAGCCGATGCAATAGGATACCATGGTCGATGGTATCAAAAGCCACCGAGAGATCTAACAGGACCAGGATGGAGGAACAACCCCCATCTCTGGCCCTCCAGAGATCATCCGCCAACGCAACCAATGCCGTCTCGGTGCTATGTCCGGGCTGGAAGCCGGATTGGCGTGGGTCCAGATAATCAATTTCCTCCAGGTGGCAAGGAAACTGTTGCGCCACCACACTCTCTACAACCTTCGCCAAAAAGGGAAGGTTGGAGATCGGACGATAATTTACTAACAATGCTGGGTCCAGGGAAGGCTTCTTGAGGAGGGGCCTCACCATCGCCTCTTTAAGGGAGGCCGGCAAGAACCCCTCACTCAGAGAAGTGTTCACAAGTTCCTGGAGCCAGCCTCATGTAACCTCCCAGGATGCCAGTACAAGCCAGGAGGGACACGGTCCAATAAACATGTGGTGGCTCGCAGTCGCCTACGCAACCTGTCCATATCGTCGGAAGTAACAGAGTCAAACTCCTCCCATAATGGTATCTCAAGACCTGCGTCCGCTAGTCCCTCCAGACCACTTTTGGTGGAGGCCAGTTCATTCCGGATCTGAGCGATTTTATCCTGCAGATACTCTCCAAATTCCTCTGCTCTGCCCTGCAACGGGGCTTCTCGCGGCCTCTGTTGAAAGAGGGAGTGGGTCACCCCAAACAGGGCGGCAGGGCGGTTATCTGCGGACGCAATAAGGGTGGCACAATAATGACGTTTGGCCACCCTTATTGCCACAAGGTAAGTCCTCAACTGGGCTCTTGCCTGTGTTCGGTCAGATTTGGACCGTGTTGACCTCCATCTACTCTCTAGGCATCTCTTGCGGCGTTTCATCACCCTCAGCTCCTCAGTAAATGAAGGAGCCTGGGTGACTCGCCGCCACATGAGAGGCCGCAAGGGTGCGACCCGGTCCAAGGCCCCAGCGGCCGAAATACTCCATGCGGCCACCAAGTCCTCAGTCGGGGCGTGGGTCAGGGTCACAGGTAGTGGCCCAAGCTCCGTCTGTAACCTTTCGGGATCCATCAGGCACCTGGGGTTGAACCACCTAGGAGTCTCTGGTTCTGCCTCCCCGCGGTGGGGTGTAGCGGTTGGAATTTATACGACGCAATCGGTAAGGTTGCTGTTTAATAGGGTTTTATCAGACCAGATCCCAATATGCACTGTTCACTGTCACCCCTTTTATTTATTCTGACACTGGAGCCTCTCCTAAACACAATCAGACAAGAAGACAATATTAGAGGACTGCAGGTCAGAGGAGAAGAATATATTTGGAGAGTATCTGCAGGATAAAATTGGTTGTAGAGAGTGAGGCCCCTCATATGTGGGGTACCTCAGGGGTCGGTCCTCTCGCCACTCCTGTTCAACACCTACATGAAGCCGCTGGGCGAGATCATCCGTGGTTTTGGGGTAGAGTACCATCAGTACGCTGACGATACTCAGCTGTACATCTCTACCCCAAACAACCACAATGATGCCATTGAGGTGATGTCCCGGTGTCTGGAGGTCATACAGGACTGGATGGGGAGTAACAAACTCAGACTCAACCCGTCCAAGACTGAGTGGCTGTGGTTTCTGACGTCCCAGCAACTGTATCCCTGAATATTACTGTTGTTATATTATACTTGCAACCTGATACACACCTGTGGGAGTAGTGGGACACTATAATTGTGATGGCTCCCATATAAACTACATATATTGGGACATTGAATCAGATCAACCTGACTTGAATACAGTAGTCCCAAGAGGTGGTGATTTCATAATCCCTGAAGATATAAGATGTATTGATGTAATGCAGTGGTTCGATATTATGCAATAATTTTCTCATGCATAGGACAAATTGAAGGAGAATGTAATACCCGAAGAGACAACTATGAAAACATATATTCCAAGCAAAGGTGTTTTCTTCGCGTACTGTCACCTTGCAGTCTAGAATTAACCTGACACAACCTAGTAACCCACTTGTAACTATAACTGGACAGAGTGGGTTATGGACGGATGTGGTAAATCTTAATTAGCCTGCTCCAGATGGCTTATAAGGTTTGTCTATTTGATGGTATAAAGCATGTATATATGCTGAATGCACCTGCTAAGTGCTCTAACTTTTACAACAACAATATCCCAGAATATGTTTGCTTCACATGATTTGTTAGCAAAAGGATATATCTGTGGAAAATTTATCTCACAAATTTTGGTCACAAAACCGATGACCAGGAAAAGCCATACAGAGAAAAAACTGCCTCAACTGGGGTGTTGTCTTCACCTGATTTGGCAAATATCTTTACTACAATAGAAAGCATTCTTTTTTTTTAAAGGGAGGAATGTAGAGTTATGGTAGTAATGAAACAAACTTGTTGATTAATAGAAATATTTGCTTTCTGTAACACACATATATTATGCCTTATATTTGTAATGTATATGCTTGCATGCTGTGGATTCCTTAGAGCCCTGGGGCTGATTTCCTGGGGCCCTGTTATTGGGGTCTGTAAGATATCTGGCAAATGTCAAATCCTGTGATAAGATCTGAAATCATTATATGCCACCTCTGCTTCCTTCAGGAAAAAAGAACTATGTTCTCAAAAACCAGAGCAATCTTCACACCTTTTGTACTGCTAAATGGGCAATTAAACAAACAGAAAAGGGAAAAGATAACAAAACACATTTGCCAGGAAGGGTGTATATCTGAAGTTGGGATATATGACTTGGAAGTTTACAATGTTGCCCGATATATGGCTAGAGAGTAATTAGAATTTTGAAGATGAAAAATCTTTTTGTGTATAAGAAAGGACACTGCACCCTTGAGTTTTGTAGAACTTTCCTACCATGTCCCTTGCACATGTGTATGGAGATTCTCACCCAGAACTTTAACTTTGATCAAAGAATAAAGTCTGTTTTCTCTGTTATTCAAGCCTCCGTTTAAGTCTCTTGTTGGGCTCATTGTGACTTGAATGTTTTCTATGGGTCTCAATGTATTTTCAAACCTTACACTTTTATATTTGAAATCTATACATTTGTATTAATGTATACAAATACACACACATACTTATGTGCATGTATATTTTATTCAACTAGCCGTTCCCCGCCATGCGTTGCTGTGGCCCTCCACAGCAACGGTTAAATGGCCAACCAATCTGGGTGTAGATCTACACCTGCACACACAAACACATACACACAACCACCATTTAACCCCCTACCTACCTACTGTATTTCTCCCTCTCTCCCTCTACCTACCTACCGTATTTCTTCCTCTCCCTCTGTCTACCTACCTACCTACTGTATTTCTTCCTCTCCCTCTTTATCCCTCTACCTACCTACCTACCGTATTGCTCCTTGAATCTTAAGGATGACATAATACCGTGGCCCACTGGTCTCTCTGTATCCATCTACCTACCCTTTTTACAATTGTTTACATTGCCATTACATTTTTATTTATATAGAATGTTCAATACTGTTATTTATAATACAGCACAGTATGTGTGTTTGTGTGTACCTAAAATTATATATATAATATATAATTTACACTCTCTTAACTAGAATATAGGGGGTCCAATTCAAAGAACGTCCCCACACTTCTTTCTAGCGCTTTATCAAACCTCAGGGATTCAGTTCTTTCCCCTCCTTCCCGGCATGCAATCGTAACTCCACCCCCTTCCTTCAACTACCACCTCCTCATTTATATCCACCCGCGACGAGTAGGCTTCCTTTCTTGACGCTTGTTCTTCTCCGGGACTCCTTTATTGCGAAGGGTCTGCAACATGGCTTTGAGGCAGCAGCTGGGTGAGTTTCCATTGCCATGCCTGACACCTCGACCCTGCTGGTTCACTGCACTGCAGAGTTTTTCTCAGCAGCAAATATGCCCCTCTCTTAAAGGAGAAGGGAGCACCGCCTGGTTTTTGGTTTACTGGAGGGCTCCGCCCGGTTTGGTGGTTAATTTACGAGAGGGCGCCTGTTCAGCCTGGCGTACGCTTTGTGCCGAAGTTCTGTCCGATCTTACTCTTGTTATTCAGAAACGAGCCTCGTGACCTGCATTGACTCTTTTCCCCATATGACTAAAATTGAAGGGACAAAGCTAGAAAACAGAGTATCTGCATGGACTACTCGGTGATTGCGTGTTAAAAAACAATGTGCATAGTTAATCAGTATCCGGATAGGTTAAAAGTTTTAACCTCACCCCATCCAAATTGCAAGTCAAGGCCCATGAAAATCAGCAGAACTGAGCGGAATTTCATTCTTGGGTTGAATCCCTTTCAACTATTGGTAGAGGATTTGCCCTTTTCTGCATCTTCTTTGGATCCCGATGAATGTAATCCGCAACTTTTATCCCTGGTTTGCTGGTTTCTTTGTGCATATTTTTTTCAAGAAGAGCTTGCAAATACGCAAGGACAATTTGCAGTTTAAAACAAAGTGTAATGCGATCTTCGCTATTTGATTCTCATGATTGTGGTGCAAATTCGCAAACTTTGAATGAAATAGAATCCTTCGAATGCTGTTGAAGGATAAAGTACAAAACCATATTTTTAAAAATAGAGGAACTCTTATCCCATTGAAAGGCGTCCAGAATAACTGCTTAGAATGGATGAAAGTGAGAAATAAAGCAGTCAGTCTTGCCTAATTACTTTTCTGTCTACGTTTGTTTGAAAAGGTCTTTATCCTGAAGTGGATTGATTCAGGGTAATGGAAATATGAATATAGTGATTTATTTTTGTAGACACACTTTAAATCAAGGAAAAAAGATAGGAAGAGTTAGCCTTTATCATCCTAAGAGAATAAAGTAATCTTGAAAGCCCTATGTTACATTTAAGTTTACATTTTTCATCCTGACTGTTACATTCACAGTACATTATATCCACCCTTTTATTTGTGCCCAATACATTTTTTTTCTTGTGGAATTCCTGGGAAACATGAAATAATTTGAGTAGGAATAAATTAACAAAAGGAACAGCTATAGCACTGCCCCATTATTCTCAGTTATCCCAAGCATTACATCAGTTGGAAGGCAGAAGAAAATTTGAAAATATTTTTGTAAAAGCTGCAAGGTTGTTATACAAGTCCTCTTCATTCCGATAAAATTTATTCCTCCACTAATAGTGCCTTCCTAATGTGAATTGCAGTGCCAGCAACACTGAAGATGATTGACACTGTAATTCAACATATATTGGAAATACTGAATTATAGAAGGTTATTGCTAAATTATGCTGAGAAGAAATGGCAGTGTTTCCATGTAGTGGTAGCAGAAAAGACAATGTATGACTGAAACCTACTTGGTAGATCTGTTTGTAAAAACAATCTCCTTTTTCATTGATGATTAACTAGTCCTTAAAACAGAACTATAGTGGATTTAGCTGGTACTGTTATGAATGTGGGGTTTTGCTACATATCAATATTCTGATTAAATAATTTGTTTTTCTTTCAGCTTTATTCAGTGTCTCAGATAAAACCGGCCTGGTGGAATTTGCAAAATGTTTGACTTCTTTGGGTTTGACTTTGGTTGCATCAGGAGGAACAGCAAAAGTTCTTAGGGACGCAGGTTTGAATGTCAGGTAAAATAAAAGATTGGCTTGATTGGATCTTACTGTGTTATCTTTAGGCTTGGCCTGACAATTGGGGTGACAAGGCCTCACTTTGCTTCTTCCATTATATCACAAATCGTTCTTTCTGAGATCAGTTCTGGGAAATGTTATCATATAACTCAGAATTCTGTTGTATTAAAATTTGCAAGGTGTTCTGATAAAATTGCTCATTATGCTTCCATTGTTAATTGTTTAACTTTCATCCAGGGGAATATTTACTTTGAAAAGTAATGAAGTCCTAATAGTGGTAGGTTCCCAGCTGTCCGAGGCTTGGATGAAGCAGATTATCAAAACCCTTTTCAGTCAGGCCAGGCTACCTAATACTGGGACAACATTAATAATGTTGGTCATTGACCTTTGGAGGGCTCAGCATGAGGGTGGCTAGCCTTTTCTGACTCTCCTAGATCTCTTAGTGCTTTTTGATACTATTGCTTGGTATTTTGCTGGACCAGCTCCAGGGATTGAGAATGGGAGGTGCCATTTTGCAATAGTTTTCCTTTTTTCACCTTGTGGCTGATACCAGTAAGTTATGGTAGAAGAGAAGTCCAGCCCTAGGCCCTGTTATGTTGGGTTACTCACTTATGTCTCTACCCTCCTCTTTAACATCTATGTGAAGTCTCTGAGATAGTTCTTCATCATTGGTATCCCATTATACATATCTCATTATACATCTCTACCGATGCTGGACAAATTATGCTATTCAGGTACCTGCTCATTGCCTGGAGACTGAAAGGACCTAGAGAGAGAGAAACTCAACCTTAGCAAGATGGAGTGGTTATGGATCTTGGATGCAGTCATTACAGGACTTGAACAAGATACCATCAGTATGTTGATGATATTTAATATTGATGCAGATAGCTATCTATACATGTGCTACATATTACATCAGTGACATAAAGAGATACTTTTCTCTCCAAAGTGGTCCATTAAATCAACATTTTACTGTAAGGTAGTCCTTGACTTACAACAGTTCATTTAGTGACCATTCCAAGTTACAATGGCACCGGAAAATGTGACTTATGACCGTGTTTCACAATTATGACCGTTGCAGCATCCCCATGTCCCAAGGTCATGTGTTCACCTTTTGCGACCTCACAAGCAAAGTCAATGTTAAATATTACTCTAAGAATAAGCATTATATATCTCCCATGGGTAGTTATTTCCTTCAAAGTTGGAGTTTGTTACACAACTCAAAGACTTTAACTCTATGCCCTAGTAATATTATATAATGTATATACCATCTTAAAAAGTGGCAAAAATATTAGAAAAGGAGAAAAAAAGGAAAATTACAGTGTTCTGGAAAGTGCAAAAGAAGTTAGTTTAGTTTAGTTTATTAGATTTCTAGACCGCCCCCTCTCCCCGAAGGGACTCGGGGCGGTGTACAGGTAAAAAATTAAAATTATGACATCAACATTACATATAAACTAAAATTGAATTAAATAATCCCCTGCTCATGTGTAGGTATCAATAATGGCATCCACTTTGGTATATGTATTAGGATCAACTTTAGTTCTATCAATAATTCTATCAATAATTGCTTAGTAAAGGAAGGAATCTATCATGTTTAAGGCATTTCCAAATGGCTAAAAAAATCTTAGGCAATCTTGGAGAAGAAACTAAGAAAAATGGCAGAATTTGAAATATTAATATATAATCAAAATAATTTATTACGCTGCATTTACAAATTGTTATTTAAATGCAACATGGAGACAACAAATACAAATTGATAAAATAGATGCAAAATTTCAAAGGGAAAAAACATTGGAACAACCTATGGAGCAAATCAATAAAATTTACACCAAGCTACAATGTGAAGGAAAACTGGTACAAAATGTCCTATAGATGGTATCAACGTGGCCAAAAGTATAGACCCTTCGACTTTTTCCCAAGAATCCCAATTTGACATGAAATAAGTTCACACAAGTAAATGGTATCCACCATTCTTTATTCCATAGAGTAGACACTTCGCTTTTGATGCACAACTTAATATATTCTTGTAAATAAGAAAACAGTCTAGAGGCAGCAAAATTGAAGCCTAGATGCTAACCCTTGTGATTTATGAATGCTGTAGGTGCTACATAATGCTTTTGACTCCTTTCCTTTTGGAACAGAGATGTTTCCGATCTTACTGGCTTTCCAGAAATGCTTGGAGGACGTGTGAAAACTCTTCATCCTGCGGTGCATGCAGGTATGTTATTCTGTTGGGAATGAATTAATACTTTATTACTACTTTATTAATTCAGAACAGCTAATTTAGAACAGCTAATAATAAAAAAAATTCTTATATAAAACTGTGGCATCTGCAAAAAGATGGATTGATTGGAGTTTCAGTTAAACTATAGCAGCCTTCCTCAACCTATTGCCTTTAGCCATCTTATCATTTCAGTCAAAATAGGGATGATAAAGAGATTGAGGATTGAAGTCCAGAGCATTTCAAGAATAGTCAGCTGGAGAAGGCTGATCTAAAACTGCTGTTATTCAGACAGCTAACCTGTGTCCCAGCTGCATCCATTCAGACTGGAAGTGGAAACTTGTCATAACTTGTCATTTTTCAGCAGGAGAGATGTGCTTGACAGGAAAAGGCATTTTATTTTTGATACCTTGTTTCACACATCAAAAGCTGAAAGTGATCTATAGAATAACTTAAAATAGTGTGCTTTGCAGATATTGTTTCTCCAGTAACATTTTTAATATACAATTTCTTGGTGTGTTTCATGCAATATTGGGATCGCTAGGGTTAAAATAAAAGAAGCTAGCTTGCATTCAAGAGTAAAACCTTTACAAGAGAATGCGCTGATACAATTTTTTCTTCATAAACCAACTGTTTTATATTATTTCCTTATTATAGGTCCTACTGCTATTTTTATTATTGGCCATTTTAGCAAGGGCTTAAAGAGACTGGACTGTCTTACATTTTCTGAGCCTCTCTTTCTTTTCCTCACACCAAAACTAGGCATCCTGGCTCGTGACATTCCACAAGATAATGCTGACATGGAAAAATTGGATTTCAGCCTTGTAAGGTAAAAAGGGTAGTTGGGGGTTAATAAATAATTATAAAGCCAACCTTTGATATCAATTGATTGAAGTTAACTTACATAGAGATTAAAGGTTTTCATTATAAAGTACCTCTCTTCTCTCTTTGTGAGAATTGATGGGATTTTTTTTTTGTGAAAGTAGGGAGGGATTTGTAATTGTGCAAGAGATTGACAAATCTTAACTTCTCATCATTTACTTTAAAGCATTGGCAAATATACCCTTTTGAGATTTACTTAGCTTTATTTGAATTTCAACATGTAAATCAATTTCATATGTAAGAGGACAAAGTGTCAGGGCCAGTCTTTGATGCTGAGATTTTGGTCTGCCACTTTCCTTACTCTGCCACTACATAACTTTTACCCCTTTCTTTAATCAAATCTTGAAAGAAAAAATTATACTTGGTGGATTCAGTGTTGGAATCACGAGTATTCCAAGAAAGATATACAAATAAAATGTTTGGTTTTATTTATTTATGAAATGTTTATGCACCCATCTCATTAATACAGTAACTCTGACTGGTTTTCAGTATAATAAAAAGTAAAAAAGGTAAAGAATGCAATTAAAATTAGGAGAGTTAATTAGAAAAACTAAAAAACCCAAGATGATGGGTAGTCTCAGGCTGGGGATTTTCTCAACCTTGTTAGCTACCCCCAACATAGTACACAGAGCCTAGCTTTCAGGCCCTTCCAGAAGGCCAGGAGTTTGGAAAGTTATAACTCAAGATAGTCATGGTGAAAGTAAAAGTTAGAGTTAGAGTATGACTTATCTAACCTTTTAATATTTTCAATATTCTGAAAAAGTTTTTTTTCAATATTCAATGTCAAATTCATTTGCAGTCAAAAGGATCAAAAGACCTTTCAATAGGATTAAGTCCCTTAATGCAGGTCGATGAATAGGATCCTATTTGGAAGTGCACTGTATCTGAGAAATTATCATTACGAAGACTAGTCCCTCTATATTTATTTTCCCTAGTTCACAAACATTCTAGAAACAGCCTATAACGTAGGCAGTCTGTTGGTATGATTTAGGATCACGGAAGTGTGCTCTTACCTTGGTTTATTGTAGTGTTCTTCCTTTAGCCATTCTTGATAGAAATATATGAAGATCCCCATCACCAGAGCACCAATGTCTTGAACTGCCTTAAAATAATTCTCATGCAATGATTAGGAAAGTCTAACTAGCATAAGATTCTTCATAGGCCATAGCAGGGATAAAATAACAGTTGCATTACATTGAGACATGATAAAAAATTCTTGTGTTGGCAGAGGGTCATGCAAATGACACTTCTGTGTTTTGAATATAATTTAAAGTTACTCCATGCTTATTTTTCTAGAATTGTAGTTTGCAATCTCTACCCATTTGTCAAAACGGTGGCCTCCCCAAATGTCACTATACAAGAAGCTGTTGAACAGATTGATATTGGTAAGTCAGTATGGACTATATATTGCAAACACATTGCTTTGAGTCAGTGCTTTGTGGATACCATCACCTTTTAAGTGAAAGCAGTCTTCACATATTGTGTTCATATATACTTTTTTCCATTGACTTTCCCATTTTGTTGTGTGATACTCTGCTAAGGAAAGATTTAGAATTATTAAGATGGAAGGGACCATGTAGGCCACTGAGTCTGGCCTCCGCTCATTGATGTTATGTTCAAATCAGAGCATCCCCAATACATGGCTTCATTAAGGTAAAATGGTTCTGCTATTGAACTACTTATGCTGTTAGAATTGTTTTCTAGCATTTAACTGGAATCTGTCTTCTTGGAACTTAAATCCATAATTTTGCATCCTGTACTGTGGAGCAGAATTTTGGTCTTACCCAGGTATTTGAAGAGCACTGATGTACCTCCTCGGCCTTCTGTTCTCAAGGCTAAACATTCCTGGTTCCTCCAGTCTGTCCTCATTAGCTCTCGAGTCTCTTATTCTCGATTTGATGATAGGAGATTTAAATTCATCCAGAGTCAAGAGATAGTCAATGGTCATATGTTAATCCTACTATTGCACCTTTCTCTTTTCCTGATGAAATGGATAGAAGTGAACAAAAATAAAGTTAAAAAGTGCTAACTTTTCTTCATTGCCTGAAACAATTTGCCATATTCAGCTCCCTTCCTCATTAACTTCTGTCTACTTATTATTCTTGAAATTCACTTTGTTAATATACAAGATACCTGTTTACATTGAGTTTTGCTTGAAATATAAATGAAGAAGATTTCATTCAAGAACTAAGCGATATCTCTCTCCAATGTTCTTTTTCCTGGTGCTTTCCTAATGGTCAGTAAGAACTGAAGGGTAGCTAAACCTCTTGTGCCTTTTCCATCTTATGAAAGAGAAGGTTATCAGCAATTTTCCTGAAAGAAACACATTGCAGGTTGTCTTCCAAAATATGTTGTGGAAATGAAAATCATTACTACTTTGAACCTTTTTCAAATATATGCTGATAGTAAAGTATTGCAATAACAATTTGAAATCCAGTGTTGCAAAATACCTTTTGAACTTCAATTTGGTTTTTATTTTTAATCATTTGCTTGGGTATCATAGAGCAGGGGTCTCCAACCGTTGCAACTTTAAGTCTGAAGGACTTCAGCTCCCAGAATTCTCCAGCCAGCTTTGCTGGTTAGAGAATTCTGGGAGCTGAAGTCCTTCAGACTTAAAGTTGCAAAGGTTGGAGACCCCTGTCATAGAGAGTTGTTTTCTTCTTTCTTTGATCTGATAAATCTTATCTCATTAGCTGAAGTGTGACCATTCCTTTGACTTTATCAATAACTTCTATAAGCATGCACATGCTACAAAAGTATGCCAGGTTGTATGTATACAGGAGCTGATTTGTCCCACAAGCATTGTAAGCATGATGACAGTTCCCCATATCTTCACAGTTGTTATTTCAGATTCCACTAGTAGAAAGATTTTGTTGGTTCTTGTTCCCCTATCAGGCTAGCCAAGTGCATACAGTTAAATACAGCGGGTGATCATGGGAGCCTCGAGGCAGTCCCGTATAACACCTCTCCTGCGCGAGCTGCACTGGCTACCTGTGACCTTTCGGGTGCGTTACAAGGTATTGATGACCATCTTTAAGGTGCTCCATGGCACGGGGCCTAGTTACCTGTGAGATCGTCTGCTGCCCCATATGTCCCTTCGACCGATTCGCTCCCACAGAGAGGGTCTTCTCCGGGTGCCATCGGCCGGGCAATGCCGGTTGGCGACGCCCAGGGGATGGGCCTTCTCTGTGGCCCAACCCTCTGGAACGACCTACCTCCCGAACTCCGTGTCATCTTGGACCTCCGCCTGTTCCACCAGCGCTTAAAAACGCATTTTTTCCATCTAGCCGGCCTGGCATGAACTACCCGATACCAAACTGAGTATTAGTTGATCAAAGTTGTAATCTGGGGGTTTTAATTATGTTTTAGCACAGGGTTGAGTTTAATGTAGTTTTTAGGAGTATTTTGTATATTTGTATTTGTTTTTAATTTTATTGTGCGCCGCCCTCTGTGGGAGATGGGTGCGGCATATAAATACAAATAAAAAAATTAAAAAAAATTAGAGGAAAATACCTTCAGGAATTTTGACAAACTGCAATTAGTGCACCCGTTTGCTTGGTAAGTTATTGCAGTATGGACATTTATTAAATAGAGAATATAGACATTGATCTGATTTGGATTTGATAGCATTAAAATGTCTGCTACTTTTGATTGTGGCAAATTACTTGGTATGAAATGTATTGAATAACTTTTCACTGGATCAGATTTTGTGAGATTGATTTGTTTTTAAAGGAGTACTTTTCCTCCATTCAGTCATGGATCAATCGATCCTGCCAGGTTTGTATTCTTTTTCAACCTTCTATAAAATGCTGGGGTCTTACGGACCAGGTCTCTAATGGCTTGACACAGCTCTCTACTGCGCATGCCCAAGCTGGAGTCCTGTCGTGTTTGAGGAGAGCCTCGGGGAGATGATTGCCTTTCTCGGGGGATGCAAGGGGTACCCTATTCCATCGTCGGTTCCAGGTCCAGCCATGAGAATGTCTGGGACCTCGGGGGTACCTTTGAGGTGCGATTTCTGTGATTTCTGCCTTGTACCTGTGAGTGAAACAGGGTGGAGAATGGAGAGCGTCTTCGGCTGTCGGTGTGGGTGTGGGTGGCGGTGGGACGTCGGGGCGCCCTGCCTGGGGTTTCTGCTGCTGCTACTCCCCATGCTGTAGTGCTATCCCGGTTGCTCACCACCACCACCCCCGCGCTTATGAACATGATAGACTGGATTAGCGGGGAGTGGCTGAGGCGGCTGGCATAGATATTGATGCCAGCGGAAGATAGCTTTGGTAGTTAGCGTGGGTGCAGTTAGAATGGGGGGTCCTTTGTTGTGGGCCCCTCCCGGTATCACTGCCATTGCCTAGGCCACCGTACTGTGCCATTTGATCCCTCCTCTTTTGACACTATAGACTGGGTCAACGGAGTGCGGCCCTGGCGACGGATATGAGTGCGGCTGGCACAGAGTTCAGGTGTTGGAGTAGCCACTGCTGCTGCCGCCGCCGCTGTCCTCACCGCCACCATCATAGGCCGCTTTATCATCTTGCAATCTACTATCTGCTGCAATTTTGACATTTGGCCGTTTCCCCTACATACTGTCTTTAATACCAACCACTGCTATGATGGACATAAGCCTCCCACTACCCCCTTGAGCACTGTCAGCTGCTCCCCCCGTGGACATGTCATCTCTCTGTTCTATCTCCCTGATGCCACACTCTCCTCTGCATTATACTGTGACAGAACTTTACTCCCTTTGGGAACTCCCCCTTTCCCGGGGATGGCCTTCTTGCCTATCAAGACGCTTTCTTAATGACTGATCTTAGGATCCCGACAGGTGGCATGCGAAGAAGAGACTTCTTAGGGGTTTTTTACTGGGTTTTTAAAATCAAATTTTAAGGGATGGGCGGGAGGAGTTGATTCAGATGGCTCAGACAGGCTTGGGGGAGAGTCTGCCAGGGCACAGGCCAGAGCTAATTAATGGGCACGGGTCAGGGGTGCTGGGAAGGATTGGGATTCCAGGGGATATGTTAAGCCATTCCATTGGGGGGTTTACCATCTCTACTGTTTATGGGAGAAACAGATATGGTGGGGGCCGAGGGCCAAATTATGTTCGGGCTGTGGGTTCACTGTTTAAGAGCAATCGTGCATTCCGACCCTCATTGCCCTTCTCGCACCCCTGGGTGCTTGGGATTGCAGGACCCTGGTCTCCAGCTGGTATCGCTTAACGCCAGGTCCGTGGTACATAAGGTTCCCTCATTTACGACCTCATACAAGAGGGGAAAGCGGACTTGGCATGCATTACAGAGACCTGGTTAGGCCATGAGGGGGTGTTCCCCTTAGTGAATTATGCCCACCAGGCTTCCGGGTGTTTCACCAGCCAAGAGCCCAGGGGAGGGGAGGGGGGTGGGTTATTAGGGAAAGTTTCAGACCTCAGGAGGTCACTGTGCCTCAGATAGGCAGGTGTGAGTCCCTTTGTGTGAAGTGGGATTTTGGAGTTCAGGTGGGCCTTTTTCTTATGTACCTGTCTCCCTGCTATGTTTCATTGGCCTGCCGGAGCTGCTTAATATGTAAGCCGGATTGGCGGTTGATTTCCCCAGGCTTATGGTCCTGGGGGATTTCAACATGCCTTCCATTGGCGAGACATCCGTGTCACCTCGGGAGTTCATGGCTTCCATAACGGCTATGAACCTTAAGTCAGTTAATTCAAGACCCCACTCATAACAAGGGACACACACTCTACCTGATTTTTGTCTCTGGACAGTGAATGAATGATCTAGATTTAGGGGATATTTCTATCCAACCCTTGTCATGGTCAGATCATTTCCTCATTAGGCTTGACTTCCAGGCTGCTAGCCCTCACCGCATGGAGGTGGAACCGATTAGATGGTTCCACCCCAGGCGCCTGATGGACCCTGAAAGGTTCCTGATGAAGTTTGGGACTTTTCCTGAATCCTTTGCTCACAGCTCGACCAAAGCCTGGGATAGGGCGGCCACTGGGGCCTTGGACTGCATCATGCCTTTGCAGCCTCTGACCCGGTGGCGATCCCGGTAGCTCCCTGGTTTACTGAGGAGCTCCGGGAGATGAAACGCCGGAAATGATGCTTAGAGAGTGGTTGGAAAGCCAGCCGGTCCGAATCTGATCGAACACTAGTAAGAATTCATATTAAATCCTACTTAGTGGCTATAAAAGCAGCAAAAATGCAATAATTTTCTCCTCTTATTGCGTCCGCAGATAACTGTCCAGCCGCCCTGTATAGGGTGACCCGTTTCTTACTTAACCAAGGAACTGGGAAAGACCCCTTGCAGGGTAGGGTTGAAGAATTTGTTCAGTATCTGCAGGATAAAATTGCTCAGATTCAGAGATCGCTTCCGGCTCCCGGAGACAACGGACGGGTCTTTGACTCATCCACCGCTTGTCTCCCCAGCGGTGCTTTCGGGTGCTTGGGGGCTTTGCGAAGGAGTTGGAGAGCAAAATGCGGGGGGGAAAGTCCCCTTTGCCAATGGAGCGCCGGAACAACAGACAACGAAGAAGCAGGTTGAAATCCAGGGCTGCAGGAAGCACCGAGGCTTTGTGGTCGGCTGTTTGGTTTGTGAGTTGATTCTGAGATTTTGATGCATTCAGTTCTTTTAAGGAAAGAAGAATGGAGGGGGGGTGGGGTTGGAAAAAAAAACTCCTCAGAGATCAAGCGGCATCTTAAAACACCCCCGGGGCTCGGGGAGAGAGAGAAAGTAACATCCGATTCTGAATAACTGAGACTGGAAGCTTACTAAATGTGGATTAGCCGTTGTTACTTTGTATCAGAGTTTTGTAGCAACAGAAATGACTTTCACTAGTTCCCCTGACCACCAAGGGCGGGGAAACATGGCGCTTCTTTGTTTTTGTTCCCGGTGAGAACTTTCTCTTTTTAACATGTAGACAGTCCTTCATTGTTACAAGCTTGGAAAATTTATTGAAAAATCAACGCAAGTGACTTTTGGGGTTTCTCCCAACATGTGCCTTCTTTTATATGAGAATTGATTACAAGAATTTTTTTCTCTCTGGAATTTAAGCGCTGTTTTTAACTTTGGACATTGACTTTTCCTTTTCTTTGACCTCACGAGCTCCTCGCCCTGCGGACGCCATATTAGTGTCAAGAACTTAAAACCTTCATTACTGTTTCAAAAAGAAGCCTCCATAACGGGGGGGGGGGAATTATGGAAACGCTACAATCAATAGAGGAAATTCTCCAAAGCATAATGGAAGAAATAACAGAGATTCGGAAGGACAGGTTAAGATCAAAACTTGAGCTTTTGGAAACGCAAAAGACACTAATGGGAAATAAACAAAAAACGAAAGAGGAGAAGGGGGGTAGCGGTGATGGGGGGAAAGATAAAGGAGTCACAAAAAGAATCAACAGATTTTGATGGTTGTAGAATTGATCTTGAAAGAATGCCTTACAACTCAGCATATGCCAGAACAAATGATGTATCCAGAGAGACATATATTAAACTTGTAAGAGGGCTGACAAGGGATGAGATCCTGAAAGCACAGCATAATAGTTTATTGAAATATGAGTCAAAAGAATTTGCCATTCTGAAACAGGTTCTGGAAAAAATACCAGACGTAGGAGGGTATTATTCCCTCTTATTGGAAAAAAAAAATATAATATATAAAAATGGGATCTGCGACAGATGGTTCATGTCTGAATGAATGTTAGTGCTCTGGGAGGGGGGGAGAGTAAAAATTAAAACAATGGGGGACTTCCTTCCGGTTTCCCGGAGGCGACGGACGAGTCTTGGGACTCATCCGCCGTTTTGTTCCTTCTACGGCCCCCAATGGGCAGGGAGTTCCTTCTAAAGGACTCCCGCTGTACGGTCAGCTTGCTGGGAATCTCCCCATCCCGACGGCGGTCCGGGGGGGGGGGTCCTTGTCTTCGACCCAGGCATGGGAGAACATGCTGCGGGGGGCTTGGTCCCCTTTGCCGATGGAGGATCGGAACATTTAATTGCTTTCGAGAGGGCTGAATCGCTGGAGTTGGAGGCAACATCGAGACTCCTGGCTATAGAGTGGATTGTGAGTGAATTTATTTTATTGCTTGCAACTTTTGCCTTGAAAGAAGATGGAGGGAGGAGTTTGTAAAAAAAAACCTTGGATTGGAAAAAAAGCGGCGTTTTAACAATGCTCCTCAGGCTTGAGGAAGCGGAGAAATCACCATCCGAATTTCTTTAAACGATAGTGAAAGTCTTTCCAGAATGATCGTTGGATACTTAGTATCGAAGTCTGGCAACAAAGAAACAATTTTTACTTGCTAATTCCCGGTGGCTTCCAGATGGGCGGGGGAAGATGGCGTTCCTTTGTTCTCAGAAGACATACTTTTCATGGAAAACTGCTGACATTCCCTTGTGCTCGGGACTGCCTTTCTCTTTTTATTAATGATTGCATGTAAATGATTAATTGGACCTTTCCCTGAAGTGCCTTCTTCTTTTTCTTTTTCTTTGATTACTTGAAGAAATTGGTTTCTCTCTGGACTCAAATTAGACAAAATTGTGACTTTGTTTATTGGAATTTGCTCATACCCTCTCACTGACTCCTCTTCAGCAGACGCCATTTTACTGACAAAGACTTAAATCTTTCATCATGGCTTCAAAGAAGCAGACGCATCAACCTAAAATCACCTCGATGTTACCTGAAAAATCAGATACGGATGCTAAATTAGCAGCAATGGATGAAACACTTCAGAACATTATGAAAGAAATCAAAGAAATGAGAAAGGACCATGTCAGTTCTAAATTAGAACTTTTGGAGGTACAGAAGAAATTAATGGAAAATACGCAAAAGACTGATGAGCTGGAGGTGGGGTTGGCTGGGACAAGGGGAGAGCTTAAAAGTATTAATAATGAAATAGGGGATTTAACTGGTCATATGTCTAGGATGGATTTTGAAAGGATGTCATATTTTTTAAGATTTCAGAACGTTCCTGAGACAAGCGGTGAAGATTTAACTGATTTAATGTGCACAATTTTAGCAGATTATGTACAAAAGCCTAAAGAAGATATTAGGAGGGACATAGATCTGATATATAGAATAAATTCAACATATGCCAGGATAAATGAAGTACCCAGAGAGATCCATATTAAATTTGTAAGGAGGTCGACAAGGGAAAGGATCCTGAGGGCACAGAGAGTCAGTCCTTTAATTTACCAGCAGAAAGAGATTGCCATCTTGAAACAGATCCCGAAAAAGATTAGAGAGGTAAGAAGGAAGTATTCCTTCTTGTCTAAAAGATTATTTAAACAGGGGGTTTGGTTCAAGTGGGTGATGGCAGAGGGAATGTTGGTGTTCTGGGAGGGAGGAAGAGTAAGAATTAAAACAATTGCAGAGGCGGAAGCCTTTCTTAAAAAACATTCCTCAATCCTGGAGGATGAAAATGGGGGAGCAGAGGGTGCCGCGGCCCCGCCCACTGAGGGCCAGGGAGAAGAAGATACAATTGCCAAAAGACTTAGATCTCAAAAGTGACTTTATTTTAGTACAGTTTAACTTTTGTTTGGATGTTTATACATGATTGTTAGCATAGATTTTACAATGATATATTTGCATTTCTTTCCACTTTGTAGTACAATTGAAAATTATGTATTATCTATATTTTGTTATGAAGCCTCGGAAGGGGTCAACGACTTCGACGTGAAAGTTCTCACAATATTTTTCTCACACCATACCCTTACCCTATTTGTAAAAAAATTCTAAAACCCAATAAAACTTTTTCAAAAAAAATTTTTTAAAACAATGGAAGAGGTGCAAGCCTTTTTTTAAAAAAGAAAAATAATATGCCTCAATCCTGGAGGAAGAAAATGGGGGAACGGGAGGGGCCATGGCACCGCCCACTGATGGGAGGGAGGATGAGGATACAATATCTAAAAGACTCGGTTTACAAAAATGATTTCCTTTAATATACTGTAACTTTTTCTTTTGGATGCTTTGTAGACAATGTATTGAATGCATGAACTTTGTGAAATGACATATATGTAACTCCTGCCACCTTAAATGGAAAAATAATTAATCCTTGTATGAAGTCTTGGGGGCGGCCTGCACCACCGATATGGATGCCTCCAAAATCTTTCTCTTATACCCTATATACCCTTTCCTTGCTAAAAAATTGTAAAAACCAATAAAACTTTTTTGTAAAAAAAAAAAATCGCTCAGATTCAGACAGGCTTGGACTCCAACTGGGTAGATTCAGGCTAGTTGATGGAGATAAATCTTGTGGAGACCATCTGGGATGAGTTTGATCCTGTGCCCAAGGGCATGGACAGGATTATGGGGAGACTTAGTGCTGCCACTTGTATACTGGACCTATGCCCCTCTTGGTAAATTTCATCTTCCCGGAGGTGACATGAGCCTGGCTCCAGGCAATTACCAACGCTTTATTGAGAGAGGGGTTCTTGCCGCCCTGAAGAAGGCGGTGGTGAGGCCCCTCCTTAAGAAGCCTTCCCTGGATCCAGCTTCTTTAGCCAACTATCGTACTGTCTCCAACCTTCGCTTTGTAGCGAAGGTTGTTGAGAGTGTGGTAGCACTTCAACTCCCCAATTACCTGGATGAAGCTGCCTACCTGGATCTGTTTCAGTCGGGTTTTAGGCCCGGGTACAACACGGAGAGGGCATTGGTTGCATTAGTTGATGATCTCTGGCAGAGATTATGTCCTTTAAAGCGCTCCATGGCTTAAGCCCAGGGTACTTCCGAGACCACCTACTGCCACTGGTAGCTTCCCATCGTCCAGTACGATCCCACAGAGTTGGCCTCCTCAGGGTGCCGTCAGCCAGACAGTGTCAGCTGGCGACCCCCAGGGGGAGAGCCTTCTCTGTGAGAGTGCCTTCCCTTTTGAATGAGCTACCCCCAAAGCTTCGTATAATTCCAGATCTCCCATCCTTCCGGTGCACCCTAAAAAGGTGGCTTTTTCAGCAAGCCGGGCTGGCTGGAACAAAATAACTTATTAATTTTAATTCCAAATTTAATTATTTTATATCATGTGTAAATTGTTAATTAATTTATTGCTTACTAGCCGTTCCCGGCCACGCCTTGCTGTGGCCCAGTGTGGTTAAATGGCCAACCAATCTGTGTGTAGATCTACACCTGCACACACAAACACATACACACAACCAACCTACCTACTTATCTACTGCATTTCTCCCTCTCTCCTACCTACCTACCTACTGTATTTCTCCCTCTCCCTCTCTATCCCTCTCTCTACCTACCTTCTGCATTTCTCCCTCTCTCTAGGTGTGACATGTACACCTCTACCTACCTACCTACTGTATTTCTCCTTGAATCTTATGGACAGAGTATTTTATGTCATAAAGGATGACATAATACCTGTGGCCCACTGCTCTCTCTGTATCCATCTAACTATCTTTTTTACAATTTTTTACATTTCCATTGCATTTATCTGGCACAGGTGTGACATGTACACAAGTAAGAGTGACAGAAGAGAATGAAAGCCAACAGCTAAGCTACTAGACTGGACTGGATTTGAATTTATTGGATTTATATGCCGCCCTTCTCCCAAAGGACTCAGGGCTGCGTACAACATAAGAAACATATAGTACAAAAATTAAAAAGAGATTAAATAAAGAATACATTATTTATATATATATATATATATATATATATATATATATATATATATAAATAATGTATTCTTTATTTAATCTCTTTTTAATATATATATATATAAAATTGGTGCTGTATTTCAGAGGAATGTTGTGTGAAAATTTGGAAGCGATCGGTGTAGTACTTTCGGAGATTAGCGGTTTTGAACAAACTCTTGTTACATTTTTATTTATATAGATTGCTTATTGTATTCTTTATTTAATCTCTTTTTAATTTTTGTACTATATGTTTCTTATGTTGTACGCAGCCCTGAGTCCTTTGGGAGAAGGGCGGCATATAAATCCAATAAATTCAAATCCAGTCCAGTCTAGTAGCTTAGCTGTTGGCTTTCATTCTCTTCTGTCACTCTTACTGGGACATCTGTGCATCTTGGCCAGGGTGTTCTGGCATTGACATGGTTTACTTTTGAAATGCTGCCTGCTTTTATGAGGAGAAGGCAGAATTCCTTGATCCCCATGAATGAAAGTATAACGCAGACAAAATGATTCCGCTGGAAACCATGAAACAAATATTCATGGTAGGCTTTTTACAAAAGATATTAGCATTATTTTGAAAAGACAATTCAGAAATGGTTACAGATACATTGTGTGGGTTGTAATAGTAATGCATTCTTCTGAATTATTGAGAGGCTGACTGCAATACAGGTAGTCCTAGTATTGTGTTTAATGACTGTTCAAAATTGCAACAATCTCAAGAGAGGGTGCTTTATGGCCTGTAAATCATTTGTGGCCATCTTAAATGTCATATCAGCCACTTCACAATTACATGGCCACATTTTGGTATTTGGTAACCTGTTTTCACTTATGACTGGTTGTCAAGTACTCCATTATCATGTAATTACCATTTGCAAGCTTCTCTAGAAAATCAGTGAGGAAACTGGGAGAGAAGGTTGCAAGCATTGCCACCTGCCAAGAGAACTGCCTGACCCCCTCCATTGAGCTGCAGAAAAGGGACTTGAATCCTGAAAATCTGAGCCCCTTTTTTGCATCACAGTACAAGCATATTCTCTTTTATACACAGAGGAGTGTTCAGCTCCTCTGAAGCTTTCTAGCCTTCTTTCTGGTGAACACTGTTCTCAAAGCTGTGGTACAAAGATTTGTAGATTTCAGAAAGATGACATTCTCTAGCTTTCTTGGGAAGACTAGAAAACTAGAATTACTAGCCTTTAGAATGGTCGTCTTTGCTAGTTTTTTAGAGTTTTTGGGCTGGCAAGGCTAGCAAATATGATCATTCTCCTGATAGTTTGGAAGGCCCCTTCTCCAAATCACACATTCGTAAAAGGAGCCTTCCAAGATTGTGAGAATGGGGTTTGCTGCAGAAAAAGACAAAGGTAAGTGGTCCTAGCATGTTGGGGTGGGGAGAGGACCCGGCCCTCCCAGACATGGTAGAGCAGGCAGAGGGCTCTCCCCCTGGTGCTCAGCTTAGCAACCTGTGCAATTGCTTACTACTGCAACTGGGAAAGCCGTGATTGCAGATGTTGAGTGAAGTGGTCATGTGTAATTTCACTTAACTGCTTCCCACAATGTCTTGAGATTCTGATCCTGTTGTGGACGGAAGTCGAGGACTATCTACTTGAGCTATATAAATTGTAGGTGTGAAAGATAGTGAGCTATAAATGCTGAATATGATGTTTTCTGTGCTTCCATTTTTATCACAGGAGGTGTTGCTTTACTGAGAGCTGCAGCAAAGAATCATGCCCGGGTAACAGTTGTTTGTGATCCTGGGGATTATACTAATATAGCAAAAGAAATGAAAAACGTCTCTGATAATGATACTAGTTTGGAAATTCGGCGTCAGTTGGCTTTAAAGGTAAAGTGTACTTATGACAACCTATATAATGTGCCTGTTACCCAGAGAATTTTCATATTTTCATTACTTTGATGACAGCTGCATCTCTCTCACACTTCTTATAGGCCTTTACTCACACTGCTCAATATGATACAGCAATTTCTGACTACTTTAGGAAAGAGTACAGCAAAGGAGTGTCTCAACTTCCACTGAGATATGGCATGAATCCCCATCAAACTCCTGCTCAACTCTATACTTCAAGGCCTCAACTTCCTCTCTCAGGTAGGAGGCACTTAGAATCCACTTTGAAGGCACTCCAGCAGGATCATTAATAAATAGCAATATTGTTCAAAAGATTATGTTACTGTAGGTCACACCCATTCTTTTCATTTTCCTAATAGCTTAAGCTTAAAACTACCTATGTTTTTGAGTTTAAATCTTCAGCACCTGATGAGTAAGTGCTATAGCATATTGATGGTCTGGCTAAAGTTTTGTTATATAAAGAACAGAACAAGTGCCCAGAGGACCCCCATTTTCAAAAGTGCACGGGAAAGAAGAATTCCAGGAGCTAAAGGCCAGTCTGACCAGTATCTGGGAGGATTTTAGAGCAGATCATAAAGTGCTCGGTCTGTAAGGACCTTCAAAACAATGAGATTATGAAAGCAATGCATCTGACAGAATGCTCAGTGTATAAAGTTTTTTATTTTTCATTTTCATAACATATAATCACATGTATACTATTACATAGCCAACATCATATTGTATTATTAAATGTTTACATCAGTTCATCTTACCAGGAACTCCCCAAAAGAAAAAGAAAAAACCCCCAATTATTGGCTCTTCTGCTCTCCATACACTATATTTATGCATTCACTTTCTTCTCCCTCTCTCATCCCCCTCCCTACCGCCTTTCTTCTCTGTCCTTCCTCCCTTCTCTACTTCCTCTCTCCTACTCCTCTCTCCCCTTTCCACTCCTAATTTCTCTCCTCCTCTTTCCCTCCTACCTCACTCCTCATTTCCCTCATCCTCTTTCTCTCCTGTCCTCCTCTCTTTCTCTTACCTCTCTCATTTTCTTCTCACTCTTCATCTCATTTGCTTAGTGTATTTCAGCTTCTGAGCAAGCTCCATTTTATGTTGATGGTATTTATAGTTCCTTTTCAATATGCATATTTAATTTTAAACATATATTCTCCTTTAAAAAAAAGGAAACTAGAACAAAAAAGTATATAATGAAACCAATTTCATTGTAATTTTAGTACAATTATATATATATATATATGTGCAATGACTATATATATATATATATATATATATAGTCATTGCACTTTTAAACCACCCCTGGCCTACTTTTGGTCGAGATGTAGACCTGATTTCAATTCCCAGCTATTCTCATTACCTTTTTATAATTATACATCCTTACATGCCCCCAATTTATGATTCTGCCTTTCAGTAGTTTCCCATTATCGAGTCCCCTTGGGGAGAGAGAGCGGGATAGAAATTAAAATTATTATTATTATTATTATTATTATTATAAGTATATTTCATGTTCCCTCTCTAATTTTTCCATGTTTTGGATTAGATTATTTTTGTCTATGAATGGCAAACCTCTCTGTTCAATATTCATTTCAATTCCCTTAATCTATTGTATAGAATAACAAACAGTAAACATCTCGCTTTATTTCATTATCTTAAAAGTTCTATGTATATATTTATGTTTCATATATTTTAACTCATGCTTAGTTGTCCTTCTGTTGTCGTTTCCAGTCAATTTGCCAGCCAGTTTAATTATCATGTACAAAAATGAATGGCAAACCTCTGCTTTACAATCTCCCCATTTCAGTTTCATATTTATCACCATTCCACATATGTTCGGCTTTGTTTAGTTGTCTTTCCATTATTATAATCAACCAGTTAGCAACTCCATTTTATTATCATGCTTTTCACAAGCTCATCACATCAATATCAATATCATGTTTATCCATATTCCATATATTTCAACCTTTGCTTTATTATCTTTCCATTATTACATTCAATCAAATAGCAACTCCATTTTATTGTCATATTTAGAAATAAAACCCTTATCTTAGTTTAATATTCTCCCACATAAAAATTTCTGGTTCTCTAATTTTTTCTTGTAAGTCTGTTGTCCCACTTCTCTGCTCCTACACTCTCCCTTCTGTTTGCTTCAGCACATCCACTCTCCCCAACTTTCCACAGGTCACCACCAAAAAGATGTTTTTTATTTATCTTTGTTGGTGCAAAACCTTCCCCTTCAATTTCCCTTATGCCACTAACAGTCTCAACCTCTTTTGTCTGCCTTTTGTTTCCCTCCATTTTTACTCCTTCATTATTTTGCCCCCCTTCTTTGAATTCTTCTTTAGATATCTGCTTCTCTGAGTTCAGAATTCTATTTAGGCTTGATTTTAATGATTTATGCATATTTTTTATAATTTCACATAGTTCTTCAAATTCCCAGCTTTCCATTATGTCCAGTTCCAAAGTTAGAATTAGCTATACAGTTATTTCAAAGTTCTGGTCCACCTTAAGTTTGTCCACTTCTACTGCTTTAGGGGAGAACGATGGGAGCCATCTTAGTCTTTTGTTCTTCCTTAATATCCAGTTCCAAGATTGCAGTTAGTTATACAAAGTCTTATTTTGAGGCTCTGGTCCACTTTAAATTTTAGCTACTATGAGACTGGAAGTGAAGCAGGGGCCATCTTAATCTTTTGCATAAAAATAAAAACATGAAGGGAGAAAGGAAAAAAAAGAAAAAACCCTAGCATTTTCCAGTTCTTATCTTTGTAATAATTCTTTCCTCTATCACTTTCCCTCCGATCAGCCACAGCTGCTTAAAACATATCAATTAGAACAAACTTATAAAGAGCTAGATTCGGGTACATGTCTCTCTTGCCTCCTGCTCTTGCAACTTCTGATTTATGGTAGTTGGTTAATTAAGACATCCTACACAGTCAAGGTTAGGTTATCCATTATCAGAGGGAAAAAAAGATCAAGATATTTGGTTTCTATTTGATATCCGAGACCAAATTAGAGTTTGTTTTGAGTGGGTTCAGAAGAAGGCGTGCTTTTTTCTTGATTATTTTAGCTGGAAGGAATTCAAACATAGGAAAAATGTTAGTTTCTGTTTAAGATCCAAAACCAAATTTAACATTTATAATTATGTGGGTTTGTAGCTGCTCTGCTGTCTGCTCTGCTCTGCTTGAAAGCGCAGGCAAAGAACTTCGAGGGGGGGGGGGCTGGTATTACAACCATCCACCTTCCTTTCTTCCTTTTCTTTTAGGGGGAAAAAAAGTTCCAATATGACCATCAGTATTATTTATGTTCTCCAAATTTCTTTGCCTTTTCCAGGTTTAATTTATAGTTGTGGGTTAGATACATTCTCTTACCAGGTCTTTTATCTCTCCTGGTCTCTGGGTGTGGGCATGGCCAGCATGTAATGCATCTGACCCATGAGCCAGGAGTTTAACAGCTCTGCTCTAAAGCACCCGAAGGAAAGACAAGAAGCAATGGATGGAAACTAATCAAGGAGAGAACCAATCTAGAACTAAGGAGAAATTTCCAGACAGAACAATTGAGATTTTTAAGAAGAGATTAGACAATTTATCTAAAATGGTACAGGGTTTCCTTCTTGAGCAGGGATTGAACAAGAAGACCCCCAAGGTCCCTTCCAACTCTGTTATTTTTTTATTATTCTGTTGTGATTCTGCTTAATAAAAATAAATAAACATTTTTCTTCTCTGATTTTATATATTAGTACATTGGGGGAAAACTTCTTAGAACTCTGGAATGTAAAGTTTATATATGAACTTTTAAATTTTACTTTTATATAGAAGTATTTTAAAACCTCAGTTCACATATAATCTAGAATAAATTTATAGTAACATTTAACATTTAGCTCTTTTTCCATACCCATATACTTTCTTAAACACTAATGATATTACTGTGGCTCTACCCTTATTCTCATCCCTACCTCTTTTTTTTCTTTCACTATCTCCTCAGATAGTAACTTTCAGATTTCAATCTACCATATTTTGCAGAGTATAAGATGCACTTTAATTTTTGGGGAGGAAAACAGGAAAGAAAGGTTTCTGCCTCTGCCTACCAGTATCCATCGGTATTAATCTGGCTAATGTCCTTCCAGCAAATGGCTTGGTCAGCTTCAGTATGTTATTGCAGCAGGAGCAGATGATTGGTGGGTGGATTGGCCTCCCAGAATACCCCCAATCAGCTGTTCCAGGCTGCAGGGATTGCCACAGACCATTGTCGTTTCCATGCCTCACATTTTCAGGTAGTTCCAGGTGGCAGGGATCGGCATCGTTTCCTCACTTCCACTCGGATTTTGATAATGAGCAGCACAGATCTATTTATCCATTTAAAACAGTCCTTAGCACCGTACCCACATTTAATTGAAGTGGGTGGGGTGGGGGATGATTTTCATGGGGGCAGAAGAGGGACTTGGCACCGAAGGCTCCACTCCCAAGATATCCCCCCTCCTACCTATAGCTGTAGGCGTTGAAAGCCTGGGTTTCTCGCAACAAGGTCCGATAGAGACGCAGCACTTCAGTTCTCCCAAATGCTGCCCTCTTGTAAACATGCTGTCAGACTTCAGGAAGTCCCTGCACCTTTGCTGCCTCAGTTAGAGCCTGATTCTGGAAGTTGCCTTATGCCTCCTGCGCAGCGCCCACATTACCTGCCCCTTCTCTAGATGACCCAGGCAGCTACATTTGGAGTATAAGGTGCACCCAGATTTTCAACCTCTTTTATAGGGGGGAAAAGTGTGTTTTATACTCTGAAAAATATAATAGATAGGAATCCTAACAGGTACAGTCAGGTCCAGAAATATTGAGACATCGACACAATTCTAACATTTTTGGCTTTATACACCACCACAATGAAACAAACCCAATGTGCTTTAACTGCAGACTGTCAGCTTTAATTTGAGGGTATGTACATCCAACTCAGGTGAACGGTGTAGGAATTACAATAGTTGGCATATGTGCCTCCCACTTGTTTTTTTTTCTTTTGAAAAAGTTTTATTGGGTTTTACAAATTTTTATAAAAATAGGATAAGGAATTGTAAGGAGTTACAAAGACATATTGAGAACCTCTATGTCGTAGGTGTTGGCCCCCTCCGAGACTTCATAAAAAGAAATAAAAAATACAATAAATTTTTCATTTTTCTACAAAGTGGAAAGAGATACAAATATTTCAATTTTAAAATCTATGCAATCAATCATTTATAAACATCCAAATAAGATTTGTACTATACAGAAAAAAGTCACTTATGGCAATTGTATCATCCTCTCCCTGACCTCCATAGGGCGGAGCCGTGGCCCCCTCCGTTCCCCCATTTTCATCCTCCAGGATTGGGGAGTGTTTTTTCTTAAAAAAGACATCCGCCTCTGCAATTGTTTTAATTTTTACTCTTCCCCCCTCCCAGAACGCCAACATTCCCTCGGGCATCACCCACCTGAAACACATCCCCTTTTTAAATAATCTTTTAGATAAGAAGGAATAATTCCTCCCTATCTCTATAATCTTTTTCAGGATCTGTTTCAAGATGGCAATCTCATTCTGTTGGTAAATTAAGGGACCGTCTCTCTGTGCTCTCAGGATCCCCTCCCTTGTTGGCCTTCTTACAAATTTAATGCGTATCTCTCTGGGTACTTCATTTGTCCTGGCATATGCTGAGTTATTTTTATAAGACACCCTTTCAGAATCCATCCTAAACATATAACGATCCAAATCCACTATTTCATTATGAGAATTTTTTAGCTCTTCCCTTGTCACAGCCAACCCCCCCCTCCAGTCCATCAATTCTTTGTTTATTTTCCATTAATGCTTTCTGTTTCTCCAAAAGTTCTGATTTTGAACTGACATTATCTTTCCGGATTTCCTTAATTTCTTTCATAATGTTTTGAAGAATTTCCTCTATTGTTGATAACTGTGTAGCTTCCATCTCTGTTTCTTTAGGTAACATTAAAATAATCTTAGGTTGATGTAGCTGTATTTTTAAAGCACTAATGAAAGTTTTAAGTCTTTGTCACTAATATGGCGTCTGTTGGAGAGGCAGTCTGCAAAGCAAGGAGAGAACAAAAGCCAATGTCCAGATTCAGAGTTCAATTTAGTTATAATCCAGAGAGAACAAATTCTTAAAGACAGTCAGATAAAAAAGAACAAAGAAGGCACAGCAGGGAAAGGTCCAATTAATCAATTACATTCCTCCGTTAATAAAGAGAGAAGAACAGTCCCGACCATAAGGGAGTGTCAGCAATTTTCCAAGAAAATATATCTCCTGGGAACAAAGGAACGCCATCTTCCTCCGCTCCTCTGGAAGCCGCCGAGAGTTGGTGAAAGTCGTTTTAATTGTAGCCAGACTTCGATACAAAGTATCCAGAGATCGTAAAGGAAAGACTTTCACTAGGTTTTAAAAAAAAATTGGATGTTGATTCCTCCGCCTCCCCAAGCCTGGGGAGCATTTCTAAACGCCGCTTTTTTCCCCTTTTCCGAGGTTTTTTTTTTACAAACTCCCCCCTCCGTCGTCTTTCAAACTGAAAGTTGAGAGCATTAAAGCAAAATCACTCACGATCCACTTTGCAGCCAGGAGCCTCGGTGTTGCCTTCGACCCCGGCGTTTCAGTTCTTCTTTAAACAAGATAGCTGTTCCGGCTCTCCATCGGCAAAGGGGACGACCCCCCCCCGCGACTCGTTCCTCTGCACCTAGGTCGAAGCGGGGGCCACCCCCCCAACCGCCATCAGGATGGGGGGATTCCCCGCAAGCCGCCCGTACAGCAGGGGCTCTTTACAAGAGCCCCCTGCCCCCGAGGGGGCCGCAGAGGCAACCAAGCGGCGGACGAGCACAAAGACTCGACCGTCGCCTCTGGCCAACCGGAAGGAAGTCCGTGCCTCCCACTTGTTAAGGGACCAAAAGTAATGGGACAGAATAATAATCATAAATCAAACTTTCCCTTTTTAATACTTGGTTGCAAATCCTTTGCAGTCAATCACAGCCTAACATCTGGAATGCATAGACATCACCAGATGCTGGGTTTCATCCCTGGTGATGCTTTGCCAGGCCTCTGCACGTGTCTTCAGTTCCTGCTTGTTCTTGGGGCATTTTCCCTTCAGTTTTGTCTTCAGCAAGTGAAATGCATGCTCAATGGGATTCAGGTCAGGTGATTGACTTGGCCATTGCATAACATTCCACTTCTGTCCCTTCAAAAACTCTTTGGTTGCTTTTGCAGTATGCTTTGGGTCATTGTCCATCTGCACTGTGAAGCGCATCCAATGAGTTTTGCAGCATTTGGCTGAATGTGAGCTGATAATATTGCCCGAAACACTTCAGAATTCATCCTGCTGCTTTTGTCAGCAGTCACATCATCAATAAATACAAGCAAACCCGTTCCATTGGCATCCATGCATGCCCATGCCATGACACTATCATCACCATACTTCACTGATGAGGTGGTATGCTTAGGATGATGAGCAGTTCCTTTCCTTCTCCATGCTCTTCTCTTCCCATCACTCTGGTACAAGTTTATCTTGGTCTCACCCGTCCATAGGATGGTGTTCCAGAACTGTGAAGGCTTTTTTAGATGTCGTTTGGCAAACTGTAATCTGGCCTTCCTGTTTTTGAGGCTCACCAATGGTTTACATCTTGTGGTGAACCCTCTGTATTCACTCTGGTGAAATCTTCTCTTGATTGTTGACTTTGACACACATACACCTACCTCCTGGAGAGTGTTCTTGATCTGGCCAACTGTTGTGAAGGATGTTTTCTTCACCAGGGAAAAGATTCTTCGGTCATCCACCACAGTTGTTTTCTGTGGTCTCCCGGGTCTTTTGGTGTTGCTGAGCTCACTGGTGCGTTGCTTCTTTTTTTTTTTTTTTTAAATTGAAAGAGTTTTCCACCAACAAATTTTTCTCCCCCTTTCCCCCCCCCCTTCCCCCAACATAAAAAAACATAGATCAGGTACAAATATTATACCCTTTCCCCCTCTTTTAATCTGGAATACATAAAACAAGTATCAGTATAATTCCCTCCCATATCCTCCCTAACCCTCCCCAACCTCCCCTTCCCCCCCCCCGCCCTATGACTTCTGCTATATGCAACCCTAGTAATTCCAAACACAATATACGTTGTTCATTCCCTTCATATTCTATCCCCTGCTGACTACCTTATTCATCTAATCTCCATCAGCTAAAAGCTACACAATATTTTCTAGTCTGATACTTGTTTTGTATATAATCAATCCACTTTTTCCACTCCAGTGTATAAGTGTCTTGCATCTGGTCCTTTAAAAAAGCTGAAATTTTCGCCATTTCAGCAAATCCAGCCATCTTCTGCGTCCATTAGTCTATAGTATGCAAAACATCTTTCTTCCAGTGCTGGGCAACCAGCAGTCTAGCTGCTGTCACCATATACAAAATCAATTTTGTTTCACCCAATGTAAAATCCCTAACTATACCCAATAAAAACAGTTGTGGAGTAAATTGTATTTTTTTCTTCAAGACATTTTGCATAACCCACCAAATGTTTATCCAGAAAGCCTTAACTTTCTTGCAAGTCCACCATATGTGATAATATGTAGCATCTAAACACTCACATTTCCAACATTTTGGTTGAACATTAGGGTACATACATGATAATTTCTTTAAAACATTTTATAAAAATTTTCCCGCAAATTCTGTGACTGTGTAAATTTAACATTCTGAACCCATATTTTTCCCCACGTATCCATCATAACTGGTTCAGTAAAATTCTGGGCCCATTTAATCATACAATCTTTAACCAGTTCAATTTCTGAATCCCTTTCTAGCAAGACATTATAAACTCTCTTAATATGCATTAGACTAGTGTCCTTTATCTGTCGGACAAGTTCTAGTTCATGTTCCATTAAACCAGTTTTTTGATCTTCTTTCCATCTCATCTGTAATTGGTTATACTGTAACCAAGTTAAATTAATCCCTTCTGCCAACAGTGTGTCCAAAGTCTTCAGCTGCCATCTGCCCCTTTCAGCAAAAAGCACATCTTTGTATAAAAAACCCCCGAGTGACTTAATATTTGTATTCCACATGGTATCCGCAAGATCCAGCCAAAGCGGAATCTTATAATCCCACTTAGATCGGTGCTTCTTCCAAATTCTCATCAAGGCACTTCTAAGTATATGACTATTAAACACTTTATCCACTTTATGTTCATAGAATAGGTATGCATGCCAACCCAAATCAAGATCGTGGCTTTCTATATTCAACAGTTCAGTTTTTGTTTTTCCAAACCAATCAGTTATTTGTGTCAATGCTGCTGCTTCATAATACAATCGAAGATTTGGAAGTTTAAGCCCACCTCTTTCACGAGTATCTTGCATACTTTTCAATTTCACTCTCGGGTTTTTTCTCATTCCAAACAAATTTAATCAATGTTTTTTGCCATTCTAACAGTTGCTTGTCAGATTTAAGCACCGGTATCATTTGAAACAAAAAGATAAATCTAGGTAAGACATTCATTTTAATTTCCGATATTCTTCCAAGCAGAGATAACTGTAATTTTTTCCAGGTTTGCAAATCTTTTTGTATTTTTTGCCACAGCACCTCGTAGTTATTTTGGAATAATTTTATGTTTGAGTCTGCAACTTTTATTCCTAAATATTTAACCTTTGATACTATTTCAAAACCTGCCACCCTTTCAAGTTTCTTTTTTTGAATATCTGTTAGGTTTTTAACAATCATTTTAGTCTTTTTATAATTCAGTCTGAATCCGGATACCAAGCCATATTCCTCTATAATGTCTTTCATCTGGATTATTGATTTCATCGGTCGTGTTAGGGTAACAACCAGATCATCTGCAAATGCCCTAGTTCTGTATTCCTCTTGCCTTATAGCTATTCCACTCAAGAAATTCGAGTCCCGTATTGTATTCAACAAGACTTCCAAAGTTAAGATAAATAACAATGGGGATAATGGACAACCCTGTCTTGTACCTTTGTGCATGTTAAAGTTCTTTGACAAACTTCCATTAATAATAAGTTGTGCAGATTGTTCTTGATATATTGCTCCAATCTCCTGTATAAACCGAACCCCCAAATCCATTTTTTCCAAAGCCTTGATTATAAAATTCCAATTCACTCAATCAAAGGCCTTTTCCGCATCCAGAAAAACCAGCACTGCAGGGATCTGTTTATTCTTATCTAGATAGTCCAATAAATCTATAATTTGCCTGACATTCTCCTTCATGTATCTTCCTTCGATAAATCCTGCTTGGTCGTGATGAATTAACTCTTGAATAACTGGCATCAATCTGTTGGCTAATACTTTTGCAAAAATGTTATAATCCGTATTTAGAAGAGATATTGGTCTGTAATCTTCTGGTTTCTTAGAGCCTGCTTTTTCTTTCGGTATCAATGATACAAAAGCCGCTTTTCATGAGGAAGGTATTTTGCCACCTTGCTGTATATTACAAAATAAATCTTTAAGATGTTCAATCATTTCTGCTTGTAAAGTTTTATAATAAACTGCAGTTAAACCATCAGTCCCTGGAGCTTTAGCTGGTTTCAATTGCTTTATAGCAGTGGTGTCCAAACTTTTTTCAAAGAGGGCCAGATTGGATGAAGTGAACATGGTGGAGGGCCGAACATTTTTCCAAACATTCTTTGAACCATTACAATTAAATGCAAATAAATTATTTTATGCCAAGTTAATTGCAAATGACATACTTTTCATTTCATAACATTAAGATCAACTGACAGTTGAGTTTTCACAATGTATTGAAAATAAATTTAAAAAAAACTTACCTACCTCTTTCTCTCTTTCTTTCTCTCTCTCTCTCTCTCTCTTTCTTTCTGTCTCTCTTTCTCTCTCTCTCTCTCTTTCTTCCTCTCTCTCTCTCCATTTCTCTTCTCTTTCTCTCTTTCTTTCTCTCTCTCTTTTTCTCTTTCTTTCTGTCTCCCTTTCTCTCTCTCTCTCTCTTTCTCTCTTCCTCTCTCTCTCTCTCCATTTCTCTATCTTTCTCTCTTTCTCTCTCTCTCTCTCTTTCTCTTTCTTTCTGTCTCTTTCTTTCTCTCTCTCTTTCTTTCTCTTTCCTTCTCTTTCTCTTTCTTTCTCTCTTTCTCTTTCTCTCTTTCTCTCTGTCACTCTGTGTGTGTGTCTGTCTGTCTGTCTGTCTCTCACTCACTTAATCAGTCTCTATCTGTCTCTCCCTCCCTCTCTCTGTCTCTCCCTGTCTCTGTGTGTCACTCTCTCCGTCTCTCTCCCTCCCTCTCTTTCTCTCTGTCTCTGTCTGTCTCTGTCTTTCCCTCCCTCCCCTTCTGTCTCTCTCTGTGTCTGTCAGTCACTCCCTTGCCACTCGCAGCGGGCGAGGGAGCAGGCGGGGTGAGCACCCAAGGCTACCGTCATCTTAAGCACCACCGAGGCTGTCGCCCGGCAGGGGCGTCAGGCAGGGAAGCTGGTCACGTCTCCATCGCGTCTCCCTCCAGCAGGCACCACGGCTTACGTTCTGAGGCCGCATGTCCGTCTTCCCTGCCTGACGCCCCTGCCGGGCGACCTTGTGCGGTGGGAGCTGCACGTTCTGGGGCTGCGTGGCTGGGAGGGAGGTGAATGCGCCAAGCGGACGTTCTGGGGCCGCGCGTTCACCTCCCTCCCAGCTTCGCAGCCCCAGAATGTGCAGCGATGGAGGCGTGACCGGCTTCCCTGCCTGACGCCCCTCCCAGGCGACAGCCTCGGTGGTGCTTAAGATGACGGTAGCCTTGGGTGCTCACCCCGCCTGCTCCCTCGCCCGCTGCGGGAGGAGGCGTCCGTAACCTCCGTCCACCTCCCTCCCAGCCACACAGCCCCAGAGACAGAGGGAGGAAGGGAGGGCCACATTTACACAGAGCAGGGAGGGCTGTTGGAGGGCCATATTAAACTGACCCCCGGGCCGCAAATGGCCCCCGGGCCTGACTTTGGACATGCCTGCTTTATAGCAAAGCTAATCTCCTCGATAGTTATTAATTGATCCAGGTTTGCCTTTTGGTCCAAGGAGACTTTTGTAAGCCTTTTTCCTTCTAAATATTTATCTATAAGATTATTTTGTATGTTGTCCTTAGCATATAGCTTAGTATAATAATCCAAAAAAACCTTTTTAATTAATTCTTGTTGATAAACTTCCTTCTCCGCATGCTGAATACTATTGATAGTTCTTGTATTCAATTGCTTTCTCAATGTATAAGCCAACCATCTGCCCGGCTTGTTAGCATTAGCAAAAGTATTGTGTTTTGCAAATTGCAAATTGGTTGCTGTTTGTTCCGCTATAAGCATTTGAAATTGATCCTTCAAAAGATTTATAATTGCTTTTAATTTCCTATCTGTTGGATTTTTTATCAGCTGTTCTTTGTTCTTTATCTCTTTTTCCAACTCTATTCTCTTTTTCTGTCTATTTTGTTTGTGTTTAAAATTCATTTGTATCAGGACTCCTCGCATATATGCTTTACCTGCATCCCAATCTATTTCAATAGGAGTACCTTTATTTAAATTCAATTAAAAAAATTCCTTTATATGCTTTTTAAGTTCGCTTACATTTTTTTCATATCTAAATAAATTTTCGTTTAGCCTCCAGGATCTTCTTTCTCTCTTCCCCATCTCAATTTCCATCCACACCGGGCTATGATCAGTTAACGTCCTAGGAAATATCTTTGTTTTCTTTATTTTAGGGAGTAGGTCAACTGTTGTAAAAAAAAAAAATTATCCTAGAAAACGATTTGTGCCTATCTGAGTAGAAGGTGAAATCCAACTCATTTGGATTGTGCACTCTCCAAATATCTTTCATTTCCAAATCCTCTTGCATTTCAAAAAAAGCTTGTGGTAACTTGCCACCTAATTTGTCCAAACTCTTTTTATTCATTCTCGGTTGAATTACTCCATTCCAGTCTCCCATAATTAAAATACTTGAAAAATCCCATTCTATGATTTTTTTTTTTATATTGAAAAAGTTTTATTGGTTTTTGCAATTTTCCAAAAGGGTAGGGTAAGGGATACAGAAACATTTTGAGAACTTTCGCGTCGGGATCATTGGCCCTTCCAGGGCTTTATAATAAAACATTAAAAAAACATTTTTCAAAAATACTACAAGGTGAAAATAAGTGCATGTTTCCTAAATTCTCAATTCTATGCTGGCAGTCGTGTGCAAACATCCAGATATAAAGGTTATACAATGTTAATAAAAAAGCAAAGTTATTTTTTCGATCTAAGTCTCTTGGCAATTGTATCTTCTTTTTCTCCTTCCTGGCCCCCAGCGGGCGGAGCCGTGGCCCCCCCTGCCCTCCCTGAATCTTCCCCCAGGACAGAGGAATGTTTTTTAAGAAAGGCTTCCGCCTCCACAACTGTTTTAATCCTAACTCTCCCTCCTTCCCAGAACACCAACATCCCTTCCGGCATCGCCCACTTAAACCAAGTCCCGTGGTCAAACAATTTTTTGGATAAGAAGGAATACCTCCTTCTCATCTCTCTAATCTTTTTTGGGATCTGCTTCAAGATGGCGACTTCCTTTTGTTGGTAAATTAGCGGCCCCCCTCTCTGCGCCTTCAAAATTCCCTCTCTGGTTGACCTTCTAACAAATTTAATATGTTTCTTTCTGGGTATTTCATTTATCCTGGCATATGTCGAGTTTATTCTGTAGACTAGGTCAATGTCCCCCCTGATCTCATCTTTAGGTTTATGTAAATAGTCTGCTAAAATTGTACTCATGAGTTCAGGAAGACATTCACCAGGTTCTTCAGAAATGTTCTGAAATCTTAAAAAATATGACATCCTTTCAAAATCCATCCTAGACATATGCCCAGTCAGTTCTCCAACCTCACTGTTAACATTTTTAAGCTCTCCCTTTGCCCCAGCCAGCCCCCCTTCCAGCTCCTCAGTCTTCTGTGTGTTCTCCAGCACTTGTTTCCGTGTTTCCAAAAGATCCTTCTTGAAGCTGCTATTATCTTCTCTCAAAGCTTTAATTTCCTGCACCAAAGCTTGTAACACTGATTCCATTGATGTCATTCTTTGTTCCAAACCTGCCAATTCTGATTTTGATGCCATGGTAAGCTGTTAAAGTAAGTGCCACTAAGATGGCGTTTTTTGGGTGGGGCCGTTGAAGCAGGTCAGGAGAAAACAGTTCAAATCAGGGTTGTAAAAAGTTCAAGACCCAGAAGAGAAACACTTTTCACTGTCAATAATTATAGCAGAGAAGGCACTCCAGGGAAGGAATCAATTAATCCAGAAATTTCTTCATTAATAGAGAGAGGGAGTCCAAATCACAAAGAGATGTTGGTAATTTTCCATAAGTAAAAATAGTCATTCAGGAACAAAGGGCAGCCATCTTCCACCGCCCAGTCTGAGAGCCAGCAGGAGAAAGTAGCAAAGGAAAAATTGTTTCAAGCCAGCCGGACTTAGATACATTGTAAAGAAACAAGCCGCAAAATACTTTCACTTGCTTCAAAGCAATCCGGATGCGAAATGTCCGCTTCCTCGCAACGAGGAGCCATTTCTAAGCGCCGCTTTAAATCCGAGGGGGGGGTTTAACAAACAAACACCCCCCTCCATGTTCTTTCAGTCCAGGCTGCCAGCACAAATAAGGCTAAAATCACTCACTCTTCACCTCGCCGCCAAAGCCCCGGAAAGCCTTCCGACCCGAACACTCAGCTCTCTCCAAATTCATCGTGCGTTGCCGTCCTCCATTGGCGAAGGGAACCCCCCCCCCGTAGCATGTCTTCTCTCGCCTAGACCAAAGACAAGGGCCGTTTTCCCGCCGCCGCTGGGATAAACCGACCCAGGCAAGCCAGCCTTACGGAGGGACCCCCAAAAAGGGGTGCCCCGCCCCCGTTGGGGGGCAGAAAAAAGAACAAAACGGCGGACGAGTCCCAAGACTCGTCCGTCGCCGCTGGAAGGCGGAACTGGAAGCCCAATTCTAGGATTTTCAAATGGAGCATCTTATAAAAATTTTCTTGTTGCTGGTTTGGGGCATATATTCTTACCACCAAAATGGGGCCATTCTCTGTATAAAGTTCAATTGCTATGTATCTTCCACAGTCGTCCGCTTCTATAATTTTAGCTGATAGCCTTTTATTTATATATATCACCACCCCATTCTTCTTCTCCGAATTTGAAGCCACAAATTGCATTCCCAATCTTGAATTTATCAAATATTTCTGGTCTTGCACCTTAATATGGGTTTCTTGCAAACAAATAACATCATTATTAAATTGTTTCAGATAATAAAATACTTTTTTCCTCTTTTGTGGAGAGTTCAGGCCATTCACATTCCAAGACAAAAATTTAAGCATCATTTGAACTAGTCTGAAGTGTTAAGCGCAATTGCTGAAGGTCCCGTTCTGGAGAAGTGGTCTTCGGCTTTGCTTGTCCCATGTCTTCAGCTTGCTCCTTTCCCTTGACCTTCTTAGCTCGTTGTGGGTAAGATCTTCCCTGTTGCTGTGCTTCCTGAATTTGCTTAGAGATGGATCTAGTTATACGTTGCTCTTCTGGTTTGCTTGTTCGCAGTTCGACATCCAATGCCTCTTCTGCAACAGTCTTTAATGTTTCATCCAAAAAAGAGACTGGCGATGGCTCAAAAGGATCAACCAAAATACCACCTGCAGCTCCCTGGGCCGCCCTTTCTTTTTGTGTCTGTCTTATTTGTTCCTCAGTTTCCTGGTCAAACAGCCTCTGTGCTTCAGCCTCCTTGTCTACTGGTGAAGATGTACGTGGAGATGTAGAACCCACTTTCAGAACATTATAATAGAACTCTTCTGCCTTTGCTATGGTATTTTGACGGTATCTCACTCCTTGAAACCTCAATATTATACCGGTTGGGGCATCCCACCGATATTGAATTTGCCGCTTTTGCAATTCTGCGACCAGAAATCCAAAATCTTTTCTATCCTTTAACATTTTGGGTGGCAACTCCTTATAGACTCCAATCTCAGTTCCATCAATTTGAACAGCAGAAAGAAATGACCTTTGCAAGATATCATTTCTTATTCTCCTATCAGTAAAATATATTACCACATCTCTAGGTAATTGCCTTTGTGCTGCCACACGGGAATTGACTCTGTAAGCCTTGTCAATTTTATAAAAAATCTCATCAGAATCTTCAGATTTCAATAACACCGCCAGAGCATCAGCACAGACTTTTCTTAGATCTTCCCTGGTATTTTCCCTTATTCCCCTGAGCCTAATAGCAAATTCCATAGATCTGAATTGCATCATCGTAATCTCATTATCCAGTTTCTGAATTTTTCCATCGGCTTGTGTAAATTTTAAATCAATTCCCTTAAATTTAGAATCAACGTCTGAGGCAAGCTTTTCAACTTTTTTATCCACTTTCAAAATTACATCAGAGAGGCCTTTTACGACTGTTTGAATATCTTTATTAACTAATTCAAATTTTTCTTGAAGAATTCCCTTAATTTCTTTTTCAGATCTTTTGATCTCTTTGCCTATAAAGTCTTTTAAATCCTGAAAGTCTTCTGCCTTTGTCTGAGCTTGCAGGGGTGTGGCTGTTTGTTTTGTTGACATCTTGGCCCGTGCAGAGCCTGCTAACTTTTCTCAGAGGATTGTCCAAATCAGGTTTTTCCCCCCCCCTAGTCTCCAGCAGGTTTTATTACTTTATAACGTGTTAAAATACACAAACCGAGTTGGTGCCGTCTTCAGTTAGTTAAGCAGTAAAACAAGCACCATTTTTCCCCTTCCTTTTCTCACTTGAAATTCATTCTAACTTCAACGCTACTTCAATACTTCGATAGTCAACAGAGAATAAAGATACTTGCTATTTGGTGTTAGATGGTAAGAGTGTCGGCCGCAAAATGCCTAGTCCTGCTAATAACAGAAGATCCCAAACATCCGGAGGTCCGGCAGCTTGTAAACGGAGTCACGCCCTGTTAGCTTCCCAGAGGCATAAATACCTTCTGGGGTCACTCAGGGGTGCTCAACCGACAGCTGCCTACTCAGTTCACAAAATCTTCAAAGATTTGGAGGTTTATGAGACGTTTCCCATATCCGAAATGCCTCTTTACAGGCGGCTGGGTTGGCGGTCTTCAAAGAGACCATCCGCGGCAGAACGCGGCACAACCGGACCGGTGCGTTCCTTCTTTTTGAGAATGTTCCAAACAGTTGTTTTGTCCATGCCTAATGTTCTTGCTATCTCTCTGATGGGTTTTGTTTTTTCAGCCTGATGATGGCTTGCTTCACTGATAGTGACAGCTCATTGGATCTCATCTAGAGAGTTGACAGTAACAGATTCCAAATGCAAATGGCACACTTGAAATGAACTCTGGGCCTTTTATCTGCACATTGTAATTGGGATTATGAAGGGATATCACACACCTGGCCATGGAACAGCTGAAAAGCCAATTGTCCCATTACTTTTGGTCCCTTAACAAGTGGGAGGCACATGGGAGGTGCTCTTCAAGGTGTTGGTCATCATCTTTAAAGCGCTCCATGGCACGGGACCTAGCTATTTGCGGGATCGGATTCTGCCCCATACATCCCTGCGGCCGATTCGCTCCCACAGAGAGGGACTTCTCCGGGTGCCGTCCACTAGGCTATGCCAGCGGGTGACGCCCAGGGGAAGGGCCATCTCTGTGGCGGGCCCAACCCTCTGGAACGACCTTTCCCTCGAAATTAGAACAACTACGGACCTCCGCTCCTTCCGTCAAAAACTGAAAACACACTTTTTCTGCTTGGCCGGCCTAGGTTAGTCTTCTGTTTATTAATTGGGTTTTTAAGGGGTTTAGCTTTTTAGTATTTTGGGTTTTAGCGCAGGGATAAATTGTTTAATTTTCTATTTTATCTATCTATATGTATTTTAATGTCTGTATTTTTTTATTTCCCTGTGCACCGCTCCGAGTCCCTTTGGAGAGAGGAAGCGGTCTATAAATTAAATATTATTATTATTATATGCCAACTGTTGTAATTCCTACACCGTTCACCTGAGTTGGATGTACATACCCTCAAATTAAAGCTGACAGTCTGCAGTTAAAGCACATTGTGTTTGTTTCATTCCAAATCCATTGTGATGGTGTATAGAAGCAAAAATGTTAGAATTGTGTCAATGTCCCAATATTTCTGGACCTGACTGTATCTGCATTTGATTTATACTATATGTTTGTTAGTTAAATATCCCTGTTCTGGGGTTTGTTAGTGAATGAACAAAGAGGCTATTGGAACATAACTAGGGAACCTTGTTCTGCTGATGCTGGCCAATAGCCCCAAGCCAATGTATAATTGCCTTAACCTGAAGCAAGCTAGACACAATTCCTGTCCCTCTTTAGAAAATTCTACAGGTATGAGAGTACTTTCCTTCAGACACCTAGAGGATGTTGTAGAGCAGGGCTGTCAAACTCCTGGCCCACGGGCAGATGTTTCATAAATTGGCCACACCCATGCTCGGTTTAGCAAAGGGGGGGGGGAAGTCCTGATACGTCATGGGCTGCTGCTGTGACAAAGTGAGTTTGACACCCGTGTTGTAGAGGGTCTCAAGGGACAGAAACAGTTCTCCATATTTCTGCTGGCTCTTTTTCATGTTGGATACCTTCTGTAAAGATTAAAAAATGAGCTTAATCAGTAAACTGATATAACTTACCTAAGCAGAAGAATTAATAACTATCACTATAGCCAGCAGGATAAAAATAAGGAGATTATATGGAGAACCTGTATTTTTATATTGTAATTTTTATTATAATTTTAAAAGAAAGTAAAAGCTAACATCAACTAATATATAGTAAGAAAGGGGGGGGGGGGAGACAGCAAAAAGAAAGCAAAAAGACAAGACAAGAAAAAAAAGTTGGAAGAAAAAAATAAAATGGCTTGGAATACAGATAGTCCTTGACTTACAACCACAATGGAGCCCAAAAGTTGTGTTCATTTCATTTCATTCGTTCATTTATTCGACTTATTAACCGCCCCCTCTCCCCGAAGGGACTTGGGGCAGTGCACAGGAAAATATAAAAAATACAATACATCGCAATAAATATATAAATACATTAAAACTATATTAAATTACACCCTGTGCTAAAAACTACCCCATTAAAATCCCTAAAGCCCAATTTAAAATTTCTCTACTAAACAACTGAGGCTGAAAAAGGTAGGTTAGGCTAGGCCGGCCTGTTGGAAAAAGTAGGTTTTTAGTTGCTGGCAGAAGGAGCGGAGGTCCGAGATAGATCTAAGTTCGGGGGGTAGGTCGTTCCAGAGTGTCGGGCCCGCCACAGAGAAGGCCCTTCCCCTGGGCCTCACCCGCTGGCATTGCCTAGTGGATGGCACCCGGAGAAGCCTCTCTCTGTGGGAGCGAATCGGCCGAAGGGATGTATGGGGTAGGATGCGATCCCGCAGATAACTAGGTCCCATGCCATGGAGCGCTTTGAAGATGGTGACCAGCACCTCGAAGTGCACCCAAAAGACCACAGGCAGCCAGTGCAGCTCGCGCAGGAGCGGTGTTACGTGGGAATACCTAGAGGTACCCAATATTGCCTGCGCGGCTGCATTCTGAACTAGCTGTAGTCTTCAGGTGCACCTCAAGGGGAGCCCCATCTAGAGAGCGTTACAGTAGTCTAGGCGGGATGTCACGAGGGCATGAGTGACTGTGCGAAGGGCGTCCCGGTCCAATAGGGGACGCAACTGGCGTACCAGGCGAACCTGATAGAATGCCCCCCTGGCCACGGCTGTCACATGGTCTTCTAAAGACAGCCGGGTATCCAGGAGGACACCCAAGTTGCGTGCCCGATCCACGGGGGCTAGATGTTCACCCCCTATGGCCAGTGTTGCTAAGTGAAATATTTGTTAAGTGAATTTTGCCCCATTTTATGATGTTTCTTTCCTTAGTTGTTAAGTGAATCACTAGTTGATTAGTTAGTAATCTGGTTGTTAAGTGAATCTGGCTTCCCCATTGACTTTGCTTGTTAGAAGGTAGCAAAAAGGGATCACATGATCTTGTGACACAGCAACAGTCATAAGTATGAATCAGTTGCCAAGCATCTGAATTTTGATCACATGGTGAAGGAGGGAGCGGGTCACCCCAAACAGAGCGGCAGGGCGGTTATCTGCGGATGCAATAAGGGTGGCACAATATTCACGTTTGGCCACTCTTATCGCCACTAAGTCCTAATATGGGCTCTCTCTAGTGTTCGCGGCTTCGGAGCGAGAAGATCTCCATCTGCTCTCTCTTGCGGCGTTTCATCTCCCTCAGCTCCTCGGTAAACCAAGCAGCCTGGGTGATTCAGCGCCGCAAGAGAGGCCGCAAGGGCGCGACTCGGTCCAAGGCCCCCGTGGCCGCACTCAACCATGCGGCCACTAGTTCCTCAGTCGAGTCGCGGGGCAAGGCCACAGGTATTGGCCCAAGCTCCCTCTGGAACCTATCAGGTTCCATCAGGAGCCTGGGGCGGAACCATCTGGGAATCTCAGGTTCCACCCCAGTTAAGGCTCCTCTATAGTGTATGGCCCCAGTTTAATCTCAGTCTAGGCCCGTAAGAGTACTTTTTTTGTGTGGCTCCTCTGATTGAACTTTTGAGTGAGAATTTTCCTATCCTGACTTTTCCCACCTCTTTCCCTATCATCTCCCTTGTGTGTGTGTGTTGCCAGGCATAACCAGGGCTTTGCCAGGGGCTTTGCCGCCTCCAAGACAGCTGGTGGTTGTTGGGGGGGGGCTTTTGAAGCTGCACGCGAGGAGGCGCCTTGTGGCACCACAACCCCATTCCATCGAGGCTGCTGGAGCTCTGCAAATTTGCGGAGGTCCATTCGAGGCAGAGCTGCTGGATTTTTGGACCGTGTGGTCGGCAGCCATTTTGGAGACACGGTGGCTTCCAGAAAGGTGCACGTGGCCGGACCATGAGGATTGGCACTTTTTCCAATTCACCGCAGGTGCTGTTTCAGGACCACTATGAGTGCTGGAGGTGCACCAGAGGCAAGGTTCCTCCATGCGTTGGGGATGGCCTCCAGCTGTGCAGCTGAGTGACGGGGATCAAGCTGCAGATCGGTGGCACCATCTTAGCCATGTGCAGGAGGCACGGGCCATAGTCAGTGCCTACAAGCAGCCCTAGCCAGCTGGAAGTGGTTAGATGGAGTCTGGAAGTGGTGAGACAGGACTGCCATGAGTACTTGCAGAGGTGGGAGAGCTAGACGAGATGGTGGATGCCACGACACGCACCAGAGCAGCTGCTCCAGGCTCCCTAGAGTTTTCTGATCCTGGTGAGGGCACTTCAAAGGGGCCTGCCTCTTCGGGGCAGGAGAAGGCCCCAGGCAGGAAAAACACCTCCAAGTCATCCAGGAAGGAAGGTGATCAGAGGCAGCAAACAGCTGGAAAGAGGACCACCAGGGCTGTTGCAAAAAGGGCTAGGGATAGAATCAGCCCTTCACCTTCCAGGTCTCATTCGCCCCACAAAAGATCACGGGTGTCTGGGTCCCCTGCTAGGTCTCCGGGTTCTCCCAGGAAAGATTTTTCTCTGCCTCCTCATCTTTCACCTGCGTGTTCAGGGGGATCATCTGAAGGACTCATTTGGCTGTCAGGCTGATGGACCTAGTAGGCCAAGATTTGCTTCCCAGTCATCCGGCGCTAGGCCAGACTTAGAGCCCCCCCATCCTTTCACCAGCATTCCTAGAAATTCCAGAGAGTTTTCAAAATGTTAGTGCCCAGCCTATTGCTCAAGGAATTTCAGCAGAAATCTCAGCCTTCTAGATGAGGTTTGTCTCGTGGGACGCCACAAGGTCATCCAAACAAACCCGGAACCTTGACTGCTCAGGAGCAACAACAACTCTTCCCACAGTAGCGGCTATGGAGGGGTCTTGCTTAGATGAAGAAGGTCAGAAGGATGTTGATTTTTCTGACGATGAGGATTCTCTTCTTCCAGAGACCTCAGTGGTCACTGGACTTTTTCCCCCTTCCGTGTTTGGGTCTCTTTTATGCACGGCCAAGGCCACTGCTGACCTAGTAAGTACCCCTGCCACTACTGCAACCCCTGCTTCTTCAGCGAGTAGTAAACCTAAGAGTCCCTTCCACAAGCTGCAGGTGGAGAAGGAAGAAATTCCTACTCCCCCAATGTTTCTTAAAGTGCTCAAGAATCAATGGGTCAAACCTGGGGCCTTTCCCACTCCTGAGGGGAATGACTGTCATTTTTATAATCTTGAGGCCAGTTTCTCCCAAACTTTGCAGATGCCTAAGGTGATGCTTCTGTGGCCGTGCTAGCATCCTTTTTATCCCTGGTGTTGGGTGACATCACCAACAACCTCAAGGCAGAGGATAAGAGGGCAGAACTGACCCTGCGCAAGACTTTCCAGGCTGCAACTTGGGCTATTAAGACAGCGGCCGCTGCTTCCTTCTTCAGTAGGACAACTCTTCTTTGGCTGACTAAGATGCAAGAGAGGGCCTCATCATCAGAGATGAGACTTCTACAATACATCAAAAGGCTCAAAGCGGCTACCCAGCCAAACAGCTGGCAAGAAGCTGTTTGGCGCTTCACTGGATCCTATTTTAGTAGAGGATAAAAACAAGCACGAGGTCCTCCCAACTGCATCCAAACACTCTGAGCAATGGCCGGCCCCATAACAGAGGAGGGTTCTTATCATCCTCCTGATCAGGACTTCCAACAGCAGAAGTATTCCTCTCTCATATACCCTAAGGAGGGGGACAGGCAGTATTACAGGGACAGGAATAGGTACAAGCAGCCAACAGCCTTCTGAGGGGGGAGGAGGTTGGTCATCCCTACTGCAGAAATAAGTGATTCCTGCTCGGATCACCCCATAGGCGGTTGCCTTGCCCTATTTGCAGATCGCTGGGACCTCATCACTTCTGAATTACATTTAGAGTTCTGCTCTCACCCCCCAACTCAGCTTCGGTTCTTCTCTTCTAGGAACCAGGTCAAGTGTAAACTCATGAGTAAGGCAATTCAACATATGCTGGATATTCAGGCAGTTGAACTGGTTCTGGAGGATCCAAAAGGTTCTGGATTCTACTCCAATTTGTTTGTAGTCCCGAAGAGCTTGGGCTGCAGAGCGATCATTGATTTAAAGATTAAATTCTAGGTTAGTTTATCTGAAGTTTTAAGATGATTTCCTTGAGTTCTATTCTCGAGGGGATTAGACAAGGAAATTTCTTGGCCTCCATTGACCTTACAGAGGTCTACCTACATATCATGATTGCACGTGACCATAGGAAGTTCCTTAGTTTTTCATATCGGGGTGTCCATTATCAGTACAGGGCTCTTCCCTTTGGACTGGCGTCAGCACCTCAAACCTTTAGCAAGGTGCTGGCAGTAGTTTAGCTAAAAACACTCAGTAGTTTAGCTAAAAACACAAGAAATAACAAGGACTTCTTTAAGTACATTAGAAGTAAGAACCCAACTGGGAAGGCCATTGGACCATTAGATGACAATGGAAGGCAAGGGATTATTAAGGAGGAAACAGAGATTGCAGAGAGACTCAATGAATTCTTTGCTTCAGTATTCACTGAAGAAGAGAGATTACATGCCTAAAACAGAGCCTATCTTTGTAGGGAGGGAAACTGAGGAACTAACCCAAATATAAATAACCAGGGAGGAGGTCCTTGCATGTCTTGTTAAACTAAACACTAACAAATCACCAGGACCAGATGGCATCCATCCACGAGTTCTCAAGGAACTTAAAGATGAAATTGCTGATGTCCTTGCCAAAATATATAATCTTTCCCTCAAATTAGGCCTTGTGCCGGATGACTGGAAGGTAGCGAATATAACACCTATCTTCAAAAAAGGATCCAGAGGTGATCCAGGAAATTACCGACCGGTCAACTTGACAAGTGTCCCAGATAAAGTGATGGAAACCATCTTAAAAGATAAAATTAATAGGCACGTAGACAGAAGGCGCTGCTGAAGGAGAGCCAACATGGCTTTTGCAAGGGCAAATCATGCCTCACTAATCTGCTGGATTTTTTTGAGAGTGTCAACAAGCACGTGGACAAAGGAGATCCAGTTGACATTGTTTATCTGGACTTTCAGAAGGCCTTTGACAAGGTCCCACACCAAAGGCTCTTAAATAAACTTGCCAGTCATGGAATAAAGGGACAGGCCTTGTCCTGGATTAGCAACTGGCTAAGGGACAGGAAACAGAGAGTAGCATTAAATGGACACTTCTCCAGGTGGAGGGAGGTAAAGAGTGGGGTCCCCCAAGGTTCAGTACTGGGACCCCTGCTCTTCAACCTTTTCATAAATGATCTAGAAGTAGGAGTAAACAGCAAGGTAGCCAAATTCACCAACAACACTAAATTATACAGGGTAGTAAAAACTGAGGGAGAGTGTGAGGAGCTCCAGAGGGATCTCTTGACACTGGGGGAGTGGGCAAATCAGTGGTAAATGAGCTTCAACATTAGTAAGTGCAGAGTGATGCACGTTGGGGCAAAAAAACCCAATTATATCTATAAACTGATGGGGTCTGAACTCCTTGCAATTAACCAGGAAAGGGACCTTGGTGTCCTGGTGGACAGCTCAATGAAGGTGTCAACCCAGTGTGCCGCAGCAGTGAAAAAAGCAAACTCACTGCTAGGGATCATTAGGAAGGGTATAGAAAATAAGTCAGCAAGTGTCATTTTGCCTCTTTATAAATCTATGGTGAGGCCCCATCTGGAGTATTGTGTACAGTTCTGGTCACCATACCTTCAGAAGGATATTATGGAAATGGAAAAGGTGCAGAGGAGGGCAACCAGAATGATTAGAGGGTTGGAACACCTTCCTTACCATCTAAGGCTGCAACGGCTGGGCCTCTTCACTCTAGAACAACGGCGCCTGAGAGGTGACCTGATTGAAGTCTATCAAATCATGCACGGTGTGGACAAAGTAGAAAAGGAAAAACTGTTTTCCCTATCGCACAACATTATAACTAGGGGGCACTCCATGAAACTTTTGGAAGCTAAACCTCAAACAAATAAGAGGAAGTACTTTTTCACCCAGAGGATCACTGGTCTATGGAACTCCCTGCCAGAAGAAATGGTGACAGCTGTCAGCCTCGACACCTTTAAGAAAGGATTAGACGAGTTCATGGAGAACAAGGGTATCCATGGCTATCATTATGGATGCCTAAGGACACCCTCCGGGTTGGAGAGATAGGCAGGATATTTCTCAATGCCATTTGCAGGGAATCATAAGCAGATGAAGACATCTGCTTGGGAATACCCTGAAGCAAATGGTGAGCCACTGTGTGAGACAGAATGCTGGACCAGATGGGCTGTGGCCTGTTCCATCAAGGCTATTCTTATGTTCTTATGTTGGGGGCCATCTCAGGTGTAATCTGGTCCGCCTACATTGCTATCTGGATCATATCCTCATTCAGGCAGGGACCCCAAGCACGGCCAAGAGGGATCTTGGATTAACAGTTAGGATGTTACAGACTCTGGGATTCTCGATCAACTTCAAGAAGAGTCATCTGGAACACACTACTAGGCTTCAGCATTTAGGGGCTGCCATTGACACAGTGAGAGCAAGGTGTTCCTATCACAAGACCATAGAGACACTATAATTCAGCTGGTTCAGCAGATTCACAGGGCACATTCTGTTCCCGTAGTTCTCCTCTCTTGTCCTCCAGGCAAGTGCATTTTCATGGGTCTGTCCCCATGCCAGGGAACTGCAGTGGCTTTTACTGCCCCACCAGGGATGTATGGGGCAGGATGCGATCCCGCAGATAACTAGGTCCCGTGCCATGGAGCGCTTTAAAGATGATGACCACCACCAAGATGCTACCCACCTGACATCAAGGGGATTTTTGCATTGGATTATAACCTGGGGGGTATAGGTTAAAGGGGATGGACAATGCTTAATATCTATGCTTTCGCGCCTGAATATCTCATTCCTTGCTTGAAACTCACTGCTGTCTTTTCGTAATCAGTTAAAAGTAACCTTAAATCTTCCAAATGGATTTGAGTGCTTTCTTTCCTGGTTATTGTTAGAAGCAGGCCTGAGAGACCCTCTTGCAGTCAGTGTTGATGATAGCAAGCCGTTCGTGGCCAGAGAAAAGTTGGTGAGCTCTGGAGTGTTATCAGACACCGATCTTCCTGCTTTATTTGCATTTTCAAAATAGTTCTGCTTTACGGATCTTATCTTTTGAGCCAGTTCCTCTTTTTCTAAGATATCCATTTTGTGTTTAATTAAATCCATTTTCATTCTAATATCTTTTCTTTGTGGTGATTTCTGTAATTATTTTTCCAGTATTTTATATTCATTCTCTAATCTTTTCCCTACACATCTTTTCTCTTTATTTCTTTTTCTTGTGTAGTCTATTATTAAACCTCTAGTAACTGCCTTCAGCGCATCCCATATGTTCTAAATGGATGTGTCTTTTTTGTTTTCTTTAAAATAACACATCAATTCTTTTTTCATTTTACATACAAAATTCTTCTCTTTCAATATTGAATGTCCATCTGGATCTAATTTTTTGCCCTTTCCATTTAATTGTCATTGGATTATGGTCTGCCCAGGTACTAGTTTCTATTTCCACTTCTTGAATTAGATCACTTAAATCCAAAGAGAGCCAAATCATATCTATCCTTGAGAATGATAAATGTCTGTAAGAATAATAAGTGTATTGTTCTTTATTGGGGTTTCTTTCTCTCCATATATCTTCTTAAGGGATATGCTGGCTTGCCCTGCTTCCGTGCGCCCTGGCCACCGACTCCTCCATGTGCAACCCATTCCCCCCCCCCCAAAAGACAATTTTCTTTTTAAAAAATGCCTCTGCAGATGATCTTGAAAACCTGTGAGATTGCTTTGGGAGGGGGCAGATGGGCAGCATACCCCCCCATCCCTGGATACCTGCAGCCTCAGAGCCTGCAGCAACCTGCACAGTAAAGGCAATTAAGAACTTCTCACGCTCATGGACTTGACTTCCGGCTTTTGACGGCGACAGATGCATCTTTGGGCGTGCCTGCCACTTGCTTTTCTGGCTGCTCCCCCCCCCCGGGGGGCACAGGGAGTTTGTGTTAACTCCCTGCCACACGAGCGGCTGCGGGGGCCCCCGTAGCGACGGCGGTCGGCGGGGGCCTTTTCCCGCTTTGCTCTAGGAGCTGGAGAGTCAAATGCGGGGGGGGGATCCCCCTTGCCAACGCTAGCTGGAAAATGCTGAAATAAAGAAGACGGGCTGAAATGCTGGGTCTGGAGGAGTGCACCGGGATCCTCTTCTAAAAAAAAATGTGGACTGTGAGTTTTTTGATTTCTTGCTCATTCAACCTTTTTGCGGAAAGAAAAATAGAGGAGGGAGTTTACTTGTAGAAGCCCCCCCTCGTAAAGAGCGGCTGCTAAAAATGCTTTCCGAAAACAGGAGAGAGAGGATTAAGAATGTGCGTTCTCATAGCATTTAAAAAAGAACTTTGTTTCAAATACGGAGCTGCAGTTAATAACATTGTATCTGAGTCTTGTTAAAAAGAGGAAACTTTCACTTCTTACTGCCTTCTGGTGCTGAGGTGGGAAGATGGCGTTTTCTTTGTTCCCTGCTGAAAACTTTTACTGACTCATGACAACACTCCTTCAACTTTTTTTAAAAATAAGGCAAAATTTATCTTTAAAGCCTTCTCAAGAAGCCCTTGGTGTCCTTCCCAATAAGTGGATCTTTCTTTTTTCTCTACGGATTTGACAGCACAATCATCTCTCTGGATTTTATAAAATACAGGATTACAACATTGACTTAGTTTGTTCCTGACATCTCGAATCTCACCGACTGCTTGCTCCTTGACACCATTTTAATTGAAAGAATTTAAATTACAAATGCCTCCAAAAAAGCCTCCAACTGGGAAGTCTTTTTCCGCTCCATCTTCAGCCAGAGCCAGCCCTGTTTTACAACAAGGGAAAATTACTAAAATGTTACAGAAAGAGGCTGCAGGAGAAGACACTCAAGAACCAACACTTCTTGATATAATGAAAGAATTACAAGGAATGCGGAAAGAACTTATGAACTTGAGAATAGAACTGTTGGAGGCGCAAAGAGCCACAACAGACAATAAACAGAAGATTGGAACATTGGAGGAGGGATCAGCTGAGATGAGAGAAGAGATAAAGGAATTGCAAAAAGAAAGTTTAGAATTTTCTGGTTATATGTCTAAGTTTGAATTTGAAATAATGTCTTTCTTCCTTAGGTTTCAAAACGTCCTTGAGAGAGAGGGGGATGATCTCAGAGACCTGATGAGTATGATTTTAGCAGATTACATTAAAAAAAATAAAGAATACCTTTGGGGGGAAATAGACTTGATTTATAGAATCAATTCAGCATATGCTAGAATAAATGAAGTGCCTAGAGAGATTCATATTAAATTTTTAAGAAGGTCCACACAGGATGAGATACTGAGGGCGCAACGAGAAGGTCCTTTGAAGTACCAGCAAAAAGACATTTCTATATTGAAGCAAATTCCCCCCCAAAAAATTAGAGAAATGAGAAGGAAGTATTCCTTCTTGTCAAAAAAATTATATAAAAACGGAATTTGGTTCAAATGGTTAATGCCTGAAGGAATGTTGGTATTCTGGGATGGAGGTAGGATTAGAATTAAAACAGTAGGAGAGGCGGAGGCCTTTCTTAAAAAGCATTCCTCAATCCTGGGAGATGAAGAAGGGGGAACGGGGGGGCCATAGCCCCGCCCATGGGAGGGAGGGAGGAAGAAGACACAATAGCAAAAATAGTCAGATCTCAAAAATAAGTTCATTTTGAATTACTGTAATTCCTGAAACGGATGTTAATACAAAACAAAGATTGAATGTATGAATGTAATATATATGTATCTCTCACCACCTTTTACTCAACAATATTCTGTGCAAGGACCCGAATGCAACCACCACCCCTGACATGGAAGCTCTAAAATGTATATTGTATACCCTATATACCCCCTTTCCCTTTCATAATGTGTAAAAACCAATAAAAATTGTTTTGCAAAAAAAAAAAACTTCTCACGCACATGAGAAGATTTTCTTTATTGTGCAAAGTCTTGCTTTAAAGCTGCAGGCTCCGAAGCTGCAGGTGCCCAGGGACGGGGGCAGGGGGAAACCTGGTTCTGGAGGAGAGGGATTCCTCCACAAAGAGGTCTGTGCAGGGCTCTGGTGACTGCAAAGCACAGCACAAGGGGCAGAAGTTCCTGAACCCAGCAGGGCAATGCAGCCCCAGCAGCTCTCGCTAGGGTTTCCCCCTTCCTCTGCCCAGCCCTCCTTTGCTTAGGATTCTTGGTCAAGAAGTGGCTTTTGGGGCTAATGGGGCTTGGGTTTTCAGCCCGACAGCCCCCGCCGCTTCTGGACATCTATTGCAGTTGCAAGTAGAGCGCGAAGGTTCTCGGTGCTCTGGGAAGCCGTGAAAGCGGCTGAGAGAAGTGCACGGCTTTGTTTAGCCTCCCAGGACATCGCAGCAACGGCCCCAAGCATGCCGATCTCTGCATCTTTCACATTGGGGCGTGCTGCAAGAGGGAGGGAGTGAAGACCTTTTCCGGATTGCTGGTGGTGGAGGTGTGGGCCTGTCACCCCGTGCTCAGCAAAGCAAGTCCAGGGAAATCCTTTCCGCCAGCTGGAAGAGGTCTTCACTCACTCCCTCTTGCAGCACGCCCTGATGCGAAAACCACCGAGATCTGCGTGCTTGGGGCCGCTGCTGTGACATCCAGGGAGGCTAAACCAAGCCATGCGCCTCTCCCAGCCACGCCAAAAACCTTTGCGCTCTTCTCCGTGCTCTCCTCAGCTCCTCGCAACTGCAGTCGATGTCCAGAAGAGGCGGGGGCTGTCAGGCTGGAAACCCAAGCCCCATTAGCCCCCAAAGCCACTTCTGGACGTCTATTGCAGTCACGAGGAGTGCATGGAGAAGAGCACGAAGTCCAGTGGAGCCAGGAAGGTTCTCGGCACTCCCGAGAACCTTCCTGCCTCCGCCAGTTGCCCAGTTGGCACAGCCCCACACGTGCCTCCTCCTCCTCCTCTTCACTCCCCAAAGGCTCTTCTGCTCCTTACCGGAGCTCAGTGGGAGCCAGGCACAAGGGATGGGAGGAAAACCACACCTTGGAAAACTTCACCAGGATGGGAGGCGGGGAACCAATGGGGGGGTCACCCTGGAATGCCCCCGTGCTTTGCTGATGGCCATACCTGCTAGGGGAGGTCCTAGGAGGCTGGCTGCCACACAAGCTACCGTCCACGAGCAACAACAGAACGGGCGGGGGAAGTGAGCGAGGGGGGCGGGCCCAGCGCTCCGTTATGAACCTCTTCTAACCAAAGAGATTAGAACTGGCAGAAACCCACCTCTGGGTAAGACCAACTGACATTCTCTGGCATCGTGCCCATGTACATAATTTTATAAGATATATCTTTTAAACACCTGCTTTCCCATTGATATAAATTGATAGCCCATTTTATCATGCATTCTGGACCATTTTATTCTTTCTCTGTTTCAAGTGTATCAATGGCTATCATTATGGATGCCTAAGGACACCCTCTGGGATGGAGAGATAGGCAGGATATTTCTCAATGCCATTTGCAGGGAATCATAAGCAGGTGAAGACATCTGCTTGGGAATACCCTGAAGCAAATGGTAAGCCACTGTGTGAGACAGAATGCTGGATGGGCTGTGGCCTGTTCCAGCAAGGCTATTCTTATGTTCTTAAGTTTTAACAAATGTTCATACATTTTAGCAATTACATGTTCATCAACAGTACACAATTGTGTTTTAAATTCTGATTTACTTTGCTTTATACCATAAGTCTTTCTATACATTTTAAATCATTGACAACTACAGGTAGTCCTTGACTTACAAGTTTGTTTAGTAAGCTCTCGACGTTAACAACTGCACTGTCATATGATAACACATGACCATTTTTCACACTTAATTACCTTTGCAGCATCCCCATGATCATGTGATTTACATTTGGATGCTTGACAAGTGCTTCATAATTATGACACGTGCTGTGTCTCAAGATCATGGGATCACTTTTTGCAACCCTCTGACAAGGAAGCCAGATTTATTTAACAACCGTGTTACTAATTTAACTGCAGTGATTCATTTAACAAATGTGGCAAGAAAAGTCTTAAATGGGACAGAACTCACTTAACAAATTTTTCACTTAGCAACATAAATTCTGGGCTCAATTATGGTCATGTCAAGGACTACTTCTATATTCTTCTATTATAGTTGTTCTTTTGATTTGATTGTAAATTCCCCTTGTTAATTTTCCAATAAATCCTGATATATCAACCATTTATCTTTATTGGCACTTCTCTTTTACAATATGGATCTCAACTCAAATCAAAGGGGTTTTCAGGCACAGTTTATAGCTATTCACAACTGGTGTTCTGAACTTGAATTGATAACAAATGTAGTCTACACATGCTTGTGGTGTTGTTTTGCAGAATGGCTTTTATAGCTGAGCGAGCCTTTTCATCTCTTCACAGTTCTGAATGGTTCCCCAGGGTTTATAAATCTATGTGATGCTCTGAATGCCTGGCAGTTGGTCAGGGAACTGAAGCAAGCATTGGGCATTTCCGCTGCCTCTTCATTCAAGCACGTCAGTCCAGCAGGTAATATTAAACTTCCAAGTTCTTACTTACCTGTTTCTGAGATGGTCTTATAAAAAAAAACATGTCAGGGTTTTGGCTAAAGAAATTGACTTTCTAACTAAGTTGTGTATAATATAATGAAAAATAATGATGTGCATTTTTTAAGTGGAATAGAAACAATCGTGGGTCTCAGGACAACATGTGAAATATGTTACATTTTTTTAACTTGAGAAATCACCTTCAGACCTCTGAAAAGTGGCTCTTATTGCTCTGTCTTTCACTTACTAGGTGCCGCTGTTGGTGTGCCTCTCAGTGAGGAAGAAGCTCAGGTCTGCATGGTGCATGACTTGTACCCTACTCTAACACCCTTGGCAACCGCATATGCCAGAGCAAGAGGTGAGGGGGGGTCTCAAAAGAAAACCATATTTTCTCCAGTGCGCTGCTAAGAGAATCCGAAGTAATGGGTTAATATCAGTTTGGTTACCTAAAGACTGAATTGAAGGAAACTTGGCCATGCCTCCCTTTTCACTTGTCTCCTCAGTTTATTCAATTCAGTTTGCCTAAAGAGACATAATCACATTTTCTTCTGCATTTTCAGAAGTTTTTTTGCCTTTAACTTTACTTTCGATTCTTTTTTGCAGTCACAGGTATTGTTTCTATTGTTATTGTTTGCTTTTCAGCTATGTTTCCTTCTGTGGGCGTGCTGGTTAGCCTGGTCTGCTGGCAAGAACTGCCGCTGAGGTTTCCCCCCCCCTCCGGAGGCGGGGGGAGGAGTGAGCTCCAAGCTCCTGCCTCTCTGTTGTGATTTATCCTTTGTTTACTACTCGTTTCTGAAGGGCCATGAGTTCGGTGCACCGTTCTTGAGTTCTTTCTTCTCTGTGCTTGGAGGCTTAGTATGCCATCCTCCCACCGCTATCACCGCCCGCAGTGCCGGCTTTTCGAAGCCACCATTTTACCGCCCGGTTTGAATTTCGTGCATGCGCTGGACCTACAGCCGCAGGATGCGGATTGGCTGGCTTTGAATCTGCCGGCCATTGCTCTCGACGCCAGCAAGTCTGGCCAGCAGCGTCGGCCGTTTTAAAGTGCTGAAAACCTCATTGTGAGCTGGCTTTTGAGGAGATTGGTGGCGTGGTTACAATCTCGCTGAGCTATTTCTGAGAACGAGTCTTAATTGGCTATTTCTGAGTGTTTTTGCCTTCAGGTGATTGCAGATCACCCATTGAGCCTCCAGGATCGCTGGGTCTATCGCAGGTTTGCCCTATATTTCCCCAGTTGTTCCCAATTCTTCTTATTTGGGTAGTATGGCTGATCGTGCTTCTCTCCCTCCATCTGGGAAAAGGATTTCCGGGGGACTTCCGGGGCGTGGCATCGCCGCGACACAGGGATTTTCTGGAGCTCTGGAATATCCCTGATCCTTGGGCTTTGGATCGGTCTAAAAATAGACCCAGCCGCCCCGTAGAGGTGGCGAGTGGGAGGGGTAGCTCCTAGTGATCTCAAGGGTACCCGCAATATCTTTGGGATCAAGGGAAAAACCCCTGCAGTCCATCGTTCAAGTGACTCCCTCCTCCCAGTGGGGGGGAAACAAGCAGCCGACAGCCTTTAAAAACGGAGCAAGAATCAACATGCCGTTCGGTGAGAACGTTTACCTTTTTTAAGTTTACCATCTGCCAAAGAGATCACCCTGAGATGAATTAACAGTAAAATAATAAAATAACCTGAGTTTAGCAGCGAACTTTTTTGCTACTGAAAACATTCAGGAACTTGTGCTTCCTTTTTCTCTGCTACTAAAAAAAAATCGGACTGGACTTTTATAATTGTGGATTGGTAACGTCAAGCCTTTTCTTACTGTTTAAAGGGAAAGAAGAGGCTGAAACTGAATGATTGAACATTGGTCTTGCCCTTTCTTTCCACTAGTTTTTGGGCTACTCCTTTTGGTCTATATCTTATTACTGGCTTAAAAAAAAAAGCAAAATCTTTTAATTTATTCTCACTCCCCGTGACTGGATTTTCTCGGAGGAATTGTACTATTTAAAAGCACAAGATTGATTTGTTTCTATTCTACTCGAGCTCCCCCTAGTGGCTGGAAAAGTAACAGGGAGAGTGAAGAGAGAAATCACCAAGAATTACTAAGCAGAAGTTGGAGTGACCTTGAATTAAAGAAGAAGGGAAATCTTTTATCTTTTTTTCGTTGTTTTTTTTTGCAATGTCTCTAAGACATTGTCGACTATTAAGAATTTGTTGCCTTACAGACGGTTATTTCAAAGAGACACTGTTGCTTCCATTTTTATTTTTTATTCTTTTCTTTTCCCGGTTCCTTGTTCTTTTGCTTTGGAATTTTTGAATTTTTGAATTTTTAAATTTTTGAATTCAATTTAATACTACTGTGGATTCATTTGTATTTTCATTTTTCAGGTTTCTCCTTTCTTTAAAAAAAAAAAGAGAACAAGAGAATCCTTTCTTTTTTCTCCCCTGGTTTTGTGTGTGTGTGTGTATTATTTATTTTATTTTTGATATTTAGTCTAGCTTATACCCCTCTTCTCTATAGGGGATCCTTCTCATTTCATTTTTTTTCCTGTCCTACTCATTTTTTCTCCCTTTACTGCTTCGTTCTTTATTCTTCCTTTGATACTCTTCTCTTCTATTATTTCTCCTTTTTCTTCCCCTCTGTTTTTCCTTTTTTATTTTATCTTCCACCCCTGGAAAAGGATTCCCCCTGGAAGTTCCCCCTTGAGAGAGTCCCCGGCCAGCCGGTTGGGGAGGGCTATCACCCAGAGCACAGCCAGCAGGACCAAGGCTTCTTCCTCATCAGCGGCTGCTGATAAGAATGCCCGCCCTAAACATAAAGCCTCTTCCAAGCAGGCTTCTAAGGCCCCCCCAAACCAACTAGGGTCCCCACTTCTCCTCCACCCTTGCAACTGGAGGTTTTGCCTGCTTTGTCCCTTCAGAGGTCCCCTGCGGGAGTGACAAGGTACTGGTCTCCCGATAACCTTGGAGTACAGGGTCTCACCAAGGAGGATGTAGGCCTGGGATCTGGCTCCTCCCCAAGTGCCTTGGGCCTCAGCGTGGCACCGGCTTCTCTCACCATGCACTCCACACCTGCTCCCAAGAGGCAGCCTCCTGAGGCCACATTTCCCCCCACGGCTGTGGGCCTTCGAGGGGCAGATAATCAGATTATGGAACTCCCTAGGGAGTTCAAGGACCAGATTTCTGCTGCTATTTCTCAGGGACTGGACTCTGAACTGTGCAAGCGGTCCAAGCATTCGCAGGTGCCTTCACAGCCTACCCCCTCTGTCGCAGGGGACCCTCCTTCACCTGCTCATTCTACCCAAAGCGATGTATCGATCTTAGGGGACGAGGAACAAAGTGATATTGAGTTATCAGACGATGGGGGTGCCCCCCCAGATGTCCCCACTCCTGGGGGCCTGTTTCGGCCCACTCTTTTCAAATCTCTGCTTTTCAAAGTGAGGTCTACTGCCAACATTGGTGGCAAGGGCACCCTGGTAGACCCTTCCCTGGGTCTAGATTCCACTGAACGCTTATTCTCTGAACCTGTCTTGGAACAGGAAGTCAGCCCATCTCCTAAGCTCTTCCTGGATGTTATCCAGAGACAGTGGGCCCAGCCTGCCTCAGTCTCCCCACCAAGTAACAATGACAAGAAGCTTTTTGGCCCCAGGCTGGATCTTGAAGGACTTCTCCAATTGCCTTCAGTAGATCCACCAGTCACGGTCTTGACAACTCCCACCATTGTCCCATCTGATGCTTCTGAGGGATTGAAGGCGGAAGACCGTAAAGCGGAGCAAACCTTCTACAAGTCCGTGCGGCCACATCTGTGTCCTTTTTCAATAGGACTTCCCTGGTATGGCTCAGACAGTTGCAATCCAGATTGGCCCCTGAGGACATGCGCCTCCATCAGGATGTCAACAAATTGGTGGCAGCCCTAGAGTTTTCAGCTGATGCCACCCTGGCGGCAGCCAAATTTGCATCTAGGGCATTAGCAACCACTGTTACTTCCTGCCGCTTGCTCTGGCTCCGCCACTGGCAGGCGGATATGTGCTCTAAATGGCACCTGGCATCAGCCCCCTTCAAGGGGGGGAAGCTCTTTGGGAAGACCCTTGACCCCATTCTCATAGAAAATAGGGACAAAAAGAAGGTGCTGCCCTCCATGCAACAGCGGGCAGACCACAGGTCTCAACTGTGTTCCCGTAGGCAGCCCTTTTGGGGGGACTCGGGGTCTTCTGGACCCCAATACCAGATACCTTATTATCAGGGTTCACACTGTACCCAAGATAGAACCGGGTTCAGGGATAAGGGCAGACAACAACAACAGCAGCAGCAGCAGCAGTCCCAATCAAGACATGGAGGCCAGGGCTCCAGATTCCGATCCTTTCATCGGTACCGCTGACTCCCAGGTTGGTATTCCCATTTGTGGGCGTCTCGCTTACTTCATCAGCCAATGGGAACACTCAACCTCAGATGCTTGGGTTCTCCAAACCGTGTGGATTCGCCTCACTCTAGACTTTCTCTCCACCCCCCACCCCCCTGAGATGGTTCGTTCGGTGCTCCATTCCAAGGTGCCAGGTCATGAGAGATCTCATGGACACCGAGATCCAGCATCTCCTGGACATCTCTGCCATCGAACCAGTTCCCGCAGGTCAAGAACAGAGGGGGTTCCACTCTATCCTGTTCTTAGTGCCCAAGAACTCCGGGGGATGGAGAGTGATCCTGGGCCTCAAGAGGTTGAACATATACCTGGCATACAAGCGTTTCAAAATGCAGTCTCTACAAACTATCTTGGGCTGCATTCGCCAGGGAGACTACCTACAACCAGTTCACTCCATCACTGGCCATAGAGGGGTAACATCTAGCCCCTGTGGATGGGGCACGCAATTTGGGCGTCCTCCTGGATACCCGGCTGGGCGTTCTACCAGGTTCGCCTGGTACGCCAGTTGCGTCCCCTATTGGACTGGGATGCCCTTCGCACGGTCACTCATGCCCTTATGACATCCCGTCTGGACTACTGTAACGCTCTCTACATGGGGCTTCCCTTGAGGTGCACCCGAAGACTGCAGCTAGTCCAGAATGCGGCCACGCGGGCAATTCTGGAAGCACCTAGGCATTCCCACGTAACACCGCTCCTGCGCGAGATGCACTGGCTGCCTGTGGTCTTTCGGGTGCGCTTCAAGGTGCTGATCACCATCTTTAAAGCGCTCCATAGCACGGGACCTAGCTATCTGCGAGATCGCATCCTGCCCCATACATCCCTTCGACTGATTCGCTCCCACAGAAGGACTTCTCCAGGTGCCGTCTACTAGGCAATGCCAGCGGGCAACACCCAGGAAAAGGGCCTTCTCTGTGGCGGGCCCAGCTCTATGGAACGACCTACCCCCCGAGCTCAGAACAACCCTGGACCTCCGTGCCTTCCGCCAAAAGCTTAAGACTCATCTCTTCCAGCAGGCCGGCCTGGCCTAATCTACCTTCCAGCCTTTTTAGTCTAATATCTAAATTGTTTTAATTGGGTTTTTAAGGGGTTTAGTTTTTAGGATTTTAGGTTTTTTAGCGCAGGGATATAATTGTTTAATTTGATTTTATATATTTATGATGTATCTATGTTTGTACGTTTTTAAATTCCCCTGTGCACCGACCCGAGTCCCTTCGGGGAGAGGGAGTGGTCTACAAATTAAATATTATTATTATTATTATTATTATTATTATTATTATTATTATTATTATTATCATCATCATCATCATCATCATCATCATCATCATCATCATCATCATAGGTAGACATCAAGGAGGCATACCTTCACGTGCCTATTCGCCACTCTCACAGTAAATTTCTTTGGTTCTCGTACACAGGGCGCCATTTTCAGTATCGTGCCCTGCCATTTGGCCTTTTATCGGCCCCGAGGATGTTTACAAAACTGTTGGCCGCAGTGATGGCCCATCTCAGATCTTGACCAATAAGGCTTCTAGCCTATCTAGAAGATGTCCTGATACAATCAACAGCTCAAGGGCAGGCACATCACGAGCAACAATTCGAGCTCTGCAGCTCCACGGATTTACAGTAAATATGGACAAAAGCCAATTATTACCAGTCACCTCCCTGTTGCATCTCGGGGTGGTAATAGACACTGTTCACTGCCGAGTGTCTCCTGTCACAAGACCGATATACCAGTATCAGAACCCTGGCATCCCAGGTTCTGTCCCAGAGGTCTCTACAACTTTCTGTACTTTACACGTTGCTCGGGAAACTAATCTCCTGCATAAGGATTGTTCCTTGGGCCCACCTTCATGCACGCCAGCTCCAGTGGTTCCTCCTGCCCCACCAGAGGGGTTCCCAACATCACAGTGCGTCTCTCCTCCAAAGTGACCCGCTCACTCTTGGTGGACCTCTTCCGCCTTGCCAAAAGGTTGTCTATTTAAAGAGTCGGACCGGATCATGATCACAACTGATGCCAGCATTTACGGTTGGGGGGCTCACACCCACTCCCGCATGGCCCAGGGTTGTTGGAGTCCCCAGGACTTAGTCAACAACACCAACTGGCTAGAACTTCGGGCCGTCCACCTAGCTCTTCGGGAATTCAGCAACCTGGTGATGGGGCGGCATGTATTGATCTTCACAGACAATGTGGCCGCCAAAGCACACATCAACCATCAGGGCGGCATGCATTCCAGGAGTCTGATGCAGGAGACACAGGCTCTCTGCCTGTGGGCGGAATCCCATCTTCTTTCCATCAGGGCGGACCTCATATACGGTTCCGCGAACGTGCAAGCAGATTGGCTGAGTCGGACGACTGTGGATCAGAAAGAGTGGCAGTTACACCCAGACTTGTTTCGCAACCTGTCCCACAGGTTCAGAGCTCTGATAGTAGACCTATCCGACCAATGCCCAGCTACCTCGCTTCTTCAGCAGGTTCCAGATGCCTGGGGTGGAGGGGATCAATGCCCTTCGCTGCCCCTGCTCCAAGGGATTGTTGTATGCATTTCCTCCGCTGCCCCTCATCCTGAGGGTGATTTGCAAAATCCTGAAGGAGAGAGCGGAGGTGTTGCTGGTCACCCCCCATTGGCCCCGCAGGTCCTGGTTCGCCGACCTGACCAGCCTGTCTGTTGTCACCCCTTGGAGGATTCCGGACAACTGGATCATCCTCACTCAAGGAGCCTTACACCATCCAGACCCACAATGGCTCCAGTTGGCTCTTTTGGCCATTGAGGGGGATATGCTAAGACGTGACACTTTTTCCACTCGTGTTATCCACACTATCCAAGCCACAAGATGCCCGTCTACCACGCGAGGGTACAACGCTACATGGGCAGCTTTCTGCCGGTGGTGTCATCCTTTTGGAATTACCCCACGATCGGCTTCCCTTCCCCAGGTCCTGGACTTTCTACTGGATGGCCTGGACAGGGATCTGGCCCCAACACCTTGCGTCAACAGTCTGCTGCTCTTTCCATGGTTCTTCACGGCAATGTGGGCCATTCCCTGGCACACCATCCAAGGGTCCGTGCCTTCCTGAGAGGAGCTACCAACCTCAGACCTCCTGTGGTCCAATGCTATCCCTCTTGGGAACTGCCAGTCATGCTCGAGGCCTTAACATCAGCCCTGTTTGAGCCTATCAAAACCATTGGTCTCCATCTCCTGACTTTGAAGGTGGCCTTTCTCGTAGCCATAACTGCGGCAAGAAGGGTCTCTGAGTAGGCAGCCCTATCGGTCCACAGCGACCTCTGTATTTTCCATCCCAACAGAGTGATTCTCAGACTGGACCCTTCCTTCATTCCCAAAATCAATTCCTTGTTTCATAGGGCCCAGGAGGTGACATTGCCTGACTTTTGCCCCCATCTGACGCATCCCCACGAACGGAAGTGGCATCACCTTGACATACAACATGCCCTTCAACGTTATATCAAACGCACAGCGTCCTTTTGACAGTCAGAGGCCCTCTTTGTCGATTTCCTTCCTGGTTCCATGGGGCAGAAGGTTTTGTCCACCACTATTGGATGGTGGTTGAAAGCATGCATCGCTAAGGTTATGAAATGCAGGGCCATCCTTTGCCCCGTAACATTACAGCTCACTTGATGCGCAGTGCGGCCACCACCATAGCCTGGGCGACACAGGCTTCGGTCAAGGAAGTATGTAGAGTGGCGACGTGGTCATCTCCATCACCCTTCATCAAGCACTACAAGATTGACGTCTATGCTTCAGCTGAGGCGGCCTTTGGATGCCCGGTGCTACAGGCGGTTCACTCAGATTTGGGATCTCTGGACCAGTCATCTACCCACCCTTAGGTTAGTATGCTTAGGCATATCCCATTCCTTTGGAGTCTCCTAGCAGCGCACTGGAGAAAGACCGTTGTACTTAACTGAACGGTCGTTCTCAGTGCGCTGCATGAAAATCCAACCCCACCCATTTACGGCCCGATCCAGGGTCATGGATGGCCAATGGTTTTGAAGTTAGCTGGACATTCCATGTGTTTCCGTCTCTTGAAAGGGCCATGGCTTTCATTGAATAAACTGGGGAGCCGAGTGAAAAGGGAGGCATGGCCAAGTTTCCTTCAATTCAGTCTCTAGGCAACCAAACTGATTAACCCATTCCTTTGGATTATCACACAGCGCACCGAGAACGACCGTTCAGGTAAGAACAATGGTCTTTCATTTAACATTCTGGTTAGAATTACTGCTCTTCTTGTCTGTATAATGATGGTGAACAATGGCACTAGCCAAACTGTTGTTTTTTTTTTGTAAAGTAATTTTATTGGTTTTACAATTTTATAAGGATAAGGGTATATACTGTAGGGTTAAAATAGAATTTTTTTAGAGCTTTCATGTCAGAGATGGTGGTCATTTCTGATTTTACATATAAAAAGAATTTCAATAAAAAGTAAAAAGAAATACATACATATTGTATCTTAAATCCATGCATTCAATCATTTGTTTTGTTAACTTCTAATACGGAATTACAGTTAGATAAAAAAGAAAAAAATCACTTTAATGATCAGTCTCTTACTTTAATTCTTTTCTTCCCTCCCGCCAATGGACAGAGCCACAGCACCTCCCGCTCCGTCATCTTAGTCTACCAGGATTAAGGGTTATTTTTTAAGAGAAGCTTCCGCCTGCCATTTGTTTTACATTTTATTCTATCCCCTTCCCGAAACAGCAACATTCCTTCAGGCATTAACCATTTGGAGCACCCCCTTTTTTTACACAATTTTTTAAAGAGGAGAAATACTTCTCGGGTTTTTCCGGGGGTCTAGCCAAACTGTTTAAGGCATTTTCTCACATGTCTTTCAGAAATGACAACCTCACGCTGTTCTTCACAGTTTATAAATGCCAGTTGCTATGAAGTAGTTGAAAAATATCTGATTTGTCAAGCAGCAAATAAAAAAAACAGCTTCTACATATTTTAAAGCTGTAAAGCTGGATCCTGCCTGGGGGGAAGGTTCCATCCAGTTGCTGTGTTCTTCTATATATAACATGGGTCTTACCCAGTGAGAGTTTCTTAGTTTGAAAACATTATTTTTTTCCAGGTGCTGATAGGATGTCATCTTTTGGGGATTTCATTGCTTTATCTGATATCTGTGATGTTCCTACAGCAAAGATCATTTCAAGGGAGGTCAGTAACTAGCATTTTCTTTTACAGCCATAACTGCAGTTGAAAATAACTATATCAAGGTATGATTGCCCAGAGTCACCTTGTAAATTATTAATAAAGTAAATAAATAAATAATAACAATGTATTCGGGGATAGTTGGGGAACTTCATGGGTCAAAAAGGGTATCTTAAGCTTTGTGACACATTAATAGATTGATTTTGTCCCCCTCAGTCCCTCAAATAAGACTAGTTTTGTCCATACCCCAACAACCAAAACACAAGCTGTAAATTTACAGGAGATCAGAACATCATGGTTAGATACCTTGTGGAAAGTTTAATTTTGCAGTGCTGGTTAAGGGCTCCCACAATAGGAAACTCCATACGAGAAATTGAACAGTGCACTTCAATAGTTTAATAGAGTTGGAAGGGACCTTGTAGGTCATCTAGTCCAACCCCCTGCCCAATCAGGAGACCATACATCATTTCTGACAAATGGCAGTCCAGTCTCTTGTTGAAAGCTTCCAGTGATGAAGCTCCCACAACTTCTGAAGGCAAGCCGTTTCATTGGTTGATTGCTCTCGCTGTCAGAAAATTTCTCAGAAGACAAGAAATCTATAGCTAGCATGCAGAGAACTTCTAGGCTGAACAGCTCCAGTGTAAGTTGTGAGGAACCTCACAAGTGTATCCAAGATAGGACTTTGGGTCCACAGTCAACAACAAAGGCATGGTTTTGCATGGAATACAGCTACTGAACCACAGAACATCCCCCCCCCCAATTGTTGAAGCATATTGGGTAACATCTTGCAAATCTAGTTACCTCCACTGTTCAAACTACTGTGATGAAATGAATCTGTGCCATACATTTAAGCAAAATGACAAGATGTTCAGAGTACCAGTCAGTCAAACCTCCAAATTCTTCATTCCATTTCCCCTCCTCTGATTTTTCTCCTTCACTTTCCATACTCAGTCATCACTGGTTCTTTTGAGTTCCTCCTTATTACCAGTAGCATAATTCTGGCTGTTCCTTTGTACTGTACATAAATATTGCTGTTTCTGCTATGTAAAAATCAGTTCTCAAACTTTGTTGTCTTGTTCCATTTGATAGTTTAATCTTTATTTGTTTAGGTGTCTGATGGGATTGTGGCTCCAGGCTTTGATGAAGAAGCCCTCAAAATTCTATCCAAAAAGAAAAATGGCAGCTACTGTGTACTCCAGGTCAGTGTTTTATTCTTGAGGAAATTGATTTAAATATGTGTCTTATTTTCATTGTGCCTCTCAGTCTAAAGTCTGATTTTTTTATTTGCCATTTCCGAATGTGTTCATACAAATGAAGCTAAAAAAGATATGAACTCTCATTCTTAAACCTCTTTGAACTGCTTGCAAAGTTTTTTTTCACTAGAGCATCAAATGTTTTTTACTGTTAGTGTAGTATATTTGAATGTCTGATCAGTCCTGATTGATCATCTCTTGGATGCATGTTCCCTCCCCCAGTACCTTACATAAGATCCTTAAACTCCACCTCTCTAGCCTCCTCCCCATCCACATAGTTTCAAGCCTTTGGGCAAATCTGAATTACCTCTACTCTGCCCACAAGCTGCCAAATTTTTCCTTTTAATTTTTCCTTTTTTTGGGGGGGTGTTAAATGGAAAAATGGGTGCTTTAGACTTCTGTATAAGCAAAAAATTGGGGCTGGAAATTTCAGTCCCATCCATTCTGAGGGCCAAGTGGAGCCCAAAAACAAAAAAGAAATCTGCCTATCACTCTCGCAGATCAACATGAAACTTTTATCAGTGCCTGCTCTCTGGAATAAGGTACATTACTAAGATGCAGATGAATCCCACTGCTGTTATTTGTAGGAGCTGTGGAGACCTGACACTTCAGCCAGACCTTTGGTGAAAGAGTGAGATCCCTTCTGATTGATCAATGAATTTTGCCATTTTTAAAATGTTTTACTCTATTTTATTATAATTTTTTCATTTATTGTGAGCTACCAAAGTCATGGGAAATTAGGTAGCATGCAGCTTTTAAAAGTTGTAGTTGATCACACAGTCAAATGTTTAGACTGCATTTGACATTTTTATCTACCTATGGAGTCCTTCCAAAGGACCAGGGAATAGGCAGATGTTTTGTGTTTTTTTAATTTAATTATTATTATTCATTAAACATGAAATTAGGTCAACTGAACATTTAAAAATTTGTCACAAATACCATTGCCTGGTGCTAATGGTAGATACGAATTGCTGCCAGCATCCTAGTTATCAACCAAGTATCTTCTTAAAATTTATGATGTTCCAATTAGTTCAATTTTTTGAAGTTCCACTGGTGTTATTGCAGGAAGCTGCAATTTATTGATGTGTTTTGTAAAATTCCTGGATATGGTACCAAGTGCCCCAATGTCAGCGGGTATCATGTTACATGTTTCATCCATAGCCATGTAGTTTTGATGACCAGGTTGCGATATTTCATGATTTTTTCTAGTTCTTTTTCTTCGACTCTGGCATCTCCAGGCAATGCCACAGCCACTATTCAGCCTTTTTTGTCTTTCTTATCGACAACTGTTAAGTCTGGGGTGTTATGTGGCAGGTGCCTGGATTCTGAAGTCTAAGAACAATTTAACTTCTTCATTTTCTATGGCTTACTGTATTCTCCATAGGAAATGTGGAAGCCTCCAGGAGTAGGATATTCTCACAGCCAAGCTGCCCTTAGACTGAGTAAATTTTGAAGCCACGCCTCTCTGCTTCCTCTGCGTGACTTCTCTTTCAACTTAGTCTTGCCCAGTGAGAACACCTTTTTTAGTTGGATCCTGAATTGGAATTGAGAATATTCCTGGATACTTTCCTCCACCCCCCTCCTCTCCTGGCCTCTGTCTCTTTAAGTGGAGGAAGTCTCCATTTTGATGGGTGGAGCCAAAGGCATCGGCAGGTGCTTGGATCGGCTCGTGGAGGCCGCTTGCAGCCTGTTTGGAGTTGCTGGACTCAGCACCTGGATTTGAGGCTACCAGGACGCGAGGCTTCACTCCTTGGTGAGGCTTGAGTCCCAATGTGATGGGGGATTGCCTCAGGAGGAGAGTGGAGAGCTACCAAACAGCTCTTTTCATTTTGGTGTCCAGAGGATCGTGTGGAGCCGTTGGAACTGCTGCAGCTGCAGCTGCACAACAATGAGAGGCTTCGGAGGCTTTAGGAAACCTCAAGAACTCCTTGGTGGCCGTTTTGGGGGCAGGACTGCTCCCAGGGAGAGGAAACAGTCGTGGAGGCAGCTGGGTGCCATATGAGTACCACATGGTGAGGGAGCAGTGAGAACAAAATGACAGATGCTGCAGAGCGATCAGAGGAGGCTCCTTCCACTTCAGGCAGTAGGACCAGGACCACCGCCTCTGCCAGGGCCAGGAAGGCAACCTCTTAAGAAGAGTAAAAGCAAGTCCTCAGGGAAGGCAGGGGTGTGGGCTGGGCAGTCCCGGATGCCATTAGCATCTCTCCATCCAGATCTAGATCCCTCCCTGATATTACCCCTGTGGCTAGCCCCTCTTGGAAGTCCCCTGGGCACAGTGCAGGGGAGGAGGAGGAAGAACCTCTTTCCCCACCCCTCACCCTTGGGATCCAGAGCAGGGGAATGAGGATTCATTTGCTCGTGGGGTTCAGGCTAGGCCTAGGCTGGCCTCACAGGCCCCTATTCCAGAAGCTTCTTCAACCAGTGCTTTTCCACCTCTGTCTGAGCTCCCAGAATGCTATAGGCAACTCATAGCACAGGCCATTTCCCAGGGAATAGCTATGGGACTGCAGCAGAGGCCACAAGTCTTTACTGCTAGATCTCAGAGTGGTACCCCACAAGGTGGTATAGACTAACCCCGTTCTCAAGGCACTGGCCAGGACAGGCTGGCCTCTCTCTCCTTGGCCAGTGAATGTTTGGTGGGGGGTGAGGAGCCCCAGATTGATTTGTAATTGTCTGATGACGAGGAGGAAGGGGACCCAGATCCACCTGCAACTGCACAGGCCTCTTTTCCCCTTAGGTATTCAGATCCCTCTTGATCACTAAGGCTAGGGCCACTGCTGATTTGGATGAGGGCTCTCCTGCTCCACTCACCCCCCCCCACCTCCAAAGAAGGGAAAGGGGGATCTTTTTCTAAGGCTCAGGCCCCTAAGGAGAAGATTCCTGTTCCTCAACTTTTTCTGGACATGCTAAAAAAACAATGGGAAAAGACGGACATTCTGTACTACTCGGGCTAATGAGAGGAGGTTTTATAGTTTAGAACCGAGTTTTTTCCAGGCATTGTAAATGCCTACTGTTGACACTAACACACACACACACACACACACACACACACACACACACACACACACATGGTGGCTGCCCTGGCGTCTTCCTCTTCCTTGGTCTCAGGGGATATCTCCGATAGCCTCAAGACGGAGGACAAAAAGGCAGAACTCACCTTGAGGAAAACCTCAAACTCAAATGGCATCTGGCAGCAGTGCCTTATGCGGGGACCCAGTTGTTCGGGGCACCACTGGAACCCATTCTTGTCAAAGACAAGAATAAGAAGAAGGTCTTACCCACAGCTGCCAAGAGGTCAGAATAGAGCCTGCTCCGTATTAACACAGACCTTCCTATCGTCAGCAGGACCAGGAAGCCAGGTACTTTCGTCCCCGTATGGACAGGCAGCAGGACAGGCAGTCTGATAGGTTCTATAATAAAGATAGGTCCCACTATCACACTGATCCAACAAAACCAGTTCCAGGAATGCAGTTGTCCTGAAAAATATGGAGCCACCTGAATAGAAGCAGGACAGAACATGCCAGAACTAAGGCACTTTAAATGGGGAATGGCCAAGAGCCAGGAATGCAACTGTGGTGTAGCCGAATAAACTATAACACATATAGTTCAACAATGTACCCTCAGGAAATTTCAAGCCACCTGGGATGATCTCACTGTAGCCACACAAGAAACAGTTAGATGGGTAGCTTCCTTAGCTATCAAATCATAACACCCATCCCATTACAATTCTATGACTTCATATTATGGTGATTTTATTATGGTTTTACCTTTATATTATCTCCTATGGTTTTTTTTGATGAAAAGTTTTTTTATATTAATTAAACAAAAATACAAGAAAAAAACATCCTTCATTACATCCTGTAGAAAGCGATTGGTTACAAGTAGCTCTTGTGCATTTTTTCCACCATCATTACTCATAAATCATATTAAATTATACACTTTAAATCAAAAATTCATTGTATATCTTAGTATCATTATACCAAAATTCTCCTTTGACCACAATTATTTAAGTGTGCTTTTTCCTCCAATAATTCTCACTTATAGACATAACCACATAATGGCATTCATTGACTATTTCAAAAAGCCTCCTATAACATTGCGTCTTAAGAACGTGTTCTACATAAAAGTCAATTAATAATATTTCTAACCCCCCCTATTTTTAAGTATTATTAAACAATATCCATTAACATTTCATTAATAGTTAACTAAAAGTCTTTTACTATTTATATCCAACCTCATTTCACTTTAATTTGTATTGTGCCTATAATGAATGCTAAATAAAAATTTGTTAATTTATTTTGGTCTTTTTCCAGAATCACAATGTATAGCTTATCTCCAATTTCTTTTACTAGTTATGTATGTATGTATGTATGTATGTATGTATGTATGTATGTATGTATGTATGTATGTATGTATATACATACATACACATACACATTAATTCATACACATTAATTCATACACATACATACATTATATGTGTGTGTAATCATTAAGCTATATCCATTATCATTTCATTATTCTTATTATAACTAATTATTTGTTAACAAATAAACATTCAATAACAATCTAAAACAATCTAAAAGTTACTAAATTTCTACTTATTAATCACCAAAAATTGCTGATCTTTTATTGTCAGCTTTCATTATCAACCAGTATCTTTCCAATAACAAAGCAGTCTTATCTCTCTTGCCAATTGTGGTTTCAGTCTTCTTTTTATCTTCTTTGTAAGGTTCTTACAAACTTCTCTCCACACTTTACTGTTCAAAATGACTCTCAAATGATATCGGTGCCCTCCTTCTGTTATTAAAAGTTGTTTATCTTTGTTATCAAACGTGCTTCTGGAAGAATTTCTCTTCTTACATCCATCATCAATTCTTTTTTTCCCTTTTCTTCTTGGAGACTGAGCTGGAGCTCAAATTCTTCAGGTTCCCTCTTCCAAGTTCCCTTCCTTCTGCTTTTTCCCACACTTAAAATCCATTAATCCATTAGTAAAATCCTCTATTGTCTTGTCTTTGTCTTCAACTGAAGAGAGAATCTCTTTATCTTCTGCATCTTCTTCCTTCTCTTTAATATTTGGGGCCCCAATCTCCTCATATTTTGCTGTAATAAACACATTTTTTTTCCAATTTCTTATCAATTCTCCTATACCCTTCCAAAAGATTTAAAATTCCTGCCAAAATATTTTCATATTCTAAAGTATCCTCATCTGCATTTTGAACCATGTTTCCAAAAAAAGAAGAAAAAGGAATAAGAAAAATTAATAACCACTGCCACCCTGGTCTCAGGCCTATTTTATCTTTTCATTTTAAATTAACTTAGATCACAAGTTCTGTTATACTCTTCAAAGGAGAAGGGTTCTGTATTTTTTCGTCCTTTTTTCCCTTCCTTTGCCTAAACAATCATCAAAGAGCACCTGTAAAAAAAAAAATCATGCCCTTGAGTCTTTATCTGTTTCTATAAACAAGTTACAATCCCTTCATCCGAATAGTCAACAATCTCCAAAGAAGGAAAAATATATTGTTTCAAAGGTTCCAGCCTCTGACCTCCGAGTGGCAGTGTTGCTACTTTTCACTTTCTAATATGTTTCTCTTCATTAAAAAAAACAAAGTTCTTATTGAAATTTAGTAGCAAGTCATGAGAAGAATTGTAAAAATAAAAATAGGACTTTAGTCCAAGAATCGAAAAATAGAATAAAAAAAACAGAAGAAAAAATAATCCGTTCACTTTAAGAAGAGAAAGAAAAATCTGTTGCAAGCATTTTAATCCACAATTACAAAGGGAAAAGAAAAAAAAACTTTCTAGATCAGCCCAAAGGAAGTTAATTTCTTTTGCTTAAAGGATTTAGTTTAACTTTAAAAAAAAGTTCCTTTGGGCAGTGTATCTCAAAAAGAAAAAAATATCTTTCCAGATGGACTCACTTTCTCTTTCTGTAGCGGCAAAACCAGTGCCAACCACAAATTGATTACAATGACGGGATGAGAGACCACGAAGGTAATAGAGAAACAGGATTTATTGATGCGTCAAGAGTTCAGCGTGCTTCCCCACCAAGGTCTGAACTGCCTGGGCAACACCCAGGAACTTAGTTTTGTACTTCCCTTATGTCAATCAAAAATGCAGAAGTACAGAAATGGTACAGAAACAGAAGTTAACACATTTTCATATGTTCCATATAAGGAGATATCATGAGCTTAACATGAGGCAAAGGCGTGTGCTTCACAGGTTGGTTACATGGACAACTTTAGCTTACACCCTCACATGTCTTCCTGTTCCCTTCCTTACAATAACATGTAGCAATGTTCCAGTAATATTTGTAATCCTTAACAAGGGCAAGGTTTATAGCTACCATACGAATAAAGCTAGAAGGGTTATGTCTATGTTTAAGGGTACCAGCTTGGGGAGGGTCACTATTCCTGCTGTCTCATTCCCCCCTTTGGAAGTCCACCATAATCAAAAGATTACTGCGGAGTTTCATAAATGTTAGAGTTTGGATCTTCTGTAGCTAAGACGATATCGCCATTGCCCAAGCCGTAGCATCCTTCTCTATCAATAAGGAAACAGTGTTTGAAATGGTTCATATGAAAATAGGGAGTATACAAGGGAGAATGACACAGCCTGCAGCAATAAGCCCAATGAGAGCGACTATAGCCTGGACGCCAGGCAATTTGGGGAACCAGGAGCCAAAGTCAGAGGCGAGATCCATACTGGCCAACAAAGCGTGTGAGCTGTTGCATCTCAATGGTTAGTTGCTTAATGACGTTTCCTGTCTCATTGATCTGGAGACAACAGTTAGAAAGATAAAAATTTTCCACAAACCCCACCTTCCTTGACCAAAATATAGTCCAGTGCTAGTCTATTCTGATGGACCGCAGTCCTCAGTTTACCCGTGGCTTCCGACAAAATATTCAAACCTTTGTCCAGCCTTTGACCAGCAAGGTCAAGTACTGCCTGTTCTGGGTTTTTTTTCTGGCCCCACCTAATGGGACCGTTTGTTCTTTCTAACCAATATCTGATTCCACCTTTTGTCTCCCTGGGTCTCCTACCCCTTCAAGTATCAACCACTTAATGTCAAGGCTACACAGGTAGAGGGCACTGATGTCGGAAACACACTTTCTCTCTCTTTTTAAACACTTAAACACATCAACAAGGACAAACATGCCAGCTAAAACAACACAGGAACTAAAAGTTCTTGTTGAGACATTTCTTCCCTCCTTCTGGAGGCTTGGTACTCATCCTGGTAACTGACTATATCTCAGGGTTTTTCTAAGAGTGTAGTATTCTGTCCACCCAGGACTACACACCTTACAACTCTCTTTTCCTGGGGTTTTCAGTGTCTTCTCTGTTATAATTAATTTTTTTGAACCTCCCAGTGAAAGCTGGCCTATTTTTAAAGATTCAAATTTCTCTATACATATCCTTTTGAACCTCCTAGCAAACGCTAGCGTATTTTTAAAGATCCAGATGTATAGAGTAGCATATATTGAGGAGGCATTCGAGGAATGCTTCCTTCACCACCCATGTTCTATTTCTAAGACACTGTTACCGACCTGAGATGATGATGATGATGATGATGATGATGATGATGATGATGATGATGATGATAATAATAATAATAATAATAATAATAATAATAATAATAATAATAATAATAATATTTTAATTTATAGCCCGCTCTCTTTCCCTGAAGGGACTTGAGGCGGGGCACAGGGAATTTAAAATACATATAAAATCACAAACATAGTACAATATAAAATAAAATTAAACTAACCCTGCGCTAAAATCCCATATTAAAACTAAAAATTAATTGTTAAAAACCCTAAAAACAGTTGATTATCCTAGGCCGGCCAAGCAGAAAAAGTGTGTTTTTAATTTTTGACGGAAGGAGCGGAGGTCCGTAGTTGTTCTAATTTCGGGGGGAAGGTCGTTCCAGAGGGTCGGGCCCACCACAGAGAAGGCCCTTCCCCTGGGCGTCGTCCACTGGCACAGCCTAGTGGATGGAACCCGGAGAAGTCCCTCTCTGTGGGAGCGAATCGGCCGCAGGGATGTATGGGGCAGGATGCGATCCCGCAGATAGTTAGGTGCCGGAGGTGACAACCTCCCAAACAATTCTACAGCCTCAATGTGCCTGCTCCACTCAATGCCATAGTCCTGAGACACGCATGCCACCTTGAAGTGTCTAAGCATGCACTGCAAGGGTGTGTCAGGCTGAGAGCACCCACCTCCCATGGTCCTCCCAGGGCACCAGACAGACGTGATAGGGAAAGGGATGAGAGGAAGGTAAGGGGTCCTTTCCTCTCGGGGTAACACAAGGGAGTTTCTCAACCACTCACGTCCGACCCAGGGAGCCGGAACTCACTGTGTCTGTAGGGAACTGTGGACGCTAAACACACACACACACACACGAGCCACTGGCCTAGGGTGGCGGCCAACTCACGGGCACCGTAGATAAACGCAGCTGCAACAAAGATGTTTCACACAACTTGGACAGTCCTCCCATCAATACTGGGCTGGAGCACAAGGGGATTAGCCCTGGCTCATCTTTCCGGTTTACCTTCAGCAAGGGGGATTGGGCCTCGCACTCCGGTTCTACAAGAGAGTCCGGGTATGACTGTCCGGGGCACCACAATACTTGCCTGCAGGGCTTCCTTCCTTCCCTCGGCGGCCGGCTCCTAGAGGTCCTGGTCTCTGGTTCTTCTCCGGTGGTTCTTGGAGTTGTCAGCCGCTGGTGCTTAAGAGTTTCCCCAGTCAGTGGGAAGTCCCTCGGAATAATTGGTCCATTGGCGCCTGGGAAGTTCCCTCTGGCTGGGAGAGCCCCAACACCGGGGTGAGCACTCCCAAGGGTCCCAAAGACCCCTCAACGTTCCATCTGGGTTGCCAGTATGTAGCGGCAAAACCAGTACCAACCACAAATTGATTACAATGATGGGACGAGAGACCATGAAGGTAATAGAGAAACAGGATGTATTGATGCATCAAGAGTTCAGCGTGCTTCCGCACCAAGGTCTGAACTGCCTGGGCAACGCCCAGGGACTTAGTTTTATACTTCCCTTATGTCAATCAAAAATGCAGAAGTACAGAAATGGTACAGAAACAGAAGTTAACACATTTTCATATGTTCCATATAAGGAGATATCATGAGCTTAACATGAGGCAAAGGTGTGTGCTTCACAGGTTGGTTACATGGACAACTTTAGCTTACACCCTCACATGTCTTCCTGTTCCCTTCCTTACAATAACATGTAGCAATGTTCCAGTAATATTTGTAATCCTTAACAAGGGCAAAGTTTATAGCTACCATACGAATAAAGCTAGAAGGGTTATGTCTATGTTTAAGGGTACCAGCTTGGGGGGTCACTATTCCTGCTGCCTGAGTTTGCGCATGCGCGAAATGGAGGTCCAATTTTGAATGCAGGACGGGGGCCGGGGGTTGTTTTGCCCCAGGAGAATGTTGCCAGCCCTCACTGACCATCTTCGAGGGCTCGCCCAGCAAGATTACATGCCAGCCGTCACACCGGGCCGTTTTGGAGACGGAGGGCGAGCTGAGTGTGTGACGGCGGGGTGAAGAGCGAGGAGAAGGCCCGAATCGGCCTGATCGGCCTAGCGTGCCAGGAAGTAGGAGGAGGCAGGCCTGTGAAGCCGGGACGCTGGAGGCAAGCGGTTGGCCGGGCGGAAGGAGGGTTTTTCCATCGGGCTGCACGAGTGGATGGTGGATCGTGCAGCCTACATCCGACCCCAACTTGAGTGTTCCCCTACCTGATCCGGGGCTGGAGCAGCAGGAGCTGCTGAAAACAACGGCTGTGGACGGAGAAGCTGGAAAGGAGAGAGGAGGTGAGAGGAAGGAGAGAGGATGTGAGAGGTGAGGCTGGATGAGAGGAAACGTGAGGAGAGAGGATGGGAAGGTGAAAGAAGGAGAAAGAAGAAGGAAGGAAGGAGAGGAGAGATTGAAAAGAAATGGAAAGGAAGAAGGAGAAAGGAGAAGGAGAAAGAAGGAATGGAATGGAAACAGAAGCAGAAAGAAGGAGTAGATGAATGGAAAGAAGGAGCGAATGGAAGGAAGAGGAGGCCAAGCAGCCGGGTCGTGGAGTGGTGGAACTTTGGCTGAGGAAGACTGGGAGTGAGTGCATGGGACTGGAGGAGGTAAGCCGAGCCTGCACATGGCAGCATTTATCATCAGGCCGTGCTGTGGACGGCACTAAATGCAGACTGGGGCCTGTGTGGCTGAAGAGGGCAGATGGATGGGTGGCCCTTTAAAGGGGCTGAATTGCGACCTTCCCCATCTACCGGACTTTTTTGGACTATCTGACTTTACCCCTCCTACCCCTATGGATTTATCATCTCCTATTATATCTATTTGCACTTTACACTGCCACTTTACATCTGCACTTTATCTGGACTCTGTTTTAACTTTAATTTTAACATTACTTTTAACTTGCAATTACATTCCCCTTGGTCTATGCAACCTTCGTGTTCCCTAGAAATGTACTCAAAGCGTGACCTCCTTTGCCTGCGAGAGTCTCCCCTGTCGCAGGCCTGGCCCCCTAGTTTAACACGGGCCCACCTCGAGGATGGACTTATTGTTCCTGAGAGGTGGGCGAAGCGCAAACTCAGGGGGTTTCTTTTTAATTTCTTAATTCGGTTTTTAGGGGGTTCCAGGGAGGAGGGAGGGGATAGTCAGGTGGGGGGACGTCAACCTATAAGGCCAGCCGGTGGAAGTAGAGAAACGGAGGAGGGAGAAGGGGGGGGTCGTTTCCACTGAGGTATTTTCCATCACTTCGGTCTTGGGGAGGGGCAGGGGCGGTGGGAGACGGGATGGACACCGGTTGGAGGACCGTGGCCACTGGCTACAGGCGGTCACGCGCTCTGACCCCCCATGCTCCCATCACAGACTAGGTGGGCAACAACGACAGACCCGGGGTCCCAGGCTGATGTTATGCAACGCCAGGTCCGTGGTACAAAAAGCCCCCTCATTCATGACCTTGTGTCAGAGGGGGACCCAGACCTGGTGGGTATTACGGAAACCTGGTTGGGCCACGAGGGAGGATTACCCCTCGTGGAAATGTGCCCACCAGGCTACCGAGCCTTCCATCAGCCTAGGGCCCTAGGGAGGGGTGGGGGGTGGCGATTATGGTTAGGGAAGGTCTTGAGCCGAAGGAGACCACGATCCCTCAGACGACCGGGTGTGAGTCCCTCCTCGTGAAGTGGGGTCTAGGGAGGCAGTTGGGCGTGTTAGTTGTATACCTGGCTCCTTGCTATGCAACAACAGCCCTGCCCGAGCTCCTAGAGGTGATAGCCAAGGCGGCGGTTGAGACCCCCAGACTCTTGGTCATGGGGGACTTTAACCTGCCGTCAGTAGGCGAAACCTCTGGTGCAGCTCGGGAGTTCATGACTTCCATGACAGCTATGGACCTGACCCAGGTAGTTTTAGGCCCTACCCACGAGGGTGGACACACTCTGGACCTTATCTTCGTCTCGGGACAGTGGAGTCGTGATCTGGGAATAGGGGATTTAGTCATCACACCCCTGTCATGGACAGATCACGCTCTCCTTCGGCTCGACTTTCCGATCGCTGCACCTCACCGCAGGGAGGCGGAACCGGACATTCCTATATTTTTCCGCCCCAGGCTCCTGATGGACTCTGTAAGGTTCCAAGGGGAGCTTGGGCCAATTCCTGTGGACTTGCCCCGCGACTCGACTGAGGACCTAGTGGCCGCATGGTTAAGTGCGGCCACGGGGGCCTTGGACCGAGTCGCGCCCTTGCGGCCTCTCTTGTGGTGACGATCAACCCGGGCTCCTTGGTTCACCGAGGAGCTTAGGGAGATGAAGCACCACAAGAGACGCCTAGAGAGCAGATGGAGATCCTCTCGCTCCGAAGCCGACCGAACACTAGTGAGAACCTATGTTAGGACTTACTTGGTGGCGATAGGAGTGGCCAAACGTGAGTGTTGTGCCACTCTTATTGCATCCGCAGATAACTGCCCTGCCGCTCTGTTTGGGGTGACCCGCTCCCTCCTTCAACAGAGGCCGCGGGAAGCCCCTCTACAGGGTCGAGCAGAGGAATTTGGGATTTATCTGCAGGAGAAAATCACTCGGATTCGGAGCGAGCTGCCCTCCATCGACAGTGGTCCAGTCGAGCGGTCCGAGGCTGTTCTTGAGACACCATCTTGGGAGGAGTTTGATTTTGTTACTACCGAGGATATGGACAAGTTGTCAAAGAGACTTAGGGCTACCACATGTTTATTGTACCCGTGTCCCTCCTGGCTTGTACTGGCATCCTGGGAGACGACACGAGGCTGGCTCCAGGGCATTGTCAACGCGTCTTTGAGTGAGGGGTGGTGCCGTCTTGAAAGAGGCGGTAGTAAGGCCCCTCCTCAAGAAGCCGTCCCTGGATCCAGCATTATTAGAGAACTATCCTCCCATCTCCAACCTTCACTTTTTAGTGAAGGTTGTAGAGAGTGTGGTGGCTCAACAGTTTCCGCAACACTTGGAGGAAGTTGATTATCTAGACCCGCGCCAGTCCGGCTTCCGACCCGGGCACAGCACCGAGACGGCATTGGTCGCGTTGGTTGATGATCTCTGGAGGGCGCGGGATAGAGGATATTCCTCTATCCTAGTCCTATTAGACCTCTCAGCGGCTTTTGATACCATCGACCATGGTATCCTATTGCGCCGGCTGGGGGGGTTGGGGCTGGGAGGCACCGTTCTGCGGTGGTTCTCGTCCTACCTCTCTGGTCGGTCGCAATATGTGTTGGTAGGGGGGCAGAGGTCGGCCTCGAGGCCCCTCATATGTGGGGTTCCTCAGGGGTCGGTCCTCTCACCCCTACTGTTCAACACATATATGAAGCCGCTGGGCGAGATCATCCGTGGTTTTGGGGTGGGATATCATCTGTACGCTGATGATACTCAGCTGTACATATCCACCCCAGACCACCCCAACGATGCCGTCGAGGTCGTGTCCCGGTGTTTGGAGGCTGTACGGATCTGGATGGGTAGTAACAAACTCAAGCTCAACCCATCCAAGACTGAGTGGCTGTGGCTTCCGGCACCCCGGTTCAGCCAGATTACTCCAACTCTGGCCATTGGGGGCAAAACACCAGCCCCCATGGAGAGGGCGCGCAATTTGGGTGTCCTCCTGGACTCTCGGCTGTCTATGGAGGACCATGTGGCAGCCGTGGCCAGGGGGGTGTTTCATCAGGTACGCCTGATGCGCCAATTGCGCCCCTTACTGGACCGGGATGCCTTACGCACAGTCACTCAAGCACTCGTGACCTCTCGACTCGACTACTGTAATGCTCTCTACATGGGACTTCCCTTGAGGTGCACTCGAAAGCTGCAGTTAGTCCAGAATGCAGCCGTGCAGGTGATTATGGGAGCGCCTAGACACTCCCACATAACACCAATCCTGCGCGAGCTGCACTGGCTTCCTGTGGTCTTTCGGGTGCGCTTCAAGGTTCTGACGACCATCTTCAAAGCGCTTCATGGCTCGGGGCCTAGTTATATGCGAGACCGCCTCCTGCCCCATACATCCCTTAGACCGATACGCTCCCACAGAGAGGGCCTCCTCAGGGTGCCGTCGGCCGGACAATGCCGACTGGCGACACCCAGGGGAAGAGCCTTCTCTGTGGCAGGCCCAGCCCTTTATAACGACTTACCCCCTGAACTTCGCACCATCTCCGACCTCCGCCTCTTCCGCAAGTGTCTAAAGACACATTTGTTCCATCTAGCTGGCCTAGCGTAACCTCCATAACTGACTTTTAGATAGTTTTAAATTTGGGGATTTTTAATTTGATATTAGCGCAGGATTTCATTGAATAAGTTTTTTAAAATTTTATATGGTTTTGTAAGTATTTTTAATACTCCTGTGCGCCGCCCTGAGTCCGTTTGGAGAAGGGCGGGGTATAAATTGAATAAATGAAATGAAATGAAATGCCTCATTTCCACTTCCTTCCTGGAGCTGTCCCATCTTTGTCAGCATGGGGCTTCCTGTTTGCTGCCGAATAGAAGTGCTCCCCTTGGATAAAACAGGGACTTTGCGGTGTCCCTGTGACCAGCAAGGCTTTGTCTTCCTAATCGCTGTCCCTCCAGGACAGTTTAGGTCCAAATGGACCGAACAGCGGCAAAAGTATCAACGGAAGTCTCGGATCATCGAGACCTCACATTGTAACGACACGACGCTGGCTCTTTCTCTCCCATATTATCTCCTATGTTGTGTTGTGTGTGTGAGTCCCGCAAGGGAGATAGGGCGGTATATAAATTTCAATAAAGTGAAAGTGAAAGTGTGTATGTGTGACACTTTATTTTGCCATTCACTAAATAAATAATAAATAATTGATACCAAATAACGAGTCAAGGATGTGATCTTTTTCTGATTTTAGATGGATCCAACTTTTGAGCCAGAGGACAATGAAATCCGTACACTCTTTGGATTGCATCTAATGCAGAAAAGGAATGATGGTGTAATTGATCAATCACTATTCAAGAACATTGTTACTAAAAATAAAAATGTAAGTAGGAAAAAAGCATGTTTTGATATTCGGTATCTGCAAGTTAGGTATCTAATAGGTATGTCATCTTGAATGAAAGGGGGGTTAGTTCCAATAGGAATTCTTAATCTTATTGCATCTGCTGTTAAAAGGATCTCTGCTCCCAGTGACTGATCCAAATTTGATTTCACATCATTATCCTGGAACACATATATTTGCCTTCATTCATGAAAAACCATCCTGATTTCCTACAGTGGTTATAGTTGGAGAATCTTAAACCATTAGCTGTGATAGTGATGGCTAACCTTTTTCTCCTAATGTGCCAAAATTGTGTGCACATGTGAACCCATAATGCAATGCACCTGACCCCTGTACATTCGTACCTGACCACCCTCCCTGCACATGTGCGCATGAACACTCCCTGGGCTGCCTACTCGGCCTCCTGCACCAGGAGGCTTTCCTTGATCCTCCAGGAGTGGGAAAACAGCCTCCCCCAGGCTATAGAGGATCTCTGGAGGCTGGAAACCGGCCGATTTCCAGATCTTCGAGGAGGCCTGTTTTCTCCTGTGTGCTGCTTTGGGGAATCCAAAGCATGGTTAAACCAGCTCTCTAGCCTAGACTCTGAGTTATTAAAACTGTAGACCACGCCTCCTCTGTCTGGGCATGCTCAGTTTTTTATAACTCAGCTCACCCTAAAGACTCACCATTTTCCTCTCCAGGAAAACTTGACAACAATGGGTTTAATTATTTCTTTTTTATTTATTTCTTATTTCTTTGAGTTTGTGTTAAAAACCTTCATTTATTTTATGAAGAGTTTGGAGACTTCTAAGATTCTTCACTGTAAGTTTTGCATTGGTTTTCCCTCCTGGAGGCTTCCGTGGCCCAGGGAGTTGGCGTTTTGCAGTTGTTTCTGGCCAGGCTGGTTCGCCGCCTGCAAGTTCCTCCCTTGAATTAAGGCTGGTTCGCCGCCTGAATATCAGGGAGCCAGCCACTTTTGTTATTTAAAGCAGCAGGGGGCCTTTTGGGCTCCGCCGCGTTTGTATTTAAAGCAGCAGGGAGCCTTTTGGACTCCGTGCTTTCGAGCCTCTCCCTAGCGCCCCCCTCCCCCCTGCCGGTCTCCGTTTCTTCTGTGCGGCGTTTGGAATTGCTTCTAAGGCTGGGAGAGCCTTTTCTGGTGAGGCTGCCTTTTCTCCGCTCCGGATGGGGGGCGTGCTTTGGGAGCGGCCATTTTGGGTCGCATTTTTGAATCTGCCGCTGTTTCTGCTGCTGGAGGCAGCCGTTGGCAGGGGTTTTTCGCGCCAGGTTTGTTTTCCTGCGCAGGCGCGATCTGGGCTTTTCCCCTCGTGGAGCCACCTTGTCTCGCCTGTGGTAGAAGTGGACGGTTCGTCTCCTCTGTCTCTGCGTTGAGAATCTGTAGGCCTTGCTTCGGCTGGCTATTTCTAGCAGGTTTTTCTATTCGATTCTGGGTTGAGCCTTTTCAAATCTCTCCTTATGTCGGAGCAACAGGCAGTTAATGAGGGCGCTGTCCCCTCCTCCCTCCCTCCTCCACCTTCTTCGAGGGCAAGTAGATCGGCCACCAGGGCCTCCTCCCTCCCCCCGCGTGGTTCATCTGCGGCTGTGGGGAAGGCCACAAAGAAGGGAGATAAAGGGAAGGCTAGTGCTGCAGCCCGCATGGCCCCCAAGGCCCCCCCTGTGCTGCAACCTGAGCTCCCCCCCACAGTTTTACCTGAGGTATTGCCCCGGGTGCGTGGGTGGTCTCCTGATGTTGCCATGGAGATAGGAGATCAGTCTGCGGGGGTGGTTTCCCAGGCTCAGGATCCTTCGGGCCTAGCTGCAACCATCTCAAGCCCCAGGCCTTTGAGGCCTGGAGTATCAGCCACCTTCACTCCTACAGCTGCAGGGCTTAGGCCTGAGGAGGAGTCAGGGGAGGCCCTTTCCCCCAGCATACGCAGCATGATAGCTGCTGCTATTTCCCAGGGAGTAGATGCAGAAATGCAACGCAGGGCCCCTCGCCCTGCACCTTTGGCCATGACCAGGGAACTTTTGGTTTCTCTTGCAGACCAGGCCTCGCCTGTTCACTCTGACTACAGTGATGGTCTCGAGCTGATTGAGGAGGGGGAGATACCTGACCTTGAACTTTCTGATGATGAAGGCCTGGATCAGAGATCTTCCCTGCATACTGGATTATTTGCCCCGGGCCTCTTTAAGTCCCTTTTGTTTAAGGCCAAGGCCTCCACCAACATGGGTGGGGCCTCTGCCCAGGCAAGCACAGATATGGGGTTGGAGGCTACTAACCGCCTCTTTGCAGAACAGATCAGGGAACAGGATCTCATCCCTTGTCCCAAGCTGTTTATGGATATGGTCCAAAAGCAATGGGAACAGCCCACCGCTGTTTCTCCGCCCAGCAACGGGGACAGGAAGCTGTATGCTTCCACATCCGAATTGGACACTCTTTTACAATTTCCAACTGTTGATCCACCAGTGGCAGCTTTGGCTTCTCCAGCCTTAATTTCTTCTGAGATTTTGGAGGGTCTCAAGGCTGAGGACCGCAAGGCAGAGCTGGTCATTTGTAAGACACACCAGGCCTCCGCCTGGGCTTTGAGGGCTGCCACGGCAGCATCCTTTTTCAATAGGACCTCCTTGCTCTGGTTGAGGCAATTGCAGGCTAGATTGGCCCCTGAGGACCTCCGTCTTCACCAGGATGCTAACAAGCTGGTGGCGGCTCTGGAATTTTCAGCGGATGCCACGCTCACAGCGGCCAAGTTCGCTTCCCGGGCGGTGGCATCTAATGTGGCCTCCCGACGCCTACTTTGGCTCCGCCAATGGCAGGTGGATGTCCGTTCTAAGTGGTGCCTGGCTTCCACCCCTTTCAAAGGGGGTTCTCTTTTTGGTGCCATGCTAGATCCCATTTTGATTGAAACTAGGGTTGAGAGGAAGGTACTCCCTTTGGTACATAGGCGGAGGGCCCAGCCCTATTTTCGTAGGCAGTCCTTTCGGACGGGAGACTCCGGGTTTACTGCGGTGCCTTATGCCCAGCAATACACCAGACCATACGTGCCTACGCAGGACAGGGGTGAGGACCGTGCCGCTAGTAGGGACAGGAATAGGTACCAATCCCAGGCTAGGCAGCCATTTCGGGGCTCTGGAAATCGGTCCTTTCGCAGGTACCGATGACTCGCATGGATCGGGCCCTATTGGCGGGCGTCTAGCGTCGTTCGCCCACCAATGGGGCTTCACCACCTCAGACGCCTGGGCCCTACAAACCGTGAGCCAGGGCCTAGTTCTAGAATTTCTCTCCATGCCCCCGAGACGCTTCATCAGATGCCCAGTGCCAAGATGCCAAACCAAGTGGCGTCTTATGGATGCCGAGATCAATCAGCTTTTGGACATCCATGCTATCGAGGAAGTTCCTCAAGGGCAGGCAGGGCTAGGTTTCTATTCCATCCTGTTCTTAGTTCCCAAGAACTCAGGGGGATGGCGCGCTATTCCATCCACCAGGGTCACTTTCTGACCTCTATCGACATAAAGGAAGCCTACCTCCACATGCCTATCCACCTGGCACACCGAAGGTTCCTGCGCTTTCACTTCGCCGCCCGCCACTACCAGTACCGGGCCCTCCCGTTCGGCCTGTTGTCGGCCCGCAAACTTTCACCAAACTTCTGGCGGTTGTTGCAGCTTCCCTGAGAGCAGTGCCCGTACAGGTCAATTGTTATCTGGACGACATCTTGCTGCTTTCATCTTCCCGGGACCAAGCCTTCCGTGACCTGCAGCTCACCATCGACGCCCTCCAGGTTCACGGCTTTGTTTTGAACTTCCCGAAGAACCATCTTCGTCCCACCAGATCCCTTCTGCATTTGGGGACGGTCATCAACTCGGACAGCTGCATCGCGTCCATTTCACAGGAGAGGCGTCAAAGCATACAACGCCTGGCAAATCAAGTGCTCCGGCAGAGGTCGTCTCCCCTAGCCATCCTTTCCCAGTTACTCGGGAAGATGATATTGTGCATCGACGTAGTTCCCTGGGCGCGGTCCCATGCCCGTCCGCTCCAACGGTTCCTGCTTCCCTTCCAACGGAACCACACCAGCCATTCGCAGGCCAAGACTCGTCTGCCCCCGAAAGTGATACAATCCCTCAGGTGGTGGACGTCATTCAGCCTTCTCAAGGGATGCCTGTTCAAGGAGCCGGACCATATCGTGGTGACGACAGATGCGAGCCTGTTCGGATGGGGTGACCACTCCGAAGGCTGCGTGGAGCAGGGCAGGTGGACTCCTCAGGAGCTGCGGAACAGCATAAACTGGTTGGAGCTTCGAGCCATTCGTCTGGCCCTTCGAGAATTTCACCCTGTGATACGTGCGGCGCACGTTCTCATCCTCACAGACAATGTGGCCTCCAAGGCGCATGTGAACCGCCAGGGGGACACTTTGTCCAGGGCCCTGATGCAGGAGGCGGAGCATCTCCATCATTGGGCGGAGAGGCATCTACTGTTGCTCCGGGCAGAACACATATCGGGGCTCTCCAATGTTCAGGCGGATTGGCTGAGCAGGGCCACGGTAGATCAGGCGGAGTGGCGACTCCACCCACCCCTGTTCCAGGAACTGGTTCACCGGTTCGGTCAACCCAGGTGGACCTCTTCGCTCAGCCACACAACGCGCAGCTGGCACGATACTTCACCAGATTCCTGACTCCAGGAGCAGAAGGCACAGGCGTGCTCTGCAGTCCCTGGCCGGAGGGCCTCCTCTATGCGTTTCCACCGCTTCCGCTGGTCCCAATCGTCATCCAGACGATCATAGTGGAGAGGGCAGAGGTCTTGCTTGTGGCACCAATGTGGCCCAGATGTCTGTGGTATGCGGACCTGATACATCTGTCCGTGTCTCACCCATGGTGCATCCCGGACGACCGGATCTTTCTGTCGCAAGGGCCCCTCGTTCATCCGAATCCACAGCTCCTGCAGCTAGCCGTATGGCATGTGAGCGGGCGTTCCTATTAGAGCAACATTTCTCGGACAGGGTCATTGAAACAATTCAGGTGGCCCGCCGACCATTGACAATCGCATTTATGAGGCCTCTTGGCGGGCATTTTGCACCTGGTGCCACGCGTCGGCCGTGAATCCCTTGCGGGTGTCTGTGCCACAGGTCCTGGATTTCTTACAGATGGGACTAGACGGGTTCGCGCCTAACACACTGCGACGCCAGCTTGCAGCTCTCTCTACAGTAGTACCATGCGGTCGTTCCCGCTCACTGGCTCGTCATCCCAAGGTGCGTTCCTTCCTCAAAGGGGCTACTAACATCAGCCCGCCAGTGGTGCACCGTTATCCGACGTGGGGCTTGTCCCTCGTTCTTCAGTCTCACCTTGACTTCATTTGAACCGATTTGGACTCTTAGCCTTCGATTGTTGACTTTGAAAACGGTGTTTTTAGTGGCGATTACATCTGCCCGGCGGGTGTCGGAACTGGCTGCCTTGTCAGTTCAGGAGGATCTCTGTATTTTTCATCCCAACAGTCATTCTTCATCTTGACCCTTCCTTCCTGCCAAAGGTCAACACCATGTTTCATAGGGCGCAGGAGCTAATCCTGCCGGACTTCTGCCCTCACCCCTCTCGGCCTCAGGAGCGTCAGTGGCACAACGTGGACGTTTGCAGGGTTCTCTGTCGTTATATCAAGAGGACGGCCTCTTTCCAGAGATCGGAGGCTCTGTTGTATCATTTCAACTGCATCCATGGGCCTGAAGGTATCCTCCAACACGATTGGGCGCTGGTTGAAGGCGTGTATAGCCCTTGCTTACGACAGCCGCTCGAGACCGCCTCCTATAAGGATCGTCCCTCATTCGACCAGAAGTGCTACCACGTCGGCGGCCTGGGCAACCCTGGCATCAGTGGAGGACATTTGTAGAGCTGCGACATGGTCGTCTCCGTCGCCTTTCATACGTCACTACCGGATTGACTCTTATGCCTCAGCGGAGGCTGCCTTTGGGCGGAGAGTGCTTCAGAGAGTTGCCACCACAACTGCAGCTCCTGACCAGCCTCGCTCCCGCCCCTGAAGGTTACTGCTTTGGCATGTCCCATGCTTTGGATTCCCCAAAGCAGCACACAGGAGAACGACCGTTGACTTACCTGAACGGTCCTTCTATGTGTGCTGCGAAGGGGAATCCAACCCCGCCCATTCAGCTTCGGCTGTTCAGGATCCTTGACCTTTACCTGTCTTGATTGTGACTGTCACCGGACTTGTTCTGTTTCCGGTCGGAATTCTGCATTCTAGACGGCTTCCCTTCGTGCAAAAAACTGAGCATGCCCAGACAGAGGAGGTGTGGTCTACAGTTTTAATAACTCAGAGTCTAGGCTAGAGGGCTGGTTTAACCATGCTTTGGATTCCCCTTCGCAGCACACATAGAAGGACCGTTCAGGTAAGTCAACGGTCGTTTTGCCCACCTCGGGCTCTGGAGGCTTTTTTCGAGCCTCCAGGAAGGCAAAAACAGCCCCTCCTGGGCTCTGGAGGGCCTGCCTGAAGCCTCCTACCACCAAAAACAGAGCAACCCCCCCCCCCTCTCCACACATAAGCCTCACATTCGATTAGCGAATGCATGGACAAAAGGAGGAAGTGATCCCATTCAAGGTACAGGGTTCACTTGCACAAATCCTCAGGTTATGAATGGAATGTGCAAGCTCCAATACATTTGTAACTCAAGGACTATCTGTATTTGGAACTAGCTATACCCGGCCACGCATTGCTGTGGCCCAGTCTGGTTAAATGGCCAACCAATCTGTGTGTAGATCTACACCTGCACACATACACCCAACCACCATATAAGCCCCAACCTATCTACCTACTGTATTTTTATCTATCTATCTATCTATCTATCTATCTATCTATCTATCTATCTATCTATCTATCTATCTATCTATCTATCATCTATCTATCCCTCTACCTACCTACCTACTGTATTTCTTTCTTTCTCCCTCTACCTACCTACCTACCTATTGTATTTCCCCCTCTCTATCCCTCTACCTATCTACCTACCTACATACCTACCTACTATATTTCTCCCTCTCTATCTATCCCCCTATCTACCTACCTGCCTACCTACTGTATTTCTCCCTCTCTGTCTATCCCTCTACCTACCTACCTACTGTATTCCCCCCCTCTATCCCTCTACCTACCTACCTACTGTATTTCCCCCCCCTCTATCCCTCTACCTACCTACCTACTGTATTTCTCCCTCTCTGTCTATCCCTCTACCTACCTACCTACTGTATTTCTTTCTTTTTCCCTCTATCTACCTACCTACCTACTGTACTTCCCCCCCTCTATCCCTCTACCTACCTACCTACCGTATTTCTCGCTATCTATACACCTACCTACCTACCTATCGTATTTCTCCCTGTCTATCCCTCTACTTACCTACCTATTGTATTTCTTGCTTTCTCCCTCCACCTACCTACCTACTGTATTTCTCCCTCTCTATCTATCCCCCTATCCACCTACCTGCCTACCTACTGTATTTCTCCCTCTCTGTCTATCCCTCTACCTACCTATCTACTGTATTTCTCCCTATCTATCTATCCATCCCCCTACCTATGTACCTACCTACCTACCTACCTACCTACCTACTATATTTCTTCCTTTCTCCCTCTACCTACCTACCTACCTACCTACCTACCTACCTACCGTCTTTCTTTCTTTCTTTCTTTCTTTCTTTCTTTCTTTCTTTCTTTCTTTCTTTCTTTCTTTGTATCTATCTATCTATCTATCTATCTATCTATCTATCTATCTATCTATCTATCTATCTATCCACCTACCTACCTACCTACCTACATACCTACATACCTACATACCTACCTTATTTCTGCCTCTCTATCTATCCCTTGGGGGTCATCTAGTCCAACTCCCTGCTAGGCAGGAAGCCATATACCCATGATGGCGAACCTATGGCACGGGTGCCACAGGTGGCACATGGAACCATTTCTTAGGCCACTCGAGGCATTGCCCTGTCAGCTTCAGTTTGTATGTGTGCCCTGGCCAGCTGATTTAGGCCTTCTTTTGAGGCCATTTTTTGCCCTCTGGAGGTGGGGGAAGGCTGTTTTCACCCTCCCCAGGCTCCTATAAACCCTCTGGAGCCTGGGGATGACGTAAAAAGCATGCCAAATGCAGGGGGTCATGCACATAGCATTATGGATGTGGCACACCTGCGCACATCGCCCCTGCACTCCCCCTGCTATTGCTACGTGAGCCAAAAAAGGTTAGCCATCACTGCCCTATACCATTTCAGACTAATGGCTATCCAAATGGCTATCATGAAGACTTCCAGTGTTGGGGCATTCACAACTTCTGGAGGCAAGTTGTTCCACTGATTAATTGTTCTAACTGTCAGGAAATTTCTCCTCAGTTCTAAGTTGCTTCTCTCCTTGATTAGTTTCCACCCATTGCTTCTTGTCCTGCCCCCAGGTGCCTTGGAGAATAGCTTGACTCCCTCTTCTTTGTGGCAACCCCTGAGATATTGGAAGGCTGCTATCCTGTCTTCCCTAGTCCCTCTTTTATTAAACTGTATTTCTCCCTGTCTCTCTATTCCCCTATCTACCTACCTACTGTAATACAATAATATAATAGCAGAGTTGGAAGGGACCTTGGAGGTCATCTAGTCCAATCCCGCTGCTCAAGCAGGAGACCCTATGCCGTTTCAGACAAATGGTTTTCCAGTCTCTTCTCTCTTCAGTGTTGGGGCATCCATAACTTCTGGTGGCAAGATGTTCCACTGGTTAATAGTTCTCACTGCCAGGAAATTTGCCCTCAGTTCTAGGTTGCTTCTCTCCTTGATTAGTTTCCACCCATTGCTTCTTGTTCTGCCCTCAGGTGCCTTGGTGAATAGCTTGACTCCCTCTTCTTTGGGGCAACCCCTGAGATATTGGAAGGCTGCTATCATGTCTTCCCTAGTCCTTCTTTTCATTAAACTGTATTTGCTGTCAGATGGGTGATTCTTTGTTACAGTTTGGTTCAGTTCGTATTCAACAGTTTAAAGCAGCTGCCTGCCTCCGTTTTTTTACCTCAGAGAACAGTCCTGAGCAGAATTTCTCCCCCCCGCTCTATGGGCCACCTGGGAGTTTGCTATCCTCTGTGCCTTTTTGGCCCCAAGAGGCCGCCGTATAAGGCCTCTTCCAACACTGACAGTTGAAAAGCAGTTTGATGGGCGTGGCTACAGGGATGTTAACACACATTTCAGTGGGTACATTTTTTTGTGTGTAATTTGTACACAACACACGTGTGCTAGGCACAAAATGATTAGCTATTCTATTATCGGAAGTCCTTGTCTACATTGTGTGAAAGTTTGGTGTAAATCGGCCCAGTAGTTTTTGAGATTAGTGGATTCGTACAAACTATTTTACATTTTTATTTATATAGATAATACAATTTGGGTATGCTGATGAATGATACAATTCAAAGTCAGGGGTCAGAAAAGCCTCTAATTAATTGCCTATTGTCTGTCCATCAGCAGGATAACCTGAATAGAATGGGACACATTTGGTGTACAGAGAAATCAACAAAGAAAAGGTCAAATCTGAAAACAGTGTGGATCCAACTGGGACTGAGGACAAAACAAATATGGAAAAATAATTTAGTGTAATCCTAGGTGACATAGAATACTGCTGATATTTATAATAATGCTGAGTCTTCCATTCTAAACCTCATTCCCCTTCCTGGTGAAGTGTCCAGAGAAGAGCTAATATTAAGGAGTTGGAAAGAATTCCAGAATGAATTCCTGATTTTGAGAGTTTTTGACTTACAACCAAAATTGGGATTGGAATCCTGGTTGTTTAGCAAAGCAGTCATTAAGCAAGATGCTCATGTGGCTGTTTCCTCAAATGACTGCAATCCTGGTGCTCCTAGTTGTTAAGTAATCGCCTGGGTCATTAAGTGGACAGAGTGAAAGTTGCCTACAGAAGGATTTTGGCTCTGTTTCTGCAGCCTGCCAAAGAATTTCAGCTCCCCTCCCCTTGGCAACCTTCCTTTCAGCTTCCTTTTGATTTCCTGAGGAAACTGATAAATAAGATTAAAAAGGGTGATCACATGATCATAGGGTGCTTGGCATGGCAACTAGTTGTAGATAAGAGTTGATTGCCAAGCACCTGAAATACAGTTACATGGGGGCCCACATTTTTTGATGGCAGGAAGTGCTTTATGGCAGTAATAAACCATTTTTCCAAGGGCATTGTAACTTTGAAAAGTTGTTACTGATTAATCATAAGTAAATGACTATCTGTAGCCAGGTGGTGTTTTCATTTCTCTGTAAAGACCCAAGATGCCTTTGTAATAATCTTTCTGTGTTTCAGTTGCCTGATTCAGCTATCAGAGATCTCATTGTTGCCACCATTGCTGTTAAATATACCCAGTCTAATTCTGTTTGTTATGCCAAGAATGGACAGGTATGTATATGGGGCCATTTAGAGGAGTGTTCTATTATTTTTCCTGATTTAATATTCAATTTTAAAAGCAATTGCTATCAAAACAGATCTTATTGTTACAAAATAACATTTCTAACATATAATTTTTTATCCTGGACAACAACAGTTTTCATCTTGTGTGAGGTGGTCTTCAAGTACATGAAGAGTGCTATGATATCAAGCAGTGATGAGCGTTTACAAATTCTATAAAAGCTCATAATTTAAGAAAATGTAATCCATGCAGGTTCTAACTAGCATGATCTATATTTAGATGTTGAGTGTTCAACATCTCACCAACATCCGATTCTCAGATCTGAATTAAACATTTTTACAGACATTGTTAAATGTTGTGCAAAAGTACAATGCTGTCTTTCTGTTACAAGGCTTCATCCATATTTTGAACTACTGAATCATCAGACCCTACCCAGTCTGAAGTTGTGGACTTGCGGGATCACATCCTACCCCATACATCCCTGCGGCTGATTCGCTCCCACAGAGAGGGACTTCTCTGGGTGCTGTCCACTAGGCAATGCCAGCGGGCGACGCCCACGGGAAGGACCTTCTCTGTGGCGGGCCCAACCGTCTGGAACGACCTACCCCCCAAACTCAGAATGACCACGGACCTCCGTTCTTTCCGCCAGAAACTCAAGACCTACTTACCTTTTCCAACAGGCCGGCCTGGCCTAACTCTACCTAGCCTTTAGCCTGACATCAAATTGTTTTAATTGGTTTTTTTTTAAGGGTAATAGCTTAATTTATTGTAAATTTTAGCACAGGGTGAATAATTTAATTTGATTTTAAATTTTGTATATTGTCATGTTTTATATGCTTTTTTAATTTCCTGTGCACCGCACTGAGTCCCTTTTTGGGAAAGGGAGCGGTATATAAGTTAAATAAATCTAAATCTAAAAATCTAATCTTGCTAGCTCCAGTAGCACTCATTAGCTGCACTCATTAATCTTAGGCTTCTCGCCATTTTTATATAGTGATCCTGGGACATTAACAAGGGGGAAAGACAGTTTAGTTTTATCTGTCCCAAAAGCTAAAGCTGTTTACGTCATGGAAGATTATGTGAAGTTAAGCCATTCTTGGTTTAAAGAGTAATTTCATGAATGTATCCAAATAATTGGGTTGATAATTGGCTTGCCTCATTTATTGAAATGAAAATAAAATTATTCTTAAGAAAGGCTGAAGTGCCAAATTGCAAAGCAGGGAAAAGGGGGACCTGAGGAACTACAGATTTCTAGTATTATCTAGGAAGATTCTGTGTCAGATCATGTAGGGGTTAAAGATGCACAAGGCCCTTGAATACAGTAATTACTTCTTGACAGCAAAGATGGGTCAGGAATAAGATTTAGATTAGAATTGTATCTATTTTTTATTTTTTTTATTGCAAAAGTTTTATTCAGACAAGTTTTCCCCCCTTTTACCCCCCCGACATATAATATAAAATCACATACAAAAAGTATACCCCTCACCTCCCCCCGTCTTAAAATAAAATTCTCATTCAAATATTGAGTATTATACCCCCGACCAACATGATATAAATTTAGTGTAAGATACATCAATCTCTCCCTGACACCCTCTTCCAGGTTAAATCAGCATATATACATCATAACATAACCATATCCCATTATACCCATCTCTATATTGCTTTTCCACTTATATTTCCCCACCCTCCACCCTAACCCACCCCCACCTCCCAGTCAATCCCACCCCCCCTGAGTTCCGCTGTACACCACTTTAAACATTCCAAACATCCCAGATATTGTTTAATCTATTCACCTATCAATCCAAACATTCCTACCTAAAAGCTACATGGTATTTCCCAGTCTGATATTTATTCTGTATATAATTAATCCATTTTGCCCATTCCTGCGTGTAGCTCTCCTGCTTCTGGTCTTTTAGGAAAGCTGAAAGTTTTGCCATTTCCGCAAACCCCGCCACTTTTTGAATCCATTGAGCAATTGTCGGTACAAAATCTTTCTTCCAATGTTGAGCAATCAACAACCTAGCTGCTGTAACCATATACAAAAACAATTTTGTTTCCCCTTTACGAAAATCCTTAGTTATGCCCAATAGAAACATTTGCGGGGTAAATTCTAATCTTTTCTTAAATACGTTTTGCATAACCCACCATATTTTTATCCAAAAAGCTTTGACCTTATTGCAAGTCCACCACACATGGAAGAAAGTAGCATCTAAACACCCGCATCTCCAGCATTTAGGTTGAAAATTAGGATACATACATGATAATTTCTTAGGATCCAAATACCATCTATAAAACATTTTATAAAAATTCTCCCTTAAACTTTGTGACTGTGTAAATTTAATATTTTGAACCCATATTTTTTCCCACGTATCCAACATAACGGGTTCATCAAAATTCTGAGCCCATTTAATCATACAATCCTTGACCAACTCGCTTTCTGAATCCCTTTCTAACAGTACATTATATATTCTTTTAACATGTTTTGGGCCTGTCTCTTTTATCTGCTTGATCAACTCCACTTCTTTCTCCATAAAACCAATCCTGCGATCTTCTTTCCATCTCTTCTGTAACTGTGTGTAGTGTAACCAATTTAAAGTAATTCCTGCCTTTCTTAAATAAGAAAACTTTTAATAGTGGGTATACTGTATCTTGATGTCAGCAAAAACAATTGATGAACCCACAGTTCTTTAATTAGCAAGCTAACGGCACTGAATTGAATGGATGTCAGTCAAAAAGATATATAATTGGCTTGAAAATAACATTCATACGCAAAAAGGATGCCTTTCAAATTAGAGAAAAATATTAAGTGGGTGACATTAGGTTCAAAAATAAAGTATGTAATGTGGAATATTGTGCTTGACAATCATATTTGTGAAAAAGATCTTAAAATACTAGTTGATGGCATATTGAATTATAATATATATTATAATTGATTTTTTAAATTCTTTTTTTGTGGCTTTTTTTGTAATTCCATCTCTAACTTCTTATATTCCTCTTCTAATTCCTTTTGAGCTTGTCTCATTTTTTAATTACTCTTCCCCACATACGTTATTGCTGTGCCCCATACATTCCGTAATAAAGTTTCTTCTTTTCTATTCTCTTTTAAAAAAAAGTCCAACTCCCTTTCCATGTATTGTATAAATTCTTTATCTTTTAAAATTGTTTGATTCATTGTCCATCTTACTTTCTTCTTTTGTCTTCTATCAGGTTATCATCCGTCCAAGTATTTATTTCAATATTTATCTCTTGTATAGTAGATATTAATTATATCCACATCATGTCTATCTGGACCAAGACATATGTCTATTTGAGTAAAATATATATTGACTTTTCTCAGGGTGCCTTTCTCGCCAAGCATCTTGAATACTTAATTCTTCCACCATATTTAAAGAGATTTTTGGAAGCGTTTTTCTATTTTTTTTGTTTATTTTTCTAATCTTATAATCCAAATCAGCATTCACAATTGCATTAAAGTCACTTACAATGCATATAGTTTCATACTCTAATTCTATTATTTTCTTATGAAATTTACCATAGAAATCATCTTGATTGTTATTTGCTGCATATATTGCCACTAAAAGCATTTGTTTATTCTCCCTTCCTCATCCATAAAAATTTATTTAGCCTCTAATATCTCTTTAATGTAAAGCACTACACCCCTCTTGCTTTGTTGTGTAATAATAATAATTTATTAATTTATAGACCGCACCCTCTCCCCCATGGGGACTCGCGGCAGTGCACAGGCAATTTAAAAATCCAAAAATACAACAATATACAAATACAAAATGTTAAAATCAAATTAAATTAACCCCTGTGCTAAAATCACTATTAAAACCCTTAAAACCCTAACAATACCCCCTAAAAATTTTATACAATTTCATTTTGCGGCTAGGAATGTAAACATTAGGCCAGGCCGGCCTGATGGAAGAAGTGAGTCTTTAACATAAGAGTAAGAGAGGCATATAACTTCCCCATTTTTGGGATACTCCAATACTTTTGATGTTGCTTTTTAATCAGTATTTCTTGTAAACAAATTATGTCCAATTTTAATTTTTCTAATTTATTGAAAGTCCTTTTTATTGCCAAATTCAATCCATTTATGTTGATTGATTTTAACTTTATTTCTTCTTCCATAACTTTAATAATAAGTCTCTTGTTTTTTCCCATCTTCTCTTTCCCTGTTCTTTCCTTCACATCCTCATGAAGAGCTTTTATCATGTTTTTTTTATTGAAAAAGTTTTATTCAAACAAATTTCCCCCTTTTTACCCCCCAACATATAATATAAATATAAATCACATACAAATAATATACCCCCTCCCCTCCCCCCATCTTAAAATAAATTTGTCATTCAAATATTGTATTCCCTCACCTCCCAACAATCATAATATAAATTTCTCTTAAAGTAACAATATCCCATTAACCCCATCTTCTAAATTAATTGAACATATATAAATCATAATATAAATTTCTCTTAGAGTAACCGTATCCCATTAATCCCATCTCCTATATTAGTTATACATGTATATTTCCCCACCCTCCACCCTAACCCTCCCCCACCTCCCATTCAAACCCACCCCCCTGACTTCCGCTATACACCACTCTAATAATTCCAAACGTCCCATATAATATTTGCTCTGTTCACATTGTATCCCTTGCTTATCACCCTATCAGTCTAAACATTCTTACCTAAAGGCTACATAATACTTCCTAGTCTGGTATTTATTCTGTATATAATCAATCCATTTTGCCCATTCCTGTATATAATTCTCCTGTTTCTGATCTTTTAAGAAAGCTGAAATTTTTGCCATTTCCGCAAACCCTGCCACTTTCTGAATCAATTGTCAGTAAAAAATCTTTTTTCCAGTGCTGAGCAATCAACAACCTAGCTGCTGTAACCATATACAAAACCAATTTTGTTTCCCCTTTTGTAAAATCCTTAATTATACCCAGTAAAAACATTTGCGGAATAAATTGTAATCTTTTCTTAAATACATTTTGCATAACCCACCATATTTTTATCCAAAAAGCTTTAACCTTATTGCAAGTCCACCATACATGAAAAAAAGTAGCATCTAAACACCCGCATCTCCAACATTTTGGTTGAACATTTGGGTACATACATGATAATTTCTTAGGATCTAAATACCATCTGTAAAACATTTTATAAAAATTCTCCCTTAAATTCTGTGACTGCGTAAATTTAACATTTTGAACCCATATTTTTCCCCACGTATCCATCATAACCGGTTCGTCAAAGTTCTGAGCCCATTTAATCATACAATCCTTCACCAATTCGCTTTCTAATATGAATAAAGGTACTCCTATTGAAACAGTTTGGGATGCAAGTAAAGCTTATATGCGCGGGGTCCTGATACATATGAATTTTAAACATAAAGCAGACAGAAAAAGAGAATGGAATTGGAAGATGAAATAAAAAAGAAGGAGCAGTTACTTATAGCAACTCCAAAAGATGCGGCACTTCAGATGGCGATAAAGCTGTTGAAAGATCAATTTCAAATACTTATATCAGAACAAACAGCAACTAACTTACAATTTGCCAAACACAACACCTTTGCTAATGCTAACAAACCTGGTAGGTGGTTGGCCTACACCTTGAGAAAGAACACAAATAATAGAATTATTGATAGAATTGAGTATGGAGGGAAAACGGTATATCAACAAGATTTGATTAAAAAATCATTCGTGGACTATTACGCTAAGTTATATTTGCAGGATAATATACAGAATAAGTCAGTAGATGATTTTTTGGAAGGAAAAAGGGTTACCAAAATACCTGTGCTTCAAAAGGCAAATTTGGAACGTTTGATAACTGCAGATGAGATTACTCTAGCTATAAACCAACTTAAACTAGCCAAGGCTCCAAGGACTGATGGTTTGACTGCAATGTACTATAAAACTTTACAATTGGAAATGATTGAATATCTTACAGAACTATTTTGCAATATACAGCAAGGAGGTAAAATACCTTTCTCATGGAAAGCGGCTTTTATATCATTGATACCCAAAGACAAAGATGGCCGTAAGAAACCAGAGGATTACAGACCGATATCTCTTCTAAACACAGATTATAAAATATTTGCTAAAGTACTAGCCAACAGATTGATGCCAGTTATCCAAGAGGTTATTCACTATGACCAAGCAGGATTTATTGAAGGTAGACACATGAAGGAGAATGTAAGGCAACTCATAGATTTAATTGACTATCTTGATAAGAATAAGCAGATCTCTGCAGTGCTGGTTTTCTTGGATGCGGAGAAGGCCTTTGATCGAGTGAACTGGAATTTTCTAACCAAGACTTTGGAAAAGATGGATATGGGACCACGATTTCGACAGGCGATTGGAGCAATTTATCAGCAACAAAATGCACAACTTATTATTAATGGAAATTTGTCTACAACTTTCGAGATACAAAAAGGTACAAGACAAGGTTGCCCGTTATCTCCATTGTTATTTATTTTAACCTTGGAAGTCTTGTTGAATACAATTCGGGACTCAAACTCCTTAAGTGGCATAATTATTAGGCAAAAGGAATACAGAACTAGGGCATTTGCCGATGATCTGGTTGTTACCCTTTCACATCCTTTGAATTCAATAATCCAGATGAAAAATATCATAGCAGAATTTGGTATGGTGTCTGGGTTTAGACTGAACCAAAATAAAACGAAAATGATGGTTAAAAATATGTCAGAGACTCAAAGAAAGAGACTTGCAAGTTTGGCAGGTTTCGAAATAGTTTCTAAGGTCAAATATTTAGGAATACAAATTGCAGAATCAAATATAAAACTTTTTTCAAATAATTATGAAGTGTTGTGGCAAAAGATACAGAAAGATCTTCAAGTATGGAAAAAGCTACAACTATCTTTGCTTGGAAGGATTTCAGCAATCAAAATGAACATTCTACCTAGATTCATTTTCTTATTCCAGATGATACCGGTGCTTAAATCAGATAAAATCTTGTTAGAATGGCAAGCAACATTAAATAAATTTGTTTGGAAGGAGAAAAAACCGAGAGTAAAGATGAGGATTATGCAAGATACTCGTGAAAGAGGTGGCCTTAGACTCCCAAACCTTCGACTGTATTATGAAGCTGCGGCATTGATGTATGTAGCAGATTGGTTTGGGAAAACAAAAACTGAACTATTGAATATAGAAGGTCATGATCTTGTTCTGGGATGGCATGCATATCTTTTTTATGAAGATAAGGTGGATAAAGCGTTTAACAATCATGTTCTTCGAAGTGCTTTGATGAGAATATGGAAGAAGCACCGGCCTAATTGGGATTATAAAATACGATTACAAATACTAAGTCACTCGGGGGGTGTTTATATAAAGATGTGCTTATTGTTGATGGGGACGAATGGCAGTTGAAAACTTTGGAACAACTGTTGGAAGAAGGAATTATTCTAAATTGGTTACAGTATATACAGTTACAGAAGAGATAGAAAGAAGATCGCAGGGTCGGCTTCATGGATAAAGAAGTGGAACTGATCAAGCAGATAAAAGAGACTGGCCCCAAACATGTTAAAAGAGCTTCTATCATGTTTTTTTATCTCTGCTTGTAATATGTTTGCCTCCTCTTGCTAAATCAAAAATCCAATGTTCTCTGTCTGGCAGGGCTAGTAGTTGTAGATGATGACACTGAGGATGGTGTTGATGTTGCTTTCCTCATGTTGTAATGTCTTAGTATTTGTAATCCACCAAGTGTAAGTAATATAATTCAATTGTAATCTAAGGGAAGGGAAAAATTATAATCCAAATCCGAATCTTATCAATTTGTATATCCTTCTTAAAGTTCTTCTTCTCTTCAGGTTCTTCAAACCTTAATCCAAATTATCACAGGAAAGAGAACCAGTAAAATAATAATTGGTAATCCAAAATAGCCCACCAAGCCTCAAAAAATACAACCACCAGTTGTTTATATCCAAAGAGAGAATTCACAGAGCAGCAGTGGGGGGAAAAGTTCAAAAAAGAAAAAAAACTTGTTCAAAGACAGAGGGAGATTTGTTTTATTCAATTTCTGTTCCTGACATTTTCCATTCAAGTTTCATGAGCTGCACAAGATCGATCACACCTTCCATCTTCTCACTCTTCTGGCAACTGCCCCAGCTTCATAGCAGTGGCTTGCACTAGTTGCCTTCCAGCTGTCAGTTTAGGAAGCTATGTCTGGATCCATCAGAGTTGCAGGCTCCCTGAGACCAAAAGAGTGTGCTACCCTTGTTTATCACCCCTTTCAGATGATTTAGGCAAAACAGGTCCACCTGGCAGCTGAGATTTCCATTACCCCCATGGAACTTTTGTGATACATCGTAATGCTGTGAAGTCAGCCCCACCCCTCCAAGGAGACATATACCTTATAAGATAACTTTAGGAATAAAAGGACTGGGCTAACAAAAATTGAGTAGTGAGAAGGTCCTAAGTCACAGATGTCAAACTTGCAGCATCACATTATCATGATGTTTTGCTATGTTTTTTCCCTTTGCAGAGCAGAGGTGGGTGTGCACCTGCACATGATGCATCCGGCCCACAGGCCACCAGTTTGACACCCCTGCCCTAAGTTAGTTTGTACTATTAACTTGAAAACCTGTGGTTTGAAATAATAAAACTGTCTACTGGCAATGCTGTAAGGAAAAATAAATGAATATGACTTTACTGTCATGGCATTTATTGATACATAATGAATAAGCATATACAAAGTTTTTCATATGCATTTTAATTATATTGTTCCATGTGTTTTAGGTGATTGGAATTGGGGCAGGGCAGCAATCCCGTATCCACTGTACCCGCCTGGCTGGAGACAAGGCAAATTTCTGGTGGCTCAGACATCACCCACGAGTGCTTTCAATGAAGTTCAAAACTGGAGTAAAAAGAGCAGAGATTTCCAATGCTATTGACCAATATGTTACTGGGACCATTGGTGAGGTAAAGCAATCAGACACAAACTTTAAAATCATACGTGGACTTCAACTCCCAGAATTTTCCATCCAGAATCATGAGAAGTTCAGGTCCAATTCTGGGAGTTGAAGACTACTCATCAAAGTTGTCAAATTTAAAAAAACACTAATACATATCATTACCATTTGTTCCTAACAAGAGTTTTGACCATTGGAATTTGTTCTTTCTTTTTTTCAAAACTATGTTATGCATATCCAAAACAAGTTTACGGATCCATTATTCCTAATGGTTGTGCTAGATTAGGATCAAATGGGAATGAGTACTTTTGAAGTTAGTCTTATTTTCTCAAAGGTTTGGGACACTATGGGATATTACTTCTTTCTACACTGAGGGAGAGTCTACAAGATCTCCCTCAAGGCCATTATTTGTGCTGGTCCTGTTCCTTCATAGCGGCTAAATTCCAGAAATGATGGGTAACTGGTAACTTTTGTCATAACTTTCTGGAAAACTTTATTCATGTTTCTGTTTATTTAACATATCTTTGGAAGGATTACTAGAAGAGAATAATATTGGGAGCACTAGTTTCATAGCTTTTCCATATCAGTCCATAAAGGCTGTTGATGTTGCTTATCACTGAGATTTTATCTGGACTGTATAAAAATGTGTCTGTTTTTTTAAAAATGATGATTGAGAACATGCTAAATATGGGTAATCCTCGAGGTACAATTGTAATGACGCCTACCCATTACGGACATAATGTTAACTGAATCACATTAAATAAACAAACCCCAAACCTTCCCAATTCATATGTTATATCGAATGCATGGGTACTTACCGCATTTTTCGGAGTAATAAGATGCACCTTTTTCCCTCAAAAAAGAGGGTGAAAATCTGAGTGCATCTTATATACTGAATACAGCATTTTTGGCCTCCCGAAACCCTACCCCTTTGAAAAAATGCTATGGATAGCCTTTAGGAGGCTTCCAGAGTGCTCCTGAGGGCTGGGAACGGGGGGGGGGGGGGGGGGGGGAAGCAGATATGAGAAAAAAATCTAAAAATATACTCCAAAAAATACGGTAAGTTCCTCAGGGGTAGCATAGATCATGGCCTCCTGCATCACATGGTTGCTTCCCACCCCAAGGGGTCTCCACAGCTGCTTGTGCCTTCTCCACACCAACCCCCTATTTAGCAATCCCTTGCCTTTTGAAGTTCTTCAAAATTTAAATATTAAATAAAATAAAATTAAACTCACCGACTGGGCCATGCAGATGTTGGCAAAGCTGGTTTTTCCCCTCACATCTTGTGTTCTTACACACACTAATTTTTGCACATAGCTGGAATATTTTGTAAGAAGATCTATCATGTCCCTGTAAGCTACCTTTGGTTCCAGCCTGGGCAGTGCCACAGGCATCTTTTATGCGCTGCTGTGTAACTGATTTAAATGATTTGCTTTGGGGATTGCAGCCCAAAAGCTAGTTTGAACTGGAGGAGGTGGGACATGGGCAGTTGGGCAGCAAGCCAGAATGGCAAGAGAATAATCGAGTCCCTTGCTGTTGCCAGGGATGGCCAAACCCCTCACAGCAAGCCATGTCTGAGCAGCCACCAAGCCATGCTTGGAAGCCCTGTACTGCCCTCGTTTGCTCATCTTGGATGCTGGAGCTAGTTTTTTAACTCACTGTAGCTGAAACGAGACACATTCTCCAATTCAGTCTTTTCTAAATTGGTATTTAAAATATCTAGAACTACAGTCAACTTGGATTTTCCACAGTATTACAGGTACTGTGAAGGATCTGTACAGGTACTATGTCATTGAAGGATCAGAGGCCGTTTTACAGGTCCACCACCTAGCTGCGGGTGAGTGTGCTGGTTTTCCCTGGCCCACCAGAAAGAACCCCTACCTTTCATTCTATCGGTCTTGGCTTATAATGGAGCTCCTAAGGATCGTGAGTGTTGCGGAGCTCGAGCGACTGGAGCTTTTGCCCAATCATCGAGCTAGCCTCCGTTGGTGGTAGGGAGGTGGTCGCGGATGCTGGAAGAGGTGGTTTGCTGCTTCTGCATGATGATTCCCCTTGTTTTTCAAATGGTTTTACGCCTGCGATTTGAATTGTGCGCTTGTTGTTTCGTGCCTAATTGTCTCCAATGCAATAGTTGCCTTTGGCACTGAGAAAGCTGCTTCACTGAGCATGTGCTGGCTTTTTTGCTGGGTTTCTTGGTGGAGATTGCTGGACACGGAGGAGTTCTCTGTAGGGATTGGGTTATTCTCACATCCAATCTGCCCTGAGACTGAGTTAATTTTGAAACCATGCCTCTCTGCTTCCTGTGCATGGCTCCACTTTCAACACAGTCTGGCCCATGTGAGACATACTTTTCCTGGCTCCCAGATTGAATTTGAGAACAAAATAATTCTTGAACTCTTCCCTTTCCCTCCTTTCCTCTCCTGGCCTTCCTAATACTGGCTGCTCACCTAGCCATAGGATTGGGGTGGGGGGTGTTGAAGGCACCAGTAGGTGCTATCTTGGGCTCTGGCTGGCCACGTAATACCTATTGAGCCGCTGGACTCAGCGCCTCTCTGAGACATCGGCAGCCACACTGGCAGCCTTTAAACTTGCTGCAGGGGGGTGGGGGTGGCAGAGCTCCCATGGAATGGGGGATGGCTCCTGAGCGAGGCGGCAGGTCTTTAGGTGAGTGGGGACCAGCTGCGATGCTACTCAGCATCCCAGAGTTGCGGCGGCTCTATAAAAAAAAATGAGTTTATCAGAGGCAGGGAGAAGCCCCTGCGAGGCTCTGAGGCTTCAGAGGCTGCAAAACACTTTCTAGGAAGCTCGAACAAAGTTGGAGGTTCGCCTAGAAGCCAAAAGGAGAGGTCACCATTGTTTAGGAAGCCAGGTGCCATTTTGGGTGCCATGTGAATACCGTGTGGCTGAGGAGGTGTGATGATTCAAGATGGTGGATGCTGCAGATCATCCGGAGGAGGCTCCTTCCTCATCAAGCACCGGGACTAGGCACACAGCCTCTTCTAGAGCTAGGAAGGTGACCTCAAGGTGCTCCTCTAGGAAAAGCAGGAGCACGTCCTCAGGGAAGAAGGGGGAGAGGGCTGGGCAGTCCCAAATGGCTAGGATTAGCCCTTCACCCAGATCTCGATTTCCCCCTGATATTTCATCAATGGCTGGTCCCTCTTGGAGGTCCCCTGGGCACAGTGCAGGGGAGGAGGGATCTTTGTCTCCCCCTCCCTTTCCTCTAGAGATCCAGGGCAGGGGCCCGGGGGATCCTTTTGCTCATGGAGTTCAGGCTAGGCCTAGGCTGGCCCCACAGACCCCTATTCCTGAGGGTTCTTCAGCCAGTGGTTTCCTACTTCTGCCTGAACTTCCAGAATGTTATAAGCAGCTCATAGTGCAGGGTATCTCACAAGGCATAGCTACGGGGTTGCAATAGAGACTACAAGCTCTGCTGCTCAGTCTCAGCGTGGGACCCCACAAGGTGGTATAGACCAACCCTGTTCTCAAAGCATTACCCAGGATAGGCAAGGCTTTTACGCAAGGCTACAGCCACTGCTGATTTGGATTTTATTTATTTTTTATTTATTTTATTAAATTTATACCCCGCCCTTCTCCTTGTTAGGACCCAGGGCGGCGCACAGGCATTATTAAAACTACAAAAATACAATAAATATCAATTTAAAATATATTAAATTAGATTAACCCGTGCTAAAACCCATGTTAAAAAACCTTCCCAAATTATAATTTATTTATTTTTTTTAAAAAAAGTCAGGAACGGGGCTATCCTAGGCCGGCTTGTTGAAATAAATACGTCTTAAGACGTTGGCGGAAGAGACGGAGGTCCGAGATAGTGCGAAGGTCGGGGGGTAGGTCGTTCCAGAGGGCCGGGCCCGCCACAGAGAAGGCCCTTCCCCTGGGTGTCGCCAACCGGCATTGCCCCGTCGACGGCACCCGGAGAAGGCCCTCTCTGTGGGAGCGGATCGGACGAAGGGATGTATGGGGCAGGAGGCGGTCTCGTATATAGCTAGGCCCCGAGCCATGGAGCGATTTAAAGATGGTTGTCAACACCTTGAAGCGCACTCGAAAGGCCACAGGCAGCCAGTGCAGCTCGCGCAGGAGAGGTGTTACGTGGGTTTGCCTTGAGGCACCCATAATCACCCGCGCGGCCGCATTCTGCACTAACTGTAGCTTTCGAGTGCACCTCAAGGGGAGCCCCATGTAGAGAGCGTTGCAGTAATCCAGCCGGGATGTCACAAGCGCTTGAGTGACTGTGCGAAGGGCTCCCCGGTCCAGTAAGGGGCGCAACTGGCGTATCAGGCGTACCTGATAGAATGCCCCCCTGGCCACGGCCGCCACATGGTCCTCCATGGACAGCCGGGAATCCAGGAGGACGCCCAAGTTGCGCGCCCTCTCCACGGGGGCCAGTTGTTCGCCCCCAATGGCCATTGTTGGACTTAACTGGCTGAACCGGGGTGCCGGAAACCACAGCCACTCGGTCTTGGACGGGTTGAGTTTGAGTTTGTTACTACCCATCCAGGGATCTCCTGGATGAGGGATCTCCTGCCCCAGTCACACACACACACGCCCCCAAAGAAAGGGAAAGGGGGACCCTTCTTCTAGGGCTCAGACCCCACCCACACTGGGGGACACACACTGGACCTAGTTTTTGCCTCCAGCCAGTGGCTAAATGATCTCGGTTTAGGGGAAATAGTTGTGGAGCCCCTGTCATGGTCGGATCACTCTCTCCTTCAGTTGAGCTTTCCAACCGCTACACCCCACCGTGGGGAGGCGGAACCAGAAGTGACAAGATGGTTCTGCCCCAGGCACCTGATGGACCCGGAGAGGTTCCAGATGGAGCTTGGGCCACTACCTGAGTCCATGACCCGCGACTCGACTGAGGACCTAGTGGCCGCCTGGAATAGTGCAGCCGTGGGGGCCTTGGATCGGGTTGTGCCTTTGCGGCCTCTCACCCAATGCCGATCTACCCTGGCTCCTTGGTTCTCTGAGGAGCTGAAGGTGATGAAGCATCGGAAGAAATGCCTAGGGGGCATTTGGAGGACCATGCATTCCGAATCTGACCGGACAGTGGTAAGGTCCCATTTGAGGACCTACCTAGTGGCGATAAAAGCGGCGAAACGGAATTATTTCTCCGCTCTTATCGCGTCTGCAGGTAACCGATCTGCTGCCTTTTTCAGGGTGTCCCGCTCCCTCCTTCAGCAGAGGGCTCGGGATGCGCCCTTGCAGGGTTGTGCAGAGGAATTTGGAGGTTATCTGCATGATAAAATCGATCAGATCCAGAATGGGTTAGCCTCCGATTGGGCTAGTTCAGGCAGGCAGACGGAGGCAGGTCTTGAGACTGTTATTTGGGAAGAGTTTGAACCTGTGACTCCAGAGGACATGGACAGGATGCTGGGGCAACTGAACGCCACCACATGTTTATTGGACCCGTGTCCCTCCTGGTTGATACTGGCCTCCCGGGAGGTTATACGAGGCTGGCTCCAGGGAATTGTCAACACTTCCTTGAGCGAGGGGTTCTTACTGGCCGTGAGACCCCTCCTCAAGAAGCCCTCCCTGGACCCGGCTGTATTAGCCAACTATCGTCCCATCTCCAACCTTCGTTTTCTTGCAAAGGTTGTTGAGAGTGTGGTGGTGCAACAGTTCCCTCAGCACCTGGAGGAAACTGTCTATCTGGACTCACACCAGTCCGGCTTTCGAACCGGGCACAGCACAGAAACAGCATTGGTCGCATTGGTGGATGATCTCTGGAGGGCTCGGGATAGAGGTTGCTCCTCTATCCTAGTCCTATTACATCTCTCAGTGGCTTTCGATACCATTGACCATGGTATCCTGTTGCGCTGACTGGAGGGGTTGGGGCTGGGGGTCACCGTTTTATGGTGGTTCTCCTCCTACCTCTCTGACCAGTCGCAATTTGTGTTGGCAGAAGGGCAGAGGTCAATGTCGAGGTGCCTCACTTGTGGGGTACCGCAGGGGTCGGTCCTCTCGCCTCTCCTGTTCAACACCTATATGAAGCCGCTGGGTGAGATCATCCGTGGCTTTGGGTTGGAGTTCCATCAGTACGCAGATGACACCCATCTGTACATCCCCAGCCCGGGCCACCCCAACGATGCCGCGGAAGTGATGTCCCGGTGCCTGGAGGCCATGCGAGTCTGGATGGGGAGAAACAGGCTCTGACTTAACTCGTCCAAGACCGAGTGGCTGTGGTTTCTGGCGCCACGACATAGCCAGCTGGTTCCATCGCTCGCTATCAGGGGCGAGTCATTAGCCCCCGCGGAGAGGGCTTGCAACTTGGGCGTCCTCCTGGACACTCGGCTGTCTTTGGATGATCATGTGACAGCCGTGGCCAGGGGGGCTTTTTATCAGGTACGCCTGATATGCCAGCTGCGTCCCTTTCTGGATCATGATGCCCTACGCACGGTCACCCAAGCCCTCATCATTTCCTGCCTGGACTACTGCAATGCTCTCTACATGGGGCTTCCCTTGAGGTGCACCCGGATACTCCAGCTAGTACAGAATCCGGCGTAGGGGATCTTGGGGGCCTCTACATGCTCCCATGTAACACCTCTCCTGCACAAGCTGCACTGGCTGCCTGTGGTTTTCCGGGTGTGCTTCAAGGTGTTAGTAACAACCTTCAAAGCGCTCCATGGCAAGGGACCTGAATATTTGCAAGACCGTCTCCTACCGCATACCTCCCATCGACCAGTCTGCTCCCACAGAGAGGGTCTCCTCAGGGTCCCGTTGGCTAGCCAATGTCGGCTGGTGACCCTTAGGGGGAGAGCCTTCTGTGTGGCAGCTCTGGCCCTCTGGAATGACCTTCCCCCTGACTTGCGCACAACCACAGACCTGCAACTCTTCCGCCGGGCCCTGAAAACTCATCTATTTTGTGCAGCCAGCCTGGCATAGCTTTTAAATTTATTTTATCAACTGGGTTTTATTGGGACTTTTTAGAACAGGTTCTTATTTAATTTGTTTATATTATTAATTCTTGGATTTGTATACCGCCCTATCTCCCCGAAGGGACTCAGGGCGGTGCACAGGTAAATATTAAAAACAATACAATATAAATACAATAAAAATATATTAAATTTAAACCCGTGCTAAAAGCATCTTTAAAACCCATCTAAAATCCCTTACTAAAATCCCTAACAATTTGTTATTTAAAATCTAAGCCAGGCCAGCCAGATGGAAAAAGTGAGTTTTAAGCTCCCGGCGGAAGAGGCTCAGGTCCGTGATGGTACGAATGTTGGGGGGTAGGTAGTTCCAGAGAGCCAGACCCGCCACAGAGAAGTCCCTTCCCCTGGGGGTCACCAGCCGGCATTGGCCGGCAGACGGCACCCTGAGGAGGCCCTCCTTGTGCGAGCGGACAGGACGGAGGGAGGTACGTGGTAGGAGGCGGTCTCGCAAATACCCAGGTCCCGTGCCATGGAGCGCTTTAAAGATGATTATCAGTATAATCGCCTCGAGTCCCTTCGGGGAGAGAGAGCAGGTTATAAATTAAATTATTATTATTATTAGTAGTATCTTGAAGCGCACCCGGAAGGCCACAGGCAGCCAGTGCAGCTCGCGCAGGAGAGGTGTTATATGGGAGTATCAAAAAACTCCCAGAATCCCCCACGCGGCTGCATTCTGTACTAGCTGGAGCCTCCGGGTGCACCCCAAGGGGAGCCCCATGTAGAGAGCATTACAGTAGTCTAGGCGGGATGTCACGAGGGCTTGAGTGACTGTGTGAAGGGAGTCCCGATCTAGAAAGGGGCACAACTGGCGTATCAAGCGAACCTGATAAAAAGCCCCCCTGGCCACGGCCGTCACATGGTCATCCAAGGACAGCCACGAGTCCAGGAGGACACCCAAGTTGCAAGCCCTTTCCGCGGGGGCTAATGACTCACCCCCGATAGCCAGCGATGGTACCAGCTGGCTATATTGGGACCCCGGAAACCACAGCCTTGGATGGGTTGAGTCGGAGCCTGTTCCTCCCCATCCAGACCCGCACGGCCTCCAAACACTGGGGCATCACATCAACGGCATCGTTGGGGTGGTTAGGGGTAGAGATGTACAGCTGGGTGTCATAAGCGTACTGATGGTACTCTACCCCAAAACCACGGATGATCTCGCCCAACGGCTTCATATAAGTGTTGAACAGGAGAGGTGAGAGAACCGACCCCCTCGGTGCCGATCTCTGCCCCCCTGCCAACACAAGTTGCGACCGGCCCGAGAGATAGGAGGAGAACCACCGCAAAATGGTGCTTCCCACTCCTAACCCCTCCAGTCGATGTTATCGAAAGCCGCTGAGAGGTCTAATAGGACTAGGATAGAGGAATGACCTCTATCCCGAGCCCACCAGAGATCAATGCCATCTCCGTGCTGTGTCCAGGTCGGAAGCCGGACTGGCGCGGGTCTAGATAGACAGTTTCCTCCAGGTGCCGGGGAAACTGATATGCCACCACACTCTCTACAACCTCCGCAAGGAAAGGAAGGTTGGAGACCAGACGATAATTAAGCAACACCGCTGGCGAATGGCAGTTTGCAATCCCCCATGACTAGAAGCCTGGGGGTGTCAACTGCCACCTCGGTTATTACATCTAGGAACTCGGGCAGGGCTGCTGAAGTGTAGCGGGGAGCCAAGTACACAATCAGCAAACCCAATTGCCTCCCTGGACCCCACTTCACAAAGAGGGATTCACAGCCAGCTGTCTGCGGCACCGCAGTCTCCCTCAGTTCTAGGCTCTCCTTCAAAATAACCGCCACCCCAATCCCGGGCCCTAGGCTGATGAAACGCTCGGTAACCCGGTGGGCACATTTCAACGAGGGGGACTCCCCCCTCGTGGCCCAACCAGGTCTCCGTAATACCCGCCAGGTCCGGGCTTCCTTCCAGGACTAAGTCATGGATAAGGGGAGCCTTGTTGGTAATGGACCTGGCGTTGCATAACATCAGCCTAGGGCCCGGGCCCTGCGCACCCAAACCTCCTGAGATGCGAGAAATGCTCTGGGGACCAGAGCGCGCAACCACCTGTAAGCAGCGGGTGCGCGCTCCCATAGAATGATGAGGTCCCCTGCTCACGCCACACCTACCCCTCCCAAGGACTGTCCTGATAGTATGGCTCTCTATTGAACTAACCACTAACACCCCCTTAGTGTCGGACCCAGTATCCTGCTTGTTGGGGCTAAGGGTCGCCTGGACTTCCCGATAATAGATAACCCTCCCCCCTCCCTGGGGCCCCTTAAAAAGCGAATTAAAAAACCATTTAAAAAACCCCTTAACTTCCGCTTCCGCCACCTCTCGAGATTAATAAATCCGTCATTAAGGTGGGCCCTCGTTAACGTAGAGGGCCAGACCTGTGAGAGAGGGGACTCTTGCAGGGCATGGAGGTCCGCAGCAGAGTACATCTTTGGAGGTAGATTGTCCTCGTCGTTATATTTATTGTACCCGATGTTTTTATGCTTTATGATTGCCTGTTCACCGCCCTGAGTCCCGCAAGGGAGATAGGGCAGTATATAAATCTAAATAAAGTTAAAGTTAAGGAGGAGATTCCAGCTCCTCAATATTTTCTGGATATGCTAAAAAAACCAATGGGAAAAACTTTCCTGGATATGCTAAAAAAACCAATGGGAAAAGCCAGGGGCAAGTGAAAGGGTTTTTATAATTTGGAACCGAGATTCTCCAAGGCATTACAATTGCCTGCTGTTGACTGGCATCTTCCTGTTCCCTGGTCTCGGGATATCGCCGATAACCTCAAGGCTGAGGATAAAAAGGTAGAGCTCACCTTGAGGAAGACTTTTCAGGCTGCATTCTGGGCCATTAAGGCAGCAGCTTCGGCTTCATTCTTTAATTGAACCATGTTGCTGTCACTGCACCAGATGCAACAACATCTCCCCCTGCACCAGATGCAACATCTACCCCCTGCAACAACATGAACAAAAACATGGCTGCTACCCAGTTTTCCTCAGATGCCACCCTTCATGCAGTAAAATATGCATCCAGAGCCTTGTCACGTCTGTGACCTCCAGGAGGCTTTTATGGCTTTGCAGATGACAAGTGGATGCCAAATCCAAATCCTGGTGGCAGCTCCTTATGCGGGGGACCCAGTTTTTCGGAGCACCACTGGAATTCATTCTTGCCCACGGCGGCCAAGTGGTCGGAACAGAGGGCTGCTCTGTATTATTGTAGGTCAGAGGTCTCATTCTCACTGCCAGCAGACAAATTGTGGCCCGCAGGACGGTATCTTATGGCCCCCACCGTGATATGAAAGTATAATATTAGTGCGGCCCACAGGGGGAGTGGACCTCTGAAGGAAGTCCCGCCCGCCGTTCATCGTCATGGCTGACATGCTGAGGAATGTGCAAAATACCAGGGGGATGAGAGAGCCAACCAGGTTGCCAGCCTTAAAACATATCTAGTGAGGCAACAAGATTTCTTCAAGAAAGCAACCAAAGAGAATGCTGCAGCAGTCGAAGCTAGCTATATGGTTAGTGAGATGATTGCTAAGGCGGGAAAACCATTCACAGAGGGCGAGTTTGTAAAAAAATGCATATTACAGGCTGCAAGTATAGTTTGTCCGGAAAAGAAAAGTCAGTTCAGCAACATCAGCCTTTCTGCCAACACAGTGGCAGAGCGCATTTCTGACCTGTCAAGTGACATTTATCATCATCAACGACCTTCCCCCCGACATTAGAACGACCACGGACTTCCGCTCCTTCCGTCTAAAATTAAAAACGCATCTTTTCTGCTTGGCCGGCCTAGGGTAGTCTCTCTTCTATGGGGTTTTTAGTTTAAGGTTCTTTTTAGGATAGTTGGTATTTTATAGTTGTTTTAGCGCAGGATATGATTTAATGTGATCTTAATTTTGTACTTTGTTCTATGTTACTGTTCTTAATTTACCTGTGCCCCGCCTCGAGTCCCTTTGGGGAGAGAGAGCGGGTTAGAAATAAAATTTATTATTATTATTAACTGTGTGAGAAAGCCAGATGTTTTGATGCATATTCAGTTGCACTTGATGAGAGCACAGGCATAACTGACACTGCTCAGCTCACAATTTATGTCCGTGGTGTTGATCGCAATTTTGAAGTGACAGAGGAGTTGCTCAGAGTAATTCCAATGCATGGCCAGACCACCACTCATGAGATATTTCGCCAGCTGTGTTATGCCATTGAGAATGCCATTTTGCCATGGAATAGGTTTGTTGGAATAACAACCGACAGAGCGCCATCAATGACGGGGAGGAAAAATGGACTGGTGGCACTTGTTCAGAGAAAACATGAGGAGGAGGGTGTAGAAGAGGGTGGCACTGCCTTATCCATCAGCAGGCCCTTTGCAGCAAATGCCTGAAGTGTGACAATGTGATGTTTGTTGTTGTGAAGTGCATCAACCACATCAGAAAGCACAGGAGGTTCTGTGCTTTTTTAGAGGAAATGGAGTCAGAATATGAAGATGTGCTCTATTTCACCGAGGTACGTTGGCTCAGCAGGGGAAATGCTTTTTGAACTGAGAGAAGAAGTGAAAGCCTTCATGGAAAAGGATGGGATGGCTGTTCCCGAGTTGAATGATCAAAAATGGCTTATGGACTTAGCTTTTCTTGTCGACATCACACATGAGCTGAATGTACTGAACAAGAAGTTACAAGGCCAGGGGCAGCTTGTCAGTGCTGCCTATGACAACGTGAGAGCATTCTCCACAAAACTTGTGTTATGGAAAGCCCAGCTCTCTCAGACAAACCTTTGCCATTTCCCAGCATGCAAGGCACTTGTGGATGCAGGCACACCATTAAGTGGTGAGAAGTATGTTGATGCTATTTTGAAGCTTCAGAAGGATTTGCAGACTTCAAGACGCACATTTTCAAATTTTTGCAGACCCCTTCACCTTTGATGTGCAAGATGCCCCTCCTGTGCTTCAAATGGAGCTTATTGACCTGCAATGCAACTCTGACTTTAAGGCCAAATTTAGGGAGGTGAATGGAAAAGCAGACAAGCATGGGCAATTTTTGAGAGAATTGCCTCCCAGCTTCCCTGAGCTTTCCCGAATGTTCAAGCAGACCATGTGCCTTTTTGGGAGCACATATTTGTGCGAAAAGTTCTTCTCCACCCTGAACTTTAACAAGTCCAAGTACAGGTCCAGACTTAATGATGATCATCTTCAAGCCATACTGAGGGTCTCAAGTGCCTCCTCTCTCAAGCCAAATGTGGCTCAGTATGTGAGAGGAAGTGTTGTCAAGTCTCTGGTAGCAAGGAGTAAGCTGGAGAAGCCATGTTCTGAGCAACTGTTCATGATCTTCATTCAATGTTCCATTCATGTGTTCAGGACAGTTCATGTATTGGAGAAATCATTAACTGTTGATGACATTTGAGGATATTTTTTTAACAACGTTCTTTGTGGAATCCCTTATGTGGCCCAGCCTCACCCAGCCTCTGCCTCCAGCTAAATCTCCAGGTAAATTGAGTTTGAGACCCCTGCTGTAGACCTTCCTTTCCCCAGCAATACCAGGAAGTCCGGCAAGCCAGGTATTTCCCTCCACATGGCGATAGGCAATCGGATAAGTCATATCATTGAGACAGGTCCCGATACCAACTGCAGAACAACAAGCCCTTTCGGGGGGGAGATGGTTTCCCCTTCTGCAGATGAAAGTAATTCAGAATCAATTCCTCCGATTGGTGGCCACCTCTTCTTATTTGCAGACTGGTGGGATTCCATCACCACCGACTAATGGGTTCTCAACACCATCAAATTCAGCCTCCTTCTAGAATTTCTCTCCCACCCCCTGAACAGGTTTTAGATTTCTCTTCTTCGAGGAATCCCATTAAGTGAAACCTCATGAGGGTGGCCATTCAACACCTTCTGGAGATTCAGGCTGTTGAACTAGTTCTTAAGGACCAGGAGGGACTGCGGTTTTACTCCAATTAGTTTGTGGTTCCCAAAAGTTCAGGGGGGTGGGGGTGGAGAGCAATTTTAGATCTTAAACTTTTAAATTTTGACATTATTTACAGAAGGTTTAAAATGGCCTCCTTGAAGACCATTTTGGCAGGGATTAGGCTTGGGGAATTTATGGCATCTGACTGAGGCATATATCCATATCCTGATATTTCCTGAGCATAGGGGATTTCTGAGGTTTTCCTATAGGGGCAACCACTACCAATACAGAGCACTTTCTTTTGGCCTCGCCTCAGCCCCTTGGGGCTTTACCAAGGTCCTGGCCATGTTGGCCGCACACCTTCTTTCAGTTCTTGTTAGGGTTCAATGTTATTTAAATGACATTTTAGTTCAAGTGTCATCCCTTCAGCAGGTAAGGTCTCATCTGGCCTTGACCATTCGGATGTTGCAGGTGCATGGGCTCTCCGTGAATTTTGCTAAGAGCAATCTGATTTCTTCCACCAGGCTGCAGCATCTTGGGCCAATTATAGATGCTTCTCAGGGTAAGATTTACCTTTCCCTGGAGCATAAGGAAAGCATTGCCCAATTAGTTAGGCAGGTCCGTAGGGAGCGGTCTGTTCTTGTCCTCCTTCTGTCCAAGCTGCTGGGGAAAATAATTTCCTGCATCACCATAGTGCCGTGGGCTTGCCTCCAGGCCAGGATGCTGCAGTGGCTGCTTCTGCTGCATCAACACAACAGCACCAACAACGTGTCCTTCAAGATCAAGGTGCCATTCCAGGTTCACTTGTCCTTGCGGTGGTGGCTGTCTCTGGTTCTTCAGAAGGGATCAGTCTTCAGGGATCCAGTTCGTCTCATGTTGATGACCGATGTGAGCCTCTTCAGCTGGGGGGCAGTGCTGGACTCGCAGTTGGCGCAAGGTCAGTGGTCCCCGGCAAAGTTAAAGCATAAACTGACTAGATCTGAGAGCGGTCCATCTAGCACTCAAACACTTTGCTTCACAAGTGGCTGGCTGACATGTTGACATTTACGGGCAATGTTGCAGCCAAGACCCACATCAACAAGCAGGGGGCACCCACTCAGTGTTGCTGTGGCAAGAGGCACTCAGAGTGGGGACCTGGGTGGAACGTCATCTTCTGTCACTGACAGCGGAACACATCTCCAGTGTGGACAATGAGCAGGTGGACTGGCTCAGCAGGGCCACCGTCGACCATGGGAAATGGCAGCTTCGGGCCCAGCTGTCCCACATGGGAAACCTGTGGACAACCAGTTGTTGGAGATTAGCAGCCCCCTTAAGGAACCACTTGATCACTGGATGCTGAGCAAGAGATTTATATCTCTCACCCCTGAGCACTGTAGATAATGCTGCCATCTGCCAACGGATGGTGTTGTGAGAAAGGTCTTAAGAAAACTCTTAAGACCTAAGGGATTGAGGCCCCGGTAGGAGTGACATGTGCCTGACTGCACCAGGTCACAAATGTGGCCCATGTGGCATTATATATGCGTGTGGCCAACCGTGTCTATGTGAGTCCACAATCGTTCCTATCACCCTATTGGAGAAGTTGGCTGCCCTTAGATAGTCCACTCAAGTGCCAGGCGGTCAACTGGAGCCACTGTGGCTCCGGATGGAACAGAACCCCCTGGCACAAGACAACTTCCTCCTCTGGACGCTATGGAGAGGTCTACCCTGTTTCCCTGAAAAAAAGACCTCCCCAGATAATAAGCCCAATTGGGCTTTTAATAATAATCTTTATTGTCATTGTACTAAAATTACAATGAAATTTTGAGCGCATGCACTAAAATAAGCCCTCCCCCAAAAATAAGCCCTCCCCAAAATATTGCAACACAGCAGCAACCCTGAGGTGACCACGCTTGCCACCTCCTGCACCTCAAAAATAATAAGACCTCTCCAAAAACAAGGCCACTTATTTCATGGGTCAAAAGAAAATAAGACCCTGTCTTGTTTTTGGGGAAACACAGTAGTAGATCCGTAAACCATGATCTGCAAGGTCAAAAGGGTGCTACCATAATCATATCTGCTCTCTCTGTGACCACCCACCTCAGTACTCCAGGAAGGGGGGGAAAGGTGTACAGAAGACACTTTGGCCACTAGCAACATAGTGTATCCACATCCTCTGCCCCTTGACCTGGAAACCAGGAAGCTGAGCATTGTTCAGTGATGCAAGAGATCCACCAAACCTCCGACAGATCAGGCGAAACAGCTGGGCCTGAAGCTGCCACTCCCCGTGGTCGACAGTGGCCCTGCTGAGCCAGTCTGCCTGCTCATTGTCCACACTGGAGATGTGTTCTGCCATCAGGGACGATGGCAGGAGAAGCTAGAGTGGCCTCGGCAATCCACGCAACAATGGCTGTGTCCTTTAATTGGGCTTCCTTAGTGTGGCTCCACCAATTGCAAGCCAGGATTTCTCCTGAGGATGTTCGGTTCCATCAGGATATTAGCAGACTGATGGCAGCCATGGAATATTCCTCAGATGCGATGCTCAATGTGACCAAATTCACCTCTAGGGCCTTGACTTTCAATATCTCTTCCCATCACCGTCTGTGGCTATGCCACTGGCAGGCTGATAAGTGCTCTAAGTGGCGCCTCCCTTCTGCACCCTTTAAAGCAGGAAAGCTGTTTGGGGAGGCCCTAGATCCCATATTGATTGAAAATAAGGATAATAAGCCTTCTTTACACCAAAGGGCGGATCACAGATCTCAACCTTATTTTCATAGGCAGTCCTTTTGGGCACCTGAACCTACCTTCAATTACCAGCCATATCACCGAAACTATTTGCAGGGTCAGACAGCAGCGGTCAGAGACCTCCAGGAAACCATGACAGCCCTCCAAGTCCATGGGTTCTCAATCAACATGGACAAGAGCCACCTCACCCGGACTTCCGGTATCCGGCTCCAGCGGGGACGGGCGAGCCTAGGGCTCGCTCGCCGCTTTGTTGCCTTTTCTGCCCCCCCAGGGGGGCGAAACTCTCCGGTTACCGGAGGTTTCCCGTAGGGTCGGCTCAGAGGGAGCGGCCCTCGTCACGGCGGTGGGGAGGGCGCTCCTCTCTGCGACCTAGGAGGAGAGGAACATGCCAGCGGGGGTTTTTTCCTTCTCCAACGGCTGTCGGTGCCATTCGCTTTAATGGAGAGGGCTGAACGGAGAGGTCGGGCGGATCGCCGAGGCTTCAGCTGCGAGAGGGAGTGAGTTTAAAAGAACACCTTTTTTTCCTTGCTGCCAGCCAGGCTGAACGGACTGGGAGGGGGGTGTTTAATTTAAAAAAAAAAAACCTCGGATTTAAGCGGCACGCTAAGATGGCTTCTCTGCAAAGAGAAAGCGGAAACTTTCACTCCGGACGGTCTTTAACAAGGGAAAGTGGATTGTGACTTTCTGCAACATTGTTTCTAGGTCTGGCTGAGTTTAAAAAATTCTTTTTTTTTGCTACTCTCTCCCTCTGGCTAGATGGGCGGTGGAAGTGGCTTCTCTTTGTCCCTGCCTGACTATTTCAACTAAGGAAAATTTCCAGCGTCTCTTTGAAAGCAGGACTCTCTCTGGATTTTTGAAAAAAAAATTTCTTTTGATGGATTTGTGACTTCTTCTCTGGAATACCTTCGTTATTACTATTTGCTGATTTGGGAAATTGTGTCTCTTTTGGTTTCTGAATTGTTTGCAACTTCACAGCCCTGAATTGAACTGAGCTCCTGATCTGCCCCACCAGCCCCACCCGGAAAACGCCATCTTGGTGGCAGTGACTCTAACTTTTAACCATGGCACAAGAAGCAGCACTTGTAAATTTGGAATAAAGGATGGCTTCTCTTGAAACCTCTATGCAAACTTTGATATCAGAAATAAAGGCCCAGAGGGCTGAAAATAGTACTTTTAAAAAGGAACTATTGGATACCCAGAAGCAAGTGTTGGAGAATACACAGAAGACCGAGGAATTGGAGGGGGGGCTGGAGGGGGCTAAGGGAGAGATTAAAAATGTTTCTAATGAGGTGGGGGAAATAAATGGGCATGTGTCTAGGATAGATATGGAAAGAATGACATATTTTTTGAGATTTCAGAATGTTCTTGAGGAATCTGGTGAATGCCTACCTGATCTTATGAGTACAATTTTAGCAGACTATTTACAAAAACCCAAAGATGAGATCAGGGGGGACATTGACCTAGCCTATAGAATTAATTCTGCATATGCCAAGATGAATGAAGTGCCTAGAGAGGTACATGTGAAATTTGTTAGAAGGTCAACCAGAGAGGAAATCCTGAAAGCGCAGAGAGAGAAACCTTTAATTTATCAACGAGAAATGGTCACTATCTTGAAGCAGATCCCTAGAAAAATTAGAGACTCAAGAAGGAAATTTTCCTTCTTGTCTAAAACCTTGTTTGATCACGGGATTTGGTTCAAGTGGATGACACCTGAAGGGATGCTGGTGTTCTGGGAAGGAGGAAGAGTGAGGATTAAAACAGTTGCTGAGGCGGAAGCCTTTCTTAAAAAACATTCCTCTGCCCTGGGGGAAGATCCAGGGGGGACGGAGGGGGTCACGGCCCCGCCCGCGGGGGGCCAGGGAGGAGAGAAAGAAGATACAATAGCCAAAAGACTTAGATCAAAAAAATAACTTTGCCTTGATTTTTCTTGAACAATTTTGTATAATATTTCTATCCGGAATTTTTGTAAATGTCTGACAGCATGGAAGGGAGAATTTAGGTAAATGTACTTGCTTCCATCTTGTAGTGGTATGGAAAATGTTTTCTATGTTAACTTTTTTAATGTGTATTTTGAGGTCTCGGAAGGTCCGACGACTCTGACGTGAATGCTCTCAAAATTTCTTTGTAACCATTACCCTATCCTGTTAAAAAATGTAAAACCAATAAAACTTTTTCAATTAAAAAAAAAAAAAAAAAAAAGAGCCACCTCACCCCACCACCAGGTTGCTGCATCTCAGTGCCATCATAGACACTGTAAGCTGCCAAATCTTTCTATCACAAGAGTGAATCTCCAGCCTCAGACAGCTGATTCATCAAGTAAGAGCCTCACGGACTGCGCCCATAGTCCTGCTGTCAAAACTCCTAGGCAAGATGATCTCGTGCCTATCAACAGTACCATGGACGAGACTGCACTTGCAATGGTGCCTTCTACCCCATCAACGAGCCAAACAGAGCAATTCCCCATCTCGGATTCCAATTCCCGGGAAGGTTCAGCAGTCCCTGCAGTGGGTGGACTCTTCTGCACTGACCAAGGGCAGTCTCTTCTGCAAGCCGCATCACCTGATCATCACCACGGATGCCAGCCTATTCTGATGGGGGCCACATCTAGACACTCAGGTCACCCAGGGCAGGTGGTCCAAAGGCGATCTCAAGCACAGCATAAATTGGCTGGAATTAAAGGCAGAGAGGCTAGCTTAAATTTCAACTGACAGTCCAGGGCCAAATGTGATGCTGTTGATGGACAATGTGGCCACCAAGGCACATGTCAACTGCCAAGGGGGAACTCATTCCAGGTCCCTGATGGCAGAGGCAGAACGCCTAGGGAAGTGGGCGGAACAACATCTGTTGTCCCTTCGAGTGGAGCACATTTCTGGGGTGAGCAATGTCCAGGCGAATTGGCTGAGCAGGACCACAATCGATCATTCAGAGTGGCGCCTGCACCTGGACCTCTTCATCAAGATCACTCGGAGGTTCGGCCTTCCCCTCGTTGACATATTACGACCCCAGAGAACACTCACCTCCCTTGCTTCTTCTCCAGGGACAAGTCCCCAAGGGCAGAGGGAGTCAACGCCCTGTTTTGCCACTGGCCACCAGGCCTCCTTTACGCGTTTCCACCACTGCCTCTGCTTCCCAGTGTCATAGCACCATTTTGGCTCAGACAAGCCTGGTTTGCCCACCTTGTGAGCCTCTCCATCACCAAGCTGTGGAGAATTCCTCCAGAGGAGGTCTGTCTCAGCCAGGGTGCGCCATCACATCCAGAGCCCCAATGGCAGCAAATGGCTGTTTGGCACTTGAGAGGGACCTCTTAGAGAGGGACAAGCTCTCCTCTAAGGTTATCCACACCATCCAGGCAGCACGTCGACCATCTACTACCAGAATTTACGAGGCCACCTGGTCAGCCTTCACGAATTGGTACACATTCAAGCGGGTCAACCGGATCAACCCCGCTTGCACCTCTATCCCACAAGTTTTGAACATTTTACAAGAAGGATTGGAGCAGGGACTGACAGCCAACAATGTCCACTGTCCTCGCTCCCAGTGACCACCTATCACAAGCACGTCATTCCAAGGTTTGCAGCTTCCTAAAAGGAGCTTCTAACTTGCAGCCTCTGGTCGTTCACCGTTACCCAACCTGGGAGTTGAACGTAGTGCTTCATGCCCTAGGCTCCTTTTGAGCCAATTCATACCTGTGATCTGAAACACCTAACCTTCAAAACAGTTTTCCTCACCGCAATCACTTCCGCACATAGGATTTTGGAGATGGCGGCCTTGTCAGTCAGGGAAGACCTGTGCGTCATACATCTGGACAGGGTCGTTCTCCGCTTAGATCCCTCATTTCTTCCGAAGATCAACCCCTGGTTTCATCGGAGCCTGATTTTTGTCCTCATCCAAGTAATCCTATGGAATGCAGATGGCACAATCTGGATGTGGGCTGGACCATTCACAAATACATCAAGCGCACCACAGCGTTCAGGCGATCGGAATCGTTTTTCATTATCTTTCAACCGTCTACCATGGGGCACAACGTCACCTCCGCCACCATCAGCCGATGGTTGCGTGCTTGTATCACCCTTGCCTATCAGCTCCAGTCTAAGCAAGTACCATGATGCATCACAGCCCACTCTACAAGAAGCGCCACAGCCACTGGAGCCTGGGCAACCCAAGCTCAAGGCAGCCCAAATGAACCAGATCTTAAAAACACCTGAAAATGATGAATAGATGACAACTGGAAGGGCATTTTTGATCCAAAAAGATAAAGGAAAAGGAAAGGACCCTGGAAACTATAGGCCAATCACCTGTTTGCCAACAACATACAAGCTCCTTATTGGTATCATTGCAAACCAAATTTATGGATACTTGGAAAGAAATGACTTGCTTCCTGTTGAACAGAAATGATGCTGCAAAAATTCAAGAGGAACAAAGGACCAACTGCTGATTGACAAGCTAATCCTAAAGAATTCAAAGAAAAGACGAACCAACCTGTTCATGGCTTGGATAGACTATAAGAAAGCATTTGATTCAGTTTCCCACAGCTGGATCAAGAAGTGCCTAAAAATTTTTGGCATCAGCACCAACATACAAAAATTCATGGAAACTTCCATGAATCTCTGGAACACGAAGCTTATGACTAATGGAGAAGAACTGGGTGAAGTTGAAATTAAATGAGGCATTTTCTAGGGTGATTGCCTTTCACCCCTACTTTTTATACTCTAAATGCTACCACTGACAACCATTTTGAAGAAGGTGAACTGTGGATACAAACTTGCAAAGAAAGGACTAAAAATCTCACACTTGGTATACATGGATGATTTGAAGCTATTTGGTAAGACAAAAGCTGAACTGAATTTATTAATTGAAAGCACAAAAGAATTCAGCCAAGACATTGGTATGCAGTTTGGAATTGACAAATGTGCAACAATGGCAAGATCATAGCAGGCAAGGTCATAGAAGATGATGGAATCATGCTTTGTACCATAAAAGTGATGTTGACTGATTATATCTATCAAGAGCAGAGGGTGGTCGAGGACTCCTACAAGTAAAGCAGACTGTGGAAGAAGAAAGACACAGCTTGAATGATTACATCCAGAAAGGTGAAGAACCAATGATTAAGGAAATAAATAAAGGAGGCCTTTGAAGACAACTAAGTCAAAAGCTGTATATAAGAAAGAAGTAATTGAGAAGTGAGCTGAAAATTGGAAAAGCAAAGCTATGCATGGCCAATACTTGAAAAGTATTGAAGGCAAAGCTGACCAAAAACTCTTGAAGATCAGGAGTACTAAATAAAGAAATAGAAGGCTTTATTTTGGCACTCAAGAACAAGCCTTAGCCACCAACTGCATGAAGGCAAAAATTCAGCATGTTACCACCAATAGCAAATGCTGCTTCTGTAATGAGAAAGATGAGACAGTTGACCATTTGATCAATGGTCAACTGATTGTTAGGATTGATTGTTGATTGTTAGGGGTAAAAAACACCCCCGTTGGAAAATAAAAGCGGAATAGTGCAATACACCAGACAGCAAGAGATTCGTTGCTTTTAGCACACAATAACTATCAAACACTGATAGTAGAAAAAATAAAGTCTTTACTTTTGTAGTAACTGAAATACTTCTTCCAAACAGTGATACTAACTCTTCCAACAATAAACAGTCCTTCACCAAAACCCAGTTATCTTACAGTAATGCAAACAATGATACTTCTTCAGTTTCAGCTCCTCAGTGGCTATCAGGAAGCAACGGAAAGCAAAAGGGAATGAACTGTGTTCCCAGCTGCCCTTTTATGATTGAGCTGGGAAGCACAGCCAATCAGATTCCACATAGTTCTTAAAGTTACATATACTCTTTAAGAATCCTGGCTTATATATATTGTCAACCCAACATCAGGATAATTATCCTAACAAGTGGGTGCAGCAAAATTTCACAAGCTGATTACCTACAACGCCATGACCACATTGCTAGATCATTCACTGGAAATTGTGCCAAACGTTTGGATTTGAGTACAGGAAAAACCACTGAGACCATTAGGTTGAGAAGATTTTAGAGAATGAGAAAGTCAAGATCTTGTGGGACTTCAGAATTCAGACTGACAGGCACTTGGCCTACACCTGACATAACAATAGTTGAAAAGAAAGAAGTATGGTTCATTGACATTGCAATACCAGGTGATGCACGAATTGAAGATAAACAGCAAGAAAAAATCACAAAGTACCGGGACTTGCAAATTGAAGTTGAGCATCTGTGGAAAAAGAAATTGTGTGTTGTCCTGATTGTAATTGGAGCCCTTGGAGCAATACCTAAAGGGCTACCTCGCTGTTTAGAAATTCTAAATTTACCTGACTTGAACATTTTGACTCGACAAAAAAACCACCCTACTTGGAACAGCTGATATCCTCCGACGTTACCTTAACGGTTCCTAGGTCCTTGGTTAGGACTTGAACTGTTGAGCTACCAACCAGCCCCAAAGGTTGTGAATCTCACCAAAGATTAACATAATAATAATAACAACAATAATAATAATAATAACAATAACAACAAAATAATAATGTATACTTTTTAACATACCTCCCTTATATCATTGATCCTTTCCTTATATTTCTCTTTTTTTAACTACCGTTTTTATCAGCTAACCATTGATAAAATAAATCCCAGGTCAAAAAGTATTCAGTTTCTTTCTTTTCCTTAATTGTAAGCGCTAGACTGTCCATTTCTGCACATAATATTTTCAAATCACATTTTCATCTGTAGGGATCTCTTTACTTTTCCATTGTTGTGCAAATACTATATTGACTGCAAATAGCTCCAGTCAATTCATTCTTAAGGACTCAACAAGTGCTCCACCAGGATGAGCCATGCCTTCATTTTTAGGAATACCGTAAGGCAGTGGCATATCTGATCACCAAATATGACTCCCTACTTAATATATTTCATTGTAGTAACAGGACAATTCATCTATTTGAGCTTTCTTTACCAGAAAAGTTTATGTTGATAGAGGGAATACTAAAGCACAGTAAATGCTATTGTTTGCTGCAGAAATGATTATAAGACAACCAAATGTTCTTTATCTGAAAAATAACTCATATTAAATGAAATTGATAAAACAAGTCAATCAAAGTTATTGATTTCTCAAGGCAGTTGGGAGCTCATGAAAGTTTTTTTAAAAAACCAACTTCTGACATACACTATATTGCCAAAAGTATTTGCTCGCCCATCCAAATAATCAATCAGGTGTTCCTATCACTTCCATGGCCACAGGTATATAAAATCAAGTACCTAGACATGCATACTGTTGTTACAAACATTTGTGAAAGAATGGATTGCTTTCAGGAGCTCAGAGTGGAACTGTGATAGGATGCCATCTGTGCAACAAATCCAGTCGTGAAATTTCCTCTCCTAAATATTCCACAGTCAACTGTCAGCTGTATTATAAGAATGTGGAAGTGTTTGGGAACGACAGCAACTCAGCCATGAAGTGGTAGGCCACGTAAACTGATGGAGCGGGGTCAGCGGATGCTGAGGTGCATAGTGCGAAGAGGTCGCCAACATTCTGCAGAGTCAATCGCTACAGACCTCCAAACTTCATGTGGCCTTCAGATTAGCTCAAGAACAATGTGCAGTGGACTGACATCATATTGAACCCTATGGATTAGGAATGGGATGTCATTTGCTGTAAATTCATATGCAAGTAAAGGCAGGTGAGAGAATACTTTTGGCAATATAGTGTATGTCTTAAAATAATCATACATTCCAGCCATAAAAACTGATGCTGCAGCTCTTGGAACAGCCCTGTTTCAAATTAGGGGCCTAGGAAAAAGGTGGATAAAACAAATCGCCATTGTATTTGCCATGCTTATATGAATTCTTCCATTTAGCAGATGATTAAAAATACATAAAAATACATTTTTACAGGGTGAAGATTTTGCAAAGTGGAAGGCACAATTTGAGGAAGTCCCCAGTTTGCTTACTGAAGGAGAAAAAAAGGCTTGGATTGGAAAATTAAATGGTGTCTCACTAAGCTCTGATGCATTTTTCCCTTTTAGGGATAATGTAGATAGAGCAAATCAGGTAAGATCTTTTGTTAAAGTCACATAATAAAAGATGTTCTTGTTTAATCAGCTACCCATACTCTAATGGAAATGTTTGGCTCTTTGAAGCCTACTTAAAGCAGCAAGCAAGCTAGATTACCACACTGGGGTGATTGTGGACAAGTGTTAATTAGAGAATGATCAGTAACATGTATCTGAGGCTGATACCTACAGTTGCAAGAAAAAGTATGTGAACCCCTTGGGTTTATGTGGAGTTTTGCATGAATTGGACATAAAATGTGCTCTGAACTTCATCTAAGTCACAACAATAACAAAACACAGTCTGCTTAAAATAATACTACACAAACATTAGATGTTGCCATGGTTTAATTGAACATAACATATAAACATTCACAGTGCAGGGAGGAAAAAGTATGTGAGCCCCTAGCCTAATAACTTCTCCAAGAGCTAATTGGAACCAGGAGTGAGCCAACCTTGACTCCAATCAGTGTGATAGTTTACAGTTACAGTTTATTGGATTTGTATACCGCTCTTGTCTCCAGATGGACTAAGAGCGGTGCACAGGGAATTAAGATACCATGACAACAACAATGAATACAATACAATAATAAAATAAGATTAAATTAGAATAGCCTGTGCTAAAAATTAAGCTAAAAATACTAAAATCTCAACCAATCCACTAAAAATATCCTCAATTCTAAAATCTAAGCTAAAATATAGACTAAAATCTAACTCTAAGCTAGGCTACTAGGTGGAACAAGTGCGTTTTTAGTGAGCGGCGAAAAAGGCAAAGGTCCGTGATGGTACGAAGTTCGGGGGGTAGGCCATCCCATAGGGTCGGACCCGCCACAGAGAAGGCCTTTCCCCTGGGCGCCGCCAGCCGACATTGACTAGCTGATGGCACCCTGAGGAGGCCTTCCCTGTGGGAGCGGACCAGTCGAAGGGAGGTATGTGGTAGGAGACGGTCCTGCAAATAACTAGGCCCTATGCCATGGAGCATCTAAAAGATGGTCACCAACACCTTGAAGCACACCCGGAAGGCTACCGGCAGCCAGTGCAGCTCGCGCAGGAGAGGTATTACATGGGAGCACTGTGAGGCTCCCAAAATCCCCCTCACAGCCGCATTCTTTACCAGCTGGAGCCTCCGGGTGCATCTCAAGGGGAGCCCCATGTAGAGAGCATTACAGTAGTCTAGGCAGGACGTAACGAGTGCTTGAACGTGGCCGCTGGTTACAGGCGGTCACCTGCCCCAACTCCCCGTACTCCCTTCGCAGGCTAGGAGGTCAAGGACTACAGAGCTGGGGGCCTAGGCTGATATTATGCAACGCCTGGTCCATGGTGAATAAAGCACCCCTCATTAGTGACCTAGTGTCAGAGGGGGACCCGGACCTGGTGGGAATTACGGAGACCTGGCTGGGCCTCGAGGGGGGTTTACCCCTCGTGGAACTGTGCCCACCGGGCTACCGTGCATTTCATCAGCCACGGGCCCTAGGCAGGGGTAGGGGGTGGCGATTATTGTGAAGGAAAGTCTGGAGCCAAGGGAGACCACTGTGCCACAGACAACCGGCTGAGAGTCCCTCTACGTGAAATGGGGCCTAGGGAGGCAATTGGGCTTGCTGATTGTATACCTGGCTCCCCGCTATGTAACAGCAGCCCTGCCCGAGCTGCTCGAGGTGATCGCCGAGATGGTGGTGGAGACCCCCAGACTGGTAGTCATGGGGGACTTTAACCTGCCATCGGCGGGCGAGACTTCTGAGGTAGCTCGGGAGTTCATGGCTTCCATGACGGCCATGGACCTGACCCAATTAGTGCAGGGCCCCACTCACGTTCGAGGACACACGCTAGATCTCATCTTTGTCTCTGGCCAGTGGATGAGTGATCTAGGAACCGGGGACTTAGTCATCTCACCCTTGTCATGGACAGATCACTCTCTCCTTCGTCTAGACTTTCCAATCGCCGCACCCCACCGCAGGGAGGCGGAACCAGAGTTGCCAAGATGGTTCCACCCCAGGCGCCTGATGGACCCGAAAGGTTCCAGAGGGAGCTTGGGTCAGCACCTGTATCCTTGACCCGCGACTCGACCAAGGACTTAGTGGCCGCATGGTATAATGCGGCCACGGGAGCCTTGGACCGGGTCGCGCCCTTGTGGCCTCACGCGGCGCTGACTCACCCAGGCTCCTTGGTTTTCCGAGGAGCTGAGGGAGATGAAACGCCGCAAGAGAGAGTAGGTGGAGATCCTCTCGGTCAGAATCTGATCGAGCACTGGTAAGAGCCCATTTGAGGACTTACCTAGTGGCGATGAGGGTGGCCAAACATGAATACTGTGCCACCCTCATCGCATCTGCAGATAACCACCCTGCGGCCCTGTTCGGGGTGACCTGCTCCCGCCTTCAACAGAGGCCGCGGGAAGCCCCTTTACAGGGCAGAGCAGAGGAGTTTGGAGATTTTATCTGCTGGATAAAATCGCTAAGATCCGGAGCGAGCTGCCCTCCACAGATAGTGGTCTAGAGGGAGCTTACGATGCAGGTCTTGAGACAATTTTATGGGAGGACTTTGATTCTGTTACGGCCGATGATATGGACAGCTTGGCGAGGAGACTTAAGGCCACCACATGTTTATTGGACCCGTGTCCCTCCTGGCTTGTACTGGCATCCTGGGAGGTTACACGAGGCTGGCTCCAGGATATAGTGAATGCTTCCTTGAGTGAGGGGTGGTGAGACCCCTCCTCAAGAAGCCTTCCCTGGACCCAGCATATTGGTAAATTACCGTCCGGTCTCCAACCTTCACTTTTTAGCGAAGGTTGTAGAGAGTGTGGTGGCACAGCAGTTTCCTCACCATCTGGAGGAAATTGATTATCTAGACCCACGCCAGTCCAGCTTTCGACCCGGTCATAGCACCGAGATGGCATTGGTCGCATTGGTGGATGATCTCTGGAGGGCCCGGGATAGAGGTTGTTCCTCTATCCTGGTCCTGTTAGATCTCTCAGCGGCTTTTGATACCATCGACCATGGTATCCTATTGCACCGACTGGGGGGGTTGGGGGTGGGAGGCACCGTTTTACGGTGGTTCTCCTCCTACCTCTCTGGTTGGTTGCAATTCTTGTTGACAGGAGGGCAGACGTCGACTTCGAGGCCCCTTACGTGTGGGGTGCCGCAGGTGTCGGTCCTCTCGCCACTCCTGTTCAACACGTATATGAAGCCACTGGGCGAGATCATCCGTGGTTTTGGGGTAGAGTACCATCTGTACGCTGATGACACTCAGCTGTACATCTCTACCCCAAACCACCCCAATGATGCCGTCAAGGTGATATCCCGGTGTTTGGAAGCCGTGTGGATCTGGATGGGCAGTAATAGACTCAAACTCAACCCGTCCAAGACCGAGTGGCTGTGCTTTCCGGTGCCCCGGTTTAGCCAGGTGATTCCATCTCTGGCCATGGGGGACCAATTATTGACCCCTGTGGGGAGGGCACGCAATTTAGGAGTCCTCCTGGATTCCCGGCTGTCCCTGGAGGACCATGTGACAGCCGTGGCCAGGGGGGCGTTTTACCAGGTTCGCCTGGTCTGCCAATTGCACCCCTTACTTGACCGGGACGCCCTTCGCACTGTCAGTCAAGCACTCATAATTTCCCGTCTGGACTACTGTAACACTCTCTACATGGGGCTCCCCTTGAGATGCACTCAAAGGTTGCAGTTAGTCCAGAACGCAGCCGCGCGGGTAATTATGGGTGCTCTCGGCAATCCCACATAACACCTCTCCTGCGCGAGCTGCACTGGCTACCTGTGACCTTTCGGGTGTGTTACAAGGTTTTGATGACCATCTTCAAGGTGCTCCATGGCATGGGGCCTAGTTACCTGCGTGATCGCCTGCTGCCCCACACATCCCTAGCTCCGATTCGCTCCCACAGAGAGGGTCTTCTCCGGGTGCCGTCGGGCAGGCAATGCCGGTTGGCGACGCCCAGGGAAAGGGCCTTCTCTGTGGCAGGCCCAGCCCTCTGGAACGACCTACCTCCTGAACTCTGCGTCATCTCTGACCTCCGCCTGTTCCGCCAGCGCCTAAAAACGCACTTTTTTCACCTAGCCGGCCTGGCATGATCTACCCGGTTCCGAACCTGACTTTTAGTGGATCAATGTTTTTAATTGGGGATTTTAATGTGGTTTTAGCACAGGTTGGTGGTTTAATATAGTTTTAATGGGTATTTATATTTTGTATATATATATTTTTTTTATTTTAATCACATTTATATCCCGCCCTTCTCCACGAAGGACCCAGGCGCACAGGAATTTAAAAACATACAAAACGATAAATACAAAATTTAAAAACATATTAAATTACAATAATCTAAAATAGCCCTGACGGGAGGTTAGGCTACGCCAGCTTGCTGAAAAAGGTGTGTCTTTAGACACTGGCGGAAGAGGTGGAGGTCCGAGATGGTATGCAATTCAGGGGGTAGGTCGTTCCAAAGGGCAGGGCCCGTCACAGAGAAGGCTGTTCCCCTGGGTGTCGCCAGTCGGCATTGCCTGGCCGACGGCACCCTGAGAAGGCCCTCTCTGTGGGAGCGGATCGGCCGAAGGGATGTATGGGGCAGGAGACGGTCTCGCATATAACTAGGCCCCGAGCCATGGAGCACTTTAAAGATGGTCTTCAAAACCGTGAAGCGCACCCGAAAGACCACAGGAAGCCAGTGCAGCTCGCGCAGGATCGGTGTTATATGGGAGTATCTAGGGGCTCCCGTAATCACCCGCGCGGCTGCATTCTGGACTAACTGTAGCTTTCGAGTGCACCTCAAGGAAAGCCCCATGTAGAGAGCATTACAGTAGTCGAGTTGGGACGTCACGAGAGCTTGAGTGACTGTGCGGAGGGCAGCCCGGTCCAGTAAGGGGCGCAATTGGCGCATCAGGCGTACCTGATGAAACGCCCCCCTGGCCACGGCCGCCACATGGTCCTCCATGGACAGCCGGGAATCCAGGAGGACACCCAAATTGCGCGCCCTCTCCATGGGGGCCGGTGTTTCGCCCCCAATGGCCAGAGTTGGAGTAATCTGGCTGAACCGGGGTGCCGGAAACCACAGCCACTCAGTCTTGGATGGGTTGAGCTTGAGTTTGTTACTACCCATCCAGATCCGTACGGCCTCCAAACACCGGGACAAAACCTCGGCGGCATCGTTGGGGTGGTCTGGGGTAGATATGTACAGCTGAGTATCATCAGCGTACAGCTGATATCCCACCCCAAAACCCAGCGGCTTCATATATGTGTTGAATAGGAGGGGCGAGAGGACCGACCCCTGAGGAATTCCACATAAGAGGGGTCTCGAGGCCGACCTCTGCCCCCCTGTCAACACATATTCTGACCGACCAGAGAGGTAGGACGAGAACCACCGTAAAACGGTGCCTCCCAGCCCCAACCCCCCCAGTCGGTGCAATAGGATACCATGGTCGATGGTATCAAAAGCCACTGAGAGGTCTAGCAGGACTAGGATAGAGGAATATCCTCTATCCCGCGCCCTCCAGAGATCATCAACCAACGCGACCAATGCCATCTCGGTGCTGTGACCAGGTCGGAAGCCGGACTGGTGTGGGTCTAGATAATCAATTTCCTCCAGGTATCGCGGAAACTGTTGGGCCACCACACTCTCTACAAGTCACTCTCTAAAAAGTGAAGGTTAGAAACTGGACGATAGTTTTCTAATAATGCTGGGTCCAGGGACGGCTTCTTGAGGAGGGGCCTTACTACCACCTCTTTCAAGACGGCAGGCAAGGACCCCTCACTCAAAGATGTGTTGACAATGCCCTGGAGCCAGCCTCGTGTCATCTCCCAGGATGCCAGTACAAGCCAGGAGGGACACAGGTTCAATAAACATGTGGTAGCCTTAAGTCTCTTTGACAACCTGTCCATATCTTCGGTAGTAACAAAGTCAAACTCCTCCCAGGATGGTGCCTCAAGAACAGCCTCGGACAATCCGACCGGACCACTCTCGATGGAGGGTAGCTCATTCCGAATCCGAGTGATTTTATCCTGCAGATAAATCCCAAATTCCTCTGCTCGTCCCTGTAGAGGGGCTTCCCTCTTCTCTGCTGAAGGAGGGAGCAGGTCACCCCAAACAGGTCGGCAGGGCGGTTATCTGCGGATGCAATAAGGGTGGCGCAATACTCACGTTTGGCCACCCTTATCGCCACTAAGTAAGTCCTAATATGGGTTCTCACTAGTGTTCGGTCGGCTTCGGAGCAAGAAGATCTCCATCTGCTCTCTAGGCATCTCTTGTGGCGTTTCATCTCCCTCAGCTCCTCGGTAAACCAAGGAGCCTGGGTGATTCGTCGCCGCAAGAGAGGCCGCAAGGGCGCGACTCGGTCCAGGGCCCCCGTGGCCGCACTTAACCATGCGGCCACTAGGTCCTCAGTCAAGTCGCGGGGCAAGTCCACAGGAATTGGCCCAAGCTCCCTCTGGAACCTTTCCGGGTCCGTCAGGAGCCTGGGGTGGAACCATATAGGAATATCAGGCTCCGCCTCCCCGCGATGAGATGCGGTGATTGGAAAGTCCAGCCGAAGGAGAGCGTGATCTGTCCATGACAGGGGTGTGATAGCTAAATCCCCTATTCCCAGATCACTACTCCAATGTCCGGAGACGAAGATTAAGTGCAGGGTATGTGAACCCTCGTGAGTAGGGCCTAAAACTACCTGGGTCAGGTCCATGGCCGTCATGGAGGCCATGAACTCCCAAGCTACTCCAGAGGTCTCGCCTACTGACGGCAGGTTGAAGTCCCCCATGACCAAAAGTCTGGGGGTCTCAACCGCCGCCTCAGCTATCACCTCTAGGAGCTCGGGCAGGGCTGTTGTTGCATAGCGAGGAGCCAGGTATACAACTAACACGCCCAACTATCTCCCTAGGCCCCACCTCACGAAGAGGGACTCATACCCGGTCGTCTGAGGGATCGTGGTCTCCTTCGGCTCAAGACCTTCCCTAACCATAATCGCCACCCCCCCACCCCTCCCTATGGCCCTAGGCTGATGGAAGGCTCGGTAGCCTGGTGGGCACATTTCTACAAGGGGTAATCCTCCCTCGTGGCTCAACCAGGTTTCCGTTATACCCACCAGGTCCGGGTCCCCCTCTGACACAAGGTCACGGATGAGGGGGGCTTTTTGTACCACGGACCTGGCGTTGCATAACATCAGCCTAGGGCCCTGGTTCTGTGGTTCTTGCCTACCTAGTCTGCGATGGGAGCATGGGGGGTTCAAGGCGGCCGGCAGAAACCCCTCACTCAAGGAAGCGTTCACTATATCCTGGAGCCAGCCTCGTGTAACCTCCCAGGAGGCCAGTACCAACCAGGAGGGATACGGGTCCAATAAACATGTGGTAGCATTCAGCCACCTCGGCAACCTGTCCATGTCATCAGGAGCAACAAAGTCAAAAAAATGCTGTCCAAAAAAAATATTGCAGCACGTTTGAAGTTTGCAAATGAGCACCTGGATGTTCCACAGCACTACTAGCAAAATATACTGTGGACAGATGAAACCAAAATTGAGTTGTTTGGGAAGAACACACAACACTATGTGTGGAGAAAAAAAGGCACAGCACACCAACAGCAAAACCTCACCCCCACTGTAAAACATGGCAGAGGGAGCATCATGGTTTGGGGCTGCTTTGCTGCCTCAGGGCCTGGACAGATTGTTGTTATTGATGGGAACATGAATTCCAGAGTTTATCAAGACATTTTGCAGGAAAACGTACAACCATCTGTCCGCCAACTGAAGCTCCGCAGAGGATGGGTGATACAACAGGAGAATGACCCAAAGCATACAAGTAATTCAACAAAAAAATGGCTTCAACAGCACAGAATACGCCTTCTGGAGTGGCCCAGTCAGAGTCCTGACCTCAACCCGATTGAAATGCTGTGGCATGACCTTAAGAGAGCGATTCACACCAGACATCCCAAGAATATTGCTACACTGAAACAGTTTTGTGAAGAGGAGTGGTCCAAAATTACTCCAGATCGTTGTGCAGGTCTGATCTGCAACTACAGGAACCGTTTGGTTGAGGTTATTGCTGCCAAAGAAGGGTCAACCAGGTATTAAGTTCACAGGTTCACATACTTTTTCCTCCCTGCACTATGAATGTTTACATGTTATGTTCAATTAAACCATGACAACATCTAATGTTTGTGTAGTATTTTAAGCAGACTGTGTTTTGTTATTGTTGTGACTTAGATGAAGTTCAGAGCACATTTTATGACCAATTCATGCAAAACTCCACATAATCCCAAGGGATTCACATACTTTTTCTTGCAACTGTACATTGCTTCCTGCAATTCCAAATTGGGCTCCCTTAGTACTCTTTTGACAATTTAGCACTAATACAAAATTCAAGCTTCATTTCATCTTCTGAATTTTCAAATTCACAGTTCCTAACTAACTTAAGAGATTAGTGAAGTTTAAAAAAGAAAAAACCATGTTACCAATTTGGACAACACCTTTCAAAGGAGATGAAAGAAGAGTCTTGTTAGTCATTGCCAGTTCAATAAATCAGAACTCCCTCCAAAAGAGGTTTCTTCTCCTATCATGAATTATAAAAGAAGAACTTAAGAGTCCTCTGAGCTTTTAATCATATGCTGAGTCTGCTCTAGAAAGCCAGAAGTTATTCCAATCTTCTCCAGTGCCATGCAAGGCCTTTTGAGAAGAATAAAGGTGATGAAGGTGGGAATGCAACTTTCCATTAGAAATACATCCTACACTTACTCTCTGTCGCAGTTTCTACTTCCCCTTTCTGTATTCATTGACTGTTGAGTTTTTCTAATTAGTCTGAGCTCAGCAGTCTGTAGCCACTTTTGACACTTTGTTATTCTTGGCCAAGACAGCCCACAGAAGCAAAACACACAGTTCCTTCAGCATACCTCTCTACTATCTTCTGACTCCAGCTTTTAATCAAGACCAGTGGGAGTTAACCTTAAAGTAAAACTAATAGAAGTGCATCACAGATACACCCTTAACTTAGATTTTGCCTCAGGTATTGGGATAGGCAGTCTGGATGTAATTAGGATTGAAATCACTCATTTATAATGTTCCTACCATTTTGGGGTGAAATATGCAGGACTAGGAAACACATAGTCTTTCCTCTGAAATTATGGACTGCAGTGGGATAGGACAGTCAATTTGTTGAGATTTTTGCTAGTAGTGCAATCAGGAAAGCAACGTGGTTAGTGTCCAGAATGCTAATGAGGTTGAATGAAACATCTAGACACCTGCTGTCTTACAATAAGGGTGGTAAAAAGGATTTTCTTGAGGCTTCATTGCATTCTCAAGTAACAAGTCTACAGAGCTTTTAAAAATTATATGCAGACTAGCCGTTCCCGGCCACGTATTACTGTGGCCCAGTCTGGTTAAATGGCCAACCAATCTGTGTGTAGATCTACACCTGCACACACAAACACGTACACACAACCACCGTATAACTCCCAACCTACTGTATTTCTCCCTCTCTATCCACCTACCTACCTACCTACCGTATTTCTCCCTCTCCCTCTCTAGCCCTCTCCCTACCTACCTACTGTATTTCTCCCTCTCTCTATCCCTTTACCTACCTACCTACTGTATTTCTCCTTGAATCTTATGGACAGAGTATTTTATGTCATAAAGGATGACATAATACCTGACCTCCGCCTCTTCCGCCAGTGTCTAAAGACACACCTTTTCCATCAAGCCGGCCTAGCGTAACCTTCCGCTGTGACTGCTTTTAGTCACTTTTAATTTTATATTTGTATGTTTTTAATTCCTGTGCGCCGCCCTGGGTCCTTCTGGAGAAGGGCGGGATATAAATTTAATATAAATAAATAAAAAAGATTAGTATTATGCCCATCAAAGGCCCACTGTGTTATGTGATATGTAGAGATTTGCAAGACATACCAAAGTCAAATAATCCATAATTAGTTAAGTGCTGCCATTGTTTCATATCCATATGGTGTGTTTGTGTAGTCTTGTAGGAACAATCTAAATTTTGTAAACTGTGGATCCAGACTGCAATGTTGACTCTTGCCCAATAATCTTGGCCAATTAAACTATCTAGAAGTGGGGGTTGAATGCTTCATTGCATTAGCAATAGCAATAAATAGCAATAAATAAAAGTATTTTTCAGAGTATAAAACATACAAGAGTATAAGACATACCATAATTTTGAAGAGGTAATTTTTTTAAAAAAAGGGTTTGCACTCTGCAGGCCTCCCAAACCCTCTGCACGCCTCATTTTTTTGCAACAACAACAAAAAGAAGAGTATGCAGAGCTTGGGGAGGCTTGTAGAATGCTCGTGGGGGCTGCGGAGGGGGCAAAAATGCCCCATTGTTTGTTCATTTCTGCCCTCCCAAGCCCCCAGGAGAACTTTGCAAGTCTCCCAAACCCTCCACACATCCATTTTTGTAAAGAGGGTTTCATCATTCTGGCTTTATGTTGGGACCTTTGACTGTGCGGCGTCCATCTGGCCACACGGGGCTCCATTGGATTGCGTGGAGAAGATCAGAGGAGAAGGCATATCAGCTGCCTGGACAATCCCCCACCCCATTTTTGACTCTCTGCTCCATGTCTTGTCTTATCTCCTACCTATCCTTATCCCCTCCCCCTCTCTCTCTGAACAAATGCTTAACTAAGATCTCCCCATCCTTCATGATATCATCTGATTACGGGAATCACTACCACCCAGGATGTAACTATATTTATTGTCAGCTTATTTATATATTTATATCTATTTATATCTGCTTGTAAATATCTAATTATGGCTGACATGGCACCCCGCAAATGTTTTTATCTGCCATTTACTCAAGGGCACACCTCATCGCCCTGCGGGAGTCCCCCCTCTCGTAGGCTTGGCCCTCCTCTCTATCGAGGGCCCACTTCAAGGAAGGACTAGTTAGTCAAGAGAAGTAGACAGATCGTAGACTTAGGGCTTTTTTAATTAAACATGTAATTCGGCTTTTAGGGGGTTCCAAGGTGGAGGGAGGGATTAGGCAGTCTAGGGCTAGGAATAGGGCCAGGCCAGTTGGTGGCGACGGGAGTGAAGCGGGTGATATGGGAGGGGGAATACGGGTCGACTGTACAGAGAGTTGTTCGATCAAAACGGTCGTAGGGAGGGGTAGGGGCGATGGGAGACAGGAAGGTCATCACCGGGTGGAGGTGCGTGGCCGTTGGTTACAGGTGGTCCACCAACCCCCTGGGCTCCCCCCGCGATCTAGGTGGCCCGGGTTCACAGAGCCAGGGCCCGAGGTTGATGTTATGCAACGCCAGGTCCGTGGTCAACAAAGCCCCCCTCATTAACGACCTTGTGTCGGAGGGGGAACCGGACCTGGTTGGGATTACAGAGACCTGGCTGGGCCACGAGGGAGGACTCTCTCTTGTGGAAATGTGCTCGCTAAGTTACCGTGCGTTTCATCAACTCCGGACCCTAGGCAAGGGTGGGGGGGTAGCGGTTATTGTTAGGGAAGGTCTTGAGCCGAGAGAGACCACTGTACCACAGACCACCGGCTGTGAGTCCCTCTGCATGAAGTGGGGCCCAGGGAGGCAGTTGGGCGTGCTGATTATATACCTGGCTCCCCGCTATGTATCAGCAGCCCTGCCCGAGCTCCTTGAGATGCGGTGGCGGTTGAGACCCCCAGACTGGTAGTCATGGGGGACTTCAACCTGTCATCGCTGGGCGGATCATCCGAGGCAGCTCGGGAGTTCATGGCCTCCATGACAGCCATGGACTTGACCCAAGTAATTCAGGGTCCCACACACGCGGGAGGACACACGCTGGATCTGATTTTTGTCTCTGGTCAGTGGATGAGTGAGCTGGGTGTAGGGGATTTAGCTATCGTGCCCCTGTCATGGTCAGATCACTCACTTCTCCGGCTCGATTTTCCAACCGCTGCACCCCACTGCGGGGAGGCGGAACCAGAGATTCCTAGGTGGTTCTGCCCCAGGCGCCTGATGGACCCTGAGAGGTTCCAGATGGAGCTTGGGCCATTACCTGGGACCCTGACCCGCGCCCCGATAGAGCACCTGGCAGCTGCATGGAGCACCGCGGCCGCCGGGGCCTTGGATCGGGTCGCGCCATTGCGGCCTCTCTTGCGGGGCGAGCCACCCTGGCTCCTTAGTTCACTGAGGAACTGAGGGGAATGAAACGCCGCAAGAGACGCCTAGAGAGAAGATGGAGATCCACACAATCTGAATCTGACCAAACACAGGTGAGAGCCCATTTGAGGACTTATCTTGTGGCGATAAGAGTGGCTAAATGGTGTTACTGTGCCACTCTTATCGCATCTGCAGATAACCGCACTGCCGCCCTGTTTGGGGTGACCCGCTCCCTCCTTCAACAGAGGCCGCGGGAAGCCCCTTTGCAGGGCAGAACAGAGGAATTTGGAGAGTACCTGCAAGTTAAAATCGCTCAGATTCGGAGCGAGTTGGCCTCCACCGAAAGTAGTCTGGAGGGACGGTCTGAGGCAAGTCTTGAGACATCTTTGTGGAAGGAGTTTGAATCTGTTACTTCCGATGATATGGACAGGTTACATGGACAACTGAGAGCTACCACATGTTTATTGGACCCGTGTCCCTCCTGGCTTGTACTGGCAACCTGGGAGGTTATACGAGGCTGGCTCCAGGAAGTAGTGAATGCTTCTTTGAGTGAGGGATTCTTGCCTACTGTCTTGAAAGAGGCGGTAGTGAGACCCCTCCTCAAGAAGCCTTCCCTGGACCCAGCATTGTTAGTAAATTATCGTCTGGTCTCCAACCTTCACTTTTTGGCGAAGGTTGTAGAGAGTGTGGTGGCACAACAGTTTCCCCGCCACCTGGAGGAGATTGATTATCTGGACCCGCACCAGTCCGGCTTCCGACCCGGACACAGCACTGAGACGGCATTGGTCATGTTGGTAGATGATCTCTGGAGGGCCAGAGATGGGGGTTGTTCCTCCATCCTGGTCCTATTAGATCTCTTGGTGGATTTTGATACCATCGACCATGGTATCCTATTGCATCGTCTGGAGGGGTTGGGGGTGAGGGGCACCATTTTGCGGTGGTTCTTCTCCTACCTCTTTGGTTGATCGCAATTTGTGTTGGCAGGAGGGCAGAGGTCGGCCTCGAGACCCCTCACATGTGGGGTCCCTCAGGGGTCAGTCCTCTCGCCGCTCCTCTTCAACACATACATGAAGCCGTTGGGTGAGATCATCCGTGGTTTTGGGGTAGAGTACCATCTCTACGCTGATGATACGCAGCTGTATATATCTACCCCGAACCACCCCAACGATGCCGTCAAAGTGATGTCCCGGTGCCTGGAAGCCGTGTGGGTCTGGATGGGAAGGAACAGACTCAGACTCAACCCGTCCAAGACTGAGTGGCTGTGGTTTCCGGCGCCCCGGTACAACCAGTTTACTCCATCACTGGCCATAGGGGGTGAACATCTAGCCCCTGTGGAGGGGGCACGCAATCTGGGCATCCTCCTGGATACCCAGCTGTCCATGGAAGATCAAGTGACGGCCGTGGCCAGGGGGGCGTTTTACCAGGTTCACCTGGTACGACAGTTGCGTCCCCTATTGGACTGGGACGCCCTTCGCACAGTCACTCATGCACTTGTGACATCCCGCCTAGACTACTGCAATGCTCTCTACATGGGGCTTCCCCTGAAGTGCACCCGAAGACTGCAGCTAGTCCAGAATTTTACCCAGGGCGGCGCACAGGAATTTAAAAAACATACAAAATGACAAAATACAAAATTTAAAAGACGTATTAAATTTCCATCCTATGCTAAAATCCAATTAAAATCCCCAAATTAAAACTGTCTAAAATAGTCCCAGCGGAAGGTTACGCTAGGCCGGCTTGGTGAAAGAGATGTGTCTTTAGACACTGGCGGAAGAGGCGGAGGTCCGAGATGGTGCGAAGTTCAGGGGGTAGGTCATTCCAAAGGGCGGGGCCACAGAGAAGGCCCTTCCCCTAGGTGTCGCCAGTCGGCATTGCCTGAGAAGGCCCTCTCTGTGGGAGCGGATCGGACGAAGGGATATATGGGGCAGGAGATGGTCTCGCATATAATTAGGTCCCGAGCCATGGAGCGCTTTGAAGAATGCGGCCGCGCGGGCAATTCTAGGAGCCTCCAGATACTCCCACGTGATACCACTCCTGCGCGAGCTGCACTGGCTGCCTGTGGTCTTTCGGGTGCGCTTCAAGGTGCTGATTACCAACTTTAAAGCGCTCCATGGCACGGGACCTAGTTATCTGCGAGATCGCATCCTGCCCCACACATCCCTTCAACCGGTTCGCTCCCACAGAGAGGGACTTCTCCGGGTGCCGTCCACTAGGCAATGCCAGTGGGCGACGCCCAGGGGAAGGGCCTTCTCTGTGGTGGGCCCAACTCTCTGGAATGACCTACCCCCCGAGTTAAGAACAACAACAACCTCCGCTCCTTCCGTCAAAAGCTTAAGACCCACTTCTTCCAACAATCTGGCCTGGCCTGATCTACCGTTCCAGCCTTAGTCTGAATATGTAAACTGGGTTTTAACTGGGTTTTAAGGGTTTTTTTAAGGATCTTAGGTTTTTAGCACAGGGATACAGTTGGTTTAATTTGATTTTAGATATTTATAAATGTTTCTATGTTTGTATGCTTTTTAATTTCCTGTGCGCCGCCCCGAGTCCCTTTGGGGAGAGGGTGCGGTTTACAAATTAAATATGATTGATTGATTGAGTAGGCCAAAAATGCTGTATTCAGTGTATAAGATGCATCCAGATTTTCACCCTCTTTTGGGGGAGGGGAAAGGTGTGTCTTATACTCCGAAAAATATGGTATATGCCGCTTCACCATGTTTTACAGCCCTCTCTGACTGGTTTTACAGAATCAGCATATTGCCCCCAACAATCTAGGTCCTCATTATACCCACCTCGAAAGAGTGGAATGCTGAGTCAACCTTGAGCCTGGTGAGATTTGAACTGCCAAATTGCAGGCAGCCAACAGAAGTAGCTTGCAGTACTGCACTATGCCACCACAGTTCTTAAGATATGGATTTTCTTCCCAAAAAGAGGCAGTGCTTTGATTACTCTTTTCAGGAGGTTGCTTGTTCTGGGCCCAAAAAACAAATATCTTTTTCTGGGTAAGGGAATCCAGAGGAGGGTGGTGATCCAAGCCACGAATTGTGTTTCATCTGGGTTATGTGAAAAAATTAGCCTTGATTTGGTTGACTTACAGGAGAGAAACTATCTGTGTGTTTCTCACATGATTTTCCTCTGGCTTTTGGAGTCAATTTGCAGAAGTATAGTTTATAGTTTACTTGATTTATATACCGCTCCTATCTCCGCAATGGACTCAGGGCAGTGCACAGGGAATTAAAATACCACAACAGACAACAATAAATACAATACAATGATAAAATACAATTAAATTAGATAACCTGTGCTAAAATGTTAACTAAAAATATTAAAATACCCTATCAATCCAATTAAAATTTTATCTGATCTAAAATCTAAGCTAACATCTAAACTAAAATCTAAGCTAAAATCTAAGCTAGGCCACCTAGATGGAAAAAATACGTTTTGAGTGATCGGCGGGAGAGGCGAAGGTCCGTGAGGGTGTGAAGTTCGGGGGGAAGGTCGTTCCAGAGGGCTGGACCTGCCACAGAGAAGGCCCTTCCCCTGGGCGCCACCAGCTGGCATTGACCGGCAGACGGTACCCTGAGAAGGCCCTCTCTTGGTAGCTGATCGGTCGAAGGGAGGTGTGTGGTAGGAGACGGTCCCGCAAGTAACTAGGCCCCGTGCCATGTAGCGATTTAAAGATGGTGACTAACACCTTGAAGCGCACACGGAAGGCCACCGGTTGCCAGTGCAGCTCACGCAGGAGAGGTGTTACATGGGAGCACTGTGAGGCTCCCAAGATCCAAGTATCTAGGGGCTCCCGTAATCACCCGCGTGGCCGCATTCTGCACTAACTGGAGCCTCCGGGTGCACCTCAAGGGGAGCCCCATGTAGAGAGCATTGTAATAGTCTAGGCGGGACGTAACAAGCACTTGAGTGACTGCGAAGGACATCCCGGTCAAGGAAGGGGCGCAACTGGCATACCAGGCGAACCTGGTAAAAGGCCCCCCTGGTCACGGCCGTCACCTGGTCATCCAAAGATAGCCGTGAATCCAGGAGGGCGCCTAAGTTGCGAGCCCTTTCCATGGGGGCAAGTGACTTGGCCCCAAAGGCCAGCGTTGGGGTCAGCTGGCTGTACCAGGACGCTGGAAACCACAGCCACTCGGTCTTGGACGGGTTGAGTCGGAGTTTGTTATTCCGCATCCAGGCCCGCATGGCTTCCAGACACCGGGTCATCACTTCAACGGCATCACTGGGGTGGTTGGGGATGGATATGTATAGCTGAGTATCATCAGCATACAGATGGTACTCCACCCCACAACCACGGATGATCTCACCCAGCGGCTTCATATAGGTGTTGAACAGGAGGGTCGAGAGGACTGACCCCTGGGGCACCTCACAGGTGAGGGGCCTCGAAGTCGACCTCTACCCTCCTGCCAACACAAATTGCGACCAACCGGAGAGGAAGGAAGAGAACCACCGCAAAACGGTGCCTCCCAATCCCAACCCCTCCAGTCGGTGCAATAGGATACTATGGTCGATGGTAACAAAAGCCGCTGAGAGATCTAACAGGACCAAGATAGAGGAGCAACCTCTATCTCAGGCCCGCCCTCCACCAGCGCGACCAATGCCATCTCCGTGCTGTGCCCGGGTCGGAAGCCGGACTTGCGCGGGTCTAGATAAACAGTTTCCTCCAGGTGTCGGGGGAACTGCTGTGCTACCACACTCTCAACAACCCTCGCCAAAAAGTGGAGGTTGGAGACCGGACGGTAATTAGATAACAATGCTGGGTCCAGGAAAAGCTTATTGAGGAGGGGTCTCACGACCACCTCTTTCAAGGCGGCCGGCAGAATCCCCTCACTCAAGGATGCGTTCACTATTTCCTGGAGCCAGCCTCGTGTAACCTCCCAGGAGGCCAGTACCAACCAGGAGGGACACGGGTCCAAGAAACATGGGGTAGCATTCAGTTGCCTCGGCAGCCTGTCCATGTCATCTGAAGTAACAAAGTCAAACTCTTCCCATAATACGGTCTCTAGACCTGCCTCGGATGGTCCGCCCAGACCTGCTTCATTAGAGGCCAACTCGTCCCGGATCCGAGCAATTTTATCCTGCAGATACTCTCCAAATTCCTCTGCTCTGCCCTGCAAAGGAGCTTCCTGCGGCCTCTGATGAAAGAGGGAGCGGGTCACTCTGAACAGGGCGGCAGGGCGGTTATCTGCGGATGCGATAAGAGTGGCGAGTTAGTTACTTTTCACCACTCTTAACGCCACTAGGTAGGTCCTCAAATGGGATCTTGCCCATGTTCGGTCGGATTTGGGGCGAATAGACCTCCATGTGCTCTCTAGCAGCACTTCATCACCCTTAGCTCCTCAGAAAACCAAGGGGCCAGGGCTGATCGGCGCCGCGTGAGAGGCCGCAAGGGCACGACCCAATCCAAGGCCCCCGTGGCCGCACTATTCCATGCGGCCACTAGGTCCTCAGTTGAGTCGTGGGTCAGGGTCACAGGTATTGGCCCAAGCTCCTTTTGGAACCTCTCTGGGTCCATCAGGCGCCTGGGGCGGAACCATCTTGGTGTCTCTGGTATGCCTGTTTCTCTGTATTGTATGAAAGGGGAGAGAAGTGTATCACCCAATTGGGCCCTTGAGTTGAGTACAGGTAGTCCTTGACTTATAACAGTTTGGTTAGTGACCATTTGAAGTTATAATGGCACTGAGAATAGAGACTTAAGACCATTTTTTACATTTACAACTGTTCTATCATCCCCATGGTCATTTGATCAAAATTCAGACAGTTGGCAACTGATTCATTTAGGTTGGTTGCAGTGACTCAGTGTTATGTGATCCTCTTTTGAGGTCTTCTGACAAGCAAAGCCATTGGAAAAGCCAGATTCACTTAATAACCATTTTACTAACATAACAATTGAAGTGATTCATTTAATAAATGTGTTTTCCTTTCTCAGAGTGGAGTCCAGTTCATTGTTTCCCCGTCTGGTTCTGCTGCTGACCAAGTTGTGATTGAAGCCTGTGATGAATTGGGAATAACTCTTATTCATACCAACCTTCGCCTATTTCACCACTGATATTTTAAAATCAGTATTTTTGAAGCATATTCTTTACACCATCTGCTAAAAACTACATATGTTGAGAGTTAAAAGAGATACAAATTATAAAAAAATCTTGAAAAATAAAAGTGCAAAAATTATCAATAATGAAATAAAATAGTGACATAAAATCTATTACTTACTACTTTTTATCATTCTCAGCTAAGGATTGTACATATTGGAAATTTGTTTTTAAATTAGTGAACCTGACTGAGATGTTCATTAACAGTAGAAATGGGGCCGTGTGCCCCATTTTCACCTCCGCGTCCCATTTTCAGCCCATTCCAGGCAGTGGGAATTGGAATAGGCAGAAAATGGGGTGCACGGAGGCAGCAATAGGCAATGGCAATCCCTTCAGCCTGAAACAGCTGATGGTTGGGAGGCCGATCCAACCCACAATCAGCTGCTTGCGCTAATCAAGCTATGCTGAAGTTGAAACAGGCTGTTTGCTGCAAGGAGGCAAATTGATGGGAGGCAGAGGCCAAAGTATGGGAACCGGTGGGTGTGTAATTTAGTGTATAAAACGCACCCAAATTTTCACCCTCTTTGAGAGGGTGAAAAAGTGTGTCTTATACTCCTAAAAATATGGTATGTGTCTTAGTGAACCATTATATACCTTATTTTTGGAGTATAAGATGCACCGGCGTATAAGACGCACCCAGGTTTTGAAGAGGCAATAGAGGAATACAGACGGAGAGAAAGAGAGAGAAATACAGTAGGTAGGTAGGGAGAGAGAGAGAGAGTAGGGAGGGAGGGAGAGGAAGGGAGGGAGGGAGGGAGAGAGAGAAATACAGTAGATAGGGAGATAGGTAGGGAGAGGTAGATAGGGAGAGGGATAGAGAGAAAGAGAGAGAGAAATACAGTAGATAGGTGGGTAGACTGAGGGAGGGAGGGAGAAATACAGTAGGTAGGTAGGGAGAGAGAGAGAGGGAGGGAGGGATAGAGAGAAATAGAAATGCAGTAGATAGGGGGAGAGAGAGTAGATAGATAGAGGGGGGAGATAGAGAAATACAGTAGGTAGGGAGGGAGGGAGAGAGTGTAGATCGGTAGGTAGAGGGATAGAGAGAGAGAGAGAAATACAGTAGATAGGTAGGGGGGGAGAGAGGGTAGCTAGATAGATTTTTCCAGGTATATTTACCCATGTGCTGGAGAAGGAAATCACTGACCACCTTTGGAACAAATCTTTGTTTCTGCAGGCACACTACTTGACAAATGTAATTCTCATCAATCACTCTAACTAAACAGCTTTCCAAAAAGGGGGGGGGGGAACCTTTTTGCACTTTGCAAACCTCCCCCAAATGGCCTATTTTTTGTGAAAATGTGCTGGTTTTTTTCAAACAAAAGGCATGAATAGCCTTGGAGGGGCTTGCAGAGTGCTCCGGGGGGGGGGTGATAAAAAATGAGCAAAGAAACGGCACATTTATCGCAAAAACGGACTGTTTTTTGGTCAAACAAATTGCATGCATAGCCTTATGGAGGCTTATAGAGTGCTGCTGGGGGGGGGGGGCAAAATGCCCTGTTTTTTGCTCATTTCTGCCCTCCCCAGCCCCCAGGAGCTCTCTGGAAACCTCCATAAGGGTATTCATGCAGCCATTTTGGTGAAGGGGCAGGGTTTCTGGAGGCAAAAAAATGCTGTATTCGGTGTATGTTTTCAGCCTCTTTTTAGAGGAAAATGGTGCGTCTTATACTCAAAAAAATACGGTATGTATAAGCCAGCAATGTGCTACAACTTCCCCAAAAGCCAATACAGTCCCGAACTACATTAACCAAGGGATAGCATCAGGATCACAAGAAGTGATAGTACTGCCTTATATTGCACTAATGAGGGCACACTTTGAATACTGCATTCATTTCACACAATACAAAAATTATGTTGAGACCTGGAAAGAGTGCAGAAAAGAGCTACAAGGATAAAGGATAAACAATGGAGGCTAATGTTAAGGGAATGACAGTTGGTCTTACCTGAACTGTATTCTCTTAGGATGGGGAAATGTCCGGGACTGGGATGTTCTCACAGCCAATCTGCCCTTAGATTCAGTTAATTTTGAAGCCACGCCTCTCTGCTTCCTGTGCATGGCTCCACTTTCCACGAAGCTAATGGCTCCATGGAAAAAAACCTGCAAACCAGGCAGAAGGGGAAAGGTACCCACCTCCCCAGCTCTACATGCGACCCTTAAGCCTTGCGGAAGCTACCTATGGGTGGGACCTGCACGCTTCCCCATCAGGTAAGACCAGCTGTTTTATTTATTTTTTTATTTTATTGAATTTATATCCCGCCCTTCTCCAAACGGACCCAGGGCAGCGCACAGGAATGTTAAAATACATACAAAACATATAAAATTTAAAAAACTTATTCTAATAAAACCCTGCGCTTTCATTCTCTGTAGGGAATGGGGAAGCGTCCAGGGTTAAGGTTGTTATTTTTTAAGCTGTTCTTCCTTCCTCCCTCTGATGTCGCAGTTGTTGCATCCTTTGTACCTGTCACCCCTCATAATAAGCCTGCAAATATCATGGTCCTCCAAACTATCCCTGCTAAATATGCACCCCTCATTCATCATGATAGAAAAAAAATTATTGTTTGAGAAAAAGGGAGAAAAATGAAGGAAATGGTAATAAATAAAAAGTAATAAGTATTATCACATGAAGTAGAAACTTGTTATGTTATAGGAATTTGTTCTAATTTAATATGTATATGTGTTGTGCTTCTGTAAAGGTGTTTTCCTTTTGAAAAGGTGAAGTACACCTATGGTTGAAACGTGTTGGGGAATCTTACCGTAGAACAATGGTGAACTCTTAATAAGATACATTTAAGCCTGTGCAAAGATAAAAGAGAGGAAATAGACCCTCTCAGCAGAAAGAAATCTTCCCCAAATTTTGAGGTGGGGGGAGTGCAAAGGATTTATTAGCTATTCCCCAACATTTTGGCGTGGGGGGGATAGCTAATTTGCAATATTTTGTGGTGGGGGAATGCAAAGGATTTATTAGAATTTCTATCTTGGACCTGGACCCAAAGCAACTGGAAACTCGACACAAAATACTTTCTCCCTCCCTGCCTTTCTCTTTCTCCCTTCCCTTCACCCGATTGGCTGGTGGCTAACTGTCTCTTGAGCCTAAAAGGCCGGTGTGAAGAGTATCTCTCCCAAAGGCCCGTGAGGAGGGGCTGGGGATGGAAGAGAATGAGTTCCAGGATGAACAGTCAGGTCCCTAACAGCAGAGGCAAAGTGGTAGAAGTGGATGACTGGGGGAGAAACCCTGGGGGCGAAATAGGCATGGCGCAGGGCAGGAGCAGAACAGTCCCATTCCAAAGGGAGAGAACTAAGAAGCATGAGAAGGCTTGGCTTCCAAAACCCTCTGCAGAACCCTCCAACCAAACAAGTCTTCAGCTGAAGCATAGGCATCAAGGCGTTAGTGTTTGATGAATGGTGTGAGTGAAGCCCAGACAGCCTTTGAATGGAGCCTGTGCAAACCAGGCTGCCAAAGTCACCACACTCCTTGTCAAGTGGGCAGTGATGCCAGCCGACACCTGAACACCCTTTGCTATGCGATGGAAATTGCTGACCTAATCCAGCGCCCGATGGTGGAAGGGGTAACTCTAGCCCCTAAGGGGGAAGGCCTAGAAGACACAAACGTTGCCTCCATATGTCGGAACAAAGTGGCACACTGAAAGTAAATGCGCAGCGCCCGTCAGATATCCAGCCTTCGCTTTCTGTCTCTGGAAGGAGCTGGACAAAAGTCCAACAGCACAACCTCCTGACCCCTGTGAAAGGGTGTGTTAATCTTAGGTAGGCCCCAAAATTCATTCCCTTTCCACATCACAATCTGAGCTGTAAAAGGTACTTCTCAACTTATGATAGTCGGGACCAGAATTTTTGTTGCTGAGCAAGATGGTGTGTGATGCCTAATTTCATGACATTTTTCTTACAATCAAGTGAATCACTGCAGTTGTTAAGTGAATCATGCAATTGTTTAGTGAATTCAGCTTCCTCTATTGATTTAGTGTGTAAAAAGCTGACTGGGAAGGTCCACTTCCCAGCTGACTGGGAAGGTCCATGAGCATTTCAGCTGTTGTAAATACATGCTGGATGCCAAGTGCCCCACATTTGATTGTGAGACTATGGGGATGGTACATGGTCATAAGTGTGAGGACTGGTCACAAGCCACTGCCTTCATACATTTGAAAGCAAACCATTGTAAGTTGAGGTCCACCTGCAGTCCTCTTCTGTTGTAGATACCTAGGTTAAGCTTGAGGGAGGGGTCAAACATGTCATGAGTCTCAAGTCCCCTCAAGAGACAGTTAAGTCCAGTCCACCTTGAATTCCATTAATTTCCTGCTAATTTGCTTTGACAGTTCAGATTCTTGCAATTAATCTTTATATTCATTTCAACAGATACAGCTATGTACTTAGCTCAGGTATATAATACGTACATGAATCACAAGATCTCAAGTCTGTACCCACCCACCCTTCAGTCAATCAAACCTGATGGTGAGAGTTCAGAAAATGTTTGATTCCCTCACCTTATACAGAAATTGGAAAGGATACTGAAACATCATGTTGTAGGCAACTTCTTCAACTTGATATATTCCTCCCAACAGATCTTTGTTATATCACGGGTGTGAAGTTCCCAGGAGATGACCTAATTAATTTATGAGCCTCGAGACAATGTTCAAAAGAAATCCAATCATTTATTAGGATCAACGTTCTGGCTTGAGCTCTGATGGAGCCAAAACTGTTTTCACTTAATTGCATTTGAACTTTACCCCTGTATCCCCTCCCTTCTGTCAGTCCAGACTTCAAACAATTTCTGGTCCCCTTCCAACAGGTGTCTCCAGGTTAGTAGTGCCCATCTCACTGTGAAAGCCTCCTTTCCCCCCCACAGCCCATCATCTCTCTGTGTTTGTGAGATTGCAAGAGGTGTAAGTGCAGGGTTGTAAATTGCCTTGGTTGTTTCTTTGGAGTAGCACTGCTCCCACTGCCACATGGCTGGTGTCTGCCTGGATCACGAAAGGTTGCTCGGGGTCAGGATGCTTCAGCACTGGCTCCTTTGCAAACATTTCTTTTAGTGTTTCGAACGCCTCTTGGCAGGTTAGATCCCACTGTAGGGGTTGTCCCAGACGAGGTTTTGTTCCTGGGTTCCCTGCCTTTAGGAGGTCTGTCAGGGGTTTGGCAATCTTCGCAGAAGTTTGTAGAAGTGTGCAGACCCTACAAAGCTTTGTAGCTGTCTGTGGGCACGAGGGAGTTGCCAGCTTAGGACGGCTTACACTTTGGCTGGGTTCATCTCTATTCCCTCATTTGACACTCGGTAACACAGGTAGTCTAACTGTGCACAGTAGAATTCACATTTTGATATCTTGACATACAGGTTGGCTGTCAGAAGTTTTTCCAGTACTTGGCGGACTAGGGGTACATGATCATCCACGGTCTCAGTGTAGAAAAGGATGTCATCTAGGTAGATGAGGACCCCCCTTGTAGAGGTATTTGTGCAGCACCTCATTCATTATGCATGACTACCGCTGGGGGGCCCTGTAGTCCAAAAGGCATCACTTTGAATTGGAGGCTCCCTAGGGGGCAGTTGAACGCTGTTTTCCACTCATCTCCCTCTTTGATACATACTCTGTAGTATGCTTCTCTGAGGTCTAGTTTGGTAAAGACTTTTCCCTTGGCCAGATGAGATAGCATGTCCTTCATGAGGGGAAGGGGGTATAGGTTGTGTACACACACCCCGTTTATCCCTCGAAAGTCCACACCGAATCTCATAGTTCCATCTTTTTTTTCTTTGAAGAGGACTGGTGCCCTTGACTTGGCTGGTTCAATGAACCTCCTTGCTAGGTTTTTGTCTATGTATTGCAGAACTCTTGCATTTCCTGGGGCATCATGGCATACAGTTTGGACTTGGGTAGTGTTGTCCTGGAGATGAGTTCAATGGCACAGTCTGTCTCCCAGTGTGGAGGCAGAACATCGCACTTGGCCTCGCTGAATACTTCTGTGAGGTCCTGATATTCCATCGGAATCAGTTTGGTCTCTGGGGTTTTGTCAGATGTGGTTGCCAGTTGTTCTTGTGGGCTCTTTTAGGGGGTTTTCAACATGGGTAGTGTTTCTGCTTGCTGGTGTGGGAGGGGTTGGAGGCCCCTTGATATCCTAAGTCTGCAGGTAGCCCCTTGCCACCAGATGGTCGGTCCCCACTTGTCTAACCAGGAAAGCTCCAGTATGACTGCATCTGTCATTTTGGGGGCTATTAGGAATCAAATTACTTCCCAGTGATCCACTAGCTCTAGCCTCACTGGTTCAGTCAGGTGGGTGGCAAAGGCTCCTCCCATTAGGGACCCGTCGACCTACTTGAATTGGGTGGGCCAGTCTTTTTGCTCTGATTCCCAGTTTCAGGACTGTGGTTAGGTTGATCAAGCACCTTGTGCAGCCTGAGTCTATTAGGACTTGATTTCCCTGGTTTCCTGATTTTGGGGCTGTGAGGCATATTGGAAAAAGGAAAGGGTGAATTGATTAACTCACCATTGGGTCATTTTCTCCTTCATCCTCGCTGTCATGATTCAGGTGACTGGTTGTCGTTGCTTGGAGTTCCACCGCTTTCGCCTGAGGGGGAAGGGGCCTCTGCAGCCTGGAGGGCTTTCCCGGATGTGTTGGTGGTCCGTTTAGGGCCTTGTTCTGGTCGTGCCCTGGGCGGTGGGTCTGGTCTTGATTTTGGGGCTGTGGCAGCATGCAGCTGCCATGTGGCCCATCCCCCCGCATCTGTAGTGTTTCAGAGGATTTCAAGGGAGGGCTGGTCTCAGGGCCTGCTGTAGGGCTGTGGTTCCCCGCTGGCTGGCTGGTTTCAGGTCACCTCTCTCTTTTGTTCCCGGTTGCTTTCAGCCCACTGTTGACTCTTGTTGCTATTCGGAACCACTCAGAGTCGATTTGGGATGTCACAGTATGCTGTTACCTAGGCAGTTTGCTTCTCCAGGCTCGTTCTGGAAAAATGCAGAAGCAACCGCTCTCCTATGACCCTCCTAAATTCACGCGTAAACGTGCTCTTTAATGGGGCAACCCCTTTGCTTTATGAGTTCCTCTTCTGCTTATGGGTCCTCCTCCTCCTCAAACCTGGCCTCTATCAGTTTCAGGAAGTCGTTTATGTCTTGGAGTTGGGGGGCTCTCCTCTTGTGGAGGGCTGCTAGCCATTCCCTTGCTTCTCCCTCTAGACCTTCTGTGATGACATTCACCATGGCTCTGGGGGATGGGTAGAGGTGCCCATAGCGTTCTAGGTGGATATCAGCTGAATTAGGAATAGGGCTAGCTGTCTGAGTCTCCATCAAACTTTCCCCTGAATTGGGCTGGATCATTTAGCCCTACTCCTCCAACCTCCTGTCGGCCTCTGTATGCTCATGCCTGATATGGCTGGCCGTCTTCCTCTCCTCTAGTTCAGAGGGAGGGAGGGGTTTGCCTGCCGTGGGCAGCCTGCCTGCTGTGTGGGAGAGGCACTGGTTGCAGTTTCAGACTCCTTCTCCTTCTATTGGGTGGAGGAGGGGAGCTGCACTCCAGTCTGCATTTCCTCTCAACAGGATCAGATGTCCCTCCCCTCTCTTTTGGGCAGCATGATGGCCCCTCATCAGCAAGGGTGGTCCGTTTAAAATCCTCTCTGTTGCTCTATTGCACTCTCCAGGGATTCCATCTAGGGCTTTGGGAGCCTGGCTTGTGCCCAGTCCCACCTCCAGTCCACCCTTGCTAGCTTGCTTGAGACCCTTCCCTGTATCTGGGGACTAGGGCAAGGGAATTTCCACCTTCTCTTGCTTCTGCTTCTGAGAAAGGCATCGCTGCTTGACATTGCCGCATAACTCCAGCTGCAATCAATCTCCTGTTGCCTGATTTTCCCTACAAGCATCCCAAACATTGGGGGGAGGGGTAGTTCTCGGAGAGCCCGGGATTCTGGAAACCAGGACATCTTTTTTTTAAGCAAGTTTCACAGCTCTCTGTGAAGTTCCCAGATGACCTAATTAATTTACGAGCTTCAAGACAAAGTTCAAAAGAAATCCAATCATTTACTAGGATCAACATTCTGGCTTGAGGGCTTCCTGTTCCTGGCGGCGACGGACGAGCCTTGGGGTTCGTCCGCCGTTTTGTTCTTTTTTGTGCCCCAAACGGGGCGGGGTGCCCCTTTTTTGGGGGGACCCTCTGTAGGGCTGGCTTGCCTGGACCTGTTCAGCCTGGCGGCGGCCGGGCAACAATCCTTGTCTTCGGTCTAGGTGGAAGAAGACATGCTGCGGGGGGCTTGGTTCCCTTCGCCAACGGAGGACGGCAACAATTGATTGATTTGGAGAGAACGGAGCGATCGGGCCGGATGGCTTTGCCGGGGCTTTGAATGCGAGGTGGAGCGTAAGTGACTTTAACTTTATTGCTGGCGGCTTTGGATGAGAGAAACGTGGAGGGGGGTGTTTGTTTGCTAAACCCCCCCCCCCTTGGATTTATAACAGCGGCACGCAGAAATGGCTCCTGGAATGCAGGAAGCGGATATTTCGCATCCGGACTTTTGCGGAACAAGTGAAAGTCTTCCGCGGCTTGTTTTCATACAATGTATCTAAGTCCAGCTTTACTGAAACAATTTTCTTTGCTATTTTCTCCGGCTGGCTGCCAGAGTGGGTGGTGGAAGATGGCTGCCCTTTGTTCCTGAATGCCTATTTTTTTATGGAAAATTACCAACACCCCTTTGTGATTTGGATTGCCTCCTTCTATCAACGGAGGATTTTCTGGATTAATTGATTCCTTCCCTGGATTGCCTTCTTTGTCTTAATAATTGACAGTGGAAAGTGTTTTGCTCTCTGGACATTATAACTTTTTTACAACTTTTCTGAACTTCTTTCCCGGGATTTGCTCCAGCGGCCGCACCCAAAAAACGCCATCTTAGTGGCACTGACTTAAACAGCTCACCGTGGCTTCAAAAAAACAACCAGGAAATCCAGGATTGGAAGAGAGAATGACAGCTATGGAAACAGTGTTAAACTCCTTGGTGCTGAAAATCAGAGAATTTAGAAAAGATCATACCAGCACTAAACTTGAACTTTTGGAGACACAGAAAAAATTAATGCAGAATACACAGAAGACCGAGGAGTTGGAAGTGGGGCTGGCTGGGGCAAAGGGAGAACTTAAAAATATTAATACTGAAATTGGAGATTTGTCTGGTTATATGTCTAGGATGGATTTTGAGAGGATGTCATACTTTTTAAGATTTCAGAATGTTTCTGAGGAATCTGGTGAATGCCTTCCTGATCTCATGAGTACAATTTTATCAGACTATTTACACAAACCCAAAGAGGAGATCAGGGGGGACATTGACCTTGTCTACAGAATAAATTCAGCATATGCCAGGATAAATGAAGTACCCAGAGAGATACATATTAAATTTGTTAGAAGGTCGACTAGGGAGGGAATCTTGAAGGCGCAGAGGGAGGGTCCGTTAATTTACCAACAAAAGGAAGTCGCTATCTTGAAGCAGATCCCAAAAAAGATTAGAGAGGTGAGAAGGAAGTATTCCTTCTTATCTAAAAAATTGTTTAACCACGGGATTTGGTTTAAGTAGGCGATGCCGGAAGGGATGTTGGTGTTCTGGGAAGGAGGAAGAGTAAGGATTAAAACAGTTGTTGAGGCGGAAGCCTTTCTTAAAAAACATTCCTCTACCCTGGGGGAAGATCCGGGAGGGGCAGAGGGGGCCACGGCCCCGCCCACTGGGGGCCAGGAAGGAGAACAAGAAGACACAATTGCTAAGAGACTTAGATCTAAAAAATGACTTTTATTTTTACTTTTATTAATACAGTATAATTTTTATCTGGATGTTTGTACACGACTGCCAGCATAGAATTTAGAATTTATATGTATGCATTTATTTTCACCTTGTTGTATTATTGAAAAATGTATTGCCAATATCTTATTAAGAAGCCCGGGAGGGGCCAACGTTCCCGACGTGAAAGTTCTCAAAATATCTTTTCAACTCACCTTACCCTACCCTTTTTGTTAAAATTTTTTGTAAAACTCAATAAAACTTTTTCAATATAAAAAAAAACATTCTGGCTTGAGCTCCAGTGGAGCCAAAACTGCTTTCACTTAATTGCATTTGAACTTTACCCCTGTATCCTTCTGTCATGCGTCATAACTCATATTCTCGAACTAGGTTGCAGAAGTCCTCTCTGGCCAAAGGCATGCATGGAATTTCCCCTCCCGTGCCAGCCTGATAATAGTCATGGCAACACTTTAGAAGTTGACATCAGGATGTGAAGCACCTTCGAACTGAGGTGCTTTGGACTGAGGATTGACATGTACACTGTTCCTGTCAAGGTCTGTTTGCCTTCATAACTGCATAGTAGGCTCAAGCTCTTGATGGCTGCTTGCAAGCAAGCAAGAAAGAAAGGTGTTCATAGTCAGAGTCACATCTAGTGTAAGGAAAAGAGCGTTGGTACTTACCTGATACGCCTCTTCTAATAAGGGGGGAGATAGTATCCATGTATGGGTTAAACCTATCCACACTCTGATTGGACTGAGTCATAATATTAAATAATTAATTAATTAGGCATGGTATATAACCTCCTATGGAGTAGCCACACCCAGTTTTTTGATGAAGAAAAGAATACAGACTCGTTAGTACGAACCAACTCCTTTAGCAAGAAAAATCCAACAGTAACACTGCCAAGAATAACAAGAGCCAGACACCAAACGCAGGCAGGGCTGAAAGAGAAAGGGTTGGGCCAGATGCTATCTCCCCCCTTATTAGAAGAGGCGTATCAGGTAAGTACCAACGCTCTTTCTCAATAAGGGTGGAGATAGCATCCATGTATGGGACATACCAAAGCCCTGAAAAGGACCCACGGGAGGGTCGAGATCAGACTTGCCCCAATGAATGAGGACGGACAGACTGCAGAACCCAGCGGCCAAAGTCGGCCTCAGCCGAGGCAAACGTGTCCCGTTTATAATGCCGCATGAAAGGGGATGGAGAAGACCACGCTGCAGCCCTGCCAATTTCTCCCAGAGAAGCTTGCGTCGCCCAGGCCGAAGTCGTCGTTGCACTGCGTGTAGAATGTGCTGTGACTCCTCGAAGAACTGCCTCGTCACAAGCCGCATAGGTCTTCTCAATGCATTGACGAATCCATCGTCCCACACAGGAGACAGACACCTCCTTATCCAGGGAACCTGGCAGAAAGGAGACAAAAAAAGACTCCGACCTGCAAATAACAGCCGTACAATCAATGTACACATGCAAGGCACGCCTGACATCCAGCAAGTGCCACTGGTCCTCCGAGGTCTGCGCAGACTCTGCAGGAAAGCTGGGGAGGACCACCTCCTGAGCCCGATGGAACCAAGACTGCACCTTCGGGACAAAGGAGGGATCCAGACATAGGACAACCCTGTCCGTAAAAAACTTGCACAAATCCAAAAAAATCTCATTCCACAGTGTCGAGAGAGGGCACTTGTCAAAGCATCCAATACCTTATGTAAAGGAGTACCAAAGCATCCTTGAGAAATCTCTTGACCCTAGGACATTGAGTCAAAGTTTGTGACCTACCGCACAAAAGTACAGAAGAAACTACTGATACCTGTTTCTCAATGGTATTAGGAGCCAACCCTTTGCCCAGGTTCACTTGAAGAAAGTCCGGGACCTGTGGGATAGCGGCTTGTACTGGGTCAAAGTGGTTTGTCAAACACCACTTACAAAAAGCGCACCAGGTCGCACTGTATATGAGCTGCATGGAAGGTGGACGGGAAGCCTGAATAATCTGAATGACCCTGGAGGAAAAGTTGTCTCGTCTCAGGACGCTCCGCTCAAGTGCTAGGCGTCAACTGGAGCCATTGAGGCTCCAGATGCTCCAGCAACCCCTGGCTGAAGGAAATCAATTCTTGGGGAATCCTCCAGAGCCTGTCCACTGATAGAGATCAAAGGTCGGCAAACCAGGGCTGCTGTGGCCAATGTGGGGCGATCATCACCACCTCTGCCCCCTCCCTCAAGATCTTTTGAATGACTCTGGGAATCAGGGGCAAAGGCGGGAAGGCATAAAGGTGCCCCAGAGGCCATTGGCAGTGGAGAGCATCAACCTCCCTCTGCATTCTGCGAAGGAAACTGGTAATAAAATCTCGGGAGCTGAGTATTGAGGGGAGTTGCAAACAGGTCAACCTCTGGGCGGCCAAAAAGGTCCACAATTGCCTGGAAGATAGCCAGCCGCAGCTGCCATCCTGAATTGTCCACCTCGATCTGACTGAGCTGGTCAGCCCTGACATTGTCCACCCCCGCTATATGTTCTGTGGTTATTGAGAGCAAATTCCTCTCGGCCCAAAGACCCAAGCTCCTGGCCTCCAGCATGGACTTTGACTTGGTCCCCCCTGCCTGTTGTATGAGCCTTGGTGGCCATGTTGTCTGTGAGGACCATAATATGTCTGCCCTTGAACGAAAAGCAAAATGGTTTGAGAGCCAGGCAGACCGCCCTGAGTTCCAACCAGTTTATGTTGTGAGCTAGTTCCACTTGGTTCCATTGTCCCTGTGCCATCTGCATATAAGGGAGACTAATATAGATCTATTTCAAGCTATGTAGCTCTAATCAGCTAGCCATACCCCTACTGGGATTTTAACCAGGGTTGTATTACATGTTAGGCAGATGTTTTAGCCACTAAGCCACCAGGTTCTCCTCTGAAGTTGGGCATCCCATCCGAGTAGGCTGGTGTCTGAAGTGACCGTGACTCGGTCCGGGATCCTGAAGAATTCCCCCTTGGTTATGGTAGATGATGTCCACCAAATCAAAGAGCAGGAGACTTCCGCTGGCAGAAGAACCTGGATCTGGGAGCAGCTCATGAGCCTTTGCTGAAATGGCAAAAGAAACCATTGAAGGTCTCTATTGTGAAGGCACGCCCAGGGAACAATGCCAATGGCAGACACCATAGTGCCTAACAATTTGGACAAAGTACCTAAGGATACTCTACATTCCTTGAGAACCTGGAAAACCCACTCTCTCAGACTAGTTTGTCTCTCTGGCAATAGAAATACTGTGCCCAACACAGTGTCTATCAAGGCTCCTAGATGAATCAGCCTTGTGGTAGGTCATAGATATCTTTCGGCCAGATTGATCGAAACCACCTGGCCTCGAAGGTCAACATGGTAATGTCTAAGTCCCTTGGGGCACCACTTACAGAAGAGGACTGTAGCAACAGGTCATCCAGGTAGCATTTGATTTGCACAGGTACCTGTCTCAGGAACGCTGCCAATGTCACCATCACCTTCCTGAAGACTTGAGACGCAGATGACAACTCAAAGGGTAAGGCCAAAACCTGAGAAACTGTTGGTATTCAGGGGCTATAGGTATGTGCAGGTAGGCCTCAGTAAGGTTAATGGATGTGAGGACATCTCCCTGCCTAATACCCTCTAATATTGAGTGCAATGACTGCATCTTAAACCTGCGATAACGCACATAGCGATCAAACTATTTCAAATCAAGAATAGTTCTCCAGCTGCCCAAAGCTTTTGGGATCCCAAAGAGAATGGAATAATAACCCTGACCCTGTTAAACTGGAGGCACCAGTTGGATAGCCCTAATGTCCAATACGTGTTGAATGGCTTCCTGCATAAGTCGCTTCCGAGTCGGGTTATTTGAGACCTGATGGTTGACTGTACCCACGCATTGGAGGTAGAGGAGTCCCAACAATCCGCGAAATATGCCAAGCATCCCCCGATGAGGGGAGAGCTGGGCCCAGAATTAATTCTTGCGGAAGAAGAGTGCCGCCTCCTCTGCCCCTGTGAAAGGGCCGTTTCTGCTGTCTACCCCTCTGCTGCCTATTCAGTTGATATCTCTGGCTGGGGGCATAGCCTCCCTGGTACAGCCTGAAACCTGACTGACTGAAATCAGACCCCTTAAAAGAAGATCTGTAGTCCTGACCCCGGAATGAAGAACCGTAGTCCTGACCACGGAAATCGGAGCAGCGGGGGTAGGGCACCGCCCAGAAATTGCCGTTCCTAGGAGCTGTGAGAAGCCCTTCTGTTTGTCCTGAGTCTCAATTAAGAAAGGGTCAATAGCCGCACCAAAGAGGGACCCTCCAGCAAAGGGGGCTGACGCCAGGCGCCATATGAGGCGCGCATCTGCTTGCCACAGCCGCTGCCAAAGCAACCTGCGAGACGCTATGGATGAAGCAATTGCCCTGAAGGCTGTGGCTAAAGTGATGCCCGAAGAAAATTGGATGGCTGCCACCAGTTTGTTGATGTCCTGGTGACCTGACATCTGCTATTGGCGTTTGCTGCTGAAGATCCTGCAAGCAAAGTAAAGAAGACAGGTTAAAGAAGGAGGCAGTGGTAGCTGCTCTCACTGCCCAGGCAGCAGCCTGATGACCCCTTTGTAAGGTGAGGTCAGCCCTTTTTGTCAATTTCATTGTAATTTTAGTACAATGACAATAAAGATTATTATTATTATAATCATCATCCTCTGGCTTCAGAGGGTCCTCTGGTTCTCTGGGCATGTTTGCAGATGCATGCAGGGCCGTGACAGGTGCATCAATAGTGGGTCGCAACAGCACCTGAACCATGTCCTTGTCCACATTAATGAACGTTTTGTCAGTGGAAGTGGGCATAGAGCCAGATACTGGAGATGCCCACTGGCACTTGACCAGGTCAAGAAAGGACTTGGGGGTGGGAACGTGTCAGCCTCAATAGCCTGTTCCTCAAATATAGTCTCGGCAAAAAAGCCCTGTGGTTGCACCAGGGGTTCCGATGGCTTTTTGCCAAATTTGGCCTATGCCTTAGCTTTAAAGAGCAGACTCTTAAACAATGAGGCTGAAACAAACTGAGAAGGAAGGCTTAGAAGGGCGTATACCCTTATCCCCTGAAAGCTTTTCCTCTCTGATTTCGCCCTCTTCAGATTCAGAATCACTATTGTCCTGGGAAGAAACGGGAGACTGGAGGAATATCCTCCTGACCATTTATCCCCACAGGAGCTGCAGATGGAGGAGCAACCTGTGGCTGAATCTGAGCCTGTTGGAAAGCAGCAACCCTGCACTGCTGGAAAGCCCTGAACATTAGGTCCTGAAATTGCCCCCCCTCCCCCATGGGGTAATTGAGCAGTACCAACCCCTGCGGATGTAGAGGGAAGAGGTAGAGGTGAAGCCCCCAAGGGGTAGTGCGTGGGGGCAACTGCCAACCTTGGCTAGAACCCCAGAGGCCTGAGGAGTCAATGGGGATCCTCACATGGAGGGAGGGATCCTCCTCTGCAGCTCTCCCAGGCGAAGAGAGTGCAGACTGCCTCACCTTAGTGCTCAGGACAAGAGAAGACTTCTGGCTGCTGGTACTTTTATAAATGCTTCCTAGTGCCTCATGCCTCTGCTTCTCATACTTAACGGCAGGCTATGGGGATTTTGAACCCCAACTTGGCCCCTTTTGAGGCTTGTGGTTCCACATACACTGACAGAGGCTTGAATATAAAGTGAAAGAGCGGCTTTGCTGCAAAGAGCTGCCACACGCCTGTCCCCTTGTCCAAAACAGCCTTCAGAAGCTGACTTGACTCTGTTCTTTTCCAAAAGGGGTAATAAAGAGGCATAATTTATTTAGGCCCAGTGGAACAGCCCTCACAGTTGGACAGTTTGCCTGTCAGTTGTGGGAAAGTCTGCACGCCACCCCTGAGGGGTAAGTAGAGCAGAATCAATTAATATACTTCGCCCAAACAAGGCCTAACAGCCTGGGCTGTGGGAGCGGCCCACCTCCTGAGCGCCAGAAATCTTCCGTCCTCCACACCTGGCTTGACAGCAGCTTTGGAAGACAGAAGAAATGGCGCGGGCAATAGAAGGACTCAGGCAGGAGGCTAGAGGGGTGGCTGACAACCGAAGGCCTGGGCCCATGGCTGCCAATGACAGGCAAACCTGAGTCCTGGCTGCTGCTAAGATGTGGGGGGCCCTGTCTACTCACGATGCCACCAATCCTGACAGAAATAAGCACAGAAAGCAGAACACCAAGAGTTGGAACACCGAACAGTCCCAGAGCTGGACTGAGTCGAAAACTGGGTGTGGCTACTTCGTAGGGGTTATATACCATGCCTAATTAATTAATTTTTTAATATTATGACTCAGTCCAATCAGAGTGTGGATAGGTTTAACCCATAAATGGATGCTATCTCCACCGTTATTGAGAAAGGGCTAGGTTACAGAATCTTGGGCACTGGATATCCATACTGTCAGGTCTGCAGCCAGGTTCCTTTTGGATCTTTGGCCTGCCACACTTCTATCTACTATGCTGTTTCTATAGTGGGGAAATGGGAGGGGATAGTAAGGAGTAGGATGTGATTTAACCAAAATAAAATTCCTTTTAGATTGCCAAGGTCATCCTTTATCTTGGTACTGCTGCACCTGACCGGAACTGGATGGGTGAAACTGCCAGCATGGCAGTGGAAGATTGGACCATGTGATGGACTTGTGGGTGTGGGGGCAAGATCTTGAACTGGGTGTGGAAAATCAAGAAGTTTCAGATTCGGGTTTTCACAGATGTACCAACATGGCTCTCTTAATAAATTGGAACTTTGAGCAATGCTTTGCCTTGGACTCTAATTTTGGATGCTATTTGGAACCCTGACACATACTTTATAGGTGAATATAATAGCCCTATCCATCTACGATCTCAGAAGTCTAATTACTAATAATTTATTTTTCCATTCTGGATGGACTACCCTATGTGGATGGACCAAAATGTGGGTGTTTAAATAGACAGTTAAAACTTCCAACAGGTAGAAAGAATTTAGCAAACTTTCTATGGCTAACTATAATACCTAATAACGGTTCTCTTTAGTTCTATTCTGTTTCTGTAGGCTGCCAAGTATAACAGTGCCAGACGTAATTACAAATTGCTGAGCTCAGATTAATTAGGGAAAAAAATCAGACAATAGTTTAAAAAAAAACAACACAATTTGGTGAAACCTTTTATTAAAAGAATTGTCTCTCACAGCAGAAAGCCTTGGCACTTACAGTATAAAAAATAATCACTGATCACAATTATACCAAATTTTTCTGTCCACAGTATACTAAATATCTTTATTTTCTTGTAGAAAAATATAAAGACATTTTTCTTGTAGAAAAATATAAAGACATTTAGAGATGGAGGGGAGGTATAGAAGGAAATTGATGTTGATAAATAACAGTATGAGATACATATATACTGCTAGTGGAAAATAGGATCATTTATAAAGATTAAGGCTGCGCATATTATAAATATCACAGTAATAGGATATGTAGTTCCTATTGATGCCTGCATGGTTAGCAGAACATGTTTCTTTCTTGGAATTTCATTTGAATATTCAGTATTTTTTTGTCTCCAATTTTTGTGGTCCCGGGGGTGTTTACAAATTGCTGAGCATTTATTTCCTTAAAGCAATAGTTACTTTAAGGAAAATATTGAAAGACTTTGAGAAAATAATGGACAGCATATATACTTCCTTGCTGAGAACAAGATTTGAAATGCACCAGGACAGGTCTCCTTTGGACAAGCTGTGAACTGAGCAAAAGTGGAGAAGTGCAGCTGTTGTAAAGCTATCAGGCCTGGGATAGGAAAATCCAGATGACCACCAGAGGGCAGAAAAGAATCTAAAGTGTTTTGTATCTCTTTGCTTCAACGTGTGATCATCCAGATTTTATGGACCCCACATATGATAGCTGAATGCTTTCATTACCACAAGATAAGATAGATCTGTTTGCTCCTAGCAGCATTTATAGTGATAGTTTTGGCTGCAACCTCTTTTTGCTTGATGTTAAAATCTTGATAATTAATCTCCATGTTGGTTCTGTGCATCTGAGTGTAGATGTAAGGGATAGAAGCATTCAATTGGACAATGGATATTCTGCTGGAGGAAACATAGATAAATATAATTAGTAGTCATAATGTGAAAATGCAGCAAGTATCTTACTGAAAGTATTGGATAATCTGAACATTTATACTGTAGGCTCTTCATGAAAAATCTTTAAATGACCATTTTATTTCAGAACAAAAATTCAGTGTGTCTCACCATCTACAACAACCTGAGATTATTTCAAAATACGTGTCACATTATATGATGTAAATTCTGCCCTTCTGTACTTAGATCCTGATGTTTTGTCCAAATACATAATCACAGACTTCGCTTTTTTAATGCACATTTTATCACTTGACACCTACAGACACCTATGCTAATGTAATTGATGCTTAGGACTCCATGGAAAAGTATTTTGCATTTGTTTTATATTTTGTTTAAGCCTTACCTTTTCTATCTTTTCTTACCTTGCAATTATATCATGTAGAATGCAAATAGATCCATACAATTTACCAAAGAAAGTGAAATTATTTGATATCTAACAGCTCAATGTCACTTATGTAACCACTGTGATGCAGGTTTCTGGGCTCCGTTTTCGGCTGCAACGACTTCTTGCAGGCACCATGGGCCAGTCCTTCACTGTTTCCAGGGCAGCCCTACAGGCGGGATCTAAGCACCCTGCAGGCCAGATCCGGCCCACGGGACTTGAGTGTGATACTCCTGCTATAAATCATGTTAGGAAGCTGTGAAATTTGTTTTGGAATATATGCTCCATTATTTTGGCAATGGATAAGGCAAAGGGATTCTGAGCACTAAAGGCAGAATGACCATTGGCTTACTTGAAGGGTCATTTTGGGGAGGTTTGCAGAGTGCAAAAACTTTTTTTCCCCTTTCAGAAAGCTGTTTAGTTAGTGTGGTTGATGAGAATTACATTGATCAAGTGCTGTGTCAGCAGAAACAAAGTTTTACAGATTGTCAGCGATTTCCTTCTCCAGCACATGGATAAATAAACCTGGAAACATCTACCTACCTACCTACTGTATTTCTCTCTCTCGCTATTTCTCTCTATCCCTCTATTTACCTACCAATCTACTCTCTCTCTCTTTTTACCCACCTACTGTATTTCTCTCCTCCCCTATCTACTGTATTTCTCTCTATTTTTCTCTCTATCCCTGTACCTTAGCAACCTACCTACTCTCTCTCCCTACCTATTTCTCTCTCTATTTCTCTATCCCTCTACCTACCTATCTACACACTCTCTCTCCCTACCTACAGTATTTCTCTCTCTCTATTTCTCTCTCTCCATCCCTTTATTTACCTACCTATCTAACTCTCTCTCTCACCCTACCTACCAACTTTATTTCTCTCTCTTTCTCTCCCTCTCTATCCCTCTATCTACCTATCTACTTTAAAAAAAAATTGCCTCTTCAAAACCTGGGTGCATCTTATACTCCGGTGCACCTTATACTCCGAAAAATACAGTAATCTGATTGCCCAAGGACTAAGTTCAAAATCTTTAGCCATGCCTCCTGCTCCTTGTTAAGGTGAGATGTTTTTAAAATAAATTTTGTTTTAATTAAACAAAAATACAGAAAAAAAAGATCATCCTTCATTACATCCTGTAGAAAGCATGTCGATTGGTTACATGTAGCTCTCATGTGTTTCTTCCACCATCATTATTCAGAAATCATATTAAATTATACACTTTAAATCAGAAATTCATTGTATATCTTAATCATTATACCAAAGTTCTCCTTTGACCACAAATATTTAAACGTGCTTTTTCCTCAGATAGTTCTCACTTATAGACATAACCACATAATGGCATTCATTGACTATTTCAGAGCCTCCAATAATATTGCACCTTAGAAACGTGTTCTACATAAAAATCAATTATTACTATTTCTAATCCCCCCCTTTTTAAAGTATTACTGAACAATATCCATTAACATTTCCTTAATAGTTAACTAATTTTTTTTTACTATTTATGTCCAACCTCATTCCACTTTAAATTGTATTCCACCTATAATGAATTCTAAATGAAAATTTGTTAATTTGTTTTGGTCTTTTTCCAGAATCACAATTTACAGTTTATCTCCAACTTCTGTGTGTGTGTGTGTGTGTGTGTGTTTGAGCTGATCAATAAATAAGTTAGGGAGACTAGTGTAGATCTATTTCGAGCTCGAAATTGATCTATACTAGTCTCCCTGACTTATTTATTGATCAGCTCAAAAAAAGTAACACACACATAAAAAAATTACACAACGAAACTCAAGGCTTTCTGTCTAGATGGTCTCTAGTGATGAGCTGAAAGGCAGAAAAGGAAATAGTATGCTTCCTCCCTTAATTGGGGCCCTAACAGGGTGTTGTGGAACAAATATATATATAGCCATTTCAATGGCTTCTCTGATTATTCTCCTGTTCAGCTGTTCAGCCTTGGAGACTTTCAAGGAACTAAAATGATCTCCAAGGCTGAACAGCTAAACAGGAGAATAATCAGAGAAGCCATTGAAATAGAGAAGCAATCTAACAATATGAACAAACGTGATGACACCTCCCGCCTACCAGACATCTGGAAGCCAGCACTGACCAACAGACGAGCCCCACCCTCCACCCAAGCCGTTGAAATTCAAAACAAGGAGAAACATACAAATGAGACCAATCAGCATCAATCTACCAGTCATGATGCAGCTGCACAGCCAATCAACCCACTCACAGCAATAGTCAGCGCTCCACCCCCCCCCCACCAAGATTTAAAGAGGGGCGATGCCTCCACAGTCACAGTCACAGACATAATCCTGCCTGATGATGGCAAGTGAGATCTTGCCGAAACGTTGCAATAACATCTCCATGCTATATACACGGGAAAATCCCCGAAGCCAGCAATTCCAGCATACCTACACCCGTGAAAATCTATGAAAACATATGTATGTATGTATGTATGTATGTATGTATGTATGTATGTATGTATGTATGTAGATTTTGGTTTATATATATATGAGAGAATATTTTACAACTCCTGTTATGAGGCCCCTTTAAGGGAGGAGACAAACTGTCATCCTTCTCTGCCTATTCGGCTCATCCCAGAGACCATCTTTGGCAGAGAGCCATGAGATTACTGTTGAATTTTTTAGATATGTGTTAGGATTTTAAGGGCTGATTAATAAATAAGAGACCAGGATGGATCCAGTTCGGGCTTATATATATATATGAGAGAATATTTTCACAGCTCCTGTTCAAGGGTCCCTTTAAGGGGAGGAGACTTAAAAATCTAACATACATACATACATACATACATACATACATACATACATACATACATACATACATACATACATATATAAAATATATATTATTAATTTATATCCATTTCACTACTCTTATTATACACCAGTGGTTCCCAAAGTGGGTGGTACCGCCCCCTGGGGGGAGGTGTGATCGCTTAGGGGGGTGTAAGAGGTGGCTGGCAGGGGGGCAGTAAGAGCCAGGAGGGGGGCGGCAGAGGAATGCTAAAGGTAATCTAAGGTACGCAGTTGCACGGCCGCACACGTGGCTAGAAACCACCACGCAGCAGTTTCAAACTGCGTGCAGTGATTTCTTTTCTTTTTTTTTTTTTTTTATTGAAATTTTTATACTGTTTTACAATATATCACCCAGTGCTGTACAAAACAAAAGGAAGAGTTGGTTTCAAGTATCATCTATTATCTTTAGGATCTCCAAAATCCACGTTCCCTCGGTACAGGCGTCGAGACGTCCAAAGTTCCAAGTGCATAGTCCACAAATGGCTTCCAAGTCTTCCAAAAGATATCGTTTTTATAAACCCCCTCTCTAAATTTAATATCACACGTCATTTTATCATTTAAGGCTAATTTCCACATTTCACAGTACCATTCTTCTATTTTAATATTTACCTCTATTTTCCAATATCTTGCTATTACAATTCTACCCATTATAATCATAATTCTAATCAGTTCTTTCTCATGTTTTGTTAACTCTGGTTCATTAATTATCAATAACAATATAGTTTCTGGTCTCAATATTATTATTCTTTTCATCATTTCACACATCGTTCTTTCTAATTGCTGCCAAAACTTTTTAATTTTCACACATTTATACCACATATGCTCATAAGTTCCCAATTCCGTATTACATCTCCAACATTTATCACTCATTTTTTTATCTATCAGTGATAATCTTAGTGGGGTCCAGTACCATTTCCAAACAACCTTAAAATTATGTTCTTTAATCCTTATAGATAAAGTCCTCATAATCCGACTCTTCCAATTCTCGTTCCAATCCAAATCCAATATTTTAATCTTTAGATCTTCCTCCCAATTCCTTTTCATTACCATTTGTGGATTTCCATCAAAGTTTATAATCTTGTATATCTTACTGACGAGTCCTTTTAACCCAGTTTCATCTTTAATAATTTGAGATACTAAACTTTCAAATTTAGTTTTACTTCTATCTATGTTACATATTCCCCTTACTTTCATAGTCCATTTTTCTACCTGTATTTTTTCAAACCAATTTAACTCCAATTTTTGAATTACTTTTTTCTTCCTACTTTCAGTTCCTAAAGCTCTTAACCAATCTACTATATTTCCTATATTTTCATCCTCAATTACTTTGTTCCGACTTATATTAGTTTTAATCGGCCAACTTTCAGTTGTCTTTCCCAAAAACGTTATATCCGGAATCAATTTTTTAACAAATTTATTCCAAGTTTTACTCAACCCCTTTAACCAATAACTATTAATTGTCTTTTTTGTTTTTGCTCTATCTAAAAACCATATAGACCCAAATCTCTTAATATCTTTTAACTCCAGATCTCCCCAATGACCATCTCCACCTTTAAGTATTTTTATCACAGTTCTAATATTATACGCCCGATAATAATTAAGTAGATTGGGAATTCCCAATCCACCCTCTTTTTGGTTTTGATACCACAATTTCTTCATTAATCTTGGTCTTTTCCCACCATTACAAAATTTATCTAATTTCTTCTGATATTCTTCTATATCTTTCTCTGTCAAATTTAATGGTAGCATCTCAAATAAAAAGTTAAACTTTGGTAATAACATCATTTTACACATTGCAATTCTACCAAACCAAGACAACTTTATCTCTTTATATTTATCTATCTTTTTCTCTACTTCCTTCAACATCACCTCATAATTAATTTTTTTTAATTCTCTAACTTTAAGTGAAAGTGTTATCCCCAAGTATTTCAATGTATTCTTAGCTCTTATCCCAAATTGTTCTTGCATACTCTCCCACTCCTTACCATCTTTATTCATTAATAATTCAGATTTTGACCAATTTACCTTTAAACCTGTCATTTCTTCAAATTCTATCAAATGTTTATTTATCCTCTTTAAATCTCTCTCTATATCTTTCAAAATAATCAAAGTGTCATCCGCATACAAATTTATCTTATATCCCTTGTAACCTTCCAACTCTTCATCTGCTTCTATCAATTTAATCAAAACCTCCATAACTAACAAAAATAATGTTGGAGACAAGGGACATCCTTGTCTCGTGCCTGCTTCCAATTTAATCTCTTCCGTCATTGTTCCATTCACCTTTACCTTTGCACTACTTTTTTGATACAGTTTTGAAATAACATGTATAAATTTATTACCAAAGCCTAATGCCTCGATAATTACTTTTATAGTATCCCATTGTACAGAATCAAAAGCTTTAAAAATATCTAACGATATTATACCTAATTCATCTCCATTATTCTCTGCTACATCTATAATATTCAATACTCTTCTAATTATATCACTCATATATCTACCTTTAACAAACCCTACTTGGTTATAACTTATATATTTGTCTATAAAACTATTTAATCTATTACTTATAATAGCTGTAAATATTTTAGCATCTTGGTTGATTAAAGAAATAGGTCGATAGGACTCGATCCTCTCAAGATCTTTATCCGGTTTAGGAATTATAGATATTACTGTCTTATTCCATGACATCGGGACTTCTCCACCATGTAAAATTCCATTGAATAATTTTTGCAGTTTTGCTACTATTAGTTCCTTGAAATCTTTATAAAATTCAGCAGGTAATCCATCTTCTCCTGGGGTCTTCCCTAATTTTAACTCTTGTATTATTTCGTTGATTTCCTCCTGTGTTATATCTCTTTCCATCAAATCTTTGTATGTTTGATCTATTTTCATACCATATTTTCCAAGATGATTCTTCAATTTTTCTAAATCAATTGATTTCTTTAAGTATAATTTTTGAAAAAAATTCCTAGCTACTTCACATTTCTCCAATATCTTATAACACCTTGTACCTTTTTCATCTATCAGAGAACCAATTTCTCTCTTTTGAGTTTTATTTTTCGCCATCTTTGCCAATAACCTAGAATTTTTATTACTAAATTCAAAAAAATCCCTATTCAAATATCTTAAATTTTTTTTAACCAATTCAATATCTTCTTCTATCAATTTAGTTTTTAATAAGGTCAATTCCTCCAAACATTTTTTATCTTTCGTAAGTGAGAATTGGTTCTCCAATATCTTAATTTGTCTTGTATCCTGATCAATTTTAGCTTTGTATTCTCTATATTTCCTGCTTGACAATTTAATACTTTCTCCTCTAAATATGGCTTTCATGGTATCCCAAACAATTTCAAATTTAACCTCTTCATTATCATTCAATTCCCAACTTTCCTTCCATTTTTTGAATATCCATATTTTATCCTCCTCCCTTTTGTACAATTTTTCATCATATCTCCAACCTCTTTCCTTTTTCTCAAAATTAAAATCTATTTCCATCATAACTTCTGCATGATCAGAATCCTTAAAAATTCCCACATCTATTCTATCTACTTTATTCAGCAAATCTTTAGAAACAAAAATATAATCAATCCTTGAATAAGTATTATGTACCTTAGAACAAAATGTATACACCCTTTCAGAGCCTTTCAACTCTCTCCAAACATCTGCCACACTGTTTTGAAACATCCATTTATTTAAAATTTCCCCTTTATTTGTTTGTCTAAAGCGGGTGGGATTATTACTATCAGTTCTATCCCTAATTAGGTTGAAATCTCCCGCCACAATTACTTTCCCTTCACTTTCTGTTTCCAAAATCTTAGTAATTTTATCCAAAAATCCCTTTTGTTTTTCATTCGGTAAATATAAATTAACCAATGTCACTTTTTGCTCGTTAATATTCCCTATAATTATTAAATATCTGCCTTCCTCATCTCTAATTACTTGTTTTTTCTCAAAGTATACCCTATTTGATATCAATATCGCAACTCCTCTAGCTTTGGAAGTCCCAAAAGATTTTTCATAAATTTGCATACCTTTAATATTCATTCTATTAAAATCCTCAGATTTTTGATGAGTTTCCTGCAAAAATAATATATCTGGAGAATCCCTTTTAAATTTAAGTTCCAATCTTTTCCTTTTTATATGATTGCCTGTACCCTTCACGTTCCATGTCATTATTTTTATAAACCGCATTTAAGCGGTAACTTTTTTAATCCTGACCCCTCCTCTTCCTTTATGTGCACACCAAACACCAAACAAAAAAGACATACAAAAACATAAAACTCCACAAACAATATATAACAAACAACATAAACATAAAACTCAAATATCAGACACAACAACCACAACAAATAACAAGCAATCTTCATCCCCCACATCCTCAATCAGATATCGCCTCTATATAAAGAGTGTGGGGGAGTGGGACGTGCCGATGGTCGGATCACCTCTTCGGGCTGTTCTTTAAATTCCACTTTCAAAAAAAGAAGACAAGACTGGCTTCGCCCCGGACTCAGCTTCCTGCTTTTTACTAAGATCCTCCATCTTATCTGGCGTTCGTTCAGTATCTTCACGAATTTTCTTATACTCAGAAACTGCCGGGGAAATTTCTTTTCTCTTTAAACTCTTGGGATCCTGGCCGCCAATTGCACCTCTTTCTTCCAAAATTGGGGATTCCTCTTGTACTCCACCCGTCTTAAGCATATAATCTTTAATTTCTACCAAATCTTCCTCTTTCTCAATCAGCCCAAGCCCCCGAATTAATCTTAATACATCTGTTTCTGGAGTAATAGTATGCATCCTTCCTTTATAAAAAAATTTAAGTTGCTGTAGTGGCCTCCAATTGTACTTAATATCATTGTCTCTCAAGAGCTTTGTAACTGGTTTCAAATGATATCTCCAAGCTCTGTCTTCCCTGGAAATATCCGGAAAAACTTGGATTTCTTTCTCCTCAAACTTAGGAACACCTTCCAGTTCCCTTATTTTTGCCATGACCTCTAGTTTATCTCCAAGGTTTGCAAATCTTACTAAAACATTTCTAATCGCTCCACCTTGCCTCTTATAACCAATTCTAAAAACACTTACTAAATTTGCTGCTGTATATTCAAATCCAAAATCATTCAACCATTTTAACACCCTCTGCTTCAAATCATCCGATCTATTTTCTGGAATATTACGTATAACAATATTGAATTTTCTAGCGTCTTCCTCCAAAAGACTAATTCTCTTATCTTGTTGCTGGTTTTTATAAAAAATTCCTTCCATCTTACGATCAATTTGTGCATCGTGTGCATGGATTTGTTCAATTTCATCTTTAATAAATTTCACCTCCGCGTTTTGCTTTACAAAACTAACATTCAATTCACTTATCTGTTCTTTAGCTTTTTGAACTTCCAATGTCAAATTCGCCACATGATCCGTCAGTCCGGTTAACTTTTCGCCAATTGTATTTAAAGCTCCAAAAATCCGTTCCAGCTCTGAAGGCTGTTGAGTCGACATTTCAGTTCAAAGACAAACTTTATATTTATATTTCTTTGCCAAGAGGGTCTTTTATAAAGAATAAGGGCAAACAGTGTCCCAAATCAGATAAGGCTAAGCCGGCTTATAATGCACCAAAGGAGCCAAAAAAAAAAAAAAAAAGCCTAGGAGAGCTTCCCCAGTTTATTTAACTTTTAAGCCTCCATTTTAAGTGTAATCCAAAAAGCTTGTCCGCTACATTCAGCTCACACAATCCACTTTAAAAGAATTGGAAAGTTCAAAGGAGTTATAATCCACATGCCATCACCAACTTCCTTCTTTCTTAAACTTCAGCTTGTGTTTATAGCCTTGTAGCGAGACAAAAAGCATGCAAATGATCTTTGCCAAAGACAAAGGGTAACCCCCCTTACCTCGGCCGCTCGCCCAACCCTCTGCTCCACGGAGAAACAAAACTTTGAAATTCGAGCAGTTCGGGTTGTTCAATCCCTTTGAAAAAGCAATTTACAAGTCACACCGACCTTCCAAAACATCTGTAAACATTTCCAGCTCCCAACGGCGCGTTTTAATCACTTTAATCCACATTTGTTAGTAAAAAAAAGCCCTACGAGGTGGAGAAAACGTCCTCACCTCATCCGGCCATAACCACGCCCCGCGTGCAGTGATTTCTAATAGCTGGGAGGTCCTTTGTGGGCGGCCACTCCTAGCCTCTTGTGCCCGGCGCTGCGGCTAATAAAGCCACAAAAGCCCCTGTGGGCGCCTCCCCCTCTGCTCAGAGCATCTCAGCTGGGTGCCGCATTACTGCTGCTGCCTTCACTGCCACCGCTGTGCTTTTGAGGAGCAGTGCGGATATCGCAGGAGCCAGTAGGGAGGTTGCGCCGCCGCTGCTACGGGCGGGGGCGCCAGCGGGAGTTTTTGTGGCTTTACCTCAAGAGAAGGAAGTGGAGAAAGAAGAAGAAACAGGAGGAAGCAAAGGGAAGTGGAGGAAGAAGGAACAGGAGGAAGCAAAGGGAAGAGGAGGAAGCAAAGGGAAGAGGAGGAAGAAGAGGAGGAGGAATGACACAGAGGTCCTGCAGACTCAGCCACCTCAACCTGCAGCCGCCTGCTCACCGTCTGTCACTCCCCTCAGCATGGGGGGGGGGGGAGAGAAGGCGCGGGGCAGAAGAAGAGAGGAGAGAAAGAAAGGAGGGAGAATAAAAGAAAGGAGGAAGAGAGAAAGAGAAGCTCTGCTTGGAAATAAATTACTTCATGCACACCATACGCACGCACGTACATATGCGCGTGCGCGCAATCTCTCAGGAGGCTGAGGGGGAATAACGGCCCTCCCCTTCTCCCCTTTTTTTTATTGTGGAGGAGGAGGGAGAAAGAAAGAAGAGGGGGGAGGAGGGGGAAGAGGAGCAGCGAGAGGGAAGAGGGGAAGGAAGGGAGAGGAGGAGGAAGGAAAGGGAAGATGAAGAGGAGGAGGAAGGAAAGGGAAGAGGGAGAAGAGGAGGGAGGAAGAAAGAAGAGGGAGGAGGAGGAAAAGGAGCAGGGAGAGGGAAGAGGGGAAGGAAGCGGGAGGAAGAGGAGGAAGAACGAGGAGGAGGAGGTAGCAAAGGGAAGATGAAGAGGAGGAGGAGGAAGAAAAAGGAGGGAGAGAGGAGGAAGAGGTAGAAATAGGAGGAGGTAGCAAAGGGAAGATGAAGAGGAGGAGGAGGGAGAGAGAGGAGGGAGAGAGAGGAGGAGGAAGAGGTAGAAAGAGGAGGAGGTAGCACAGGGAAGATGAAGATGAGGAGGAAGAAAGAGGCGGAGGAAGCAAATGGAAGAGGAGCAAGAAGAGGAGCAAGAGGAGGAGAGAGAGGCAGGAAGAGGAAAAGAGGAAGGAAAAGAAAGAAGGCAGGGACGGTGGGCAGGTGCAGCTGCCAGGCGCGAAGGGATGAAGGTAGGGGACGGCAGGGGGGCAAGTGGACGAGCACGCAGTGCTGCCCTGCCTACCCTTCCAGAAACATCTTCCTCTCTTGGTTTGTTCGAGCTAAGATCTTTATAATCTTTTCAAAGAATTCATAACTATGAGCAAAATTCTGGTCCTATCACACATAGTATATGTAAGTTCATTTTAAGTCTACTGGTAACCTGAGGTGAATTTTGTAAAATTATGTTCTTTATTTTAATAAATCCAGAATATCTTTTACTGAATTTATTCATACTTTTTGCTCTGAAAATCCATTTCTCTCCCAAAAGTTTAATCAGAGCTGTTTCCATGTCCATTTATTTGAGGAATGCTGCAAGATATTTTTTCCCCCCTAAATCACAAAAAGGGCAGTTGCTGCCTGATCCTCCATCGCTCGCTCGCCCCAGCACCGCCCTGGCTACCCTTGTGGGCACATTGTTTGCATTGGTGTAATTAAAAAAGCATCAACATTTGCTTGAATTATTTGATGAGATTATTGCATGGAATCTAGGGATTCCCAATATGGAAAGTGAGAATGGGAACATTTTAACAGATGTATATGCTCTTGGGTTATAATTTTCACTAAAGAATCATGGGGATGGAAAGGGAAATATAGAAAGTGGAGTCCAATCCCCTTCCGCAACAGATTGGAAGCAAAGAATAACTCTAGCAAAATGTAGCCTTTTACCTCTCTGGGGAATCATTTTCTTTTTTTAATTATTATTATGATTTCCCCCCCCCCCCCAATACAACTCATGCAAGGGGTCATCCACATGTACATTACATTTTCCACACTCATATTTGTGATTCCTGTGATTAAACATTTTTAGTACAAATCAACGCATTGACATATATATCACTAATGCAGTTTTCTATCTCTTCCAATGACATAATTATCACCTTATATATTGAATACAAGTATATCAAGTATAGGTTAAACGTGAATTGAAAAACATCTAATTCAAATGTATAAGCTGTGAATTTATTATTTAATAACAGGCAAACACTGCACTTATGCCTAAGTCCTCTACCCATGCACATTATAAGACAGATAAAACTCTTAGCTGGCTGTTGCTAATTCAACAAGAAATGCTACTGCATGAATCCTTAATGCAGAACACAGCTAAAAGTGATTTTAGCAATTTGCTTCCCAGGTTAATTCAAAATGTATATCCAAATGTTCCTCTATTCTCCACCCCCAAACCAGACACTTTTGGTGTGTGTGTGTATGTGTGTGTTTGTGTGTACACAGCAGAAGTGTCTGGTTTTGAGGGAAAAATAGAGGAACATTTAACATGACATTGCCTATTTATCAGAACTCAGCCAAGTTAGATAGGTTTTTTAATGGGAATTTTAGCACAGGTTTTCTATTTAATTTCTTTTTAACTTTTGTACATTGTTATTTATTGTAAATTTTTTAATGTCCTGTGCACCGCTCAGAGTCCGTCTCGACGGAGATTGGTGTGGTTAACAAATTGAATAAATAAATAAATAAATAAATAATAAAATAAACTATTTGCAAAGTTCAATGAATTGAATTTGCAGTTGCAAAGAAATGAGGTCAATCTTATTAGGGCCAAATCTGTCATCTCTACATTTATTTCAAAGCTAAGTCTCTTCAAGCGCAATATATCCCGTCGCAAGCTATACCAATTTCCGAGCTTGTCTGAGCTAGAAGAGAAAGGTGGGATACAAGATGATGATCTTCAAGTGTTTTGTGACAATTTGGACATGCTGCATAAAGTATATGTCTGAGCGATATCAGGATCTTCTTTTGATGGAAATTCCAGGTTGGGTGATAAATCCATTTTCAGATATTGAGGAAGATGGGATAGTGGAGGAACAACTCATAGAGCTGCAAAATGACATTGAGCTGAAGCCAAAGTTCAAGAAATTGTACCAAGAGTTTTGGTTACAGAAAGAAATTTCTGATCACTATCCTGCACTATGGACAGTGGTTAAGAAGCTCCTTGTTGCATTTCCAACATCATACTTGGTGGAATGTGGCTTCAGTGTGGTCATCCAACTTGTCTCCAAGCAAAGAAATCAACTCCAGATTACTGAACGTGGTGATTTAAGAGTCCTGCTAAGTGACTTAAAACCAGACATTGGGAAACTGGTATCACTTCATCAAGCCCATCCATCACATTAAGAATTTACTGAACAGCGAAGTAGTTACTAAATGTTATTGAGTTTTCTAAGTTACTAGTTAGTAAGATTCTTGATAAATGACTATCAGACTTTGAAAACCTGGTATCACTGGATCACGTTCAACAATTTTGTTGAATTAACATTAACTACAAACGTTTTTAAATTGAATTTTGAATAAATGTGCAATTAATTGTTACAGTTTTTAATTTTATTGTTATTATCTTCCTTGCATCGTGCAAACTGCCCAGTCACATGACTCCCCAGCCATGCCCACCAAGCCATGCCCACAGAACCGGTCGTAAAAAATTTGAATTCCACCACTGGGTGGGGGGGGGGGGGGGCACTGAGGATTAGTTTGTAGCACCAAGGGGGTAGTAGACTGAAAAACAAGGCAGAAGTACAAGCCTTAATGGCCCAAGCATTCACTTGGTGAGTCTTGTGACAAGCCTTTCCTGCCCTCCTATCCTCAGACTTGAGGCCTTCCATGAGGTCAGTCGGAAGTACTGACATAAACAAAAGGGGACTCGGGAGGGGAGCCAGGCTCTGACCGAAGAGAAGGGCCAGGAGAGTTGGGGCCCACCACTGAATTTTCTGAGGATAAATCTAGCTCCTCGTCTTCCTCCTCTACCCTCTGCAAAGGCCCAGTGGGAACAATGAGGGGGATCTTCCTCCTCCCGGAGCCCATCTGACCTGCCCTGGCATGGGGGCAATGGGGCTGCCTCACGTGTGAGGCCTTGCCCTTGGCTGCCATTCTGCTCCTCCCCTTGGTCCTGCCCCTGGTATTGGGGCCAGAGCTACCAGTTCCAGAAAGCTCAGGATGCTCCAAAGCAGTGGTGGGCATCCTGCAGGCAGATCCAGCAGTCAGCAACATGACAGAAGAGAAGCCAAGGGAGGAGAGCGCTCTCTCCGGGACTTGTAGCCCAAATGCACTGCAGAAAGAAGGGCACAGATGCGTAATCCCGGCAGCCTCCACAGCCACGAGGTTGCTCCTCTGCTTGTTGGTGCTACTGCCAGAATGGAAGCTGCATGGCAAAACTGTTGGAGGGGTCGGGGGACCTGAGGGATGACCATGTGGTGGCCAAAACGCCACCGCCAGGAAATTGCTTTTTAAAAGCATGGGTTGGTGGCGGCGCAGCCAGCAACTCAATCTGCGCCCATGCACCACCCGGTGGCGGGACTCCCTGGAATCTAGTAGCGCATCCGGTGTTGCCAAGATGGCCACCGTAGCCGCACCGGTCACCAAAGGGGAAAAAAGCCTCCAAGCTGGTCTGTTTGAATTTTGAAGCCGGGAGAGGTGTTCGCAGTGCAAGACACACGCAGCAATCCCCAGTGAGTCACGCCTCTGCGCTTAAGGCCTTTGCTAGCTCGTTCCGCTCTCTCTCACACCTCTTGAAGATCACCAGGTAGGAAGGAAAAAAAGAAAAAAAAAAACAATCCAACAAACACATAAGTAAGGAAGTAAGTAACAAAAATAGAAAATAAAATTAAATCTGTGCCTAATTGGAGAGTCCAAGCTGAATTAAATAAAAAAAGGCTGAAGCACAGTAAAATTAGTCCTGATGGGCAGACTGAGTTAAAAAACTGACCTTAACAAGGAGCAGGAGGTGTGGCCAAAGATTTTGAATTCAGTCCTCGGGCAATCTGACTAATTTAATCCATGCTTGGAGACTCCAAGCAGTGCACAGGAAAATTTCATATTTATTCTTATACAGTAGAACATTCCCATTTCACAGAAGGTAAATGGGTGAAATTGTGAGGAAAACACACACACACACAATAAGATGTTCACCCATCATCCAAGGACAAAATATACAAACATGGTGCCTGCAGAATCATAAAATCCAATTAGTAGAAAAATACTTTATTCTTAGTATTAAAATTTAAGAGCCACATATGAACCTATAGAAGGCAAATGTTCACTTACCGTGTTTGTGCTTTGTTGCTCTCTCTGTAAATAGGTTTGACTAGGAGAACCTTCAGAACCACCAGGTCTACGGCAATTGTCACAACGCCAACCCTGTACAAATTTTTAAAAAATCCAAACCTGAATGTTCTTGAGAGAATTTTCAAATGTTGTTGGACTTCACCTCCTTCTTAACCTGAGTCTTTGGGAGTCTTGATAAAGATTCCAAAAGCATTTTTGGAACAGAAAGAAACCTGCTTTCATGCCCAAATTTAAAGGAGGTGGCTATACAATGGATTATGGAAATAATATATTTTCAACAACTCCAAGATAAGCAGGTTTAATTTAAAGTTTTTATGGCTGCCCACTCAAATATGTCTTATGGGCCATTCTTATTAAACGTTGCTGCAAATAACAATTTATGAAAATAATGGTTTTACTTATATACATCTATATAAATAAAAATTTAAAATAGTTTGTGCAAAGCCACTAATCTCAGAAAGTACTGCACCAATTGGCACCAAATTTTCACACAATGTTCCCAAGAACTTCCGAAGCAATCATACGTACAGTCTGTGTGGCTGGCACACATGTGCCATGTGCAAGCAGCACAAATGTAAAAAGTACGCACTTCTGAGGTTTTCACCTCCCTTAAGCTCCTTCAATCTGGCTGCTTCTTATGATGCCTCATGCACACGCCCCTCACATTTCCAATGGTCGTTTCCTCAGCAACCGAATAAGCCTCCAACGTTCCCTCACACATGGCACCCTCCCATGTGGCCCATTTTTGGTCCCAGGAGACTGTATGGACGCCTACTAAGCCCAAAACTAGGCATGGGGGGTGGCACATTCCCAGGTGGCCCATTTTTGGTCCCAGGAGGCTGTATAGACGCCTACTAGGCCCAAAACTAGGCATGGGGGTGACACATTCCCAGGTGGCCCATTTTTGGTCCCAGGAGGCTGTATAGACGCCTACTAGGCCCAAAACAAGATGCAGGGGGTGGCACACTCCCATGTGGCCCATTTTTGGTCCCAGGAGGCTGCATTGAGGCCTACTAGGCCCAAAACTAGGCATGGGGCACACTCCAATGTGGCCCATTTTTGGTCCCAGGAGGCTGCATGGTAGGTAGGTAGGTAGAGGGATAGAGAGAGGGGGGGGGGGAAATACAGTAGGTAGGTAGATAGGTAGGTAGGTGGATAAAGAGAGAGAGAGAGGGAAAAATACAGTAGGTAGGTAGGTAGAGGGAGAGAGGAAGAAATACAGTAGGTAGGTAGGTTGGGGGTTATACAGTGGTTTTATGTACGTGTTTGTGCATGCAGGGGTAGATCTACACACAGATTGGTTGGTCATTTAACCAGACTGGGCCACAGCAACGCGTGGCTGGGTACAGCTAGTATCATATAAAATAACATACTTTTTAATTTTCCATTATCACGTTTGATAATTTTATCTGATTTACCATTTCCCATAGGTCTGTTTTGAAGATACAGTCAACCATGTGAATATGAATATTTTTATGTACCAGATCAATTTTAATTACGGCTGGTTTCTACTACTCACAAACACACACACACACACACACACACACACACACACACACACATACACAGTCAAATACATCTAAATTTTAAAATTGACATTATCTTTTAACTTGATTCAAAGCAGTTGTTTTAAGTGCTTTAAGCAAGAGCACAAGATTATAAAAATTGTCTGGTTAAATAAACAAAACACATGATATAGAATGGAAATACCTACCTGTTGACCTCCGTAGCAAGTACATGAGCAGATAGCCCCAAGATATTCTTTCTGCCACTGCTCTCCTACATGATGCATCTTGCCATCATCATAACAAGTTGCTTCGTCTGCAATCAATTAATAAATCTTTCAAAAATTGGAGGACTATCAATGCTTTGTTAACTGATGCATGCATTATCATTATCTCCAATATTAGTTTCATCGTATAACACTGCCAAATTATTCTTAAATAATTAATTCTATTGTTTTCTAGTATGAGCATTTCATAGAGTTGGAAATAATTACAGAAATTATTGAATCCATCTCCTTCTCAGTTTCAAAATATCTAGCAAAGAACTCATCACTTCATGTGGAAGCCTGTTCTACTGGTTGATAGTTCACACTGTTCTTTTTGATATCTATTCTGATCTCTTCCCTTGTAGCTTGAACCCATTGGTGCTGGTCCTGCCCTTTACAATAAAAAAGAAGTTCCCTCTGTCTTAAAAAGTTAGAAAAAATAGGAATCTGCATTCCAGAAAAATATTTTATTCCTGCTGCAATTCAAGGCTGAAGAAACTGTAGTCCCATAATGGCTGGGAGGATAGTTGTAGGGACACTAGCAGTGTATCAGAGCATGATCTGCTGACTGGATGTTCTTCTATTACAGTAGGGATTGAGTTCTAACATTCTAAATTTAACTATTTGAATTCTGCAAAATAATCTATATATTTCTATTTAATATAGGTAGTCCTTGAGTTACGAACAAAATGGATCCGGCCCATTCCATTCATAACCTGAGGATTCGTAGGTGTGAATTGCATAATTTGAATGTGATCAATCCCTCCTTTCGCTCACACATTCGCTAATTGAATACAAGGCTCGTTACGTGCACATGAAGTATCTCAGGGTGGGGAAGGCCATGGAACAGGTCTCCTTATTAAGATACCTTATTCTCCCTCCACTGGGGTCCCCACAATTGCTCTCCCCATATCCTGTCGCGCCAGGTCAATTACCTTATGAAGATCTGTCTCTCCAGCCTGTTTCTTTGCCTGCTCCCTTCCTCCTTTCTTTTTTTTCCAAACATATTTTATTTTTATTTTTTGCTCCCTCCTTTCTTGTTGGCAAAGCACTTGATGAAGCCTTTGGCAACAAGAAAAGAGGTGCAGAGTGCGCTTCCGGGCCTCCCTTCTCACCACCAAACCGCTTGAGGATTGTGTTGCTGTAGGCTTCAGCAGCCCTTTGGGGGAAAAAAACCTTTGCTGATAGAAAGAGAGCTTCGGAGAAACACGCCCACTCCTCCCAACCTCCGCTGGGAGCCAAAGCCTACAGGGACACAATCTGCAAGCAGCCTTCGGCAAGGAAATGGCAAACAGAGGGTAGGCCTTGCAAATGTGCAGGCCTCAATTCACAGGGAATAGAGGCCTAAAGTGCAAGATCACGTGAGATCAGTGTTCTCTGCGAATACACTGAAACCCTGAAGGAACGAAGCAAGCAAAAAAAACTGTGACAGTCTTAGCAAAGGAAATCTCCATAGAAATGCCTGTGAAAACCCGGTTGGGGTGGGGTGGGGGTGGAATAGGCACGGCAAATGTTGCAGAGCTTCTGCATCATTTTTAAGGGTGAACAACTGCCGTGGTGCTGCAAAATTTGTAATTTCGAGACTTGTTCGTAAATGCTAGGGAGTGCCTATTGTATAACTTAGAACAGGGGTCCCCAACCTTTTTTGCACCAGGGACCGGTTTCATTTTAAAGAAAACTCTGCGGACCGGCTGAGTGGCTCAGCAGTCATGTGACTGGGTGGGCGTGGCCAATTTGGAAATTGTGAAACTCACTTAACAATGGTCTTGGTTAGCAACCAAACTTTTGGGCTCAATTGTGGTCATAAGTTCTCTCTCTCTCTCTCTCTCTCTCTCTCTCTCTCTCTCTCTCTCTCTCTCTCTCTCTCTCTTTCTCTTTCTTTCCTTCCCTCTTTCTTTCTCTTTCTCTCTCTTTATTTCTTTTTCTTTCTCTCTCTTTATTTCTTTCTCTTTCTCTCTTTCTTTCTTTTTCTCTTTCTCTCCCTCTTTCTCTCTCTTTCTCTCTCTCTCATTTTTTCTTTCTTTCCCTCTTTCTCTCTCTCTTTATTTCTTTCTCTTTCTTTCTCTTTCCCTCTTTCTCTCTCCCTCTCTTTCTTTCTCTTTCTTTCTCTTTCTGACTCTTTTTCTTTCTTTCCCTCTCTTTCTCTTTCTTTTTCTCTTTCTTTCCTTTGTCTCTTTCTTTCTCTTTTTCTCTGCCTGTCTTTCTTTCTCTCTCTCTTACTTTCTCTCTCTCCCACTTTCTTTTTCTGTCTCTCTTTTTCTTTCTGTCTCTCTCTCCTTCGTCCGCCCATCTCTGTCACTCTGTGTGTGTGTGTGTGTGTGTGTGTGTGTGTGTGTGTCTGTCTGTCTGTCTCGCATTCAGGCACTTAATCACTCATTCTGTACCTCTGTCTATCTTTGTCTCCCTCCCTCTGTGTGTGTGTGTGTGTGTGTGTGTGTGTGTGTGTCACTCTCTCTGATTCCCTCCCTCCCTGTCTCTCTCTGTGTCTATGCCTCTCTCTGTCGGTCTGTCGTCGTCCCGTCCCGTCCCCGTCCCCCCCACCGCGGAGTCTCCTCAGCCCGGCTCGACTCGCTCACTAGCCTTAGCCTGCCCCGCTTGGGCGGCCGCTGTCGCGCTTGGTCCCTCTTGCGCTCGGTCAGGCTCCTTCCAGGAGCTGAGAAGGCTTCGTGGGGTGTGGGTGGGGGGGAGGAACCTCCGCAGCCCCTGGAAGAAGACGAGTGGGTGGCATGCCGGTTGGGGAAGCTCTAGGGGGGCAGGGAGGAAGGGAATCCGCGGGCAGTAGGGAGGGCTGTTGCTGGGGCGCGCAGGAGTCCCACCGTCGACAAAGGTGGAGGAAGAGGTGCACCCCAACCGCGCGAAAAGCCCCGCCTGCGCTCTCCCGCGCGCTCTGCCCAGGGGGCTGCCCCCTCCTCCCTCCTCCTCCTCTCCGGCCCTGCGGCCCGGCTCCTACCCAGCCACGGACCGGCACCGGTCCGCGGCCCGGGGGTTGGGGACCCCTGACTTAGAACATTCGCTAAGGGAACACTTGCAATTCAGGGATTATCTGTACAACATAAGTTAGAGACACTATTCATGAAAAATACATACGAGGGTCACACTTGAATTCTCCTTTTCCATTTCCAAGACAAGTGCAGCTCATCACCTGGCCATTCTCTCCATGCCTATCCCACTTCTCACCGATCTTATAGTTCATCCCATTGTCATGACACCACTCTGAATGTAACAAAATAATATTTGGAAATTGAATGATTTGCAAGTGCATAGCTTTTAATACAAGTTGATTATTGTACTGCCTGTCCCCTGAAACTGATGTATTGGTGACAGGAAACTACAGAGAGCAACACCTTAGTTGAGAAAGCAAGAGCTCTGCTCCAGGGCCACTGAAATGAAATGGCAACTTAATTATAGTTGGACATCTTAAGAAAACCTCACCAGCTCAAGGCTGACTCAGCCTTTGATTTTTATAAGGTTAGTATAATGGGGACTCAAGATTGCTGGACTCAATATGCTGACTCCGTAAACCACATAGACTTAATGAGTGTTGTAAAGCACTATACAGTATGTCTATTGCTATTTATTATCAACATTTCAGACAACATTTCCTACACATTTCCTATTTGCAAATGTGAATTCTTGCTCTAAGGTCAAGGCAACGTAGTAGTTGTGTTGAGGGCCCCTGATTCAATGTTCAGTGTCACTGGAGGCATAATGCCTAGAAAATCCCTGTTTGAACCCCAATGAGTTCAGTGACTCAATGTGGTAAGATTCCCACTATGACCTCTACTCAAATGTGTAGCAATTTACAGAACATAAAATGCATCATCTATAATACATAATTCAATATTATTTTTGTTGTTTTAGCAAGCTTTTTGACTCCACAGGGTTGAAAATATAGGGGAATCCCTCAGCTATAATCCATAGTATGAATTACTCAATCAAGTTTTCAAGGTGGATTCTAATAATGTCTGCAAATGCTTACAGATTGGATTGTGTGATTGTCTCGATATAGTGATGGATTACATTGGAGGAGGGCCCTATGTTGAAACTAAATCATAATTAGGCAGAGGTAATATTTTGATTAGGAGCATAGTACTCTCAAGAGCAGCAAAATAATCCTGTTCAAGTGCCAGGCAGTCAACTGGAGCCACTGAGGCTCCGGATGGAGCAGGACCCCCTGGAACAGGATGCCCTTTCCTTCTTTGAAAACACATTTCTTTTGCTTGGCCGGCCTGGGATAACTTAACTGTTTTTAGGGGTTTGTTTTAGTTTTAACATGGGATTTTAGCGCAGGGTTTAATTTAATTCTTTTTAATATTGTATTGTCTGTGATTTTATATGCATTTTTAATTTCCCTGTGCCCCGCCTCGGGTCCCTTCGGGGAGAGAGAGCGGGTTATAAATTAAATTAAATTATTATTATTATTATTATTATTATTATTATTATTATTATTATTATTATTATTATTATTTGCCCTGGTGACGCCTTTCTCAGAAGCCTTGTGCCTGTGGGAGCCACCTTTCTTTGAGGCCTTGGCAGAGCTCTTACTGGTGGAAACTTTAGCTTTCCTCACCAAGGTAGCTATTTGGGAAGGTCCCTCTCCCAGACTGAGTGTCATTTCATTTCATTCCATTTTATTCGATTTATATACCGCGCCTTCTCCATCGAAATGGACGCAGGGCGGTGCACAGGAAATTAAAACCAACAGATAGTAAAACAATACAATAAATATAGATAAAAAGAATTAAATAGGAGCCTGTGCTAAAATTCCCACTAAAAACCCAACGTCCATTTACGTATTTGGCAGAAGCTATGTAACAATAAAATCTAGACGATTAGGCAAGACCAGCTTGCTGAAAAAAGTATGTTTTGAGTGAACGGCGAAAGAGGGGAAGGTCCGTGATAGTGCGAAGTTCGGCGGGTAGGTCGTTCCAGAGGGACGGCCCTGCCACAGAGAAGGACCTACCCCTGGGCACCGGTAGCCGGCATTGACTGGCAGTTGGTACCCTCAGTAGGCCCTCTCTGTGGGAGCGTATCAGACGCAGGGAGGGATGTGGCAGGAGACGGTCCCGCAAGCCCCGAACCATGGAGCGATTTGAAGATGGTAACAAGCACCTTGAAGCGCACCCGGAAGGCTACCGGTAGCCAGTGCAGCTCGCGCAGGAGAGGTGTTACATGGGAGTAACGAGAAGCTCCCAGAATCACCCGCGCGGTCGCATTCTGAACCAACTGGAGCCTCAAGGGGAGCCCCATGTAGAGAGCGTTACAATAGTCCAAGCGAGACGTCACGAGTGCTTGAGTGACAGTGCGGAGGGCGTCTCAGTCAAGCAACCAGGTGTACCAGGCGAACCTGGTAAAATGCCCCCCTGGCCACGGCCGACACATGGTTGTCCAGGGACAGCCGCGAATCCAGGAGGACGCCTAAGTTGCGAGCCCTTTCCACGGGGGCCAATGATTCGCCCCCGATAACCAACGATGGAATGAGCTGGCTATGCCGAGACACTGGAAACCACAGCCACTCGGTCTTGGATGGGTTGAGCTAAAGTTTGTTAGTTCCCATCCAGAGCCGCACAGCTTCCAAACACCAGGATGTCCCTTCGACGGCATAGTTGGGGTGGTTGGGGGTAGATATGTACAGCTGAGTATCATCAGCGTACAGATGATACTCTACCCCGCAACCACGGATGATCTCACCCAGCGGCTTCATGTATGTGTTGAATAGGAGGGGGGAGAGGATCGACCCCTGAGGCACCCCACATGTTAGGGGCCTCGCCGTCGACCTCTGCCCTCCCGCCAACACAAATTGCGAGCGACCGGAGAGGTAGGAAGAGAACCACTGTAACACAGTGCCTCCCAATCCCAACCTCTCCAGCCGGTGCAATAGGATACCATGGTCGATGGTATCAAAAGCCGCTGACAGATCTAACAGGACCAGAATAGAAGGATAACCTCTGCCCCTAGCCATCCAGAGATCATCCTCCAACGCGACCAATGCCATCTCCGTGCTGTGCCCGGTGTGGAAGCCGGACTGGCACGGGTCTAGATAGGCAGTTTCCTCCAGATGTCGAGGGAACTGTGGTGCCACCACACTCTCAACAACCAGTCCCAGGGGATGCTGGAGAGCTTCTTCCTCCAGCATGGCGTTTGCCATCTTGGCCACCCCCTCTGGCCACATGTACTCACGAGTCACTGAAATTGTCTCTACCACCTCCAATCTCCTTGTCCTGTGGTTCAGGGAACCTGTGGTTCCCGTGGTGAGCCGAAAGATGGCGCCTTGCCTCCATGTGGCTCCCAAAATGGCAGCCGTCTGTTCCACTGCCCGAAACACAAGATGGAGAAAAAAGGTCGCCCATGATACAACGGGAGACCATGCATCCAATTGCACCCTCATTGGCACTCTCAGTAAGATTGGGTCACTTGCGACAAGCGAGGAGCCCAGCCAATCCTTGCAACCAGCCCACATGCTTCTCCTCCGAACTGCCACACACGGAGTCCCAAAATGGCAGCTGCCAGCTCCCTGGCCTGAAAAGAAGCAGCAACAAAGACCATCCTGTTCCCGATCGCCCTACAACTCCCGATTTAAGCCCCAGCAGCTCTTCAATCGCTTCCTTCTCCTGGCGGTAAGGTTCAGTTTCCACTCAAACAAGAAGTGAAGGAGGTTCAGAGGGGAGGAGCTAGGAAGGTGCAGGAATGGGAATAGCAAGAAAGATGATTTAAGGAAAGAAATCAGGAGCCAAGACAAAATGGTGTCTCTAGGGCCGAGACTGAGTTGAAACTGGAGAGGCAGAGAGGTGTAGCTTCAATTCTAATTCAGTCTCTGGGCAGATTGGATGCGATAATACCCATTCCTGAACCTTCCCACAAGCTACTATGGAAAACGTCGAGTCATTCTCCCTACCCCAAGCTCTACACCTTTAAAAAGACATAATCCTGACTCTCAGCATCCAAGTTGCACCATGTTTGTATATTCTCTGTTCCTGAATTCATGATAAATAGTCACTAATAAGACAAAATACAAGAACACAATTTTTTAACAAAGTAATTTCAAGTTAGATTAGCAAAGTAGACTACAAAAAAGGGGAACTTATGAACGGTAAAATATGGGCATTATTCTAGCATAGAAAGCATATTTAGATTAATACTTACAAATTCAGTATGTCCTAACTATTAGAAAAAGAGATGTACAAGAAGGTACTCACTTGACGAATCACACCTGAAATGTCCACTACCAAGACCTAAACACTGGCACCACAATTTGAATCCAGTTTCAGACATCCTTTCCCATTCATTCCCAATGGAATAGAAAGAACCAGTGAAGGTATCGTAGCATACGTCATCAGTGGGTGGGCTTAATCTTTCAGAAACTGGAAAGCAAAGTAAATAAAACTTTGTTACATCTTAAGTTCTTCCTTCAATACTTTGTGCAGGTAATGATGAATCCTCTCTACACTCCTTATAACAGATGCCTCATCATAATTACATGGCATGGAATTCTCACTCAGTTCTCCATATTATTTACAAAATAAATCAGTACTTCCCATTGTAAGAGGCAGCATATTTAAACAACTGAAACGCACATTCAAGGATTGGGTTCAGACTATAACCCAGAAAGGGGAAGTGAACTGGCCAAAGGACTAGCTGTTCCCTTCAAATAGTCTAGCAAGCCAGCTATCAGCAGCTCAGTTTCCCAATCTTTGCACAATCCCATCTCTGTGCAGAGGAAAAAAGAGAGCTCATCAACCTGCATCTCAGAAAAAAAAGTCTTCTTCTATAGAGGAACATGGAAAAGGGAAAATGTTGAGACCCGCCCTAAACTGAATGTTAATTATTCTTGGTTGTATCCAAGGCTCCCCAATGGGAACATCCTTTCTTAACTGATTATAAATGTTCCCACTATATGCAGTTACATTCCCTAATGCTAATAACTCTTACATATTGAACTCTGTGTCTCATATGGACAGTTTTTATGACCCTTGCAACTCCTTGAAGAGAATCCCTGAAAAGAAGCAGAATTTAAGTCTCACATGCCAAGGCTACAGGAAGAAAAACATCCAGAGTGAGTGAAAGAGAGTATATGCAAAATGCAAAATGTTCCAAAACTTCTAGATTAAGACTCCCAGGAGACATCTTGGGAAGCTGCTCTTAGCCAGGGAAAATGCCAAGAGGAGCATTTAGTGTTACAAGAAGAATGTAGGCTGTGGATTTCTGCCTTTTTTAGATACTGAGACCAGCTATGAAGAGGTTGTAGTGTTCAATGGCATATCATTTCAGACATGTGTGCGTGTGCGTGAGGATCTAATTATCAAGACTTTTCGCTTTAAATACACAATTTTTCTTAATGAGCTTTTTTTAACAGAGAAAAAATTTCAGTTGTGTGAGCATTCCCATCTGCAAATGAAACAGCAAATACAAATATTGGGGTGATAATCAGGGAAAAATAAAGTATTCTGAACAGGTTATTATATAATTAGCCAACTAGAGAACTGAAAAACTATGGAACTTAGGATCCTGGACTAAGACAAGAAGATTCACACTTTTTCCCTCTCTGATTAGATGTGGCTTATATGTAGAAGACCAAGAAAAAGAGGGCTCATGTGTGCTCTCCCTAAAGCAGGGGTCCCCAACCTTTTTTGCACCAGGGACCGGTTTCATTTTAAAGAAAGTTTTGCGGACCGGCTAAGTGGCTCAGCAGTCATGTGACTGGCGTGGCCAGCTTGGAAAATGTGAAACTCACTTAACAATGGTCTTGGTTAACAACCAAACTTTTGGGCTCAATTGTGGTCATAAGTTCTTTCTTTCTTTCTTTCTTTCTTTCTTTCTTTCTTTCTTTCTTTCCCTCTTTCTTTCCCTCTTTCTTTCTCTTTCTTTCTTTCTCTCTCTCTTTCTTTTCTTTCTTTCCCTCTTTCTCTTTCTTTCTCTCTCTTTATTTCTCTTTCTCTTTCTTTCCCTCTTTCTCTTTCTTTCTCTCTCTTTCCTTCTCTCTTTCTTTCTCTTTCTGACTCTTTTTCTTTCTCTCTCTTTCTCTTTTTCTCTCTCTTTCTTTCTCTCTTTCTGTCTGTCTTTCTTTCTCTTTCTCTCTCTTTCTTTCTCTCTACCACTTTCTTTTTCTTTCTTTCTCTTTTTCTCTCTCTCTGTGTCTCTCTCTCCTTCGTCCGCCCATCTGTCACTCTGTGTGTGTGTGTGTGTGTGTGTCTGTCTGTCTCGCATTCACACACTTAATCACTCATTCTGTGTCTCTCTTTCTCTCCCTCCCTCCCTGTCACTCTCTGATTCCCCCCTCCCTCCCTGTCTCTCTCTGTGTCTGTGCCTCTCTCTGTCTGTCGTCGTCCCTGCCCCACCCCCGCCCCCCGCGGAGCCTCCTCAGCCCGGCCCGCCGCGCTCACTCGCCTTAGCCTGCCCCGGCCACCCGGCCACCGTGCTTGGTCGCTCGTTCGCTCACTCAGGCTCCTTCCGTGTGTGTGTGTGGAGGGGGGTGAATTGGCGGCCGGTAGGGAGGGCTGCTGCTGCGGTGCCCAGGAGTCCCGCTGTCGACAAGGGTGGAGGAAGAACCGCACTCCAATGGCGCAAACAGCCGCGCCTGCGCTCTCCCGCACGCTCTGCCCAGGGGGCTGCTCCCTTTTCCTCCTCTCCGGCCCTGCGGCCCAGTTCCTACCAAGCCACGGACCGGCACCGGTCCGCGACCCGGGGGTTGGGGACCCCTGCCCTAAAGGACTGTGAAGATAACATGAAGCCAGTGCAATTGTCAACTAGTAAAAGGTAAAAAAAAAAAAAGTCCCTGCAGGTTTTAGTTCCACTAATCATAGCTGACTTTAGGGGGCAGTGCACATTTCCATTTCTAGGCCAGTGAAGCATTATTACCTTTCCACCAAAGTGGCACCTATTTATCTACTTGCATTCATATGTTTCAAATTGCTAGATTGGCATGAGCTGGGGTAAGTGATGAGCTCACTTCATCACATGATGGTAGGACTTGAACCGCCAGAGCAGACCTTCTCTGGTGTCTTTTAAGCCACTGAGCCACAGCACCTCTCTATCAACTAGTAAACAGTCAAAAAATACCTTTGTGAAATAAAATTAGCATAAGCATAAAAGTAGAATCTTCTCATTTCCACTCACCATCATTTCCCACTGTAACCATCTCTTCAAGAACTCTGTGTCTTCTCTGATTTCTAACTGCTTCTACTATGATGTTGTAGGTTGCTCCCCTAGTAAGACCCGTAAGAGTAGCACTAGAATATACTCCAGGAACTTTGATCTGTGGTTTGAGAAAATGTTGTTGAAAACATAAGTTTTTAAAACTTTATTGCTTTCTAGAAATATAGGAAACTAGTTCTTATACTTTTTTCAGGTAGTGAGCCATTTAGCAAAAAAGAAAAAAAAAACAGGAGGAAGAATTTACATTATAACCTTTAACTAATTTTCATATTATCTTCAGTGTGAGTAATACTCTGTTTTTCTACCTCTGTGTACCTTTTTAGACAACAGAAACCTACACTGGAATCTAACATTAGCCTTCTTTATTCACAACTCGTTAATTTCAGTAGGATTTTCTTCAAAGTAAACGTGTTTTGATTGGCAGCTTATTGTTTTGCACCTAAAAGTGCTTACCCAGATTCAAGCTCTATTGAGGTGGCAGCACTCAGCAGACTTTTGCTGAACTCAGTCCCAGTTAATACATAGATAGGGGGCTATCAGGCGATCCATATCTCCAGATTAAACTGAGAAATTGAACAAGCTTTAGAGGAAGCTACTTGACATTTTTTGCTAAGAAAATTATACAGCCCTGTTTATGTAGTCACCAGAAGTTAATCTTAAGCAAAATTTGCTTTTATCAGCTACTTTTTTGTTTAAAGCCTACTCTCTCTAATATTAGCAATTATTTTCCACCTATGTTCAATTAACTGGCTCACTTGTTTTCTTTGCATTGCTTTATTGTTTTCATCATAGATCCTTCTTCGTGTTACATTTTAATCTTTTAATCCAGTTATTGTTAGGCAGCATGGTGACAGAACAAGTGCTACTATTTAGAGGACAGATATTCAACAGGAATCCCAAGTGCAAACCCTAACCCTACAGGTGAATCCTGAAGCTTCTGCAAAAGTGGTCAGCAAACTGTAATTTTCACTGTCTCAGCAGAAAGACAATTAAATAGATGGATAATAATTCTCTTATCTATGTTGTGCAAATGCAGCAATCAACTTACTTGCTTTTGATGCACACATTGCCAATTTCTAGTTCTTTCCCTTCTACCTCTAAAATACTGACTTTTTAAAATCAGATTTATCTGGCTTTCCTCTTCATTTCTCTTCCAAACTCTGCTGTGAATAGTTTCCACGTGAAGTTGTTCTATTAAAATCCATATTTCAGACTTTTTAAGTCTGATTCCATAAAGCTACTTGTCTTCCAATCTAGCCATTTCTGGTCTCCTGAAGAAACTTCAACCCATCATACTGGATTGTGGTTTTTCAGATTTAGAACTCTCTCCTTAAAAAACACATCAATCCTCAACCATAGGCAGCACTACTGCTTTTCTTCTTAAATCCTCATTCTTAAATGATAACTTCAACATACACAAATTTCATTGTTGCCCTTAATGGACACAAACCAACACAGCTGCTTCAGCTTACCTAGTAGATCTTATACAGAAACTATTATTTAAGTAAAAACTTAAGTAAATAATAATATAGACACATTGTTTCATCAGCGACAATTAATCTAAGTTACCTCAGTAGGTTCTTCTTCAGCACTAACAGGTTGGCAAGAAATAATGTATTCAGAACTATCTGTATAAGGTGTCCATGAGATAGTTGTCTTAGAAAGTGCTTCCTGGGGCCTTGTGTAATTATCCTTGTATAGAAGGGTATGATGATAAGAAGGTTTGTCAACATCAGGAACTTGAATGGGATGACGGATCACCACGATTGGCTGTTCTTCCCTATCTGGTTTAGCCCTTCCTGGAGTTGCTGGAGTTGTGGGACTTCGAGACCCAAATTCTTCCACAATGACTTGTTGACCTGGGTTGCTCAGGATGGATTGCTGACCAGAAGAACCTGGAATTGGGATACCGTTTCCATTGTCATAGGGGTTGTTTGTGAGGTAAGGTACATTCTCCAGAACAGAAGGCACATCCAAGATCTCTGTCACCCTTTTACCAGGATGCGGTGGAGTTACCAGCCGGGGAAGCTCATCTAGCCAAAGAAAGGTTAGAAGCAGTGAAAGCCAGGTGCTGAAAGCTTCAGCAAGGGTTCCATTTGAGATGGAGGAAATCTGCCCCATAGTATCTTAATTCAAGCAATTAAATGTTAGCAATATTCTTTAAAAAAAGCAATATTGTTCTGCAAAGCCTTGTTAAATTACTCTCATAGCACTTGAATCAAAAGAAAGCATTGGAATTTGGAAGTAAAACCAAATTAGAATGACAACCAAAGAACTTTGAAAGATCTGTAAAAAGCAAAAGTCCCATTTGCCAAACTACTGAATTACTGCTATATTTATAAATGACTTTATTTTTATTTTATTTATTTTATTAAATTTATACCCCGCCCTTCTCCTAAAAAAGGACCCAGGGCGACTTTAACACCTTAACCGCTACATTGTTTCCCCAAAATAAATTTTTTAAGTGAAAATTATATATTGCATTACACATATTTACATATTTACAAAATCAGTTCTCATAAAATGTGAACCCTTGGATTTCCATAAATGCTTCAACACTGAATCTGCAGTTTCAACTGGAGAGCCAGCAAATTATTCCCAAGAGTTTTATGGATCTACTTCCTGCCTTTTGGTTATGAGATCATACGTAAAACAGCAGTTTTCTTTCACCAATGAATGCATAGTTTCATGAAACATGATTAATTTATTTGTTACAAATCATTTTTCATAAAATATAAAGTAGCTGATTTAGACCTAAGGAGAGTACTAAAAATAAAGAAATAAGGAGAGCTCACAAGATATTTTTAATCCACAGGAATCGAATCAATAATTCAAACCAAATTATCCCCTTTTTTATTTTACAAAGTCAATGGAAATAAGGAAGTATATTCAGCTGTAGCTGAAATCTAATTCAATGCTATTTATCTGGAATTAAAGACTTTTGAGCAGAGAGAATTTTCATTCTGAATAAACTAGTATAGTACAATAGATTTTTTAATAAATAAAAAAAATAAAAATTTCTCTCTCATTTCCTTCTTTCCAGAGCCATCAGCAATTTTGCCAGCCTGGGGGCTGTCTGTTTACCATGGAGTAGAAGCACTTCCTTTGGATCAATCAGGGACTTTGCAGTGTCCCTGAGATTGGCAAAGATTCGGCTTCCTCTTCACAGTCCCTACAGGACAGTTTAGGTCTGATTGGACTCTCCAGCGGCAAATGAATTGACGATGATCTCGCAGCGGTGAGATCAAGCGTCATATCGTCGCAACGTAGGCTCCTCCTTCCCATTCTCAGGTTTTTGATGTCATAGTAAGAAAGGCTGGTTTTGCAGCCAATCTGGGTTGCAGTAATATATTTTTGAGATTTTAGCAATCAAAAGTCCTTCACCTTGCATAGGGTGTTAGAGAAACTTATCCAACTCTATGTGGACATTTAAAGTGAACTAAATCAATTTATCTGGAACATATATATCATACCTTCTGCCAAATTCAGAGTCTAGACAGTACTTTAATTCGATCATTTTCACAGAAAATTCAGTACAAAGGACGGTTAACTAAATCCATGAAACAAAAATAAACTAGAATTCTATTATATTTTGTATAAATCAACATCTAAGTAATGAGACATTGTAAACAATGTTTATGTAAGTTACAACAGTATACTCACTTGTCTTCAAATATATAACTGACAGTGGCAAATGAAATGGCAAGAGCACTATACAATTAATTGCCTCATATTAAAATTACCAGAAATTCAAAAACAAGTACTTTTTGAGGGGTTTTTTGAGATTGATTTGACTATGCAATTCTACATATGTTTGCTCAAGAAATATTTCTCATTGAATTGTACAGGATTTATTTGAAGACACAGGAATGAAATCTAAGCTAATGTTACCTGTTTTTTTCCTTCCAATCAATGGTTCACTCTTCTGATTATTCTTGACAGCAGTTATATAAATGATATATTCTGTTCCTGGCTCCAGATCTAATGGAAGAAAAAATTAAAAGGACACTGCAGCCAATTTAGGTTTTAAGATGTTCAGAAACGTAAAAAGCCTGCTCAGTTTTTAATAATCAAAGTATGTTTATGATGATTTTATCTGTTTCTGTGGCTTTATTGCTTTATCTTTTATTACTTTTGTGTAATATGTTATATTTTAAAAAATATTTTACACTAGCTATACCCGGCCACGCGTTGCTGTGGCCCAGTCTGGTTAAATGGCCAACCAATCTGTGTGTAGATCTACACCTGCACACATACACCCAACCACCATATAAGCCCCAACCTACCTACCTACTGTATTTTTCTCTCTCTCTCTCTCTATCTATCTATCCCTCTACCTACCTACCTACTGTATTTCTTTCTTTCTCCTTCTACCTACCTACCTACCTACCTATTGTATTTCCCCCTCTCTATCCCTCTACCTACCTATCTACCTACCTATCTACCTACCTACCTACTATATTTCTCCCTCTCTATCTATCCCCCTATCTACCTACCTGCCTACCTACTGTATTTCTCCCTCTTTGTCTATCCCTCTACCTACCTACCTACTGTATTTCTTTCTTTTTCCCTCTATCTACCTACCTACCTACTGTATTTCCCCCCTCTATCCCTCTACCTACCTACCTACTGTATTTCTCCCTCTGTCTATCCCTCTACCTACCTACCTACTGTATTTCTTTCTTTTTCCCCTCTATCTACCTACCTACTGTATTTCCCCCCCTCTATCCCTCTACCTACCTACCTACCATATTTCTCGCTATCTATACACCTACCTACCTACCTACGGTATTTCTCCCTCTCTGTCTATCCCTCTACTTACCTACCTATTGTATTTCTTGCTTTCTCCCTCCACCTACCTACCTACCTACCTACCTACCTACCTACTGTATTTCTCCCTCTCTATCTATCCCCTTATCCACCTACCTGCCTACCTACTGTATTTCTCCCTCTCTGTCTATCCCTCTACCTACCTATCTACTGTATTTCTCCCTATCTATCTATCCATCCCCCTACCTATGTACCTACCTATGTACCTACCTACCTACCTACCTACTATATTTCTTCCTTTCTCCCTCTACCTACCTACCTACCTACCTACCTACCTACCTACTGTCTCTTTCTTTCTTTCTTTCTTTCTTTCTATCTATCTATCTATCTATCTATCTATCTATCTATCTATCTATCTATCTATCTATCTATCTATCTATCTATCTATCTATCTATCTATCTATCTATCTATCTATCTATCTATCTATCTATCTATCTATCTATCTATCTATCTATCTATCTATCTATCTATCTATCTATCTATCTATCTATCTATCTATCTATCTATCTATCTATCCATCCATCCCATCCATCCATCCACCTACCTACCTACCTACCTACATACATACATACCTACCTTATTTCTGCCTCTCTATCTATCCCTTGGGGGTCATCTAGTCCAACTCCCTGCTAGGCAGGAAGCCCTATACCCATGATGGCGAACCTATGGCACGGGTGCCACAGGTGGCACACGGAACCATTTCTTAGGCCACTCGAGGCATTGCCCTGTCAGCTTCAGTTTGTATGTGTGCCCTGGCCAGCTGATTTAGGCCTTCTTTTGAGGCCATTTTTTGCCCTCTGGAGGTGGGGGAAGGCTGTTTTCACCCTCCCCAGGCTCCTATAAACCCTCTGGAGCCTGGGGATGACGTAAAAAGCATGCCAAATGCAGGGGGTCATGCACATAGCATTATGAATGTGGCACACCTGTGCACATCGCCCCTGCACTCCCCCTGCTATTGGCACGTGAGCCAAAAAAGGTTAGCCATCACTGCCCTATACCATTTCAGACTAATGGCTATCCAACATCTTCTTGAAGACTTCCAGTGTTGGGGCATTCACAACTTCTGGAGGCAAGTTGTTCCACTGATTAATTGTTCTAACTGTCAGGAAATTTCTCCTCAGTTCTAAGTTGCTTCTCTCCTTGATTAGTTTCCACCCATTGCTTCTTGTTCTGCCCTCAGGTGCTTTGGAGAATAGCTTGACTCCCTCTTCTTTGTGGCAACCCCTGAGATATTGGAAGGCTGCTATCCTGTCTCCCCTAGTCCCTCTTTTATTAAACTGTATTTCTCCCTGTCTCACTATTCCCCTATCTACCTACCTATTGTAATACAATAATACAATAGCAGAGTTGGAAGGGACCTTGGAGGTCATCTAGTCCAACCCCGCTGCTCAAGCAGGAGACCCTATGCCGTTTCAGACAAATGGTTTTCCAGTCTCTTCTTAAAAACACATCCAGTGTTGGGGCATCCATAACTTCTGGTGGCAAGATGTTCCACTGGTTAATAGTTCTCACTGCCAGGAAATTTGCCCTCAGTTCTAGGTTGCTTCTCTCCTTGATTAGTTTCCACCCATTGCTTCTTGTTCTGCCCTCAGGTGCCTTGGTGAATAGCTTGACTCCCTCTTCTTTGGGGCAACCCCTGAGATATTGGAAGGCTGCTATCATGCCTCCCCTAGTCCCTCTTTTATTAAACTGTATTTGCTGTCAGATGGGTGATTCTTTGTTACAGTTTGGTTCAGTTCGTATTAAACAGTTTAAAGCAGCTGCCTGCCTCCTTTTTTTTACCTCAGAGAACAGTCCTAAGCAGAATTTCTCCCCCCCCCCCCTATGGGCCACCTGGGAGTTTGCTATCCTCTGTGCCTTTTTGGCCCCAAGAGGCCGCCGTATGAGGCCTTTTCCAACACTGACAGTTGAAAAGCAGTTTGATGGGCGTGGCTACAGGGATGTTAATACACAATTTCAGTGGGTACTTTTTTTGTGTGTAATTTGTACACAACACATGCGTGCTAGGCACAAAATGATTAGCTATTCTATTATCGGAAGTCCTTGTCTACATTGTCTGAAAGTTTGGTATAAATCGGCCCAGTAGTTTTTGAGATTAGTGGATTCGTACAAACTATTTTACATTTTTATTTATATAGATTGGTGGTATACAATCTTTTAGCATTGTAAGTGCTATAAAGTATCACCAATCATTAAAAAAACAAATTCTTATCTGCCTTCAATCCTCAGGATATATTGTAGCCTATCCTGTAATAAGTACCTATTCTATTTCAGATTTACAACAAGAAGTATTAGTTATAAATGGAAAACATTTTAGGATAGGATCAAAATCTACACTTGCTTTCAAAAATCATCACTAGGTAGAGAACATGTCCTAGTTTTGAAAATCAATGCTTTACTTCATATCCTCATAATGTATTTTTACTACACAATACACCAGTTCCAGTTTGACTAGACTTTTTAAAAGTTTCTTCACAATATTTAGAAGCAAAACAATTCCAAATTCAATCCTCACAATCTTAAAGGGCAGCTGAGAAAATCTTGCCTATAAACTCAAGTAGCCATTGCTATTCCTTGTACTCCAGCAGTTAATAGCAATTTCAAAGGCTCATTGTTATTTCCTATGGCTGCAGATTCTAAATACTGCCAAATTACCTTTCCTCAATACTGTTTGATGTTCCAGTGCAGAGTCAATGAGCTTCATTATGAAAACTTCATACCTGTGATAGTGGCCTCAGTAATACCAGGATGAGGACGAGGAAGTAGGTCCCGGGTTTGGCCGCCAACTTGCTCATATTTGATTATGTAGCCTGTGATCTTAGCTCGTGGTGGCTGCCAACTGATCAACAAGGAGTTGCTTGTAGTTGTGAGGAAGCGCAGATTGGAAGGTGCATCAATGGCTAAGGAGCAAAACCATTTAAATGAATATTGCAATTTGCATGTATTTCAATCACTGTCATGTTTTTTTTTCATTCTTAGATGATGAGTGGAGACAGAAACCACTGACAAAGAATTGTAAAGAACAAAGATAAAAGAACAAAGCCCTATATTCTGCTCATAGGAATTTTTACTCAGTATCATTACCAGTGGAAGCATCAAGTTCTGCTGGGGAGCTGCGGGCGTTCTCATTCAGCGCATAGATAAAAATATTGTAGTCAGTACCAGGTTGCAAGCCTGTAAATCAAAAGAAAGCATTAAAAATAAATCAATGGTGTTTTTATAATGTTCTGATTGGAGGAAGCCTATATGCCCGGAGTGTCAAACTTGCGGCCCATGGGCCAGATGCATCACTTGCTGGCCCTGTCCCCACCTGGTTTAGTGAAGGGGGGGAGTCCCAATACATCACGTGATGCCGTCGTGAAGTTTGATACCCCTGCTCTATGTTAACATTCATTAAAAATTGATAACAAGGAATTAAATAAATTCAGTTCACAAGCCCTAGAGTAGAAAAACGGGGGTAACTTCTGTTGCTTTCTTTTAATTGCATTATAGATTGATTGTATTATAGTCTTCAAATCCCTGCACAATTCTGAAATCATTCTGCAAACAATGAGGAAACAATAACTAAGGGCCCTATGGAAACTGAAGGAATCGAAAATTAAACCAGATTATAATGATCGCCTGGGGCCCAGGACAGAAGATATGATGGTAAGAAAGAAATGAACAGGCATGGAAGCTCTAAAATCTGAATTTCAACAATCACAAAAGATAAAAGATCCCAAAGGGGAGCCAAACTGTTTTGGATCTTTACAAGTTGAAAGAAAATCCCACCAACAATTGCTTTTACCCTACTGCATGGTGATGCGATGGGGGAAATGATTTATTAAATGCCCATAGTTCTTAATATTTACAACACAGAAAGACAGGTAGCTCTGAAGAAATGATCCCAGGCGATAAATTAAAAATATTGAAGCCATACAAAACCATACAACCATACAAACATGGTCCTTCCGCTATAGCAAAATTAGTATAGTCTGAATTCTCCTTGGAGCTGCCCAACAGCTTATAGTGTTCTAAATTTGGTAATAAAAAATGGACAAAATACCCAAGTTAAAGTGCTAGAAAGTTGTCAGAGTTTGGTTTGGTTTTATTCTGCATGATATTCTTTAGCAATACATTTCTCTTCCTTCCTGCAAAGTTATTATCATAGAACTTTTCAGAATACAGAAATGATGCTTACATACCAGTAATGGTGTAGGTTCTAACATCAGGACTAATTGTTCTTTGAATTGGATTCTGACCACCTGCAGGAACGGCATCTATCTGAAAACCCGTGATTGCCTCTGTCTTGGTGCGCCAGGTAATTGTGATGGTTCGCTCTGTGACATCTGTGACACGAGCCCTACGGGGAGCACTAATATCTGCATCAAAAAGGTGGAATGTCCATCATTAATATAAAGGTCACACTGAGCTTAGAAGTTTCACAGAACAAAAAACATTAAAATAAATCGCAGTCTACAGCTCAGAGATTGATTGATTTTATATAATTGCCAATCTCAATTAATAGATTCAATACTCAATAGATAGAATCTATGTTCTATGTTCAATCTAATCAATTCTGGGTGACAAACAGCATCATAATAATTAAATCCATAAAAACATAAAAATCAGTTACACATTATACGTAGGGGCAACTAAAAATTATCATATTACATAAAAAATTAGCAGTGCAACCACATAATAGAGTCTCTAAAATTTTCAGGACCCGAGGCATAGGCACATAAGCAGGTCTTGAAAGCTTATGAAAGGCTAATAAGGTTGGGGCCATCCTGGACAGTGAACGAAGAATATTCCAAAGGGCTATCGTCAAGAAGGCACTGGTCTCCCCCTGGTCTCCACCAACTAACATCATCCCCAATCTATTAGACCAAATTGGATGAGTAGAAACTATTGGGAGAAGATGATCCATTGAGAACTGGATCCCAAGCCATGTAATGCTTTAAAGGTGACAATCAGCATCTGGAAACATAATGGAATAACTCCCAAAGAAGTACTGTTATATGTATTGTGTAACAAGCACTATTAACTAACTGTGCAGCTGAATTTTGTATCAACCTTAAATGCTTTTCAATGGCAGCCCCATGCAGAGCTCATCACAATAATCCAATTGAGAGGTAACAATAGTATGCGTAACCGAACAAAGTCCCCCAGATAAGGAATGGGGCACAACTGACACACAATCTGAAGATGTGTGAAGGCTGCCATTTACTTTTCAAACAGAAGTACAAGTCTGAGAGGACCCCTAGATTGCGTGCAAAGCCTGTCTCAGGCATTACTATCTCATCCAATACCAAAGATGGAAGAACCTTATTCCCAAGAGAACTAAGAAATCAAAGCCAGTCTGTCTTGCTTGGAATTAGTCAGAGCCCGCTGCACCTCATCCAGGCCCCTACAGCCCCCAGATAGGATAGAATATTCACAGCATCACTCAATGTGTCTGGGGAGATCTATAGCTAGTTATCATCTGTATATTGATTATACCTCACCCCAAATGATAGGATCACCTGAGCCAGTAGCTTCATGCAGATGTTAAACAGGAGAACCCACCCCACATAACAGGAGTTGTGAGCTGGCTCTCCTCTCTCCTATTCACCGTGACTGAAAGCGGCCAAGAACAAAAGAGGAAACCAAGATAGATATTTAGGAACATTAAGAGCATTTTTTTCTTGGGAATTCCACAAGAATGTAACAGTAGCCTTATTGGATCAGCAAAAGTCTAGCTCCTTGTCCACTGTCTCATAGTGCCTAACAAAATGACTACATAGAAGCATATAGAAGAATATGAGAACAATAGTCATATCACACGAAGATCCCTACATGACTATATTTCTCTGTCTTTGAATCCCAAGGTAGTGCACAGCCTACCTCCTTAACCATTGATAAACACAAGATATCTCATTTATTTGTCGAATCCCCTTTTAACATCTTCAATGCTGATCACATCACATCTTGCAGGAATTTAGTTATGCGCTGTGTGAAGTGGCGTTTCCTTTGTCTATCTTGAATTTTAACTTTACTGAATGACACAATTTTGTAATGAATGTCAAAGATGAAAAATAACTACATATTTTGATAATGCTTCTTTCTTTGTACTTCTGGCCTAAAAAGCGACACAGTGTTTTGACTTTCAGCTCAGTGATTTATGGCAATTATGTGGGATCACTTACTTTCCAGAGTATTAACTACACCTTGGGTAGGTCTGCTGGTCAAAGAGTCCTTCAGAGCATAGATATTAACTTCATATTTAGTTGCCACCTAGACATTAAAAAACATATGGTTGGGAAACGTGCATCCTTCAAAGAAGCTGTTACACATGCCATTTTAGTAAATAACAAAATGACTAATACCTAACATGACTGTGTATCTGCTGTATTCATGTCTAAAGTGGAATGAGGATTTTTTTTCAACCAAATGGTTCTCTTCTTCTGCTTCATCAGCCCAATCATTAGGACCCAAGCCTAACATGGATATGGTTTCTATTAATGGATTAGGAGGGGAGACAACACCTTCTCTCCTACTGTACTTTCTTGGTCTTTACTGCTTCAAAGATTTTAAAATTATGGGAGAGGCCTGAAATGGAGATCAGGAAAAAGAAATCCTACTTCACCATACTGGTACCTATCCTTATTTCTCCTTCGGTATCTTAGATGCTCTACAAAGAAAAAAAAGCATAAGGCTTGGATAATTACCCTATACAACTTGCTACATATGTGAAAGTCTTTATACTATCCTTAAAAGATGCATAATCTTTTCCTTAAAAGATTAATGCTAATTATGAAGAGAAACAAAGATGAAAAATATTTGTGTTTAATTTATGTCTTCTAAACAATTACCTTCAAGTCCAATTGATTTTATAAATGCTAAATTAAATTGTATATAAGTTATATTTTTCTGCCATTATATTTTAAATTGCTGCAAAACAAGCACATCAAACCAACAATAATAAAAAAGTATCACCATTAGTCCAGAGATAACAGCAGATGTGCTATCTGGAGCAAGGTTAATTTCTTTCATTGGGCCATTCTTTTCCTTGGGATTTACTCTCACTCGATATCCAGTAAGCTTCACATTTGGTGCAGTCCAGGTTAGTGTGAGACTTGTTGGAGCAACCTGAATAAATTTCAGATTCGTAGGAGGTGGGATTGCTGTTAAATTTAGAATTACAAATTGTGATTACATGGAATGAACTCAGTAATATAAAAAGCCATCTAAATCTTTTAACTACTATCAATTCAGTTTTTTCCTTTTATGTTACAGTTACAATAGTCTTTTTAAAGTTTTAATGCATTGTAAATGAAACCTAGAAAAAGGCCGTTGGTACTTACCTGATACACTTCTTCTAATAGAGGGGAGATAGTATCCATACATGGGTTGACTTTGATTGCCTTCTGATTGGACTGAGTCTAATTAAGTTAATTAAGACACGTCCCTGTCGCTAGGCTTATACAGCTTTCAGGCAAAGAATAACTATACAGACTCATGTGTCATCGCACAAACCTTTATGAAACCAACTTGAACGATAAACGAAGGTCGCATGTACAGTAAGAGAAACTGCATACAGAAACTCCCGATAAATCATGGTGTAGAACGCCACAGTGTACCCATAAACGAACCTCCCAAGATCAGTCAGAAGGGTGGGGATGGATGCTATCTCCCTTCTATTAGAAGAGGCGTATCAGGTAAATACCAATGCCCTTTCTCAATAGAGGCAGAGATAGCATCCATACATGGGACGTACCCAAGCCCACATATCCCTACGGGAGGGACGTAGACTGGTCCGGAACCTGAGAAGCAACATGAACTGCCTGCAGGACCCTGCGGCCAAAGGCCACTTCAGCAGACGCAAACCTATCGATTTTATAATGCAAAATAAAGGGAGATGGGCCAGGTGGATGGTTCTGAGTTCTAACCAGTTTATGTTTCGAGTCCTGTCCACCTGGTTCCATTGGCCCTGGGACATCACAGCCTGCGAGTGAGCCCCCCAGCCATAGAGGCTGGCATCTGTGGTGACTGTCACCTTGTGAACCACCCTGAAGTGGCAACCCTTGGTGATGGCTGTCGACCTCCACCAGCACAGAAATCGGAAAACCTTCACCAGGATGGTGACCCTCAGCAGTGATGTACTTCTGCGAGCCTTCTGGAACGGCAAGAGAAACCACTGAAGGTCCCTAGTGTGGAGGCGTGCCCAAGGCACAATGTTAATAGTTGACACAAGTTTCCCTAGCAAGCATGATAAGGTGGCCAGAGAGACTCTACGATGGCTCAGTACCTCCCCCACCAGTTGCACTATACTTGCCCGTCTGTCTTCTGACAGGAAGACCTGACCTGAGACCGAATCAATTCATGCCCCAAGGTGGGAAATGCGAGTGGTGGGGTCTAGATGGCTTTTGGCCATGTTGATAGAAAAGCCATAAGCCTCTAAGGTGGAGATTATGAGGTCAAGGTCATGCCTTGCTCCAGGTGGAGTCCTAGACAGTAACAATAGGTCATCTAGGTAGCACTGGAGGCGCATGCACTGGAGGCGCAAATGCGCAGCCAGTGCTGCCATCACTTTGGTAAAGACCCGGTGTGTGTGTGTGTGTGGAGGGCAGAGAGGCCAAATGGTAAGGCTGTATACTGGAAATGCCGCCCCCTGTAGCAGAATCTCAAGAATTTCTGGTGATTGGGCAAAATTGGGATGTGAATGTAGGCCTCTGCCAGGTCAATGGATGCCAACAGGTCTCCTTCCCTTATCCATGCCAGAATAGATTTCAATGAGTGGATTTTAAACTGACGGTATTTAATGTGTCGGTTAAAACGCTTTAGATCTAGAATTGCTCTCCAGCACCCCTCCCCCAAACACCACAAGGTCTTAGGGATGACAAAAAGGATGGAATAAAAGCCCTGATACAATTGATTGGCAGGAACCAGTTGGACCGCCCTGATGTCCAGGAGATGTTGAATAGCTGAATTCATGAGAGCTTGTCTGTCCGGATTGCGAGATATCAGGTATTGAATAAAGAAACTCGGAGGAGTGGAGAGAAATTCTAGATCTAGACCAGATTGAATGGTCCTTTGCAAAGTACTGCAACCGCCCCCCAATGGGAAAGGGGTCCCCAGGATCCTATTGTTTCCGGGAGTTATGGCCACTGCCCCCCCCAAAAGGGCTTCCTGGCCTGGCTACCCTTCTGGTAGTGAAAGGACTGTTGCCTCTGTCGCTGCTTGTACCACCCCTGGGGCCTGTAATTATTGGTGCCAAAATCATGCCCTCGAAAGGAGGTACCGTAGTCCTGTGATCAAAACGGCTACCTCCTACTATAGGATGTGGTGTGGGAAGCTCCTTTTTTTACAGTAGATGGCAGAACCTTCCGCTTATCCTCAGTAAGGAGGGGTCCTAAGGCCTCCCCAAACAAGGAACCCCCTTTATAGGGAGCAGATGCCAACTTCCACTTGTGCCTCAAGTCCGCCTGCCATTGGCAGAGCCACAATAGGCGACAGGAAGCCACAGAGGAGACCATGGCTCTGGAGGCAAAATGAGTGGCCTGTAGAATGGCATCTGCAGTGTATTGGACAGCCGCCACAATTTTGTTGAGGTCTTGATGCGCCCTCAAATCTGTTGCCGGAATACGCTGCTGGAGCTGCTGAAGTCAGAAGAGGCAGGAGCGGGAGAAGGAGGCAGACAACGAAGCCCGGACCGCCCAGGCAGTGGCTTGGTGACCTCGTTGGATCGTGAGGTCTGCCCTCTTGTCCTCTGGCTTGAGGACCTCCTCCTGCGATCCCAGCAAGGGTGTAGGCGAGTGAAGCGCTGCCACTGGGGCATTGACCATCAGCACTTGGAGGAGTTGACCCAGGTTGTTAGCCACATTGTACAATTTCTTGTCTCTAGCTGATAGCATGGGCCCCGATGTGGGGGACACCCATTGGCGCTGCACCATGTCCAGGAACAATTTTGGAGTTGGGATGGTTTCAAGCGCCACAGTTTGTTCCAAGAAGAAAGAGTCCGCCGAGGCAGAAGATGTTGCAGGCAATTGAGTAGCAGGAGAAGCTGCAAAGGTGGCCGAAGACTTGGCCTTGGTCAATAGCATTTTAAAATGAGCTGGCTGGAATAGCCCCAGAGTGGTAGCATTTTCCAGTGCTGGCTCCTCATCCCCAGAAAACTCAGCATCCACAATTTCCCCTTCCTCTGAGACAGGAGACTGGCAATGGGCCAACGGTGGTAGGCATCGCAGATGGCACCGGCTCTTGCACCACCTGCAGTGGTTGAGCAGGCGGAACTACAACAGGAAGCTGAGGTTGGGGTACCACAGGTCATTGTTGGAGACCAGTAGTGATGCCTTGAGCGATAGCAGCCATGGTGATGTCCTGTATGTTGGGAACAGGCATCATAGGCAGTTGTAGTTCCGGGCTGGGCCCTGCCACTGTTGGAGTGAAAGTGGCAGATGAAGGCCTACTTCCCATAGCCCCCAAATGAAAGTCCTGTAACAAGAGCCCTTGTAACTCTGTACCAGAACCCCAAAGCCCAGAGGTGTTGATGGGGAAAAGGGCTGAAGGGACCAGGCATATGTTCCAGCTGGGGTAGAGATGGCTGGCAGGTTTGGTGTTACTGGCCTGGTCACCCTTGGCAGAGGAAGCGGGATGTCTACAAGACCTAGAGGCCTCAGACCGCAAGGGGCTGTGATCTTTACGCATACTGAAGCTGGAGACTGATTTTGAAGGCTTTTTGCCTTTAGAGTGGAGAGCCTCAGCATCAGCTTTTTTCTTCCCTTTCCAGGATCCGGAATGGGGCTTTCTGCAGTGATCAGGAGCCCCTGATTGACAGTGGAGGTGTCCTGGCAGTCTGCAACTGGCTCCTCAGGAACGCCTGCCATTTCGCAATTAAGGCAGTCCAAGATGGCGGTTTGCGCCTTTTTTCAGAAGAGCCATAGGGCACCGCTGTCAAATGACCCTAGGGGATAGCAATGGCTGCTGGCTGGAGCCGCTCACCCCCGCAGCTTCCCAGCACAAATCGGCACCTCTGCAGCCTTCAGGGAATGCCCCTGGGAGTCAGCAAGTCTCTCCGCAAGCGTCAACCACCGTGTGGCTTCAAAGGTGGCTGGGCTGATAGCAGAGGCAATTTTAAATTGTCTGCAGCTTGTCTTGACAGCCGCAATCTGCAGAACAGGCGAGCGGCGCGCAAGGAGTCAGATTGTCAAAATAGACTCACGGCTCAGCAGGGAAGCGGGGGAAAGAAGTGGCAAGCACAGGCTGCTGGCAATTGTGCGATGGCACGTCTCCAATGTGGCTGCAATTAGCGGGGAGCTAGGACACTAGAGTGTCCTGTAAAGAGCATAGCGCGCTCTCCTGCAGAGACTATGATTGTCAGCCCTCAGCAGTCACCAGCAGGGCGAGCCCAGGCTCAAGACCTTTAAGCTCCACAGCCCCTCTGACAGGATAGTCAGGCAATAGCCACTCAGTATACCATACAATAAAGTTCATCCAGAGTAAATGAATAACAATGGAATCCAATAATGCAAGAAACAGAGATATTTCTCCTGAGGAGAAACGCAATGACACAACCTTCCTGAAAGTGGACTGAGTCAGAAAGCTGGGTAAGTCTAACGACAGGGGCATGTCTTAATTAACTTAATTAGACTCAGTCCAATCAGAAGGCGGACAAAGTCAACCCATGTATGGATGCTATCTCCCCTCTATTAGAAGAAGTCTATTGAGAACTAAACACCTCTATTGAGAACTAAACCATGTTTCCTATTGAATATAGGGCAGTAAATTTCAAAAATACACTTATCTCTTTTGAGATCATAAAACATTGTCCCACAATGCAAAATAGCAAGTGATCCATTACACCATAACTTAATCTGGACAAGGACATAAAGATGTTCCAAAAATGACAAGATACAGTGGCATAGTAGAGTTAGCAGACTAAGGATGAAGGTGCAAAGCAACCACCCATTTTCTTCCTGGGAAATGAATGTTTTGAAACTGGTCACAGTCACCATATCATCAATGTTATGATTAGATAAAATTCACAGTGACAAACATTTTGGGAGAGCACGGCAAAAATGTTTTCAAAATTCCAAATATGTCCACTATTTCAAAACAATTGCACAGTTCTGCTTTATAACAGCTGGTTTAAAAAAAGGGAATATAAAGAATCCTGTCTCAATTATTGTTATCAGGATTTGAGCCAGAGGAAATCCCTACTTAAAAAATTAAAACATAACATTCATACAAATGTCATCAATCCAGATCTAATCCTTGTTGCGCCACCTATGGCCCCTCAGCTCTATGCTACAGCTGAAATATATTATATATACACATATATATTACATATAGATATATAATATCTGAGTTATTATAGCAGCTGCAGAAAGAGGGAAGCTGTGCAACTGAGAGAAGGAACAGCATCTATCTTTGGGTTCAAAAAATAATAATCTGACACTAAAACATTATTCTTTTTTTTTTGTGCATGGATGTGGAATTTTATGTGTGATTCCATGCCTCCAATATTGCACAGTATGTTTTGGTACTATTAATCCTCATTGCTCTGATCCCATACCTCAGCACAGCATAACCAAGCACTTCATAGGTTGCAACTGGATTCCTTCACAAGAAGGAACAGGTATCATGGCCACCAGGTGACATTATTTCATGTGTACCTGTGGTCTGGGTCCCAAACAAAGGTAGGCTTTCCAAGTCATTGTGCAAGGCAACAATGTAAATAGTATACTCAGAACCCGGCCTGAGGCCATGCAGCTCCGCAGTGTCGTCTTCACCATCTGGAGCAGGGAATAGTTCCTGGATTCCATCCTCAGGGGTTGAAAAGGTCACCCTGTATCCGGTGACTTGCCCCTGTGGGCTTTCCCAAGCAATTTTGATGGAATCAACATCCACTGCAGTGAATGCCAGTCCTTTAGGACGGTCAATGTCTGTTAGGCAAATTAATGGTGAAAGGTTAAGCAGAGGAGGACGCAAAGCAGATTTGGGGTAGCACAAAGCACTCTTGTTATAAGCATGCAAAACCTTCTTGCTTTTGGAGATCAAGAAATAGAATTCTTTTTTTTTTCTGCCTGAAGTACCACATAAAGACTCTTATTTATTTTATTTTATTTATTTATGTATTTGGATTTATTGACCGCCCCCTCTCTCCGAAGAGACTCGGGGCGGTGTACAAGAATTTAAGAGCATATACATATATAACAATTATAAATAATAAAACTAAATTGAATGTTTTACCCTGTGTTAAAATATCTCGTTTAAATTTATAACGTAAAAACCCGATTAGGTAATATTTACAACTAGGCTGGCATGGTAGATTAGGTTAGGCCAGGCCGTCCTGCTGGAAAAGATGGGTCTTTAATTGTTGACGGAAGGAGCGGAGGTCCGTAGTAGATCTAAGCTCGGGGGGTAGGTCATTCCAGAGGGTTGGGCCCGCCACAGAGAAGGACCTTCCCCTGGGAGCCACCTGTTGGCATTGCCAGGAGGACGGCACCTGGAGAAGTCCCTCTCTGTGTGAGCGAATGTGTGGGGTAGGATACGATCACGCAGATAGCTAGGACCCGTGCCATGGAGCGCTTTAAAGATGGTAATCAACACCTTGAAGCGCACCCGAAAGGCCACAGGTAGCCAGTGCAGCTCGCGCAGGAGCGGTGTTACGTAGGAGTACCTGGAGGTACCCATAATTACCCACGCGGCCGTATTCTGGACTAGCTGTAGTCGTCGGGTGTACCTCAAGGGGAGCCCCATGTAGAGAGTGTTACAGTAGTCTAATCGGGAAGTCATGGGCGCATGAGTGACTGTGCGAAGGGCGTCCTGGTACAATAGGGGCCGCAACTGGCGTACCAGGCGAACCTGGCAGAATGCCCCCTTGGCCACGGCCGTCACATGATCTTCCATAGACAGCCGAGTGTCTAGGAGGACGCCTAAGTTGCGTGCCTGATCCACGGGGGCTAGAAGTTCACCCCCTATGGCCACAACAGCTAACCACAGCTAATTAATTACAGGGTGATCTCACAGTTACCTTGAACAGAAGTTTCCTTTTGTTCAGAGGCTTTACTTCCAGTTAAGTGAGACCAAACAGGTTATTTTATTTGATTTTGTATAAAACAAAGGAAAATTTGGTTTAAAAAACTATTTTAAATCCTGGATTTAAATTTCTTTATATTTTCTAATGCAAAGGCCTCTTTTATTACTTATTTGCTGCTCACAAGTTTCTGAGAAGAATAAAATAGTTAAGACATATGACCTACATATGTATACCCAAAATAGTATTTTGTTTTGTAAGATGCCCAGAATTTACTGGAGTGGGTAGCTATATTAAATTTGACAAAAAAATAAAAAATATTACATTTTAAATAAATAGTACATAAAGACCAGATCTTCAGTCAGATTATCTTTTCCAAATTATTTTATTTTATTTTATTTATCATATTTATATACCGCCCTATCTCCCCGAAGGGACTCAGGGCGGTGCACAGGAACAATAAAAAACAGTACATACAAAAACAATTTAAAATAGATTAAATTTAAAGGTCTGTGCTAAAATTCTAGTTAAAACCTTATTAAGATCAATTAAAACTATACCATTAAAGCTATGCCAGGCCGGCCACATAAAATAGGTGTGTTTTTAGTGGCCCGCGGAAGAGGCGTAGGTCCGTGATGGTACGAAGGTCGGGAGGCAGGTCGTTCCAGAGGGCAGGGCCTGCCACAGAGAAGGCTCTCCCCCTGGGGGTCGCCAGCCGGCATTGTCCGGCAGACGGCACCCTCAGGAGGCCCACTCTGTGGGAGCGGACAGGGAGGTATGTGGTAGGAGGCGGTCCCACAAATAACCAGGACCCATGCCATGGAGCGCTTTGAAGATGGTTACTAAGATGGTTACTAACACCTTGAAGCGCACCCGGAAGGCCACAGGCAGCCAGTGCAGCTCACGCAGGAGAGGTGTTACATGAGAGTATCGTGAGACTCCCAAAATCCCCTGCGCGGCCGCATTCTGGACAAGCTGGAGCCTCCGGGTGCACCTCAAGGGGAGCCCCATGTAGAGAGCGTTACAGTAGTCCAGGCAGGGGATGACGAGGGCTTGAGTGAATTATTAACCAATTAATGATTTCTAACACTTATAAATTTAGTTTACATTTTAGTGTAAGTAGTTTGTGGGTAAAAATGTAATAAAACAGTTTTTTCATAACATAACTATGAGAATGGTATAGTTTTTGCCATTTTCTCAAAATTTTGATAATAAACATGTCCTGAGAGATTTAGGTATTTGTAGACATTGTTCTCTTACTATGAAATGTGGTAAATTTGAATTTACATACTTGTAACAACTTTCTCAGCCAAAGGCTGGCTTTCTCCATTTGGCCCTTGGGCATAGACGCTAACCACATACTCAACTGTAGGTTGTAGTTCATCAATTGTGACTTCTGTTTGTTCTGCAATAAATATAAATAAATATATATATATATATATTGTCTCAGTATTCAATTGCCCTTCAATAAGAAAGACAATGTCTTCTAAATAATCCTAGGATAGGATAGAAACTATTTCAGAGCAAAACAAACAATTTAAACAGTTAAATTAAAACACTCACAAATATTTTGACAATGTAAACATAAAAATACTTTTCTTTAGAAATAGTCAATGGTATCCATTGTTTCAGTGTTTTTAAAAACAGATTGTCATCAGAAGTTTTAATCACTTGTAAATTACATGATTAATAAGATCTACTGTCAGGCCAGCCTCCTTCATTAACCAAGAAAGAAACCACTCAATTCCATTCTGAAAAATTAAGAGTACTTTTACTGGTTATGAAAAGATAGCAGCTAGGTAAAGCAAGGTCTAAAGCCAAAGCATGCAAAATCATACATATCAATATATGTCTAACCCCCTCCCCCCAACATTCCCCACCCTATGGTCCAATCCACAAATCCCTCAGGTATCATGTGGGTTGCATCTCCAGAAGCATCATCAGGTGCAAGATGGTTGGCCTTGACCATCTCAAGGCACCAGCCATCGGCACATGCAGTAGATGGTGAGAACATAACTCCCTTTTCCAATATCTCTCCTGCACCAGTTAATCCTCTTCCCAAATACCAAGCCCCCCCACTCCGTTACAATGGCAGCCGAAGCAAGCAGTAAAGCAGAGGCTGACACTTACATTCTTGGCAAGCATTCTTTTAGCAAGTATTGCAACAATTCCTGCCCAATGTAGGGAAGTTTTATAAACTATGACTTCAGTCCTTATGACCCTTAGATAGATGATAGCAGCTGCTGGTATTCCAAGTTTCAAATATAGTAAGATATTTGAAAGTTTTTTCTTTTTTCTTTTCTCTCTTTTTTGTTTCTGTTATAATTTTGCACCAGTGAAGTTAAAACCAATTTCATTGTAATTTTTACAATGACAATAAAGATTATTATTATTATTATTATTATTATTATTATTATTATTATTATTATTATTATTATTATTATTATTATTATTATATTTCCTTTTTTTCCTTTAAAGAATGGGTCCCCATGCCTAACATAAATTGCTTTTTAAATCCTCTAGAAAGAGTTTCCAAGTGATTACCTGTGATTCAGTCTTCATACTAAGCAACCTATTTATTTATTAGATCAAATGCATCTGCTTGATTTGCCATAATATGCTAAGTCAAAACCACCACAATTTATATACTAAAACTGGATAGACAAAATACATTCTTTTCTCAAATGATGGTCAATGTGGTTGTGTATCATCAAAGGCTATGGGTTCAAACAAACCAAATAGCTATCATCATTTCAAAAAATGCAAAGTAGAATGATTATGACATAATTAATAACACAATTATTAACATCTTTATAAAATATTCAAAATGTCTTTATAAAGAGATACTCATTTCAGCACGTCATCAAGATAACAACAACAAAAAAATCTTGTTGAAGTACAATTACAAATACCTTCACCAGAAATGAAATATTTAATATTGGCTACAGCTTTCTAATTCTTGGCCATCTCTCTTAAGCAGGAGAAAAGTCATATCTCTCACAAGAAGACCTTGTTCACTTCTCAGAAGCACATGTTTAAATCCTCTTATGGCTGATTTAATTGAGATTTGAGTGAGCAAGTAGTAATGCCCATATTTGTATTTCCTCAAAATCTACAAACTGTAAAGCATCCAAAAGTAAAAGCAGCTACTAAAGTTGTATTTTATGGCCTACCTCAAGATAAGCCAAAGAACAGATCTGAATGAATCATGTAAATTCCCCCTAGTAAGTCTTTCCTTGAAAAGAAAAAAGATCCCACAAATGATAAAAAAGAAAATCTGGTCTATTCTGTGGCCAGAAGGCAGAGAAGTAAATGTTCCTCATTAATCCCTGGCTATAGAATAAAATTCCATATTAGTAACACACCACTGATCTCTTTTTGACTTGAAATTTCTTCCATTTGTCATTCCCTCTTAATTTATTACTCTTAGTTCCCCATAAAAACAAGTCTGGCACAATTCTGCAAAGAAAAGAAAGTACTTAAAAGTAATAGGTTTCCCAATTTCTACAGACTAGCCAGAGTTCTGACAATCACTCTAACTAGTAAAGCAGAAAGATCTCCAAGCTTGCTGAGATTCAATCTAAAAATAATTCTTAGGTGGACTGTGTAGTATTAATGGCATGATGCCAGTTTTTCCACAGATCTCAGGATAATCTTTCCAGTGTTCACAATTTCCTTCTCTTCTGCAAAACCTCCCAAAGACATAATAAGCTATCATAATCCCACATTATACTTGCAAGTGAGTCAAATTAAAATTAGAGTTTCCTTACTTTCACTGAAATACTCAGATTGCATCCTGCTTCCTATGATTTCTTTGTGCTTACCTGCAGAAAGAACTCTAGTTTTTGTGGGGCTATGGCCATCCTTGGGGGTAGCTGTCACTCTATAACCAGTCACTGGGGAGGAAGAAGGCTGCCACTGCACAGTAAGGCTGTTGTCTTGAACATCGGTAACTTGTAGCTGTGATGGTGTATCAACCTCTGCACATGAAAATGTAACGTTTGATGTTAGATTTTGTCCTTCAGGCTCCAATGTTTTTAAATTCTAACATCATGTTGTTGTTGTTACCACCGCCACCACTACCAGTCAGGGTGCCTCTTGGCAAAGCACAAAAAACAGATTAAGAATCACAATTTCAATATAGCAAGAATCAGTGAAGCACAAAATTAAGATCATTAAAAATTATGCAAACTGTAATCTCAAAACAGAGAACTAGAAGTCAAAACTATTACAACAATTACTCAATAAAACTGGAGGGATGAGCCTGCGTCGCTATGAAATTGTCGCCCGATCTCGACACTCCAAGATTGTCACCAATACTTTTATCACTGGGGGGGTCCATCCAGACCTAAACCAGGACGATGAACAGGAAGACTACGTCCTGCTGATCACAGGGACATCGCAAAGTCCCTGAATGATCCAGGACAAGGTCTTTTAGCTGGTGTTAAAAGCTCAGCCCCTAGGCTGGCAAAGTTGGGACAGCTCCAAGACGGAAGGAAATGGAAGAGAAAGTGTTTACAGCTGAATTTCACCTTTTTTTAACTTGGAATATTAAAAGTTACAAAAAGAAACAAAGAGAATTGCAACAATTGTAACAACAATGGGAAAGATAACACTGCTGCTCGAAGGAGGGAAACTTGTGGATTGAAAACAAAATACTTTTACTTTCACTCTGATTATTCTGGTCTGGAATTTTAAAGACTCAGTTTGTTTATAGAAGTGAAGCACAAATTGTTTATTTGTTCAGCAGTCTTTTAACAGCTGGAAACAATGGCTGATTTTCAACAACAGAAAGAAACTGTCAGCTTGCAAGAGATAATGTTTGCAATACAGAAATTATCAAATACATTTGAGAAAATGGAAAAGAAGTCTGAAAAATTAGAACACTTAATAGAAAAATATTATGGAAAAGATGGAGATACTTATCAAATGGGAAAAATAGAAGGTAGAGTCCCAAGTAATAGAGAAAAAGGATTACAAAGAAATCAGATCTGCTGATATCTATGGTGAATGGTTTGTGTCTGGAAATGGGAAAAATGGAATAAGGAAAGGGGATCTAAATGGATGGGAACCCTACCCCAGGTGGCAAGACACAGAAGAAGAAGAAATAAAAGAACTTATGGACTTAAAGAGAGAAAATTTATTAGTAACACCATTGATAACAACACTGACATCTAAAGACAAGCTGATTAAGGAAAAAGAAGGGAATCAAAATTACATGAGAGAATCAATATACAATGAGTTGCAAAGAAGACTCCATATAAATTTGATTAAGGAGAGGATCAAAGGACTGATGCCACAAATGGCAGAATATATAAGACTGTTCTGCTACTGGATAGATACAGGCTGATGGATGAAAGTGTTTAATCTAAAACTAGTTGGACTTAGTGAAATTTAGTGACAATAGATATGGTTAAATAAAACAATTGAAAATGATAATAATGTATACATATGTATTGGTATAGTAAGTAGTAATTGGATATGAATATTGAATGATACGTATGAAAGGAAGATGAGAAATGGTTTAACCATATATAAAGATTAATAAAAAAGAACTAAACTATGATAATGGATATAGTCAAATAAAGGAGAGATAATAATAACAATGTATATATAGGTATGGGTACAATATGGGGAAATTGGATGTAAATTGTAAGCAGTGATTTGGAAAGGAAGATTAGAAATCTTTGTTACTAAATATTATTGATGTTTAGCTAGAATAGGCCATAAGGAACGTTATAGGGCAGTGATGGCGAACCTATGGCACGCGTGCCACAGGTGGCACGCGGAGCCATTTGTCAGGGCACGCAAGGCGATGCCGTCAGCTGGCTAGCGCGCATGCGTGCGCTGGCCAGCTGAATTTTTTCATGCTTTTTTCACCCTATGAAGCCTTTGGAGTCTGGGGAGGGCGAAAAGAAACCCCCCCTCACCCCCCAAAGGCCCTCCAGAGGCTTCATGAACTTCCCTGAAGTCTCCGGAGCGATCAAAATGACTGCAAGCAATCGGAGGTCACTTCTGGTTTTGGCGGTGCATCATTTTGAGTGCTCTGGAGGCTTCCCAGGCCCTCCGGAGGCTCTCCGGAGGCTTCAGCAACCTTCAGGAGGCTTCCCTGAAGCTTCCGGAGCACTCAAAATGATGCACCGCCGAAACCGAAAGTGAACTCCGATTGCTTGCAGCGTCATTTTGAGTGCTCCCGAGCCTTTGAGTGCTCCAGAGCCTTCATAAAGCCTCCGGAGGGCCTGTGGGGGGGGGGGGGGAGAGGGAGGCTCTTTTCGCCCTCCCCAGGCTCCTATAAAGCCTCTGGAGCCTGGGGAAGGCAAAAAGAGCATGTAAAAAGGGAGGGGGATCTGTAGTGCGCGCATGCGCACTAGGGGGGGTCGTGCATTGCATTATGGGTGCGGCACGCCCGCACACGGCCCTCCCTGCGCTCCCCCCCCTTATGGCACACGAGCCTAAAAAGGTTCACCATCACTGTTATAGGGAGCGCACAGGAATTTAAAAACACAATATACAATACAAAATATCAAACATCCTAAAACCCTATTAAACTTAATACTCCTGCGCTAAAAATATTGTTTAAAAAACCCTCTAATTAAAAATTTGTGCAACTAACCCTCAGTCATTTATCGGGTGGATTACTCTAAGCCGGCTTGCTGAAACAGGTGCGTTTTTAAACGCTGGCGGAAAAGGCGGAGGTCCGAGATGGTACGGAGATCGGGAGGTAGGTCGTTCCAGAGGGTAGGGCCCGCCACAGAGAAGGCCCTTCCCCTGGGCGCCGCCAACCGGCATTGCCTGGCCGATGGCACCTGGAGAAGACCCGCTTATGGGAGCGGATTGGTCGAAGGGATGTATAAGGCAGGAGACGGTCTCGCATATCAAATGACACTCACGCATAGCATGACACTCAGCTGTACATTTCTACCCCTGGCCACCCCAACGATGCCGTGGAAGTGTTGTCTCGGTGTCTGGAGGCCGTGCGGGTCTGGATGGGGAGGAACAAACTCAGACTCAACCCGTCCAAGACCAAGTGGCTGTGGTTTCCAACATCTCGATATAGCCAGTTAACTCCATCGCTGGCTATCGGGGGCGAGTCATTAGCCCCCGTGGAAAGGGCTCGCAACTTGGGTGTCCTCCTGTATTCACGGCTATCCTTGGATGACCATGTGACAGTCGTGGCCAGGGGGGCTTTTTATCAGGTTCACCTGATACGTCAGTTGCGCCCCTTTCTAGATCGGGATGTCCTACACACGGTCACACAAGCCCTCGTGATTTTCCGCCTGGACTACTGTAACGCTCTCTACATGGGGCTCCCCTTGAGGTGCACCCGGAGACTCCAGCTAGTGCAGAATGCGGCCGCGTGGGGGATTTGGGGAGTCTCTCGGTACTCCCATGTAACACCTCTCCTGCGCGAGCTGCACTGGCTGCCTGTGGTCTTCTGGGTGCGCTTCAAGGTGTTAGTGTTAGGTCTTTAAAGCGCTCCATGGCACGGGTCCTGGTTACGTGAGAGACCGCCTCCTGCCACATACCTCCCTTTGACCTGTCCGCTCCCACAGAGTGGGCCTCCTCAGGGTGCCGTCAGCCGGTCAATGCCGGCTGGCGACTCCCAGGGGAAGGGCCTTCTCTGTGGCGGGCCCGGCCCTCTGGAACAACCTGCCCCCCGATATCCATACCATCACGGACCTACGCCTCTTCCGTCGGATGTTAAAAGCACATTTCTTTCATCTAGCCAGCCTGACATAGACTAAGGGTATAATTTTAAATTTTGATATTTAACGGTTTTAACCTTTGTATTCCTAAATTTTAGCACAGATCTAATAATTTAATTGCCTTTTATATTTTGTATGTGTTGTGGGTTTTTATCTTTCTGTGCACCGCCCTGAGTCCCCCCAGGGAAAATAGAGTGGTATATAAATTGAATAAATAATAATAATAATAATAATAATAATAATAATAATAATAATAATAATAATAATAATAATAATATTAAAAAACCTTTATTAAAAAAACAATTATTCAATAAAACTGACAGCCAAAGAAATAAATAACACCATGTTATTCTGTATTAATTCCTGGTTGTATAAACTGAATCTTCCTACCAATTTAAAATAGTCAGGATGCCCCACTATGAGAGATTATGCAGAAAGCTAATATGGACAACAAATGTTCTTCATACAGTTTTTTCAGATCCCTTATGGCAGCTCTGCAAAGGTTAAGGTGCCATCTTAAGATGCATTGTTATTATTAAGCATTATTTATTTAAAAAATTAAAGTTAACATACTAATTTTTCCTTTGTGTTTTAGTTAATGTTTTTCTTTACATTTTTTACAGTTTATTTTCCTGTATTTCATGCCATTTTTATTTGATGTGCAAAAAATACATATGAACTACAAGCAATATTACTTTATTGCTTGTACTTGTTATTTCAGTTACACCTAACATTGCGCTCATTCAGCTTAGGATAATAGTTTAGGATAATGTGGTAGTAATTATTGGAGATCTTTCATTATTCTAAATCCAATAATGTTAGTTTCCTTTTACCTACTCATTCTTATCGAAGTCTCTCTCTATACAGCTCCAGGAGATAAATGGAATATATAGTATATTAGATCTTGTTGATCCTAATTCCAGACACTAGAAGAAAATCAACAAGGGAATGCTGATGTTCTGATTTACAAGTTTCCCCAATGTTTTTTTTATATTTTGTTTATAGTGTTATCTTTCCTGACAACTGGTTCTACTAAAGTTTACCATTAGGAACTCTTGTTGCCTTCTCTATTTTTCTACTTTGTCTGTATCTCTCTTTGGTGCCTGTTTCAATTTCTTTGTATCCTTTCAAACAATAGTGAAACTTTGAAAATTTAAAATAACTGTTAACCATTCTCATTTGATCAAAGACCCAGAAATAAAAACATTTCTTCATTTACTGTTGCAAAACATTTCAGTACAACATAAAAGCAAGATGTAAGTATTTCCAATAAGTTGCAAATGATCAGAACAAATAGAAAATATTCTGAGTACATAACAGATTGAATGAAGACAATAGAAAGTTTGTTTATGTCTTTAATTCAAAGAAAAAACAGGTTTACCTATTTGGTAATTTATGCTGACAGGTTTGCTACTGGCAGGACTGTCCCCTCGCCCAGTGACAGCATACACAGTAATAATATAATCTACTCCAGGTTTAAGACCAGAAATCGTAGCAGTGGAGACATGACCAGGAACCGTGAACTCTTGAACAGGCGCACTGCCACCTGAGGGTAATAGTACAAAACAGTTAAGAGATTACTCCTCCTCCTCCTCCTCCTCATCATCATCATGAGCTGCTTTACAATTTTTCTCCTTTTAACCATTATACCAAAGTGGCTCTCGCTTTCCAATAACTTCCCAGAAAAGGAAAAACATATGTACTGTTATAATCCAGCCACAGCAATTAATGCTTTAGTGGCATCTTCTAACTAAACTATAAAATATCTGAAAAAACAGAATTGATCATTTAACCTAGTTCTTGGCTCTTGTAAAATAACTTGCATTAAAGATACAGTATCTCCAAAATTTATTTCAAATGTTTTCTCAAAACTTCAAGAATTCAACTCTAAAAGCAGCTTTAAGCTAATAGTCTGCCTTCCTTAATTATTGAAATCCTTATCTGTACTCAGCAGATATCCTAAATAATTGTTGCTATTTTCTAACACTGAAGAGCCATTTCTGGCTGAAGGAGAGGGAGCCCTTCTAAGGGAAGTAAAGAGACATTCCAGCTTGGAACTGGTTCAAGAGAAGACCTTTGGGTCTCCATCTGCCATTTCCCAAGAGAGGGCAGACAGTCTGATGAAATTCTAGTAATATAGGTGGCCAACAATTACATATCTATTTGGGCCTGTTCATGAACGATTCTTGGTTGCTTGCACCTGACATCTACAGTTTAAAATACAATATAACATGTTAGGTCATCAATTAAATGCTTCTGTATTTGTATTACATTATGATCGAACAATTGTAATTGTACTTATAATTATAATTATACTTATAATTATAATTATAATAAGTACTTATAATTAATTGTAATTATAATTGTACATTACAATTATACTAATACAATTATACTAATACTGTCTGAGTCATAAGTTCAAATGTCCTTGGATTCAAATCTACTATGTGCTACTGATTTTTTTTTTTTTAAAGCGGAAGGGACATTCTTATGGGAAAAATACACTTTATCACTTTTCTAATTCATATTCCATTGCCAGATATCATTGATTTTTATGTGTTGCTGTTACCATCCCATTACTTTTTTCAGTTGAAGGCTAATCTTTTCTTACAAATATAAGCATTCAACAGTGCTCACCTGTTTCTCCATATGTGATCCTGTAGTATCGAACTGTAACAGCAGGTGCATCCCAGGAAATGACTAGACTAGTAGGGCCAGTAGCTGTCACGTGTAGATCTCTTGGAACATCAGAAACTAGGAATATTTTTAAAAAGTAATATTTATCTCATTAATCTTTTAATTGTTATACTATATACAGCTCTCTAAATCCATTTTTGCAGACTTTTAAGTTCCACAAATCATGCTGCCAAAATTCAGTAACAAAGGGGTAATTTTCAGATACGAGATTCCTCTTCTTTGTAAAGTAATTTAAATGGAAATATGTATGGGTAGGCTTTGCATATCTACTGTGTTTCCCCCCAAATAAGACAGGGTCTTATTTTCTTTTGACCCCTGAATTAAGTGCTTGGCCTTATTTTCAGGGAGGTCTTATTATTGTTGAGGTGCAGGAGGCAGTGAAAATGGCCACCTTATGGCTGCTGTTGTGTTGCAATATTTTTGGGGAGGGCTTATTGTAGCTCATGCATTCAAAAGCCCAGGTGGGCTTATTATCCGAGGAGGTCTTATTTTCAGGGAAACAGGATAGTTTAGGAAGCCCACATGGGCAGAATTTTCAAGTCTGCCAACTTCAGATACATCACTGCTTATTTAGTGCTTTTGGGGTCCAATTTACCCCCACCCTTCAAAATAAGTTATTTTGTTCTGCACAAAACTGCACCACATAATGACCACTAAAGTCTTACTACAGAGATTATTAGAGAATGCATGCTTTAAAATTATTTATCAAATGATCCATTTGTCACATACAGTACATGCAGCACCCAAGTGTCTGACAAGGTGTACTTCAGCATCAGAACACAAGCCCAGCCCTTTTCCAAGTGCAATACAAGGTGGCTCATTGGCTGCAGACATTGCCACATTTTTCATCTTTATGTTGAGAAGAGAACAAGCAGAGACATAGGACTGGATCTCTGCGTATAGTAATAATAAATACAAATAAATTTGTAGAAGTTTTTGTCCCTATATAAATTAAATTGCTGCAATGCATCTTTTCATTTTTTAAAAAAGTTTTTTTAAACATTTAGGTGTGTTTTTATGCCACTTTAACCCATTAAAATGAGGTTTCTGACTCAATTTGCTAATTCAGTTTTAGTAAAAAAAATTTTTTCCAAAAGTGAAATCTGATTCCGCAGACAAAGATACTAATAATTTGCAATTATTTTTCTTATTCAGCTCTTACCTGTACTTTGCTGTCCAATTAAGGGCAAACTCTCTTCTTTGCCATAGAAGGCAGATACACTAACCACATACTCTGACCCTGGAATCAGATCTGTGAGCGTGATGGAGTTGCGAGATGGTGCAACACGGACTTCTTTGGGTCTACTTCCACCTTGCTCAAGGTGATGGCGTATTTTATAGCCAGAGATGGGGGAGCGAGGAGCAATCCAATGCACAGTGAAAGAATGGGCTGTAATTTCTGAGAAATCCAGTCCAGTGGGAGAATCAAGGCCTATTTCACAAGAAAATACAATAGAAACCCAAACTTCAATAACTGGTTAATGTCTTTTTGCAAAAAGAAAACTACATAAACCTACAACCACTGTAAATGTGAATTATTTTAATCCACGCTAGATTGCTGAAACATTGAATCCATGTTCATTTTGGAAAATGACTTCTTTCTGTAAATTTAATTTTGGTATTGTCTGAAGGCCCCTGCTTACTTTCCAGCTGAAACCTGGCTAATCATGGTCTAAGTCCCATATTTTACAATGTTTACAATATGTAAATAGAAACCATATCGGTGTGTGTGTGTGTGTGTGTGTGTGTGTGTGTGTGTGTTTATTCTAACTAAACTGATGGTACAATCATAAAAGGGAGATATACAGTATAATGAGTGGTTTTATTTTAACGCAAACATTAAAAAAACGCTTTTTATTCATGTTGTTTCACATACCTGTTTTCTGCTCTCCACTCAGAGGTTTACTCTCATGTTGCTCATATACACTGTAGACCTTGACCAAGTATGCTGTGCCAGGAAGAAGATCTGAAAGATTATAACCACAATGGTAGCCAAAATCATTTTCATTCCTAACCCAAAATTTTTCCATATACCTCTGCTCCTTGGGATTATGATATCCAGCCATTGCCTTAAGAGGCTTTATAGGAATTTCTTTAAACTCAATTGAATTTGAACATAATTTATAATTCTTTCCATCATTCATTTAATACTGCATAAAATACATAACAATTAAATTATTAAAAAATGCAAACATTGTTTTTGAATTTGCTAGCACCTGCAGTGATGGAAATTTAAACATGACTCAGCTGCCAGTCTACCACTTCTTTATTGTTTTAAACATAAAACATGGATTGTGCAATGTCCAGTAAATGTGAATTGTATTGTATTGTGAAGGCTTTGTATTCTTTGCCATTTTTATGAAAGAGTTCCCTGAGACCTGAAAATAATTTTATTGCAGGGTCAAAAGATTTAAAAGGGCAGCAGTTAAATAACCTCTGATTAATTCTTAATTTATTCAGTTATTAATGAAAAATGCTATCATATGCTAATTATCAAAGGTAAGTCAGTATCTCAAGAAACTGAATTTGTGGAAACTTTTCAATTACTCTTATTCCATCATATCAAGTAAAAAAGGAAAGCAAAAAATAGTTTAATTGCTGGCTTTCCAGATTTTTCTGAATTATATGGGCAATCATGAAGAAATATGATTCCTGATAAACCAATTTCTCTATTTTGAAACAAAAAGATATTTGAAGGCTAGATAAACCCTATAGGAATTAATATATGTGCAAAGATATATAATAGCTATGTTATCTTATAATTCAATATTTTATCTCCTCTAATTCATAGTGCCGTAAATTCTCTCAGGAACTTCAACTATTTTTATAGACTGTTATAGCTGATTAAAAAAGTGGAAGAAAATGAAAGCTGGAGCTCAGGCACCTAACCTTTTATACATCTCTCAAAAGATCAACATTACAAGATCAAGTAATTTTAATTTGAAGACGCTCCTTACTTGTTAAAACCACAGCACTGTCCGAAGGTGAAATGGAAAGTTCTGCAACATCCTCCTTGTTCTTCATGGGTGAGAAGCGAACCAAGAAGCTGCTCAATTCAACAGATGCTGGTGGAGTCCAGGTTACTCTTATAGTGTCAGGTCCCACATTGGTGAAACGGAGATCCGTTGGTGGTGGAACAGCTGAATTTAAAGAATAATGAGTTACATATTTTCAGAAGAAGCAGAAATATTTAATAGTGATTTAAAAAAGGTCATGCACAAAGAATATCCATTATTGAGCCAAACACATGCAAATAACTATCTATCTTTAATTCCACTTAAACCAAAGCATATTGTAAAGTATCTTTAACCTCTCAGTTCACCCTATTATTATATTTTTATTATTATTACTAATATTTTTCTTGTTTTCAGATAGGCAGTGAGATCCTTTGCATCTATATAATACAATTTTTGGGAGTATGAAATGAGAGGCCCAGTTTACTTTGCAGTAGCACTTGACAAACATGCAGGAGAGGAGGCTAAACAACTTTTCTGAAGTCTCTAATAGGACTCTACTGTATAATGACTTCATCAAAGTAGCCATTCAGGTATAATAAACACTAGTCTGCCATGCACAATGGATTCTCAAGTCATGTTTGGTACATGCACTACCGAGAATCTTCCCATACTACCAGTTGTCACTAGCATGAGTTGGAGGAAGTTTTTTTCCCCACACCATTTTGGGGATTTATTTCAACATTTGGAGCACTATAATATCTAAACACTATGTGAGGATCATATATGCTAAAATTTTGCACATATCAAGCTGATGCGACAAAGAATATTGCATTATATAGTTTACTCTCTCTGATAGGGAAATTATGAAAATGAATGTTACATGTTTCCATCAAATGTCAGAGCTTAAGAAAATAGGATCTAATGAAAAGAGAGACTTCCAATTGCAGATTCGCAAGTTAAGTAAGCCAAATGCAGATGATTGTAAATGGATGGTAATGCACAGGATTCCAATTTTAATTTACTATCTAAAATAAAAGTTACCTACTGGTCATCCCCACCGCGGTATATGGTGGTAAAGGGGCTATTTCTACTTGTCATCCAAACAGCTAGTGACATCATGAAACAGCACTTTAATTCAATAGTTTTTCACAAATCACCCGTTTGTTGAATCAGCGTAGTAGGGGCACTCTCTCCGCCATTAATGAGTGTGATTACACTGATTTCATAATCAATGCCCGGCTCCAAGCCTGTAACCATGTAGTATCCTACTGATGAATCCACAAAATCTTCAAAAATAGGGACAGTTTCTCCTGTGGCAATTACTTTGATGCGGTAGCCAATAATGGCAGAAGTATTTATTGGGGTCCACTTTAGGCCGATGCTTGTATCACTTATATCAACAAAGTTTAAGTCAGTAAGTTGGGGCACCTCTATTGAGTTAGACAGCAAAATAGGGAGGTAATAACAAACAGACGCAAAACATGACAAAGAACAAGAGAAAAAAAAGGAATGATCAGGTTACTTCAACTTAAAATTAAAAAAGAGTAAAGTACCTATGGTGATATTGTAATATTGTTACAGTAATAATGCCACAATTTACAATGACTAGCACTTAGCTAGGAATCTAATTATTCTTCCAGTTTTCCAAACTGTTTTATGTATCATAAAGGAAATAAGATTTAGTGCTCATCAAAAATGCTGGCAAAAAATAAGCAAAGATTAAAAAAAAGGACCATCATGGGGTTCTCAGAAATCTCCCAGAAAAATTATCAACTTGGTAACACTGTTGGAAGTGGTCTCAAGGTGGAGGAATGAAGGTGATGCATCTGGACCAAGATGAGGAGAATGAATGTTATCTATCTTTACTGGGTGATTTTAACCCAGCCTACATCACAGGATTGTAGGAAAAATCTGGAGGAGAAACACTGTATATTCTATCTTAAACTTCTAAAGCAGGGGTGTGCAACCTTGAACACTCAAAGAGCCATTTGGACCCATTTCCCACAGAAAACACCGGGAACCACAAAACCTGGGTGGGCATGGCCAGCTCACTCCCACCTAGTCCCATGACTCCTCCCACTCACCCACTCACTCCCACCCAGTCACATAACAAAAAGCACCAGCCACACCTACCCAGTCTTTGTGGCTCCCAGTATTTCTTTTTCTCTGGGAAAAAGCTCTCTCTCTGTCTGTCTCTCTCTCTCTCTCTCTCCCATCTCTCTCTCATTGCTCTTTCTCCCTGTCTTTCTCCCTCTCTCTGTCAGTTAGATCACCTTTTGTATTTCATAGTCTGACTGAATTTAGAGAAGAGGCAATATTTTCATCTAATACAGTAATCTGACAGCAGGAAAGATTTTCTTCAGCAGAAGTCTTCTTTATATAATAGTTAAATACATGTTCCCATGCTAGACTTTGCAAATTTCAATCTTTCAATTTGCAATATTTATCAAGAATGGCTAAATATATCTTTCAAATATTAAGACAATCATCAAATAGCAATGTCTCTAGCTAAATCTAGAATGTATTGACTCCGGCAGTTTTCAGCAAGAATGATACCAGCTTCCATTCTCCTATATAACATCAAAGATCAGAAGAGCTAAGCTTACTGATGCTAACAGTTAACAGTAATAGAGAGGAAGGGATCTTAGAGATCATCTAGTCAAATCCCCTGTTTTCTCACTCATTGGCAAACAATAGTTAAACCTTGGATGAACTCTAAGGTTTCACTGCACCTAAACTTCTTCCCATTTGCCACTGAAAATCAGGGGCAAAATCTTTTTCCATCTAATTTCTATGGTAATCAATCTAGAAACTATCTAGAAGCTTTCTCAAAACAAATGAGTAAAAATGTATTTAAAGAAAAGAATATTACAGTAAATTATAAATTTTACAGATATACAATACAATACAATAGCAGAGTTGGAAGGGACCTTGGAGGTCATCTAGTCCAACTCCCTGCCTATATACAGTATTTTGATTTTTTTTCTTTTACATTGCATCTTTTCAAGTGTTCCACCTGATTATAAAATAGGTTAGGTCTGTAGCTGATTCTGTAATATTAAACAACAGTAATAATAAGACTTGTGTTTTTTAAAATATTCACCTCCATCTTTCATCTTCTTTTAAGAGGACAAAGGCTAAATATTTTATTCATTTATGTAATGTACTGATTATTATTTTATACCTGATATTTTTACTCTGTCCTCATACTTATTTATGAAATACAGCCCCCTTTCCCTCATACAAAATTGAATGTAGCCCTCTGTTCAAAACTGGTTGCCCATTCAGGAACAAAACAGGCAAAACCTTTGTTTTACAATACTCTTCTACCTTGTTTCTTAATTAAGTGCTTAATATGACTTCTTTAGATATATCAGATCCAGTCACTGGATCACAACAATTTATTCTAACTGAATGACACTGTCAGTTCCTCAAGAACTGAGGAATGATATGCTTGCTATTGGTTTTGGGGTGGATTTTTTTCCCCACATATGCAAAGAAAATAAAACATATGTAACTAGCACAAAACATGTGTCTGGATTTATCTGATTGGTTTAATTAATTTAATGAAGTTTATAGTATAAAAATAGTTCAATGAAGCTAAATCTTTTCAAAGTCCAGAGTTTTCTACTTTACATGCATATTTATTTTGATGTTAATTTTAGTGAAGAGTTTATTTAAGAACCTACCATACTTACATACATTAATATATACATACACAAACACACACATGCAAATCATAGAAATACAGCTTTTATATAGAAGACTAATTTACCAGTTCTATTGCTCATTTTTTAATTTACCTTGTGTGATGGTTTCTGAGATGGGCAAACTCTCTTGATTATCTTTGAGTGTGTAAACACTGACATTGTATTCCACACCAGGACTCAAATTTTCAAAAATGCAGGATGTATCTTCTGCTTGCACTTGCTCCTCCAGAGTGTAGCCTTCTTGTCCATTTGTAGGAACTGTTGTAATTCTGTATCCAGTGATATCTAATACAAAATGACAAAGTCACACATAATGTAATCTTTAAAATAATAGGAATCACTGTAGCTATTTTAAGATATTCAATTATTTTAATAGTCCAAATCAACTGTAATTGTCTATATACCTTTCAAATATTGTTTTAGGATCATTCAATATTTACCATCCTTATTCTAGTCATCGTTGAAGTAATATTAAATTATTACACCATAGATTAAGAGGATTGTTTCTATATCAGAGTATGATTTTTATGGCTATCAAATAACAATTTTTATTCTATCACATAATATGTTATTTTTCACTAATTTTAAATGCCTGAAGGTCAAAACTCAGCTGAGCATTTCAAAATGTGCAAAATGCTCTAGAAAATGGAGCCACTTGCTGTTAGGAAAACTACCTGCTATTCCCATACCAATAACCTGATTATCAACAGCATTAGAAACATCAGCTCAGTTGACACAAGTCTCAGGTGAGCTATTCCAGAGAGCTGTAATGCACTAGTCAAAAGGAGATTTGTAGGCAAGGATAAGATACCTGGAGTAGTGCTTTTTTCCCAAGAAACAGTAAGGACTCCAGTGTCATGGTCAAGATGCAAGTTTCTGGGAGGAGATGGTGCTGAGAAATAAAAGCAAAATATTAGATTTGTCAAAAAATGCAACTCTCATTTCTTATGCTTTAAAGAAACAAAATTGAATCTCATGAGAAGTTTTCAACAATTGCTTTTTCTAGTTGCAATGTTTTTTTATGTCACGGATACAGTAAAATGACTATGTAAACTCAGTTCTAGAAACTTATTGATAGCTTAGTAGTACTTTTTTCAACAGCAGCTGAGCTCTGTGCGTCTATACAACAGAGTATTTATTTATTTATTTATTGGATTTATATAACCGCACCCTCTCCCCGAAGGGACCCAGGGCGGTGCACAGGAAGTTAAAACACAGTATCACAATATAAATAATTAAAACCAGATTAAATAAGTTATCCCTATGCTAAAATTTAAAAGGTTAAAACATAATCCCATTTAAAACCCAATTAAAACAATTTATTGTACAGACTGTAGGCTAGGTAAATAACTTAGGCCAAGCCGGCCTGATGAAACAGGAGTGATGGCGGAAGGTGCGGAGGTCCGTGGTTGTTCTGAGGTCGGGGGGTAGGTCGTTCCAGAGGGTTGGGCCCACCACAGAGAAGGCCCTTCCCCTGGGCGTCGCCCGCTGGCATTGCCTAGTGGACGGCACCTGGAGAAGTCCCTCTCTGTGGGAGCGGATCGGCCGCAGGGATGTATGAGGTAGGATGCGGTCTCGCAGGTAGCTAGGTCCCGTGCCATGGAGCGCTTTAAAGATGGTGATCAACACCTTGAAGCGCACCCGAAAGACCACAGGTAACCAGTGCAGCTCGCGCAGGAGCAGTGTTACATGGGAATACCTAGACGTTCCCAAGATCGTCCGCGCGGCCGCATTCTGGACCAGCTGTAGTCTTCGGGTGCACCCCAAGGGGAGCCCCATGTAGAGAGCATTGCAGTAGTCCAGCCGGTATGTCACAAGTGCGTGAGTGACTGTGCGAAGGGCGTCCCGGTCCAATAAGGGACGCAACTGCCGCACCAGACGTACCTGGTGGAATGCCCCCCTGGCCACGGCCGTCACATGATCTTGCATAGACAGCCGGGTATCCAGGAGGAAACCTAGGTTGCGTGCCTGATCCACGGGGGCCAGATGTTCGCCCCCTATGGCCAGTGATGGGATCAACTGGTTGTACTGGGGCACCGGAAACCACAGCCACTCGGTCTTGGATGGGTTGAGTTTGAGTCTGTTGCCTCCCATCCAGATCCGTACGGCTTCCAGATATTGGGACATCACTTCAACGGCATCGTTGGGGTGGTTTGGGGTAGAAAAGTACAGCTGCGTGTCGTCAGCGTAGATGTGATACTCTACCCCAAAACCACGGATGATCTCACCCAGCGGCTTCATGTATGTGTTGAACAGGCGCGGCGAGAGGACCGACCCCTGAGGCAACTACAACCCCAGGGTTCCTTCTAAATTGATAAGACCAATCTTCATTTAGATAATGCACATTTTGTGGAATTGTGGCATAATTTTAAACACTGACTATTTACAAGTATGTTACAAAAATATAGTTATTAAATCACATCATTACCTTTCTTATCACAAATTATATCAGATATTTTCTTTAAATGTTTTATTAAGTAGCTTTGCTTCAGCATATAATAAAATATTTAAATGACCCATACGTGTGACTACTGTCTTGACGATAGGCGTTGTTCTTTCTTGACCATCCTTAATAACATTAATGCTGTAGATATATTCTACACCAGGAGTTAGGCCAGATATAACAATGCTTCCAGATTCTGAGATGACCTCCCTTGGGGCTTCTCCACCTTGGCTTGGTCTCACTCCTAGCTGTAATAGGAAAACAATAAACAATCTTTTGCTGATAATTATTATATTGGTTTCTGTCCAATGCTAGAACAAGAATGATGAATCTCAACTTTTTGAGAATCTAGTCAACTTTCAGGAAATATACATTAGAAATGCATGTGGAATTAAAGCTGCCAATGTAAGAGTTAAGAGAGATATGGATAGAAGACAGGAGAGGATGTATTATGGTTTTAATAATATCTTTAAAGATAACTTAAATAATTTTAGACAGCAGGAATCTAGTACGTTTACGTTTACGTTTATTTAAATTTATATACCGCCCTATCTCCCTTGCAGGACTCAGGGCGGTGAACAAGCAATTATAAAACATAAAACATCAGGTACAATAAATATAATAAAAACAGATTAAACAAAAACCTGCTCTAAAAAGTCCCTAATAAAACCCAATTGATAAACCAAATTTAAAAGCTACGCCAGGCCGGCTGCACGAAATAGATGAGTTTTAAGGGCCCGGCGGAAGAGGCACAGGTCCGTGGTTGTGCGCAGGTCGGGGGGAAGGTCATTCCAGAGGGCCGGAGCTGCCACAGAGAAGGCTCTCCCCCTAGGAGTCGCCAGCCAGCATTGGCTAGCCGACGGGACCCTGAGGAGACCCTCTCTGTGTGAGCGGACTGGTCGGTGGGAGGTATGCGGTAGGAGACGGTCTTGCAAATATTCAGGTCCCTTGCCATGGAGCGCTTTAAAGGTTGTAACTAACACCTTGAAGCGCACCCGGAAAACCACAGGCAGCCAGTGCAGCTCGCGCAGGAGAGGTGTCACATGGGAGCATCTAGAGGCCCCCAAGATTCCCCGCGCGGCCGCATTCTGTACTAGCTGGAGTCTCCGGGTGCACCTCAAGGGACGCCCCATGTAGAGAGCATTGCAATAGTCCAGGCGGGAAATGACGAGGGCTTGAGTGACCGTCCGTAAAGCGTCACGATCCAGAAAGGGGCGCAGCTGGCGTATCAGGCGTACCTGATAAAAAGCCCCCCTGGCCACGGCTGTCAAATGATCGTCTAAAGACAGCCGAATGTCCAGGAGGACACCTAAGTTGCGAGCCCTCTCCGCGGGGGCTAATGATTCGCCCTCGATAGCCAGCGATGGAAATAGTGGAGCTCCACCGAGATCCCTGAAAACCAACTGGTTTCTGCTTGCTGGGAGACCCTATGGGGGTTAAAGCTGCCCTGGAGGGGTGGTGAAGGAAGGAGAGGTGCCTCATTGACCACAAGGAAGCTGCAATTTCCTTTTTAGGTCCAAAAAAAGCTCTGCCGAACTACAGCAGGGATGATGGCCATTTTTGGCAAGTCACAAGCTGTGACAACTGGGACAATAAAATTTGTGCTTGCAGTGGTTCATGGACAGAGCGTTGAAATTGGATGAGACAAGTTACAACGTTTATTTTTAGAGATCTAACCAAAGTAAAATAATTTTAAAAATAATCTCCAAACGTTAAGAAAATGGTGATTGGATACATGGAGAAAGAGAAAGATTAAAGACCCAGATATGAAAGAAATATCTACTACAAACTTTAAAGTATAGAAAGCCTGGAAAAGATTTAACAATACTGAAAAGTGATTTGTGAAGCTCCCAGAAGACAACCTAACTAATTTACGAGCCTCGAGACAAAGTTCAAAACAAATCTCATCATTTATTAGGATCGACATTCTGGCTTGAGCTCCGGTGGAGCCAAAACTGCTTTCACTTCACTGCATTTGAACTTTACCACTGTATCCCCTCCTTTCTATCATGCGTCATAACTCATATTCTCCAACTAGGTTGCAGAAGTCCATTCTGCATGCCAAAAGTATGCATGGGATCTCCCCTCCCTTGCCAGACTGATAATAGTCATGGCAACGCTGTAGCAGTTGACATGATTATTGGGAGAAACTGCTTCTTTTTTATTTTTATTTCTAACCACACTCCCCACCCCCAATCAGTTGACAATCAGCTGTTGTTTTTCCGCATGCTGTTTAATGGATTTTGAGTAGAAAAGCCATCTACTGCAGGAAGAAGATTACTGCAGTGTGGGAATGTGATAAAGGGAGTTTAGGTTTGGGTTTTATTGGATGTATATGCTGCTCTTCTCCCATGAATTCAGAGCGGTGTACAACATATAAAACACATATTACAAAAATTAAAACAAGATTAAATAAAAAAATCCAATAACCCAATTGACAATTAAATTTAAAATTAAAATTAAATTAAAATTAACAATTAAAATTAATAATTTATTTTATTCAGGCCAGGCTGGCTTGCTGAAAAAGCCAACTTTTTAGGGCATGCCGGAAGGACCAGAGGTCGGGAATTATGCGAAGCTCCGGGGGCAGCTCATTCCAAAGGGAAGACGCTTCCACAGAGAAGGCTCTCCCCCTCGGTGTCACCAGAAAAAGTAAATAACACCTGGAAGGCCTTGATTCTATTTCAGTAGGTGACTTGGATGTTTGGAAATATCTTGTGAGCTTTTGAAAGATCTTTAAGACAATTTGAATTGCAAATAACTAAAACCTTATTGAAATTGTTTACCGGAAGGAGGATTTGAAAGACTTGAGGAAATTTGGTGGGCCAATTTGGATTTGTATTACTAATTCTACTTGATAGAACATTCTACAAGGCAAAAGAAGAAAAGTGGTAGAAGGGGGAAAAACTAAGAAGAAGAAAAGATAAATTAAGGCTTTAAAATTTGGACAATTGGGAAGGTGCCAACTGGAAATTATAAAGACTGTAAATTATCAATTTATAGCTTTTAAGGAATAGAAATTTAAAAGATTTGGAGGAATAATTCTGGGATTGACTAAATTTTATTAATAATTGACTTCTTTGGAGTTTTTAGATATTGGGATACTGGAATATTGGAGGTATATTGAGTAATTTTAATATATAAAAGTGGTACAAAATGATCCAATGGAGACAATAAAGTTCTATGAAGAAATGTTAGCGATGCTTAAAAGTATTTATGAAAATGTGACCAAGAACTATAAGAAGATGTTGGGATTGTTCAAAAATAAAGATGGAAATTCTAAGAAATAAATAGATAACTCCTAATGATGCAGCAGAAGGAGTGTCCAAATGATGCAGCAGAAGGAGACAAGGGGTTAGGCAGAGGGAATATTCAACGTGCAAAAAAGTTAGAAAGAAATATAGGATCCCAAATGAGGAATATTAGAAAGTTACCAAAAAGTCAATAAATGGTGAAATTCTAAAAAGGCTAAGAGATGATGAATAGTGATAAAATATCTTACAATATGGTGATTGTATTAAAATCTAATAGAAAAAAAGTAGAAAGTATAAATTGGGAAAATAATAACATACATATGGATATATAATAGAATTTATGATAACCACAAATATATTAAAGCTAGGAGGTGAAAGACTAGGATTAGATATATTTATATTGTTTACTTTATTCATTAAACATGAAAGTCAGCCAACTGAACATTTAAAAATGCATTATATATGCGAGACCGTCTCCTGCTCCATACATCCCTTCGACCAATCCGCTCCCATAGAGAGGGCCTTCTCTGGGTGCCGTCGGCCGGGCAATGCCGGTTGGTGGCACCCAGGGGAAGGGCCATCTGTGGCGGGCCCTACCCTCTGGAACGACCTGCCCCCCGAATTACGCACCATCTCAGACCTCCGCCTTTTCCGCCAACGTCTCAAAACGCATCTATTTCAACAAGCCGGCCTAGCATAACCTCCCGTTTCTGACTGTTATTAGCTGTAAATTTTAATTAGGGGGATTTTAAATTGTTTTTAGCACAGGGTTATAATTTTAATAGGTTTTAATAATGGTATTTTGTATATATGTATTGTTTTTTAAATTTTCCTGTGGTCCTTTTTTAGGAGAAGGTGCGGGTTATAAATTCGAAATAAATAAATAAATTATAAATACCATTGACTGGTGCCAGCATCTTAGGTATCAACCAATATCTTCTTAAAATATATGATGTTCCTAGTAGCAGTTTTTTGCAGTTCCGCTGGTGTTATTGCAAGAAGCTTCAATTTCTTTATGTGTTTTGTAAAATTCTTGACATGGTACCAAGTGCCCCAATGACAATGGGTCTCACTGTTACATGTTTCATCCATAGCTATGTAGTTTCGATGGCCAGTCACGGCTATGGATGAAGCATGTAACAGTAATTATTATTATATTCAATTATATAATTAATTATATATAATTATAGGTTGTGGTTTTTATTTGTGTGTGTGTGTGTGTAAAAATATATATTGAAATGTATAGCTTTCAAGGACTATAAATTCAGGGGACAGGAGATATAATCCCGGGACTGATTAAACTTTATTAATAATTGGTTTTATTGGTATTTATAGAAAATTGAGATATTGGAATTATGGGGGAACATTGCGTAATATCTAAAATATTAAATATTAGTGATTCAACAGGAGTCAACAAATACATTGTTTGAAGAAATGTTATTGATGTTTAAATATATTTATGGAGAAAATGATAAAGAACCATAAAGAGAGAATTTAAAGGCAAAGATGTGAATGTCGAAGAACCCCGACAAATGGGAAGGTTAGAAGTTGGAAGAGAAAGTTTATCTAGGGATAGAATCAAGATCACGTGAAGTGTTAATACCACTTTATAATGGTATATATTCCACACCTGGAATACTGCATTCAGTTTTGGTCGACACGATGTAGAAAAGATGTGGAGACTCTACAAAGAGTGCAGAGAAGAGCAACAAAGATGATTAGGGGACTAGAGACTAAAACATATGAAGAACGGTTGCAGGAACTGGGTATATCTAGTTTAATGAAAAGAAGGACTAGGAGAGACATGACAGCAGTGTTCCAATATCTCAGCAGTTGCCACAAAGAAGAGGGAGTCAAGCTATTCTCCAAGGCACCTGAGGGTAGAACAAGAAGCAATTGGAGGAAACTAATCAAGGAGAGAAGGAACTTAGAACTGAGGAGAAATTTCCTGACAGTTAGAACAATTAATCAGTGGAACAGCTTGCATCCAGAAGTTGTGAATGCCCCAATACTGGAAGTCTTTAAGAAGATGTTGGATAGCCATTTGTCTGAAACGTTATAAGGCAGGGGGTTGGACTAGAAGACCTCAAAGGTCCCTTCCAACTCTTTTATTGTATTGTATGTATATTTAATTGTATTATTATTGTTAGCACTGTGTAAAAAATATACTGACCCAGTCAATAAACTGTTCACAAAATATGTTGGTTGTTAAAGAAAAATAACAAAGTATATACAAAAAAAACCCCAATTACAGTTTTTCATTTTTGTTAAATAATACTGTAAAATTGTTCACTCCAGCTTTTCATGGAATACCATCTGGATTATTTTTGGTGTAAGCATCACAAAATATATAAATTATTAACAAATGCCATCATCAATAAAGAAGAAACTTGCACATGACACGAAATGCCAGTTTTAACTGCAAGGACATATGAAGAGGACATCACATGCTGGCAGTATTTTTCAATCTCATTTCATCAAGCAGTGGTTTTATTTTCTGTTGATTTTTTACTATTTCTTATTTAAATACAGGTTTGATTATTTTATCATACGCAAATTAAAACATTTATTTCTAGAGTAAAATTAATCAGGATGACTATTAAAAATTCATCAGGGCAATAGTAAGCCTATTATCTTTATGAACATTATTCTCTTCTCTATCATAGTAGAATTTGAATATATGTATAGTGTTTGATCAATTTATTACAAATTACTGCACGTTGTTAAATAATTATTATATACTGTAAAGACCCAAAACACTTCCCAAAGTTATCCACAATTGCTGTGAGCAAGCAATTCATGAACAGAAGAGTGGAGACAGAGCCTATTATCCTACCTTAAAACCAAGTCTAGGTGCAGGTATCCAGGTAACAACAATGGATGCCTCTGTTACTTCAGTGTTATACAGAGGAACTGAGCCTGTGGATTGCACTGTCAAATCAAATGTAAAGCCTGGCTTAGAGACAGCAGCTTATATATGTATTATTTATTAACAGCCTACTTTCCTCTTTTAAAAGCACATCAGTGGCTGGCAAGATCATTTAAAATTAGACAGAATTAAATTGTAACGAAAATTTAAAATCACAGATTTACAAAATATTTATAATTGTACATTACACATACTAATCATTAGTTATTTCACATTTGTAAATGGCTTTCATTATTTATTTCAACTCAGTTGAGGAAATTGAGCTAAACAGCAGTTTAGGAATAAAAAGAGATTTTTAAATCTCTGCATTATGTCTACTATTTAGCAACTGTGATAAAAATATTTTAAAGTTCCTTCAGATTTTATTTTGAATATTTGATACCACTTATGAATCACAACCTAAAATGACCTTGGAATAAAAATGGGCATGCATCTTAGAGCTTAGTCACCAAGAACATTTAATTTGGAACACATATAGGCCAGAAAACAACCAGTAACCAATTCAGCCAAATCTGATATGAACTAACATTTCTAAATTGGAAAATGTTTACATCTATCAGTCAAACACAACTTGTATACACTAGCTAATTCATTGGTCTAATGTCTCTCTCTTCCCCCCCCCCCTCCCATTTAGCTATACTGTTGATCAACCGTCTGCCGTTAACTAGGGGGTATACTTAGGTCAGGAGGGGGGAAAAAGTTTATCAGGCACAAATCCTGACACCCATCTGGATGGCCAAAGTAGATTTTCTGAGTTTCTAAAAGGCTGCTAGTGATAATAATGTTCCATGGTCAGTTTATTAAGCGTTATGCAGCAATCTATGTTTTCACTCAAGACAGTATCAAAATTAAGCATGGATGTGACTTCAAGTAGGTTATTTAAGTTGTACCTCATTAAAGAAAATGACTTAACTGGAAAAATACAAGAACTGACTAAAAATATTCAAATGATCTTTGTACAATAAGAAACAAACAAACAGTTGTTCCTGGTACAATGGAATTATAGTCCTTTTTTATGCTTTCTTGATGGCTTTTAATTTTTGCCAAACTAGAAATATGTTTATAATAATACATTATTATAATAGTACATGATTAAGAGACATGCCATAAAACTTAATATTTTCTTTAACTATAATAATAGATATTTTACAGGCCTATTGGGCAGGAAATGGGCTGAAATGGCAGGGTTCCAGAGGAAGACTGATCCATTTTCCCCGCATAGCCTGGACCTCTTTTTCATTTCATCTCCCTCTCTGGGATGGAGAGTGCTAACATTAAAGCAGGGGTCTCCAACCCCTGGCTTGTGGACCAGCACCAGTCCATGAAATGCCAGCAACGGTCCACGTAAACAAGCAAAGCCCCCTCTGCGGGATACAGGTGGCATGCAACACCATCAGTGGTGGGTTCCTACCAATTTGGCCGAACTGGTAGCAGCTTGGCAACCTGGGTCACTGGAACTGGCAGCGACCCAGGCCTGCCAGCCCCTGAACTGGTTCTCCCAGTGGCACCATAGGCAGCGCCATCTTGTTTTTTGTTTCTGTGCATAACAATTTTAGTTGTACTATGCATGCGTGCACTGCACACATCAAGTGCATGTGCAGCATGCCCCTGAGCAAACCAGCAGTACTCTCTGCCAGACCCCACCCCTGAACACCATGCTCCCTCCAGAAAAATATTTCTCCATGGAACCAGTTCCTGGTACCCAAAAGGTTGGGGGCTGCTGCCTTAAAGGAAGTCAAATAAGAAATCAGTGGTTTTCTTTAAAGACTTTGCAATCTTACAACTCCTAAGCTAGGTCCTGGGCATTGATAAATTTAAAAAATCCATTGATGGTACAATGTTAAATTTAATCTGAACACCTTGCTAATGAAAATTCAAATGTCCAATTATGGTCATTTTTTTCTTTATTAAGGTAGTTCTGAGAATCATTTTTGGGAGGCAGCAAACAAAGACTATTTCACACTTACATGTTGTGAAGGTTCCCTTTTCTGGATTGCTCTTTTGATTACCCTTGACAGCCACTAGAGACACAGTATACTCAGAACCAGGCTGCAAATTCCTCAGCAGATATTTGGTAGCTGATGGCCCCACAGTGTATTGTTTTGGATGACCATCTGTAATAGGTTGCACAGTAAGTTGGTATTCTGCAATACGAGCTCGTGGGGACTTCCATGTGACTAGTGCAGTAGAGGGTGTCTCACTGACAAGCTGCAAATTGGTTGGGCCATCAAGTTCTAGAAAGATAAGTCAAAAGATATTTTTATAATATAATAAAATACAGGTTTATTATTTATTGTATATAGACATCTATCTACCTAAAACAAACTCTAACTAGTGAACAAGAGATTCTATTAAGCCACAATTAAATTACATACATACATACATACATACATACATACATACATACATACATACATACATACATGCACACATACATATACTTATTTTATTCTCCTTCATAATGCATGAATACGTCAGATTAGAATTTACATTATCATTACTACTAATACTAGAAAGGATTAGTAATACCAATAATAGGACCCTGACATTGACTTTTTACAATCTCTAAATTATCTATATAGTTCAATGAGTTTTACAAAAATTTGCATGTCCAGTCTTTTCCTTCATTCTGCTTATTTCATATCGCTCTTTACTGTGTCCACGTCTAGGAAAGTGGGCTCTGGAATAAAATAGCCTGCTAATCGATTCCAAGAAAGATTAGAGAAGCTAGAAGGAAATTTTCCTTCTTGTCTAAAACATTGTTTGATCATGGGATCTGGTTCAAGTGGGTGATACCCGAAGGGATGCTGGTGTTCTGGGAAGGAGGTAGAGTGAAGATTAAAACAGTTGCTGAGGCGGAAGCCTTTCTTAAAAAACATTCCTCTGTCCTGGGAGAAGATCCAGGGGGGGCAGGGGGAGCCATGGCCCCGTCCGCTGGGGGCCCGGGGGAGAAGGGGGAAGATACAATTGCCAAGAGACTTAGATCTAAAAAATAACTTTGCCCTTGTTTTTTTTTTTGAGTAATATTGTATGATATTTGTAATCTGGATTTTTGTAATTGACTGACAGTATATAACTGAAAAATTTAGGAATATGTACTTGCTCCCAGCTTGCAGTGTTATGTGAAATGTTTCTTTTCTTTCTTTTTAATAATGTAACTTGAGGTACCGGAGGAGCCGACGACTTTGACGTGACTACTCTCAAAATTTCTATGTAACCCTTACCCTACCCCACAAAAAATGTAAACTCAATAAAACTTTTTCAATATAAAAAAAAAAAAATAGCCTGCTAATCATTGCATGATATATGTCATTAAGTTTTCAACCTAGTCAAAATGCATATATTGGATATACAGTATATAGTTCCTATACAGGGCTATTTTTCACTGAGATATAAACATGCACGTGAAGTGAACTATGCTGCAATCTAGAGATTGAATTACAGCTGCATTCAGCCACAGAAATCATAAAAAAGTTGTCAATGGCTTTTTTGGGGGGGGGAGGAGAGATAAATACAGAAAACTATTGAATACATGGGACATAATTATATTAAGTCTAGTGTATTGGATGAATTATCAATTTGTTTGCCCCCCCCCCTTTTTGTGTGTGTTCTTGCCTATCAGCATACCATTCATGTACTATTTGTGTAGCAAGTTCTCCAAAACCCTAATACACACCTCTGACCTATAAGGCTGTTAGCTACAAACAGGATTTTCCCTGTACTTCCACTGCATATATATTCGATCATTTTCAATACATAAGGTCTTATACTCTGAAAAATACGGTATGTTACATTTCTGAGATATATTGCTGTATGGCAATGTAATTCTTTTTAGGGTTTGTGTTGATTGTGCTATATTGGATTTAGTGGTCAGGGACCCACAGAATCAAGACCACGTGAAGTATTAATACTACGTTATAAAACCTTAGTAAGACCATACTTCGAATACTGCATCTAGTTTTGGTCTCCACATTATAAATAAGATGTTGAGACTTTGGAAAGAGTGCAGAGAAGACCAAGTAAGATGATTAAAAGTATGGAAACTAAAACATATGAAGAACAGTTGCAGGGATTTGGGTATTGCTACTCTAGAGAAAAGAAGAACCAGGGGTGACATGATAGCAGTGTTTCAATATTTGAGGGGCTGCCACAAAGAAGAAGGGATCAACCTATTTCCCAAATTAAGGTTTAATTTCACGTGTAGGTTTTATAAATCACAATCTAAAATAGCAGACTAAATTATTCATTAGGAAAATATCTCAAACCAGAAAGGCAGCCAGGGCCTTACAAATGGAATGACTTCCAAAGATGGGCTCCTGTCAATCAAAATACACTAGCCCATTGCTCCTTTTTCTCCATCATGGCTTCTGGTGGAAAGTAAATGGGAGAAGTGGTGGTATAATTATAAATGAAAGAAAAGACACTATTAAATTCTGTGAATGAGAAATTTTATAGTTTCAGTGAAAGTACGCCAAATGTATGGGTTCTTTTGCTTTTTCCAATGGTGCTGCCAGAGTCAAACGGTCTGCAGATCCTTATTAACTCCCAACACTATTTTCATATATCTCTTTGATTGTATCCAGGAGGAAACAAATTTGCAGCTGATTTTCTTTCTCACAACCTGTCACCTGAAGATTCCTTTTTCTTTTATTTGTTTGAATGCAATATTTATGAAGGAGGGGGCTGTATGGGAAGTAAAATTTTGAAAGAATTAAATGACTTTATTCAAGGCTATAGTCTTAGATAGCTTCCTTTTAGGCTTCCTTATATGTAGACTGAATTGTAACATTTCTCTCTCTCTCTCTCTCTCTCTCTCTCTCTCTCTCTCTCTCTCTCTCCCTCTCTTACACACACACACCTGCGTGCACACGCATGCATGCACACACACAAGCAATATATACAAGCTCAGGCCACACCCACCTCAGCTCCGCAAAGGAGAAAAACGTCATGAAATATCATGTGACAGCAACGTGACACAATGAGTTTGACACCCATGATGTATAGTAATCTGCTACCAACTGCTTAAAGAAGATACAAACATTCAAAAGACCAGAAACAAAGAGGAGTATGAGGTATGCTGGGAGTGGGAAGGGAAGAGGAAGGAAGAATAGTAAAAAAAAGGAGATTTATTTCAAGGGAGGGAAGGAGGACACACACAATGTACATACTTTTCTCCTTTCTTGCCACAAAGAACCAGACAAAGACAGATCTTGCTCTATATTGACTTCCTCCCTTCTCCTCCAGGACAAATGGAGACAAAGGAGAGAGTAGATGGCTTACATAAAAGTTGTAGATATCTCATTCACCTGTATCTGTTACTACTCTGAGGAATGCTATTACTTTCCTGGAGTTTCCAGTCCACCTTCTAGACTTGTGCATTGTATAAAAACAAAAAAAGTGCCTTGATAGAACTACCTAGATGCTCGAAATGCTTGGAAGTTCATCCCCCTCTACTTGCTGACTCCTTTAGGAAAACTTTGTTGAGGGAAAGGCTTGGGCTACAGGATAGTGGATGTCTCACTACTTAGCAAAGCCAATGGGACTTTGGTTCCGGTTTCCGGAGGTGACGGATGTGTTCTCCAACACATCTGCCGCTTGCTTTCTCTGGTGGGCGCCTTCGGGGGCACTGAGGGTCCTGGAGAGATCGTCTACCATAGGGACGGCTGGGGGGGGGATGTCCCCAAACAGACGGCGGTTGGTGGGGAGCCGTTCCCGCTTCGACCTAGGAGCTAGAGAGCGGATAGCGGGGGGGACAGACTCCTCTCGCCAACGGATGCTGGAATAACTGGAAAATTCCTATTCGGACAAAAATGCCGGGGATGGAGGATTACACTGGGTCTCCTGCATTAAGAATGTGACTGTGAGTTTTTCTTAATTCATTCAATCTGTTTGCAAAGAAGAATAGAGGGGGGAGTTTTCTTTGTAGAAACCCCCCCTCGTAAAAAGCGGCGCTTTGAAATGTTCTCCAGAAAAGAGAAGGAAAAAGCATTATTGGCATCCGAATGAATACTACTTTAAAGTGGAAACTTGGTTACCTATGGAGTTATAGTGGCAACATTGTAACGAGCCTTTTGCAGCAAATGGAACTTTCATTCGTACTTTCTTCTCAACAATGAAGCGGAAAATGGCTTCCCTTTGTTCCTAATTGGAAACTTCCCCTGACTCAGGGAAAGCAGCCCCACAGAGTTTTTAACAGCTTAACTGACAATTTATCTTATACTCTCCCCAAGGAGCCTTCGGTGACTCGCCCAAAGTGGATTCTTCGTTTTTTAATTAGATGATTAACTTTCTTCTCTGGTCCTTATTACAACTTTGGATTTGAGTTTTGAATTGAACTTTTCTCCAGCATCTTGGACTTCTCTGACTGCTCACTTCTCCGACGCCATTTTTATTGAACAACTACAATTAGAACAATGGCACACAGAAAGCCTCCAGCTGGAAAGTCCCTTTCTGCCCCATCATCTGCCAGACCCAGCTCGATTTTACAACAAGGGAAAATTATTGAGATGCTGCAAAAAGAATTAGCTGGAGAGACCTCCCAAGAACCAACTACTAAGGAGATGCTGCAGGATATAATGAGAGAAATACCAGAAATCAGAAAGGACTTGACAGATTTAAAATTAGAAATGCGAGAGACAAAAGGAAATACAATAGAAAATAAACAAAAAATTGAAATGTTAGAGAAAGGAGCAGAGGAGACGAAAGAGGAGTTAGGAGAAATGCGAAAAGAAACGGTAGAAATTACTATGCAGATGTCAAAGATTGAGTTTGAAAGAATGTCTTTTTTCCTCAGATTTCAGAATGTTCCTGTACAATGTTCCTGTGTACAATTTTAGCAGATTTTACAAAAAAAATAAAGAATATTTCTGGGGGGATATAGACTTGATTTATAGAATTAATTCTGCATATGCTAGGATAAATGATGTACCAAGAGAAGTTCATATTAAAATTTTAAGAAGGTCTACAAGGGATGAGATACTGAGGGCCCAATATCAAGACAAAGAGATTGCCATATTAAAGCAGATTCCAAAAAAGTTTCGAGAGATTAGGAGGAAGTATTCCTTCTTATCCAAAAAATTATATAAAAAAGGAATCTGGTTTAAATGGCTGATGCCTGAGGGATTGCTGGTATACTGGGAAGGGGTAGAGTTAGAATTAGAACAACAGGAAAGGTGGAAGCTTTTCTTAGAAAGCACTCCCCACTCCTAGAAGAAAAAGACGGAGCAGGAGGGGCCGTGGCTCCGCCCATTGAAGAGAAGGAGGAAGAAGAAACTAGTGCTAAGAGACTCAGATCTCAAAAATAAGTATGTTTTGAAATTCACTGTAACCAAGATGAATGTTAAAAAAATGATTGAATGTATGAAATGCAATATGATATATCTATTTCTCACCACTATATATATTTTTAAATGTATTTGTATAAAGCCCTGGAGGCGATCACCAACCCCGACATGGAAGTCCTAAAATGTTATCATTGAACCTTACCACTTCCCCTTTTCCTATAAAAATTGTAAAAATCAATAAAAATTGTTTGGGGAAAAAAAAGCAAAGCCAATGGATTCATCCTAATAAATTCTTTATTACAGGCTTTGTGAAATGATGGAATTTCTGACAGGATGAATTCGTGGAAAATCAATACACTGAATTAGAGAAAACAAACTTACTCGTTGTTTGTTCTCCAGTTAATGGTTCACTCTCCATGTTCTGTCCTATAGTGTAGATCTTGAAAAGGTATGTTGTTCCAGGCAAAAGGTCCGTGACTTCAGCGAATGTATGTCTGCTAACGGGTAATCTCTGACCATGTTCCCCAGGGCGGTTAATTGGAATAACTTCTACACGATAACCAATCACTGCACTATCAGGGGGGTGCCACATGATGGTGATTTTGTCACTGGCAACTTCCAGAAATTGAAGGTGCTGGGGAGGATGAATCTCATCTAGCCAAATAGATGTACAAAAGAAAGGTTTAATGAATGGTAAGAAATGCTGGAAAACAAAAACATTGTCAGTATATCATTACAGCTACCCTCTTCCTTCTGTCCTACTTCAAAATTAACCTCTTAGCAAAAACTGCCACTGATCCTTTTTTTCAATGTTCCTTGAAATCCCATAGAGATAGTCCATGTCTTCTTACTGAAGACAAAACCAGCATATAGCTTTCTATCTTGCCAATATATAATCATCGAGAAGTAGACAGTTATATAAGAATAAAAGAGTGGACGTTAGTGTGGTTGCAGCATTCCTTTACACAGCTCTATTCTCTAAAATTGATTACCAGATAAAAAGTAAAAGAAAATATATCTCATTTTCTGAATCACTCAAAATTTGAAAAGCAAACAATTGGTATATCAAAAACTATAAATTATTTTTTAAAAAATCAATCCAATTTTAATTTTTGAAAGTTTTTTAGTGGTTAAGGCACAGGCGATGGTGAGTTCTAGTCCCACCTTAGGCATGAAAGTTAGCTGGCTGGGAGAACTTGAGCCAGTCACTCTTTCAGACCACAAAGTCAGGCTCGAGTATCCAGCCAATCATACAGTTCCTGTTGCAACCAAATAAACACTCAATTGATCCAAAAACGTTGACTTTGCATTTGCAGCAACACTACGAAAAATAAACAATTTGTTCTTGTAATGTATGTGGCCTTTTTAAGATGATTCCATCACTGTTAATATTTACTTTCCCCTGAGCCTGGTAGTTTGTATTTTTAATTATAGGTTATTTTATGTTTTTACTAAGGCTTGTTTTTAAATATTTGTTGACTTATTAAATCATTATACATTGTCAAGAATCACTTTTTGTGAATGGGCAGTTATATCTGTTAAATAAAATGAATAGATAAATGCAATAAATAAATAGTGCTTTCAAGAAAACAATTTTGGAATCCAAGAAGGAAAAAAAGAGAACAATACAAAAAAAAAATCACAAAATTACAGAAATATATTAATACCTGCCATTAGTACTCCTGTGGTTTTCTGCTGAATGAAAATAGGATTGCTTTCCTGGTTTTCTTCCACAGCATAAATGCTGATATTGTATTGAACACCAGGCATCAAGTCACTGAGTGTCACAGATGTTGCAGATTCAGGGAGATTGAGTTCTGTACTGCTACCTTCCAGCGAAGGAGTATAAACAATCCGGTAACCTTGTAAAGCAAAACATGCAGTCAGTCGACAGCACAGTGAAAAAAGATGTGGTGTTCTTCCATATGCTAAATTACCCATCTTTGTTCAGACCATCTTTTTTGATAAATCATAGTTTTATGATGTAGCTCACTACATCAAGTATAATTTATAAACAATAAAACTCAATCAAACAGACAATAAAGGCCAATCGAGCTTCAGACGTACAATTTTCTTTGGCTGTCATGCTTAACACACTTTCCTATCTTACAAATGGAAGGAATCCATCCAGGCCCCCAGCACCAAAACAAATATAGGATGACAATTCAGACCTGTGATTGGAGCTTCTGGTCTGCTCCAGCTGACAAGAATTGAAGTATCATCAACATTTTGTACAAGATGATCAGGCGGAGCATCAGGTGCTGAATAGAGAGATAATTATTAAGAAAGTTGATTGAACTTTCAGTTTTCAGAGAGAAAATGCCCATATCCATCTGTCCCTGTGTGATAGCAAATATACCTGTTGTCTGTGTTGTTGAAAGAATTAGATTTTGCTCTCCTTCCTCTGAAATTTGATAGACTTTGATAATGTAGTTACGACCCGGAAGTAAGTTGGGAATGCTAACTGAATTAACCGTATTTGGAAGATCTTTAAGAAGAAAATAAAATAGCAGGGCATAGAGGTTACATTCTTTAATGAAAATGAATATATTCAATTCATAAACTTACAGTAACAAAAAATTGAATAGCATTAGAATTTTCTTCATTTATCTTGCAAAATTTCAGATCAGAATACTTCCATTAGTTCATATGAATTTCTTCAAAATGTCTTATTTTGAATAACCATTTTGAGAGAAGATCTGACAGTAGCAATTGACCAAGATTGCCCAGCTGAAGCCCCTTTATTGTCCACATGTAAAGGGATGTGGCCCTTCAAGGAGCAATCCTAAATAGGTTCTCTCTTGGGGAAACCAAGCAGTTGATCTTTATGTATGAGCATCAAGAGATAAACAGAAAAGAGTTTTCATTTGTAAGCTTTATTCAACTATTGACATCCATTTTTGTTGTATGATGTGCCATATGTGCCATGGACAGGGATTACAATGTTGAGGCCAGTCATAGGGAGATAACTTTGACAATTGCTCCTTCTGAACTTACTGGATCCATTACTTACAGACAACATATCTCAGGAAGTGGAAGAAGATAGTGCCTGGTTTTCCACCTTTGCTTTTTCTAGCTGATTAGTAAAGAGAGCTTAATTAATGTGTCTTTGGACATGCAACACATTTCCACTTTCTTAAAGGATGCAACAATTAAAAGGATTCTATTTATTATATTTTTCACAGTATAAGACGCTCCGAGTATAAGATGCACCTTAGTTTTTGGGGAGAAGAAGAATTTTTTTTTTGTCTTAGCCTAACCATCCATGCTGGTTAGCTTCCTGATTTGGAACACATGTTAACAAGGTCAGCCAATGAATAGGCATAGCAACTCAATCAGCCAATGAGGGCTATTTGGACTCTGAAACCTTATTTACCATGTGAACAACAAGAGACAGGAAGGAGCCTGGCTTAGCTAAGAAATGAAAGTGAAACTGCTTGTGTTTTGCTTGTATTTACTGTTACTTTGGAAAACCTACTTTTGATATGGTATTGTATGTTATTATTATTTTGAATCCTGCTTACTTGTGTGCTTTCTGAATGTGATTGCTGCTGCAAATTCTGACCAGCTAGGTCAGCTTCAGAACTTATTGCAACCTGTTTCAATACAACTGATTGGCAGGTGGATTGGACTGCCGGAATGCCCCAAATCAGCTGTTCCAGACTACAAGGATTGCCACAGACCATTTCTGCCTCTGTGCCTCATGTTTTTGGTCTCTGGTGGAGGTGGGTGGGGCTATATTCGGTTTATAAGACACACCCAACCTTTCACCCTCTTTGGGGGTGGGAGGTGCACCTTACATTCCAAAATATGGTAAATAAGTTCTCCCTTGGCCCAGATTCATTTTGTCATTGTCATTTATTTGATTTATTAACTGCCACCTCTCCCCAAAGGGACTCGGGGCGGTGCACAGGAAAATATAAAAATACAATACATCACAATAAATACATAAATACTTAAAACTATATTAAATTACACCCTGTGCTAAAAACTACCCCATTAAAAATCCCTAAAGCCCAATATAAAATTTCTCTACTAAACAACTGAGGCTGGAAACGGTAGGTTAGGCCAGGCCGGCCTGTTGGAAAAAGTAGGTTTTTAGTTGCTGGCAGAAGGAGCGGAGGTCTGTGATAGATCTAAGTTCGGGGGGAAGGTCGTTCCAGAGGGCTGGGCCCACCACAGAGAAGGCCCTTCCCCTGGGCGTCACCCGCTGGCATTGCCTAGTGGATGGCACCCGGAGAAGCCTCTCTCTGTGGGAGCGAATCGGCCGAAGGGATGTATGGGGTAGGATGCGATCCCGCAGATAACGAGGTCCCATGCCATGGAGCGCTTTGAAGATGGTAACCAGCACCTTGAAGCGCACCTGAAAGACCACAGGCAGCCAGTGTAGCTCGCGCAGGAGCGGTGTTACATGGGAATACCTAGAGGTACCCAATATTGCCCGCGCGGCTGCATTCTGAACTAGCTGTAGTCTTCGGGTGCACCTCAAGGGGAGCCCCATGTAGAGAGTGTTACAGTAGTTCAAACGGGATGTCACGAGGGCATGAGTCACTGTGCAAAGGGCATCCCTGTCCAATAGGGGATGCAACTGGCGTATTCCTCTAATTATAGGGCAGTCTGTACTGTTCAATAATGTAAGGTGATTGAGAACATAGTAGCCTTACAGTTCCAGATCTATTTTGATGATACTGTATGGACTCACATTACTCTTTTCCCTGGGTTGTGATATTGAGACTTCTTTGGGGAATGTGTGTGTTATACACTTTTTCAGGCTTGTTTGGTTGCTTCCATTACACCCATGGAGTATCTTTGAAAGCAGATACATAGCAATAGAACTTAGACATATGCCTCCACAATGCTTTACAATACTATCTGAGAGGTTTACAATGTTGGCATTTGCCCCCAACAATCTGGGTCCTAGTTTTACTGACCGAAAGGATGGAAGGCTGGTCAATCTTGAGCCCCATCAGAATCAAACACCAAGCTGTGGGCTCTTTGCCTGCAGTACTGCATTTAACCATTTCAATACATGAGCACCAAAACCCTTTTAATTAATGATTTAGAAAGAGATGCATTGATTCTCGATTTAAATATTCTGAAGCACTGCTTTTGAAGGACTGCAGGCTATAAATGTATTTGAATATACAAGAAGTTCTATGAACCTTCAGATTCAGGCTTATGGGCTGAATCTGAAGATTCATATCCAGGCTAGCTATACAAGATAAGAATTTTAGGATGAAAGCGATTACAATTATTTATGCCATCTGATTCTGTGACTCATTTTATTGGCTATTTTCCTTACCAAGATATTTAGGTTCATCGCCATCTTCACTCAGTTCATATTCCACACGAAATCCTGACACAGTGTCTGAGGCAGAAACCCAAGAGACCACAAAGCTATTGGCTGTGATTTCTGTGACAGATTCAGAAATAGAGACGACAGAGGGAAGGGCTGTTGTTTCTCCTGTTACACGACTAGCTGCAAAGCAAAGATCAAAGTATAAAATGGCATGGAGACTTGGTTCCTTGTTTCTGTTTCTGTTCATGAAAAAATTAATTTAAGTACAATTTCTATAACTTTTTAACCACTAAAATAAACTGTATAATTAAACTGACAGGAAAAAAAACAGAGAGGTATTTTCATCCATGACTGGATGGACAGAAAATAGTAGAGTAACCATGTATATAGCAGGCAAGTCTGAATTTCAGATACAAACAAGTAATTAATATCTGCAGATATGAGGATATTCAGCTGATAATATATTGTGAAAAAACACAATGTAAGCTAAAACTGAATGCTGATTACTACAACTTCTATAGGAAGTACTGTAATATTGGTATTAATTCAGGATTAGCAACGATGACACATGTCTATATCATCCATTATACTAAGAAATTCTTAGCTGAGTCATGTTCTTTAGGAAGAGGGAGATAATTGAGAATTATTCCGGGCAATGATGGTTAAGACAACTCCTACAGCTATCAGCACTCCATTTAGAACAGCAGAATTTATATTTTGGTTTCAAGGCATGAATACTCTTGGTTGAAAACAGGAACACAGAGAAAGTGCTAGAAGCAACATAATTACAAAAGAAGTAAATTATGTCTTTATTTTGTCTTAGAGTCAGAAGGGATAGAAACTAAACAGAACTGAAAGATTTAACAAAGGTACATTGCTTTACCCTGCAGGTTAACGTTCACTTTCAAAAACGTATTTGTTTATTTGTGTTAAATTTCACTTCTATACTGTGTAAACTCCACATGTCAACTTCAATCCTTACATTAACATATACAGTTGAAACAATATAAAAGGTAGTCCTTAAATTAAAATTTATTTAGTGACCAAAGTTATACTGTCATTGAATTTGTGACTTGACCATTTTTCACACTAGCAATGTTGCAGCATCCCCATGGTCATGTGATCAAAATTCAGATGATTGGCAACTGACTCATGTTTATGCTAATTGCAGGGTATTGGCATCATGTGATCATCTTTTGTGACCTGACAAGCAATGGAAAGCCAGATTCACTTAACAACTGTGTCACTAACAACTGCAGTGATTCCCTTAACAACTGGGACAAGAAAGATCATAAAATGGGGCAAAATCCACTTAATAACTGTCTCACTTAGCAACAGAAATTTTGGCCTCAATTGTAGTTGTAAGTTGAGGACTACCTGTAATGCAAATAAACAGTCCAGGATAATAAAATGCAATAAAGACAAATCAAAACACTTACATGAAATAGCTGTTGTACTAGAGGTAGTGAATTCAAAGCGGGTGATTTCTCTCTGACCATAATGCTGCACACTTATAAGCTGTCCCTCATAAAGGACACCAGGTTTCAGACCAGAGATTGTGTAGGAATTTAAATAGCCTGGAATTCTAGCTTCTTTCCATTGCACTCCAGAATTTTTCTAATTGAATTAAACATAATGGATACCAACATGAGAATATTCAGTAGCAGAATTTTGCAATGTTTCTTTCTTTTTATAAAAAAACATGTTTTATTTGCAATTTTCTTTTCATACCATACATATTTTGTGGACAGTGTATTGACTGGGTCAAAAAAAATTAACAATGCTAACAATAATAATACAAATAAGTATGTGTAATCCTAATCTTTCAACTTCAACAATACTATTCTCTCTTTATAATTTTTTATTATTTTTTCCATTAATTCATTTAAACATAGATAACATTTCTTTGTGCCATTTATTTGTTATCCCCTATTAAATTACTAACATTTAATATTTTAAAAAGTACTCATTATTTCACCATAAATTCAATATTCCAATTGTGTAGGATTACTAATAAAACCAAATATTAACAATATTTAATCAATCCTGGGAGTGTAGCTCAAAATCCCCACAATTTCTAATCCTTAATATTTTAAATTCACAATATACTTTAACACACTATTAATGTTGATAATACAATTAGATTACCTAATCCTAAATTTCCATCTACTAATCTTAACTTCTTTTAGTTATAATAAATTGTATTATCTGTTAAAATATATACTACTATTTTCCCTATTTGTATTTTTCAATTTTATTAATATATTTTCTCATTATCATCTCAAACCTTTTTGAAATTCCATCATCATCTCTCGGAATCTTGTAGCTCTTTTTGATATATTTGTGCCTACTGAACATTCCCTTCTGGGTGCCCTTTGTCTCTTTTTGCTCTATTATTTGAACACCCATCCACAAGACTTCACTTTTTTAAAGAGATTTTTCTTTTTTTCCTCCAAATCTTTCTTGTTTTTTGAAGAGATTTTTCTTTTTCCTCTCTGTTCTATTATAAAACTTTTAAGGAGTTATCTAATTATTCCTACTTATTAATCCTTTCTCTTCTTTATTTTTAGCTTCTTGCATCTCTTTTTGATTTTTTCTTTCTACTGCTTCTTCTAATTTCTCATCTATTTCCTGAATATCGTTTTGCATTTTCCCCAAATTGTTGAATGACTTCTACCTTCATTTCTGTGTCTTTAAACAATCACCTTGTCTCCTTATTGTTCTTTATAGTTTCATGCACCCTTTTTAACATCAAGAATATTTCTTCATAGGCTTCATTTTTTCATACAAAAAAATGTATTATTCATATTTGTTCCATTTAACAATCTTATATAATACTAATAGTAATACACATCTTTATATTTAATTTTAATCTTTCATTGTTTAATTATTCAATATTTCAATATGCTATTTTTGTACTGATCACCCTATCTTAATTATCTTAACTTTTGATGTGAATAAAATATTATCAATCATATTTGTTACATTTAACAAACTTATATAACTAATATTAATACCAACATTTATCTTACATTAAGATCTTTCATTATTGCTTATTCAACCTGGCATAATTTTAAAATGGTTTTAGTAGGTTTTATTAATGGTTTTAATACAGGCGTATTATTTAATACATTTATATATATATGTATCTATGTATTGTTTTAATGCCAGTCCCCATATTATTTAAATACATGCATTAATACCATATTTCATAAAATATTATCCATCATATTTATTACATTTAATAAACATATATTTAAATTAAGATCTTTCATTATTTGTTTATTCAATTTATAATCCTTCATTTTTTAATTTCAGTATGTTATTTTCATATCAATCTTCATCTTCAGCATATCATCTATATAAATAAAAATGTAAAAGTTTGTACGAAGCAGCTAATCTCAAAAACTACTGCACCGATTTACCTCAAATTTTGACACAATGTTCCCAAGGACGTCTGATAATAGAATACGTACTCATTTTGTGCCTAGCACACGTGTATCATGTGCAAGGTACACAAATGTAAAATGTACCCACTGAACATGTTTTCCTCTCCCTGTAGCCCCGCCCATCAGGCTGCTTTTCAATTGTAATTTCCTCAGCAATATATGGAGGCCTCTTAGGGCCAAAAAAGGCACTCCCAGGTAGTCCATAGAGAGAGAGAGAGAGGGAGAAATACAGTTTAATAAAAGAGGGACTAGGGGAGACATGATAGCAGCCTTCTAATATCTCAGGTGTTGCCACAAAGAAGAAGGAGTCAAGCTATTCTCCAAAGCACCTGAGGGCAGAACAAGAAGCAATGGGTGGAAACTAATCAAGGAGAGAAGCAACTTAGAACTGAGGAGAAATTTCCTGACAGTTAGAACAATTAACCAGTGGAACAGCTTGCCTCCAGAAGTTGTGAATGCCCCAACACTGCAAGTCTTCAAGAAGATGTTGGATAGCCATTTGTCTGAAATGGTATAGGGCTTCCTGCCTAGGCATGGAGTTGTACTAGATGACCTCCAAGGTCCCTTCCAACTCTGCTATTGTATTATTGTATTACAGTAGGTAATTAGATAGGGGAATAGATAGAGACGGAAAAATACAGTAGGTAGGTAGGTAGGTAGATAGAGGGCTATAATAGAGAGGGAGAAATAAGGTAGGTAGGTACGTATGTAGGTAGGTGGATAGATAGATAGGGAGAAACACAGTAGGTAGGTAGGTAGATAGGGTGGTAGATACAGAGGGAGAAATACAATAGGTAGGTAGATAGGTAGAGGGAGAAAGGAAGAAATATAGTAGGTAGGTAGATAGATAGATAGATAGGTAGGTGGATAGATAGAGAGGGAGAAATACAGTAGGTAGGTAGGTAGGGGAATAGATAGAGAGGGGAAAATACAGTAGGTAGGTAGGTAGATAGGGGGATAGATAGAGATGGAAAATTACAGTAGGTAGGTAGGTAGGTAGAGGGAGAAAGGAAGAAATACAGTAGGTAGGTAAGTAGAGGGATAGACAGAGAGGGAGAAATACAGTAGGTACGTTAGTTAGTTAGTTAGTTAGTTAGTTAGTTAGTTAGTTAGGTAGGTAGGTAGGTAGGTAGGTAGGTGAATAGATAGAGAGAGAGAAATACAGTAGGTAGGCAGGTAGGTAGGTAGAGGGAGAAAGGAAGAAATACAGTAGGTAGGTAAGTAGAGGGATAGACAGAGAGGGAGAAATACCGTAGGTAGGTAGGTAGGTGTATAGATAGATAGGGAGAAATACAGTAGGTAGGTAGGTAGGTAGGTAGGTAGGTAGGTAGGTAGGTAGGTAGGTAGAGGAATACAGAGAGGGGGAGAAATATGGTGGGTAGGTAGATAGAGGGAGAAAGGAAGAAATACAGTAGGTAGGTAGGTAGAGGAATAGATAGAGAGGGAGAAATACGGTAGGTAGGTAAGTAGAGGGATAGATAGAGAGGGAGAAATACAGTAGGTAGGTAGGTTGGGGGTTATACGGTGGTTGTGTGTATGTGTGCAGGTGTAGATCTACACACAGATCGGTTGGCCATTTAACAAGACTGGGTCACAGCAACGCATGGCCAGGTATAACTAGTGTTTTAATATAAATAAAGTATTGGTAATCATACTTACCAACATTCATATTGAATTATAATTTAGTAATACCATCCTTCAAATTCTAATTTCCCCGTATTATTGCTTCCCCTTATTACACAAAAATGTGTATTTTATTAAGCCCCCTTTCTCTAAATCCCCTCCCTCTGATTTTTTTTTGTTCTATTTTGTTATGCCACTACTATATTAAACATATTCCCTATTCTAACCATCATCTCTTATTCGTCTTAAGACTTTGATTATTCTTTTCTTAGCTTGTCTCCCATATCTTGCCAGTGTCTCCTTTGTAATTTGAAATACCGATGCCACCTCTTCCCAAGTTCCACTCCCTTCTTCTTGAAGCATCTTGTTGAATTTTACTGAATCCTTTTTATTGCCCTACAATCCAAAGACCATATGTTCGAGCTTACAAACACTTCTCAAAATGTTCAATCTTCTTATGTCTTTATATTCCAAGCTTAATTCTCTGTTCCTCTGAAGAGCCCCTTACATCTTCCAGCACCTCCTTAAATTCCTCTATAAATCCACTCTTATATTGTAATCTTCAGGGGTCTTTTCTGCAATATTTTCTTTCATATCCTCGAAATTCAGGGAGGGGGGTCACATTTCAATCTCCAGTAGACAAATAAAATTTTCGGAATGTGTTGCTTTTCCTTCTGTCAGCAAGTGACACTCTTTAATAAAATTTCAATATTAAACATTTTTTTTCCAATTTTCCACAATATAAAGTTAATTTTTTAGGGAATAATTCCTGTATTTCAAAATGCCATTCCAATAAAACGTCTGTCCAGTTTAAAAGTCCAATGTTCTATATTTCTGTAAAATCTTCTTTTTTCTCCCCCATCTGATTCTGCCTCCTTCAATTTTAGTATTTTTTCAAATTGCCTGGTCGATGCTGCATTCAATAATTGTGAACCCTTTTCCAAATTCTTTTGGGGATTTGAGAATTAAAATAAATAAAGTTCTTCTCACCCAGTTCACAACACTGTCCACCAACTTCTCTCCAGCACTGTGCTTAGATGGTCGTTCTCTCTCCAATCTTTGTGGCAGCCATCTTAGACTGTCTCTTCTTCTCGTCATGGCATAGAGAAACAGCTCTGGTGTTCATCAGGAGATTGCAATCTCTCCTTCAACCTCAAAGAGCGCTTCACCAGTCCTACAGAGCAGCCTTTGGCTTGCTTGGAACCCACAAACAGAAGAAAATCAAAACAGGAATGGAGATGACTGTTCTCTTTGGCTGGTTGATGGGAGGCTCCACCCCTGTGTATTAGACACTGTGTGTGATTCACTTTCATTGAGTATACTGTAGCTATAGTGCTGTAGTATTTCTCTTCTTCCAGTAGATGGCTATCTTATTCCCAAAATCAACGTTAAATAATCTGTCAAAAATAGCTGATTATCCAATAAAACCAGGGGGTTTAGAAATACAAATAAGCAGGTCAGTTTCTCTTGAAAATCACCTTTTCAATTGTTTAAACTTTTTTCAGGCTTTCTGTGTTTTAAAGCTTCCTTTGGGCTTCTTTTGCATCTTGATTTTCAGTTTTGGTTTTTTTCCTTCTGTGTATTTAATCGCCGCTTTCTTAGGCTTGGAAGTTCACTTTTAAAATTATTTTTTATTTAAATCAGGTCTTTATAGTAAAAGTTGGTAATTATCTCACCCAGTTTTAATACTCTGTACACAATATACTCCAACACAAACCTTGCAGTCCCGATTGTCCCAGCTTTGTGACTACCAAAAATGGCCATCGTCCCTGCTACTGTTCAAGAGAGTTTGCTTTGGACCAAAAGAGGAAATTGCGAGTTCCTTGTGGTCATTGTAGTGCCTCTCCTTCCTTCACCATCCCTACAAGGCGGCTATGACCCCATAGGGTCACCTGACAGCAGTTGCCGGCTGGGTTTCTTAAGGCTCGGCAGAGGCCACTATTTTCCAGCCATTTTCGCCACGACATTAACCAAAAAGGGTCTAGAATTGGGAAGGGGGGGAGGATCTGTTTAACAGAGGGTCATTACATCAAAACTGTATGTGGGAGGGGCAGGCATGGCGGGAGCCAAGGGCCATATCATTCCAGGGGAGGGCGCAGTTGCTGTTTGCGAGCGATTGCGCGCTCCAACCCTCATGGCTCCTCTTGCAATCCAGGAGGTTTAGGTTCTCAGGGCCTGGGCCATCGGCTGATGCTGTGTAACGCCAGGTCCGTGGTCAACAAACCCCCCTCATCCATGATTTGATCTTGGAGGGGGAGCCGGACCTGGCAGGTATTACGGAGACCTGGTTGGGCCAGGAGGGGGGAGTACTCCTCGTTGAAATGTGCCCACCGGGTTACTGGGCATTTCATTAGCCACGAGCCCAGGGTAGGGGTGGCGGTCGTTATAAAGGAGGATCTGGATCCGAGAGAGACCACTGTGCCTCAGACAGTTGGCTGTGAGTCCCTATGCGTGAAGTGGGGCCGTGGGAGGCAGTTGGGTTTGCTGATTGTGTATTTGGCTCCCCGCTACATGTCAGCAGCCCTACCTGACCTTCTCAGTGTGATAGCCAAGGTGGCGGTTGACACCCCGAGACTATTAGTTTTGGGGGATTTCAACCTGCCATCGGTAGGCGAAGCATCTGAAGCGGCACGAGAGTTCATGGCCTCCATGATGGCCATGGACCTGACCCAGTTAGTTCATGGCCCCACCAACGCTGGGGGAAACATGCTAGACCTAGTTTTTGTCACTGGCCAATGGTTGAGTGATTTTGGTTTAGGGGAATTAGTCATTGAACCCCTGTCATGGTCGGATCACTCGCTCCTTCAGCTGGACTTTCCAACCACTACACCCCACCGCGGGGAGGCGGAACTGGAAACGGTGAGATGGTTCCACCCCAGGCGCCTGATGGACCCGGAGAGGTTCCAGATGGAGCTTGGGCGAATACCTGAGACCCTGACCCACGACTTGACTGAGGACCTGGTGGCTGCCTGGAATACGGCGACCGCGGGGGCCCTGGATTGGGTCGTGCCCTTGCGGCCTCTCACTCGACACCAGTTCACCCTGGCTCTTTGGTTCTCCGAGGAGCTGAGGGAGATGAAGCGTCAAAGGAGATGCCTAGAGAGCATTTGGAGGACCACCCATGCTGAATCTGACTGGACACTGGTAAGGTCACATTTGAGGACCTACCTAGTGGCGATAAAAGCGGCGAAACGAAATTATTTCTCCGCTCTTATCACGTCTGCAGGTAACCGGCCCGCCGCCCTGTTTCGGGTGACCCGCTCCCTCCTTCACCAAAGGGTGCGGGATGCTCCCCTACAGGGTCGTGCGGAGGAATTCGGAATACCTGCAAGATAAAATCGATCAGATTCGGGACGGGTTAGCCTCTGAGTGGGCTAGTTCAGGCGGATTGACGGAGGCAGGTCTTGAGACTGTTATTTGGGAAGAGTTTGATCCTGTGACTCCCGAGGTCATGGACAGGATGCTGCGGCAGCTGAATGCCACCACATGTTTATTGGACCCGTGTCCCTCCTGACTTGTACTGGCCTCCCAGGAGGTTACACGAGGCTGGCTCCAGGGAATTGTTAACGCTTCCTTGAGTGAGGGGTTCGTGCCACCTGTCTTGAAAAAGGCGGTGATGAGACTCCTCCTCAAGAAGCCCTCCCTGGACCCAGATGTTTTATCTAATTATCGTCTGGTCTCCAACCTTCGCTTTGTGGCAAAGGTTGTTGAGAGTGTGGTGACACAACAGTTCCCCCAGCACCTGGAGGAAACTGCCTATCTAGACTCGCGCCAGTCCGGCTTCCGACCTGGGTACAGCACAGAGACGGCATTGGTCGCGTTAGTAGATGATCTCTGGAGGGCCCGGGATAGGGGTTACTCCTCTATCCTGGTCCTGTTAGACCTCTCAGCGGCTTTCGATACCATCAACCATGGTATCCTACTGCACCGGTTGGGGGGGGGGGTTGGGGTTGGTAGGCACCATACTGCGGTAGTTCTCCTCCTAGCTCTCCGACCAGTCGCAGTTTGTGTTGGCAGGGGGGGCAGAGGTCAACGTCGAGGCCCCTTACTTACGAGGTGCCTCGGGTCGGTCCTCTCACCCCTCCTGTTCAACATTTATATGAAGCCGCTGGGCGAGATCATCTGTGGTTTTGGGATAGAATTCCACCTGTACGCTGATGACACCCAGCTGTACATCTCTACCCCTAACCACCCCAACGATGCCGCCGACCTGATGTCCCGGTGTTTGGAAGCCATGCGGGTCTGGATGGGGAGGAACGGGCTCCGACTCAACACGTCCAAGACCGAGTGGCTGTGGTTCCCAGCGCCGCGACATAGCCAGTTAGTTCCATCTCTGGCTATTGGGGGAGAATTGCTACCCCCGGCAGAAAGGGCCCGCAACCTGGGTGTCCTCTTGGATTCCCAGATGTCCTTAGATGACCATCTGACGGCCGTGGCCAGGGGGGCCTTCTATCAGGTTCACCTGATACGCCAGTTGCGCCCCTTTCTGGATCGTGGCGCCCTACATACAGTCACTCAAGCTCTTGTCATTTCTCGCCTGGACTATTGCAATGGTCTCTACATGGGGCTTCCCTTTAGATGCACCCGGAGGCTCCAGTTGGTGCAGAATGCGGCCGCGCAGGGGATCTTGGGAGTTTCAAAATACTCCCATGTAACACCTCTCCTGCGTGAGCTGCACTGGCTGCAGTTAGCCTTCCGGGTGAGTTTCAAGGTTTTAGTGACCATCTTTAAAGCGCTCCATGGCAGCGGGCCTGGTTATCTACAGGACTGCCTACTACCACATACCTCCATTCAACCTGTCTGCTCCCACAGGGAGGGCCTCCTTAGGGTGCCGTCCGCCGGTCAATGCCGGCTGGCGACGCCCAGGGGAAGAGCCTTCTCTGTGGCAGGCCCCGCCCTCTGGAATGACCTCCCCCAGACCTTTGCATTATCACCGACCTTTGCCTATTCCGCCGGACACTGAAAACATATTTCTTCCATATGGTTGGCCTGGCATAGCTGCTATAGCTGTGCTATTTTTAGAGTTAGGTTTTAAATTAAATTGGTCTTTAGCACAATTATTTATTCATTTATTTATTTTATTTTATTAAATTTCTAAAATTTAATTTTAGTTTTAACTTTTGTAGAATTTTGTATTGTTTGTATTTTTGTATTTTTAAATTCCTGTGCGCCGCCCTGAGTCCCATTTTGGGAGATAGGGCGGGATAGAAATCTAATAAAGTAAAGTAAGGATTGGGTGTTATGTTTATTTTCCTCTGGATTTTTGATATCTTGGTACTTGAGCTGTGCATATTTTTTATCTTAGAGCATATATCTCTTCCCTTTCTTTTCTTGTTTTTCTTTTGAGCAAATTGTGTATTACATTCTAATTGAGAAATTATCTCATCAGATCTCATTTTCAACTATTCTCTCATTTGCCATCCTTTACAAAGAGTATAAATTAATTTCTTCACTTTTGACTGTTAATGAAGGTGTTAATGTATTCTTCATTGGCTTTTCATTGGGTGATTCAATAAGTTTTATTTTAGTCACATTTCTGTATTTTAGGATAGAAGAATGTTTGTCTGCAGTCAGATTTTAGGGCTTTTTTAGTTCTCACAGGATTTAGTGGAAAGCTTTCCTCCACAAATTTGTTATCTCTAGCCAAACTCTTTTTTACCAATCTTTGTAAGATGCCACCAATTTTCCATCTTCCAAATAACTCACTTTGCAGTCCCAGAAATCCATTTCTCCCCCTCTTCCATTGAAATATATATTGAGTTTGAAGACAAGAATTAGTATTTGTGTTATTTTGCAGATGATTTTTGTTCTTTTCCAAATATTGCTAAAATAATCTGATAGAAATTAAAGCTATAAGCAATAACCAAAGTATAAAGAAACATTATGGCTTTTGTTTATGTTTATGTTTTATTATTAAATTTGTATACCGCCTTTCTCCCTTGCGGGACTCAGGGCGGTGAACAGGCATCAATAAAAACATACAAAAGACATCGATACATAAAATACTATAAAATAATATTAAATTGGGGCCCGTTCTAAAATCCAGAATAAAAACTCTTAAATTAAACCAATTAAAAGCTACTACGCCAGGCCGGCCACACGGAATAAATGTGTTTTCAAGGCCCAATGGAAGAGGCGCAGGTCAGTGGTCGTACGTAGGTCGGGGAATAGGTCGTTCCAGAGGGCTGCCACAGAGAAGGCTTTCCCCCTGGGGGTCGCTAGGCAGCATTGTTTGGCCGACGGCACCCTGAGGAGGCCTAGTCTGTGGGAGCGAACTGGTAGGTGGGAGGTATTTGGTAGCAAGAGGCGGTCTTGCAAATAACCAGGACCCGTGCCATGGAGCGCTTTGAAGATGGTTACTAGTACCTTGAAGTGCACCCGGAAGGCCACCGGAAGCCAGTGCAGCTCGCGCAGGAGAGGTGTCACGTGGGAGCACCTTGAGGCTCCCAGAATCCCCCGCGCGGCCGCATTCTGCACTAACTGGAGCCTCTGGGTGGACTTCAAGGGCAGCCACATGTAGAGAACATTGCAATAGTCCAGGCGGGAAATGACGAGGGCTTGAGTGACCGTTCGTAGAGCGTCACGATCCAGAAAGGGACACAACTGGAGAATCAAGCGAACCTGATAAAAAGCCCCCCTGGCCATGGCTGTCATGTGATCATCTAATGACAGCCGAGAGTCCAGGAGGACACCCAAGTTGTGAGCCCTCTCTATGGGGGCCAGTGATTCGCCCCCAATAGACAGCGATGGTACCAACTGGTTGTAATGTGACGCTGGAAGCCACAGCCACTCAGTCTTGGACGGGTTAAGTCGAAGCCTGTTTCTCCCCATCCAGACTCGCACGGCCTCCAGACACCGGGACATCACTTCGATCTCAACGGTCTCAAGACCTGCCTCTGTACGCTGTACGCTGATGATACACAGCTGTACATATCTACCCCAAACCACACCAATGATGCCGTTGAAGTGATGTCCCGGTGTGTGGAGGCCGTGCGAGTCTGGATGGGAAGTAACAAACTCCAACTCAACCAGTCCAAGACTGAGTGGCTGTGGTTTCCGGCGTCCCGGTACAACCAGTTGACACCATCACTCGCCATTGGGGGTGAACACCTAGCCCCCGTGGATAGGGCACGCAACCTAGGTGTCCTCCTGGATTCCTGGCTGTCCATGGAAGATCATCTGATGGCCGTGGCCAGGGGTGCTTTCTACCAGGTTCGCCTGGTATGCCAGTTGCGTCCCCTATTGGACGGGAACGCCCTTTGCACAGTCACTCATGCGCTCGTGACATCCCGCCTAGACTACTGTAATGCTCTCTACATGGGACTTCCCTTGAGGTGCACCCGAAGACTACAATTCAGAATGCGGCCGCACAGGGAATTTTGGGAGCCCCTAGGCATTCCCACGTAACACCGCTCCTGCGCGAGCTGCACTGGCTACCTGTGGCCTTTCGGGTGCGCTTTAAGGTGTTGATTACCATCTTCAAAGCGCTCCATGGCACGAGACCTAATTATCTGCGGGATCGTATCCTACCTCACACATCCCTTTGGCCGATCCGCTCCCACAGAGAGGGACTTTTCCGGGTGCCGTCCACTAGGCAGTGCCAGCGGGCGACGCCCAAAGGAAAGGCCTTCTCTGTGGCGGGCTCAACCCTCTGGAACGACCTACACCCCGAACTTAGAACTATCACGGACCTCCGCTCCTTCCGCCAAAGTTTGAAGACGCACTTCTTTCATCTCGCCGGCCTGGCCTAATCCACACCATTAAGCTGTAGACTGAAGTTCAAATTGTTTTAATTCAGATTTTAAGGGGGTAGAGTTTTAGGATTTTAAGGTTTTAGGAATTTTAGCACAGGGTATTGGGATTTAATCTATTTTTAGTACTATTAATTGCTATATTTTGCATTTTTTCTATTTTAATTTTCCTGTGCACCACACCGAGTCCCTTTGGGGAGAGTGGCGTGGTTTATAAATTTAATAAATAATAATAATAATAATAACCTGTAGAGTCAGGGCATCTCTGCTGCTGCTGCTGCCCACCATATGACTTTCTTCTGACAGTTGCCACTATGGGAGTACACTCTATGGTTGTGAACCATAGAGTGTACTCCCAGAGCGACAACTGCCGGAACATCCGTGCTTTGGAAGCTGCAGAAAAAGTCATGCAGTGGCGGTGGCAGCAGCGGAGCTGTCCTGACTCTATGGGTAAAGGGCATCATGAGCTTTGGAGTCGCCCGAACAGGAGCTGGAAAGCCGCTCGCGCAACCCCACTCTCCAGCCATGCAAAGCTAGGGGCATTCCGAGGGCGGAGAACAGGCTTGGCTCCTTCGGGATACCGCTAGGTCGGCCAGTGGTGCTCTGCCTGGCTGGAGGGGGGGGGGAATTCTCCAGGGGGCTTATTTTGGGGGGGGGGGGCTAATATTTTTGCCCACCCAAAATATGCGGCATGGCCTTAGTTTCAGGCCATGTCGTGTTTTCGGGGAAACACGATATAAATAATGTAAGCTTTGCTTTATAAATTCTGTTACTTGCTTCAAGAATCAACCTTCTAAGTCCAGAAAAAGAGGTGGTTCTTTTAAGGCATATATCCATCAATCCTGACACACTGCCCAATCCCTTGCAGCACACAGAGTTTGTCCTTAGCCAAGTAAGAAAGCACTGCCAAGTATTAACATAAATCTAAACTTAGAAATAAAATGCTTTTTTTATGATCTAGTTGAATTGAAAATAGAAATCTATAAGAAATTCTGAATGTCTGAATTAAGAAAAATATATATGACAAAAAGGCTTACCGGCTTCCAGCGAAGAATATAATTGGAAATGTGAGAGGACTCAGGTACAATCCACTGGATAGGATGAGAATCAGGTTGAATTGGAACATCTGTGATAATCACCTGAACAGGGTGACCAGGGGAACCTAAAATTAAGATTATCCTTATTAGTTTAGATTGTTTGCTACCTCTTAATGGTGCTTCCAATTTGAGCTACCAGTAGAATATCCTGATTTTCATCAACTAGTTTTCACAAAATGTTTCACTTTTAGTTACCTTTGCAATGAGATCTGTAGCCAAACTGATTAAGGGAGAGGTGCAAATAAACGGTGTATCATCTTTCCTATCAATGAGTCTAGGCATAAAAAATTAGGACTCAGTATGTGGGACTTTTAAATATTATTCTTTCCTTTTGTTTTAGGAACTGGTCCCCTAGACAACTGACTGGAAAGTGGTAGGAAAGGAAAGCAGGTGTTTACTTAAACTATGTATATATTTGCTTAAAACTAAGGCTCTATGGGTAAGAGGGAAGCTGTACTTGAATATAAATACTAAGAACTGGTGCCTAATTGAAAGCTGCTGCTACATAAGAACACATAAGTAAATGCTTTTCAAAGCCACTGTGTTTTATAAATTAATCATCAGAACAAAGCTTTACTAACATTGGGACTTACAGATTTGGACTGTAAAAAATCAAGGGATGGTGAGATGGTAGCACTTTTCTGTATCTCTTTGCTGCCATCTGGAAATCCTGTAGCCTTATTTGTGCATCTTTCTGTAATGCATTAATTTATTTGGATCCCACCTTTATTGATCTTTACAAATAACTCAAGGTGGCAAACTTATTTCTCCTGTTTTTCCCCAAAACTACCCTATGAATTGGGCTGAGAGAAAGAGACTGACCCAAAGTCACCCAGCTGGCTTTCATGGCTAAGATGAGAGAATAGAACTCATGATCTTCTTCATTCTATCCTGGTGCCTTAAACAACAGATCAAATTTATTCCATTGTTGTTTATTTATTCTTGAAAGGTTTCTGGATTTCTATTTTATGCTCCTTACATCCAGGTGAAAAATTAGACTGAATCTATCTTTTATGTTATATGCATGTGGGAAACCAGCAACTATACTTAACGTTTTTCAGTGAGATGATGCTTCATTGTAATTCCCACCAAAATCACTCCCCCACACGCAGCCTTAAGCACTGGGGAAAAAATATTCCCCCATGAGTGGGAAAGGAGGTGAAAAGTAGAAGCTTGAGAAGGAAAGTCCCAATCAAGACCATTTGGCCTTCCTCTCAAAAGAATTCAAATGTAACCATTTCCTTTTTAATTTTTTCCCCTTAAAAATATTGCATTATCTCCCTTTTTAGGAGCTCTTATTTTGTTATTATATGCTATCTTTTTATTTTCAGCAAGAATAGGGTCCTAAAAGGCTGGACAAAGCTAGACCTCCATGGAATGCTACAATGAACTCTATTAACAATTGTACTTTGATCAATTAGACTAATTTCCTGGGTTTTCATGATTTAAAGTACCACAATCTAATTACATGCTTAATTAAAAAGTGTCTGCTTACTCTGCAATTTGACACTTTTACTGATTAGCTGACATCACTCAAAAGTAGCCAAGCTCATTTTTAGTTTATTTAATTTTTATAATCACTTGCATAAATTTCCCAGTTAAATGTTCATTAATTTAGTAACTGAATGAAGCTACAGAATTTTGTGAAAAAGACAGAAATTCCCATAGTATATCACCAAAATATCTTACTCTGCAAAAATATCTGTCATTTTAGCCACTACCATAAACTCTTCCTTTTTAAAAAGTTCTCCATTTTATTTTTAATTTTATTTTCCATTTTATTTTCAAGAAAGGTATATGTAAGGAAAGGCATTGACCACTACTTTGAGAGTACATATTTCACATAACTTTATTAGAAGTTTATTTTAACAGTTGGATAAGACTTACTGGGGCTCATTTCAAAAGCCAATGGAAGGAACCTAAGAGTTTAATTTATACTGTTTCATTTATACTGTTTCATTTCAATGTTCATCAGAATGTGCTGTTCATCACATTCTGTGATGTGAGGAAGCAGGCCATTCACACTCACATCCAGCCCAGCAGAGTTAGCTGCACCAGGGCAGGAATGAGACCCTGTCCTGTGGAGTCCACTGCCACTTGGGCGAGAAGGATAACAATGAAGACAAGGAGAAGAATGGAGAGGTTTTGTGCCAGTCGACAGGGAGCAGGTCAAGCAGGGCTGGCTGGGGAAGGGACAATCATGGTGCTTAGATGGCTGTTGCCACCAGCCGCTTGCATGCTCCAACTGAAGCTGGAATTCGCTGTGCTGGGGGGAAAATGAGAGGCCCTGCTTGAATGGGGAGGACGAGGAGAATAACAGCTGCTCTGTTGGCTCTGACTAAAGCAGGGATCATGGTTCATATACACACATGTGCACACAGTTTGGAGCGCCCCCTTCTGCTTTCTGTCTGGCTGCAGGCAGCAGTTGCTGCCCCTCAGTGCCTGGCTGGCAGGGCACTCAGGTAAGCCAGGGTGGGCGTTGGGAAGCAGCACTGCACCCCCTTCCTTGCTTTATACTCAAAACACACCCGCCATGAGACAAAGAAGCCTCATTAAGTAGTTAAGTGGAAAGTAGTTGGCGGAGGAGCAGGAGATCAGCCTGCAAACACTTTTCATGCCAACAAAGAAAGTTTCTGGGTCCCTGACTCTTCAAAAGAGGATAGGTGCCTCAATCTGCACAATATTATAGCACCAAGGACATCCATTCTCAGCACAAAAAGCATTTCCCAGCCAACTCTCCTCTCCCTTTTTCAAAGGCAAAGAAACAGAAAAACAAGAGAGGAAACAGATGTTTGCAAGGTAAGTGAGTCCTTGTTGGAGGAAGGGAGGGAGAAACAGGAGGTATCTTAGTGGGTTGGGGAGTCTTCAGGTCTTTCACTAGGTCTTCAGGTCTATCACTAGGCTCCCCCATGGCCTTCCCCACCCCGATACCTCATGAGCACATTGGTATTCTTGAATGGTGAGCTCTTAGGAAAGTATTCCCTCCTTGTGTGTTGCAAACAGCTATTTCCATTGGGGAAAACAGGACAAAGGAAATGGGGAAAAATAATTTCCTTTGCTATATTTCCAATCAGAATTAGACCATGGCAGGGTCCCTAACAGAGGAGCTCTCTTAAGGATCATTATGAATTAATAGAAAAGCAACTAACTTAGCTCTGTTTTTAAATGCTAAAGCTGTTGCACATTAAAAAAAAGGTGCTCTGTTGCGGCCTCTGCACCTTGGATCCTACCTACTGTGGTATATCTCTGCTTCTATGGATCTGGTGTTTAGTGTCTGTTTTTGTGCTGCTATGATCGGTGCCTCAATGCTGTCTTTCAGTCCAGTTCTTTCCAGTCACTGGTAGGATTTCGCCTATCAATCTATGTTCCATACAGGGTTTTGTCTTGTCATAGCACTTCCTTTGCTTGATATTTCTTTATTTCTCAATAGCTTTGTATGAACTAAATACATGAGAGCACAAGCAGCATGTATATTTGAATATATCGCTTGTACATATGCATTCCTAATAGCTGGGATACAGACATAAGTATGCAGTAGGTTGTGTGTCTATATAACTAAGATAAATGGAAGGGTATCATGAAACAGAATGTAGACAGCCTGACTTTGTGGAATAGAATTAATGCATATTTCATAGGAAAATAAATGAAAGCTCTAAAATCTATCAAAATGTGTGAATTAGTACCAACTAGATTGCTCTGGATGCTCATGGAAGTAGGAATCTATAGACCATGCCCTTAGCTTTACTTGAAAAGAGATTCTGTAAGCTCTCTGTTGAACAATGCCTATGCCCTTGTGATGCTGGTCAAGCAGAAGACATTATCCATTATGTCCTTCACTGCCCCATTTATAATGAGATCATGGCCAAATTACTAATTGCAGATGAACTCAAAAGCTTTTGTCTTGAAAAATTGAATTATCTCCTTTATATTAGTTGCATATTAAGTCCCAGTCAATGGTGATATTGGAAAATCAACTAGAAAAATGTTCTCGGAAAAAGTCAGTATTCTGAATGAATGTTATTGAAGATTTTAAAAAAAATGTTAGTACAAGAATGGATGGGTGAGAATGAGATGAGAGAGTACAGAAAAACTGATTGAGATGTGAGCCAACCTAAGAATGAATTAGAGTTGCAACTGTTGAGCAACTGCTTCAAAAAGTATGCTTTTTGATTAAAAAAAAGTTTAACAAACATATAGAAAAGGGAAGATTGATTGTTTATGATGAAAGACCGAGAGAATTTCTAAGAATAACAAGTCAGGAGAAATTCTGAATGCAGGATAGGCCAGTATTTTAAGAGTGAGTGAAAAAGCCTCAAAACAAGGTACCTCCAACAGAGAGAACTGAATAAATGGGATGTGATGTGGAATGAGACTATTAGAAAAAATATTTTAAATATTTGTGTGGGAAGTATACAATATGTCAAGAAGCCAAATTGAAGGGAATTCTATGTTAATCTCCAAGATAAATCTGATGAATAGTCATAAATGAGGATATCTTTGAAAATGATGAAGTTGCAGGCATGAAACTAGAGACCATGTCAATTATGAGTGAAGTTTATTGACTGGTTGTGCAACTTATGTGTATGAAGATTGCATCTGTACTTTAGGATTAGAAGAATGCCATTACAGTTCCTCTTTCTGCAAACAAAGGTAGAAAAATTAATGTAAAAATTACAGGGAGGGGATTGGCTTGTTAAATGTGCCTGGAAAGATATCTGGCATAATTCTGACTGCAAGGTTATCAGATGTGATAACAAGCAACACTAGGGAAGTACAACACAGATTTGAGTTTTGCTTTTGAGATCACTGAGAAATGTATTGACTCTGCAAAACAGAATGTATTTTATATTTGTTAATTCAGAGAAAGCATTTGATAAGTTTGAATTGCAGAACATTCTGGGTCAAAGGTTGATTGCTAAATATAATTAAAACAATATAAAAGGGAAGTGTGAACAGTTCAACACTGATTCAAAGTTGATCAGGAAATGGAACAAGAGCATGTGATGTCCTGTTATTTAATATATTTATGGATAAACATAGTAGTGCCGCTCATGCTATGCTATTGTTGGCTGAGAAGCTAAATGATTTGTAGTAAATGTTAGACTTAATAAGGAGGACAATCTGAAAATTAATATATCAAAGGTCAAAGCAGTTGTGTCTAATAAGAAACAACTGCAAGTTACTAAAGATGGGGAAATGGATGGAGAAATTTGCAAATGATGCTAAAAGTATCAGTATATGTGATGGTATATTTGTAGAAAGAAGTGGAAATGATTGCATGAGAGTGTTTCTGTCCACTTTGTTAAATAGAAATCAGAGTTGTAGGGAAGAACCTCCAGTTTCCGTAGGTGACGGACGTGTCATCTTCTTGATGGACTCTTTAGGAGCACAGGGGGCCTCGGAGGGGGCCCCTGCCATAGGGTGGCTTGCTGGAAGCCCTCAAACCCGGCGGCAGCCGTTGGGAGTGTTTACAGCCTCACCCCAGGAGCTGGGAAGCTGTAGGGGGGGCATGTTTGCCTCTTTGCCAAAGAAATTCCGGGAGAAACAAATTAAATAAAGAAGAGTGGCTGAAATGCTGGCGGTGGGGATCTTCTCTCAATCTCTTTGACGACTGATAATGGATAAGCAACAGATCACTGTAAGTTTCTGCTCAATCTATTCAAACGTAGATTAGAGGGGGGTGTTTCTCTTTTTTTTAACCCCCCCTCGGACAAAGCGGCATTTAGGCTACCTCTCTCCGTACCAGAATGGAGAGAGAACAAAGGCTGACTTGCCATTTGAACTATCTATGTGGAAAAGACTGAATCGCAATTAGAGGAGGTGATTGCTGAGCTAATTTTTAAAAAAAATTGTAACTATTACTCTTCTTTCTGCGAAAGGGAGGAGGAAAGATGGCTTCCCTTTGTTTCTTATCTTTGCATTTACAAATGAAGTCTGCCTTTTGTAACCGCCTTTGGGAAACTCTTGGTGTCTTTTAATACCTTCCCAGAGGGCTCTCTTTGGCTCTCCCCTGCTGCGTGTACTTTCTGGATCTTGATTACATGACTTTCCTTTTTCTGATGTACCTCTGTGCCTTGGTACAGTGAAGGAGAACTAACTTTTTGCTTTCGGACTTTCCTGATACCTCGGACCGACCCAGCCACACGCCCTCTGACGCCATTTTCTTTGCAAAAAGATTTACCAACTTTGAATTTAGACAATGGGTCCTAAGAAACCACCAACGGGCAAATCATTGTCGGCTCCTCCCTCAGCAACTTCAAGCCCAAGTATGCAGCAATCAAAAATTACTTCATTATTACAAAAAGAAGCTGCAGGAGAGAGCTCGAAAGAATTATCTGCCAATCAAATGCCTCAGGAAATCATGAGAGGTCAAAACGAATTAAGGAAAGAGTTGGCGGACTTCAAAGATGAAATTAGGGCAATTCAAAAAGATATAACAGAAAATAGACAGAGAATTGTGGTGTTGGAGGGAGGAGCAGCTGGGATGGGGGAAGAGGTTAAGGAGATCCGAAAGGGGAATTTAGAACTGGAAAACTTTATGTCTAAAATAGAATTGGAAAGAATGTCCTTTTTTCTTAGGTTTCAGAACTTACCAGAAACAGAAAATGAAGATCTTAAAGACATTATGAGTACAATTTTAGCAGAATACCTTAAGAGAGATAAAGAACAACTGTGGTGGGATATGGATCTGGTTTATAGAATTAATTCAGCATATGCTAGAACTCATAATGTTCCAAGAGAGGTACATGTCAAATTTCTCAGGAGGACCACGAGGGATGAGGTACTGGAGGCCTAAAGGGGGGGGGGATCTTTAAGATATCAAGATAAAGAAATTACCATTCTAAAACAAATTCCGAAAAAAATAAGAGAGACGAGGAGGAAATATTCCTTCTTGTCAAAGAAATTATATAACAGAGGAGTTTGGTTTAGATGGTTATTGCCAGAGGGAATGTTGATTTTCTGGGAGGGAAGTAGAATTAGGATTAAGACAGTAAATGAGGCAGAAGCCTTTATTAAAAAACATTTTTCCCTTCTAGAAGATAAAGATAGCGGAGGCAGGGAAAAGGGCAGCAAGACACAAGATATGGGAACGGAAGGGGCTATGCCTCCACCTGGGGACAAGGAGGAGGGAGCAATATCAAAAAGGCTCAGGTCACAAAAGTAATTGTATTTGAAATATTATTGAAAATGGCAAAGAAAGAAATGATTGAACATACGGTTCATATAAAGTAAGAATTCTGTTTATGCTTATCCTTTATATGTTATACTTAAAATTGTAAACCTGTGAGATTTGGGGGGATTTCTACTACCAGCATGGGAGCTACCAAAATTTTCTATGTACCTATATACCCTTTTCCCATAAATGTTTTAAAACCAATAAACCAATAAACCAATAAACAACCAATAAACCAATAAACAAACAAACAAACAAAAAAGAAATCAGAGTTGTATGTGCCAGAAGAGAAATAATAGTTGTATGATTGGCATCAGTGTGTATAAATGCCTGAAAAATGCCTGAAATGCCTGAAAAATGATCAAGAAAGTTGAATTAAATTAGTTCAATAATTAATTCAAGAATGTTGACTAATTACAAAAGAAAGTGACCATAAGTTACATTGAGCTGGTTAGCCCACATAGGGTGAATGAAAGAAGTTCAAACTGCGAAACAAATATTTGAACTACAGTAAATATGTCAAAAGGAAAGGGAAGAGAGGAAAAAATATAGAGTTCATCAAAAACAAAAGCATGAGAATTTTAAAGAACACAGGATAATGGATAGTTATATGGACACAGTGGAAACCTCAAGATTTTTTACCATTTCTTATTTCTTTTCTGTACTTTGTATAGCATTACTTATTTCAACAGGAGTGGTCATATGTCTGATTAGCATAGCCAATGATGTAATTATAGGATCTCTATGTTTGATTCAATGACTTCTGATTTTTTTTCTCTCTCTCTACTTAAAATGGTGATTTAAAAATTATTATAATGTACTTCGAAAACATACCATGTCATGTGAAAACAAGTCATGTGGTCGCCCTTATTCACAGATTTGGATTCTTACCTGTATTCAAAGGCTGGCAGTGCCATTCTCCAATACCCCGGCCATAACAGTAACACTGATATCTCACTCCATGTGCATGCTTCTCCCATGAATCCCCAATCTGGTAAAAGGTCTGGCTTTCTGAATCTTGGCACTGGTCTAAAAACAGAACATCAAACAGTTATTTCAGGCCTATTACAAGAGTGGAGTTCTGCTGCCTTAGAGAATAAGCAGGTCTTTGGATGGCTGCTGAAATTTCCATACAAATTTGATCCCAATCAGTTACTTTTGAACTGATTGAAATAAAATATTATGGGAGTTACTATATTTTCTGACTTTAACAGAACACACTGAGCAAATTAATCTTTCCTCATCAAAAAAACCCCTTCATATTACATAACAAAGTTTCAATATGAGTGTTTGCTCCAGTTTAATATGTAGAAGGATAATAGGGAGAAAAAAAGGTGTCAGCTAGCTTGTTGCCATGGAAAAGGGGGGAGGAGTCAGTGAAGAATATTTCATTGAAGCTTTGCAACTACAGTCTGGGCTTTGCTTACCTCTGCAAGGTCATTTATTCTTGCTTTCGTATGCAACAGCATCTGGTTGCCTAGCTACAAAGGGGTTGGGCTCTACAGTTTATTTCAGTTTGCTGCTTTGCCCCCTTTTGTTTTAGATCTTGCCTGAAACTTGTTGCATTTAGTTAACTCCTAGTAAAAGTACCTTTTCTCTGAGTCTATAGGGCCAAAGGTTTTTCTTCCCTAGGAAATTAACAGAGGCAGCCTTGACATTAAGGATTAATGGTCAAGTAATGGTCAACCCAGAGACAGCCATTTACCGTGGTGACTGAGCTGGAGGAAACTGGAGCTACGCCAGCTTCCCCACTAGACCACACTGTGCTCGAGACAAGGCAGAATAGCGAGAGGAGCTGGACTTCAATGAGAAGTCTATCAGGCTCAGATTGACTAAGTGGCGTGGGGCAGTGGAAAGACACCACCACCACCGCCCCATGAGGAAAGCCAGGAGGAAGCCATGCTGAACCAGGTCCTGTTCTTGATACAACAGGGAGAGATGAAGAGCCCAAGAAACTCTCACACAGATGGCTACCCAAGGTTCCTCGGTCACCCCAGGCAAGGTCATGGATGAAGCTACTATGGTGGGGGTAGCACCTGCTCTAACTGAAATGGTGCCTGCACAAGCGATGCCACCCCTGGCAGCAACTGCTGCACAAGCCACTACACTTGCAGGAAGTTCCCCTCAAAGGCACTGTCCCAGCCTTGGAGGCTGAAGTATGGGGAAGACTCTGAGCAACTGGGGTTCTTCCTGGTGCAAGTCTGAAATTACATGCAGGAGTATGGGGCCAAACTGGAGAAGGGAGAAGCCCAAATAAGGTGGGTCACCATGGCTCTAGAGGGTGCAGCAGCTGAGTGGATGGTTTCCCTCCACAATGACAATGCCCCCCCCCCCAATTGTGGAGCTACGACCAGTTTATGGCAGCTCTTCACCAACAGTTCAAAGATCCTGTCAGCCCTGGAGCCATTTTTCCCCCTTCACCTTCAGGGCTGCCACAGTGGAGATGAGTTGAGCTGGGAGAACAAAAGGGGGAAAGTAGAGATAACTCTGGGGGATTACAGCCAAAATAAAATTCTTTCCTGTGAGAAAAAGAACTTTCCCACCAGGTGCAAGGAGGTGGGATTCAAGACCAAGTGACCCTTGGTCTGTGACCTGATTGGACCATGTGATGGACTGCATTGAAGGAAGAAACAAAACTTTACTTTTAAGTAGGGGGAAACCTGAGGGGGGTTTAGAATCGGGTTTCCCCAGATGTGCCAATATGGCATACCTAATAAATCTATACTTTGAGGAAGATGCCTACCTTAGAGTTTTGATTCCGTTGGAACCCTGACACTAACCTGACTCTCCTAAAAAACAAATCAAGAGCTCCCCATGGCTGTGAGGCTGCTGTCCGAGGTCCTGAGCTCTGGCTGCTTACTCAAAACCAGGCAGCACGAAAACTCAGGGAAGATAATGGAGAAATCCAACACCAGTGGAGCCACGGGAACCAGAGGGATCTGTGGAGACAGCTCCAAGAGCCTCAATTTTCCCTTGGAGGCTGAGATGGCAGTGGCAGCAATGGCAGAGGTTGAACACCAGCTGGGTAGCCAGCCCAAAGCGCAGGTGACCTGGCCATCAGTTTGAAATCTCCACCAGTGAGAAGATGGCTCAGGAAGCAGCACTGGATTCCCAGTGCATCAAAAGCCAGAGAAGTGAGATCATCGTTTCCGGCTTCGGACGCGGATGGACGCGGATCTTCGCGTCCGCCACTGTGTTGCCTCAGCTGCGCCCTTGGGCGCGGGGGTGGAGGTTTAAAATCCCCCCCTCTGCACGGGCGGCTTGCGGAGAGGGCCCCCATCTCGACGGCGGTCGGGGGGGCCGCTCCTGCTTCGCCCTAGGGGCTGGGGAACTTTCGCGGGGGGAGTTTCCCCTTCGCTGAAGACGCCGGAACATGGAGGATGTAAGAAGGAGCTGAAACTCCGGGCTGTATTGCTGCGCCGAGGCTTCGGATTATAAAAATAATGGTATGTGCCTTATTTGGACTTTTTTTTACATTCAATCTGATGGAAAGAGAAGATGGGGGGAGTTGGAAACAACCCCTCTGGAACAAAGCGGCATTGCATAAAGAGTCCCGCACTGCGGAGAGAGCGAAAGTGACTTCCGTCGGATTTATTGAAAAAGGAAGTTTCTCCTTAACTAAGGGATTTGCTGTTAAACAATGTATCCGGAGCCTTGCTACATTTTAAACTGACTGTTTCTACTTTCTGTTTGTCTACCCTGCCGGCAAGGCGGAAGATGGCGTTCTCTTTGTTCTCAGGATGGAACTTTTGAAAATAATCATTCCTCTATTTTAACAGATCTAGACTAATTTTAAAATATATAAGAAAAGGACCTGCTCTGGTGTCTTTTGGTGTCTTCTCCTTTTGTGAAACTTTCTGTTTTGCTTGGAAAATTTTTCTTTTTTTTTCCTTTTCTCTCTCTGGACATTGTAAACTCAATTTGAACTCCAGCTGCTTTTGTCTCGGACTTCACAGACTGCCCGCCCAACAGTGCCATTTCCCCCCCCCCCCTTTCTTCCTCTCTACGCATTAATACCAAAAACTTTAATTATGGCATCGAGGAAACCTCCATCTGGGAAACCAATTTCTATTCCAGCATCTACAAGACCCAGCCCATCCTCACAACCAAAGATTTCAGCAATGTTACAGAAGGAAACAGAGGTAGAGGATCCTAAGTCACCAAGCCCTCAGCCATTAAACATAGAGGAGATGTTTCAAAGAATAATGAATGAAATGCAACAAATCCGGAAAGACAATTTAAGCACAAGACTGGAATTGCTGGAGGCGCAAAGAGAAATAACAAATAATAGACAAAAAATTGTGGGGATGGAAGGAGGGGTGGTTGAGGTGAAGGAAAAGACTTTAAGAAAGAACTTACAGATATTACTGGTCAAATGTCTAAAATTGATTTTGAACACGTCTTTTTTTTTTAAGATTCCAGAATGTTCCTGAATTACCCAATGAGAATCTGAGAGAGCTGATGGCTACTATGTTAGCGGATTATATTAAGAAAGATAAGGAATTTATTTGGGGGGACATTGATTTGATTTATAGAATTAACTCAGCATTTGCCAGAATAAATGAGGTACCCAGGGAGATACATATTAAATTTTTAAGAAGGTCAATGAGAGAGGAGATACTGAGAGCGCAGAGAGGGGGCCCTTTGATGTATCAGCAAAACGAGGTGGCCATATTGAAGCAGATCCCAAAGAAAATAAGAGATATAAGAAGGAATTATTCCTTCTTAACTAAAAAATTATTCCAAAAAGGGGTGTGGTTCAAGTGGTTGATGCCGGAAGGGATGCTGGTATTCTGGGAGGGAGGAAGAGTTAGAATTAAAACAGTTGAAGAGGCGCATAATTTTTTTTAAAAACATTCCTCAATCCTGGATGCCAATGAGATGGGAACAGGAGGAGCCACGGGTCTGCCTGCTGATGGGGGGGAGGAGGAAGAGACTATAGCAAAGAGACTCAGATCGCAAAAATAATTTGTTATTATTTCGCGTTGGTCGATGATCTCTGGAGGGCCAGAGATGGGGGTTGTTCCTCCATCCTGGTCCTATTAGACCTCTCGGCGGCTTTCGATACCATCGACCATGGTATCCTATTGCATCGGCTGGGGGGGTTGGGGGTGGGAGGCACCGTTTTACGGTGGTTCTCCTCCTACCTCTCTGGCCGATCGCAATTTGTGTTGGCAGGGGGGCAGAGGTCGACCGCGAGACCCCTCGCATGTGGGGTGCCTCAGGGGTCGGTCCTCTCGCCCCTCCTGTTCAACACATACATGAAGCCGCTGGGTGAGATCATCCGTGGTTTTGGGGTAGAGTACCATCTGTACGCTGATGATACACAGCTGTACATTTCTACCCCAAACCACCCCAACGATGCCGTAGCGGTGATGTGCCAGTGCCTGGAAGCTGTACGGATCTGGATGGGAAGTAACGGACTCAAGCTCAACCCGACCAAGACCGAGTGGCTGTGGTTTCCGGCTGCCCGATTCAACCAGCTCACTCCATCGCTGGCCATAGGGGGCGAACATCTTGCCCCTGTGGATGGGGCGCGCAATTTGGGTGTCCTCCTGGATGCCCGGCTGTCCATGGAAGATCAAGTGACAGCCGTGGCCAGGAGGGCGTTTTACCAGATTCGCCTGCTTCGCCAATTGCGCCCCCTATTGGATCGGGACGCCCTTCGCACAGTCACTCATGCTCTCGTGACATCCCGACTGGACTATTGTAACTCTCTCTACATGGGGCTGCCCTTGAGGTGCACCCGGAGGCTTCAGCTAGTCCAGAATGCAGCCGCGCGAGCAATTATGGGGACCGCAAGGTCCACCCATGTAACACCGCTCTTACGCGAGCTGCACTGGCTACCTGTCGTCTTCCGGGTGCGCTTCAAGGTGTTAATTATCATCTTTAAAGCGCTCCATGGCTCGGGACCTAGCTATCTGCAGGATCGGATCCTGCCCCATACATCCTCACGGCCGATTCGCTCCCACAGAGCGGGGCTTCTCCGGGTGCCGTCCACTAGACTGTGTCAGCGGGCGACACCCAGGGGAAGGGCTCTCTCTGTGGCGGGCCCGGCCCTCTGGAACGACCTTCCCCCCGATATTAGGACGACCACGGACCTCCGCTCCTTCCGTCTCAAATTGAAAACCTACTTTTTCCGTCTGGCCGGCTTGGGATAGCCTCCCTGTCCTGGGGTTTTAGGGTAATTTTAATTATTTGTAGTGTTAAGGGGTTTTAGGGACAGTTTTTAGTTTTTATAGATGTTTTTAGCGCAGGATTTGTTTAATTGTGATTTTAAATTATGTATTCTGTTTGTGTTTATTGTTTTTTAATTTTCCTGTGCCCCGCCTCGAGTCCCTCTGGGGAGAGAGAGCGGGCTACAAATAAAAATTTATTATTATTATTATTATTATTATTATTATATTTTTTTTTAGTAATTCCTGTACGGACGTCAATAGTACAAAGTAATTGAATGTATAAAATAATATGAAAACTTATGATTTTAAAATGTATGTACCCCTTCCCCTTGATAATTTCTTCTTAATTGAATATGTATGAAGACTCGGAGGCGGTCATCAGATCCGATGTGGAAGCTCCAAATATTATTCATTACCTTATTTACCCCTTTTCCTAACATAAATTGTTAAAACCAATAAAACCTTTTCAAAAGAAAAAAAAAGCCAGAGAAGTGGCTGGAGAAGTGGCTCTGCCAGGAGTTGTACCTGGCAGAGGAGAGCCTAGCCAGTCGCCAGGGTCTCCAGGAACCCCAAATCACCTCAGCTTGGGAGGAGCACACCACGGTCTTTGAGTGGAGAGCTACAAGACCCCTGGATCTCAGCAAACCCAGAGAGTGGGTAGTCCAACCCCCATCAAAGAGCTAGTCTCTGGCAAACCTGCCAGAAAGGTTCTGCCAGCTGAGCATCGGCAGCCTGGGTCAGAAGCTCCCAGGGGGCCAACTTGGCTTGGTACTGGCTCAACTGACCTTCACCTTCCCCAGCTATGGAAGCGTGACTGACGAGAATGGGGTTTCTTCCTCGGTGCAGACTGGATTGTGCTTAAGCCTCTCCCACCAGGCCCAATCTACCAGAGTGACAGCTCAGCCCGTAATTGCGAGTAGCCAGCCACCAAGGCCCCTAGGCCAGGCCAGGCCAGGCCTGTAACGAGAGGCCATGGGCCTGCCAAGGCCAGGCAGCCCCCCCTTAGGCTGACTCCTGCAGACCAGATCCTGCCTGGCTGGGCATACCCTGTGCAGGGGTGGATTCAATGCCAATGGGCACCAGTGCCCACTCCCCAGATAGCCCCAATGATGATGCCACCGGCTGTCCCAACCACGCTTCAGGACTACTTTTGATGGGAGTCCTGGAAAGCTGGCATATTTCTTGAACCAGATCTGTTCCCACCTCGACTGTTAACAGAGGTCTGTATCAGTCCGACCAAGAGATGATCTCATCCATCGCCAACAATATAGATGTTGAGGCAGCTGAGTGGATAGCCCAACTGCACAATGAAGGGGCTCTGAGCTGGAGGACACTGATGAGTTCCTGCAGCTACTAAGGACATGATTCAAAGATACAGCCCAGAGACAGGAGGCTGAGGCCGAGGCTGAAATCAATGAAAACAAAGATCTGAAGCAAAAGGGCTGCCTTGCTAAAGAACTAGTGTGGGAATTCCAAAGAGTGGCTGGAAAACTAAGGGACTGGCTAGAACGGGTCCATCGTTTCTAGAAGGCCCTAGACCTGGACCTCCAACATGGTTGCCCCTTACGAGGGGTCCCTGAATGTCTACAGAATGATACCAGATGGCAGTGGCCATGCACCTCAAGACCATAAACCTGGTCCCTACCGACCACTAGTGGGTGTTCCAGCTTTCATGGTGGGTGGTAGGGGTTTTGTCCGATACTGAAGCACTTTTCTTTTTTTAAATTTAATTGACTTAAAAAAAAGATTTCATAGCATTATTTAAAAACATTTTCATTAGGTTTTCATAAAATCACCATCACTGTGGAACCAGTGGGTGATTTGAAAATTTTACTACTAACAGAGATACAAAAGTGGGCAGTAAATATAAAAAGGTTGACTACCCCTGAACTAGTGTGTCAGGTCCTGAAGAAACTCCTAATGGCCAAATTATATGCGAAGCTGTCAAAATGCGGGTTTCACAAGACCTCCCTAAACTACCTGGGCTACCGAGTGTCAAGTGAAGGGATTGAAATGGACCTAGGCAAAGTGAAAATGGTGCTAAACTGGCAACCCCCAAGCACCTGCAAACAGCTCCAAAGCTTCCTGGCATCTGCAAACTTTTAGACAGTTCATTCTGGATTTGCTGAGGTCGCACTGCTGCTGGCGGAATTATTGAAGATGGCAGGTACCCCAAACTGTGACCAGGCCAAATACTGGCTTGGTCTATAGACTGCTAGTGTTTTCAAGAAACTAAAAAGGCTTTTGGCAGAGGAAGCCATCCTCAGGCACCCTGAACCCGAAGGGCCATTTGGCATCCAGGCAGATGCCAGCAAAGTGGCTGTGGTGGCAGTGCTCTTGCAAGCCAACCCGCAGGGCCAGCTACAGCCCTGCACATACATGTCTAAAAGCTCAGACACTGAGAGGTGATGGACAATATGGGGAAAGGAAGCATATGATGTCTGGTGGGCCCTCCTCACCTGGAGACACTTCCTGGAGGGGAGTAGGGCACTGTTTGAAGTTTGGACTGATCACAAAACCTAGAAACTCTCAAAAACCCCTGGAAGCTCTCTTCTAAACAAGTCTGCTGGGTGCAATACTTTTAAAAGTTCAATTTTGAACTAAAGTACATCCTGAAGGGAAAGAACCTGCTCGCTGATGCCTTGTCTAGGAAACTACAAACAATCATTGTGAGAAGACAATTCATGATATCATCCCTCCCTCACAACTGGCAGCTCAAGCCATCACCAGAAGCCAAGCCGGGCACCAAGAAAACCCTAGAAGACCAAATGACAAAGGCCCTGAAATTAGCACTCCCGGCAGACCCGTGGTTCAGCAACAGAAACACCCTGACCAAGGGATCGACTAGCCTGGAAGGGAGCCAAGCTGTACACCCCTCCAGCCTGAGACTTTAACATGGACTATCAGCAATCTAATTGGGCAGATTTGCTACTTTTCGCAGAGGTAGCCTACAATGCGTTGCACAGTAGGTTTAGGTTTATTGGTTTTTTATACCGCCCTACTCCCGAAGGACTCAGGGCGGTGTACAGCCGAAATAAAAACAAATATATAAAAGTTAAAAAAAAGCTTTTAAAAGGCATAATTAAAAGACATCATTAAAATATTGGCCGAAACTTGGAAAAAACCCAAACTAACCCTAATTAAAATAATAAAAATTTAAATTTAAAAATTTAATTTAAAATTTAAAAAACACGCTTTATGCCAGCCCAGCTTGTTGAAAAAGAAAGGTTTTGAGACCGCGGCGGAAGGTGCGTAAGTCAGGGATAGTTCTTAATTCCGGGGGCAATTCGTTCCAGAGGGCAGGTGCTCCCACGGAGAAGGCTCTCCCCCTGGGTGTCGCCAGCCGACATTGTCTAGCCGACGGCACCATGAGGAGACCCTCTCTATGGGAGCGTACAGGCCGGTGGGAGGCTCTCGGTGGCAGAAGGCGATCTCGTAGCACTGGCCGGACCCCTTTCCAGGTCACCAGCAGCATGGAGTTTGTCCCCATGCCTGAATTACCCTGAGAAATGCCATCCTCTATATCCCTGGGTGAATGGATGGAATCATTGAAGCAGGATTGGGAAAATATGAAGCACACCTTAGTGGAAGCGGCAGTCATATAAAATGCAAGCAGACAAACGCCGCTCCTCCCAGCCTCCTTTCTGAGTCAGAGACGAAGTATATTTGTCAACAAAGTATCTAAAACTGAAGCTACCATATAAAAAGCTGGGACCTAAGTTCATAGGGCTGCTCCCGATATTGAAAATAATTAACCCTGTAACATTTCAGCTTAGACTCCCAGGCGTGCTAGGGAAAGTGCATTTGGTCTTTCACAGTAGCTTGTTAAAGCCAGCAGTTGGCTCCCAGCTGAGACCAGTAGAGACTATTGTAATTCAGGTAGAGACTCATTACAAGGTTAAGAAAATATTGGACTCTCGTCTGCATTGTGGACGCTTGCAATACTTAGTCCATTCGAAGGGATACCCCTTGTCCAAAGCTACCTGGGTCAAAGGTTGGGATGTGAAAGCTGACAGATAAGTAAAGCAATTCCATGATAGGCATCCCCAGAAACCTAAGGGACTCCTGGGGGGGAAGGGGAGGCTAGCCATGTTGTTATCCCTCTGATTCTCTCATTGCAGAATGTCTTCTTCAACTGAGGGGCGGAATCCTATTAGCCCTGGAGCCATTTTCCGCCTTAACCTTCAGGGTTGCCACAGCGAGGATGAATCGAGCTGTGGGAACAGGGGGGTGGGGATGGGGAAGAGATAGCCAGGGGATTGTAGCCAAAATAAAATTCTTTCATTCTGAGAAGGACTTTCCCACTAGGTCCAAGGCGGTGGGATATGAGACCAAGTGTCCCTTGGACTATGACCTGATTGGACCATGTGATGGACAGCATGGGAGGAAGAAGAAAACTTTACTTTTCACTAGGGGGAAACCCGAGGGTGGTTTAGAATCAGGTTTCCCTAGATGTGCCAATATGACCTCCCTAATAAATCTATACTTTGTAGTAGATGCCTGCCTTGGAATTTTGATTTTGTTGAGTGTGTTGTTCTGACCCAGGTTTCCTTAGAAAGCAAGAAGTAAAGTTTTGGTTCTAACAAAATCTCTTATTTACACGACTCTTATTTACACAACGATTTTCTTTAATTCAGACAGCAACATTTTAGCAAAGTCTTTCAGAGGAATGTTTATCTACACTTACCTTATTTCGTTTGGAGCACTGCAAGATAACAAGTTTCCAAACACAGGGCAAAGCAAAACTTGATACATAGTCTCTTATAGTCACCAACAGAACTTTCCACTCGACACCACTGAATGAACGAATTGTTTCCCCCAAAAGCCCACTCCCATTTATTCCTCTTTTGTTCCCTCTGGGAGGGGACAATTACCTCCAAGGTGTGGCTTTACTCTTAAGTCAACCCTACTTTCTTAGTTGTTCTGGTCTTCTGGCAGCTCTGCGTATGTGCATAATGGGAACAGGCTCCAGCTGTTCCTCTGCCTTGCTGCTGTCCAGCTCCCTCTCTGCCGCCAATGCACAGCCCTTGTCTGAGCTTTCTCAGCCCTCAGGACTGGCCCGTGTTCCTCCCCAACCTGCTGGCTGCTGGCGGGTCACAACATGTGTTACTTGGAACCCCAACAGTCACTAGCTGAGTACAAGGCTCAGACCTAGATGAAGACCATCACCCAAGGGTGACAGTTGGCGGCAATGTACACCCAGGAGTTAAGAGTTGGAATGCCAGCTAGCCACATGGCCGAAATACATTCTCTTCAACTACTTCAAAGATGTCTTCAATGACATCTACCACATCTGCATCTCATGTGAGGTCCCATGCACTCTAAAACACTGGTATGTGTTGACAGATGAAGTGGAGATTGACCTTACCCAGGACAAATGCCAACAAATGGGGCCTTCCCTCCTGCATGTACAAAGTACTTCAGGATCACAAAAAGCAATGCCAAACCTAAGCTGAGGTCTATGACGTGCCTCAGATGTGGGAAAGAGTACCGTGGAAAGAAATATCTATAGACTTTATTGTGGAATTACCTGAAAGTAGGGAAAACATTGTAATTTGGGTTGTTACCTATCTTTTTTTCAAAACAGATGCACTTTGTTCCCTGCAAGATTCCCTCCACAAAGATGCTAGCTAAACCTTTTGCACATGTGTATAGGTTGCATGTGTTGTGGTTCACCAGCTACTAATGGAGTTGACGGCACACTTGGGCAATGAGGAAGTGGGGGAGGAACTTGGGCCAGTTCTGGATTTTGGGGAAGGCTCTGATGGATGCTCTGCATCAGATGCAGAGTTAGAGCCAGGGCCATCCGACATTTCCAGGCCATTGGAGAGGCAGATGCCTTTGGAGGCTGAGATAATTGTGGAGGAAGAATATCTGGGGCCTATTTCAGATGCAGCTATACGCAGAACTTTAAGGAGAGGAGAACAACTGAGGACAAGGAGTCAACTCAGGAACCAAGGCACATGTGGACGCTGAATGTCTCCTCCCGGGCTGGGGAATAAATCGAGGGAAAGGAGAGTGGTGGTCATAAGAGACAACAGTTCGGATTTCTGAAGATTTGGCTTATCATGTTTTGTGCCTCAAAAACTGCTTGCCAGAACTTAATTTGCAGTTTTGTGGCTGGGAGCTCACGGCCTGGCAATTATCACAGGAACTGATATGGTCTGTTACTGCAGTTAACTCTTTGAAGAACTATTGCCTGGACTTTTTGGTGTGTGAATGCCATTAATTCACAGGAGATAAATAAAGAGGGGGTTTTCATGACAAAGAGTCTGTTTCTTGTTTCTGCTAAGGCTGGGTCAGAATAGCACAGTACATCTGAGTGCATTATTTCAGATAGAGGAGTGAAATTTACATCACAGTTTTAGTGGGAATTGTTGAAGCTGTTAGGAACCACCCAGGACTTAAGCTTCTCCCATCACCCCCAAACTAACTGGGTGTGTGGGAGAATCAACTCTGTCCTGGAACACTACCACAGGTACTACATTAATTACTAACAGGACAATTGGGCTGACCTTTTGCCTTTTGCAGAGGTAGCATATAACAATTCTGTGCACAGTAGCCCAGATTACCACATGTAAGGGGAGTCGACTGGAAATTCTTCAGCTGGACAGACGTGGGGGGTATGAGCTCTGAACAGTCTCACATGAACTGACAAACCAATGTTGAGATCCTTTTGGATCAGAACCTCTCTGGTGGGGTGGAGATGTGAAGAAGGGGCAGCGTCTCATCAGACCAAGAGGGTGTGCAACGGATGCCTCGTAGGTCGGAGAGTTGCCCTCTGAATTGGCATCGGGACGGCAGCATGGCAACATGCCTGCATAAGAAGCTGACTTCAGGCCAAAGCAACAGAACAGTAGTGTGCAGGAGACGAGATGAAAGCCTGGTAAGAAGATCTAATTAGCCCACAGTCATATATCAGAATTTGGAAAAGGCAAAGAACCTTGAGAGTATAAATAAATAATATTGATGAACAGATCAGGATTTAGGCAAAAAGAAAGAAGGGGAAAATGGAGGGTTGAATCAGTAGCCAAAAGTGAGCCATTTGCTTTAAACAATTAGAAGAAAAAGGAGAAAGCAGAGAAGTGACAGACCGATTAAAACACAAATTTTGTATACATTTTAAAAAGAGATTAGGAGGGTGAAACAGAAACCAAAACATACCGAGGAGATTTGCTTTGTTCGAGTTACTTCTAACTAATATATCTTAAGCAATTCAAATTAATGAGGAATAGAATGTAATAAGGGGGGAAAACTCAAGAAGAAAGCACTATTTTGTCACTGATAATCTAATCTTGCCTGTGCGGTGAATGGAATGTGAAACTCTGAGCAGAAAGTTTTAATTAACCAATTGCCATAAATCAGAATTTGGAAAAGCAGGAGGTGAAGAGAAACATACCAGAGATTTGCTGTATTTTGATTTTGTTCCAATATTTTGAGCAACTATAACCGAGAGGTGGAAGATAATAAGGGAAAATAATAATAAAATCAAGAACCGGGAAAATACAAAGGCTTTTTTTTGCTGAAGGGAGAACAAAAGATCAAGATGGCTCCCGCTTCTCTTCCTCTTCACATCAGCTGAATTAGCTAAAGTTAAGGTGGACCAGAACTCTGAAGTAAGAACTGTATAATTAACTGTAATTTAGGAATTGGATATTAAGGTAACAAGGGGGGAGGGAATAAAATCAAGAGCTGGGAAAGGACGATGTTCTTTTTCTTTTCTTTTCTTTTTTGCCGAAGGAAGGAAGAACTGTATAAGTAACTGTAATTTTGGAACTGGACATTATGGAAAGGTGGGAATTTGAAGAACTATGTGAAATTATAAAAATATGCATAAATCATTAAAATCAAGTCTAAATAGAATTTTGAAGCTAGATATTGAGAAGAAGCAGGAAGTGAAGAAAGAAATGAAGGAAAAAGAGGGGGGATAATGAAGGGGTAGAAACGGTGGAAAATAAAAAACAGACAAAAAACTTCATTGGGTTTGACAATGGTATAAGGAAAATTGAAAAGGGGGTTATGCCCCAACAAAGGGAAATACAAAAGATTTCACTGGGTTTGACAGTGGCCTGGGGAAAATTTAAGAGGCTGGATATGTCAAAACAAAGAAGAGGGAGAAGATAGCAAAAATGGACCTTTTTTGCTCATTTTTGTGGACCAATGTACTCTGCAAGGCCCCCCCCCAAAAAAAAGCTATTCATGTCTTTTTTTAAATAATTTTTTTTCTCGTGAAAACGAGCCATTTTGGGGAGGTTTGCAGAGTGCAAAAACTCCCCCCCCCTTTCGGAAAGCTGTTTGGTTAGAGTGGTTGACGTGAATTAGATTGATCAAGTGCTGTGCCAGCAGAAACAAAGTTTTAGGTGCTACAGGTTGTCAGGGATTTCCTTCTCCAGCACATGGATAAATACACCTGGAGACATCTACCTACCTACCTACCTACCAACCTACGCTCTCTCTCCCTACCTACCTACTGTATTTCTCTCTCCTCCCCCAGCTATCTACCTATATACCAACCTACCTACTCTCTCCCCCCCCCCACCTATCTACTGTATTTTTTCTCTCTCTCTCTATTTCTCTCTCTATCCCTCTCCCTCCCTCCCTACTCTCTCCCTACCTACATATTTCTCACTCTCTTTCTCTCTATCCCTCTACCTACCTATCTACACTCTCTCCCCCTCCCTCCCTCCTGTATTTCTCTCACTCTCTTTATCCCTTTATCTACATACCTACCTAACTATTCTCTCCCTCCTTCCCTACCTACTGTATTTCTCTCTTTCTTTCCCTCTCTATCCCTCTATCTACCGTGTTTCCCCAAAAATGCGACATGTCCTGAAACTAAGGCCATGCCAGATTTTTGCGGTGAGCAAAAATATAAACCCTCCCCCAAAAATAATCCCTAGTGAAGGGGTGGGTTTAGCCAGAACAGGGGAAGCCCTTCCCTTCCCCAGTCACCTCAGGGCTTCTTGGCCCTTTAATCGGATCAGCTGAGCCACTTCATTCACAAAACTGCTGATTTGTGAGTGCCGTTCAGGCCTCTGCCTCCAGAAAATGCCAGTCGCTTTTCAAGCCAATTGTGGCTGCAAAAGAAGCTGGAGAGAAGAAGCAACACAACCCAAAATGAAGAAGCAACACAACCCAAAAGAAGCAACACAACCCAAATGCCTCATGCCCTCCTTGCCTAACGGTGACAGTCACAGCTCGGAATTCCGTCCACGGAACAGGAAAAGAAGGCATGGACTGTCACCATTAGGCAAGGAGGGCATGAGGCTTATGGGTTGTGTTGCTTGGCCTCCAGCTTCTTTTGCAGCCACAATTGGCTCCAAAAGCGAACAAAGTTTGCTGGAGGCAAAGGCCTGAGTGGCACTCGGGAATCATCTGTTTTGTGAATGGAGCAGCCCAGCTGATCCGATTAAAGGGCCAAGAAGCCGAGGTTACTGGGGAAGGGAAGGGCTCCCACTGTTCTGGCAAAACCCACCCCTTCACTAGGGCTTATTTTCAGGGGAGGGTTTATATTTTTGCTCACCGCAAAAATCTGGCATGGCCTTAGTTTCAGGACATGTTGTATTTTTGGGGAAACACATGTCATATTTTTGAGGGATAGAGAGGGAAAGAGAGAGAAATACAGTAGGGAGAGAGGGAGGAAGAGAGTAGTTAGGTAGGTATGTAGATAAAGGGATAGAGAGAGGGGGGGGAAAGAGAGTGAGAGAAATACATTGGTAGGGAGGGAGAGAGAGAGTGTAGATAGGTAGGTAGAGGGATAGAGACAGAGAGAAATATGTAGGTAGGGAGAGAGAGAGAGTAGGTAGGTAGGTAGAGGGATAGAGATAGAGAGAAAAATACAGTAGATAGGTAGGGAGAGAAAGAGTAGGTAGGTTGGTAGGTAGAGGGATAGAGAAAAATAGAGAGAGAGAAATACAGTAGATAGGTGGGGGAGAGAGAGAGTAGGTAGGTAGGTAGGTATATAGGTAGATAGATATAATAATAATAATCTTTATTGTCATTGTAATAATATTGTAATAAAATGGGGGAGAGAGAGAGAGAAATACAGTAGGTAGATAGGGAGAGAGAGGGTAGGTAGGTAGATGTCTCCAGGTGTATTTATCCTCTTTGAAAGGACGATCTGCAGGGGGGGGGGGAGATTTCCTGCACTTCAGCAGCAGCATCTCCTCACAGGGCTTTTTCCGATATCCCAAGTGTATGGATTTTAATGCCTACAGGAAGTCGTTTCTCACCTGCATATTCACATTGGAAGCTCAAAATGGAGCCTTTTTATCCAGGATTGCAGGATTGAAGGCATGCGGGAGGGAGGATTTTGTCTCTTATCCTGTTTTCAGTCTGTGCTGACCTTCAGAACAGGGGGAGAGGCAGGAGTATTGCAAAAAGCGTCCCATTTTGAGCCTTCAGCATATTCCAGGATTGAATGCTCGGAATGAGGCATTTTTGCGAAAGGTTTAAAAATGTGGAGTGGAGATTTTCCTTCCTCTTACCCTGTTCTGAAGCTCAGCACAGACTCAGAACAGAATGAGAGGCAAATTCCCCCCCCCTTTTTTTCCCCTGGCAATCATTCTTTCCTTGGGATTTCAGTGCAGACGCACATCCCCCAAATGCTCTATCTGAAGCCTTCTCTGCATCTGTGCAGAGCTCCCAAGGAAAGGATGGTGTGTATGTGTGTGTGAGAAAGAGATCCCTAAATCAGTCCTCCCAAGGCAGCCACATCCCTCCACTAACCTGCTTTCCTGCTCTATTCTCCAGCGCCATGTGCAGGGCAAGAAAAGTAGTTTGTGGGAATATTTCCAACTTCGCGAGATATATATATATACAGTGGTACCTCGGTTCACAAACGCTTCTGTTCACGAACAACTCGGTTCACGAACAGAAAAGTTCATCAAAATATGCTCCGGTTCACGAACTCCACTTCGGTTCACGAACAGAAAAGTTCATAAAAATATGCTCTGGTTCACGAACTCCGCTTCGGTTCACGAACAGGAGCCGCGGCCATTTTAATACTATTTCCTGGCTGTCACATGGTTGCGACTTCCTGTAGGAAGATCGTGGAGAGAAAGAGACACAGAAAACTGGACTCCCAATATGGGTCCCAAGAAGCATGGTGGAAAGAAGAAAGTGCGGAGCAGCAATGCAGGTGACAAGAATATGCAGCGCAAGCAGGGTGGAAAGAAGAAAGTGCGGAGCAGCAATGAAGGTGACAAGAACAGCAATGCAGGTGACAATGTGCAAACTGGAAATGCAAGTGACAATGTGCAAACTGGAAATGCAAGTGACAATGTGGCAAGTGGAAATGCAAGTGGAAATGTGCAAACTGGAAATGCAAGTGACAATGTGGCAAGTGGAAATGCAAGTGACAATGTGCAACGTAAAAATGCAGGTGACAATATGGCAAGTGGAAATGCAGGTGACAAGAATATGCAGCGCACGCATGGTGGAAAGAAGAAAGTGCGGAGCAGCAATGAAGGTGACAAGAACAGCAATGCAGGTGACAATGTGCAAACTGGAAATGCAAGTGACAATGTGCAAACTGGAAGTGCAAGTGACAATGTGCAAACTGGAAATGCAAGTGACAATGTGGCAAGTGGAAATGCAGGTGACAAGAATATGCAGCGCAAGCATGGTGGAAAGAAGAAAGTGCAGAGCAGCAATGAAGGTGACAGCAAGGTTGTGAAGAAAATAACCATTGAGCTGAAGAAGGAAATTGTAGAAAAGCATGACCGTGGTATTCGTGTGACTGATCTGGCCTCGGAGTACAAGATGCCAAAGTCAACAATCTCAACTATTTTGAAAAACAAAGCCGCCATCAAAGGAGCTGATGTTGCAAAAGGAGTAACAATGTTAACCAAGCAGAGGACGCAAGTGCTGGAAGAGGTGGAAAAACTTTTGTTGGTGTGGTTGAATGAGAAACAGCTGGCAGGTGATAGCGTTAGTGAAACTATGATCTGTGAGAAAGCCAGGAGATTGCACAGTGATTTACTGCAAAGAAGCCCCTCTACAAGTGCAACAAGTGACGAATTTAAAGCCAGTAGGGGGTGGTTTGAAAACTTCCGCAGGAGAAGTGGCATCCACAGTGTGATTAGACATGGTGAGGCTTCCAGCTCTGACAAGGCCGCAGCAGAAGCCTACAAGTTAGAATTTGCAGAATTCATGAAGACAGAAGGATACGTCGCTCAACAAGTGTTCAACTGTGATGAAACAGGGCTCTTCTGGAAAAAAATGCCGAACAGAACCTATATCACGCAGGAGGAAAAGGCACTACCAGGGCACAAGCCCATGAAGGACAGATTGACCCTTTTGCTGTGTGCCAACGCAAGCGGCGATCTGAAAATTAAACCACTACTGGTGTACCATTCGCAGATCCCTCGTGCATTTAGGGAACAAAATGTGAACAAGGCCAGACTGCCCGTCATGTGGCGATCCAATGCCAAAGCTTGGGTGACAAGGCAATTGTTTATGGAATGGCTGCACGAGGTGTTCGCACCCACCGTCAAAAAGTATCTTTCTGATAACCAGCTGCCTGAAAGGTGCCTTCTTCTAATGGACAATGCCCCAGCACACCCTCCAGTCTTGCTGGATGATATGGATGCTGAGTATGACTTCATCAAGGTAAAGTTCCTCCCCACCAACACAACACCACTTCTGCAACCAATGGACCAGCAAGTCATCTGCAACTTCAAGAAGCTGTACACAAAGGCGCTCTTCACTAGGTGTTATAATGTCATTGAAGAGACGTCCTTGACTTTGAAAGAGTTCTGGAAGAAACATTTCAATGTTGTCCACTGCATTAACCTCATTGACAAAGCCTGGCAAGAGGTCACTCCTCAAACCCTAAATTCAGCCTGGAGGAAACTGTGGCCAGAATGTGTCACTGAACATGAACATGACTTAGAAGGGTCTGATGCAGAGGTGGTGGAGGAAATTGTGTCCATGGGCAAGAGTATGGGTCTCGACGTTGATGGTGCTGAGGTGGAAGAGCTTGTTGAGGAACATAGGGAGGAGCTGACCACTGAGGAACTTTCTGAACTCCACAGTGAGCAGCAAAAGGCACTTCTTGAGGAGCATTCCACAGAGGAAGAGGAAGAGGAAGAAAGGGAGGAGGTTAGCAGTGATGCCATAAAATCCATTATGCAAAAATGGCATGAGTGCCATGATTTTTTTGAAAAGCACCACCCCAACATAACTGTCATGAACAGAGTGTTAAATCTCATGGATGATAATGTAGTCTCTCATTTCCGGAGGGTTATGCAGCGCAGGAAAAGACAAGTGACATTGGACAGATTTTTCAGCAAAACTGAGCCTACAGCTAGGAGACAAAGGAGAGAGGAAAGCTCTGAAGGAGATCCCCCTGATGTCCTTATGGAGGGGGACTCTCCCTCCAAACAATAACCGCCTCCCACCTGCCTTCATCCATGCCAGAAGTCATCTCAAGCAAGGTTAGTGTTCTCTCTTTATACATTACTATACTGTACTAATGTGTATTGCTATTTGTTTCATATTTTTTGTGCTTCAAAAACCAAAAAAAAAAGATCAGAACGGATTAACTGGATTTACATTAAACCCTATAGGAAACTGTGCCTCGGTTCACGACCAATTCGGTTCGCGACCAGAGTCAGTTCAAGAATTAAAACCAAAAAAAGATCAGAACGGATTAACCGGATTTACATTAAACCCTATGGGAAACTGTGCCTCGGTTCACGACCAATTCGGTTCGCGACCAGAGTCAGTTCACGAATTAAGTTCGTGAACCGAGGTACCACTGTATATATATTGCGAGAACTTGGAAGGTATTTTTTTTACCATAGGCACACAGTCTACTTTTCTTGTCCTGCATGTGGAGTGGATAATGGAGCAGGAAAGCAAGTTAGTGAAGGGATGTGGCTGCCTTGGAGGGGGAAGGTGTGTGTGTGTGTGTGTGTGTGTGTGTGTGTGTGTGTGTGTGTGTGTGTGTGTGAATATGTGTGTGTTTGTTCGTTCATTCATTCTGCCATTCTGCCTCCCCCCCGCGAGGCCAGAGCAGCACAGTCAGCTGTTCCACCGCCAGCAAGCAGGACAGGCGAAGGCCAGGATGCAAGGAGAACTTGGGTCATTGTGGCCACAGGCAAGCAGATGCTAGCATGGAGAGGGTGGGGCTGGTGGGATTGCTGCTTCCTGCACCTGAAAAATAATAAGCCCTCCCCCTCTAATAAGCCCAAGGCCATATTTCATGGGTCAAAAAAATATAAGACCTTGTTTTACTTTTGGCGAAACATGGTACATACCTACTTTTTTAAAAAAATTGCTCTTCAAAACCTGTGTGTGTCTTATACTCCGAAAAATACGGTAATTAAATAACAGTTAAAATTTATGGAATATGGACAAATATGAAACTGTTATGTGGAGAATGTGAAGTAGAGGTATGTGATTCACTTTTATACATGATAATGAAATAGAATTATTAACTGATTGAATATATCAATGGAAGAACAATTAAGTATAGGTTAAAATATATGAAATATGGACACATATAGAACTTCTAAGATGATGAACAAAGCGAGATGTGTACCTCCTGTTATTCTATATAGTAGATTAATGGAATTGTAATGAACACTGAACAGAAGGATTGTTATTTAAAGACAATTAAGGGCAAGTTAAGTCAAGATATGGAAAAATGGAGAGGAAACATTAAATATACTTACATTTGGAAATTATTGAGATTATAATAAGACAGAACTACAAATTTGGGGCATATAAGGATGCATAATTATGTAAACATAATGATGAGAATAGCTGGGAATTATAATCAGGTCTATATCTTGGCCAAAAATAGGCCGGGGGGGGGGGGGTTTAAAGCCCAATGAATATATATGTATACTTTTTTGTTCTTTTTTTTTTTAAAGGAGGAAGATATATGTGTCAATGTTCCAGCGTTGCCATGACAATTATCAGGCTGCCGTAATGAAGTGAAAATTCTTGACATTCCTGTGGTCGGGAAGGGAATCTCAGGATGACCTGTGACTGCGCATGCATAGATTTACTTTCAATGCTAATTGGGTAACGTGATTTATGACAGGCAGAGGGGAGGGGGCATAGGGGGGTAAACTTCAGACGCTATCAAATAACTTTCAGTTCTGGCTACACCAGAGGTTCAGCCAAGATGTTAATCCCAATAAATGGATGTTTTTTTAAATTTATCTTGAGGCCATGAATTAATTGGGGTTTTCTCTTGGGAGCTTCACAGACAGCCAGAACTAAAAAAAAATTTCCGGGTTTCCTGAAGCCCAGGCTCTCCGGCATTCCCCCTCAATCTTTGGGCTGCACGGAGAGAAAAATCAGGCAATAAGAGATTGATTGCACCTGAAGGTATGCAGCGATGCCTTTCTCAGAAGCAGAAGCAAGAGAAGATAAGTACTGCTGGAAAATCCCTTGCTCTAGCCCCCAGACACATGAAAGGGTCTTAAGCAAGCTAGCAAGGGTGGACTGGAGGTGGGACTGGACACAAGTCAGGCTCCCCAAACCCCAGATGGAACCCCTGGAAAGTGCAATAGACCAACAGAGGGAGGTTTTTAAACAGACCACCCTGGCTGATGAGGATCCATCATGCTGCCAAACAGAGAGGGGAGAGATATCTGATCCTGTTGAGGGGAGGAGATGCAGATGGGAGCAGAGCCACCTCCCTCCACCCAACAAAGGAGGAGTCCAAGACTGAAACCAAGGCCCCTCCCACACAACAGGCAGGCAGCCCAGAGCAGGAAAACCCCTCCCTCCCTCCAAACTGGAGGAGAGGAAGATGGCCAGCCATATCAGGCACAAGCATACAGAGGCCAACAAGAGGTTGGGGGAGTAGTGGTGAACAACCAACCCCAATTCAGGGGAAAGTTTGACGGAGACTCAGACCAGCTAGCCCTATTCCTTGATTCAGCTGATATCCACCTAGAACGCTGTGGGCACCTCCACCCATCCCCCAGAGGCATGGTGAATACCATTGCAGAGGGTCTAGAGCAGGGGTTTCAAACTCAATTTACCTGGGTCCTTGCAGGGAGAAGGGCGGGGTATAAATTTGAAAAATAATAATAAATAATAATAAACTCAATTTACCTGGGGGCCGCTGGAGGCAGAGGCTGGGTGAGGCTGGGATTAAGGGATTCCATTATATTGGATATTATACTTTCATATCACTAATATTATACTTTCATATCATGGTGGGGGCCACAAGATACCGTCCTGCAGGCCACAATTGGCCCACGGGCCGCGGGAATGAGACCTCTGGTCTAGAGGGAGAAGCAAGGGAAAGGCTAGCAGCCCTTCACAAGAGGAGAGCCCCCAAAATGCAAGACATAGATGACTTCCTGCTACTACTAGAGGCCAGGTTTGAGGAGGGGGAGGAGAAGGACCCATATGCAGAAGAGGAACTCAGCAACCTAAAGCAGAGAGGCCGCCCTGTCAAAGAGCACATCTGTGAATTTAGGAGGGTCATAGGAAAGTTACCCCCTTTACCAGAGTGGCTGCTCGTGCACTTTTTCAGAACAAGCCTGGACAAGCAAATTGCCCAGGTAACTGCATACTGCAACATCCCAAATCAAATCTCTTAGTGGTTCCGAGTAGCAACGAGAGTGGACAAGGGGCTGTGCATCCTCGACATGAGAAAGCAACCAGGGGCAAAAGAGAGAGGTCAACCTGACCTGAGACTGCCCAGCCAGAGGGAAACCACAGCACCACAGCGGGCCTGAGACCAGCCCTCCCTCAAGGTTCCCTGAAATGCTACAGATGTGGGGGAATGGGCCATAAGGCAGCTGCATGCCCGACCCACTGCCCAGAACACAATCAGAACGAGGCCTTAAGCCAAGGGAGACCACTGTGCCCCAGGTAGTTGGCTGCGAGTCCCTTTGTGTTAAGTGGGGCCATGGGAGGCAGTTGGGGCTGCTGGTTCTGTACCTGGCTCCCCGCTACGTATCAGCGGCCCTGCCCGAGCTCCTCGAGGTGATCGCCGAGGTGGCGGTTGATACCCCCAGACTTTTAGTCATGGGGGACTTCAACCTGCCATCGGTAGGCGAGGCATCCGAGGTGGCTCGGGAGTTCATGACCTCCATGACGGCCATGGACCTGACCCAAGTAATTCAGGGCCCCACTCACACTGGGGGACACACGCTAGATTTAATTTTTCCCTCCGATCACTCTCTCCTTCGGCTTGACGTTCCAACCGCTACACCTCACCGTGGGGAGGCGGAACCAGAGACACCAAGATGGTTCCGCCCCAGGCGCCTGATGGATCCAGAGAGGTTCCAAAGGGAGCTTGGGCCAATACCTGTGACCCTGACCCACAACTCGACTGAGGACCTAGTGGCCGCATGGAATAGTGCGGCCACGGGGGCCTTGGACCGGGTCGTGCCCTTGCGGCCTTTCACGTGGCGCCGATCCGCCCTGGCCCCTTGGTTTTCCAAGGAGCTAAGGGAGATGAAGCGCCACAAAAGACGCCTAGAGAGCACATGGAGGTCTATTCGCTCCGAATCCGACCGAACACGGGCAAGATCCCACTTGAGGACCTACCTAGTGGCGTTAAGAGTGGCGAAACATAACTATCTCGCCACTCTTATCGCATTCACAGATAACTGCCCTGCCGCCCTGTTCAGAGTGACCCGCTCCCTCTTTCATCAGAGGCCGCGGGAAGCTCCTTTGCAGGGCAGAGCAGAGAAATTTGGAGAGTATCTGCAGGATAAAATTGCTCAGATCTGGGACGAGTTGGCCTCTAATGAGGCAGGTCTGGGCGGACCGTCCGAGGCAGGTCTTGAGACCGTATTATAGGAAGAGTTTGACTTTGTTACTTCAGATGACATGGACAGGCTGCCGAGGCGACTGAATGCTACCACATGTTTATTGAACCCATGTCCCTCCTGGTTGGTACTGGTCACCTGGGAGGTTACACGAGGGTGGCTCCAGGAAATAGTGAACGCTTCCTTGAGTGAGGGGATTCTGCCGGCCGCCTTGAAAGAGGCGGTCATGAGATCCCTCCTCAAGAAGTCTTCCCTGGACCCAGCGTTATCTAATTACCGTCCGGTCTCCAACCTCCACTTTTTGGCGAAGGTTGTTGAGAGTGTGGTAGCACAGCAGTTCCCCTGACATCTGGAGGAAACTGTTTATCTAGACCCGCGCCAGTTCGGCTTCCGACCCGGGCACAGCACAGAGACGGCATTGGTTGCGCTGGTGGATGATCTCTGGAGGGCTCGAGATAGAGGTTGCTCCTCTATCTTGGTCCTGTTAGATCTCTCAGCGGCTTTTGATACCATCGACCATAGTATCCTATTGCAGCGACTGGAGGGGTTGGGATTGGGAGGCACCGTTTTGCGGTGGTTCTCTTCCTTCCTCTCCGGTCGGTCGCAATTTGTGTTGGCAGGAGGGCAGAGGTCGACGTCGAGGCCCCTCACATGTGGGGTGCCCCAGGGGTCAGTCCTCTCGCCCCTCCTGTTCAGCACCTATATCAAGCCGCTGGGTGAGATCATCCGTGGTTGTGGGGTGGAGTACCATCTGTATGCTGATGATACTCAGCTATACATATCCACCCCCAACCACCCCAGTGATGCCGTTGAAGTGATGTCCCGGTGTCTGGAAGCCGTGCGGGCCTGGATGGGGAGTAACAAACTCCGACTCAACCCGTCCAAGATCGAGTGGCTGTGGTTTCCAGCATCCCGGTACAGCCAGCTGATCCCAACGATGGCCTTTGGGGCCGAGTCACTTGCCCCTGTGGAAAGGGCTCGCAACTTAGGCGTCCTCCTGGATTCATGGCTATCCTTGGATGACCAGGTGACAGCTGTGACCAGGGGGGCCTTTTACCATGTTCGCCTGGTACGCCAGTTGCGCCCCTTCCTTGACCAGGACGCCCTTAGCACAGTCACTCAAGCGCTCGTTGCGTCCCGCCTAGACTATTGCAATGCTCTCTACATGGGGCTCCCCTTGAGGTGCACCCGGAGGCTCCAGTTAGTGCAGAAAGCGGCCGCGCAGGAGATTTTGGGAGTCTCATGGCGCTCCCACGTAACACCTCTCCTGCGCGAGCTGCACTGGGTACCGGTGGCCTTCCAGGTGCGCTTCAAGGTGTTGGTCACCATCTTTAAATCGCTCCATGGCACGGGGCCTAGTTACTTGCGGGACCGTCTCCTACCACACACCTCCCTTCGACCGATCCACTCTTACAGAGAGGGCCTCCTCAGGGTACCATCTGCCGGTCAATGTCAGCTGGAGAAGGCTTTGGAGAAGGACCTTCTCTGTGGGAGGTCCAGCCGTCTGGAACGACCTTCCCCCCGAACTTCACACCCTCACGGACCTTCGCCTCTTCCGCCGATCACTCAAAACGCACGTCTTCCACCTAGCTGCCCTCGCTTAGATATAATTTTAACTGATTAGGTAGGGGATTTTAACATTTTTAGGCAATATTTTAGCACAGGTTATTTAGTTAGATCTCTCAGCGGCTTTTGATACCATTGACCATGGTATCCTATTGCACCGACTGGGTGGGTTGGGGCTGGGAGGCACTGTTTTATGGTGGTTCTCGTCCTACCTCTCTGGTCCGTCGCAATATGTGTTGACAGGAGGGCAGAGGTCGACCTCGAGACCCCTCTTATGCGGGGTTCTTCAGGGGTCGGTCCTCTCGCCCCTCCTGTTTAACACATATATGAAGCCGCTGGGTGAGATCATCTGTACGCTGATGATACTCAGTTGTACATATCCACCCCAGACCACCCCAACAATGCCGCCGAGGTGCTGTCCCGGTGTTTGGAGGCCGTACGGATCTGGATGGGTAATAACAAACTCAAGCTCAACCCGTCCAAGACTGAGTGGCTATGGTTTCCGGCACCCCGGTTCAACCAGATTACTCCAACTCTGGCCATTGGGGGTGAAACACTGGCCCCCGTGGAGAGGGCGCGCAATTTGGGTGTCCTGGACTCTCGGCTGTCTATGGAGGACCATGTGGCAGCCGTGGCCAGGGGGGTGTTTCATCAGGTATGCCTGATGCGCCAATTGCGCCCCTTACTGGACCGGGCTGCCCTTCGCACAGTCACTCAAGCTCTCGTGACATCCCGACTCGACTACTATAATACTCTCTACATGGGGCTTCCCTTGAGATGCACTCGAAAGCTACAGTTAATGCAGAATGCAGCCGCACGGGTGATTACGGGAGCCCCTAGATGCTCCCATATAACACCAATCCTGCGCGAGCTGCACTGGCTTCCTGTGGTCTTTCGGGTGCGCTTCAAGGTTTTGACGACCATCTTTAAAGTGCTCCATGGATCGGGGCCTAGTTATATGCGAGACCGTCTCCTGCCCCATACATCCCTTCAGCCGATCCGCTCCCACAGAGTTGGCCTTCTCAGGGTGCCGTCAGCCGGACAATGCCGCCTGGCGACACCCAGGGGAAGAGCCTTCTCTGTGGCGGGCCCTACCCTTTGGAACGACCTACCCCCTGAATTGCGTACCATCACGGACCTCCGCCTCTTCCGCCAGCCGCCAGTGTCTAAAGACACATCTTTTTCAGCAAGCCGGCCTAGCCTAACCCTCACGTCGAGACTATTTAGATAGTTTTAAATTGGGGATTTTAATTTGATTTTAGCATAGGATTATAACTTAATTTAATATATTTTTAAATTTATTTTATTTATTTTATTTTAATCATATTTATATCCCACCCTTCTCCACAAAGGACCCAGGGCGGGATATAAATATGATTAAAATAAAATATTTTAATTTTATAAATTTTATATTTATTGGCTGTGAGTCCCTCTGTGTGAAGTGGGGCCTAGGGAGGCAGTTGGGCTTGCTGGTTGTATACCTGGCTCCCCACTATGTAGCAGCAGCCCTGCCCGAGCTCCTCGAGGTGATCGCTACAATGGCAGTTGAGACCCCCAGACTGATAGTCATGGGGGACTTTAATCTGCCATCGGTGGGCGAATCATCGGAGGCAGCTCGGGAGTTCATGGCTTCCATGACGGCCATGGACCTGACCCAAGTAATTCAGGGCCCCACTCACGAGGGTGGACATACGCCGGATCTAATCTTTGTCTCTGGCCAGTGGAAGAGTGATCTGGGTATAGGGGATATAGTCATCACACCCCTGTCATGGTCAGACCACTCACTTCTCCGGCTCGACTTTCCAATCGCTACACCCCATCGCGGGGAGGCGGAACCTGAGTCACCTATCTGGTTCCGCCCCAGGCACCTGATGGACCCGGACAGGTTCCAGACGGCGCTTGGGCCACTTCCTGTATCCCTGACCCACGCCCCGATGGAGGACCTCGTGGCCGCATGGAATACTGCGACCGCGGGAGCCTTGGATCGGGTCGCGCCCTTGCGGCCTCTCTTGCGGCGGCGAACCACCCTGGCCCCTTGGTTTACTGAGGAGCTAGGGGTGATGAAACGCCACAAGAGATGCCTAGAGAGGAGATGAAGGTCTACTCGATCTGAATCTGACCGGACACAGGTAAGAGCCCATTTACGGACTTACATTGTGGCGCTGAGAGTGGCCAAACGCCATCATTGTGCCACTCTCATAGCATCCGCAGATAACCGCCCTGCCGCCCAGTTTAGGGTGACCCGCTCCCTCTTACAACAGAGGGTGCGGGAAGCCCCATTACAGGGTAGAGCAGAGGAATTTGTGATTTATCTGCAGGAGAAAATCGCTCAGATCCAGAACGAGCTAGTCTCCATTGATGGCCCAGTGGGATTGCACGAGGCGGGCCTTGGTTGGGAGGAGTTTGACTCTGTTACTTCTGAGGATATGGACAGGTTACGTGGGCGACTGCGAGCCACCACATGTTTATTGGACCCGTGTCCTTCCTGGTTTGTACTGGCATCCTGGGAGGTGACACGAGGCTGGCTCCAGGAGGTTGTCAACGCTTCTCTGAGTGAGGGTTTCTTGCCTGCCTCTCTTAAAGAGGCCATGGTGAGGCCCCTCCCGAAGAAGCCCTCTCTGGATCCAGCTTTATTAGCCAACTATCAGCCCGTCTCCAACCTTCCCTTCCTGGCGAAGGTTGTTGAGAGTGTGGTGGCACAACAGTTTCCCCGTCACTTGGAGGAAGTTGATTATCTAGACCCGCGCCAGTCCGGCTTCTGGCCCGGGCACAGCACCGAGACGGCATTGGTCGCGTTGGTAGATGATCTCTGGAGGGCCAGAGATGGGGGTTGTTCCTCCATCCTGGTCCTATTAGACCTCTCAGCGGCTTTTGATACCATCGACCATGGTATCTTATTGCATCGGCTGGACGGGTTGGGGGTGGGAGGCACCGTTTTACGGTGGTTCTCCTCCTACCTCTCCGGTCGGTCGCAATTTGTGTTGACAGGAGGGCAGAGGTCGACCTCTAGGCCCCTCACATGTGGGGTGCCTCAGGGGTCGGTCCTCTCGCCACTCCTGTTCAACACATATATGAAGCCGCTGGGTGAGATCATCCGTGGTTTTGGGGTAGAGTACCATCTTTACGCTGATGACACTCAGCTGTATATATCTACCCCAAACCACCCCAACGATGCCGTAGCGGTGATGTGCCAGTGCCTGGAAGCCGTGCGGATCTGGATGGGAAGTAACGGACTCAGGCTCAACCCGACCAAGACCGAGTGGCTGTGGTTTCCGGCTGCCCGATTCAACCAGCTGATTCCATCGCTGGCCATTGGGGGCGAACATCTTGCCCCAGTGGATGGGGTGCGCAACTTGGGTGTCCTCCTGGATGCCCGGCTGTCCATGGAAGATCAAGTGACAGCCGTGGCCAGGAGGGCGTTTTACCAGGTTCGCCTGGTTCGCCAATTGCGCCCCCTATTGGATCGGGACGCCCTTCGCACAGTCACTCATGCTCTCGTGACATCCCGACTGGACTATTGTAACTCTCTCTACATGGGGCTCCTTTGAGGTGCACCCGGAGACTTCAGTTAGTCCAGAATGCAGCTGCGCGGGCAATTATGGGTGCTTCTAGATCCACCCACGTAACACCGCTCTTGCGCGAGCTGCACTGGCTGCCTGTCGTCTTCCAGGTGCGCTTCAAGGTGTTAGTTGTCATCTTCAAAGCGCTCCATGGCTCGGGACCTAGCTACCTGCGGGATCGGATCCTGCCCATACATCCTCACGGCCGATTCACTCCCACAGAGAGGGACTTCTCCGGGTGCCGTCCACTAGACTTTGTCAGCGGGCGACGCCCAGGGGAAGGGCCTTCTCTGTGGCGGGCCCAGCCCTCTGGAACGACCTTCCCCCCGATATTAGAACTACCACGGACCTCCGCTCCTTCCGTCTGAAATTAAAAACACATCCTTTTCGCTTGGCCGGCCTAGGATAGTCTCTTCTGATTTTTTAGGGATTTTTAGTAAATATTTGGGAATTTTAGCGCAGGGTTTTCTGTTTAATATGCCTTTTAGTTAGTATTTATGTACGTTTATTGTTTTAAATTTAGCATTCCTTTTTTAACTGTTTTTAATTCCCTGTGCCCCGCCTCGAGTCCCTTCGGGGAGAGAGAGCGGGTTATAAATAAAATTCGATTCGATTCGATTCGATTGGCTGGCCTAGGGTAATTTTAATTAGTTATGGTGTTAAGGAGTTTTTATAGATGTTTTTAGCGCAGGATATGTTTAATTGTGTTTTTAAATTTTGTACTCTGTTTGTGTTTATTGTTTTTTAATTCTCCTGTGCCCCGCCTCGAGTCCCTCTGGGGAGAGAGAGCGGGTTAGAAATAAAAATTTATTATTATTATTATTATTATTGTATTGTTTTGTATGTTTTAAATTCCTGTGCGCCGCCCTGGGTCCTTCGTGGAGAAGGGTGGGATATAAATATGATTAAAATAAATAAATATAAATAAATAATTTAATTGTATTTTAATCGCTGCGACTGTATTTATTGTGTTTGTTGTGTCATTTTAAATTCCTGTGCACCGCCCTGAGTCCGCTGGGGCGATAGGAGCGGTATAGAAATTGAATAAAACTAAAACTAAACTAAATTAAATGAACCACCAAAACATCTGGGAGAGCTCTCCAAGCTGCAGAGATCCCTTCCTTCTCAAGCAAAAGTGGTGGAACCTCAAGCAACAACAACCAGTCACCCGAATTATATGAAAGCGAAGACAAGGGAGAAAATGACCCAATGGTGAGTGAATCAATTCACCCTTTCCTTTTTCCAATACACCTCACAGCCCCAAAAACAGGAAACTAGGGGGATTTTCAAGTGCTAGTAGACTCAGGCTGCACAAGATACTTGATCAACCTAACCACAGTCCCGAAACTGGGGATCAGAGCCCACCAGAGTCCTGAAACTGGGGATCAGAGCCCACCCGATCCGGTTCGAGCAGGTCGACGGGTCCCTAATGGGAGGAGCCTATGCCGCTCACCTAACTGAACCAGTGAGACTAGAATTAGCTGATCACTGGAAAGTATTTTGATTCCTAATAGCCCCCAAAATGACAGACGCAGTCACACTGGGACTTTCCTGGCTAGACAAGTGGGTGGCAAGGGGGTACCCGCAGACTTAGGATATCAAGGGGCCCTCAACTCCTCCCCCACGAGCAAGCAGAAATGCCACCAATGCTGGGAACCCCCCCCCCCAAGAGAGCCCACGAGAACAACTGGCAACCACATCCGACAAAACCTCAGAGGTTGAATTGATTCCAATGGAATATCGGGATCTCGTAGAAATATTCAGCGAGACCAAGTTTGATGTTCTGCCTCACCACTGGGAGACAGACTGTGCCATCAAAATCATCCCTGGGGCAAAATTACCCAAGACCAAATTATAAGCCATGACGCCCCGGGAAATGCAAGAGATGCACTAATACATAAACAAAAACCTAGCAAGGGGGTTCATTCAGCCAGCCAAGCCACGGGTTGCGGCACCAGTCCCCTTCAAGGAGAAAAAAGACGGAACTATGAGATTGTGTGTGGACTTCCAAGGGATAAACGAGGTGTTCGTACACAACCTATACCCCCTCCCCCTCATGAAGGACATGCTATTTCACTTGGCCAAGGGAAAAGTCTTCACCAAACTAGACCTCAGAGAAGCATACTACCGAGTACGTATCAGTGAGGGAGATGAGTGGAAAACAGCATTCAACTGCCTCCTAGGGAGTTTCCAATTTAAAGTGATGCCTTTCAGACTGCAGGGGGCCCCAGCGGTATTCATGCAGTTAATAAACTAGGTGTTGCACGAGCACCTTTACAAGGGGTTCCTCATCTACCTAGATTGACATCCTTATCTACACTGAGGGCATTGATGACCATGTACCCCTGGTCCACCAAGTACTGGAAAAACTTCTGGCAGCCAACCTATATGTCAAGGTATCAAAATGTGAATTCCACCATGCACGGCTAGACTACCTGGGTTACCGAGTGTCAAATGAGGGAATAGAAATGGACCCAGCCAAAGTGCAAGCCGTCCTAATCTGGCAACCCCCTCGCACCCGCAGACAGCTACGAAGCTTCCTAGGATTCACAAACTTCTACAGGCAATTCATCCCCTCTTTTGCGAAGATTGCCAAACCCCTGACAGACCTCCTGAAGACAGGGAGCCCAGGAACGAAACCTTGTCCAGGAAAACCCCTACAGTGGGACCTAACCTGCCAAGAGGCGTTTGAAATGCTAAAAGAAATGTTTGCAAAGGAGCCGGTACTGAAGCATCCTGACCCCGAGCAACCTTTTTTGGATCCAGGCAGACGCCAGCGACATGGCAGTGGGAGCGGTGCTACTCCAAAGAAACAACCAAGGAAACTTACAACCCTGTGCCTACACCTTCCACAAGCTCAGACACGGAGAGACGATGGGCCATGTGGGAAAAGGAGGCTTTCACAGTGAGATGGGAACTGCTAACCTGGAGGCACCTATTGGAGGGGAGCCAGAAACCGTTTGATGTCTGGACTGACCACAAAAACCTGGAAGCACTTAGGACCCCACTATCACCCAAACAAGTCCAATGGGCTCAATGCTTCAACCGTTTTGATCTTGTCTTAAATGACATTCAAGGTGGGAGGAATTTTCTAGTTGACACCCTCTCCCACATGCCTCAGTACAAATGCAAACGGGAGCACGTAGTGGACACCATTATTCCTTCTACTCAAACAGCTGCCCAAGTAACCACCAGGCTACTTGAAAACATACCTTTTCTGCTTGGCCGGCCTAGGTTAGTCTTCCATTTCTAATTGGGTTTTTAGGGCGTTTAGTTTTAGTACAGTGGGTTTTAGCGCAGTGATAATTTGTTTAATTTTCTATTTTAGCTATTTATGTATTTTATATTTGTATTTTTTAACTTCCCTGTGCACCGCTCCGAGTCCCTTTGGGGAGAGGAGGCGGTCTATAAATAAAATTATTATTATTATTATTATTTAGGCGGCAACACCGTGACCGGCGAGGCCAACCCGCAAGCGGCCTAACCACAAGACTCAAAACTGAGCTGTTAGCAGACCCTGGTTCCAAAACAACCAACACATCTTGACGAAGAGAGATGACCTCACCTGGAAGGGGACGAAACTCTATGTTCCAGAATCCCTACGTGTCCTAGTTCTCCAGAAGGAGCCACAACGCCAAACTGGCAGGCCACTTTGGGTTCCTAAAGACTTTACACTTAGCCAGGAGGCAATTCTGGTGGCCTGGCATGAAGAAAGATGTGGATAGTTACGTGAAAAGTTGCACCATCTGCACCACAATGAAGAGATGAACAGGAAAAACCCCTGGACTGCTGCAAACAGTGGCAGAACCAACAAGGCAATGGGAGGAGATTGCAATGGACTTTAAAGTAGAGTTGCCAAAAAGTGGGGGGAACACAGTGATTTGGACTGTAATAGACCTGTTCTCCAAGCAGGCACACTTCATACCCTGTAGCGGACTACCCTCGGTTCACAAGCTGGCTAAACTGTTTGTGAAGCATATCTACCGACTGCATGGATTACCTCGAAGAATCATCTCAGACAGAAGGGTCCAGTTCACGGCTAAGTTTTGGAGGGAGTTCCTGCGGTCCATTGGGTCATCTCAGCGTCTTAGTTCAGCTTTTCATCCAAGCACTAATGGGGCAGCAGAGAGGCTGAACACCATGATAGAGCAGTACCTGAGGTGCTACGTGAACTATCAGCAGTCTAACTGGGCAGACTTTTTATCTTTTGCTGAGGTTGCATACAAAAATGCTCCTTCACAGCAGCACAGGACTCACGCCATTCAAAGTAGTGAGCGGCATGGACTTTGTCCCAATGCCTGAGTATCCAAGAGACCCTCCCTCCTCAGTCAGCTTGACTGATTGGATGTCGATGTTGAAAGCAACTTGGGACAATGTCAAGAAAGCACTAGCCAAAGCGGTACAAACCTACAAGAAACAGACAGATAAACACCAGGCTCCGCAATGGCCATTCCAGGTAGGATAGAATGTTTACCTCTCCACAAAATACTTGAGACTAAGACTGCCTAGAAAAAAACAGGAGCCGAAATTTGTGGGGCCATTCCCCATAGAAAAGATCATCAACACAGTCACAGTGCAATTGAAACTGCCTCAATTGCTGGGGAAGACACACCAATCGTTTCATAGCAGCCTTTTGAAACCTGTGATGGTTCCACTCTGAGACCACTGCCCCGGGCGCCCCCGGGCCCTATTTTCATAGGGGGCCAAACCCATTATGAAGTTCAACAAATTCTTGATTCGAGGTGGCACATAAGGCAACTCCAATACCTAATCAAGTGGAAGGGTTACCCCTTATTGGAGGCATCGTGGGTAAAACATAGAAACATCCAAGCTGATCGCCTTATAGCAAAATTCCATGCAGAAAATCCAAGCAAGCCTGAGGAGGGGGGGGGGAATGCATCCCTAAGTTATACACCTGTATTCAAATTGTTTTGTTTCCCATAGGTTGCTTTCGGGAAGTGAGGGGAGCCAGATGTCAACATTCCAGCGTTGCCATGACGATTATCAGGCTGCCCTAATGAAGTGAAAATTCTTGACATTCCTGTGGTCGGGAAGGGAATCTCAGGATGACCTGTGACTGCGCATGCATAGATTTACTTTTTTTTTTCTTTTGAAAAAGTTTTATTGGGTTTTACAAATTTTTATAAAAATAGGATAAGGGATAGTAAGGAATTACAAAGACATATTGAGAACCTCTATGTCGGAGATGTTGGCCCCCTCCAAGACCTCAACATAGATTTACTTTTGATGCTAATTGAGTAAAATGATTTATGACAGGCAGAGGGGAGGATTTAAAGAGAGAAATCTTTTCAGTAACACCATTGATAACACCACTGATAGTTAAAGATAAGTTGAATAAGAAAACAGAAGGAGGCCATTAAGATTATATGACAGACTCAATAAACAATGAGTTGCGAAAAAAAGTCCAGGCAAATTTGATTAAGGAGATGATTAGAGGACTGATACCATAAATGGCAAAAAACATGAGACTGTGTTGCTATTGGAAAAATACAGGTTGATATATAATTTAAAGCCAGTTAAACTTAGTGGAATTTAGTGACAATAGACATGATTAAATAAGTAATTGATAATAATAATAATGTATACATGTGTATTAGTATGACAAATAGTAATTGGATATGAATATTGAATGGTACCTATGAAAGGAAGATTAGAAATTTTTGGTTACCGTATTTATCGGCGTATAACACGCACTTTTCCCCCCTGAGAATAGGGGGCAAATGATGTATGCGTGTTATACGCCGATATGCGCGTTATACGCCGATATAAGGTTACATGGACCCGGGAACCGTATGTCCTCCGCGTTCTCAAGGTGGCTGCGCTGTCTTCTATTTCCCTCAGCGAAGCGCCGCGGCCGTCTGCTCTCTCTCTCTCTCTCTCTCTCTCTCTCTCTGGCGGGCAGGCAGGAAAGCAAGCAAGGCGGCTGGAGGAGGAGGAGGGGAAGGAGGAGGAGATGATGGCCCTGGAGGCACGGAGCTCTTCCCCGCGGTGGGCGCCTCCTCCGCTGGCAGATAGAGCAAGGTCGAGGGGCTTCCCCCCTTTCCCCACTTCCCGGCTGTTTCGCCGCCGCCACCGCCGCCAGTTCCAGCAGCAGCAGCAGCAGGAGGAGGAGAAGTAGGAGGAGATGACGGGCACGGAGGCACGGAGCTCTTCCCCGCGGAAGAGGAAAGAGCCACCGAGTCAGTGAATGAGTCTGGGAAGCCAGAGATAGCAAAAAGAAAAAGAAAAAGAAAAAAGGAGGGTGGAAGAAAACTGATCCGGACTCTTGTTAGCGAGAGGGAAAAAGAAAAGAAAAAAAAGAGCGCTCGCAAGGGGGAAAGCATTCAAGGAAGAGTTGGCGAGAGAGGTTTAAGAGAATCTTCACGTTGTCCTCGAGAAATTCAGGGATTTAAAGTTTAGGGTCGCCGAACTGCTCTTTGCTTTCCTCCCACCCCGCCACATCTTTTCGATGGCTGTAATATCTTCTGGCTGTTTTTAATTTCATCTGTCTCCCCCCCTCCTCTCCCCGGGAAGAGGGAGGGAGAAAGAGCAGCTTTTCTTGGGTCGAATTTATTTTTCTTCCACCGAAGGGGGCATGTCCATCGGTTCTTCTGACAGCTTTCCCCCCCTCTTGCTCCTACAAGGAAGCCAACCCGAGGATAATCTTGAAATACACCAGTTCCCCCGGATTTGCTTCTGCGCTGGCTTCTCCCCTTTCCCCACTTCCCGGCTGTTTTGCCGCCGCCGCCGCCGCCCCTCGGCGAGCTCCCGAGGTTTGGAAAGAGCCGGGAAGTGGGGAAAGGGGAGAAGCCAGCGCAGAAGGAGGCGCCCGCAGCAGCAAATCCGGGGGAACTGGTGTATTTCAAGATTATCCTCGGGTTGGCTTCCTTGTAGGAGCAAGAGGGGGGGAAAGCTGTCAGAAGAACCGATGGACATGCCCCCTTCGGTGGAAGAAAAATAAATTCGACCCAAGAAAAGCTGCTCTTTCTCCCTCCCTCTTCCCGGGGAGGGGAGGGGGGGAGACAGATGAAATTAAAAACAGCCAGAAGATATTACAGCCATCGAAAAGATGTGGCGGGGTGGGAGGAAAGCAAAGAGCAGTTCGGCGACCCTAAACTTTAAATCCCTGAATTTCTCGAGGACAACGTGAAGATTCTCTTAAACCTCTCTCGCCAACTCTTCCTTGAATGCTTTTCCCCTTGCGAGCGCTCTTTTTTTTCTTTTCTTTTTCCCTCTCGCTAACAAGAGTCCGGATCAGTTTTCTTCCACCCTCCTTTTTTCTTTTTCTTTTTGCTATCTCTGGCTTCCCAGACTCATTCACTGACTCGGTGGCTCTTTCCTCTTCCGCGGGGAAGAGCTCCGTGCCTCCGTGCCCGTCATCTCCTCCTCCTTCCCCTCCTCCTCCTCCAGCCGCCTTGCTTGCTTTCCTGCCTGCCCGCCAGAGAGAGAGTGAGAGAGAGAGAGAGAGAGAGAGGGAGGGAGGGAGGGAGGGAGGGAGGGAGGAAGGAAGGGAATCAGAATCTGACAGACACAGAGAGAATGACAAAGAGAGACAGGAAGGGAGGGGATAGCGATTTCTGAGTAAACTTTTGTAAAAACAGAATATCCAAGTTTCTTTGTTAAAACAGTTGCTTTTACTGTCCTTTTACATTATTTACCTTATAAGTGGTAATAATATTAATTAAAAAAAGTTCTGAGCTACCCTTATTTTGCTTCAAAGTTCTTTATTTGAAATTTAATTTTTTCCCCTGAAATTTCCCTCTTAAAATGAAGGTGCGTGTTATACGCCTGTGCGTGTTATACGCCGATAAATACGGTATATATAAAGGTTAATAAAAAAAGAACTAAGGTAAATTTTGTTAAGTTTTGATTATTAGGGGGAAGGTTATGATAATGGATATAGTCAAATAAAGGAGGAATAATGATAACAATGTATATACATGTATGGATACAACATAAGGACGTAAACTGTAAATAGTGATTTGGAAAGGAGGATTAGAAAATTTTGTTACTAAATATTATTGACTTTTAGTCAGAACAGGCCATAAGGATTTAGTGTTATTGGAGGATATTAGAAATAGCTAATGAAATGCCAGTATGTGGTTACGTTTTAAATTTTGGTATTATTTTATGAAGTAGGACGTTTAAACAATTATAGTCAAATGAAAATGGAGGTATGGTGATGGTAATATGTACAAATATATCTGATTTAAAATACTTGAGTTAATATGAATTATGGGTCATGACTGTGGAAGAGATGCATGAAAGCCTTTTGTAACCAACTGATATACTTTCTATAGTATGTAAAGAAGGAGGATTATTTGTGTTGTATTTGTCTGAAAAGAAAAAAGAAAGTATGGCACGCGTGCCACAGGTGACATGCAGAGCCCCCTCTGCGGGCACACGAGCCATCGCCCTAGCTCAGCTCCAACAGGCACGTGCATGTGCCTCCCACCAGTCAGCTGATTTTCGGTTCCCTGCTGCACATGCGCATGCTTTTTGCTCCCAGGAGGCTGCAGGGAAGCCTACTAAGCCCAAATGGGGCGCAGAGGGTGCTGTGTGCCCCTCCCTGTGGCCCATTTTTGCTCCCAGAAGGTTGCAGGGAGGCCTATTAGGCCCAAAACGGGGTACTGGGGTGGCGTGCACACATGCGTGAGCAGGTGTGGTGAGCCCGGGGATTGCGTGTGCATACATGGGGGGGTGGGGTGTCACATGCGCATTGCATTACATCGCTTTTGGCACGCGAAGAAAAGGGTTAGCCATTCTGGTATAGTATCTCCTGCCATGGGTAGGGGGGATGGACTAGAATACCTCCAAGGTCCTTTCCAACCCTACTATTCTACGTTCTGTGTTTCTCAGAAATTTATCTGTGCTGATGCTATCAATCTCACAACCCAAGGAACAAACTTCAGTGATACAGAGGATGCCCTTTCTCAAGATCTCCAGAAGCTAAATGACTTCAAAAAATGGTGCCTCCAAGCAAGCCTAATAAAAATAGATAGCCACATTCCACCTCAGCAATAGGTATACAAATTAACAGGCTTCAGTGAATTTCCAGAATCATACTTTACAATGTACAACTTTACGAAGTGCACTGGATGTCAGGCCTGCAGGATACCTTTTCTTCTAAGACTTCAGGCCTGCGACACTTTCTATTATTCTACCAGGCATTTTTCTATTGTGGGAAAATGAGAGGGGAGATTATACAGAGCTTTGTAATATGTAGCCATAACAAAATTCTTTCTAGAAAGCCAAGGTCATCCTTTGTCTGTGTACCTGACCAGAACTGGATGGGTGGAATCTGCCAGCATGGCAGTGAAAGATTGGACCATGTGATGGACTTATGGGCGTAGGGAAAAGATCGCAAACTTTCAACGGTGAGAAAACCAGGAAGTTCAGATTCAGGTTTTCCCAGATATGCCAACATGTCTCTCTTAATAAATTGGAACTATGATGAATCCTTTGCCTCCGACTCTGATTTTCTTTTGGATGCTATTTGGAACCCTGACATTTAACCCGAATCTCCCTTAAAATAATTCACCAGCTACCCCGAACTTGGTGATGTCTGTGTTCCTGAGCCCCATGTTCTTTTTGGATCTTTGGCCTGCCACACTTATTGTTATTCTACTATACTGTTTCTATGGTGGGGAATTGTGAGGGGGGATGGTACAGAGTAAAATGCTATGCAGCCAAAATAAAATTCCTTTCTAGAATGCCAAGTTATTCCTTTGTCTTGGCACTTCTGCACCTGACCAGAACTGGATGGGTGGAACTGCCAACATGGAAGTGGAAGATTGGACCATGTGATAGACTTGTGGGTGTGGGGGAAAGATCATGAACTTTAACCTGGCTGGAGAAAACCAAGAAGCTTCAGATTCAGATTTTCCCAGAGGTGCCAAGATGGCTCTCTTAATAAATTGGAACTTGAAGCAATACTTTGCCTTGGACTCTGATTTAATTTTGGATGCTATTTGGAATGCTGACACATGGAGGAAGCAGTTGAACCAAATCAATTTGCACAGTTTAACATGAGTGGAACCATCCCTTGCCTTAGCTCCAAGCTACCCAGGTGGACCCTGGCCCAACCAATGTTCACCTTCCTGGGTCGAGACTCCACAACACACTGGCATGAAGATTCATGCTCCTTCCATACAGCTAAAAGCGGGTCAGCACACAACCTTGCCACTGGACAAGATTGACTGCAGCCCCATTTCCCCCCTGGGCATAGATGGCCCAACACCTGGGCTAAAGAGGTCAACTACCCAGCTGCTGGAAAGCCAGCAGCAATGCTTTTGGGGTATTCCGACCCCTAGCCAGCCATTGGTGTTTGGGCTGCAGCCAACAAATCAAGTCCCACCAGAGTAAACTTTCTTCCCGGGCCAAGGATGGGTGTAGTAACAGTGGACGCCAGCCCTCCTCCAGCAGATGGCACCAATGCAGACGTTTGGAGCATTTAAAACCCAAGTAATGACTCCTCAAGCGGTTCTAGTATAACCGCAACCACAAGGGCAGCCCCAAGCGGTGCTCCAGCAGATTCCAGCCACCTGGAGTAGCTCTGCAAGGGGGGCCCTAGTCCCAAGCGCCTGTCCAATTGTCTGCGCAAATCCTGGCACCAGCCCCACCGGCTCCCCAATTTTGGGCAACGTTTGCTGGGACTCCTGGAAAACTAGCCTCTTTCCTAAATCAGGTCTGGGAGCACATTGACCAATATGAAGATCAATACCCTTCCGACTGACTTTACTTACTTTACTTTTATTAAATTTGTATACCGCCCTTCTCCCTTGCGGGACTCAGGGCAGTGAACAGGCATATTAAAACAGTAAAACATCCGATATAAAAATACATTAAAATACATTAAAAACTAATTAAATTTAAGGACCCATTCTAAAAACCAGATAACCATATAAAAATAGTTAATAAAATCAACTAAAATCAATTAAAAAATTACAATCGATTAAAAGAAAACTACACCAGGCCAGCCACACGAAATAGGTGCGTTTTCAGGGCCCAACGGAAGAGGCACAGGTCGGTGATCGTACGAAGATCGGGGAGCAGATCGTTCCAGAGGGCAGGGGCTGCCACAGAGAAGGCTCTCCCCCTGGGGGCCACCAGCCGACATTGTTTGGCCAACGGTACCTTGAGGAAGCCCGCTCTGTGGGAGCGGACTGGTCGGTGGGAGGTATTCGGTAGCAGGATGCGGTCCTGCAAGAAACAGGCCCCATGCCATGGAGCGCTTTAAAGGTGGTTACCAACACCTTGAAGCACACCCAGAAAGCCACAGGCAGCCAGAGCAGCTCGCGCAGGAGAGGTGTCACGTGGGAGCATCTTGAGGCTCCCAGAATCCCCCGCGTGGCCGCATTCTGCACCAACTGGAGCCTCCGGGTGCACCTCAAGGGGAGCCCCATGTAAAGAGCGTTGCAATAGTCCAGGCAGGAAGTGACGAGGGCTTGAGTAACCGTGCGTAGAGCGACACGATCCAAAAAGGGGCGCAATTGGCGAATTAAGCGAACCTGATAAAAAGCCCCTCTGGCCGCGGCCGTCAAATGATCGTCTAATGACAGCTGGGAGTCCAGGAGGACACCCAAATTGCGCGCCCTCTCTGTAGGGGCTAATAATTCACCCCCAATGGCCAGCGATGGTACCAGCTGGCTATATCACGACGCTGGAAGCCACAGCCACTCAGTTTTGGACGGGTTGAGTCGAAGCCTGTTTCTCCCCATCCAGACTCGCACGGCCTCCAGGCACCGGGACATCACTTCCGCAGCATCGTTGTGGTGCTCTGGGGTAGAAATGTATAGCTGGGTGTCATCAGCGTACAGGTGAAATTCTACCCCAAAACCACGGATGATCTCACCCAGCGGCTTCATATAAATGTTGAACAGGAGGGGCGAGAGGACCGACCCCTGTGGCACCCCACATGTGAGGTGCCTTGACGTCGACCTCTGCCCCCCTGCCAATACAAATTGCGACCAGTCGGAGAGGTAGGAGAACCACCGCAGGACGGTGACCCCCAACCCCTCCAACCGGCGCAATAGGATACCATGGTCGATGGTATCGAAAGCCGCTGAGAGATCTAACAAGACCAGGATAGAGGAACAACCCCTATCCCGGGCCCTCCAGAGATCATCCACCAATGCGACCAATGCCATTTCCATGCTGTACCCAGGCCGGAAGCCAGACTGGCGCTAGTCCAGATAGACTGTTTCCTCCAGGTGCCGGGGGAACTGTTGCGCCACCACACACTCAACAACCTTCGCCAAAAAGGGAAGGTTGGAGATAGGATGGTAGTTAGCTAAAACAGCCGGGTCCAGGGAGGGCTTCTTGAGGAGGGGCCTTACCATCGCCTCTTTCAGGATGGTCGGCATAAACCCCTCACGCAAAGAAGCGTTGACAATTCCCTGGAGCCAGCCTCGTATCACCTCCCTGGAGGCCAGTAACAACCAGGAGGGGCACATGTCCAGTAAACATGTGGTGGCATTCAGTCGCCCCAGTATCCTGTCCATGTCCTCGGGAGTCACAGGATCGAACTCTTCCCAAAAAACAGTCTCAAGACCTGCCTCCGTCAAACCGCCTGAACCAGCCCAGTCGGAGGCTAACCTGCCCCGAATCTGATCGATTTTATCGTGCAAATAGCCTCCAAATTCCTTTGCACGACCCTGCAAGGGGGCATCCCGTGCCCTCTGATAAAGAAGGGAGCGGGTCACCCGAAACAGTGCGGCGGGTCGGCTATCTGCAGATGCGATAAGAGCGGAGAAATAATTTTGTTTCGCCGTTTTTATCGCCACTAGGTAGGTCTGCAAATGCGACCTTACCAGTGTCCGGTCAGATTCGGCACGGGTGGTCCTCCAAATGCTCTCTAGGCATCTCTTTTGATGCTTCATCCCCCTCAGCTCCTCAGAAAACCAGACTGAGATCTGGTTTCAGCCATAAAAGGGATGAATGATGGGGAGGCTTCTGAATGGGTAGCGGAGCTCCACAATCAGGCAGCTCCTGAATTAGAAGACGTCGACGGATTTATTCAACTGATGCAGATCCGATTTAACAATGTGACCCAACATGTGGAAGCGGAAGAGCAAATCCAAGGGTTGAAGCATGCCATCCGTCCCATCAAGGAATTAGTTTGGAAGTTTTGAAGGCTGTCTGGAAAGTTACAGGACTGGCTAGAGTGACTCCTGGTGCAAATGTTCAAGGATGCCCTAGATCCTGAACTGAGAAAGGTATGTGGCATCTAAGGAGTGCCGGAGCACCTCTAGAATTGGTACACTACTGCAGTTATTCTGGAACACAAGGTCCAACCCCATCGTAAGCCTATCACTGAAAAGCCTGCCAGAAGACCCCTGGGCCGCCAAACCCAAACAAAGCTAGCCAAAACGCCTATCCCAAAATCAGCAGGAGCAATAAAGTGCTACCAATATGGTCAACATGGGCACAGAGCATCTGAATGCTTGACCCCAGCCTCAGTCCCACAAGTGTGCACCCCAGATTTGCTAACATGGCTCTCTTAATAAATTGGAACTTTGAGGAATACTTTGCCTTGGACTCTGATTTACTTTTGGATGCTATTTGGAACCTTGACCCTGGACAGATCACTAATCTTCTGAAGACACCTGAGAAAAGCAGGTGCAAAACTGAAAAGCCACAAATATTTACTGAACAGACTGCCTGGAACATCTTGGAGGGCTGATCCTAACATCACATGGACAACAGCCTTGACTTTTATTCTATACCTGAATATTGTACACACACCCAAATTGTCAATGTCCAACTCTGCAGACAATGCATATCATGGCTGTCACATTGTATCCCACTCCTGTCTACTGGTTACCAGTACTTAGTAATATCATACCATCGCACATTAGAAAACAAGCTCTTGTTCAACTATGTCCAAGGCCCTCCCTATTCTCCAGGACAATGCACAGTCCACAAAATTGAAATCCTATAGGCCAGCATAGAAGACAGCTATCCACTTAACATCTATCTGGTTTAACCATGAGAATGCCTGTAGAAAGGAATGATCCAGGGTACCTTCTTGTGGCCTGATCATTAGTGATCCCTCTATTAAGTCACCTGATTTTGACCTGCCTCACTCTGGATGAAATTGAACAAAATTAGTGCGATACTGAAAGAAGTGCCACTGCCCTGTATCAGTGAGGATGGAAATTTCCCTTGTTGCGATTGTGGTGTTAATATGCAAACCATTATACATATTGTGCAAGATTGCCCACAACATGCATTCCCTGATTCTGTAAAAGATCTGAATGAAGCAATGCCCAAGGTGATTGACTGGAGAGCTGATCCAGTTATGAGGCCACTGCCATATTCTCATAAAAGCTGTGTGTATAATTACGTGGATTGTGTGTGTATATTTACTTCTCTTCTGACAGGCTTTTATCATACACTAAATATTAATAATAAATTCTTAAGAAAATGTTTAAGTCAAGAGTAATTATAGAGGTACTTGTCACCAGCTATGAAAATGACAATATGCACCCTGATGCCATAGCTAAAGCCTTCTCCTTATATATTTGCATCAAATTTCATAATGAAATGTGCAGTTTCTGTTTTGATGCACATGTTGTTCAGTGGTCTGATTCACTTACCTTCCCTACCAGTTCGCAAATGTCTGCGCATGTGCACCGCCTTCCGTGCATGCATAGTGCTCATGCATTACATTGGGGCAGGGGGTGTGTGTGTGGAGCCTTCCGCAACCACCACTACAATTCACCCAAACCGGAGAGAACTAGCTAAATACCACCTCTGATGTTGTCACATGCTCTCCTTCTCCTCTTCTATGGAAGTCTGGGTCAACCCAGCCCAGATTCTTTTGATGAGTTTAGCAAAACTAGGCAGAAGCCACATAAAATATGCTTACTTTGTTTCAGGTAAGATAGTATTAGAGCTGTACCTTAGTTCTCTAATTCTAGGATTTCCAAATTGAGACATAGAGCTATCTAACTTGGATTACATGAAGACTGGGTTAACAACCAAATAGGGGGAAAAGCTATAGTTTGGTTGTCTTCTGCAGTGTACAAATGAAAGGAAAACACAGGGAAGTGAATAGAAGCAAGAGGTTGGAGGTGGTGGTTAGGATGTAGATAAGCATTAAGTTATAGAGGTTCCGTTATAGCCCAATTCTTACTGTTACTGATAGTTTGCAGCAGCCTAAAATTACTGGCATAGTCATGGTGGTAGCCCCTTATAGTATATTGCTCTAAGCATGAAACGTGAGGATGCCAAGCACGATTAGGATGCTGAGTTAATGATCAGCAAATTTGAGTTGGAGACCCGAGGGTGCTGCATGACGCAGTGAGCTTCCTTCATTTACTCCAGCTCCTGCCAACCTAAAAGTTCTAAAGTGTGCAATAGCAAAGTAGATAGACACCACTTCAGTGGGCATATTAACAGAGATATGAAAGGAGCCCCCACTGGGCATTCCTTTGGGCCACGGTGATATCACCAGCTGATCCTTTCAACCCTGAAGCACCTTGGTGCTTCCAACATGAACATGAAAGAAATCAACTTACCAACAGGATCACATTTCCATCTCCCCCGACCTTGACCAAAACATGTACAGTTCAGCATGTGTCCTTCTTCGTGACGTTTGTGAAAAGTCTGATTAACGTCATATGTGATCCCATCAACTATGCACTGATCTATTTGAAGAGAGAACATATCTGTATCATTTGTTACTTTGAACAAATAATGGCTGTAACTTTGCACACCAGCATATTTTTCTCCACTCAGTTTACCAATATCTCTCATGAATGAAATAGTTCGTTTTTTCCATATTCAAAAAACTTCCAGCAAAAAAAAAGCAAGAATGTCATATAAAGTATTTAAGAAGTTAATTACCATGGCATTTTCTATAAACTTTTGTATTCTTTATTCTTTTTATAGATCTTGAGTCACTGTTATTTCTTCCTCAAAGTTGTAATGACTAGCCACTCCAACCCATACCACATGCATCTCTTAATAATAAGTAAGCTGGCTACAAGCACCTATATCATAAAGTAACTCAATTCACTCATTAGGTTAAACTATGCCTTGATTGATAATGATTTAATGAATAAACCACACTTATATGGTGTTAACCCATAAATCTAGTTTACAGAATCATAGGTTACAAATAACAATGATTCTATTCACATATCTTGTTATGTCCTTTAATTGGTTTTGCTCTGTGCATAATTTTCATGATATATGAACCTAATCTGAGATTTACATTCAGATTTGTGCATGATATATTGTCACAAAGGCTTTGCTTATGATTCTCTGAGGTTTCAAGGAACTGATGTTTTCAGGACATGGACTAAAACTATAGTATCTTCCTCAGATATTTTTTGCTACAGGTCCTAGAAAACAAAGTTCTGTAAATGATTATTCATTGTTGGCTGTAAACTGTGAAACAAGTTTAACAGTTAAATGAAACTAATCCTATACCATAATCTTTCCCAAATGTACTCTAATTCAAGAGAGGTAATCTGTACCCCTTCAGAGGCAGCTCTTACATTTTCCTCACTACTGACCATGCTACTTGAACTGTAAGTAACTATTTAGAAAACCACGTTTTTCTCAATTCTAGCATACTACCTACTGTGCTAATTCTTAATTGGGTATATTACATCTATATAAATAAAAATGTAAAATAGTTCGTGCAAAGCCGCTAATCTCACAAACTACTGGACCGATTTACACCAAATTTTCACACAATGTTCCCAAGGACTTCCGATAATAAAATATGTACTTATTTTGTGGCTAGCATACATGTGTCATGTCCAAGGTACACAAATGTAAAATGTACCCACTGATCAGGTTTTTACCTCCCTCTAACTACTCCCACCCAGCTGTTGCGTCAGTGAATGGCCTTGAGGCGGCGTGTTGCCAAGGGCAATGAGGGAATCTGCACATGCGCCTTCCTGGCCCAGGCCAATGGCCAAGGCCACCTGGTAGCCTCATGGGACGCCGTGCCCGGCATCTCCTGGGGGTGGGGCAGGAAGGCCCCGCCTCCCCACCGATGTTGTCGCCATGCCCGCCGATCCTGGCGCCTCCATCGCCCCCAACAGCCAACCTGCCCCCCCCCTCCCCACAAGCCAACGGCGCCAGCCACCCCACAGTACCGCCGGACACCGTGTCCGGCCTCTCCTGGGGGCGGGGGGCAAGCCTCTACCTCCACGCCTTCTCGCCAATGCCGCCACCACTCCCGGCACCCTCGCCACCGCCGCAGCAGCCCCGTCACCCACCGGCTCACCGATCTCTTCTCGCCGGTGCTGCCGCCACAGGGAGGCGGAGGGCAAGGCCCCAGCGGCACCAGTGCCAGGAGCAGCAGGCACCACGACAGCATCAGCGAGGAGGAATGGAGGCGGAAACCTGCACCCATCCCCAGGAGAAACAGGACATGGCGCCCCGTGAAGCCACAAGTGGCTGCCACCGCCAGCCCCAAGGGAGGAAGGCCAGGCCGACTGTGGGGAGGTGGCAGAAGAGCCAGGAGCCACAGGCACAGCGGCAGCATCAGCGATGAGGCACGGAGGCGGATAGAGAGGGGTAGAGGGAGGGATGGAGAGAGAGAGGGAGAAAAACAGTAGGTAGGTAGGTAGGTAGAGGGAGAAAGGAAGAAATACAGTAGGTAGGTAGGTAGGTAGGTAGGTAGGTAGGTAGGTAGGTAGGTAGGGGGATAGATAGAGAGGAAGAAATATGGTAAGTAGGTAGGTAAGTAGGTAGGTAGGTATATAGAGGGAGAAAGTAAGAAATACAGTAGGTAGGTAGGTAGGTAGGTAGATAGATAGAGAGGGAGAAATACAGTAGGTAGGTAGGTAGGTAGGTAGGTAGGGGGATAGATAGAGAAGGAGAAATACAGTAGGTAGGTAGGTTGGTAGGGATAGAGAGAGGGAGAAAATACAGTAGGTAAGTAGGTACAGGGATAGAGAGAAAGAGATATATAGTAGGTAGGTAAGTAGAGGGATAGAGAGAGGGAGAAATATGATAGATAAGTAGGTAGAGAGTAAGAAATACAGTAGGTAGGTAGGTTGATGGTTATACGGTGGTTGTGTGTACACAGTTTGGTTGGCCATTTAACCAGACTGGGCCACAGCAATGCGTGGCCAGGTATAGCTAGTTATGAATAACAACAAATAAATGAAAAATACCTCTGAGCTGGGAATATGCAATGCAGGTCCATTCTCCACGTCCATTTCCCACACAAGTGCATCTCATCATATGGCCCATATCATGCTGTTTGTCCCACTGATCTCCAACACGATACATAACACCCTCATTTGTCGTACAAATTTCTTCATGAGCTAGTAAACATATAAAAATGAATTAACCAAGGTGAAATATAGAAAGAAAATTAAATATATATTAATACATTTATTATTAATTATTAATTATTATTTATTATTATTAATTATTATTATTATTATTATTATTAATTAAATTTATAAACCGCATCCTCTCCCCGAAGGGACTTGGGGTGGTGCACAGGAAATTAAAAACATATAAACATAACAATTATAAATATTTAAAACCCAAATTAAATAACTCTCGCCCTGTGCTAAAATCTTAAAATCTTAAAACTATTTCTCCTTAAAATCCCGATTAAAACAATTTAGACTTCAGACTGCAGGCTAGATGAGGTAGATTTGTTGACTACATACAGAATAACATTTGCATAATGTTGGAAACAGAGTAATATTCCCCCAGATGAATTAGTGATTCAGAAAATTCTAAATTGCACAGAAATTGATAAATTAACATTAAGATTAAAGGACAAAGATGAGTCTGAGTACTATGAAATTTGGGATAATTGGTATAAATGGTTGTATAACAGAAATAAAGTTAATTTAGCCAAGAAGCAGTAGAGAAATGTATAGCACTGTAAATGAATGCATATATAGAAGCAATATAAGATTGATATATATAGGTATGATGACACAGCAATGTCAATGTGATGATTGAAGGTTGTTATAGATGAAAAAAAATCTATTAAATGGGGAAAAAATGAATTAGGCTTATTTTGATTATTACATGCTTTTTGTTCATGAAAAAAAAGATTGACTTGGGAATTTTATTTCTTCCATACTAATTTTATATCAGTGCTAATAGTATTCATTTTCTTCTGAGCACTTTAAATATGAATCTCCATTTGAACCTTGTATTCTGAATGTGTTAAATAGATTTTCACAAATTTTATTCTCATAATAAAATTGTAAAATCAGTTTTACTGAGACTAATTTTTATATGCAACAACTGTATATACAAGGTGAATGAATATTTATATCAAATCATATCTTCACAATTCCCAAGAATTAAGGAATAACATTGGGTCCTAACAGACATATGTGCAATATACCTGCCATGGGACAAAATCCAAACTTTTGATCAACATCATAGTTTGATGTAGTTCCACACCACTTCATGTTATCTCTTCGTCCTTCAGAAGTACAATCAGTGTAATTACGATTATTATAAAGGAAAGGAAAGTGACACAGGGCACCATTGGAATTTCCACCACGTGTCTGAACCAACACTGCAAGAAAACAATTGTTATTCAAACAAATACTGTAGCTTAGCTACATGACAATTATTTTACTGTTGTCAAGCATACCACATTCTTTCTGAATAATTTATAACTGAATAATAATAACTTTATTGTAATCATTTTTCTTTCTTTAGGAAGTCATTTTCTTTTGACAAATGGGAAATAACCATTCAAAGAAAATATAATTGACTTCCGGTTGTGCCGCACTCTGCCGCTGACGATCTCTTTGAAGACCGCCAACCCAGCCGCCTGTAAAGAGGCGTTTCAGACATGAGAAATGTCTCGTAAAACTCCAAGTCTTTGAAGCACTTGTGAGCTGAGCTGGTAGCTGTCGGTTGAGTTCCCTGTGTGACCCCAGAAGGTATTTATGCCTCTGGGAAGTTAACAGGGTGTGACTCCCTCTACAAGCTGCCGCAGCTCCGGGTGATTGGGAATTTCTACTTTTAGCAGAACTAGGCATTCGCGGCCAACACTTTTACCATCTGACACCAAACCGCAAGTATTTACTAATTCCCTGTGGACTATCAAAGTAATCACACTGTTGAAGTTAGAATGACTTTGAAGTGAGAAAAGGAAAAAAAATGGCGCTTGCCCCAGCGGTTAAACTAGCTGAAAACGGTAGCAATTCGGTTTGTGTATTCTAATACGTTATAAAGTAATAAAGCTTGCTGGAGATTTAAAGGAAAAAAAAAACTTGATCTGGAGAATCTTTTGAGAAAAGTTGGCAGACTCTGCACGGGGTAAGATGTCAACAAAACAAGGAGCCACACCCCTGCAACCTCAGACAAAGGCAGAAGGCTTCCAGGATTTACAAGACTTTATAGGCAGAGACATCAAGAGATCTGAACAAGAAATTAAAGGAATTATTCAAGAAAAGTTTGAACTCGTTAATAAAGATATTCAAACAGTGGTGAAAGATCTCTCTGATGTAATTTTGAAGGTGGATAAAAAAGTGGAAAAACCTGCTTCAGACGTGGAGGTGAAATTTAAGGAATCTGATTTAAAATTTACAGAAGCCGATGGAAAAATTCAAAAGCTGGATAATGAGATTACGATGATGCAATTCAGATCTATGGAATTTGCTATTAGGCTCAGGGGAATAGGAGAGAGAATATTTATTTATTTATTTATTTTATTAAATTTATATCCCGCCCTTCTCCAAACGGACCCAGGGCGGCCGTTAGTAGGGAAGATCTTAGAAAAGTTTGTGCAGATGCTCTGGCAGTGTTATTGAAATTTGAAGATTCTGATGAGATCCTTTATAAAATTGACAAGGCTTACAGAGTCAATTCTCGTGTGGCAGTACAAAGGCAACTACCTAGAGATGTGGTGATATACTTTACTGATAGGAGAATAAGAAATGATATTTTGCAAAAGTCATTTCTTTCTGCTGTTCAAATTGATGGAACTGAGATTGGCGTCTATAAGGAGTTGCCACCCAAAATGTTAAAGGATAGAAAAGATTTTGGATTTCTGGTGGCAGAACTGCAAAAGCGGCAAATTCAATATCGGTAGGATGCGCCAACTGGTATAATATTGAGGATGCAAGGAGTGAGATACCGTTTAAATACCATAGCAAAAGCAGAAGACTTCTATTATAATGTTCTGAAAGTGGGTTCTACATCTCCACGTACATCTTCACCAGTAGACAAGGGGGCTGAAGCACAGAGGCAGTTTGACCAGGAGACTGAGGAACAAATAAGACAGATGCAAAAAGAAAGGGCGGCCCAGAGAGCTGTAGGTGGTATTGTGGTTGATCCTTTTGAGCCATCGCCAGTTTCTTTTTTGGATGAAACATTAAAGACTGTTACAGAAGAGGCGCTGGATTTCGAATTGCAAACAAGCAAACTGGAGGAGCAACGTATAACTAGATCCGTCTCTAAGCAAATTCAGGAAGCACAGCAACAGGGAAGATCTTACCCACAACGAGCTTAGAAGGTCAAGGGAAAGGAGCAAGCTGAAGACATGGGACGAGCAAAGCCGAAGACTACTTCTCCAGAACGGGATCTTCAGCAATTGCTTTCAACACTTCAGACCAGTTCAAATGATGCTTAAATTTTTGTCTTGGAATGTGAATGGCCTGAACTCTCCACAAAAGAGGAAGAAAGTATTTTATTATCTGAAACAATTTAATAATGATGTTATTTGTTTGCAAGAAACCCATATTAAGGTGCAAGACCAGAAATATTTGATAAATTCAAGATTGGGAATGCAATTTGTGGCCTCAAATTCGGAGAAGAAGAATGGGGTGGTGATATATATAAATAAAAGGCTATCAGCTAAAATTATAGAAGCGGACGACTGTGGAAGATACATAGCAATTGAACTTTATACAGAGAATGGCCCCATTTTGGTGGTAGGAATATATGCCCCAAACCAGCAACAAGAAAGTTTTTATAAGATGCTCCATTCGAAAATCCTAGAATGGGATTTTTCAAGTATTTTGATTATGGGAGACTGGAATGGAGTAATTCAACCGAGAAAGGATAAAAAGAGTTTGGCCAAATTAGGTGGTAAGTTACCACAAGCTTTTTTTGAAATGCAAGAGGATTTGGAAATGAAAGATATTTGGAGAGTGCACAATCCAAATGAGCTGGATTTTACTTTTTATTCAGATAGGCATAAATCTTTTTCTAGGATAGATTTCTTTTTGACAACAGTTGACTTACTTCCTAAAATAAAGAAAACAAAGATATTTCCCAGGACATTAACTGATCATAGCCCGGTATGGATGGAAATTGAGATGGGAAAGAGAGAAAGAAGATCCTGGAGGTTAAATGAAAATTTATTTAGATACGAAAAAAATGTAAGCGAACTTAAAAAGCATATAAAGGAATTTTTTTAATTGAATCTAAATAAAGGTACTCCTATTGAAATAGTTTGGGACGCAGGTAAAGCATACATGCGAGGAGTCCTGATACAAATGAATTTTAAATACAAACAAAATAGACAGAAAAAGAGAATAGAGTTGGAAAAAAGAGATAAAGAAGAAAGAACAGTTATTGATAAGTAATCCAACAGATAGGAAGTTAAAAGCAATTATAAATCTTTTGAAGGATCAATTTCAAATGCTTATAGCGGAACAAACAGCAACCAACTTACAATTTGGAAAACATAATACTTTCGCTAATGCCAACAAGCCGGGCAGATGGTTGGCTTATACATTGAGAAAACAATTGAGTACAAGAACTATTGATAGCTGTTCCTGTTGGCGACGGACGAACCTTAGGGTTCGTCCGCCATTTTGTTCTTTTTTCTGCCCCAAACGGGGCGGGGTGCCCCTTTTTTGGGGGGACCCTCCGTAGGACTGGCTTGCCTGGACTGGTTCAACCTGGCGGCGGCTGGGGAACGGTCCTTGTCTTCGGTCTAGGTGGAAGAAGACATGCTGCGGGGGGCTTGGTTCCCTTCGCCAACGGAGGACGGTAACAAATAATGGATTTGAAGAGAGCGGAGCGCTCGAGTCGGGGCTTTGGCTGCGAGGTGGCGAGTAAGTGACTTTAAATTTATTTTTGCTGGCGGCTTGGACTGAGACAAACGTGGAGGGGGGTGTTTGCTAAACCCCCCCTCGGATTTACAACAGCGGCATTTAGAAATGGCTCCTCGATCCGAGGAAGCGGATATTTCTCATCCGGACGTTTGCGGAACAAGTTAAAGTGCTTCGCGGCTTGTTTCTATACAATGTATCAATCAATCAATCAATCAATAATTTAATTTATAGACCGCTCCTCTCCCCGTAGGGACTCGGAGCGGTGCACAGGGAAAACTAAAACCACAATACAATAAATATACAAATATAATTAAGAACAAATTAAATCTGGGCCTGTGCTAAAATCCCTGTATCTAAGTCCGGCTTTATTGAAACAATTTTCTTTGTCACTTTCTCCTGCTGGCTCTCAGACTGGGCGGTGGAAGATGGCTGCCCTTTGTTCCTAAATGATTATTTTTTCATGGAAAATTACCAACATCTCTTTGTGACCTAGACTGTTTCTCTCTACCAACGGATGAATTTTTGGATTAATTGACTCCTTCCCTGAAGTGCCTTCTTTGTTTTAATATTTGACTGTGAAAATTGCTTCTCTCTCTGGACTCTATAATTTGTTACAACTTTGATTTGAACTTTCTTCTCCGGACTTGCTCCAGCGGCCGCACCCAAAAAACGCCATCTTAGTGGCACTGACTTTAACAGCTCACCATGGCTTCAAAAAAACAACCAGAAAATCCAGGATTGGAAGAAAGGATGACAGCTATGGAAGCAGTGTTACACTCCTTGGTGCTGGAAATTAAAGAATTAAGAAAGGACCATTGCAGTTCTAAACTTGAGCTTTTAGAAACACAGAAAAAATTGATGGAGAATACACAGAAGACCAAGGAGTTGGAAGTGGGGTTGGCTGGGGCAAAGGGAGAACTGAAAAATGTTAATAGTGAAATTGGAGATTTGTCTGGTCATATGTCTAGGATGGATTTTGAAAGGATGTCATATTTTTTAAGATTTCAGAATATTTTGGAGGAAACTGGTGAATGCCTTCCTGATCTCATGAGCACAATTTTAGCAGACTATTTACATAAACCCAAAGATGAGATCAGGGGGGACATTGATCTAGTTTACAGAATAAATTCAACATATGCCAGGATAAATGAAGTACCCAGAAAGATACATATTAAATTTGTCAGAAGGTCGACTAGGGAGGGAATCTTGAAGGCGCAGAGAGTGGGTCCATTAATTTATCAACAAAAGGAAGTCGCTATCTTGAAGCAGATCCCAAAAAAGATTAGGGAGGTGAGGAGGAAGTACTCCTTCTTATCTAAAAAATTGTTTAATCACGGGATTTGGTTTAAGTGGGCGATGCCAGAAGGGATGTTGGTGTTCTGGGAAGGAGGAAGAGTAAGGATTAAAACAGTTGCTGAGGCGGAAGCCTTTCTTAAAAAACATTCCTCTATCCTGGGGAAGATCCAGGGGGGACGGAGGGGGCCACAGCCCCGCCCGCTGGGGGACAGGAAGGAGAACAAGAAGACACAATTGCCAAGAGACTTAGATCTAAAAAATGACTTTGCTTTTTATTAATACAGTATAACTTTTATCTGGATGTTTGTACACGATTGCCAGCATAGAATTTAGAATTTATGATGTATGCATTTGTTTTCACCTTGTAGTACTATTGAAAAATGTATTACCAATGTCTTATTAAGAAGCCTCGGAGGGACCAACGACCTCGATGTGAAAGCTCTCAAAATATTTTTGTATTTTACCTTACCCCTACCCTACTTTAAAAAATTTGTAAAAACCAATAAAACTTTTTCAATATAAAAAAAAGAACTATTGATAGTATTCAGCATGGTGAGAAGGAAGTTCATCAACAAGAATTAATTAAAAAGGCTTTTTTGGATTATTATACTAAGTTATATAGGACAACATACAAAATAATCTTATAGATAAATATTTAGAAGGAAAAAGGGTTACAAAAGTCTCCTTGGTCCAAAAGGCAAACCTGGATCAATTAATAACTATCAAGGAGATTAGCTTTGCTATAAAGCAATTGAAACCAGCTAAAGCTCCAGGGACCGATGGTTTAACTGCAGTTTATTATAAAACTTTACAAGCAGAAATGATTGAACAGCTTAAAGATTTATTTTGTAATATACAGCAAGGTGGCAAAATACCTTCCTAATGGAAAGCGGCTTTTGTATCACTGATACTGAAAGAACAAGCAGGCCCTAAGAAACCAGAAAATTATAGACCAATATCTCTTCTAAATACGGATTATAAAAATTTTGCAAAAGTATTAGCCAACAGATTGATGCCAGTTATTCAAGAGGTAATTCATCACGACCAAGCAGGATTTATCGAAGGAAGATACATGAAGGAGAATGTCAGGCAAATTATAGATTTACTGGACTATTTAGATAAGAATAAACAGATCCCTGCAGTGCTGGTTTTTTTGGATGCGGAAAAGGCCTTTGATTGAGTGAATTGGAATTTTATAATTAAGACTTTGGAAAAAATGGATTTGGGGACTCGGTTTATACAGGCGATTGGAGCAATATATCAAGAACAATCTGCACAACTAATTATTAATGGAAGCTTGACAAAGAACTTTAACATACATAAAGGTACAAGACAGGGTTGTCCATTATCCCCATTGTTATTTATCTTAACTTTAGAAGTCTTGTTGAATACAATACGGGACTCGAATTTCTTGAATGGAATAGCTATAAGGCAAGAGGAATACAGAACTAGGGCATTTGCAGATGATCTGGTTGTTACCCTAACACGACCGATGAAATCAATAATCCAGATCAAAGACATTATAGAGGAATATGGTTTGGTATCTGGATTCAGACTGAATTATAAAAAGACTAAAATGATTGTTAAAAACCTGACAGAGATTCAAAAAAAGAAACTTGAAATGGTGGCAGGTTTTGAAATAGTGTCAAAGGTTAAATATTTAGGAATACAAGTCGCAGACTCAAACATAAAACTATTCCAAAATAACTACGAGGTGCTGTGGCAAAAGATACAAAAAGATTTGCAAACCTGGAAAAAATTAGTTATCTCTGCTTGGAAGAATATCAGCAATTAAAATGAATGTTTTACCTAGATTTATCTTTCTGTTTCAAATGATACCGGTGCTTAAATCTGACAAGCAACTGTTAGAATGGCAAAAAACGTTGAATAAATTTGTTTGGAATGAGAAAAAACTGAGAGTGAAATTGAAAATTATGCAAGATACTCGTGAAAGAGGTGGGCTTAAACTTCCAAACCTTCGATTGTATTACGAAGCAGCTGCATTGACACAAATAACTGATTGGTTTGGAAAAACAAAAACTGAACTGTTGAATATAGAAAGCCACGATCTCGATTTGGGATGGCATGCATATTTATTCTATGAACATAAAGTGTATAAAGTGTTTAATAGTCACATACTTAGAAGTGCCTTGATGAGAATCTGGAAGAAACACCGATCTAAGTGGGATTATAAGATTCCGCTTTGGCTGGATCTTGCTGATACCATGTGGAATACAAATATTAAGTCACTCAGGGGTTTTTTTATATAAAGATGTGCTTTTTGCTGAAAGGAGCAGATGGCAGCTGAAGACTTTGGACACACTTGTTGGCAGAAGGGATTAATTTAACTTGGCTACAGTATAATCAATTACAGATGAGATGGAAAGAAGATCAAAAAACTGGTTTAATGGAGCATGAAGTAGAACTGGTCAGACAGATAAAAGAGACAGGCCCAATGCATATTAAGAGAGTTTATAATGTCTTGCTAGAAAGGGATTCAGAAACTGAATTGGTTAAAGATTGTATGATTAAATGGGCCCAGAATTTTACTGAACCAGTTATGATGGATACGTGGGAAAAAATATTGGTTCAGAATGTTAAATTTACACAGTTACAGAATTTGCAGGAGAATTTTTATAAAATGTTTTACAGATGGCATTTAGATCCTAAGAAATTATCATGTATGTACCCTAATGTTCAACCAAAATGTTGGAGATGTGAGTGTTTAGATGCTACATATTATCATATATGGTTGACCTGCAAGAAAGTTAAGGCTTTCTGGATAAAAATTTGGTGGGTTATGCAAAATGTTTTGAAGAAAAAAATACAATTTACTCCACAACTGTTTTCATTGGGTATAGTTAGGGATTTTACATTGGGGGAAACAAAACTGATTTTGTGTATGGTGACAGCAGCTAGACTGCTGGTTGCCCAGCACTGGAAGAAAGATGTTTTGCCTACTATAGACCAATGGACGCAGAAGATGGCTGGATTTGCTGAAATGGCGAAAATTTCAGCTTTTTTAAAGGACCAGATGCAAGAGACCTATACACAGGAGTGGAAAAAGTGGATTGATTATATACAAAACAAATACCAGACTAGAAAATATTGTGTAGCTTTTAGCTGATGGAGATTAGATGAATAAGGTAGTCAGCAGGGGGTAGAATATGAAGGGAATGAATAACATATATTGCGTTTGGAATTATTAGGGTTGCATATAGCGGAAGTCACGGGGTTGGGGGGGGAAGGGGAGGGTTAGGGAGGGTATGGGAGGGAATTATACTGGTACTTGATTTATATACTCCAGGTTGAAAGAGGGGGGGAAGGGTATAACATCTGGTCCTGATTTATGTAGTTTATGTTGGGGGTGGGGGGTAAAGGGATATAATATTTGTATCTGATTTATGTTTTTTTATGTTGGGGGAAGGGGGGGCAAAAAAGAAGGGGGGAAAATTTGTTGGTGAAAAACTTTTTCAATTAAAATATATATATATATAATTAATGTTAGCAATTAAGAAAATGTGAAATGAGAAAAAGAAGCAACAACAAAGAATGGTGATCTTTGCCATTTTTATGTGAACTACCGAGACCATAAAATGTGGAAAATAAGTTTTTTTTAAATTGATCAACTATCTAATAAAAATTGATACGTTTTCAGGTTTTTGACTATAAATGTAAGCTGGGAACATCTTTATAAAGAAGTTCCAAAGAACTTAAAACACATATAAGGTCAGGTCAGCTTGCAACTTCCATCAATTCAAGAGCTGGACCGACCTTTGCATGTTAAGGACTGCATTCCTAAGTGGTCACAAACAGGCTCTATTAAGGGCTGAAATGGGATTTAAGTATCTATAAGGCTTAAAGCATCCATTTTATTTCTGCTCATTTCTTCTCACCCTGGGGAAAAAAGGGCTGAATGCTTTGCTCTATCCACTTTGTGAAACTTAGCCTCTCACACTTCTGTCTTGGTTCCAAAATGCATGAAAGCAACTGCCAGACAATAGCTAATCTATACAGTAGCTCTCTGCCAAAAATTCAAACTAGTTTTGTTCTACCAAATCTAAATCAATCTCATGAAAAACTTCAGAACTGAAAAAATCTACTACCAAGAAAGTGTGGACAGCACAGGAAAAAACTATTGAGAAATTGTGAGGCAGAATTTAACTGTATTTTCAGATTACCGTATTTATTCGAGTATAACGCGCAAAATTTTGTACCAAAAAAAGAACTCAAAGTTTGGGTGCGCGTTATAAACAAGGGTGCGCGTTATACACGTGTGCGCGTTATAAACGAGGGCTGGGGTGGGATGATGCAGTTGCAGCCGCTCACTGTACGCGAGGGCGAAGAAAAAAAAACCACCCGCGAAGTCGGGCATCGAAATTCTCCTGCGAGCCGCCTCGCTCGACCAAACGGAAACCTTCCCCCTGCCCGCCCGGGTGGGTCGCATCGCCCCACACGCGGGGTGAGGGAGGCCGGGCCCGCCAAGCCTTCAGGGAGAAGAGGCAGGCAGGAGCCTTAGTAGAGCCCCACGCGAGGCTCCCGGACGGAGTTGGGCGTTTCTACCGTGCGGGTCCAGCTGTTCCCCACTCGCCCACCCGCCGTCCTCCCACTCACCTGGGAACAACTCCATGGCCCTCTGCCCTGTCCTTCAGCAGCGGTTCGCCTTTCGCGCCGCTGCCGTGGCTGCAGCCGTCGCCGAGCCTGGGAGGACGCCCCAGGATGGCATCTCCCCTCTCCTCTCCTGCTACTTTCGCCTTGCGGCTCTTGCTTCTTTCCCCCCCGCCCCCACCCCGGCTTGCTCCAGTCCTTCAGCCCCGGTCCCTTCTCCCCTCTCGGCTTTAGTGCTCTCCCGCCACCCCCACGCTAAACCCTCCTGGGGCTCTGCCGGTTATCTCGCACGGCGCGGCTGAAGCGGGCGCGGAGCGAAGCGCTTCTATTGCTCCCGCCGGTGCGGATCCAAGCACGGGGGAAGGCAATTGTGTCCCGATCAACGGCAGCGGCCAGATCCCATTTCAAAACAGAGCGGGAGGGAGGAGCGGGGAGAGTGTTGGACGGCTTTTTTTTTTTTAAGTTTAATTTATTTCTAGGAGGATCCTTCTCTCCAATCTTGACGCAATCCCCAGGCGGCTCAGAGGGGGTGGAAACCTGTTCCTTCGCCGGCGGCATTTGTCAAAAAGGCCGAGGAAATGCGTCGCGATCAGCCCCTTTTCCCTTTACCTCAGGCATGGGTGAGCGGGTAAACTTCACCCTGCATACAAAAGCAAAAACACTCCGGCCCTCAAACTTTCGCCCTGTGAAGACATTTCCTTCTACCCCGTCTCCTCCCCACACCCATTTCTCCCATTGCCAGAAAAGTCAACTTTTTCTTTCCATGGTATCTCTGTCTATGAATCCCAAAACTAACCAGCCTCACTCGCGTTATACACGTGTGCGCGTTATAAACGAGGGCTGGGGCGGGGTGATGCAGTTGCAGCCGCTCACTGTACGCGAGGGCGAAGGAAAAAAAACGTCCCCTCGTCGCGTACAGTGGGCGGCCCGAACTGGGGGGTGAGAATTCTTATTATCTGCTGGTCGCCTCTTCATTTCCTTTCCTCGCCTCGCCCACACCCGCTCATATTTTTATTGATATACTGGTACCCGTTAGATGGCAACTCAGGGTATCAAGAAAAAACGTTCTGCATATGACGCTTCATTCAAGCTCAAGGTTGTTGATCATGCTGAAATTCACGGAAATCGAGCAGCTAGCCGAGAATTCACTGTACCAGAGACGAATGTTAGAGAATGGAGAAAACAGAAAGTCGTCCTGAAAGATATGAAGAAAACCAAAAAAGCACAACGAGGGAGACAAGCCATGTACCCAGACATGGAGAAGGAACTTTATGAATGGATCATTGACCAAAGAAGTAGTGGGTACATCGTCACATCACTCCACATTAGACTTCAAGCCCAAAAGTTTTGCAAAGATTCAACCTTCAAAGCCTCTAATGGATGGACACAAAAGTTTATGAAAAGGCATGGACTTGCAATACGTCAGAGAACAAAGATAGCACAGAAGCTGCCAAATGAGTTAGAAGAGAAGATCGCTTCATTCCAAACCTTTATAATCAACCAACACAAGCAGAATAATTTTGAACTTTCACAGATAGGCAATATGGATGAGACCCCCATGTGTTTTGACCTACCAGGCAACAGGACAATTGACAGCAAAGGGAAGCACACAGTCCAGATTAAAACCACAGGCCATGAGAAAACTCATTTTACGGTTGTGTTATCCTGTATGGCAGACGGTTTTAAACTTAAACCAATGGTGATTTTTAAAAGAAAGACTATTCCAAAAGGAGTTAAATTTCCACCAGGTGTCGTGATCCATTGTCACCCTAAAGGATGGATGGATGAGAAGGGCATCATTTTATGGTTAAATAAAGTTTGGAATAATAGACCAGGCGCACTACTGAAGAAATCCATGCTTGTATGGGACCAGTTCCGCTCACACTTGATAGACACTGTGAAGGACAAACTGAAAAGTCTAAAAACATTTCAAGCTGTGATTCCAGGTGGACTAACCTCTATTATTCAGCCACTAGATGTTGTTTTAAACAAACCCTTCAAAGACAGAGTCAGGGAAAAGTGGATTACCTGGATGAAATCCGACAACAAAGAATTGACTGCAAAAGGAAACCTCAAGAAACCTGGCCTATCTCTCGTGACGTCCTGGATTAAAACATCATGGGAAGACATGCCAAAAGAAATGATCATCAAGAGTTTTTTAAAGACAGGCATCAGCAATAAAATGGACGGCACAGAAGACGACCTGCTGTGGAATTCAGACTCAGAAGAAAGCGAAGAAACTGGAGAAGAATGGGAACAACTCTTTAGTGTATCTGATGATGAATCTGACTTTGAAGCATTTAAATAAATATTGTTACCGGTAATTTTATTTCGGTATTGTGTTCATAGTTTACATTGTCAATAAATGATTTTTACGTGTTCAACAACGTTTGTCACTTACAATGCTTGGTCTGAGCCGAGAAAAAGTGGGGAAAAAAATTTATACCGATTTTTAATCGAAAATTAGGGGGTGCGCGTTATACACGTGTGCGCGTTATACTCGAATAAATACGGTATACACCCAGTTCTCTGCAAGAACTGCCATGGCAATAGCAGAATTAAATTGTTCCCATCTTCTAAGATCAAAAATTAAGGCAAATAGTCAAAGCTTTTGGTATGCTTCTTTTCTATAATGGGTAATCGTAAAAATCTTTAAATTATTTGGCAAGTTTTTAAAATAAAATAATATTGAATTATTAAACTACACAAATGAATCCCAGTTTTAAGGTATATGTTCCTCTAGATCTCTCAGAGTAAAAAGTCACAGTAGTCCCTTGCTAGTTCTTAGGGCTGCCATATATGGCAACCTGGCTGAGAATTCCAGCTTGACTTGGAATGACATCAGAGCATTGCAGTCATCAGATTCAAAAGACCTCTTTCCTTCTAACCCGGGGGTTCCCAAACTTGGCAACTTTAAGACTTGTGGACTTCAAATCCCAGAATTCTCCAGCCAGCATAGCATAGCTGGCTGGAGAATTCTGGGAATTGAAGTCCACAAGTCTTAAAGTTGCCAAGTTTGGGAACCCCTGTTCTAATCTAATATAGATATTGGGCTGCTATCTTTAAAAAAGAAGAAATGCCAGCCAAACACAGGCAGAAAACCAAAGATGCAGACTACTAACTTTATTTCTATTTAATTCAGTTCCTCCTCACAAATATAGGACACCGAAGTCAGCAAAATGGCACAAACTATTTTCATTTTGAATATCTTTGCATGCTGTATGCCATAGATCCTCAAACTATTGGCCTGTATACAACCCGCAGGCCAATGCAAAGTATCTGGCCTGTGGAAGTGGTGGGATTCAGTCCTGCCCCTCACTGTCAGCCTTACCTTCCAGCCAGCATCCACTCCAGCTGCACTTCTGGTTAATTATTTCACCGGTTGAGCTGAACTTCTGATCCTACCACTGCTGCGAAAGGTAAGGCTGAGGTGTGCATGTGCTGACTGAGGAGTAATATTGCCAGTGCAGCCATGTAATCCAGGGCCAGTGGGTGAATAGGGGGACAGGCTGCTGCTGACTTGAGAAGCAGTTCTGCTGCCAGCTTGTAAAGTAGTGCTTTAAAAGATTTTAAAAACACTTTAAAAACAGCCTTTCAGGATGGTTTTCACAGCCATGATCCATGGCCAGTGGATGAGTAGGGGAGGGGCAAGTATAGCAAGGACAAAGGCAAAATGGACTGCTAAATTGGCCACACCTACCCAGTCACATAACCACCTAGCCACGCCCACCCAGCCGATCTGCGTCCCCCCCAACAGTCTGAGGGACTGTGAATCAGCCCCCTATTTTAAAAGTTTGAGGACCCTTGCTGTATGCATTTCATTGGCTTAGTTAATGGGATGAAAGCAAAACAACTGTTGGCAAACACCTAACGCTGATTAGCCTTAGTTATTCCTAATGACAAGATTCCTTGGTTAAAAATTGCAAAACTGACTCCAACCCATTGTTGCCCAGTTTCATTTCAGCATGGAACAAAAAACAAAGATGATTTCAGACTTTTGGAAAGACTTAAACATAAGCAGCAATTACTTGGAATAGGAGCAAAAAACTACTTTTATACAAAGGGTAAAATTGATTTATGGTATGTTAAAGCCATACTCCAAAAGTGAGCATGCTCAGAATAAAGATGGGCAGGAGCAGAAGAGAAACAGTGCAATAATGATATTTTACAAAGTAAGAAATAACTAAAATAAATATTCTGTCTCAGGCAATGGTCAAGTAGATCCTTTCAAGACATCTAGGAAAAGCTTGCAATCTGGTATATAGTGTTACTGCTTTTTATTTTACCCAATAAGACATCTTCAGAGAAATACTATCCATTGTATCTAGTTAAGCTGTGGTGGCCTCTTGATTTAAACCTAGCTTTCTTATGCTGAACCAATTTCATGTATTGCACTGAGTAGCCTTTCTGATAGACTTATGTTTGACTTCTGTATTCCCTCTTACACTTTCCTAGTTCTCAAGACTTTCCTCGTATCCTTTATCCAGTGTAGATCCACCTATCCTATTCCCAGCCCAGCCTTTTTTAAAAACCATGTTATTCATACTCAGTGAAAGAATGCTAAATTATAATTAATATATTCTGTACTTCCATGACCACACTTTCCCACTTTCCCTGCTAAAATCTGCAACCTATTTTTCCCAAAGTTTTTTTTTCTTGAAAAAATTTACCATTTTGCTCTGTACAAAAGGAATAGCTCTTATCCTGGTCAAAGTTGGAGGTGGTACTGCACCAGAGATTCCCATCATGACGCCCTTCGGAAGTGCACGAATAGAAAGTCCTTCCATTATATGTGAATGGGAAAATGCAAGGATCTCCATTGGAATTGCCACCATAAGTTTGGGTCACAGCTTTAAAATATAGAATACCATTATAATTATATAAGAATTTGGTGTTATCTCATTTAAGAAAAATATTTAATGTTTAGCATTTATATAAAAATACCTATTATAGTGAAACTTCAGTTTTTCAAACTAATGGGATCGTGGTCCCTGTCTTTGAAAACTTGAAGTATGTCATTTCAGTAACTGACATAGATTGAATAATGTCATCACACAAATGATTCAAATTATATTGCTGTTGTTAGTCATAAAGTCGTGTCCCACCCATCATGACTGCATGGTCAACATTCCTCCAGGCCTTCCTGTCCTCTACCATCCCCAGGAGTCCATTTAAGCTCACACTGACTGCTTCAGTGACTCCATCCAATCCTCATTCTTTGCCCTCAATCGTTCCCAGCATTAGGCTCTTGTCCAGTGAGTCCTTCCTTCTCATTAGGTGGAAAATTATATTACTTGCATCAATTTACATTATTTGTATGATAATTTCATTACACAAAAATAAAATACAGTGGGAATTGCTATCAAAGTCTGTTGTAGTCTAATAAATAAATAAATCAAGATTTTACTCTTTCTTTGTGTATGGGTGTGGGTTTAGCTGCAGAGGGGGTTTGTATATAAGAAAAAGTCATAGTTCTAGTTGGTTTTGAAGGGAGGAGGATGACAGTATCCAAAACCAACCACACTAAACTATCTTCACATCAAATCCATTGAGATCATGCTTTTAGTAGGCTTAATTGTGTGAAGGCAAGACTCATCACATAATCTTGTATAAATGATGCTAATCAGTTGTTTTTTTACTGTAGTGACCTTCAGCCCAGCTTATGCCAATCAGTTAGGAACATGCCAATCAGTTAGGAATATGCATTTACATGGTAAATGATTAAAATATCTTTTAGATGCCAATACATATTTAAATATGTATTGGCATATTTAAATACCTGTTTCCTGGCAGCTGATTCCATTGCCCAGACAAGTACATAGCATATGCTGGCTTCCCTGTGCCTTAAGCCACTGCATTCCCAAAATATACATCATACCACTGTCAGTTACACAATGTCCAGAAGGAGCAGGCTGGGGCTGTGGTTGGTAGACTGCAGTTCGTACATCTGTGATAGTTGCAGATGCACTGCCTGCATATAAAAAAGATTACTGTAATGTGGAACTTCCAACATTAATACTGTTTTTACCATTTTGACTGGAACCAAATGCGTCATCCAAATTGTCCTCTATAACATCCTAGCAAAGCTGAATTTCAACTGGGAATGCAACAAATTTTTTGATCGGTTTGCTCTCAGATTTATCAGAAGATAACAAAATATTTACACTCATTTTAATAAGTGCCAGTTAGCTTATCTTCCAACCCACTGCACATTGAAAGAATGCAATTTTACATATCCCCTGGAAGATCCAGCCTCTGCTTATACACAGGTAGTAAAGGGAGGAAGGTGTTCCGGGTCTCCATCAGTAACTGGTTCCACTGCCAAATTACTTATATAGTTAGGATATTTTTCAGAATGTTCCAATGAAATCTGCCTTCCTGTAACTATATTAAGAAAAAGCCTTTTTCTCAGTAGCCAATTTCTGGGAAGAGAATTTTTTTTTAAAATCAGAGGGCAACCTTTGCATTTAAAATACATTTAGATAAATGAACATTCTTTTTCACTGATAAGCCCATTAAACTGTTCTACTTGATTATATGAATGATCATTTATCTATTTTGCAGTTCATCCAAACAAATTCCACACTGTTGCCAAAATGCTTCCCCTATTATTGATAACTTAACTAGCACATTCCATTCTGTGGGTAACTGAATCTTTGATTAAGCCTTCAGTCTTTGATTAAGCTCTCATCATTCCAAAGTCAAGCCTGCCAAATAGGAAGAGGCTTTGTGATGCTAGCAACTTTAGATATGGGGTTTTGCCAGACTTCATCAGTTGACATTTTTTAAAATTATATTGGCTTTGTAGTTGTTTTATAGATTACATTGAGTTATCTTCAGATTATAACACAGTTTGAATATTTTGAATTTGATTTTGAATGTTATGAATTCCCAGGGTAATTTTTATAAAGAAGGAATAAACATCCAACTTCATCCAGATATATTGCTTACCTATGCCTGTGGCTTGTAAAGAGGAATGCCTTTCACATTTCCATTCTCCTCTGCCATTCCCTGTGCAGATGCATTGAAGAAGATTTCCTCTGTTATCCTTCTTGCTCCAGGTATCTCCAATTCGATAAGATGTCTTGGTGTCTTGATCATTGCATCTATCTATAGAAAAGAAGAGTCCACACACCTGTGCTATTTCAACAGTCTGTATCCATTCAGGATGGTTATCCTCTTGGACTGATACTGGATTTTTTAAATGTAATCAACATTTCCATCTAGTTTCATTTAAAACTACCATTGGCATATTTTAACTGCTTCAATTAAAATGGATTTTTGTCAGTACATTTGTGTGAGAAAGTCCTTTTCTAATGTTGCATATAATGAAAGACAGGTCAGAATTTTTTTTTATTAAAACTCTTTTTAACTCTCAAACTCCCCCCAATACTGAAATGTCCAGATTTTGATTCCAGTCATTCTAGAGAAACTCTGAGGTCACAAAAAGGATACTATAGCTGCATGTATAAATAATGGTTTACAAGAGACAATAATTGAGTTTAGGCAGCACGCCAGGCCAAATCAAACAAATGACATGATGTTTTTGTGTAGTGTTGATACCAGATATTACTGACTGTTCTTTGCTGTAACCTAAGGCTCATATTCTTTGGGCCAATTTTAGGTCCTTCTGGACCTACTCAAAGGGCAGCCATGCATAGGAAGGGCTCTGCACAAGTTCACCTTGCGCATCACCTGCTTCTGGATCAGGTGGTCATATTCAATGGCATTCACACCCTAGTCACTCCCTGGTTGGATTACTGTGCAGTATGTAAATGTGGCTTTCAAAAGCATTCAAAAACTGCAACTGAATGCAATGGCATTGTTATGGCTCTCCTTGATACTGTGATGTAACATCTCTGTACAGTGGTCGGCAAACCGCGGCTCGCGAGCCGCACGCGGCTCTTTGGCCCCTCTTTGGCCCCTCTTCCTCCACCCTCGCTGAGGGTGGGACTCCTGGGACCCGCCGGAGCAACCCTCCCTGCCGACCACCGATTCCCTCCCTTGCTCCCCGCACGGAGCCTCCCCAGGCGGCATGCCAGCCACTCATCTACTTCCATGGGGTGCGGAGGCTCCGCGGGCAGGGGGAGGGAACCTGCGTCCAGAGGGATGCCGTTCATTCCCACCCCACACCGAACCCTGGAAGTAGCGCGGGCTGGCGAGCCGGGCTACTTCCAGGGCTCGGGCTGGGGAGGAACGGCGACCCTCTGGAAGCACGTTCCCCTCAATCTCCCTGGAAGTAGCCCGGCTCGCCAGCCTGCGCTGTTCCAGGGCTCGGGCTGGGGAGGAACGGCGACCCTCTGGACGCACGTTCCCCTCAATCTCCCTGGAAGTAGCCCGGCTCGCCAGCCCGCGCTGTTCCAGGGCTTGGGCTAGGGAGGAAGGGGAACGTGCGTCCAGAGGGTCCTCCCCAGCCCGAGCCCTGGAATAGCGCGGGCTGGCGAGCCCGGCTACTTCCAGGGAGATTGGGGGAACCGGCGTCCAGAGGGTCGCCGGTTCTCCCGAGCCCTGGAATAGCGCGGGCTGGCGAGCCGGGCTACTTCCAGGGAGATTGAGGGGAACGTGCGTCCAGAGGGTCGCCGTTCCTCCCCAGCCCGAGCCCTGGAATAGCGCGGACTGGCGAGCCCGGCTACTTCCAGGGAGATTGGGGGAACCGGCGTCCAGAGGGTCGCCGTTCCTTCTCACCCCACACCGAGCCCTGGAAGTACCCTGAGCGGGTGAGTGAATGCGGCGGGCGGCTGGGCAGGCCCGGCTAAGGCGAGCCAGTGAGTAACCGCGGCGAGCTGGGCTGAGGCGGCTCCGCGGGGGGGGGGGGATGGGGGGCAGACAGACAGACAGAGAGAGGCACAGACAAGGAGGGAGGGGGGAATCAGAGAGTGACAGACACACACAGAGAGACAGGGAGAGGGAGGGAGAGGCGGAACCAGAGACACCGAGTTGGTTCCGCCCCAGGCGCCTGATGGACCCGGAAAGGTTCCAGAGGGAGCTTGGGCCAATACCTGTGTCCCTGCCCCGTGGCTCGACTGAGGATCTAGTGGCCGCATGGTATAGTGCGGCCACGGGGGCCTTGGACCGAGTTGCGCCCTTGCGTCCTCTCATGCGGCGCCGAGTCACCCAGGCTCCTTGGTTCACCGAGGAGCTTCGGGAGATGAAACGCCGCAAGAGACGCCTAGAGAGTAGGTGGAGATCTTCTCGATCCGAATCTGACCGAACACTAGTGAGAGACCATATTAGGACTTACTTAGTGGCGCTAAGAGTGGCCAAACGTGAGTATTGTGCCACTCTTATCGCGTCCGCGGAAAACCGCCCTGCCGCCCTGTTTGGGGTGACCCGCTCCCTCCTTCATCTGAGGCCGCGGGAAGCCCCTCTGCAGGGTCGAGCAGAGGAATTTGGAGTATTCCTGCAGGACAAAATCACTCAGATTCGGAACGAGTTGCCCTCCACTTGTGGTCCAGTCGAGGTGTCCAGCGCAGGTCTTGAGATTACACCTTGGGAGGAGTTTGACTTTGTTACTACCGAGGATATGGACAGGTTGCGGAGGAACCTTAGAGCCACCACATGTTTATTGGACCCGTGTCCCTCCTGGCTTGTACTGGCATCCTGGGAGGTGACACGAGGCTGGCTCCAGGGCATTGTGAATTCATCTCTGAGTGAGGGGTACTTGCCCACCGTTTTGAAAGAGGCGGTGGTGAGGCCCCTCCTCAAGAAACCATCCCTGGATCCAGCTTTATTAGAGAACTATCGTCCCGTCTCCAACCTTCACTTTTTAGTGAAGGTTGTTGAGAGTGTGGTGGCTCAACAGTTTCCCCGACATCTGGAGGAAGTTGATTATCTAGACCCGCGCCAGTCCGACTTCCGGCCCGGTCACAGCACCGAAACGGCATTGGTCGCGTTGGTAGATGATCTCTGGAGGGCACGGGATAGAGGTTGTTCCTCTATCCTTGTCCTATTAGACCTCTCAGCGGCTTTTGATACCATCAACCATGGTATCTTATTGCACCGATTGGGGGGGTTGGGGCTGAGAGGCACCGTTCTACCGTGGTTCTCGTCTTACCTCTCTGGTCGGTCACAATGGGTGTTGGCAGGAGGGCAGAGGTCGTCCCCGAGGCCACTCACATGTGGGGTCCCTCGGGGGTCGGTCCTCTCGCCACTCCTGTTTAACACCTACATGAAGCCGCTGGGCGAGATCATCCGTGGTTTTGGGGTGGAATACCATCTGTACGCTGATGACACTCAGTTGTACATATCCACCCCAAACCACCCCAACGATGCCGTCGAGGTGCTGTCCCGGTGTCTGGAGGCCGTACGGATCTGGATGGGTAGTAACAAACTCAAGCTCAACCCGTCCAAGACCGAGTGGCTGTGGTTTCCGGCACCCCGGTTCAGCCAGATAAGTCCAACACTGGCCATTGGGGGCGAACAACTGGCCCCCGTGGAGAGGGCGCGCAACTTGGGCGTCCTCCTGGATTCGCGGCTGTCCATGGAGGACCATGTGACGGCCGTGGCCAGGGGGGCGTTCTATCAGGTACGCCTGATACGCCAGTTGCGCCCCTTACTGGACCGGGGAGCCCTTCGCACAGTCACTCAAGCGCTTGTGACATCCCGGCTGGATTACTGTAACGCTCTCTACATGGGGCTCCCCTTGAGGTGCACTCGAAAGCTACAGTTAGTACAGAATGCGGCCGCGCGGGTGATTATGGGTGCCTCAAGGCAAACCCACGTAACACCTCTCCTGCGCGAGCTGCACTGGCTGCCTTTGGCCTTTCGAGTGCGCTTCAAGGTGCTGACGACCATCTTTAAATCGCTCCATGGCTCGGGGCCTAGCTATATACGAGACCGTCTCCTGCCCCATACATCCCTTCGTCCGATCCGCTCCCACAGAGAGGGTCTTCTCCGGGTGCCGTCAGCGGGGCAATGCCGGCTGGCGACACCCAGGGGAAGGGCCTTCTCTGTGGCGGGCCCGGCCCTCTGGAACGACCTACCCCCCGACCTTCGCACTATCTCGGACCTCCGCCTCTTCCGCCAACGTCTTAAGACGTATCTATTCCAACAAGCCGGCCTAGGATAGCCCCTACTTCTGACTTTTAAATTTAAAATTAATTTGGTATGGTTTTAAAATGGGTTTTTAGCACGGGTCTAATAATTTAATATATTTTAATCGATTTTGTATTTTGTGGTTTTAATAATGCCTGGGTCCTAACAAGGAGAAGGGCGGGGTATAAATTTAATAAAATAAAATAAAAAAAATAAAAAAGGGAGGGAGGGAAAGATAGAGACACAGAATGAGTGATTAAGTGCTTGAATGAGAGACAGACAGACACACACACACAGAGTGACAGAGATGGGCAGACAAAGCAGATAGATAGAGAAAGAAAGAAAGAGAGAGAGAGAAAGAGGGCAAGAGAGACAGAGAGAAAGAGAGAGAGGAGAGAAAGAGAGACAGAAAGAGACAGAGAGACACAAAGAGAGAAAGAGGGAAAGAAAGAAAGAAAGAGAGAGAGAGAGAAAGAGACAGAAAGAGAGAGAGAAAGAGAGAGAGAGAGAGAAAGAGAGAGAGAAAGGGAAAGAAAGAAAGAGAGAGAGAGACAGAAAGAAAGACAGAAAGAGAGAGAAAGAAAAAGAGACAGAAAGAGAGAGAGAGAAAGAGAGAAATGGAGAAAGAGAGAGAGAGGAAGAAAGAGAGGAAGAAAGAGAGGAAGAAAGAGAGGAAGAAAGAGAGGAAAAAAGAAAGAAAGAAAGAAAGAAAGAAAGAAAGAAAGAAAGAAAGAAAGAAAGAAAGAAAGAAAGAACTTTTGACCACAATTGAGCCTAAAAGTTTGGTTGCTAACCAAGACCATTGTTAAGTGAGTTTCACATTTTCCAAGTTGGCCACGCCCACCCAGTCACATGACCGCTGAGCCACTCCCACAAAACAGGCCACACCTTCCGGCTCTCAAAATAAATTTCAATCGTGGTATTGTTGATATTTGGCTCTCTTGACTAATGAGTTTGCCCACCACTGCACTAGAACACTCTTAGGCAGTTTATCTCATGAGACCTAGGAATTGTACCTCTCTGACACTCCACTTGCCCAGTGGACCAACAGCTTCCTGGAACTCTGGATGGCCTTATCTCACTTGGCATTAAGGAACTGGCTATTTCCTCAGGCAGAAAAGTCCACAGGTTAGACAAGTGTTGATTTTTTTTTAATTCTTGTTTGACTTATTGAAAGTGCAGTTTTTTTAAAAAAACTCATGAATGTATTTCATTTTATAGTTTTGGAATGCTTGTTTTTACAACTATATACATATTGCTGTTCTTCTTAAACCTGTGTTCATCATCTAAAATTACTGTTGTGAGATTGGTAGCTATAAAAATGTATAAATAAACAAATCAACCTTGAATTGAAAGGCAGAAATTTGTCTCACCCTGGGATAAATTGCTCCCCTCTACATGAAAGTTCTGCTCAATTTGTTATTACACAATTCTGGGGGGGAAATTGCTATGCCATCTCAATCACTTAGCTGCTGGGTTTCAAAAAATGAACATGAGGAAAATGTTTAAGACATGAAGTCAGACTGATGGGAGTATGTGAGTTTGTCAGGAAATTGGTCTGTGGCTTCAGCTGTATGAATGTACATACTTTTAAAAATATTCAAATCTGGGAGCCAGCTGGATGGTTAAGAGTTGGCCATACTTATAAGGGGACCTCCACCATTTCAGTAATTATATACTTTAATAAAACTAAATGCAAAATACAAACAATGTAGTGGTAAACTTTCTGACTTTGTACATTACTATTTATTCCAAATGAAAAAAATTGGGGACCCCTGGTCTAACAGACATACAGAGGGGGAAGAGAGAGGGGGAAGGAGGAAACCCTCCACAGCCGCGCGGAGACGGCGTGGAGTCTCCGCGCGGCTGTGGAGGGTTTCCTCCTTCCCCCTCTCTCTTCTCCCTCTGTGTGTCTGTAGAAAGACGGGGGGGGGGGGAATCAGAGTCCAACAGACACACAGAGGGGGAAGAGACAGAGGGGGAAGGAGGAAACCCTCCACAGCCGCGCGGAGACGGCGTGGAGTCTCCGCGTGGCTGTGGAGGGTTTCCTCCTTCCCCCTCTGTGTGTCTGTTAGACTCTGATTCCCTCCTCCCCCCGTCTTTCTCTCGCTCTGGGCAGAGAGCGAGAGAAAGACGGGGGGGGGGAGGGAATCAGAGTCTAACAGACACACAACACGACCTCGCGGATGACCCGGCGTATAAGACGACCCCCCCACTTGGAGGCATGTTTTTCGGGGCCAAAAAGTCATCTTATGCGCCGGCCAATACGGTAAGTGTATTTGTTAATTAGTGGTAACTTAACTATGGAATTAAATTTTCATACTGTTTTTATTTCTAAGTACTTGCACATTATTTAGTGGAACCTTTTCGATGTCTTCATAGTCTGAAGAAATAATCAAAGCTTTCATAAATTTATCTTGAGATCTAAGCTAGCTTCTTCAGGATAACACCAAGACTTGCTATACTTTCTATCAATATCCAGTAGGTACAATAAATGTTAGTCTGGAATTGAAGAGGACTGACCTCTTTTAAAATTCAAAGAATATCTCTATGTTATCCAAAATAAAAGTCTTGTTTAGCTTTTCTGATAATTTTCATGATCGCTAGACAATCTAAGGCACTATTCCTAGCACAAAGTTCAGAATAGAGAAAATAAGATATTATATGATCTTATAGACACACATAAGAGAACAAAATATAAACAAGAAACAGCAAGGCTGAGACAGATCAAAGTGCGGAATAAAATGTATCTTCTTGAAAGTATATAAATAAATATCACTTATGTAGAATCTGTGGGTACTTATTTATTTAGGGATGAGATCCACAGGAAATAATAGTATAGTACTTTCTTTTAATTGAGTCAGTTGGTATAACTCAGTCCAATACTTTAGTAGTTGTGTTCATACAAAACATTAATTAGGTGCAGCAATGTTTTATCTGCTTTTGGGATGGTAACATCTACATCTTGTAATGGAAAGGGAAATGATATGGTTATATCACATACACAGTTAGGAAGATTATTAGGAGATTGTTGATTTTTGATTGTTGTTGATTTTGTTAATATGCAATTGTTATTTCCAGATAATTCAAAGCAAAATTTGTTTAAAACTAACTTTTTCATTAGTATGGCCCCAATTCATTACATTATATTCTTAGCTTCTTTTTGCACCTCCAATCCCTCCACCACCACCACCACCCGATTGTTTTGTCACAATTCAACCCCCTCCCTGGTGATGTCTTTGTGCAGTTGTCATGTCCCTTGTGGCTTTACCATACTGAAAAATTGAGAAAGGCCAGCACCCTTGACTTAAGAAAACTACTGACAGGCAACATTTTAGCCACAATAATTGGATAAAGGAGGCAGCAGCCACCAAATTGCTAATTTATGAATATAATCAGCCAAACACTTGGTGCAGTCTTTGGGCCCTCCCTCAAAATAATGGGGGACATGAAAAATACTCAAGAGCATCATTCATGCTGATACTCTGCATAAGCTGCTCTGCCACAAGCCCATACTTACTTCTGGAAGTGCAAGTAATCCTCCCACTGCCTTCTCCAAGGCAAGTGCAATCCACCATCATCCAGCCCTGATATGGCTTTTCCCAAACTTCTCCAACAATGTATGATGTTCCAGCTGTATTATCATAGCATCGCTCAGCTAAGGGAAATTAATTTTCAAAGGTAAAAATGAAAAAATAACCTCACAGCAGTTTTCTCTACAATTTCATCAAGGAAAGAATTAAAGTTCTTAATTAGGAAAAAAACAAAATGCTTCCATAATTTTTGTATTTGGTTAAAAACAGTATGCCAAAATCTGACAATTCAATGAAATAGAAATTTTTAAGTGTTTGCAACACTGGTGTTGCTGACAGCTGTTTTATGCTCCTTTTGAAGGTATAGCTATATTTGAGTATATAACTATATATAAGATTATATTTTGAAATGATCTGAAGAATTTTCTGTTATATCAATAAAGCACATCCAACTTTGGAGCATGACTCTCTTAACTAAGTATGCCCTTCCCTACCAAAAAATTCTAAAAAACAGACAGCAGGGAACAGATTAACCTAGGCATCTTCTTTATGGCACACTTGTATTCTAGGTGAGTTTGTTTATTATCTATGGAGGGATATTTAGAGATATTCAGAAGCAAGGATACGCAAAAGTCCAGGTAAATTTTGCTCATGTATGCATGTTTTGAATATTTTTATATATCAACTGAGACAAAAATTTTAAAAGGTTATCACAAAGAGTCAAAAGTCTGCTTACAGTAACTATCAAAAAGCTCTGTTCGCAACTGAAATACTTTTGATGTCTGAAAAGCATAAAAGAAAACTAAATCATACCAACTGGTTTGCAAGTCCATTCACCCTTTCCATTGCCAAGACATACACATTCTAACATGTAGCCTCCTGTCTCATGAGGCCTGCGCCAGGTATCACCAATCTTGTAAGACTGGCCACCTTCATGACATCGATCTGAAAAACAAAGCATAGGAAGCTGTTTTTCCAAGTTATGTATCTACTTCTATGTTGGCTACATAGTAGTTCAGTAACTCTTTAAGATTGCCCCAGTTATATTATAATAAAGTCTTAGATCCCTTCATCCATTTCAGCATTGGACTTCATAATGTGGACAGTTATGAAAAGCAGCCAGTTTCTTTTCCAATATGAAAGTCCCTAGAGTCTAATAACTATAACATGCCATTTTCCTGTCATGTCAGAAGTCTCCCTAATTTATTAGGGATGTTAAAAACATTTGGATTATAAAGTAAAGTATAGAACTATAAGAAAAGTGGAACTACACTTCTCTTCATCTCTCATATTGACTACACTAATTAGGATTGCTAGAAATTGAGGCCAAACATTTGGAGTCATCTGCAGAACCCTTTCATCCTTGCTTTACAATTAAGTCAATGTTCTGACATGTAGTAATGAAAAATACCGTATTTTTCGGAGTATAAGATTCTCCGGACTGTAAGACGCACATTAGCTTTAGAAGAGGGGTTCTGTCTCTGCCTCCCAGCATCCATTCGGAATTCATCTGGCTAGTGTCCTTGCAGCAAAGAGCAAACAGCCTGGTCAGCTTCAGCACATTATCGCAGTCCCAGGACATGGATCGTTAGGGCTCCACTCCAACTGAGCTGAGCTGCTGCTGTCGCCAGGGAACACTGCAGCCTTTGCTGCCCCTGCTGCAATATTTGCTCTATAAGACGCACAGACATTTCCACCCATTTTTGGGAGGAGGGGGAAGTGCATCTTAGTCCAAAAACACAGTAATCTTTCAAGAAAAACATTCATGGAACAGCTATGGGAGCTACATAGATACAGGCTCCAGTTTATGTACAATTTATCAGAGTTGAGAACTGAAGCCAGCCTCAAGTCATAAGGTTTGGAGGGGGAAATTTAGCACTACCTTGAATCCTGTTTATTTCAGCCTTCTTCACATCAATCAGCTGGGACTCGGGAGGCAGATAATAGAGGAGAGAGGGGCCAGTAAGAGGTGGTTGACATTAATAAGTGTGTAGGTTATACCTGAGTTTTTCTCCTGCATGAATAAAAGGAGACTTTTATTCATGCAGGAGAAAAACTCAGGTATAACCTACACACTTATTAATGTCAACATTAATGTCAACATCCAGTAAATATCAGTGGTCTCATTTTACAATGTTCTCTCCCTCCCTCCCTCATGATTGAACTTTGCCACAGAAAAATTCCTTATAATTATGCAATATTATGTGTGGTACCTACTTCTTCTTATTGTGGAAACCACTAGATTTTGTGACATTCCAGCATGGTGAGTATATGGATTAGTACATTATCTTTGAGGACATCATCTAAGCATCTCAGTGAAGGATGTAATACATACTTGCAATAGTGCAACTGATTCTTCCACGCCCAGCCCCAATGCAAGTACAGTCCCAGATCATGGAATCCTTTGGGCGTTCATAAGTTTCGCCTACTCGATAAGTAGTCCCAGTGTATTTATCGAAACAGGTTTCTTCCGCTGTGTAGAAAGAAGGAAAAAAGAATCACCACACATAAATCTACCGCTTGCAGCTTCTAATCTCCTTTCCCCACCTCATTCATAGAGGCATACACAAAAAAATTAATGGTGGCATTGACTGCTATTGTTATGGTAGTGGACAAGCAGAAGACTTTTTGGATGTTAATGATGTAGCTAAAGACAAAGAATAGGAGAGGTGCTTGGACCAATGAAAGAAGAAAGAAAGCTAAAAAAATCCACATTAACAGTAGAAGGGAATTTCCAGGCAATTGGAACTTTTGTATAAAAGTACATTTTTTAAAATAAGTGGAGAAAACAATAAAAAATGCATTTGATCAAGAGATATAGAATAGATCAAATATTTAGATCCTTACTAGATTAGATTATAGAAACCAAGTAAATGTTTTGTTATCCAAAGGACTATCACACAAATCTGTCAAGATGAATTGAAACTGGAAGCTATCATGGTTAAACAATTTCCCAATGAAGTGTTCTTATTTGCCTACATACAAGGAAAGAGATCCATTAAGACACTTTGTCCCTAAGAGACTTTTCAGGCAACAGAGATGGTATTCTTGCCCAGGTTCTAGTCACTTTATGGAAAGAGAGAGAAAATGAGATATGTTATTAAAATTGTTCCCAAATACTCTTTATACACTGTAGAACTTAGAAGGTCCATAAGCAAGTATAGAAGCAAGATTGGTAACATCACATTTTGACAGAGCACATATCAAGAAGACAAAATAAACCATTTATTTTTATTTTATTTATTTTTCACATTTATAACCCGCTCCCATCTCACCACAAAGGGACTCGGGGCGGCGAACAAAGAATTACATCAATAAACATAAATACAGAGATATTAGGTGCCTGTGTTGTGACCATTTTAAAATCCCCATTTACAACTGGCGGTGCTGGGGTTACGCAAGGCCGGCTAGTTGGAAGAGGTGAGTCTTAAGACATTTGCGGAAGAGGCGGAGGTCAGGAATGGTACGGATTTCAGGGGGCAGGTCGTTCCAAAGGGCTGGTCCTGCCACAGAGAAGGCTCTCCCCCTGGGTGCCGCCGGTCGACATTGCCCGATCGACGGCACCCTGAGGAGGCCCTCTCTGTGGGAGCGTGTCGGTCCCAGGGATGTATGGGGCAGGAGGCGGTCTGGCATATAGCTAGGTCCCGAGCCATGGAGCGCTTTGAAGATGGTCGTTAGGACCTTGAAGCGCACCCGAAAGACCACAGGAAGCCAGTGGAGCTCGCGCAGGACAGGTGTTATATGGGAGTGTTTGGGCGCTCCCGTAATTATCCGCGCGGCCGCATTCTGGACTAACTGTAGTCTTCGGGTGCATCTCAAGGGAAGCCCCATGTAGAGAGCATTGCAATAGTCAAGTCGAGATGTGACGAGTGCTTGGGTGACTGTGCGTAAGGCTCCCCGGTCCAGTAAGGGACGCAATTGGCGCATCAGGCGTACCTGATGGAATGCCCCCCTGGCCACGGCCGCCACATGGTCCTCCATGGTCAGCCGGGAGTCCAGGAGGACACCCAAATTGCGCGCCTTCTCCACGGGGGCTGGTGTTTCGCCCCCAATGGCCAGAGTTGGAATAATCTGGCTGAAACGGGGTGCCGGAAGCCACAGCCACTCAGTCTTGGACGGGTTGAGCCTGAGTTTGTTACTACCCATTCAGATCCGTACGGCCTCTAAACACCGGGACATAACCTCGACGGCATCATTGGGGTGGTCTGGGGTGGATATGTACAGCTGGGTATCATCAGCGTACAGATGATATCCCACCCCGAAACCACGGATGATCTCACCCAGCGGCTTCATATATATGTTAAACAATAGGGGCGAGAGGACCGATCCCTGAGGGACCCCACATAAGAGGGGTCTCGAAGTCGACCTCTGCCCCGTCAACACATATTGTGACCGACCAGAGAGGTAGGACGTGAACCACCGCAAAACAGTGCCTCTCAGCCCCAACCCCCCTAGTCGGCGTAATAGGATACCATGGTCGATGGTATCAAAAGCCGCTGAGAGGTCTAATAGGACTAGGATAGAGGAAAATCCTCTATCCCGTGCCCTCCAGAGATCATCGACCAATGCGACCAATGCCCGGGTCGGAAGCCGGACTGGCGCGAATCTAGCAGTAAATGAATAAAAACTATTCTGCTGCTGCACTGCAATCTCAGCTAGCCATCAGGAAAACTATTTTTGTCAGGTGGGGAAAAAAAGCTTTTGTAAGACCATACTGGAACCTACAGAGACATGGTGTGATATATTTGCAAGGTAGGTTAATAGATAACACTACTTATTGCTATGGAAGTCTGTTATCTGATGTCTGATTAATCTGGTTCTAAGGAATTAATTTCAACTTTTAAAATCTGAATGTATCAGCAGGATGTTAGAAGCTTGCTCCCAATTACATATCCTTTTTAGACCTTCCCATTAAGGCTAATTCATTTCAGTAGATTGCCTAGATCAGGGGTAGTCAACCTTTTTATACCTACTGCCCACTTTTGTATCTCTGTTAGTAGTAAAATTTTCTAACTGCCCACTGGTTCCACAGTAATGGTGATTTATAAAGTAGGGAACACAATTAAATTTAAAAAAGGAAAGTGCTTCAGTATCGGACAAAACCACCCACCATGAAACCTGGAATGCCCACTAGTGGGCGGTAGAGACCAGGTTGACTACCACTGGCCTAGATGAATCTAGAAAATATATATTTTATAGGGGAAGCTTGGTATCCTTAATGAGTCAGCCATGAAGATTGGGAAATTAAGGCAGAATGCTACAGTGACTCAGTTCCTGCTGACAAGACTGATACATCTAAGTCAGGGGTTGGGTTCAAAGCAGACAAGATGGCAGTTGCAACATCATCATCAAAGGCCTATCCTTTATTCATATGTACATATTGTACAATATGTACATATGAATACATACAAAAGGCAAATCTTGGATTTCACTTCTAAATTATCATCCTACATGTTTTGACACAGATAACTTCAGATATTTAAATGATATTATACATCTCTTACAGGACAATTAAGTACTGAGGCGCAATTCTGCTAAATACAATGTTACAGAGAGAATGTGAGAGATGATGTTCATGGAGGGGGAGATGAGGACTATAGGCAACAGTGTGGCGGGAGCAGACTCCAGAAAGGGGAGGAAAGACAAAAGGTAGCCCAACCTGTCTCTAAGTGCATGAACATATTACCACAACGTTTTTGTGGTGACATGCAAAATGTTTGAAATCTGTTGTAATTTCCAATCATTATGTTACTCTGTAATTATGCATAGTTTTATTATTCTATTGTATCTCCAATGTGGTATTACTTTTTTTAACACGGGGACATGAAAATTAATAAATTTAATTTGTTTAAAATTGGTTTCTTTCAGTAGCACGAGTAGAATTTTCTTTTGGTCTTGACAATTTTTGGATATGTTCTTTTTCCTTTGCTTCAAAATGTTTTCCACAGCAAATCTGACCTGCCAGATTTTTTTTCTCCTCTAGTCTTCTTGCAGCATTTTCTCTAACATCCTATCTTATGTGGGCGTGTCCTTCCATACATTGTTATCTGCAGAGCATTAGTACTGTGACTTCTTTCTGACAAGGCAAAGTCAAACATTTTCAAAAAGCCAAACAGAAGAGCTTAAGAGGCCAATGAGTCCTCTTCAGAGTACATAGCCTCTGAAGGTTCCTTTTAAAGTTATGTAAAGCAAGAAGTCCAGGGACAAAGCTTTCTTAAGAGGCAGCTTAACTACTGTTACTTAGCTGTAATGGATACAAAAAACAACCACAGGAAGAACAGGTTTTCCCATGTAACACCGCTCCTGCGCGAGCTGCATTGGCTGCCTGTCGTCTTTCGGGTGCGCTTCAAGGTGTTGGTTATCATCTTTAAAGTGCTCCATGGCACGGGACCTAGCTATCTGCGGGATCGCATCCTGCCCCATACATCCCTGCGGCCGATTCGCTCACACAGAGAGGGACTTCTCCGGGTGCCGTTCACTAGGCTGTGCCAGCGGGCGACGCCCAGGGGAAGGGCCTTCTCTGTAGCGGGCCCAACCCTCTGGAACGACCTTCCCCCCGATATTAGAACAACTACGGACCTCCGCTCCTTCCGTCAAAAATTAAAAACACACTTTTTCTGCTTGGCCGGCCTAGGATAATCACCTGTTTTTAGGGTTCTTAATTAATTTTTAGCTTTATATGGGATTTTAGCGCAGGGTTAGTTTAATTTAATTTTATATTGTATTATGTTTGTATTTTTATATGTATTTTAAATTCCCTGTGCCCCGCCTCGAGTCCCTTCATGGAGAGAGAGCGGGTTATAAATTAAATTTATTATTTTATTATTTTATTATAACAGCAGCTACTAACAGTCCCATAAAAGAACCTTGAGTCCAGACTGGAAGCTGAGAAAGCACCTCTGACAAGACTCTCACAAGTTGTCAGGAAGATGATTTTGGGGGTGCATTTAGACTTGTAAGATTCTGTTTTTATACTCTTAGCATAAAATTACCCTGAATGACTTTGATTTCCTAATCTGCGCTACCTCTACATTGACAATATCTGTCTGTACAATAAGGATGTGTCAAGCAATTCAAGTCCCTCAGAATTCTCCTGATTAAAAATAAGGGCACTAGAGAAGCTTGATATAAATTATCTGTGAGTCACAAAATATCCCCCAGGATTTTCTACAATACTTGGGAGTTTCCAGTTGTAACCATAAAAATCTACTGATAGATTAATCCATTCTTGAGTCTAATTTGTGTGAAAACTACAGTAGGAACCAATTTTGTTGTATTTATTTTGTACAATGACAATAAAGACTATACTAATAAAGAAATAATTTGTTTCATAAAATAATGCAAAGTTTCTCCAGGATATTCCCAATCTGCAGTAGATAGGAACAGTCAGAAATTGATAGGTTTGGAGACTGAACTGTAAAAAAATACAGTAGCAGTAACTTTTTTCAAAAGGAGAAATGTTAAATGTGGATGCTACCTTTTCCAAGAACTAAAAACCCAGGATATTTCTATCCATGTAAATATCTACTTTTTATTTTAGGGGAGGAAAAAGATGTTCTTGGCCAGAAGTTTGTCAAGAGATGCATCCAACTTACGCTCAGGTTTGCTTTCACAGTTGAATCCTCGACTGCCTCCATAGCAAGTACAGACTAGAGTGTTCCCCAAGTAAATGCGCTCCCACTGCTGGTTTATCTGATAATGTTGTCCATTGTCATAGCATCCCTCTGAGAAAGAAACAGCACTGTTTAATTACATCCTATCATTGAGACCAAGTGTGGCTCTCCTGGTAAGGAGAAGAATGTGGAGAAGAAAGCAGTGTCAGCCTCTAACATGCATGGAATAGACATTAATTTCTGGCCAGACATTCCTTATACATCTTGAAACTTCTGTGTAATTTAATATTAGATGCAGGCAACTCAAGACAGGAGTTAAACTCAAAACTGTTCCATCCGTCTGTTGTTTGACCATGTTTTAAATGTACAGGATTAAACCACTAGAGATTTCACATTCTGAAGCAGTATGTTAACAGCTGGAAGATTGCTCAACTGGGAGGCTTAATCCAATGTTTTATGAAAGCCTATGGAAAGACCCCAAAAGATTTGAAAGAAACTTTGGCTCTCTTCCCTAAGCAGGTTTATTCTTGCCAAGTAGAATTAGTCCTTTTCTTTTTTAATTTCCAAGCCTTTTCCCCATATTTACAGTCTTATCATTTCCTGAGATAACTGCTTTAATGGAAAATCATACTTTCTAAACAATTTTAAAGTGTTAACTCAGCATCTTTTCTCAATTCACGTAGATTTTAAAATAAAAAAGTATGTTTTATACTTTTCAAAATTAATTCAAACACCTTAATTTTAAAGTCTGTTTTTATAGCAAGAAAGATGATTTCCCCTTTTACTTTCAAGGCAATCATAAGTAATATATATATTATTGGTTCCAGTTCTTTAAGAAAAGAGAACAAATAGAAAGTTATCCTTTCTAGATAATCTCATTTTTCTCTTTAGCTGGTATAACTGCAGTGAAAAAATGGAATGCTAATTTATACCCTTCTTGAGAAATGCCTGGATTTCAGGAAAATTAATTTATCCTAAACAAGCAAATGTGTGTGAAAGAGAAATAGGCCAGGACAAGAATCCCTTTTCTCAGTAATGAAGAATATAACAGACCAGGGAACATCTCTTATAAAAAATCAATATATATGCAAATAAAGTTTCCACCAACAGGCACTGAAATACAGAATTTAACCACCAAGAGTCCATCTCCAATTGAATTAAAAATCAAAAACAAAAAAAGGTGCTTTCTCAACATCTTCACACAATTTGCCAATTCTGATGAGATAGTTTTGCTTCTCACTGGTGTCAATGAAAAAAAAAAATTTAAAAATTACCACCCAAGCCAGAGCAAACTGGCAAAGCTTGTGAAGCGGCAAATATTTTACCAGACCTCCTCAAAGGTAGGGTGCCCAATCTAAATCAGGAGGCATTCACTACTCAGACATAATTTTCTTTGGGCTCAATGGAATATATACTCCAACAATAAATCTTAATTAGGCTTGAGTCTCAAAGGAAACTCAAGCTTGAATTCCTTGGCAGAAAAGCTGGATATAACTGCAATAACAGCAACCATGTTGTTGATTCCCCTCTCAACAACATGGTTCAGTTCAATTAATCTGAAAATTCCCTGGAAAAAGCTGTTTCATGATTTAACAATCACGTGCACTGGAAATGTTCTACCTGTCCAGAGTCCTTGCATCCAAGGGTCCATGATGGATTATCAAACTGCAAAGCTAACTGGAGACATGAGATCACCAGGGAAGTAACTCTGGCACCATTAAAATGTTGTGTCCTAAATTGCTGTAACAGTGTATAAGACACTTGGACAGGCATTACTAAATCCCTACCTAAAGTTAAATTCAAAAATACTTCTCCCCATCATCGGTTTTGTTTTTTGCAAAATGTTCTTCATCTCAATCTGATGGTTTCATGTATTAGGCCCGAGTACACTCAAGAAAGAGCTATTAACCCATTCATATAGTAAATTTTATTTCCCCCCCCCCCTTTCACAACCACCCAACGTTACAACTTTCAGTATGCTCCTTAAGTTTGATTTCGGTTTTATCAAAGCGTCCACGATCCGACCGTTTCCTCTCCTCTCCTGAAAAGCCGTTATTGCTCATCCCAAAATTACTCACGTTTGTTCTGGCCAACCGGCAGAGAGGGCTGAACGATATGCTGCTGCGTTTGCCTCTTGCTTTTTTCCCCGCGGGGTTGAGAACCCCAGACCCCTGCCCCCGAACAAAGGGTCAACACCAAAAGAATCACTCGCTTCGATCGACTGTCCGGCATTTTGTAAAACTGTCGGGAAAATAAACGGATCGTGTTTGAAACCGGAGGCAAACCAATTTTATCGGGTTGATAAAGTGGGACGAAGGAAAACTTGCAAATTCTCTTACCGCCTTTCAGTCTTCGCTTCTCCAATCTGGCGCAACCCCTACAAGCTGCGAGAAGGGCAGATCACTGGGTCACATTGGATTTATATAGAATTCCTAGCCACAACGACCCCCGCGAGGCATTACATGGGAGAACAGGAGAAGGGGGGAAAGGAGGAGGGCCTTGCCGGAGACACCCCTTTCGGACAGCAACGCCTTTCCAATTGGCCCAGGCGGAGTGATAGCGTCACGGCCCGGGAGTTGCCTTACAGAGCAAACAAAGATCTCTCTTCCGAAAGCTTTGAACGGGGTTAAATTTTAGAGAGTCTCTGGGGAGTGAGATCGAGGGCTGCTTCAGTTCTTGCTGAAGTTTAGCGATTGCCAGCCGGTCATATTTGGACCCTCCGGCGTCAGCAGTCATGGGAACTTTCGAGTGTCCGATGAGGTTCGAGTTTTAGGAGAACTGAGTGACGACTTTAGCCTCGCTTGCAGTGTAGAAACATAATTAGGACCCGTGAGGAAGGGATTACGGGAACAATAACTTCTCTCTTAAATCTGCAGTTAAATATTATACACATATACTAAAGAATAATGATCGATCATGGGTAGGAACATAACTAATAGCTTTAATAGACTTAGTTTAAAATGGGATAATATTACCACTATCATTGCCTCCATTATGGCAATTTATTCACTCAAATCTCAGTTCATAGCAGTGGAGGGTTTCAAATTTTTTAGAACCTACTCTGTAGGTGTGGCCTATTTTGTGGGCGTGGCTTGGCAGTCATGTGACAGGGTGGGAGTGGCCACCTTTTAAAATGTGGTGAAACTCATTTAACAACGCTCTTGCTTAGCAACCAAAATTTTGGACTCAATTGTGATGATAAATTCCTTCCTTCCTTCCTTCCTTCCTTTCTTCCCTCCTTTCCTTTCCTTTCCTTCCTGTTGGGTCCCTGGCAGCGGCGGGCCAAATTTACTTCCAGGTACGCCGGTGGAACCCCCTCTCACCGGTTCTCTAAATTTCACCAACCGGCTCTTTTGAGTAGGTGCGAGCCTGCAGAAACCCACCACTGGTTCATAGCCTCAAGAGATGTTTGTATAAGTTTGAGAAAAAAGAAGGCGGAGCCTCCCGAGCCGACACAACTGGGCTCCCTAAACTGCAGGGACCCGGCTGGAATTCGCCTCCCCCGTGATTCCATAAGGAATCTAAGCCGCCCCGGAGAGGTGGTGATTAGGAGATAAATCTTTGCTGGGTGCAGGGACCACGCAAGATCCCTGCCCGACACGAAGCAAAATCTCTGAAGGGAGACGAATTGCATCCCCCCCCTTTTCTGGAGGGTGGACCAAAGGCAAAGGAGAATCTTTGAAATAAGAACCCTTTCTGCTGGAAAATACCGGGAAGGTACTTTATTTTGTCTCTGAAACACTCTGCTAAGAAACCTTTTTTTTAACCAAAACTTTGAATTTAAAGATAAGCTGCGAACTTAAATTGAAGTGTGAGATTCCTCCGGTTCACAGAATGTTTTGAAATGACCGACTGAACTGATAACAAAGAAATACTTACTTACGTTTGCCCTGAAAAGGACTGGATTATGACTGAACTTTCTAATTCTTTTTTTTCTGTCTTTTTGATTTATTCCACTCAAAACTTTGAAACTTGGAGCACTTCCATAATCCTATAATTATTTGGACACTCTATTGCGCATTTTAAAACTTAAATAAGGACCATATCTTATCTTTTTTTTGTCTCTGTTTTCTTTCCAACAAAAAAGGACTGAAACACTTTGAAACTATTTAAACTATTTCTTACATCGTATTGCTTTTGGAAAAACAATACAATACAATAGCAGAGTTGGAAGGGACCTTGTAGGTCTTCTAGTCCAACCCCCTGCATGGGCAGGAACCTTATACCATTTCAGACAAATGGCTATCTAACATCTTTTTAAAGACTTCCAGGGTTGGGGCATTCACAACTTCTGGAGGCAAGCTGTTCCAGAGGTTAATTGTTCTAACTGTCAGGAAATTTCTCCTTAGTTCTAAGTTGCTTCTCTCCTTGATTAGTTTCCACCCATTGCTTCTTGTCCTGCCCCCAGGTGCCTTGGAGAATAGTTTGACTCCCTCTTCTTTGTGGCACCCTCTGAGATATCGGAACACTGCTATCATGTCTCCCCTGGTCCTTCTCTTCATCAAACTAGACATACCCAGCTCCTGCAGCCGTTCTTCATATGTTTTAGTCTCCAGTTCCCTAATCATCTTGGTTGCTCATCTCTGCACTCTTTCCAGAATCTCCACGTCTTTTCTACATCGTGGCGACCAAAACTGTATGCAGTATTCCAAGTGTGGCCTTACCAAGGCACTATACAGTGGCATTAACACTTCACGTGATCTAGATTCTATCCCTCTGTTTATGCAGCCTAGAACTGTGTTGGCTTTTTTGGCAGCTGCTGCACACTGCTGGCTCATATTTAAATGGCTGTCCACTAGGATTCCTAGATCCCTCTCACAGTTGCTACTATTGAGCAAGGTACCACCTATACTGTACTTGTGCATCTGGTTTTTCTTGCCTATATGTAGGACCTTACTTTTTTCACAATTGAATTTCATTTTATTAGATAGTGCCCAATGTTCAAGTTTGTCTAGATCCTTCTGTATCTTAAGCCTATCTTCTGGAGTGTTGGCTATTCCTGCCAGCTTGGTGTCGTCTGCAAATTTGATGAGTTCCCCATTTATCCCCTCATCCAAATCGTTGATGAAGATGTTAAAGAGTACTGGGCCTAAAACAGAGCCTTGGGGGACTCCACTGCATACTTCCTTCCATGTAGATGCAGTTCCATTGAGGACTACACGTTGAGTGCGGTTGGTCAGCCAGTTGCGAATCCATTTGCTGGTGGTGCTGTCTAACCCACAATTTTCTACTTTATCTAATAGTAGGTTATGGTCTACTTTATCAAATGCCTTACTGAAGTCCAGGTAAATTATATCGACAGCATTCCTCTGGTCCACTGATTTTGTCACTTTGTCAAAGAATGCAATTAGATTCGTCTGGCATGATCTGTTTTTGACAAACCCATGTTGGCTTTTGGCTATTACTTTGTTTGCTTCTAGGTGTTCACTTATTTGTTGTTTAATTATCTTTTCCAGAATCTTTCCTGGTATTGAGGTCAGGCTGATGGGTCTATAGTTTCCTGGATCTGTTTTTTTCCCTTTTTTGAAGATGGGAACCACATCAGCTCTTTTCCAGTCTTCTGGCTGGAACAGTGGGCGGACATATATGAACAGATTTACTGGAAATATTGTTTAGAAACAAACTAACAGAGATAAGCTAATTGTTAACAAGGTAATTGGAGCTACTTTTTCCTAGTTTGCGGATTCGCCAAAATGTCTATGCACATAGATATATACACTGCAGAAAATCAGGAGCTTTTGGCTGAAATCTTGAGGGAATTGAAAAAATTTCATGTAATATTCGACATTACACCAAGTGAAGAAATTAAACAGATTAGAGAAATTAAAGAAGAAAAGGGAAATGAGGCTGTTTGTGGACTGGATTTAACTGAAGATGAAGGAGAAGATCCAGGAGAGGAGATAAGATCAAGACCCCATCAGAAATTTGAATTTCAACCTGACTGGCAAAAGGAAGGACAAAGAGAACAGAAGACAGAGGAAATCACATCAGAGATAGACTTGATATTTGAAAATAAATCAAATTTGAGGAAAAGAATTGGTCAGCACTATGATTGTACAGCTATACAGGATCACAATGTGCCAATGGAAGTTTGTAAAGAACTTGGGAAGAGGAAAAAAAGCCGATGGAGAATGTGGACTTTAAAAGAGGCAAATTTAATTCATCCTTGGAGAGACAACGGCTGAAAAGAGGAACTTTTATCCCTTGATGAGTAACAATTAGGATGGGTTTAAATTACTATCAAGGATTATTAATTAATTGATTGTTAGCAATAACTATAGATGCTTAAAATAAGATTATGTTTGATAATGATATATATTAGTTTATCTATAGCTGGGGAATTGGGTTACTTAGATGGTTATAGAAAGATGATGTGTTAATGAATGATATATATCTGCTTATCTATAGATGGGGAATTATGCTACTAAGATGGTTATAGAATACTCTTGGTAAATGTTTTTGTTAATGATATATATTTGTTTATCTATCGATGGGGAACTATGCTATTTAGATGGTTATAGAAAGTATGTGTTAGTGAATGATATTCAAAATTCAAATTCAAATTTCAAATTCCACTTTTAAACCTTTTTGTGCTGGACTTATACTTGCTGGAATTAATTAATGAATTTAACATCTATTTAATATTTATTGAATCTATTTTAACATCTTAATATTTAATATTTATTGAATATCTTTTAACATCTGTTCATCCCTAAACCAATTGATGCCCTGCTATAAATGTGACCCAGTATATACTCAAGGGCAGACCTAATCTTACTGCGGGAGTCCCCCCTCTCGCACGTTTGGCCCTCCGCTCTTACGAGGGCCCACCTCGATGAGGGATATATTAATCCAGAGAGGTGGGCGAGGCGTAGTCTTAGGGGGTTTTTAACACGTAAATTGTCTTTTTTAGGGGGTACCAGGGAGGGGGGTGGGTATAGACAGATAGAGACGGAAGAACAGAACAAAAGGAAGGGCCAGGCCAGCAGCCGACGGAGGGAAGCGGAAGGAGCCGATAGGAGGGGGGACACACGAGTTGTTCCGTTTGAGGGCATACCAATTCAGAAGGTCGTGGGGAGAGGCAGGGCCGAGGGGAGACAAGTTTCATCCTCCCGGTTGGTGGCACGTAGCCGTTGGCTACAAACGGTCGGGTGCCACAACCCCCGCAGGCTAGGTGGTCAGGGAGTACACAGCCAGGGCCTGCTGCTGATGTTCTGCAATGCCAGGTCCGTTGTCAACAAAGCCCCCCTCATTAGTGACCTTGTGTCAGAGGGTGAGCCGGACCTGGCTGGAATTGCGGAGACCTGGTTGGGCCACGAGGGAGGATTTCCCCTCGTTGAAATGTGCCCACCAGGCTACCGCGCTTTTCATCAGCCCCGGGCCCTAGGTAGGGGCGGTGGGGTAGCGGTCATTGTCAAGGAAGGTCTTGAGCCGAGAGAGACCATTGTGCCACAGACCACCGGTTGTGAGTCCCTCTGCGTGAAGTGGGGCCTAGAGAGGCAGTTGGGCGTGCTGGTTGTATACCTGGCTCCCCGCTATGTAGCAGCAGCCCTGCCCGAGCTCCTGGAGGTGATCGCTACGGTGGCAGTGGAGACCCCCAGACTTTTAGTCATGGGGGACTTTAATCTGCCATCGTTGGGCGAATCATCCGTGGCAGCTCGGGAGTTCATGGCTTCCATGACGGCCATGGACCTGACCCAACTAATTCAAGGCCCCACTCACGAGGGTGGACATACGCCGGATCTCATCTTCGTCTCAGACCAATGGAAGAGTGATCTGGGTATAGGGGATATAGTCATCACGCCCTTGTCATGGTCAGACCACTCACTTCTCCGGCTCGACTTTCCGACCGCTGCTCCCCTCCGCGGGGAGGCGGAACCGGAGTTACCAATCTGGTTCCGCCCCAGGCGCCTGATGGACCCTGATGGGTTCCAGAAGGCGCTTGGGCCACTTCCTGTACCCCTGACCCGTGCCCCGATGGAGGACCTCACGGCCGCATGGAATAGTGCGGCCGTGGGAGCCTTGGATCGGGTCGCGCCCTTGCGGCCTCTCTTGCGGCGGCGAACCACCCTGGCTCCTTGGTTCACCGAGGAGCTGCGGGTGATGAAATGCCGCAAGAGATGCCTAGAGAGTAGATGGAGGTCCACCCGATCTGAATCTGACCGGACACAGGTAAGAGCCCATTTACGGACTTACATTGTGGCGCTGAGAGTGGCCAAACGCCATCATTGTGCTACTCTCATAGCATCCGCAGAAAACCGCCCTGCCGCCCTGTTTAGGGTGACCCGCTCCCTACTTCAACAGGGGGTACGGGTAGCCCCGCTACAGGGTAGAGCAGAGGAATTTGTGATTTGTCTGCAGGAGAAAACCGCTCAGATACAGAACGGGCTACCCTCTATTGATGGCCCAGTGGGATGCCACGAGACAGATCTTGTTTGGGAGGAGTTTGACTCCGTTACTTCCGAAGATATGGACAGGTTACGTGGGCGACTGCGAGCCACCACATGTTTATTGGACCCGTGTCCCTCCTGGCTTGTACTGGCATCCTGGGAGGTGACACGAGGCTGGCTCCAAGAGGTTGTCAACGCATCCTTAAGTGAGGGTTCCTTGCCTGCTTCCCTAAAAGAAGCGATGGTGAGGCCCCTCCTTAAGAAGCCCTCTTTGGATCCAGCTCTATTAAACAACTATCGTCCAGTCTCCAACCTTCCCTTTCTGGCGAAGGTTGTTGAGAGTGTGGTGGCACAACAGTTTCCCCGTCACCTGGAGGAAGTTGACTATCTAGATCCGCGCCAGTCCGGCTTTCGGCCCGGGCATAGCACCGAGACGGCATTGGTCGCGTTGGTTGATGATCTCTGGAGGGCCAGAGATGGGGGTTGTTCCTCCATCCTGGTCCTATTAGACCTCTCGGCGGCTTTCGATACTATCGACCATGGTATCCTATTGCATCGGCTGGGGGGGTTGGGGGTGGGAGGCACCGTTTTACGGTGGTTCTCCTCCTACCTCTCTGGCCGATCGCAATTTGTGTTGGCAGGAGAGCAGAGGTCCACCTCGAGACCCCTCACATGTGGGGTGCCTCAGGGGTCGGTTCTCTCGCCTCTCCTGTTTAACACATACATGAAGCCGCTGGGTGAGATCATCCGTGGTTTTCGGGTAGAGTACCATCTTTACGCTGATGACACTCAGCTGTATATATCTACCCCAAACCACCCCAACGATGCTGTAGTGGTGATGTGCCAGTGCCTGGAAGCCGTGCGGATCTGGATGGGAAGTAACGGACTCAGGCTCAACCCGACCAAGACCGAGTGGCTGTGGTTTCCGGCTGCCCGATTCAACCAGCTCACTCCATCGCTGGCCATAGGGGGCGAACATCTTGCCCCTGTGGATGGGGCGCGCAATTTGGGTGTCCTCCTGGATGCCCGGCTGTCTATGGAAGATCAAGTGACAGCCGTGGCCAGGAGGGCGTTTTACCAGGTTCGCCTGGTTCGCCAATTGCGCCCCCTATTGGATCGGGACGCCCTTCGCACAGTCACTCATGCGCTCGTGACATCCCGACTAGACTATTGTAACTCTCTCTACATGGGGCTCCCCTTGAGGTGCACCCGGAGACTTCAGCTAGTCCAGAACGCAGCCGCGCGAGCAATTATGGGAACCGCCAGGTTTACCCATGTAACACCGCTCTTGCGCGAGCTGCACTGGCTGCCTGTCGTCTTCCGGGTGCGCTTCAAGGTGTTAATTATCATCTTTAAAGCGCTCCATGGCTCGGGACCTAGCTACCTGCGGGATCGGATCCTGCCTCATACATCCTCACGGCCGATTCGCTCCCACAGAGAGGGACTTCTCCGGGTGCCGTCCACTAGACTGTGTCAGCGGGCGACGCCCAGGGGAAGGGCTCTCTCTGTGGCGGGCCCGGCCCTCTGGAACAACCTTCCCCCCGATATTAGAACGACTACGGACCTCCGCTCCTTCCGTCTGAAATTAAAAACACACTTTTTCCGCTTGGCCGGCCTAGGCTAGTCTCTCTTTCTATGGGGTTTTAAACTTTTCATAGGTGCTGGGTATTTTAGTTTAACGGGTTTTAGCACAGGAATAGATTTAATCTGTTTTTATATTATGTATTTATATTTGTATATTTATTGTTTTTACTTTCCCTGTGCACCGCCCCGAGTCCCTGTGGGGAGAGGGAGCGGTTCTACAAATTAAATTTGAAATTTGAATTGATATTAATAGTAAATAGGATTTAAAGATATTATTAAAGAAAAAATAGATTGAGGCTAGAATACTTGATAAGACTTGTGGATATTGATATTGAATCACAGGATAAATTGTTAGATTTAAAATTAATAAAATGAGATTACCCATGAATAATAACCACTCTTGGAAGGCACAGAATTTATGGATACCCGATTAGCTCTTCTTATATTTAAATTTATTTAAATTTATCTATACTGTTTTTGGTTCTTTTTTGTTTGGTTTTATAAATAGAACGTCGTAATACAATTAGGCTTCACTTAAAAGGGTATTAAAACAACTAGCAAGATTCGGGATTGAGATGTAAGAATTGTAATAATCGATATGAAAATTAAGCGATAAACCTTGAATCTGAAATTATAAATATCATCAACACAAAATAGAGCTGGCTCAGAGGCCGAAATACACCAAGTAAATGAGATGAAGAGTGTGGAGTAGAGGAGAGAGGTAAGGGAAGAAGAGAGAGAAAGGAGAGAGGGCAAAGAGGGGGAAGAGGAAGAGAGAAAGCAGGAGTGGAAAGGGGAGAGAGGAAAAGGAGAGAGGAAGGGGAAGTAGAGAAGGGGAGGGCGTCAGAGGGAAGAAAGGAGGTAGGGAGGAGGAGGAGAGAGGGGAAAGAAAATGATGTATAAGGCACAAATATAGTGTATGGAGAGCAGAAGAGCCCTCTGGGAGTTTTCTGGGAGTTGATGGTAAAATGAAATGATGGTAAAATGGAATGATGTAAACATTTAATAATATAATATGATGTTGGCTATGTAACAGTATATATGTTGTTATTTACTTTGAAAATCGAAAATAAAATAGAAATATCTTTTTAAAAAAAGAAGAGATGTTTGTATAAGTTTCCAGTTCTATTTCTCTTTCTCTCTCCCCCTTTTCTATTCCTCTCTCCATGGGATTCTTTTTCTTTTTGTGCAGGTTTTTTTCTGTCTGTCAATTTTTATTTATTCTGAGAAAGTGGAAGCATGAATGGATGTATAAAAAGAATAAAAGATAAAAAGGAATAAACAATAATACCCAACATCATTAAATTACAATGCTGGGGAAAAGATGGAGTATTATTGCTTTTATTTATGATTATTACTGTTGTAACTTATGATTTATGATTATTGCATTTTATGATTATCATGATTTATCACTTGCTGCATATATGTAGACAGAGCTTATGCACCAGAAACAAATTCCTTTTGTGCCCAATCACAATTGTCCAATAAAGAATTATATTCTATGTATAGAAAATGGAAGGTAGGGAACATAATCAAAGAAGAATTATGGAACAGTATAGATCAGAGTGAGCTAAGGTTTATGAGAAATAATGAAAACAATAAACTAAGACCCCTAAGGTGCCTTCCAACTTTATGAACCTGCTCATCTGTTATGTTATTAGATTTGTATACCAAAGCTAAAAATTATTGGGTTGTAAGCAGGCTAGGCAAACAAAGAGATGGGGGGACAAAGAACACCTGCCAAATTAGATGTGCTCTACTGAGGGAACTGCCGCCGGTGGGTGAGCCAGCGGGTGGGGTGGGCGGGCGGACAGGGCGCTGTGGCGGCGCCCAGCAACATTCCCTGCCCGCCCACTCCGCCGGCTCACCCACCGGCGGCCAGTTTCCTCCCTCCCCCTGTGGAGCCCCTTCAGCCCCTGGGAAGCAGACATGCTGGCTGGGGAGGCTACCGGAGCGCTTCCCAGGGGCTGAAGAGGCTCCATGGGCAGGGGGAGGGAACTGGCGGCCGGTGAGCCTGATAGGTAAAAGCCACACATAGGACGGGGTCAAAATATCCCCAGAATGTAAAAGAGCAAATATTTACAGAATGTACAGGCCATAGATTTACAGTAAGTTGCATAGTCCTGGCTTTGCATAGGCAAGAATCCAAATGCTCAGAAATCCAATTAAATTTGAGTTTCTTTTCTGTCCTTGCTTGGAAATGGCTTTACTGACTCCTGGATTGCCTTTGGCTGCTCTTTCATAGCTTTTGTCTCTGGGACATGCCGGCCACTCGTCTGCTTCCCAGGGCTGAAGAGGCTCCCTGGGAGGAAGGGGGGGAGAGACAGAGAGACAGAGAGAGGCAGGGAGGGAGGGAGGGAGGGAATCAGAGAAAGACTGACACAGAGTACAGAGAGAAAGACAGAGATGGTGAGGGAAGAGGGAGGGAGACAGAGAGAGACACAGAGAGAATGACAGAGGGAGGGGTTGAATCGGAGACAGAGGGAGGGAGGGAGGGAATCAGAGTGACAGACACACACAGAGAGACAGGGAGACAGAGAGGGAGGGAGAGAAAGATAGACAGCGACACAGAATGAATGATTAAGTGAGTGAATGACAGACAGACAGACACACACACACACAGTGCCAGATGGGCAGAGGGAGGAGAGAGAGACAGATAGAGAGAGAGAGACAGAGAGACAGAAAGAAAGAGAGAGAGAGAGAAAGAAAGAAAGAACTAACTTATGACCACAATTGAGCCCAAAATTTTGGTTGCTAAGCAAGACCATTGTTAAGTGAGTTTCACCACATTTTCCAAGTTGGCCACGCCCACCCGGTCACATGATGGCTGAGCCACTCCCACAAAACAGGCCACACCTTCTGGCTCTCAAAATAAATTTCAATCATTGTATTGTTGATATTTGGCTCTGTTGACTAATGAGTTTGCCGACTACTGTCCTAAGGTAAGCGGGTAAGACAACCCCCCCAAAATAAGATCTGGTGCTTATTTTGGGGCTGAAACAAAAATAAGACCAGGTCTTATTTTCGGGGAAACATGGTAATTATGGCTGAGGATTTTAATTATGTTTAAAACTAATTTAGATTTTTCCCACCAAAATGTAAATCTTTGCATTTGTTCCTGTTTCATTCATTGTGCTGTTTTCTGTCCATTATTCCAGTTTCTCAAGATTGTTCTGAGTTTTGATAGGGTCCCAAATGTGCTTGATTTGTGTCCTCTCTCAATCTGCTGAATTATGTTTTCTAATTCATCATAAAAATCCTTTACAGCAGTGATTCTCAACCTGTGGTCCCCAAGCCCCTGGGAGGTCATCACAGGAGGTCTACCAAGACTTGAAGAAATGTTATGATATAAATCTTGAGTCTTGAGGGTTCGTGGCTATGGTCCATAGCCACAAAAGGTATTTAAAGGTATGTGGGGAAGAAAAGATTGGGAATCACTGCCTTACAGCAATGAATCTTTTTTTTAAAATTATATAAATTATGCTGTTGAACTTTACGATTAGATACTGTAATATTAGTTACAGACATGTCTTACACAAAAGTCCCATTTATTTCAGGAAAGTATGTTTAGAACTGCATTTTTGTTATATTTAGATTTCAAGTCAATGTCAAATTTAGATATTCACACCCATTTTATATCAACACAACTTTCCCAGAGATAATCTGTCATGTTAACCATTACTTTGTATCAAAAGCAGTAATTAGAAGAAGAATGCTGTGGGTTGACATTAGTTTTTCCTTTTTCCTATTTCAAGAAGTTTTTGGTGTCTGCTTTGGGGTTCTTCCCAGTGTAAACTATGATTAATTACCCTGTTGTACCAATGAGGCTTCAGAGTAGCCACCACCTTCATTTTGGTGGTATGTTCAGGTTGATGAATAATCTAAATATTTAACTGCCTTTCAGTGGTTATCTCCAACCATTAATGGAAATCATTACTTTTTGTTTAGTTAAGAATTCTTAGGCTTGAGGCAGACAGCCAGATTCATCTTTCTAAATGTTCTCTTCGTCCTTTAGAACCCTTGTTTGTTCTAGAAACCACCCCAGGCTTACTTAAGATGTTCTCCTGATGTTGCCTTTCCCAGTAGAATCATCTGCCAACAAAACTCTCACACAGTAGGATACATTTGCCTCTTGCTCTCAGTGGGCAGTCTTATTTGCTTATGTGGGTGAGTAGGAGAACAATTTGTTCCATTGATTAAACTACTTAGGTCTGCATTGATGTCAGTCAATATTCTGGACTAATATAAGTGACCTATGTTTTACATCGTTTTCTTCAGTAATAATCTCACTATTTCCTCAGGGAAATTGTTTAATTTTGTTTCATCCACTGTCTCTTTCATGCTTGTCATTTGCAAACATTTCCTCTTTCTTTTGCTTCTCAATAAAAAGTGAATATAAATAAATACTACTGTAAGTGTTATGGCCCGCCAGCAGAGGTGGTGGCAGACTCGGGCGATGAGGAGGTAGGGGAGGAACTTGGGCCAGTCCTGGAGTCTGGGGCTGACTCTGATTGATGCTCTGCAGAGATAGAGCCAGTGTCAGGGTTCCAAATAACACCTCCAATAAATGAAGGCTCCAAGGCTTGAAGTTTCCTCAAAGTTCCATTTTATTAGAAATGTCATATTGGCACATCTGGGAAAACCTGAATCTCAGAGTTCCGGGTTTTTCCCACCCAAAAGAAAGTCAAAGATCCATACCCTGCACCCACAAGTCCATCACATGGTCCAATCAATTCACCATCCCAACTGGAGACAACCCTCAGTCACTCCCATCCAGATCCAATGATGATTTCTGCATAATTTGCTAAAAATCTAGTTTCAGAAGGTAGCAGGAATAGAAATGAATGGAATTTGAACACTTGATTCTGCATATTAGATAGGATTCTTCCAAACCAAACCAAACCAGATGGATACGCAATTAACTGACCAATCACAACCAGCATGTAGTCCTTAAGGGAACTACATCCACAGGGAGGAAAACATGCAGTGGAGTACCTTCAATGTTCTTCAATGTCATCATAAATTAGCTAGATGAGAAGGGAAGCTCATCAAATTTGCAGATGACACCAAGCTGGGGAAAATTATTAACACTTTGGAATATAAATTAAAAATTCAAAAGAATCTTGAAATATTTGAACATTAGGATTTATCCAAAACATGCAGTTCAATGATGAGAAAAGTAAGGTCCTGCACTTAGGCAAGAAAACCCATATACATATACATAGGTATAGAATATCTGGTACCTGGTTCAACAGTAATAACTGAGAAAGAGTTCTAGTAGACCACTACTTAATATGAACCAGCAGTGTACTGATTCTGGGCTGCATCAAGAGCATGAAATGTGACAATACCACTTTATACTGCACTAGTCAGGCTATACTTTTTCCATCTAGCTGGCCTAGCTTAGATTTTAGCTTAGATTTTAGTTTAGATGTTAGCTTAGATTTTAGATCAGATAAAATTTTAATTGGATTGGTAGGGGATTTTAATATTTTTAGTTAAACATTTTAGCACAGGTTATCTAATTTAATTGTATTTTATCATTGTATTGTATTTATTGTTGTCTGTTGTGGTATTTTAATTCCCTGTGCACCACCCTGAGTCCATTGCGGAGATAGGAGCGGTATATAAATCAAATAAACTATAAACTATACTTGGAATACTGTATACAGTTGTAGTCAATGTGATACAAAAAAGAAGTTGAGACCTGGAAAGTCTACAGAGAAGAGCAGAAAAGATGATAAAGTGTCTAAACAATTGAGGAAGCTAAGTATGTTCTACACCAGGGGTGTCAACCATGTGGCCTGCAGGCTGGATCCAGGCTGCAAAAGGCCCAGAGTTGTCCCACAGGACCATCCCAGAGATGGCGAGGGACTGGCCCACCCTGGCCCTGTCCACCCAGTTGTCCGTGACAACCAGGGCTGCCCACCCCAGCCCCCCAAGGGCAAACTAAATCCTCATACAGCCTGCGATGGGATCATGTGTGACACCCCTGCTCTAGCCTCTCAAAAGAGAAAGATTAGGGGGAACAAGACAACTGTCTTCCAGTACTCAAGGGGCTATCATATCCAAAGCACCAAAGAACAAAAAGTAATGGGTGGATGCTTGTTAAAAAGAAATACAACCTAGAAATAAGAAGTAGGAATAAAGTGACCAGATTTTAAAATTGGTAAAGAGGAACACCATTGGGGGGTGGGGGGTGGCTTGACTAAAATTTTGGTCTATGAAATAAATAAATAAATAAATTACCTAAATTATCTGAATAGCTGATTTGTTGACATCACTTGTTTAACTAGCACTAACACCATCGTATTAATTTCTTATTTATGATCTCTGGAGGGCACGGGATAGAGGCTGTTCCTCTATCCTAGTCCTGTTAGACCTCTCAGCGGCTTTTGATACCATCGACCATGGTATCCTATTGCACCGATTGGGGGGGTTGGGGCTGAGAGGCACCGTTTTACGGTGGTTCTCGTCCTACCTCTCTGGTCGGTCGCAATATGTGTTGACAGGAGGGCAGAGGTCGACCTCGAGACCCCTCTTATGCGGGGTTCCTCAGGGGTCGGTCCTCTCGCCCCTCCTGTTTAACACATATATGAAGCCGCTGGGTGAGATCATCCGTGGTTTTGGGGTGGGATACCATCTGTACGCTGATGACACCCAGTTGTACATATCCACCCCAGACCGCCCCAATGATGCCGCCGAGGTGCTGTCCCGGTGTTTGGAGGCCGTACGGATCTGGATGAGTAGTAACAAACTCAAGCTCAACCCATCCAAGACTGAGTGGCTGTGGTCTCCGGCACCCCGGTTCAGCCAGATTACTCCAACTCTGGCCATTGGGGGCAAAACACTGGCCCCTGTGGAGAGGGCGCACAATTTGGATATCCTCCTGGACTCCCGGCTGTCTATGGAGGACCATGTGGCAGCCGTGGCCAGGGGGGCGTTTCATCAGGTATGCCTGATGCGCCAATTGCGCCTCTTACTGGACCGGGCTGCCCTTCACACAGTCACTCAAGCTCTCATGACATCCCGACTCGACTACTGTAATGCTCTCTACATGGGGCTTCCCTTGAGGTGCACTCGAAAGCTACAGTTAGTCCAGAATGCAGCTGCGCGGGTGATTACGGGAGCCTCTAGATGCTCCCATATAACACCGATCCTGCGCGAGCTGCACTGGGTTCCTGTGGCCTTTCAGGTGCGCTTCAAGGTTCTGACGACCATCTTTAAAGCGCTCCTGGCTTGGGGTCTAGTTATATGCGAGACCGCCTCCTGCCCCATACATCCCTTCGGCCAATCTGCTCCCACAGAGAGGGCCTTCTCAGGGTGCCGTCGGCCGGGCAATGCCGTCTGGCGACACCCAGGGGAAGAGCCTTCTCTTTGGCGGGGCCTGCCCTTTGGAACGACCTACCCCCTGAATTGCGCACCATCTCAGACCTCCGCCTCTTCCGCCAGTGTCTAAAGACACATCTTTTTCAGCAAGCCGGCCTAGCCTAACCTTCCATTGGGACTATTTTAGATAGTTTTAAATTGGGGGTTTTAATTTGGATTTTAGCATAGGATTATAATTTAATATGTTTTTAAATTCTGTATTTATTGTTTTGTATGTTTTTTAAATTCCTGTGCGCCGCCCTGGGTCCTTTGTGGAGAAGGGCGGGTATAAATGTGATTAAAATAAATAAATAAATACAAATTATTTGGCTAATTGGATTTAAAATTCAAAATTTAAAGTAAAGGCCAGTTGTGGCCCTAAAGGACCGGATTTCCGGCTTCTTTAGGCAAGGGGAAGCGCTTGTGGTCTTACCCCTGCCCAGGGCCTCGGAGTCCTGTTCCAGTCCCCGGTCAGCGGGATATTATATTATAACAACATCTTACCTTTTCCTATCACCTCAAGGCAGCTGACATACCTCCCTTTATTCCATAATCTCTCTCTAAAATAAATTGTAAGAATGACTTGTCTAAGTCATCCATTCAAACCATGGTGAAATGGAGATTCAAACTGAGCTACTTCAATTCCAGTGTAACATATCAACCACTGCACCACTTCTTCACTATTGTATTCTGTTTACGGTTTTGGGGAATGTGGGTTTTTTCTTATAATATATTGTTAAAATGTTCTAAATTAAAGATGGAATATCATTAGAACAAGCATCAAACCATAACAGGGTACATAAAGATGTATGCCTCAGACCCACACTTCTGCACCACGACTGAACTGAAAAGAACTAGATCTTTTAGCTTAGTCTATAGAAATACAAATGATTTACAATTTGATAGTGATGAGGATTTAAAGTGGTTCTCTCAGATCCATGTTCTCATGTGATCACATTTTTCAAACAGACCAGATCCAAGATTTAGCAAATATTTATAGCCCACATAAGACAACTATAGCTGTTCTGCTCATTGAGTCACTTACTGCACCCTCTTCTTTTATCTTTATCCTCCTTGTCCATCAGTTTATGCTTTAACTATCTCTCTTCTAGCCCTTATGGTTTGCTGCTCCCAAAACATGCTTCTTTGCTGCATGGAGATTACTGTTCTGTGTCCATAGACAATCTGGAAAGCCCTTCAATACTGCTAAAAGAAAGGATTTACTGGACATCTCTCAGAGTCTTTCTAAAAGGACGCATGAAGATGCACTATATTACTTTAAATCTGTTGGTCACTTAACACTGAAGATGCTAAAGTGACAGATAGCTTCTTTCTTTTAGGATCAGCCATTAACAGTAAAGAAACAACTATACAAGAAATGCACTACACTATTTATGCACTATTTAATGGTGTATTTGGCTTTTGGCACTAATGTTCCAAACAGCAATATTTGAGCATAACATAGAACGCAGATCATCTAAGAGTGAGTTACCGTATTTTTCGGAGTATAAGACGCACCGAACTATAAGACGCACCAAGATTTTAGAAGAGGAAAACAAGGAAAAAAGTATTTTGAACCAAATGGTGTGGTAATATATTATTTAATAAAATGTAGCAGAATAATGTTTACAACCACATATACTTTTTACAACTCTTCAACTCTGGCACTTGAAGTGCATAAGTCTTAAAACTGTACTCCTAACCCTTAAAAAAAAACAAAAAAATTATAAAACTTTATTTTTTAAAGCATTTTGCACCCAGGGAAAGTCAGAACAAGGCATGCCACCTCCACTGACTTTGAAATCTTTCTCTTGCCCCGGTGGTCGCCCCTTCAACCTCCCACCCATTGGGAAAGCGTGGTGGTCCTCCTGCCTGGCAGGTGCTTGCTCCCCCCCCCCAAATAGCGTGGAGGCTGAGGAAAGGGGGAGAGAGGGGAGCTGCAGCAGGGAAGGAGTCTCTGGTGGCCACAGCAGCAGAAGCGGTGGTGGCTGGAACACAACCCTGGGCTGACAGCTGCGGCTTTCCCTTCCCCAAGCATGTCCTGTTACTGCTGGCACCGGTGGGGCTTTTGCCATCGCTGCTACTGTCCGTTCATGGCAGCAGCAGGAACAGCAGTGATGGCAAGAGCCCCGCCGCCCAGCTGCAACCACCACGGGACATTCTCGGAGAAGTGAGAAACGGAGCTGGCTGCCCAAGGTTGCGCTCCAGCCGCTGGCAGTGGCGGATCTGCTGCTCCTGCTGCAGCCGCCAGAGATCCTTCCCCACCACCGAACTCATGGGGAAGGAGGAAAGGGCGCCCGACTCCACAAAATGGGCAGGAGAGACGAGGAGCAGCAGCTGCTGCAAATTTGGAGGCAGAGTGGGGGGGGAGGGGAGAGGGCGGGAGGGACTGGTTCATGCTGGCGATCGTCCTGGCCATCAACGTCGCCAAGCTGGAGGTGATCTTTAGGGTGAAGGGGGATAAGTCTCCCAGAGACTCTCCAGCCTTCCCTGCCCCCTCCTTTCACACCCGGGCTCTCTGGTTTGCAAGTAAAGAAAGAAACACGGAGGAACTGAATCCCTTTTCCGCCCGCTGTCCCTCCAAAAATCACGACTGGTTCTGATTGGTGTGTGTGTTGTCTCTGCCTGTGGGCGAGCGGGCGAAAAGGGGATTCAGCTCCTGCACATTCTCCTGCAGCCCCCTCCTCCTTTGCAGACTCGCCTTCTCTCGTGGCCAGATCCGTTTCAGGCGGCAGATCTGGCCAGAAAAAAAGAGAAGGCGAGTCTGCGGAGGAGAGGGAGGGTGCACGGATCTTTCCACGGTCGCTTTTCAGGCAGCGCCTCCTGAGGGGGCTAAGCCTTTCCTGCTCGAAACGTTTTCACCCCAGGGCATCACTGACAGCTGCTTCTCATGGCTCGGGATGTCTACCTTTTCCTTGCTGCTGCTGCTGCTCAGCCTCCTCAATGTGCAGAGGCAGAAGAAGGATGAGACCACGACGCAGGTTTCCTTTGCTGCCTGCATGCTCCAGGAAACCAGTAGCAGAGCTATCAAGCCGGCTTCCCTGGACTGCTCTGCCGCCACCTAGCCTCACCCCTTTGCCTTCCTCCAGCAGAGAAAGGCCTCTGCGTCCTGAGCCCCTGGCACCCCCCCCCAACCCCTGTCCCTCCAGCGCTCCAGCCTGGCTCAAGGGGGCCTTTTCCCCACCCCACCCCGCCTTCCCCCCCACCCTGCTAGGAGAAATTCCTCGCTCGCCCATTCCTCCGTTTCCTGCCCGCCTGCCCGGCTCTCGCTCTCCCCGCCGCTCCTTCCCTCTGGAGACTCACCACTTCGGGGGCAAAAAGCCCAAAGCCGAGCCCACCCCGTGGCTCTACACCCCGCACCTTTCGGGCCTTTCGGCACAGGTCTCCTGCTCTCTCTGCCGAGGGGACGAGCCTTGTGCCGGGTCTTCGGAAGCCCCTTGCCACCACCAAGACCCACCCAGCCAGTTCCCGGCCCGGCCGCATCAGGACATTTTAAAAATGTGGCAGGGCGGAGGACAAATTCTTAGAAATCGGGAGTGTCCTGCCAAGAGCAGGACGTCTGGTCACCTTAAGTAAGAAATGACAGTGAGAGCAATTAATTAATCAATAGAATAGCTTGTCTCTGGGAGTTGTGGGTTCTCCATCATTGCCTGTTTTCAAAAATAGACTGGACAATCATTGGCCAGGATGTTAAAAAGTCTCCTGCCTTGAGCAGATGGTTGGACTAGAAAATCTCCAAGTTCCCTTCCATCCCTATGATTGTATGTTCTATGTTCAATTACATGATTTCAGTTTCATTAAAAGTTGCTGAGAAGCAAGTCTGCTTTCTCAATTCTCTTAATTTGATACCCAAGATTTGCAGCTATGCTACAAAATAAAAGCAAAAAATCATTGGTAACATAACATACATTTTGAAATTTTATTATCTTTGTCTTCTGTTTATTTAGCTCATTACAGTATTTTGTTACCATAGAGAAATTTAAACTGGGAATAGGAAACTTTATGCCTTAACTGGAAAACCACAGGAAATATTGTGAAAGAGGCAATGTTTGTGTAATTGCTATTTTATCTGACATCTCTGTCTTCTCCATCATGTGATAATCCCTTTAAAGAGATTTTTTCTTCTTAATAGCACAGTATGACATCTAGAAATTATGCAGAGTTCTGAGATGTTGTGCAATAGGCACTGTTGAGAGCTGGAAGCCAAACTCTGTATGACATTGCTTGTAGTTGATGTTTCAGCATTGTTGAACCCTGAATAAGCTGAATTGAAGCTGCTTCTCCTAGCCCTCCTACTGATCCATCTAGCCCACCCCTGCATGCTTTGCCTGGCAAAATTATTTCTATTATCTCAGTCAGAAGACGTCAAATCATAAGGCTAGAAAGGAACTTGGAGGTTTTGTAGTCCATCCCCCTACCATTGTCTTTATACCATCCCAAATGGCTGTCCAATGTCTTCTTGAAAATCTCTAGTAATTGAGTACCCACAACTTCTGCACAGAAGCCATTTCATTGTCAGGAAATTTCAAGGAACTGAGGCCGTTGCCACCATCCTCCTCCAGGATGCTTGCCCCTAGCTTTAGGGGCCCAGAGATAGAGGGATAGAGAGAGGGGAGGGGGAATACAGTAGGTAGGTAGGTAGGTAGGTAGGTAGAGGGATAGAGAGAGGGAGGGAGAAATACAGTAGGTAGGTAGGTAGGTAGGTAGGTAAAGAGAGAGGGAGAAATACAGGAGGGAGGGAGGGAGAAGGATAGAGAGAGAGAGAGAAAGGGAAAAATACAGCAGGTAGGTAGGTAAGTAGAGGGATAGAGAGAGAGAGGGAGAAATACGGTAGGTAGGTAGGTAGGTAGGTAAAGGGAGAGAGGGAGAAATACAATAGGTAGGTAGGTAGGGCTTATGCAGTGGTTATGTGTACGTGTTTGTGTGTGCAGGTGTAGATCTACACACAGATTGGTTGGCCATTTAACCAGACTGGGCCACAGCAACGCGTGGCTCGTACAGCTAGTAAATAAAATAAATTCATTCATTTGAAACATTTCTCAACTGGAGTTCCATGAGAGATTGCTAGGGCTTCTGTAAGACAATATGAGAGGGGCGGGAATAAATATTACTTTTTAATCTAAGCCTATTTGACAAAATTTAATTATATTGGCCTTACAAATTTTTAAAAGGCACAAAGCGAAACAAAAAGATTAATTTCAAGAAATGTACAGAAAGCTAAATGTCATTTTTTTAAAGGAAGCTGGGGGGGGGGGGGGGACGACTAAATGGTCATTTTAAATTTTAAATAGACAGAAAAAGTAGGTATGCAGATACAATTTCTCATTAGCATCTTATAGAGTAGAAATTTGTGGTTTAGACTTTTAGGCCTACTGGGATAAGGTAAAAAAATTAAGAAGGAAATCTTTTTAAGATGATTTCCTCTACCTGGCTTACATTACAGTAGATGTCCTTTGAGAGGGAAGAGGAATCCAACAAAAAAGGAGTGTAATGTGGGCCAAGATAAACAGATCTACAGAAAAATAACATTCTTTCCTTTAAAAACCATTGACAATATTAGACAATCATAAACACAATTTATCAATCATGCTAGTACACTGTGAGCTGTGTATATAATAAATTTTCTATGCCTGAAGGGGAGAATTCCCCAAGACCGGAAAATTATTTCAAGATTCTTCCACGATAAGATAATAGGAAAAGGCTAGCTAAAATCAATTTGGCTTCTGCTATCAAACTGAACAGGAAATAGATTGTTCTGTAAAACCCAATTAGAGACCATAACGTACTATTTGATCAAAAGGCAATGTTTCCTGCTGAATTCTTCTTGCTTAGCCTCTAATTATTAACCAAACTACTGTATTTAAATAAAAGCAGCTCACGCAATATCTCAATCAATAAGAGTTTAGAGTTCAGAGTTTATTGGTTTTTTACGCCTTTATACAATAAGGTGATGATGCTACTGGTACCGTATTTTTGGGAGTATAAGACGCACCAGAGTATAAGACACACCAAGGTTTTGAAGAGGCAAATTACAAAAAAAAGTAGGTAGGTAGGTAGATAGAGGGAGAGAAAGAAAGAGAAATATGTAAGGTAGGTAGATAAAGGGATATATAGAGAAAGAAATAGAGAGAAATACAGTAGGGAGGTAGAGTAGGTAGGTAGGTAGGTAGGTAAAGGGATATATAGAGAGAGAAATAGAGAGGGAGAGAGAAATACAGTAGGTAGGTAGGGAGAGAGTGTGTCTGTGTAGGTAGGTAGGTAGGTAGATCAAAGGGGAGAGAGAGAAATATAGTAGGTATGTAGAAGGAAAGGGAGAATGTATGTGTGTGTAGGTAGATAGGTAGGTAGGTAGGTAGGTAGAAAGATAGAGAAATAGAAAGATAAAGAAATACAGTAGGTAGGTAGGGAGAGAGAGTGTGTGTGTAGGTAGGTAGGTAGAAGGATAGAGAGAGAAATAGAAAGAGAGAGAGAAATACAATAGGTATGTAGGGGGAGAGGGAGAATGTGTGTGTGTACTGTAGGTAGGTAGGTAGGTAGAAGGATGAGAGAGAAATAGAGAGAAATACAATAGGTAGGATGGAAGAGAGTGTGTGTGTATAGGTAGAAGTATATAGAGAGAGAAATATATATAGAGAGAGAGAGACAGAGAGAGAGAGAAATACAGTAAATAGGGAGGGAGTGTGTGTGTGTGTAGTTAGGAAGATAGAAGGATAGAGAGAGAGCGAGAAAGGGAGAAATACAGTAGATAGGTAGAGAGAGAGAGAGAGAGAGATTAGGTAGGTAGGTTGATGTTCTCAGGTGTATTTATCTATGTCCTGCAGAAGGAAATCGCAGGCAAACCTTAAAACTTCGTTTCTGCTTGCTCAGAAAAAGTTAAAGAGCCTTCTGAAAGGTGGGGGGGGGAGTCTTTGCACTCGGCAAACTTCCAAAACAGCCCATTTCTCCGTGAAAATGAGGCTGTTTTTTTTAAATAAAAAGCATAAGTAGCCTTGGGGGGGGGCTTGCAGAGTGCTGGGGGGGGTGAAAAATGAGCAAAAAACCCGCCCCGTTTATTTTATTTATTTATTTTTATTTTATTAAATTTATACCCTGCCCTTCTCCTAAAAAAGGACCCAGGGCGGCGCACAGGCATCATTAAAAACATACAAAATACAAAAATCCAAAATTTTTAAAAACTAATTAAATAATTCCCTGTCCTAAAAAATAATAACGCTCTAAAATTTAAAATAATCCCTATAAAAATCAGAAACGGGGTTATGCTAGGCCGGCTTGTTGGAATAAATAGGTTTTAAGATGTTGGCGGAAAAGGTGGAGGTCCGAAATGGTGCGTAGATCGGGGGGAAGGTCGTTCCAGAGGGCAGGGCCCGCCACAGAGAAGGCTCTTCCCCTGGGCACCGCCAACCGGCATTGCCCGGCCGACGGTACCCTGAGAAGGCCCTCTCTGTGGGAGCGGATCAGTCGAAGGGATGTATGGGGCAAAAGGCGGTCGCGAATATAGCTAGGCCCCAGGAGCTGCCTCCATAATGCTCGGCACAGCCAGTTTGGTGAAGGGGGCGGGGTTTCCAGGAGGCAAAAAGGGGTTTTTTGCGCTTTGCATACTTCTTCCAAACTGCTCTTTCTGCGCGACAACGGGGCCGGTTTTCTTCAAATAAAAAGCATGACTAGCCTTGGGGGGGGGGGGGCTTGCAGAATGCTCCTGGGGTGGTTGGGGGGCAAAAAACCCGCCCCATTTATCTTGAAAACGGGCCATTTTTGGGTCAAATAAATTGCATGCATAGTCCTATGGAGGCTTATAGAGTGCTGCTGGGGGCTGGGGGAGGGGGAAACGGCCCATTTGAGGCTAATTTCTGCCCTCCCCAGCCCCCAGGGGCTCTCTGGAAGCCTCCACAAGACTAGGAACAGCCAGTTTGGTGAAGGGGGTGGGGTTCCAGGAGGCAAAAAAATGCTGTATTCGATGTATAAGACGCACCCAGATTTTCAGCCTCTTTTTAGAGGAAAAAAGGTGCGTCTTATACTCCGAAAATTACGGTACATTAAATCTGGGTAATTCAACTAAACAAATATTTTAGAAACAAAATGTTAAGAGTTTTAGAATAGTACGTGAAAAATTTAGAAGTTGAAATGATCCAAGAAATTGTGAAAGCCATGTTATCTATGAAACCCGAGTCAGCTGCATTCCAGCCATTACCAACCAAATCAATCATCTTTTAACTATCACTGCTAGAATTAATGGAACTAACATATGGTTTAGTATGTGTGTATTGTTGTCTCTCTATTCAAAGGACTAAGATGCATATGCACAATCATATAGACAAAAATTCTAAGCTGGCTTATTGTAGTGTAAGTATGAATCAATATGTGAATTGAATTTGGAATATATGTGCAGAGAGCTAGTCTATAACAAGCCCTATAATAATCAATGTTAAAATGTTGAACAAATCTCTGAGAATACACATATAGATTGCATTCAGAAAGTATTCAGACCTCATTCACTTTTGTCAATTCTGTTATGTACAACCTGATACTACAGTTGTTGAAATTCATTTTTTCTCATTAATCTACACTTAGTATCTCACAATGACAAAATGACAACAAATTTTACAAATATATGTATAGTTATTAAAAGGAAAAAACTGAAATATCACATTGGCATAAGTATTTAGACCTTTTGCAATAATTTAATTTATTAAATTATTAAATTAAAATTAATTAAATTAATTTGAAATTTAGCTCCAGTGCCTCCCATTGCTGACACATTTCTGCACCTTGATTGGAGTTGACCTGTGGTAAATTAAGTTAATTGGACATTATTTGAAAAGGCACACACCTCTCTATAGAAGTCACAGCTGACAATACATACTGTACAGTAGTAGCACAAAGCCACAAGGTGAAAGGAACTGCCTACAAAGCTCAGAGACAGGATTATTGTAAGGCAAAGATCTGAGAAAGGCTACAATAAAATTTCTGCTGCACTAAAGATTCCTAAGGGCACCATGGCCTCTATGATTCTCAAATTGAAGAAGTGTCAGGGTTCCAAATAACATCCAAAATTAAATCAGAGTCTAAGGCAAAGTATTGCTCTAAGTTCCAATTTATTACGAGAGTCATATTGGCACATCTGGGAAAACACAAATCTGAGCTTCCTGGGTTTCCCCCACCCATTTGAAAGTTCATGATCTTGCTTCCACACCCACAAGTCCATCACATGGTCCAATCTTTCACTACCATGCTGGCAGTTCCACCTATCCAGTTCTGGTCAGGTGCCGAGGTGTAGAGACAAAGGATGACCTTGGATTCTAGAAAGGAATTTTATTTTGACAACATCACATTCTACTCCTTACTATTCCCCCTCCCAATTTCCCACTAATGAAACAACATAGTAGAATAGAATATTAGTGTTGTGGAAAAGATGGGACATGAGCCAACTCTTCAATGTAGGAAAGGTTTATTGCGCAGGTTCAGCAAGCAAGTACCAAGCAAAAATGTCTGAACCCCGAGGGGCATACAGAGTCACACATATATACCTTAAGCTACATATACATTTCCTGAGTTAACCATTTGCCATATATGGAATTTGGGGAAATGGAAAAGTACCAAATTGACAGTTTGTATAGGTCAACATGATAAGTTAAGACAGTTTGGGGGAGAACCACATGATACGTGCAGCTGCCCTTACAGGATGTTAGACTGAATAACAGGATGCAGATGTCTGGGTCAGCAAGATAAAAATATATAGTTGCTAATACAGCAGTTTACGAGCTAGCAAGGCATGCAATTTCTCTTGACTAGAGGCCTATGCCTGTCTTAGGTTAATCAAACCCATGGTCCAGGTCTACCACATTTACACCCTTTGTAACTCATCTGACTTCTTCCAGAAGAGTTACATATTCTGGTTCCTCTTGTTGTTGGATCTTTTCATATCCATTACCTGTGCAGTGGCCTTTCGTTCCACCAGTAAGGAGAGACTATTGGAGATGGTGCATATGAAAATAGGCAAAACACATGCCAGTATGACACAGCCTGCTGCAATCAACCATATTAGAGCTACAATGACCTGTAATCCAGCGCCCTTAGGAAACCAGTCGCCAAACACATCCTTCAGATTCCACCCTTTCCACATCTGAGTTGGTTATGGGTGAGTTGTTAGTTGTTTGACAACTTTTCCAGTCTCGTCAATCTGTAGACAACAATTTGAGAGGTTGAACTTCCCACAAACCCTCCTTCTTTGGCTAGGAGATAATCTAAGGCTAGCCTTATTCTGTCAGTGGCATCTGACAAAACATTCGAAGCTTTATCTATCCCGTACCCCTGCCAGGTCAAGGACTGCCTGCAGCCTAATGATCCTATTAAGCATGTATATTGGTGTACGATATCCCCAAGATCCATCCTCAGCCCAGGTTGCTCTTCCATAGGTGTACACAATGCGTTCGCTACTCCATTCATTGTCTACCTGCTCATACGTAGCCAGTTCTTTACATGGAAAGTCTGAGAAGGCTGTTTGGACCTCTCATTTTCTACGGTTTCCTATTTGTTCATATAAGGGAACCCCTAACACCTCTCTACCACATTAGTGTGGCAGGCCAAAGATCCCAAAAGGAACTGGCTGCAGGCCTCACAGGCAGCTTCTCCTCAGAAGAAAAACATTTCCTGAAAAGAGAATAACATAGGGGTTAATGTAACAGAATTAACCACCTCCCCCCCCCCCCCAGGGGGACCCTTTGGCTTGTCGGGAAACTTATCATGGAATTGTTTTACTAAATAATAATAATAATAATAATAATAATAATAATAATAATAATAATAATAATAATAATAATAATAATAATAATAATAATAATAATAATAATAATAATAATAATAAATTTAATTTATAGACCGCTCCCTCTCCCCAAAGGGACTCGGGGCGGTGCACAGGGGAATTAAAAAACATACAACCATAAATACATCATAAATATATAAAAATCAAATTAAACAAGTTATCCCTGTGCTAAAAACCCAAAATGCTAAAAACTAATTCCTTAAAAACCAATTAAAACAATAACAAATGACTAGGCCGGCCAAGCGGAAAAAGTGCGTTTTTAATTTTTGACGGAAGGAGCGGAGGTCCGTAGTTGTTCTAATTTCGGGGGGAAGGTCGTTCCAGAGGGTCGGGCCCGCCACAGAGAAGGCCCTTCCCCTGGGCGCCGCCCGCTGGCACAGCCTAGTGGACGGCACCCGGAGAAGTCCCTCTCTGTGGGAGCGAATCGGCCGCAGGGATGTATGGGGCAGGATGCGATCCCGCAAAGAGCTAGGTCCCATGCCATGGAGCGCTTTAAAGATGATAACCAACACCTTGAAGCGCACCCGAAAGACGACAGGCAGCCAATGCCGCTCGCGCAGGAGCGGTGTTACATGGGAAAACCTGGAGGTTCCCATAATTGCCCGCGCGGCTGCATTCTGGACAAGCTGAAGTCTTCGGGTGCACCTCAAGGGGAGCCCCATGTAGAGAGCATTACAGTAGTCCAGTCGGGATGTCACGAGGGCATGAGTGACTGTGCAGAGGGCATCCCGATCCAATAGGGGACGCAACTGGCGTACCAGGCGAACCTGGTAAAACGCCCTCCTGGCCACGGCTGTCACTTGATCTTCCATGGACAGCCGTGCATCAAGGAGAACGCCCAAGTTGCGTGCCCCATCCACAGGGGTTAGATGTTCACCCCCTATGGCCAGTGATGGAGTCAACTGGTTGTACCGGGATGCCGGAAACCACAGCCACTCGGTCTTGGACGGGTTGAGTCTGAGTCTGTTGCTTCCCATCCAGGCCCACACGGCTTCCAGGCACTGGCACATCACCTCTACGGCATCGTTGGGGTGGTTTGGGGTAGATATATACAGCTGCGTGTCGTCAGCGTAGAGATGGTACTCTACCCCAAAACCACAGATGATCTCGCCCAGCGGCTTCATATATGTGTTGAACAGGAGAGGCGAGAAGACTGACCCCTGAGGCACCCCACAAGTGCCTATTCACTTTTAGGTCCTGGCTTTTCACCCAAGTAGCTTCGGACAAAGGATACCACTTCCAATGCACTAAATACTGTAAGTGACCTCTATGCAGCCTGGAATTTAAGATTCTTTTCACCTCATAATGTGTCTAACCCTTCTATCACTACAGGAGGAGGGGGAGCTTGGGTGGATAGTCTTATGGTGGACCCAGTTCCTGGTTTCAACAAGCTACAATGAAATACTGGGTAAATTTTCCCTAAAATTCTTTGTAGACTGAATTGAACTGTAGCTGGGTTAATTATTTTCACTATTGGGAATGGAAATTTGGGGCCCAATTTCTTGCTAGGCATTCTTAATCTTATGTATTTGGTAGATACGAAAACTTTGTCCCCCACATGAAAGGGGGTTGGAGCGAGCGGTGTTTATCAGCTTGCTTCTTGTAGGCTTCTGCCACATCTGCTAGAGCTTTCTTTGTATTTTCCCATCCTTTCTTTAGCGTATCCTTCCATTCAGTCAGAGACATGGAGGAGGGAGGTTCTCTAGGCAACTCAGGCATGGGAACAAATTCCATGCCACTGGTAATTTGGAAAGGAATTAATCCAGTGCTGCTGTGGACCACATTGTTGTATGCCACTTCAGCGAAGGGTAGCAAATCCAACCAGTTGTCTATTAGTCCACATAACACCAGATGTATTGTTCCATTATCACATTGGTCCTCTCTGCTGCACCATTCATGCTGGGATGAAACACTGAGCTCAGTCCTTGTGTGGACCCAATGGACCTCAGGAACTCTCTCCAGCACTTGGTGGTGAACTGGACTCCACAGTCTGAAATGATCCTCTTGGGCACCCCGTGCAGGTGATAAACATGTTTCACAAACAGTTTTGCTAATTTCTTTGTGGACAGCAACCTTGAGCAAGTGATGAAATGTACCTGCTTGGAAAACAAATCAATAACTGTCCAGATTACTCTATAGGATTAGGATTTTTAGGATTTATTGGATTTATATGCCGCCCCTCTCCCAAAGGACTCGGGGTGGCGCACAAAAACACATATTACAAAAGTTGAAAAAAAGATTAAATAGTAAATCCAATAACCAATTAACAATCTACAATTAAATTTAAAATTAAATTAAAAATTAACAATTAAAATTAATAGTTTATTTTATTCAGGCCAGGCCGGCTTGCTGGAAAAGCCAGCTTTAGGGCATGCCAGAAGAAAGGGAGATTGGGAATTATGCGAAGCTCCGGGGGGTAGCTCATTCCAAAGGGAAGGCGCTCCCACAGAGAAGGCTCTCCCCCTGGGGGTCGCCAGCCGACACTGTCTGGCTGACGGCACCCTGAGGAGGTCAACTTGTGGGATCGTACTGGATGATGGGAGGCTACTTGTGGCAGTAGGTGGTCTCGCAAGTAACCTGGGCCTAAGCCATGGAGTGCTTTGAAGGTCATAATTAATATTCCCGCTGCTATCTGGAAGCTCGACAATAAAGTCCATTGTGATCACCTTCCATGGTCGGCTAGGGCTGGCCAATTGTAGTAGTCCAGGGGGCTTCTCCAGCAGTGGTTTCATCGTTGCGCAAGTAGCACTGCATCTTACGTAATCTTCCACCTCCAATTTCATCTTTGGCCACCAAAATTAATGCCTGGCGAGGTGGAGTGTTTTTAGGAATCCAAAGTAGCCTCCTAGTTTTGCATCATGGCTTCACTGTAGAACTTCCAGCATTAACCCTGCGGGGACATATAGTTTGGACCCCTTCCAGACTAAGCCATCTTTCATTGTTAGGATGTCCTTGTTATTGTTGAGTCACAGATCTGCCAGGAGTGCCAATTTCAGTGCTGTTGTCACCTTATCCTGGCTTCAGGTGGTGACTTCGGGTGCCTTTTGTTTCAAACAATTTTATTGGTTTTTACAATTATATAGGAAAAAGGGAAATGGTAGGGTTCAATGATAACATTTTAGGACTTCCGTGTCGGGGTCGGTGGTCGCCTCCGGGAGTTCATAAAAATACATTTTTTAAAAAATTATATAGTGGTGAGAATTATATATATCATATTACATTTCATACATTCAATCATTATTTTTTTTAAAGCATCCATCTTAGTTATAGTGAATTTCAAAACATACTTATTTTTGAGATCTGAGTCTCTTAGCAATAGTGTCTTCTTGCTCCTTCTCTTCAATAGGTGGAGCCACGCCCCCCCTGTTCCCTCTCTTTCTTTTAGGAGTGGGGAGTGCTTTCTAAGAAAAGCCTCCGCCTCTCCTACTGTTTTAATTCTGACTCTACCCCCTTCCCAGTATACCAGCAATCCCTCAGGCATCAACCATTTAAACCAGATTCCTTTTTTAAATAGCTTTTTAGATAGGAAGGAATATTTCCTTCTAATCTCTCAAATTTTTTGGGGAATCTGCTTCAATATACTAATCTCCTTGTCTTGGAATTTTCATGGCCCACCCCGCTGTGCCCTCAGTATCTCATCCCTTGTAAATCTTCTTAGAGATTTAATATGAACTTCTCTTGGTACATCATTTATCCTGGCATATGTAGAATTAATTCTATAGATCATGTCTATATCCCCCCAGATATATTCTTTGGTTTTTTTTATAAAATCTGCTAAAATTGTACTCATTAAGTCCCTAAGGTCCTCCCCTTCCTCTTCAGGAACATTCAGAAATCTGAGGAAAAAAGACATTCTCTCAAACTCAATTTTTGACATCTGCATAGTAATTTCTCCTGTTTCTTTTCGTATTTCTCCTAACTCCTCCTTCGTCTCCTCTGCCCCTTTCTCTAACACCTCAATTTTTTGTTTGTTTTCTATTGTATTTCCTTTTGTCTCTCGCATTTCTAATTTTAAATCTGTCAAGTCCTTTCTAATTTCTCGTATTTCTGTCATTATTTCCTGCAGCATCTCTTTGGTGGTGGGTTCTTGGGAAGTCTCTCCAGTTGATTCTTTTTGGAACATCTCAGTGATTTTCCCTTGCTGTGAGATCGGACTGGATCTGGCAGATGATGGGGCAGAAAGGGACTTTCCAGCTGGAGGTTTTCTATGTGCCATTGTTCTAATTAGAATTGTACAATAAAAATGGCGTCAGAGAAGTGAGCAGTCAGAAACGTCCAAGGTGCAGGAGAAAAGTTCAGTTCAAAATTCAAATCCAAAGTCGCAATAAAGACCAGAGAAGAAAATTAATCCTCTATAAAAAAAAGAATAATCCACTTTGGGAGAGTCACCGAGGACTTCTTGGGGGTGGTAAAAAGTAAATTGTCCATTTAGCTGTTTAAAAACACTGTGAGACTGCTTTCACTGGGTCAGGGAAGTTTCCAATTGAGAACAAAGGGAAGCCATCTTCCACCTCATTGTTGAGAAGAAAGTGCAAACGAAAGTTCCATTGCTGTTAAGGCTCGTTACAATGTTGCCACAAGTAACTACATAAGTAACAAAGTTTCCACTTTAAAGTAATGTTAGTTCGGATACCAGTAATTCTTTTTCCTTCTCCTTTCCGGAGAGCATTTTAAAACGCTGCCTTTTACGAGGGGGGGGGTTTTCTACAAACAAAACTCCCCCCTCTATTTCTTCTTTGCAAAAAGATCAAATGAATTAAACAAAAACTCACAGTCACATTCTTAATACAGGAGACCCAGTGCAATCCTCCATCCCCAGCATTTCTGTCCAAATAGGAATTTTCTAATCATTCCGGCATCCATTGGCAAGAGGAATCTACTCCTCCCGCTATCCACTCTCCAGCTCCTAGGTCGAAGCGGGAAAAGCTCCCCCCCAACCGCCATCTGGGTGGGGACCCCCCGCAGCCATCCCTACAGTAAAGAGAGTCTCTCCAGGACCCTCAAAACCCCCGAAGGGGCTCACCAGAGAAAACAAGAAAAACAAGCGGCGGACGTGGCGGGAAACGCGTCCGTCACCTCTGGAAACCGGAAGTCCAGCCCACTTCGGGTGCCTTTTGGTGGGAGGAAGAAAGGATGGGGTGAACAACTTCCTCCTTCTTACTGTCGTACTGCGGTTTTCTCGACAAAGCATCCACTAACAAGTTCATCCCTGCAGGGTTGTGTTTCAGTTAAAATTGGAACCTTTAGAAGTATTATGCCCAGCAAACTTGTTTTGGAGATAGTCTTCAATGGGTTTTGACAGCTTCAAGGTTTTTATGATGTCCAGACCTCCAACGACATATCCCCCGCTTCCAGGAATTGTCTACAAGTGAGCAGGCACCACCTGACCGCCAACACATCTTTCTCCCAAATGGCCCACCTCCTTTCAGTAGTGCTGAGGTTTTTGGAGATGTAAGTGCACGGAAAGAGGTGGCCTTCTTTATTCTTTTGCAGTAGCACTGCTGCTATCACTACATCAATGGCATCCATCTAGATTATGAACTGTCACTCTGGGTTGGGGTGTTGCAATATGGGCTCTTGGGCAAAGAGCCGTTTTCATTTCTCAAAGGCTTTTTGACAGTCCATTGTCCACTTTAAGGGTTGGTTTACTTTTGGCTTTGTTGGGGAAAGCCCTGTTTTTAATAGTTCAGTCAATGACAGGGCACTTTCCATGAAAGCCGAGATGAACTGCCTATAAATCCAATTGGCAAATCCAAGAAAGCTCTGTAATTGTCTGCAAGTACTTGGAAGTTTCCAGTTTAACACAGCTTTCACTTTTCCTGGATCCATTTCTATCCCCTCATTGGAGATGCAATAATCCAGGTAATATAGTGAGGTTTTGTGGAACTCTCACTTTGAGAACTTTGAGTATAGCTTGGCAGCTAGAAGTTTTTCCAGGACTTGCCCTACCAGCTTCACATGTTCTTCCAGGGTTTCAAAGAAGATCAAGATGTCATTGAAATAAACGAGCACTCTGAGGTACAGGTCCTCATGTAGCACCTCATTTATGTATTGCATGAAGACTGCAGGTGCTCCTTGTAGCCCAAATGGTATGACTTCATATTGAAAGCAAGGAGGCAGTTAAATGCGGTCTTCCACTCATCACCCTCTTGTATGTGGTAATACACCTCTCTCAAGTCCAGCTTGGTGAAGATTTTGCCTTTAGCCAAGTGGTTCAACATATGTTTCATGAGGGGAAGGGGATAGATATTATTTTCACATTTTGTATATTCCCTGTGAAGGGATAAATGACTGAGGCGAGTAGGCCTTGAACATGAACTGAACTGTTTAATGTAATACCAATATAGTAACCGAACAGAGCCTGCCTGTTTGACAGCTATTTATGCTTCTGCTGTCAAACCTGCAACCAATTGGAACACGAACTTTTCCTGCCTGTACCCTCCTTTAATTTCCACCAATGACAATCATCCTCAGCCCTGATTGACACTGAAGACATAACACCACTTTTCCCCTGGACTGCGCACGCATATTCTGAGAGATAGGCTGGCCGGCACCGGCTCCTTTCAGAGCTTCGAAGGGGTTGGCCCGGCGTCAGTGTAGTGAGTGGTGGAGTCATTTCCTGAGCTTCCAGATGGCGCCCCGTAGGACTTTTGGGAAACTCCACCTCAGCCAGGAAACATGGATCCCCAGGTGAGTTGGCCGTCGATATGTGGTTGGGCGGTAATAGTGGGCTTGCAGAATTTGGTGAGGTGTTTGGCTGGCAGGCAGTGCTTGATGTTTCCATGAGTTTCCTGCATTCCATTCTGGTTAAGGCCTCTGGAGCCTGCAATTCATCACGGTCTTGAGGATCGGAGGCCAGAGGGCCTGTCGGTGAGTGTTGGTTACGCAGCTGATCTATGTGTCTTTTCCACAACTGTCCATTGGTGAGTAGGACCCTGTAAGAGCAGGGTCCTGTTACTTCAGTTATTTCACCTGGCACCCATTTTGGAGTGCCTGCAAAATTTTGCATGAATACCCAGTCCCCTTAGCAAACCCCTGAGTGTTAAACTTCCTAATCAGACTTTGTGTATTAGTTGCGTAATGAGAGTGTATATGGTCAAGAGTCGTCCGGAGCCATCTGCCCCTCAGAAGCTCCGCTGGACTCTTGTTATTTAATGGACATGGGATTGAGTGTTGTAACAACAAATATTGTGATATTTTGTCCTGCAACTGACCATTCCCCATTCTTCTCAATGCTTCTTTTGCTGAAAGGACCACTCATTCCACTTGGCCATTGCTGGCAGGATGGAATGGGGAAGTGAGGGCCTGTCGCACCCCAAGGAAGGCTAAAAATGTTTGGAAAATCTCGGCAGTCCATTGCGGGTCATTGTGTGATACCACTATGTCAGGTACCCAATGACAAGCAAATAAACGCTTTAATACCCTCATTGTTGCCTCTACTGTGGTGGAGCCCATGGGTACAATTTCGACCCATTTGGAAAAAGCATTCACCATTACCAAAATCATAGTTCCCTGGATTGAGCCGGCAAAGTCCACATGCAGCCAGGACCATGGAGCTGGAGGCATTTCCCAGTCCCTGGCCTCTGCCATCGGGGGCGCTGGGCGAGACAACTGGCAAATGTTGCATTGATTTACCCATGCCTGAATGTCAGCGTCCATCTTTGGCCACCAAAGGGCGCTCCAGGCCAAGGCTTTCATGTAGACTATGCCCGGATGGCCCTCATGCAGTCTTTCCAACAATTGGGAGCACAGAGTCTTGGGAATTACAACATGGTTGCCCCAGAGGAGGCAGCCCATTAGTTCAGAGAGTTCTGTTCGCCTCCTGACGAATGGTAAAAACTCACCTGTCATCTGACCAGGAGGCTAGCCTCTGCATAGCCACTCAAAGATCCTTAGAATTACCCTGTCCCTGCGTGAGTGTGCCATTATATCAGATGCAGTAATTGGCACATGCAAATCATCTAATGCGAGGACCTGACATGCAGGAGCCGGATCCTGGACCAGTATGGGCAGGGGACAATGGCTCAGGGCATCAGCATGCCCTAAGTGTTTCCCCGGCCAATAATCCAGCCTTAGGCAGCTAAGAATTCGGACCAACGTAACATCCAAAGCAATAAAATTAAAGGTGCCTGGCGGTCACCCAATAGAATGCCCAAAAGGGGTTGATGATCTGTGACAAGGAAGAAATGGTGGCCATACAAATAGTCATGGAATCTCTTGATTCCAGCCACGGCTGCTAGCAGCTCCTTATCGACCTGGCTGTAATTTATTTCTGTGGTCGATAAGGTGAGTGAGAAATAGACAATAGGGGCCTCCTGACCATCCAGCAGCCTGTGGGCTAGAACTGCTCCAATGCCATAGGGCGATGTGAGAGTCAACGGCAGTCTTTCATTATATTGTATGATTACTGCCACTGATGTCAGCAGTGACTTCACAGCGGCAAACACTTTGGCCTCTTTACTTCCCCAATGCCATACTGTCGATTTGTCCAAAAGCCTGTGGAGAGGCTCTGCTACTGAGGCTTTATGTGGCAGAAATACCGCATAAAAGTTAAGCAATCCTAAAAATGCTTGCAGTTCAGCTTTAGAGGTAGGGGTAGGAGCCTTATGAATAGCCTCTACTTCGGAAGGCGTGGGGTGTATTCCTTTAGCATCTATGAAAAATCCTAAAAACTCTACTGATGGAACCCCAATAGACACTTACTTCTCTTCAGTCGAAGGCCAGCTTCCCTAAAACGTGTTAAGACGGCCCGTATCTTGATGTCAAGATCTGCTGTGTTCTTGGTGGCCAGCAGTATGTCATCAAAACAAGGACCACACCTTCAAGTGTGAAGCCGTTCCATCAGTCCCTGAAATAACTCAGGAGCCACACAGACTCCGAATTGGAGTCTACGGCATTTGAAAGCCCCCTTATGGGTAACAATAGTTTGAGCTCCGGCAGTAGACTCATCAACAGGTAGCTGTTGATAAGCCTGGGCAATGTATAGTTTAGTGAAGGTCCGTCCCTGTCCCAATGAATGCAATAAATGTTGCACTACTGGAACAGGGTACGGATTGGTTTGTAATGCCTTATTCAAAGTGGAACGGTAATCAGCACAGATCCTTATGGACCCGTCAGCCTTCAAAGGGGTGACTATAGGGGTCTCCCACTGTGAATGATCAACGGGTTCCAGAATACCTTGGCTTATTAATTTATTCAGTTCTGCCTCCTCTTTAGCCCTCAGTGCGAAAGGCACTCTTTGGACTTTTAACTGAATTGATGTAACAGTAGGGTCTAAATTTAGTGTAATAGGGGTGCCCTTATAGTTACCCAATGTCCCCTTGAACACATTGGCAAACTCTTCATACAAATTGTCAAAATCACCAGACATAGTCACAGCATATATTCCGGCAACAGTTAGGCCCAACGGTTCAAACCAGTCAACGCCAAAAGGCTAGCCAGCGGATTGGCAACCACAATCTGTACCGTAAGGAAAAAAAATGATTTCTGAGAGTGCTCAACCACGAAGCGCATATCCCATACTTCTTGGGATGGATCGTCATGCACAGCAGCGTAGTAAGCTTTTGGCCACCCAGATTATCCAGCAGTCTTTCTTCCGGAATACGCATCACTTGACTGACCAGGGTTAGGTTACAGAGCTTGACTGTTGTCCTTCAACTGTTTTGAAATGGCAATTAAGCCTATTGTGGTTGCCCCCGCAGCTGAGGCAACCATTCTGAGGTAATTTGGTGGGCCATATATGTCCAGTTGCCCTGGTCATAAGACAAGCGACCTCCTCGCCCTCATCAAATAAATCTTCCTCAGGGACTTCTTGTTGCTTTACAATTGCTGATTTGAGCCCTGCGGGAGCAGCCATAAAATAGCACTATATTTGGGTGGTGGACTTTTCAGCCATCTCGCTGACCCTAGACTCCTCAATGGCAATTTGAATGGTGAGCTCCGATTTAGCTAATAGCCTCCATTGTAATTTCAAGTCCCTAATGCCACACACAAATTGCTCCACCAACGTGTCGTCTAATTCAGGGAACTGGCAATTTATCGCTTCTCTACGAAGTGAGGCCACACATTGCATTATTGATTCCCCCTCTCTCTGAAGGCACTGCCTAAAACCATGTCTCCTCGCAATCTTTGACGGGGTTGGAGCATAGTGATTTTGTAACTTATTCAGGAGCACATCCCAAGGTACTGTATTCACAGATGCCAGAGCGGACAGTGCTCTGGTTATGCCATACATTTCAGGGCCACAGGCACTAAGGAAGAATCCCTTCTTCCTTTCATTACTTGCCTCAGTAAGATCATTGGCTAGGATGAAGCAATCAAATCTCTCAATGAATGCTTCCCAGGATTCTTTCTCTGTGCAGAAAGGTGCAAAACTCAGGATGGTTGCCATTCTAAGGATTATAATTAAAGCACTAGCTCCAGTGGCTGAGGGAATTTAAAATCTCACCTTCGTCACCAGTTTTGTATATTCTCTGTGAAGGGATAAATGACTGAGGCGAGTAGCCTTGAACATGAACTGAACTGTTTAATGTAACACCAATATAGTAATAGAACAGAACCTACCAGTTTGACAGCTATTTATGCTTCTGCTGTCAAAGCGGCAACCAATCGGAATGTGACCTTTTCCCATCTGAACCCTCCTTTAATTTCCACCAATGACAATCATCCTCAGCCGAGATTGACACTGAAGACATAACATCGCATACCCCATTCAAGGCTTGTAGATCAACACAGAGATGAACACCACCATCTTCCTTTTCTCTGAAGGCACTGGGGCCGCTACTTTCGACTTTGCTGGTTCAATAAGGCCCCACATCAAATTGGTGTCAATGTATTTCCTCAATTCAACCATCTCCTTGGGAGTCATGTAGTACATTTTTGGCTTTGGTAGGGTAGTCCCAAGTTTGAAGTCTATTGCACAATCTGTGGGCTGGTGAAGATAATTGCCATCTTCCTCACTGAACACCTCCGCCAACTCCCAGTAGGCTTTTTGTACTTGTTGGATCACTGGGGTTTTTGTCTCTGCTGCAGGTGTTGTAGGTTCTGAGCTCTTGGGTTCAATCGTTCCTGGGTGGCCATTTGGCTCCACCGGTGGTAGCAGCCTAAATCCAATAATCAATTTCCAAATGCTGTCTTCCCACTTCATTGTAGGCATCCACTTGTCCAGCCATGCAAGCCCCCAGATAATTAATTCTGGCATCTATGGAGCCACAATGAATCAGAGGAGCTCATAGTGGCAGCCTATTTGTAACTTTACCAGTTCAGTCATTAGCGTGCCTGGGGTCCTCCCAATTAGCATTCTGCTCAAACCAAATGGGATGGGCTAGAGGTCTTGTGCATATGCCTAGTTGCTTTACAATCAACATGCTGATTAAGCATCGGGTGCAGCCGGTGTCCATGACTGCTTCAACTTCCCCTTCCACCCCATTTCAGGTACTTGGAGCTTGGCTTGGATGGTGAAGGGATGGACGGGTGCACTCACCATCAGGTCATCTACAATATTCTCTTCCTCCAATATTTCCCCATTGGTTAGACTTTTTATCACCTTAGGTTGGAGATCAGTTTTTTGAGGTTGTTGACCCAGATGACTCTTTTCTGGTGGCTTCTGGGGCCTTTTCTTTACTGCGCTGGTGGTTGGTGTGCACATTTGTGAGATTGGGGCTGGAGCCAGGCGTTCTGATGCTCTGTGGCCAGGTTGACAGCAATGGTGGTATTTTATTGCCCCCCCCATGGGAAGGAACCCAGTTGCATCTCTAACCTTAGAAGTCGCCTCATTATGATACTCTGTTGTCCATCCTGCAGCTTCCCCCTCATTCATCCCTTCTGCCATTGTCAAGATTATTTCTGTCGGAAGGTGGGATAAGAGCCTGTTGGGGCATTGCAGGTGGGACTGGCATTGGTGTGTGGGGAGTCAATCCCTGGGTTGACCCTTGCCCAGTTATCTGACATGAGGCCATCTGCTGAGGGAAGGTGCCCACTGGTATCTCTCCCATCCATGACCTGGGAAGAGAGCCCATCCTGGTGGTACTTGATACACAGGCTGCAGCCCAAACATTGGTGGCTGGCTAGGGGAAGATATGGGCCAAGCCTCATTCTGCTGACTGGATTGATTTTCCCATGTTGGTGAATTTTGAATTTGAATTTATTCACATTTATATACCGCCCTATCTCCCTTGTGGGGCTCAGGGCAGTGCACAGGCAATAATAAAATACTGTAGACAATAAGTACAATAAAAATATTTTAAAAAGAAATTAAACTAAGAAACCTGTGCTAAAATTACAATAGAAACCCCTACTAAAACCAAGATTAGAACTATTTAAAAACTATGCCAGGCTGGCCGCATAGAATAAGTGTGTTTTCAATGCCCGGCGGAAGAGGCGCAGGTCCGTGATTGTACGCAGGTCAGGGGGTAGGTCATTCCAGAGGGCAGGGGCTGCCACAGAGAAGGCTCTCCCCCTGGGAGTCGCCAGCCGGCATTGTCCGGCAGACGGCACCCTAAGGAGGCCCTCCCTGTGGGAGCGGACAGGTCGGTGGGAGGTATGTGGTTGGAGGCGGTCCCGCAAATAACCAGGTCCCGTGCCATAGAGCGCTTTAAAGGTGGTTACTAGCACCTTGAAGCGCACCTGGAAAGCCGCAGGCAGCCAGTGCAGCTCACGCAGGAGAGGTTTACATGGGAGCATCTCGAGGCCCCCAGAATCTCCCGCGCAGCCGCATTCTGAACTAGCTGGAGCCTCTGGATGCAACTCAAGGGAAGCCCTATGTAGAGAGTGTTGCAATAGTCCAGGCAGGAGATGACGAGGACTTGAGTGACCGTGCGTAAAGCGTCATGATCTAGAAAGGGGCGCAACTGGCGTATCAGGTAGATCAGATTAAAAGCCCCCCTAGCCACGGCCATCATATTGTTGTCCAAAGACAGCCGAGAGTCCAAGAGGACACCCAAGTTACGGACCCTCTCCGTGGGAGCCAGTGACTCGCCCCCGATAGCCAGAGATGGAACCAACTGGCTATATCGTGACGCCGGAAACCACAGCCACTCAGTCTTGGAAGGGTTGAGTCGAAGCCTGTTCCTCCCCATCCAGACTCTCACGGCTTCCAGGCACCAGGACATCACTTTGACGGCATCGTTGGGGTTGTCTGGGGTAGAGATGTACAGCTGGGTGTCATCAGTATACTGATGGAACTCTACCCCAAAACCATGGATGATCTCACCCAGCGGCTTCATATAGATGTTGAACAGGAGGGGTGAGAGGACCGACCCCTGAGGCACCCCACACATGAGGAGCCTCGACATCGACCTCTGCCCTCCTGTCAACACAAATTGCAACCGGTCGGAGAGGTAGGAGGAGAACCACCGTAAAACGGTGCCTCCCAACCCCAACCCCTCCAGCCGGTGCAACATGATACCATGGTCAATGGTATTGAAAGCTGCTGAGAGGTCTAATCGAATCAGGATAGAAGAACAACCTCTATCCCGAGCCCTCCAGAGATCATCTACCCACGCAACCAATGCCATCTCTGTGCTGTGCCCAGACCGGAATCCGGACTGGCACGAGTCCAGATAGACAGTTTCCTCCAGGTGCTGGGGGAACTGTCGCGCCACCACACTCTCAACAACCTTCGCAAGGAAGTGAAGGTTGGAGACCGGACGGTAGTTGGCCAACACAGCTGGGTCCAGGGAGGGCTTCTTGAGGAGGGGCTTCACCACTGCCTATTTCAAGACGGTTGGTAAGAACCCCTCACTCAACAAAGCGTTGACAATTCCCTGGAGCCAGCCTCGTGTCACCTGATTGATACAGGAGAAGGTCTTTTAGCTGGCGTTAAAAACTCAGCCTCTCAGCTGCAGAAGTTGGGACAGCTCCACAAGCAGAAATGGCAGGAGGGTGTATACAGCTGGTAAGGAATTTTTATTGCTTTAAAAGAGACTGCCCATAAAAAACTTAAAGCTAAATTAAACCTGAGAATAGAAGGAATTAGCGGCGGAAATAAGCCTTGGGTGGTTTGGGACTGTTTGTTGTTTTATGTTCTAAATGCTATTTTCGTGGATGGAACTTATTTAAACCTTTTAAAACGAATGGATTAAGTTTTTCTTCTTCTATTTTCTCTTCTTTTTTTTTTTGCAACCTAGACTAAAATTTATTCTCTGCAAGACCACGTTGTTCTAATTCATTCAATAATTTGACTTTTTTAAACTTGAAACAAATAATAAAAAGGTTCAAAAAGAAACAAACAAATTGTTAAAAATTGTAACAACAGAGTGAAAAGATGGTGCTGCTACTCGAACACTGAGGTATGTGCATTGAAACAAGATACCTTTATTTACATTACTGACTAGCCTGATTTGGAACTTTAAAGTCACACAGTCTGTTTAAAAAGTGAAAAGCGTATTGTTTTTACAGATGCTCTTTTGAAGCTTATTTTCAACCAGAGACTTGATTGTGAATCTAAGTGCTACCTTGTTAAAAAGTCTTTAAGTCAGAGTAGCAGACTTTTAATCAGCCAGTGATAATGGCTTTGTTTGAACAACAGAAAGAAGTCAGTTTGCAAGATATAATCTTTGCAATACATGAAATATCTATTCATTTGAGAAAAAAATAGATTATTTAATTGAAAAATATGATGAAAAGAATGGAAGCACATATCAAATGGAAAGAACAGAGGTTATAGTCTTAAGCACCAAAGAGAACAACTACAAAGAAACCAAATCTGCTGACTTTTATGATGAATGGTTTATGTCTGGAAATGGAAAAAGTGGAACTTGCAAAGAGAAACCAGATGGATGGGAACTCCACCTCAGATGGCAGGACACAGAAGAAGAAAGAATAAAAGAACTTATGACATCAAAGAAAGAAACTTTATTATTAATACTATTGACAACAACTCTGAAAATTAAAGACAAGCTGATTAAGGAAGAAGAAGAAGGGCATCAAAACTACAGGAAAGATCTAACAAAGAATGAGTTGCATAGAGAAGTCCATACAAATTTGATTAAGGAAATGTCTGGAGGATTCATGCCACAAATTGCAGAGGATATGAGATTGCTTTACCATTGGAACGATACAGGTTGATAGATGGAAATGTTTAAGTTAGAATTAGTTGAGCTTATGAAAATTTAGTGACAATGGACATGGTTAAATAAACAACTGAAAATGGTAAAAATGTATACACATATATTAGTATAACAAGTAGTAATTGGATATGAATATTGAAATGCACCTATGAAAGGATGATGGGTAATTGTATAAAGAAATCATGATAATAGACATAGTTAAATAAAGGAGAAATAATGATAACAATGTATGTATAGGTTTGGGTAATAACTTGGGAAAACTGGATGTAAATTTTAAATTGTGATTTGAAAAAGAAGATTAGAAATCTTTTGTTACTAAATATTATTGATGCTTGGTTAGAATATGCTATAAGAAACAGTGCTATTGGAGGATATTAGAATTGACCTTGCAGACCTTGTCAAAGCAAGAAACAGGAGAGTGTGGAAGAGATGAAATACTGGTAAGAAGATTTATCTAACCCACAACTATAAATCAAACCTGGAAAAGGCAAAGAAATCTTTTTTTTAAATTAATTTTTTATTATTATTTTCCATTTTCAAAACATATAACCACATGTATACCATTACATAGCCAACATCATATCGTATTATTAAATGTTTACATCATTTCATTTTACCATCAACTCCCAAAAAACAATTATTGGCTCTTCTGCTCTCCATACGCCATATTTGTGCCTTATCCATCATTTTCTTCCCCCCCTCTCCTCCTCCTCCCTACCTTCTTTCTTCCCTCTGTCGCCCCTCCCTTCTCTACTTCCCCTTCCTCTCTCCTTCTCCTCTCTCCCCTTTCCACTCCTCCTTTCTCTCCTCCTCTTCCCCCTCCTTGCCCTCTCTCCTTTCCCTCTCTTCGTCCCTTCCCTCCTCTAATCCACACGCTTCATCTCATTTACTTGGTGTATTTCAGCCTCTGAGCCAGCTCTATTTTATGTTGATGGTATTTATAATTTCAGATTCAAAGTTTATCACTTATTTCACATTATTACAATTCTTGTATCTCAACCCCAAATCTTGCTAGTTGTTTTAATACCCTTTCTAATTGTATAATGGCATTCTGTTTATAAAACCAAACAAAAAAGAACCAGAAACAATATCCACAAATAAATAAATTTAGATAAATTTAAATATAAGAAGACCTAATCGGGTATCCATAAATTCTGTGCCCTTCAGAAATAGTTATTATTCATGAGTAATCTCGTTTTATTAATTTTAAATCTAACAATTTATCCTGTAATTCAATATCAATATCCACAGATCTTTTCAAGTATTCTAGCCTCAATCTATTTTTTCTTTAATAATATCTTTAAATCCTAGTTAACTATTAATATCCCTTATTTAATCCCATCATATCTCTATAGATTCCATATAATTATCCAAAATTTTATGTAACTGCTAATTGATTGATCATTTACCAAGAGTATTCTATAACCATCTTAATAGCATAATTCCCCATCTATAGATAAGCAAATATGTATCATTAACAAAAACATAATCGTATTATAAGCATCTATAATTATTATTAACAATCAATTCATTAATAATCCTTGATAGTAATTTCCCAACCTAATTATTACTCATCAAGGGATAAAAGTTCCTCTTTTCAGCCGTTATCTCTCCAAGGATGAATTAAATTTGCCTCTTTTAAAGTCCACATTCTCCATCTCCTTTTTTTCCTCTTCCCAAGTTCTTTATAAACTTCCATTGGCACATTGTGATCCAATCATAGTGCTGACCAATTCCTTTCCTCATTTGGTTTATTTTTAAATATCAAGTTTATCTCTGATGTGATTTTCTCTTCTTTTCTTTTTCCTTCCTCTTGCCAGTCAGGTTGAAGTCCAAATTTCTGATAGGGTCTTGATATTATCCCCTTTCCTGGTCTTTCCCCTTCCTACTCAGTTAAATTCAGTCCATAAACAGCATCGCTTTTCTTTTCTTCTTTACTTTCTTTAACTTCTTCACTTGGTGTAATGTCGAATATTACATGAAATTTTTTTAATTCTTTCAAGATTTCAGCCAGAAGCTCCTGATTTTCTGCAGTGTATATATCTATGTGCGTAGACATTTTGGCGAAGCCACAAAATAGGAAAAAGTAAAAAAAGAAAGAAAGAAAGAAAGAAAGAAAGAAAGAAAGAAAGAAAGAAAGAAAGAAAGAGAAAATGGAGGTTTGAAACACCAGCCCCCCCAAAGTTATTTATTTGAAACAATTTCGGACAGAAAGGAGAAAGCAGAGAAATGACAAACCCACTCAAATATAAACTTTAAACTTGGTTTTGGATTTGAAATAGAAACCAAATATTCTGAAGGATTTATTCTGTTTGAATTTTTTCCAACTAATATATCTTAACTTCAAAAAAATAGCACTTCTTCTTACTGATAACTGATAACCTAACTTTGACTGTGTGGGAAGTTTTAATTAACCAACTGCCATAAATCAGAATTTGGAAAAGTAGGAGGCAAAGTGAAATACTCGAATTTGGCTGATTGCAAGTTTGTTCCAAGTGATATATTGTGAGCAGCTACAAGTGATCAGACCCAGGAAGGGAAAGAATAACAAAGAATAATAACAGAAGCAAGAACTGGGAAATACAAAAGGTTTTTTGTTGGTTTTTTTCCTTCTTTTTTTCGCTCGGAAAAAGATTAAGATGGCCCCAGCTTCTCTTCCAGTTTGAATTTAAGGTGGACCAGAATCTTGAAATAAGATTTGTATAACTAACTGCAATTTTGGAACTGGACATTAAGGAAGAACAAAAGACTAAGATGGCTACCATTGTTCTCCCCCACAGCAACTGAAGTAGACACATTGAAGGTGGAACAGAACTCTGAAATAAGAACTGTATAACTAACTGTAACTTTTGAACTGGACATCATGGAAAACTGGGAATTTGAAGAACTATGTGAATTTATAAAAATATGCATAAATCATTAATATCAAACCTAATTAGAATTCTGAATCCAGGGAAGCAGATATCTAAAGAAGAATTCAAAAAAGTAGAGGGGCAAGACAGTGAAGGGGTAGAAATGGAGGGAAATAAAAAGCAAACAAAAAAAACCATTGGTCCTGGCAGTGGTGTAGGAAAAATTGTGAAAAGGGGAAGTGTCCCAACAAAAGAGGGGTTTTGGAGACAAAAGTGGTTTTGGAGGTTGTTAGTAGCATAAGGAAAATTTAAGTAGGAGATTATGCCCCAACAAAGAGAAATATAAGGCATCCTTTTGATGGTGACCTGGGGAAAATTGAAGAGAGTGGATGTGTCAAAATAAAGAAAAGGGAAAAGATAGGAACAGAGAAGTGGGACAAAAGACTTACTAGGAAAAAACCAGATAACTAGAAACTATTATATGGGAAAATATAAAGTTAAGATAAGGGCTTTATTCCCAAATATGACAATAAAATGGAGGTGCTAACTGGTTGAATATGATAATGGAAAGATAGCTAAATAAAGGTTAAAATATATGGAATATGGATAAATATGAAATTGATATGGGGAGGTTGTAAAGCAGAGGTTTGTGATCCACCTTTTTAACATGACAATTAAATTGAAATGCAAATTGATTGAATATGACAATAAAAGGACAACTAAGCATGGGTCAAAATATATGAAACATGGACATATATAGAACTTTTAAGATGATGAACAAAATGAGATGTTTACCAGTTGTTATTTTATATAATAGATTAAGAGAAGTGTAACAAACATTGTATAGTGAAGATTGCCATCTAGAGACAATCAAGGGTAATTTAATCCAAGGTATGGAAAAATGGAGAGGGAACATGAAATAGACCTACAATGGGAAACCATTGTGATAAAAAGACAGAATCACAAATTGGGGGCATGTAAGGATGTATAACAATATAAAGATAATGATGAGAATAGCGGGGAATTGTAACCAGGTCTACAGCTCGGTGAAAATTAGGTTGGGGGTGGGTTAAAAACATAATGACTATATATTTATACTTTTCTATTATAATAGGGGTTTTTTTTTACTAAAAAGGAGGAGAAAAATTAAATATGTATATTAAAAGGGAATTATAATTACCATCAACATAAAATGGAGTTCACTCAAAAGCTGAAATACGCCAAGTAAATGAGTTGAAGACTGGGAAGTAGAGGAGAAAGGTAAGGGAAGAAGAGAAAGATAGGAAAGAAGGTAAGGGGGGAAAAGGAGGAGAGAAAGAAGGAATGGAAAGGGGAGGGAGGAGAAGGAGAGAGGAAAGGGAAGTTGAGAAGTGAAGGATGACAGAGGGAAGAAAGAAGGTAGGGAGGAGGAGAGAGGGAGAAGAAAGTGATGGATAAAGTACAAATATGGTGTATGGAGAGCAGAGGAGCAAATAATTGGCTTTTGGGAGTTGTTGGTAAGATGAACTGATGTAAACATTTAATAATACAATATGATGTTGGTTATGTAATAGTATACATGTGATTATATGTTATGAAAATGAAAAAAAAACTTTAATTAAAGGAGGCAATTCTGGTGGCCAAAGATGAATAGGGACATTGAGGACTATGTTAAAAGCTGTGCCACTTGTATGGCCATGAAAAAGAGACCAAGTAAAACCCTCAGGACTTCTTCAACAAGTAGTGAACCCGTTCCAGCCATGTGTTCTGGCCTAGGCTTCCTGAGACAGTAAAAAGCACACGCTTAGTCCCAACCCCCCTTTTTAAAATGTCAACGGCTGTGAATTATGTTCATTCACAGCCTGTAATGAGTCACAAATAGTTTGTAAAGAGTCCGACAGAAATCTGCCAAAGTCTTTCGGGATAAGGCTGATAAGCATCCACCTTTATCTCCCTTGAAACGCTGCCAAAGACCTAATTGGCAATTAGCTTTGCAAGGCCACACAGAGCACAGAGTCAGAATGGAGCTTTGGACTTTAAACTGATCAGAATGAAGAAAGTTGCTTCCTGCAAAGGCTCACGTGCCTTTGCTCCTCCTTTATGTCTTATGGGAGGAGCCAAGCATCTCCAAACTTTACTCTCAAGTTGCCCCTTTTGTCTTAATTGTTCTTGCCTTCTGGCAGTTCTGCACATGTGTACACTGGGAGCAGGCTCCCCCTGTTCCTCTGCCTCGCTGATGTTCGACTCTGGAGGCTCCAGAGCACATAACTCCCAGATGGCCCTGGCCCCCTCTCTGCCTCCAATGCTCATCTGAGTCTTCTCCAGACTCCAGGACTGGCCCATGCTCCTCCCCAACCTCCTCACTCTCCGATTCTGCTGCCAGCTCTGCAGGCCACCATGGGAAGAGATTGCCATGAACTTTATCATAGAGCTTCCTGATAGCGGAGGGAATAGGGTCATTTGGACTGTGATAGACCTGTTCTCTAAACAAGCCCACTTCATAGCTTGCCCCGGTCTTCCGTCTGCCCATAAGCTGGCTAAGCTGTTCATAAAACACATTTATAGGCTGCATAGTGTCCCTCGGAGGATCATTTCCAACAGGGGGATCCAGTTCATGACCAAGTTCTGGAGGGAATTCATAAAGTCCATTGGGTTCTCACTAAGGGTTAATTCGGTGTTTCATTTGATCACTAATGGGGCCACAGAATGGGGCCACACAATGGGTGAACACAATGGTTGAGCAGTATTTAAGATGCTGTGTTAATTATCAGCAAACAGATTGGGCAGAACTGCTGCCTTTTGCTAAAGTGGCATACAACAATGTGGTGCACAAAAATTATTGGACTATTTTTATTTTTTATTTTATTAAATTTATACCCCGCCCTTCTCCAAACAGACCCATGGCGGCGCACAGGAATTTTAAAATACATACAAAATCAATAAAAAAAATTTAAAACTTATTTAATAACCGTCCTGTGCTAAAACCAAATTAAAATCCCCAAAAATTTAAAACTGTCTAAAATAGTCAATTGCAGAGGTTACACTAGGCCGGCTAGATGAAAAAAATGTGTCTTTAGACACTGGCAGAAGAGGCGGAGGTCGGAGGTGGTGCGAAGTTCAGGGGGAAGGTCGTTCCAAAGGGATTCACACATGGCTAGAGAAAATGACAGAAAAACATATAGATTTTAAACCCGAGCTTTTCCTGCTTGGAATTACGTTAGAAAGATTTGATAAGAATTTGAAATACCTAATTGTAAATATCTTGACAGAAGCTAGAATCGTGTTTGCAAAAAATTGGAGAAATGATAAACTACCCTCACAGGAAGAAGTTATTTGTAAAATTATGGAATGCGCAGAGATGAGTAGATTAACCTTTGAAATTAGAGAGCAAGAGAGCGAACAATTTTATGAAATATGGAATAAATTTTATCAATGGTTGGAAAAAAGGGAAATCTAAGGGATATAATATACATATTATATTATTATAAAACTTGTATAAATTTTTGTCTTTAGAGGGAGGAAATATTTTACTTTACAATAATAGAGTTACCTCTAGAGAAAATGGAAAATAATGGTATAACATGGGAAGACTTTCTTTTCTCCTTCCTTTCCTTTATTTAATACCTTGTTTATATATTGAAGAATTAGGGGGAAAAGATTGATTTGATAAATGGAAATGTTGTTATATGAAACAAAAGTGATATATATATATATGACCAAAGAAATATGGATAGATATTTTTGTGATTTCAAGCACTGATGCACAAAACATTTGGCTGAACGGCATGTTGTATAAAGCACGAAATGAATGTTTTTTATTTATTCTTAATATTAAAAATAAAAATTTTAATTAAAAAAAACAACAATGTGGTGCACAGTAGCACTGGATTGACCCCTTTCCAAGTCACTAGCGGCATGGAATTTGTCCCCATGCCTGAGCTCTCTAAAGAACCACTTTCATCCATGTCCTTGACTGACTGGATAGAGTCCCTGAAGAAAGCCTGGGAAAACACAAAGCAAACCTTTCAAGAAGCTGTAAGAACCCACAAAATGCAAGCTGATAAACATCGGCTCCCCCAGAGCCCATTCCAAATAGGGAGTAAGGTTTACCTCTCAATGAAGTACTTGAGGCTAAAACTCCCATGCAAGAAGCTAGGACCTAGGTTTAGAGGGCCTTTCTTCATAGTGAAAGTAATTAACTCTGTGACATTACAGTTTAGCTCCCATGCCTGCTAGGGGAAGTGTGTCTGGTTTTTCACAGTAGCTTGTTAAAGCCAGTGATAGACTCCCAGCTCACACTGGTAAATTGGGCAGCCCCAAAACCAATCGTTGTGCAAGGGGAGATGCATTATGAGGTCAAGAGGTTTTTAGATTTCCGATTGTACAAGGGGAGGCTACAGTACTTAATACTGTGAAAGGGATACCCATTGTCAGAAGCCACATGGGTAAACAGCTGAGATGTAAAAACAGACAGGCTGGTTAATCAGTTTCATGAGAAGTACCCCCAAAAGCCAAAGGGACCATCAGAGGGGGAGGAAGAGGGGGTGAATGAACACTAATAAACCTCCATGTGATTTCTTTTCTTTTGCAGGAACTCCTCTTCAGTTAAGGGGGTCTGATTGTCAACTCTGAAGTGAACCTGGCTGGGGTCATTCTGGGGACTTCAGGGTTGTGACAATGCAAAGAAGGGATAGGGAGAGGGGACATAGTTAGAGGGGATTTTTGTAGCCAAAACAAATTAGTTTTCTGTGGGAACCAAGGACATTCCAACAGGTGGTTGGAGAAGGAGGGGTGAAGTAACCAGGCAACCAGCCAGCACCTTGATTGGACAACATGACTGTTTGAGGAAAGGGGGAACTTTCAGTTTTTAATCAGGTGAAAACTGTGGGAACTTTCAGAGTCGGTTTTCACCAGCTTGTGCCACTATGATGCCTCCAAATAAAACTATTCTTTGAGGAACCTATCTGCCTCAGAGTTCTGCTTTCTATAGGGTTATTATTTGGAACCCTGACAATAAGGTGAGACCTGGTCCAAAAACAGTAACAGTAACTGTGAAGGGACCTTGGAGTCCTAGTGGATGATCACTTGAATATGAGCCAGCAGTGTGCAGCAACAGCCAAAAAAACTAATACAATCCTGGGTTGTATAGACAGAGACATAGAATCAAGATCACAAGAAGCATTAGTTCCATTTTACAAAACCCTATTAAGACCACACCTGGAATACTGCAACCAATTTTGGTCACCATACTAGAAAAAAGATGTAGAGACTTTGAAAAAAGTTCAGAGAAGAGCAACTAACATGATCAAAGACCTGGAGCCTGTCAGTGTAATTATGAGCTGGGATAGCCATAATAAGTCAGCCAATGGGAACTGTTTGGTGATTGAGAGCCATGTCAGACCGCTGGGATCCTGGGTGTGGCTTAGGTTCACTGTTCTGCTCCTGTGATTTATTGATTTTGTTGTTGTGTGATTTCTGGTTCTGGCTTCTGCTGCATGGGTATTGTATACATGCATCATGATTTATATTATTGTATATAAAGAAGGTTCTTTTAAAAATGAATCCTGCTGAATTCTTTACTTATGAGCTGGTTGAATTGCTGCAAAATGTAACAGGTTATGGGTCCAGAGTATACCAAGCACACAGTAAGACTGAACTGTAATTAAGGTGAAGGACAGATTGTGTTAAAAGAAAAAGAGAACAAGGCTGAGAAGGCTTGCAGGATGGCTGTTAAGTGCAAGCAGAGCTCTCTGCCCTGACTGGCACAGAAGAATTATATTATTTGAGCTACAAAAATTGAATGCTTCCTGAAGGCTAAAGAGCTCTGGCATATTGTTATTAATCCATCCCAGGCACCATTAGCAGCAGCAGATCAAAGGCAGAATGATAAGGCACTGGCCTATATCATCTTACAATAAGTTTAGAAGATGAACAATTCTTGAATGTAGCTGAGTTAAAAACTGCAAAGGAGGCTTGGCTGAAATTGAAAAGTGTGCATGTGAGTGCATCAGCATGCAATATTGTGCAATTATCGAGACAATTATACATAGCCCAGTTGCAACCACAAAAGAGTGTGGAGCGGCATCTTCTGCATATGCAAACTTTATTTATTAAATTGGAAAAGCATGGAATGCAGATTCCTGAGTCTCAGAAGGTACTGTTGTTGTTAAATAGTTTTGATGAAATGTGGGACATTGTTTCAGTCATTTTTGAATGCAGACCAGAACAGGAATTGCACATGGAAGCCCTGAAAGCCTGTTTGCTTTCTGAAGAAAACAAACGCCATTTTAAAAGAAGCCAAGGGGAGAAATTCCTGAGGTGGGGGCCCAAGGAGCAGAGAGAGAAAAGCAACAGCCAAGATTTCTGCAGAGATTGGATTACAGCCCAGCAAAGATCTTCAAAAAAACAAGAAACAGTACAGCAACACTGGAGGTGTTTCATTTGTGGTGATAAGACTTATTTAAAGAAAGACTGTTTGCAAGGAAGCAAGACAACAGATGGACAAGCTGCTTTTGCAACAGTTAGCTATTGTAATAGCAGAGACAAATGGTTACTAGACAATGGGGTTAGTCAAACAATTGTTAATAATTCTAAATTGTTTTTCAGAATGGATTCAACTGGAGGAGATGTAGCAGCAAATGGCCAGAAGGCTAAAGTCACAGGAAAAGGCAGTGTGCTGATTCTATGCCTGGAAAATATGTTTAGCAACATATGTGTGCCTGAAATGGAGCATAATTTATTGAATGTCTCTAGTCTAGACAAACAAGGCTTTTAGATAAGGTGACCAGACGTCCCGCATTTGGCGGGACAATCCCGCATATTAATAATTAGTCACGCGTCACGCGTCCCTTTAAAAATTTCCCAATTTTTTGAATATTCCAAATCTTCCTCCTTCTCCTCCTCCTCTTCCTCCTCCCCACCCGCCACTCCTCTCCTCCTCCTCCTCTCCTCCTCCTGCGGTCCGACTTGCCTGTCTCGGTGGTAGATCCGGGTCGTGAGGCGGGAGCAGGAAGTTGGGACGTAGCTGCCCAGCTAAGCAGCAGGGGGTGAAGCAGGCAATGGCGGCCGCGGCTACAGGTTGCTGAATCCAGAGCAGTCCGGCTGCCCCACGGCCAAAGAGGCAGCCATAGTCTCCCCAGCCAGCATGCCGGCTACTCGTCTGCTTCCCAGGGTCTGAAGGGGCTCCACGGGGGGAGGAAGGGAACTGGCTGCTGGAGCCAGCGGGTGGGGTGGGCGGGTGCGCAGGGTGGGCGGCGGCGCCCAGCAACATTCACTACCCGCCTGCCCCGCTAGCTCACCCACCGGCAGCCAGTTCCCTTCCTCCTCCCACGGAGCCAGGTGGGTGAGCAAGCAGGGCAGGCGGGTAGCGAATGTTGCTGGGCGCCGTCACCCACCCCGCCCGCTGGCTCTGGCAGCCAGTTCCCTTCCTCCCCCCACGGAGCCCCTTCAGCCCCTGGGAAGCAGAAGAGTGGCCGGCATGCTGGCTGGGGAGGCTACCGGAGCACTTCCCAGGGTCTGAAAGGGCTCCCGGAGGGGGGGGAGAAACAGACAGACAGACAGAAACAGAGGGGGGGGAGGGAATCAGAGAGAGACTGATAGACACACAGAGTACAGAGAGAGAGAGAGAGAGATGATGAGGGAGGGAGGGAGAGAGACAGAGAGAGGCACAGAGAGAGAATGACAGAAGGAGGGATTGAATCGGAGACAGAGAGAGGGAGGGAGAGAAAGATAGACAGAGACACAGAATGAGTGATTAAGTGAGTAAATGACAGACAGACAGACAGACACACAGTGACAGATGGGCGGAGGGAGGAGAGAGAGACATATACAGAGAGACAGACAGACAGAGAAAGAGAGAAAAAGAGAGAAAGAGAAAGAAAGAAAAAAAGAAAGAACTTATGACCACAATTGAGGCCAAAATTTTGGTTGCTAAGCAAGACCGTTGTTAAGAGAGTTTCACCACATTTTCCAAGTTGGCCATGCCCCCCGGTCACATGACCGCTGAGCCACTCCCACAAAATAGGCCACACCTTCTCCCCCCACCCCCGGTCAATGGTGTCCCTCTTTACCAATGTTAAAATCTGGTCACCTTACTTTTAGACCACATTTGTAAATATGAAGTGTCTCATAAAGAAAAATGGGAATGTATGTGTACAGAGCATAAAATAATAATCTTTATGTGTTTCAGGGACAAACATTTGAAAATATGGCACAACATGATTCATGTGTTCATCTCTTGCATTGAAAACTTGACCATGGCAGCTTCAGAGTTTTGCAAAAGATGCAACAGTTGGGAGACGGGTTAAACTTAAAAGGTGTAAGGCACACCTGGACCATGCAGTATGTAAATTATCAAAGTCCAAGGCATTCCCAGTAAGGAAGAGCAGCACAAAGCAGACAACAGAAGCTCTAGAGCGGGTACATGCAGATTTGGTTGGGCCAATGCAAGCCAGTTTGGGAGGAGCAAAGTTTTTACTGGTCATTGTAGATGACTACAGCAGATTTGGGTTCTACTATTTACTAAAGAGTAAAATAGAGGTGCTACAGAAATTTAAGCAACAGCAGATTTGGGTTCTGCTATTTATTAAAGAATAAAATAGAGGTGCTACAAAAATTTAAGCAATGGATAAGCTTTGTAGAAAGAAGATATAAACAACAGGTATGTCAACTGCAAACTGACAGAGGTTCAGAATTCATGTCAGCAAGTTTTCAAAAATTGTTGGGACAGTTAGGAATAAAACACAGATGCACAAATCTGTACACAGCAGCTGAGAATGGCATGGCTGAGATGGAATGGTGTTTACTAGCAATGAAAGACTCACTGCTGGAAGATTCTGATCTGAGCAGGTTATATTGGGGTGAAGCCATGTTGACTGCTTATAATTTAATTAATAGGCTGTGGAGTTCCTCAATTAAAGGAATGCAGTGCTATATGGGAGAAAGCCATCTCCGGCACATTTAAGGGTGTTTGGATATGCATGGGGTGCATATTCCAAAAGCAATCATGAGAAAAGATCAACCAAAGGCTAGAAAGCTCAGGTTTACAGGCTAGGAGCCTGGCTCAAAGAGCCAGCTTTAGCAATGGGAGCGAAAGAATAGTCATTTCAAGGTCTGCTAGCTTTGCAAAATTGGAACAGAATTGATACCAATTTTTGGAATGATCCACTTAGTGATGGTGACCCACTTAGTGACAGTAACTCACATAGTGATGGTGTGTCAGTGTTCGGGGAGGAGAAACTGAAAAAGCACAAGAAAAGGAGTCAGGAGAAGATGTTGACTCGGATATGAAGCAAGAGAGAGTTGAAATATAAGAGCAGTAAATGCCACGCAAATCAGAGCGATGGAACAAGAGGATTCCACCTGACAGATATTCTGTTGGTGAGGTTAATGTGTGGTATGTGTGGTATGAGCTAAGAAACTATAGGAACTATTGGCATTACCCAAAACTGAACAAGTGAAATGGAAAGAAGCCATGGATAAAGAAATGAAACCCATGGGTGAACATAAAGTCTTCACATCTATGACTTTGCCACAAGGGCAAAGTCATGGGATGTAAGTGGGTGTATGAAAAGAAAGTACTACCCAACAATGAGGTACAATATAAAGCAAGATTAGCGGCAAAAGGTTTTTCACAAAGGAAAAGCATGTACTATATTGAGGTATTCACACCAATGGTGAAGAGTGAAAGCGTAAGGTTGGCAGTAAGCATCTAGTGTTGGCAGTGGCATATGGTTATAAAATTTGGCATTGTGACATAACCACAGCATTCCACAATGCAGAATTAGAGGAAGAAATTTACATGGTTCAAGCACCAGGTAAAGGCCTAACACTGTATATAAATTGAACAAGGCCATTTATGGGCTGAAGCAGTCAGCCAGGAATTGGAATATCTGTTTAGGCATGGCATTGAAGGGTCTTGAGATCAAGAGTTGCAAGGCTGATGGTTGTATATCTACTGGAAAATTACAAGGTAAGCATTGTGAATTATTAGCATTTATGGATGATCTTTGTTTTATTGTCACAGAAAAAGGAAATTGCTAAGTTTGAATTAAAGGATTTGGGTGAAATACAAAATTATCTTGGTGTATAGATACAAAAAAGGTAGAAAAGGTAGTTATTTTCTCAGTCAAAAAAGAAAAAGTGAACAGCTGTTAGATAGATACAACATGAAGTATTGTAATTCTGCTGCAACACCTATGAGCACAGATTTTCATAACTATTTGGGTGAGGACAAAAGTGAACCCTGTGATCAAGACTGGTAGGTTCCTACCAGTTTGGACCAGTTCGGCCAAACCGGTAATGGTTTGGCAACCTGGGTTGCTGGAACTGGCAGCACCCCAGACCTGCCACGCCCCCAAACTGGTTCTTGGGGTGGCACCTATGGTGCCGCCATCTTGTTTTTTGCTTCAGTGCATGCACAGGACAATTTATTGTGCATGCACACACAGCGCACATCAAGCATGTGCACACGTGCAAAGCACCCACGAATAAACTAGCAGTACTGACTGCCGGAACCCACTCTGGATCAAGAGATATATAAGTCAGCAATACGGAGCTTGCTATATTTATCACAGTGGTCCAGACCAGACATAGCTTGTGCAGTAAGCATCTTGTGTTGTTTTACTGCTGCACCAGCACAATTGCATTGGATGGGTATAAAAAGGATTCTCTGGTATTTGAACGAAACTGTGAACTTGGGTCTTCAAATACAGGTCTCTGAAGAATTGAAATTAAAACATTGTGTTGACAGTAATTATGCCAATGATGTAATTCTCGGATTGTGATTTTGTTTGGAGGGGCTTTAATTAATAATAATAATAATAATAATAATAATTTAATTTATAACCCGCTCTCTCTCCCAGAAGGGACTCGAGGCGGGGCACAGGGAATTTAAAATACATATAAAATACAAACAGTATACAATAATAAAATGAAATTAAACTAACCCTGCGCTAAAATCCCATATTAAAACTAACCCCAATCTAAAAAGAGACTACCCTAGGCCGGCCAATTGGTTGGAACTCCAGAAAACAAACAACTGTAGCCATTTCTATGGCAGAGGCAGAATTTATTGCTCTATCTGAACTTTGTTCAGAGATAACTTGGTCTGTACAGTTGTTAAAGGATTTAAACATAAAAGTAAATGAAGCTGTAATGGTGTTTGAGGATAAAGCTGCTTGCATTAAAATGGCAACAGGTGACAGAGTAAAGAATAGAAGCAAGCATGTGGATATTAAATATGTAAAGTAAAGTAAGAGAAGCCATCAAATGTAAATTAATTAGCTTGTTTCATTGTTCTTCAGAAGACAATCTGGCAGATTGGCCTGGCGTAGTTTTCTTTTAAACAATTGTAATTTTTTAATTGATTTTAGTTGATTTTATTAACTGTTTTTATATGGTTATCTGGTTTTTAGAACGGGCCCTTAAATTTAAATTAGTTTTTAATGTATTTTAATGTATTTTGTATCGGATGTTTTACTGTTTTTTATGCCTGTTCACCGCCCTGAGTCCCGCAAGGGAGAAGGGCGGTATACAAATTTAGTAAAAGTAAAAGTAAAAGATATAATGACCAAACTATTGGGTGGAGAGCACCATGGGAAGAATATTAGTTGTTCTGTTTTATGTCTATTCCAGTCATAAAGGGAGGAGTGTCAGTGTAATTATCAGTTGGGATAGCCATTATATATATCAACTGATGAGAGCTAATAAGCTCGAAATAGATCTATCTTGGTCTCTCAAATTTAAATTTATTGATCAGCTCATAAAACTAACACACACACACACACACACACACACACATATGTATATGTGTGTATATATATATATATATATTTGAGCTAATAAGCTCGAAAAAGATCTATCCTGGTCTCTTCTAATTTAATTTATTGATCAGCTCATAAAACTAACACATATATATATTTATGTGTGTGTGTGTGTGTGTGTGTTAGTTTTTATGAGCTGATCAATAAATTTAAATTTGAGAGACCAAGATAGATCTATTTCGAGCTTATTAGCTCTCAGTTGGCCATACCCTTTACTGGGATTCGAACCGGGGCTGTAATGCATCTCAGGCAGAAGCCTAGTAATTCAGCCTAACCAGCTCTACCTTATTGTATCAGCTGAGACAAGAGTATTTAGTATAGATAATTGTTTTCACAACTTCCTGTTAGGGCCCCGTTAAGGGAGGAGACATACTGTTTCCTTCTCTGCCCTTCAGCTCATCACCAGAGACCATCCAGAGAGAGAACCATGAGTTCCATTGTGTAAATTATTTTAGATATGCGTGTTAGTTTTTAATGAACTGAACAATAAATTATATATATGTATATGTATATATATGTATATATGTATATATGTATATATGTATATATGTATATATGTATATATGTATATATGTATATATGTATATATGTATATATGTATATATGTATATATGTATATATGTATGTTTTCATATATATGTATGTATATATATTTTGTATATATGTTTCATATAGAGTGGTACCTCGGTTCACGAACTTAATTCGTGAAATGACTCTGGTCGCGAACCGAATTGGTCGTGAACCGAGGCACAATTTCCCATAGGGTTTAATGTAAATCCGGTTAATCCGTTCTGACCTTGTTTTTTGGTCGTAATTCTTGAACTGACTCTGTTCGCGAACCGAATTGGTTGTGAACAGAGGCACAGTTTCCCATAGGGTTTAATGTAAATCTGGTTAATCCATTCTGACCTTGTTTTTTGGTTTTTGAAGCACCCAAAATATGAAACAAATTACAAGACACATTTGTACAGTTCTGACCTTGTACTGTATTTTGGTTTTAGAAGCACCAAAAATATGAAACAAATTACACATTTGTACAGTTCTGACCTTGTTTTTAGGTTTTTGAAACACCAAAAATATGAAAAAATTACACCTTTGTACAGTTCTGCCCTGGTTTTTAGGTTATAGAAGCACCCAAAATATGAAACAAATTACAAGACACATTTGTACAGTATGGTAATGTACAGTATACAGTAAAGAGAGAACACTAAGCTTGCTTGAGATGACTTCTGGCATGGATGAAGGCAGGTGGGAGGCGGTTATTGTTTGGAGGGAGAGTCCCCCTCCATAAGGACATCAGGGGGATCTTCTTCAGGGCTTTCCTCTCTCCTTTGTCTCCTAGCTGCAGGCTCAGTTTTGCTGAAAAATCTGTCCAATGTCACTTGTCTTTTCCTGCGTTGCAAAACCTTCCGGAAATGAGAGACCACATTATCATCCATGAGATTTAACACTCTGTTCGTGACAGTTATGTTGGGGTGGTGCTTTTCAAAAAAATCATGGCACTCATGCCATTTTAGCATAATGGATTTTATGGCATCACTGGTAACCTCCTCCCTCTCTTCCTCTTCCTCTGTGGAATGCTCCTCAAGAAGTGCCTTTTGCTGCTCACTGTGGAGTTCAGAAAGTTCCTCAGTGGTCAGCTCCTCCTTATGTTCCTCAACAAGGTCTTCCACATCAGCACCGTCAACGTCCAGACCCATACTCTTGCCCATGGACACAATTTCCTCCACTACCTCTGTATCAGACCCTTCTAGGTCTATGTCATGTTCATATTCATGTTCAGTGACACATTCTGGCCACAGTTTCCTCCAGGCTGAAGTTAGGGTTCGGGGAGTGACCTCTTGCCAGGCTTTGTCAATGAGGTTAATGCAGTGGACAACATTGAAATGTTTCTTCCAGAACTCTTTCAAAGTCAAGGACGTCTCTTCAGTGACATTATAACATCTAGTGAAGAGCGCCTTTGTGTACAGCTTCTTGAAGTTGCAGATGACTTGCTGGTCCATTGGTTGCAGAAGTGGTGTTGTGTTGGGGGGGAGGAACTTTACCCTGATGAAGTCATACTCAGCATCCATATCATCCAGCAAGACTGGAGGGTGTGCTGGGGCATTGTCCATTAGAAGAAGGCACCTTTCAGGCAGCTGGTTATCAGAAAGATACTTTTTGACGGTGGGTGCGAACACCTCGTGCAGCCATTCCATAAACTGGCCTTGTTCACATTTTGTTCCCTAAATGCACGAGGGGTCTGCGAATGGTACACCAGTAGTGGTTTAATTTTCAGATCGCCGCTTGCGTTGGCACACAGCAAAAGGGTCAATCTGTCCTTCATGGGCTTGTGCCCTGGTAGTGCCTTTTCCTCCTGCGTGATATAGGTTCTGTTCGGCATTTTTTTCCAGAAGAGCCCTGTTTCATCACAGTTGAAGACTTGTTGAGCAACGTATCCTTCTGTCGCCATGAATTCTGCAAATTCTAACTTGTAGGCTTCTGCTGCGGCCTTGTCAGAGCTGGAAGCCTCACCATGTCTAATCACACTGTGGATGCCACTTCTCCTGCGGAATTTTTCAAACCACCCCCTACTGGCTTTAAATTCGTCACTTGTTGCACTTGTAGAGGGGCTTCTTTGCAGTAAATCACTGTGCAATCTCCTGGCTTTCTCACAGATCATAGTTTCACTAACGCTATCACCTGCCAGCTGTTTCTCATTCACCCACACCAACAAAAGTTTTTCCACCTCTTCCAGCACTTGCGTCCTCTGCTTGGTTAACCTTGTTACTCCTTTTGCAACATCAGCTACTTTGATGGCGGCTTTGTTTTTCAAAATAGTCGAGATTGTTGACTTTGGCATCTTGTACTCCGAGGCCAGATCAGTCACACGAATACCACGGTCATGCTTTTCTACAATTTCCTTCTTCAGCTCAATGGTTATTTTCTTCACAACCTTGCTGTCACTTTCATTGCTCCTCCGCACTCTCTTCTTTCCACCATGCTTGCGCTGCATATCCTTGTCACCTGCATTCCCAGGTTGCACATCATCACCTGCATTTCCAGGTTGCACATCATCTCCTGCATTTCCAGGTTGCACATCATCTCCTGCATTCCCAGGTTGCACATCATCTCCTGCATTCCCAGGTTGCACATCATCTCCTGCATCCCCAGGTTGCACATCATCTCCTGCATCCCCAGGTTGCACATCATCTCCTGCATTCCCAGGTTGCACATCATCTCCTGCATCCCCAGGTTGCACATCATCTCCTGCATCGCCAGGTTGCACATCATCTGCATTTCCATCATCTGCATTTCCAGGCACAACATCTCCTGCATTCCCAGGTTGCACATCATCTCCTGCATCCCCAGGTTGCACATCATCTCCTGCATTTCCAGGTTGCACAACATCTCCTGCATTCCCAGGTTGCACAACATCTCCTGCATTCCCAGGTTGCACATCACCACTTGCATTTCCAGTTTGCACATTGTCACCTGCATTGCTGCTCTGCACTTTCTTCTTTCCACCATGCTTCCTGGGAGCCATTTTCGGAGTCAGCTTTTCTGTGTCGTTTTCTGTGTCTGTTTCTCTCCACGACCGTTCCTACAGGAAGTCGCAACCATGTGACAAAAAGGAAATACGTTCATAGATAAAATGTCCGCGGCTCCTGTTCATGAAGCAAAACGGAGTTCGTGAACCCGAGCATTTTTACGAACTTTTCTGTTCGTGAAGCGAAACGGAGTTCGTGAACCGAAGCGGAATTCGTGAACCGGAGCGGAGTTCGTGAAACGGAGCATATTTTTACGAACTTTTCTGTTCGTGAACCGAAACGGAGTTCGTGAACCGGAGCACATTTTGAGGAAAATTTCTGTTCGTAAACCGAATTGGTCGTGAACAGAGGCGTTCGTGAATCGAGGTACCACTGTATATGTATGTATGTATGTATGTATGTATGTATGTGTATGTATGTATGTATGTATGTATGTATGTATGCATGTATGTATAGATAATTGTTTTCACAACTTCCTGATTCACTTAACAACTGTGGGAAGAAAGTTTGTAGAATGGGGCAAAATTCACTTAACAAATGTTTCACTTAGCAACATAAATTCTAGGCTCAGTTGTGGTCATAAGTCGAGGACTACCTGTAGATGAGTGAAAAGGCTTAACTTGGCTCTAGATATCTGTTGTGTCCAGGTTTGTTCTTTCAAGTTTCTTTTTACCAACATTCACTCCTCAAAAGCAAAACAAAGTGGTTACAGTACTATATAATAGCACTATCCTAGATGTGATTGGTAAAATGATTCTAAACATTTTAAGTAAGTTTAAACAGTCTAAATAAAATTTACTAAGACAGGGGTGGGTTTCAATTTTTTTTGCTACCTATTCTGTGCGTATAGCCTATTTTGTGGGCGTGGCTTGGTGGTCATGTGACCGGGTGGGAGAGGCCAATTTAACTGTCCATTTTGCCAATTAAGCAGTCCATTAAACGATACGCAGCAGCCCCCTTTTCTATTCTTAATACTGCATGAGGTTTTTGCTCTAGATTTTTTTTTTTACTAGGGGGCGAGGTTGGCAATGCCTGGGGATTTCTGGGGATTTCTCCTCTGTGTTAGAGCCACCAAAGTAACCAAGATGATATAAGGCCTCCTGCTGGAACAAGGGGTTGGAGTAGATGATCTCTGAGGTCCCTTCCAGCCCTGGATTGTTGTGCTGTTTCAAAGCATCCTCTGAAGCTGTGTCTAGTGCCAAGGTTTGTGGTCCTTTCTTCCTCTCCTTTTCCCCTCCATCCATCCATCCATCCATCCACCCACCCACCCACTCACCCACCACCCACCCATCCATATCTCATTTACTTTCCCTTCCCTCTTTCTCCCTTCTCTCCCTCCTTCTTTCTTTTTCTCTCTCTCTTTCTCCGTCTCTTCCTTTCTTCCTTTCTTTCCTTCCTTCCTTCCTTCCTTCCTTCCTTCCTTCCTTCCTTCCTTCCTTCCTTCCTTCCTTCCTTCTTTCTTTCTTTCTTTCTTTCTTTCTTTCTTTCTTTCTTTCTTTCTTTCTTTCTTTCTAAATCACTCTAAGGTTTGATGAAACCAGTCACAAGCTTAGGGCGAATTAAGTCTTTCTCCAAAATGTAAACCAAGATTCCAACATAAACTTCTAGGTCAGCATCAAACCCAGGTTTTGACTTTTATCCAGAGCCCACTAGTTTCAAATGTTCGGGACAGACCAGGTCTTTCCAGCTTAGATTTCCCAATTAGCCCTGGCAACCAGAAAACCATGGGTGGGTGCCACCTCTGAATCCTCAGCCACCCTTGATACTATAAGAGGCCTTATTGATGCTCCACTATCAGGGGCTTTGCGAGAGTGGCCACCACAAGGGATGAAAGACAATCAAGGCTAGGAGGCATCAGAAAGGAAGGCTAGGATGAGGGAAGTATGGGATTCTCGGTCATCCAGGATGTCCCAAACATGCATATTTCTTCCTCTCTCTCTCTATCCCTCTCCCTACCTACATACCTACCTACCGTATATCTCCCTCTGTCTCTCTCTATATAGATCTACCTACCTACCTACTGTATTTCTCCCTCTCGTTTTATCTATTTACCTACCAACCTACCTACCTAATCTACCTACCTACCTATCTACTTACCTACTGTATTTATCCCCCTCTCTATCCCTCTACCTACCTACCTACTGTATTTCTCCCTCTCTCTATCCCTGTACCTACCTACCTACCTACCTACCCACCCACCCACCCACCCACCCACCCACCCACCCACCTACCTACCATATTTCTCCCTCTCTCTTTCTCTCTCTGCCTCTACCTACCTACCTACCTACTGTATTTCTCCCTCTCTCTCTCTCTATATATATATCCCTCTACCTACCTACTGTATTTCTCCCTCTCGCTTTATCCACCTACCTACCTACCTACCTACTGTATTTCTCCCTCCTCTCTCTATCCACCTACCTACCTACTGTATTTCTCCCTCCCTCCCTCCCCCTCCCCCTTCTCTCTCTCTATGTGTGTGTGTGTGTGTGTGTGTGTGTGTGTGTGTGTGTGTGTGTGTGTGTTTTATGAGCTAAAATATTATACAACGTAATTCTTGGCTTGCTGTCTGGATGGTCTCTAGCGATGAGCTGATAGGCAGTAAGGGAAACAGTATGTCTCCTCCCTTAATTGGGGCCTAATAATAACAGGTTGTTGTGAAACAATTACCTATACTAATATACCCTGTCTAAGCTGATGCAATAGGGGAACTGGTTTGGCTTAAGTGTGAGGCTTCTCGCCTTGCATGCAACATAGCCCCGGTTTGAATCCCAGTAAGGGGTATGGCCAGCTGATGAAAGCTAATAAGCTCGAAATAGATCTATCCTGGTCTCTTCTAATTTAATTTATTGATCAGCTCATAAAACTAATACACATATCTAAAATATTATACAACGTAATTCTTGGCTTGCTGTCTGGATGGTCTCTAGCGATGAGCCGATAGGCAGTAAGGGAAACAGTATGTCTCCTCCCTTAATTGGGGCCTAATAATAACAGGTTGTTGTGAAACAATTACACACACACACACACACACACACACACACACACACACATGTAATTGTTTCACAATTACTGCTGATGAAATAAGGGGAACCGGCTTGGCTAAAGTGCTAGGCTCCTTGCCTAGCATGCAACACAGCCCCGGTTCAAATCCCAGTAAGGGGTATGTCCAGCTGATGAGAGCTAATAAGCTCGAAATAGATCTATCCTGGTCTCTCTCTAATTTAATTTATTGATCAGCTCATAAAACTAACACACACACACACACACACACACACACACACACACACATATATATATATATGTAATTGTTTCACAACAACCTGTTATTATTAGGCCCCAATTCAGGGAGGAGACATACTGTTTCCCTTACTGCCCATTGGCTCATCGCTAGAGACCATCCATATATATATGAGAGAATATTTTCACAGCTCCTGTTATGAGGCCCGTTTAAGGGAGGAGACAAACTGTCGTCCTTCTCTGCCTTTCGACTCAACCCAGAAATCATCTAGACAGAGACCAATTAAGATTGCTGCTGTGTGAAATTTTTTAGATATGTGTTAGCCCTTAAAAATCTAACATATATATATATATATATTTTTTTTTCTGAGGTTTTCGCGGGTGTTTGTATGTAGGTCTTTGGTTGTTCGGGTTTTCTCCCGCGTAGAATTGGAAGTATCTTCACGACGTTTCAATGAAGTCTCATTCATCATCTTCAGGCTGGTGCTTTTGGCTTGGTGCTTCCAGGAGCAATGTGAGATCCCAGCCGTTTCCTATTTTTAACTGCCAGTGGGGGTGTGAACTGATTGGGTGGGAGCTTGGCTGCATTCTGATTGGGTGGAGGTGTGTTCTGATTGGTAGGGGGCTTGGCTGTGTTCTGATTGGATGGGAGTTTGGCTGTGCTCTGATTGGATGGGGGCGTGTTCTGTTTGGGTTGCAGGGGGATTTGAGCTGGTGAGCTGCGTTACTGTTGTTTGGCTTTGCATTTGTGGTCATGCCATGTCTCCGTGGTGGGCATCAGTTTGCTTCATGTATGGATTGGAGGGGTTTAAAGTGGCTAATAATGCAGCTGTGGTCTGGCTTCTGGTTTGTGGTCAGGCTTCTGGTTTGTGGTCATCACCGGAGTGGGTTTGGGCTTGCTTTTTGTGTGGATGTGTGATAGTGACATCCTGCGTGGTTTTTGGGAGTGGGGGTCTGGTATCATTCTTTGTGTTAGGGACTCGTTTCTGATGCCCACCACAGAGACGTGGCACGACCACAAACGCGAAGCCAAGCAACAGTAACGCAGCTCACCAGCTCAAATCCCCCTGCAACTCAGACTAACACGAGCACAACCAGGCCCCCACCCAAACAGAACACGCCCCCAGCCAATCAGAGCACAGCCAAACTCCCATCCAATCAGAGCACAGCCAAGCCCCCTACCAATCAGAACACACCTCCACCCAATCAGAATGCAGCCAAGCTCCCACCCAATTAGTTCACACCCCCATTGGCAGTTAAAAAGAGGAAACGGCTGAGATCTCACATTGCTCCTGGAAGCACCAAGTCGAAAGCACCAGCCTGAAGATGATGAATGAGACTTCATCGAAACGTCATGAAGATACTTCCAATTCTACGTGGGAGAAAACCCGAACAACCAAAGACATACATACATACATACATACATACATACATACATACATACATACATACATGTAATTGTTTCACAACAACCTGTTATTATTAGGCCCCAATTAAAGGGAGGAGACATACTGTTTCCTTTACTGCCCATCGGCTCATCGCTAGAGACCATCCAAACAGCAAGCCAAGAATTACGTTGTATGTATATATATATATATATATGCTGGCATAGCTGGCTTCGGGGATTTTCCCGTGTATAAGGCATAGAAAAGTTGTTGCAACGTTTCGACAAGATCTCACTTGTCATCATCAGGCAGGCTAGTGTCTGTGAGGCTTGTGTCTGTGACTCCTTGGTCTACAAAATTCCATGTAAAAGCTGCCCTGCCACTTACATAGGACAAACCAACAGAAGGATTAGTGCACGTATTGCTGAACATAAAAATGCTTTAAAAAATCATCTTAATACCTCATCTCTCTATCAACATTTCAAAACTACAGGACATGACATTGACTTTCAAGGAACTAAAATGATCTCCAAGGCGGAACAGCTCAACAGGAGAATAATCAGAGAAGCCATTGAAATAGAGAAACAATCTAGCAGCATGAACAGACGTGATGATACCTCCCGCCTACCAGATATCTGGAAGCCAGCATTGACCAGCAGACGAGCCCCACCCTCCAGCCAAGCTGTTGAAATTCAAAACAAGGAGAAACATACAAATGAGACCAATCAGCATCAATCTACCAGTCACGATGCAACTGCACAGCCAATCAACCCACTCACAACAATAGTCAGCACTCCACCCCCCCCACCAAGATTTAAAGAGGGACGATGCCTCCGCAGTCACACTCACAGACACAAGCCTGCCTGATGATGACAAGTGAGATCTTGTCGAAACATTGCAACAACTTTTCTATGCCTTATACAAGGGAAAATCCCCGAAGCCATATATATAATTGGTGCTGTATATATACTGTATCATTGGTGCTGTATTTGAAATGAACATTGTGTGAAAATTTGAAAGCGATCGGTGCAGTGCTTTCAAAGATTACCGGTTTTGAACAAACTCATAGTTACATTTTTATTTATATAGACTAGCCATTCCCGGCCATGCATTGCTGTGGCCCAGTCTGGTTAAATGGCCAACCAATCTGTGTGAAGATCTACACCTGCACACGCAAACACGTATACACAACCACCGTATAACCCCAACCTACCTACCTCTCCCTCTCTCCCTCTACCTACCTACCTATTTTGAAGTGGAGAAGGGTTCCATGTGAAAAGCAGTTTATTTTTTTTATTTAATATTGGATTTCTAGACCGCCCCCTCTCCCCGAAGGGACTCAGGGCGGTGTACAGGTAAAAAATTAAAATTATGACAATCAACAATACATATAAACTAAAATTGAATTAAATAATCCCCTGTACAAATTTATAAAAATTAAAAAACTTAACCTTAAAACCTAATAACATAATTTAAAATTACAAACTGAGGCGGGAAGCATGGAATTAGCCCAGGCTGGCTAGTTGAAACAGGTAGGTTTTGAGTTTCTGGCGGAAGGAGTGGAGGTCCATGGTCGTTCTAATGTCAGGGGGAAGGTCATTCCAGAGGGTCGGGCCCATCACAGAGAAGGCCCTTCCCCTGGGCGTCGCCCACTGGCATTGCCTAGGGGACTGCACCCGGAGATGTCCCTCTCTGTGAGACCGAATCGGCCGAAGGGATGTATGGGGCAGGATATGATCCCGCAAATAACTAGGTCCTGTGCCATGGAGCGCTTTAAAGATAATAACCAACACCTTGAAACGCACCCAAAAGGCCACAGGCAGCCAGTGCAGCCCGCGCAGGATTGGTGTTACGTGGGAGTATCTAGTGACTCCCAGAACTGCCCGCGCGGCCACATTCTGGACCAGCTGCAGCCTTCGGGTGCATCTCAAGGGGAGCCCCATGTAGAGAGCGTTACAGTAGTCTAGACGGAACATCACAAGCGCATGAGTGACTGTGCGAAGGGCGTCCCGGTCCAATAGGGGACGCAACTATCTGCGAGATCGGATCCTGCCCCACACATCCTCACGACCGATTCGCTCCCACAGAGAGGGGCTTCTCCGGGTGCCGTCCACTAGACTTTGTCAGCGGGCGACGCCCAGGGGAAGGGCGCTCTCTGTGGCGGGCCCGGCCCTCTGGAACGACCTTCCCCCTGATATTAGAACGACCACCGACCTCCGCTCCTTCCGGGTAAAATTGAAGACTCATCTCTTTCGACTGGCCGGCCTTGAATAGTTCTCTCTGTCTTTTAATTACAAATTTTAATGGGTTTTAATTATATATTTTTAGCATAGGTAGATTTATTTAATTTTATTTTAAGTAATGTTTGTATTTTGTATATTGTTTTTAATTATGCCTGTGCACCGCCCCGGGTCCCTGTGGGGAGAGGGTGCGGTTAATAAATCTTAATTTGAATTTTGATTAATTTGAATTTGAACTGGTGCACCAGGCGAACCTGGTGAAATGCCCCCCTTGCCATGGCTGTCACATGGTCATCCATTGACAGCCAGGCATCTAGGAGGACGCCCAAGTTGCGTGCCTGATCCACGGGGATGTTCGCCCCCAATTGCCAGTGATGGAGTCAGCTGGTTGAACCGGGGTGCTGGTAGCCACAGCCACTCAGTCTTGGACGGGTTGAGCTTGAGTCTGTTACTTCCCATCCAGATCCGCACGGCTTCCAGACACCGGGACATCACTTCGACGGCATCGTTGGGGTGGTTTGGGGTAGAGATGTACAGCTGGGTGTCATCTGCGTACAGATGGTAATCTACCCCAAACCCACGTATGATCTCGCCCAGCGGCTTCATATATGCATTGAACAGGAGAGGCGAGAGGACCGACCCCTGAGGCACCCCACAAGTGAGAGGCTTCGAGGTCGACCTCTGACCCCCTGCCAATACAAATTGCACTCGACCGGAGAGGTAGGAGGAGAACCACCGCAAAACGGTGCCCCTCACCCCCAACCCCTCCAACCGATGCAATAGGATACCATGGTCGATGGTATCAAAAGCCGCCGAGAGGTCTAATAGGATCAGGAGGGAGGAACAACCCCCATCTCTGGCCCTCCAGAGATCATCCACCAACGCGACCAATGCCGTCTCCGTGCTGTGGCTGGGCCGGAAGCTGGACTGGCGCGGGTCCAGATAATCAATTTTGATTATAATTAGTTGAACATGGGTCAGTCGGTCCTACCTACCTACCTGCTGTATTTCTCCCTCTCTCTATCCACCTCCCTACCTCCCTACCTACCTACTGTATTTCTCCCTCTCTCTATCCCTCTACCTACCTACCTACTTACTGCATTTCTCCCTCCCTCTCTCTATCCCTATAGCTGCCTGCCTACCTATCTACTGTATTTCTCCTTGAACCTTATGGACAGAGTATTATGACATTTTGTATTGTGTCATCCTGTGGCTCACTGCTCTTTCTGTATCCATCTACCTACATTTTTTACATTTCCATTGCATGTACCTGACACAGGTGTGACATCTACACAATATATATATATATATATATATATATATATATATATATATATATATATATATATATATATATATATATATATATATATATATATATATATATATATATATATATGTTTTCTGAGGTTTTCGCGGGTGTTTGTATGTAGGTCTTTGGTTGTTCGGGTTTTCTCCCGCGTAGAATTGGAAGTATCTTCACGACGTTTCAATGAAGTCTCATTCATCATCTTCAGGCTGGTGCCTCCGGCTTGGTGCTTCCAGGAGCAATGTGAGATCTTTTTAGCTGCCAGTGGGGGTGTGAACTGATTGGGTGGGAGCTTGGCTGCATTCTGATTGGGTGGAGGTGTGTTCGGATTGGTAGGGGGCTTGGCTGTGCTCTGATTGGATGGGGGCATGTTCTGTTTGGGTGGGGGCCTGGTTGTGCTCGTGTTAGTCTGAGTTGCAGGGGGATTTGAGCTGGTGAGCTGCATTAGTGTTGTTTGGCTTCGCGTTTGTGGTCGTCCCACGTCTCCGTGGTGGGCATCAGTTTGCTTCATGTATGGATTGGAGGGGTTTAAAGTGGCTAATAATGCAGCTGTTGTCTGGCTTCTGATTTGTGGTCGGGCTTCTGGTTTGTAGTCATCATCCGTGTGGGTTTGGGCTTGCTTTTTGCGTGGCTGTGTGATAGTGACATCCTGTGTGGTTTTTGGGAGTGTGGGTCTGGTATCATTCTTTGTGTTAGGGGGTCAAACGAGTCCCTAACACAAAGAATTATTTTCAAGTGCTGAATTTGCAAACTATGGTGCATGGTGTGACACATGTGATAAGGTCACGGTCGAGCTCGGCTCAAGCTGCAGTGCTCTGAGATTGCAAGCTGCTGCGCCATTACTTGGGATGCTGTTTTCTTCACTGGTCCTGCAGGGCAAGCCAGCTTGCAGTCCCCGAGAGGGACGCTGCTGGCGGCATGCCATTAGGAGGCTTAGTCGCTTGCTCCTCCGTGGTCCTGCCAGCTGGCATGGCTGGATTGATGCTGCCTAGAGTGTGAGGCTGCCTGGAGGAGGAGCTGCTGCCGCCTCTGCAAAGGCAGCCCATTTGTGCTGGCAAACATTGATCCAAAAGTGGAGGTGGTGGTGGCAGATGTGCGCATGAGTATGGGGAAAATTTGTGTGTGGGGGTCCATGCATGTGCAGAGGCCACGCATTGCATTATGGGTGTTGGCACGCAGGAGTGTTTTTAATTTAATTTAATTTATTCATATTTATATCCCACCCTTCTCCACAAAGGACCCAGGGCGGCGCACAGGAAATTTAAAAATATACAAAAGTACAAAAATAAATACATAATTTAAAATAAATATTAAATTATCCCGATCCTATGCTAAAAACCAAATTGTTAAAATACCCAATTTAAAAACTTTCTAAAAGTCCCCGTGGGTGGTTAGGCTAGGCCGGCTTGTTGGAAAAGGTATGTCTTTAGACATTGGCGGAAGAGGCGGAGGTCGGTGATGGTGCGTAATTCAGGGGGTAGGTCGTTCCAAAGAGCAGGGCGGTGTGTGCGTGTGCACGTACTTTCGGCACACAACACAAAAAAGGTTCGCCATCACTGGCCTAGAGAGTTGCCCCTGCATGGCCCCATGTGAGTCTGACAGCCAAACAGAATACATTTCTTACACAGGAACAGGAAACAGATAGGTGGGGCTGAACAGATTATAAAAAGCATAGCAAGCCCCTCCCTCAGCCCTTCTTGTTCAACACCCAATACCTGGAAGCATGTGTTCACCTTTTTCCCCAGGACCTCAAGCCATGTGGTCCTGTGCACCATTAAACCATCTTTCTAAGCAGCCTCCATGTCAACAGTGTCTTTTTCTCCACTTGGAGCCAAACCCAGAAGGACATTTTTTCCAACATTCCTATAATATATAATTCACATTTTGTACCATAAGGCACCTTTGCATAATAAATCAAACATTTGCTACAAATCATTGGGTTTTTTTTTTAGCCAACAGCAGTATATGAAGCATATTGATTGCCTATTAAATAAAAATTAAAAAGCTGAAAGTTGGTAAAGTTCAGCAATTCTGTTAATTTCTATTCTGCATTTTTTTGATGACAGTTTATGGACAGACACAAATATTTAATCCATATTGCTGAGAAGCATAGAGCTGCAGGAAGTACAAAACACAAAGTTTATATTTCCCCCTTGTTCCTGGTGAGAGCTTAAAGCCATCCACACTTGGTAAACACAATCCAGGCAGTTATGGGAGTTGGAAGAACTCATAGGATAATTTGTGGTTGTTATGGTTGTTTCAGATACTTCTTTTGAACAAAGAACTGACAAAGAAAACATTTAAGTGGTCTCTAAAGTTGTGTTCAGTGGGTAAAGAAACCACAACTTGACTTTTAAACTGCACTTTAGCATTCTTTGCATGAAGTGATGTTAAAATTAGAGAGCTAAAAGCTTTGAATACATTTATATTATTATCATCATTCTTTAAAATAAAAGTAAGAAAGTGTGTCTTTTTCTTCTTTTTCTCATTTAGAAAAGGTATCACCTCAGGTCAAGTAGTTTTGCACTCTGGATAGGGAACAAAGTGCATCCTGTTTACAAAGCTTCCTTGTCTGATATAAGCAGCTGCTCACACTTAAGTGTTAGAGGCTTTTTCATGACTACTTTTGCCCCCAGCACTCCTCAAACTCCGTGCTGCCCTTCGTATGCCTCAGACAAATAAACATACAAGTCTTTCCCTTCTTAGTTTCCACTAGTGGAAAATGCTGTTGGATTTAAACTGATGCTAAATGAATACTATGTTAACTCTAAATGTAGCTAATCACCATGCAAAATATGTACTTATAAAAATGTATAAATAAAGAGGAAAAGGAAAACGATTATTTCCAATTTTTCTGATTGCCTTTTAAAATGTACAAATACAAAAGTTTTTTATTTTGAACTGTAATGTTTGAGAATACGTTGAGATCTATAGAAGTTTGAGAACACATCCAAGTCACAATGAGCCAAACATGAGACTTAAACGGAGGCTTGAATAACAATCGGCATTTAATCTTTGATCAAAGTTTAAAGACATGATGGTCAGTTGTTCCCAACATACCCCAAGGATATCCAGGGGAGAACCACACTTCAGAGAAGGTGTAGCTCCTTTTGTACAGTTAGAGGCATCTTAGAATAACATCCTGGCTTTACAATATTATCAGCATTATCTCTTCCCTCTGTTCCCACGATTGGCCATTTGTCCCCCTGTTGTGAAGGGCATAGATCAAAGGTGAGATACTTCTCAGGCAGAAGGGGGGACATATCAAATGTGTCCATTTTATAGCTCTTTACAGCTCAATTCTGGGATAAATTCTATGCCCATAGATTGCAGATTGATAAGAGTTCAAATGGCAAGGGTCACAAGTTTTGACATTTGCCAGATACCTTACTGACCCTAATAACAGTGCCACAGTAAGTCAGTTGCAAGGAACAAAAGGAATTTACAGCATGCAAGCTTATATGTTACAAATGGAAGGCATATGTGTGTTACAGAAAACAAATATGTCTATTAATTGACAAGTTTGTATCCTTATTACTATTCCCCTTCAGAACCATCTCTCATTTTATGGTAAATGTAGCTTACTGTATATGCAGGGGTGGGTTCTGCCTGGCTTTACTGCTGCTACACTTTTGTGCTGCGTGCACATGAGCAGAACTAAAAGAAAAGATGATGGCAAAGAAACCACTTCGGGGATGTGGCATATCACTACCAGTTTGGCCAAACAGGACTGAACTGGTAGGAACCCACTACTGCTTATGTAATATCATGTTGCTACCTGCAATATAAATCCAAAATTGTGTTTCTCCCATATGGAAAAAGGTTATGTTCACTAGCAATCTTTAGACAATGAAAGTTTCACTGTAAAGATAACTTAAATGCAAAAGGCAAAAATTAGCATGGGAGGAAACATAATAATACATCTGTAGTGGGTATTTAATTCTCTGAGAATTAACTCAGAGAAACTCTCTACCACATTGTCCCATAATTCTGTACCTAAATTAACTGAACACAGGAACATATGAAGTAATTTCACACTGTTAAGTATTTATGTTCCTCTAATCTTAAAGCAGATGTCCCATTGTAAGAAAACTGGTTGAAATTCATTTTCTTTCTTTCTTTCTTTCTTTCTTTCTTTCTTTCTTTCTTTCTTTCTTTCTTTCTTTCTTTCTTTCTTTCCTTCTTTCCTTCTCTCTTTCTCTCTCTCTCTCTCTCTCTCTCTCTCTCTCTCTCTCTCTCTCTCTCTCTTTATTCCATTGCTGTCTTGTATCTTGTAACAAAATAGCATTCATGTTTCAGTGCCAGAAAAGTATATGTAATGCACTATAGTTTGCACATCTCCTCTGAGCCTCAGAGAGGTGGAAAGAAATACTGTACAGTAAATATTTTGCCAATTGTGCACATTTATTATGCAAATGCAAGATCCTCACAATTCCAAACTACATGGGTCATAATCCATTTTATTTGGTTTTTATCTCTTCTTGATAGACATTCAGGGGTTTATGGGTCTGTGTTGACTACTATCAGAGGACTGGAAAAGAGCTGATACGGTTCCCATCTTCAAAACAGGGCAAAAAAACAGACTCAGGAAAATACAGGCCGATCAGAAGATAATGAAACGACTTCCTTCCAGTCTGCCGGCGGCGACGGTCGAGTCCTAGGACTCGTCCGCCGTTTTGTCGCTTTTGCGGCCCCAAACGGGGTGGGGTGCTTCTTTTAAAGGAGACCCCCCGTAAGGTTGGCTTGCTGGGACCTTTCCTGTCCCGACGGCGGTCGGGGGGGGGTCCTTGTCTTCGACCTAGGAGCGAGAGGACATGCTGCGGGGAGCTTGGTTCTCTTCGTCAATGGAGGACCGGAGCAAATAATCTACTCGGAGAGAGCTGAATCGGTCGAATCGGATGGCAACGCCGGGACTCTGGCTGTGGAATGATTTGTAGTGACTTTGTCTTATTTTTGCTAGCAGCATTGACTTTTAAAGAATAATGGAGGGGGGAGTTTGCAACCCCCCCTCGGACTGAAAGAAAGCGGCGATCGGAAACGGCTCCTCAGGCTTGAGGATGCGAAACATTCTACATCCGAATTCTGTTAAATAAGTGAAAGTCTTTGTGGATTGATTCTAGATACTTAGTATCGAAGTCTGGCAACTATGAAACTATTTCCTTTGCTGCTCTCTCCCGGTGGCCTCCAGATTGGGCGGGGGAAGATGGCGTTCCTTTGTTCTTAGGAGACTTACTCTTTATGGAAAATTTCTGACATCCCTTTGTGATTTGGACTGCCTCTCTCTTTTAATGGTTGATTTGATCTAACTGATTAATTGATCCCTTCCCTGGAGTGCCTTCTTTTTCATATCTGACTGTAAAATTTGGTTCTTTCTCTGGACTTTACAAGTTTGATTTGGATTACTGAAATCTGCTCTTGGACTTGCCTCACTGACCGCACCCCAGCAAACGCCATTTTATTGACATTGACTTAAATCACTCACCATGGCTTCAAAAAAGCAGACAGAAAAATCGGATACGGATGCAAGATTAACAGCTATGGAAGAAATATTACAGACTCTGGCAATGGAAATTAAAGAATAGAGGAAAGATCACTGCAGCTCCAAGTTAGAACTTTTGGAGACACAGAAGAAATTGATGCAGAATACACAAAAGACTGAAGAACTGGTGGTGGGATTGGCTGGGGCAAGGGGGGAGCTTAAAAGTGTTAATACTGAAATTGGAGATTTAACTGGTCATATGTCTAGGATGGATTTTGAAAGGATGTCTTACTTTTTAAGGTTTCAGAATATTCCTGAAGAATCTGGTGAATGCCTACCTGATCTTATGAGTACAATTTTAGCAGATTATTTACACAAACCCAAGGAGGAGATCAGGGGGGACATTGACTTGGTTTATAGAATAAATTCAGCATATGCCAGGATAAATGAAGTACCCAGAGAGATACATATTAAATTTGTTAGAAGGTCGACGAGGGAGGGGATTTTGAGGGCGCAGAGAGACGGTCCTTTAATTTACCAACAAAAAGAAGTCGCTATCTTGAAGCAGATCCCGAAAAAGATTAGAGAGGTAAGAAGGAAATATTCTTTCTTATCCCAAAAATTATTTAAGCAGGGGATCTGGTTTAAGTGGGTGATGCCAGAAGGGATGTTGGTGTTCTGGGAAGGAGGGAGAGTAAGGATTAAAACAGTTGCAGAGGCGGAAGCCTTTCTTAAAAAATATTCCTCAATCCTGGAGGATGAAAATGGAAGAGCAGAGGGAGCCGCGGCCCCGCCCACTGGGGGCCAGTGAGGAGAACAAGAAGACTCAATTGCCAAGAGACTTAGATCTCAAAAATGACTTTTTTAATATAGTATAACTTTTGTTTGGATGTTTGTATATGATTGCTAGCACAGTTTTTTACAATGATGTATGCACTTCTTTCCATTTTGTAGTACTATTGAAAATTTGCATAAGCTATATTTTGCTATGAAGTCTCGGAAGGGGCCAACGATTTCGACGTGAAAGTTCTCAAAATATCTTTCTCATACCTTACCCTTACCCTATTTGTAAAAAATTGTAAAACTCAATAAAACTTTTTCAATATAAAAAAAAGAAGAAGATAATGAAACAACAGATGTGAATACCTAGAAAAAGAGCGTTGGTACTTACCTGATACGCCTCTTCTAATAAGGGGGGAGATAGCATTCATGTATGGGTTAAACCTATCCACGCTCCGATTGGAGTGAGTCAAATTAATAATTAATTAGCTAAGTATATAACCCCCTAACAGAGGCCCCATACCCAGTTTACGACGAAGAAAAAGATCACAGACTCACTGGTAGAATAACCAACTCCTTTTAGTAATCAACTTAGCCAGGAATGAAAGAGCATGCGCGGCAATGGAGGTTAGCCGCTGAACGCAGGAAAGATCTGGAGGGCCTTTTTGGTCGCCGAGGGTGCTAGCCGGCCAATTTTACCAGCAAATGGCCGGTCCCTGGCAAGCCACCCACCCGGTCGTCACTCCGGAGCTTTTTTGGCTCCCACAGGTGGTTTGGGCAAACGGGAATCGAGCGGGAGCCGGGAGTGGAAGCGGGAGCAGAAATCAAGGAATGGAGGCGGCCGAACAGTTGAGCGCCCCCCCCTTCAACACGCCAGAGCATTTTTAGCTCCCCGGGGGTCCTTGATAAAATACGAGCTGGAATATGAGTCGGAGCCGGAGCTGGAATAGCCACCCAGCTGGGAAACTGAGCGACTGGTTAGGCAACCGGCCAAACGGCAGGAGGCTGAGGGCGGCGGGCCGTCAAATGGCTGCAGGACGAAGGCGCAGCGAGTGGTCAAGATGGATGCAGAAGCAGATGAGTGGAAGCAGGAACAATGATAAGCCACGAATCCTGGCCGGAACAGCGTTGTGGTTAGATCCGAACATCGACCTAACAATGCCAGGCCTTGCTTTTTGCCTTTTGATGCTCGGCCCAATGGCAGTGACTTTACCATCCCCCATAGCGGAGCGGGGGGGCAGCCACTATGGAGAAGAGGTGAGGAGCTGCGGAATGGATTGGCCCTGCTGACCAGGGGGTGAGAGACCTGGCCAGGCAGGGTGAAGAGAGAGTGACAGAGACTCGAATGGAGTTGGGAGAAGGGCTGCCTTGTGCAACGCAGGGGTTTGGACGAGTGGAAGATGGAGACTGCGATGGGAGGCCAGTCCAACAGCGGGGCCTGGTGTATACCTAGGCCTCTGCACGACCTCTCCATGGCCTGCTATACCATCTAGGCCAAGCTCTCCTACCCTGTCCTTCTGCTGGACCGGGCTAATAGACTTATAGGACAGGATATGGACCTCTACTGCTCTTCATGCACTTTATGGATTTTACACTCTTCCTTTAGACCCTTATTTCCATCCCACTACCCTGTCTGAGATTTTTAATACCATCTTAATGTATTATATTTATTTTATTTATTGATCCCTCCGAAGCACGAATTTATGAACTATCGAACTATATGAACTATCGATCGATGTTATTTAAGTCCTCCAACTGGATGCTCCCCCCTCCCTCCTTTTTTAGATCTCTCCCTTTTTTAGATCTGTAATGGACCTTTTCCCCATGACCAAACTGGTTTGATCCATTTCCTGCACTACTATTTATTACGATCTATGTATTCCTCGGCTGACCTCCTTGCCATGCGAGAGTCTCCTCTCTCACAGGTGTGGCCCTCAGCCACCTCAATGACGGATGGGTAAATCCCAAGAGGTGGAGGAAGCGGAAGCTCAGAGGGTTTTTAGGGGTTTTTTTATGTAGAGTTTTAAGGGGCTCTGGGGTTGTAGATGGGTTGGCAGTAACTAGGGAGGTTGGGTGGGGGGGTATAATCCACAGGGTATTGTGTACAGGCTGGCTGGCAATCCCGACGGGGAGGACATGGTGTCCATTTTAAGGGGGGGTAAGAAGGTCATTCAACCAGAGTGTCATTCTATCAGGACAGTGTGTGGAAGGGGTAGGTATGGCGGGATCTTGAGACCAAATCAGTTGTTGGGAGCACGCACTCGCTGTTTACAAGAGGTTGCGCGCTCTGATCTCCATGGCTCTTCTCTCAACCCAGGAGGTCAGAGTTCCCAGGGCCGGGGCTCAAAGCTGATGCTGATTAACGCCAGGTCCATTATCAACAAGGCCCCCCTCATCCATGATTTGGTATCAGAGGGGGAGCCAGACCTGGTAGGTGTCACGGAAACCTGGCTGGGTCCTGAGGGGTGTGTGCCCCTCGTGGAAATGTGCCCACCAGGCTACCGGACATTCCATCAGCCACGAGCCCTAGACAGGGGTGGGGGGGTGGCGGTTATTATGAGGGAGGATCTAGTTCCGAGGGAGAACGCTGTGCTGCAGATCGCCGGCTGTGAGGCCTTGGGTGTGAAGTGGGGCCTTGGGAGGCAGTTGGGCTTGCTGATTGTGTACCTGGCTCCCCGCTACATCTCAGCAGCCCTGCCCGAGCTTCTCGAGGTGATAGCCGAGATGGCAGTTGAGACCCCCAGGCTTTTAGTCATGGGGACGTTAATCTGCCATTGGTAGGTGAAACCTTTGAGTTAGCTCGGGAGTTCATGGCCTCCATGACGGCCATGAACCTGACCCAAGTAATTCAGGGCCCCACCCACACCGGAGGCCACATGCTGGATCTTGTCTTTATCTCCGGCCAGTGGAGGAGTGATCTGGGAGTAGGGGATTTAACAATCACTCCCCTGTCATGGTCAGATCACTCTCTCCTGCGACTAGACTTCCCAACCGCTACACCCCACCGCGGGGAGGCGGAACCGGATATTCCACAATGGTTCCGCCCCAGGCTCCTGATGGATCTGGAGAGATTCCAGGCGGAGCTTGGGCCAATACCGGGAACCCTGACCCAAGACTCGACTGAGGTCCTGGTGGCTGCCTGGAATAACGCGGCTGCTGGGGCCCTGGACCGGGTCGCGCCCTTGCGGCCTCTCACGCGTCGCCGATCTGCCCTGGCCCCTTGGTTCTCCGAGGAGCTAAGGGCATTGAAGCGATGCAAGAGATGCCTGGAGGGTATCTGGAGATCCACTCGCGCCAAATCTGATCGAACACGCACTAGGTCCCACTTAAGGACCTACCTCGTGACGATAAGGGCGGCAAAACGTAACTATCTCGCCATCCTTATCGCATCCGCAGATAACCGCCCTGCCGCCCTGTTTAGAGTAACCCGCTCCCTTCTGCAACAGGGGTCGCAGGAAGCTCCTTTACAGGGTTGTGCTGAGGAGTTCGGTCAATATCTGCTGGACAAAGTCGCTCAGATCCGGAGTGAGCTGATCTCCAATGAGGTAGATCCGGGCGGGCAATCGGGGGCAGGTCTTGAGACCGTTTTATGGGAAGACTGACTTTGTGACTCCTGATGACATGGACAGGTTGTTGGGACGACTGAATGCCACCACATGTTTATTGGACCCGTGTCCCTCCTGGCTAGTACTGGCCTCCCGGGAGGTTACACGAGGCTGGCTCCAGGAGATAGTGAATACATCTCTGAGTGAGGGGTCTCTTCCGGCCACCTTGAAAGAGGCGGTGGTGAGACCCCTCCTCAAGAAGCCCTCCCTGGACCCAGCATTATTGGCCAACTACCGTCCAGTCTCCAACCTTAGCTTTCTGGCTAAGGTTGTAGAGAGTGTGGTAGCTCAACAGTTCTTCCGACACCTGGAGAAAACCGTCTATCTAGACCCGCGCCAGTCTGGCTTCCGTCCCGGGCACAGCACGGAGACGGCATTGGTCGTGTTGGTCGATGATCTCTGGAGGGCCCGAGACAGAGGTTGCTCCTCTGTCCTGGCCCTATTAGACCTCTCAGCAGCTTTTGATACCATCGACCATGGTATCCTCCTGCACCGGCTGGAGGGGCTGGGACTGAGAGGCACTGTATTGCAGTGGTTCTCTTCCTACCTCTCTGGCCGGTCGCAGTGTGTATTGACAGGAGGGCAGAGATCGACCTCGAGGCCCCTTTTATGTGGGGTACCTCAGGGTTCGGTTCTCTCACCCCTCCTGTTTAACATCTACATGAAGCCGTTGGGTGAGATCATCCGTGGCTTTGGGGTAGAATACCATCAGTACGCTGACGACACGCAGCTGTACATTTCTACCCCTGGCCACCCCAACGATGCCGTGGAAGTGCTGTCTCGGTGTCTGGAGGCCGTGCGGCTCTGGATGGGGAGGAACAAACTCAAACTCAACCCGTCCAAGACCGAGTGGCTGTGGTTCCCGGCATCTTGATATAGCCAACTAACTCCATCGTTGGCTATCGGGGGCGAGTCATTGGCCCCCACGGAAAGGGCCCGCAACTTGGGTGTCCTCCTGGACTCATGGCTGTCCTTAGACGACCATGTGACGGCCGTGGCCAGGGGGGCCTTCTATCAGGTCTACCTGATACGCCAGTTGCGCCCCTTTCTAGATCGAGATGCCCTACGCACGGTCACTCAAGCCCTCGTTATTTCCCGCCTAGACTACTGCAACGTCCTCTACATGGGGCTCCCCCTGAGGTGCACCCGGAGGCTCCAGCTAGTGCAGAATGCAGCCACGCGGGGGATTCTGGGAGTCTCTCGTTGCTCCCACGTAACACCTCTCCTGCGCGAGCTGCACTGGCTGCCTGTGGTCTTCCGGGTGCGCTTCAAGGTTGTAGTTACCATCTTCAAAGCGGTCCATGGCTCGGGTCCTGGTTACTTGAGAGACCGCCTCCTACCACATTCCTCTCTTCGACCTGTCCGCTCTCACAGAGTTGGCCTTCTCAGGGTGCCGTCAGCCGGTCAATGCCGACTGGTGACCCCCAGGGGGAGAGCCTTCTCTGTGGCGGGTCCGACACTCTGGAACGACCTCCCCCCCGATATACTTACCATCACGGACCTACATCTCTTCCATCGGATGGTAAAAGCTCATTTCTTTCGTCTTGCCGGCCTGACATAGATTAGGGACTTTTAATTCGTTATTTATGTTTTTAACTATTTATTCAATTTTAGCACAGTCTTATTGATTTAATTGTTTTTAAAATTTTGTATATTGTGTGGGGTTTTTTATCTTTCTGTGCACCGCCCTGAGTCCCTTTTGGTGAAAAGGGCGGTATATAAATTGAAAATAAAGTAAAGTATAAAGTAAAGGAACAGGACCAACACACCAACGAGGTCTGATCAAGAAGAAAAAGGGCCGGGCCGGGTGCTATCTCCCCCCCTTATTAGAAGAGGCGTATCAGGTAAGTACCAACGCTCTTTCTCAATAAGGGTGGAGATAGCATCCATGTATGGGACATACCCAAGCCCGCGAACAGCATCCCCACTAGGGAGGGTCACGATCAGACCTATGAACTAGAAGAAGGACAGGCAGATTGCAGTACACGCCGACCAAAGTCGGCCTCAGCCGAGGCAAAAACGTCCAGTTTGTAATGCCTGATGAACGGGGAAGGCGAGGTCCAAGCCGCCGCCCTGCAGATCTCCTCAAGGGACGCCTGAGTGGCCCAGGCCAAGGATGTTGCAGCGCTACGTGTGGAATGTGCGGTGATCCCTGACGGAACTGCCTCGTTGCAGGCAGCATAGGCCGTCTCGATGCAACGCCGAACCCATCTCCCCACGCAGGAGACCGAGACCTTCTTCCCTAGAGAACCCGGTAAAAATGAAATGAACAAGGACTCCGAACGGCGAATGACCGCCGTACGCTCCAGGTAAACCTGTAAGGCCCTTCGGACATCCAGCAGCTGTTCCCCGGAACCAGTGGATTGTGACGAGTTGGTCCCGAATGCGGGAAGCACCATTGCTGGGCGCGATGAAACCAGGAACCTACTTTGGGAACAAAAGCGGGATCAAGGCGGAGAACCACCCTGTCCAGATAGAAGTGACACAATTCCTCCCTGGCCGAGAGGGCCTGCAACTCCGAGATCCGCCTCGCGGAGGTGATGGCCACCAGGAAGACCACCTTCCAGGTCAGGAATTGCCAGGACACCTCCTCCAATGGCTCGAAAGGTGACTTGGTTAATGCACCCAGGACCTTAGACAAATCCCAGGTAGGGTGCCTGTGCACCGGGGGAGGTCACTGATTCGTGGCGCCCTTTAAGAACCTACGGACAGCGGGGTGTTGTGAAAGGGAGATCCCCGCCCCCACCGTGAGGACCGACCCCAGGGCCGCCACCTGCCTCTTGATGGTATTGGGTGCCAGACCCCTGTCCAGGCCATCCTGCAGAAATTCCAGAACTTGTGGAACGGACGCGACCTTGGGAACCACCCGCGCTCTAGCGCACTAGGTGCAGAAAATCTTCCACGTCGCATTATATATACGCATAGTGGAAGCCCTCCTGGACGCCTGAATGGTTGCGATGACACTGTCTGAAAAGGCACCATCCCTCAGCGCGAGCCGTTCAACTTCCAGCCGGCCAACTGGAGCCACCCTGCTTCCGGGTGCGTCAGGGACCCCTGCATCAGGCAGATCCTATGTGGCGGTATTCTCCACGGATCTGACTCCGACAGGGACAGGAGGTCCGCAAACCATGGTCTTCTCGGCCAGTACGGCGCTACCACGATCACCTGCGCTCGCAAGTACACTATCCGTCAGATGACCCTAGGCAGAAGAGGGGTAGGGAGGAAAGCGTACAAAAGACCTTCAGGCCAAGGAGCTCTAAGAGCATCCACTCCCTCAGCGCCCTCCGACTGGAACCTGGAGAAAAACCTCGGAAGCTGCGCGTTCTCCGGGGAGGCGAACAGGTCCACCAGGGGCACGCCGAACCAATGACATATCTCCTGGAAAACAGAGGGATTGAAACACCATTCAGAATGGTTGATCTTGACCCTACTCAGCCAGTCCGCCCTACTGTTATCCACCCCAGATATGTGGTCGGCCACAATGGACTGCAGATTGACCTCCGCCCAGGAGACCAAAAGCTCCGCCTCCGCCATAAGGGCCCTGGACCTGGTGCCCCCCTGACAGTTTACGTGGGCCTTGGCCGTGATGTTGTCAGTCAACACCAGCACGTGATGGCCCAAGATAACCTCTGCAAACTCCAGGAGGCTCAACCTGATAGCCCGCAGTTCCAGGAGATTAATGGGAAGAACGGCCTCCTCCCGGGACCACAGCCCCTGGGCCACCCTGTCGCCCGTGTGGGCCCTCCAGCCCAGCAGGCTAGCGTCAGTGGTGATGGTCACCCTCTTAGTGACCCTGAACTGACAACCTCGCCCCAGGGCGGGTGACGTCCACCAATCCAACGACCTCCGGACCACATGGGGCAAGGATACCCGCATACATGAATGAGCGACCTTCCTCTTCTGGAATGGCAGTAGGAACCACTGGAGGTCCCTGGAGCGCAGTTGCGCCCACGGGACGATGGAGATGGCAGAGATCATCTTACCCAGAAGCTGCGACAAGTTGGCTAATGAGGGCCTGGGCTCAGCCTGGACCAGTCCTACCAACTGGACAATGCTGCTGGCCCGCTCCTCGGACAGGAAAACCTGACCCCCCACCGAGTCAATCCAGGCCCCTAGATGCAGGATTCTGGTGGAGGGGCAGAAGTTGCTTTTGGCCTGATTGATGGAGAACCCGTGAGCCTCCAGAACCCCCACAGTGACCGCCAGATCCCTTACTGCCGCCTCCCGTGAGGATGATTGCACCAAGATGTCATCTAGATAAAGCTGTACACGGACGGGAATCACGTGAAGGTGGGCAGCCAAGGCTGCCATGACCTTAGTAAACACACGTGGCACAAACGAAAGGCCAAAGGGCAACGCCGTATATTGAAAGTGATTTGAACCAAAACAAAACCTCAAATATTGTTGGTGGTCAAGCAACACAGGTATATGTAAGTATGCATCAGTCAAGTCTATGGAACACATGAAATCTCCAACCCGAACACCCTCCAAAATAGAAAACAACGAATGCATTTTAAAACGTTGGTAACAAACGTAAACATTCAGTCTCTTAAGGTCCAATATGGCCCTCCAACCGCCGGAGGGTTTAGGGATGACAAAAAGGCGGGAGTAAAAACCAAGGCCAACCTGGCCGGACGGGATAGGGCAAATGGCCCCGATGTCCAGGAGGTGCTGGATGGCCGAGACCACCAAACTCCTCCTGTCAGGGGCAGATGGCATATGGCAGGGGACGAAAGAGGGAGGGGGGGTGACAAAGTCCAGGGTCAGGCCGTCCCTGACCATGGACAGCACCCAGGCGTCGGAGGTTGTGACCTCCCATTGGGCCGCGAACAGGCGAAACCTGCCCCCGATGGGGGGAACCCCCAGGAACTGCTCAGAATCTGCGGAAGGGATGGCCTCCGCCTCCCCAAAAGGGCCGCCTAGCACCCCCGCCCCTTTGATGCTCATATTGCCGCTGCTGAGGGCGATATTGCTGGTTCTGCCCCTGGGCCCGAAAGCCTTGGGACTGGTAGTTGGGGCGGAAGGAACCCCCGGAATCCTGACCCCTGCTACGGTGAGGATATGGCGCAGGCTGTGAGGCGGCGCACCTGGGGTTGGAGGGCAAGGTTTTCTTCTTGTCCTTATCCTGTACAAGTAGGGGAGAGAGGGCATCACCGAAAAGCTTCTCTCCGGTGTAAGGGGCTGAGGCCAGCTTCCATTTGTGTTTTAATTCGGCCTGCCATTGGTGGAGCCACAGGAGGCGACAGGAAGCTACTGAAGAAGCCAGGGCCCGGGAAGAGAAGCGGGCGGCACTCAGGGTAGCGTCCGCAGAGAACTGCACTGCCGCCACGACCTTATTCAGGTCCTGGTGGGCACGGGTGTCCGCCACCGGGATCCTCCCTTGAAGCGGCTGAAGCCAATGCAGGCTGGACCTGGTAAAAAAAGGAAGCAGCCGTGGAAGCTTTCAAGGACCAGACCGAGGCCTGGTGTGTCTTGTGGAGCACCCTGTCAGCCTTCCGGTCCTCAGGCTTAAGGAGGTCTTCCTGTCCCCGGGGAAGAGTGGTTGCCGAATACAGGGCCGCAATGGGGGTATCCACTTCCGGCCAGGTCAGGGCCGTATCCAGCAGCGGCTCCACGTTAAAGAAGCACCTTTCTATCCCGGACGGCTCCGGACCTGCAATGGGGGTGGCCCATTGGTGCCGAATGGCGTCAACGAACACCTGGGGAGTCGGGATGGCTTCTGTCTCCACGGTGGACTCCGAGTACCAAGATCTGGGCGTTTGGGCGGCCGGCGTGGTAGGAGCTGGGGGTGGCTCGGAGCCGAAACTGGAAGCCGCCTTGGCTTTGGCCAGGAGGGGTGTGAACAGGGCCTGCGGGAATAGGCCGGTACTGACGGGCTTCTCGGGCCCCTGCTCTTCATCGCCCGAGACGTCGGCCTCGCAAAAATTGCCCTCATCTGAGTCAATGGCCGGGTCTGGAACAGGGTCAGCCGGAGACAGGAGCGGTGTCTGTTGGACTGCCGGAGGCTGCAGCGCAGGCAGGGGAACCAACCCCAGTGAGGCCCTCTGCGCCCGTTCCTGGATCCCTGCTTCAATGCCTTGGCGGACAGCGGCTGCAATGTAGTCCTGCATGGACGGCAAGGCTGGTGGCGCCAGCGCAAGCTGCGGGGGGGCATTGTCCAGGCTGCCAAAGGGGTGGTGAAGCTGGAGGCCCAGGTGGCTTCAAGTCGGAGGCCCGCAGCCATAGGCGTAAAAGTGGCCTCAGCCATCTGGACGGACCGTGTTGCCACCCCACAGGCCAGAGGTGTCAATAGGCTGAATGGGGTGAATGGGCCTGGAGCGAGCTCCAGATGGAGCGGGGTTGCCATCTGCATGGTCAGGGCTGGGGCCTTGCCCTCCGTGGGGCGGTCAGGGGCCCTGGAGGAAGAGGGGTTCCTGGCCTTACTTCCCTTAGAGGCAGAATGGGATGCCTCTTTGTATGAGGACTTCGATTTGGACCTCGTCTGCGAAGACCCCCTGTCAGCAACGGCAGTCCCAGGGGCCCCGACGGTCACAAGGCCCGAAGAGGGGGCCGAGGCCTCCACAGCCCTGTCAGACCTGGTGGAGGGCCTGCTGTCCGCCATCTTGATACGTCAGCCTATCTGCCTGGTAACACTGCTTCTCGCTCAGGCACCCAAAATGGCGGCCGTGACTTTTGGCGGGCTCCCGAGGTTTTGAAAATGGCGGGCGCGCTCTGCCTCTCTGCAGAGGCCCCGGACCAGGCGAGGGCTCAGCGCGCCGAAGAATCACTCTCTCGGCTCCCCAGGGGCTTGTAAACTCGTTCGCAGCTGTCAGCGAGGCTCTGAGTGCTCACCAGCCGAATCTGCCCCGCCAAACCGCTGCGGCTCCTCTGATCGGCCAGATATGCGCGGGAACGATCTGGGCCCAACGGAGCGGCATGCAGCCTGGGCAAAGGCCCGAAGATGCCGGCAATGGCCTCACAGGAAGCTGTGAATGCAGCCCGACCTCCCTGAAGCCTTATCTTCCAGCCCCCCTGCCCTACTGGACAGCAAGCAGCGCACGATGAACTGGCGGCATACGCAGAGGCTGGAGGCCTCAGGACTCAGGAGGGAGGAGGAAGGTAAGAACGGAGACAGAAGCCGTGGGCCTGGGCCTTTGGCTAAAGGACAGGGCCTGAGTCTGGCTGCTGCTGAGGCAGGGGGGGGTCCTGTCAGACCAAAGGCTAAACAGACCTACTTCTGATCCTGTCAGGTCAACGGATATTCCGGTAGAGAGTTGCTACCGAACTGTCCCAGAGCTGGACTGAGTCGGAAACTGGGTATGGGGCCTCTGTTAGAGGGTTATATACCTAGCTAATTAATTATTAATTTGACTCAGTCCAATCAGAGCATGGATAGGTTTAACCCATACATGGATGCTATCTCCACCCTTATTGAGAAAAGCAATGTTCTAACCAGAAGCCAACATGGTTGTCAAAAACAAATCATACCAAACAAATCTTATTTCATTTTTTGACAAGTGACTAAAGTAGTGGACCAATGAAATGTTGTGGATATAGTATACTTGGATTTCAGCAGGGCATTTGATAAAGTACACCACAACTTACTTCTTGGTAAGTTAGAAAAATGTGGGTTAGCCAACATCACCATCAGACAGATTTATAACTGGCTAACAAACCATACTCAATATGCAGTTCTTAATGGAACTACATCTACATGGAGTGAAGTAAGGAGTAGGTGTCTTTTGATATGGTGGTGGGATTGAAATTTTTTTACTACTGGTTCTGTGGGCATGGCTTGGTGGGCATGGCTTGGTGAGTGTGGTAGGAAAGGATACTGTAAAATCTCCATTCCCTCCCCGCTCCAGGGGAAGGTTACTGCAAAATCCCCATTTCCTCCCAATCACTGGGACCCGGGAGGCAGAGAATAGAAGGCGTTGGGCCAGTCAAAGGTGCTATTTACTGGTTCTCTGAACTACTCAAAATGTCTGCTACCAGTTCTCCAGAACTGGTCAGAACCTGCTGAATACCTGCTGATCTTGATAGACTTAAACACAGGGTCTATCTAACAAAATAACTTTCAATGTAGACAAAATCAAGTTTTTACACTTAGGCAAGAAAAATCAAATGTACAATAGCAGTAACTGCAACAGGAATTTTGGAGTCCTAGTGGATAATCATTTAAACATAAGCCAACTGTATGCTACAGCCACCAAAAACAGCCAATGCAATCCTAGGCTGCATTAAGAGGGATAGAATCAAGATTACATGAAGTCTTAGTACTGCTTTATAAACCCTTGGTAGACCACACAGTTCTTGGAATACTGCGTCTGTATTTTACAATATAAAAAAGATGTTGACATAATAGAAAGAGTGCAGAGAAGAGCAACAAAAATGTTTAGGTAGCTGTGGCTTAGAATATATGAAGAACAATTGCAGGAATTAGGTATGTCTAGTCCAGTGAAAAAAAGGACTAAGAGTGACATAATAGTGTTCCAATATCTGTCAGCCTTCGCTACTTGTTTCTCCTTATGCTGCTTGGCTGCCATGGAAACGGGGAGGGTGGGGCGCTGGGGTTCAATTATGAAAGCTGGTGGAAGATTGGTGGAAGATGTTGCCGGCCAGTGTTATCTTTGGTCTAACGGTCTCACATTCCATGCTGGTGATGGCCTGCCCACCTGATGTCAGAGAAGAAAGTACATTGGACACTGCTAGGGGGGGTTAGGGCTATTGGGGTGGGCTTAAGCTTTAATACTCATTGTTCGCGCCTAAACTAGTTACTTCCTGCTTCACCTTGGTCTGTTATTCTTCGGTATTTAGTAAAAGTAACCTTATTCATTCCAAACAATGTCTAAGTGTGGTCTTTCTTGAGTACTTGAAGAAACGGATCCTGACATTAAACAGGAAGTCACTAAAAATCACAACCTGATGTCGGAACCTGCCAAAGAGGAGCCTCCGGCTTCAGAGGATTTGCCAGCCCAAGTTATGGGAGAGACTGCATCCAATATACCTGCTCCAAAGGAGGACTCGAGGTCAGTGTTGGATTTTTTAGCCGGCCTAAATTTAAACCTGACAGCCGAAGAATCAGCTAAACCTCATCGCTGGTCAGAGGGAGTGGGGATGACGGGAGACATAGGCTCGGGGGTCAATACCACCAGACGCCGCCGCTCCTCTCCCAAGCCATCCATATCGGAGCTCCTAAGGGAAGAAAGGGAGTTAAAGGAGATGGCTGATGAATTACTTCGCCAGGCAAGCGACAAGAGGGAAACCCTGGATAAACTCTGGGGGGGGGGCATTATCTGGAAGGCGAACAGTTAAAAGATACAGCAACGGCCGCTGCCCAAGAAATCAGAGGAACAACCCCTCCCCCTCCTGTACAAACCAGCAGAGAATTACAGAGGGGAATTCATCCCCCCCCCCCCCGCCGGCCTGCTAAACTCCCTCCCCTGGGCATTAAGTTTGATGGCGATCCTGAAAGTTTAGGATTTTTTCTGCTTCACGTTAGTGATTTTGTTAAGCAGTACGCGGATGATTTTGAAGACGATGTTAAAATTAGGATTGTCTCTTTGGCCTTAGAGAACAAGGCTGCCAAATGGCTGGTTTCTCTGCATAATACTCACTCACCCTTGTTGCGGGACTTTGAACGCTTTATGACTGCGCTTAGAAGGCGATTCGAAGACCCCCGAATCGAAAGAAAAGCTAGAATAAAGATGAGAGACTTACACCAGGGGGATATGTCTGTGCAGGAATACACCCAAATTTTTCAAGAACTTTCTGTTTTTATGGTGGGCTATAGTGACAGGGCGTTAATGGATCTCTACACAGAGGGGCTAGATAAGGATATTTATCAAACATTTTGGACTCCAGAGTCCGTAGAAATAAAACTCAGTTCTTAGTCATGTGGAAAGACTTTCCTCCTTCTCACAATGAATGGGTGGATAAAGAGCATCTCAAGGCCCCGAAGCTTATCCGCCAGTTTTATGCCAAGTATCCACACAAACCATAACCCCTTCCCTCTCTCTTCTATGTTGTTTTGTCTTTTCTTGTCTGTTTTGCAGATCTAACATCCCTACTTCTGAGGGGAGTCCGGAGGTCCTGCCTGCTGCTGGAGGAGGTCCGGATGTCAGCCTTCGCTACTTGTTTCTCCTTATGCTGCTTGGCTGCCATGGAAACGGGGAGGGTGGGGCGCTGGGGTTCAATTATGAAAGCTGGTGGAAGATTGGTGGAAGATGTTGCCGGCCGGTGTTATCTTTGGTCTAACGGTCTCACATTCCATGCTGGTGATGGCCTGCCCACCTGATGTCGGAGAAGAAAGTACATTGGACATTGCTAGGGGGGGTTAGGGCTATTGCGGTGGGCTTAAGCTTTAATACTCATTGTTTGCGCCTAAACTAGTTACTTCCTGCTTCACCTTGGTCTGTTATTCTTCGGTATTTAGTAAAAGTAACCTTATTCATTCCAAACAATGTCTAAGTGTGGTCTTTCTTGAGTACTTGAAGAAACGGATCCTGACAGGTTGGCACAAAAAAAGAGGGGGGGGGGTCAACCTATTTTCCCAAGCACCACATGGCAAGACAAGAAGCAATGGATGGAAATTAATCAAGAAGAGAAGCAATCTGGAACTAAGAAGAAATTTCCTGACAGGGAAAACAATCAATCAGTGAAACAGCTTGCCTCCAGACATTATGGGTGCCCCATCACTGGAGGCTTTTAAGGACAGGCTGTCTGAAATGGCCACTTGTCTGAAATGGTATGGTGTCTCCTGCTTGAGCCCTTATTTCTTTCTGCCTGCCTCTCATGCTACTCCGGAATCCTTGTGCCCTTGTATCAATTACCTTACTGTACAGCTAGTCATCAATTTATGACCACAATTGAACCCAAAATGTCTGTTGTTAAGTGAGACATTTGTTAAATGAGTTTTGCCCCATTTTACGAACTTTCTTCCCACAGTTGTTAAGTGAATCACTGCAGTGGATAAGTTAGTAACCCAGCATCTATTTGCGGAGTAATCGTTTGCATTCTCCCTTTATAAAAGAATTTCAACTGTTGTGGCGGTCTCCAATTATATTTAATTCCATTGTCCCTCAAAACCTTTGCAAAACCGGTTGCAGTTGCTGTCGGTAGGCTTTTTTCAAGCCTGCCATCCCACTCGTCTGTAGAGGCGTTTTTTATAAGATCAAATGCCTCGGAAACCCCAAGCTCTATTATGAGCTTGTGGGAGAGTTTTTGCTGCCAGGGAGGAGTCCCCTTGCGAAGCCCTCAGAGGGTTAGTTTTCCTCTGAGGGGCGAGTAAGGAGAGACCCTCCCCTCTTTAGGCAGCGATCTTCTCCGGACGGGTGTGGAGACCGTGTTAATTGGCTAATTAACACGGCAAAGCAAACTGCTTTTAACTTCTAATCTACATTCCAAGGCAACTTTATACTTCAAAGGGAACTTCTTGGCTACTCATCGTAAACGCAAGTAATTAAAGTTTGTGATTTTGCCAGAATATAGTGGATCTTAGACACAGCCTTTAGAACGAAGGAATCAAGATGGCGTTAATTACCAGATGAGACGAAATGAAAGTTAGTTGTTTTGGCTTGTACCCAATCCTGATCGACATGCAATCCATCAAGAAGGACTATATTTCAAGCCTTCGTACTTCAAAGGAAACTAAACGCAAGTAATTAAAGTTTGTGACTTGTTTTAAAGAACAAAGGATTCAAGATGGCGTTAACTACCAGATGAATGAAATGAAACTTAGTTGCCTTGTCTAATTATTGATTTGTGGATTTTGGTCTCTGCTTAACCCCTGGCTGATAGCGGACAGCTGTAGGCGGAAAGGGGGAGCAAGCTATAAAGCCAAATGCACTATCTGATTTATTGAGCGTTAAGCTAAACGTATTACTTATTACTGACTTATTTTGATATTTTGAAGAGGTTTTTTTTTTTTTTCTCTTCCTGAAAACTTGGAAAGCTTAAAAGCAAGGCAATGGAACAAACTCGTGTAGTAACTCCCCAGGACTTTAAAGATTTGATGAACTTTATAGTTAATGAAAGCAGAGACCTCAAAAGAATGATCCAGGAGAAATATGAACAATTGGAAAAAAAAATGCTTGCAATGGCCAAGAGTCTGTCTGAAGTTATCATTAAAATTGATGGGAAAATCGAAAAGCTGTCTTCAGAGGTGGAAGTCAAAGCAAAGGAAACGGATTTGAAATTGGTGGAAATGGAGGGGAATATGCACAAATTGGACAAACAGGTTATTATGTTACAATTTTTGTTAATGCAAAACGCCATTAGACTGAGGGGATTATCAGAAAATCCTAGAGAAGACTTAAGAAAAGTTTCTGCTGATGCTTTGGCTATATTAGTAAAAATGGATCCTGGTGAAATTTATGCTAAGATTGATAAAATTTACAGAGCAAACTCACGTATAGCATTACAAAGGCAACTACCGAGAGATGTTGTGATATATTTTACTGAGAGAAACCTCAGAAATGATATTCTGCAGAAGTCTTTTCACTCCTCTCTCCACATAGCTGGAAAACGGATTGGTGTCTTTAAGGAACTTCCATCAACTATCCTGAAGCTCAGAAGGGATTTTGGTTTTTTGGTGGAGGAGCTGAAGAAAAGAGGGATACAGTACAGGTGGGATGCTCCAATGGGTGTTATATTCAGATATGAAGGGGCGCGATATTGTTTGAATACTATAGACAAGGCAAGAGATTTTTATTATGAAATACTGAAGAAAAGTGCAACGCCCCCACGTATATCTATACCAACACTAGTAGATCTGGATGGTTCAGAGCAAGATATTGAGATGGAGCAGAAACAATTTGGAAAAGAGATGGAAGAACATACTCAGTTGGATTCCCCTGGGCTTTTTTTAAGCCCTACTCTGGAGGAAATGTCGAAGACTGCTATAGGGGGATCTGTTGGAATGCCAATATGTAAATCAGATGAGCAATGTGAAGCCAGGTCTAGCACCAGACAAATTGAGAAACCGCAGAAGCAGAGGAGGTCTCAATCTCGGCGAGTTAAGAAAGACAAAAGGATTAAAGGACGAAGCAATTAATCAATCTAGATAAAAATATACAGATCTCTGCAATGCTGGTTCTCTTGGATGTGGAAACTTTTTCAGGGTTGAAAATTGGAACCGGAGCATTTGCAGTGGATCTGGTTGTTACCCTATCACGATCTTGGAACTTTATAATCCTGATGAAAAGTCACTCGGGGGTTACCTATGTAAAGGGTTGGTTTTTTTTTGTTATTTATGGGGGCAGCTGCTTAAATTGGTATTACAAACAGCTATGGATGGAATGGAAGGAGACCTGAAGAGTTGGACTTATGAACATTGACGCGGAAAGGACTAATATTATGTTAGTGTTCTGGGAAAAAACTTGGGTCGAACTTTGAAATTTTCTTGCAATTTACTGTATCCTTCATGTGATAGGATCTGAAATTTTCCTATATTATTTCTGTTTCCTTTGTGAAGAGAGAAGTAACTTTTTTCTTTTTTCAAATATTAGAGTAATCTTTACATTTTTTTGTGTTGTTAAGTGGGCAATTAAGCAAATGGAGAGGGGAAAAATAGTAAACCTTTTGAATCAGGAAGGATGTAAACTTAAGCTAGGATATATGGTTTAAGTTTTATAAGTGTTAGGTTATATGATATGGTATTTAGATCTTAAGAATTATCTTCTATGTATTTTAATGTTCAACTAAAAGGGGGTGTTTATGTTGAGTTTGTTATAAGGTTTCTAATGGATTGATTATATACAGAATAAATATCAGATTAGGAAGTATTATGTAGCTTTTAGGTAAGAATGCTTTGATTGATAGGTGAATAGAGTAAATAATATTTGGGATGCTTGGAATTATTAGAGTGGTGTATAGCGGAAGTCAGGGGGGTGGGTTTGAATGGGAGGTGGGGGAGGGCTAGGGTGGAGGGCGGGGTAATATATATGTATGATTAATCTAGAGAGGGGAATAATGGGATATGCCTTTTTTTTTTTTCTTAAAGAGAAATTTATATTATGTTTTTTATATCTTTAATTAACTTAGAAGATGGTGTTAATGGGATATTAATATACTAAGAGAAACTTATATTGTGTCTGCTGGGAGGCGAGGGGGTATAATATCTGAATGAGAAACTTATTTTAAGATGGGGTGAGGGGGGGGTATAGTATTTGTATGTGATTTATATTACATGTCGGGGGGGGGTAAAAAGGGGGGAAATTTGTGTGAATAAAACTTTTTCAATTAAAAAAAAAACCTTTGTAATTGGCTTCAGAAAAAATCTCCACGCTCTTTCATCTCTTGATATATCCTGAAAAACTTGAATAGTTTTCTCCTCAAATTTTGGAACTTCGTCCATCTCTCTTATTTTCGCCATCAATTCCAATTTATCACTAAGATTTGCAAATCTCACAAGTACGTTTCTATTTGAACCATTTTGTCTTTTATAACCAATTCTGAAAACGCTTACCAAATCTGCTGCTGTGAATGTAATTGGTGCATCGAGATCATTCAGCCATTTTAAAACTCTTTGTTTCAAATTATCCACTCTTTCCTCCTGAATTCCTCGAATAACCACATTATATTTCCTTGATTCTTCTTCCAGAATACAAATTCTTTTATCTTGTTGTTCATTTTTTAAAAAGATCCCTTCGATTTGGTTATCTATCTTTGCTTCATGTACATGAATCTGTTCAATCTCATCTTTAATAAATAATAATAATACTATTTAATATTTATTTATGTCATTTCCACTGTTTGCTTTGCGAAATTCTCGGTCATTTCTTGCTTTGTTTTTTTAATTTCCAATGTCATATTGTCCATTCTATCTGACAGTCCTGATAACTTTTCACCAATTGTATTTAAAGCCACAACAATTTGTTGCATTTCTGCAGACTGTTGAGCCGCCATGCTCAATAAGTATTTTAAATTGTCTACTTTTGCCAAGAGGGTCTTTAATGAAGATTAAGGGACAACAATCCCAAATGAAGCTGAGGCAGCTTTTTTACTGCACTCAAAAAAGCCAAATAATAGCTTATAACTCTCAATACATTTATGCAATTTACTTAAGAAAGAAAAACCAAACCTCCTCAGTCCCGTTTGAAGGCGTTGCCCAGAAGGTTGTATTTTGCTGCTCCAGCTTAGGCACTTCTCAAACGAAAGTTCTAAAAGCTTGAAATCCACATACCATCCAAACGATCTTCCCGCTGTTTACAAACTTTGCCTTTAAAGTCCGTGCCTTTGCCTCGCAGCAAAAGAAATGCAGATCGCGGTATTGTTAAGAACAAAGAGCTGCTATTAACTCAACTCACAGGCTTGCGACTGCCTATCCGGTCAACCCTCCGTCATTTTCTCACGGTAAACAAAACCTCAAAATTCGAGCGATTCAGGTTGACCTACCAATTCAAAAGTCAATCTGCTGGGTCAACAGCACTTCCGATACAACTGTAAAAACTTTTGGCTTCTAACGGTGCATTTTAACCACTTTAATCCACGTTTATCTTCCGTAAAAATGCCCTGAGAAATGGAGAGAACGTCCTCACACCACCACGGCCATAACCACGAGCTTGGACTGATTGAGAAAGATGAAGATATAACAGAAATTAAAAGTCAAATGCTTAAGATGGGTGGAACACACGTAAAAACTCCGACATTAGAAGAAAAAGGGGCTATCGGGGGGCAAGATCCTAAAAGGCTAAAGCGGAAAGAAATTTCACCGGCAATGTCTGAACAAAAGAAAATCCGTGAAGATACAAAGAGCGTGGACAAGGAGGAGGATCTTGGAAAAATGCAGGAAGCTGAGTGCGGGGAAAAGCTAACACTGTCTTCTTTTTTTGAGAGTTGAATTTAAGTAGACAGCCCGAAAGAAGTGACCCGACCATTGCCATGTCCCCTCCCCCACACTCTCTTTGTAGAGGCGGAAACCGAATGAGGATGTGGGGGATGAAGATTGATTGTTACTTGTTGTTTGTTGTGTTTTATGTAATTTTTTGTTTTTTTTAAATTATTATTTACGATTGGTGTTGGGATGTGGGCACGGAAAGGAAGAGGAGGGGATAGGATTAAAAAAGTTACAGCTTAAATGCGTTTTATAAAAATAATGACATGGAACGTGAAGGGAACAGGGAACCAGATTAAAAGAAGACGGTTGGAACTTAAAATTAAAAGGGACCTACCAGATATATTATTTTTGCAAGAAACTCATCAAAAATCTGAGGATTCAAACAGAATGTACATAAAGGGTATGCAAATTTATGAAAAATCCTTTGGAACTTCAAAAGCTAGAGGAGTTGCAACATTGATATCAGATAAGATATATTTTGAACAAAAAAAAGTAATTGTGGATGATGAAGGAAGATATATAATAATTGTGGGAAATATTAATGAGGAAAAAGTGACACTTGTTAATTTATATCTACCGAATGAGAAACAAAAAGAATTTCTTGAAAAAATAACTAAAATCTTGGAAATTGAAAGTGTAGGGAAAGTAATTGTGGCTGGGGATTTTAATTTAATTAGGGATAAAATAGATATACTAATCCCACTCGTTGTGGAGGAACAAATAAAGGGGAGACTTTAAACAAATGGATGCTTCGAAATGGTGTGGTGGATGTTTGGAGAGAAGTGAAAGGTACTGAAAGAGTGTACACTTTTCACTCTAAGATATATAATACATATTCAAGAATTGATTATATTCTGGTTTCTAAAGATTTGTTGAATAATGTGGATAAAATAAATGTGGGAATTTTTAAGGACTCTGATCATGCAGAAGTTACGATGGAAATAGATTTTAATTTTGAGAAAAAAAGAAGATGTTGGAGATATGATAAACTGTATAAAAATGAGGAGGATAAAATATGGATATTTAAAAAATGGGAAGAAAGTTGGAAATTGAATGATAATGGAGAGATCAAATTTGAAATTGTTTGGGATGCGATGAAAGCAGTATTTAGGGGAGAAAGTATTAAGTTATCAAGCAGGAAATATAGAAATTATAAAAATAAAATTGAACAGGATATAAGTCGGATCAAGGTATTGGAGAATCAATTTTTACTTACTAAGGAAAAAAATTTTTGGGAGGAGTTGAACTTGTTAAAAAATAAATTGATAGAAGAAGACATAGAATTGGTTAAAAAAATATAAGATATTTAAATAGGAACTTTTTTGAATTTAGTAATAAAAACTCTAAGTTATTGGCAAGGATGGTGAAAAATAAAAGGGAGAAGAGAGAAATTGGATCTCTGATAGATGATAAAGGTATAAGATGTTATAAAAAATTAGAGAAATGTGAAGTGGTTAGGAATTTTTTTCAAAAATTATACTCAAAAAAATCAATTGATTTGGAAAAATTGAAAAGTCACTTAGAAAAATATGTTGTGAAAATTGACCAAATACATAAAGACTTGATGGAAGGAAATATAACACAAGATGAGATTAACGAAATAATACAAAAGATAAAATTAGGGAAAGCTCCAGGCGAAGACGGATTACCTGCTGAGTTTTACAAAGAATTTAAGGAAATAATAATACCAAAATTGCAAAAATTATTTAATGGAATTTTACATGGTGGAGAATATCTATAATCCCTAAACCAGATAAAGATTTGGAAAGGATTGAGTCCTATCGACCCATTTCTTTAATTAATCAAGATGCAAAGATATTTACCGCCATTATAAATAATAGATTAAGTAGATTTATAGATAGACATATAAGTTATAATCAAGTAGGTTTTGTAAAGGGTAGATATATGAGTGATATTGTTAGAAGAGTATTAAATATTATAGATGTAGCTGAATATAATGGTGACAAAATAGGTATAGTATCACTAGATATTTTTAAAGCTTTTGATTCCGTACAATGGGAAACTATTAAAGTAATTATTGAAGTATTAGGTTTTGGTAATAAATTTATACATGTTATTTCGAAATTGTATCAAAAAAGTAGTGCAAGAGTGATGGTGAACGGAATAATGACAGAAGAGATCAAATTGGAAGCGGGTACGAGACAAGGATGTCCCTTGTCTCCAACATTATTTTTATTGGTTATGGAAATTTTGACCAAAATGATAGAAAAAGATGAAGAATTGGAAGGGTATAAGGGATATAAGATAAATTTGTACGCAGATGATACTTTGATTATTTTGAAAGATATAGAGAAAGATTTGAAGAAGATACACAAGCATTTGAAAGAATTTGAAGGAATGACAGGTTTGAAAGTAAATTGGTTAAAATCTGAATTATTAATGGATAATAATGGCAATGAGCGGGAGAATATGCAAGAACAATTTGGGATAGGGATCAAAAGTACATTGAAATATTTAGGTATAACACTTTCACTCAAAGTTAGAGAAATGAAAAAACTTAATTACGATGTGGTGATGAATGAAGTCGAGAAAAAGATAGATAAATATAAAAAGATAAAGCTGTCTTGGTTTGGTAGAATTGCAATGTGTAAGATGATGTTGTTACCAAAGTTTAATTTTTTATTTGAGATGCTACCATTAAATTTGACAGAGAAAGATATTGAAAGATATCAGAAGAAATTGGATAAATTTTGTAATGGTGGGAAAAGACCCAGTTATTGAAGAAAATGTGGTATCAAAATCAAAAAGAAGGTGGATTGGGAATCCCCAATCTACTCAATTATTATTGGGCCTATGGTATTCGAACTGTGGTAAAAATACTTAAAGGTGAAGGTAGTCATTGGAGAGATTTAGAGTTAAAAGATATTAAGAGATTCGGCTCAACATGGTTTTTAGATAAAGCAAAATCAAAAAGGGTAATTAATAGCTATTGGTTAAAGGGATTGAGTAAAATTTGGAATAAATTTGTTAAAACTTTAATTCCGGATATAATTTTTTGGGGGAAGACAATTGGAAATTGGCCGATTAAAACCAATATAAGTCGTGACAGGGTAATAGAAGATGAAAATATAGAAATTATAATAGATTGGCTAAAAACTTTAGGAAATGAGAGAAGGAAAAAAGAAATTATTGAAAAATTGGGTTTAGGCTGGTTTGAAAGAATACAAATAGAAAAATGGACTGAGAAAGTAAGGGGAAATTGCAAGATAAGCAGAAATAAAACCGAACTCGAACATTTAGTATCTCAAATTATGAAAGATGAAATTGGGTTAAAGGGACTCGTTAGTAAGATTTATAAGATTATAAACTTTGATGGAAAACCACAAATGGTGATGAAGATGAATTGGGAAAAAGAACTCAATATTAAAATATCAGACTTAGATTGGAATGTGAATTGGAAAAGTAGAATTATGAGGATTCTATCTGTAAGGATTAAAGAACATAATTATAAGGTTGTTTGGAAATGGTATTTGACGCCATTAAGATTATCGTTGATAGATAAAAAAACTAGTAAAAAATGTTGGAGATGTGATATGGAATTAGAGACTTATGAACATATGTGGTATAAATGTGATAAAGTTAAAAAGCTTTGGCAACAATTGGAGAAAATGTTATTTGAAATGATGGAGAAAAGAATAATATTGAGATCAGAAACTATATTACTGTTGATAATTAAGGAAACAGAACTAACAAAATATGAGAAAGAATTGATTAGAATTATGATTATAGTGGGTAGAATTATAATAGCTAGATATTGGAAATTAGATGTGAATTTTAAAATAGAAGAGTGGTATTGTGAAATGTGGAAATTAGCTTTAAATGATAAAATGACATGTGACATTAAATTTAGAAATGGTGTTTATAAAAAAGATATTTTCTGGAAAACTTGGAAACCATTTGTGGATTATGCGCTTGGAAATTTGGACGCTTCGATACCTGTACCCAGAGAACGTGGATTTTGGAGATCGTGAGGACATATCCGAAGAACCAAATCTTCCTTTCTTATGTACAGCACAGGGTGAAATATTGTATATGTATATTTTGTTGTAATGTCTAAAAATTTAATAAAAATATAACGTTAAAAAAAAATAAAAAAATAAAAAAACAAAGTTAATGAAAAAAAAAAGTTAGTAACCCAGTTGTTGAGTGAATCTGACTTCCCGAATGACTTTGCTTGTTAGAAGGTCACAAAAGGTGATCACATGATTTTGGGCACAGCAACCATCATAAATGTGAACCAGTTGCCAAGCATCTGAATTTTGATCACAGCTAGAATTGTATTTGCACAACATTGGAAAAGTGTAGAGATTCCTGTTGATGAGAAGGCAATAAGGAAAATATTAGAATGTGCAGAAATAAACAGATTGACATTAGCAATTAAGGAGAAAGGGCAAACTGAATATTATATGATTTGGGAAGTATTTTAGCAATGACTGGAGAGAAAAAAGGAATTTGGAAATGAAGAAAGCTAAAAATAAGTAGATAATAAACTTAGATAGAGATATAAATAAGATGAAAACTATTAGTATGTATTAGTATGAGAATAATGATGTTTAATGATATTTAATGTTGATATGATATTATTACTAGAAAATATTAAGAAGAAAAATGGAGAGTTCCATGATGTTTAAATGTTCAATATATTATAATACTAAACAGGGAAATAATGTTAATATGAATGTGAAAGATGTAGCAAAAGAGGAACAATATTGCACAGAGATGTTTGTATCCAGACGACACACTGCATAAGGAAAGATGGAATGTTTATTTTTGTAACTAAAGAATAAGAAAACTCTTTAAAAAAAATTTTCCTCATGCACCAGACCCATCCTTCATTTTGAAGAACAATTTTAGATTAATTTTCTAGCCAGCTTTGGACCCATATCACAGTTACATTAGTTGGCCACATTTAACTATCCAGAATGCCTGCAGGACCCTGTACCTAACAATTGTCTTGTGACCAGATCTATTTTGTCAATAGCATGACAACAGTGTACAAAATATCAAACAGTGAGAAGTAGTAATGTTAGTTTGGCAGTTGTTTCTCTTAAAAACCTTATGCTGACTTCAATTGCTGCACTGTTTCCAAGGTATAGAAGACATTTCCAAGGTTCCTATTGGTTAGTTGGTAGCTCTGAATCCCCTTTTCCCCATTTCAGAAAAACTATTTGCCTTCTTCCAGTTAACTTGTACTTTACCCCTTCACAATGCTCTGTTAGAGAGATAATGGATTAAATTTTATTAGGACTCTCAGCAGTTTCTGCTAGCAAAATGATGCAATTCATATATTTGAGTATGAATACAGAAGGTTTTAACCCAATAGGAGCTCCCTGAGCAACAGTCACTTTCTAGCTTCCACCATGTTCCTTTAACATTCTGGGTATTTTTCTTTCTTTCAAAAAACATCCATGTCCCTGTTGGAAACTTATTAGCCTCAACAGGATCTAACTGAGATGCTCTTTTCTTCCTTCTTCATACATTAGGTAGGTTTTTTTTTGAAAAACCCCAAGTTTTTGATGTGGCTGATGAAAATAACATGGTGACATTACTAAGGATTGTAAGGAAATTAGGTTCAACCACAAGATAATTTCTAATTATTTAGTTATTGAAAGAACAAAGCAGTAGTCAGTCTCCCCAAAGGGGGTGACTTTTATTTATCTCCCACATATGTAGCTGAGGATAGTGCTCAAAGGTGGGCAGATGCGAAGAAGGAAAAGAAGGAAAGCCAAGTGGGAGGCCCAGAGGGTCCCTTTCCAATGAACTTTGAACAGTATGCTGTTGTCTAAGGGCTTATTCAAACAATTAATAAGTAACTAGCTTAGCTAAGGGGGCTATATTGATTTTATTGTGTCTGGTTGCTACCTTTTACTTCATTTTCCTCTTTTTTCATTTTCTAAGTAAGCTCTTTTTATACCTAGAGTTTTAGCTTCATTATTTAAAAAAAGAAAAATTCTCAAGAGTACAAAATATAAACTATCCAGAAAGATATTTCTTAATATTGGTGATCAAATATTGTAATAATCTGGTCTGGTCATCATGTGGGAGGATGGCTATACAAAGTTAAAGATAGGAAAAGGACAGTTGCTGCTACACCTTAATGACAAGGCCCCACCATTGGAACTGCCACACAGCCCCGGCACCTGGGAGAAAGCTGCCGCTGTCACTGACTCACCACCGGGTTGCCCCAAGTTCCCAGAGAATACCGAAATCTGGCCGACACATTCAGTGAACAAGAAAGCAACATCCTACCACCACCACCACCACCCACTGACCTACTGACTGCAATAGATTTTGTACCGGGAGCCAAGCTACCTGTCATGCTCCCATCTGATTCAGAGATGGAAGAAGAACAGCTGACAGAGAGTGGCTCTGTTGGCTGTGGAGAAAATTGGAGAAGATTAAAGTCAGGCTGGACAAAGCAGGGAAGAGGTAGAAGAAGGGAGAGGGGGGTACAGATAAAGACCAAGGCCCACCCCCTCCTCATCCTAGGGTGCACAGGGAAGAATACAGAAGAGAGCAACATGGATTGCATGGCTTATAAGGAAAGAAGGTCCCCTGATTCCCTTCACAAGGCACAGCTGGGAATGGAGTTAAAGGAGAGGAAGTTGGGAGAGGCATTTGTCAGGAACAAATACTGAATTCATCTAATCTTGAGAGTTGTGGCCTGTATTCCTGGCATTCCTCCTGACTGTTTGAATTATTGCCGTGCCACTGTGCCATCTTGTCTTGCTGGAATTATTGTCATGGTTCTTCCCTTCTGGGACTCATTATCTTGTCCTGCTAGAGTGATAGATTGCAGTCATTCTGCTTACAGCGTTTGGACTGAAGTATCTACAGCCAGAGGCTGCTGCAGGTTGGAGGGAGAGCTTTTGTCCAGGCTGTAGAATAAACAGGACATTGGGGGCAAAGTTAGTGCCAATAAAGGGACTCATACCAGTTCTCTGGCTGTGTTGCCTTTGTGCCATGCCCTGGGCCATCATGCTACCCAAGCCAAAGGTGTATTCCATGACCCCCAGTTTCATGGAATACATCTTCCAGTGTTCCAGTGAAAGGTAGAAAAGTAGCTCAGACATGTGGAAAAAATAGACAAATTGTTGGTGATAGGAGACTCAGTCCTCAGGGGAATAGAACCAGCTATCTGTAGACTGGACATTCAATCTAGGGAGGTATCCCTGAAGCAAAAAACAAAGATATGACTGAGAGGCTCACTAAAATAATAAACATCACAGATTATTACCCCTTTCATTTCTTGTACTTGGGGACAATTGAAACCTGAAGTACTAGTACACAAGGGTAAGTATGACATAGTTTCCATCTCAGAAATTTGGTGGGATGAAACTTATGACTGGAATGAACTGGATGGATCTGGATGGGCAGTAATAAACTCAAACTCAACCCGTCCAAGACGGAGTGGCTGTGGTTCCTGGCGTCCCAGTTTAGCCAGGTGACTCCATCGCTGGCCATGGGGGGGGGGCGAATTATTGGCCCCCATGGAGAGGGCGCGCAATTTAGGAGTCCTCCTGGATTCCCGGCTGTCCTTGGAGGACCATGTGACAGCCGTGGGCAGGGGGGCATTTTACCAGGTTCGCCTGGTCCGCCAATTGCGCCCCTTACTTGACCGGGACACCCTTCGCACAGTCACTCAAGCACTCGTGACATCCTGTCTGGACTACTGTAAGGCTCTCTACATGGGGCTCCCCTTGAGATGCACTCGAAGGTTACAGTTGGTTCAGAACGCGGCCGCACGGGTGATCATGGGAGCCTCAAGGCAGTCCCATATAACACCTCTCCTGCGCGAGCTGCACTGGCTACCTGTGACCTTTCGGGTGCGTTACAAGGTATTGATGACCATCTTTAAGGTGCTCCATGACACGGGGCCTAGTTACCTGCGAGACCATCTGCTGCCCCATACGTCCCTTCGACCAATTTGCTCCCACAGAGAGGGTCTTCTCCGGGTGCCGTTGGCCGGGCAATGGCGGTTGGCGATGCCCAGGGGAAGGGCCTTCTCTGTGGTGGGCCCAACCCTCTGGAATGACCTACCTCCCGAAATCCATGTCATCTCGGACCTCCGCCTGTTCCGCCAGCGCTTAAAAGCGCATTTTTTCCATCTAGCCGGCCTGGCATGAACTACTCGATACCGAACTGAGTATTAGTTGATCAAAGTTTTAATTTGGGGGTTTAAATTATGTTTTAGCACAGGGTTGAGTTTAATGTAGTTTTTAGGAGTATTTTGTATGTTTGTATTTGTATTTGTATTTAATTTTCCTATGCGCCGCCCCGGGTCCCTCTGTGGGAGATGGGTGCGGGATATAAATACGAATAAAATAAAAAATAAAATAAAAGAAGGATATAAACTGTACAAAAGAAATAGACCTAACAAAAGAGGAAGGGGATTGCATGTTAGAGATCACTTCCTCTCTACAGAGATGTATAAAACTAATGATGAAAGCCTGAGTCAAAATGAAAGGAAAAAACAACAACATTGCCATAGGTGTATTCTATAAGTTACCCAACCAAGCAGAAGAAATAGATGAACTTTTTGCTAAACCCCCCGACATTCGTATTTTCACGGACCTACGCCTCTTCCGCGGGGCACTAAAGACACATCTATTCCAAGAGGCCGGCCTGGCTTAGTTTTAATGGATATAGTTTTAATTTGATTCATTGATTTTAACCCTTTTTCAAATCTAAAGTTTAGCACAGACCTCAATTTAGTTCACTTTTAACTGTGTTGTATTGTATTGTTTTTAAATTTTATATTTTTGTGCGCCGCCCTGAGTCCCCTCGGGGAGATATGGCGGAATACAAATTTAATAAAAGTAAAAGTAAAGTAATGTAAAAAAAATACACCACAGTAGTAGTGGGAGAAGTGGTTATACATTTTTCCAGTGTGAACGCAACAGTAACGAATGCCATGAATCTGGAGTTGGCTTTGCGATTAAAAATTATCTTGTCCGCAAACCTGCCAGTCTTCCCAAGGGTGTGAATGACCAACTTATGACATTGCATCTTCCACTACCAAGAGGAAAGCAAGCCACACTGATCAGCACCTACACACCCACAGTGAAGAACCCTGATGAAGTAAAGGACAAGTTTTATGAAGATCTTGGTGCCCTACTTTCATCTCTGAAGTATACCGACAGGCTGACTCTACTTGGAGATTTCAATGCGAGAGTAGGATCCAATCACTCTGCCTGGGATGCATCATTGGAAAAAATGGAATTGGCAAATGTAACAGCAATGGCTTATTACTACTGAAGATATGTGTGGCTCACAATCTGATCATCACCAACCAGGACAAGGAGATAAAAATCTCTGTTTTATTGGAGTCAAGGTGCACATGCTGTTTGATCAGTCCAGGATTAATGTAAGAAAGCGGAAAACCCCCATTTGCTTTTTGCCAACTAGATGGGTCAATAATAGGGGCATCCAGCTCCTTTTGCCACCGAGCCTCTACAAATAGGCATCAGGAGGCATGAAGAAGTACTTACATTTATAGTGGCACCTGGCATGGAATGGCTGCTACTCTTGGGCCTTGTGTGGCTGAAAAAACGGAACCCCAAAATTAATTGGAAGCAAGGCACCATAAAATTTCAGATGCACATGACTTTTGCTGAGGATCCACATAAAGAAACTGAGGGAGCAGAGCACTGAGAAACAGCCATACCTGATTACACCATGCCAACCCAGGACATACCCAAATAATACAAAGACTTGGCTGAGGTTTTTAGTGAAAAGGCCTCTGATGAGCTCCCCCACCTGCTCCACTCACAATAGAAATGTATGATAGAAATCATATCCAGTGCCAAACTCCCTAAACCCAAGATCTTCAGCATGTCCCTGAGGGAGCTGGAAGAACTGAGGGCATTCATTAAGAAAAACCTAGCAAGGGGTTTCATTGTGCTAGCCCGATCAAAAATAGCCACTCCAGTGTTATTTAGAGAGAAAAAAAGATGGTTCAAAAAGTCTCTGCATGGATTTTAGGAATTTAAATACAATCATTGTGGACAAGGTATAACCTCTCCCCCTTATGAAAGATATCACACAGATGCCACAGATTAACAGAGTTGGAAGGGACCTTGCAGGTCATCTAGTCCAACCCCCTACCCAAGCAGGAGACTCTACATCTGGATCTACCTACGATCAAACTCACAACCTCCTGATTGTGACGCGAGAGCTATGATATGCTAGCACACCTTAATTAAGGAGGGGGACAAAATGGTGTTTAACCCTTGGGTGCTACCAATTCAAAGTGCTCCCTTTTGGGCTACAAAGGGCCCTGCAGTGTTTATGCAATTAATAAACAAAGTGCTACATGACAATTTTTATAAGGGAGTCCAGGTTTACCTAGACAACATTTTAATATATACCAAAACCAAAGCAGAATATGTAAAACTAGCATGGGCTGTTTTAAACACACTCCATTTTACCAAACTTTATGCTAAACTCTCTAAATGTGAATTCCACCAAGAAAAAATTGACTATTTGAGGTACCGCATTTCACACCAGGGCTTAGAAATGGACCCTCAAAAAGTGCAGGCTGTACTTCATTGGGAACCACCCCGCACAGGTAAACTTTACTTTACTTTACTTTATTCAGATTTATACCCCGCACCTTCTCCAAAAAGGACCAAGGGCGGCGCACAGGAAATTTAAAAAACATAACAAATATAACAAAGGTACAAAATTTTTAAAAACTATTAAACTATACCCTGTGCTAAAATTGTATAAAATCCCCCAAATTAAAACTATCTAAAAATGGTCAAAACCGGAGGTTATGCTAGGCTGGCTTGTTGGAAAAGGTGTGTCTTAAGACACTGGCGGAAGAGGTGGAGGTCTGAGATGGTACGTAGTTCAGGGGGTAAGCCGTTCCAGAGGGTAGGGAGAAGGCCCTTCCCCTGGGTGTCGCCAACCGGCATTGCCCGGCCGACGGCACCCTGAGAAGGCCCTCTCTATGAGAGCGGATCGGATGGAGGGATGTATGGGGCAGAAGACGGTCTCGCATATAACTAGGCCCCGAGCCATGGAGCGCTTTGAAGATGGTCGTCAAAACCTTGAAGCACACTCAAAAGGCCACAGGCAGCCAGTGCAGCTCGCACAGGAGAGGTGTTATGTGGGAGAACCTAGAAGCTCCCATAATCACCCGCGCGGCCGCATTCTGGACTAGCTGTAGCTTTCGAGTGCACCTCAAGGGAAGCCCCATGTAGAGAGCGTTACAGTAGTCAAGTCGGGATGTCACGAGTGCCTGAGTGACTGTGCGAAGGGCAGCCCGGTCCAGTAAGGGGCGCAATTGGCACATCAGGCGTACCTGATAGAACACCCCCCTGGCCATGGCCGCCACATGGTCCTCCATGGACAGCCAGGAATCCAGGAGGACACCCAAATTGCACGCCCTCTCCATGGGGGCCAGTGTTTCGCCCCCAACGGCCAGAGTTGGAGTTACCTGGCTGAACCGGGGTGCCGGAAACCACAGCCACTCAGTTTTGGATGGGTTGAGTCTGAGTTTGTTACTACCCATCCAGATCCATACGGCCTCCAAACACTGGGACAACACCTCGGCGGAATCGTTGGGATGACATCCCACCCGAAAACCACGGATGATCTCGCCCAGCGGCTTCATATAGGTGTTGAACAGAAGGGGCGAGAGGACCGACCCCTGAGGAACCCCGCATAAGAGGGGTCTCGTGACCGACCTCTGCCCCCCTGCCAACACACATTGCGACCGACCAGAGAGGTAGGACGAGAACCGCCATAATACGGTGCCTCCAAGCCCCAAGCCCCCGCAGTCGGTGCAATAGGATACCATGGTCGATGGTATCAAAAGCCACTGAGAGGTCTAATAGGACTAGAATAGAGGAACATCCCCTATCCCACGCCCTCCAGAGATCATCTACCAACGCGACCAATGCCGTCTTAGTGCTGTGACCGGGCCGGAAGCCGGACTGGTGTGGGTCTAGATAGTCAATTTTCTCCAGATGACGGGGAAACTGTTGTGCCACCACACTCTCTACAACCTTCGCCAGAAAGTGAAGGTTGGAGACAGGACAATAATTGACTAATAATCCTGGGTCCAGGGAAGCCTTCTTGAGGAGGGGCCTCACCACCGCCTCTTTCAAGATGGCAGGCAAGAACTCACTCAAAGAAGCGTTCACGATATCCTGGAGCCAGCCTCGTTTCACCTCCCAGGATGCCAGTACAAGCCAGGAGGGACACGGGTCCAATAAACATGTGGTGGCCTTAAGTCTCCTTGACAACCTGTCCATATCCTCGTTAGTAACAAAGTCAAACTCCTCCCACGATGGTGTCTCAAGAACAGCCTCGGACAATCCGACCAGACCACTCTTAATACAGGGCAACTCGTTCCGAATCCGAGTGATTTTGTCCTGCAGATATATTCCAAATTCCTCTGCTCGTCCCTGTAGAGGGGCTTCCCGCGGCCTCTGGTGAAGGAGGGAGCGGGTCACCCCAGGGCGGTTATCTGCGGATGCAATAAGGGTGGCACAATATTCACGTTTGGCCACCCTTATCGCCACTAAGTAAGTCCTAATATGGGCTCTCACTAGTGTTCGGTCGGCTTTGGAGCGAGAAGATCTCCATCTGCTCTCTAGGCGTCTCTTGCGGTGTTTCATCTCCCTGGGTGATTCGGTGCCGCATGAGAGGCCGCAAGGGCGCGACTTGGTCCAAGGTCCCCGTGGCCACACTCAACCATGCGGCCACTAGTTCCTCAGTCGAGTCGTGGGGCAAGGCCACAGATATTGGCCCAAGCTCCCTCTGGAACCTATCAGGGTCCATCAGGAGCCTGGGGCGGAACCATCTGGGAATCTCAGGTTCCGCCTCCCCGCAGTGGGGTGTAGAGATTGGAAAGTCCAGCCGAAGGAGAGCGTGATCTGTCCATGACAAGGGTAAGATGACTAGGTCCCCTATTCCCAGATCACTTCTCCACTGTCCCGAGATGAAGATTAAATCCAGGGTGTGTCCTCCCTCATGAGTGGGGTCTAAAACTACCTGGGTCAGGTCCATGGCTGTCATGGAGGCCATGAACTCCTGAGTTACTCCGGAGGTTTTGCCTACTGACGGCAGGTTAAAATCCCCCATGACCAACAGTCTGGGGGTCTCAACCGCTGCCTCGGCTATCACCTCCAGGAGCTCGAGCAAGGCTGTTGTTACATAGCGGGGAGCCAGGTATACAACTAACATGCCCAACTGCCTCCCTAGGCCCAATTTCATAAAGAGGGACTCACACCCGGTCGACTGAGGGATCATGGTCTCCTTTGGCTCAAGACCTTCCTTAATCATAATCGCCACCCCCCACCCCTACCTAGGACCCCAGGCTGATGAAAGGCTCGGTAGCCTGGTGGGCACATTTCTACGAGGGGTAATCCTCCCTCATGGCCCAACCAGGTTTCCGTTATACCCACCAGGTCCCGGTCCCCCTCTGACACAAGGTCATAAATGAGGGGGGCTTTTTGTACCACGGACCTGGCGTTGCATAACATCAGCCTAGGGCCCGGCTCTGTGGACCTCCTAGTTTGCGATGGGAGCTTGGGGGGTTGGAGCGCATGACCGCCCGTAGCCAGCGGCCACGGTCCTCCAACAGAAATTGCCCGTCCCGTCTCCCACCGCCTCTGCCCCTCCCCAGGACCAAGCTGATGGAAAATACCTCTGTGGGAACGACCCCCCCTCCCCCTCCTCCGTTTCCCTACTTCCGCCAGCCGGCCCTATAGCTTGTCGCCCCCCCCCGCCTGACTGATCCCCCTCCTCCCTAGAACCCCCTAAAAACCGAATTAAAAATTTAAATAAAAACCCCCTAAGTTTGCGCTTCGCCCACCTCTCAGGAGCAATCACTCCATCCTCGAGGTGGGCCTGTGTTAGACTAGGGGGCCAGGCCTGCGAGAGGGGAGACTCTCGCAGGCAAAGGAGATCACGCTTTGAATACATTACTGGGAAAACACGAAGGCCGTATAGTCCAAGGAGAGTATAATCGCAAGTCAAAGTCAAATCAGAGTCTAAGTAAAGTGGTGATGTAAAGTGCAAATAGTTGTAATAGAAGATGAAAAGTCCATAAAGGCAGGAGGAATAAAGTCAGTCAGTCTAATTATCTGACAGATGGGGGAAGATCGTAATTTAGCCCCTTAAAAGGGCCCCACCCATCTGTCCTCTTCAGCCACATAGGCCTCAGTCTGCATTTAGTGCCGTGCGGCCAGTTGGTCCACCGCACGGCCTGATGATAAATGCTCGCCATGTGCTGGCTCAGCTTACATCCTCCAGTCCTATGCACACACTCCAGAGATCTTCCTGGGTCCTCCTCGGCCAAAGTTCCACCACTCCACGACCCGGCTGCTTGGCCTCCTCCTCCATCCATTCACTCCTTCCTTCTACCCATTCACTCCTTCCTTCTATTTCCTTTCCTTCTTTCACCTTTTTTCTCCTTCTATTTCTCCTTCTTTCACCTTCCTCCCATCCTCTTTCCTCACGTTTCCTCTCTTCCACTCTCCTCTCACATCCTCTCTCCTTCCCAGCTTCTCCATTGCTCCTTACTCTTCCGACATCCTCCAGCTGTTCTTCCTCAGCCGCTCCCGCTGCTCCAGCCCCGGATCAGGTGGGGAACACTCGGGTCGGGTCGGATGAAGGCTGCACGATCTGCAAGCTTCTCGTGCAGCTCGATAGAATATCTTCCTGGCCTGGACTCCATTGGCCCCTGCATCCCCGACTTTGCAGGCCTACCTCCTCTGCTTGCCTGCCTCGCCAGGCTGCACTAGGCCAAAACGGGCCGATTCGGGCCTCGCTCCTTGCTCCGGTGTTCCTCGCCCTGCCGTCACACCCTCATCTCACCCTCCGCGTCCAAAACGGCCTGGTGTGATGGCTGGCATGCAAGCTTGCTGGGCCAGCCCTTGAAGATGATCAATGAGGGCTGGCAACATCCTCCTGGAGCAAAACAACCCTCGGGCCCCATTCCGCATTCAAAATCGGACCTCCATTTTCGCGCATGCGCAAACGTAACACTTACAAAGCTTCCTGGGGTTCACCAACTTTTACCAACAGTTTATCCCCACTTTCACTCAGATTGCCCTCCCCATTACCATCCTCTTAAAAATGAAGGGGGAGGGCAACCCAAAACCCAAGCAGTTTTTGAACTGGACAGTGGAATGCCAAGCTGCATTTGAAAAACTTAAATGGCTCTTCTCAGCAGAGCCAATTCTAAAGTACCCAGACACAGAGAAACCATTCATCATACAAGCAGATGCCAGTGATGTGGCAGTAGAGGTGGTCCTGCTTCAGAAAAATGAGCAAGACCAATCACAACCATGCTCTTACACACTAAAAAAATTTAATGAAACTGAGTGCCAGCCTCTATATTGCTTGCTTGCTATTGGCTGCCATAGTAACTGGGGGGAGAGGGTTTTAGTATTTGGGAGGGGAATCATTTATTTATTTATTTTACTTTATTTTATTTATTTTATTGGATTTATATACCGCCCTATCTCCCCAAAGGGACTCAGGGCGGTGCACAGGAGATAATAAAAACAATATTCAATAAATACAATAAAAATAATTAAAATGAATTAAATCTACGAGCCTGTGCTAAAATAAATTCAAAACCCTACTAAAATCCATCTTAAAAATTATGCCAGGCCGGCCATCTGAAACAAGTGAGTTTTTAATGTCTGGCAGAAGAGGCGCAGGTCCGTGATTGTACGAAGGTCGGGGGGCAGGTCATTCCAGAGGGCAGGGCCTGCCACAGAGAAGGCTCTTCCCCTGGGCGCCGCCAGCCGGCATTGCCCAGCTGACGGCACCCTGAGGAGGCCCGCCCTGTGGGAGCGGACAGGTCGAAGGGAGGTGTGTGGTAGGAGGTGGTCCCGCAGGTAACCAGGTCCCGTGCCATGGAGCACTTTAAAGATGGTTACCAGCACCTTGAAGCGCACCCGGAAGGCCACAGGTAGCCAGTGCAGCTCACGCAGGAGAGGTGTTACATGGGAGTATCTAGAGACTCTCAAAATCCTCTGTGCAGCCGCATTCTGGACTAGCTTGAGCCTCCGGGTGCACCTCAAGGGGAGCCCCATGTAGAGAGCGTTACAGTAGTCCAGGCAGGAGATGACGAGGGCTTGAGTGACCGTGCGTAGGACGTCACGATCTAGAAAGGGACACAACTGGTGTATCAGGTAAACTTGATAAAAGCCCCTCTGGCCACAGCTGTCAGATGGTTGTCCAAGGACAGCCGGGGGTCCAGGAGGATGCCCAAGTTGCGGGCCCTCTCCGCAGGGGCTAATGACTTGCCCCCGATAGCCAGAGATGGAACCAGCTGGCTATATCGTGGCGCTGGAAGCCACAGCCACTCAGTCTTGGACGGGTTGTGTCGAAGCCTGTTCCTCCCCATCCAGACTCGCATGGCTTCCAAGCACCGGGACATCACTTCGACAGCATCGTTGGGGTGGTTAGGGGTAGAGATGTACAGCTGGGTGTCATCAGCGTACTGATGGAACTCTACCCCAAAACCACAGATGATCTCACCCAGCGGCTTCATATAGATGTTGAACAGGAGGGGTGAGAGGACCAACCCCTGAGGCACCCCACACATGAGGGGCCTCGACGTCAACCTCTGCCCTCCTGCCAACACAAATTGCGACTGGTCGGAGAGGTAGGAGGAGAACCACTGTAAAGCCGCCCTGGGTCCTCTGTGGAGAAGGGTGGGGTATAAATTTAAATAAATAAATAAATAAATAAATAAAACAGTGCCTCCCAACCCCAACCCCTCCAACCGGTGCAATAGGATGCCATGGTCGATGGTATCGAAAGCTGCTGAGAGATCTAATAGGACCAGGATAGAGGAAAAACCTCTCTCCCGAGCCCTCCAGAGATCATCGACCAACGCGACCAATGCCATCTCTGTGCTATACCCAGGCCGGAAGCCGGACTGGCGCGAGTCTAAATAGACAGTTTCCTCCAGGTGCCGGGGAAGCTGTCATGCCACCACACTCTCAACAACATTCGCAAGAAAGCGAAGGTTGGAGACCGGACAGTAGTTGGCTAACACAGCTGGGTCCAGGGAGGGCTTCTTGAGGATGGGTCGCACCACCGCCTCTTTTAAAATGGTCGGTAAGTACCCATCACTCAAAGAAGCGTTAACAATTCCCTGCAGCCAGCCTCGTGTAACCTCCTGGGAGGCCAGTACAAGCCAGGAGGGACACGGGTCCAATAAACATGTGGTGGCATTCAGCTGCCCCAGCAACTTGTCCATGTCATCAGGAGTCACAGGATCAAACTCTTCCCAAACAATAGTCTCAAGACCTGCCGTCGTCAGCCTGCCCGGACTAACCCAATCGGAGGCCAGTTCGTCCCGGATCTGAACAATTTTATCATGCAGATAACATCCAAATTCCTCTGCACGACCCTGCAAAGGAGCTTCCCACGGCCTCTGATGAAGGAGGGAGTGGGTCACTCTAAACAGAGCGGTAGGGCGGTTATCTACAGATGCGATAAGAGCAGTGAGATAATCCCGTTTTGCCACTCTTATCGCCACAAGGTAGGTCCGCAAATGTGACCTTACCTGTGTCCGATCAGATTTGGAGCGAGTGGACCTCCAAAGGCTCTCTAGGCATCTCTTTCAGCATTTCATTACCCTCAGCTCCTCGGAAAACCAAGGAGCCAGGGTAGATCGGCGCCGAGTGAGAGGCCACAAGGGCATGACTCGGTCCAGGGCCCCCGTGGCTGCACTATTCCAGGCGGCCACTAGGTCCTCAGTCGAGTCGTGGGTCAGGGTCTCAGGTATTGGCCCAAGCTCCATCTGGAACCTCTCTGATTCATGTACATGAGGCGCAGACTGATCGTAAGATTGAGGGGATCTTTTTTAAAAATTAGGAACAAGACAGGAGAATTAGTCTTTTGGAAGAAGATGCAAGAAAATATAATGTTGTTATTCGTGGAATTCAGGAGGATAAGGTGGATAATCTGAAGCAAAGAATGTTAAAATGGCTGAATGAACTGGACGCATCAATTGTATATACGGCAGCAGACCTAGTAAGTGTTTTTAGAGTCGGCTATAAGAGACAAAACGGAGCTAATAGAAATGTTCTAGTGAGATTTGCAAACCTTGGAGATAAACTAGAGGTTATGGCAAAAATAAGGGACCTGGGAGGAGTCCCAAAATTTGAGGGGAAAGAAATTCAAGTTTTTCCAGACATATCTAGAGAAGAAAGAGCATGGAGATTTTTTTTAAAACCAGTTACAAAGGTCTTGAGAGACAATGGTATTAAGTATAATTGGAGACCACTACAGCAGTTGAAATTTTTTTACAAGGGGAGAATGCAAACTATTACTCCGGAAACGGATGCAATAAGACTAATACGGGAGTTGGGGCTGATTGAGAAAGATGAGGATTTAACAGAAATTAAAGATCATATGCTTAAGATGGGTGGAATACAAGTGGAATCTCCAACATTGGAAGAAAAAGGAGCAGTTGGTGGCCAAGATCCTAAAAGTTTAAAGCGGAAAGAAATCTCTCCGGCAATGTCCGAGCATAAGAAAACTCGTGAAGAAACAAAGCGAGCATCAGACAAGGAGGAGGATCTTAGAAGAAAGCAGGAAGCTGAGTGCAGGGAAAAGCCAGGGTTATCTTCTTTTTTTGAAAGTGGAATATAAGAACAGCCCGAAAGAAATGACCCGATCATGGGCATGTCCCCTCCCCCACACTCTTTATATAGAGGCGCAACCCAAATGAGGATGTGGGGGATGAAGACTAATTGTTATTTGTTGTTGTTGTGTCTTATGTTTGTCTTTGTTTTTTTTTATTTGGTGGTGGGATTGGAGCACGTAAAGGAAGAAGAGGGGTTAAGATTAAGAAAATCACAGTTTAAATGTGGTTTATAAAAATAATGACATGGAACGTGAAGGGAACAGGGAATCAGATTAAGAGGAGGAGGTTGGAGCTCAAAATTAAAAGAGACCGACCAGATATACTATTTTTGCAAGAAACTCATCAAAAATCTGAAGGTTTAAATAGAATGAATATAAAGGGTATGCAAATCTATGAAAAATCTTTCGGGACTTCTAAAGCAAGAGGTGTTGCAACATTGATATCAGATAAGATATATTTTGAAAAAAAACAAGTAATAAGGGATGAAGAAGGAAGATATTTAATAATTGTGGGAAATATCAACGAGCAAAAAGTGACACTGATTAATTTATATTTACCGAATGATAAACAAAAGGAATTTCTTGGAAAAATAACTAAAATCTTGGAAACTGAAAGGGTAGGAAAAGTCATTGTGGCTGGGGATTTTAACCTAATTAGGGACAAACTAGATAGTACAAACCCTACTCGTTATAGAGAAACAAATAAAGGGGAAATTTTAAATAAATGGATATTTCGAAATAACGTTGTAGATGCTTGGAGGGAGTTGAAAGGTACGGAAAGGGTATACACTTTTTGCTCTAAGATATATAATACATATTCAAGAATTGACTATTTTTTTGTTTCTAAAGATTTGTTAAATAACATAGATAAAATAGATGTGGGAATTTTTAAGGATTCTGATCATGCAGAGATAACGATGGAAATAGATTTTAACTTTGAGAAGAAAGGAAGAAGTTGGAGATATGATGAGAAATTGTATAAGAATGAGGAAGATAAAAAATGGATACTTAAAAAATGGGAAGAAAGCTGGAGATTGAATGATAACGGAGAGGTTAAATTTGAAATTGTCTGGGATGTTATGAAAGCAGTTTTTAGAGGGGAAAGTATTAAGTTATCAAGTAGGAAATATAGAGAATATAGAAATAAAACGGAACAGAATATAAGACAGATTAAGGCATTGGAGAGTCAATTCTTACTTACGAAGGATAAAAAGTGCTGGGAGGAATTAAATTTACTAAAAAATAAATCGATAAAAGATGATGTAGAATTGGTCAAAAAAAATAAGATATTTAAATAGAAATTTTTTTGAATTTAGCAATAAAAATTCTAAGCTATTAGCAAGGATGGCGAAAAATAAAAGTGAGAAGAGGGAAATTGGCTCTTTGATAGATGAAAATGGTACAAGATGTTATAAGATAGCGGAGAAATGTGAAGTAGTTAAGACTTTCTTTCAAAAATTATATTCAAAAAAATCAATTGATTTGGAAAAATTGGAAAATCATCTTGAAAAGTATGTAGTGAAAATAGACCAAACCTATAAGGATTTGATGGAAGGGGATATAACACAGGACGAGATTAAGGAAATAATACAAGAGATAAAACTAGGAAAGGCTCCAGGTGAAGATGGACTTCCCGCTGAGTTTTATAAGGACTTTAAAGAAATAATAGTACCAAAATTACAAAAATTATTCAATGGAATTTTATATGGTGGCGAAGTTCCAACCTCATGGAATAGAACAGTAATATCTATAATTCCTAAGCCAGACAAAGATGTGGAGCGGATCGAGTCCTACCGACCCATTTCTTTAATCAGGATGCAAAAATATTTACTGCCATTATAAGTAAGAGATTAAGTAGGTTTATAGATAAATATATAAGCTATAATCAAGTAGGTTTTGTTAAAGGTAGATATATGAGCGACATAATTAGAAGAGTATTAAATATTATAGATGTAGCCGAACATAATGGTGATAAAATAGGTATAGTATCATTAGATATTTTTAAAGCCTTTGATTCTGTACAATGGGAAACTATTAAAGTAATTACTGAGGCATTAGGCTTTGGTAATAGATTCATACATGTTATTTCAAAATTGTATCAAAAAAGTAGTGCAAAAGTGAAGGTAAATGGAATAATGACGGGAGAGATTACCCTGGAAGCAGGTACGAGACAAGGATGTCCCTTGTCTCCAATATTATTTTTATTGGTTATGGAAATATTGACTAAAATGATAGAAGAAGATGAAGAATTGAAAGGGTACAAGGGATATAAGATAAATTTGTATGCAGATGATACTTTGATTATTTTGAAAGATATAGAGAAAGACCTGAGGAAGATAAATAAACACTTGAAAGAATTTGAGGAAATGACAGGTTTGAAAGTAAATTGGTCAAAATCTGAACTATTAATGGATAAAAGTGGTAAGGAGTGGGAGAATATGCAAGAACAATTCGGGATAAGAATTAAAAATACATTGAAATATTTGGGAATAACACTTTCACTTAAAGTTAAGGAATTGAAAAAAATTAATTATGATGTGATGTTGAATGAAGTAGAGAAGAAGATAGACAAATATAAAGAGATAAAGCTGTCTTGGTTTGGCAGAATCGCAATGTGTAAGATGATGTTGCTACCAAAGTTCAATTTTTTATTTGAGATGCTACCATTAAATCTGACAGAGAAAGATATGGAAGGATATCAGAAGAAATTAGATAAATTCTGTAATGGTGGGAAAAGACCTAGGTTAATGAAGAAAATGTGGTATCAAAACCAAAAGGAAGGTGGATTGGGAATTTCCAATCTACTTAATTATTATCGGGCCTATAGTATTAGAACTGTGGTAAAAATACTTAAAAGAGGAGATGGGCACTGGGGAGATTTAGAGTTAAAAGATATTAAGAGATTTGGTCTTGCATGGTTTCTAGATAAAGCAAAATCAAAAAAGATAATCAATAGTTATTGGTTAAAGGGATTGAGTAAAATTTGGAATAAATTTGTTAAAATATTAATCCCAGATATAACCTTTTTGGGAAAGACAATTGGAAACTGGCCAATTAAAACCAACACAACCCGTGAGAAAGTAATTGAAGAGGAAAATATAGAAAGTATAATAGATTGGTTAAAAGCCTTAGGAAATGAAAGCAGAAGAAAAGAAATAATGGAAAAATTGGGGTTAAATTGGTTTGAAAAAATACAGATAGAAAAATGGACTATGAATGTAAGGGGAATATGTAAAATAGGTAGAAACGAAACTGAATTTGAAAACTTAGTATCTCAAATTATTAAGGACGAAATTGGGTTAAAGGGACTCGTTAGTAAGATATATAAGATTATAAATTTCAATGAGAAACCACAAATGGCAATGAAGATGAACTGGGAGGAAGAACTTAAGATTAAAATATTAGACTCGGATTGGAATGTGAATTGGAAGAGTCGAATCATGAGGATTTTATCCATAAGGATTAAAGAGCATAATTTTAAGGTTGTTTGGAAATGGTATCTGACTCCATTGAGGTTATCATTGATGGATAAAAAAATAAGTAATAAATGTTGGAGGTGTAATATGGAATTGGGAACGTACGAACACATGTGGTATAAATGTGATAAAGTTAAAAAGTTTTGGCAGAAATTGGAGGAAACGATATTTGAAATGACGAAGAAAAGAATAACATTGAGATTAGAAACTATATTATTATTGATAATTAAGGAATTAGAATTAACAAAACATGAGAAAGAATTGATTAGAATTATGATTATAATGGGCAGAATTATAATAGCAAGATATTGGAAAATAGAGACGAATATTAAAATAGAAGAGTGGTATTGTGAAATGTGGAAATTAGCTTTAAATGATAAAATGACATGTGATATTAAATTTAGAGAGGGCGTTTATAAAAAAGACGTTTTTTGGAAGACTTGGAAGCCATTTGTGGACTATGCACTTGGGACCTTGGATGCTTCGACACCTGTACCCAGAGAACGTGGATTTTGGAGGACTTAAAGATATTTGAAGATACCTGAAGAACCAAACTTTCCTTTCCATTGTATAGCACTGGGTGAAATAGTGTATTGTACTGTATATGTTATTTTTGTTATAGTGTTCATAAAAATAAAAATAAAAATATATTTTGAACCTCTCTGGGTCCATCAGGCACCTGGGGTGGAACTATCTTGGGACTTCTGGTTCCGCCTCCCTGCGGTGGGGTGTAGCGGTTGAAAAGTCGAGCCGATGGAGAGAGTGATCTGACCATGACGGGTTCAATGTCTAATTCCCCTAATCCAAGATCACTCGTCCACTGGCCGGAGACAAAAACTAAGTCCAGCGTGTGTGTCCCAGCGTGAGTGGGGCCATGAATTAGTTGGGTCAGGTCCATGGCCGTCATGGAGGCCATGAACTCCCGAACCGTCTCCGATGTTTCGCCTACTGATGGCAGGTTGAAATCCACCATGACTAACAGCCTGGGGGTATCAACCGCCATCTTGGCTATCACATCGAGGAGGTCGGGTAGGGCTGCTGATACGTAGCGGGGAGCCAGGTACACAATCAGCAAGCCCAGCTGCCTCCCATGACCCCACCTCACACATAGAGACTCACAGCCAGCTGTCTGCGGCACAGCGGTCTCCCTCGGCTCAAGACTCTCCTTAATAACAACCGCTACCCCCCCACCCCAACCCTGGGCCCGTGGCTGATGAAATGCCCGGTAACCTGGTGGGCACATTTCCATGAGGGGCACTCCCCCCTCCTGGCCCAACCAGGTCTCCGTGATACCCACCAGGTCCGGCTCGCCCTCCGACACCAAATCATGGATGAGGGGGGGCCTTGTTGATCACGGACTTGGCATTACATAACATCAGCCTAGGGCCTCGGTCCTGGGATCCTGGACCACCTAGCTCACAGGAGGAGCCGTGGGGACCAGAGCACGCAATCGCCCGCAAATAGTGGGTGCGCCCTCCGGTAACATGATGTGGCCCCTGGCTCCCGCCATACCTACCCCTCCCATATACTGTCCTGATGGTATAGCCCTCTGTATAGACCCTTGCCCCCCCAAATATCGGACCTTACATCCTCCCCATTGGAACCAAGGGCCAGTCTGGAGGTATTACTTGGTGGGTCCTCGCCCACTCATGCTGGAGGAGATGTCTCAGGATGAAGAAGGAGTTTTGTTCTCACCATCTTCTGCACATGCTGAATGGACTTCTTTAGGTCTGGTCAAGGTCAACTGTCTCTGCATACCAGATGGATGAAACCACTTGAAGATGCACCCCAAATGACACCCTTGGGGGCTGGAGATTGGATATTTAGCATGGCGTTGTTGGGAGAAGAGATTTGGGTAAACTTTTGATATGTACAATTTCATGCTTTTTAGCCTCAGATCTTTCTTTACTTTCATTGCTATCAGTTCCTATCCAGTAAAAGTACCTTTTCTCTAAAACAATGGAGTTGGGGTTTTCCTTTCTTGGATTTTGAAAGAGACATGACTGACACTGAGCAAATGTGGGCCATTTGGGAGAAAGAGTCTTATGCAGTTTAGCGGGCACTTTTAACCTGGATGCATTTTCTAGAGGGGAGTAAAATCCCTTTCAAAGTCAGACTAATCACATAAATTTAGAAGCCCTCAAGTCCCCAAGGAAACTCTCCCCAAAACAAGTACGATGGACTCAGTACTTTAAACAATTAGATTTTACTCTCAAATATCTCTCCAGGGAAAAAATTATCTGGCAGATGCACTACCCAGAAAATCACAATACAATAGTGTGAAGCCAGACATAATCAAGTCCATATTACAAAACAATCAATTGGCGACTAAAGCAATCATCAGATCCCAAGCAAAACAAGAAACGTTGATTGACAATGACACCACCCAAACTTTTAAACAAACTCTGGCCACTGATGAATGGTTCTTGAACAACAAATCCTGTTTTTCTGATAAAATATGACTTAGTTTGGGTGGGAGGGATGTTGTATGTTCCAGCTAGCCAAAGACTGCATTTAATGGCAAGGTGCTATGACTCCAAATTAGCTAGACACTTTGGATTTGTGAAAGCTTTACACCTAATTAAAAGACAATTTTGGTATCCATCATTAAAAAAGGACATAGAGAGCTATGTAGAGCTGCCCTATTTGTGCAGCAACAAAAAGATGTCAGGGAAAATCCCAGGACTCTTATAGAAGGTAGCTGAACCTTCAGCACCCTGGAAAGAGATTGCTATGAACTTTATTGTAGAACTACCAGAAAGTACAAGAAATGCTGTCATTTGGGTTGTGACAGACCTGTTCTCAAAACAGGCACATTTTATACCTTGCCAAAAAATCCAAACTGCCAAAAGTCTAGCCAAATTATTCCTAATACACATTTATCATCTTCATGGAGCTCTGCAAAGAATCATCTCCGACAGAGGGGTCCAATTCTCCTCCAAATTCTGTAGGGCATTCTTGAGCTTACTTGGCATTGCCCAGGGGTTGAACTCATCTCATCAGGTGTGCACTAATGTCCAGTCCGAGAGAACTAACTTAGTGCTAGAACAATATCTAAGACAGTGATGGCTAACCTTTTCTGCCTCAGGTGCCAAAAGCCCACGCGCACACACTATCATGCATGTTTGCATGCACACTCCCATTATTTCATGCTCCCCTGCACCATGCCCCCTGCGCATGTGTGAATGACCCCTCCCCCTCAGCTGCCTTGTGCATGTGCACATGTCTTTTTTGGAGCATGGGATGGATGAAAACAGCCTCCCCTGCTCCTGGAGGCCCTCCAAAGGCCAGAAACAGCCCATTTTCTCACTTCTGGTGGGCCTGGTAGGTCCATGTTTTGCCCTCCCCAGGCTTTCTAAGAGCCTGGGGAGGGTGGAAAATTGCTGTTTTTTTGTCCTCCAGAGGGTGAAAAATACCCCAATGCGAAAACATTTTGGGGCCAAAAAAAAAAGATCTGGGAGGAGTCTGGTTCCCTATCAGAGTATGGACACCTCCTGTAGGGATTCTCCTGCCTAGCAGTTTTCAGACCAAAAAGGGATCTGGGAGGACTGCACTACTCCCTTCAGTGAGCTTGCCCCCCCTCCTGTTACTGGCTTTTTCCTCCCTCACAATTTTCAGAATCAAGAGAGTCCTGAAGGACCTCTGCTTGCTTCCAGAGGTAAGGGTCCCTTCCTCTCATGGGCTTTGCTCAGTGACTTCTCTTCTGGTTGTCCAAGTTTAACTCTCTCATTCACTTTTCCATTCCCTTTCCCTAACAAAAGGTCCTGTCCTCTGGTCCCCATGCTCTCCAGACTCTATTGGTAGACCAGAGAATTTCTGTGGTTAGATCCGCTGTGATTGGGAGGATACACACACACACACAAAGGCATACATATATTTGCCATGCTTTTCTGGACTATAAAATTAAAATTTAGAGGTACTCACCTTCTTTCCAAGCAACTTTTGAAATCAATATTCAAAACCCCTTTAAAACATTTGTTCCAAATGGCCAAGGTCCAGGAAAAATCTACTCACAGACTCAATGGTCGAAGCGTGCATTTCATCAGCCCCGGGCCCTGGGTAGGGGGGGGGTGGCGGTTATTGTTAAGGAAGATCTTGTGCCGAGGGAGACCACTGTCCCTCAGACAACCGGTGTTGAGTCCCTCTACGTGAAGTGGGGCCTAGGGAGGCAGTTGGGCTTGCTGCTTGTATACCTGGATCCCCGCTATGTAACAGCAGCCCTGCCCGAGTTGCTCGAGGTGATCACCGAGATGGCGGTGGAGACCCCCAGACTTATGGTCATGGGGGACTTTAACTTGTCATCGGCGGGCGAAGCATCCGAGGCGGCTCGGGAGTTCATGGCTTCCATGATGGCTATGGACCTCACCCAATTAGTTCAGGGCCCCACTCACGAGGGAGGACACACACTGGATCTGATTTTTGTCTCTGGGCAGTGGAGAAGTGATCTCGGAACAGGGGACTTGTCATGGATAGATCACTCTCTCCTTCGGATTGACTTCCTAACCGTCACACCCCACCGCGGGGAGGCGGAACCAGATACACCTAGGTGGTTCCGCCCCAGGCGCCTGTTTAAAACAGATAACTCACATTCCAATTGCTTTTAGTCCAGAGCCTCAGCTCAGCCATTCAGCTCCGGTAATTCAGCTCACTCAGGAAATCCTCCATTGTTCCGGCTCCTTCAGCGAAAAGGGAATACACCCACCGCACTCCGTCCTTCAACTCCTAGGGTGAAACGGATTGCCCCCCCCTGACCGCCGTCAAGGTGGGGGGGTCTCTCTGCAGCCACCCTTACGGAGGGGGGGCAATCGTGCCCCCCTGCTCCCGAAGGTGCCCGTTAAAGGATCACAGCGGCGGATGCGCTGTAAAAGGCGTCCGTCCGCGTCTGAAACCGGAAATGCCAGCCTCCCTTAAAGAGGCGATGGTGAGACCCCTCCTCAAGAAGCCTTCCCTGGACCCAGCATTGTTAAATAACTAAATAACTTTTTGGCGAAGGTTGTAGAGAGTGTGGTGGCACAGCAGTTCTCTCGGCACCTGGAGGAAACTGCTTATCTAGACCCGCACCAGTCCGGCTTCCGGCCCGGTCACAGTACCAAGACGGCATTGGTCGCGTTGGTGGATGATCTCTGGAGGGCTCGGGATAGAGGTTGTTCCTCTATCCTAGTCCTATTAGACCTCTCAGCGGCTTTCGATACCATCGACCATGGTATCTTATTGCACCGACTGGGGGGGTTGGGGGTGGGAGGCACCGTTTTGCGGTGGTTCTCGTCCTACCTCTCTGATCGGTCGCAATGGGTGTTGGCAGGAGGGCAGAGGTCGGCTCCGAGGTCCCTCACATGTGGGGTTCCGCAAGGGTCGGTCCTCTCGCCACTTCTGTTCAACACCTATATGAAGCCGCTGGGCGAGATCATCCGTGGTTTTGGGGTGGAATACCATCTGTACACTGATGATACTCAGCTGTACATATCCACCCCAAACCACCCCAACGATGCCGTCGAGGTGCTGTCCCGGTGTCTGGAGGCCATACTGGGCTGGATGGGTAGCAACAAACTCAGGCTCAACCCGTCCAAGACCGAGTGGTTGTGGTTTCCAGCACCCCGGTACAGCCAGATTAGTCCAACACTGGCCATTGGGGGTGTCCAACTAGCCCCCGTGGAGAGGGCGCGCAACTTGGGTGTCCTCCTGGATTCCTGGCTGACCATGGAGGACCATGTGTCGGCTGTGGCCAGGGGGGCGTTTTATCAGGTACGCTTGATACGCCAGTTGCGCCCCTTACTGGACTGGGGAGCGCTGCGCACAGTCACTCAGGCATTGGTGACATCTCGGTTGGACTACTGTAACGCTCTCTACATGGGGCTCCCCTTGAGGTGCACTTGAAGGTTGCAGTTGGTCCAGAATGCGGCCGCGCGGGTAATTATGGGTGCCGCAAGGCAGTCCCACATAACACCTCTCCTGCGCGAGCTGCACTGGCTACCTGTGGCCTTTCGGGTGCGCTTCAAGGTGTTGACGACCATCTTCAAAGCGCTCCATGGCTCGGGGCCTAGCTATATTCGCGACCGCCTCTTGCCCCATACATCCCTTCGACCGATCCGCTCCCACAGAGTGGGCCTTCTCAGGGTACCGTCGGCTGGGCAATGCCGGTTGGCGGTGCCCAGGGGAAGAGCCTTCTCTTGGGCGGGCTCTGCCCTCTGGAATGACCTTCCCCCCGATTTACGCACCATCGTGGACCTCCGCCTTTTCCGCCAACGTCTTAAAACCTATTTATTCCAACAAGCCGGCCTAGCATAACCCCATTTCTGATTTTTTATAGGGATAATTTTAAATTTTAGAGCGTTATTATTTTTAGCACAGGGAATTATTTAATTAGTTTTTTAAATTTTTGGATATTTGTATTTTGTATGTTTTTAATGATGCCTGTGCGCCGCCCTGGGTCCTTTTTTAGGAGAAGGGCGGGGTATAAATTTAAATAAATAAATAAATAAATAAATGGGTCTGCGCCAGCAAGAGTAGCTTACCTGGGCCAGGCCCATTGGTCAGGTTAGTTTGGAGTCCCATCTTTGGGTGCCAAATTATTGGAAGAAATGTCCATCTGGGTTCAGTTCCAAGTTGGGAGAAAGACACTGGAAACATGGAGGCTATCTTGAAAGACAAATAACGATTGTGTACAGGACCACATGGGCAAAAATGAGCACACGGGAGAGATAGAGATATATATTTACACCCTCTCTTGGGCCCCACCTTGAAGCTTCCAGTTCCTAAATAAGAAATATATTCTGATTGGTTGTCAGACTCCCATGGGGCTATGTAGGGGTAACTTTGTAGGTTGTCTTGAGTCCCAGGTTTGATTGAACTTTGCTGGGTGATGCAATCTCCCCAGGTACCATGTGGTAAGTTATGTTGCTAGATGGATAGAGGGCTAATCCTATTATGTTCTGAGGGTGAAGATCTATTGTTTTGTAGATAAGCTGGCCCAGTCTTTTGTCTTGTAGATAACCAAAATATCTGGGGGGGGGGGGCAGGAAGCTGGGGCTGAATTTCTGTCTTAAGATTTCTATTTCTCTTTTAGGGGAAATATTCTTCCTTTTTAATATTTCCTAAAATATTTCATTCTTCTAGGAGAGGGGTGGGTGCTAACTTTCTACAGCTGTCCCCCAGCTGCCTCCACTGCAGTTATATGATGAGATGCAGGCAATGGCAGCTGGATAGATCCTCTGGAAACATGGCTGTTGCCTTGTTAGGGCCAGAGGACTGTGTGAAATTGCACTTCATATTGATATTAACTTGCCTCCTTGTGGGGACGGATAAAAAACTGATTTAAGAAATATATAATTACTTATTGAAACATAAAATGTAAGAAAAAATTTAGAGAAGAAATTTAAAGGTTAAAGAAACTATTTTGGGCAAAAAATCAATTATAACATAGAACTAGAGAAATGGCAAAAACTTTGGGACAGAAACTACAAATTGACTATGGTTTCAGTCAGTGGTGGGTTTCTGCAGGCTCGCACCTACTCGCGAGAACCGGTTGGTGAAATTTAGAGAACCGGTGAGAGGGAGTTCTACCGGTGAGAGGGGGTTCCACCTGGAAGTAAATCTGGCCCGCCACTGCCAGTGACCCAATGGGAAGGAAAGGAAAGAAAAGGAAAGGAAAGGAAAGAAAGAAAGAAAGAAAGAAAGAAAGAAAGAAAGAAAGAAAGAAAGAAAGAAAGAAAGAAAGAAAGAGAATTTATCATCATAATTGAGTCCAACATTTTGGTTGCTAAGCAAGAGCGTTGTTAAATGAGTTTCACCACATTTTAAAAGGTGGCCACACCCATCCTGTCACATGACTGCCAAGCCATGCCCACAAAATAGGCCACACCTACAGAGTAGGTTCTAAAAAATTTGAAACCCACCACTGGCTTCAGTATACAAAAAAAAAATTTATAAAATGTTTTACAGGTGGCATCTGCCACCTGCAAGACTGGCAAAAATGTTTAGTAATCTGTCTGCTATGTGCTGAAAATGCAATCAGACCCCAGGTATCTATTACCACATGTGGTAGATGTGTAGTATCTGGATCTGGGTCCATTTGGAGAAGGGCGGGGTATAAATTTAATAAAATAAATAAAAATAAAAATAAGTAAAGCAAGAGAATATTGGGAGAAAATACAAAATTGGCCGGAAATGATAATTAAATAGAATATTGAGTTGAAACCAGAAACATGTCTCCTAGCTATACTACCAAGGGGCTATGATAAATAGAGAACACATATTTAGTTTTACACATACTGACAGCAGTAAGGATCGTATATGCTAAATATTGGACAAATATGAATACCCTACCAGAGGAGGCTGTAATTTGGAAAAAAAATTACTGTGCTGAAATGGTTAAATTAACCTTTAAAGTTAAAGATCAAGAAGATACAGAATATTACATGATTTGGAATAAATTCTATGCATGGATAGAAGCAAGTAGTAGGAATTAGAGAAAAATAAGATCATAAATGTTAGCCCTGAAAATAACAAGGTAAATAATCACAATTATAATAATCAACCAAAATGTAAATATTTTAACATAAAAAGAAACTTAGCTAAAAGCTTTTTTGTTATATTATTACTATTGTTATTATATTATAATTATTGTTATTAGCTTGTATGTCAATGTTTAACACCACTTTTCTTTTTAACGGTTATTTATTTGTAAATGGTATACCATGACAATGCACTGTTTTTCAAAAAAGTGTTCATGAATAAAATTTATATATATTTTTAAAAAATGGCCTCCATCTGTCTTTCCACAATAATGTAGTCTTGCTGAGGGAAAGAGAATTCAATTGTTGTTTTGCTGTTTCTCAAGGAAAATAAAAAGTCTCCTGCATTTTTGGCATTTAATAAGTGGCTTGCCAATCTGCTTAGTTTTAGCTGTTATTGTTTCATGACTTTCTAATGAAGTGTTTCCTTCCCTCACTTTGTTCTATTTCCTTAGAATTCTTGAGGAGAGTTGCAACATTCTGTATTTCAATCTGCCAACTATGCTGTTTTATTTCCTCTTCCCTGTGACCTTTACATGCTTCCTCTTCATAAACCAGCCAGCATAACATTCCTTACTGACTGAGCAGAGTCTTCACTGAGCCATGAGAGTTAGCTCAATTAACTGATATGGCAAATGGAGAAACTCAGCATGAATTGGATCACACATCAACTGAGATCCATTTGGGACAATAATATGCCAAAGGCAGCAAAGAATGCTAAATTCTCTGCCTCCACTGCCTCCATACAGAAAAGCTTTTGCTTTTGCACACTGCAGTTTATCCTCCAGGAGGCTGTTTTGGGGAGGGGGAAATCTCAACAATTTGTGGGAAAGGGAAAGCCTCAGCAATCTGTAGCTCACTGAAAGCAGTTTGCAACATTCTTTGTAGCTAAAGTCACACAGATGTATCTTGATGTAGCCTGGAACATGTGGCAGAGTGCAGTTATGTAACTTTGGAATTATTGGTCCTGCTGCTTTGGTTGCGTTTCAACATGTGAATCTTCAAGAGATGAACGAGATACCTGGAACTGTTTACACAACTTTTGCCCCACTTGGCTGATTTATTTGGCCAAGGAACTATTGGTCTATGGTTGGAGGAAAAAATAATATTTTCTTGGAAAGAAGATTAATATTATTTTAATATTTCCTTTTACCAAGAAAATATTATTTTTTATTACAATAAAATGGACAATTTTATCTTGACTTAGAATTGCTTGTCTCAGGCATATGATTTTGAGATAAGCTAATAGAAGAAGTGTCTCATGACTCCAAATACAATTAGAAGATGTTGATTGTCACTTAGCCTTTCAGATGAAATGGAACTGGTGCTAATTTGGTAATCTTGATAGATAACCTATTTAGGAACTGGATGAAGGGAATCAACTCAACTAGTGCATTTGGACCACATCATAACTTTTGATATCAGCAAGTTTTATTTTCCTTTAGGGCTTGGTGGGGTTTTTTTTGTAAATTTTTTTTATTGGTTTTTAAAATATACATAGGAAAATGTATACATTTTATATACATAGGTATATAAAATTTTTGGTAGCTCTTATGTCAGTGTTGGTAGCCCTCCCAAACCTTACAAGTTTACAATTTTAAAAATAAAGGACAAATATAAACAGAGTTGTTACATTGTATACCATGTGTTCAATCATCTCTTTCTTTGCTATTTTCTATTATATCAACAATTACAATGACATTTCAAATAAAATCATTTTTGTGATTTGAGCCTTTTCGCTTTTGTTTCTTCTTCCCTGTCACCAGGTGGAGCCGTCGCTCCCTTTGTCCCCAAATCTTGTGTAATGTCGCCCTTTCCCCCGTCCCCACTATCTTTGTCCTCCAAGAGGGAAGAATGTTTTTGAAAAAAGGCATTTGCCTCATTTAATGTTTTGATTCTTATTCTACCCCCTCCCAGAAGATCAGCATCCCCTCTGGCAATAACCATTTAAACCAAGTTCCTTTATTTTATAATTTCTTCGACAGGAAGGAATATTTCCTTCTTGCTTCTCTGATTTTTTTCGGAATTTGTTTCAATATGGTTATTTCTTTGTCTTGATATTTTAAAGGTTCCCCCCTTTGGGCCCCCAGTATCTCATCCCTCATGGATCGCCTGAGAAATTTAACATGAACCTCTCTTGGGACATTGTGGGTTCTAGCATATGTTGAATTAATTCTATAAACCAGATCCATATCCCACCAGACTTGTTCTTTATCTCTTTTAAGGTATTCTGCTAATATTGTACTCATAACATCTTTAAGATCTTCATTTTCTGTCTCTGGTATGTAGTGGAACCTGAGAAAAAAAAGATATTCTTTCAAATTCTATTTTAGACATATAAGTTTCTAATTCTAAATTTTCCTTTCGAATTTCCTTAACTTCTTTTCCCATATTGGTTGCCCCACCCTCCAACGCCGTAATTCTTTATTTATTTTCCATTGTATTTTGCTGCGTTTCTCTGAGTCCTGTTTTAAAGTCTGTCATCTCTTTCTGCAATTCATTCATATTTCTCATAAGTTCCTGAAACATTTGAGCAACTGACAGTTCCTGCGAGCTATCTCCAGAAGTTTCTTTCTGCAATAGTGAAGTAATTTTTGACTGTTGCATGCTTGGGCTGGAAGCTGCTGAAGAGGGGGCAGATATTGATTTCCCTGTGGGTTTTCTGGGTTTTCTGGAAGCCATTGTCTCAGTTCAAAGGTGGTGAAAGAAATGGCATCAAAGGGGCGGACGGTTCGAGGTATCAAGAAAATCCAAGTAAAGATCTAGTTCTCCACTGTCTCAAATCTCAGATATACATCAAAACACCCCAAATAAAACCATATAATCCACATCCAGAAATTCCACGTAGCAGGAGAGACAAAGAGAGCCTTCGGGGGAGATATTAAAAAATTTCAGGAGTCCTTCGGAGGCGGTTACCGAGGGCAAACTTCATAAGTATAAAAAAGCTATGAGGAGAGAACAAAGGGGAGCCATCTTGCCTCACCCTTTCACAGGGAGAGAAGAAAAGTAAAAGTTGCAATTTGTTCTTTAGAAAGGGCTCCATGAAACATTGTTGCCACTGCAATACTCTCTCCCATAGTTAATTCAAATGGCAAATTAGTCCCTTTTCTCACTCCATTTTGGAGAGAGATCGTTTGAATGCCACTTCTTCTGAGGGGGGGGGTTAAAAGAAAAAAACTCCCCCCTCTAATCTCCGTTTGAATTGATTGAACTAGAACTCACAATACTCTGTCGATTGTCCTCCATCAGTGATTCAGAAGATTAGGAAGATCCCTCCACCACCGGCATTTTCGCTACTCTTTCAATTTGGTTTATTTCTCCCGGGATCCATCCGGCGAAGAGGCAAGATTGCCCCCCCCTTCTGCTTCCCGGCTCATAGCGTGTGGTTGGGAGCATCCCACTGGCCACCGCCGAGTTGGGGGCTCCCAACAAGTCACCCTTATGGCAGGGGGTCCCTCCAGGACTACGCTGTGCTCCCGAAGGAGCCCACCAGGACAGCAAGCTGCGGACGAAACACATCCGTCACCTTCGGAAACCAGAAGTCGAGCTAATAGAAGAAGTGTCTCATGACTCCAAATGTCAGGTCTGCTTCTAACGATAACCAAGAAAGAAACCCCTCAACTCCATTTTAGATGGAATTAAAAGTACTTTTACTGGTTATGAAATGAATAGCATAGATGCTAAGCAAGGTCTGAAGCGCTTAGGCACGAAAGCATACATATCAATATATGTCCAACCCCCTTTTCCCAATAACCCCCACCCCATTGTCCAATGTGCAAGCCCCTCAGGTGTCATGTGGGTTGCATCTTCAAGGAGCATCATCAGGATGGCATGCAAGACCGTTGACCTTGACCATCGCACGGCCCTAGCCACTGGTATGCGAAGTAGATGGCTAAATCCCCTACACCCAGATCCCTCATCCACTGGTCAGAGACAAAAATTAAATCCAGCGTGTGTCCCCCTACATGGGTGGGGCCCTGAATTACCTGGGTCAGGTCCATGGCTGTCATGGAGGCCATGAACTCCCGGGCTATCTCGGATGATTCACCTGCCGATGGCAGGTTGAAGTCCCCCAAGACTATAAGACTGGGAGTCTCCACCACCACTCCGGCGACCACCTCGAGGAGCTCGGGCAGGGTTGCTGATACATAGCGGGGAGCCAGGTACACAATCAGCATGCTCAACTGCCTCCCCAGGCCCCATCTCACATAGAGGAACTCACAACCGGTAGTCTGAGGCACAGTGGTCTCTCTCAGCTCAAGACTTTCCTTAACAATGACCGCCACCCCTCCACCCCTGCCTAGGGCCCGTGGCTGATGAAATGCACGGTAACCTGGTGGGCACATTTCCACGAGAGGTAACCCCCCTCGTGGCCCAACCAGGTCTCCGTAATCCCCACCAGGTCCGGCTCTCCCTCTGACACAAGGTCATTAATGAGGGGGGCTTTGTTGACCATGGACCCGGCGTTACATGGCATCAGCCTAGGGCCCCGGCTCTGTGTGCCTTGACCTCCTAGATCGTGGTGGGAGAATAGATGGTTGGGGCGCGCTACCGGCTGTAGCCAGCGGCCGCGCGCCTCCATCCGGTGGTGATGTTTCTGTCTCCCATCATCCCTCCCCCTCCCCACGACCGTTCTGATTAAAAACCCTCTGTTGAATCAACCCGTGTTCCCCCCCCATATTGGACCCACCCGTCTCCTTCCTGTCTCCGCCAGCTGGCCTGGCCATACTACCAGTCATAGATTGCCTAATCCCTCCCTCCTCCCTGGTACCCCCTAAAAGCCGAATCAAATGATTTGTTAAAAAAACCTTCAATCTATGTTTCGTCCACTTCTCGTGACTGATCAGTCCTTCCTTGAAGTGGGCCCTCGATAGAGTGGAGGGCCAGCCCTGCGAGAGGGGGGACTCTTGCAGCGAGATGAGGTCTGCCCTCGAGTATATTGTGGAAAATGGTTGTTTGCGGGGCCATATGACCACTTTTTTTTAGCAAGGCATGATTGTTGAGTGTCCTCTCCAGCTGCTTCTTTCTGTATCATTGAAGTAATTTTTGCTTGCTGTACAGTTGGACTAGCTTTCACTGAAGCAAGGGCGGAAAGATATTTCTCAGATGGAGGCTTTCTTGCTGCCATAGTAAAAGTTTTAAGTTCTTGTAGGTAAGATGGCGTCTGGTGGGCGAGCAGTCCATGAGATCGGAGAAAAGGGAAAGTCTATATCCAAATTCAAAGTGCATGTTGCATAAAGTCCAGAGAGAATTTTTTTTACAATATAATCCAGTAAAAAAAAGAAGGAGTACAATGGGAGAAATCCCGAGAGTCACTTGAGTTGGCTTGTGTATAAATTTTTCAGTCCTGTAAAATTGAAGGAATGCTCACATATCAAAAGAAAAAGTTTCTTGTTGAGAACAAAGAAGTGCCATTTTTCCGCCTCTTTGGTAGTCATGAAGAATTAATGAAAGTCCATTTCTGCTGTAGCAAGACTCAGATACAAAGTATCAACAGCAATTCCATATATGGTAATACTTTCATTTTCAATTGGTTAAAAATCGGATGTTACTTTCTCTCTCTCCCCGCACCAGGGGAGCATTTTAGAACGCTGCTTGTTTTCCGAGGTTTTTTTTTTACAAACTCCCCCCTCTATTCTTCTTTTTGAAAAGTTGAGAAAGCATCAAAATCAAAAAGTAAACTCACAAGCCACTCAGCTGCAACGGAGCCTCAGTGCCTTCCTCCAGCTCCGGCTTTTCAGCCCGCTATTCAATCGCTGCTGTTCCAGCGCTTGAGGTGGGGGTTTCACTGCAGGCCGCCCATACGGTGGGGGCTCCCTACAAGAGCCCCCGTGCCCCCGAAGGCACCGCTGGAGAAAACAAGCGGCGGACGTGTCTGGAAGTCGGAAACGGTCTAAAAAAATGTTGCTATTTTGTCAACACAATGATTATGAAGTTCCCAGCTGTGGAAAGGGCCTTTTTCTGACAGATGAAATAAGCCTAGTTTTGTTCTCCTTTATTGTTTTTTGGGGGAGGTTGTGTGTGGATTTTCTTCCCTCCTTTCCCCTTCCCCTTCCCCTTCCCCAAGCCTTTGGGCTCCTTTGTACAATATGTGTTGCCTTGTGCAGATAGGGTTGCTGCATCCAGGGGAGTTTGCTTAGAGGTGGTCAGAGGAGGTAGTCAGTCAGTTTGGACCAGTTCTCTCAAATCGGTAGTAATGATTAGATGCAGTTTGGCAAACCAGAAAATTGCACCACTGATTGGCTCAGGGAAATGGGGCAAAATGCACTAAACCACTTTAAGGCAACTTAAATAGGTTTTTACTTCCACTGCAAACATCTCAGCTTTTGTTGCTGCGACTTCCTTCCTGGCTGCCATGTGCATGCTGGCCCCTCCTCTGCTGCTGCTGGTTTGTTGGAAGCAGTGTGTGTGTGAGTGTGTGTGTGTTTGTATGCGTCTTGGGTTGAATAAACCAGATGTCAGGCCTGCAGCCAGTTCCTTTTAGGATCTTTGGCCTGCCACACTCTCTCTTATTTTACTATGATGTTTCATTAGTGGAGAATTGGGACGGGGAATAGTAAGGAGTAGAATGTGTTGTTGTCAAAATAAAAAAATCCTTTTTAGAAACCAAGGTCACCTTTTGTTCTCTACACCTCTGAGTCTGACCAAAAGCTCCCAAGAGAAACTTCAAATGATTCACGGCCTCATGTAAAAGTTCAAAGAAATGTCCGTTTATTGAATGTAACATCATGGCGAGCCTCGTTTGTAGACAGAACTGGCAATAATTGGATGGCTTCTGCCCTTTACCCCCTTATGCCCCCTCCCCTCTGCTTGTCATCAATCACATTCCCCAATTACATTAAAAATAATTGCATGCATGCGCAGTCACAGGCTGCCTTGAGAATCCTTTCCTGCCACAGGAATGTCAAGAATTTTCAGTTCGTTAACGCCAACAGATAAGGTCCATGACAACATCGGGATGTTGACATCCGGCTCCCCTTACTTCTCAAAAGCAACCTATGGGAAACAAAACAATCTAAATGCAGATATATGACTTAGGGATGCGTCCCACTCCCCCCCGGATTGCTTGGGTTTTCTGCATGGAATTTTGCTATAAGGCGGTCAGCTTGGATGTTTCTATGTTTCACCCACGATGCTTCCGATAGTGGATAACCCTTCCACTTGATTAGGTATTGGAGTCGTCTTCTGTGCCACCTCGAATCAAGAATTCGTTGGACTTCATAATGGGTTTGGCCCCCTATGACCATAGGGCCTGGGGGCGCACGGGGCAGTGGTCTCAGAGTGGAACCGATCACAGGTTTCAAAAGGCTACTATGAAACGATTGGTGTGTCTTCCCCAGCAATCGAGACAGTTTCAATATCACTGTGACTGGGTTGATGATTTTTATTATGGGGAATGGCCCCACAAATTTTGGCCCCATTTTTTTGCTGGGCAGTCTTAGTCTCAAGTATTTTGTGGAGAGGTAAACCTTCTCTCCTACCTATAACGGCCGTTGCGGAGCCCGGTGTTTATCTGCCTGTTTCTTGTAGGTTTGTGTTGCTTTGGCTAGGGCTTTCTTGACATTTTCCCAAGCTGCTTTCAGCATCGACTTCCAATCAGTCAAGCTGATTGAGGAGGGGGGGGTCTCTTGGATACTCAGGCATTGGGACGAAGTCCATGCTGCTCACTACTTTGAACGGTGTGAGTCCTGTGCTGCTGTGAACAGCATTATTGTATGCAACCTCAGCGAAAGATAAAAGGTCTGCCCAATTAGACTGCTGATAGTTCACGTAGCACCGCAGGTACTGCTCTATCATGGCGTTCAGTCTTTCTGCTGCCCCATTAGTGCTCGGATGAAAAGCTGAACTAAGACCTTGAGATGATCCAATGGACCACAGGAACTCCCTCCAAAATTTAGCCGTGAACTGGACCCCTCTGTCTGAGATGATTCTTCGAGGTACCCCATGCAGTCGGTAGATATGCTTCACAAACAGTTTAGCCAGTTTGTGAGCCGAGGGTAGTCCGCTACAGGGAATGAAGTGTGCCTGCTTGGAGAACAGGTCTATTACAGTCCAAATCACTGTGTTTCCCCCACTTTTTGGCAACTCTACTATAAAGTCCATTGCAATCTCTTCCCATGGTCTCGTTGGTTCTGCCACTGTTTGCAGTAGTCCCGGGGGTTTTCCTGGTCGTATTTTCATTGTAGCACAGACTGTGCAACTTTTTACATAGCTATCCACATCTTTCTTCATTCCGGGCCACCAGAATTGCCTCCAGGCTAGGTGTAAAGTCTTTAGGAACCCAAAATGGCCTGCCAATTTGGTGTCGTGGCTCCTCTGGAGAACTAGGATACGTAGAGATTCTGGAACGTAGAGTTTCGTCCCCTTCCAGGCGAGGTCATCCCTCTTCGTCAAGATGTGTTGGTTGTTTTGGAACCAAGGGTCTGTTAGCAGCTCGGTTTTGAGTCTTGTAGTTAGATCGCTTGTGGTTTGACTCCGTTGGTCATGGTGTTGCTGCCTGGTGGTTACTTGGGCAGCTGGTTGAGTAGAAGGAATAATGGCGTCCACTACGTGCTCCCGTTCGCATTTGTACTGAGGCATGCGGGAGAGGGCATCAGCTAGAAAGTTCCTCTGCCCTGGAATGTGCTTTAGTACGAAGTTGAAACGGTTGAAGTATTGAGCCCATCGGACTTGTTTGGGTGATAGTTTCCATGGGGTTCTGAGAGCTTCCAGATTTTTGTGGTCGGTCCAAACTTCAAACGGTTTCTGGCTCCCTTCTAGCAGGTGTCACCAGGTTAGTAGTGCCCATCACACTGCAAAAGCCTCCTTTTCCCATGCGGCCCATCGTCTCTCCGTGTCTGTGAGTTTGCGGGAGGTATAGGCACAGGGTTGTAAATTTCCTTGGTTGTTTCTTTGAAGTAGTACTGCTCCTACGGCCATGTCGCTGGCATCTGCCTGGATCACGAAGGTTGCTCAGGGTCAGGATGCTTCAGTACCGGCTCCTTTGCAAACATTTCTTTCAGTGTTTCGAATGCCTCCTGGCAGGTTAGGCTCCACTGTAGGGGTTGTCCCGGACGAGGTTTCGTTCCTGGGCTTCCTGTCTTCAGGAGGTCTGTCAGGGGTTTGGCAATCTTCGCAAAGGAGGGAATGAACTGCCTGTAGAAGTTTGCGAACCATAGGAAACTTTGTAGCTGTCTGCAAGTGCGAGGGGGTTGCCAGCTTAGGACGGCTTGCACTTTAGCTGGGTCCATCTCTATTCCCTCATTTGACACTCAGTAGCCTAGATAGTCTAGTCGCTCACGGTGGAATTCACATTTTGATAGTTTGACATACAGGTTGGCTGCCAGAAGTTTTTCCAGTACTTGGCGAACCAGGGGTATGTGGTCATCGACGGTCTCAGTGTAAATAAGGATGTCATCTAGAAAAACAAGGACCCCCTTGTAGAGGTGCTCATGCAGTACCTCGTTTATTAACTGCATGAACACTGCTGGGGCTCCCTGTAATCCAAAAGGCATCACTTTGAATTGGAAGCTTCCTAAAGGGCAGTTGAATGCTGTTTTCCATTCATCTCCTTCCCTGATCCGTATTCGGTAGTATGCTTCTCTGAGGTCTAATTTGGTAAAGACTTTTCCCTTGGCCAAGTGAGACAGCATATCTTTCATGAGGGGAAGCGGGTATAGGTTGTGTACGCACACCCCATTTATCCCTCGAAAGTCTACGACCAGGAGCATAGTTCCATCTTTGTTCTCTTTGAAAAGGACTGGTGCCGTAATCCGTGGCTTGGCTGGCTCGATGAACCCTCTTGCTAGGTTTTTGTCTATGTATTCACGCATTTCTTGCATCTCTCGAGGCGTCATGGCATACAGCTTGGGTTTGGGTAGTTTTGCCCCAGGGATGATTTCAATGGCACAATCTGTTTCGCGGTGGGGGGGCAGGATGTCGCATTCTGTCTCACTGAACACTTCTGCGAGGTCCTGGTATTCCACTGGAATCAGTTCAGTCTCTGGGGTTTTGTCAGATGTGGTTGCCAGTTGTTCTCGTGGGCTCTCTTGGGGGGCTCCCAATGTGAGTGGTATTTCTGCTTGCTCATTTGTTTATTTATTTATTTATTTATTTGGATTTATTGACCGCCTCCTCTCTCCGAAGAGACTCGGGGCGGTGTACAAGAATTTAAGAGCATATACATATATAACAATTATAAATAATAAAACTAAATTAAATGTTTAACCCTGTATTAAAATATCTTGTTTAAATTTATAACCTAAAAACCCGATTAGGTAATATTTACAACTAGGCTGGTATGGTAGATGAGGTTAGGCCAGGCCGGCCTGCTGGAAAAGATGGGTCTTTAATTGTTGACGGAAGGAGCAGAGGTCCGTAGTAGATCTAAGCTCGGGGGATAGGTCATTCCAGAGGGTTGGGCCCACCACAGAGAAGGACCTTCCCCTGGTAGCCGCCTGTTGGCATTGCCAGGAGGACGGCACCTGGAGAAGTCCCTCCCTGTGTGAGCGAATCGGTCGAAGACATGTGTGGGGTAGGATACGATCACGCAGATAGCTAGGACCCATGCCATGGAGCGCTTTAAAGATGGTAATCAACACCTTGAAGCGCACCCAAAAGGCCACAGGTAGCCAGTGCAGCTCGCACAGGAGCGGTGTTACGTGGGAGTACCTGGAGGTACCCATAATTACCCGCACGGCCATATTCTGGACTAGCTGTAGTCGTCGGATGGACCTCAAGGGGAGCCCCATGTAGAGAGCATTACAGTAGTCTAGTCGGGAAGTCACGAGCGCATGAGTGACTGTGCGAAGGGCGTCCTTGTCCAATAGGGGCCGCAACTGGCGTACCAGGCGAACCTGGCAGAATGCCCCCTTGGCCACGGCCGTCACATGATCTTCCATAGACAGCCGAGTATCTAGGAGGATGCCTAAGTTGCGTGCCCGATCCACAGGGGCCAGAAGTTCGCCCCCTATGGCCAGTGATGGGATCAACTGGTTGTACTGGGGCGCCGGAAACCACAGCCACTCGGTCTTGGACGGGTTGAGTCTGAGTCTGTTCCTTCCCATCCAGCTCCGCACGGCCTCCAAACATCGGGACATCACTTCAACAGCATCGTTGGAGTGGTTTGGGGTAGATATGTACAACTGAGTATCATCAGCGTACAGATGGTACTCCACCCCAAAGCCACGGATGATTTCACCCAGCGGTTTCATATATATGTTGAACAGGAGTGGTGAGAGGACCGACCCCTGAGGAACCCCACATGTGAGGGGTCTCGAGGTCGACCTCTGCCCCCCTGCCAACACAAATTGCGATCGATCAGAGAGGTAGGAGGAGAACCACCGTAAAACGGTGCCCCTCACCCCCAACCCCTCCAGTCGATGCAATAGGATACTATGGTCGATGGTATCGAAAGCCGCTGAGAGGTCTAATAGGACCAGGATGGAGGAACAACCCCCATCTTTGGCCCTCCAGAGATCATCTACCAACGCGACCAATGCTGTCTCAGTGCTGTGACCGGGCCGGAAGCCGGACTGGCGGGGGTCTAGATAGTAAATTTCCTCCAGGTGACGAGGAAACTGTTGTGCCACCACACTCTCTACAACCTTCGCCAGAAAGCGAAGGTTGGAGACAGGACGATAATTGACTAATAATCCTGGGTCCAGGGAAGGCTTCTTGAGGAGGGGCCTCACCACCGCCTCTTTCAAGACAGCGGGCAAGAACCCCTCACTCAAAGAAGCATTTACTACTTCCTGGAGCCAGTCTCGTGAGACCTCCCAGGATGCCAGTACAAGCCAGGAGGGACACGGGTCCAATAAACATGTGGTGGCTCTCAGTCGCCTATGTAATCTGTCCGTATCGTTGGAAGTAACAGAGTCAAACTCCTCCCAAAAAGGAGTCTCAAGACCTGCCTCCGGAATTCCCTCTAGAGTACTTTCCATGGAGACCATCTCGTTCCGGATCTGAGCGATTTTATCCTGCAGATATTCTCCAAATTCCTCAGCTCTGCCCTGTAGAGGGGCTTCCCGCGGCCTCTGTTGAAGGAGGGAGCGGGTCACCCCAAACAGGGCGGCAGGGCGGTTCTCTGCTGATGCTATAAGCGTGGCGCAGTAATGACGTTTGGCCACTCTTATCGCCACAAGGTAAGTCTTCAAATGGGCTCTTACCTGTGTTCGATCAGATTCGGACCGTGTGGATCTCCATCTACTCTCTAGCCGTCTCTTGCAGCGTTTCATCTCCCTCAGCCCCTCGGTAAACCAAGGGGACTGGGTGACTCGGCGCCGCAAGAGAGGCCGCAAGGGCGCGACCCGATCCAAGGCCCCAGCGGCCGAAGTATTCCATGCGGCCACTAGGTCCTCCGTCAGGGCACGGGACAAGGTCACAGGTATTGGCCCAAGCTCCGTCTGGAACCTTTCAGGTTCCATTAGGCGCCTGGGGTGGAACCATCTAGGAGATTCTGGTTCTGCCTTCCCGCGGTGGGGTGTAGCGGTGGGAAAGTCGAGTCGGAGAAGTGAGTGATCTGACCATGACAGAGGTATGATGGCTAAATCCCCTACACCCAGATCCCTCATCCACTGGTCAGAGACAAAAATTAAATCCAGCGTGTGTCCCCCTACATGGGTGGGGCCCTGAATTACCTGGGTCAGGTCCATGGCTGTCATGGAGGCCATGAACTCCCGGGCTATCTCGGATGATTCACCTGCCGATGGCAGGTTGAAGTCCCCCAAGACTATAAGACTGGGAGTCTCCACCACCACTCCGGCGACCACCTCGAGGAGCTCGGGCAGGGTTGCTGATACATAGCGGGGAGCCAGGTACACAATCAGCATGCTCAACTGCCTCCCCAGGCCCCATCTCACATAGAGGAACTCACAACCGGTAGTCTGAGGCACAGTGGTCTCTCTTGGCTCAAGACTTTCCTTAACAATGACCGCCACCCCTCCACCCCTGCCTAGGGCCCATGGCTGATGAAATGCATGGTAACCTGGTGGGCACATTTCCACGAGAGGCAACCCCCCCTCGTGGCCCAATCAGGTCTCCGTAATCCCCAGCAGGTCCGGGTCCCCCTCTGACACAAGGTCATTAATGAGGGGGGCTTTGTTGACCACGGACCTGGTGTTACATAGCATCAGCCTAGGGCCCCGGCTCTGTGTGCCTTGACCTCCTAGATTGCGGGGGGAGAACAGATGGTTGCGGCGCGCTACTGCCTGTAGCCAGCGGCCGCGCGCCTCCATCCGGTGGTGATGTTTCTGTCTCCCATCGTCCCTCCCCCTCCCTACGACCGTTCTGATTAAAAAACCCTCTGTTGAATCAACCCAGGCCTGCTTCTTCGTTGGCTTAGGAAAGACCACGCATAGACATTGTTTTGAAATGAATAAGGCTCCTTTTACTAAGTAACAATAGCTTACAGACCAAATAAAGCTGAGAGTGAATAGTTTAGGCGCGAACAGAAAGTATTAAGCTTAAGCCCATCCCAATCCTCAAAAAAACCCCTTTGCATTGTCCAATATGCGTTCGTCTCCACCATCAGGTGGGCAGGTCTTCACCATCCTGGAATGCAGGTCCGTTAACCAAGAGATAACACCAACCATCAACATTGTCCACCAGCAGAACATACTCATCCCAACGCCCCCCACCCTCCCCGTTTCCATGGCAGCTGAGCAGAAACTAGCGAGGCTGACATCCGGACCTCCTCCAGGAACAGCGGGAAATCCGGGACATCATGCGAAATACGAAAGGCTATACCTGAAAGACAAATAAGAAAAGACAAAACAACAGATAGGAGAGGGGAAAAGGTTAGGGTTTGTGCGGGTACTTGGCATAAAACTGGCGTACCAGTTTAGGAGCTTTGAGATGCTCTTTATCCACCCATTCGTTGTGAGAAGGGGGGAAATCTTTCCACATGACTAGGAATTGAGTCTTATTTCTGCGGATTCTGGAGTCCAAAATATCACGGACTTCATAGTGCTGGTGACCGTCCACCATGGTAGGTGCAGGGGTATCAGGCAAAGGCTTGCGGAGATGCGAGGTGCGTGCAGGTTTCAGCAAGTGAACATGGAACACTAGGTACAAGCGCCGGTATGTCTTTGGGAGATCCAAACGGACCGACACAGAGCTGATGATTTTGGTAATTGTGAAAGGACCAACAAACTTAGGACCTAGCTTCCTGCATTTCTGGGGGCTATCCAAATGCTTTGTAGACACATAAACTTGATCACCAACTTTGTAGGGTGGGGGGATCGCCCGTTTTCTGTCAGCATACAATTTGTGCGAATCATGGGCATCGTTCAAAGTCTTTCGGATAACAGGCCAGACAGAAGACAATCTAGAGGACCATTCGGTTAACGAGGGAACTGTTGGCGAGTCTTGAGGCAATTCGGGGATGGGCACAAAGTCTTGACCGTAGATGACTTTAAAGGGGGTCATATTCGTACTGGAGTGAACAGAGTTATTATATGCCACCTCGGCATGTATCAGGAGATCAGCCCAATCATCCTGTTGAAAATTAATAAAACAATGCAAGTATTGTTCCAAAACGGAATTAACCCTTTCACAAGAGCCATTCGTCTGAGGGTGGTAGGCGGAGCTTAGGCTCTGGGCGGAGCCAATCAGTCTCAAAAATTCTTTCCAAAAAAGAGATGTAAATTGAGTGCCCCTATCAGAAATGATGCGTTGTGGGACTCCATGAAAACGATAAATATGAGAAACGAACAAACGGGCCAGAGATTTTGAAGAGGGAATTTTTGTACAGGGGACAAAATGAACTTGTTTGGAGAAAAGATCGGTAACGACCCAAATAACGGTATAGCCCTGACTAGGCGGAAGGTCAACTATAAAGTCCATTGAAATTTCCTTCCAAGGCATCTCTGGCGTCGCAACGGACTGGAGGAGTCCACGTGGCTTCCCCGGCGCACGTTTGGAGGCCGCACAAACAGGGCAACTGGCAATATATGATTCAACATCTTTCTTCAGCGAGGGCCACCAGAACTGTCTTTTGACAAGATGTACGGTTTTAACGAAACCGAAATGGCCAGCCAGACGTGAGTCGTGTGCGCGTTGCAAGACAAAAGGACGTAATGTACCAGGTACATAAATCTTTGAGCCAATCCAGGGAAGATCGTCCCTAATAGTACAGTCACCAGAATGTGCGGAATACCATTCATCAGTAAGTAGTTCGTCCTTAATACGAGCAATCAGGTCTGCAGGTGGGGTAGTTTGGACTGTAGAATGGCTTCTGGTAGATACAGGAGAAGCAGGTAAAAGGAGTGGCATGATGGGCTGTACAATAGTGAGTTTCGAAATATCATATTGAGGCAATCTGGAAAGAGCATCAGCCATGAAATTCTTGCCACCAGGAATATACTTAAGATGGAAATTGAAACGATGGAAGTAGTGAGCCCAGCGAAGTTGTCTGGGGGACAATTTTCGAGAGGAGGTAAGAGCCTCCAAATTTTTATGGTCCGTCCAGACCTCAAATGGATGGGGAGCACCCTCAAGAAAATGACGCCAAGTCATGAGAGCCCAACGGACAGCAAAAGCTTCTTTTTCCCAAATCGCCCATCCACGTTCTGACGTAGTGAGCTTCCGAGATGTGTAGGCACAGGGTTGTAATTGACCCTGGTGGTTGAGTTGTAATAAGACCGCCCCCACAGCGACATCACTGGCATCCGCTTGAATTACAAACGGGGAATTCACATCAGGGTGTTTGAGAACAGGTTCAGCCGCAAACAAACGTTTAAGCTTTTCGAAAGCGGCTTGACATTCCATGGTCCATTTAAGTGGGGATCCTGGACGAGGTTTACCCTCTCCTTTTGTTTTTAGTAGGTTTGTAATGGGTAAAGCAATGTTCGCGAATGACGGAATAAATTGGCGGTAAAAGTTTGCAAATCCCAAAAAACTCTGTAGTTGCTTACGAGTTCGGGGAGGAGCCCACTCCGTCACCGCCTTGACCTTAGCAGGATCCATTTCAATCCCCTCAGAAGAGATGCGGTAGCCCAAATAGTCAATTGTTTCTTGGTGAAACTCACATTTAGAGAGCTTGGCGTAAAGTTCAGCAGAACGTAGTTTGTTTAATACAGAACGCACCAGCAGAACATACTCATCCCAACGCCCCCCACCCCCAGTTTAACATGCTCGTCATGTGTTTGTGAGTAAACAACTATGTCATCAATATAGACAATAACTCCCTTGTAAAGGTGCTCGTGGAGAACCTCATTTATCAGTTGCATAAACACAGAAGGGGCACCTTGAAGACCAAAAGGGAGGACTTTAAATTGAAAACATCCAAGCGGGCAGTTAAAAGCGGTTTTCCATTCGTCCCCCTCTTTAATTCTGACCCTGTAATAAGCCTCACGTAAGTCCAGTTTAGTAAATATTTTTCCGGTAGCCAGGTGAGCAAGCATGTCCTTCATAAGCGGAAGGGGGTAGATATTGTGTTCACAAATGGTGTTGAGATAGGAGTAGTCTTGTACTAATCTCAGAGTGCCATCTTTTTTTTCTCTAAACATAACTGGCGCAGCCACACGTGGCCTAGCTGGTTCAATGAAACCCCTTTGAAGGTTCTTATCGATGAATTTACGTAATTCCTCCATCTCCCGTGGGGTCATGGAGTATAAACGAGGTTTAGGTAATTGAACTCCAGGGAGGAAATCAATTGAACAATCAGTAGCTCTATGAGGAGGAAGGGAATCACAAGATCTTTCACTGAAAACATCCTTTAGGTCCCAATATTCTTTGGGGATTTTCTCCTCGCCTGATATGACTTCAGGTGACGGAAATTCTAACAAAGGTGCAGCAGATTCGATTAAAAGAGGTGGGTTACTGGGGGGTGGGCGATTAGCTTCTGATGGTAGAGAGGTATGTTCAGGTAAGGATAAAGGTATGCGTACCCAACCTTCCTTCCAGTTTATTAGAGGATTCCATTTCCGAAGCCAATTAACCCCCAAGATTACAGCATTTTCGGCAATGGCAGTTACAATAAAGTTGATGGTCTCAGTATGACCAGTGCCAATAGAAACTTGAATTGGTTCGGTGATAAAAGATGCTGGGGTTCCCCCTGCTACAGAACCATCCATTTGGCAAAAGGCTATGGGAGTTTTTAGGGTCTTTAAGTGGAAACCCATGGAAGATACTGTCTCTTGGCTTATGAGACATTTTGAACAGCCAGAATCAATGAGGGCCTGCACATTGCACGTACGACCAGTAGATGGAGCCAAAAGCTTTAAATTTATATAAAGGGGCCCGGAGCGGTGACTCACCAGATTGTCGTCAGAAGAGTCTGAAGACGCCTCCCAGTCATCAGGTTGGGTGCTGGGCTGGTCAGTAGAGAGATTGAGAGGTTCCACCCCACTCATGGCCGGTTTAGTGCGCACGATGGGTGTCTTTGGATGCTTCCGGTCCGAAGAAGGGGGCGGGCGTGGAGGTTGCCTTGATCTGCATTTGTCTGCCCAGTGCCCCTCCTTTCCACAGCGATAACAACTGCCTGAGCGAGGTTGAGTTGTTTCCCCCCCCCCTTTTTGCAAGTGGGCATCCTTCTCAAGGGAGTGAGATTTGGGGGTGTCTTTCTGTGGTTTTTCCTCAGGACGGCTGGATCCTGCAAGTGGGCTTGATCCAACTCAACATCTGAAGCGAGATCTATCCATTCATTTAAAGTTTCGGGGCGAAATCTGTTCACACAAGTTTGATAAATGTCCTTATTTAGCCCTTCAACATAAATGTCCATCAAAGCTTGGTCACTATAACCGGTCATAAACACCGATAATTCCTGGAAAATCTGCGTGTACGCCTGGACACTCATGTTCCCCTGTTGTAAGGTTTTCAGTTTCATTTTAGCTTTCCTCTCAACACGGGGGTCTTCAAAACGCCTTCTAAGGGCATTCATAAAACGATCGAAATCCCGCAGCGCGGGTGATCGGCAATTATGCAGTGAAACCAGCCACCCAGAAGCTTGACCTTCTAAAGTCATAGAAACAATTCTGATTTTGATTTCATCCTCCAAATCAGCTGCGTAAAACTGCATGAAATTATCGACGTGAATTAGAAAAAACGCCAGTTTATCGGCACTCCCGTCGTATTTTACACCCAAGGGAGGAAGTTTTGCAAGTCGGCGGGGGGAAGTGGGATTGACCTCTCTCCGCAATTCCCTGCAGGGGGGGATGGTGTTGAACTCCTGCTTTGGCTGGCAGCGGCTGAATGTGATTCTTTTAACTGTTTGCGTTCCGCCTCCCTCCCCCAGAGCTTATCCAGGGCTTCCCGCTTCTCATCTGCCTGGCGGAGCAAATCCTGGGCCATTTCCTTCAACTCCCTTTCTTCTCTTAAGAGCTCCGGAATGATCTTCTTTGGGGAAAGACGCCGCCTGGAGACGGTTACCCCAGTCATTCCTACCCCTTCGGACCAACGTTTTGGTTTGACTGAATCTTCGGCTGGCAGATTAAGATCTAGGCCAGCCAAACAGTCCATCACTGACCTGGTATCTTCAGATTGAACAGGGGGGTGCGATGCTTCTGCTCCCATAGTAGTTTCAGGCAGGACTTCCACCAACGGAAGCTCCTCTTGTGCAGGGTCCGACATCAGGAAACGGTTTTTTGTGACTCTCAGCTTTCTGTCAGGCCTGCTTCTTCGTTGGCTTAGGAAAGACCACGCTTAGACATTGTTTTGAAATGAATAAGGCTCCTTTTACTAAGTAACAATAGCTTACAGACCAAATAAAGCTGAGAGTGAATAGTTTAGGCGCGAACAGAAAGTATTAAGCTTAAGCCCATCCCAATCCTCAAACCCCCCCCCTTTGCATTGTCCAATATGCGTTCGTCTCCACCATCAGGTGGGCAGGTCTTCACCATCCTGGAATGCAGGTCCGTTAACCAAGAGATAACACCAACCATCAACATTGTCCACCAGCAGAACATACTCATCCCAACGCCCCCCACCCTCCCCGTTTCCATGGCAGCTGAGCAGAAACTAGCGAGGCTGACACCCCCCCATATTGGACCCACCCGTCTCCTTCCTGTCTCTGCCAGCCGGCCTGGCCATACTCCCAGTCATAGATTGCCTAATCCCTCCCTCCTCCCTGGTACCCCCTAAAAGCCGAATCAAATGATTTGTTAAAAAACCCCTCAATCTATGTTTCGTCCACTTCTCGTGACTGATCAGTCCTTCCTTGAAGTGGGCCCTCGATAGAGTGGAGGGCCAGCCCTGCGAGAGGGGGGACTCTCGCAGTGAGATGAGGTCTGCCCTCGAGTATATTGCGGAGAGTGGTCGTTTGCGGGGCCATATGACCACTGTCAGATGTTTTTTTTAGCAAGGCATGCATAGAATATAGGATATATAAATAGATGTTTTCAGCTGAAATATAAATATAGATATAGCTATACATATGTCATGGGTAATGATGTAAAATGATGACATTTAGGATAAAAGAGAGGGAGGGGTTGAGGGCCCGGTGATATCCTAAGTCTGCGGGTGCCCCCTTGCCACCAGATGGTTGGTCCCCACTTGTCTAACCAGGAAAGTCCAAGTATAACTGCCTCTGTCATTTTGGGGGCTATTATGAATCGAATTATTTCCCAGTGATCTGCCAATTCTAGTCTCACTGGTTCAGTTAGGTGAGTGGCATAGGCTCCGCCCACAAGGGGTCTGTCAACCTGCTCGAATCGAATCGGGTGGGCCAATCTTTTCACTCTGATCCCCAGTTTCTGAACTGTGGTTAAGTTGATCAAGCACCTAGTGCAGCCTGAGTCTACAAGGGCTTGAAAATCCCCCTGTTTTCCCGTTTTTGGGGTTGTGAGGCGTATTGGGAAAAGGAAAGGGTAAATTGATTTACTCACCATTGGGTCGTTTTCTCCCTCGTCCTCGCTGTCATAGGGTTCGATTGACTGGTCATCATTGCCTGGGGTTTCACCACTTTCGCCTGGGAGGGAGGAGACCCCTGCAGCTTGAAGAGCCCTCCTGGATGTGTTGATGGCCCGTCGGGGCTCTCGTTCTTGTCGGGCCCTGGGTGGTAGGTCTGGCCTTGGTTTTGGGGATGGGGATGGGCATGCAGCTACCATGTGGCCCATCCCTCCGCATCTGTAACACCTCACGGAACTTCGAGGGAGGGCTGGTCTCAGGTCTCGCTCTGGTGCCATTTCTTTCTTTTGGCGGGGTGGTTTCAGATTAGGTTGACCCCTCTCCTTTGTGTCTGGTTCCTTCCTTGTGTAATTGGCACGTAGTCCACTGTCGACTTTTGTTGCCACTCGGAACCACTCAGAGAGTTGGTTTGGGATGTCACGATATGCAGTTACTTGGGCAATACTTTTATCCAGGCTTATTCTGAAAAAATGCACCAGCAACCGTTCTGGAAGGGGGGGTAGTCTTCCAACTATCCTCCTGAATTCACAGATGTGCTCTTTGATGGGGCGGCCTCTTTGCTTTAGGTTGCTGAGTTCCTCCTCTGCATATGGGTCCTCCTCCCCCTCTTCAAACCTGGCCTCTAGCACTTCCAGGAAGTCATCTATGTCTCTCAGTTGAAGAGCTCTCCGCTTATGGAGGGCTGCTAGCCATTCTTTTGCTTCCCCCTCAAAACCCTCTGCAATGGCATTCACCATGGCTCTGGGGGATGGGTAGAGGTGCCCATAGCGTTCTAAGTGGATATCAGCTGAATCAAGGAATAGAGCTAGCTGGTCTGAGTCACCATCAAACTTTCCCCTGAATCGGGGTGGATCGTTTAGTTCCCTCCCTCCTCTGTCTTCCTCCCGGCCTCTATATGGTCGTGCTTGATATGGCCGGTCATCTTCTTCAGCTCTAGGAGGGGGAGAGGGAGGGAGTTGTCTGCTCTTGGCAGCACGCTTGCATCGTGGGTGCTGGCTGCTGTTTTGGGTTTCTTCCTCTTGGGTTGAGTAGGGGAGGGGGGCTACGCTCCAGCCTGCGTCTCCTCCCTTCAGCAGGATCAGATATGCCTCCTCTCTCTTTCGGACGGCAGGCTGGCCCCTCATCATGAAGAGTGGATTGTTCAAAATCCTCCCTCAGCTTCTCTACTGCACCCCCCAGGGGTCCCATCTGGAGCCGTGGGTGCCTGGCTTGTTCCCAATCCCACATCCAGTCCACCCTTGCTAGTTTGCTGCAGATTCCCACTTTTTTATGGGAATTAGGGTAAGGAAATTCGAGCTCAGCTGCTTTAGGAGTCAGACCCCACCGGTACTTATCTTCCCTTGCTCCTGCTGCTGGGAAAGGTTTTACAGGCTGGACGTCTGAAGCTCCGCTGTTCAGGGGGGTTGGTTGGCCTCCAGCTGAAATGAGGCTTTCTTCAGATAGCCCACCTTCTGCCATGCTGGCCTGATCCCTCCAGGCATTCCAGATATTAGGTGTTGCCTGGAGGAGACGGGACTCAGGTTGCCCGGAAATCTTGATAGATTTCTTTAAACAGTTCTGGCTATCTGTCAAGCTCCCAAGAGAAACTTCAAATGATTCACGGCCTCACGTAAAAGTTCAAAGAAATGTCCGTTTATTGAATGTAACATCATGGCGAGCCTCGTTTGTAGCTAGAACTGGCAATAATTGGATGGCTTCTGCCCTTTACCCCCTTATGCCCCCTCCCCTCTGCTTGTCATCAATCACGTTCCCCAATTACATTAAAAATAATTGCATGCATGCGCAGTCACAGGCTGTCTTGAGAATCCTTTCCTGCCACAGGAATGTCAAGAATTTTCAGTTCGTTAAGGCCAACAGATAAGGTCCATGGCAACATCGGGATGTTGACACTGGATGGGTGGAACTGCCAGCATGGCAGTGGAAGATTGGACCATGTGATGGACTTGTGGGTTTGGGAGCAAGATCATGAACTTTCAACTGGGTGGGGAAACCCAGGAAGCTCAGATTTAGGTTTTCCCCAGATGTGCCAACATATCTCTCTTAATAAATTGGAACTTTGAGGAAAGCTGTGCCTTGGACTCTGATTTAGTTTTGGATGCTATTTGGAATGCTGACATTAACCCAAATCTCCTTTAAAATAAATCACCAGCAACCCCGGCAAGGGGTGCTGGCGAGGGATGCTGACTCCCAACACTGACCTGACCCAGTCAGCAAAAAATATCAGCGAAGAATTAAGATAGAGCCTTGAGAAAAGAAGCCAACAGTGAGTCGCTTCTCCACAAATCTTCCAGAGTGCAAAGGAATTTGTGGGGGAGGAAATTTGCAGATTTATAGCATCTGGGAAGATGCAGTCACAACCAGAGGGGTTTGGAAAGACTAATTCAACACATGGCTGGAGATGGCAAGAACAATCACCCAGTAGCCAACAAGATAATTGGAGCCTCCCAGACCAACTTGATCAGCCAAACATGAGTGGATATTCCTCCTTCCACCCCTTCACTAGCAAAAGCTCAGCAATATACTGGAGTGGAGATTTTAACTCCTTCCATACAGCAACAAATGAAATGACTCAATACCCTGCAGTTGATGCCCTATCAACATGGGGAATTCAATCCAGCCAGCAGGAAGGGATTTGGCCAACATCTCCCACTAGTCAGCTATCAATGTTTGGGCTGCAGCCTGTAAATCAAGCACCACCAAATTGGGCTTTCTTCCCAGATCATGGATGGGAGAGGTGTCTGTGGTTGCCTGCTTGGCCACAAACATGGAGAATTCAACCAAGCCAGCAACCGATGTTTGGTCTGCAACCTGTGAATCAAGCAACCCCGGAATGGGCTTTCTTTCCAGGTCATGGATGGGAGAGATGCCAGTGGACATCTGTTCTCCCTCAGCAGTTGGCATGTCAGATAACTGGGCAGTGGCCAACCCAGGGATTGACCTTCACACCAAGTCCAATCTCACCTGCAATGCCCCAATAGGTTTTTACCCCACCTTCTGACAGAGAAATGTTCTCGACAATGGAAGAAGGGATGAATGAGGGGGAAACTGCAGGATGAATAGCGGAACAATGTGATGAGGCAGTTCCTAAATTTAGAGATGTAACTGGGTTCCTTCCCTTGTGGGGGCCAATAAAATGCCACCGTCAAATTGGCCACAAAGCATCACAGTGCTTAGCTCCAGCCCCAATGACACAAACGTGTGCACCAACCACCAGCACAGTAAATAGAAGGCCCCAGAAGCCATCACACAAGAGTCATCTGGACCAACAACCTCAGAAAGCTGATCCCAACCTAAGGTGATGAAAAGTCCAACCAATGGGGAAACCTCAGAGGAAGAGAATAGTGTAGATGACCCAAAGTTGAGTGCACCCATCTGTCCCTTTGCCACCCAAGCCAAGCTCCAAGTACCCGAAAAAGGGCTTTATGGAACCAGAAAAGTCAAAGAGTACCCCAGTGCTCTTCAGAGAAAAGAATGATGGTGGGATCCTGTGTTGATCTGCGAGCCTTGAATGTGGTATGCAAAAATAAAACTTATCCCCTTCCCCTCATGAAAGATATGTTGAACCACTTAGCTAAAGGTGGTTAAACCACTTAGCTAAATAAGCTGGACTTGAGTGAGGTGTATTACCACATAAGAATCAGAGAGGGAGATGAATGGAAGACCACTTTTTTTTGTTTGTTTTTGTAACAACAATTTTATTGGTTTTACAAATTTATAAAAGGAAAAGGGGTATATAGGATATAATAGAAATATTTTAGGGCTTCCATGTCGGAGGTGGTGGCCGCCTCCGAGACTTCATACAAAATTCTTTCAATATAAGATGGACAGAAATACATACATATCATATCATAAATTTCATACAATCAATCATTTGTTTCTGTTAGAATCCGTTTAGGAATTACAATGTATAAAAGAAAAAAAATCATTTTTGTGATCTGAGTCTTTTGGCTATTCTGTCTTCTTCTTCCTTCCCACCAGTGGGGGGAGCCATGGCCCCTCCCGCTCCCCCATTTTCATCCTCCAGGATTGAGGAATGTTTTTTAAGAAAGGCTTCGGCCTCTTCAATTGTTTTAATTCTTACTCTCCCCCCTTCCCAGAACACCAACATTCCTTCAGGCATTGACCATTTGAACAACACCCCTTTTTTATACAGCTTTTTGGATAGGAAGGAATATTTCCTTCTTATCTCTCGAATATTTTTCGGGATCTGCCTCAAAATAGCAATTTCTTTCTCCTGGTATATCAGTGGGCCATCTCTCTGTGCTCTCAGAATCTCACCCCTTGTTGACCTTCTTACAAATTTAATATGTATCTCTCTGGGTACATCATTTATTCTGGCATATGCTGAATTAATTCTATAAAACAGGTCAATGTCCCCCCAGATGTATTCTTTGTTCTTTTTAGTATAATCTGCTAAAATTGTGCACATTAAATCTTTTAAATTTTCTGAATCTGACTCGGGAACATTTTGAAACCTTAAAAAGTAAGACATTCTTTCAAAATCCATTCTAGACATATAAACAGTAAGATCCACAATTTCTTTTTGTGCTTCCCTCACTCCTCCCTCACCTCGGCTGCCCCACCCTCCAACCCATCAATTTTTTGTTTATTTTCCGCTAATGCTCTTTGCGTTTCCAGAAGCTCCAATCTTGAACTTATCATGTCTCTCCGTATTTCTTTTATTTTTTTCATTATATTTTGAAGAGTTTCCTCTATTGATGATTGTTGAGTGTCCTCTCCCGCTGCTTCTTTTTGTAGCATTGTGGTGATTTTTGCTTGTTGAGAAGTTGGACTAGCTTTTACAGAAGCTGGAGCAGACCAAGATTTGCCAGGCGGAGGCTTCCTCAATGCCATAGTTAAAGTTTTCATTCTTATGAGTAAAGATGGCGTCTGGTTGGCGAGCAGTCCGTGAGATTGGAGAAAAGGGAAAGTCTGTATCCAAATTCAAAATGTGTATTGTATAAAGTCCAGAGAGAAAATTTTAAAATCCAATCCAATAGGAAAAAGAAGGGCACACAATGGGAGAAACCCCGAGAGTCACTTGAGATGGGTTGTATATAAATCTTGCAGTTCTGTAAAGTTGGAGGAATGCTCAAATCTCAAATAGAAAAAGTTTCTTCTAAGAACAAAGAGGCACCATTTTTCCGCCTCTTTGGCGGTCGTGAAGAATTAGTAATAATCCATTTCTGCTATAACAAGACTCAGATACAATATTTCTGCAGTAATTCCATATATGGTAGTACTTTCATTTTCAAATAGTTAAAAGTCGGATGTTATTTTCACTCCCTCCCCGAGCCCAGGGAGCATTTTAGAATGCAGCTTGTTTCTGAGGGGAGGTTTTTGCAAACTCCCCCCTCTATTTCTCCTTTTAGAACGTTGAAAGCATCAAAGTAAAATTAAACTCACAAGCCACTCAATTACAACGGAGCCTCGGTACGTTCCTCCAGCTCCGGCTTTTCAGCCCGCTGTTTGAATTGCTGCTGTTCCGGCACTCCTTCGGCGAGAGGACTCTTCCCCCCGCATTCTGTCCTCCGGCTCCTGGGGCGAAGCGGGAACGTCCCCCCCCAACCGCTGTCGAGGTGGGGGTTTCACCGCTGGCCGCCCTCACAGTGGGAGATCCCTACAAGACCACCCTGCCCCCGAAGGCACCCAGTGGAGAAAACGAGCGGTGGAAGTGTCCAGAACACGTCCGTCGCTTCCGGAAGCTGGAAATGGAAGACCACTTTTAATACTCCCTTGGGAGTTTTCAATACAGAGTCATGCCATTTGGGCTACAAGGTGCACCCAGAGTGCAGTACATAAATGAGGTGCTACATGAGCACCTGTATGGCAGAGTGCTCGTGTCAACTGTTGCAGCATTGCCATGATGATTATCAGGCTGCCCTAACAAAGTGAAGATTCTTGATATTCCTGTGTCGGGAATGGAATCTCAGGATGACCTGTGACTGCCCATGCATAGATTTACTTTCTTTTTTTATATTGAAAAAGTTTTATTGAGTTTTACAATTTTTTCCAATAGGGTAGGGTAAGGTGTAATAAGGAAATATTTTGAGAACTTTCACGTCGAGATCGCTTGCCCCCTCCGGGGCTTCTTGACAAAACATAGATAATACATATTTCAATAATACTACAAAGTGAAGAGAAGTGCATACATCGTTATAAATTCTATGCTAGCAATCGTATACAAACATCCAAACAAAAGTTATACTGTATTTAAAAAGTCATTTTTTAGATCTAAGTTTCTTAGCAAATGTATCTTCTTGTTCTCCTCCCTGGCCCCCAGTGGGCGAGGCCGTGGCCCCCTCTGCTCCTCCATTTTCATCCTCCAGGATTGAGGAATGTTTTTAAAGAAAGGCTTCCGTCTCAACAACTGTTTTAATCCTTACTCTTCCTCCATCCCAGAAGACCAACATCCCTTCTGGCATCACCCACCTGAACCAAATCCCCTGTTTAAACAATTTTTTAGATAAGAAGGAATACTTCCTCCTCACCTCTCTAATCTTTTTCGGGATCTGCTTCAAGATAGCAACTTCCTTTTGTTGGTAGATTAACGGACCCTCTCTCTGCGCCCTCAATATTCCCTCCCTGGTCGACCTTCTAACAAATTTAATGTGTATCTCTCTGGGTACTTCATTTATCCTGGCATATGCTGAATTTATTCTATATACCAGGTCAATGTCCCCCCTGATCTCATCCTTAGGTTTGTGTAAATAGTCTGCTAAAATTGTGCTCATAAGATCAGGAAGGCATTCACCAGATTCTTCAGGAATATTCTGAAATCTTAAAAAATATGACATCCTTTCAAAATCCATCCTAGACATATGACCAGTTAAATCTCCAATTTCAGTATTAACATTTTTAAGCTCTCCCTTTGCCCCAGCCAGCCCCAATTCCAACTCTTCAGTCTTCTGTGTATTCTGCATCAATTTCTTCTGTGTCTCCAAAAGCTCTAATTTAGAACTGCAGTGGTCTTTTCTAAGCTCTTTGATTTCCAGTACCAAAGAATGTAACACTTCTTCCATAGCTGTTAATCTTGCATCTGTGTCTGGTTTTTCTGGCTGCTTTTTGGAAGCCATGGTAAGCTGTTTAAATCAGTGCCAATAAGATGGCATTTTTTGGGTGTGGCCGGTGGAGCAAGTCTAGAGGCAAAGTTCAGTTCAAAGTTGTAAAAGTTGTAAAATCCAGAGAGAAGGGCAAATTTTCCAGTCAATTATGAAGACAAAGAAGGCATTCCAGGGAAGGAATCAATTAATCATTTAACAGAAATCATCCATTAGTAGAGAGAAACAGTCCAAGTCAGAAAGGGAATGTCGGAAATTTTCCATGAAGAATAGTCATTTAAGAACAAAGGGAAGCCATCTTCCCCCACCCAATCTGGAAGCCAGCAGGAGAAAGCAACAAAGGAAATTGTTTCATTGTAGCAAGACTTCGATACTATATAGTTAGAAACAAACCGCAAAAGACTTTCACTTCTTCAACAAAGTCCGGATGAGAAATATCCGCTTCCTCGAACTCGAGGAGCCATTTCAAAACGCCGCTGCTGTAAATCCGAGGGGAGGTTTAACCCCCCTCCATCGTCTCTTATAATCAAAGCTGCCAGCAAAAAAAGTCAAAGTCACTTACAGTCCACCTCGCCGCCAGAGTCCCGGCATAGCCATTCGACTCGAGCGTTCCAGCTCTCTTCAAATCAGTTATTTGCTCCCATCCTCCGTTGGCAAAGGGAACCAAGCTCCCCGCAGCATGTCTTCTCCCTCCTAGATCGAAGACAAGGACCCCCCCGGCCGCCGCCGGGCTAGAAAGGGTCCAGGCAAGCCGACCTTATGGGGGGGTGCCTTAAAAGGCACACCCCGCCCCGTTTGGGCCGCAAAAAGAACAAAACGGCGGACGAGTCCCAGGACTCGACCGTCGCCGCCAGAAGCCGGAAGGAAGTCCATAGATTTACTTTCGATGCTAATTGGGTAATGTGATTTATGACAGGCATAGGGGAGGGGGCATAGGGGGGTAAAGTTCAGATGCTATCAAATAACTTTCAGTTCTGGCTGCACCGGAGGCTCAGCCAAGCTGTTAATCCTAATAAATGGATGTTTTTTGAACTTTAACTTGAGGGCGTGAATTAATTGGGGTTTTCTCTTGGGAGCTTCACAGACAGCCAGAACTAACTTTAAAAATCTACCAAGATTTCCGGGCTACCTGAGTCCCACGTCCTCCAGGCACTCCCTGATATCTGGAGCACCTGGAGAGGAAATCAGGCCACCATGGCAGAAGGTGGATTATCAGAAGAAAGCCTCATTTCAGATGGAGGCCAGCCAGCCACCCTGAACAGCGGAGCTCCAGATTTCCGACCTGTGAAGCCTTTCCCAGTGGCAGAAGCAAGGAAAGATGAGAACTGGTGGAAATTAGCCCGTAAAGCAGCTGAACTTGAATTCCCTTACCCTAATTCCCAAATAAAAGGGGGAGTCTCCAGCGAACTGGCAAGGGTGGACTGGATGTGGCACTGGGAACAAGCAAGGCTCCCACGGCCCCAGATGGGATTCCTGGGGGATGCAGTAGAGCAACTGAGGGAGGATTTTGATCAAGCCACTCTTCATGATGAGAGGCCAGCATGCTGTCCAAAAGAGAGGGGAGGGATATCTGATCCTGCTAATGGGAGGAGACACAGACTGGAGCGCAGACCTCCTCCCCCACCCAATAGAAGAAGAGGAAGCCCAAAGCAGCAACCAATACCCCTCCCATGGAGCAGGCATGCTGCCAAGAGCAGACAACTCCCTCCCTCTTCCCCTCCTAGAGCTGAAGAAGATGACCAGCCATATCAGGTATGAGCATACAGAGGCCGAGAGAAAGGCAGAGGAGGGAAGGAACTAAACGACCCACCCCATTTCAGGGGAAAGTTTGATGGTGACTCAAACCAGCTAGCTCTATTCCTTGATTCTATTCCTTCGTGAAGATTGCCAAACCCCTGACAGGCCTCCTGAAGACAGGGAGCCCAGGAACGAAACCTTGTCCGGGACAACCCCTACAGTGGGACCTAACCTGCCAAGAGGCATTCGAAATGCTAAAAGAAATGTTTGCAAAGGAGCCAGTACTGAAGCATCCTGACCCCGAGCAACCTTTCATGATCCAGGCAGACACCAGTGACATGGCAGTAGGAGCGGAGCTATTCCAAAGAAACAACCAAGGAAATTTACAACCCTGCGCCTATACCTCCTGCAAGCTCACAGAGAGAGACACGGAGAGATGATGGGCCGCGTGGGATAAGGAGGCTTTCACAGTAAGATGGGCACTGCTTACCTGGAGGGACCTATTGGAGGGGAGTCAGAAACCATTCGAAGTCTGGACTGACCACAAAAACTTGGAAGCACTTAGGGCCCCATGGAAACTATCACTCAAACAAGTCTGATGGGCTCAATACTTCAACCATTTTGATTTTGTCTTAAAGGACATTCAAGGTGGAAGGAATTTTCTACCTGACGCCCACTCCCGCATGCCTCAGTACAAATGGAAACAGGAGCACGTACTGGACGCCATTATTCCTTCTACTCAAACAGCTGCCCAAATAACCACCAGGCAGCAACACCGTGATCAGTGAGGCCAACCTGCAAGCGACCTAACCACAAGATTCAAAACTGAGCTGCTAGCAGACCCCTGGTTCCAAAACAACCAACACATCTTGATGAAAAGAGATGACCTTACATGGAAGGGGATGAAACTCTATGTTCCAGAATCCCTACATATCCTAGTTCTCCAGAGGAGCCACGACGCCAAACTGGCAGGCCACTTTGGGTTCCTAAAGACTTTACACTTAGCCAGGAGGCAATTCTGGTGGCCTGGCATGAAGAAAGATGTGGATAGTTATGTGAAAAGCTGTACCATCTGCGCCACAATGAAGAGATGACCAGGAAAAACCCCTGGACTGCTGCAAACAGTGGCAGAACCAACGAGGCCATGGGAGGAGATTGCAATGGACTTTATAGTAGAGTTCCCAAAAAGTGGGGGAAACACAGTGATTTGGATGGTAATAGACCTGTTTTCCAAGTAGGCACACTTCATTCCCTGTAGCGTTCTACCTTCAGCTCACAAACTGGCTAAACTGTTCGTGAAGCATATCTACCGACTGCATGAAGTACCTCGAAGAATCATCTCAGACAGAGGGGTCCAGTTCATGGCTAAGTTCTGGAGGGAGTTCCTGCGGTCCATTGGGTCATATCAGGGTCTTAGTTCAGCTTTTCATCCAAACACTAATGGGGCAGCAGAGAGACTGAACGCCATGATAGAGCAGTGCCTGAGGTGCTACGTGAACTATCAGCAGTCTAATTGGGCAGACCTTTTATCTTTTGCTGAGGTTCCGTACAATAATGCTGTTCAAGCAGCACAGGACTCATACCGTTCAAAGTAGTGAGTGGCATGGAGTTTGTCCCAATGCTTGAGTATCCAAGGAACCCTCCCTCCTCAGTCAGCTTGACTGATTGGATGTTGATGCTGAAAGCAACTTGGGAAAATGTCAAGAAAGCACTGGCTAAAGCGGCACAAACCTATAAGAGACAGGCAGATAAACACCGGGCTCCACAATGGCCATTCCGGGTAGGAGAGAAAGTTTACCTCTCCACAAAATACTTGAGATTAAGACTGCCTAGCAAAAAAATGGGGCTGAAATTTGTGGGACCATTCCCCATAGTAAAAATCATCAACTCAGTCACAGTGCAATTAAAACGGCCTCGATTGCTGGGGAAGACACACCAATCATTTCATAGCAGCCCTTTGAAACCAGTGATCAGATCGACTCTGAGACCACTGTCCTGGGTGCCCCCAGGCCCTATGATCATAGGGGGCCAAACCCATTATGAAGTTCAATGAATCCTAGATTCAAGGTGGCACAGAAGGCAACTCCAATACCTAATCAAGTGAAAGGATTACCCCTTATCGGAGGCATCGTGGGTGAAACATAGAAACCTCCAAGCTGATTGCCTTATAGCAAAATTCCATGCAGAAAATCCAAGCAAGCCTGGGGGGCAGAAATGCATCCCTAAGTTATACACCTGTATTCAAATGGTTTTGTTTCCCATAGGTTGCTTTCAGGAAGTGAGGGGAGCTGGATGTCAACTGTTGCAGCAGTGCCATGAGGATTATTAGGCTGCTGTAACGAAGTGAAGATTCTTGACATTCCTGTGGTTGGGAATGGGATCTCAGGATGACAGTTCAACGCAGTCTACCCAGAATTCTAGGAAGATTTACCCAGTATTTCATTGTAGCTTGTTGAAACCAATAATTGGGTCCACCATAAGACCGTCCACCCAAGGTCTCCCTCCTCCTGTAGTGATCTGAGCCTGACCAGAACTGGATGGGTGAAACTACCAGCATGGCAATGGAAGATGGGACCATGTGATGGACTTGTGGGTGTGGGGGCAAGATCATGAACTTTCAACTGGGTGGGAACCCCGGGAAACTTTCAGATTCAGATTTCCACAGTATCAACATGTCTCTATTAATACATTGGAACTTTAAGGAAAGCTCTGCCTTGGACTCTGATTTAGTTTTGGATGATATTTGGAATGCTGACATTTTGCTTGTCAGAAGTTTGCTAAAAGTGATCACATGATCCAGGAGACTTCAACTATAAATAGACGCCAGTTGCTAAGCATCTGTATTTTGATCATGTGATCACGCTGGAATGGTTGTAAGTGTGAAAAATTGTCATGTCACTTTTTTCAGTGCTATTATAACTTCATATGCTTACTAAACAATTGGCTATAAGTCAAGGACTATCTATATTTTAAAGTAATTCTGGTTTGTTATCGACACCACTTGTAACCCAATTTTTTGTCTTTTTCCCTATTACTAATGTATGCATATTCAACAGGAGTTTAAAGGGTTCAAGGGAGGCGGGTGGGTCCATCTGCGTTGGCTTAACTAGGCAGAGTGATTGACCAGCTGATAACGGCAGAGGTAAGGGTAGAGGGTCCGACGTAAAGGGGGGGTGAGGGTCGCTCCCACAGAGGGCCTTTTCATTCAAACGGTCCAAGGGAGAGGCAGGTATGACAGGAGTCGGGGGTCGTATCAAGTTTTTTGGGGGGGTCGCACCCGCTATCTAAGAGCGGTCGCCTACCCCGACCCCCTGGCTCCTCCTGCAACCTAGGTGGTGAGGAGTCACGGAGCCCGGGCCCTAAGCTGATGCTGTGCAACACCAGGTCCGTGGTGAACAAAGCTCCCCTCATATACGATCTAATTTCAGAGGGGGACCCGGACCTGGTGGGTATTACGGAAACCTGGTTGGGGCAGGAGGGAGGTGTTCCCCTTGTTGAGATGTGCCCACCAGGTTACCTGGCACTTCATCAGCCAAGGGCCCAGGGTAGGGGTGGGGGAGTGGCGGTTATTATCAAAGAAAGTCTTCAGCCAAGGGAGGCCACTGTGCCTCAGGTAGTCGGGTGTGAATCCCTGTGTGTGAAATGGGGACTTGGGAGGCAGCTGAGCCTGCTGGTTCTGTACCTGGCTCCCCGCTATGTGTCAGCGGCCCTGCCTGAGCTCCTGGAGGTGATCAGCGAGGTGGCGGTTGGTACTCCCTGGCTTTTAGTCATGGGGGACTTCAACCTGCCATCAGTAGGTGATTCATCTGAGGTGGCTCGGGAGTTCATGGCCTCCATGACGGCCATGGACCTGACCCAAGTAATTCAAGGCCCTACACATACAGGGGGAAACACACTAGACCTGATTTTTACCTCTGGCCAGTGGTTGAGTGATCTAGGAGTAGGGGAAGTGGTCATCGAACCCCTGTCATGGTCAGATCACTCTCTCCTTCGGCTGGACTTTCCGACCGCTACACCCCACCGTGGGGAGGCGAAACCCGAGATTCCTGGATGGTTCTGCCCCAGGTGCCTGATGGACCCGGAGAGGTTCCAGACGGAGCTTGGGCCTATGCCTGTAACCCTCACCCACGACTCGACCGAGGACTTAGTGGCCGCATGGAATAGTTAATGTTAATAGAATTAACATTTTTAACATTTTTAAATTTTAGCACAGGGATAATTGATTTAATTTGGTATTAATTATTTATATTTGTGATATTGTGTGTTTTAATTTCCTGTGCACCGCCCCGGGTCCCTTTGGGGAGAGGGTGCGGTTATATAAATCCAACAAATAAATAAATAAATGAATGAATGAATGAATAAATAAATGAATAAATGAATAAATGAATAAATGAATAAATGAATAAATGAATAAATGAATAAATGAATAAATGAATAAATGAATAAATGAATAAATGAATAAATGAATGAATAAATAAATAGTGCGGCCACGGGGGCCACGGGGGCCTTGGACCGGGTCGTGCCCTTGCGGCCTCTCATGCGGCGCCGATCCACCCTGGCCCCTTGGTTCTCTGAGGAGCTAAGGGTGATGAAGCACCGCAAGAGACGCCTAGAAAGCAGGTGGAGGTCCACTTGTTCCGAATCCAACTGAACACTAGTGAGGTCCTACACAAAGACCTACCTAGTGGCAATAAGAGTGGCAAAACATAGTCATCTTGCCACCCTTATTGTGTCCACAGATAACCGTCCTGCCGCCCTGTTCAGAATGACCCGCTCCCTTCTCCATCAGGGGCCGCGGGAAGCTCTCTTGCAGGGTAGAGCAGAGGAGTTTGGAAGTTATCTGCAGGACAAAATTGCTCGGATTCAGGACAACTTGGCCTCCATTTCGATAGATCTGGGCGGACTGTCCGAGGCAGGTCTTGGGATGAGTTCAACTTTGTTACTTCCGAAGACATGGACAGGTTGCCGAGGCGACTGAATGCCACCACATGTTTATTGGACCCGTGTCCTTCCTGGTTGGTACTGGCCTCCTGGGAGGTGACACGAGGCTGGCTCCAGGGAATTGTAAACGCTTCTCTTAGTGAGGGGTTCTTGCCGGCCTCCCTTTTATTTTATTTTTTGTAAAGTAATTTTATTGGTTTTACAATTTTATAACAGGAAAAGGGTAAATAGGGTATTTTTAATAATATTTTAGAGCTTCCATATCGGTGCTGGTGACCGTCTCCAAGTCTTCGATTAAAGAATAGGAAAAAAAATAGGAAGAGGTACATACATTTCAAATCACTAATTTCATAATCTAAAATTTCATACATTCAATTATTTTGTTTCTATAAACATCCTTAGCAGGAATTACTATATTTAAAAAAAAAAAAAAGAAAAAATCATTTTTGTGATCTGAGTCTCTTTGCTATTGTTTCTTCTTCTTCCACCCCACCGGTAGACAGAGCCGTGGCCCCTCCCGTTCCCGTATCATCGTCATCTAGGATTGAGGAGTGCATTTTAAGAAAGGCCTGGGCCTCATCTACTGTTTTCATTCTAACTCTTCCTCCCTCCCAGAACACCAACATTCCTTCAGGCATCAACCATTTAAACCAAACCCCCTTTTTGTGTAATTTTTTAGATAAGAAGGAATATTTCCTTCTTATATCTCGGATTTTTTTTGGGATTTGCTTTAATATGGCTATCTCATTCTGTTGATATATCAAGGGCCCTCCTCTTTGCGCTCTCAGGATCTCATCTCTTGTTGACCTTCTTGTAAATTTAATATGTAGCTCCCTTGGTACATTGTTTATTCTGGCATATGCTGAATTGATTCTATAAATTAAATCAATGTCCCCCCAGATATATTCTTTATTTTTTTTGTTGTAATTCGCTAAGATCGTAGCCATCAGCTCTCTTAAATTTTCTGTATCTGACTCAGGAACATTCTGGAATCTTAAAAAAAAGACATGCGTTCAAAATCAATTCTAGACATATGACCTGTAATATCTGTAATTTCATTCTTAAAATCCTTTATCTCTTCCCTCATCCCAACTGCCCCGCCCTCCAACCCCTCAATTTTTTGCTTATTATTTGTTATTTCTCTCTGTGCCTCCAAAAGCTCCAGCTTTGTGCTTAAATTGTCTCTCCGAATTTGTTGCATTTCATTCCTTATTCTGTGAAACATCTCCTCTATCGATGGTGATAGTGATGGTGATTTGACCTCTGTTGCTTCTGTTTCCTTTTGGAGAAGTTCAGTAATTTTTGGCTGCGAGGTTGGACTTGGTCTAGTAGATGTAGGAGCAGATTGTGATTTGCCTGGTTTCCTGGAGGCGACAGTTGAGTCCTGAGACTCGTCCGCCGTTTTGTTTCTTTTACGGCCCCTAACGGGGCAGGGAGTTCCTTTTAAAGGACTCCCGCCGTACGGTCGGCTCGCTGGGATTTCCCTATCCTGATGGCGGTCAGGGGTGGTCCTTGTCCTCGACCCAGGAGTAGAAAAACATGCTGCGGGGGGCTTGGTTCCCTTTGCCAATGGAGGACCGGAACATTTGATTGTTCTTGAGAGGGCTGAATCGCTGGAGTTGGAGGCAACGCCGAGACTCTAGGCTACAGTGTGGATTGTGAGTGAACTTATTTTATTGCTTGCAACTTTGCTTTCAAAGAAGATGGAGGGGGGAGTTTGTGAAACCCTCCCTCGGAATGGAAAAAAAGCAGCGATTTAAAAATGCTCCTCAGGCTTGAGTAAGCGGAGAAATCACCATCCGAATTTCTTTAAAAGATAGTGAAAGTCTTTCCGGAATGACAACAAAGTCTGGCAACAAAGAAACAATTTTTACTTGTTGATTCCCGGTGGCTTCCAGATGGGCGGGGGAAGATGGCATTCCTTTGTTCTCAGGAGACATCCTTTTCATGGAAAATTACCGACATTCCTTTGTGCTCGGGACTTTCTCCTTTTATTAATGATTGCATTTAAATGATTAATTGGACCTTTCCCTGAAGTGCTTCCTTCTTCTTCTTTTTTTTTATTGCTTGAAGAAATTGGTTTCTCTCTGGACTCAAATTAGATCAAATTGTGACTTTGTTTATTGGAATTTGCTCATACCCTGTCTCACTAACTCCTCTTCAGCAGACGCCATTTTACTGACACAGACTTAACTCTTTCATCATGGCTTCAAAAAAGCAGACACATCAACCTAAAATTACCTCGATGTTACCTGAAAAACCTGATACGGATGCTAGATTAACAGCTATGGAAGAAACTCTTCAGACCTTGGTGAAAGAAATTAAAGAAATGAGGAAGGACCATGTCAGTTCTAAATTAGAACTTTTGGAGACGCAGAAGAAATTGATGGAAAACACACAAAAGATTGATGGGCTGGAGGTGGGGTTGGCTGGGACAAGAGGAGAGCTTAAAAGTATTAATAATGAAATAGGGAATTTAACTGGTCATATGTCTAGGATGGATTTTGAAAGGATGTCATATTTTTTAAGATTTCAGAACGTTCCTGAGGAGAGTGGTGAAGATTTAACTGATTTAATGTGCACAATTTTAGCAGATTATGTACACAAGCCTAAGGATGAGATTAGGGGGGACATTGATTTGATATATAGAATAAACTCAGCATATGCCAGGATAAATGAAGTACCCAGAGAGATACATATTAAATTTGTAAGAAGGTCGACAAGAAAAGGATCTTGAGGGCGCAAAGAGACAGTCCTTTAATTTATCAACAGAAAAAGATTGCCATCTTGAAGCAGGTCCCGAAGAAGATTAGAGAGATAAGCCGGAAATATTCCTTCTTATCTAAAATATTATTTAAACAGGGGGTCTGGTTCAAGTGGGTGATGCCAGAGGGAATGTTGGTGTTCTGGGAGGGAGGAAGAGTATGAATTAAAACAGTTGCAGAGGCAGAAGCCTTTCTTAAAAAACATTCCTCAATCCTGGAGGACAAAAATGGGGGAGCAGAGGGTGCCGAGGCCCCGCCCACTGGGGGCCAGGGAGAAGAAGATATAATTGCCAAAAGACTTAGATCTCAAAAGTGACTTTATTTTAGTACAATATAACTGTCAACATCCCGATGTTGCCATGGATCTTATCTGTTTTGCCTTAACGAACTGAAAATTCTTGACATTCCTGTGGCAGGAAAGGAATCTCAGGACAGCCTGTGACTGCGCATGCATGCAATTATTTTCAATGCTAATTGGAGAACGTAATTTATGACAAGCAGAGGGGAGGGGGCATAAAGGGGTAAAGTGCAGAAGCCATCCAATTATTGCCAGACCTGGCTGCAACCGAGTCTCGCCATGATGTTATATTCAATAAACGGACATTGCTTTGAACTTTTACGTGAGGCCATGAATCATTTGAAGTTTCTCAGTGGGAGCTTGACAGACAGCCAGGTCTCTTAAAAGAAATCTATCAAGATTTCCGGGCTACCTGAGTCCCGCCTCCCCCAGGCAATGCCTGAAAAAGAGGGAGGAGATCAGGCCATGGCAGAAAAAAGCCTCATTTCAGCTGGAGGCCAGCCAACCCCCCTGAACAGCGGAGCTGCAGACATCCAGCCTGTAAAACCTTTCCCAGCAACAGAAACAAGAAAAGATAAGTACTGGATATGGGACTGGGAATAAGCTAGAAGGCCCCGGCCCCAGATGGGATCCCTGGGGGGTGCAGTAGAGAAACTGAGGGAGGATTTTGATCAAGCCACCCTTCATGATGAGAGGCCAGCCTGCCATCCGGAAGAGAGAGGAGGCTTATCTGATCCTGCTGAAGGGAGGAGACGCATGCTGGAGCGCAGTCCCAGAAGCAAGCATGCTGCCAAGAGCAGGCAACTCCCTCCCTCTCCCCCTCCTAGAGCTGAAGAAGATGACCGGCCGTATCAGGCACGGGCATACAGGGGCCAGGAGGAAAACAGAGGAGGGAGGGAACTAAACGATCCACCCCGATTCAGGGGAAAGTTTGATGGTAACTCAGACCAACTAGCTCTATTCCTTGATGCAGCTGATATCCACTTAGAACGCTATGGGCACCTCTACCCATCCCCCAGAACCATGGTGAATGCCATTGCAGAGGGTTTTGAGGGGGAAGCAAAAGAATGGCTAGCAGCCCTCCATAAGCAAAGAGCGCCCCAACTGCAAGACATAGATGACTTCCTGGAAGTGCTAGAGGCCAGGTTTGAAGAGGGGGAGGAGGACCCATATGCAGAGGAGGAACTCAGCAACCTAAAGCAAAGAGGCCGCCCCATCAAAGAGCACATCCGTGAATTCAGGAGGATAGTTGGAAGACTACCCCCCCCTACCAGAACGGTTGCTGGTGCATTTTTTCAGAATAAGCCTGGATAAACGTATTGCCCAAGTAACTGCATATCGTGACATCCCAAACCAACTCTCTGAGTGGTTCCGAGTGGCAACAAAAGTCGACAGTGGGCTACGTGCCAACGACACAGGGAAGGAACCAGACACAAAGGAGAGGGGTCAACCTAATCTGAAACCATCCCGCCAAAAGAAAGAAATGGCACCACAGCGAGACCTGAGACCAGCCCTCCCTTGAAGTTCCGTGAGGTGTTACAGATGCGGGGGAATGGGCCACATGGTAGCTGCATGCCCAACCCCAGTCCCGAAACCAAGGCTGGACCGACCACCCAGGGCCCGACAAGAACGAGGGCCCCGATGGGCCATCAACACATCCAGGAGGGTGCTTCAAGCTGCAGGGGTCTCCTCCCTCCCAGGCAAAAGCAGTGAAACCCCAAGCAATGATGACCAGTCAATTGAACCCTATGACAGCGAGGACGAGGGAGAAAATGACCCAATGGTGAGCGAATCAATCAAACCCCAGAGGCTGAACTGATTCCAGTGGAATACCAGAACTTCACAGAAGTGTTCAGTGAGACAGAATGTGACATCCTGCCCCCCCACCGCGAAACAGATTGTGCCATTGAAATCATCCCTGGGGCAAAACTACCCAAACCCAAGCTGTATGCCATGACGCCTCAAGAGATGCAAGAAATGCGTGAATACATAGACAAAAACCTAGCACGAGGGTTCATCGAACCAGCCAAGCCACGGATTGCGGCACCAGTCCTTGTCAAAGAGAAAAAAGATGGAACTATGCACCTGGTCGTAGACTTTCGAGGGATAAATGGGGTATGCGTACACAACCTATACCCGCTTCCCCTCATGAAAGATATGCTGTCTCACTTGGCCAAGGGAAAAGTCTTTACCAAATTAGACCTCAGAGAAGCATACTACCGAATACGGATCAGGAAAGGAGATGAATGGAAAACAGCATTCAACTGCCCTTTAGGAAGTTTCCAATTCAAAGTGATGCCTTTTGGATTACAGGGAGCCCCAGCAGTGTTCATGCAGTTAATAAACGAGGTGCTGCATGAGCACCTCTACAAGGGGGTCCTTGTCTTTCTAGATGACATCCTTATTTACACTGAGACCGTCGATGACCACATACCCCTGGTTCGCCAAGTACTGGAAAAACTTCTGGCAGCCAACCTGTATGTCAAACTATCAAAATGTGAATTCCACCATGAGCGACTAGACTATCTAGGCTACAGAGTGTCAAATGAGGGAATAGAGATGGACCCAGCTAAAGTGCAAGCCGTCCTAAGCTGGCAACCCCCTCGCACTCGCAGACAGCTACAAAGTTTCCTAGGGTTCGCAAACTTCTACAGGCAGTTCATTCCCTCCTTTGCGAAGATTGCCAAACCCCTGACAGACCTCCTGAAGACAGGGAGCCCAGGAATGAAACCTTGTCCGGGACAACCCCTACAGTGGAGCCTAACCTGCCAGGAGGCATTCGAAACACTGAAAGAAATGTTTGCAAAGGAGCCGGTACTGAAGCATCCTGACCCTGAGCAACCTTTCGCGATCCAGGCAGGCGCCAGCGACATGGCCATAGGAGCAGTACTACTCCAAAGAAACAACCAAGGAAATTTACAACCCTGTGCCTATACCTCCCGCAAACTCACAGACACGGAGAGACGATGGGCCGCATGGGAAAAGGAGGCTTTTGCAGTGCGATGGCCACTACTAACCTGGAGACACCTGCTAGAAGGGAGCCAGAAACCGTTTGAAGTTTGGACCGACCACAAAAATCTGGAAGCTCTCAGAACTCCACGGAAACTATCACCCAAACAAGTCCGATGGGCTCAATACTTCAACCGTTTCAACTTCGTATTAAAGCACATTCCAGGGCAGAGGAACTTTCTAGCTGATGCCCTCTCCCGCATGCCTCAGTACAAATGCGAACGGGAGCACGTAGTGGACGCCATTATTCCTTCTGCTCAACCAGCTGCCCAAGTAACCACCAGGCGGCAACACCGTGACCGACGGGGTCAAACCACAAGCGATCTAACCACAAGACTCAAAACTGAGCTGCTAACGGACCCTTGGTTCCAAAACAACCAACACATCTTGACGAAGAGGGATGACCTCGCCTGGAAGGGGACGAAACTCTACGTTCCAGAATCTCTACGTATCCTAGTTCTCCAGAGGAGCCACGACGCCAAATTGGCAGGCCATTTTGGGTTCCTAAAGACTTTACACCTAGCCCGGAGGCAATTCTGGTGGCCTGGAATGAAGAAATATGTGGATAGCTATGTAAAAAGTTGCACAGTCTGTGCCACAATGAAAATACGACCAGGAAAACCCCCGGGACTACTGCAAACAGTGGCAGAACCAACGAGGCCATGGGAGGCCATGGGAGGAGATTGCAATGGCCTTTATAGTAGAGTTGCCAAAAAGTGGGGGAAACACAGTGATTTGGACTGTAATAGACCTGTTCTCCAAGCAGGCACACTTCATTCCCTGTAGCGGACTACCCTCGGCTCACAAGCTGGCTAAACTGTTTGTGAAGCATATCTACCGACTGCATGGAGTACCTCGAAGAATCATCTCAGACAGAGGGGTCCAGTTCACGGCTAAATTTTGGAGGGAGTTCCTGCGGTCCATTGGATCATCTCAGGGTCTTAGTTCAGCTTTTCATCCGAGCACTAATGGGGCAGCAGAAAGACTGAACGCCATGATAGAGCAGTGCCTGAGGTGCTACGTGAACTATCTAATTGGGCAGACCTTTTATCTTTCGCTGAGGTTGCATACAATAATGCTGTTCACAGCAGCACAGGACTCACGCCGTTTAAAGTAGTGAGTGGCATGGATTTCGTCCCAATGCCTGAGTATCCAAGAGACCTCCCCTCCTCAGTCAGCTTGACAGATTGGATGTCGATGCTGAAAGCAGCTTGGGAAAATGTCAAGAAAGCTCTAGACAAAGCAACACAAACTTACAAGAAACAGGCAGATAAACACCGGGCTCCGCAACGGCCGTTCCAGGTGGGAGAGAAGGTTTATCTCTCCACAAAATACTTGAGACTAAGACTGCCCAGCAAAAAACTGGGGCCAAAATTTGTGGGGCCATTCCCCATAATAAAGATCATCAACCCAGTCACAGTGATATTGAAACTGCCTCGATTGCTGGGGAAGACACACCAATCGTTTCATAGTAGCCTTTTGAAACCTGTGATCGGTTCCACTCTGAGACCACTGCCCCGTGCGCCCCCAGGCCCTGTGGTCATAGGGGGCCAAACCCATTATGAAGTCCAACAAATTTTGGATTCGAGGTGGCACAGAAGGCAACTCCAATACCTAATCAAGTGGAAGGGTTATCCCCTATCGGAAGCATCGTGGGTGAAACAGAAACATCCAAGCTGACCGCCTTATAGCAAAATTCCATGCAGAAAACCCAAGCAAGCCAGGGGGGAGGGGGACGCATCCCTAAGTCATACACCTGCATTCAGATTGTTTTGTTTCCCATAGGTTGCTTTCGAGAAGTAAGGGGAGCCGGGTGTCAACATCCCGATGTTGCCATGGATCTTATCTGTTTTGCCTTAACGAACTGAAAATTCTTGACATTCCTGTGGCAGGAAAGGAATCTCTGGACAGCCTGTGACTGCGCATGCATGCAATTATTTTCAATGCTAATTGGAGAACGTAATTTATGACAAGCAGGGGGGAGGGGGCATAAGGGGGTAAAGTGCAGAAGCCATCCAATTATTGCCAGACTTGGCTGCAACCGAGTCTCGCCATGACGTTATATTCAATAAACGGACATTGCTTTGAACTTTTACGTGAGGCCATGAATCATTTGAAGTTTCTCATTGGGAGCTTGACAATAACTTTTGTTTGGATGTTTATACATGATTGCTAGCATCGATTTTATGATGTTATATTTGCATTTCTTTCCACTTTGTAGTACAAATGAAAATTTAATGTATTATCTATATTTTGTTATGAAGCCTCGGAAGGGGTCAACGACTTCGATGTGAAAGTTCTCACAATATCTTTTACACCCCTTACCCTTTACCCCAGGGGTCCCCAACCTTTTTTTCACCAGGGACCGGTTTCATTTTAAAGAAAATTCTGCGGACCGGCTGAGGGGCTCAGCAGTCATGTGACTGGATGGGCGTGGCCAACTTTGAAAATGTGAAACTCACTTAACAATGATCTTGGTTAGCAACCAAACTTTTGGCCTCAACTGTGGTCATAAGTTCTTTCTTTCTTTCTCTCTCTCTCTTTCTTTCTCTTACTTTGTCTCTGTCTCTCTTTTTCTCTCTCGCTATTTCTTTCTTTCTCTCTTTCCCTTTCTCTCTATTTCTTTCTCTTTCCCTCTTTCTGTATCTTTTCCTGTCTCTTTCTTTCCTTTCTGTCTCTTTCTCTCTGTCTGTCTTTCTCTCTCCCACTTTTTTCTTTCTTTCTCTCTTTGTGTCTCTCCTTCATCCGCCCATTTCTGTCACTCTGTGTGTGTGTGTGCGCGTGTGTCTGTCTGTCTTGCATTCATTCAATCACTCCTTCTGTGTCTCTGTCTATCTTTCTCTCCCTCCCTCCCTCTGTCTCTCTATGTGTGTCTGTCGTCGTCATCGTCGTCTCGTCCCCCGGCCCCCAGCCTCCTCATCCCGCTTGCCACGCTTGGTCGCTCGTTCAAGCTCCGTGGCTGGATAGGTGCCGGGCTGGAGAGGAGGAGGAGGGAGGGGGGCAGCCCATTGGGGAGAACGGGCACGGGAGAACGCAGGAGGATGGTGGGGGCTCTTCCTCCACCCTCGTCGACGGAGGGACTACTGTGCGCCGCCGGAGCCACCCGCCAGTTCCCTCCCCAGCCCGCAGAGCCTCCGCAGTTCCTGGAAGAAAATGAGTGGCCGGCATGCCAGCAGGGGAGGGAATCGGTGGCCGGTCCGGCGGCGTCCAGGAATCCTTCCGTCGACGAGGGTGGAGGAAGAGGCACACTCCAACGGCGCGAACAGCCGTGCCTGCGTTCTCCCGCGCGCTGTGCTCAGGGGGCTGCCTCCTCCTCCCTCCTCCTCCTCTCTAGCCCTGCGGCCCGGCTCCCATCCAGCCATGGACCGGCACCGGTCCGCGGCCCGGGGGTTGGGGACCCCTGCTTTACCCTATTTGTAAAAAATTATAAAACCCAATAAAACTTTTTTTCAAAAAAAAAGTGTCAAATCTTTTTAAGAACAAAAAAAAAAGATGATGCTGGTGGGCTGACAGTCCATGAAGTCAGAGACAAAGGAACAAAGAGAAAATCTTATCAGAGTTCAATTAGCATTTGTAAAGATCAAGGGAAGAAATCAATTATATTTTCCCAAAACAAGACCAAAATAGAAGGTTTCACAACAAATGAGAGTACTGAAAGTCACTAGAGTAGGCTCTTTTATGTATATTTTAAATTAGTCTTGCTTAACTTATTAAGCCAGAGGAATGCTTGCAAACAGGAAACTTTCACTTCTGGAAACAAAGAAGGGCTATCCTCCGCCCTGCCGGCAGTGGTGAAAATAGGAAATTTTGTTGCAAATCCATTTTAAATGTAGCAAGTCTCAGATACTGTGTTTTTACAGCAATTCCTTGTTTAGTAAAACATTTCCTTTAAAGCTAATCAAACGGATGTCGTTTCACTCTCTCCCGATCCCGGGGGTGATTTTACGATGCCGCTTTTATTTCCGAGGGGGGGATTTCCCCCTCTAAATTCTTCTGTTCAAGAAGTTGAATGTAGAAGGTTTAAAACAGATAACTCACATTCCAATTGCTTTTAGTCCAGAGCCTCGGCTCAGCCATTCCGGTAATTCAGCTCACTCAGGAAATCCTCCATTGTTCCGGCTGCTTCAGCGAAAAGGGAATACACCCACCGCACTCCGTCCTTCAACTCCTAGGGTGAAACGTATCGCCCCCCCTGACCGCCATCAAGGTGGGGGGTCTCTCCGCAGCCACCCTTACGGAGGGGGGGCAATCGTGCCCCCCCTGCTCCCGAAGGTGCCCGTCAAAGGATCACAGCGGCGGACGCGCTGTAAAAGGCGTCCGTCCGCGTCTGAAACCGGAAATGCTGGCCTCCCTTAAAGAGGCGATGGTGAGACCCCTCCTCAAGAAGCCTTCCCTGGACCCAGCATTGTTAAATGACTATCGTCCGGTCTCCAACCTTCACTTTTTGGCGAAGGTTGTAGAGAGTGTGGTGGCACAGTAGTTCTCTCGGCACCTGGAGGAAACTGCTTATCTAGACCCGCGCCAGTCCAGCTTCCGACCTGGGCACAGCACCGAGACGGCATTGGTCGCGTTGGTGGATGATCTCTGGAGGGCCAGAGATAGGGGTTTTTCCTCTATCCTGGTCCTATTAGATCTCTCAGCGGCTTTCGATATCATCGACCATGGTATCCTATTGCACCAACTGGAGAGGTTGGGATTGGGGGGCACTGTTTTACAGTGGTTCTCCTCCTACCTCTCCGGTCAGTCGCAATTTGTACTGACAGGAGGGCAGAGGTTGACCTCGAGACCACTCATTTATGGGGTGCCTCAGGGGTCGGTCCTCTCACCCCTCCTGTTTAACATCTACATGAAGCCGCTGGGTGAGATCATCCGTGGTTGTGGGGTAGAGTACCATCTGTATGCTGATGATACTCAGCTGTACATATCTACCCCCAACCACCCCAACGATGCCATCGATGTAATGTCCCAGTGTTTGGAAGCCGTGCGGTTCTGGATGGGAAGTAACAAACTTCGGCTCAACCCGTCCAAGACCGAGTGGCTGTGGTTTCCGGCGTCTCGGCATAGCCAGCTCATTCCATCGCTGGTTATCAGGGGCGAGTCATTGGCCTCGCAACTTGGGCGTCCTCCTGGATTCGCGGCTGTCCCTGGACGATCATGTGACGGCCGTGACCAGGGGGGCATTCTACCAGGTTCGCCTGGTATGCCAGTTGCGTCCCTTTCTGGACCGAGACGCCCTCCGCACTGTCACTCAGGCACTCGTGACGTCTCACTTAGACTATTGTAACGCTCTCTACATGGAGCTCCCCTTGAGGTGCACCCGGAGGCTCCAGTTGGTTCAGAATGCGGCCACGCGGGGGATTCTGGGATTCTGGGAGCTTCTCGTTACTCCCACGTAACACCTCTCCTGCGCGAGCTGCACTGGCTACCGATGGCCTTCCGGATGCGCTTCAAAGTGCTTGTTACCATCTTCAAATCGCCCCATGGCTCGGGGCCTAGCTACTTGCGGGACCGTCTCCTGCCACATACCTCCCTGCGTCCGATACACTCCCACAGAGAGGGCCTACTGAGGGTACCAACTGCCGGTCAATGCTGGCTAGCGGTGCCCAGGGGTAGGGCCTTCTCTGTGGCAGGGCCGGCCCTCTGGAACGACCTACCCCCCGAACTTCGCACTATCACGGACCTTCCCCTCTTTCGCCGTTCACTTAAAACATATTTTTTTCAACAAGCTGGTCTTGCGTAATAGTTTAGACTTTTGTAATATAGCTTCTGCCAAGCACGTAAATGGATGTTAGATTTTTAGGGGGAATTTTAGCACAGGCTGTTATTTAATTCTTTTTTACCTATTTATTGTATTTATTGTATTTTTATTATTGTTCGTTTTAAATTCCTGTGCACCGCCCTGGGTCCATTTCGGTGGAGAAGGCGCGGTATATAACTTGAAATAAATTAAATTAAATTAAATTAAACAGATTTTTGAAATCCAACATGACTAGAATGTGTCATGATGATTAACCCTAAGAATAACATAAATGTAACACAATTTTTAAAAAATGTACAATGTACTAAATCCAAACAGAAAATTTAAATTAGATTTGCTCCCCTAAATAATAGCTTTTGAATGGAAATCTTATTGACCTAATATGAACCTTCCAAGAATTTGGTTTGAGATACTGTTGGGAAATATAAAAACATTTCTGTTTAAGAAAATGTAATGTAATGAGCCAAGCTTGTCCTCTGTGGATCTATACATTTATACTTTGATTTCCCCCTACTCACTATTATTTTGGAACAATGTTTAGAGTAATAGTGATATTTGTAACATAAATTGCACCATAGATGTTTATGCCGTCGAAGTGATGTCCCGGTGCCTGGAAGCCGTGCAAGTCTGGATGGGGAGGAACAGGCTTCGACTCAACCCGTCCAAGACCGAGTGGCTATAGTTTCTGGCGTCACGATATAGCCAGTTGGTTCCATCTCTGGCTATCGGGGGTGAGGCACTGGCTCCCGCGGAGAGGGCCTGCAACTTGGGCGTCCTCCTGGACTCTCGGCTGTCTTTGGACGACCATATGACAGCTGTGGCCAGGGAGGCTTTTTATCAGGTCTACCTGATACGCCAGTTGCACCCCTTTCTAGATCGTGACGCTTTACGCACAGTCACTCAAGCCCTCGTCATCTCCCGCCTGGACTATTGCAACGCTCTCTACATGGGGCTTCCCTTGAGGTGCATCCAGAGGCTCCAGCTAGTTCAGAATGCAGCTGCACGGGAGATTCTGGGGGCCTCGAGATGCTCCCATGTAAACCTCTCCTGCGCGAGCTGCACTGGCTGCCTGCGGCTTTCCAAGTGCACTTCAAGGTTCTAGTAACCACCTTTAAAGCGCTCTATGGCACGGGACCTGGTTATTTGCGGGACCGCCTCCAACCACATACTTCCCACCGACCTGTCCGTTCCCACAGGGAGGGCCTCCTTAGGGTGCCGTCTGCCGGACAATGCCGGCTGGCGACTCCCAGGGGGAGAGCCTTCTCTGTGGGAGCCCCCGCCCTCTGGAATGACCTACCCCCTGACCTGCGTACAATCACGGACCTGCGCCTCTTCCGCCGGGCATTGAAAACACACTTATTCTATGCGGCCAGCCTGGCATAGTTTTTAAATAGTTTTAATCTTGGTTTTAGTAGGGGTTTCTATTGTAATTTTAGCACAGGTTTCTTAGTTTAATTTCTTTTTAAGATATTTTTATTGTATTTATTGTCTACAGTATTTTATTATTGCCTGTGCATCGCCCTGAGTCCCGCAAGGGAGATAGGGCGGTATATAAATGTGAATAAATTCAAATTCAAATTCAATTGGTTTGTTTATTTATCAGAGCTCAGATACTGCTTCAGTCCAGCATGGCTTTCAGCAGCATAATGTACAAAAACTGGATTTAAAAAGTGGGCTTTATTCTGTTGTTGAAAATGTACCTTTATGAACTTCTTGATAGATATTTTTTGTTTTTGTTTTTAAATCTGATACTTAAGAAGCAGTTGAAGTTATTTCTTGATGAATTGAATATCAGCTCCAGAGCAGGCTCAAGTTGGCCTGAAGGAGTCAAACAGGGAGTGGGAAACTGGAAAAGCCTCTGGTCCCAGGGACCGACCCAGACTGGATTCTTCAAAATTATACTGGGACATATATTATTATATGTTCAGGTGAAGAATGGAGTCAAAGCCGATTTGAAACAACAAACTCTGTTCATTACATTCTAATTGCTAGGCAAAAGCTGCAGGCTGGCAGTACTCTTTTATTCATAGAGTTGTCAGCCTTCAGCCAAAAGATTCAAAGCATTTCCCCATGATTAGTCCAGGGGATCAGTAGCCAATAGATTTAAAGTATTTTTCTCACGATTAGGGTGGACCAAAGTGGAGCCTTCCAGCTGCACCTGCACATACACAACACATATATTTGCCTTCATTCATGAGTTAGAGAAGATCCCCTCCTCTCACCCCCACCCCCTAAAGGCTGCTCCATGGCTGGAAATTCAATTTTCTCTTGTATTTTTGCACAGGGTGCATTTTATCAGCTATTGTTTACCTTTTCAAAAGTGAAAGATTTATTGGTTCCTTCCCGCCCACCCTGCCCAGGGAGCCTACAATGCCATTGTTGCAACTGGGACAGATAAGGGATGCTCAGCAAGCCAGGGTTTTTCTTGCTAGTGGAAGATTGGCATTTGTACCAGAAAGCCTTGAACACCAATCCCACAAGTGTTCTCTTTTCTGGTTTTTAACTATTTTATCTGTACAAAAATTCTGTAGAAGAAGTTTTATAATTATTGTAAAACTTCAATTTGGCTGTGGCTGTAGTCCTGCAGTTCTGCATTTTTTATTTACTGTGCGGGGAGGTTTGAATTATATCATTTGCTTTACTGTATCATCTTCATCTTCATCATCATCCTATTGTTTTTTGTATGTAAATCTGCCATTATTTTTTTATTTGCATAGATCACTACAAATTTTATCACTAGTTTGATGAAACAAGTTTTAATTGCAGCTGTTTTCAGAACAGACAATGGCCTTTATTAGGCTCATGATACATCAATCTTCTAAAAGCATGGGTAAGACAATTAACTAGCAGATAAGCAACATTCAGTTGTTAATCCCTCAATTCTCATAATCCCTTGAATTGTAGGCTTTTCTGCATACAGCCTTCAGCTGGTTGTCTCTTGGGTTTATAGCCAGTGGGATAAATCTTATTCTGTATAACAATCCCTTCCTCCACTTTAGTCACAGTAATGGCTGGGTGTTCTGTCTGGACTGTGGTTAAAATAGTGGATTACCCTACTGCTTTTTCCCTCCCACACATGCCAGCAAAGCACATACCAAATTATTTTCCTTCTGTGCACATGTCTTTGGGGGACTGGTGGAAAAACAACGTTTTACAGTTCTTTCTATCACAGTTGGAAGGGAAAACATGGCAGAACCATTTTTACCTCGTTAAAAACTCACATAAAGGATCTTCCTCTGCTGAAATTTCATGACATGGTTCTGTAGCTCTCCAGTCTCTGGGCCTACAAGGAGATGTTTGCAAGAATTTTTTTCTTTTTGAAAAGAACAAAGAAATGGTTTGCATTTCACTGTACCACTTTGTCACTATTAGAGCAGGAAAAACAATAATGGCCTAGCAAGTCAGTAGCTCTGTATAAAATGATATCATGGGTAGAATGTGGGGACACAAAGGGGAGAGATATTGTCTGAGCACACATTGGCCATTTGGAAAGGCAACATTTGTGAAAGAAAGAGCAGCAGACTGACCTGCCCAGTGTGAGTCGAAAGGACATGGTAGTTGAAAATGAAGCAAAGAAAAGTTTTGGTATGGGTCACCTTCCCAGCAGGCAAAGGCAGGCTGGGATTGACACCAGCAGTTTTTGTCTCCTAAAATGCTAGGTGGTCTATACTCATGTTGAGGCAAGCAAGAAGTACAAATCCAGTCTTACAGAATGGAGGACAAGAGAAGCATTGGTGGGAGGGTTTCTCAAGGAAGACTTACTGAAGACACCAGATCACCTTGATTTCCAACGCTAGAAAGAAAATGAGGCCCTGCGGAGGGCTGAGATTTTGTGGTTTTAAGTGAACAGACAGTATTTTTATCAGTGCTTTTCACATTTTTCACTTGTAATTCATGCAGTTATAAAGAGACTAGATAAATAATATAGACTGTAATGATCAAAATAATCAAAATGAGGAGAGAGGGATAACCTTTCCCAAGAATCCATGGCAGAGATAACTTAATCCATACTGTACTCAACTATGTATTTTTCTAATTGTTAACCATGAGTGCAGTGAGTCTTATTTTTAAATAAACGTATAGAAAAACTGTTAGTCCATGAGTCTCTTTACCAGTGTAGATGTTTGAAGCTAAATGGCTTCACCCATTCAGCCTTAAGAAGGGGAGAGCAATGAGGACCTGGGGATGATGAAAGACAGTGGTAGAGGAATTATTAGCCAAGGTGAAAACAGCACAAAACAGAGTCCAGAAGAGCAGTGTGCTATCAATGACGTGTCTTTTGCTTTGCTGTACATACAGATCTGGACATTTTGTAGATGACTTCCAGTCTCACTGCCTCAAGTCTTCTAATGAGTCATCTGTCTGCATTCCTTTTCAATGCTGTCTTGATGGTGACTACTGCAGACTTTTTGTTTATTTATTAAAGAACTGGCTTCTATTTTGGCTATAGTCATGCTGTCTTGCCAAAGGATAAGGGGGCTGTTCAAAAGTAGGAGGATAAATTTTCATGATCAGCATTTTTGAAGGGTCATCAGTTGCAACAAAATAAAAGAGAAATAAATGGAATATCATGACATCGTTATGATTTCTTGACACCAATATCACCAATAGCATCAATTATCATATGCTTATTACATGACATTATTTGCCTATCATTTTGCATTAAATTGAGGAAAAGACCTTATTTCACCATCATCCTTATGCTAACCTACCATGTTTATAATAGTCAGCAGAATTTAAAGGAAGGCACAATAGTGGGCAAACTGCTAGTAGTCAAGAGGATATATTTTGGAGAAACAGCTCTTAACACTCAACAATGATTGGGCGTTGTTGCTATATAACTGATCAGTACTGTGTTTTGTTTTGGCTTATTTAAGCTTATGCTTATTCTACATTTTGTTTTGTTTTGCATAACAAAAATATGAGAATAAATCAAATAATACACATCTACAACCTTCCCCACAACACCAAAACATTTAGATGACGTTAATTTGGCAAGTCCGTGGTGATTTCTTTGAATTACCACATTATTTTCAACATATTCAGTTTTATTTGTTCATGATCTGCTTTAGACTCTTCCCCGGAGACTGTGAACTGTGATTCAAGGATCAACTGTGGAGTGATTCATTCAGATCCTCCCTTTTCCTGTTTTTGAAAATAGAGAAAACATATATTCTCCTCCAGTCATTTGACACTTTGCCATTTCTTCAAGATTTCTCAGAAATAATGAGCATCCCCTTACCATATTTCTATCATTCTTAACCTTATTGTTAACCCTCATACTTCACGCAATTCTTCATAATTTCCTGGTAGAATACATAGCACTTGTAGAATAGAATATGTATAGCTCAGGGTTGAACTGTGGAGTCCTTGATGCTTTTTGAGCTTGGTTGTTTGCTTGCAAAAGTTTCATTTCATTGGTAATAGGTAACATCATCAATGCTACTGAGTTTGGTATCTGTTTCCTGTTCCTTTTCATAGTTTACCCTGCCAATGTTGGTGGAGATGTGGTATTTTTTCCTTTGATACCATACCCCAAAACCAGAGATGATCTCACCCAGGGGTTTCATATATAAGTGAGGGGCCTCGGGGTCGATCCCTGTCCTCCAGTCAACACGAACTGCGATTGATCCTACAGGTAGGTGGAGAACCACAGTGCCCCTAACTCCCAACCCCACAAGTCATCACAGTAGGACACCATGGTTGATGGTATTGAAAGCTGCCGAGAGTCTAATAGGACCAGGACAGAGGAGCAGCCCCTGTCCCAGGCCTACCAGAGATCATCAACCAACACGAACAATGCTGTCTCCATGCTGTACCTGGGCCTGAAACCCGACTGAAACAGATCCAGGTAGGCAGCTTCATCCAGGTATTGGGGGAGTTGACGTGCTACCACACTCTCAACAACCTTCACTACAAAGCGAAGGTTGTAGACCAGACGATAGTTGGCTAAAGAAGCTGGATCCAGGGAAGGCTTCTTAAGGAGGGGCCTTAAGGAAAGACTACTAACCGGAAATCTTAGTCTTTGTCTTTTACTACAGGACACCAACTCTAAGATCACACTAAAGGTTGCAAATTTTTTTGCTGCAGTCCTGGCATGTCAGAACCATGGGAAGGATCAGGCTGGCCCCACTGGCCGAGGCCAGTCATACTGACTGTTTGCAGTGTACCACTTGGTGGTTGCATAAGGTGCCATCATGCAGATTTCATGTAAAATCTCATATGGTATCTACCATTTATGCACAATTTTAACCGACCATAGTCCTTAAAGTATAGATTTAAATTTCCACAATGACAGAATGGTCGTTATCATCAATTTTGCCTATTGTCTCCCACTTTTCAGTGGGGCTTGGTTGTGTAACTCTGTGCGATTTGTTTGTCTAGATCTCTGGTCCATGATCGAATAAAGTGAATACAGCTATCAAAATGTGAATTCCACTGTGCACAGCTAGACTACCTGGGCTACCAAATGTCAAATGAGGGAATAAAGATGGACCCAGCCAAAGTACAAGTCATCCTAGTATGGCAACCCCCTTGCACCCCCTTGCAACAGCTACAAAACTTCCTATGGTTTGCAAACTTATATAGACAATTCATCCCCTCCTTTGCGAAGATTGCCAAACCCATGACAGACCTCTTAAAGACAGGGAGCCCGGGAAAAAACCTCACCAAGGACAACCTCTACAGTGGGATCTAACCTGCCAAAAGATATTAGAGATGCTAAAAGAAATGTTTGCAAAGGAACTGGTGCTGAAGCATCCTGACCCTGAGCAACCTTTTGTGATCCAAGCAGATGCCAATGACATGGCAGGAAACTTACAACTCTGCGCCTACACCTCCTGCAAGCTCACAGACACATAGAGATGATGGGCCGCATGGGAAAAGGAGGCTTTTGCAGTAAGATGGGCACTGCCAACCTGGAGACACCTGTTGGAAGGGGGCAAAAAACTATTTCAATGTTGTGGTCAGTTACATGAAAAGTTGCACCATCTGCGCAACAATGAAGAGGTGACTGGGAAAATCCTGCGGACTGCTGCAACCAGTAGCAGAGCCAATGAGGTTGTGGGAGAAGATAGCAATGGACTTTATAGTAGAGTTGCTGCAAAGTGGGGGAAACACAGTGATTTGGACTGTAATAGACCTGTTCTTCAAACAGGCACACTTCATACCCTGCAGCTAACTATCCTCAGCTCACAAGCTGGCCAAACTACTCCTAAAGCACATCTACTACCTGCATGAAGTACCTCGAAGAATTATCTCAGACAAAGGGGTCCAGTTCATGGCTAAGTTCTGGAGGGAGTTCCTGCAGCACATTGGGTCATCCCAGGGTCTTAGCTCGGCTTTTCACCCAAGCACCAATGGGAAGGGGGGGCAGCAGAGAGACTAAGGTAGAGCAGTACCTGAGTTGCTACGTGAACTATCAGCAGTCCAATTGGGTAGACCTTCTGTCTTTCGCTGAGGTCAAGTACAATAATGCTGTTCATAGAGGCACAGGACTAACACCATTCAAAGTAGTGAGCGGCATGGACTTTGTCCCAATGCCTAAGTATCTAAGGGATCCCCCTTCCTCAGTCAGCTTGATTGACTGGATATCAATGCTAAAAGCAACCTGGGATAATGTTTTTGTTTGCACAGATTGCTTTTGAAAAGTGAGGGGAGCCAGATGTCAACTCTCGATGTTGACATTCCATGCATACCGTCAACAGAGCTGGATCTCAGATTACAGTAGCTGGTTTGAGATGGGTGCATCTATTGGTTAATGTGATTTATGACACAGACTGAGGGGAGGAAAGGAACAGGGGCAAAGTTCAGAAACAGATAAACAAAGTAAAGAAATGGCTGTGAATAAATCTTGCCTAATAAATCACTAGTTTGTATTAAAACATTGGCACTTATTATGAGTTAGTTATGACATCGTTAGGAAACTTCACAATGTGTGGTACCTGCAGGAAGGTGATGGGAAGCAGCTCTGCATGTGTTGATAGAAGGCCTGCTGTCAAGTTCCCAGGAGAAAACCTAACAAATTTATAAGCCTCGAGACAAGGTTCAAAAAATAAAAGCCAATCTTTTATTAGGATTAACATCCTGGCATTTTTTTGTTGCAGACATCTTTTTTGCTTTCTTTATCTGCTTCTGAACTTTGCCCGCATTACTGTCCTCCCCTCAGCCTTCATCATAAATCACAGACAATGAGAGATGGTAGTTTAGACATGCGCATTCACAGGCCAGTTTGAGATTCCTTTTTGACCACAGGAATGTTTGAAATGCTCCTCACTATGACAGTTTGATAGTAATCATAGAGATGGTTCCCAAACTCACATCTGACTCCCCTCACTTCCTGAAAGTGACTGTCAGCCTTCGCTTTACTGCATGCTTGGCTGCCATGGAAACGGGGAGGGTGGGGGGTTGTGTTCACTATGTGTGCTGGAGGAAGATGGAGCTAGGTGGTGATATCGCTAGACCCAACGGTATCACATTCCATTCTGATGACCACTCTGGACGTGTTGCCCATCTGACATCGTGGATGATATTGCATTGGACACTATTGTGGGGGTCATGGGTTATTGGGGGTTGGCTTATGCCTTGATATGTACGCTTCGCGCCTAAAGTAGTCACTCCTTGCTTAACTTTCGCTGCTATACTTTCTTATTCAGTAAAAGTAACCTTAATCACCTGAAATGTGCTTAAGTGTGGTCTTTCTTGGATAATGGAAGAGGCAAGCTTGACAAAAAGCAAGGAGTCTCTTCACACTTAGCTCTGAGCTAACAACTTCAGTAGTAAGTGTAATAAAACAATAAAACCGAAGCCAAATGTCGGATCCAGGGAAAGAAGAAACTCTGGAGGCGACAGCGCTCAACCCGACTGCCCTGAAAGAAGAAACAAGGTCAGTAATGGAATTATTGGCTGATATTAGTCTGGAACCGAAACCCGAGGATAAACCGGTTCGCCATCGCTGGTCTGAGGGAGTGGGGATGAAGGGAGCCGCCTCTGAAGGAATTGCCCCCGGGGTTACAACCACCAGACACAGACAAGCCCATTCCCCCCCTTCTGGGAACAGATAGAGGAAGAAAACCACTTAAGAGAGATGGCAAGAGCATTAATCCATCAAGCGGATGACAAAAAGACTGCCAGAGAACGAAAGTGGGGGAGGGATCCTAGCCCTTCGGATTGGGAAGGGAAAGACCAAGGGCAGAAAACACCCACCCTGGCAAGGGAGAGAGAGGCCCCCTGCCACACGTTGAAACACCGAGGGGGAGTGCCCCAGGAACTGTTCAGCAGAGAGAACCAAGCCCCGCACCACGTAGAATGTCAAGACTGCCCCCCCTGGGGATTAAGTTTGGAGGGAATTCTAACGAGCTGGGATTTTTCTTGCTGCAAGTCAGCAATTTCGTGAAAGGCTCGGGGCCTAGTTATATGCGAGACCGCCTTCTGCCCCATACATCCCTCAGACCAATACGCTCCCACTGTCAGGGCCTGTTTCTTCGAGTACTTAAGAAAGAACACACTTAGACATTGTTTGAAATGAATAAGGCTACTTTTACTAAGTAACGAAAGTGAACAGACCAGGTGAAGCAGGAAGTGAATAGTTTAGCCGCGAACATTGAGTATTAAAGCTTAAGCCCATCCCAAGCCCTCACCCCCCCCTTAGCATTGTCCAATATACTTTCTTCTCCGACATCAGGTGGGCAGGTCATCACCAGCATGAAATGTGAGACCGTTAGTTGAGAGATAACACCAACCGGCAACATCGTCCACCAATCATCCACCAGCAGAACAATTGAATCCCAGCACCCCACCCTCCCCGTTTCCATGGCACTGTTCCTCCAGGAACAGTGAGAGACCCCGGACGTCCCTCAGAAAAGTGGTGCTAGACCTGTAAAACAGACAAGAAGAGACAAAACAACATATAGGAGAGAGGGAAAGGGTCAAGGCTTGTGCGGGTATTTGGCATAAAACTGGCGTATCAGCTTAGGAGCCTTGAGATGCTCTTTATCCACCCATTCGTTGTGAGAAGGGGGAAAATCTTTCCACATGACCAAAAACTGAGTTTTATTCCTCCGGACCCTGGAATCCAAAATGTCACGGACTTCATAGTGCTGGTGACTGTCCACCATTGTAGGCGTAGGGGTATCTGGAAAAGGTTTGCGGAGATGCGAAGTGCGTTCAGGCTTCAACAGGTGAACATGGAATACCGGATACAGGCGACGGTAGGTTTTTGGGAGATCCAAACGGACGGACACAGAGCTGATGATTTTTGTGATAGTGAATGGACCAACAAATTTGGGTCCCAGTTTCTTGCATTTCTGCGGGCTATCCAAATGTTTCGTAGAGACATATACCCTGTCACCAACTTTGTAGGCAGGGGGGTTCGCCCGTTTCCTATCAGCATACAATTTATGTGATTGATGAGCATCGTTCAAAGTCTTACGTATGATTGGCCAAATTGAAGATAATCTGGAGGACCAATTGCCCAAAGAGGGAACTGTCGGTGAGTCATGAGGCAATTCAGGGATAGGCACAAAATCCTGCCCATAGATGATTTTAAAAGGGGTCATATTTGTACTGGAGTGAACAGAGTTATTATAGGCCACTTCGGCATGTATTAGGAGATCAGCCCAATCATCCTGTTGAAAATTAATGAAACAACGTAGGTATTGTTCCAAAACGGAATTGGTCCTCTCACAAGAACCATTCGTCTGGGGATGGTAGGAAGAGCTTAGGCCTTGGGAGGAGCCAATTAACTTCAAAAATTCCTTCCAAAAGAGAGATGTAAATTGAGTGCCCCTATCGGAAATGATACGCTGGGGAACACCATGAAAACGGTAAATATGGGTAACGAATAGCCTAGCCAACGACTTGGAAGATGGAATTTTCGAACAGGGCACAAAATGAACTTGTTTGGAGAAAAGATCTGTAACAACCCAAATGACCGTATAGCCTTGGCTGGGTGGAAGGTCAACAATAAAGTCCATCGAAATTTCCTTCCAAGGTGCTTCCGGCTTCGCCACGGACTGGAGAAGGCCATGTGGTTTTCCAGGAGCACGTTTGGACGCAGCACAAACAGGGCAACTTGCAATATACGATTCAACATCTTTCTTAAGTGAGGGCCACCAGAATTGTCGTTTAACAAGGTGTACAGTCTTAACGAACCCGAAATGACCTGCTAGACGTGAGTCGTGAGCGCGTTGCAATACAAACGGTCGTATAGTAACAGGGACATAGATCTTGGAACCAATCCAAGGAAGATCGTCCCTAATAGTGCAATCACCCGAATGTGCGCTATACCATTCATCAGTAAGAAGTTCAGTTTTAATACGAGCAATGAGCTCAGCAGGTGGAGCAGTTTGGACTGCGGAATGGCTTCGAGTAGACACAGGAGAAGCTGGTAAAGAAAGCGGCATGATGGGCTGTACAATTGTAAGTTTAGAAACATCATATTGGGGTAGCCTGGAGAGGGCATCAGCCCTGAAATTTTTTCCACCAGGAATATATTTAAGACGGAAATTGAAGCGATGGAAGTAATGTGCCCAGCGAAGTTGTCTCGGGGACAGTTTACGAGAAGAGGTGAGAGCCTCCAAATTTTTGTGGCCCGTCCAGACTTCAAATGGATGGGGAGCACCTTCAAGGAAATGACGCCAAGTCATGAGGGCCCAACGAACAGCAAAAGCTTCTTTCTCCCAAATGGCCCAACCACGTTCGGTTGTGGAGAGCTTGCGAGAGGTGTAGGCACATGGTTGCAATTGGTCATGGTGGTTGAGTTGTAGCAAGACTGCTCCCACAGCGACATCACTGGCATCTGCTTGAACCACAAAAGGGGAGCTAACATCGGGATGTTTAAGGACAGGTTCAGCCGCAAATAAACGCTTAAGTTTCTCGAAAGCGGCTTGGCATTCCATGGTCCATTTGAGGGGAGTCCCTGGTCGAGGTTTACCCTCACCCTTCGTTTTGAGAAGATTTGTAATGGGCAAGGCAATGCTAGCGAATGATGGAATAAATTGGCGGTAAAAGTTTGCAAAGCCCAAAAAACTTTGGAGCTGTTTACGAGTTCGGGGAGGAGCCCACCCTGTTACAGCCTTCACCTTTGCAGGATCCATCTCAATTCCTTCAGAAGAAATGCGGTAACCCAAATAATCAATTTTTTCTTGGTGAAACTCACATTTGGACAATTTGGCGTACAGCTCAGCGGAATGGAGTTTTTGAAGGACGGAACGCACTAGCTTAACATGTTCGTCGCGTGTTTGTGAGTAAACGACGATGTCATCAATATAAACTAAAACCCCCTTGTAAAGGTGCTCGTGGAGAACCTCATTGATGAGTTGCATAAACACAGAAGGAGCACCCTGAAGACCAAAGGGGAGAACTTTAAATTGAAAACATCCAAGAGGACAGTTAAAAGCAGTTTTCCATTCGTCTCCCTCTTTAATTCTGACCCTATAATAAGCTTCACGCAAGTCCAGTTTAGTAAAAATCTTGCCAGTAGCCAGGTGAGCAAGCATGTCTTTCATAAGTGGGAGTGGGTAGACGTTGTGTTCGCAAATGGTGTTGAGATAAGAGTAATCTTGCACTAATCTGAGAGTGCCATCTTTCTTTTCTCTAAACATAACAGGTGCAGCTACTCGTGGCCTAGCAGGTTCAATGAAACCCCTTTGAAGATTTTTATCGATGAACTTACGTAACTCTTCCATTTCCCGTGGTGTCATAGAATAAAGGCGAGGTTTAGGCAACTGCACACCAGGGAGGAAATCAATGGAACAATCAGTAGCCCTATGAGGAGGAAGTGAATCACAAGATCTTTCACTGAAAGCCTCCTTCAGGTCCAAATATTCCTTGGGAATCTTCTCCTCGCCGGGTATGAATTCAGGAGAAGGGAGAGCCAATAAGGGGGCAGCGGGTTCAGTTACAGGGGCTAAGTTAATGGGTGGAACATGATTGTCCTCTGAAGGTAGAGAGGTATGTTCCGGTAATAACAAAGGTATTCGCACCCATCCCTCTTTCCAATTAATCAGAGGATTCCATTTACGAAGCCAGTTGACCCCCAAAATGACAGCATTTTCAGAAATGGCGGTCACAATGAAATTGATGGTTTCAGTATGAGCAGTGCCAATAGAGACACGAAGTGGTTCGGTGATAAAAGATGTCGGGGTTCCTCCTGCTACAGAACCATCCATTTGGCAAAAAGCTATGGGAGTTTTCAAGTTTTTTAGAATAGACCAGTTCTTGGCTTATGAGGCAGCGTGAACAACCCGAATCAATGAGGGCTTGTACATCGCAAGTACGACCAGTAGATGGAGCCAAAAGCTTTAAATTAATATAAAGGGGCCCGGAGCGGTGACTCACCAAATTGTCGTCAGAAGAATTAGAAGACGCCTCCCAGTCGTCAGGGTGGGTGTTGGGTTGGTCAGTGGAGAGGTCCAAAGGCTCCACCCCACTCATCGCAGGTCTACTGCGCACGTTCGGAGTTTTTGGAGGCTTTCTTTCGGAAGAGGAATGTGGGCGTGGAGGTTGTCTTGATCTGCATTTGTCTGCCCAATGCCCCTCCTTTCCACAACGATAACAAGTGCCCGTGCGAGGTTGAGTTGATTTCCGCCCCCCCCCTCTGCATGTGGGAATCTTTTTCTGGGGATCGAGGCTTGAGGCTTTCCCTTTGCGGTTTCTTTTCAAGACGGACTGGATCTTGCAAGTGGGCTTTGTCCAGTTCCACATCCCCAGCGAGGTCTATCCAATCATCTAAGGTTTCGGGATGGAACCTGTTCACGCACGTTTGATAAATGTCCTTATCAAGCCCCTCAGTATAGATATCCATCAAGGCCCGGTCACTATAACCGGTCATAAACACGGATAACTCCTGAAAAATCTGCGTGTATTCTTGGACCGACATACTCCCCTGGTGTAAGTTTTTCATTCTCATTTTAGCTTTCCTTTCAACACGAGGGTCTTCAAAACGCCTTCTAAGAGCATTCATAAAACGATCAAAATCCCGCAACACGGGTGAGCGGCTATTATGCAACGAGACCAGCCATTTGGAAGCTTTATCCTCCAGAGCCATTGAGACAATTCTAATTTTGATTTCATCCTCAAAATCAACTGCGTAAAACTGCACGAAATTATCGACGTGAATGAGAAAAAATGCTAAGTTGTCGGCGCTACCGTTGAATTTAACACCCAGGGGAGGGAGCTTTGCAAGCCGACGGGGGGAGGCGGGGCGGGCTTCTCTCTGCACCGCTTCTCTCTGCAATTCCCTGCTGGCTCGGGGAGGGGGGATGGTGTTGAGCTTCTGCTTTCTTTGGCAGCTGCAGAAGGCGTTTCTTTTAACTGTCTGCATTCCTGCTGATGCCCCCTCCCCCAGAGTTTATCCAAGGCCTCCCGCTTCTCGCCTGCCTGGCGAAGCAATTCTTGGGCCATCTCTTTTAATTCCCTTTCTTCTCTTAAAAGCTCCGGAATGAATGTCTTGGGGGAAAGGCGACGTCTGGTGACGTTAGCTCCAGGGCCTAGGCCTCCAGTCATTCCCACCCCTTCCGACCAGCGTTTAGGTTTGGCTGAATCTTCGGCTGGCAGATTTAGATCAAGGCCGGCTAAACAATCCAACACTCGTTTGACTTCCGGTTGCAGTTGCTGTCGGTAGGCTTTTTTCAAGCCTGCCATCCCACTCGTCTGTAGAGGCGTTTTTTATACCATCAAATGCCTCGGAACCGCCAGGCTCTATTATGAGCTGGTGGGAGAGTTTTTGCTGCCAGGGAGGAGTCCCCTTGCGAAGCCCTCAGAGGGTTAGTTTTCCTCTGAGGAGCAAGTAAGGAGAGACCCTCCCCTCTTTTGGCTGCGATCTTCTCCGGACGGGTGTGGAGACCGTGTTAATTGGCTAATTAACACGGCAAAGCAAACTGCTTTTAACTTCTAATCTACATTCCAAGGCAATTTTATACTTCAAAGGGAACTTCTTGGCTACTCATCGTAAATGCAAGTAATTAAAGTTTGTGATTTTGCCAGAATATAGTAGATCTTAGACACAGCCTTTAGAACGAAGGAATCAAGATGGCGTTAATTACCAGATGAGACGAAATGAAAGTTAGTTGTTTTGGCTTGTACCCAATCCTGATTGACATGCAATCCATCAAGAAGGACTATATTTCAAGCCTTCGTACTTCAAAGGAAACTAAACGCAAGTAATTAAAGTTTGTGAATTGTTTTAAAGAACAAAGGATTCAAGATGGCGTTAACTACCAGATGAATGAAATGAAACTTAGTTGCCTTGTCTAATTATTGATTTGTGGATTTTGGTCTCTGCTTAACTCCTGGCTGATAGCGGACAGCTGTATGCGGAAAGGGGGAGCAAGCTATAAAGCCAAATACACTATCTGATTTATTGAGCGTTAAGCTAAACGTTTACTTATTACTGACTTATTTTGATATTTTGAAGAGGCCTTTTTTTTTTTTTTTTTTTCTGAAAACTTGGAAAACTTAAAAGCAAGGCAATGGAACAAACTCGTGTAGTAACTCCCCAGGACTTTAAAGATTTGATGAACTTTATAGTTAATGAAAGCAGAGACCTCAAAAGAATGATCCAGGAGAAATATGAACAATTGGAAAAAAAAATGTTTGCAATGGCCAAGAGTCTGTCTGAAGTTATCATTAAAATTGATGTGAAAATTGAAAAGCTGTCTTCAGAGGTGGAAGTCAAAGCAAAGGAAACGGATTTGAAATTGGTGGAAATGGAGGGGAATATGCACAAATTGGACAAACAGGTTATTATGTTACAGTTTTTGTTAATGCAAAACGCCATTAGACTGAGGGGGTTATCAGAAAATCCTAGAGAAGACTTAAGAAAAGTTTCTGCTGATGCTTTGGCTATATTAGTAAAAATGGATCCTGGTGAAATTTATGCTAAGATTGATAAAATTTACAGAGCAAACTCACGTATAGCACTACAAAGGCAACTACCGAGAGATGTTGTGATATATTTTACTGAGAGAAACCTCAGAAATGATATTCTGCAGAAGTCTTTTCACTCCTCTCTCCACATAGCTGGAAAACGGATTGGTGTCTTTAAGGAACTTCCATCAACTATCTTGAAGCTCAGAAAGGATTTTGGTTTTTTGGTGGAGGAGCTGAAGAAAAGAGGGATACAGTACAGGTGGGATGCTCCAATGGGTGTTATATTCAGATATGAAGGGGCGCGGTATTGTTTGAATACTATAGACAAGGCAAGAGATTTTTATTATGAAATACTGAAGAAAAGTGCAACGCCCCCACGTATATCTATACCAACACTAGTAGATCTGGATGGTTCAGAGCAAGATATTGAGATGGAGCAGAAACAATCTGGAAAAGAGATGGAAGAACATACTCAGTTGGATTCCCCTGGGCTTTTTTTAAGCCCTACTCTGGAGGAAATGTCGAAGACTGCTATAGGGGGATCTGTTGGAATGCCAATACGTAAATCAGATGAGCAATGTGAAGCCAGGTCTAGTACCAGACAAATTCAGAAACCGCAGAAGCAGAGGAGGTCTCAATCTCGGCGAGTTAAGAAAGACAAAAGGATTAAAGGACGAAGCAATTAATCAATCTAGATAAAAATATACAGATCTCTGCAATGCTGGTTCTCTTGGATGTGGAAACTTTTTCAGGGTTGAAAACTGGAACCGGAGCATTTGCAGTGGATCTGGTTGTTGCCCTATCACGATCTTGGAACTTTATAATCCTGATGAAAAGTCACTCGGGGGTTACCTATGTAAAGGGTTGGCTTTTTTTTTGTTATTTATGGGGGCAGCTGCTTAAACTGGTATTACAAACAGCTATGGATGGAATGGAAGGAGACCTGAAGAGTTGGACTTATGAACATTGACGCGGAAAGGGCTAATATTATGTTAGTGTTCTGGGAAAAAACTTGGGTCGAACTTTGAAATTTTCTTGCAATTTACTGTACCCTTTATGTGATAGGATCTGAAATTTTCCTATACTATTTCTGTTTCCTTTGTGAAGAGAGAAGTAACTCTGCTTTTTTTCAAATATTAGAGTAATCTTTACATTTTTTTGTGTTGCTAAGTGGGCAATTAAGCAAATGGAGAGTGGAAAAATAGTAAACCTTTTGAATTAGGAAGGATGTAAACTTAAGCTAGGATATATGGTTTAAGTTTTATAAGTGTTAGGTTATATGATATGGTATTTAGATCTTAAGAATTATTTTTTATGTATTTTAATGTTCAACTAAAAGGGGGTGTTTATGTTGAGTTCGTTATAAGGTTTCTAATGGATTGATTATATACAGAATAAATATCAGATTAGGAAGTATTATGTAGCTTTTAGGTAAGAATGCTTTGATTGATAGGTGAATAGAGTAAATAATATTTGGGATGCTTGGAATTATTAGAGTGGTGTATAGCGGAAGTCAGGGGGGTGGGTTTGAGGGTGGGATTGACTGGGAGGTGGGGGTGGGTTAGGGTGGAGGGTGGGGAAATATAAGTGGATAAGCATATAGAGATGGGTATAATGGGATATGGTTATGTTATGATGCTGAATTAACTTAGAAAGGGTGTCAGGGAGAGATTGATGTATTTTATACTAAATTTATATCATGTTGGTCGGGGGTATAATACTCAATATTTGAATGAGAACTTTATTTTAAGACGGGGGGAGGTGAGGGGTATACTCTTTGTATGTGATTTTATATTATATGTTGGGGGGGTAAAAGGGGGGAAAACTTGTCTGAATAAAACTTTTGCAATAAACAATCCAACACTGACCTCGTATCTTCAGTTGGAACAGGAAAGTTTGATGCCTCTGCTCCCATTTCAGTTTCAGGCAGTACCTCCACCAGCGGAAGCTCCTCTTTTGCGGGGTTCGACATCAGGTGTGGTTTATTAAAGACTTCCTGCTTAATGTCAGGGCCTGTTTCTTCGAGTACTTAAGAAAGAACACACTTAGACATTGTTTGAAATGAATAAGGCTACTTTTACTAAGTAACGAAAGTGAACAGACCAGGTGAAGCAGGAAGTGAATAGTTTAGCCGCGAACATTGAGTATTAAAGCTTAAGCCCATCCCAAGCCCTCACACCCCCCTTAGCATTGTCCAATATACTTTCTTCTCCGACATCAGGTGGGCAGGTCATCACCAGCATGAAATGTGAGACCGTTAGTTGAGAGATAACACCAACCGGCAACATCGTCCACCAATCATCCACCAGCAGAACAATTGAATCCCAGCACCCCACCCTCCCCGTTTCCATGGCAGCTAAGCAGTGCAAGCGAAGGCTGACACCCACAGAGAGGGCCTCCTCAGGGTGCCGTCGGCTGGACAATGCCGACTGGCGACACCCAGGGGGAGAGCCTTCTCTGTGGCAGGTCCAGCCCTTTGGAACGACTTACCCCCTGAACTTCGCACCATCTCTGACCTCCGCCTCTTCCACAAGTGTCTTAAGACACATTTGTTCCATCTAGCTGGCCTAGCGTAGCCCCCTATACTGACTTTTAGATAGTTTTTAAATTTGGGGTTTTTAATCTGGTTTTAGCACAGGTTCTATTGAATTAGTTTTTTAAATTTTATATGATGTTTTGTATGTATTTTAATTTTCCTGTGCGCCGCCCTGGGTCCGTTTGGAGAAGGGCGGGGTATAAATTGAATAAATAAATAAATAAAGAATTTGCTTGCGAATTACCAAATGATGAGTCTAAGATAAGAATTGTTTCTCTAGCCCTTGAAGGGAGGGCGGCCGATTGGATAGTCTCATTGCATAATGATAATTCCCCATTAATGGGAAACTTCGACAGATTTATGACCGCTCTAAGAAGACGGTTCAAGGACCCTCTCTTTCATAGAAAGGCATGGCTTGAAATGAAAAATTTACGCCAGGGAAACAGGCCAGTGCAAGATTACACTCAACGCTTTCGTGAACTGGCCATTTATATGAGGGGTTGGAGCATTGAGGCTCTTATCGATAATTATACTGAAGGCTTGAACCCCACGATATATCAAAGCTGTATCAACAGGCGCACGCCAGAAACGCTAGAGGATTGGTTTGATCTCGCCGCTGATGTAGAGATTGACCTGATTAGAAACAACAGCCTGTTTGAGATTGAAAAGGAAAGAAAGAAAATTTTTTCCTCCCCTCCCGCTTTTGGGCGTGATTACCAAAAAGAAAGTAAAGGAGGAAAACCTACTACTCCCCGATCTAATGCTTGTTTCCGCTGCGGGAGGGAGGGGCATTGGGCGAATAACTGCAAAATGAAAGAAAAACCCCACCTGCAGCCATCCACTGAATTGAGAAAGCCCGCGAGAAACCCGAGCATGCGTATGAAGCAAGCGATGCGCGGAGCTGAACCTCTGGATCTAACTACCGGCCATCAGCAGCAGAGGGAGGAGCCAGATGACTGGGAAAAGGATACAGACTCGACTGACGAGAACTGGATGAGTCCCCGCTCAGGGCCCCTTACTATACCTTTACATATTTTGGCTCCCTCTAGTGGCCGCAACTGTAAAGTACTAGCCCTTTTAGATTCTGGTTGTTTACAATGCCTTATCAGCCAAGATTTAGTACAGCAAATGGGTTTTCATCTAAAAAATTTAAAGGTTCCTATAGCTTTTTGCCAAATGGATGGTACAGTAGCGGGCAGTACTCCGGCACTGTTTGTAACGGAACCAATTCAGGTATCTATTGGCGACCACCATCAGGAATTCCTTAACTTTATTGTGGCCCCCATTGCTGAAAATCCAATCATCTTAGGCCTGAATTGGCTACGGAAATGGAACCCAATAATTGACTGGAAAGATGGTTGGGTTCGCATTCCTTTACCTATGCCTCCTAGCCCTGAGGCCCAGCCCACACACCAAACCCCCGCTGTGGAGAATCTTATGAAAACAATACCCATCCAGGAACCTGTAAACACGGGTCAGGTTGTCTCCATACTGGAAGTAATACCAGGGGAGGAGAAAATTCTCAAGGAGTATTGGGACCTAAAGGACGTTTTTAGCTAACAGTCCTCTGACACACTGCCCCCCCACCGTACTACAGACTGTTCCATTGACTTCCTCCCTGGGGTGCAACTTCCCAAACCTTGTATTTACTCTATGACACCAGGCAAAATGGTTGAACTTCGCAAATTTGTTGACAAAAACTTAGAGAGAGGTTTCATTGAACCTGCTAGACCACGAGTGGCAGCCCCTTAATGTTTAGAGAAAAGAAAGATGGTACTCTCCGCCTTGTAGTGGACTACAGATTTCTTAATGCCATTTGCGCGGAGAACGTCTACCCACTTCCACTCATGAAGGACATGTTGGCGCACTTGGCTACGGGCAAAATCTTCACTAAACTGGATCTCAGAGAAGCTTACTACAGGATACGAATTAAGGAAGGAGATGAGTGGAAGACTGCATTTAACTGCCCTTTAGGATGCTTTCAATTTAAGGTGTTGCCATTTGGCCTCCAGAGAGCGCCATCTGTTTTCATGCAACTGATAAACGAAGTATTACATGACCACCTGTACAAGAGCGTTATTGTTTACCTTGATGATATCGTTATCTACACGGAAACACGTGAAGAGCGCATAAAACTGGTCCGCTCTGTTTTACGCAAACTACGGGCCGCTGAACTTTACGCTAAACTTTCTAAGTGTAAATTTCACCAAGAGAAAATAGATTATCTTGGCTATCGCATCTCTGCAGAAGGAATTGAGATGGATCCTGGTAAAGTCAAAGCTGTAACGGAATGGGCCCCCCCTCATACCCGTAAGCAATTACAAAGTTTTTTAGGTTTTGCCAACTTTTACCGCCAATTTATCCCTTCTTTTGCTAGTATTGCTTTGCCGATCACAAACCTTCTCAAGACAAATGGAGAAAGCAAACCACGACCGGGTTCACTCTTGAACTGGACTATGGAGTGCCAGGCCGCGTTTGAGAAACGAAAACATCTGTTTGCGTCGGAGCCTGTGTTGAAGCACCCAGATGTTAATGCACCTTTCGTCATTCAGGCAGATGCAAGTGACGTAGCTGTTGGCGCTGTATTATTGCAATACAACCTAGACGGTCAACTGCAACCCTGCGCTTACACTTCTCGTAAGTTATCCAACACTGAAAGAAGATGGGCCATTTGGGAGAAAGAGGCTTTTGCAGTTCGGTGGGCACTAATGACTTGGCGTCATTTTCTGGAGGGTGCCTCTCACCCGTTTGAGATATGGACTGATCACAAAAATTTAGAATAATTGAAAACGCCTCGTAAACTTTCCCCAAAGCAGGTGCGCTGGTCTCAATATTTCAACCATTTTAACTTTACTCTCAAATACATTCCAGGCGGAAAGAACTTTATGGCTGACGCCCTGTCTCGCCTACCTCAGTATAACAGCAGTAAACTCTCAGTCGTTCAGCCTGTGATTCCACTGTATAGCATGGCGGCCCCAGTTGTAACTAGGAGCCATTCAGTTCTACAAACTGAACCACCACTGGAATTGGTTTCTAGAATAAAGACTGAACTCCTCACTGATGAATGGTTTTCCGCACACTCTGGAGATTGTACTTTAAGAGATGATTTGCCTTGGATTGGCTGTAAAATTTATGTCCCTGCAACGCTTCGACCATTTGTCTTACAAAGAGCACATGATTCGAGGCTTGCTGGGCATTTTGGATTTGTAAAGACTATGCACTTAGTTAAACGCCAGTTTTGGTGGCCATCACTGAAAAAGGACGTTGAGTCCTATATTGCCAGTTGCCCAGTATGTGCCGCTTTGAACGTTCTCCTGGCAAACCTCATGGTCTCCTCCAATCCGTAGCGCGACCGGAGGCTCCTTGGAAGGAGATATCTATGGACTTTATAGTTGGCCTTCCAAATAGCCAAGGTTTCACGGTTATATGGGTTGTTACAGATTTATTCTCCAAGCAAGTTCACTTTGTACCATGCTCAAAAATCCCATCAGCTAAGACTTTGGCAAAACTGTTTCTGACTCATATTTATCGTTGGCATGGTGTCCCGAAGCGCATCATCTCGGATAGAGGTGTTCAATTTACTTCGCAATTTTGGAAGGAATTTTTAAGGCTGATTGGCTCCGCCCAAGGCTTAAGTTCCTCCCACCATCCGCAGACTAATGGAGCTTGTGAGAGGGCCAACTCGGTTCTGGAACAGTATTTACGTTGTTTTATAAACTTCCAGCAGGATGACTGGGCTGACCTCCTGATTCATGCTGAGGTGGCCTATAACAATTCAGTTCATAGTAGTACCGGCATGACCCCGTTCAGAATTATTTATGGTCAGGACTTTGTACCAATCCCTGAGCTTCCTCACAACCCTCCCACAATTCTTTCGCTCTCGGACTGGAGTGGTAAACTATCTGCTGTTTGGCCCATTATACGGAAAACATTGGATGATGCTCACGAGTCGCATAAGCTGTACGCCGATAAGAAACCCACTTCCACTCATGAAGGACATGTTGGCGCACTTGGCTACGGGCAAAATCTTCACTAAACTGGATCTCAGAGAAGCTTACTACAGGGGGGCATGGCTAATGGCCGAGTAGCGAGAGGACATTCCTCCATTTCGTAGGGTGTTTTTTTTTAACAAAATGTGGATTAAAAGTGATTAAATGCACCGTCAGAAGCCGAGATTGTTTACAACGGGGTTGGAAAGGCGGAGGACTGTGTAGATTGATTTTTACACCGATAGATCAAACCGGACTGCTTGAATTTTAAAGTTTCGTTTCTTCATGGAGAGCAGAGGTTTGATCGAAGTGGCGGAGTTGGCAGTCTGCCTTTGTTCTGACAAGCATCGTGATTTGTAAGTTTCTTTTACTTGCTACGAGGCATAAACACAGGCTTGAAAGTTAAGTTAAGACAGTGGAAGATTAACTGAGTTATGTGGATTGCAAGCTTTTGAACTTTTGAACTTTTTAAGTGGGTTGTTTATGCTGAATGTAGCGAGTGAGCTTCTGGCAACGCCTAAAAAGATACAGATTCTGTATTTTATGAACTTGGATTATAGCCTTTTTACTTCTGTCCTGGCTTCTTTGGTGTTTTAAAAGCCGTCTCAGCTCTATTTTATTGGGGTTTTTGCTCTTTTTTTTCAATAAAGACCCTCTTGGCAGGTTTAATTTTTTTTTTAAAAAAAAGAGATTACTGATTCGACACGATGACTCAACAGCCTTCTGAACTTGAACGAATCATCGGGGCATTAAATACAATTGGGGAAAAACTAACTGTTGTAACTGATCGTTTAGATAATTTGACATTGGAGATTCAAAAAACCAAAGAAGAGATTAATAACATGAATGTTAACTTTGCAAAGCAAAACGTGGAAATTAATTTTATAAAGGATGATATTAAACAGATTTTTGTTCATGAGGAACAGTCTGATCGTAAGTTTGAAGGGATTTTTTTGAAAAATCAGCAACAAGATAGGAGAATCAGTCTTTTGGAAGAAGATGCAAGAAAATATAATGTTGTTATTCGTGGAATTTCGGAGGATAGGGTGGATAATTTGAAGCAAAGAATGTTAAAATGGCTGAATGAACTTGATGCATCAATTGTATACACGGCAGCGGACTTAGTAAGTGTTTTTAGAATTGGTTACAAGAGACGAAGTGGAGCTAATAGAAATGTTCTTGTGAGATTTGCAAACCTTGGAGATAAATTAGAAGTTATGGGAAAAATAAGGGAACTGGGAGAACCTCCAAAATTTGAGGGGAAGGAAATTCAAGTGTTTCCAGATATTTCTAGAGAAGAAAGAGAATGGAGATTTTTTTAAAAACCAATTACAAAAGTCCTCAGAGACAATGATATTAAGTATAATTGGAGACCATTACAGCAGTTGAAATTTTTTTACAAAGGGAGAATGCAAACTATCACTTCGGAAACGGATACCATAAGATTGATACGGGAGCTCGGGCTGATTGAGAAAGACGAGGATTTAACAGAAATTAAAGATCATATGCTTAAGATGGGTGGAATACAAGTGGAATCTCCAACATTGGAGGAAAAAGGAGCAGTTGGTGGTCAAGATCCTAAAAGTTTAAAACGGAAAGAAATCTCTCCGGCAATGTCCGAACATAAGAAAACCCGTGAAGAAACTAAGAGAGCGTCAGCCAAGGAGGAGGATCTTAGAAGAAAGCAGGAAGCTGAGTGCGGGGACAAGCCAGTGTTATCTTCTTTTTTTGAAAGTGGAATACAAGAATAACCCGAAAGAAATGACCCGACCATGGGCATGTTCCCCCCCCCCACACTCTTTATATAGAGGCGTAACTCGAATGAGGATGTGGGGGGTGAAGATTAATTGTTATTTGTTGTTGTTGTGTTTTAAGTTTGTCTTTGTTGTGTCTTTTGTATGTCTTTTTTGTTTGGTGTTGGGTGTGCACATAAAGGAAGAGGAGGGGTCAGGATTAAAAAAGTTACCGTTTAAATGCGGTTTATAAAAATAATGACATGGAACGTGAAGGGTACAGGCAATCATATAAAAAGAAAAAGATTGGAGCTTAAAATTAAAAGGGACTCACCAGACATATTATTTTTGCAGGAAACTCACCAAAAATCTGAGGATTTTAATAGAATGAATATTAAAGGTATGCAGATTTATGAAAAATCTTTTGGGACTTCCAAAGCTAGAGGAGTTGCGATATTGATATCAAATAGGGTATACTTTGAGAAAAAACAAGTAATTAGAGATGAAGAAGGAAGATATTTAATAATTATAGGGAATATTAATGAGCAAAAAGTGACATTGGTTAATTTATATCTACCGAATGAAAAACAAAAGGGATTTCTTGATAAAATTACTAAGATTTTGGAAACAGAAAGTGTAGGGGAAATAATTGTGGCGGGGGATTTCAATTTAATTAGGGATAGAATTGATAGTAATAATCCCACCCGCTTTAGACAAACAAATAAAGGGGAAATTTTAAATAAATGGATGGTTCGAAACAGTGTGGTAGATGTTTGGAGGGAGTTGAAAGGTTCTGAAAGGGTGTATACCTTTTGCTCTAAGGTACACAATACTTATTCAATAATTGATTATATTTTTGTCTCTAAAGATTTGTTGAATAATGTAGATAGAGTAGATGTGGGAATTTTTAAGAATTCTGACCATGCAGAAGTTACGATGGAAATAGATTTTAATTTTGAGAAAAAGGAAAGAGGTTGGAGATATGATGAAAAATTGTATAAAAAGGAGGAGGATAAAATATGGATATTCAAAAAATGGGAGGAAAGTTGGGGATTGAATGATAATGGAGAGGTTAAATTTGAAATTGTTTGGGATACGATGAAAGCAATATTTAGAGGAGAAAGTATTAAATTGTCAAGCAGGAAATATAGAGAATATAAAACAAAAATAGATCAGGATACAAGACAAATTAAGATATTAGAGAACCAATTCTCACTTACGAAAGATAAATTTTTTTTGGAGGAATTGAACTTATTAAAAACTAAATTGATAGAAGAAGATATTGAATTGGTTAAAAAAAATTTAAGATATTTAAATAGGGATTTTTTTGAATTTAGTAACAAAAATTCTAGGTTATTGGCAAAGATGGCGAAAAATAAAACTCAAAAGAGAGAAATTGGTTCTCTGATAGATGAAAAAGGTACAAGGTGTTATAAGAGATTGGAGAAATGTGAAGTAGCTAGGAATTTTTTTCAAAAATTATATTTAAAGAAATCAATTGATTTAGAAAAATTGAAGAATCATCTTGGAAAATATGCTATGAAAATAGATCAAACATATAAAGATTTGATGGAAGGAGATATAACACAGGAGGAGATCAACGAAATAATACAAGAGTTAAAATTAGGGAAGACCCCAGGAGAAGATGGATTACCTGCTGAATTCTATAAAGATTTTAAAGAACTAATAATACCAAAACTGCAAAAACTATTTAATGGAATTTTACATGGTGGAGAAGTCCCGATGTCATGGAATAAGACAGTAATATCTATAATTCCTAAACCTGATAAAGATCTTGAGAGGATCGAGTCCTACCGACCCATTTCTTTAATCAACCAAGATGCAAAAATATTTACAGCTATTATAAGTAATAGATTAAATAGTTTTATAGATAAATATATAAGTTATAATCAAGTAGGTTTTGTTAAAGGTAGATATATGAGTGATATAATTAGAAGAGTATTGAACATTATAGATGTAGCTGAAAATAATGGTGATGAAATAGGTATAATATCGTTAGATATTTTTAAAGCCTTTGATTCTGTACAATGGGATACTATTAAGGTAATTATTGAGGCATTAGGCTTTGGTAATAAATTTATACATGTTATTTCAAAATTGTATAAAAAAAGTAGTGCAAAGGCAAAGGTGAATGGAACAATGACGGGAGAGATTAAATTGGAAGCAGGTACGAGACAAGGATGTCCCTTGTCCCCAACATTATTCTTGTTAGTTATGGAGGTTTTGATTAAATTGATAGAAGCAGATGAAGAATTGGAAGGGTACAAAGGATATAAGATAAATTTGTATGCCAGTGGTGTCCAAACTTTTTTCAAAGAGGGCCAGATTGGATGAAGTGAACATGGTGGAGGGCCGAACATTTTTCCGAACATTCTTTGAACCATTACAATTAAATGCAAATAAATTATTTTATGCCAAGTTAATTGCAAATGACATACTTTGCATTTCATAACATTAAGATCAACTGACAGTTGAGTTTTCACAATGTATTGAAAATAAATTTAAAAAAAACTTACCTACCTCTTTCTCTCTTTCTCTCTTTCTTCCTCTCTCTCTCTCCATTTCTCTTGCTCTTTCTCTCTTTCTTTCTCTCTCTCTCTTTTTCTGTCTCTCTTTCTCTCTCTCTCTCTCTCTCTTTCTTTCTCTCTCTCTCTCTTTCTCTCTTTCTTCCTCTCTCTCTCTCTCTTTTTCTCTTTCTTTCTGTCTCTCTCTCTCACTCTTTCTCTCTCTTTCTTCCTCTCTCTCTCTCTCCATTTCTCTCTCTTTCTCTCTCTCTCTCTCTTTCTCTTTCTTTCTGTCTCTCTTTCTTTCTTTCTCTCTCTTTCGCTCTTTCTTTCTTTCCCTTTTTCTCTCTCTCTTTCTTTATCTCTCTCTTTTTCTCTTTCTTTCTCTCTCTCTCTCTTTCTCTTTCTTTCTCTTTCTCTTTCTTTCTTTCTCTCTTTCTCTTTCTCTTTCTCTCTGTCACTGTGTGTGTGTGTGTGTGTCTGTCTGTCTGTCTCTCACTCACTTAATCAGTCTCTATCTCTCTGTCTCTCCCTCCCTCTCTCTGTCTCTCCCTGTCTCTGTGTGTGTCACTCTCTCTGATTCTCTCCCTCCCTCTCTCTGTATGTCTGTCTCTCCCTCTTTCCCCGTCTGCCTCCGATTCAATCCGATTCCGATTCATTCTCTATCTGTGTCTCTCTCTGTCTCTCTCCCTCCCTCTCTTTCTCTCTGTCTCTGTCTGTCTCTCTGTCTTTCCCTCCCTCCCCTTCTGTCTCTCTCTGTGTCTGTCAGTCACTCCCTCGCCACTCGCAGCGGGCGAGGGAGCAGGCAGGGTGAGCACCCAAGGCTACCGTCATCTTAAGCACCATCGAGGCTGACGCCCGGCAGGGGCGTCAGGCAGGGAAGCCGGTCGCGTCTCCATCGCGGCTCCCTCCAGCAGCACCACGGCTTACGTTCTGAGGCCGCGCGTCCATCTTCCCTGCCTGACGCCCCTGCAGGGCGACCTTGTGCGGCGGGAGCTGCACGTTCTGGGGCTGCGTGGCTGGAAGGGAGGTGAACGTGCCAAGCAGATGTTCTGGGGCCACACGTTCACCTCCCTCCCAGCTTCGCAGCCCCAGAACGTGCAGCCATGGAGGCGCGACCGGCTTCCCTGCCTGACGCCCCTGCCGGGCGACAGCCTCGGTGGTGCTTAAGATGACGGTAGCCTTGGGTGCTCACCCCGCCTGCTCCCTCGCCCGCTGCGGAAGGAGGCGTCCGTAACCTCCATCCACCTCCCTCCCAGCCACACAGCCCCAGAGACAGAGGGAGGAAGGGAGGGCCACATTTATACAGAGCAGGGAGGGCTGTTGGAGGGCCATATTAAACCGACCCCCGGGCCGCAAATGGCCCCCGTGCCGGACTTTGGACATGCCTGTTGTATGCGGATGATACCTTGATTATTTTGAAAGATATAGAGAAAGATTTAAAGAGGATAAATAAACATTTGATAGAATTTGAAGAAATGACAGGTTTAAAGGTAAATTGGTTAAAATCTGAATTACTAATGAATAAAGATGGTAAGGAGTGGGAGAGTATGCAAGAACAATTTGGGATAAGAGTTAAGAATACATTGAAATACTTGGGGATAACACTTTCACTTAAAGTTAGAGAATTGAAAAAAATTAATTATGAGGTGATGTTGAAGGAAGTAGAGAAAAAGATAGATAAATATAAAGAGATAAAGTTGTCTTGGTTTGGTAGAATTGCAATGTGTAAAATGATGTTGTTACCAAAGTTTAATTTTTTATTTGAGATGCTACCATTAAATTTGACAGAGAAAGATATAGAAGAATATCAGAAGAAATTAGATAAATTCTGTAATGGTGGGAAAAAACCAAGACTAATGAAGAAAATGTGGTATCAAAATCAAAAAGAAGGTGGATTGGGAATTCCCAATCTACTTAATTATTATCGGGCGTATAATATTCAAACCGTGATAAAAATACTTAAAGGTGGAGATGGTCATTGGGGAGATCTGGAGTTAAAAGATATTAAGAGATTTGGGTCTATATGGTTTTTAGATAGAGCAAAAACAAAAAAGGCAATTAATAGTTATTGGTTAAAGGGGCTGAGTAAAATCTGGAATAAATTTGTTAAAAAACTGATCCCGGATATAGCCTTCTTGGGGAAGACAACTGAAAGTTGGCCGATTAAAACTAATATGAGTCGGGATAAAGTAATTGAGGATGAAAATATAGGAAATATAGTAAATTGGTTAAGAGCTCTAGGAATTGAGAGTAGGGAAAAAAAAGTAATTCAAAAATTGGAGTTGAATTGGTTCGAAAAAATACAGGTAGAAAAATGGACCACGAAAGTAAGGGGAATATGTAAAATAGATAGAAGTAAAACTAAATTTGAAAGTTTAGTATCTCAAATTATTAAGGATGAAATTGGGTTAAAAGGACTCGTTAGTAAGATATATAAGATTATAAACTTCGATGGAAATCCACAAATGGTAATGAAAAGGAATTGGGAGGAAGACCTTAAGATTAAAATATTGGATTTGGATTGGAATGAGAATTGGAAGGGTCGAATCATGAGGACTTTGTCTATAAGGATTAAAGAACATAATTTTAAGGTTGTTTGGAAATGGTATTGGACCCCATTAAGATTATCACTGATAGATAAAAAAATGAGTGATAAATGTTGGAGATGTAATATGGAATTGGGAACTTATGAACATATGTGGTATAAATGTGTGAAAATTAAAAAGTTTTGGCAGCAATTAGAAAGAACGATGTGTGAAATGATGAAAAGAATAATAATATTGAGATCAGAAACTATATTGTTATTGATAATTAATGAACTAGAGTTAACAAAACATGAGAAAGAATTGATTAGAATTATGATTATAATGGGTAGAATTGTAATAGCAAGATATTGGAAAATAGAGGTAAATATTAAAATAGAAGAATGGTACTGTGAAATGTGGAAATTAGCCTTAAATGATAAAATGACGTGCGATATTAAATTTAGAGAGGGGGTTTATAAAAAAGATAACTTTTGGAAGACTTGGAAGCCATTTGTGGACTATGCACTTGGAACTTTGGATGCCTCGACGCCTGTACCTAGAGAACGTGGATTTTGGAGATCTTAAAGATAATAGAAGATACTTGAAACCAACTCTTCCTTTTGTTTTGTACAGCACTGGGTGAAATATTGTAAAATATTATAAAAATTTCAATAAAAAAAAAAAGAGAAGCTTACTACAGGATACGAATTAAGGAAGGAGACGAGTGGAAGACTGCATTTAACTGCCCTTTAGGATGCTTTCAATTTAAGGTGTTGCCATTTGGCCTCCAGGGAGCGCCATCTGTTTTCATGCAACTGATAAACGAAGTATTACATGACCACCTGTACAAGAGCGTTATTGTTTACCTTGATGATATCGTTATCTACACGGAAACACGTGAAGAGCACATAAAACTGGTCCGCTCTGTTTTACGCAAACTACGGGCCGCTGAACTTTACACTAAACTTTCTAAGTGTGAATTTCACCAAGAGAAAATAGATTATCTTGGCTATCGCATCTCTGCAGAAGGAATTGAGATGGATCCTGGTAAAGTCAAAGCTGTAACGGAATGGGCCCCCCCTCATACCCGTAAGCAATTACAAAGTTTTTTAGGTTTTGCCAACTTTTACCGCCAATTTATCCCTTCTTTTGCTAGTATTGCTTTGCCGATCACAAACCTTCTCAAGACAAATGGAGAAAGCAAACCACGACCGGGTTCACTCTTGAACTGGACTATGGAGTGCCAGGCCGCGTTTGAGAAACGAAAACATCTGTTTGCGTCGGAGCCTGTGTTGAAGCACCCAGATGTTAATGCACCTTTCGTCATTCAGGCAGATGCAAGTGACGTAGCTGTTGGCGCTGTATTATTGCAATACAACCTAGACGGTCAACTGCAACCCTGCGCTTACACTTCTCGTAAGTTATCCAACACTGAAAGAAGATGGGCCATTTGGGAGAAAGAGGCTTTTGCAGTTCGGTGGGCACTAATGACTTGGCGTCATTTTCTGGAGGGTGCCTCTCACCCGTTTGAGGTATGGACTGATCACAAAAATTTAGAATAATTGAAAACGCCTCGTAAACTTTCCCCAAAGCAGGTGCGCTGGTCTCAATATTTCAACCGTTTTAACTTTACTCTCAAATACATTCCAGGCAGAAAGAACTTTATGGCTGACGCCCTGTCTCGCCTACCTCAGTATAACAGCAGTAAACTCTCAGTCGTTCAGCCTGTGATTCCACTGTATAGCATGGCGGCCCCAGTTGTAACTAGGAGCCATTCAGTTCTACAAACTGAACCACCACTGGAATTGGTTTCTAGAATAAAGACTGAACTCCTCACTGATGAATGGTTTTCCGCACACTCTGGAGATTGTACTTTAAGAGATGATTTGCCTTGGATTGGCTGTAAAATTTATGTCCCTGCAACGCTTCGACCATTTGTCTTACAAAGAGCACATGATTCGAGGCTTGCTGGGCATTTTGGATTTGTAAAGACTATGCACTTAGTTAAACGCCAGTTTTGGTGGCCGTCACTGAAAAAGGACGTTGAGTCCTATATTGCCAGTTGCCCAGTATGTGCCGCTTTGAACGTTCTCCTGGCAAACCTCATGGTCTCCTCCAATCCGTAGCGCGACCGGAGGCTCCTTGGAAGGAGATATCTATGGACTTTATAGTTGGCCTTCCAAATAGCCAAGGTTTCACGGTTATATGGGTTGTTACAGATTTATTCTCCAAGCAAGTTCACTTTGTACCATGCTCAAAAATCCCATCAGCTAAGACTTTGGCAAAACTGTTTCTGACTCATATTTATCGTTGGCATGGTGTCCCGAAGCGCATCATCTCGGATAGAGGTGTTCAATTTACTTCGCAATTTTGGAAGGAATTTTTAAGGCTGATTGGCTCCGCCCAAGGCTTAAGTTCCTCCCACCATCCGCAGACTAATGGAGCTTGTGAGAGGGCCAACTCGGTTCTGGAACAGTATTTACGTTGTTTTATAAACTTCCAGCAGGATGACTGGGCTGACCTCCTGATTCATGCTGAGGTGGCCTATAACAATTCAGTTCATAGTAGTACCGGCATGACCCCGTTCAGAATTATTTATGGTCAGGACTTTGTACCAATCCCTGAGCTTCCTCACAACCCTCCCACAATTCTTTCGCTCTCGGACTGGAGTGGTAAACTATCTGCTGTTTGGCCCATTATACGGAAAACATTGGATGATGCTCACGAGTCGCATAAGCTGTAAGCCGATAAGAAACGAGCGGTGCCTCCACCATACAAAGTTGGTGATCGGATGTACGTCTCTACTAGGTATTTGGATAGCCCTCAGAAATACAAGAGGCTTGGTCCGAAGTTTTTGGGCCCTTTTACGATCACTAAAATAATAAGTTCTGTTTCTGTTAAACTGGACCTTCCAAAAACCTATCGGCACCTTTACCCAATTTTCCATGTCCACCTGTTGAAACCAGAACGTCTGTCACACCTTCACAAACTGCACTCTGGCTCTCCCAACCCCGTGGTAGTTGACGGGGAACAACATTACGAAGTTCGGGACATTTTGGACTCCAGAGTGCATAGAAACAAAGTGCAGTACCTTGTAGTTTGGAAAGACTTTCCTCCCTCCCATAATGAATGGGTAGATAAACACCACGTTAAGGCCCCGAAGTTACTGAGACAGTTTTATGCTAAATATCCTAATAAGCCTTAACCTCTGCCGTTTCACTTTCTATGTGTATTGTTGTGTGTTCCTGTCTTTTTCGTCTGTTTTACAGGGTTGAACTCCTTTTCTTCTGGAGGACGGCCGGATGTCAGCCTTCTCTTTACTGCATGCTTGGCTGCCATGGAAACGGGGAGGGTGGGGGGTTGTGTTCACTATGTGTGCTGGAGGAAGATGGAGCTAGGTGGTGATATCGCTAGACCCAACGGTATCACATTCCATTCTGATGACCACTCTGGACGTGTTGCCCATCTGACATCGTGGATGATATTGCATTGGACACTATTGTGGGGGTCATGGGTTATTGGGGGTTGGCTTATGCCTTGATATGTACGCTTCATGCCTAACGTAGTCACTCCTTGCTTAACTTTCGCTGCTATACTTTCTTATTCAGTAAAAGTAACCTTAATCACCTGAAATGTGCTTAAGTGTGGTCTTTCTTGGATAATGGAAGAGGCAAGCTTGACAGTGACCTATGGGAAACAAGACAATTTGAGTACAGATTTATAACTTAGGGATGCGTTCCTCCCCAAGGCTTGCCTGGATATTCTGCATGAAATTTTGCTATAAGGCGATCAGCCTGGATGTTTCTACTTTTCACCCACGATGCCTCCGATAAGGGGTAACCCTTCCACTTGATTAGGCATTGGAGTTGTCTCCTGTGCCACCTTGAATCAAGGATTTGTTGAACTTCATAATGAGTTTGAAAAGAGAGAAATCGGCTCCTTGATAGATGAAAAAGGTATAAGATGTTATAAGAGACTGGAGAAATGTGAAGTAGTTAGGAAGTTTTTTCAAAAATTATACTCAAAGAAATCAATTGATTTGGAAAAATTGAAAAATCATCTTGAAAAGTATGCTGTGAAAATAGATCAAACATATAAGGACTTGATGGAAGGAGATATTACATACGATGAGATTAATGAAATAATACAAGGGATAAAATTAGGGAAGACTCCAGGTGAAGATGGGTTACCTGCTGAATTTTATAAAGATTTTAAAGAAATAATACCAAAATTGCAAAAATTATTTAATGGAATTTTATACGGTGGAGAAGTCCCGATGTCATGGAATAGAACGGTAATAACTATAATTCCTAAACCTGATAAAGATTTGGAGAGGATCGAGTCCTATCGACCCATTTCTTTAATTAACCAGGATGCCAAAATATTTACTGCCATTATAAGTAATAGGTTAAATAGATTTATAGATAAGTATATAAGCTATAATCAGGTAGGTTTTGTTAAAGGTAGATATATGAGTGATATAATTAGAAGAGTATTAAATATTATAGATGTAGCTGAGAGTAATGGGGATAAAATAGGTATAGTATCACTAGATATTTTTAAAGCCTTTGATTCTGTACAATGGGAAACTATTAGGGTAATTATCGAGGCATTAGGCTTCGGTAATAGGTTTATACATGTTATTTCAAAATTGTATCAAAAAAGTAGTGCAAAAGTGAAGGTGAATGGGATAATGACGGGAGAGATTAAATTGGAAGCAGGTACAAGACAGGGATGTCCCTTGTCCCCAACATTATTTTTATTAATTATGGAAGTTTTGACTAAATTGATAGAAAAAGATGAAGAAGTGGAAGGATACAAGGGATATAAGATAAATTTGTACGCGGATGATATCTTGATTATTTTGAAAGATATAGAGAAAGATTTGAAGAGGATAAATAAACATTTGAAAGAATTTGAAGAAATGACAGGTTTAAAGGTAAATTGGTCAAAATCTGAATTATTAATGAATAAAAATGATAAAGAGTGGGAGAGTATCCAAGAACAATTTGGGATAAGAATTAAAAATACACTGAAATATTTGGGAATAACACTTTCACTTAAAGTTAGAGAATTGAAAAAAATTAATTATGATGTGATGTTGAATGAAATAGAGAAAAAGATAGATGAATATAAAGAGATAAAGTTGTCTTGGTTTGGCAGAATTGCAATGTGTAAGATGATGCTGTTACCAAAGTTTAATTTTTTATTTGAGATGCTACCATTAAATTTGACAGAGAAGGACATGGAAGGATATCAGAAGAAATTAGATAAATTCTGCAATGGTGGGAAAAGACCTAGGTTAATGAAGAAAATGTGGTATCAAAATCAAAAGGAAGGTGGATTGGGAATTCCCAATCTACTTAATTATTATAGGGCCTATAATATTCGAACTGTAATAAAAATACTTAAAGGAGGAGACGGACATTGGGGAGATCTAGAGTTAAAGGATATTAAGAGATTTGGCCCTACATGGTTTTTAGATAAAATAAAAACAAAAAAGGCAATTAACAGTTATTGGTTAAAGGGATTGAGTAAAATTTGGAATAAATTTGTTAAAATATTGATTCCGGATATATCCTTCTTGGGGAAGACACTTGGAAGTTGGCCGATTAAAACAAATATAAGTCGAGATAAAGTAGTTGAGGATGAAAATATAGGAAGTATAGTAAATTGGTTAAGAGCATTAGAAATTGAGAGCAGAAAAAAAGAAATAATTGAAAAATTGGAGTTGAATTGGTTTGAAAAAATACAGGTAGAAAAATGGTCTATGGAAGTAAGAGGAACATGTAAAATAGGCAGAAGTAAAACTGAATTTGAAAGTTTAGTATCTCAAATTATCAAGGATGAAATTGGGTTAAAGGGACTCGTTAGTAAGATATATAAGATTATAAACTTTGATGGAAATCCACAAATGGTAATGAAGACGAATTGGGAGGAAGAACTTAAGATTAAAATATTAGACTCGGATTGGAATGTGAATTGGAAAAGTCGAATTATGAGGATTATGTCTATAAGGATTAAAGAGCACAACTTTAAGGTTGTTTGGAAATGGTATTGGACTCCATTAAGGTTATCATTGATAGACAAAAAAATTAGTAATAAATGTTGGAGATGTAATATGGAAGTGGGAACTTATGAACATATGTGGTGTAAATGTGAAAAAATTAAAAAGTTTTGGCAACAATTGGAGGAAATGATGTTTGAAATGATGAAGAAAAGAATAACTTTGAGATCAGAAACTATATTATTACTGATAATTAAGGAATTAGAATTAACAAAATATGAGAAAGAACTGATTAGAATTATGATTATAATGGGTAGAATTATAATAGCAAGATATTGGAAAATAGAGGTAAATATTAAAATAGAAGAATGGTATTGTGAAATGTGGAAATTAGCCTTAAATGATAAAATGACTTGTGATATTAAATTCAGAGAGGGGGTCTATAAAAAAGACATTTTCTGGAAGACTTGGAACCCATTTGTGGACTATGCACTTGGAACTTTGGATGCCTCGACACCTGTACCCAGGGAACGCGGATTTTGGAGATCTTAAAGACAATTGAAGATATCCAAAGAACCAACTCTTCCTTTTGTTTTGTATAGCACCGGGTGGATTATTGATTATTGTTAAAAAAAAAAGTAAATTTTATGTGTAGATGTATAATTTGTGGAAAATTATAATAAAAATAATAAAAATAATAAAAAAATAATGAGTTTGGCCCCCTATGACCATAGGGCCCGGGGGCTCCCAGGGTAGCGGCCGCAGGGTAGATCCAATCACGGGCTTCAAGAGGCTGCTATGAAATGAATGGGTTATCTTCCCCAGCAATCGAGGCAGTTTCAATTGCACTGTGACTGGGTTGATGATCTTTACTATAGGGAATGGTCCCACAAATTTCGGGCCCATTTTCTTGCTAGCTGGTTTTAATCTCAAGTATTTTGTCTACCACCCGGAATGGTTGTTGCAGAGCCCGGTATTTATCTGCCTGTTTTTTATAGGTTTGTGCCGCTTTGGCTAGTGCTTTCTTGACATTTTCCCAAGTTGTTTTCAGCATCAACATCCAATCAGTCAAGCTGACTGAAGAGGGAGGGTCCCTTGGATACTCAGGCATTGGGACAAAATCCATGCCGCTCACTACTTTGAATGGTGTGAATCCTGTGCTACTGTGAACAGCATTATTGTATGCGACCTCAGCAAAGGATAAAAGGTCTGCCCAATTAGACTGCTGATAGTTCACGTAGCACTTCAGGCACTGCTCTATCATGGCGTTCAGTCTCTCTGCTGCCCCATTAGTGCTCGGATGAAAAGCTGAACTAAGACCCTGAGATGACCCAATGGACTGCAGGAACTCCCTCCAGAACTTAGCCATGAACTGGATCCCTCTGTCTGAGATGATTCATTGAGGTACTCCATGCAATCGATAGATATACTTCACGAACAGTTTAGCCAGCTTGTGAGCTGAGGGTAGTCCACTACAGGGTATGAAGTGTGCCTGTTTGGAGAACAGATCTATTACAGTCCAAATCACTGTGTTTCCCCCACCTTCTGGCAACTTGACTATAAAGTCCATTGCGATCTCCTCCCATGGCCTCGTTGGCTCGGCTACTGTTTGCAGCAGTCAGGGGGGTTTTCCCGGTCGTGTCTTCATTGTGGCACAGATGGTGAAACTTTTCACGCAACTATCCACATCTTTCTTCATGCCAGGCCACCAGAATTGCCTCCAGGCTAAGTGCAAAGTTTTTAGGAACCCAAAATGGCCTGCCGGTTTGGCATCATGGCTCCTCTGGAGAACTAGGGTATGTAGTGGTTCTGGGACATAGAGTTTCATCCCCTTCCATGCAAGGTCATCTCTTTTCATCAAGATGTGTTGGTTGCTTTGGAACCAAGGGTCTGCTAGCAGTTCAGTTTTGAGTCTTGTGGTTAGGTCACTTGCAGGTTGGTTTTGTCGGTCATGGAGTTGCCGTCTGGTGGTCACTTGGGCAGCTATTTGGGTAGAGGGAATGATGGCATCTATCACCTGCTCCTGTTTACGTTTGTACTAGGGCATGCGGGAGAGGGCATCAGCTAGAATGTTCTTCTGCACGGGAATACGAAGTCAAAGCAGTTGAAATATTGAGTCCATCGGATTTGTTTGGGTGATACTTTACATGGCGTCCTGAGAGCTTCCAGATTTTTGTGGTCAGTCCAGACTTCAAACGGTTTCTGGACCCCTTCCAACAGGTGTCTCCAGGTTAGCAGTGCCTATCTCACTGCAAAAGCCTCCTTTTCCCATGCAGCCCATCGTCTCTCCATTTCTGTGAGCTTGCAGGAGGTGTAGGTGCAGGGTTGTAAGTTTCCTTGGTTGTTTCCTTGGAGTAGCACCGCTCTCACTGCTTCTCACTGGTGTCTACCTGGATCACAAAAGGTTGCTTGGGGTCAGGATGCTTCAGTACCGGCTCCTTTGCAAACATTTATTTCAGTGTTTCGAACGCCTCTTGGCAGGTTAGGTCCCACTGTAGGGGTTGTCCCAGATGAAGTTTCTTTCCTGGGCTCCCTGTCTTCAGGAGGTCTGTCAGGGGTTTGGCAATCTTCACAAAGGAGGGGATGAATTGCCTGTAGAAGTTTGCGAACCCTAGGAAGCTTTGTAGCTGTCTGCGGGTGCGAGGGGGTTGCCAGGTTAGGACGGCTTGCACTTTGGCTGGGCCCATCTCTATTTCCTCATTTGACATTCGGTAACCTAGATAGTCTAGTTGCTCACAGTGGAATTCACATTTTGATAGCTTGACATACAGGTTGATTGCCAGAAGTTTTTCCAGTACTTGGCGGACCAGGGGTCATCAATGGTCTCAGTGTAGAAAAGGATGTCATTTAGGTAGACGAGGACCCCGTTGCAGAGGTGCTCATGCAGCATCTTGTTTATTAACTGCATGAATACTGCTGGGGTTCCCTGTAGTCCAAAAGGCATCACTTTGAATTGGAAGCTCCCTAAAGGGCAGCTGAACGCTGTTTTCCACTCATCTCCTTCCCTGATCCGTATTCAGTAGCATGCCTCTCTGAGGTCTAATTTGGTGAAGACTTTTCCCTTGGCCAAGTGAGATAGCATATCTTTCATGAGGGGGAGGTGGTATAGGTTGTGTACACACATGGCATTTATCACTTGAAAGTCTACACACAACCTCATAGTTTCATCTTTTTTCTCTTTGAAGAGGATTGGTGCCGCAACCTGTGGTTTGGCTGGCTCAATGAACCCTCGTGCTAGGTTTTTGTCTATGTATTTGTGCATTTCTTGCATTTCTCGAGGCGTCATGGTATACAGCTTGGGTTTGGGTAGTTTTGCCCCAAGGATGATTTCAATGATACATACAGGAAGTGCACATTAAAAGGGAACATATTAATTTACTGGAAAATAAAAAATTAGGGAAACTATATACAGCATTGGCAGATTTTTAAAAAAGCAACCTATATAAAGGAAAAAATAAACTCCAAAGCAGTCTACTCTGATGAAGAAGGCAGGATTCTAATGATTGAATTAGAGACAACAGAAAAACTGATATTATTAACAGTGATATATGCACCAAATCAGAAACAAGAGGAATTCTATAGGAAATTACACGACAAAATAAATGAATTAGAATATGAAAATATTGGCTTAATTGGGGATTACAATGCAACAGTGAATAAAAAGATGGACTATGAAAGTAAAAGAAATAATAAGACAAAAAAATATGTTACCTAAAGCCTTTTTTGAGATGGCAATAGAATATAAACTACATGATATTTGGAGAGAAAGGCACAAAACAAGAAAGCAATATACCTTTATTCGAACCCCCACCAGTCCTTATCGAGTTTTGACATGGCCTGGGTATCATCTGGTCTATGTAATCAATTAGAGGAAATTGAAATTGAAACAAATGAGTAGGCACATCATAACCCAAAAAAATTAAGATGGAAAGGCCAAAAAAGAAGAAAAAGATGAATGATGAACTCAAATATTGTAAAAGAAATAGAGTACACTCAAATGCTGGAGAAAGAATTAAAACTATTTTTAGAAGAAAAAAAAAGAAACCTGTTATATCTGGGACACCATGAAATATCTGGGACACCATGAAAGCATACACAAGAGGCCTCACAATCGCCTACACTGCAAGAAAAATAAAAAAACAAAAAAGAGCAACTAGAATGTATGCATAAAGAACTTAGAGAAGCTGACTTCCTGTTCCGGCTTCTGGCAGTGACGGACGAGTCCTGGGACTCGTCTGCCATTTTGTTCTTTTTTCGGCCCCAAACGGGGTGGGGCGCCCCTTTTTTTAGGGACCCCCCCATAGGATCAGCTTGCCTGGACCTTCCTAGCCTGGCGGCGGCCGGGGAAAGTCCTTGTCTTCGGTCTAGGAGGAAGAAGACATGCTGCGGGGGGCTTGGTTCCCTTCGCCAACGGAGGACGGTAACAAATAGCGGATTTGGAGAGAGCGGGAGCGTTCGAGCCGGATGGCTTTGCCGGGGCTTTGGCGGCGAGGTGGAGTGTAAGTGACTTTGACTTTTTTGCTGGCAGCTTTGATTAAAAGAAACAATGGAGGGGGGTGTTTGTTAAACCCCGCCTCGGATTTACAGCAGCGGCATTTGGAAATGGCTCCTCGATTGCGAGGAAGCGGAAATTTCCCATCCGGACTTTGTTGAAGAAGTGAAAGTCCCTTGCGGCTTGTTTCTAGCTACAATGTATCTAAGTCCGGCTTTATTGGAACAATTTTCTCTGTTGCTTTCTCCTGCTGGCTTCCAGATTGGGCGGGGGAAGATGGCTTCCCTTTGTTCTTAAATTACTATTCTTTATGGAAAATTTCCAACATTCATTTGTGACCTGGGCTGTCTCTCTCTACCAATGGAGGATTTTTTTTGTGATTAATTGATTCCTTCCCTGGAGTGCCTTCTTTGTCTTCATAATTGACTGTAAAAATTGCTTTTCTCTCTGGATTTTATAACTTTCTACAACTCCGATTTGAACTTTTTCTCTGGACTTGCTCCAGCGGCCGCACCCAAAAAACGCCATCTTAGTGGCACTGACTTAAACAGCTTACCATGGCTTCTAAAAAGCAACCAGAACAATCAGGCTTGGAAGCAAGAATGACAGCTATGGAGGAAGTGTTACACTCTTTGGTACTGGAAATTAAAGAGCTTAGAAAAGACCACTGCAGTTCTAAATTAGAACTTTTGGAGACACAGAAGAAATTGATGCAGAATACACAGAAGACTGAAGAGTTGGAAGTGGGGCTGGCTGGGGCAAAGGGAGAACTTAAAAATGTTAATACTGAAATTGGAGATTTAACTGGTCATATGTCTAGGATGGATTTTGAAAGGATGTCATATTTTTTAAGATTTCAGAACATTCCGGAAGAATCTGGTGAATGCCTTCCTGATCTTATGAGCACAATTTTAGCAGACTATTTACACAAACCTAAGGAAGAGATCAGGGGGGACATTGACCTGGCTTATAGAATAAATTCAGCATATGCCAGGATAAATGAACTACCCAGAGAGATACATATTAAATTTGTTAGAAGGTCTACCAGGGAGAGAATATTGAGGGCGCAGAGAGAGGGTCCGTTAACGTACCAACAAAAGGAAGTCACTATCTTGAAGCAGATCCCGAAAAAGATTAGAGAGGTGAGGAGGAAATACTCCTTCTTATCTAAAAAAATGTTTAACCAGGGGATTTGGTTCAAGTGGGTGATGCCAGAAGAGATGTTGGTGTTCTGGGAAGGAGGAAGAGTAAGGATTAAAACAGTTGCTGAGGTGGAAGCCTTTCTTAAAAAATATTCCTCTATCCTGGGGGATGAAACTGGAGGAGCGGAGGGGGCCACAGCCCTGCCCACTGGGGGTCAGGGAGGAGAACAAGAAGACACAATTGCCAAGAGACTTAGATCTAAAAAATGACTTTTTTAATACAGTATAACTTTTGTTTGGATGTTTGTACACGATTGCTAGCATAGAATTTGGAATTTACAATGATGTATGCACTTCTCTTCACCTTGTAGTACTATTGAAATATGTATTATCTATGTTTTGTTAAGAAGCCCCGGAGGGGGCCAACGATCTCAACGTGAAAGCTCTCAAAATATTTTCTCAACTCACCTTACCCTACCCTACCTAAAAAATTTGTAAAACTCAATAAAACTTTTTCAATATAAAGAACTTAGAGAAGCTGAAGCTGAATTGCAGAAAGACTCAAAGAATAAAATTAAAAAAGAAAAAAGAGAGATGATAAAACATAAGATCAACTTAATAACTTGAAAAGAATTAGCACAGAAAATTAAAATGATCAAACAAAATTACTTTGAACAAGCCAACAAACCCAGACGATGGCTGGCATATAGATTGAAAAATGAAAGAGAAAAGGATGCTATATCAATTAAAAAATGATGAGGGAAATATTCAATATAAATTGGAAGAAAAGAAGCTGGGTATGTCTAGTTTGATGAAGAGAAGGACCAGGGGAGACATGATAGCAGTGTTCCGATATCTCAGAGGGTGCCACAAAGAAGAGGGAGCCAAACTATTCTCCAAGGCACCTGGGGGCAGGACAAGAAGCAATGGGTGGAAACTGATCAAGGAGAGAAGCAACTTGGAACTAAGGAGAAATTTCCTGACAGTTAGAACAATTAACCTCTGGAACAGCTTGCCTCCAGAAGTTGTGAATGCCCCAACCCTGGAAGCCTTTAAAAAGATGTTAGATAGCCATTTGTCTGAAATGGTATAGGGTTCCTGCCCACGCAGGGGGTTGGACTAGAAGACCTACAAGGTCCCTTCCAACTCTGCTATTGTATTGTATTGTGTTGTATTGTATTGTAAGCATATTATTCAAAAATATTTTGCAAAACTCTATGTGCAAGATAGCATGGAGGAAACCATGATAAAACAATATTTAAACACAGAAAAGATAACACCAATTTCAAAAGAACAAAGGGAGGCGATAAACAGGCCAATAACGTTAGCCAAAGTGAAATTAGTCCTGATAAACCAGAAAAGTAATGGATTTTTACCTCACAGACACATTAAAAATAATACGAGAGTCATCCTAGACATAATGGAATATTATGAAGCGCATCCAGAAAAACAAATGGTACTGGTTTTCCTTGATGCACAAAAAGCATTTGACAACGTAATTTGGAAATTTATAACAACACAATTAGATAGGATGAAATTTGGAGAAAAATTTACAAAAATGATAGAAAAACTTTACAACACCCAGACAGCCAAAGTTCTGATGGAGAACTAACAGAGAAGATTGAAATAAAAAAGGGAGTTAGACAGGGATGCCCCCTCTCTCCTTTGCTGTTTATTCTAACTCTGGAAATATTAAATGAAATTAGGAAGGACCAGGAAATAAAAGGTTTAAGACTCAAAAATGAAGAATATAAGACCCAAGCCTATGTTGATGACTATTTGTTTTAGAGGATCCACTAGAATTCAGTATGAAATTAATTCAAAAATTAGAAGAATATGGTGAAGTGGCAGGACTAAAAATTAATAAAAGCAAAACAAAAATGATAACCAAGAATATGACAAAAAAGCAAGAATTAGTAAGTAAAATGCAAATAACTAAGAAAGTGAAATACTTGGGGATTTGGGTGTCGGCAAAATATTCTACAATTAAAGACGACAATTATAATAAACTAGCAACACAAATAAGAAAGATTTAGAAAGCTGGAAAAATATTCAGCTATCATTAATGGGACGTATAGCCATGGTTAAAATAAATATTTTACCAAGAATCTTATTTTTGTTGCAAGCCGCACCTATTAATCTGGGTAAAACTTTCTTTCAAGAATTAAACAAAATAAAACAAATAGAACAAAAGGTTAATTTGGCAAGGATGAAAAGCGAGGATTAAGCTAAAGTCAATGCAAGATAGCAAGGAGAGAGGAGGCTTAGCATTACCAAATTGGGAGTTATATGCATTAGCAACAAAAACAAGTGAAGAATTGGATAGAGTTAACGAATAAAAGAATCTCGACTTTAGAAGGCCATGATCTGCAAGCAGGTTGGCGACTTTAGAAGGCCATGATCTGCAAGCAGGTTGGTGATGTACTACGCTTGCGCAAAGATGGCGACCTAGCTCCGAGCCTTGCATGGGCCATGGAGCTCGTCGGTCGCATTGTCAGTGCCCCAGCCCTCTACTTACCATCTTGAGGGCTGGGATCGGTGGGTGACCCACCCTGGATCCCCAGGGTGAGGTCCGGGCTGTGGCGAGGTGGCGGCAGCGGCGGCAGTGGTGGCGGCTCGGTGTCCTCGGCGTCTTTGGATGACGACGGGCGCCGGCTTCTGACGACGACGGGCCGCCGGCTGCACGCTGCGGAGGCCTGGAAGGCCTGGAAGGCCTTGAGGGCCTGAAGACTCCCAGGCCAAGATCCCCAGGCCGAGACCTCTGCCGAGGTAGCGGCGAAGATGGCGGCGGCGGCGGTGGCGGTGAGAGCGCCGGGCCGAAGGGCGCCAGACCTGGCGGGCCTTGAGGGCCTTGAGGGCCTTGAAGACCCCCAAGTTGAGACTGCCGTGGTAGCGGCGAAGACGGCGGCGGCGGCAACGACGGCGGCGGTGAGAGCGCCGGATGCGTCGTGGAGGCCTGGAGGGCCTGGAGGGCCAGGCAGGCCCGGAGGGTTGCCGTAGGCACGGAGGTGGCATGGAGGTGGCGGTGAGAGCGCCGGAACGGGGTCCAGGCGATGGAGGCGGCGGTGAGAGCGCCGGTGAGAACACCGGAGTGGAGGTTGGTGTCCTGGTACCCTGGGCATGGCTGCTAATGGCGGTGAGAGCGCCGGGACAAGGAATGGCGAGGACTGCGGCGGTGATGGCGGTGAGAGCGCCAGAACGGATGCCGTTTGCCCTCGGCGTCCTTGCATTTTTAAGACCTGGCATGTCTAAGATCTGGAAAGCAGCTTTAAGAAGAAGGAGAAGATCTCTTCGGCCTATGGATATTTTACATTCTATATTTAAGACCTTTAAGACCTTTTAACCCTCTAGAAGATAAGATCTACAGAGCGACAGCCGGACTAAACCGCTCACTGATGCACTTTAAAATTCTGACTGTATATATATTTTTAATTATTTATTAATATATGTATTATATTTTATACCTGGAATTGCAGCCAACGATGCCTTTTAAAATCTTAAGACCCATGCTTTTATTTATGTATTTACATTACTGATTTTATATTTATAAATAATTATCTATTTATCTATTTAATTATTTATTAATACCAATACTACCATGTACTCGAAGCTAGACTTGCTACGACTGCGAGAGGCCCCGCTCTCGCAGGTTTGGCCCTCCGTTCTAACGAAGGCCCGCCTTGATGAGGGATTTATTAATCCGGAGAGGTGGAAGAAACGTGGTCTCAGGGGTTTTTTAAGTCATAGGTTGTTGTTTATTTTAGGGGGTACCAGGGAGGGGGGAGGGTATTATAGACAGGTAGAGACAGAGGGAGAAAGAGAGGGCCAGGCCAGCAGGTGACGGAGGGAGGCGGAAGGTGCCGTTAGTAGGGGGGAAATACGAGTCGTCCCAGCAGAGGGCATTTCTATCCAGAAGGTCGTGGGGAGAGGCAGGCCCGATGGGAGACAACTCCCATCCTCCCGGTTGAGGACACAGAACCGTTGGTTGCAAACGGTGAAGTGCCTCAACCCCCGCAGGCTAGGTGGTCAGGGAGTACAGAGCCAGGGCCTGCAGCTGATGTTTTGCAATGCCAGGTCCGTGGTCAACAAAGCCCCCCTCGTTCATGACCTTGTGTCTGAGGGGGAGCCGGACCTGGCAGGAATAGCGGAGACCTGGTTGGGCCACGAGGGTGGACTCCCCCTTGTTGAAATGTGCCCACCAGGTTACCGCGCTTTTCATCAGCCCCGGGCCCTAGGCAGGGGTGGTGGGGTAGCGGTTATTGTAAAGGAAGGTCTTGAGCCGAGAGAGACCGTTGTGCCTCAGACCACCGGTTGTGAGTCCCTCTGTGTGAAGTGGGGCCTAGGGAGGCAGTTGGGCTTGCTGGTTGTATACCTGGCTCCCCACTATGTAGCAGCAGCCCTGCCCGAGCTCCTGGAGGTGATCGCTACGGTGGCAGTTGAGACCCCCAGACTTTTAGTCATGGGGGACTTTAACTTGCCATCGGCAGGTGAATCATCCGAGATAGCTCGGGAGTTCATGGCTTCCATGACGGCCATGGACCTGACCCAATTAATTCAAGGCCCCACCCACGAGGGTGGACACACACCGGATCTCATCTTTGTCTCTGGCCAATGGAAGAGTGATCTGGGTATAGGGGATATAGTCATCATGTCCTTGTCATGGTCAGACCACTCACTTCTCCGGCTCGACTTTCCAACCGCTATTCCCCTCCGCGGGGAGGCGGAACCTAAGTCACCAATTTGGTTCCGCCCCAGGCGCCTGATGGACCCTGATGGGTTCCAGGCGGTGCTTGGGCCGCTTCCTGTACCCCTGACCTGCGCCCCGATGGAGGACCTCGTGGCCGCATGGAATACTGCGACCATGGGAGCCTTGGATCGGGTCGCGCCCTTGCGGCCTCTCTTGCGGCGGCGAGCCACCCTGGCTCCTTGGTTTACCGAGGAGCTGAGGGTGATGAAACGCCACAAGAGATGCCTAGAGAGAAGATGGAGGTCTACCCGATCTGAATCTGACCGGACACAGGTAAGAGCCCATTTACGGACTTACATTGTGGCGCTGAGAGTGGCCAAACGCCATCATTGTGCCACTCTCATAGCATCGTAGATGGCTCTCATACCACTTAAGGAAGGAAGGTGAACAACGTAGGATAGAGGGGTTGAAGGATTTGGATGGAAACTTCCATACTACTAAGGAAGGGAAAAAGAAAGTGGCACATGAATTTTTTACTAAACTGTATGAGAAAGGGGGAGAAGAGATACAAGGAATCAGGCAGTTTTTGATTAAATCTGACCTACCACAAGTCCCTGAATCTATGAAGCAACTTCTTAACGCTGACATAATGGAAGGGGAAGTAGAAGCAGCCATGATGAAACAAGCCAATGGGAAGACAGATGGGCTTCCGGTTGAACTATATAAGGCGATGTTTGGGGTACTGGGTAAATATATGACAGAGCTGTATAACAGAGTGATGAGGGATACCCAGACTCCAGCATCGTGGTCTGAAGCGTTTATTTCCATTATTCCCAAGGAAGGGACTGACCTGTCACTTATTAGAAATTATAGGCCAATTTCACTGCTAAACTCTGATTATAAAATTTTTGCGGCAGTGTTAGCAGCAAGACTTACCTGTTTTCTTAATACCTTCATACACTCAGATCAGAATGGCTTCCTCCCCAACCGACACCTACGGGATAATTTGAGGATGATTATGAATACCCTGGAATATTTTGAGGCCTGCCCGGATAAACAGATGGCCGTAGTTTTTGTTGACGCCCAAAAGGCATTTGATCGGGTCTCCTGGGACTTCATGATATCCCAGATGGAATATATGGATTTTGGCACAAAATTTATTGGGGCAATTCAGGCCATATATCAAAAACAAACAGCAAGGGTATTGATTGAGGGAGATCAAACAGGGAAGATCGAGATACATAGAGGTACAAGACAGGGCTGCCCCTTATCCCCGCTATTATTTGTCTTGACTTTGGAACCTCTATTGAGAGAAGTAAGACGGAAAAATGAAATAAAGGGACTGAGGATTAGACGGGAGGAGGTTAAGGTACAAGCATATGCTGATGATCTGGCCTTCATTTTAGAAGAACCAAGGGAATCAGGACCGCATTTGTTAGAACTAATTAGGGAATTTGGGAGCGTTGCAGGTCTACTTCTTAATGAAGATAAGACCAAAATGTTGGTCAAAAACATGACCACAAGACAGAAGCAACAACTTGAAGATCTAATGGGTCTGAAGATCGTAAATAAAATCAAATATTTAGGAATATGGCTGACAGGGAGATGTAGCTCCATAAAGGAAGACAACTATGTTCACCTTTACAAACAGATGGTCCAAGATTTTGGCAGATGGAAGAACCTGCAACTCTCCCTTATGGGGAGAATAGCAGTTATTAAAATGTGTATTCTCCCCAAATGGCTATTTTTATTTCAATCGGCCCCTGTAAGATTGGAAAAGAAATTCTTTAATGAAATGAATAGAGCCGTCTCAAAATTTATTTGGCAAGGTAAAAAACCTAGAATTAAACTGAAAATGATGCAGGAACCTAGAATTAGAGGGGGATTTGGTCTCCCCAACTGGCAGCTTTATTATCAGGCGGCTTTATTAATTTGGATTAAAGAATGGATGACTCTGAGAAGAACATGGCTCCTGACTATTGAAGGCTGGGGCCTACAGTATGGTTGGCACTATTATATTTGGCCCGGTTCAGAGCAACCCAAACACTTCAATGACCACTTGGTGCGTAGGACCTTGAGCTATTCTTGGGAGAAGTTGAGGAGGAAGTTATACTTGAAGGTGCCATGTTGGATTTCTACTCAGGAAGCCCTTGTTTATCCAACACGATATAGAGGGGAGAAGATCTTGACATATGAAGAGATCTTAAACTCACAGGGGAATTTGAAGACCAGGGAATCATTAGCTTCGCAAGGGTACCATATCGACTGGTGGCCATATTCCCAGATACTCTCAAGGTACAAAAAAGATCAGAAGACTGAAGGTATATATCCCTATAAACAAGAACTGGACAAGGTTCTTTTTGGAACAGAGAAAGGGATGCTCTCCAAGTGTTACGGACATCTATTGTTATTAGACGTAGGGGAAGAAGTGGTCAAAGACTGCATGATTGCCTGGGGACGGAATATAGGACGCACATTGGACTTTCAAAATTGGGAAGAAATTTGGTTCAAAAATATGAAATTGACTATGGCAGCCTCGTATAAGGAAAATACATATAAAATGATATATCGGTGGCATCTACCCCCGGCAAGACTTGCCAGAATGTTCCCTGGGACCATGCCTAATTGCTGGAAATGTGGTCACAGAGAGGGGACCTATTTCCATCAGTGGTGGACCTGCCCAATGGCGATTAAATACTGGAAAAAAATCAGTCAGTGGTTAATAGAAATCACCCAACATCAATTAGATTTGAAACCTGAAACCTTCCTGTTAGGACTCAAACCCCCAGATATCAACATGGAGATATGGTTTTTGGTGTTGCACATAATTATTGCGGCAAGATTGGCATTTGCCCAGGAATGGAAGAGTGATCAAATACCAATGGATAGGGCAGTAATAAATAAAATTAATGAATGCGCAGAATCGGATAGATTAACAAAATTAATTAAAGGGAAGAAGGACTCAGAATTCTACAACTCGTGGAAGAGGTGGTATAATTGGGTACGGGTACGACCGAATAATAATAACTGAAGCAATAATATATGTTTAAATTAGATATTGGTAAATAATATTAATCAGAAATTAAAGGACGAATAAGAATTGATGAAGTAGGTACGTTGACTAGATGGGCTGTATATAGTGTAAATGTTGGTGTTAAATATTAGGCCTATTATTATGACGGTAATGTTAAGTTTGGTTATTTAAATGTTATGCCTTCTCGCGCTGTGACGGCAATAGGTTTAAAATTATGTTTGTATGATTTTATTTTTTTATAAGAATAAATAAAAAATTTATATATAAAAAAAAAAAATGAATCTGACCGGACACAGGTAAGAGCCCATTTACGGACTTACATTGTGGCGCTGAGAGTGGCCAAACGTCATCATTGTGCCACTCTCATAGCATCCGCAGACAACCGCCCTGCCGCCCTGTTTAGGGTGACCCGCTCCCTCCTTCAACAGAGGGTGCGGGAAGCCCTGCTACAGAGTAGAGCAGAGGAATTTGTGACTTTTCTGCAGGAGAAAATCGCTCAGATACAGAACGAGTTAGCCCCCATTGATGGCCCAGGGGGATGCCACGAGACAGATCTTGTTTGGGAGGAGTTTGACTCCGTTACTTCCGAGGATATGGACAGGCTACGTGGGCGACTGCGAGCCACCACATATTTATTGGACCCGTGTCCCTCCTGGCTTGTACTGGCATCCTGGGAGGTGACACGAGGCTGGTTCCAAGAGGTTGTCAACGCATCCTTAAGTGAGGGTTCCTTGCCTGCTTCCCTAAAAGAGGCTATGGTGAGGCCCCTCCTTAAGAAGCCCTCTTTGGATCCAGCTTTATTAACCAACTATCGTCCAGTCTCCAACCTTCCCTTCTTGGCGAAGGTTGTTGAGAGTGTGATGGCACAACAGTTTCCCCGTCACCTGGAGGAAGTTGATTATCTAGACCCGCACCAGTCCGGCTTTCGGCCCGGGCATAGCACCGAGACGGCATTGGTCGCGTTGGTCGATGATCTCTGGAGGGCGAGAGATGGGGGTTGTTTCTCCATCCTGGTCCTATTAGACCTCTCGGCGGCTTTCGATACCATCGACCATGGTATCCTATTGCATCGGCTGGGGGGGTTGGGGGTGGGAGGCACCGTTTTACGGTGGTTCTCCTCCTACCTCTCTGGCCGATCGCAATTTGTGTTGGCAGGAGAGCAGAGGTCGACCTCGAGACCCCTCACATGTGGGGTGCCTCAGGGGTCGGTCCTCTCGCCTATCCTGTTCAACACATATATGAAGCCGCTGGGTGAGATAATCCGTGGTTTTCGGGTAGAGTACCATCTCTACCCTGATGATACTTAGCTGTATATATCTACCCCAAACCACCCCAACGATGCCGTAGCGGTGATGTGCCAGTGCCTGGAAGCCGTACGGATCTGGATGGGAAGTAACGGACTCAGACTCAACCCGACCAAGACTGAGTGGCTGTGGTTTCCGGCTGCCCGATTCAACCAGCTGACTCCATCGCTGGCCATAGGGGGCGAACATCTTGCCCCTGTGGATGGGGCGCGCAACCTGGGTGTCCTCCTGGATGCCCGGCTGTCCATGGAAGATCAAGTGACAGCCGTGGCCAGGAGGGCGTTTTACCAGGTTCGCCTGGTTCGCCAGTTGCGCCCCCTATTGGATCTGGACGCCCTTCGCACAGTCACTCATGCTCTCGTGACATCCCGACTGGACTATTGTAACTCTCTCTACATGGGGCTCTCCTTGAGGTGCACCCGGAGACTTCAGCTGGTCCAGAATGCAGCCGCGTGAGCAATTATGGGAACCTCAAGGTTTACCCACATAACACCGCTCTTGCGCGAGCTGCACTGGCTGCCTGTCGTCTTCCGGGTGCGCTTCAAGGTGTTAGTTATCATCTTTAAAGCGCTCCATGGCTCGGGACATAGCTATCTGGGGGATCGGATCCTGCCACATACATCCGCACGGCTGATTCGCTCCCACAGAGAGGGACTTCTCCGGGTGCCATCCACTAGACTCTGTCAGTGGGCGACGCCCAGGGGAAGGGCTCTCTCTGTGGCGGGCCCAGCCCTCTGGAACGACCTTCCCCCCAACATTAGAACGACCACGGACCTCCGCTCCTTCCATCTAAAATTAAAAACACATCTTTTCTGCTTGGCCGGCCTAGGGTAGTCTCTCTTCTATAGGGTTTTTAATATATTAATTTATGGGGAATCTTAGTATTTTAATGGGGAATTTTTAGCACAGGAATATCGTTTAATCTGTTTTTAAATATGTTTGTATATTTATTGTTTTTTATCCTTCCTGTGCACTGCTCCGAGTCCCTATGGGGAGAGGGAGCGGTCTACAAATTAAAATTTATTTATTTATTATTATATATAAACATTCCTATGGGATGATAAAAATAAAACACACAAATACTTTCAAAAACATCTAATTAGAAATGTGTTATTGCAAAACTGGCTCAAACTTTAAAAAAACTACTATGTGAAAATCCCAAATTGGCTATCTCTGATAGAAAGGACAATGCATCCAAATTTTACAGATATGAATTAAATGTTAAGCTACAGAGACTTAATTAATGGACAGAGAAACTTAAAAACAATTGAAGAATTGGCAGAACAAAACATGAAAGTTGACTGGCTAACCTACTTGCAAATCAAAACTAAACACAATAATGATATTAAATTATATGACATTGAAATGGAACCACACAAATTGTATAAAATAATCCTAAACTCAGAAAGAAATATGATAGGGATAATATATAAATTTCTTCTGAAGTATAAAATGGAAGAAGAAATCATGAAAGAACAAATGGTAAAATGGGCACAGAATTTTGGCTATAATATTGAATTAGATAAATGGGAAAAATTTGGGGGGATAAATTTAAAAATGACACTAGCAGTTGCATACAAGGAAAACCAGTACAAAATGTTTTACAGATGGCACTTGGCACCAGTAAGGTTAGCTAAAATCTCAACAAATACCTCCCCCAAATGCTGGAAATATGAATCAATACACGGAACTATTACCACTTATGGTGAACTTTTGAGGAGGCTAAAAAATATTGCAAAAGGATTAAGAAGTGGCTAGAGGCAATAACAGGAGTCAAAATAGATTGGCAAGTAGATGTTTTTCTACTAGGATTAATGACTGCAAAATATAAAAAACAAATAGAGTATTTAATTTTATACATAATTACGGCAGCAAGGATTGCCTTCACTCAGAAATGGAAAAATAAATTAATGCCAAGTGAAGATGAAATAATAAGAAAGGTTATGGACTGTGCTGAAGTGGACAAATTAACAAAAGAAATCCAGGGAAAAGAAGAAACCGAATATTGCCAGATATGGGATAAATGGTACAGGTGGATGGAGGAAAGAAACAAGGATCAAAGAAGTAAGTCAAAAAGCCCAAAAATAGTATTTAAGGAGAATTCACACACACACACACACACTCAAGAGATTTAAATTTACTAGAGGCAATCATCCAATATAGCAGATAGATGAGTAAAACAAGAGGGTTAAAATGGTGAAATGCAAATGAAATATACTAGAAGAGGAAATAACATAAGGAAAACTATCGATTTGTAATTGCTATTGGAAAGAACAGGAAATTCCTGTTCGTACTGTACTGTGTAAATGTAGTGAATGTTAGGTGTAAAAAACACCCCCGTTGGAAAATAAACAGGCGGAATAGTGCAATACACCAGACAGCAAGAGATACATTGCAGTGATACTAACTCTTCCAACAATAAACAGTCCTTCACCAAAACCACAGTTATCTTACAGTAATGCAAAAACAATGATACTTCTTCAGTCTTCAGTTTCAGCTCCTCCCTCAGTGGCATTCAGGAAGCAAAGGAAAGCAAAAAGGAATGCACTGTGTTTACAGCTGCCTTTTATGATTGAGCTGGGAAGCACAGCCAATCAGATTCCACATAGTCCTTAAAGTTATATATACTCTTTAAGAATCCTGGCTTATATATATTGTCAACCCAACATCAGGATGATTATCCTAACACACTCTCCCTTGGGTTGACCAATATATATTTACATCCTTAAGCCATAAACATCACAACACTCTTTGTGCTTTATCACTCCTTGAGCCTTCGTAAAATGGTCAGTTACATTATTCTCTGACATACAGTAAACAAGATTTACCATTTTGTTCTTTATACACTCCCTCACATTCAAATATCTAAGATCTGTGTGTTTAGATCTCGTTTTCACCGCTAGATTTGTAGCCATTTGTATGGCTGCTTGATTGTCCTCATATACAGTTATTGGACTACTCACGTCAATGTCTAAATCCAGCAATAACTGCTTTACACATATTAGGTCAGTACACAACAGCGACAAACATGAAAATTCTGCCTCCATTGTTGACAGGCTAAGATCCTTCTGCCTAATGGATCACCAACTGATTAATGATTTACCCAAAAATATTGCAATTCTTGAGGTAGACTTTCTCGAGTTGATATCTGTGGCAAAACTCACAACTGCGAATGCTGTTAATGTTAAATCATCTGCTGGTTCCAAATATAATGCGTAATGCATACTGTTTTTTAGATACCTTAATATTCTTTTCGCTGCCTGCCAGTGTCGTTCAGCTGGTTCTGCACTATACCTTGCCAGTTGTTTAACGCTAAAGACAATATCTGGCCTTGATCAATTAGCGATTGGTATATGCCTTTGTCAAATAATGGACTCTGTGTATTGTTATTATTAAACTCCTGTCCCATTGGTGTTTTCGACGGTTTACATAGCTCCATATTATAACTCTTTAATAACTTGTTGATCTTTTCTGTTTGTGAAATTTTGAATCCTTTCCCAGTCTTATCAATTCTTAATCCTAGGTATTGCTGTATTTCTCCTAGGTTCTTGATTCTAAAATAGATTTTTAATTGATCAACTATTCTTACTGCATCTTGATTTGTTTTGGTTATTAAAGCTATGTCATCAGTAAACAGTAATAATAATGCCGTTATACCATCCCTCTCCATCTTGAACAGACACGGATCTGCCAATCCTGTCTTAAATCCTATTTTGTTTAACGCATTCGCAATACACTGGTTCCATTCATATCTGATTGCTTCAACCCGTATAGACTTTTCTTCAACAACCAACAGTGAGATTGTTTATCTTCCTCACATTGAATACCTCCGTAAGCACAGTGGCCCACCAATCCTTGTGGGCTAGAATGGCCTCAGCAGGGATAAGGTCAGGACCGGGGGCTTTTCCAGGTTTAAGTTGCCCAATTAGCTTCATGGTAGTGGCAAGGTTGACAGGAGGCCATTCAGGGAGGTGGTCAGGGAGGAATTCCTCCTATCCAAATTGGAGCACTGGGTTGAGGATACAGGCCTTCTCGGACACGAGCAGGCAGGGTTTAGAGCAGATCATTCTACCATCGACCATGCTTTGATCTTATACTCTACCCCCAGGAAAGCCCGACTTTGTGTTGCCTTTATAGATCTAACGGCTGCCTCTGACAGCATACCCAGACAAAAACTGTGGGGCAAACTTTCCTCCTGGGGCATCGACAAAAGGCTACTTTGGCTTATTTCTCTTATCTCATACATCCCTTTAACCGATTCTCTTACCTCATACATCCCTTCGACCGATTCGCTCTCATACTCCGGACCATCACGGACCTCCGCCTTTTCCGCCAGCATCTGAAGATGCACTTTTTCCATCAAGCCGGCCTAGCCTAGGCCCCCGAGACCATCCTATCAGACTGTGTTTTAAATTAACATAACGTTTTAATTAGTGGGATTTTAGTGAAGTTTAGCACAGGGTATTCTAAATTTAATCAGTTTTTATTGTTGTAGTATTTATGGTGTCTTTATTTATGTATATGTATATACTTGTTTTAACTTCCTGTGCACCACCCTGAGTCCCTTCAGGGAGACAGGTGCAGGATAAAAGTCAAATAAATTCTAATTCTAATTCTAATTTCCCAACTCCATGAGGGGACAGAGGCAAAAGTGTGCCTTACCCCCCAAGAGGACCTTTCCAACACCATCCCCATTAACAAAGGAGTCAGGCAGGGATTTATACTAGCACCCCTTCTTTTTAACCTATACATCAGTGATTGGAGAAGGGCATTAATGAACCAACTAGATTACATACATGCCCCTAGACTAGACAACTATAGGTGCCCGCTTCTGCTTTATGCAGATGATGCAGCAATCCTCTCCTTTTCCCGGGTAGGTTTGCTTAGGGCCCTTAAAATTCTGTCCAATTATTGCATCGAGAACCAACTGCACATCAACCATTCCAAGTCTAAGATCATGATCTTTTTGAGAAGCAGGAAACTCCACCAATGGAAGCTTGATGGCATACCTGTGGAACAGGTCCACAGATTTCAATACCTAGGCATCTTTTTCCAATCTAATGCCAAGTGGCTTTCACAGGTTGAGTTCCTTCGCAACAAGCCCAAGACCTCCTTGTATGCTGTCCTGCACTTTTTCTACTCGGAGGGCGCCCACCATATTCTCTCAGTACTAAAAGTATACAGGGCAAAGGTGATAGCTGCCATTTCATATGGCGCTCCTCTTTGGGTCCCTACTAACATTTCCCATCTTGAGTCTGTCCAAAGCCAGTTCCTACGCTGCTTAATGGGAGTCCCCCCTTGTGTGAGCATTGCTGCAATTCGTCTGGAATTGGGCATACTATCGCTCGACACCATTTTGTGGAAACGTACAATTGGCTACTGGCTGGCCCTATGGGCCAGACTCCCAGCCTATTACTTGGGACAGTGCTTATGGCGGGATGACTTCCACAGCCCTTGGGTCCGTAACATCCACACCAAGCTCATAAAGATAGGAATCTCCTCTATTGAAACCTTTACACTTGGCCCCGCCGCTGCCAAATCGCTGATATTTCAACGATTGGAAGACATCGAAAGGCAACAGAACCTGGCACTTGGTGTAGGAATTTGCTCTCCATTCTCTCTCGAGATTATTCCCCTGATGCACCCCCCTAAATATCTCTCCGAGCTATCTTACATCAAACACAAGCTGGGATTCATAAAGGCACGTTTTAACGTGATCCCCTCGAATGCCCTAATTAGCAGACTTTCCGGGGGTGTAAAGTCCACCCACTGCTCATGTGACAGCCGATCCTTTGAATCGCTAGCTCACATAGTATTCACATGCCCCTACTACCAGGAGAAAAGATTACAACTCATCTCCCCTCTTTGCCAAAGATTTCCTGGGCTTACCGGAAATCAGAGTCTTTGCCTTCTTCTCCAGGACACTGACTCGAGTACCACATTGAAGGTTGCAAGTTTTTTTGCTGCGGTCTTAGCCTGCAAGAACCATGGGAAGGGTCGGGCTGGTCCCACTAGCTGAGGCCAGTTGTACTGATTGTTTGCAGCGTACCACTTGGTGGCCGCATCAAGTGCCAACATGTAGATCGCATGTAAATTTTTACATGGTACCTTCTATTTACGCTCAATTCGAATTGATCATACTCCCAAACCATAGATTTAGATCCCCATAATGGTTAGATGGTATGGTTGACAGAATGGGCTTTGCCATCAATTCTGCCTGTTGTGCCCACCCTTCAGTAGGGCCTGGCTGTACAGCCACATGTGATCTGTTTTTCTTGTCTTTTGGTCTATGACCGCAATAAAGTTTTATTATTTATCTTCCTCACAACCCATTGGCCTCTGCATATAAATCGTATGTTGTATCGGTGCATGTAGGTACGCTGTCTCCACATCCAGATGATTGATGACATAATGGTGTCTAGCTGCCCACACTAATGCTGCCCTGAGAGTAGTTGCTTTTAAACTCGGTGCATACACTTCATCATAATCAGTAACAGACATTAAATCCCTGTGCCACCAACCATGCTTTATATGTAATCTCACCAGCTATTCCAGTCTTAATTTGTATATTTTGTATATTATGTTCTTCCTTTGTGGTATGGCAACTGTCTCATATACTCCCAGATTCTGCAATGACTTCAACTCCTTCTCCATCGCAGCTCTCCACACCTTTTGATCGTCAGTTGGTTATGTTGTTAACTCAATGTAAGTTGCAGCAACTTTAGTTGTTTGATAGACCATAGTCACCTGATATCTATCAGGTGGCCTGGTTTCTCTTTCCGACCTCCTTAGTAGTTCAGGGCTTGTTGATGGTCTCTCCACCTTTATATGTTCCTGCTCTCCTACCTCCTCTTGAGTAGTATCTACTGCTTTTTCCCTCTCTTCATGTGTATGTTCAGTTTGTGTCTCAAAACTTATTTCTTTTCCATTCTGCAATTTATCCCATCCTAAATTCTCCAGGAATTTTGCATTTGAACTGTGAATTACACTTGTTGTTCTTTTCTGCCAAAACCTATATGATTTATGGTTTGCATTTTATCCAACAAATATTAACTGTTATGCTCTGCTTTGACCCTTGTGTCTTAATTGCGATGGAATATGTACCCATGTTGGTGATCCAAAAGTTTGAATATTTAATTTAATTTAATTTAATATATAAATTTCTATACCGCCCTTCTCCCTTCCGGGACTCAGGGCGGTGTACAGGCAGCAGTAAAATCATGAATAAAAATATAGAAAGCAATTAAAAACATATTAAAAATATATTAAATAATAAATAGCCTGTCTAAAACCTGTTAAAATCCCTACTAAAACCATATAAAACGAAAGCGTTTAAAAGTATGCCAGTTTAGAAACTATGCCAGGCCGGCCGCTCGAAATAAGTGGGTCTTCAAAGCCCGACGGAAAAGGCGCAGGTCTGTGATTGTCCGTAGGTCAGGGGGTAGGTCATTCCAGAGGGCGGGGGCTGCCACAGAGAAGGCTCTCCCCCTGGGGGTCGCCAGCCAACATTGCCTAGCCGACAGCACCCTGAGGAGGCCCTCTCTGTGGGAGTGAACTGGACAGTGGGAGGTATTTGGTAGCAGGAGGCGGTCTTGCAGATAGCCAGGTCCCCTGCCATGGAGCGCTTTAAAGGTGGTTACTAATACCTTGAAGCACACCCGGAAAGCCACAGGCAGCCAGTGCAGCTTGCGCAGGAGAGGTGTCACGTGGGAGCGTCTAGATGCTCCCAGAATCCCCCGCGCGACCGCATTCTGAACTAGCTGGAGCCTCCGGGTGGACCTCAAGGGAAGCCCCATGTAGAGAGCATTACAATAGTCCAGGCGGGAGATGAGGAGGGCTTGAGTGACCGTGTGTAAAGCGTCACGATCCAGAAAGGCATATCAGGCGGACCTGATAAAAAGCCCCACTGGCCACGGCCGTCATGTGGTCTTCTAGAGACAGCCAAGAATCCAGGAGGACACCCAAGTTGCGAGCCCTCTCTGCAGGGGCCAATGACTCACCCCCCAATAGCCAGAGATAGTACCAACTGGCTATATCGTGACGCCGGAAGCCACAGCCACTCGGTCTTGGATGGGTTGAATCGAAGCCTGTTTCTCCCCATCCAGACTCGCACGGCCTCCAGACACCGGGACATCACTTCAACGGCATTGTTGGGGTGGTCCGGGGTAGAGATGTACAGCTGAGTATTATCAGCGTACTGGTGGAACTCTACCCCGAAACCACGGATGATCTCGCCCAGCGGCTTCATGTAGATGTTAAACAGGAGAGGCGAGAGGACCGACCCCTGTGGTACCTCACATGAGAGGCACCTCGACGTCGACCTCTGCCCTCCTGCCAACACAAATTGCGACCAGTCAGAGAGGTAGGAGGAGAACCACCGTAAAACGGTGCCCCCTACCCCCAACCTCTCCAACCGGTGCAACAAGATACCATGGTCGATGGTATCGAATGCCGCTGAGAGGTCTAACAGGACCAGGATAGAGAAACAACCCCTATCCCGAGCCCTCCAGAGATCATCCACCAATGCGACCAATGCCGTCTCTGTGCTGTGCCCAGGCCGGAAGCAAGAAAGCGAAGGTTGGAGACAGGATGGTAGTTGGCCAACACAGCCGGGTCCAGGGAGGGCTTCTTGAGGAGGGGCCTCACCACCGCCTCTTTCAAGGTGGCCAGTAGGAACCTCTCACTCAGAGAAGCATTGACAATTCCCTGGAGCCAGCCTCGTGTAACCTCCTGGGAGGCCAGTACCAACCAGGAGGGACAAGGGTCCAATAAACATGTGGTGGCATTCAGCCACCCCAGCATCCTGTCCATGTCCTTGGGAGTCACAGGATCGAACTCTTCCCAGATGACTGACTCAAGACCTGTCTCCATCAGCCCATCTGAACTAGTCCAGTCAGAGGCCAACCTGGCCCAGATCTGATCGATTTTATCATTTTTTTTAAATTTATTTTATTGAATTTATACCCCGCCCTTCTTATCACCACTAAGTAAGTCCTAATATGGTCTCTCACTAGTGTTCGGTCGGCTTCGGAGTGAGAAGATCTCCATCTGCTCTCTAGGCGTCTCTTGTGGCGCTTCATCTCCCTAAGCCCCTCGGTAAACCAAGGAGCCCAGGTGGTTCATCGCCACAAGAGAGGCCGCAAGGGCGCGACTCGGTCCAAGGCCCCCGTGGCCGCACTTAACCATGCGGCCACTAGGTCCTCTGTCGAGTCGTGGGGCAAGTCCACAGGAATTGGCCCAAGCTCCCTTTGGAACCTTTTTGGGTCCATCAGGAGCCTGGGGCGGAACCATATAGGAATGTCCGGTTCCGCCTCCCTGCAGTGAGGTGCGGCGATCGGAAAGTCGAGCCGAAGGAGAGCGTGATCTGTCCATGACAGGGGTGTGATGACTAGATCCCCTATTCCCAGATCACTACTCCACTGTCCCGAGACGAAAATTAGATCCAGGGTGTGTCCGCCCTCGTGGGTAGGGCCTACAACTACTTGGGTCAGGTCCATGGCTGTCATGGAAGCCATGAACTCCCGAGCTACCCCAGAGGTTTCGCCTGCTGATGGCAGGTTAAAGTCCCCCATGACCAACAGTCTGGGGGTCTCAACCGCCGCCTCGGCTATCACCTCTAGGAGCTCGGGCAGGGCTGTTGTTGTATAGCGAGGAGCCAGGTATACAACTAACACGCCCAACTGCCTCCCTAGGCCCCACTTCACAAGGAGGGACTCGCACCCGGTCATCTGAGGGATCGTGGTCTCCTTTGGCTCAAGACCTTCCCTAACCATAATCGCCACCCCCACCCCTCCCTAGGGCCCTAGGCTGATGGAAGGCTCGGTATCCTGGTGGGCACATTTCTACGAGGGGAAGTCCTCCCTCATGGCCCAACCAGGTTTCCGTAATACCTACCAGGTCCGGGTCCCCCTCTGACACAAGGTCATGAATGAGGGGGGCTTTTTGTACCACGGACCTGGCGTTGCATAGCATCAGCCTAGGGCCCCGGGTCTGTGGTTCTTGCCCACCTAGTCTGCAATGGGAGCATGGGGGGTCGGAGCGCGTGACCGCCTGTAACCAGCGGCCACGGTCCTTCAACCGATGTCCATCCCGTCTCCCACCGCCCCTGCCCCTCCCCAAGACCGAATTGATGGAGAATACCTCAGTGGAAATGACCCCCCTTCCCCCTCCTCCTCATGCAGATAACACCCAAATTCCTCCGCACAACCCTGCAAAGGGGCATCCCGTGCCCTCTGATGAAGTAGGGAGCGGGTCACCCTAAACAGGGTGGCAGGCCGGTTATCTGCAGACGTGATAAGAGTGGAGAAGTAATTACGCTTAGCCGCTTCTATCGCCACTAGGTAGGTCTTCAAATGTGACCTTAGCAGTGTCCGGTCAGATTCGGAGCGGGTGGTCCTCCAACCGCTCTCTAGGCATCTCTTCCGGCACTTCATCACCCTCAGCTCCTCGGAAAACCAGGGAGCCAAGGTGGTACGGTGCTGGGTGAGAGGCATGACCCAGTCCAGGGCCCACGTGGCCACACTATTCCAAGAGGCCACTAGGTCCTCAGTCGAGTTGCGGGTCAGGGTCTCAGGTATTGTCCCAAGCTCCCTCTGGACCCTCTCAGGGTTCATCAGGCACCTGGGGCGGAACCATCTTGCTGCTTCCAGTTCCGCCTCCCTGCAGTAGGAAAGCCCAACCGAAGGAGAGAGTGATCTGACCATGACAGGGGTTCAACGACTATGTCCCCTAAACCAAGATCACTCACCCACTGGCCGGAGACAAAAACTAAGTCCAGCGTGTGTCCTCCAGTGTGAGTGGGGTCATGAACTAACTGGGTCAGGTCCATGGCCGTCATGGAGGCCATGAACTCCTGTGCCGTCTCAGATGCTTCGCCAATCGACGGCAGGTTGAAATCCCCCCTGACTATCAGCCTAGGGATGTCAACCGTCATCTCGGCTATCACATTGAGAAGCTCGGGCAGGGCTGCTGATATGTAGCAGGGAGCCAGGTACACAATCAGCAAGCCCAACTGCCTCCCACGACCCCACTTCACACATAGAGACTCACATCCGGCTGTCTGCGGTACAGTGGTCTCCCTCGGATCCAGAGCCTCCTTTATAACAACCGCCACCCCCCCACCCCGACCCTGGGCTCATGGCTGGTGAAATGCATGGTAACCCGGTGGGCACATCTCAACGAGGGGCACCCCACCCTCTTGGCCCAACCAGGTCTCCGTAATACCCGCCAGGTCCGCTCCCCCCTCCAAAACCAGATCATGAATGAGGGGGGCTTTATTAACCACGGACCTGGCATTACATAACACCAGCCGAAGGCCCAGGTCCTGAGATCCTAAACCCCCTGGGTCGCAAGAAGGGCGATGAGGGCCGGAGCGTGCCACTGCTTGCAGTCAGTGGGTGCGCCCTCCCCTTGTATGATATGGCCCTCGGCTCCCACCATACCTGCCCCTCCCACACACAGTCTGGATGGAATAGCTCTCTATTGGACTGATCCCAAACCCCCCCCCCCAATTCTAGACCCTAGCCGGCCTGGAGGCATTCCCCGGTGGGTTTTTCCCCTCACCCACCATCCTAATCTTAGTTTGTATACCCTTCCCCTCCCTGGAGCCCCTTAAGACGTAAAGTAAAAATTTAACTTAAAAACCCTTTAGCTTCTGTTTTGACCATCTCTCTTGGCTAACTAACCCATCATCAAGGTGGGCCCTCGTTAGAGCTGAGGGCCAAACTTGCGAGAGGGGGGACTCCCGCAGGGTGCGGAGGTCAGCCGCCGAATACATTGAAAATAGTCTGTTTTAGGGAGATGAAATTGTCCGGAAGAAAGCAGCGACTTGCTATAGCTGTCGTTGGGACTCATAGTCGAGGTTTACCAACAAACCGTCAGACGTCAAACTCCAACAGGGCTTGCAGACACTGCATTGGTAGGCCGCAGACTGAGTCACTAGTTCCTTGTTGATATGTTTCAGCGCTGTCCTACCTTCTACACAAGGGGGAGCATGATGGTGTGGGTGGTAATAATACCGGTGGAGATGATGGTGATGATGAATGGCCACCATGGCCAGGGAGTCAGTCAAACTGCACCTCCTTTGCCCCTTCGCTGCCGGGTCCCAGGTCCAAGACCCGGGCCCACATGTCTCCCCTACACGAAGAGGATCTTGGCCCATCCTCCACGCCCAGCAGTCCCAGAGAGCCCATCACCATGGCAAAAGGCACAAAAAAGGGACCTTGAAGGCAGGCGTCGGGGAGGGTGAGTCGCCCAGTTCCAGTGTGACAAAAGACTGGGCAGGAGCTCCACCGAGGGGGGGGGGGAAGAAGGAAGCTGGAGAAAGAGGGGCTGAAGGAGGAGTGGCCAAACCACAAGGAGTCCCAGCACAATACCACCCAGGTGAGAGGCAGGAGTGGCTGATCGAATCTGGGGGAAGGCCGAGTTAGATGAAGGCTGGTGGTAAGTCGAGGTCGGGCCTCCCACTAGTTCCTGCGTCCTGTGTCCTCCCTTGCTGCCCGCTCCTTGGGGTGATATCTCCCAGCCAGCAGTAGATCGGGGCCGGACCTCCTGGTTGCGTCTGTGTCTCCTCCACGTCTTTTTGACCTCCCGGCTCCCTCTGACAGCGTACGGCAGCATCCTTCTTCCGACAGTGTCCCCGGTATTATTCAGCGTCCCCGGCTTGATCTCAGGTCCGGTCTCCCATTGTTCCATCCTAGCGTGTCTTCTTCCGCCACCTCCCAAGAGAACGTCTCTCCTGTGCTCGACTCTTTCCCCTCTCCAATGTCAAAGTCTAGAATTACAAAACTTGCCATTTGTTGCTAGTTTGCTAATTTTGCTCGTTGTTAATTTTCGTTGTTAATTTTCATTGGTCTCGCTAGCTGTTTTTCTCTAGTTGTTAACGCAAAGTGCGGAGAGGGTCACAGCAGCCGCTGCCGCGTCCTCCATCTTTACCGGAAGATTAACTAAGATCGGGTTTTTTTTACCATGCCATGATGTGTATGGTATTTTCCCAGTAGTTGAATTCACTATGTTGTTCAGTAGATTATTAGCACATAACATTGCCTCCCCCCACAAAGCTATTGGTAAACCTGCATCAGCTAACATGGTTCTAACCATAGCTTGCAGAGTTTGACCCCTTCTTTCAACATATGCATTGTGCTGTGGTCTATATGGAGCAGAACACTTTTGTTTGATACCCATTGTTTCTAACATGGTTCTAAACTTAGTGTTAACAAACTCTGTGCCATTATCAGTGATTATGGTTACTATTTTTCCCTTTGTTTTTCTTTCTGCAAACCTTATCCAGTTTCTGAATTTCTGAAATGTTTCAGCCTTGTTTTTAAGCAGATAGCAAAACCCGTACTTGGAGTAATGATCAACTATACTGAGTACATAGCAAGCTCCCCCTAAACTAGCCTTCATTGGGCCTATTACACCAGCAAACACCATTTCCAGTGTGTCAGTCTCGCTAGTTCCTGCTTCGCTGCCATGGAAACGGGGAGGGTGGGGGGTTTGGGATGAGTGTGTTCTGCTGGTGGACAATGTTGATGGTTCGTGTTATCTCCTGTTTAACGGACCTGCATTCCAGGATGGTGAAGACCTGCCCACCTGATGTTGGAGATGGCTGCATATTGGACAATGCACAGGGGGGGTTTGGGGATTGGGATGGGCTTAAGCTTAATACTTTCTGTTCGCGCCTAAACTATTCATTCTCAGCTTTACTTGGTCTGTACGCTATCGTAACTTAGTAAAAGGAGCCTTAACATTTCAAAATAATGTCTAAGTGTGGTCTTTCCTGAGTCAACGAAGAAACAGGCCTGACATTAAGCTGAGAATCAACAAAACCAAAAACCTGCCCTGATGTCGGACCCTTCACAAGAGGAGCCTCCGTTGGTAGAGGTCCTGCCTGAAACAATTTTGGGAGCTGAAGCATCGCATCCTCCTGTTCAATCTGAAGGGATCAGGTCAGTGATGGAAGGTTTGGCTGGCCTAGATCTAAATCTGCCAGCTGAAGAATCAGTCAAACCTAAACGTTGGTCTGAAGGGGTAGGAATGAGTGGGGTAAACGTCTCCAGACGTCGACTTTCCCCAAAGAAAGTCATTCCGGAGCTCTTAAGAGAAGAAAGGGAACTAAAGGAGATGGCTCAGGACTTACTCCGCCAGGCAGATGAGAAGAGATTAGCCCTGGAAAAAATCTGGGGGAGGGAGGCGGATCGCCCACAGCCAAGAGGTTCACAGGCAGCTCCGGGCAGACGAAGCAGGGTTTCAACACCATCCCCCCCTCCTCAAGCCGGCAGGGAATTGCGGAGAGAGGCGGCTTCTGCCAGGCAAAGCAGGAGAGCAACTCCCTCCCCCCCCCCCTCAGGCCGGAAGGGAAGCCAACCCCATTAACCCCCGCCGACTTGCGAAACTGCCTCCTTTGGGTGTGAAATACGACGGAAGTGCCGACAAACTGGCGTTTTTTCTAATTCACGTCGATAATTACATGCAGTTTTACGCAGCTGATATGGACGATGATATCAAAATCAGAATTGTATCTATGACCCTAGAAGATCAAGCTTCTAATTGGCTGGTTTCATTGCATAATTGCCGCTCACCGGCACTGTGCGATTTCGATCGCTTCATGAATGCTCTTAGAAGGCGTTTTGAAGACCCCCGTGTTGAGAGGAAAGCAAAAATGAAACTAAAAAGTTTGCAGCAGGGGGACATGTCTATTCAGGCTTACACGCAGATTTTCCAGGAGCTATCAGTGTTTATGATTGGTTATAGTGAACAGGCCCTAATGGACATTTATGTTGAAGGGCTGAATAAAGACATTTATCAAACATGTGTGAACAGATTTCGCCCCGAAACTTTGAATGACTGGATAGATCTAGCTTTGGATGTCGAATTGGATCATGCCCACTTGCAGGATCCAGTCCGCTTGGAGAAAAAAACACAGGAAGATAGCCCCAAATCTCACCCCCCTGCGAGGGAGAAACGCATGCAAAAGGGGGAGGGGAGAACGACCCAGCCTCGTTCAGGCAGCTGTTATCGCTGTGGGAAGGAGGGGCACTGGGCAGACAAATGCCGATCAAAACCACCTCCACGCCCACTTTCTTCCTCGGACCGGAAACAGCCTAGGACGCCAACTGTGCGCGCCAAACCGGCTATGAGTGGGATGGAACCCATCAACCTCTCTGCTGACCAGCCCTCCCCAGGACCTGATGATTGGGAAGCGTCTTCTGACTCTTCTGACGACAACCTGGTGAGTCATCGCTCCGGGCCCCTTTATATTAATTTAATGCTTTTAGCTCCATCTACTGGACGTACATGCAATGTGCAGGCTCTCATTGACTCGGGTTGCTCAAAATGTCTCATAAGCCAAGACATCGTGTCTAAAATGGGTTTCCACCTTAAAACCTTGAAAACTCCCATAGCCTTTTGCCAAATGGATGGTTCTGTAGCTGGGGGCACCCCAGCATCTTTTATCACCGAACCAATTCATGTTTCTATAGGCACGGGCCATACTGAGACCATCAACTTTATTGTAACTGCCATTGCTGATAATGCTGTAATTTTGGGGGTCAATTGGCTTCGTAAATGGAATCCTCTGATAAACTGGAAGGAAGGTTGGGTACGCATTCCTTTATCCCTCCCGGAAGATACCTCTCTTCCATCAGAAACTGATCAACCCCCGCAACATCACCCACCCCCCCATATTGAATCTGCTGCACCTTTATTGGATTTCCCATCACCCGAGGTCATACCAGGCGAGGAGAAAATTCCCAAAGAATATTGGGACCTAAAGGATGCCTTCAGTGAAAGATCTTGTGATTCCCTTCCTCCTCATAGGGCTACTGACTGTTCAATTGATTTTCTTCCTGGGGTTCAATTACCCAAACCTCGTATGTACTCAATGACCCCGCGGGAGATGGAGGAATTACGTAGATTCATCGATAAAAACCTTCAAAGGGGTTTCATTGAACCAGCTAGGCCCCGTGTAGCAGCACCAGTTATGTTTAGGGAAAAAAAAGATGGCACTCTAAGATTAATACAGGACTACTCATATCTCAACACCATTTGTGAACACAATATTTACCCCCTTCCGCTCATGAAGGACATGCTTGCTCACCTGGCTACCGGTAAGATTTTTACGAAGTTGGACTTACGTGAAGCCTATTACAGGGTCAGAATCAAAGAGGGGGACGAATGGAAAACAGCTTTTAACTGTCCGCTCGGATGTTTCCAATTCAAAGTCCTCCCTTTCGGTCTTCAAGGTGCCCCTTCAGTGTTTATGCAACTAATAAATGAGGTTCTCCACGAGCACCTTTACAAGGGAGTTATTGTTTACATTGATGACATCGTCGTCTACTCGCAAACACACGACGAGCACGTTAAACTAGTGCGCTCCGTATTAAATAAGTTGCGTTCCGCTGAACTTTATGCTAAACTCTCTAAGTGTGAGTTTCACCAGGAAAGAATTGACTATTTGGGTTACCGTATCTCCTCTGAGGGAATTGAAATGGATCCTGCTAAAGTCAAGGCAGTGACGGAGTGGGCCCCTCCCCGTACCCGTAAACAATTGCAAAGTTTTTTGGGATTTGCGAATTTTTACCGCCAATTTATTCCGTCATTCGCTGATATTGCCTTGCCCATTACAAACCTTCTGAAAACAAAAGGAGAAGGCAAGCCTCGTCCAGGAACCCCTCTCAAATGGACGATGGAATGTCAGGCCGCTTTCGAAAAGCTTAAACGGTTGTTTGCGGCTGAGCCTGTTCTTAAACACCCCGATGTGAATTCCCCATTTGTGATTCAAGCGGATGCTAGTGATGTCGCGGTGGGAGCAGTCCTGTTACAACTCAATCAACATGGCCAATTACAACCCTGTGCTTACACCTCTCGGAAACTCACTGCGTCCGAACGCGGTTGGGCGATTTGGGAAAAGGAGGCTTTTGCTGTTCGGTGGGCTCTCATGACTTGGCGACATTTTCTTGAGGATGCCCCACATCCTTTCGAGGTCTGGACGGACCATAAAAATTTGGAAGCTCTTACCTCCTCTCGGAAATTGTCCCCAAGGCAACTTCGTTGGGCTCACTATTTCCATCGTTTCAATTTCCACCTCAAATACATTCCTGGGGGCAAAAATTTCATGGCTGATGCACTTTCCAGATTGCCACAATATGATGTGTCTAAGCTCACCATAGTACAACCGATAATGCCACTCACTTTACCTGCTACTCCAGTATCTACTATAGCCCAAACTACTGTCCAAACTACTCCACCTGCTGACCTGATTGCTCGTATTAAGGATGAATTACTTACTGATGATTGGTATTCGACTCATTCAGGTGATTGTACTACCAGAGACGATCTTCCCTGGATTGGTTCTAAGATCTATGTTCCTGCTACATTACGTCCTTTTGTCTTGCAACGCGCACACGACTCACGTTTAGCTGGTCATTTCGGTTTCGTTAAAACTATTCATCTTATTAAGAGACAGTTCTGGTGGCCATCAATGAAGAAAGATGTTGAATCGTATATTGCCAGTTGCCCTGTGTGTGCGGCTTCAAAACGTGCGCCGGGTAAGCCACAGGGTCTTCTCCAGTCTGTAGCTACGCCGGAAAGGCCTTGGAAGGAAATTTCAATGGACTTTATAGTTAATCTTCCGCCCAGTCAGGGTTATACCGTTATCTGGGTAGTTACCGATCTTTTTTCTAAACAAGTTCATTTTGTCCCCTGTACTAAAATTCCTTCTTCCAAATCTCTGGCCCGACTGTTCGTTTCCCATATCTATCGTTTTCATGGCGTCCCGCAACGCATCATCTCCGATAGAGGAACCCAATTTACTTCCCATTTTTGGAAGGAGTTTTTGAGACTGATTGGCTCCGCCCAAAGCTTAAGCTCCGCCTACCACCCTCAGACGAATGGATCTTGTGAAAGGGTTAATTCCGTTCTCGAACAGTACTTACACTGCTTTATTAATTTTCAACAAGATGATTGGGCTGATCTTCTCATACATGCCGAAGTTGCGTATAATAACTCTGTTCACTCCAGTACGAATATGACCCCCTTTAAAATCATCTACGGACAGGACTTTGTACCCATACCCGAACTGCCTCACGACTCGCCGACGGTTCCCTCTTTATCTGAATGGTCCTCTAGATTATCTTCTGTTTGGCCGGTTCTCCGGAAAACTTTAAACGATGCCCATGACTCGCACAAACTGTACGCTGATAAGAAACGAGCAGTCCCTCCCTCCTACAAAGTTGGTGATCAGGTTTATGTATCTACCAAAAATTTGGATAGCCCCCAAAAATGCAAGAAGCTGGGTCCCAAATTTGTTGGACCTTTCACGATCACCAAAATTATCAGCTCTGTGTCGGTCCGTTTGGATCTCCCCAAGACCTATCGGCGACTATACCCTGTATTCCATGTTCACTTACTGAAACCTGCTCGTACCTCCCATCTCCGCAAAAGATTGCCTGATACTCCTACACCTACCTTGGTGGATGGTCATCATCATTATGAGGTGCGAGACATTTTGGACTCCAGAATCCGCAGAAATAAAACTCAGTTCCTGGTCATGTGGAAAGATTTTCCCCCTTCTCACAACGAATGGGTGGATAAAGAGCATCTCAAAGCTCCTAAACTGGTACGCCAGTTTTATGCCAAGTATCCACACAAACCTTGACTCTTTTTCTTTCTCCTCTCTGTTGTTTTGTCTCTCCCTTCTTGTCTTTCAGGTGTAGCCTCTCGTATGCCTATTGCTGCCCTGGATTTCCCGCTGTTCCTGGAGGAGGTCCGGATGTCAGTCTCGCTAGTTCCTGCTTCGCTGCCATGGAAACGGGGAGGGTGGGGGGTTTGGGATGAGTGTGTTCTGCTGGTGGACAATGTTGATGGTTCGTGTTATCTCCTGTTTAACGGACCTGCATTCCAGGATGGTGAAGACCTGCCCACCTGATGTTGGAGATGGCTGCATATTGGACAATGCACAGGGGGGGTTTGGGGATTGGGATGGGCTTAAGCTTAATACTTTCTGTTCGCGCCTAAACTATTCATTCTCAGCTTTACTTGGTCTGTACGCTATCGTAACTTAGTAAAAGGAGCCTTAACATTTCAAAATAATGTCTAAGTGTGGTCTTTCCTGAGTCAACGAAGAAACTGGCCTGACACAGTGGCTTCTTTGTTTTGAACCCATCTAACCTGTTTGCAGGGGTTTGTTTGCTCTTCTCCTTGTTGCAGACATTACAATTCAAATACTTGTTACATGGTTTCAGTCTCAACCCATTAACTAGTTTTACAGTCTGTTGCAAGAGTTTAAAACTAATGTGCCCCACGTCTGTGCAGTAGATTTAGGATTAGGATTTAGGATTTATTAAATTTTTAGACCGCCCTTCTCCCTTGCGGGACTCAGGGCTGTGTACAGGCAATAATAAGATCAATAACATAGAGCATAAAATACAATTAAAAATGCAATTAAAAATATATTAAATAGATTGGCCTGATCTAAATCCAGTTTAAAAACCCTTACTAAAACCAATTTAAAAACTAAAACAATTAAAAAAACTACGCTAGATGAACACACTCATCGTGTGGTCTTACGTTTGAGCATACAGCATTTGCTACATGATTATCAGTTAACACATATAAACCATCTTTCAGTTTTCCAGTAACCTTGGTTCCGCTATGTTACTATGGCGTCGTAGCTTTCATCCAATGAGGAAAGTAGTATGTAAACCTGGTGCTTTTCTGAAAAATTTAGTCCCTTTTCTTGCAACTCTTGAAACGTTCTTTTTTTTTTATATTGAAAAAGTTTTATTGGTTTTTACCATTTTCGAAAAGGGTAGGGTAAGGAATACAGAAACATATTAAGAACTTTCGCGTCGGGATCATTGGCCCTTCTAGGGCTTCATAATAAAACATTAAAAGAACATTTTTCCAAAAGTACTACAAGGTGAAAATAAGTACAAGATTCCTAAATTCTCCATTCTATGCTAGCAGTCATGTACAAACATCCAGACATAAGGTTATGCAATATTAATAATAATTTTAAAAAAAGCAAAGTTATTTTTTCGATCTAAGTCTCTTGGCAATTGTATCTTCTTTTTCTCCTCCCTGGCCCCCAGCGGGTGGGGCCGTGGCCCCCTCCGTCCCCCCTGGATCTTCCCCCAGGATAGAGGAATGTTTTTTAAGAAAGGCTTCCGCCTCAGCAACTGTTTTAATCCTTACTCTTCCTTCATCCCAGAACACCAACATCCCTTCCGGCATCACCCACTTAAACCAGATCCCGTGGTCAAACAATTTTCTGGATAAGAAGGAATACCTCCTTCTCACCTCCCTAATCTTTTTTGGGATCTGCTTCAAGATGGTGACTTCCTTTTGTTGGTAAATTAACGGCCCCCCTCTCTGCGCCTTCAAAATTCCCTCTCTGGTTGACCTCCTAACAAATTTGATATGTATCTCTCTGGGTACTTCATTTATCCTGGCATATGCTGAATTTATTCTGTAGACTAGGTCAATGTCCCCCCTGATCTCATCTTTAGGTTTCTGTAAATAGTCTGCTAAAATTGTACTCATGAGATCAGGAAGGTATTCATCAGATTCTTCAGAAATATTCTGAAATCTTAAAAAATATGACATCCTTTCAAAATCCATCCTAGACATATGACCAGACAAATCTGCAATTTCAATGTTGACATTTTTAAGTTCTCCCTTTGCCCCAGCCAGCCCCCCTTCCAGCTCCTCAGTCTTCTGTGAATTCTCCAGTACTTGCTTCCGTGTTTCCAGAAGGTCCTCCTTGAAACTTTTATTATCAGCTCTCAAAGCTTTAATTTCCTGCACCAGAACTTGTAACACTGATTCCAAAGATGACATTCTTTGTTCCAATCCTGCCAATTCTGATTTTGATGCCATGGTAAGCTGTTAAAGTCAGTGTCACTAAGATGGCGTTTTTTGGGTGGGGCCGTTGAGGCAAATCAGGAGCAAAACAGTTCAGGTGAAAGTTGTAAAAGAATTCAAGACCCAGCAGAGAAACACTTTTCACAGTCAAAAATTTTAACAGAGAAGGCACTCAGGGAAGGAATCAATTAATCCAGAAATTTCTTCATTAGTAGAGAGAGAGAGTCCATTTCACAAAGAGATGTTGGTAATTTTCCAAAGGTAAAAATAGTCATTCAGGAACAAAGGGAACCATCCTCCACCACCCCGTCTGAGAGCCAGGAGGAGAAAATAACCAAAGAAAAATTGTATCAAGCCAGCCGGACTTAGATACATTGTAAGAAAATAAGCCACAGATCACTTTCGCTTATTTCAAAGCAGTCCGGAAACAAAGTATCCGCTTCCTCGCAACGAGGAGCCATTTCCAAACGCCGCTTTAAAGCCGAGGGGGGGTTTAACCAACAAACACCCCCCTCTACGTTCTTTCAATCCAGGCTGCCAGCATAAATAATGTTGTAAATCACTCACTCTTCACTTCGCCGCCAAAGCCCCAGGGAGCCTTCCGACCCGCACGCTCAGTTCTTTTTAAATTCGCTGATCGTTACCGTCCTCCATTGGCGAAGGGAAACTCCCCCCGCAGCATGCCTCCCCTCACCTAGACCGAAGACAAGGGTCGTTCTCCAGCCGCCGCTGAGAAGAACAGACCCAGGCAAGCCAGCCCTACAGGAGGCCCCCCAAAATGGGGGTGCCTCACCCCGATGGGGGGCAGAAAGAAGGAAAAGCGGCGAACGAGTCCAAGACTCATCCGTCGCCGCTGGAAGGCGGAACCGGAAGTCGAAACATGTTCTTCATGCAGTTAATATGGACTAACATGTCTCCCCACTTGCTGAGCCTTGTTCTAAACAGTTTCTGGGTTAAATGTATGTGTGCCCCCACAGTGTCATGAACATGCAGTCTCTTCAAATTCTCCCAGCATCTTGCAACAGAAAGTTCACCCCGAATATGAACTAGCTGGGTATCATCTAGCATTAAGCCTATGATGCATAATGCCCTTTTATTGTTTTGCTGGAACTCTGCTAGTTTTCTGGCATCTTCATCATCGTCCGCCCTCCAGGTAGTCACATCCGGTGGATTTGCCACGATGTCCCATAGCCCCTCTCTGCGCAACAGCAGACTACACTTGGTGGACCAGGAAACGTAGTTGGTGCCATCCAACCGAGTAATCAGTGGCAAATTGGGAGCCTGGACTTGTGCCATCTTCACCAGAGTAGTTTGTTGTGTATAGCAACTCCTCTATAACTGTAACCAGTATTTACACTGTGTAGCCTGGGCCCATAACAAGTGTTAAGGGTAAAAAACACCCCGTTGGAAAATAAACAGGCGGAATAGTGCAAAGGCGGAATAGGAAGCAAAGAAAAGCAAAAGGGAATGCACTGTGTTTACAGCTGCCTTTTATGATTGAGCTGGGAAGCACAGCCAATCAGATTCCACATAGTCCTTAAAGTTACATATACTCTTTAAGAATCCTGACTTATATATATTGTCAACCCAACATCAGGATGATTATCCTAACAGTCTACATCGAAGTTTTGTGTGTGTGTATATTTTACATGTCTGTAAATAAACAAAAATATAAATAAATAAACAAACAAACAAACAAAGACACAAAGCTGACTTGGAGACCCCCACAAAGCCCAGTGGGGAAGAAGGACAACTGGGATAAAGGAACCCAAGGAGTCACTCTTACCCAGCGTAGTCGACAACCGAGCTGGAAACATGAGCTGGAAGCCCTGTCCGACCGGGAAAAACTGATTTTAAAAAATGGATGGAGATTACTGCCTCAAGAGAAATGTTATGCAATTTGTGATAGAGGCTCTTGAAAACCTCAGAACCAGGGGAGAATTAGATTGCCACCAGAGAGGTGGAGAGGTGCCAGCAGCAGCAGGCAAAGCAGACTTGGCAGGTGGAAAGCAGCCATCCCGGTGAACCCACCCCATGCAGCACCAGCCCTTTGCAATCACCCCAGCCCAGAGCCAGAGGTTTTTCTTCATGTACATGCAGGAGTACAGGAGGGGTTTCCAGATCAAGGGTGCTCAGGTCTGAGCCTTTGTGGGCTGGAACCATCCTGAAGGGATGGGGCACAAGGAGAGGTGTTTCGGGTGACTGTGGGGAGCAAGGCAAGCTCCCCAACAAGTCCAACTCAAAGCTCTCCACAGATCAGAGGCAGGGGTGCCCACTCTGGAGTCTGGGCATCTGGAACAAGACTGGTGCAGGAATGAAGGAACAGATGGAGTGTTAGATCCGGAGGAAGATTGGCTGGTGTAAGGATAAGAGAAACTAATTTTGGTGCTTAAAAATTTTCCAGAGCTAAGCTAGCAGCTAAAGGTCATTCGGAACACTGAGGACAGAAAGAAAGGATGGAAAAGCTATCGGTGATAAAATACCAAGCCCAAGGAGAATTTGATTAATAAAACTGGAACCGGAAAAATGTCAAATTATGAAAGGGACAATCTGCATATGGATTTTGAGCTTTTGGTTTGACTTTTGGCAAGTTTTGACAAATTACTGACACCTACTGGAGAGAAGAAACACAATAACATTTTGAAACGAAGTTTAAGGAGGGTGCAGTCTGTCTTTTTTTACTTGGCTTCATTTTATCTACACTGGAAGAAAAAAAAGAACTTTTGAAAAGGACTGGACTATTTTGGGACCTAACATTAAAGAGTGGAAATAAGAAGAGGGACTAAATCAATTGTGGTAAAATATATAAATATTAAAAGCGTATTAAAATTGATCATGGAAGGTGGGATGTTTGAGGAATTGTTGGAAATGTTAAAAAATGCACGAGCAACATTAAAAGGCAACAAAGAGGTAGGAAAAGAATCAGAAAAATTATTGAAAGCAGAAACGGGGGGTGGAGGGACGACAGAAAGTAATATAAATGAACAGGAAGTTAACAAGATAGAAAAAGAAAGAGAAAACAAAACTAAATGGGGCAATACTAGTGAGATTCATAGAGGCACAAAGAGAGTAGAGAGGAAAAAAGGAAAATGGTATCCAAAAAAGAAATTAGCCAAAAATAAAGAGAAATAATGGGAGATGGGAAAGAGAAATTGGGGAGGAGGATATCCAAACAATCTATCGAAAAGTGATTAAAAAAATTCAGAAGAAAAGATATAAGACATATAAAAAGAAGAAAAAGAGAAAAGAAAATTTAGGAATAGGAGATTAGTAGAATGATATGAATTAGTAGAATGAAATGAACTACCTTAACAAGGTAATAGTATATTTTATTTAGGATGTGTGAGCTATATTAATGCTTCTAAATGTGTAAAGTAATTATGTTAAATGTTCATCATATAAAAATTGAATTTGAAAAACATATGTTGCTAACAGAAAATAAATGGAAAAAAATAAGTGAATTTATTTCTAAAGAGAAGGGAAAATGATATTGTTTATATATGCTAAAAATTAGAAATTGGAAAATACGAGAAGAAAAGTATACGGCTAAAATTGGAAATAATGGAAATATAATGTAGAATGAATTATGTGTTTGTGGAAATGTTAAAGGGGGAATCCGGACAATACTCTGTTCACAAAAGAATTTTTTTATTATGTAACAAAAAAAATTTTATAAAAAAAGAAAAGAAAAGAAAGTATGCCATGATTCCAATCTGACTGGCCACTTCAGATTTGTGAAAACCCTGCACCTTATTAAAAGACAGTTCTGGTGACCATCTCAAGAAGGACACAGAAAGCTACATTGCTAGTTGCCCTGTCTGTGCAGCAGCAAAAAGGAGCAGGGAAAAACCCCAGGACTCTTACAAACTGTAGCCAAGTCTTCAGCACTCTGGAGAGTGATTGCTATAGATTTTATTGTAGAGCTAACCAAAAGCGGGGAGAACACTGTTATTTGGGTCTTAACAGATCTGTTCTCCAAGCAGGCCCATTTTATCCCCTGGCAAAGAATCCCCACTGCCAAGGCACGTGCCAAAATGTTCGTACATTTTGAAGTTCTGGTCTCCTAGATACCAGCCAAGGCCTAAGCTCTTCACATCATCCACACACTGATTTATTGAACATATGAACCACATTCTAGAACAATATTTGAGATGTTTTATTAATTATAAGCAAGATAACTGGAAAGTTATCTCCTGCCTTTTGCAGAGGTGCATTCTAACATGGGATTCATTCTTTTTCAAGTTGCGATAGGCCAGGGTTTCACCCCAATGCCAGAACTACCAGTAGGGGATAAGGTCTACTTATCCACCAAGTTCCTGCAATCCTTGCAACCCACCATTAAATTCGTAGCTGGCATCTGCCTATGTGACAAAAGTTCATAAATTCATAGGACCTTTCCCCATAACTAGGATCATTAACCCAGTGACAGTGGAATTTCTTCTGGAATTTCTTCTCCTGAAAACACTTAGGCAAGTCCACCCAGTTTCACTGCAGCCCAGTGAAGCCAGAAATCACCTCGCCTCTAAGGTCATCTGCAGACATTCCTTCAGTCCCTATCATGATTGAAGGAGAATAATACTTTGAGATTAAGGAAATTCTAGACTCACACACACACCATGGGCACACAATATCTAGTAGCCTGGAAACATTTATCCACCTCCCAGAATGAGTGGGTAGCTTAAAAATATGTTAGGGCCTCTGCATTACTGAAAACGTCTGCCAGCCTAGCAGATCAAAAGCATGTAAAAATGAAGTAGAAAAATAGGGACCACCTTTGGTAACAGCGTTCTGTGCACCTTCGACATTTAGTCATACTGGCCACTTGACCATGGAGATGTCTTCAGACCCTGCTGGCTCTTCGGCTTTGAAACAGAGATTAGCACCCCCCCCCTATTTGTTCCCAACTAGCACATATGTACAACTAGCACATATGTGAACAACTAGCACATATGTGCAAGGGGAACCTTTACCTTTTTTATTACTGAAAAAGTTCCACTTGCACTACTCTGACAACCTAAATAACTCATTACATTGTTGTGCTGTCTTTATAGGTGAACCCCTCATTTTTCTAGGGAAAGCAAGCATGCCAGATCCCTATTGTGATACTGACATTCCTGTGGGAAGCAGGGCATGGATCATTGATTCACATTACCCTTTTCTTGTTTTCCTATATATCCTGCAATCCCTTAGTTTATAACTCTAGCTCTGACACCTATCTGCTCTGTGTTTTGATTTACCTTTGGGGAATGTATGTATTTTAATTTTCCTGTGCGCCGCCCTGGGTCCGTTTGGAGAAGGGCGGGGTATAAATTGAATAAATAAATAAAATAAATAAAAAATGTGTAAAGAGGAAGGGCGCCTGGTTTTTCTCAGTTCTGAAGCCTCTGGAGAGAAGTGCCTGGGAACAGTCCCATATCTCCTTACCAGCATGTCCATCTTTACAACATCTTCGCACCTGTGGATTGGCTCATTCAACATCAGACTGAAGGGAGGGATTTCTAACTCCTTTATCCTAACAGAATTACCTAAGGGGACCTTAGAGCTGCTTTGCTTTTGTCTTGCAATCATTTCCTTTCAATAAGATTAAGATTAAGATTTACTGCCAAATTAAAAACCCCTACTAAAATCAATTTAAAAACTATGGCAGGCCAATAAATGGGTCTTCAGGGCCCGACGGAAGAGGCATAGGTCCGTGATCATCCGTAGTTCAGGGGGTAGGTCATTCCAGAGGGCAGGAGCTGCCAAAGAGAAGGCACTCCCCCTGGGGGTTGCCAGCCGACATTGCCTGGACAACGGCACCCTGAGGAGGCCCTCTCTGAGGGAGCGAACTGGTCAGTGGGAGATATTTGGCAGCAGGAGGTGGTCTTGCAAGTAGCCAGGTCCCTTGCCATGGAGCGCTTTAAAGATGGTCACCAATATCTTGAAGCACACCCGGAAAGCCACAGGCAGCCAGTGCAGCTCCCACAGGAGAGGTGTCACATGGGAGCGTCTAGATGCAGTGGCGTAGCGTGGGGGTTGCAGGGGGTGCCGGCCGCACCGGGCGCAACATCTGGGGGGGCGCGCTCGCACTCGCAGCTCCCCGTCGCTTCGGGAAAGGGGATCGAGTAAGGCAGGAACAGCGGCAGCCGGGGAATGTGGCCACCGCCGCGGGGACCGGAGAAGCGTCGCCCGAAGCAAGAGCGGCTGCAAGAGGAGGCGTTTTCTCCCCGTCGCCCCGTCTTCTTCCTTGGGGAAAGGATCTTAGGGGATTTTTCATATTTTTATTAGTATTATTTCTCGGGCGGGGGAGGGGGGATCCGGAATCCAGGAAACCGGGAGGGGGCGGGAAATCGCAGGGAAAAGGAAGAGAGCTTGGCGGGCGGAAGGTGGGGAGAGCTCGCACGTTCCAGCTGATTCAGCAGCGGTCTTGTGAATGCGCGGAGATGTAGCTGACAGGGCGGGAGAGGCGTCCCGCTCTCCAGATCGAAGGGAGGCCAGCTCTTTCGGGTACCTGCCGGCTGCGGCTGCCTCCCCTACCCCGCTGCCGTCGGATCTTCCTGCACCCCTCCTCTCCCCCTTTCCCGTTTCTCGCTTCCCACATGCTGCGCCCTCCCCGTCCTCGATGCCGCTGCTTCCCCCGGGGGAGGGCTAGAAAGGCACCGAGAAGGATGAGCGAAGGGGTTGCCTCGCCGCCGGGTGCCACAGCTGCTGCCGAGGAGGGGGCGGCGGCGGGCGGGGGCCCTGCGGCGGGCGATGGAGTGGAAGAGACTCGAGTGCTAAAATCCAGGGGTTAGGGGGCGCAAATTACTTGCCTTGCCCCGGGTGCTGACAACCCACGCTACGCCACTGTCTAGATGCTCCCAAAATTCCCCACGTGGCCGCATTCTGAACTAACTGGAGCCTCCGGGTGCACCTCAAGGGGAGCCCCATGTAGAGAGCATTGCAATAGTCCAGGCGGGAGGTGACGAGGGGTTAAGTGACCGTGCGTAAAGCGTCACGATCCAGAAAGGGATGCAACTGTTGTATCAGGCGAACCTAATAGAAAGCCCCCCTGGCCACAGCCGTCATATGGTCTTCTAGAGACAGCCAAGAGTCCAGGAGGATGCCCATGTTGCGAGCCCTCTCTGTGGGGGCCAATAACTCACCCCCAATAGCCAGAGATGGCACCAACTGGCTATACCATGACGCCGGAAGCCACAGCCACTCGGTCTTGGATGGGTTGAGTCAGAGCCTGTTTCTCCCCATCCAGACTCGCCCGGCCTCCAGACACCGGGACATCACTTCAACGGCATTGTTGGGGTGGTCCGGGGAAAGATGTACAGCTGAGTGTCATCAGTGTACTGATGACACTCCACCCCAAAACCACGGATGATCTCACCCAATGGCTTCATATAGATGTTGAACAGGAGGGGCGAGAGGACCAACCCCTGTGGGACCGCACAAGTGCGGCACCTTGACGTCGACCTCTGCCCCCCTACCAACACAAACTGTGACCGGTTAGAGAGGTAGGAGGAGAACCACCGTAAAATGGTGCCCCCCAAACCCCAACCTCTCCAACCAGTGCAGCATGATACCATGGTCGATGGTATCAAAAGCCGCTGAGAGATCTAACAGGACCAGGATAGATGAGCAACCCCTATCCCGGGCCCTCCAGAGATCATCCACCAATGTGACCAATGCCGTCTCTGTGCTGTACCCAGGCCGAAAGCCAGACTGGCACGAGTCCAGATAGACAGCTTCATCCAGGTGCTGAGGGAGCTGCCACGCCACCACACTCTCAACAACCTTTGCAAGAAATTGAAGATTGGAGACAGGACGGTAGTTGGCCAACACAGCCGGGTCCAGGGAAGGCTTCTTGAGGAGGAGCCTCACCACCGCCTCTTTCAAGGCGGCTGGCAGAAACCCCTCACTCAAAGAAGCGTTGACAATTCCCTGGAGCCAGCCTCGTGTAACCTCCCAGGAGGCCAGTACCTCCCAGGAGGCCAGTACCAACCAGGAGGGACACGGATCCAATAAACATGTGGTGGCGTTCAGTCGCCCGAGCATCCTGTCCATGTCCTCAGGAGTCACAGGATCAAACTCTTCCCAGATAGCATTCTCAAGACCTGCCTCCATCAGCCTGTCTGAACTAGTCCAATCGGAGGCCAACCCATCCCAAATCTGAACGATTTTGTCATACAGATAACACGCAAATTCCTCCGCATGACCCTGCAAGGGGGAATCCCACACCCTCAGGTGGAGAAAGGAGTGCCGGTTATCTGCAGACGCGATTACGTAGGTCTTTAGTTTCAGTTTCAGTTTCAGATCATCCGTGGTTTTGGGGTGGGTTACCATCTGTACACGGATGACACCCAGCTGTACATCTCCACCCCAGACCACCCCAACGATGCCGCCGAGGTGCTGTCCCGGTGTTTGGAGGCCGTACGGATCTGGATGGGTAATAACAAACTCAAGCTCAACCCATCCAAGACTGAGTGGCTGTGGTTTCCGGCACCCCGGTTCAACCAGATTACTCCAACTCTGGCCATTGGGGGTGAAACACTGGCCCCCGTGGAGAGGGCGCGCAATCTGGATGTCCTCCTGGATTCCCAGCTGTCCATGGAGGACCATGTGGCAGCCGTGGCCAGGGGGGCGTTTCATCAGGTACGCCTGATGTGCCAATTGCGCCCCTTACTGGACCGGGCTGCCCTCCGCACAGTCACTCAAGCTCTCGTAACGTCCCGACTCGAATACTGTAATGCTCTCTACATGGGGCTTCCCTTGAGGTGCACTCGAAAGCTACAGTTAGTCCAGAATGCAGCCGCGCGGGTGATTACGGGAGCCTCTAGATGCTCCCATATAACACCAATCCTGCACGAGCTGCACTGGCTTCCTGTGGCCTTTCGGGTGCGCTTCAAGGTTCTGACGACCATCTTTAAAGCGCTCCATGGCTCGGGGCCTAGTTATATGTGAGACCGTCTCCTGCCCCATACATCCCTTCGGCCGATCCGCTCCCACAGAGAGGGCCTTCTCAGGGTGCCGTCGGCCAGGCAATGCCGACTGTCGACACCCAGGGGAAGAGCCTTCTCTGTGGCAGCTCCTGCCCTACCCCCTGAACTGCGTACCATCTCGGACCTCCGCCTCTTCCGCCAGTGTTTTCCAGCAAGCCTAACCTCCCGTCGGAGGTTATTTTAGATTTTAATTTGGTTTTAGCATAGGATTGTAATTTAATATGGTTTTAAATTTTGTATTTATCGTTTTGTATGTTTTTAAATTCCTGTGCGCCGCCCTAGGTCCTTCGTGGAGAAGGGCGGGATATAAATATGATTTTAAAAAAAGTTTATTTGGATTTATATCCCACCCTATTTCCCCGAAGGGACTCAGGCGGCTCACAGGCAAATATAAAACAATACAATAAATACAATGCAGTGTTAAAATGAAATTAAATTAACTAGCCTGTGCTAAAATATAACTAAAAACTTTTAAAATCCCCCACCAAATACAGTTAAATTATTTCTAGTCTAAAATCTAGGCTAAAGTCTAAGCTAAAATCTAAAAACTAAGCTCTAAGCTAGGCCAGCTAGGTGAAAGAAGTGTGTTTTCAGTGAACGGCAAAAAAGGCAAAGGTCCATGATGGTACAAAGTTCGGAGGTAGGTCATTCCAGAGGGCTGGGCCTGCCACAGAGAAGGCCCTCCCCCTGGGCACCGCCCACCAGCATTGACCGGCAGACGGCACCCTGAGGAGGCCCTCCCTGTGGGAGCAGACCGGTCGAAGGGAGGTATGCGGTAGGAGACGGTCCCGCAAATAACTGGGCCCTGTGCCATGGAGCGTTTTAAAGAGGGTGACCAGCACCTTGAAGTGCACCCGGAAAGCCACCAGCAGCCAGTGCAGCTCGCACAGGAGAGGTGTTATGTGGGAGCATCATGAGGCTCCCAAAATCCCCCACGCGGCTGCATTCTGGACCAACTGGAGCTTCCGGGTGCAGCTCAAGGGGAGCCCCATGTAGAGAGCATTACAATAGTCTAGGCGGGACGTAACGAGTGCTTGAGTGACTGTGCGTAGCATGTCCCGGTTGAGGAAAGGGAGCCATGAGTCCAGGAGGACGCCTAAGTTGCGAGCCTTCTCCACGGGGACTAGTGACTCGCCCCTGATTGCCAGCGTTGGAGTCAGCTGGCTGTGCCGGGGCGCTGGAAACCACAGGTCTTGGACGGGTTGAGCCAAAGTTTGTTACTCCCCATCCAGACCTGCACGGCTTCCAAACACCGGGTCATCACTTCAACGGCATCACTGGGATGGTTGGGGGTGGATATGTATAGCTGAGTATCATCAGCATACAGATGGTACTCTACCCCACAACCGCGGATCATCTCAAGGTACCATCTACAGTATAGGTACCATCTATAGTATAGATGGTACCATCTACAGTATAGATGGTACCTTGCTCAATAGTAGCAACTGTGAGAGGGATCTTGGAATCCTAGTGGACAACCATTTAAATATGAGCCAGCAGTGTGCAGCAGCTGCCAAAAAAGCCAACACAGTTCTAGGCTGCATAAACAGAGGGATAGAATCTAGATCACGTGAAGTGTTAATGCCACTGTATGGTGCCTTGGTAAGGCCACACTTGGAATACTGCATACAGTTTTGGTCGCCACGATGTAGAAAAGACATGGAGACTCTGGAAAGAGTGCAGAGAAGGGCAAACAAGATGATTAGGGGACTGGAGACTAAGACATATGAAGAACGGCTGCAGGAGCTGGGTATGTCTAGCTTGATGAAGAGAAGGACCAGGGGAGACATGATAGCAGTGTTCCGATATCTCAGAGGGTGCCACAAAGAAGAGGGAATCAAACTATTCTCCAAGGCACCTGGGGGCAGGACAAGAAGCAACGGGTGGAAACTAATCAAGGAGAGAAGCAACTTAGAACTAAGGAGAAATTTCCTGACAGTAAGAACAATAAACCTCTGGAACAGCTTGCCTCCAGAAGTTGTGAATGCCCCAACCCTGGAACTCTTTAAAAGGATGTTAGATAGCCATTTGTCTGAAATGGTAAAAGGTTCCTGCCCACGCAGGGGGTTGGAATAGAAGACCTACAAGGTCCCTTCCAACTCTGCTATTGTATTGTATTGTATTGTATCTCGCCCAGCGGCTTCATATAAGTGTTGAACAGGAGGGGCGAGAGGACCAACCCCTGAGGCACCCCACATGTGAGGGGCCTCGACGTCGACCTCTGCCGTCCTGCCAACACAAATTGTGACCGGCCAGAGAGGAAGGAGGCGAACCACCGCAGCACAGTGCCTCCCACTCCTAACCCCTCCAGCCGGTGCAATAGGATACCATGGTCGATGGTATCGAAAGCCGCTGAGAGATCTAACAGGACCAGGATAGAGGAACAACCTCTATCCCGGGCCCTCCAGAGATCATCCACCAGCATGACCAATGCCGTCTCCGTGCTGTGCCCGGACCAGAAGCCGGACTGGCGTGGGTCCAGATAAACAGTTTCCTCCAGGTGTCAAGGGAACTGTTGTGCTACCACACTCTCAACAACCAAAAGTGAAGGTTGGAGACAGGACGATAATTTAATAACAATGCTGGGTCCAGGGAAGGCCTCTTGAGGAGGCGTCTCACCACCTCCTCTTTCAAGGCGGCCGGCAGAAACCCCCAACTCAAGGAAGCGTTCACTATTGCCTGGAGCCAGCCTCGTGTAACCTCCCAGGAGGCCAGTACCAGCCAGGAGGGACACAGGTCCAATAAACATGTGGTAGCATTCAGCCACCTCAGCAACCTGTCCATGTCATCAGGAGCAACAAAGTCAAACTCTTCCCATAATATGGTCTCAAGACCTGCCTCGGACGGTCCACTCAGACCTGTCTCATTGGAGGCCAACTCGTCCCGGATCCGAGCGATTTTATCCTGCAGATACTCTCCAAATTCCTCTGTTCTACCCTGCAAAGGAGCTTCCCACGGCCTCTGGTGAAGGAGGGAGCAGGTCACTCCAAACAGGGCGGCAGGGCGGTTATCTGCAGATACGACCTTACCAGTGTTCGGTCAGACTCAGAGTGGGTGGCCCTCCAACCGCTCTCTAGGCATCTCTTCTGATGCTTCATCACCCTCTTGTAGAGAGCCCCAATCATATGAGCGGCTTGTGGTGAAACCCCCACCCCGACGGCGGTTGGGGGGGCGTTCCCACTTCGCTCCAGGAGCCGGAGAACAGAATGCGGGGGGAAGAACTCCTCTCGCCGAAGGATCGTTGGAACTGCAGAAATTGAAGCAGCGGGCTGAAAAGCCAGAGTTGGAGGAAGCGCCAAGGCTCCGTTGCAACAGAGTGGCTTGTGAGTTGGTTTCTGGACTTTTAATGCTTTCAACTTTTTAAAAAAGAAGAATAGAGAGGGGAGTTCATTAAACCCCCCCCCTCGGAACAAGCGGCGTTTTAAAATGCTCCTTGGGAGTGGGGAGAGAGAGAAAGTAACATCCAGGTATTCAACAATTGAAAATGAAAGTTTTTGCTAAATGTGGATTCGCGATTGATACTTTGTATCTGAATCTTGCTACAGCAGAAATGGACTTTCACTAATTCTTCACAAACGCCAAAGAGGCAGAAAAATGGCGCTTCTTTGTTCTCAGTAAGAAACCTTTCACTCTGATTTTTAAACATTCCTTCATTTTTACAGCACTGCAAAATTTATATACATTCTAGCTCGGTGACTCTCGGGATTTCTCCCACTGTGTGCCTTCTTTTTTCATTGGATTTGACTGTTAAATTCTTTCTCTCTGGACTTTATGCAAACCATATTTTGAACTTAGATAAGACTTTTCCCTTCTCTTCGATCTCATGGACTGCCCGCTCTTCAGACGCCATCTTAATTACAAGAACATAAAACTTTTACTATGGCATCAAAGAAGCCTCCACATGGAAAACCTCTTTCCGCTCCAGCTTCATTAAGAGCCAGTCCGGACTTACAGCAGCCTAAGATTAGTACAATGTTGCAAAAAGAAACACCGGGAGAGGCTTCTCAACTATCAACAATAGAGAAAACTCTGGACAAAGTGTTTAACAATCATGTTCTCCGAAGTGCCTTGATGAGAATATGGAAGAAGCACCGGCCTAATTGGGATTATAAAATACCGCTTTGGTTGGATCTTGCAGACACCATGTGGATTACAAATACTAAGTCACTCGGGGGGTGTTTATATAAAGACGTGCTTATTGCTGATGGGGACGAATGGCAGTTGAAAACTTTGAAACAACTGTTGGAAGAAGGAATTACTTTAAATTGGTTACATTATATACAGTTACAGAAGAGATGGAAAGAAGATCGCAGGATTGGTTTTATGGATAAAGAAGTGGAACTGATCAAGCAGATAAAAGAGACTGGCCCAAAACATGTTAAAAGAATATATAATGTATTGTTAGAAAGAGAATCAGAAAGTGAATTGGTGAAGGATTGCATGATTAAATGGGCTCAGAATTTTGATGAATTGGTTATGTTGGATACGTGGGAAAAAATATGGGTTCAGAATGTTAAATTTACACAGTCACAGAATTTAAGGGAGAATTTTTATAAAATGTTTTACAGATGGTATTTAGACCCTAAGAAATTATCATGTATGTACCCAAATGTTCAACAAAAATGCTGGAGATGCGGGTGTTTAGACGCTACTTTTTTTCATGTATGGTGGACTTGCAATAAGGTTAAAGCTTTTTGGATAAAAATATGGTGGGTTATGCAAAATGTATTTAAGAAAAGAATACAATTTAGCCCGCAAATGTTCTTACTGGGTATAATTAAGGATTTTACAAAAGGGGAAACAAAATTGGTTTTGTATATGGTTACAGCAGCTAGGTTGTTGATTGCTCAGCACTGGAAAAAAGATTTTTTACCGACAATTGATCAATGGATTCAGAAAGTGGCGGGGTTTGCGGAAATGGCAAAAATTTCAGCTTTTTTAAAAGATCAGAAGCAGGAGAATTACACACAGGAATGGGTAAAATGGATTGATTATATACAGAATAAATACCAGACTAGGAAGTACTATGTAGCCTTTAGGTAAGAATGTTTAGATTGACAGGTGAACAGAGTAAATAATGTATGGGATGTTTGGAATTATTAGTGTGGTGTATAGCGGAAGTCAGGGGGTGGGTTTGAATGGGAGGTGGGGGAGGGTTAGGGTGGAGGGTGGGGAAATATATATGTATAACTAATTTAGAGATGGGATTAATGGGATACGGTTACTTTAAGAGAAATTTATATCATGATTTATATATGTTCAATTAATTTAGAAGATGGGGTTAATGGGATATTGTTACTTTAAGAGAAATTTATATTATGATTGTTGGGAGGTGAGGGAGTACATTTCTTACAATGAGAAATTTATTTTAAGACGGGGGAGGGGAGGGGGTACAGTATTTGTATGTGATTTATATTATATGTTGGGGGGTAAAAGGGGGGAAATTTGTTTGTATAAAACTTTTTCAATAAAAAACAACAACAGAGAAAACTCTACAAGACACAATGAAGGAAATAAGAGAAATTCGGAAAGATATGATGAGTTCAAGATTGGAACTTTTGGAGACACAGAGATCATTAATGGAAAATAAACAAAAAATTGAGGGTTTGGAGGGTGGGGCAGTTGATAAGGGATTCTAAAAAAGAAATAGTGGAACTTGCTGGTCATATGTCTAGAATGGATTTTGAAAGAATGTCTTATTTTTTAAGGTTTCAAAATGTTCCTGAATCACCTTCAGAAAATTTAAAAGATTTAATGTCTACAATTTTAGCAGATTATACCAAAAAGAGTAAGGAATATATTTGGGGGGACATTGACCTGATTTACAGAATTAATTCAGCTTATGCCAGAATAAATGATGTACCCAGAGAGATACATATTAAATTTGTAAGAAGGTCAACAAGGGATGAGATCCTGAGAGCACAGAGAGATGGCGCTTTGATATAAATGCAGAAGGAAATTGCCATTTTGAAACAAATCCCAAAAAAGATTCGAGAGATTCGGAGGAAGTATTCCTCCTTATCCAAAAAATTATATAAAAAGGGGGTGTGGTTCAAATGGATAATGCCTGAAGGAATGTTGGTGTTCTGGGAGGGAGGTAGAGTTAGAATTAAAACAATAGAAGAGGCAGAAGCCTTTCTTAAAAAACACTCCTCAATCCTGGAGGACGAAAATGGGGGAACGGGAGGGGCCATGGTTTCGCCCACCAGCGGAAAGGAAGATGATACAATAGCTAAAAGACTCAGATCGCAAAAATGATTTTCTTTTACAATCCTTAAATGGATGTTAATAGAAACAAATGATTGAATGCATGAATTTATAATATTATATATATATATATATTCCATTCCACCCTATACCGATAAAAACCTTTACTTTTTGTATGGAACTTCGGAGGCGACCACCATCTCCGACATGGAAGCCCTAAAATATTTCTTTTATATCCTATATACCCTTTCCTTTGTTATAAAATTTGTAAAAACCAATAAAAATTGTTATTCAAAAAAAATGCAGCTGGCAGCTGCCTTCTGAGCAGCAACGCTGCAATGCTGTCTCTCTGGCACAGCAGGCTCTTCTTCTCGCTGGGTCCGGTGGCCAGCCGGTGTGGTACTGGCAGGCAATGGGGTGCACATATGTGGCCAGCGTGAACACAGCAGCAACTGTGGTGATGATGACAGGACTTGCATGGGATTTGTCCTATAACCATTGCCACTGTCCTGTTCTTTATGCTGGCTGCGCACATGCACCCCATTGTCTTCTGGTGCCACTTGTAGCTGGGCCCAGCCAGGAGAGTGGCGGGCTGCACTGGAGGGATGACATCACAACAGAGCTGCTCAGAAGGCAGCTAAAAACAACCAGCAGCTGGAGGCTTCCCATGAAAGGCAGCAAAACGTTGCCATGTCCTTCCCCCCCCCAGGTGACTGGAATGGAAGGTAGATGAGTAAGGCAAGTGGCGAGTGGGCAGCAGCTCTGGAGCAAGGCCAGAGCCAGGGAATGGCGCATTTTCCAACCCAGCAGGGCAGGTGGTGGCATAATTGTATCACACTCAAAATCCCACAGGTCATATTTCAGAGCACCTCTCCATGCCCAAACAGGTTTCTGTGATGTTAGGGGGGAAAATCTGGTTCAGCTCCAAGCTGGAAGAAAGATGCAGGAACCAATGAATTTGGAGGCAAGTTACAGGAAAGGAGGTCTCCATTTATTTAGGAATCAGAAACGAAGTAAGATAGCAATCTGGGACACCTGACAGCTTAGCATGGGGAGTAGAGCAGAGGTGGGTTTCAAATGTTTTTACTACTGGTTCTGTAGGCATGCTGATTGTGTGTGTGTGGCTTGGCAGTCATGTGACCAGGTGGGAGTGGCCAAGTTGATGTCACTGAATTCTTTGCTCCAATGAATGTTCTACAAAAAGAAGATATTAAAAAAAGGAAATTTATTATTTTGTGCACTTATACTACTTAAATAAGAATAAAGTAAGTACACAAAACAATAAAAGAGCTTCTTACAGAAGGAAGATGACTGTCCTGTCTGTCTTCAACATCACTGACTGACCACCTTGCTCCAATGAATGACCTGCACAAAGAAGAGACCCAGGAAGGAAGCCTTTAATTGCATGCACTACATAAGGATGAAACCAACACCCAAAACAATAAAACAGCTACACACTAATAATTACAGAGGAAAGATGACTGTCCTATCTGTCTTCAACATCACTGACTGACCACCTTGCTTCAATGAATGACCTGCACAAAGAAGAGACACAGAAAGGAAGACTTTAATTGCATGTACTTGTACATCTTACATAAGAATAACACAATGAAAGAGATACACTCAAGTACTTACTTGTGTTATTGGTTTTGTGGTTGAAGATATTTCCACATCGTTCTTTTGTTTGCAGCCCCCTCAATTGCACATTTCTTACTCTTCACTCGTGCATCATTGGCCATGTGATGGTGTGCTCTGAGCCACTTTTTGATGGAAGGAATTGGGTCCCATTTTGTTACAAGTATGCCAATAACTCTAATTGTCATCAAATTGCTAAGGTTTAGAATAATTAGGCAGGTTCTTTGTTCTGAACATATGAGATTCGTTTTTGAAAAACCCCTTTCTGCCTCTGCTGAACTAACAGCAATTGTCCTGACAATATCTCTAGCTTTTTTGATACTGTTAGGAATTCTCCCTTGCAGGGCATTTGACAGAAGAGAAATCTCATTTAGAATGTCAGTCATGAGGGCCAAATCAGTCAAAAAATTTAAATTTTCAAGATGCCTGGCTATTTTTCATTTTCCAGAAAAAACTGATGTAGCACTGGATAAGCACACCACACAGCTATGGTTGACCTTAAACTACAAGCCCATCTTGGTCCCAAAAATCTGCCAATCTTCATGATTTCAATGCCCAGTTGTTCAGAGATTTGGAAAATTCCATCTGGCTCTTGCAGGATTTATGGAAAATGGTGTGTATCTTGTCAAGGAATATTTTGAATTGGTTCAGTTGCTTGATGTCCTTTATGGAGTCATCATGGTGTGTGATTTTGATTTAAAATGTTCCTTCATTTTTTTCCTGAGAGATGCTTGCTGCACCTCCTTACTTACGCCGCCTCGATCTGGAAATTTTTCCAATCTCTGGAAACATGAACACCTTTCTCTAATGCAAACCTGTGTTTCGCACAGTACTCACAACCTAACTTTTTGTTTGAAACTGCCAGCCCCTCATACTTCTGGAAGTTTCTGTATTGCTGCAAACTCCATCAGTCAGGAAGATTGGGAAGAATTTCAGTTGAGGAAATGGACTTGCTGCTTTCTCTGACTTCAAGTGGTGGAAGTGGTGGCTTGTGGTGCTAGTGCTTGTGGTGCTGGTCTTGTGGTGTTGGTGCTGGTGCTGGTGCTGGTGACACCAACTGTTTTGGATCAGCTGATTGTTCCTGTTTTGGTTTCTTGGTGAAGAAAGTGGTCATACTCTGTTGCCTCTTCTTATCCTGTTAAATAATATTAACTGCAAAAGAAATATTGTGCTTTGGACTCGATTGTGGTTGTAAGCTGAGGAGTACAGGTAACAGAAGGGAACTCTGTTTTCACCCAACAATGTACAGTCTTTTCAGGAAGTATGTCCCCCAACAAACAGGAAAGATATAGTTTTTCATCTGAGAAGTTAGATCAAGTAGAATGAATGTCATACAGATTTCTTTTTCTGAAATTTATTCCTCAATTCAAAAAACAAGAATATATGAATTAGGTTCAGTACTTAGGTCAGTACAAGTAGCTATTCAAGAGTTAGTGGTGTCATGGTTAGAAGCAATGGTAAAACAAGATATGGATTTAAAACCAGAAATATTTTATTGGGTGTTTCAAAGAGAATACAATACATATTTAATGTTACACATGTTAATAACTGCTGGAACTGTTTGCACAACAGTGAAAAAAAGATATGAAAATGAATAAAGAAAATATTAGAATGTGCAGAAATGATCATTATTAATATGTAGATAACTGCGGGACATTACACACACACACCCCAAACTATGACAGCGCAGAAAAACACCAAAAGAATAGCAACAATTTTGCCCCAAAAGATGAAACCAGACAAAGCCACTGGAATAAAAAAAACATCAAGGCATTGTGGGAAGTATTAGGATAAAGGACAGTGCCAGAAACCTCACAGAACCAGAAACCACAGAAAACAGTGCCAAGAAACTTCAAGACAGTCTTCCCCCACTTTAAGAAAACCCCAGGCAAAGCACCAGCTGAAAGGAAGACTTAAGTTCTTAAGTACACCCATTAAGATAAGGGGAATCAGCAGGCTAAAAATAGCTTGCCTGGAACTCCCCTTTTCCTGTTTCCTGGCAGAACTAACCACCAGGATAGGATAGGCAAAAGACCTGGGACCAAGATTAACCCAGGAAAATGGGAAAACAAAAGCAGAGCAATCAGAAACCCATCAAACTGATGGAACTCACAAAGCCACACACAACTGAACATATGCAAACAGCCATGGAGTCACCTAAAAGGTAATTGCTGCAAGAAGCAGCCACCTCACAATTACCTCAAAAACCAGTTATCACACATTCACACAGCATGCGCGAGAATGGAGGTCCGATTTTGAGCACGGAGTGGGCCCCGGGAGTCGTTTTGCCCCATGGGGATGCAGCCAGCCCTCACTGACCATCTTCGAGGGCTGGCCCAGGAAGTTTGCATGCCAGCCGTCACACCAGGCCGCTTTGGGCGCTGAGGTTGAGCCGAGGGTGTGACGGCGGGGCGAAGAACACTGGAGCAAGGAGCGAGGCCCGAATTGGCCCGAATCGGTCTAGCGCGGCCTGGCGCAGCAGGAGAGGAGGCAGGCCTGCGAAGCCAGGACGCTGGGGGCGATCGATCATCTGGGCCGGGAGGATTCTCCATCGGGCCGCATGGGAAGGTTGCGGATCGTGCGGCCTACACCCGATCCGAGGGTTTCCCACCTGATCCAGGGCTGGAACGGCAGGAGCGGCTGAAGAGTGAAGAGTGAGAAAGAACGGTTGGTGTATGTTGGGAGAGCAAGGAGTAATGGAGGAGCTGGGAAGGAGAGTGGACGTGAGAGGAGAGTGGAAGAGAGGAAGCGCAAGGAAGGGAAGAAGGAGAAAGGGGAAAGAAGGAGAGGAAGGAGAAAGAAGGAGAAAGAAGAAATGGAATGGAAAGAAGGAGAAAGAAGGAATGGAAATTGAAGGAAGGAGTGAATGGCTAGAAGGAAGGAGTAAATGGATGGAGGAGTGGGCCAAGCAGCCGGGTCGTGAGTGGTGGAACTATGGAACCGAGGAGGACCCAGGAAGATCTGTGGAGTGTGTGCACAGGGCAGGAGGAGGCAAACCGAGCCAGCACATGGTGAGCATTTACCATCAGGCCATGCGGCGAACCAACTGGCCGCACGGCACCAAATGCAGACTGAGGCCTATGTGGACTGATTGACTATAATTCCTCCTACCCTAATGGATTTGTCATCTTCCTATTCCAACTAACTGCACTTTACATCTTGACTCTACTTTGACTCGGACTTAGACTTGCAATTAAATTCTCCCTGGACTATACGGCCTTCGTGTTTTCCCAATAATGTATTCAAGGCGAGACCTCCTTTATAAATAATAAATAATAAATAATTTAATTTATAACCCGCTCTCTCTCCCCGAAGGGACTCGAGGCGGGACACAGGGAAATTAAAAAATACATATAAAACCACAAACAATACAGTATTAAAAGGAATTAAACTAAACCCTGCGCTAAAATCCCATGTTAAAACTAAGACAAGCCCCTAAAAAACCCCTAAAAACAGTTAAGTTATCCCAAGCAGCCAAGCAAAAGAAATGTGTTTTTAATTTTTGACGGAAGGAGCGGAGGTCCGTAGTCGTTCTAATATCGGGGGGAAGGTCGTTTCAGAGGGTCGGGCCCGCCACAGAGAAGGCCCTTCCCCTGGGCGTCGGCCACTGGCACAGCCTAGTGGACACCACCCAGAGAAGTCCCTCTCTGTGGGAGCGAATCGGCCGTAGGGATGTATGGGGCAGGATGCGATCCCGCAGATAGCTGGGTCCCGTGACATGGAGCGCTTTAAAGATGATGACCAACACCTTGAAGCGTACCCGAAAGATGACAGGCAGCCAATGCAGCTCGCGCAGGAGCGGTGTTACATGGGAAAACCTAGAAGTTCCCATAACTGCCCGCGCGACTGCATCTTTGCCTGCGAGAGTCTTCTCTCTTGCAGGCTTGGCCCCCTGGTCTAACACGGGCCCACCTCGAGGATGGACTGATTGCTCCTGAGAGGTGGGCGAAGCGCAAACTTAGGGGGGTTTTATCTAAAATTTTAATTCGTTTTTTAAGGGGTCCCAGGGTGAGGGGAGGGTTTGGGAAGTTAGAAGTAGGTCAGTGGATAGGGCCGGCCGGCGGAAACAGGAAAAAGATGAGGTCTTTTAAGGAGGGGGGAGGGGGGGTCGCCCCGACGGAGGGTTTTTCCATCAGTACGGTCCTAGGGACGGGCAGGGGTGGTGGGAGACAGGGTGCCCATGAAGAGTCGGGGGACCGAGGCCACTGGTTACAAGCGGTCCCTCGCCCCGACCCCCTGTGCTCCCTTCGAGGGCTAGGTGGTCAAGGATTACAGAGCCGGGCCCCAGGCTGATGTTTTGTAACTCCAGGTCCGTGGTGAATAAAGCCCCCCTCATTAATGACCTAGTGTCAGAGGGGGACCCGGACCTGGTGGGAATCACGGAGACTTGGTTGGGCTCAGAGGGGGGCTTACCCCTCCTGGATATGTGCCCACTGGGCTACCGTGCATTTCATCAGCCTCGGGCCTCAGGCAGGGGTGGTGGAGTGGCAATTATTGTTAGGGAAAGTCTCAGGCCGAGGGAGACCACTGTACCTCAGACCACCGGTTGTGAGTCCCTCTACGTGAGGTGGGGCCTAGGGAGGCAGTTGGACTTGCTGATTGTATACCTGGCTCCCCACTATGTATCAGCAGCCCTGCCCGAGCTCCTTGAGTATGATCGCCGAGATGGCGGTTGAGACCCCCAGGCTATTAGTCGTGGGGGACTTTAACTTGCCATCGGTGGGTGAGACATCCGAGGGCACACGCTGGATCTCGTTTCATGGCTTCCATGACGGCCATGGACCTGACCCAAGTAGTTCAGGGCCCCACTCATGATGGAGGGCACACGCTGGATCTCGTTTTTGTCTCTGGTCAGTGGAGCAGTGATCTTGGAACCAGGGATTTAGTCATCTCTCCCTTGTCATGGACAGATCACTCTCTCCTTCGGCTGGACTTTCCAATCGTCACACCCCACCGCGGGGAGGCGGAACCGGAGATTCCTAGATGGTTCCACCCCAGGCGCCTGATGGATCCTGAAAGGTTCCAGAGGGAGCGTGGGCCAGTACCTGTAGCTTTGACCCGCGACACGACTGAGGACCTAGTGGCCGCATGGTATAATGCGGTCGCGGGGGCCTTGGACCGGGTCACACCTTTGCGGCCTCTCACGCGTCGTCGTCTCACCCAGGCGCCTTGGTTTTCCGAGGAGCTGAGGGAGATGAAACGCTGCAAGAGATGCCTAGAGAGTAGGTGGAGGTCTTCTCTGATCCGAATCTGACCGAACACTAGTAAGAGCTCACTTGAAGACTTACTTAGTGGCGATGAGGGTGGCCAAACGCGAGTATTGTGCCACCCTCATCGCATCCGCAGATAATCGCCCGGTGGCCCTGTTTGGGGTAACCCGCTCCCTCCTTCAACAGAGGCCTCGGGAAGCCCCGTTGCAGGGCCGAGCCGAGGAATTTAGTGAATATCTGCTGGACAAAATCGCTCAGATCCGGAGCGGGTTAGCCTCCACTGACAGTAGTCCGGGGGAAGATTCCGATGCAGGTCTTGAGACTATTTTATGGGAGGATTTTGACTTTGTTGCTGCCTATGTTATGGACAGGTTGTTGAGGAGACTAAAGGCCACCACATGTTTATTGGACCCGTGTCCCTCCTGGCTTGTACTGGCATCCTGGGAGGTGACACGAGGCTGGCTCCAGGACATAGTGAACACTTCCTTGAGTGAGGGGTACTTGCCTACCGCATTGAAAGAGGCGGTGGTGAGACCCCTCCTCAAGAAGCCTTCCCTGGACCCAGCATTATTGGAGAATTACCGTCCTTTTTAGCAAAGGTTGTAGAGAGTGCGGTGGCACAGCAGTTTCCCTGCCACCTGGAGGAAATGGATTATCTAGACCCGCGCCAGTCCGGCTTCCAACCCGGTCACAGCACCAAAACGGCATTGGTCGTGTTGGTAGATGATCTCTGGAGGGCGCGGGATAGAGGCTGTTCCTCTATCCTCGCCCCGTTAGCCCTCTCAGCAGCTTTCGATACCATCGACCATGGTATCCTATTGCGCCGACTGGGGGGGTTGGGGGTGGGAGGCACCGTTCTACAGTGGTTCTCCTCCTACCTCTCTGGTCGGTCGCAACTCGTGTTGATAGGAGGGCAGAGGTCAACTTCCAGGCCCCTCACTTGTGGTGTGCCGCAGGGGTCGGTCCTCTCGCCACTCCTGTTCAACATGTATATGAAGCTGCTGGGCGAGATCATCCGTGGTTTCGGGGGAGAGTACCATCTGTACACTGATGACACTCAGTTGTACATCTCTACCCCGAACCACCTCAACAGCATCGTCCCTGTGTTTGGAAGCCATACAGATCTGGATGGGCAGCAACAAACTCAAATTCAACCCGTCCAAGACCGAGTGGCTGTGCTTTCCGGCGCCCCGGTTTAGCCAGGTGATTCCATCTCTGGCCATGGGGGACGAATTATTGACTCCCATGGAGAGGGAGTCAATAATTTAGGAGTCCTCCTGGATTCCCGGCTGTCCCTGGAGGACCAGGTGGCAGCCGTGGCCAGGGGGACATTTTACCAGGTCCGCCTGGTCCGCCAATTGCGCCCCTTACTTGACCGGGAGGCCCTTTGCACAGTCACTCAAGCACTCGTGACTTCCCATCTGGACTATTGCAACGCTCTCTACATGGGGCTCCCCTTGAGATGCACTCGGAGGTTGCAGTTGGTGCAGAATGTGGCCGCGCGGGTGATTATGGGTGCCTCCAGGCATTCCCACATAACACCGCTCCTGCGCGAGCTGCATTGGCTGCCTGTGACCTTCCGGGTGCATTACAAGGTTTTGATGACCATCTTCAAGGTGCTCCATGGCACGGGACCTAGTTACCTTCGAGACCGTCTGCTGCCCCATACATCTCTACGACCAATCCTCTCCCACAGAGTGGGTCTGCTCCGGGTGCCGTCAACTGGGCAGTGCCGGTTGGCGATGCCCAGGGGAAGAGCCTTCTCTGTGATGGGCCCAACCCTCTGGAACGATCTACCTCCCGAACTCCGGGTCATCTCGGACCTCCGCCTGTTCCGCCAGCCTTTAAAAACGCATTTCTTTCATCAAGCCAGCCTAGCATGATTTTACTTGTCACTGCACTTCTTTTAGTTACCAAAGTTTTAATTATGGGTTTTAACTGGTTTTAGTGCAGGGTGGGTTTATTGAATTTAGTTTTAATTTTGTATATATTTTGTATTTATATTTTATTATCCCTGTGCGCCGCCCCGAGTCCCTTGTGGTGAGATGGGTGCAGGGTATAAATATAAACAATAAACAATAATAAACACAGAAACACACTGTCAGGATTCTAATTAACATCCGAAAGTAAATCAGAGTCCGAGGCAAAAGTTTCCTCAAAGTTCCAATTTATTAAGAGAGCCATGTTGGCACATCTATAAAAGCAGCCATTTTTAAGCATATAAATCTTATGTGCCTCAAAATGGCTGCTTTTATATGTGCAGGTTGGTGCAAGCTTTGCGAGATGTTGTGTGTTTCTTTCTGTATTGATTCACACTGTGCAGAAACACACAAAATCTTGCAAACCATGCATCAACCTGCACACTTAAAAGCAAGATATTGCATCAGAAATAAAACATTTCCTAAAAACAATAACATTTCTTTTAAAAAATTTCTTAAAAACAATATTTGTTTAAATAAACATTTCCTAAAAACAATAAATTTTAAGAAAATATTTCCTAAAAAAATATTTTAAAAAAAAATCCTAAAAACAATAACATTTCTTAAAAAAACATTTCCTAAAAACAACAAAGTTTATTGAAAAAAATTAACAATAAAATCTCTTTTTAAAAAAACATTTCCCTCATTTTTTAAAAAGCAGCAGGCAGTATCAGTTGCTCTCCGATGAAACGGATGCTGGAATGGATGTAGGCAGCAGGCGACCAGATCAGATGCTTTGGTTGAACGTAAGCTGGACTGGAGGCACACAGGGACAACCTAGGCAGCTAGGCCTGCTTGGCATGGAGCCAAGGCGGCTTAGCCAGCCAGGCAAGGCTGGGGACGGGGTTGGGGGGCAGCAAGAAAGGCCTCAGCCAAGTGCCAGCAGGCTTTGCAACCTATGCAAGGCCAGGGACTGGCTGAGGCCTTTCTTGCCCCCACTCCCCAGCCTTGTATAGACTGCAAAGCCCACCAGCAATCTCTGTAGTTTCTTGCTGCCCCCTGTCACATCCCACAAAGTCGCCCTCCAAATACCAGAGGGCTTCATGGTCTACACAAGGCTGGGGAATGGCAGCAAGGAGGGCCTCAGTCTGGTCTTGTGTAGGTCACGAAGGCCACCAGTGCTCTTGGTAGTTTCTTGCTGCCCCTGGTGCACCACATGAAGTCGTCCTCCAAGTGCTACCAGGTTTTGCGGTCTATGTGAGGCCAAGGAGTGGTGTCAAGGAAGCCCTCAGCTAGTCCTCAGCCATGCATAGACCATGAAGTCCTCCAGTGTTCTCTGTAGTTTCTTGCCACTCCCCCGCCCCCGGCACGCCCCATGAAGTTGCCTTCTGAGCGCCCGTGGGCTTCACGGTCTATGCAAGGCTGGGGACTGGCTGAGGCCTTTCTTGCCATCACTCCTCAGCCTCACATAGACCATGAAGCCCACTAGTGCTCTCTGTAGTTTCTTACTGCCCACGGCACGTCCTGCAAAGTTGCCCTCTAAGTGCCGGTGGTCTTTGTGGTCTATGCGAGGCTAGAAAGTGGTGGCAAGGAAGGCCTCAGTGAGTCCCTGGCCTCACATAGGCTGTGAAGTCTGCAGGGGCTCTCGGTAGTTTCCCCCTCCCTCCCCCCTCAAGCTGACAGCAGCAGCCACCCCGCAGCCCCACGGGACGCTGCGTCCGGCCTCTCCCAGAGGCGGGGGGAGCATCTACCTCCACACCTCCTCGCCGATGCCACCACCGTGCCCGGCGCTCCTGGTGCCCTCGACGCCATGGCAGCCCCGCCCTCCACCAACCCACCGATCTCTTCTCACCACAGAGAGGTTGGAGGGCCGGCAGGAGCAGCAGGCAAGGCAGCGGCAGCGGCGAGGAGGCGGAAACCTGCCCCCACCCCCAGGAGAAACCAGACATGGCGCCCCACGAAGCCACAAGGTGGCTGCCGCCGCCGGGCCCAAGGGAGGGAGGGAGGGAGGGGGACCAGGCCAACTGTGGAGAGGTGGCAGAAGCGGTAGCATCAGCAAGGAGGCACGGAGGCGGATAGAGAGAGGAAGAGGGAGGGATAGAGAGAGAGAGAGGGAGAAAAACAGTAGGAAGGTAGGTAGGTTGATAGAGGGAGAAAGGAAGAAATACAGTAGGTAGGTAGGTAGAGGGATAGATAGAGAAGGAGAAATACAGTAGGTAGGTAGGTAGAGGGATAGAGAGAGAGAGGGAGAAAAACAGTAGGTAGAGGGATGCAGAGAGGGGGAAATACAGTAGGTAGGTAGGTGGATAGATAGAGAGGGAGAAATACAGTAGGTTGGTAGGTAGAGGGATAGATAGAAAGGGAGAAATACAATAGGTAAGTAGATAGTTAGGTAGGTAGGTAGAGGGATAGAGAGAGAGGGAGAAAAACAGTAGGTAGGTAGGTAGGTAGGTAGAAGGATAGACAGAGGGGGAAATACAGTAGGTAGGTAGGTAGAGGAATAGAGAGGGAGAGGGAGAAATACAATAGATAGGTAAGTAGGTAGAGGCAGAATGAAAGAAATGCAGTAGGTAGGAGGTAGGTAGGTAGGTAGAGGGATAGAGAGAAAGGAAGAAATACAGTAGGTAGGTAGGTGCAGGGATAGATGAGAGGGATGAATACAGCAGGTAGGTAGGTAGGTACAGGTATATATAGAGAAATACAACACGTAGATAGATAGGTAGGTAGAGGGAGAGAGGGAAGAATACAGTAGGTAGGTAGGTAGAGGAATAGAGAGAGGGAGAAAATACAGTAGGTAGGTAGGTAGGGATAGGGATAGAGAGAAGAAGATATACAGTAGGTAGGTAGGTAGAGAGATAGAGAGAGGGAGAAAGAGGGTAGGTAGGTAGGTAGGTAAGTAGGTAGGTAGGTAGGTAGAGGGATAGAGAGTGGGAGAAATACAGTAGGTAGGTAGGTAGAGGGATAGAGAGAGAAGGAGAAATACGGTAGGTAGGTAGGTAGGTAGGTAGGTAGGTAGGTAGGTAGGCAGGTAGGTAGAGGGATAGAGAGAGGAGAAATACGGTAGGTAGGTAGGTAGGTAGGTAGGTAGGTAGGTAGGTAGGTGGATAGAGAGGGGGATAGAGAGAGAGGGAGAAATACAGTAGGTAGGTAGGAAGGTAGAGAGAGAGAGTGTAAGAAATACAGTAGGTTGGTGCTTATACGGTGGTAGTGTATACACAGTTTGGTTGGCCATTTAACCAGACTGGGCCACAACAACACGTACAGCCTAGTTCATTCATAAAAACTAACAAAGCCACTTTCTAAAGTGCCATTATTGAAACATAGATAGAAGTCATACTCTTTTTTGTTTCATTATTGAAACTTTGCAACTTTAAAGGAACTCTGAGCAATGTACTCAGAAACAGTATACTGCTCACTATCTGTCTCAAACTTGATAATAAAAAACAATTTCTTCTCTACTATACTTGCTTTGGCTTTTAATGGAAAGCAGAATACTTTAAGGATAAATCTGCAGAAACTCATAAACAGTAAGGTGTTTTTACTGAACTGGATCACTATTTTGAAAGATCTTTCTAAGAGTGTAGATGGGATCTTATATTAACAAAAAGTTCCTTCTGGAAGCAAGAAGGGTGATATCATAAGAAGAGAAATGTTGCCAAATGTTGTGGACCCAGATCCTGGATATGGTTCCTTAAAAACATTACAGCCCACAGACATGCTTGTTATTTGTCTGGATTAGAGAATTGGATTATACATGTAAGTATCTGGCTTGCAGTTTTATTTTTTATTAGCAGTAATGTTTGATTTTCCAGCATAATTCTTCCTTTCTTTGCTTTGGGCACATCTAAGTTTGGCTCTCACCATGTTGTGTCTGACACAAATCATACATCTGAGAAAGAGAGAAAATACCCAAAACAGTTGTTTCGTTTTACAGACAGTATAAAGGATGTACAGAGCAGATGTTTTAAAATAACTTTTGTGACACTGAAAATGGAGAGCTTGTGGGAAGCAATGAAAAGTCAATTTTATAGAAAAAAAATACAGAATGAATATAGTTAAATGGAGGGTATTACTCTGCATTTTCATCCAAAGAAGTAAAAATTAGAAGATTTAAATATTTAGATTTAAAAATGGATTTAGATATTTAGATGTATTCTTTGCAACTGATTCATGAGAAAAATAAGGAAAACATAATGCTAATGTCAAGGCTCCAACTAATGTCAAGGCTCCGACTAATGAACTAATGAACCAAATCAGAACTCAGAGACTCGGCTCTTTCTCAAAGGTCTTCTTTAATGAGTACATCATATTGGTACAGTTTCAATCAAAGGCTTTCCTTTCCTTTCCACTGTTTCCTTTCCTGCCTTTCGGCTGATCACCAGAGACCATCTAGACAGCAAGCCAAGAATTACGTTGTGTAATTTTTTTTTTAGATATGTGTGTTACTTTTATGAGCTGATCAATAAATTAAATTATAGAGAGACCAGGATAGATCTATTTCGAGCTTATTAGCTCTCATCAGCTGGCCATACCCCTTACTGGGATTCGAACCGGGGCTGTGTTGCATGCTAAGCAAGGAGCCTAACACTTAAGCCAAGCCGGTTCCCCTTATTTCATCAGCTAAGACAGGGTATATTAGTATAGGTAATTGTTTCACAACACCTGTTATTAGGCCCCAATTAAGGGAGTAGACATACTGTTTCCTTTCCTGCCTTTCGGCTCATCACCAGAAACCATCTAGACAGCAAGCCAAGAATTACGTTGTGTAATTTTTTTTAGATATGTGTGTTAGTTGTATGAGCTGATCAATAAATTAAATTAGAAAGAGACCAGGATAGATCTATTTCGAGCTTATTAGCTCTCATCAGCTGGCCATACCCTTTACTGGGATTCGAACCGGGGCTGTGTTGCATGCGAGGCAAGGATCCTAGCACTTCAGCCAAGCCGGCTCCCCTTATTGCATCAGCTGAGACAGGGTATATTAGTAATAATAATAATAATAATAATATTTAATTTATAGACCGCTTCCTCTCCCCAAAGGGACTCGGAGCGGTGCACAGGGGAATTAAAAATACAGACATAAAAATACATAAATAGATAAAATAGATAAAATAGAAAATTAAACAATTTATCCCTGCGCTAAAAACCCACAATACTAAAAAGCTAAACCCCTAAAAACCCAATTAATAAATGGAGGACTAACCAAGGCCGGCCAGGCAGAAAAAGTGTGTTTTCAATTTTTCACGGAAGGAGCGGAGGTCCGTCGTTGTTCTAATTTCGGGGGGAAGGTCGTTCCAGAGGGTTGGGCCGGCCCTTACCCTGGGCATCGCCCGCTGGCATAGCCTAGTGGACGGCACCCGGAGAAGTCCCTCTCTGTGGGAGCGAATCGGTCGCAGGGATGTATGTGGCAGAATCCGATCCTGCAGATAGCTAGGTCCCGAGCCATGGAGCGCTTTAAAGATGATGACTAACACCTTGAAGCGCACCCGAAAGACGACAGGCAGCCAATGCAGCTCGCACAAGAGCGGTGTTACGTGGGCAAACCTCGAGGTTCCCATAATTGCTCGCGTGGCTGCATTCTGGACAAGCTGAAGTCTTGGGGTGCACCTCAAGGGGAGCCCCATGTAGAGGGAATTGCAGTAGTCCAGTCGGGATGTCACGAGGGCATGAGTGACTGTGCATAGGGCATCCCAATCCAATAGGGGACGCAACTGGCGTACCAGGCGAACCTGGTAGAATGCCCTCCTGGCCACGGCTGTCACTTGATCTTCCATGGACAGCCGGGTATCCAGGAGGACGCCCAAGTTGCGTGCCCCATCCACAGGGGTAAGATGTTCGTCCCCTATGGCCAGTGATGGAGTCAACTGGTTGTACCGGGATGCCAGAAACCACAGCCATTCGGTCTTGGACGGGTTGAGTCTGAGTCTGTTACTTCCCATCCAGGCCTGCACGGCTTCCAGGCACTGGCACATCACCTCTACGGCATCGTTGGGGTGGTTTGGGGTAGATATATACAGCTGCCCGGCCCTTAAGAGTGGGTAACAGGCCGGGCAGCATGTTTTTTCAAGCCAACGTCCTCAACAATATCTCCACCGCTATCTTACCCTGGGGGACCAGGGTAAGCCAACGTCCTCAACGATATCTCCACCGCTATCTTACCCTGGGGGACCATCCAGGTCTCGATCTGCTGCCAGGGTAAGCAGCTCACTGGGCCCGGCCCTTAAGAGTGGGTAACAGGCCGGGCAGCATGTTTTTTCAAGCCAATGAGCTCCAAGCTGCGTATCATCAGCGTAGAGATGGTACTCTTCCCCAAAACCACGGATGATCTCGCCCAGCGGCTTCATATATGTGTTGAACAGGAGAGGCGAGAGGACCGACCCCTGAGGCACCCCACAAGTGAGGGGTCTCGAGGTCGACCTCTGCTCCCCTGCCAACACAAATTGCGATCGACCGGAGAGGTAGGAGGAGAACCACCATAATACGGTGCCCCTCACCCCCAACCCCTCCAGCCGATGCAATAGGATACCATGGTCGATGGTATCAAAAGCCACTGAGAGGTCTAATAGGACCAGGATGGAGGAACAGCCCCCATCTCTGGCCCTCCAGAGATCATCCACCAACGCGACCAATGCCGTCTCGGTGCTGTGCCCGGGTCGGAAGCCGGACTGGCGCGGGTCCAGATAATCAACTTCCTCCAGATGACGGGGAAACTGTTGTGCCACCACACTCTCTACAACCTTCGCCAAAAAGTGAAGGTTGGAGACCAGACGGTAATTAACCAACAATGCTGGGTCCAGAGAGGGCTTCTTCAGGAGGGGTCTCACCATAGCCTCTTTAAGGGAGGCAGGCAAGAACCCCTCACTAAGAGAAGCGTTGACCACCTCCTGGAGCCAGCCTCGTGTAACCTCCCAGGATGCCAGTACAAGCCAGGAGGGACACGGGTCCAATAAACATGTGGTAGCTCGCAGTCGCCCGCGTAACCTGTCCATATCTTCGGAAGTAACAGAGTCAAACTCTTCCCACAAAACTGTCTCAAGATCTGCCTCGGGGCATCCCATTGGGCCACTTTCGATGGAGGCTAACTCGCTTCGAATCTGAGCGATTTTATCCTGCAGATAAATCCCAAATTCCTCTGCTCTACCCTGTAAAGGGACTTCCCGCACCCTCTGTTGAAGGTGGCAGGGCGGTTATCTGCGGATGCGATGAGGGTGGCACAGTGATGGCGTTTAGCCACTCTCAACGCCACATGGTAAGTCCGTAAATGGGCTCTCACCTGTGTTGGGTCAGATTCAGACCGTGTGGATCTCCATCTCCTCTCTAGGCGTCTCTTGTGGCGCTTCATCACCCTCAGCTCCTCGGTAAACCAAGGAGCCTGGTGGTTCCTCGCCGCAAGAGAGGCCGCAAGGGTGCGACCCGATCCAAGGCCCCCGTGGCCGCAGTGTTCCATGCAGCCACAAGGTCCTCCATCGGGGCGTGGGTCAGGGACACAGGAAGTGGCCCAAGCGCCACCTGGAATCCATCAGGGTCCATCAGGCGCCTGGGGCGGAACCATATAAATGACTCAGGTTCCGCCTCCCCGCGGTGGGGTGTAGCGATTAGAAAGTCGAGCTGGAGAAGTGAGTGGTCTGACCATGACAGGGGTGTGATGGCTATATCCCCTATACCCAGATCACTCTTCCATTGGCCAGAGACAAAGATTAGATCCAGCGTGTGCCCCCCCCTCGTGCGTGGGGCCCTGAATTACTTGGGTCAGGTCCATGGCCGTCGTGGAGGCCATGAACTCCCGAGCTGCCTCTGATGATTCGCCCACCAATGGCAGGTTGAAGTCCCCCATGACAACTAGTCTGGGGGTCTCAACCGCCATTGTGGCGATCACCTCAAAGAGCTCGGGCAGGGCTGCTGTTACATAGCGGGGAGCCAGGTATACAACCAGCATGCCCAACTGCCTCCCTAGGCCCCACTTCACACAGAGGGACTCACAACCGGTGGTCTGTGGCACAATGGTCTCTCTCGGCTCAAGGCCTTCCCTAACAATAACCGCTACCCCTCCACCCCTGCCTAGGGCCCGGGGCTGATGAAAAGCGTGGTAACCTGGCGGGCACATTTCAATGAGGGGGAGTCCTCCCTCGTGACCCAGCCAGGTCTCCGCAATTCCCACCAGGTCCGGCTCCCCCTCTGACACAAGGTCGTGGATGAGGGGGGCTTTGTTGACCACGGACCTGGTGTTGCAAAACATCAGCTGCGGGCCCTGGCTCTGTAATCCCTGACCACCTAGCCTGCGGGGGTTGTGGCACCTGATCCTTTGCAACCATCGGCCTCGTGCCCCCAACTGGGAAGATAAAACCTGTCTCCCATCGGACCTGCCTCTCCCTGCAACCCTCTCGATAGGAAGGCCCTCAATGGAAACGGCCCATGTATCCCCCCTCTTAGTGGATCCATCCGCTTCCCTCCTCGATCTGCTGGCTCGGCCCGTTCCCTTCTTACTAGTCTCAACCTGTCTATACCCTCCCCCCTCCCTGGTGCCCCCTAAAATACACAACAAATTCCTAACTAAAAAACCCCTAAGACCACGCTTCGCCCACCTCTCTGGATTGATAAATCCCTCCTCGAGGTGGGCCCTCGTTAAAGAGGAGGGCCAGGCCTGCGAGAGAGGGGACTCTCGCAGTAGCATAAGGTCTGCCTTTGAGTACATAATTATAATTATAATATATAAATATAAATATATAAGTACATAAACACATAAGTATATAAATATATAAATACATAAATATATAAATATAAAGATATATAAATATAATACAAATATAGATACAAGATATAAAATGGGTCATACAGTTGATTATGGGGAGCATCGTTGGCAGTATAAATAGTTAAAATAGATGTTTAAAATGATAAATTCAACATGCTCCAGTGAGATATAGTCCGGCTCTATAGATCTTAAAATTCATCGTGGGTGTTAAAAATAGTCTGTCCGGGTGGGGTATCATGGGTATAATTTGGGGTATAGTTGGGGGGGGAGTGGGCAGTCTCTAGAGCCCAGATTTTTTTTTTTTATATTGAAAAAGTTTTATTGGTTTTACATTTTTTCTATAGGGTAGGGTAAGGGATACAAAGAAATTTTGAGAGCATTCACGTCAGAGTTGTCGGCCCTTCCGAGACCTCAAAATACACAATAAAAAAAAATAACAAAAAAAAAGCATTTTTCATAACACTACAAGGTAAAAGCAAGTACATATACCTAAATTCTCAGTTCCATGCTAATAATAATAATAATAATAATAATAACTTTGAATTTATTAACCGCTCCCTCTCCCCACAGGGACCCGGGGCGGTGCACAGGAGGACTAAAAACAATATAAACAATAGATACAAAAATATATACTTTAAAACACAATTAAACAATGTTATCCCGTGCTAAAAAATTAAAACCCATTAAAATACATTTAAAATCTATAGACAGAGAGACTATCCAAGGCCGGCCAGTCGAAAGAAATGGGTCTTTAATTTCGTACGGAAGGAGCGGAGGTCCGTGGTCGTTCTGATATCGGGGGGAAGGTCGTTCCAGAGGGCCGGGCCCGCCACAGAGAGAGCCCTTCCCCTGGGCGTCGCCCGCTGACAAAGTCTAGCGGACGGCACCCGGAGAAGTCCCTCTCTGTGGGAGCGAATCGGTCGTGAGGATGTATGGGGCAGGATCCGATCCCGCAGATAGCTAGGTCCCGAGCCATGGAGCGCCTTAAAGATGATAGTTAGCACCTTGAAGCGCACCCGGAAGACGACAGGCAGCCAGTGCAGCTCGCGCAAGAGCGGTGTAACGTGGGTGAACCTGGTGGTCCCCATAATAGCTCGCGCGGCTGCATTCTGAACTAACTGAAGCCTCCGGGTGCACCTCAAGGGAAGCCCCATGTAGAGAGAGTTACAATAGTAGAGTCGGGATGTCATGAGGGCATGAGTGACTGTGCGAAGGGCATCCCGATCCAATAGGGGGCGCAATTGGCGAACCAGGCGAACCTGGTAAAACGCCCTCCTGGCCACGGCTGTCACTTGCTCTTCCATAGACAGCCGGGTATCCAGGAGGACACCCAAATTGCGCGCCCCATCCACAGGGGCAAGATGTTCGCCCCCTATGGCCAGCGTTGGAGAAAGCTGATTGAATCGGGCAGCCGGAAACCACAGCCACTCGGTCTTGGTCGGGTTGAGCCTGAGTCCGTTACTTCCCATCCAGATCCACACGGCTTCCAGGCACTGGCACATCATTGGGGTGGTTTGGGGTAGATATGTACAGCTGGGTGTCATCAGCGTACAGGTGGTACTCTACCCCAAAACCATGGATGATCTCACCCAGCGGCTTCATATATGCGTTAAACAGGAGAGGCGAGAGGACCGACCCCTGAGGCACCCCGCATGTGAGGGGTCTCGGGGTCGACCTCTGCTCTCCTGCCCGCACAAATTGCGATCGGCCAGAGAGGTAGGAGGAGAACCACCGTAAAACGGTGCCTCCCACCCCCAACCCCCCCAGCCGATGCAATAGGATACCATGGTCGATGGTATCGAAAGCCGCCAAGAGGTCTAATAGGACCAGGATGGAGGAACATCCCCCATCTCTGGCCCTCCAGAGATCATCTACCAACGCGACTAATGCCGTCTCGGTGCTATGCCCGGGCCGAAAGCCGGACTGGCGCGGATCTAGATACTCAATTTCCTCCAGGTGACGGGGAAACTGTTGTGCCACCACACTCTCAACAACCTTCGCCAAAAAGGGAAGGTTGGAGACTGGACAATAGTTGTTTAAAAGAGCTGGGTCCAAAGAGGGCTTCTTGAGGAGGGGCCTCACCATGGCCTCTTTTAGGGAAGCAGGCAAGGAACCCTCACTCAAGGATGCGGTGACAACCTCTTGGAGCCAGCCTCGTGTCACCTCCCAGGATGCCAGTACAAGCCAGGAGGGGCACAGGTCCAATAAACATGTGGTGGCTCGCAGTCGCCCACGTAGCCTGTCCATATCTTCGGAAGTAACGGAGTCAAACTCCTCCCAAACAAGATCTCTCTCGTGGCATCCCACTGGGCCATGAATGGGGGCTAGCTCACTCTGTATCTGAGCGGTTTTCTCCTGCAGAAAAGTCACAAATTCCTCTGCTCTACCCTGTAGCGGGGCTTCCCGCTCCCTCTGTTGGAGGAGGGAGCGGGTCACCCTAAACAGGGCGGCAGGGCGGTTTTCTGCGGATGCTATGAGAGTGGCACAATGATGACGTTTGGCCACTCTCAGCGCCACAATGTAAGTCCGTAAATGGGCTCTTACCTGTGTCCGGTCAGATTCAGAACGGCTAGACCTCCATCTTCCCTCTAGGCATCTCTTGCGGCGTTTCATCGCCCGCAGCTCCTCAGTAAACCAAGGAGCCAGGGTGGTTCGCCGCCGCAAGAGAGGCCGCAAGGGCGCGACCCGATCCAAGGCTCCCACGGCCGCAATGTTCCATGCGGCCGTGAGGTCCTCGATCGGGGCGCGGGTCAGGGATACAGGAAATGGCCCAAGCGCTGTCTGGAACCCATCCGGGTCCATCAGGCGCCTGGGGCGGTACCAGATTGGTGACTCTGGTTCCGCCTCCCCGCGGAGGGGAGCAGCGGACGGAAAGTCGAGCCGGAGAAGTGAGTGGTCTGACCATGACAAGGGGGTGATGACTATGTCCCCTATACCCAGATCACTCTTCCATTGGCCTGAGACAAAGATGAGATCCGGCGTATGTCCACCCTCGTGGGTGGGGCCCTGAATTACTTGGGTCAGGTCCATGGCCGTCATGGAAGCCATGAACTCCCGAGCTGCCACGGATGATTCGCCCAACGATGGCAGATTAAAGTCCCCCATGACTAAAAGTCTGGGGGTCTCAACTGCCACTGTAGCGATCACCTCCAGGAGCTCGGGCAGGGCTGCTGCTACATAGCGGGGAGCCAGGTATACAACCAGCAAGCCCAACTGCCTCCCTAGGCCCCACTTCACGGAGAGGGACTCACAGCCGGTAGTCTGAGGCACAATGGTCTCTCTCAAGACCTTCCTTGATAATGACCGCTACCCCACCTCCCCTGCCTAGGGCCCGCGGCTGATGAAATGCGCGGTAGCCTGGTGGGCACATTTCAACGAGGGGAAGACCTCCCTCGTGGCCCAACCAGGTTTCCGCAATTCCTACCAGGTCCGGCTCCCCCTCTGACACAAGGTCACTAATGAGGGGGGCTTTGTTGACAACGGACCTGGCGTTGCAAAACATCAGCCGCAGACCCTGGCTCTGTATTCCCTGGCCACCTAGCCTGCGGGGGTTGTGGCACCCGACCGTTTGCAACCAACGGCTACGTGCCACCAACCGGGAGGATGAAGATTGTCTCCCCTCGGTCCTGCCCCTCCCCACGACCCTCTGAATTGGTATGCCCTCCTGTGGAACGACTCGGGGATCCCCCCTCCTTTCGGCACCTTCCGCTTCCCTCCGTCGACTGCTATCCTGGCCCTTGCTATTGATTGTTGCTTCCGTCTCCATCTGTCTATACCCACCCCCCTCCCTCGAACCCCCTAAAAAAGATAATTTAAACAATTTCCTAACTAAAAAACCCCTGAGGCCGCGCTTCGCCCACCTCTCCGGATTAATAAATCCCTCCTCGAGGCGGGCCCTCGTTAACGAGGAGGGCCAAACCTGCGAGAGCGGGGACTCTCGCAGAAGCATAAGGTCTGCCACAGAGTACATAGTCATAATTATAGTATATAAATATAAATATATAAATACATAGACACATAAAAATACATAAATATATAAATATATAGATATAAAAATATAATACAACTATAAATAAGAGATATAAAATGGGTCAAAGTTAATTATGGGGAGCATGTTGACAATTAGAATGGTAAAAATAGATGTTAAAAGTAATAATTAAATAATTCACATGCACAGTGGGATAAAGTCCGGCTTGATCTCAAAAATTCATTGCAGATGTTAAAAATGGTCAATCAGTCTATCAGTCCGGGTGAGGGGGGGGGTCAGGAATGTAATTTGGGGAATCGTTGGGGGTGGAGGGGGGGGGAGTGGGCAGTCTCTGGAGCCCAGATTTTTTAAAGGGCTCTTCTGGTCTTGCATCCTCTCAAGAAAAGGCCAGGCCAAGGCATTCCTCCTACTCCTGGCCAGGCCCGGATAACAGTTCTTATAGGCCTCGGTCGTCCAGATCTTATAGGCCTCGATCACACAGGATGCATACGCCACGGCCATTAGTTCAGATCTTCCAGCCGTTCTCTCTGCCGCCCAAAAAGAATCTCACCTCCTCCTAGAGGCCTCGGGCCGGCCGCTCCTCTCCCAGCCCGGCCCGATCCGGTCTCTCCTCCATTTCCAAATCTCCCCGATGACCTCCAGCTCAGCAGCTCACCCCAGCTCGGCAACGCGGCTCCGTAGATCATCCCAGCGCCGCTGTCAGACATTTGCAAAAAATCCAGAAAATATTATGCAAAATTGTTCAGGAAAATCAAGGCAAAGTTATTTTTTCGATCTAAGTCTCTTGGCTATTGTATCTTCTTTTTCTCCTCCCTGGCCCCCAGCGGGCGGGGCCGTGGCCCCCTCCGTCCCCCCTGGATCTTCCCCCAGGGCAGAGGAATGTTTTTTAAGAAAGGCTTCCGCCTCAGCAACTGTTTTAATCCTCACTCTTCCTCCTTCCCAGAACACCAGCATCCCTTCGGGTGTCACCCACTTGAACCAAATCCCATGATCAAATAAAATTTTAGACAAGGAAAATTTCCTCCTTGCTTCTCGAATTTTTCTAGGAATCTGCTTCAAGATAGTGACCATTTTTTGTTGGTAAATTAAAGGGTTCCCTCTCTGCGCCTTCAAGATTTCCTCTCTGGTTGACCTTCTAACAAATTTCACATGTATCTCTCTAGGCACTTCATTTATCCTGGCATATGCTGAGTTAATTCTATAGGCTAGGTCAATGTCCCCCCTGATCTCATCTTTAGGTTTTTGTAAATAGTCTGCTAAAATTGTGCTCATAAGATCAGGGAGGCATTCACCAGGTTGCTCAAAAACATTTGAAATCTCAAAAAATATGTCATTCTTTCCATATCAATCCTAGACACATGCCCACTTGTTTCCTCAACCTCTTTAGTAACATTTTTAATCTCTCCCTTAACCCCCACCAGCCCCCCTTCCAATTCTTCAGTCTTCTGTGTGATTTCCAGCGTTTGCTTCCGTGTGTCCAATAGCTCCTTCTTGAAAATAATGTTTTCTGCCCTCTTTGCCTGAATTTCTTGAACCAAAGTTTGTATAACAGTTTCAAGAGAAGCCATCCGTTGTTCTAAACTTGTCAGTGCTGTTTCTTGAGCCATCTTAACTGTTAGAGTCAGTGCCACCAAAATGGCGTTTTCAGGGTGGGGCTGGTGAGACTAACCGGGAGCCAAAAGTTCAGATCAAGGTTGAAACGTTGTAAAATTCAGGAACCAAGAGAGAGACAATTTTCCAACTCAATAGCTATAATAACGAAGGTAATCCAGAAAGGAACCACAAATCCAACAAGAAAAAAATTCTTCATTAATATCCAGAGAGAGTCCCAATTGTAAAGAGACGCTGGAAATTTTCCATAGTTAAAATAGTCAGGCAGGGACAAAGAAAAGCCACTTTCCACCGCCCATCTCAGAGCCCAGAGGAGAAAGTAGAAAAATAAATTTTTTTTTAACCAGCCAGACCTAGACACAATGTTGCAAGTAGCCGCATACCACTTCCCCTTGTTAGAGACAGTCCGGATTTAAGATTTCCGCTTTCTCTTCCAGAGAAGCCATTTCCAAATGCCGCTTAAGTCCGAGGGGGGTTTTTTGAAAACAAACACCCCCCTCCCAGTCCGTTCAGCCTGGCTAGCAGCAGAAAAAAAAGTTTTTTAAAAACTCACTCTCCCCTCGCAGCTGAAGCCTCGGGAAGCCTTCCGACTGAGCCGATTAACCCTCTTCATTGTTGTAAATGGCACCGTCTTCCTTAGGCGAAGGGAGAACCCCCCGCAGCATGTTCTCCCTCACCTAAGCCGCGCCGGGGGCCACCTCCTCCACCGCCGTGGGGGGGGGGGCGCCCCCCGACGAGCCGGCTTTACGGGAGACCCTCAAACAAGAGGGGTCTCGCCCCCGTGGGGGGGCAGAAAGAGAAACAAAGCGGCAAGCGAGCGCTAGGCTCGCCCGTCGCTGCAGGAGCCGGAACCGGAAGCCTCTAGAGCCCAGATTTTGATAGGGCTCTTCTGGCCTTGTGTCCTCTCAGAAAAGACCAGGCCCGGACGCTCTTCCTTCTCCTGGCCAGGCCCGGATAAAAGTTCTTATAGGCCTCAGCCACGCTGTTGTTAAATTCTCAAGGTCCTTCCGACCGCCTGGACTCATCTCCTCCTGGAGGCCTCGGGCCGACCACTCTACTATCTCCCAGGCCCGGCCTCCCCACAACCAGCGAAGCCCCCGGTCCGGCCCGGTCCGGCCCATCCAAAGGCTCTGGTGGCTGGGCGATGACTTGAAGGATGCGCAGGCCACGGCCACGTTGTTACAAGATCTTTCCAGCCGTTCTTTCAGCCGCCCGAAAAAAGAGAGTCTCACCTCCTCTTAGAGGCCTCGGGCCGACCGCTCTTCTCCCAGCCCGGCCCGGTCCAGCCTCTCCTCAATTTCCAAGCCTCCCCGGCAGCCGCAGCTCAGTAGATCGTCCCAGCTCCGCTCCAGCCCCGGCCTCCACGTCCTCCTGGCCTCCAGCTCGAAATCCGGCTTAGAATCGGCGTTCGCATCGGCCTCCTTCTCATCCAGCCGGCGTTCCGGCCGACATCCACACCCGGCGTCCTCAACGATATCTCCACCGCTATCTTACCCTGGGGGACCATCCAGGTCTCGATCTGCTGCCAGGGTAAGCAGCTCACTGGGCCCGGCCCTTAAGAGTGGGTAACAGGCCGGGCAGCATGTTTTTTCAAGCCAACGAGCTCCAAGGCCCAACAGAGCTCAGAGGCAGACCGCCATCTTCGCGCATGCGCAGTCTGCATGCATAGTATAGGTAATTGTTTCACAACACCTGTTATTAGGCCCCAATTAAGGGGGGCGACATACTGTTTCCTTTCCTGCCTTTCGGCTCATCATCAGAGACCATCTAGACCAGAGGTTCCCAAACTTGGCAACTTTAAGACTTGTGGACTTCAACTCCCAGAAATCTCAAGCTAGCATAGCTGGCTGGAGAATTCTGGGAGTTGAAGTCCACAAGTCTTAAAGTTGCCAAGTTTGGGAACCTGTGATCTAGACAGCAAGCCAAGAATTACGTTGTGTAATTTTTTTTAGATATGTGTGTTAGTTTTATGAGCTGATCAATAAATTAAATTATAAAGAGACCAGGATAGATCTATTTCGAGCTTATTAGCTCTCATCAGCTGGCCATACCCCTTACTGGAATTCGAATTGGGGCTGTGTTGCATGCTAAACAAGGAGCCTAGCACTTCAGCCAAGCCGGCTCCCCTTATTGCATCAGCTAAGACAGGCTATATTAGTATAGGTAATTGTTTCACAACACATGTTATTAGGCCCCTTAATTAGCTGATACAATAAGGGGAACTCTGGTGATGAGCCGAAAGGCAGGAAAGGCAGGAAAGGAAACAGTATGTCTCCTCCCTTAATTGGGGCCTAATAACAGATGTACTCATTAAAGAAGACCTTTGAGAAAGAGCCGAGTCTCTGAGTTCTGATTTGGTTCATTAGTTCATTAGTCGGAGCCTTGACATTAGTTGGAGCCTTGACATTAGCATTATGTTTTCCTTATTTTTCTCATGAATCAGTTGCAAAGAATACATCTAAATATCTAAATCCATTTTTAAATCTAAATATTTAAATCTTCTAATTTTTACTTCTTTGGATGAAAATGCAGAGTAATACCCTCCATTTAACTATATTCATTCTGTATTTTTTTTCTATAAAATTGACTTTTCATTGCTTCCCACAAGCTCTCCATTTTCAGTGTCACAAAAGTTATTTTAAAACATCTGCTCTGTACATCCTTTATGCTGTCTGTAAAACGAAACAACTATTTTGGGTATTTTCTCTCTTTCTCATGCAATAAGGGGAACCGGCTTGGCTTAAGTGCTAGACTCCTTGCTTAGCATGCAACACAGCCCTGGTTCGAATCCCAGTAAGGGTTATGGCGAGCTGATGAGAGCTAATAAGCTCAAAATAGATCTATCCTGGTCTCTCTATAATTTAATTTATTGATCAGCTCATAAAACTAACACACATATCTAAAAAAAAATTACACAACGTAATTCTTGGCTTGCTGTCTAGATGGTCTCTGGTGATGAGCCGAAAGGCAGGAAAGGAAACAGTATGTCTCCTCCCTTAATTGGGGCCTAATAACAGGTGTTGTGAAACAATTATCTATACTAACCTTTGCTTTTGCTTGCTTCAGCTGTCATATTGTAACGGGGGGGGGGGCTGGAGTTGCTAGGATACTAAGGGAGCAGGAGAGAGAGATGTAGCCACTGTTTGTTATCACCTCAGCTAACGGTCTGCATTCCATTCTGATGATGCTCCTGGGCAAGGGCTGCACCTGATGTCATGGCCGGCTTTGCATTGGACAATATGATGGGGTCAATGAGGTGGAGGGTTGTGTTATGATTTCATACGTATGTTGCACGCCTAAATGTTTCATTCCTTGCTTGATTTTCGCTGCAGTCTTATCATTTTCAGTAAAAGTAGCCTTAAACTTTCCAAATGAGTTTAAGTGTGTTCTTTCTTGATTTTGATGGAAGCAGTCATGACAAAAAAGCAAGGAATGCATTTAATTCATCTCTGAGCTAACCGCTTCAGCAGCGAGTGAGAAAATAAAACTTCAAAATGTCAGATGTGGGGAAAGAAGATTTACTGGGAGCCACGGCTCCTAATACAGCCTCCATTTCCAGTCCAGATGTCCAGAAAACTGAAACTAAAGAACCCATACAAATCAAAGATAACACCAGGTCAGTCATTGAACTTTTAAAGGATCTTAGCCTGGGAGGTGAACCTGAAGATAAATCAGTTCGTCACTGATGGTCAGAGGGAGTGGGCAGGAAAGGAATGTTTGAAGAAATCCCTTGGGGAGTTAATACAAGACGCAGACGGGCCCTCCCCTCCCCTCTGGGAGGTGCCAGATGAGGAATTTCTTCTAAGACAAAAAGCACAGAAGCTAATTTCAGAAGCTGGTAAATTGAAACGCAACAGAGAGAGAGGGGGGGAAAAGGCCCCCATGACCCTCTGGACTGTTTGTTACCAAAGAGGGAGGAAAAGAAACCCCAAACGGGAGGAAACCTAGCCAAGAAAGATGAGCATACACAGTGGCTAGCGACAGCCAGGGCAGTTTCCCCACCCCACCCCCACAATGCCGAAGGAGGGAAGAAAGTCCTAGAAGGGAAGCAGCCCCCCCGAATGACCACTGTTCCTCCATTGGGAGTTAAATTTGGGGGTGAATCAAAGGAATTAGGAATTTTCCTTCTGCATGTCAGCAATTATATGAGACAAGTTGCAACTGATTTGCCAAATGATGAAGCAAAGATTAGAGTTGTTTGTCTGGCTTTGGAAAAGAAAGCAGCAGATTAGATCGTGTCTCTACATAACGATGACTCGCCTCTGATGAGAAATTTCGACAGATTTATGTTTGCCCTCAGAAGGCGATTCGAAGACCCTCACATAGAACGAAAGGGCCGCTATGAATTGAGGACATTACGCCAGAATAATCAGCCAGTCCAAGAGTATTCCCAGTGTTTTCAGGAATTATCTGTTTACATGAGGGGTTGGAGTGAGGACGCTCTTTTTGACATTTTCATTGAGGGCTTACATCCTGATCTATATCAGAGCTGCATCAACAGACACAACCCACGGACGCTTGAAGATTGGTACGACTTGGCTGCTGATGTAGAACTTGATTTAATCAGACATACTAATATTCATTCCACTGATAGAGGTTTTAAAGCCCCCCCACCCCATCGCGAAAGCATAAGAGAAGGGTGGGGTGGACCCCCCAACAAACCCCACAGTACAACTTGTTTTAAATCCAGGAAGGAGGGACATTGGGCGAATGCTTGCAGAATGACATCGAGACCCCGCCCCAAGCCAGCCAATTAAATGGGCAAAAGCACCAGAAGACCTAACCTTCGTTCCAGACCAGCTATGTCGGGAATGGAGCCACTTGACCTCACTACCACCTATGGCACACCAGGGGAGGAGCCGAATGACTGGGGAAAGAAGGCCGGATCTGAAGAGGAGACGGATAAACACTGGGTGAGTTCCCGGTCGGGCCCCATGACTATTCCCCTTAAACTGAAAACTCCCTCTAGTAGCCATTTCTCAGAATCATTAGCCCTCTTGGATTCTGGGTGTTCGCGCTACCTTATAAGCCAAGATCTAGTACAAGCACTAGGAATTCGCCTTAAGACTTTGAAAGTCCCTATCGCATTTTGCCAAATAGATGGTTCGGTCGCGGGGGGTGGTCCAGCACAATTTGTTACAGAACCTATTGAGGTAACTATTGGCGATCACCATAGAGAAACCCTTTATTTCATTGTTGCCCCTATTGCAGATAACCCAATTATTTTGGGATTAACATGGCTAAGAAAGTGGAACCCAATCATAGATGGAAGGAAGGGTGGATACGTCTTCCCCTAATTTCCCCACCACCACCTATGACTGTGGACCCCACCCATCAACCACAATGAAAATGAATTTGAATGAATGAATGAATGAATGAATGAATGAATTTTATTTTTATAACCCGCTCTCACTCCCCGAAGGGACTCGAGGCGGGGCACAGGGAATTAAAAACAGTTAAAAAGGCAAAATACAAAATTAAAACAATAAATGTACATAAATACTAACTAAAAGGCACATTAAACAACTGACCCTGCGCTAAAATTCCCCAAATATTTTACTAAAATCCCTAAACAATCAGGAGTGACTATCCTAGGCCGGCCAGGCAGAAAAAGATGTGTTTTTAATTTCAGACGGAAGAAGCGGAGGTCCGTGGTAGTTCTAATGTCGGGGGGAAGGTTGTTCCAGAGGGCTGGGCCCGCCACAGAGAAGGCCCTTCCCCTGGGCGTCGCCCGCTGACAAAGTCTAGTGGACGGCACCCGGAGAAGTCCCTCTCTGTGGGAGCGAATCGGCCGTGAGGATGTATGGGGCAGGATCCAATCCCGCAGATAGCTAGGTCCCGAGCCATGGAGCGCTTTGAAGATGACAACTAACATCTTGAAGTGCACCCGAAAGACGACAGGCAGCCAGTGCAGCTTGCGCAAGAGCGGTGTTACATGGGTAAACCTTGAGGTTCCCATTATTGCTCGCGCGGCTGCATTCTGGACCAGCTGAAGTCTCTGGGTGCACCTCAAGGGGAGCCCCATGTAGAGAGAGTTACAATAGTCCAGTCGGGATGTCACGAGAGCATGAGTGACTGTGCGAAGGGCATCCCGATCCAATAGGGGGCGCAACTGGCGTACCAGGCGAACCTGGTAAAACGCCCTCCTGGCCACGGCTGTCACTTGATCTTCCATGGACAGCCGGGTATCCAGGAGGACACCCAAGTTGCGCGCCCCATCCACAGGGGCAAGATGTTCGCCTCCTATGGCCAGCGATGGAATCAGCTGGTTGAATCGGGCAGCCGGAAACCACAGCCACTCGGTCTTGGTCGGGTTGAGCCTGAGTCCGTTACTTCCCATCCAGCCCTGCACGGCTTCCAGGCACTGGCACATCACCGCTACGGCATCATTGGGGTGGTTTGGGGTAGATATATACAGCTGTGTATCATCAGCGTAGAGGTGATACTCTACCCCAAAACCACGGATGATCTCACCCAGCGGCTTCATATATGTGTTGAACAGGAGAGGCAAGAGGACCGACCCCTGAGGAACCCCACATGTGAGGGGTCTCGAGGTCGACCTCTGCTCTCCTGCCAACACAAATTGCGATCGGCCAGAGAGGTAGGAGGAGAACCACCAGAAAACGGTGCCTCCCACCCCCAACCCCCCCAGCCGATGCAATAGGATACCATGGTCGATGGTATCGAAAGCCGCCAAGAGGTCTAATAGGACCAGGATGGAGGAACAACCCCCGTCTCTGGCCCTCCAGAGGTCATCTACCAACGCGACCAATGCCGTCTCGGTGCTATGCCCGGGCCGAAAGCCGGACTGGCGCGTGTCTAGATAATCAACTTCCTCCAGGTGCCGGGGAAACTGTTGTGCCACCACACTCTCAACAACCTTCGCCAGAAAGGGAAGGTTGGAGACGGGACGATAGTTGGTTAATAAAGCTGGGTCCAAGGAGGGCTTCTTCAGGAGGGGCCTCACCATGGCCTCTTTAAGGGAGGCAGGCAAGGAACCCTCACTTAAGGAAGCGTTGACAACTTCCTGGAGCCAGCCTCGTGTCACCTCCCAGGATGCCAGTACAAGCCAGGAGGGACACGGGTCCAATAAACATGTGGTGGCTCGCAGTCGCCCACTTAACCTGTCCATATCGTCGGAGGTAATGGAGTCAAACTCCTCCCAAACAAGATCCGCCTCGTGCAATCCCACTGGGCCATCAATGGGGGCTAACTCGTTCTGTATCTGAGCGATTTTCTCCTGCAGATAAATCACAAATTCCTCTGCTCGACCCTGTAGTGGGGCTTCCCGCACCCTCTGTTGAAGGAGGGAGCGGGTCACCCTAAACAGGGCGGCAGGGCAGTTATCTGCGGATGCTATGAGAGTGGCACAATGATGGCGTTTGGCCACTCTCAGCGCCACAATGTAAATCCGTAAATGGGCTCTTACCTGTGTCCGGTCAGATTCAGAACGGGTAGACCTCCATCTTCTCTCTAGGCATCTCTTGCGGTGTTTCATCACCCTCAGCTCCTCGGTAAACCAAGGAGCCAGGGTGGCTCGCCGCCGCAAGAGAGGCCGCAAGGGCGCGACCCGATCCAAGGTTCCCGTGGTCGCAGTATTCCATGCGGCCACGAGGTCCTCCATCGGGGCGCGGGTCAGGGGTACAGGAAGTGGCCCAAGCGCCGTCTGGAACCCATTAGGGTCCATCAGGCGCCTGGGGCGGAACCAGATCGGTGACTCTGGTTCCTCCTCCCCGCGGAGGGGAGTAGCGGTCGGAAAGTCGAGCCGGAGAAGTGAGTGGTCTGACCATGACAAGGGTATGATGACTATATCCCCTATACCCAGATCACTCTTCCATTGGCCAGAGACAAAGATGAGATCTGGTGTATGTCCACCCTCGTGGGTGGGGCCTTGAATTAGTTGGGTCAGGTCCATGGCCGTCATGGAAGCCATGAACTCCCGAGCTACCACGGATGATTCGCCCGCCGATGGCAGGTTAAAGTCCCCCATGACTAGAAGTCTGGGGGTCTCGACTGCCACCGTAGTAATCACCTCAAGGAGCTCGGGCAGGGCTGCTGCTACATAGCGGGGAGCCAGGTATACAACCAGCAAGCCCAACTGCCTCCCTAGGCCCCACTTCACGCAGAGGGACTCACAACCGGTGGTCTGTGGCACAATGGTCTCTCTCGGCTCAAGACCTTCCTTTACTATGACCGCCACCCCACCGCCCCTACCTAGGGCCCGGGGCTGATGAAAAGCGCGGTAGCCTGGTGGGCACATTTCAGCGAGGGGGAGTCCACCCTCGTGGCCCAACCAGGTCTCCGCTATTCCTGCCAGGTCCGGCTCCCCCTCTGACACAAGGTCATGGATGGGGCTTTGTTGACAATGGACCTGGCGTTGCAAAACATCAGCCTCAGGCCCTGGCGCTGTATTCCCTGACCACCTAGCCTGCGGGGGTTGTGACACCTGACCGTTTGTAACCAACGGCTACGTGTCCCCAACCGGGAGGATGGAACTTGCCTCCCCTCGGACCTGCCTCTCCCCACGACCTTCTGAATGGGAATGCCCTCCGTCGGAACGACTCGTGTTTCCCCCTCCTTCCGCTTCCCTCCGTCGCCTGCTGGCCTGGCCCTCTCTTTCTGATTGTTTATACCCTCCCCCCTCCTGGAGCCCCCTAAAATCCGAATTAAAAACCTCCCTAAAAACCCCCTCAACCTGCGCTTCGCCCACCTCTCAGGAATAATCAATCCATCATCGAGGTGGGCCCGTGTTAGACAGGAGGGCCAGGCCTGCGAGAGGGGAGACTCCCGCAGGCCAAGTAGGTCGCGCCTAGAGTACACGATAAAAACCTCAGGGTAGTCCCAGTCCAGGAAGGCAAAAAACACAAGTCCGAAAGCAAATAAGTGGCTAAGTGCAGAATGTTCTACAGGATGGGGGGTAAAGTCAGAATCCAGAGTCTTATGGATGGGGAGATCGAGTCCAGTCCCATTACAGGCTCCATCTATCTGTCCTTCCGACCAAAAGGGGCTTAGTTCGTATTTAGTGCCGCATGGCTAATTGGTCCATCATGCGGCCTGATGTAAGATACAGCCCTCTAATGGCCCAGATATTATCAGCCAGCCTCCTCCAGTCCCGTGCACTCACTCCAAGATGTTCTTTGCGATCTTCCTGGATCGTCCTCGGCCAAATCCATCTTTCCCCAGCCGGCTGCAGGTGTTTCACGCCGGGCTGCTCAAGCCAAACATACCACTTCCAGCCAATCCATACTCCATCTCCGACCTTCTCCTTCTCCTTCAACCTTCGCCAACTCCGTCCTCCATCACCAGCTCTTTTCCATCTCAACATCATCCTTTTCCATCGTCTCCAGCTCCTCACCATCTCCGTCCATCTCTCCATCCATCTCTCCTTACATCTCTCTACACCCGTCTCTCTCTCACTCCGTCATTCCATCTTCTTCCATCTCTCTCCCTCTCCATCTCTCTCTTTCACTTTCTCCTCCTCCATCTCCTTCTGCTTCCTCCAACTCCTCCAACTCGTCCAACGTTTCCATCGTTCCATACCTCCACACCTTCTCTCATCCATCTTCTACTTTCTTCCACACTTCCTCTCTCAGGAGCAGTCCTTGCCAGTGGGTGATGGGTATTTCGGGCCCAGAACCAGGGTATGACCGCACGACCTGCCACTAGTCGTGCGGCCCGATGGTAACTCTCCTGGCCTGGGCCCCTGGGCCCCTCTCGCCGCCCGTGGTGTAATCCGCATCCCGGCTTGCGGCCTGCCTCTCACCTTCCGGCCGCGCCGGGACACTCTGGGCCGCAGACGAGCCTCTCTCGCCGCCCGTGGTGTAATCCACATCCCGGCTTGCGGCCTGCCTCTCTTCTTCTGGCCGCGCCGGGATGCTCTGGGCCGCGAACAGGCCGAGCCGGTCTTCTCTGCTCTCCCATCGCCCAAATGGCTCGCCCTTCAACTCCGGGCGGCTCAGCGCGACGGGAGGATCGGCTTGTCAAACCAGCCCTCCGCGATGGTAAATGAGGGCTGGCGGCATCTTCCTGGGGTAAAAACCACCCCCGGGGCTTCTCTGGCTCTCAGAGCGCGACCGCCATGTCGCGCATTCGCAGGTATATAAAATGTAACAACGGACCAAGTGGCAACCGTTTTGGAACACATACCAGGGGAGAAAAAGATACCTAAAGAATATTGGGATTTGAAAGAAGTTTTTAGCGAGAAATCTTCTGATAAACTACCACCCCATCACTCCACAGACTGTACCATTGATTTCCTCCCTGGAGTACAACTACCTAAACCACGCATTTAGTCCATGACACCAGGAGAAATGGTGGAATTGCGCAGGTTTATTGACAAAAACTTAGCAAGAGGGTTTATTGAACCTGCTAGACCTCGAGTGGCGTCCCCTGTTATGTTCAGCAAGAAGAAAGACGGCCAACTCCGCCTAGTGGTGGACTACAGAAACTTGAACACCATCTGCGCTGAAAATGTCTACCCCCTCCCCCTCATTAAAGATATGCTTGCCAATCTAGCGAGAGGAAAGTTTTTTTACAAAACTGGATCTCAGAGAAGCTTACTATAGGATTAGGATTAAAGAAGGTGATGAATGGAAAACAGCTTTTAATTGCCCATTAGGTTGTTTCCAATTTAAAGTTCTACCATTTGGTCTACAGGGTGCACCAGCGGTTTTCATGCAACTTATAAACAAGGTCTTACATCAGCACCTGTACAAAGGCTTTATTGTATATCTGGGTGATATCCTTATTTACACGGAAACACGTGAAGAACATGTAAAGCTTGTCCGTTCTGTTTTGCACAAACTGAGGGCGGCAGAACTATATGCTAAACTCTCAAAGTGTGAATTTCATCAAAGCAAGATCGATTATCTCGGATACCGCATTTTGTCAGGAGGTATTGAGATGGATCCTGCTAAATTAAAGGCTGTAACTGAGTGGGCCCCACCTCGCACCCGTAAACAATTGCAAAGTTTCTTGGGGTTTGCAAACTTTTACCACCAATTTATCCCCTCTTTTGCCAGTATTGCTCTACCAATTACGAACTTACTTAAAACAAAGGGTGATGATAAGCCACGACCTAATAAACCCCTGAACTGGTCTATGGAATGCCAAGCAGCCTTCGAAAAACTTAAAACGCTTATTTGCAGCAGAACCAATTTTGAAACACCCAGACATGAATGCCTCTTTTGTCGTACAAGCTGATGCCAGCGATGTGGCTGTTGGCACAGTTCTACTCCAATACAACTCCAACGAGGAATTACAACCTTGTGCTTATACCTCTCGTAAACTCTCGGATACAGAAAGAAGATGGGCTATTTGGGAAAAAGAGGCTTTTGCAGTGCGGTGGACCCTCATGACTTGGCGGCATTTCTTGGAAGGAGCATCCCACCCATTTGAGGTATGGACTGATCATAAAAATTTGGAATCTCTCTGGACTCCTCGCAAACTTTCTCCTAAACAAGTCTGATGGTCTCAATATTTCAGTCGGTTTAATTTTTCCATGAAATATATTCCTGGAGGAAAAAACTTTATGGCGGATGCATTATCATGCCTCCTTCAATACAATTCCTCTAAGTTTACAGTGATCCAGCCTGTCATCCTGGTGTGTGACTTAGCTGCTCCGGTGACCACTCGCAGCCATTCTACTCTGTAGACCGAGACCCCTCCCGAATTAATCTCTAAAATTAAAGAGGAACTTCAGGCTGACGAGTGGTTTGCTGCACATTGTGGAGACTGTACTTTGCGGGATGACTTGCCCTGGATGAGTTCTAAACTTTACGTCCTGGCTAAACTCCGTACCTTGGTAATCCAGAGGGTGCACGATTCTCATCTAGCCGGTCATTTTGGTTTAGTGAAGACCCTACACTTACTTAAGCGTCAATTCTGGTGACCTTGTATGAAAAAAGATGTGGAGTCTTACATTGCTAGTTGCCCAGTTTGTGCTGCTTGTAAACGCCCCCCTGGCAAACCTCAAGGTCTCCTCCAGTCTGTAGCGCGCCCGGAGTCTCCTTGGAAGGAGATATCTATGGACTTCATTGTGGATCTTCCTAGTAGCCATGGTTTTACTGTCATGTGGGTGGTTACTGATCTATTTTCGAAGCAGGTTCATTTTGTTCTGTGCTCTGGAATCCCATCGGCCAAGGCGCTAGCAAAACTTTTCCTGAATCACATTTATCGCCTACACGGAGTTCCTCGATGTATTATTTCTGATAGAGGAGTTCAGTTCACTTCTCGATTTTGGAAGGAATTCTTGAAGATGATTGGCTCCTCCCAAGGATTAAGCTCCTCCCACCACCCGCAGACGAACGGAGCTTGTGAGAGGGCTAATTCCGTTTTGGAACAATATTTGTGGTGTTTCATTAATTACCAACAAGACGATTGGGCCGACCTGTTAACCCATGCTGAGGTGGCATATAACAATTCCGTTCATAGCAGCACCGGGATGACTCCCTTCAAATTGATCTATGATCAAGACTTTGTGCCTATTCCCGAGTTGCCTCACGAGTCTCCTACCGTTCCCCCTCTCTTGGATTGGAGTAATAAGATGTCGTCATTTTGGCCGGTGGCACGGAAAACGCTGGATGATGCTCACCAATCTCATAAATTGTATGCTGATAAGAAACGAATTGCCCCTCCAGATTATAAAGTTGGTGACCGTGTTTACCTCTCTACCAGATTCTTGGAGAGCCCCCAGAAATGTAGGAAACTGGGCCCGAAATATGTTGGACCTTTCCCCATTGTTAAGATCATCAGCTCCGTGTCAGTCAAACTGGATTTACCAAAAAATTATCGTCGCCTTTACCCGATTTTCCATGTCCATCTGTTGAAGCCTGAACACACATCTTATCTTCGGCCACCACAATCTAGACCCCCACCACTGTTATTCGTTGCTGGTGAACCCCATTACGAAGTGAAAGACGTTTTAGATTCTAGAGTGTGGAGAAATAAAGTTCAATACCTGGTTTCGTGGATGGATTTCCCTCCCTCCCATACTGAGTGGGTGGATAAACGACATGTTCGAGCCCCTAAAGTCCTTAAGAAATTTTATGCTAAATATCCTGGCAAGTCTTAACCACTGTTATGTTTTTGTGTGTGTATTTTCTGTTTGTCTCTGTCCCTCTCGGTGTTTTTGTGTGTTTGTGTTTTATTCCAGGACTGACGTCGCTTTTCTGGAGGAGGGCCGGATGTCAGCCTTTGCTTTTGCTTGCTTCGTCATATTGTAACGGGGGGGGGGGGGGCTGGAGTTGCTAGGATACTAAGGGAGCAGGAGAGAGAGATGTAGCCACTGTTTGTTATCACCTCAGCTAATGGTCTGCATTCCATTCTGATGATGCTCCTGGGCAGGGGCTGCACCTGATGTCATGGCCAGCTTTGCATTGGACAATATGTTAGGGTCAATGAGGTGGGGGGTTGGGTTATGATTTGATACGTATGTTGCGCGCCTAAATGTTTCATTTCTTGCTTGACTTTCGCTGCAGTCTTATCATTTTCAGTAAAAGTAGCTTTAAACTTTCCAAATGAGTTTAAGTGTGTTCTTTCTTGATTTATGATGGAAGCAGTTATGACATATACACTGTCTTAGCTGATGCAATAAGGGGAACCGGCTTGGCTTAAGTGCTAGGCTCCTTGCTTTGCATGCAACACAGTCCCGGTTCAAATCCCAGTAAGGGGTATGGCCAGCTGATGAGAGCTAATAAGCTCGAAATAGATCTATCCTGGTCTCTCTATAATTTAATTTATTTTTTATTTTTTTTAAAGTAAAAGTTTTATTGGTTTTACAATTTTTTAAGGGTAAGGGTATATAGGTTACAATAGAAACATTTTAGATCTTTCATGTCGGAGATGGTGGTCTTTTCCGAGGTTTCATATAAAAACATTTCAATATAAGGTGGAAGGGTATACATACATATTATATCAGGAATTCATGCATTCAATCATTTGTTTTTGTTAACATCCATTAAGGAATTACAATATGTAAAAGAAAAAATCATTTTAGTTATCAGAGTCTCTTTACTTTAGATTCTTCTTCTTTCCCGCCATCTGGCGGAGCCACGGTCCCTCCCACTTCCATATCTTCGTCCTCCAGGGTTGGGGAGTATTTTATTTTTAAAAAGAAAAAAGGCTTTCGCCTCTCTTTATTATCTTAAATCTTGCTGTATCTCCCACCCGGAGCACCAGCATTCCTTCAAACATTATCCATCTGAGACAGATCCCCTTTTTTTCCCTACAATTTTTTAAAAAGAAGAAATGCTTCTAAAATTTTCTTTTCTGGGATCTATTTCAAAATGGCCACTTTTTTTCTTGCTAATACATCAGATGCCCTTCTCCCTGCACTTCCAGTATCCCGTCCCTTGTTGACCTTCTTACAGCTTTAATATGTATCTTTCTGGTTATATCATTCCTCCTGACATATGCTAAAATTATATATTCTTTACTTTTTTGGTGCATTCTGCTGAAATTGTATTTATTAAATCTTTTAAATTTTTTAAAGCATTTTGCAACCTTGAAAAGTAAAACATTCTTTCAAACTCAATTCTAGACATATAACCAGCCTTATCTATAAAATTCTTTTTGAGAATTCCTTATCCCTTCCCCCATCTCGACCATTCCATCCTCCAACCCATCAATTTTTTATTTATTATGAATTTTTAAATGTTATTGTTAAAGATGGCATCTGGTGAGTGGACAGTCCCGTGAGGTCCCAGTAAAGGCACAGTCTATGTCAAAATTCAAGATGATGTTGTATAAAATCCAGAGGAGCAGTTTTGAACTCCAATCCACCAAAGAAAGAAGGCACGCAATGGGAGAAACACTGGGAGTCACTTGAGTTGGCTGTATATAAGGAAAGGAACTTTAATCTTGTAGAGTTGAAGGAATGTTCCGATCTCAAAGGTTTTCTGCTGGAAGCAAGGAAGCGCCATTTTTCCACCACTTTGGCGGTCATGAAGACTTAATAAAAACTCCATTTCCCCTCTAGCGAGTCCCAGATATAAAGTCTCAAAAAGCAATTCCTTGTATGGTAATAGTAAACTTTCATTTTCAATTGGTTAAAAATCAGAAGTAACTTTATCCTTCTCCCCGAGCCCGGGGAGGATTTTAAAGCACTGCTTATTTCCGAGGAGGGGTTTTTACAAACTCCCCCCTTTATTCTTCTCTTTAGGAAAAGTTGAAGGCATCAAAATCACAAAAGCAACTCACACACCACTCAGCAGCAACAGAGCCTCGGGGCTTCCTCCAGTTCCGGCTTTCAGCCCACTTCTTCAATAGTTGCTGTTCCAGTGCTCCTTCGGCAAGAGGGACTCTTCCCTCCCGCATTCTGTTCTCCGGCTCCTGGGACGAGGCGGGAACGACCCCCCGACCACCGTCGGGGTGAGAGGCTCACCGCGAGCCATCCGTACGGTGGGGGCTCTTTTGTAGAAGCCCCCGTGCCCCCGAAGGGGCCGCTGGAGAAGGCAAGCGGCAGATGTGTCTGGGACACATCCGTTGCCTCCGGAAGCGATCTCTCTATAATTTAATTTATTGATCAGCTCATAAAACTAACACACATATCTAAAAAAAAATTACACAACGTAATTCTTGGCTTGCTGTCTAGATGGTCTTTGGTGATGAGCCGAAAGGCAGGAAAGGAAACAGTATGTCTCCTCCCTTAATTGGGGCCTAATAACAGGTGTTGTGAAACAATTACCTATACTAATATACCCTGTCTTAGCTGATGCAATAAGGGGAACCGGCTTGGCTTAAGTGCTAGGCTCCTTGCTTTGCATGCAACACAGCCCCGGTTCAAATCCCAGTAAGGGTTATGGCCAGCTGATGAGAGCTAATCAGCTTGAAATAGATCTATTTTTATTTTATTTTATTTTATCGAATTTATAACCCGTCCTTCTCCTTGTTAGGACCCAGGGCGGCGCACAGGCATTATTAAAACCACAATAAAACAATATACATCATTAAAACATATTAAATTATTTAAACCTGTGCTGAAAACCCTTTTAAAATCCTGCCTAATTACAATTTATAAATAAAAAGTCAGAAACGGGGGGCTATGCTAGGCCGGCCTGTTGGAATAGAAATGTCTTAAGACGTTGGCGGAAGAGGCGGAGGTCCGAGATAGTACCTAGATCAGGGGGTAGGTCATTCCAGAGGGCCGGGCCCACCATAGAGAAGGCCCTTCCCCTGGGTGTCGCCAACCGGCATTGCCCAGCTGACGGCACCCGGAGAAGACCCTCTCTGTGGGAGCGGATCGGACAAAGGGATGTATGGGGCAGGTGGCGGTCTAGTATATAGCTAGGCCCCGAGCCATGGAGCGATTTGAAGATGGTCGTCAACACCTTGAAGTGCACTCGAAAGGCCACAGGCAGCCAGTGCAGCTCGTGCAGGAGAGGTGTTATGTGGGCTTGCCTTGGGGCACCCAAAATCACCTGCACGGCCACATTCTGTACTAACTGTAGCTTTCGAGTGCACCTCAAGGGGAGCCCCATGTAGAGAGCGTTACAGTAATTCAGCCGAGATGTCACAAGCGCTTGAGTGACTGTGTGAAGGGCCCCCCGGTCCAGTAAGGGGCGCAACTGGCGTATCAGGCGTACCTGATAAAACGCCCTCCTGGCCACGGCCGCCACATGGTCCTCCATGGACAGCTGGGAATCCAGGAGGATGCCCAAGTTGTGCGCCCTCTCCACGGGGGCTAGTTGTTCGCCCCCAATGGCCAGTGTTGGACTTATCTGGCTGAACCGGGGTGCCGGAAACTACAGCCACTCGGTCTTGGACGGGTTGAGCTTGAGTTTGTTACTACCCATCCAGATCCATACGGCCTCCAAACACCGGGACAGCACCTCGACGGCATCGTTGGGGTGGTTTGGGGTGGATATGTACAGCTGGGTGTCGTCAGCGTACAGATGGTATTCCACCCGGAAACCACGGATGATCTCACCCAACAGCTTCATATAGGTGTTGAACAGAAGTGCCGAGAGGACTGACCCCTGAGGAACCCCACATGTGAGGGCCTTGGGGACGACCTCTGCCCTCCTGCCAACACCCATTGCGACCGACCAGAGAGGTAGGATGAGAACCACCGCAGAACGGTACCTCTCAGCCCCAACCCCCCCAATCGGTGCAATAAGATACCATGGTCGATGGTATCAAAAGCAGCTGAGAGGACTTCCGATTGTGCCGCGCTATGCCGCTGATGGTCTCTTTGAAGACAGCCAACCCAGCCGCCTGTAAAGAGGCGTTTCGGACATGAGAAACGTCTCGCAAAACTCCAAGTCATTGAAGTACTTGTGAGCTGAGCGGGCAGCTTTCGGTAGAGTCCCCTGTGTGACCCCAGAAGGTATTTATGCCTCTGGGAAGTTAACAGGGTGTGACTCCCCATACAAGCTGCCGCAGCTCTGGGACACTGGGAATTTCTGCTTTTAGCAGAACTAGACATCGTGGCCAACACTTTAAACATCAAACACCAAACTGCAAGTATCTAATCCCTGTTGACTAATTGAGTAGTTACAGTGTTGAAGTTAGAATGACTTTGAAGTGAGAAAAGAAAAGGAAAGGAAAAAAATATGGCGCTTGCTTTCGGTTAAACCAGCTGAAAAAGGAAGCAATTTGGTTTGTGTATTCTAATACGCCATAAAGTAACAAAGTCTGCTGGAGATTTAACGGGGGGAAAAATTTGACTTGGAGAATCTTTTGAGAAAAGTTAGCAGACTAGTATTTAAAGTCTCACGGGACAAGATGTCAACAAACCAAGCAGACACACCCCAGCAAGCTCAGACAAATGCAGAAGGCTTCCAGGATTTAAAAGACTTTATAGGCAGAGACATCAAGAGATCTGAGCAAGAAATTAAAGGAATTATTAAAGAAAAATATGAACTAGTTAATAAGGATATTCAAACAGTGGTGAAAGGTCTCTCTGATGTAATTTTGAAGGTGGATAAAAAAGTGAACAAACTCGCTTCAGATGTGGATATTAAATTTAAGGAATCTGATTTAAAATTTACAGAGGTCGATGGAAAAATTCAAAAAATGGATAATGAGATTACGATGATGCAATTCAGACCTATGGAATTTGCTATTAGGCTCAGAGGTATAAGAGAGAATAGTAGGGAAGACCTTAGAAAAATTTGTGCTGATGCTTTGGCAGTGTTATTGAAATTTGAAGATTCTGATGAGATTTTTTATAAAATTGACAAGGTTCATAGAGTCAATTCTCGTGTGGCAGTACAAAGGCAACTACCTAGAGATGTGGTGATATATTTTACTGATAGGGGAATAAGAAATGATATCTTGCAAAAGTCATTTCTTTCTGCTGTTCAAATTGATGGAACTGAGATTGGCGTCTATAAGGAGTTGCCACCCAAAATGTTAAAGGATAGAAAAGATTTTGGATTTTTGGTGGCAGAATTGCAAAAGCAGCAAATACAATATCGCCAACAATAGCGCCAACTGGTATAATATTGAGGATACAAGGAGTGAGATACCGCTTAAATACTATAGCAAAAGCAGAAGAGTTTTATTACAATGTTCTGAAAGTGGGTTCTACACCTCCACGTACATCTTCACCAGTAGACAAGGAGGCGGAAGCACAGAGGCAGTTTGACCAGGAGACTGAGGAACAAATAAGACAGATGCAAAAAGAAAGGGCGGCCCAGGGAGCTGTAGGTGGTATTGTGGTTGATCCTTTCGAGTCATCGCCAGTCTCTTTTTTGGATGAAACATCAAAGACTGTTACAGAAGAGGCGTTGGATTTCGAATTGCGAACAAGTAAACTGGAGGAGCAACGTATAACTAGATCCATCTCTAAGCAAATTCAGGAAGCACAGCAACAGGGAAGATCTTACCCACAACGAGCTAAGAAGGTCAAGGGAAAGGAGCAAGCTGAAGACATGGGACGAGCAAAGCCGAAGATTACTGCTTAAATTTCTGTCTCGGAATGTGAATGGCCTGAACTCTCCACAAAAGAGGAAGAAAGTATTTCATTATTTGAAACAATTTAATAATGATGTTATTTGTTTGCAAGAAACTCATATTAAGGTGCAAGATCAGAAATATCTGATAAATTCAGGATTGGGAATGCAATTTGTGGCTTCAAATTCGGAAAAGAAGAATGGGGTGGTAATATATATAAATAAAAGGCTATCAGCTAAAATTATAGAAGCTGATGTCTGTGGAAGATACATAGCAATTGAACTTTATACAGAGAATGGCCCCACTTTGGTGGTAGGAATATATGCCCCAAACCAGCAACAAGAAAGTTTTTATAAGATGCTCCACTCAAAAATTCTAGGATGGGATTTTTCAAGTATTTTAATTATGGGAGACTGGAATGGAGTAATTCAACCGAGAAAGGATAAAAAGAGTTTGGCCAAATTAGGTGTCAAGTTACCACAAGCTTTTTTTGAAATGCAAGAGGATTTGGAAATGAAAGATATTTGGAGGGTGCACAATCCAAATGACCTGGACTTTACTTTTTATTCAGATAGGCATAAATCTTTTTTGAGGATAGATTTCTTTTTGACAACAGTTGACTTACTTCCTAAAATAAAGAAAACAAAGATATTTCCTAGGACATTAACTGATCATAGCCCGGTATGGATGGAAATTGAGATGGGAAAGAGAGAAAGAAAATCCTGGAGGCTAAATGAAAATTTATTTAGATATGAAAAAAAATGTAAGCGAACTAAAAAAACATATAAAGGAATTTTTAAAATTGAATCTAAATCAAGGTACCCCTATTGAAATAGTTTGGGACGCAGGTAAAGCATACATGCGAGGGGTCTTGATACAAATGAATTTTAAACACAAACAAAATAGACAGAAAAAGAGAATAGAGTTGGAAAAAGAGATAAAGAAGAAAGAACAGTTATTGATAAAAATCCAACAGATAGGAAGTTACAAGCAATTATAAATCTTTTGAAGGATCAATTCCAAATGCTTATAGCGGAACAAACAGCAACCAACTTACAATTTGCAAAACATAATACTTTTGCTAATGCCAACAAGCCGGGCAGATGTTTGGCTTACACATTGAGAAAACAATTGAGTACAAGATCTATTGATAGTATTCAGCATGGTGAGAAGGAAGTTCATCAACAAGAATTAATTAAAAAGGCTTTTTTGGATTATTATACTAAATTATATGCTAAGGACAACATACAAAATAATCTTATAGATAAATATTTAGAAGGAAAAAGGGTTACAAAAGTCTCCTTGGTCCAAAAGGCAAACTTGGATCAATTAATAACCATCGAGGAGATTAGCTTTGCTATAAAGCAATTGAAATCAGCTAAAGCTCCAGGGACTGATGGTTTAACTGCAGTTTATTATAAAACTTTACAAGCAGAAATGATTGAACATCTTAAGGATTTATTTTGTAATATACAGCAAGGTGGCAAAATACCTTCCTCATGGAAAGCGGCTTTTGTATCACTGATACCGAAAGAAGAAGCAGGCTCTAAGAAACCAGAAAATTATAGACCAATATCTCTTCTAAACACGGATTATAACATTTTTGCAAAAGTATTAGCCAACAGATTGATGCCAGTTATCCAAGAGGTAATTCATCAAGACCAAGCAGGATTTATTGAAGGAAGATATATGAAGGAGAATGTCAGGCAAATTATAGATTTACTGGACTATTTAGATAAGAATAAACAGATCCCTGCAGTGCTGGTTTTTTTGGATGCGGAAAAGGCCTTTGATCGAGTGAATTGGAATTTTATAATAAAGACTTTGGAAAAAATGGATTTGGGGGTTCGGTTTATACATGCGATTGTAGCAATATATCAAGAACAATCTGCACAACTTATTATTAATGGAAGCTTGTCAAAGAACTTTAATATACACAAAGGTACAAGACAGGGTTGTCCATTATCCCCATTGTTATTTATCTTAACTTTAGAAGTCTTGTTGAATACAATACGGGACTCGAATTTCTTGAATGGAATAGCTATAAGGCAAGAGGAATACAGAACTAGGGCATTTGCAGATGATCTGGTTGTTACCCTAATACGACTGATGAAATCAATAATCCAGATGAAAGACATTATAGAGGAATATGGCTTGGTATCCGGATTCAGGTTGAATCAGAAAAAAACTAAAATGATTGTTAAAAACCTGACAGAGATTCAAAAAAAGAAACTTGAAAGGGTGTCAGGTTTTGAAATAATGTCAAAGGTTAAATATTTAGGAATACAAGTCGCAGACTCAAATATTAAACTATTCCAAAATAACTACGAGGTGCTGTGGCAAAAGATACAAAAAGATTTGCAAACCTGGAAAAAATTACAGTTATCTTTGCTTGGAAGAATATCAGCAATTAAAATGAATGTTTTACCTAGATTTATCTTTCTTTTTCAAATGATACCGGTGCTTAAATCTGACAAGCAACTGTTAGAATGGCAAAAAACATTGAATAAATTCGTTTGAAATGAGAAAAAACCGAGAGTGAAATTGAAAATTATGCAAGATACTCGTGAAAGAGGTGGGCTTAAACTTCCAAACCTTCGATTGTATTATGAAGCAGCCACATTGACACAAATAACTGATTGGTTTGGAAAAATAAAAACTGAACTGTTGACTATAGAAAGCCACGATCTCGATTTGGGATGGCATGCATACTTATTCTATGAACATAAAGTGGATAAAGTGTTTAATAGTCATATACTTAGAAGTGCCTTGATGAGAATCTGGAAGAAGCACCGATCTAATTGGGATTATAAGATTCCGCTTTGGCTGGATCTTGCTGATACCATGTGGAATACAAATATTAAGTCACTCGGGGTTTTTTTATATAAAGATGTGCTTTTTGCTGAAAGGGGCAGATGGCAGCTGAAGACTTTGGACACACTGTTGGGAGAAGGGATCAACTTAACTTGGCTACAGTATAACCAATTACAGATGAGATGGAAAGAAGATCAAAAAACTGGTTTAATTGAGCATGAAGTAGAACTCGTCAGACAGATAAAAGAGACAGGCCAAATGCATATTAAGAGAGTTTAAAATGTCTTGCTAGAAAGGGATTCAGAAACTGAATTGGTTAAAGATTGTATAATTAAATGGGCCCAGAATTTTACTGAACCAGTTATGATGGATACGTGGGAAAAAATATGGGTTCAGAATGTTAAATTTGCGGAGGAACCTTAGAGCCACCACATGTTTATTGGACCCGTGCCCCTCCTGGCTTGTACTGGCATCCTGGGAGGTGACACGAGGCTGGTTCCAGGGTATTGTGAATTCATCTCTGAGTGAGGGGTCCTTGCCTACCGTCTTGAAAGAGGCGGTGGTGAGGCCCCTCCTCAAGAAGCCATCCCTGGACCCAGCTTTATTAGAGAACTATCGTCCCGTCTCCAACCTTCACTTTTTAGTGAAGGTTGTCGAGAGTGTGGTGGCTCAACAGTTTCCCCGACATCTGGAGGAAGTTGATTATCTAGACCCGCGCCAGTCCGGCTTCCGGCCCGGTCACAGCACTGAGACAGCATTGGTCGCGTTGGTGGATGATCTCTGGAGGGCACGGGACAGAGGTTGTTCCTCTATCCTTGTCCTATTAGATCTCTCAGCGGCTTTTGATACCATCGACCATGGTATCTTATTGCACCGATTGGGGGGGTTGGGGCTGAGAGGCACCGTTTTACGGTGGTTCTCGTCCTACCTCTCTGGTCGGTCGCAATGGGTGTTGGCAGGAGGGCAGAGGTCGTCCCCGAGGCCTCTCACATGTGGGGTTTCTCAGGGGTCGGTCCTCTCGCTACTCCTGTTTAACACCTATATGAAGCCGCTGGGTGAGATCATCCGTGGTTTTGGGGTGGAATACCATCTGTACGCTAATGACACTCAGTTGTACATATCCACCCCAAACCACCCCAACGATGCCGTCGAGGTGCTGTCCCGGTGTCTGGAGGCCATACGGATCTGGATGGGTAGTAACAAACTCAAGCTCAACCCGTCCAAGACCGAGTGGCTGTGGTTTCCGGCACCCCGGTTCAGCCAGATAAGTCCAACACTGGCCATTGGGGGTGAACATCTGGCCCCCGTGGAGAGGGCGCGCAACGTGGGCATTCTCCTGGATTCCCGGCTGTCCATGGAGGACCATGTGGCAGCCGTGGCCAGGGGGGCGTTCTATTAGGTACGCCTGATACGCCAGTTGCGCCCCTTACTGGACCGGGGAGCCCTTTGCACAGTCACTCAAGCGCTTGTGACGTCCCGGCTGGATTACTGTAACGCTCTCTACATCGGGCTCCCCTTGAGGTGCACTCGAAGGCTACAGTTAGTACAGAATGCGGCCGCGCGGGTGATTATGGGTGCCTCAAGGCAAACCCACGTAACACCTCTCCTGCGCGAGCTGCACTGGCTGCCTGTGGCCTTTCGAGTGCTCTTCAAGGTATTGACGACCATCTTTAAATCGCTCCATGGCTTGGGGCCTAGCTATATACGAGACCGCCTCCTGCCCCATACATCCCTTCGTCCGATCCGCTCCCACAGAGAGGGTCTTCTTCGGGTGCCATCGGCGGGGCAATGCCGGTTGGCGACACCCAGGGGAAGGGCCTTCTCTGTGGCGGGCCCGGCCCTCTGGAACGACCTACCCCCCGACCTTCGCACTATCTCGGACCTCCGCCTCTTCTGCCAACGTCTTAAGACGTATTGATTCCAACAAGCCGGCCTAGGATAGCCCCCCGTTTTTGACTTTTTAAGAAAAATTTATAATCTGGTAAGGGTTTTAACATTGGGTTTTAGCACGGGTTTATTAATTTAATACATTTTAATTGATATTTATTGTATTTTGTGTCTTTTAAATAATGCCTGTGCGCCGCCCTGGGTCCTAACAAGGAGAAGGGCGGGGTATAAATTTAATAAAATAAATAAATAAATGGAATTGGGGGTTTTCTTTCTTCGGTTTTGAACAGAGGCAGACACCTATTCTCCTTCTCATCTTCTCATCTTTCCTATTATCTATTTTCTTAACTTCTTGTAACTATAACTTTGTTATTTGTGTCTAATGATTTATGTTGATTGCCTTTAGTTAGTACCCTGTTATGATCTATGTTGTTTGCTTATTTAATATCCTATTAGTATCACTGAGTTTGTACCTTATGGTTTATGATTATTGTATTTTATGATTATGAAAATGATTTATCACTTGTTGCTTATATGTACACTAAAAGTTTATGCACCGGAGAGAAATTTCTTGTGTGTCCAATCACACTTGGACAATGAAGTATTCTATTCTATTCTATTCTATTCTATTCTATTCTATTCTATTCTATTCTATTCTATTCTATTCTATTCTACTCTACTCTACTCTACTCTACTCTACTCTACTCCTACTCTACTCTAACTAGATGGCCACAGATCAAGGCAAAAGCCAGGCCTGGAAGTCATCTTTACATTGGCCAAAAGCTTGCCACATTTTTCTGTTTGTGAAAATGGGAGGGGGGATTGTATGGAGCATGGGTGATATGTAGTCCAAGTAAAATTCCTTTCTCAGGAAGCCACGGACAACTTGACCTGCAACAGGATGAGTATTCTTGAGAAACATCTCCAGTTTGGAATGGGGTTTGATTGGACTATGTGATGGATATGTGGGTGCTGGGCAGGGTCTTGAACTTTCAATGGGTGGGGAAAACTTGGAAGCTTTCAGATTTCCCAGATGTGCCAATATGACACCGCTAATAAAATGGAACTTTGAGGAAATTCAAGCCTTGGAGTTTTCTTTCATTGGGGGTGTTAATTGGAACCCTGACCTTAACCCGAATTCCCTTTAAAGAACTTCACCAACTCCCCTGAATTCCAAGGTGCTGTCTGGGGTCCTGAGCCCCAGCGCCAACCTGAATCTGGGCGATGTAAAGACTCAGGGAAGATGGAGGAAAACAAAAAAAACACAGAGGGAACCAAATCCACAGAGGGAGCCATATATTCAGCAACTTATGTCAAAACTATCTACTCCCCTTTCCAAGTTGTGGTGAAGCGGAGGAAGCCACAAAACGGGAATGTCAACTAGATTTCTGGCACAAAGAGTCCATAACCAAACAGGGCTTGCAACCAGACCTGATTCTGCAAGGTCAAGCTGCAGAAGGCACCTCATGATGGGAGCAACTGCTGGGATCACTGTTGGGTGTGGGACAAGCCCCGACCCATGAGTGGGGACTGCCAAGGTAGAAATGCTGCAAGCACTCTGGAGAATGGGGATTCCTGTCACCATCCTGCAGCCAGTCGCTGACCGGTCTCCCAGAGCAGTTTGGCCAACTCACTGTGAGTAATACCCCTCAATTACTCAGCGCTGAGCAGCCCAAGTGGGGCTGCTCAGCCTATGTTCACCTTTCCAGGCTAGGGAAGTGCGGTACCACTGAGCAGAGCATCTGCCTCCTTCCACTCAGTGCACGACCCACAGTCTCATGACCTGGGCTGACCCAACAGTGCTGCCAGTAGCTGCAAATGCCCCAACAGTCAAACCTGTTCCCACAACCTACTCAGGTGATGCAGGGCCTGCAGAAAGGCTTTTGGGGTCCCTTCACCTCACTGCAGCAGCCTTTTATCTTTATCTTTATCTTTAATTGAATTTTATACCACATCTTCTCCCAGTGGGACTCAGGGCAGTGTACAGGCCTCAATAAAAATCAACTAGTATAAAATCACTAATATAAAGCAATTAAAATACAATTAAAAATCTATTAAATAGTATGCCTGATTTTGATAAAAGCCCTATCTAAAAACCCTCTCTAAAACCAATTAAAAGCTATGCCAGGCCGGCCACACGAAATAAATGGGTCTTCAAAGCCCGGCGGAACAGGCGCAGGTCTGTGATCATGCGAAGGTCAGGGGGTAGGTCATTCCAGAGGGCAGGAGCAGCCACAGAGAAGGCTCTCCCCCTGGGAGTCGCCAGTCAACATTGCCTAGCCGATGGCACCCTGAGGAGGCCCTCTCTGTGGGAGCAGACTGGTCAGTGGGAGGTATTAGGTAGCAGGAGGCAGTCTTGCAAATAGCCAGGTCCCATGCCATGGAGCACTTTAAAGGTGGTTACTAACACCTTGAAGTGCATCCGGAAAGCCACAGGCAGCTCGCGCAGCTCGCGCAGGAGAGGTGTCACATGGGAGCATCTAGAAGCTCCCAGAATCCCCCATGCGGGGGCCTGTTCTGTACTAACTGGAGCCTCCGGGTGCACCTCAAGGGAAGCACCATGTAGTGAGCATTGCAGTAGTCCAGGCGGGAGATGACGAGGGCTTGAGTGACTGTGCGTCAAGTGTCATGATCCAGAAAGGGGCGCAACTGGCGTATCAGGCAAACCTGATAAAAAGCCCTCCTGGCTACGACTGTCATGTGATCTTCTAATGACAGCCGAGAGTCCAGGAGGACGCCCAAGTTGCGGGTCCTCTCCATGGGGGCTAATGATTCGCCCCCGATAGCCAGCAATGGAACCAGCTGGCTATGTTGTCACGCCAGAAGCCACAGCCACTCGGTGTTGGATGGGTTGAGTCGGAGCCTGTTTCTCCCCATCCAGGCTCGCATGGCCGCCAGACACTGGGACATCACTTCCACGGCATCGTTGGGGTGGTCCGGGGTAGAAATGTACAGCTGAGTGTCATCAGCGTACTGATGGAACTCTACCACGAAACCACAGATGATCTCACCCAGCGGCTTCATATAGATGTTGAACAGGAGAGGCGAGAGGACCGATCCCTGTTGTACCCCATAAGTGAGGCACTTGACGTCGACCTCTGCCCTCCTGCCAGCACAAATTGCGACCAGTCGGAGAGGTAGGAGGAGAACCACTGTAAAATGGTGCCCCCCCTCCAGCCGGCGCAATATGATACCATGGTCGATGGTATCAAAAACCGCTGAGAGATCTAACAGGACCTGGATAGAGGAGTAGCCCCTAACCCGGGCCCTCCAGAGATCATCCACCAACATGACCAATGCCGTCTCTGTGCTGTGCCTGGGCCGGAAGCCAAACTGGCGCGAGTCCAGATAGACAGTTTCCTCCAGGTGCTGGGGGAGCTGTTGCGCCACCATACTCTCAACAACCTTCGCAAGGAATCGAAGGTTGGAGACAGGACCGTAGTTGGCCAACACATCCGGGTCCAGGGAGGGCTTCTTGAGGAGGGGTCTCACCACCGCCTCTTTCAAGGCGGCCGGCAGAAACCCCTCACTCAAAGAAGCGTTAACAATTCCCTGAAGCCAGCCTCGTGTAACCTCGTGTACTAGCCAGGAGGGACATGAGTCCAATAAACATGTGGTGGCATTCAGCCGCCCCAGCATCCTGTCCATGTCCTTGGGAGTCACAGGATCGAACTCTTCCCAGATGACAGACTCAGGACCTGCCACCATCAGCCCGTCTGAACTAGTCCAGTCGGAGGCCAACTCGTCACGGATCTGATCGATTTTATCATGCAGATAACACCCAAATTCCTCTGCACGACCCTGCAAGGGGGCATCCCGCGCCCTCTGATGAAGAAGGGAATGGGTCACCCTAAACAGGGCGGCAGGGCGGTTTCTGCAGACACGATAAGAGTGGAGAAATAATTATGTTTCGCCGCTTTTATCGCCACTAGGTAGGTCTTCAAATGCGACCTTACCAGTGTCCAATCGGATTTGGAACAGGTGGCCCTGTTTTTGGACTGCTGCCAACAGGCCAGGTGCCCCTGGATGGGCATACTACTCTGGCCAGGGGTGGGTGCAGTACCAATGGATGCCAGCCCTGATCCCTCAGCTGATGCTGTTCCAACAGCCACCTGTCATCACTCCACCACAAGTGCCAGTCCAGCCACAGTCACAACACCAAGTGACAATACCGTAACAAGTGCTGGCCCAATAGCAGGTGCCTGCTCAGCCACCTGGGGAAGCCCAACAACAGGCCCAGCCAGCCCCTCCCCCTCTGTGCTTCTGAGCAACTTTTGACAAAACTCCCAGGAGATTAGCCTACTTCCTCAATAGAGTCTGGGTTCACATTGACCAGTATAAAAATCAATACCCATCTGATTGAGAACTGATTTCCACGATCACAGATGGGGTGAACAAGGGAAAAGTGACAGAGTGGATAGCTGAGTTGCATGATGAAGAGGCCCCAGAACTAAATGATGCTGATGAGTTCATCCAGCTTATACGGGTGTGATTTGAGAACGTGGCTCATTGAGTAGAAGCTGAATCCCAAATCGTAGCAATAAAGCAGGTCAGTCAACCCCCAAAAGAGTTGGTCATGGAATTTCAGAGGCTAGCCAGGAAGCTGCGGGACTGGCCAGAGCAGCTCCTACTACACCACTTTAGGGAAGCCCTCAACCAAGAACTCAGGAAGGCCTGCGATATAAGGGACCAGAATACAAAGAAGCCTGGTACAACACAGCCATTGCCATGGACCTAGACATCAACTCTCAAAGAAAGCCAGAGTCTGATAAGCCAACAAGAAGACCCTTGGGTCATTGAGCTGCAGTGATAAAAGCTGAGGTGCCACCTCCCACACCGTCTGGGACAGTCAAATGTTACCGGTGTGGTCAGTACAGTCACAGAGCCTCCAAGTGTTTGATGCCAACTCCGGTCCCACAAGCCTGGCCTTCAGCCATGGCTGGGGCAAGAAGAACCCCACAGAAGCCACCCGACAAAGTACAGATTGCCAAACAAGCTGCAGAGGTCCCACTTCTTCTGTCTGAAGATGTGGGAGCACTGATAGTGAGGTTCCACCAGTCCAAGCGGGAGAAAGGGGAAGACATGATGGTAAGTGTGGCCATCTGCCCCTTTACTATCAAAACTAAGATAGTAGTCCCGGAGACAGGGGTCAAGGGGAAGTAGAGACAGTCATAGATACAGGCTGAACTTGATGCCTAATCAGCCTCTCTATAGTCAAGCAGCTAGGCATCTGCACAAGGCCCCTAGCATGCCCCATCTACTTTGAACAAGTCAGCTGCCCCAGCTGCTTTGAACAAGTCAGCGTCCAAGTCAGAGTAATGCCATTCAGTCTACAAGGAGCCCCAGCAGTGTTCATGCAGCTAATCAATGAAGTGCTGCATGACCCCTATACCAAAGGGTACTCATCTACCTGGATGACATTCTCATACTTAGGAAACCCTAGAGCAGTTGTCGGCAAACTCATTAGACAACAGAGCCAAATATCAACAATACAATGATTGAAATTTATTTTGAGAGCCAGAAGAAGGTGTGGCCTATTTTGTGGGAGTGGCTCAGTGGTCATGTGACCAGATGGGCATGGCCAACTTGGAAAATGTGGTGAAACTCACTTAACAAGGGTCTTGTTTACCAACCATTTTAGGCTCAATTGTGGTCATAAGTTCTTTCTTTAGCTCTCTCTCCCACTTTTTTTTTCTTTCTTTCTTTCTTTCTTTCTTTCTTTCTTTCTTTCTTTCTTTCTTTCTCTTTCTGTCTTTTTCTGCCTCTCTCTCTCTCTGTGTATCTGTCTCTCTCTCTTCCCTCCGCTCATAAGAACATAAGAATATAAGAATAGCCTTGCTGGAACAGGCCACAGCCCATCCAGTCCAGCATCCTGTCTCACACAGTGGCTCCCCATTTGCTTCAGGGTCTTCCCAAGCAGATGTCTTCACCTGCTTATGATTCCCTGCAAATGGCATTGAGAGATATCCTGCCTATCTCTCCAACCTGGAGGGTGTCTTTAGGCATCCATAATGATAGCCATGGATACCCTTGTTCTCCATGAACTCGTCTAATCCTTTCTTAAAGGTGTCGAGGCTGACAGCTGTCACCACTTCTTCTGGCAGGGAGTTCCATAGACCAGTGATCCTCTGGGTGAAAAAGTACTTCCTCTTATTTGTTTGAGGTCTAGCTTCCAAAAGTTTCATCGAGTGCCCCCTAGTTCTAGTGTTGTGCGATAGGGAAAACAGTTTTTTCCTTTTCTACTTTGTCCACACCGTGCATGATTTTATAGACTTCAATCAGGTCACCTCTCAGGCGCCGTCGTTCTAGAGTGAAGAGGCCAAGCCGTTGCAGTCTCAGATGGTAAGGAAGGTGTTCCAGCCCCCTAATCATTCTGGTTGCCCTCCTCTGCACTTTTTCCATTTCTATAATATCCTTCTGAAGGTATGGTGACCAGAACTGTACACAATACTCCAGATGGGGCCTCACCATAGATTTATAAAGAGGCAAAATGACACTTGCTGACTTATTTTCTATACCCTTCCTAATGATCCCTAGCTGAAAGTTTGCTTTTTTCACTGCTGCGGCACACTGGGTTGACACCTTCATTGAGCTGTCCACCAGGACACCAAGGTCCCTTTCCTGGTTAGTTGCAAGGAGTTCAGACCCCATCAGTTTATAGATATAGTTGGGGTTTTGTGCCCCAACGTGCATCACTCTGCACTTACTAATGTTGAAGCTCATTTGCCACTGATTTGCCCACTCCCCCAGTGTCAAGAGATCCCTCTGGAGCTCCTCACACTCTCTCTCAGTTTTTACTACCCTGTATAATTTAGTGTCGTCGGCGAATTTGGCTACCTTGCTGTTTACTCCTACTTCTAGATCATTTATGAAAAGGTTGAAGAGCAGGAGTCCCAGTACTGAACCTTGGGGGACCCCACTCTTTACCTCCCTCCACCTGGAGAAGTGTCCATTTAATCCTACTCTCTGTTCCTGTCCTTTAGCCAGTTGCTAATCCAGGACAAGGCCTGTCCCTTTATTCCATGACTGGCAAGTTTATTTAAGAGCCTTTGGTGCGGGACCTTGTCAAAGGCCTTCTGAAAGTCCAGATAAACAATGTCAACTGGAACTCCCTTGTCCACGTGCTTGTTGACACTCTCAAAAATTTCCAGCAGATTAGTGAGGCATGATTTGCCCTTGCAAAAGCCATGTTGGCTCTCCTTCAGCAGCGCCTTCTCTTCTACGTGCCTATTAATTTTATCTTTTAAGATGGTTTCCATCACTTTACCTGGGACACTTGTCAAGCTGACCGGTCGGTAATTTCCTGGATCACCTCTGGATCCTTTTTTGAAGATAGGTGTTATATTCGCTACCTTCCAGTCATCCGGCACAAGGCCTGATTTGAGGGAAAGATTATATATTTTGGCAAGGACATCAGCAATTTCATCTTTAAGTTCCTTGAGAACTCGTGGATGGATGCCATCTGGTCCTGGTGATTTGTTAGTGTTTAGTTTAACAAGACATGCAAGGACCTCCTCCCTGGTTATTTCTATCTGGGTTAATTCCTCAGTTTTCCTCCCTACAAAGATAGGTTCTGTTTTAGGCATGCGATCTCTGTCTTCTTCAGTGAATACTGAAGCAAAGAATTCATTGAGTCTCTCTGCAATCTCTGTTTTCTCCTTAATAATCCCTTGCCTTCCATTGTCATCTAATGGTCCAATGGCCTTCCCAGTTGGGTTCTTACTTCTAATGTACTTAAAGAAGTCCTTGTTATTTCTTTGAGTGTTTTTCGCTAAACGCTCCTCAAAGTCTTGCTTTGCTTTCCTGATTGTTGCCTTGCATTTGTTCTGCCAGAATTTATGTTTCTGCCTGTTGTCCTCATTTGGAGAAGCCTTCCATCTTTTAAATGTGGCGGGCCCAGCCCTTTGGAATGACCTACCCCCCGAATTATGCACCATCACCGACCTCCGCATCTTCCGCCAATGTCTAAAGACATACCTGTTCCAACAAGCCGGCCTAGCCTAACCTCCCACGGGGACTTTTTAGAAAGTTTTAAATTGGGTTTTTTAAAATTTGGCTTTTAGCATAAGATAAGACAGTTTAATTTATATTTTGAATTATGTATTTATCTTTGTATTTTGTATGTTTTTTAAATTTCCTGTGCGCCGCCCTGGGTCCTCTGCGGAGAAGGGCGGGATATAAATATAAATAAAATAAAATAAATAAATGAGCTTTTCTTGCTTTTGATCACTTCCCGAACAGCTCCTGTAAGCCACATCGGAGTCCTCTTGAACCTGGCGGTGCCCTTTTTCCTTTTAGGTATACATTCCAATTGGGCCTCTCTTATTGTTTTTGTGAGCAGCCTCCATGCCTCATGGAGTGTTTGGACTTTCTCAATTCTCCCTTTCAGCTTCTTTTTTACTAGTTTCCTCATCTTCAGGAAATTTCCTTTATGAAAATTTAAGGTCTCTGTGTTAGATTTTATCGGTGATTTGCAGTCTATGATTAAGTTAAAAATAATTGTGTTGTGGTCACTGTTCCCTTTTGGATCAGTCACATTAACATTTTGCACCAGATCCTGTATATTGCTCAGAACCAAGTCAAGGATTCTTGTACCTCTAGTTGGGTCTTCAACCATCTGTTCCAGGGAACAATCATTTAGCATATCTAGGAACTTTATCTCTTTGTCATGTGCTGAACAACAGTTCACCCAGTCTATGTGAGGGTAATTGAAATCCCCCATTATAACCAGGCTTCCCTTTTTTGATGCCTCCTTTAGAGGTGGCAGAGCAGTCTCAGAGTCCTCCAGTTTAACTGGAGGAGCACTGGGATTCTTTATAAGAAGAATCAAAATAATGAACCCCTTTCACAATCTGGGGATAGGGACTCAACACAAACAAGCATTTACTCATCAGCATACTTACACATTTATCCTCCATTCAAACTGCTTACATAAAAATCCACATACAAATATTTCCTTTCATACTTTCTCCAGCGAAACCGACCATCATTATTATTTTAGGGAGCTTTCACAAGCCAATAAGCTCCATTTTGTCCAAATCTCTCTCTCTCTTTTTTAAAGTAAAATAATAAACAATAAGAAGGCCTTTTTGTTTATTGTTATTAGAGGATCTTACTCCTCTCCCAAGTCTTGGAAATGACACAACATAGAAACACATATACACTACCTCCACATTCCTCTAACAGAAATGGACTATTAACAAGTTTCACAAATATACTCAAATATTGTATCTCTGTTTGACTCTTTCGTTTCTGCAATATTGTTTTTAGTTGCTCAATAAGTCCCATATTATGAGGTCCCTTAAATGGCCAAAAATTACCTGGATTGTCCAAGGGACATTGAGGCCAGACATACATACAATAATGAGAAAAGGCTGCCTTTGATCCTTATATCTACTCCTCCTAATATCTCAGATTGAGGCAAAATACAACCCGTTGGCAAATCTTTGAGCTGCAATATAGAATTGCTGAGTAAGTCCTTATATAAATTCAATAAATATTCAATAAACAATATTTTGCTCATCATACACAATTCAACAATTTTTTTCTTACTAGGATTTCCATGTCAGTTTTTGCAGTAAATCTACAAGTGCAGCAGCTGCATTGAGTTCTTGTAATTTTAAAAGATCAACTCACACAATGTAAAATTATAAGATTTATATAAACAGGAAGAGAAAAGATACTTGTGGGCAATAAATTACTTATTATGGATTTCCCAAAGCAAGTCCTAGCCTTCTTCACTGCATTGTTTTTTTTAACTTGTAACAGCCTGTTGATTTCAATTACCAGCTTTAAAAGATAAAGAGATTATATTTTACCTATTTTTGCTGCTTTTTCTCATTACCATGTGAATGTGATGCAATGCTACACTTTCTACCAATATTAAATGCAGGAAAATTCAGTCCTAAACTTTCATCTCCACAACCAGTGCATCTAGTACACGGGAGTCAAACTCACCGCATCACATCAAACTTGCCGTCATGTGATGTTTTGCAATATTTTCCTCCTTCACGGAGCTGGAGTGGGCATGGCCTGCGCAGGACGCATCCATCCCGTGAGTCGCCAGTTTGAAACCTCAGTTCTAGTAGATTCAAAACCTATGGATCTGAAGATGAATCATGGGAAAATCCATGCTTTCTTTTTTTGCAAAAGGCACCCAAAACTGCTGGATAATTGCTGGACAAAAAAGATCTGTAATTTAATTGTGCCTTCTTTTTTGTAAAGAAAAACTTTGAATTATTTGCCAGTCAGTTTCTGAAGGGACAAGCACCAGAACTAGTAACAGAAGGAATTTATTAATATCAGTTGATGTCTCTCGATGTGAGCTCATGAGTTATACAGGCAGTCCTTGACTTACAATCATTTGTTTAGTGACCGTTTGAAGTTACAATGGCACTGAGAAAAGAGATTTAGGATCATTTTTCACACGTATGATGATTTCAGCGTTCCCATGGTCACATGATCAAACTTTTGCCGCTTGGCAATATCCATGTATTTATGACAGTTGCAAGTGTTGTCCCCAATTTGGGTCTGAGCCTGGTGCCGAAGCCAATGATGAACGCCAGACACGAGGTGCAGGTTTTCTGATTGCTTTTTATTGGAGTACTCCAAGGAAAAGGGTTCCTGGTCAAAAGGCCAAGAACCAAGAACAAAGGATTAAGAAAGCTTTTATACATTTTCACATGGCGGGACAAGGTGAAACAGTGAGAGATATCCTCTAATAAACATTTTAGCACTAATTCTACAATTTGTTCTATTGGTCTATAGCTGTCCCATTCCTAGGTCTTAGCTAATGAATGCCCCAGGAGTTATCTAATAGACATTTCATTTGTTGCTGGACATCTCTATTCCTAATTTTTAGCGGAGGTCTGCAAATTGTCTAATGTTGCCTTTTTTCAGCTTTCTAGCTACCCATAATTGCTACACATTTTACACATGCATATTTCTTGTTGATAAGCATTCTTTGTTCTTGGCAGACAGACCCCCCCCCCCCAATTCCAGTCTTCCTGTTTTACTTTCAAATGTGTCATGATCCAATGCATCACAAGTGCCACGTGATCACCTTTCGCAACTTCTGACAAGCAAAGTCAATGGGGAAGACAAATTCACTTAATAAACGTGTTACTAACTTTACAACTGCTATGATTCACTTAATAACTGTGGCAAGACCGTAAGTGAGCATTCCAAAACGCCACTTTTCAGGCTCGAAATAACTCCATATTCCAGCGATCTTTGCGGTCGCGAGCCGAGAATGACCGCCCCTTCCTTTTAAACATGGTCCCTGAGAGCAAGTGGGCGAAAATATAGGAAATCGACGATAAAATCGCTTTTCTCGCGGGATCCTTCCTAGCTCTTCTGTCAACAAGTTCCTCTGAGGGAAAGCATGCGCAAGTCCACTTTCCTCCTTAACCCTCTCCGGATCTCAATAAAGTTTGCGCTCTCGTGATTTATTTTGTTTCTTCTCGTTTTTGTTTCCGAGAGCTGCGCCTGTTCCTTGCACTTCCGGTTCAGTCGGTGTGTGTGTATGTGGGGGGCGGGCGTCTGGGATGGTCCTGGCGGCGGCAGCAGCTGTCCTTGGCGTGGGAGCGGCGACTTGATGGTCTTTTCAGGTGAGCGGTGTTGACACTGGTCGGTTCCTCCCTGCGGGGCCCAGCCGCCAGTTTATTCCTCTGCGGGAGCTGGTCGTCGCCCCCATCTCTGGCGACCACCGGCCTTTGTCTGAAGGGCTCTGATTCTGACCGTCGGTGTCCGAGCTCCTACTTTGGGAGGCAGGTTGGTATTTGTTGGGAGGCCCACCCAGCATAGGGTGCTGGGTTAAGAGAGCTTGACCTTAGCTGCCTTCACTTGTCTAGCCTTTCTTTTCTCCTTCCAAGAACCTTACCGGATCTGTTGAGGCAATTAGCTAACATGGTTTCAATCTTTAAAAAGCATAAGAACAACCCTGCTGGTTCAGGTCAAGCCCATCTTAGAATCCATTTTGTTTGTCACAGGCGTCCAGATGCAGGGAGGGAAAATGACATGCAAAAGTTAAGTTCATTTTGTTCATTTGGATTTCTGAGCAAAAATTGATATTTAAAAAATAACTGCAACTTCCTTTCCTATTGTTTTCATTTTGAACAAATTGTTTCCTTCAGTGGGACTGACTTCTAAGTAGATTTACATAGGATTACACTGTTATATTCTGATTTCTCCCCTCATTTTAGGTTATTAATTCCTCAGAAGCTAAGCTACCTAATATTCCATGTTAGAAGGGGGGGGGGGTTTACCCCAGAATGAGCTGATTGGTGGTATACAAGGATTATTTTGTGCATTTATGAAGATTATTGAGTTCTGAAAACAGTTCTAAACTGTTTATTATTTTAGACAATTCACCTTTTCAAAAACACAAAAAAGCTATGGAAGGCATGATTTTGGATGAAAATTGGAATGTTCTGAATTTGGATGTCACAGAGAAATTTTTTTACCCATCAGTAATGCATATTCTGTTAATTATCTTGGCCAATTATTCTGTACATTGCACATGTAAATGTTGAAATACAGGAAAATCTTACTTTTATTTTCAAAAGCTATATTTCATATTTATCCTTAAAATTAAGATTACTTTGATTGTAGTGGTCACAGTTTAATGCTGATTGCAGAAATGATTGTGACTAGTTGATAAGTAAATCATTACTGCGCTGAAAAACCCCTCAGGTCTATAAATCACTTCCATCTGATAATTCTATCTGAATTATATATTGTTGGTCTAAAGCAGGGGTAGTCAATCTTTTTATACCTGCAGCCCACTTTTGTATCTGTTAGTAGTAAAATTTTCTAACTGCCCACCATTTCCAAAGTAATGGTGATAAAGTAGGGAAGTCAATTAAATTTAAAAAAGGAAAGTGTTATAGTATTGGACAAAACCCCTATCACCCACCATGAAAGCTGAAATGCCCACTAGTAGGTGGTAGGGACCAGGTTGACTACCACTGGTCTAAAGCATTGGTGTCCAAACTTTTGCCTAGCCTGGGCTGCATTAAGTGAAGAGGAATTGTCTTGGACTGCATATAAAATATATAGTTAATGTATGTAAATCACATAATGTTGAAAGTTTACTATCTTGTGGTGCCACATGCAGTCCATGGGGCTGGAGAAGCCTGGTCTAAATAGGCCATTGGTTTGACTTTATATAAAAGTGTGTATGTTTTAAAACATGAAAAAAATAATTCCCATGGACTGAACTATTTGTCAATATGTTTATATAATAGAATATTGCCTTTGAAAGAAAAGTAAAATCACTAAAATAACTATTTTTTATTTTAGTAGTTGTATTTTAGATTGAAGCTAGCACTAATGCTAACATTGGCAAGCAAACTGAAACGGGATGATGGTGTCAAGGGCTCCCGTACTTCCAACTCCACTTCTGATTCTACTCGAAGAGTGTCAATTAGAGATAAATTGCTTGTTAAAGGTAATGTACTTTCCTATTTATGTTTTGTTCATTTTTTATTGTTAATTCAATTTAATGCCATATAATTATCTGAGGGGTCCTTGGTGCTCTCTGAGCTTGCTTGTTTTATTGCAGATGTTTCATTATCCAAACTAGGTAACATCATCAGTAAGGAGTGCAGTGTGCTGTCAATTGATAATCTTGCCTCTCAGTGTTGATGGGGGTTATCTTAGAGATTCTTTGCATGGGCTGTTCGCTGTTGCAATCTTTGGCAGTTTCTTGATTGTTTACTTGATTGTTATTTGTAATATTTTATATTTATAATGATTTATATTGCTGTTTCATTTGGAGATAGTACATGAAAAAGTAAATAGGTTGAGTATTGTAATGGAATGTTTCCTATAAATGTGTAGTAAAGTTTTTATTAATTTTTACTGTACTCCACTGTAATCTCTATGACTCTGGATAGTTTGGTTGATTTCTGAATGCTGTAATAGAATATAATAGAATTCCTTATTGGACAAGTGTGATTAGACACATAAGGAATTTCTTCGGTGCAGAAGCTCTCAGTGTACATAAAAGCTATAAATGGTAAATCATGGTCATACCCATCATAAAAATAGATTCATCATAAATCATAAGATACAACACTTAGTGATAGTCATAGGATACTAAATAAGCAATCAACATACATCATACTAGGAAACTAAATAAACCAATATAAATCATAAAGATACAAGCAAGAAAGTTATAGTAGAAAAGTAGATAGTTAATAGCAAAGATGAGAATAATAATAATAATATAGCCTTATTTAAATAGTTTGACAGTGTTGTGATAATTAGTTGTTTAGCAGAGTGATGGCATGAGGGGAAAAACTGTCCTTGTGTCTAGTTGTTCTGGTGTGCAATGTCCTATAGCAGTGATGGCAAACCTTTTAGATACCGAATGCCCAAAACAACTCAAAACGCACTTATTTATCTCAGAGTGCCAACATGGCAATTTAACCAGAATATTGAAGTTTTAGTTTAGAAAAACAACTCCTGTGATTAACATTTTTTCCTCTGAAAAAAACACAATAACAGCTTTCAGTGACACAAACACCTTTTTATTGAAAGGTAAATGTTTACATTTGGCATGCTTTTGATTGATGAGACGTTTGCTGTTGTATGCACGCTGATAATTTTTCTAACCTTGGCTCATACATTGTAAGTTTGAGAGCAACACATGCTCTCAGGACATCTGTTAGTATGGGAGTTTCAAACTCAATTTCAATGAGGGCCCCCATTGTGGTTGACTACCGGGGCCAGGATAGACATGGCCACAGTGAGCATGGCCAGCTCCCACTGCTGCTGTGCTCGCTCTCCTAGGTTGCTCTTGGTATATTGGTTGCCCTTGGTGTATGCAGGAGGGCAAAGTATGTGGGTCAGAGGGAGGCCCACTCCCTCTTTTTATGTGACCTAGCTTTGTAACCAAAGCATCTTCAGTGATAGGATGGGAGACCACTAGGAGAGGTCAGGAGAAGGGAACAAGGGGATGGTAAAAGGCAGCAGGGCTGCTGGTGATCAGGAGCTAAGGCAGGATTTACCTCACATCCTCACTCACTCTCATTATAATCTTCCTTCCCTTCCCTTCTTTTTCCTTCCCTCTTCATTTTTTCTTCTTCCTTCCCCTCTTTCCTTCTTTTAGTTTCCTTGCTCTTTCCCTTTTTCTTTCTTTTTCTTTGTCTTTCCTGTCCCTTCTTGGATGTTCAAATGCAAAAGGGGAAACTTTCCTTGCCTTGTGATCAAATGCCACTTTTGCTAGGAGTTTATGGCCTCCCTCTCTCTCCAAATGGCAAAAAGGAAGCCAAGGGGGTTAAAAGTTGAACTATGTAGATGACTTAAATCCTCTTCTACAAGTGCTACCAAGATGGAGGTCTGAGAGCCAAGCTGTGCGAGGAGGGAGAGTGCCTGTCTTGAGCTGCCCTGAGGATACCACCAGTGACAGGTCACCAATTCCCCACTGTCAACTCCAGCGACACCAGGGGAACAAACTGTGAGGAGGGCTACCTGTGGGCTGGTCGGGTGTGTTTGTCTCAGCGTGGGAGCGGCACGACATCGTGGCTTGCGCGTTTGCTGCTGCCGCCGCCGCCGTTCTACTTCAGCCTTCTGTTTTGCCTTCGTTTCATCACCCTGCTGTTTCTGTGCTTGGCTGCTTCTTCCTGCTTCCTTCCTCCCTGTTGGTGGCTGGCGTGCTGGCCCCAGCCGCGTCCCAGCCACGTTGGTTCCGGCTAGGGAGCGGCCTGACATCGTGGCTTACATCGCCGCTATTGCCGCCCCGTTTCCCATCGACTTGCTTCATCATTTCATCGTTCTCTTCATTCGTTGTCCACCGTTCCTTTTCTTTTACATTCCTGTTGCTGCTCCTGCTTGGTTTGTCCGTGTGATCCCCCCTGGATTATTTTGCCTATCGTTTCCTGTCTTCTCGTCTCGTCGTTCTGCATTGCTGCCTGCCTCGTCCTTCATCCCGTCGTTCTGCTGCTTTGTTGTTGGTTTCCTCACCCCGTTGCCGTGCCTTCCGGTTTTGTCATCTTGTTTCTGCCGCCCCCCAGCCATCTGTTCTTGTTGTGGCCTGTTCTGCTCTGTGCCCCATGTGGCGCCGGTCCGCCTGTTGCTGCCATTGCCATCTCTGCTATTAGTGGCCGCCATTCTGTCCATCGATGCCGCCTCCATTTCCACCATCAGGGGCGGCCGATGCCCTGGCGGAGGTAGGTTTCATACAGTCCTCCGCTCAGGTAACGCACTGGGCGGTGCGCATATGCACTTCCAAGATCTTAGTGACTTGGCAACGTGGATATATCCTATTGACTTGGCAATGTGGGTATGTCCTATTAAAGATCTCAGTGACTTAGCTGTGCGGACAGACACCATTAAAGACCTTAGTGACTTGGCCTATCGGCCTAGCAACCTACAGGCCTGGTCGGAGCCAACACGACCTGCTAAGAACCTTGATTATGGGCTTTGATGTCATCACACACCAAGGCAGCACTCTCTCTCTGACAATCTATTCTCACAGACTAGCCAATGTATTCTGCAGCTGACCTCCATGCCCTGCGTGAGTCCCCTCTCTCGCAGGTCTGCCCCTCCACTTTAACAAGAGCCCACCTCAATGATGGATTCTTGAATCTCGAGAGGTGGCGGAAGAGGAACCTTAGGGGATTTTTATTTAGGCATTTAATTTGGCTTTTAAGGGGTCCCAGGGAGGATGGTGGGCAATCTGCAATTGGGGTGGGTTTGGCTGATAACCCATTGGGGAACACTCCCAGGTTGGCTAACGGCCCCGACGGGGAGGGCATAGGGTCTAGAATTGGGAAGGGGGTAAGGGTCTGTTTAACAGAGAGCCACGTCATCGAGACTGTATGTGGGAGGCGCAGGTATGGCGGGAGCCAAGGGCAACATCATGTTAGGGGAGGGCGCGGCCGCTGTTCGCGAGCGGTTGCACCCTCCGATCCTCATGGCTCTTCCTGCATCCCAGGAGGTGCAGGATCTCAGGGCCTGGGCCATCGGCTGATGCTATGTAAATCCAGGTCCATGGTCAACAAAGTCCCCCTTATCCATGACTTGATCTTGGAGGGGGAGCCGGATCTGGCGGGTATTACGGAGACCTGGTTGGGCCAGGAGGGGGGAGTGCCCCTCGTTGAAATGTGCCCACCAGGTTACCGGGCATTTCATCAGCCATGAGCCCAGGGTCAGGGTGGGGGGGTGGCGGTCGTTATAAAGGAAGGTTTAGATCCGAGAGAGACCACTGTGCCACAGACAGCTGGCTGTGAATCTCTATGTGTGAAGTGGGACTGTGGGAGGCAGCTGGGCTTGCTGATTGTGTACTTGGCTCCCCGCTACGTGTCAGCAGCCCTACCCAACCTTCTCAGTGTGATAGCCGAGGTGGCAGTTGACACCCCCAGACTATTAGTCATGGGGGATTTCAACCTGTCATCGATAGGCGAGACATCTGAGATGGCACGGGAGTTCATGGCCTCCATGACGGCCATGTACCTGACCCAGTTAGTTCATGGCCCCCCACACACGGGAGGACGCATGCTAGACTTAGTTTTTGTCTCTGGCCAGTGGTTGAGTGATCTTGGTTTAGGGGAAATAGTCATCGAGCCCCTGTCATGGTCAGATCACTCTCTCCTTCGGCTGAACTTTCCAACCGCTACACCCCACCACGGGGAGGCGGAACCGGAAGTGACGAGATGGTTCCGCCCCAGGCGCCTGATGGACCCTGAGAGGTTTCAGATGGAGATTGGGCCAATACCTGAGACCCTGACCCGCGACTCGACTGGGAACCTAGTGGCTGCCTGGAATACGGTGGCCGCGGGAGCCCTGGATCAGGTTGTGCCTTTGCGGCCTCTCACTCGTCGTCGATCCACCCTGGCTCCCTGGTTTTCTGAGGAGCTGAGGTGGATGCAGCGTCGAAAGAGATGCCTAGAGAGCATTTGGAGGACCACCTGTGCCGAATCTGACCGGACACTGGTAAGGTCGCATTTGCGGGCCTACCAGTGGCGATAAAAGCGGCGAAACAAAATTATTTCTCCACTCTTATTGCATCTGCAGATAGCCGACCCACCGCCCTGTTTCGGGTGACCCGCTCCCTTCTTTATCAGAGGGCGCAGGATGCCCCCTTGCAGGGTCGTGCGGAGGAATTTGGAGGCTATCTGCATGATAAAATCGATCAGATTCGGGGCGGGTTAGCCTCCGACTGGGCTGGTTCAGGTGGTTTGACGGAGGCAGGTCTTGAGACTGTTTTTTGGGAAGAGTTCGATCCTGTGACTCCCGAGGACATGGACAAGATACTGGGGTGACTGTACGCCACCACATGTTTACTGGACCCGTGCCCCTCCTGGTTGTTACTGGCCTCCCGGGAGGTGACACGAGGCTGGCTCCAGGGAATTGTCAACGCTTTTTTGAGTGAGGGGTTTATGCCGACCGTCCTGAAAGAGGCGGTGGTAAGGCCCCTCCTCTAGAAGCCCTCCCTGGACCTGGCTGTTTTAGCCAACTACCGTCCTATCTCCAACCTTCCCTTTTTGGCGAAGGTTGTTGAGAGTGTGGTGGCGCAACAGTTCCCCCGGCACCTGGAGGAAACTGTCTATCTGGACTCGTGCCAGTCCGGCTTCCGGCCCAGGTACAGCACGGAAACGGCATTGGTCGCATTGGGGGATGATCTCTGGAGGGCCCAGGATAGGGATTGTTCCTCTATCCTGGTCCTGTTAGATCTCTCAGTGGCTTTCGATACCATCGACCATGGTATCCTATTGCATCAACTGGAGGGGTTGGGGGTGAGGGGCACCGTTTTACAGTGCTTTATTTATTTATTTATTTATTTATTTATTTATTTATTTATTTATATTTATATCCCGCCCTTCTCCACAGAGGACCCAGGGTGGCGCACAGGAAATTTAAAAATATACAAAAATAGAAAAATAAATACGTAATTTAAAATATATATTAAATTATCCCGATCCTATGCTAAAAACCAAATTGTTAAAATACCCAATTTAAAACTTTCTAAAAGTCCCCATGGGAGATTGGGCTAGGCCGGCTTGATGGAAAAAGTATGTCTTTAAACATTGGCGGAAGAGGCGGAGGTCGGTGATGGTGCTTAATTCAGGGGGTAGGTCATTCCAAAGGGCTGGGCCCGCCACAGAGAAGGCTCTTCCCCTGGGTGTCGCCAGTCGGCATTGTCCGGCCGACGGCACCCTGAGAAGGCCCTCTCTGTGGGAGCGTATCGGTCTAAGGGATGTATGGGGCAGGAGGCGGTCTCGCATATAACTAGGCCCCGAGCCATGGAGCGCTTTAAAGATAGTTGTCAAAACCTTGAAGCGCACTCGAAAAACCACAGGAAGCCAATGCAGCTCGCGCAGGATCGGTGTTATGTGGGAGCATCTGGCGGCTCCCGTAATTACCCGCGCGGCTGCGTTTTGGCCTAGCTGTAGCTTTCGAGTGCACCTCAAGGGAAGCCCCATGTAGAGATTCCTCCTACCTCTCCGATCGATCGCAATTTGTGTTGACAGGGGGGCAAAGGTCGACGTCAAGGCACCTCACATGTGGGGTGCCACAGGGGTCGGTCCTCTCGCCCTTCCTGTTCAAAATTTATATGAAGCCGCTGGGTGAGATCATCCGTGGTTTTGGGGTAGAATTCCACCTGTACGCTGATGACACCCAGCTGTACATTTCTACCACAGACCACCCCAACAATGCCGTCGAAGTGATGTCCCGGTGCCTGGAGGCCGTGCGAGTCTGGATGGGGAGAAACAGGCTTCGACTCAACCTGTCAAGACCGAGTGGCTGTGGCTTCCAGCGTCGCGATATAGCCAGCTGGTACCATCGCTGGCCATTGGGGGTGATTTATTAGCCCCCACAGAGAGGGCACGCAATTTGGGTGTCCTGGACTCCCGGCTGTCATTAGACGATCATTTGACGGCCGTGGCCAGGGGGGCTTTTTATCAGGTTCGCTTGATTCGCCAATTGCGCCCCTTTCTGGATCGTGACGCTCTACGCACGGTCACTCAAGCCCTCGTCACTTCCCGCCTGGACTATTGCAACACTCTCTACATGGGGCTCCCCTTGAGGTGCACCCGGAGGCTCCAGTTGGTGCAGAATGTGGCCGCGCGGGGGGATTCTGGGAGCCTCAAGATGCTCCCACGTGACACCTCTCCTGCGCGAGCTGCACTGGCTGCCTGTGGCTTTCCGGGTGCGCTTCAATGTGTTGGTAACCCACCTTTAAAGCGATCCATGGCATGGGGCCTGGTTACTTGCAGGACCGCATCCTGCTACCGAATACCTCCCACCGACCAGTCCGCTCTCACAGAGCGGGCATCCTCAGGGTACCGTCAGCCAAACAATGTCGGCTGGTGACCCCCAGGGGGAGAGCCTTCTCTGTGGCAGCCCCTGCCCTCTGGAACGATCTGCCCCCCGACCTACGTACGATCACCGACCTGCGCCGCTTCCGTTGGGCCCTGAAAATGCACCTATTTCGTGCGGCCGGCCTGGTGTAGTTTTCTTTTAATCGATTGTAATTTTTAAATTGATTTTAGTTGATTTTATTAACTGTTTTTATATGGTTATCTGGTTTTTAGAACGGGCCCTTAAATTTAATTAGTTTTAATGTATTTTAATGTATTTTTGTATCAGATGTTTACTGTTTTATTATGCCTGTTCACCGCTCTGAGTCCCGCAAGGGAGAAGGGCGGTATACAAATTTAATTAAAGTAAAGTAAAGAAACCAGGTTCAGTTTATTCCATGCATGCATTTCATGGGGACAGATTACAGTACAGCAAAACTGTCCAAATCAAGGAATGATTTATTAAAGATGCGGGTGAAGATGGGAGCCAGTTGGTCAGCAAAAGCTTTTTAGCAAGGAGTTACTGTATTTTTTGCACTATAAGACACACCCCCCCCCCCCCAAAAGTGAGTGCAAATGTCTGTGCATCTTATAGAGCAGTGATGGCAAACATGCCATGAGTGGGGGGAGCGCAGGGGGGGGTCGCACCCATAATGCACTGTGTGACACACACACCTGTGTGCATGCGTGCATGGCAGGGCCCCCCCCCCCATTTTTTGCATGCTTTTTTCACCCTCCCCAGGCTCAAGAGGCTTTATATAAGCTTGGGGAGGGCGAAAACTGCCTCCCCCACCCACCCGGAGGCCCTCAGAAGGCTTCAAAGAACCTTCAGGAGGCTTCCCTGAAGCCTCTGGAGGACAAAAAAAAGACACTATGAGCAAACAGTAGGGCCCTTTTTAGTCCTCTGGAGGCTTCAAGAAAGTCTCCTGAAGGTCCCTGAAGCCTCTGGAGAACTAAAAAGGGCCCTATGAGCAAACTGGAAGTCACTTTTGGTCTGCCTATAGTCTTTTTTTGCCCTCTGGAGGCTTCAAGGAAGCATCCTGAAGGTCCATGAAGCCTCCGGAGGGCTTAAAACAACCCTACGAGCAAACAGGAAGTTTGTTCCCAAACTTCCGGTTTGCCCATAAGGCCAGTTTTTTTGCACTTTGGAGGCTTCAGGGAAGCCTCCGGAGGGCCTTCGGGGGGGGAGGCTCTTTTCGCCCTCCCCAGGTTCCTGTAAAGCCTCTGGAGCCGGGGGGAGGGGGAATGGCTTTAAAAAAGGCTGAACTCAGTTGACAGGGCAATGCTTCATGTGCCCTGACAAATGGCTCCATGTGCCACCTGTGGCACATGTGCCATAGTTCGCCCTCCCGGTTGTAGAGCAAATGTTGCCGCCAGCCGTTTTCAGCTTCTGTGCATTCTGTTTTTGACCTGTTCCAGGCCACCAATCGCAATTGGCAACAATAGGCCACCTTGATCGTTGCCACCTTGAATGGGCCAAAAATTGTACGCATGGAGAACAAAAACAGGATGCGGGGAGGCTAAAAATGAGGCATGCAAAGGCTGAAAATGGGATGCATGGAAGAGGTGGTGATCCCCGCAGCCTGGAACAGCTGATCGATGGTATTCCAGGAGGAAGATCCAACCACCAATCAGCTGCTTGTGCTAAATCAGGCTGCGATAACGTGCTGAAGTTGACAGATTGTTTGCTGCAAGGATGCTAGGCAAATGAATGCTGGTAGGCAGATGCTAGGAGGCAGAGGCAGATTTTTTGTTTTCCTCCCCAAAAACTAGGTCTGGAGTATCTCATAGTGCAAAAAATAAGGTATCTTGTCTAGACCTGGTGTTTTTCCTGGGTTTTGTCTGTGAACTAGACCTTGCAGATCATTTTCTTTTTCTTTTTTTTTGAAGGTTTTTTTAATACAAAAACAAACAAAACATAGATTTATAACATCCTCATCAGTTATGTCTAGCATGTTGTTTGGTTACAAGATTTTGTATTTCAATATTTCAATTACATATAGTCACTAAATATCGATCCAATATATATAAATACATCACTATCCTTATGCATCATATATTCAGTTACAGTTAAAATTCCTTCATTTTAAACCCTTACATCCTTAATTGTCCATTTAATAACAACATAACTTTACGTAATCACCTATCTCATTCTATTAATTTTACAATTCAAATACGCAGGAGGTTTCCATCAGTTTATAATTATACATCATTACTTTCTATTATACATACTATCACAAATCATCCATCAGATACACGTTTTCATTATTATATATTCAGCTACCAACATCAATCCTTCATTTTTGAGCAAATATTCAAAATATTCAATATGTGTATATACCAATCTTTCCTCACATCATCTTTGCTATTCAACATCAACATGTCTTTATAACATCACCTTTCTCCTACAATTGCTGTTATAATGCTAAAAAAATATTTCTTCAACACTTTTCATTTCCATGTCCTCTTATCTAACCAGTGGTAAAACAAGTCCCATACTTTGTAAAATTGTTTATCTTCTTGCTCTCTAATTTTAAAAGTCAATTTACTCATTTCAGCACCTTCCATTATTTTATGAATAACTTCCTCCTGTGTTGGCATTTTATCATTTTTCCAGTTTTTTGCACCCAAGTAATTCATGATCCCACGCACATCGGGACACACACACTGGATCTTGTTTTTGCCTCCAGTCAGTGGCTGAGTGCTCTAGGATTAGGGGAATTAGTCATCGAACCCGGCTCCTCCGGCTCGACGTTCCAACCGTTGCACCCCATCGCGGGGAGGTGAAACCAGAAGAGTTAAGATGGTTCCGCCCCAGGCGCCTGATGGACCCTGTAAGGTTCCAGACAGAGCTTGGGCCAATGCCTGAATCTCTGACCCGTGACTTGACTGAGAACCTAGTGGCCGCCTGGAATAGTGCGGCCGTGGGGGCCTTGGACTGGGTTGTGCCTTTGCGGCCTCTCACTCGCTGTCGATCTACCTTGGCTCCTTGGTTTTCCGAGGAGCTGAGGGAAACGCCAGAAGAGACGCCTAGAGAGCACTTGGAGGTCCACCCGCGCCGAACCTGCCCGAACACGGGCAAGGTCGCATTTGCGGACCTACCTTGTGGCGATGAGAGCGGCGAAGCGGGATTATCTCGCCCGTTCTCATCGCATCCGCAGATAACTGCCCTGTCGTCCTGTTTAGGGTGACCCGCTCCCTCCTTCATCAGAGGCCGTGGGAAGCCCCTTTGCAGGGTCGGGCAGAGGAATTTGGATCTTATCTGCAGGATAAAATTGGTCAGATCCGGGGTGAGTTAGCCTCCAATTGGGTTGGTCCAGACGGGGTGACGGAGACAGGCCTTGAGACTATTGTTTGGGCTGAGTTTGACCCAGTGACTCCTGATGGCATGGACAGGGTACTGGGGTGGCTGAATGCCACCACATGTTTATTGGGCCAGTGTCCCTCCTGGCTTGTACTGGCCTCCCAGGAGGTCACACGAGGCTGGCTCCAGGAGAATGTTAACGCTTCCTTGAGTGAGGGGCTCCTACCAACCATCTTGAAAGAGGCGGTGGTGAGACCCCTCCTCAAAAAGCCCTCCCTGAACCCAGCTGTGTTATCTAATTACCGTCCGGTCTCCAACCTTCGCTTTCTAGCGAAGGTTGTTGAGAGTGTGGTGGCAGGACAGTTCCCCCAGCACCTGGAGGAAACTGCCTATCTAGACTCGCACCAGTCCGGCTTCCGACCGAGGTACAGCACGGAGACGGCATTGGTCGCGTTGGTAGATGATCTCTGGAGGGCCCGGGATAGAGGCTGTTCCTCTATCCTGGTCCTGTTAGATCTCTCAGCATGTCAGGCTTGCTTCTTCCATTATCCAAGATAGACCACACTTAAGCACATTTCAAATGATTAAGGTTACTTTTACTGAATAAGAAAGGACAGCAGCGAAAGTTAAGCAAGGAGTGACTCCTTTAGGCGCGAAGCGTACATATCAAAGCATAAGCCACCCCCAATAACCCATGACCCCCACAGTAATGTCCCATGCAATATCATCCATGATGTCAGATGGGCAGCGCGTCCAGAGCGGTCATCAGAATGGAATGTGATACCGTTGGGCCTGGCGATATCACCTCCTAGCTCCATCTTCCTCCAGCACATATAATGAACACCCCACCCACCCTCCCCGTTTCCATGGCAGCCGAAGCGGGCAGTAAAGCGCAGGCTGACATCCGGCCCTCCTCCAGTAGAAAAGGAGCTTAGTCCTGGAAAACAGACAAAAATGACAGGAACACACAACAACATACACAAAAAGTGAAATGATAGGAGTTAAGGCTTATTAGGATATTTAGCATAAAACTGTCTCAGTAACTTCGGGGCCCTAACGTGGTGTTTATCTACCCACTCGGTATGGGAGGGAGGAAACGACAAGATACTGTACTTTGTTTCTATGCACTCTGGAGTCCAAAATGTCCCAAACTTCGTAATGTTGTTCTCCGTCAACTACCACGGGGGTGGGAGAGCCAGAGTGCGGTTTGCAAAGGTGTGACAAGTGTTCTGGTTTTAGCAAGTGGACATGGAAAATCGGGTAAAGGCGTCGATAGGTTTTTGGTAGGTCTAGTTTAACAGAAACAGAGCTGATAATTTTAGGGATCGTAAAAGGGCCCACAAATTTTGGACCTAGCTTCTTGCATTTCTGAGGGCTGTCCAAATACCTAGTAGAGACGTACACCCGATCACCAACTTTGTACTGTGGAGGTACCGCTCGTTTCTTATTGGCGTAAAGCTTATGTGACTGGTGAGCCTCATCCAATGTCTTTCTTATAATGGGCCAAACAGTAGACAGTTTACCACTCCAATCCGAGAGCGAAAGAATTGTTAGAGGGTTGTGAGGAAGCTCGGGGATTGGTACAAAATCCTGGCCATAAATTATTCTGAACGGGGTCATGCCGGTACTACTATGAACTGAGTTGTTGTACGCTACCTCAGCATGAATTAGGAGGTCAGCCCAGTCATCCTGCTGGTAATTTATAAAACAACGTAAATACTGTTCCAGAACCGAATTGGCCCTTTCACAAGATCCATTAGTCTGCGGGTGGTGGGAGGAGCTTAAGCCTTGGGCGGAGCCAATCAATCTTAAAAATTCCTTCCAAAATTGCGAAGTAAATTGAACATCTCTATCCGAGATAATACGTTTTGGGACACCATGCAAGCGATAAATATGAGTCAAAAATAGCTTTGCCAAAGTCTTAGCTGATGGGATTTTTGAGCATGGTACAAAGTGAACTTGTTTGGAGAACAAATCTGTAACAACCCATATAACGGTAAAACCTTGGCTACTTGGAAGGTCAACAATAAAGTCCATAGATATCTCCTTCCAAGGAGCTTCCGGCCGCGCTACGGATTGGAGGAGGCTCCTGGAGGCTTTCCAGGAGAACGCTTTGAAGCGGCACAGACTGGGCAACTGGCAATATAGGATTCAATGTCTTTTTTCAGTGAAGGCCACCAAAACTGGCGTTTAACCAAGTGCATAGTCTTTACAAAACCAAAATGTCCAGCCAGTCTTGAATCATGAGCTCTCTGCAAGACAAACGGTCGAAGTGTTGCGGGGACATAAATCTTAGAGCCAATCCAAGGCAAATCATCTCTCAAAGTGCAATCTCCAGAGTGTGCAGAAAACCATTCATCAGTGAGGAATTCCGCCTTTATTTTAGATACCAATTTCGGTGGTGGTTCAGCTTGTAGAACCGAGTGGCTTCTAGTTACGACCGGGGCCACCATGCTATATAGTGGAACTACAGGTTGAATGACTGAGAGTTTAGAGCTGTTATGTTGAGGTAGCTGGGACAGAGCGTCAGCCATAAAGTTCTTTCTGCCAGGAATGTATTTGAGAGTAAAGTTAAAACGACTGAAGTATTGAGACCAATGCACCTGCTTCGGGGAAAGTTTACGAGGCGTCTTCAAAGATTTCAAATTTTTGTGATCAGTCCATACCTCAAGTGGGTGAGAGGCACTCTCTAGAAAATGACGCCAAGTCATTAGCGCCCATCGAACGGCAAATGCCTCTTTTTCCCAAATAGCCCATCTTCTTTCAGTGTTGGACAACTTACAAGAGGTGTAAGCGCAGGGTTGCAATTGACCGTCTAGGTTGTATTGTAATAAGACAGTTCCAACAGCCACATCACTCGTATCTGCTTGGATCACGAAAGGCGCATTAACGTCTGGGTGCTTTAGCACTGGCTCCACCGCAAACAGACGTTTCAGTTTCTCAAACGTGGCCTGGCACTCCATAGTCCAGTTTAAGGGTGAACCCGGTCGTGGTTTGCTTTCTCCATTCGTTTTGAGAAGGTTCGTGATAGGCAAAGCAATACTAGCAAAAGAAGGGATAAACTGGCGGTAAAAGTTGGCAAATCCCAAAAAACTTTGTAATTGTTTACGGGTACGAGGGGGGGGGCATTCCGTTACAGCTTTCACTTTTCCAGGATCCATTTCAATTCCTTCTGCAGAGATGTGATACCCAAGATAATCAATTTTCTCTTGGTGAAATTCACACTTAGAAAGTTTAGCGTAAAGTTCAGCGGCTCTTAGTTTATATAAAACAGAGCGGACTAGCTTCACGTGTTCTTCATGCGTTTCCGTGTAGATAACGATATCATCAAGATATACGATAACGCCCTTGCACAGGTGTTGATGTAATACTTTGTTTATCAGTTGCATGAAAACTGATGGCGCCCTCTGGAGGCCAAATGGTAACACCTTAAATTGAAAGCACCCTAAAGGGCAGTTAAATGCAGTCTTCCACTCGTCTCCCTCCTTAATTCGTATTCTATAATAAGCTTCCCTGAGATCTAGTTTAGTGAAGATTTTACCTGTAGCCAAATGCGCCAACATATCCTTCATGAGTGGAAGGGGGTAGACGTTTTCCGCGCAGATGGCATTCAGAAACCTGTAGTCCACGACCCAGACGGAGAATTCCATCTTTCTTTTCTCTGAACATTACAGGGGCCGCCACTCATGGTCTAGCAGGTTCAATGAAACCCATCTCTAAGTTTTTGTCAACAAATTTGCGAAGTTCAACCATTTCCCCTGGTGCCATAGAATAGATATGAGGTTTGGGAAGTTGCACCCCAGGGAGGAAATCAATGAAACAGTCTGTAGTACGGTGGGGGGGGGGGAAGTGTGTCAGAGGATTGTTCGCTAAAAACGTCCTTAAGGTCCCAATATTCTTTGGGAATTTTTTCCTCCCCCGGTATTACTTCCAGCATGGGGGCAACCTGGCCCGTGTTTACGGTTTCCTGGAGTGGTTTAGGCTCCATCAGATTCTCCATGGAGGGGGGTTGTGGTGTGGGTTGGGCCTCTGGATTAGGAGGCATAGGTAAAGGAATGCGAACCCAACCTTCTTTCCAGTTAATCATCGGGTTCCATTTCCGTAGCCAATTCAGGCCTAAGATAATTGGGTTTTCTGCAATGGGGGCTACAATAAAGTTAAGGAATTCCTGATGGTGGTCGCCAATAGATACCTGAATTGGTTCTGTCACAAACAGTGCCGGAGTACCACCTGCTACAGTACCATCCATTTGGCAGAAAGCTATCGGAACCTTTAAATTTTTAAGATGAAAGCCCATTTGCTGTACTAAATCTTGGCTGATAAGGCATCGTGAACAGCCAGAATCTAAAAGGGCTAGTACTTCACAGTTGCAGCCACTAGAGGGAGCCAAAATATGTAAAGGTATGGTAAGGGGCCCTGAGCGGGGACTCACCCAGTTCTCGTCAGTGGAGTCCGTGTCTTTCTCCCAGTCATCTGGCTCCTCCCTCTGCTGCTGATGGCCGGTAGTTAGATCCAGAGGTTCCGCTCCGCGCATCGCTTGCTTTACGCGCATGCTCGGGTTTTTTGTGGGCTTACTCACTTCGGTTGATGAGTGCGGGCGGGGTCTTCCTTTCATTTTGCAGCTATTTGCCCAATGCCCCTCCCTCCCGCAGCGGAAGCAAGCATTAGAGCGAGGTTTACCAGGCTTCCCTCCTTTACTTTCTCTTTGGTAATCATGCCCAAAAGTTGGAGGGGTGGAAAAGTTTCTCTCTCTTTCCTTTTCAATCTCAAACAGGCTCTTCTAGCATCAAGGTTGGACAATGCCGGCTGGCGACACCCAGGGGAAGGGCCTTCTCTGTGGCGGGCCCTACCCTGTGGAACGACCTACCCCCTGAACTCGGCACCATCACCGACCTCCGCCTCTTCCGCCAGTGTTTAAAAACACACTTATTTCGTCAAGCCGGCCTAACATAGCCTCCGCTGTGACTAATCTTAGATAGTTTTTAAATGGGGGATTTTAAATTGGTTTTGCTATTTAATAGATTTTTAAATTTATATGTTTTGTATTATTTTTGTATGTGGTTTTTAAATTCCTGTGCGCCGCCCTGGGTCCTTTTGGAGAAGGGCGGGATATAAATTGAATAAAATAAAATAAATAAATAAATAGCCAGGTCAATCTCTACATCAGCGGCAAGTTCAAACCAGTCCTCGAGCGTGTCAGGAGTGCGTCTGTTGATACAGTTTTGATATATAGTGGGGTTCAAGCCTTCAGTATAATTATTGATAAGAGCCTCAATGCTTCAGCCCCTCATATAAACAGCCAGCTCACGAAAGTGCTGAGTATAGTCCTGCACTGGTCTGTTTCCCTGGCGTAAATCTTTCATTTCAAGCCGTGCCTTCCTATGAAGGAGAGGGTCTTCGAACCGCCTTCTCAGAGCGGTCATAAATCTGTTTCCCATTAATGGGAAATTATCATTATGCAATGAAACTATCCAATCGGCCGCCTTTACCTCAAGGGCCAGAGAAACAACTCTTATTTTAGACTCATCATCAGGTAAATCACAAGCAGCTTGTTTTACGAAATTGCTGACTTGCAGCAAGAAAAATCCCAGCTCTTTAGAGTTCCCTCCAAACTTAATCCCCAGGGGGGGAAGTCTTGACATTCTACGTGGTGCGGGGCTTGGTTCTTTCTGTTGATCAGGTCCTGGGGCACTCCCCCTAGGTGTTTCAACGAGTGGCAAGGGGCCCTCTCTCTTCTTTGCCAGGGGGTGTGTCTTCTGCCCTTGTTCTTTCTCTCCCCAATCCGAAGGGCTAGGATCCCTCCCCCACTTTCGTTCTCTGGCACGCTTTTTGTCATCCGCTTGACGGATTAGTGCTCTCGCCATCTCTTAAGTGGGTTTCTTCCTCTATCTGTTCCCAAGGGGGGGGAGTGGGCTAGTCTGCGTCTGGTGGTTGTAACCTCTGGGGCAATTCCTTCACAGGCGGCTCCCTTCATCCCCACTCCCTCGGACCAGCGATGGCGAATTGGTTTTTCCTTGGGTTTAGGCTCCAGGCTAATATCAGCCAATAATTCCATTACTGACCTTGTTTCTTCCTTCAGGGCAGTCGGGTCGAGCGCTGTCGCCCCCAGAGTTTCTTCTTTCCCGGGATCCGACATTTGGCTTCGGTTTTATTGTTTTATTACACTCACTACTGGATTTGTTAGCTCAGAGCTGAGTGTGAAGTGACTCCTTGCTTTTTGTCAGGCTTGCTTCTTCCATTATCCAAGAAAGACCACACTTAAGCACATTTCAAATGATTAAGGTTACTTTTACTGAATAAGAAAGGACAGCAGCGAAAGTTAAGCAAGGAGTGACTACTTTAGGCGCGAAGCGTACATATCAAAGCATAAGCCACCCCCAATAACCCATGACCCCCACAGTAATGTCCAATGCAATGTCATCCACGATGTCAGATGGGCAGCACGTCCAGAGCGGTCATCAGAATGGAATGTGATACCGTTGGGCCTGGCGATATCACCTCCTAGCTCCATCTTCCTCCAGCACACATAATGACCCCCCCCACTCTCCCTGTTTCCATGGCAGCCGAAGCGGGCAGTAAAGCGCAGGCTGACACAGCAGCTTTCGATACCATCGACCATGGTATCTTATTGCACCGGCTGGGGGGGTTGGGGTTGGGAAGCACCGTATTACGGTGGTTCTCCTCCTACCTCTCTGACCGGTCACAATTTGTGTTGGCAGGAGGGCAGAGGTCGACGTCGAGGCCGCTTACATGTGGGGTACCGCAAGGGTCGGTCCTCTCGCCCCTCCTGTTCAACATCTATATGAAGCCACTGGGTGAGATCATCCGTGGTTATGGGGTAGAGTTCCATCTGTACGCTGATGACACCCAGCTGTACATCTCTACCTTTGACCACCCCAACGATGCTGTCGAAGTGATGTCCCGGTGTTTGGAGGCCGTGCGAGCCTGGATGGGGAGGAACGGGCTCCGACTCAACCTGTCCAAGACCGAGTGGCTGTGGTTTCCGGCGCCGCGACATAGCCAGTTGGTTCCATCTCTGGCTATCGGGGGAGAGACACTGGCTCCCGCAGAAAGGGCGCGCAACCTGGGTGGCCTCTTGGACCCTCGGCTGTCCTTGGATGACCATGGGACGGCCGTAGCCAGTGGGGCCTTCTATCAGGTGTACCTGATACGCCAGTTGCGCCCCTTTCTGGATTGTGGCGCCTTACGCACGGTCACTCAAGCTCTCGGCACTTCCCGCCTGGACTGCTGTAATGCTCTCTACATGGGACTTCCCTTGAGGTGCACCCGGAGGCTTCAGTTAGTGCAGAATGCGGCTGCGCGGGGGATTTTGGGAGTCTCTACACACTCCCATATAACACCGCTCCTGCGCGAGCTGCACTTGCTCCCTGTGGCTTTCTGGGTGCGCTTCAAGGTCTTAGTGACCATCTTTAAAGCGCTCCATGGCATAGGACCTAGCTACTTGCAGGACCGCCTCCTGCTACATACTTCCACCCGGCCTGTCCGCTCCCACAGGGTGGGCCTCCTTAGGGTGCCGTCCGCTGGACAATGCCGGCTGGTGACTCCCAGGGGAAGAGCCTTCTCTGTGGCAGGCCCAGCCCTCTGGAATGACCTGCCCCCCGACCTCCGCACAATCACGGACCTTCACCTCTCGTCGAGCACTTAAAACACACTTCTTCCATGCGGCCGGCCTGGCATAGCTATGTATATTATTGAATTTTTTAGCTGGGTTTTTAAATTAAGTTTTAGCACGGGCCAAATCTATTTAATTTAATTTTAAACTTATTTGGTCTTTGTATATTTATATTTTTATTTTCTTATTCCTGTGCACCGCCCTGAGTCCCATTTGGGAGAGAGGGCGGTATAAAAGTACAAACAAATAAATAAAATAAATGTGGTAGTATGAGCCTGGTGTCTGATGACATTTCCAACAGTTTTCTGAATTGTTCTTTGACATTCTTGCTATTCTTGTTGGGGATAGGTGCCACCTGTAAAACTTCTTATACAAATTTTGTTTATATGCAGTTGACATTGGCCATTTTGTAATTTTGAGTCCACAGTTTCTGCCACTTCTCTAATTCAATCCTGCGTCCAAAGTTTTTCCCCAAGCTATCATAGTTCTCAGGTGCACTGCTCAGAGTGTCCATGGAAGGGTTTATGTCAGCTCCGCTGCCCATTGGACTGAATTGAAATGATTGTCACGCCCTCCTTTCCCACAATCCTCCAGTTATTTCAATTCAGTTCAAGCCCTTCGGACGCATTTCGCAGCTTCGCTGTTTGAATAGTGCAAAAATCCTAATTTCCTTGAACCTTTCTTTGTTTTGATCCCTTTAAAAAAAAATTCTTTTGTGACTCCTTTCCCCTTCTCATCGTCGAGCCTCGTTGAATTGCCCTGTCAGGTCTGTCACTCTTGCAGCGCCGCGCCTCGGTGGCTCCCAGGGGGTGGGAGGGTCTTCGTCGTCCAGCCGATCGTCGTGATCTCCCCCCTTCGCCTCCGGTGGGCGCGCTCGACTCGGCGCTCTGTCCGGCACAGGGAGCGCTCTCATTGTTACTCTGCCGGCCTGTCGTTTAGCAGCAACTGTCGGCCGCCATTTTGGCCGCGCTTTCGTGCCGCCGGCTGGGAGCGGCCATTTTGGGTCGTTTCGGCGCCCAATCAGAAGCCTCCATTTTCCCGCCGGCGCCAATTGCAGCCGCCTTTCGTCGCCTTTGTTCATTTTGCCTCAGAAGCGGCGGACATCTCCGGCAGCTCTCCAGGGCAAACTGACTTTGCTGATCTCGTCGACTGCTCTGCTTCTCAGCGCGCCATCTGACCTCCGCGAACGCACGTTACACCAGCGTTTCTCAATTATTCTGCCCTTTTCAGCTCTTCCATCGGGCTTCATGGCTGAAGACGCCATTACAGAGATCCCTGAGCAGGGGACCTCTGCATGGGTAGATAGGCCCCTCACTAGGCAAGCTGGCAGGGCTGCTAGGGAGGCCATCAGGGGCATTAGTAGGGGTCCTTACTCTAGGAGAGATGACTCCATCCCTAGCAGAGCTGATGCCAGGCGCCAGAGGGCCCTGGATCGCCACTTTGACAGGGCCCAACGCCAGACCATCACTATTGCCCAAGTTCATAGGGCAGCTGAGCCTGTACCATCTATGGGTGATGACCCGGTTCAGCCGGGCCTTCCCTCCTCATATGATGGCGAATCTAGGGACCTTTCCTTAGACCATTCATCCTTGAGGTCTAGGTCTCCCTCCCCTTCCATTGCGGGAGGCACGGATTTATTTGATTGTAACTTGGAGGAGGATCCAGCCCCAGATACCCAGGGGCTGCTTGCAGGCCCTGTCCACCCCTCTGAGGCGGGCCCTGGACAGAATGGTCATCCCTTGGAGGACCAGGAGCCATCCCTCTCTGCGGAGCTGAGGGAGCAAATCTCAGCCATTTCCCAAGGGATTGCCCAGGGTTTGAGAGAGCGCGTGGTGGCATCCGCTCCCGGCCTGGCAACCAGGACCAGTCGCACCAGGCCTTCCTCCCCCCGCCCTTCCATGGTCAGTGCAGGGTCGGTCTCTGAACCAGACGACCTGGCGGATCCGGACCTTTCAGAGGACGAGGGAATGGCTGCGGACAAGCCCGCCTTTTCAGGCCTGTTCCAACCTACACTCTTCAAGTCCATCCTTCGTAAGGCAAAGGTCATCACTCACATGGAGGTGGGTCCCTCACCTGCCCAGACTACCACTGACCCCCAGGCACCGCTGGACCCCGAGGACCCGAGTGGAGGCCTCTTTGACGAGTCCGTTCAGTCTCAGGACTTGGTACCAGCCCCAAAACTCTTTAAGGAGGTGGTCCAGCGTCAATGGGTTCAGCCCGCTACCTGGGCCACACCCAGCACAAATGACAAAAAGCTCTACTCGGTTGACCCTAGCATGGAGGAGCTTCTCAAGCTCCCTGAGGTAGATCCCCCTGTAGCCGCTCTCACCTCAAACTCGGTCCTTCCACCCGATTTGCTAGAGGGCCTTAAGGCCGAGAATAAACGGGCCGAACGCTCCTCGCACAAAACGCACCAGGCGGCTGCCTGGGCGATCAAGGCTTCTACATCAGCCTCCTTCTTTAGCCGCGCCTCCATCGCCTGGTTACGCCAATTGCTTAAACGCATTACTCAGGGCGATACCAGGCTCCGCCAGGATGTTAATATACAGCTGACACATCCCTTAATGCCGCGAAGTTCGCTTCCCGCGCCATGGCGTCCAACATTGTGGCGTCTATTATGGCTCCGCCATTGGAACGCGGACATGCGGTCAAAATGGAAGCTGGCATCGGCTCCCTTTAAAGGGACCAAGCTGTTTGGGGAGGCCCTGGACCCAGTCCTTATAGAGAACAAGGACAAAAAGAAAGTCATGCCCTCTGTGTCCCGTAAACCGGACCGGAGGAATCCTCCCTTTCGTAGACAAGCCTTTAGGGCCATTGAGACCCAATCCTCTTCTGCTCCTTCCACCTCGTTTCAGAGGAACTATTCCCAGAACTCTGACCGTCCCCAGGATAGGCAGCCCTTTCGGGACCGAAACCGCTACCAATCATATCCCAGGCGCCCTTATCATGACGGGCAGGCCAACAGGCCTTTCCGCCGCAATAAGTGACCACCAGTCAACCCCTCCCATAGGGGGCCGTCTCCAGGTGTTTGCAGATCGCTGGGAGGCGACCACATCAGATGCGTGGGTATTGCAAACAATACGTCTCGGCCTCACTATAGAGTTCATTTCAACCCCTCCCCATTGTTTTATCCGTTGCCCCCTCCCCAGGTCTCCCACCAGGAGAGGGCTCATGGAGGCGGAAATCCATCACTTGTTACACATCAGGGCCATAGAGCTAGTCCCTCGAGATCAGGAAGGGAGGGGGTTTTACTCCATCCTCTTCCTGGTCCCCAAGAGCACGGGCGGAGTGAGGGCCATCTTGGATCTAAAAGAGCTCAACTATCACGTGGCATACAAAAAATTCAAGATGCAATCGCTCCGCTCCATATTGGGCTGCCTCCGGCCAGGAGACCTGATGACTTCCATCAACCTCAAGGAGGCTTACCTCCACGTCTCCATCAGGCTATCTCATCGACGCTTCCTGCGCTTCCACCTGGCCGGATGACACTACCAATATCGTGCTCTGCCCTTCAGACTGTCATCCGCACCAAGGGTGTTCCCAAAACTCTTGGCCGCTGTAGCCGCGGATCTCAGACGTCGCCCAATCTGGCTACAATGTTACCTCGACGACATTTTAATTAAATCATCCACGAGACAACAAGCCTTGCGCGACCTGGAGTTTACACTAGCCACACTCCAACGACACGGCTTTACGATCAATACGGCCAAGAGTCAGATGATTCCGTCAACGCGAGTCCTACATCTGGGGGCAGTGATCGACACGTCATCCTGCATGGTATCGCTTGCCCCGGACCGCATTACCAGCCTGCGAGCCATGACCAGACAAGTCCGCGCCACGTAATTCGTGCCAATCATCCTCTTGTCTCAATTGCTGGGCAAGATGATCTCTTGCCTGTCGATAGTACCCTGGGTGAGATTACATGCGAGGGAGTTGCAGTGGTTCCTCCTACCATCGCAGAGGCCCAATTCCAGCAACTCGAGAGCCAGAGTGTACCTGCCCCCGAGTGTCCGGACTTCTCTCCATTGGTGGCTATCTCCGGCCTTGACAAAAGGCTCCCTGTTCAGAGAGCCACGCCGCCTAATCCTCATGACCGACGCCAGCCTCTTCGGGTGGGGAGCACATCTCAGCGACAAGATGGTGCAGGGCAGGCGGTCACCCTATGAGCTTGCCCACAACATCAACTGGCTGGAGCTGAGGGCGGTCCGGCTAGCTCTGCGCCAGCTCCAGAGGGAGGTACACGGGACCCATGTCCTTGTCCGGACGGACAATGTGGCAACAAAGGCACACATCAACCACCAGGGTGGGACCAGATCCAGTGCATTGATGTCGGAGGCAGAAGCCCTGGGCAGATGGGCAGAGCGTCATCTGGCTTCCATTCATGCCGAACACATCTCCGGGGTGGACAACACGCAAGAAGACTGGTTGAGCAGGGCCACTCTAGATCCATCGGAGTGGCACCTCCATCCTCAGCTATTCGATCAGATCTGTCTCAAATTCGGGTCTCCCACAGTCGACCTGTTCGCCACCCCGGAGAACACGCAGCTGCCCCGCTTCTTCACCCGGTACCTGTCACCTCAGGCGGAGGGGATGGATGCCCTCAACTCGCCCTGGCCGAGGGGCCTCTTATACGCCTTCCCGCCAATTCCACTCCTGCCTCGGGTCGTCCGGAAACTCCTGCTCGAACAAGCGGAGCTGATTCTCGTGGCACCCTACTGGCCTGGTTCGCGGACCTGTCCAGCCTCTCCATCAGTCGGCCTTGGCAACTTCCACTGAACTCGGCCTCTCTCAGCCAGGGGGCTCTCCATCACCCCGAGCCCCAATGGCTCAACCTAGCCGCCTGGCACTTGAGAGGAACCCCTTGAGCCAGGCCCAATTTTCCCGACGGTCATCCGTACCATCCAGGCGGCCAGACGTCCCTCTACCACCAGGATATATGGGGCCACTTGGACAGCCTTCTCCTCCTGGTGCTCTCGCAACAGTCTCTCACCTCTCTCTGTCTCCTTGCCCAACGTTTTGGACTTCCTCCAAGCGGGGTTTGACAAGGGGCTAGCTCCGGCGACCCTCCACCACCAAGTAGCGGCCTTGGCCACTGTGCTCTCAGCGGGGTCTTCCCAGTCCCTCAGCCGGCACCCAAGTGTGAAAGCTTTTCTCAAGGGGGCGTCCAATCTCCGCCCACCTGTCGTCCATCGCTACCCTTCTTGGGACCTCGCCACCGTCCTTAGAGCCCTATCTGAGACTCCCTTCGAGCCGTTATAAATTTAATAAAATAAAAATATAAAATAAGTTAGGTTCCGCTTCGCTTCGACACCTCTCCCTCAAAGCGGCCTTCTTAGTCGCCATTACGTCGGCCTGCCGTGTGTCGGAGTTGGCGGCGCTATCCGTGAGGGCGGATTTGTGCCGTTTTCACAGTGACAGAGTGGTCCTCAGGCTAGACCCATCGTTCCTGCCGAAAGTCAACTCCCTGTTTCACAGGGCGCAAGAACTCATTTTACCTAACTTTTGCCCTCGGCCTAGTCACCCCAGGGAACGGCGCTGGCGTACCCTCGGCGTCCGGCGGGTGCTGAAGCATTACATCAAGCGCACATCAGCCTTCCGCCGCTCAGAGTCCCTATTTCTATCCTTTCAACCGGCGACCATGGGCCGAGGGGTTTCGTCTTCTACCATCGCCAGATGGCTCAATGCCTGCATTTCCCTTGCCTATGAACAGCAGGGCCAACCAAAACCTTCCGGCCTCACAGCTCACTCCACCAGGAGTGCTGCAACGACCGCGGCTTGGGCCACCCAGGCTCCCATCGAGGAGATTTGCCGGGTCGCTACCTGGGCGACGCCTTCCCTATTTGTTCGACACTACAGACTGGACAAATACACCTCCGCGGACGCGGCCTTCGGTCGTCACGTCCTGCAGGCTGTAGTCTCCCGGGACGTTCCTTAATCATTTCTCATGGACCCCGCCCTAGTGACATATTGCTTGGGCATGTCCCTTCCATGGACACTCTGAGTAGTGCACCTGAGAATTACCATTGGTCTTACCTGAAGGGTCATTCTAGGTGCACTGCGATGAGTGTTCATTCCCTCCCTTGTTTCTTCTAATGTCCTTCATATATTTACAGACGAGTAATTGCTGACCAGCGTCACGAAGTAACAGACCTTCATTGAAACAACTGGAGGATTATGGGAAAGGAGGGCGTGACAATCATTTCAATTCAGTCCAATGGGCAGCGGAGCTAACATAAACCCTTCCATGGACACTCATCGCAGTGCACCTAGAACGACCCTTCAGGTAAGACCAATGGTCATTTCTTTAACTTGTTCTTCCTGTAACTTAGTCTCTAGTAAATGTCCATATAGTTTTTTAATCACTTTTTCATCCATACCTGTTAAGATTTTATCTAACTCAGTCATTGTATTATAAAAACCTTCCTTGTTTCGATCTTCATTATAGCTAGAATGTATTCGCACATATGACTACCAATTCATTTCTATTCCTTCCTGTTTCAGCTCCTGCATAGATTTGAGTTCACCCTCTGTATTTAAAATTTCAACATATCTAACTGTTTGTTCCTTTTTATATATTATTGAATATGAAAAAGCTTCAATGGTTGATAACCAGACTGGAATTTTTAAATAATGTAACCTTTTAACCTTTTCCCAATTTAATAACAAAACCTCCCTTATACCATAGAAAAGCACGCCATTCCAGCAGTAAGTCATGACCCTCTAAATTCAATAATGTAGTATTTCTTAATGTTATCCACTCTTTAATCCACATCAAATTTGTTGCGTGGTAGTATAACTCCCAGTCAGGTAAGCCCATTCCTCCTCTTATTTTAGCGTCTTGTAACAATTTAGATTTTATTCTTGCTTTTCCCCCCTGCCAAACATGCTTCAGCACTATTTTATTTAAATCCTTGAAGAAGTATTTCCCCAATCAAATTGGGATTGTCTGGAACAAATATAGAATTCTCAGTAAAATGTTCATTTTGATTGTAGATATTCTCCCTATCATTGACAGTTGTAGGTTTTCCCATTTCATCAAATCAGTCACAATTTGCTGCTTCAATCTAAAATAATTATCTTCTTTAATGGTACTGCATCTAGGTGTTAAATATATCCCCAAATATTTAACCTTGTTTGTAACTTGGATCTATAAGGCTTCCACCAATTCTACCTTTTGTCTTGCTAGCATATTCTTTGTCAGAATCTTTGTTTTGTCTTTATTTATTTTCAAGCCTGCTACTTTTCCATATTTCTCTATTCTTTCTATCAATTTGTTTGCAGTTTCTAATGGGTCCTCAAGGATGAAAACCAAATAATCTGCAAAGGCTTGTAGTTTGTATTCTTTTTTTTATTTTTTTGCTTTTATTTCTTCCTCTTCTCTAATCTTTCTATTTAAGACCTCTAATGTTAAAACAAAGAGTGATAATGGGCAGCCTTGTCTCGTGCCTCTCTTTATTTTTTTTTATTTTTTTGTAAAGTAATTTTATTGGTTTTACAATTTTATAACAGGAAAATGGTAAATAGGGTATTTTTAACAATATTTTAGAGCTTCCATATCGGTGCTGGTGACCGCCTCCGAGTCTTCTTACAATATCAATTCGATTAAAGAATAAAAAAAAATAGGAAGAGGTACATACATTTCAAATTGCAAATTTCATAATCTAAAAATTCATACATTCAGTTATTTTGTTTCTATAAACATCCTTAACAGGAATTACTATATATAAAAAAAAGAAAGAAAAAATCATTTTTGTGATCTGAGTCTCTTTGCTATTGTTTCTTCTTCTTCCACCCCACCGGTAGACAGAGCCGTGGCCCCTCCCGTTCCCGTATCATCGTCATCTAGGATTGAGGAGTGCTTTTTAAGAAAGGCCTGGGCCTCATCTACCGTTTTCATTCTAACTCTTCCTCCCTCCCAGAACACCAACATTCCTTCGGGCATCAACCATTTAAACCAAACCCCCTTTTTGTGTAATTTTTTAGATAAGAAGGAATATTTCCTTCTTATATGTCGGATTTTTTTTCGGGATTTGCTTTAATATGGCTATCTCGTTCTGCTGATATATCAAGGGCCCTCCTCTTTGCGCTCTCAGAATCTCATCTCTTGTTGACCTTCTTGTAAATTTAATATGTATCTCCCTTGGTACATTATTTATTCTGGCATATGCTGAATTGATTCTATAAATTAAATCAATATCCCCCCAAATATATTCTTTATTTTTTTTAGGGTAGTCCGCTAAGATCGTAGCCATAAGTTCTCTTAAATTTTCTGTATCAGACTCAGGAACGTTCTGGAATCTTAAAAAGAAAGACATGCGTTCAAAATCAATTCTAGACATATGACCTGTAATATCTGTAATTTCATTTTTAACATCCTTTATCTCTTCCCTCATCCCAACTGCCCCGCCCTCCAGCCCCTCAATTTTCTGCTTATTATTTGTTATTTCTCTCTGCGCCTCCAAAAGCTCCAGCCTTGTGCTTAAATTGTCTTTCCGAATTTGTTGCATTTCATTCATTATTCTCTGAAACATCTCATCTACCGACGGTGATGATGGTGCTTTCGCCTCTGTTGCTTCTGTTTCCTTCTGGAGAAGTTCAGTAATTTTTGGCTGCAAGGTTGGGCTTGGTCTGGTAGATGTAGGGGCATATTGTGATTTGCCTGATGGAGACTTTCTTGCTGCCATGGTTAAAAGTGTTAAATCTTTTTAAGAACAAATAAAAAAAAAGATGGCGCTGGTGGGCTGACAGTCCGTGAAGTCAGAGACAAAGGAACAAAGAGAAAGTCTTATCAAAGTTCAATTTGCATTTGTGAAGATCAAGGGAAGAAGTCATTTTCCTAAAGCAGGACCAAAATAGAAGGTTTCGCAATAAATGAGAGTACTGAAAGCCACTAGAGTAGGCTCTTTTATGTATATTTTAAATTAGTCTTGTTTAACTTACTAAGCCAGAGGAATGCTTGCAAACAGGAAACTTTCACTTCTGGAAACAAAGAAGGGCTATCCTCCGCCCTGCCGGCAGTGTTGAAAAAAGGAAATTTTGTTGCAAATCCATTTTAAATGTAACAAGTCTCAGATACTATGTTTATACAGCAATTCCTTGTTTAGTAAAACATTTCCTTTAAGACTAATCAAACGGATGTCGTTTCACTCTCTCCCGATCCCGGGGGTGATTTTACGATGCCGCTTTTATTTCCGAGGGGGGGATTTCCCCCTCTAAAATTCTTCTGTTCAAGAAGTTGAATGTAGAAGGTTTAAAACAGGTAACTCACATTCCAGTTGCTTTTAGTCCAGAGCCTCAGCTCAGCCATTCAGCTCTGGTAATTCAGCTCACTCAGGAAATCCTCCATTGTTCCGGCTCCTTCAGCGAAAAGGGAATACACCCCCCGCACTCCGTCCTTCAACTCCTAGGGCGAAAACGGATCGCCCCCCCTGACCGCCGTCAAGGTGGGGGCCTCTCTGCAGCCACCCTTACAGGGGGGGCAACCGTGCCCCCCTGCTCCCGAAGGTGCCCGTCAAAGGATCACAGCGGCGGACGCGCTCTAAAAGGCGTCCATCCGCGTCTGAAACCGGAAACGAAAATCGTGTGCCTCTCTTTTTCAATAGCATCTGTCAGTTCTCCATTTATCATTATCTTTGCTGTTTGTTTGTGGTATACAGCTTGTGTAGCTTGAATAAATTTCTTACAAAAAGTCATCTGTTCCAACTGTAAAAACATGAATCGCCAGTTCACATTATTATCGAACACCTTCTGAGCGTCTAAAAACATCAAAGCCATTTGTTTTTCAGAGTGGCCTCATAATACTCCAAAGCATCCAGAATTATTAATTTGCCTCTTTGGTAAAAACCCATTTTAATCAGGGTGGATAAAGCTGTTTAGATACTTTTTAAGTTGCTGTGCCAATATTGAAGCAAATAACTTATAGTACAAGTTTAACAAGGAAATTGGTCTATAGTTCTTAATTTGTGTTAACTCGGCCTCCTCTTTAGGTAGCAATGTAATATATGCTTCTGACCATGATTTAGGTATTCTGCTCTCCAGCATCACCTGGTTCATAACTTCTAAGAATGGGGGAGACAAAGAGTCCTCAAGTGTTTTGTAGAATTCCACTGGTAGCCCGTCTGGGGCCTTTCCATCATTTTGTTTTTTAAGCACTTCAGTTAGCTCCATCACTGTTATTTTACCTTCCAACATTGTTCTAGTCCAGTGGTTCCCAAACTTTTTCAGTCCACCGACCCCCTGGTGCTACAAACTGATCCTCAGTGCCCCCCACCCAGAATTCAATTTTTTTACAACTGGTTTTGTGGGCATGACTTGGTGGGTGTGGCTAGGGGGGGGTCATGTGACTGGGCGGTTTGCATGATGGAAGGCAGATAATAGTAAAATTCAAAACTTTTAACAATTGCACATTTATTCAAAATCCAATTTAAAAACCTTTGTAGTTAATGTTAATTCAACAAAATTGTTGAACATGATAATAATAATAATAATAATAATAATTAATAATAATAATAATAATAATAATAATAATAATAATAATAATAATAATAATAATAATAATAATAATAATAATTTATTTTATATACCGCGTCCTCTCCCCAGGGGGACTCGGAGCGGTGCACAGGGGAAAACATTAAAACACATAAAATACATACATAAATAAATACAATAAGTAAAAACAGATTAAATCTAATTGTCCCTGCACTAAAATCCCCATTTTTAAAATTAACGTTCCCTAACCCCTAAGGTAGAGACTAACCTAGGCTGGCCAAGCAGAAAAAGTGTGTTTTTAATTTCTGACGGAAGGAGCGGAGGTCCATAGTTGTTCTAATATCGGGGGGAAGGTCGTTCCAGAGCGCTGGGCCCGCCACAGAGAAGGCCCTTCCCCTGGGCGTCGCCCGCTGACAAAGTCTAGTGGACGGCACCCGGAGAAGTCCCTCTCTGGGAGCGAATCGGCCGGGAGGATGTATGGGGCAGGATCCGATCCCGCAGATAGCTAGGTCCCGAGCCATGGAGCGCTTTGAAGATGAGAACTAGCACCTTGAAGCGCACCCGAAAGACGACAGGTAGCCAGTGCAGCTCGCGCAAGAGAGGTGTTACATGGGTATACCTTGCGGTACCCATTATTGCTCGCGCGGCTGCATTCTGGACCAGCTGAAGTCTTCGGGTGAACCTCAAGGGGACCCCCATGTAGAGAGCGTTACAGTAGTCCAGTCGGGATGTCACGAGGGCATGAGTGACTGTGCAAAGGGCATCCCGATCCAATAGGGGGCGCATCTGGCGTACCAGGCGAACCTGGTAAAACGCCCTCCTGGCCACGGCTGTCACTTGATCTTCCATGGACAGCCGGGTATCCAGGAGGACACCCAGGTTGCGCACCCCATCCACAGGGGCAAGGTGTTCGCCCCCTATGGCCAGTGATGGAGTCAACTGGTTGAATCGGGCGGCCGGAAACCACAGCCACTCGGTCTTGGCCGGGTTGAGTCTGAGTCTGTTACTTCCCATCCAGATCCGCACGGCTTCCAGGCACTGGCACATCACCGCTACGGCATCGTTGGGGTGGTTTGGGGTAGATATATACAGCTGTGTATCATCAGCGTAGAGGTGATACTCTACCCCAAAACCACGGATGATCTCACCCAGCGGCTTCATATATGTGTTAAACAGGAGAGGCGAGAGGACCGACCCCTGGGGAACCCCACATGTGAGGGGTCCCGAGGTCGACCTCTGCTCTCCTGCCAACACAAATTGCGATCGACCGGAGAGGTAGGAGGAGAACCACCGTAAAACGGTGCCTCCCCCCCAACTCCCCCAGCCGATGCAATAGGATACCATGGTCGATGGTATCAAAAGCCGCTGAGAGGTCTAATAGGACCAGGATGGAGGAACAACCCCCATCTCTGGCCCTCCAGAGATCATCTACCAACGTGACCAATGCCGTCTCGGTGCTGTGCCCGGGCCGAAAGCCGGACTGGCGTGGGTCTAGGTAATCAACTTCCTCCAGGTGCTGGGGAAACTGTTGTGCCACCACACTCTCAACAACCTTCGCCAAAAAGGGAAGGTTGGAGACGGGACGATAGTTGGCTAATAAAGCTGGGTCCAAAGAGGGCTTCTTCAGGAGGGGCCTCACCATGGCCTCTTTAAGGGAGGCAGGCAAGAAACCCTCACTTAGAGAAGCGTTGACAACCTCTTGGAGCCAGCCTCGTGTCACTTCCCAGGATGCCAGTACAAGCCAGGAAGGACACAGGTCCAATAAATATGTGGTGGCTCGCAGTCGCCCACATAACCTGTCCATATCCTCGGAAGTAACAGAGTCAAACTCCTCCCAACCAAGATCCGCCTCGTGGCCTCCCACTGGACCATCAATGGAGACTAACTCGTTATGTATCTGAGCGATTTTCTCCTGCAGATAAATCACAAATTCCTCTGCTCTACCCTGCAATGGGGCTTCCCGCACCCTCTGTTGAAGGAGGGAACGGGTCACCCTAAACAGGGCGGCAGGGCGGTTATTTGCGGATGCTATGAGAGTGGCACAGTGATGGCGTTTGGCCACTCTCAGCGCCACAATGTAAGTCCGTAAATGGGCTCTTACCTGTGTTCGGTCGGATTCAGATCGAGTAGACCTCCATCTTCTCTCTAGGCATCTCTTGTGGCGCTTCATCACCCTTAGCTCCTCGGTGAACCAAGGGGCCAGGGTGGCTCGCTGCCGCAAGAGAGGCCGCAAGGGCGCGACCCGATCCAAGGCTCCCGTGGTCGCAGTGTTCCATGCGGCCACGAGGTCCTCCATCGGGGCGCGGGTCAGGGGTACAGGAAGTGGCCCAAGCGCCGCTTGGAACCCATCGGGGTCCATCAGGCACCTGGGGCGGAACCAAATAGGTGACTCAGGTTCCGCCTCCCCGCGGTGAGGGGCAGCGGTTGGAAAGTTGAGCCGGAGAAGTGAGTGGTCTGTCCATGACAAGGGCGTGATGACTATATCCCCTATACCAGCGTTTCTCAAATAGTGGGGCGCGCCCCCCAGGGGGGGCGCGAGGCTCTGTAAAGGGGGGCGCGTTTGATCTCGGCAAATCGGCTCTGCCGATTCCCTTTCTCCCTCCTCCTCCCTCCCTCCACAGCCGGCATGCTGGCCACTCGTCGTCTTCCAGGGACTGCCGTTCCTCACACACACGCACGCACACACGCACACACACACACGGAGGCTTCTCAGCTCCTGAGCGAGCGAACGAGCGATCAAGCACAGCGTGTGGCCGTGCGGCCGGGGCAGGCTAAGGCGGGTGAGCCGGGCTGAGGAGACTCCGCGGGGAGTGGGGGCGGGGCGGGGCGGGGACGACGACACACAGACAGAGAGAGGCACAGACACAGAGAGACAGGGAGGGAGGGAGGAATCAGAGAGTGACAGAAACACACAGAGAGACAGAGAGAGAGACAGGGAGAGAAAGAGAGAGACACAGTGATTAAGTGCGTGAATGCGAGACACACACACACACACAGAGCGATAGATGGGCAGACGAAGAAGAGACAGACAGAGATAGAGAAAAAGAAAAAGAAAGAAAGAAAAAAGTGGGAGAGAGAAAGAAAGACAGACAGACAGAGAGAGAGAAAGAGAAAGAGAGACAGAAAGGAAAGAGAAAAAAGAGAGAGAAAGAAAAAAGAGAAAAAGAGAGAGAGAGAAAGAGAAAGAAATTTCTTTCTTTTTTTAATTCTCTTATACGTTAATAAGGATACAGTGCTATGCAGAGGTGTACTTATAACAATTTTATAGACAAATGATACTATTTACAGTCGCGCGGGGGGGGGCGCGCGAAATGTTTTCTTCTTCCTAGGGGGGGCCTGACAGAAAATAATTGAGAAGCACTGCCCTATACCCAGATCACTCTTCCATGATGCAGTGATACCAGGTTTTCAAAGTCTAATAGTCATTTATCAAGAATCTTACTAACTACTTAGTAAAGTCAATAAAATTTAGTAACTACTTCACTGTTCAATAAATTCTTAATGTGATGGATGGGCTTGATGAAGTGATACCAGTTTCCCAATGTCTGGTTTTAAGTCACCTAGCAGCAGTGGTGAGTTTCAAATTTTTTTAGAACCTATTCTGTAGGTGTGGCCTGTTTTGTGGGAGTGGCTCAGTGGTCAGGCAACCAGGTGGGTGTGGCCAACCTGGAAAATGTGGTGAAACTCACTTAACAACGCTTTTGCTTAGCAACCAAAATTTTGGGTTCAATTGTGGTCATAAATTCTCTTTCTTTCATCTCTCCCTCTCTCTTTCTTTTCTTTTTTCTTCCTTTCTTTCCCTTTCTCTTTCTCTTTCTGGCTGTCTCTCTCTGTGTCTGTCTGTCTGTCTGTCTCCCTCTGTGGCTCTTTGTCTCTCTCTCCTTCCCTCCCTCTCTCTGTCTCTCTCTGTCATTCTCTCTCTGTGTCTGTCTCTCTATATCTCTCTGTCTCTCCCTCCTCCATCTGTCACTCTGTGTGTGTGTGTGTGTCTGTCTGTCACTCACTCTCTATCTCTCTGTGTCTCTCTCCCCTCCCTTCTCTCTCTGTCACTCTGTGTGTATATGTGTGTGTGTGAGTCTGTGTGTTTGTCACTCACTCAGTCACTCACTCTGTGTGTGGGTCTCGCTCTGTGTGTGTCTCTGTCTGTCTCTCTCTCTGTGTGGCTCTTTATCTCTCCCTCCCTCCCTGTCTCTTTCTGTCATTCTCTCTTTTTTTGGCTCTCTGTATCTCTGTGTGTCTCTCTCCTCCTTCCCTCTTATCTCTGTCTCTCTCCCCTCCCTTCCTGTCTCTGTCATGCTCTCTGTGTGTCTGTCTCTCTCTCTCTGTGTCTCCCTGTCTCTGTCTACCTCCCTCCCTCTCTATTTCTGTCTCTCCCTTCCCTTCCTCTGTCTGTGTGTCTGTCTCGCACTCACTCACTTAATCACTCTCTCTCTCTCTCTCTTTCTGTCTGTCTCTGTGTGTCTGTCAGTCTCCGATTCCCTCCCTTCCTGTCTCTTTCTGTTTCTCCCTCCCTCCTTCCCCCCTCTCCTTCCCCCCTCTCTCTGTGTCTGTCAGACTCTGATTCCCTCCCTCCGTCTGTCTCTCTCTTGCTTTGTGCCTCTGTCTGTCTGTCACTGTCTCTGTCCACAAAATACTGCGTGGAGGAGCGGCAGGCTCTGTGATGATGGCGAGGCCATCTGCGGGTGGCGGGGTCCCCTTCACATTCCTCGTCTCCCCAGATGCCGTCTGGAACCATTAGCAGCCGTGCAGAGAGTTGCTGCTTTCCCACGCTGTGGAAAAGATAGGCCCGTGCACGTCCCGCGGAATTACAGCCCAAGTTCCCACCGTTACGAAGTCTCCGAGACTGTAATTGGGCGGGGCATGCGTACGCCTATCTTTTCCACGACGTGGAAAGACGGCAAGTCTCTGCGCTCTGTTCTGGACGGCATCTGGGGAGACGAGGAATGTGAAGGGGAACCCCCCCCCCCGCAGGTGGCCTTACCATCACCCCAGAGCCCGCGCTCCTCCACGCAGTATTTTGTGGACAGAGACAGTGACAGACAGACAGAGAGAGGCACAGAGCGAGATAGAGATGGAGGGAGGGAATCAGAGTCTGACAGACAGAGAGAGAGAGAGACAGAGGGGAAGGAGGGACCATCAACAGCTGCGCAAAGACTTGCCGCTTTCCCACGCCATGGAAAAGATAGGCGCATGCATGCCCCGCCCAATTACAGTCTTGGAGACTTCGTAACGGTGGGAACTTGGGCGGTAATTCCATGGGACGTGCATGCGCCTATCTTTTCCACGGTGTGGAAAAGCGGCAAGTTTCTTCACGGCCGCTGATCACTCCGGACGCCATCCAGGAAGATGAGGAGCATGAGGGGGATCTTTCCCCCTGTGGATGGGCTTCCAATTGGGGAGATCCATGCAGAGGATTTCTCCCCCCCCCCTCAATTGGAAACATTTTTTAAAAAGAAAACCCTGAAAAAGCTGGAAAGATGGGTGGTCAGTTTTTGGAGGAGGTGGGAAATCCCCAGAACCAGGTTGCCCACCCAGGTTGACCCTGAAGAGGTCCGTGAGGGGTTCTGGTGGCTGCAAAGCACCTCACAAGGGACAGAAGTCCCTGAACTCAGCGCAGAGCCTAAGCAAAGGAGAAGGCGGACAGCTGGGCGGAGGAAGGGGGAAACTTCTGCTTCTGTTGGAGCTGTGTTGCCCCGCTGAGTTTGGGGATTTCTGCCCCTCGTGCCGCGCTTTGCAACTGCCAGAGCCCTGCAAAGACCTCTTAGGGCAACCTGGTTCTGGGGAGGAGGGATTCCTCCCAGCACTACAAAGTGGCCTTTGCAGGGCTCCAGCAGCTGCAAAGTGCGGTATGAGGGGCAGAAGTCCCTGAACCTAGCAGGACAACGCAGCTCCAGCAGCCCTCGCTAGGGTTTCCCCCTTCCTCCGTCCAGCCCTCCTTTGCTTAGGTTTCTTCGTCAAGATGTTGGGTTTCTTGGGTTTCCAGCCCGACAGCCCCCAAAGCCACTTCCGGACATCTATTGCAGAAGAGAGCACCAGGTTCTTGGCACTCTGGGAAGCCGTGAAAGCTGTGGCTGGGAGAGGTGCGCGGCTACCAACCTAGGGGCGATGCCCTCTGCAGCAATCTTTTTTTCCTCGTCCTCAGCACCCCCCGTTGCCTCCTAGCACCCCCCTGCAGCCACTTTGCCTCCTAGCGCCCCCCTAAGTCGTGCCAGCACCCCCTGGGGGGCGGTACCGCCCACTTTGGGAACCACTTGTTTAGACCCTACTTTTTTTACCAAAGGTCAACACTCCATTCCATAGAGCCCAAGAAATAGTTCTACCAAATTTCTACCCTTCCCCTTCCCATGACAAGGAACACCTATGGCACAGGTTGGATGTTCGAAGAGCTCTTCGGATTTATCTGAAATGAACAGCATCTTTTTGTAAATCAGAGGCTCTCTTTCTTTCCTTCCAGCCATCTTCGCAGGGGGCTAGAGTGACATCCAGTATGGTAGGCAGGTGGTTAGGGAAGACCCTGGCCTATGCGGCGAAAGGTAGGGTTCCACCTCAGGAATATCTTTTCTTTGTGGTGATTTTTGTGACTCTTTTTCCAGTGTTTTATATTCATTCTCTAATCTTTTCTCTATATTTCTTTTTCTTGTGTGGTCTATTATTAAACCTCTGGCACCTGCCTTAATTGCATCCCATAGGTTCTGGATGGATGTGTCTTCTTTTTTGTTTTCTTTAAAGTAACGTGTCAGTTCTTTTTTCATTTTACATACAAAATTCTTCTCTTTCAATATTGCGTTATTTAATGTCCATCTGGATCTAATTTTTTGCCTTTTCCACTTAATTGTCATTGGATTATGGTCTGCCCAGGTACTAGTTTCTATTTACACTTCTTGAACTAAATCACTTAAATCCGAAGAGAGCCAAATCATGTCTATTCTTGAGAATGATAAATGTCTGCAAGAGTAGTAAGTATATTGTTCTTTACTGGGGTTTCTTTCTCTCCATACATCTTTTAAATTCATTTCATCTGTCATCTTAAAAAAGGATTTTGGTAGTATTTTTCTATTAATTTTAGACGTCCTCGTTGCTTTGTAATCTCTAATTTGGTTTGGAATTCCGTTTGGAAGTCTCCTATCATACAAATATCAGCATATTCTAGTTCCAGAATCTTTCCATGTAATTTCCTAAAGAATCCATCCTTCTTCTCATTAGGCGCATAGATTGCTATTAAAAGTATTTTTTTGTTGTTATCCATAATTTCCGCCATCAGGATCCTTCCATCTTCATCTGCATAAATTTGTTTAGTTGGTATTTTATCTTTAATATAGATGACCACACCTCTTTTTTCCCAAGTTTGGGTTGGGTTAACAAATGTGCATCTTGAGGAACTTCCTGGTTGAGCAGCGGACACTGCCGGCAGGTTTTCCAAGCCTGGCAACCCAGTCCTCTGTAGAGGCGGTTTTATACCAACAAAAACGCCTCGGAAAACTCCAAGCTCCCAAGGAGCTTGTGAGAGAGCTGGTGCCTTTGGGTAGAGTCCCTTGCGGGGTGCCCCAGAGGGTTTCCTTTCCTCTGGGGGGCGAGCAAGGTGGGACTTCCCCCTTTTTAGGCGGCTATATGCTCCGGAAGACTGGGAAACTTCGCGAATAGCGAAGCAAGGCGTAGCGCTCAACTTTCAATTTACATTCCATCCAAGCCAGGAAAATATTCTGCTCTAATTGCCTTAATTACAGGTATGATTTTTTTTTTGAATATAGTAGCGTTAAATCTGAACGGCGTGGATTTGGGACAAAGGATTTAGAAAAAAGAACTTAAGATGGCGTTAATCTTCAGACGAAAGTCGAAAGGAAGCGAAAGTTAACTGCTTTGTGTATTCTAGTTTGTATTCAAACCTGGCTGATAGCTCAAGCTTCAGCGAAAAGGAAATGTAAGTTAACTGATCTGTGTATTCCAGCTTGTTATAAAGTATTCTACCTTGGCGGAAAGTCAAAGGAGATAGCAAGCAAGAGAGACGACTAATATATAATTTCGTGAAAATCTGGGAAGAAGATGACAACGAAGCAAGGTCTCTCAGCGGGCGTAGCTTTAATGCAATAGCAGATAGAGATAACAAGCCTTCAGGATTTGAAACACTTTATAGATAAAGAATTTAAAGAAATTAAGGAAGAATTTAAAGAAATTAAGGAAATGGTCCAGGATAATAGGGATAAATATGAACAGCTTGATAAAAATTTACGAATATTAGCTATGGGTATGTCTGATATTATCCTTAAGATTGATAATAAAGTTGAAGAGCTGGCTTTGAACCAGGAAATTAAAATGAAGGAATTTGATCTAAATCTTGTGAACGTTGCTGGAGAAATACAAAGGTTGGATAATGAAATAGTTATGTTGCAATTTAGGTCTATGGGAACAGCTATCAGACTCAGGGGAATTCGGGAGAATCCTAAAGAAGATATTAAAAGAATCTGTGTGGATGCACTGTCTATATTGTTGAAACTGGATGATTCTGATCAATTTTTTTTTTAACATTGATAAAATATACAGAGTAAACTCACATGCAGCACTACAAAGACAACTGCCAAGAGATGTGGTTGTATACTTTATTGATAGAAATCTTAGAAATGATATTTTGCAGAAGTCTTTTCACTCTGCTCTTCAAATAGATGGAAATCAGATTGGTGTCTTCAAGGAGCTACCACCAGCAATGTTGAAGTCTAGAAGGGATTTTGGATTCTTGGTAGCAGAATTGAAGAAAAGAAAGATACAATATAGATGGGATGTGCCAATGGGTATCATACCGAGATATGAAGGTGTGAGCTACCGTTTGAATACTCTAGAAAAAGCTAAAGGATTTTATTACACAGTTTTGAAGGCAGGCGTCACACCTTCGCGCACACTTACACCATCAGATATTGAGATGGAGCAGAAGCAGTTTGGAAAAGAGATGGAAGAACATATTCAGTTGGATTCTCCTGGACGTTTTTTAAGCTCTACTTTGGAGGAATTGTCGAAGACTGCTATAGGGGGAACTGTTGGAATACCAATGTTTAAATTAGATGAGCAATGTGAAGCCAGGTCTAGCACCAGACGAATTCAGAAACCGCAGAAGCAGAGGAGGTCTCAATCCCAGCGAGTTGAGAAAGATAAAAGGATAAAAGGAAGAAGCAATTAGCCAACAGATTGATGCCAGTTATTTAAGAGGAATTTATTATGATTAAGTAGGATTTATTGAAGATGGATATATGAAGGATACAAGGCAATTCATAGTTTTAATTGACTATCTAGATAAAAATATGCAGATCTCTGCAATGCTGGTTCTCTTGGATGTGGAAAAGGCTTACGAGTGAACGAACTGGAACCGGAGCATTTGCAGCTGATCTGGTTGTTACCCTATCACGTTTTTGGAACTTAATAATTCTGATGAAAAGTCACTCGGGGGTTGTTTATATAAAGGTGTTTTTTTCTTAATCATGGGGGCAGCTGATACGAATTTGGAATATCTGTTGGAAGAAGGAGTTATCTTAAACTGGTTGTATTATAAACAGTTACGGAAGAGATGGAAACAGACCTGGACAGTTGGACTTATGAACATTGATGTGGAAAGGATTAATATCATGTTGGTGTTCTGGGGAAAAACTTGGGTTGAACTTTGAAAGTTAAATGCTAAATCTGTATAGATATAGAATTCATGGGAGAATCTTTATAATATATTTTATAGATGGTATCTAGATCCGAAGAAATTATCATCATGTATGTAACCTAATGGTTAATTAAAATGCTGGAAGGGAGAATCTAGTAGGTATGGGTGTTTATTCCAACAGATTGATGCCAGTTATTTAAGAGGTAATTTATCATGATCAAGTAGGATTTATTGAAGGTGGATATATGAGGGAGAATGTAAGGCAACTCATAATTTTAATTGACTATCTAGATAAAAATATGTAGATCTCTGCAATGCTGGTTTTCTTGGATGTGGAAAAGGCCTACGAGCGAATGAACCGGAACTCTCTAATCAAACTTGAGGAAAAAAAATGGATATGGGATTTGGACAAGGTTTATTATCTCTAATGTTATATTTTTTAACTTTAGAAGTCTTGTTGAATATAATTTGGTATATTTCAACCTGAATTTCTTAAATGGCATAGCTATAAGGCAAAAGGTATATAGCACTAGAGCATTTGCAGTCGATCTGGCTGTTATTCTATTACGTTTTTGGTTTGGAACATCTGTTGGAAGAAGTTTATAATACATTTTATAGATGGTATCTAGATCCTAAGAAATTATCATCATGTATGTATTGAAGTAGAAATTAGTTATTTCACATATCTGCTGCATTTAAGTAGAAACTTGCTATCTGTTATGTTCTAGCATCTTATATTGTTGTGGAGATATATGCCTGCAATCCATTGCATCCTTCCTGTGATAGGATCTGAAATCTTCCTATACCACCTCTGCTTCCTTTATGAAAAGAGAACGTAACTTTGCTCTTTTCAAATACCAGAGCAATCTTTACACCTTTTGTGCTGCTAAATGGGCAATTAAGCAAATGGAGAGGGGGAAAAATAACACACCTTTTGAACCAGGAAGGATGCAAATTTGAGTTAGGATATATGGTCTAAGTTCTACAATGTGTTAGGTTATATGACTTAAGGTTTGACTTGAGGTTTACAATGTTGATTAAAATGTTTTAATAATTAGAATGCGAAGAACAAAGACCTTTTTGAAGAACAAAGTTCTTTTGGTGTATAAGAAAGGAGATTATGTATGTAACCCAATGGTTAATTAAAATGCTGGAAGCGAGAATCTAGGAGGTATGGGTGTTCACGATGGGTTTGCAATAAGGCGTTAAAAATATTATATTATATTATATAGTTTTTAGGTACGAATGAGTAGATTGGTAACTAAGAGTTGGATTGATGGATAAAATGCTTTACAGATGGTATTTAGATCTTAAGAATTATCATGTATGTATTCTAATGTTTAACCAAAATGTTGAAGGTGTGGGTGTTTATGGTGGGTTTGTTATAAGGTTTCTTTAAAAAAAAAGTATTATGTAGTTACTAGGTATTTTAGGCAAGAATGAGTAGATTGATAAGGAGATATGTAAGGGGTATAATGTGAACAGAGAAGATAATATCTGGGTTGTTTGGAATTATCAGAGTGGTGTATAGTGGAAGTCAGGGGGGTAGGTTGGATTGGGAGGTGGGGGAGGGTTAGGGTGGTCAGGGGAGGGAAATATATTTGCATAATTAGTTTAGAAGATGGGGATAACTGGATAATACTATTTTGTGAGTAATTCATATTATGAGGGTTGGGATGAGGGGGGGTATAGTACTTGTATTTGATTTATATTACATGTATGGGGAGGGGGGGAAGGGGAAAATTTGTTTTTGTAAAACTTTTTCAATAAAAAAAACAAATGTGCATCTTTCTTTCGAATATGTACCTCTTGTAAACAAATAATTTGTGTTTTTATTTTTTCTAATTTATGAAATGTTTTTCTTCTTTTAATTGGAGAGTTAAGTCCATTTATATTAACTGTAAATATTGTATTTTCTTCCATATTTTATGTTTTATATAGGGGTTTTATAGCTCTGGTTGATCTTATTTCCCTCTGCTCTCTGGTTTCTAATCCTGGTAGGGCCTCTCTTTCTATGGCCACTCCATATAGAGCGCCCTCTAGTGGCTCCTCTAGCCTTGTTGACAATGGATCCTCTTTATCAGTCTTCTCTGTAGCTCCATTAACATGCTTTCTGTAAAAGTCTTCTGCTTTTTCTAAAGCGTCTAGTCTGTATCTCTGTCCTTCCCAGGTGAATATTAAACCTTCCGGTATGAACCATCTAAATTGGACACCTTTTGTTATCAAAATTGTGGATAGAAACTGATATCCTCTTCTCTTTTCTCTCACTTTTATTGGGATTTGCTGTAACACTGATTTCCTTTCCTCTATATTCAAGTTTCTTATCTCTTGTTTTCTGTAATAATTGAAATCTCAAATTTTTTTTAGTGAATCTTACGTGTATTTCTCTCGGTAGTGCATTTCTGGCGCATATCTTGTATTTATTCGGAATGCATCATCTATTCCATCTCTTATTAATTCCCGGGGCCTTTCTAAAATCTCTACCAACAATTCTGGTATTATTATAAGGATGTTCTCTCCTTTTTCTTCTATTACATTTTGGAATCTTAGAAAATATTCGGATTTATCCATTTCCCATCCTACTCCCATACTCTCTCTTTCCATGTCGCTCAATCTGGAATCAAAATCTTCCTCTCTTTTATCTTTTTCCTCCAAATTTCCTTTCATCTCGCATATGGATTCTTGTTGCTTTTCCATGGATTCTTCCTGCTTTATCATCCATTGCTGTATCTTTTCCATTTTCCCTTCTGTCCAGGCTGTTTTACTTTCAATATTCTCTATTTTCTTATCCAGGGCCTCTAGTTTTGCCTCTAATCTCTGTTCTGTGTTTTCCATTTTTTCCATTTTTCGCTCCATACTTTCTCTTCCCATCCGTATCTCTTGCAAAAGTGTATCAAGTGTTATAGCCTTTTCCTTTTCTTGTTTTTCTTTTTTTTCTTCAAAGAATTTTATTGATTTTTTTAATAGTATACAAGGGAAAAAGGGAAATGGTACATAAAATTTTTTGGTGGCTTCATGCCGGCAGTGGTGCCCCCCCCACCTCATATTTAACTATTTAAAAAAAAAGAAAAACAAACTGTAGAGAAAAAGCACAAACAGGTTTTCACATTGTATCAAACATATGTTGAATCCCAACTTACTTTGCCCTCTGTATCAAGAACTATAATATTAACTCCATTAAACTCATTTTTGCGATCTGAGCCTTGTCAGTATCGTTTCCTCCCTCCTGTCCCCCGGTGGGGGCATGGCTTCTTCTGTTTTTTTCTCCGCCTCTGCTATCTGTGTCACCTAGGAGGGAAATATGTTTATTCAGAAAGGCTTCCGCCTCGGCTTGTGTTTTAAGAATAATTCTGTATCCCTCCCAGGAGATCAACATTCCTTCTGGCATCAACCATCTGGACCAAACTCCTTTATTATATAATTTTCTAGATAAGAAAGAATATTTCTTTCTCATTTCTCTTTTCTTTTTTGGTATTTGCTTCAGAATGGTTACCTCTTTATCATGATATCTCAGTGGCACACCCCTCTGTGCTCTCAATACCTCCTCCCTCGTGAATCTCCTGAAAAATTTCACATGGACCTCTCTTGGAAGATTATGGGTTCTGGCATATGCTGAATTAATTCTATATAACAAATATATGTCCCACCATATTTGATTTTTGTCTCTCTTAATGTATTCTGCTAGCATCTCACTCATAATTTCTTTGATGTTTTCATTCTCTACTTCTGGTATATTTTGAAATCTAAGAAAAAGAGACATCCTTTCGAAACATAATTTTGAAATTCAAGGTTTTTTTTTCTGTAGTTCCTTAACTTCCCCTCCCACCTCATCCGCTCTCTTCTCCAGTGAAACAATCTTTTCTCTGTTGTCTGTTGTACTCTGTTGAACAATTTTAATCTCTGCTCTAGAGTCCAACAGTTCTTTCCGCAAGTCATTTATGCTTTTCAATATTTCTTGTAACATTTGAGTCGTTGATGATTCTTGCGACGTCTCTGCCGCTGCCTCTCTCTGCAAAAAGGAAGTTAATTTCGTTTGTTGCGTAGCTGGGCTAGAATCTGCCGACGCAGGGGCAGATGAAGGAGCAGATGCAGGCTTTCCCGTTGGGGTTTTTTTAGGACCCATTGTCACAATTCAAAAGTAGCAGAGAGCAGAAAATGGCGTCCAAGAGCAAAACAAGGTGGAGAGGCTCGCACTGTCAGGAAAAGTCCAAGTCCAAATTCGTTAGTTCCAATTTTAAAAGAGAGGAAAATGAAATATTTTATTGTCCTTATTCAGAGAGTCCACACACTGGAGGAGCAGAGAGGCCCCCTGGGGTAAGCACACAAAGACACCAATTGTTCTTTCTTAAACAACTGCCAGTGGGACTTTCCACAGGCGAGATAAAGTTGTTGTTTTTGTTGAAAAAAGTTTTATTGGTTTTAACAATTTTTAACAGGAAAGGGATAGATAAGGTATCAGATAATATTTTGGAGCTTCCACATCGGGTTTGATGACCGCCTCCGGGTCTTCGTACATATTTCATTAAAAAATAAAAAAAATTATTAAAAGGAAGGGGTACATACATTTTAAAATCATAAATTTTCATATTATTTTATGCATTCAATTACTTTATACTATTGACATCCGTACAGGAATTGCCATCATAAAAAAAAAAAATATAACAAATTATTTTTGCGATCTGAGCCTGTTTCCTATAGTCACTTCCTCCTCCCCCCCACCAGCAGGCGGACCCGTGGCCCCTCCCGTTCCCATCTCATCATCATCCAGGATTGAGGAATGTTTTTTAAGAAAATTATGCGCCTCTTCAACTGTTTTAATTCTAACTCTTCCTCCCTCCCAGAATACCAGTATCCCTTCGGGCATCAACCACTTGAACCACACCCCCTTTTTAAACAATTTTTTAGTTAAGAAAGAATAGTTCTTTCTTATATCTCTTATTTTCTTTGGGATCTGCTTCAATATGGCCACCTCGTTTTGCTGATACATCAAAGGACCCACTCTTTGCGCTCTCAGTATCTCCTCTCTCGTTGACCTTCTTATAAATTTAATATGTATCTCTCTGGGTACCTCATTTATTCTGGCAAATGCTGAATTAATTCTATAAATCAAATCAATGTCCCCCCAAATAAATTTCTTATCTTTCTTAATGTAATCTGCTAGCATAGTAGCCATCACCTCTTTTAAATTTTCATTCGGTATTTCAGGAACATTCTGAAATCTTTAAAAAAAAGACATACGTTCAAAATCAATTTTAGACATTTGACCAGTAATATCTGAAAGTTCTTTCTTAAAGTCTTTTATCTCTTCCTTCATCTCAACCGCCCCCCCTTCCAGCCCCACAATTTTTTGTTTATTATTTGTTATTTCTCTTTGCGCCTCCAATAATTCCAATCTTGTGCTTAAATTGTCTTTCCGGATTTGTTGCATTTCATTCATTATCTTCTGAAACATCTCCTCTACATTTAATGGCTGAGGGCTTGGTGACTTAGGATCCTCAATTTCTGTTTCCTTCTGTAGCATTGCTGAAATCTTTGATTGCGAGGATGGGCTGGGTCTTGTAGATGTTGGAGCAGAACTCGATTTCCCGGATGGGGGTTTCCTCGAAGCCATAATTAAAGTTTTAAGTGTCAGTGCGTAGAGAAGAAAAAAGGGAAGAAAAAATGGCGCTGTAGGGCGGGCAGTCTGTGAAGTCGGAGACAAAAGCAGCTGAAATTCAAATTAAATTTGCAACATCCAGAGAGAAAAAGGAAAAAAAAGGAAAAAACTTTCCAAAGAGGAGCAGAAGGTTTCACGAAGGAGGAGAACACCGAGAGACACAAGAGAAGTCCTTTTCTTATATATTTTGAAATTAGTCTAATTCTGTTAAAATAGAGGAATGCTTACTCTCAAAGAAGAAAAGACATCTTTCCGCCTTGCCGGCAGGGTGGACAAACTAGAAGTCAAAACAATCAGTTTAAAATATAACGAGACTCAGGATACATTGTTTAACAGCAATCCCTTCTTTAACAAGCAGTTTCCTTTTCCAATAAGTCCAACGGAAGCCACTTTCGCTTTCTCCGCAGCGCGGGACTCTTTCACACTGCCGCTTTAATTCCAAGGGGAGTTGTTTCCAACTCCCCCCCCATCTCTCTTTTCCTCACTTTGAATGCAAAAAACAGTCCAAATAAGGCACATACCAATTTTCTAATCCGGAGCCCCGGCGCAGCCATTCAGCCCCGAAGTTTCAGCTCCTTTAGACATCCTCCATGTTCCAGCTCCTTCGGCGAAAGGGAAACTCCCCCGCAAAAGTTCCTCAACCCCTAGGGCGAGGCGGCAGCCCCCCCGACAGCCGTCGAGATGGGGGCCCTCGCCGCAAGCCACCCGTGCAGAGGGGGGATTTTAAAACTCCCCCCCCCGCGCCCAAGGGCACAGCTGAGGAAACACAGCGGCGGACGTGAAGGATCCACGTCCGTCCGCGTCCGAAGCCGGAAACGATCTCGATAAAGTTTTGATAGTAGAACAAAGAGAAGCCATTTTGCCCACCTTCCCGCAGGGACAGAAAGTGAGAGTGATAATTAAGTCTTTAAAGCTGCTCTGTACGCGTTATCGCTGTCAATCCACTTTCCCAGTAAGTTAGTTCAAATGGCAAAATTTATGTCCTTTTTTTTTCCTTCTCCCTGTCCGGGAGAACACTTAGTTGCTGCTTGTTTCGAGGGGGGGTTAAGAAGAAAAACTCCCCCCTCTTTTCCCATTAAGTTGTTGAACAAAACTCACATTCCTTCTGCCGCCTGCCTTCCAACGGTCATCCAAGGGGTTTGGGGGGACCTCTCCATTTCCGGCATTCCAGTCACTTGTTCAAGTTAGAATGTTACCTCTGAAAATCATCGGGCAAAGGGGCAAGTGTTTGCCCCCCCTCTGTGCCATCCCAACGCCTGGGGCGAGGTCATGGTACCCCCCACTGACTGCTGACAGACTGGGGGTCCTGACAAGCTGCCCGTTTTGGCAAGAAGCCCCTCCAGGGCTCCTTGTGCCCCCAAAGGGGCTCGCTAGGAAGGCATCGGCGGACGAAGCTCAAAGCCCGTCCGTCGCCATCAAAAGCCGGAAGTGAAGTCTTTTCTTTTTCTTGATGGAGCATCGTCTGTATTGTTTTTTGTCCTCCTGTTGAGGAGGACGTCGGGATCCCTATTGATGAACCAGCCGGGGTTATATTCCTGATCATGTTTAAAATTTAATAGGGTAAATATAACAAAAGGAAAAGAAAAAAAAGGGAGAGGGAAAAAGGGAGAGGGAAACTGGAAAAATAGAAAGGTAAGGGAATATCAAAAAGGGAACAAGGAGCAAAGCAGTAAAGGGAGGGAAAAAAAAGAAAAATATGGATAAGATCCCCTGTAGAAGGAAGGGGTGAAAGTAAAAATCAAAATCAAAAGGGAAATAGAAGAAAGAAAAAAGAAAAAAAATTATCTTGTTTCTCTTTAAAAAAGAAAAAGGAGAAACAAGAAAAATCAAAATCAAATAATTCCACAGTAATAACTATCCACTCTATACAAGAAAAAAGAAAAATAACAAGACTGATGTATGTATGTATATAAAAAAAGGAGAATAGGAAAAAATAAACAGAAAAGCAGCAGTATCTCTTTGAAATGGCAGTCTGTAAAACAACCAATTCTAAATAGTCCATGATATCCCAGGGAAGCCAGAAAACAAAAGCAAAGAAAAAAAGAAAAATGATTCCCGTTCTTCTTTGATGTATAATCAGCTCAAGGTCAGTCCAACTTCTGCTTGGTAATTCCTCTCATTCACTCTCCCTGTTTGCCAATCACTAGGGGGAGCTTGAGTAAATAAGAGCAGTTCAATCTTGTGACCTTAAGCAGTAAAGTTCCTCTGGAGAAAGCTAACCATCAAGGGGGGTGGAAATGAATTAAAAGTTTTTTCACTAGTAGAATATTAAAAAGGATAATAACCCAAAAGCTAGGGGGAAAAAGGGGGGGGGGAATCAATTTCCAGCATTTAAACAGCTAAGTTCATTCTATTCCAACCCACTCCTTCCGTCTAAATAAAAAGAGAGGGCTTTGTGCCGCCAATCCACAATTGTTAGTGAAAGTCCAGTCCGGCTTTTTAAGTAGTGAAAAAAAAGGAAGCACAAGTTGCTGGATGTTTCCAATTAAAAAAAAAACCCGCTGCTTCACTCAGGCTGTTTTACTGTAGTTTAATATAAATTCATCTTGAGGCGATCTCTCTAAAAAGTAGTAATTTTAAAAGAAAAAAAGCTCTCACCGAACGACATGTTGATTCTTTTTTTCGCTTTCTTGGGCAGTCAGCTGCTTGGTCCGCCCACTGGAAGTGGGGAGTCACTTAAGCGATGGATTGCAGGGGGTTCTCCTTTGACTCCAGAGACATTGCGGGTGTCTCTGGAATCTCCAGGAATTCCCCTCTCACTCACCACCTCTACGGGGTGGCTGGGTCTATTTTTAGACCGATCCAAAGCTCAAGGATAGGAGATATTCCGGAGCCCCGGAAAATCCCCGTGTAGCGCCGACGCCACGCCCAGGAAGTCTCAGTCCACCATGACCATTGTGATATCATTACATTTTAGGTTTTTCAATACACTGCTTAACATATTTTTTGGAGTATAAGATGCACCGGAGTAGAAGACACACCAAGGTTTTGAAGAGGCAAATTGCAAAAAAAGTAGGTAGGTAGATAGAGGGATAGAGAGGGAGAGAAAGAAACAGAAATACAGTAGGTAGGTAGGTAGGTAGGTAGGTAGGTAGGTAGGTAGGTACATAAAGAGATAGAGAGAGAAATATAAATACAGTAGGTAGGTAGGGAGAGAGAGACTGTAGGTAGATAGGTAGGTAGGTAGAAGGATAGAGAGAGAATTAGATAAATACAGTAGGTAGGTAGGGAAAGAGAGAGAGTGTGTGTAGGTAGGTAGAAGGATAGAGAGAGAGAGAAATACAGTAGGGAGAGAGAGAGAGAGAGTAGGTAGGTAGGTTGGTGTTTCCAGGTTTATTTATCCATGTCCTGGAGAAGGAAATCACTGACAAACCTTAAGACATTGTTTCTGCTGGGCAGTTAAGAAGCAGGAAAAAAACCTTTTATACTCTGCAAACCTCCCCCAAACGGCCTGTTCCTCCACGAAAACTGGGCCTTTTTTTCCAAATAAAAAGCATGACTAGCCTTGGGGGGGGGGGCTTGCAGAGTGCTCCTGGGAGGTGAGGTGGGGTCAAAAATGAGCAAAAAAAGGTCCATTTTTGTGTCAAATAAATTGCATGCATAGCCCTATGGAGGCTTATAGAGTGCTGCTGGGGGCTGGGGGGGGGGATGGCCTGTTTGAGGCTAATTTCTGCCCTTTCCAGCCCCCAGGAGTTCTCTGGAAGCCTCCATAAGGCTAGGCACAGCCAGCTTGGGGAAGGGGGCAGGGTTCCAGGAGGCAAAAAAATGATGTATTTGATGTATAAGACGCACCCAGATTTTCAGCCTCTTTTTAGAGGAAAAAAGTGCGTCTTATACTCCGAAAAATATGGTATATGTTCATTGAACTTCTCTAAATCCTCCTCATCTCTGTCACTGTGAGAGTGTAAACTTGTATAACATTCATATTTACTGGAGTACTATTTATTTGGATCATCATCACTCTACCAGATACAGGAATAAAGGACTTGATGCATTTATTTACAAGATTGTTGACTATTGTAGCTACTCAATTTCGATCATTTTTACTATTTTCGCAGAGTAGTAGATAATATAATCTCTTATTCTACAACTTCAATTTTCAGGACAGCGGATTTCACTCACTCCCAGTATAGAGATATTGTATTTGAACATTTCTTGAATAGTGTTGTGTGCTTTCCCAGATTCATATAGGCTTCTCAGGTTCTACATTCCAATTTGGAGTTTTGGGTTTATCATGCTTCTAATGGACTGGGAGATTCTTAGCACCTCTGCACCAGTGGTGGGTTTCTGCAGGCTCGCACCTACTCGCGAGAGCCGGTTGGTGAAATTCAGAGAACCGGTGAGAGGGGGTTCCACCGGCGTACCTGGAAGTAAATTTGTCCCGCCGCTGCCAGTGACCCAACGGGAAGGAAAGGAAAGGGAAGGAAAGGAAAGGGAAGGGAAGGGAAGGGAAGGAAGGAAGGAAGGAAGGAAGGAAGGAAGGAAGGAAGGAAGGAAGGAAGGAAGGAAATGAATTTATCATCACAATTGAGTTCAAAATTTTGGTTGCTAAGCAAGAGCGTTGTTAAATGAGTCTCACCACATTTTAAAAGGTGGCTACTCCCACCCTGTCACATGACTGCCAAGCCACGCCCACAAAATAGGTTCTAAAAAATTTGAAACCCACCACTGCTCTGCATCATTTAAGGGGCTCCCATACTCGGGGCCATTGTTAGGTTTTGCCACCATTAACATGATTTTCCTAGGAAACATATAGTGTAGTAGTCTTCCCTTTTGCTTTCTACTATTTGATTCTCTCCAACCCAACATTATAGCATAAAAGCTATACTGGGTAGCGCCCCCCCCTCCCCCAAATCTACCACCTGGGGAGGTGCTCTGTAGGGGTTCCAGGCTCCCCTAAAAAAGAAGCCTATCTGCCTGCTTGGTGGAAGAAAGTCAGGATTAGGAATGGGGGTGGGAGGGGGGGAAGAAGCCTAACTGCCTGTTTGGTCTGTATATAGAAAATATATTCTATTCTCTCTCAAAGTAAACAGTAGGAATTATATTTTACCTTGTATGATTTGCTGCTTTAATTATTTGAGTTGGTGCTTATTTTGTATTTTGTATTCTGTTATGACTTATTATACTGATTTGCTGTTTGATTAAAATTATTTTGTCCTTGCTTTTTAAATTAAATATTTAATGGATTGTTTTATATTGTGTAGCAGTGCTATAGAAAAGGTTTCATTGGTTTTTGTTAATAGTTTACTACTTATTATAATATAGCTAAAATGTCTTTAACAAAATGATAAATAAAATTAACATTGACTAATATTATTTTTATTTCATTTTTAATAGAAGTTGCAGAACTTGAAGTAAATTTACCTTGTAAGTATGGTTTTTAGCATATTTTAAGGAGTATTCAGATCTTCATTTTCCATCCTTATGTCACACATTTAAGATAATTGAGGGATATTTACATAAACCCTTCTGGAATTGTCTTTTGTTATAAATGGTGATTAAGGGAGGTCACCAGGTAGATATTAAATTCTTTTGTCCTTAACTCTTTTGGGGGGAAATTGTGTTTAGTTTTTTGCATCTTCCTCCTTTCTTAAGGTACTGTATATTGAAAAAAGCTTAACATTTGACATTCTGATTCATCAAATATCAAACATTTCAATTTTAATTGTAAAGGCTTAAACAAAGTGATTAAATATTATTAAAGTGAGTTATTGCATATTTTACTCTTTAAAATACCTGTGTATGCTCACACATTAATAATATAAGAAAGCAGTTTATGGCATTTATAAATAAAAGAGTACTAAGTGACTACGGAGATTGTTTACATTTTACCAGATGGAAAACCAATGCTAGGACCACAGCTAGGACCAACATTTCTTTTATTAAGCAGGATAGTTGTTAAGTGACTTGTGGCAATCATAACCCAAGGATTCTGCAACTGTAATGCTGATTGCCAAATATCCAAATTTTGATCATGTGGCCATTGGAATGCTGTGATGGTCATAAGTCACTTTTTTCAATGCTGTTGTAACTTTGCACTGTTGCTAAGTTAATGTTTGTAAGTCAAGGTCCATCTGTACTGCTATATTTTGGACCAAAATTCTGGTAATAACTTTAAAAGCATAAAGCACTTCGAGGATTGTTTTCTGAGACCCTTAATATACTCAAATGGATGCAGTACATAGAAACCTAAGTAATGATCTCTTTCTGGTTGAGCATTCCATCTTGCAGGGTTTGCTATAGAAAAATATAGAATTATTTGAGAATTATTGTAAGAGATGAACGTTTTTTATTTCCCTAGACCTTTAAAATGTTACATGTAATGATCATTAGTCCATATTATTGTTTACAATCTTCACATTTTGGACCCCCCCCGTCCCGTCCCCCCCCCATATTTTCAGATCATAAACATTACAAACTGGTCATAAACATTACAAACTGTCAATTATTTCAGATTTTTATATTTATTTTCAGGTACATGTGAAGTGAACTTTCCTGACCCAAATAAACTCCATTTCTTTCTCCTAATCATAAACCCAGGTAATTAAAAATGTATATATGTAGGTGGTGTGTGTCTGTGTATGTGTGCATGCTTTCAAACTGTGATACTAATTTTAATTGGTCCTAAGCACAGAATATATTCAAATATTCACCTGCTAAATTGTTTGGCCAATTTTAGGAGTTCGTTCTGTATGGCATGAGCAAACTCCACCTAAGAGCTGTGGTGCAGTGGTTAGATTGTAATACTGCAGGCTACTTCTGCTGCCTGCCGGCTGCCTGCAATTGGCAGTTCAAATCTCACCAGGCTCAAGGTTGACTCAGCCTTCCATTCTTCTGAGATCAGTAAAATGAGGAGCCAGGTTGTTGGGGGCAATATGCTGACTCTGTAAACAGCTTAGAGAGTGTTGTAAAGCACTGTGAAGTGGTATATAAGTCTAAGTGCTATTGCTATTATACTGTGGAACTTCCTTCACACTCTCTTCCTCTTTTAGAGGTTAGTTTCTCCTATGAGCAGATTGAATGGATAAGCTGGGTGGACTGGTACAGGGGAAAAAATTGTTCCACTGATTCTGCATTTATAAAGACAGTGGTGACACTGGATACAACGTCTAAGATAAAAGTAGTAAAATACATTTATGAGCTTGAATATATTCACAGTATATCTCATTCAAATATTTGATATTTTTAAAATATCTCAACATAAGAGTACTTGATCTTTTATTCATTCAGTAAAGAAGATATAATAAATACCATACAGTTTACATTTTACAGTCAATTGTGTAGTTGAAATAAACATAAATGCTAATTTTTCATGTGGAAAAAGCAAGTATATATTCACATTGACTACTACCTCAAATATCAAAACTTTACTATCCTATATACCAGATTAGAACATTAGAGAGCTTCTAAGAAGAAACTGCCTTATTAAAAAGCTCAGACAATTAGTTTGCTTTTAATTGGAGGTGTATGCCTAGATCAAAAGACCTCCCTGAGGTCTTCAGAAAGAAGGATATAGATACCTAATTAATTAATTAATTTGCTGTCCAGCTCACTGTAGGCCTACTCTGGGCGGTTTACAACAATAAAATGGAGGAAAATGAAAAAAATGTAAACTTAACAATAATAACGGAATAAAACAATGGAAATGAACAATGGAAGTACAGTAATATTGATTTATTGATTTATTGATTTATTGATTGATTGATTGATTGATTTATTGATTTATTTATTTATTTATTTATTTATTTATTTATTTATTTATTTATTTATTTATTTATTTATTTATTTATTTATTTATTTATTTATTTATTTATTTATTTGGATTTATTGACCGCCCCCTCTCTCCGAAGAGACTCGGGGCGGTGTACAGGAATTTAAGAACATATACATATAACAAATTATAAATAATTAAAACTAAATTAAATGTTTTACCCTGTGAAAAGTACCTTGTTTAAATTTATATCGTAAAAACCTGATTGGTAATATTTACTAAAACTAGGCTGGTACGGTAGGTTAGGACAGGCCGGCCTACTGGAAAAGATGGGTCTTTAATTGTTGACGGAAGGAGCGGAGGTCCGTGATAGATCTAAGTTCGGGGGGTAGGTCATTCCAGAGGGTTGGGCCCGCCACAGAGAACGCCCTTCCCCTAGATGCCGCCTGTTGGCATTGCCGGGTGGACGGCACCCGGAGAAGTCCCTCTCTGTGTGAGTGAATCAGTCGAAGGGATGTGTGGGGTAGGATACGATCACGCAGATAGCTAGGACCCGTGCCATGGAGCGCTTTAAAGATGGTAATCAACACCTTGAAGCGCACCCGAAAGGCCACAGGTAGCCAGTGTAGCTCGTGCAGGAGCGGTGTTATGTGGGAGTACCTGGTGGTACCCATAATTGCCCGCGTGGCCGCATTCTGGACCAGCTATAGTCATCGGGTGCACCTCAAGGGGACCCCCATGTAGAGAGCGTTACAGTAGTCCAGTCGGGATGTCACGAGTGCATGAGTGACTGTGCGAAGGGCGTCCCGGTCCAATAGGGGCCGCAACTGGCGTACCAGGCGAACCTGGCAGAAAGCTGCCCTGGCCACGGCCGTCACATGATCTTCCAAAGACAGCCGAGTATCCAGGAGGACGCCCAAGTTGTGAGCCCGATCCACGGGGGCTAGATGTTCACCCCCTATGGCCAGTGATGGGATCAACTGGTTGTACCAGGGCGCCAGAAACCACAGCCACTCGGTCTTGGATGGGTTGAGTCTGAGTCTGAGTCTGTTCCTTCCTATCCAGCTCTGCACGGCTTCCAAACATCGGGACATCACTTCGACGGCATCGTTGGGGTGGTCTGGGGTAGATATGTACAACTGAGTATCATCAGCATACAGATGGTACTCTATCCCAAAACCACAGATGATCTCACCCAGCGGTTTCATATATGTGTTGAACAAGAGCGGCGAGAGGACCGACCCCTGAGGTACCCCACAAGTGAGGGGTCTCGAGGTCGACCTCTGCCCTCCTGCCAACACAAATTGCGATCGATCGGAGAGGTAGGAGGAGAACCACTGTAAAACGGTGCCCCTCACCCCCAACCCCTCCAGTCGATGCAATAGGATACTATTGTCGATGGTATCGAAAGCCGCTGAGAGGTCTAATAGGACCAGGATGGAGGAACAACCCCATCTTTGGCCCTCCAGAGATCATCTACCAATGTGACCAATGCCGTCTCAGTGCTGTGACTGGGCTGGAAGCCGGACTGGCGCGGGTCTAGATAATCAATTTCCTCCAGGTGACGGGGAAACTGTTGTGCCACCACACTACAACCTTCGCCAGAAAGCGAAGGTTGGAGACCGGACGATAATTGACTAATAATGCTGGGTTCAGGGAAGGCTTCTTGAGGAGGGGCCTCACTACTGCCTCTTTCAAGACGGCGGGCAAGAACCCCTCACTCAAAGAAGCATTTACTACTTCCTGGATCCAGCCTCGTGAGACCTCCCAGGATGCCAGTACAAGCCAGGAGGGACATGGGTCCAATAAATGTGGTGGCCTTCAGTCGCCTCCGCAACCTGTCCATATCGTCGGAAGTAACAGAGTCAAACTCCTCCCAAAAAGGTATCTCAGGTTTTGAAAAAGTTTTATTGAGTTTTAACAATTTTCTAGAGGATAAGGTATGGGTTACAGAAACATTTTGAGAACCTTTGCGTCAGAGTCCCTGGCCCATCCCGGGCTACATAATAAGACAATAGTAAAGAAATTTATCCAAAAAAATACTACAAGATAAAGACAAGTGAATACATAATACATATCCAATTCTCAGAATTGTACAAACATCCTGGTACAAAAGGAATAATAAAAAAAAAGTTAGTAAAAAAAAAAAGAAAAACAAGCAAAATCATTTTTTTGATCTAAGTCTTTTGGCAATTGTATCTTCTTTTTCTCCCGCCTGGCCCCCAGTGGGCGGGGCCGTGGCCCCCTCCGCCCCCCCCCTGGATCTTCCCCCAGGACAGAGGAATGTTTTTTAAGAAAGGCTTCCACCTCAGCAACTGTTTTAATCTTCACTCTTCCTCCTTCCCAGAACACCAGCATCCCTTCGGGCATCGCCCACTTGAACCCAGTCCCATGGTCAAACAATTTTTTGGATAAGAAGGAAAATTTCCTTCTCATTTCTCTAATTTTTTTTGGGACCTGCTTCCAGATAACAACCACCTTTTGTTGGTAAATTAAAGGACCCCCTCTCTGCGCCCTCAAAATTCCCTCCCTGGTTGACCTTTTAACAAATTTAATGTGTATCTCTCTGGGTACTTCATTTATCCTGGCATATGCTGAGTTTATTCTGTAGACTAGGTCAATGTCCCCCCTGATCTCATCTTTAGGTTTATGTAAATAGTCTGCTAAAATTGTGCTCATGAGATCAGGCAGGCATTCACCAGATTCTTCAGAAATATTCTGAAATCTTAAAAAATATGACATCCTTTCGAAGTCCATCCTAGACATATGCCCAGTTAGTTCCCCCACCTCACTGTTAACATTTTTAAGCTCTCCCTTTGCCTCAGTTAGCCCCCCTTCCAGATCTTCAGTCTTCTGTGTGTTCTCCTGCACTTGTTTCCGAGTTTCCAAGAGTTCCTTCTTAAAGTTGTTATTTTCTTCTCTCTGGGCCTTAATTTCCTGCACCAAAGTTTGTATAACATATTCCAGAGAAGACAATCTTTGTTCCAAACCTGCCAATTCTAATTTTTGTGCCATGGTTGGCTGTTAAAGTCAGTGCCACTAAAATGGTGTTTTTTGGGTGGGGCCGCTGAGGCAAATCAGGAGGTAAAAGTTTCAAATCAGGGTTGTAAAAAGTTCAGAAACCAGAAGAGAAACAGTTTTCCAAATCAATAGTTATAATAAAAAAGGCACTCCAGACAAGGAATCAATTAATCCAAAAAAATTCTTCATTGATAGCAAGAGGAAGTCCAAATCACAAGGAGATGCTGGTAATTTTCCGTAAATACAATAGTCATTCAGGAGCAGAGAGAAGCCATCTTCCACCGCCCAAGCTGGGAGCCAGCCGGAGAGAGTAACAAAGAAAAAAAAATTGTAGCAAGCCAATCGAACTTAGAAACATTGTTGCAAGCCGCAAATCACTTTCACTCGCTTTCACTAAGTTCCAGGCAAACCGCATAGAAAAAAAAACCGTTCCTCGGAACGAGGAGCCATTTCAAAGCGCCGCTTTAAATCCAAGGGGGGGTTTAACGAAAAAAACACCCCCCTCCAAGCTTTTTAGTCCAGCGCTGCCATCGGAGATAAAATAGCAAATAAAATACACTCACTCTTCGCCTTGCAGCCGAGCCTCGGGAGAGCCTTTCGATCCGAACGTCCGGCTCCCTTCACAATTAAAAAGTTTTTCCGATCTCCATTGGCGAAGGCGGAGACAGGCGTCTCCCCCCCGCAGCCAGCCTTTCCTCACCTAGGCTGAAGACAAGGGTTGCTTTCCCACCGCCATGGGAAGTGAACGACCCCAGCAAGCCAACCCTACGGAAGACCCCCAGGATGGGGCGTCTCGCCCCCGTCGGGGGGCAGAAAAAAGGACAAAGCGGTGGACGAGTCAGGGACCCATCCGTCGCCGTTGGAGGGCGGAAGCGGAAGTTCCCAAAAAGGTATCTCAAGACCTGCCTCCGGAAATCCCTCTAGACCACTTTCCATGAAGACCATCTCGTTCCGGATCTGAGCGATTTTATACTGCAGATATTCTCCAATTTCCTCAGCTCTGCCCTGTAGAGGGGCTTCCCGCGGCCTCTGTTGAAGGAGGGAGCGGGTCACCCCAAACAGGGCGGCAGGGCGGTTCTCTGCGGATGCTATAAGAGTGGCACAGTAATGACATTTGGCCACTCTTATCGCCACAAGGTAAGTCTTCAAATGGGCTCTTACCTGTGTTCGGTCGGATTCAGACCGTGTGGACCTCCATCTAATCTCTAGGCGTCTCTTGCAACGTTTCATCTCCCTCAGCTCCTTGGTAAACCAAGGGGCCTGGGTGACTCTGCGCCGCATGAGAGGCCGCAAGGGCGCGACCCGATCCAAGGCCCCAGCGGCCGCAGTATTCCAAGCGGCTACTAGGTCCTCCGTCGGGGTGCGGGACAAGGCCACAGGTAATGGCCCAAGCTCTGTCTGGAACCTTTCAGGTTCCATCAGGCGCCTGGGGCGGAACCATCTAGGAGATTCTGGTTCCGCCTCCCCGCGGTGGGGTGTAGCGGTGGGAAAGTCGAGTCAGAGAAGTGAGTGATCTGACCATGACAAGGGCATGATGGTTAAATCCCCTACACCCAGATCCCTCATCTACTGGTCAGAGACAAAAATTAAATCCAGCGTGTGTGTCCCTACATGGGTGGGGCTCTGAATTACCTGGGTCAGGTCCATGGCTGTCATGGAGGCCATGAACTCCCGGGCTATCTCGGATGATTCACCTGCCGATGGCAGGTTGAAGTCCCCCAAGACTATAAGACTGGGGGTCTCCACCGCCACTCTGGCAACCACCTCGAGGAGCTTGGGCAGGGCTGCTGATATGTAGCGGGGAGCCAGGTACACAATCAGCACGCCCAACTGCCTCCCCAGGCCCCATCTCACATAGAGGAACTCACAACCAGTAGTCTGTGGCACAGTGGTCTCTCTCGGTTCAAGACCTTCCTTAACAATAACCGCCACCCCTCCACCCCTGCCTAGGGCCCGAGGTTGATGAAATGCACGGTAACCTGGTGGGCACATTTCCATGAGAGGTAACCCCCCCTCGTGGCCCAACCAGGTCTCCGTAATCCCCACCAGGTCCGGCTCTCCCTCTGACACAAGGTCATTAATGAGGGGGGCTTTGTTGACCACGGACCTGGCGTTACATAGCATCAGCCTAGGGCCCCGGCTCTGTGTGCCTTGACCTCCTAGATCGCGGGGGGAGCACAGAGGGTTGGGGCGCGATACCACCTGTAGCCAGCGGCCGTGCACTTCCATCCGGTGGTGATGTTTCTGTCTCCCATCGCCCCTCCCCCTCCCTACGACCGTTCTGATTAAAGAACCTTCTGTTGAATCAACCCGTGTTCCCCCCCCCCCATATTGGACCCACCCGTCTCCCTCCTGTCTCCGCCAGCCGGCCTGGCCATACTCCCAGTCATAGATTGCCTAATCCCTCCCTCCTCCCTGGTACCCCCTAAAAGCCGAATCAAATGATTTGTTAAAAAACCCCTCAATCTACGTTTCGTCCACTTCTCGTGACTAATCAGTCCTTCGATAAAGTGGAGGGCCAGCCCTGCGAGAGGGGGGACTCTCGCAGCGAGATGAGGTCTGCCCTCAAGTACATTGCGGAGAATGGTCGTTTGCAGGGGCCATATGACCACTGTCAGATGTTTTTTCAGCAAGGCATGCATAGAATATAGGATATATAGATAGATGTTCTCAGTTAAAATATAAATATAGATATAACTATAAATATGTCATGGGTAATGATGTTAAATGATGACATTTAGGATAAAAGAGAGGGATGGGGATGGGATAAGGATGGGTAGGGGATGGTGGAGAATGGAGGCACAAAAAGTTAAAAGTCACAAGTAGGGTGAGTTAATTATCCTGGTAGATGGTATGTTCTTCTCCAAGCTGGTGGAGTTTTCTATCAGATGGTATATCCGGTAAGTATCACACAGTCAATGTTCCAACAAAGGCCGGGTAACTCAGACCTGATGAAGCTAAAAGTTAAAGCCTGGTGGCCCAGGGAGCTCTCTCCCAATTAATTGACCTCTCCTGTCTCTCCCATCCTACTTCCCTTCACCTCGATGCCTTAAATGGTATGGGCCACAGTCCAGGTCGTCCAAGGGCCTCCGGAATCTCTGTTCTTACAGGCTTCCCGTTGGAGGCCTGCGGTGTTTCCAGCCTCCGACGTTTGAACGAAACGAAATTTGAAATTGAAAAGATGGCTAGAGGAGAGCAAGAAGAACAGTGGGGAGGTGGAGTCAGCTAATTAATCTAGTAGCCACCTCCAGTGATGTACTCCCCTATTGGGTCCCCAGGCCAACTGGCACAGCAGGTTCTTCAGGCCCTTGAAGAAGGATAGGAAGGGGGAGGGGAAACCTCACCACAGAGGGTGCTATAGCAGAGAATGCTCTTCTGCATTCCATCAGTTAGAGTTCCTTGACTGATGGGATCCTCAGCAGGCCTCCTCTGCCAGCACAAGTACAGTGAGATTTTGAGAGGGGTGTCGCCTGAATCTCAGCAGCAGGATGTGTTCTCCGGAGGGCTCTCTGAAGAACCGTCAGATTCCTGCTTTTCAGGGGAGGGGTTATTTTTTTTTAACCTTACCATAGCTGTCCTGGAGAGACAGTGAAGGGGGGGGGTGCAAGTAGGTGTGGTTGGGGAACCCGCAACTCCCCTAAAATGCCTGCATTTGCCTTTGGACCCAAAGCAGGAAAGGTAGCCAACGCGAGCTATCCCAGCTGGATGGCCAGACAGAACACTGGAATTAACATGATGAACATCTGGGTGAGATAATAAGCAGGCTTGGAAGTGCAACATTCCTGTAAATTAACTTTTTAACCTCTGGTTAAAGCTTTTTAAAGAGAGAGTGGTAGAAAAAAGTGGGGGAGCAGACGCTACAAAGCTCTCCCTCCCTCGGGCCAGCAGCGAACAGACAAAGCCGATAGATAGAAGAAAGGAAATGATAGATCTTGAGAACTGCTTAATAATAACCTTTATTGTCATTGTACTAAAATTACAATGAAATTTTCTTAAAGATGTTAGAAAGCAAATCAGAAGCTTTCGATGTTTAACTTTCACTCTATACCTTTGATTTTCTTGGTAACTTTCAAAAATCACTCAGATTTGCTTTCGAAGCCAGGAACTTAAAAGAAAATATGTTGAATTAATTGTCTGCATTGCTGTCTAGTAGTAAATGGTGCCCGGTGAAAGCTGCCTAAGAAGACTTGACCTTGAATCATTGTGGATAACAATGAACTGATAAAAGTCCAGAAGAAAGAAAGAAAGAAAGAAAGAAAGAAAGAAAGAAAGAAAGAAAGAAAGAAAGAAAGAAGACCAGCTGTATAAACATTGCCTTCCCTCCCATTGCTGCATTATAATGGGCTGCTGAAAATCTATTCCTGATAGTGTATCTTTCCTCCTTATTCCTGCGGAGGGGGGTGTAGAAACTTGGATAACCCATACAACTCATACTAAAGGTTTTTTGCGAGGGTTCATTTGGTTATTTTGGGTCATTTTTTACCTACTCAATTTTTATCTTTTTCCTTCTTTTTTTATCTCCTTTTTTTACCTCTTGCTATGAGGTGTGGATTGCCATTCTGGAATAAATTTTGTGGTCCCCTCCCCTTTCCCCCACTCTTCTTGGGGGTGTGTGAGTGCTTTTTGATGTGTTTATTTCTCTCTCTCTCTCATTGTTTCCTACTTTTTTCTTCACCATAAAGTGAATGGATTATGGTATCAAGAACCTGAAGACCAGGACCAATAACGGGTGGGTTTATTGGAGGCTGGTGCTTGGGTCAGTGTGAGCGAATCCACTAATCTATTCTTTGGATTACAAAGCTTGATTATAACTTAAATACAATAATGTCAGAACCAAATACCAAGATGAAGAAAATATCATATGCAGCTGCAACAGCCACCCTGCCCGGTTCAACGAAACAGAAAGCAGCAGGCACAGGAACACACGACAAAGCCATATCAGACCTAAAAAGTATGTTGCAAGACATACATAAAGATATCAAGGATATCAAGGAGCATATAAAGAGTAGAAGAGAAAGTGGCAAGTGGAAGATAAATTGAAAGAAGTTGAGGAAATGATGGGGAAAAACGAGCAGAGGCTGCAGAAGGTGGAAGAAAAGGCAGAGATAACAGGAAAAAGTGGAGGAGATGGATCATAGGGTGATAGCAATAGATAAAAAGCAAGATGGAGCCAGTGTTTTGGGCTGAGATGGAGAGATCCAAATTCTATTTAAGACTCCAGAACATAGAAGAGGTGAAAGAGAATTTAGCAGAGAAAATCGCAGAAATTTTCTCAGCGGCTACAGAAATGAGTAAGGAATATATCCTAGGCAGAATGGATGAGTCTTTTAGAGTATATACAAGATACGCAATGAGAAACAACTTGCCCAGAGAGGTACGTACATGTAAAATTTGTCAAAAAAATGAAATATTGCAAGCAGTAAAAAGTACCACAATAAAATACAAGTCTAGAGAGATAGTGGTATTGAAGCAAGTCCCAAGGAAGTCAGAGAAATAAGAAAGGAATACCACTTTCTAAGAGTCTGATCAAAAAAGGAGTGAGTTTTAAATGGCTTACTGCAGAAGGGATTTTGGTAAACTGGCATGAACAAAGGTACAGACTAGATACACTAGAGCAGTGGTTCTCAACCTGTAGGTCGCGACCCCTTTGGCGGTCGAACAACCCTTTCACAGGGGTCGCCTAAGACCGTTGGAAAACACATATTTTCGATGGTCTTAGGAACCGAGACACCAATTTTATGGTTGGGGGTCACCACAACACGAGGAATTGTATTAAAGGGTCGCAGCATTGGAAAGCTTGAGAACCACTGCACTAGAGAAAGCAGAAATATTTTATGAACATCATATAGCAGCACAGGAGGGTAAGAGAAAATGCTGGTAAGAGAAAATGAAGAAGAAATGATTTGGAAGGGATAGAAAAAAAGGAAGATGGACTTTAAACTCAAGAATATTTAAAGAAAAATGTTTTCAGCAATATATGGAAAAAGTATTGACATATTTCTTCCAGGAAAATAGAAAGGAAGACACATCATTACAGAACATATGGGACAGTTGTAAAGCATATATCAGAGGCCTTGCAATGACATATTTAGGAAAAAAGAATAGACGGAACAGACAAATTCAAAAGAAGTTGGAATCAGAGGAGAAACGTTTGGAGACGAAGCTGCAGAAAACTCCACAAAATAAAAAAGTGAAAAATATGATGGAACTGCAAAAACATAAATTGAACCTGATAGAAAATGAGGACTTGGCAAATAAAATAAAATTGCCAAAATAAAACCTTTTTGAAAATGCAAATAAACCAGGACACTGGTTGGCTTACAAGATGAAAAAGAAAGAGAAAAAAGGCTGATAAGTCAATTGGTGGATGGAGAAGGGAATATACAATAATTAATTGAAAAAAAAGAGACAAATAATTGAGAACTTCTACAATAAGTTGTATCAACATGAGAAGATTCCAGAAGAGAAAATAAGGCAACATGTAGAGAAAACTAGAATAACCAAAATCCCAGAAAAGTATAAAAAGGCACTAGAAGAAAGAATTACAATGATGGAGGTAACAGAAAGGCTCAAAAGGCAAAAGAAGGGGAAAACACCAGGGCCTGATGGATTACCAGCAGAACTTTACGAAACACTACAAGAAGTATTAAGCAATGTAATATTAGAACTATTCAATGACTTATTTAGAGAGGCAAAAATTCCAGAAAAATGGATGGAGGCATATCTAACACTTATACTAAAAGAAGAGTCAGATCCACAACAAGTAAAGAACTACAGACCTATTTCACTATTAAATGTGGATTATAAATTTTTTGCATCAATAATGCCAGAAAGAATGAAGAGACTTTTAAATGAACTTATACACACAGACCAAAATGGATTCCTCCCCAAGAGACAGATAAGAGACAATATGTGAATTGTATTGAACACGCTAGAGTACTATGAAGCCCACCCAGAAAAGCAATTAGTGTTGTTGTTTCTGGATGCTCAAAAGGCCTTTGATAATGTGAACTGGCAATTCATTATAGTGCAACTTCAAATGATGGGTTTTGGTGAGGGATTTATAAATATGATTAAAATGATATATAATAACCAATCGGCAAAGGTAATGGTAAATGTTGAGATGACAGGAAAGATAGATATCATGAAGGGAACTAGTCAAGGATGTCCACTATTGTCATTATTATTTATATTGACACTAGATATTTTGAATGAGAAATACAACAAAATAAAGAGGTAAAAGGTATAAGGGTCAAGAAAGAAGAGTATAAATTACAAGCATTTGCTGATGATTTGGTGTTTATTATGGAGGGCCAAAACTAGTTAAAATAATAGAAGAATATGGAGAAGTAGTGAGCTTAAAGATTAATAAAGATAAAACAAAAATGCTGGTAAAGAATATGACAGAAAAACAGAAAAGAGAGTTGATGGGGAAACTGGACATACAGGTGGTGAAAAAAATGAAATATTTGGGTATTCAATTGACATCAAGGTGAGGAACATTAAAGGAGGATAACTTATAAGGTGAAAAAACAAATAGAAATAGATTTGGAAAGATGAAAAAACCTACAATTATCATTGATGGGAAGAATAGCAGTAGTAAAGATTAATATATTACCAAGATTGTTATACCTATTTCAAACAATACCGATAAAACTAGAGAAAAAATTATTTGAAAGTATGAACAAAATAGTTGGGAAATATATATGGCAAGGGAAAAAAGCAAGAATTAATATAAAAATGTTGCAAGATGCAAGGATTTGAGGTGGATTTGGATTACCAAACTGGGAATTGTACTATCAAGTAGCAGGTCTATCTTGGATGAAAGAATGGATTTTACTGAAAAATATAAGATTATTGACACTGGAAGGTATGATTTGCAACTGGGTTGGCATGCTTTTTTGTGGTATGATAAAAGTAGGGCACATGGCTATTTTCAAAGACATTATGTAAGGAATGGATTATTAACAATATGGGAAATACTGAAAGTGAAACATTTAGAAATACCAATGTGGTTTCAACAATGGAAGCATTGACACATCCAAATATTAGTAGTATGAAAAATATTATTTGATTCAAAGATATCTTAGCAGAAAGAGGGGAACTAAAACAAAAACAAGAGTTAGAAAAACAAGGGATTGATATAGGTTGGTTTTCACAATTGCAAATACAATCAAGATATGAAAAAGATAAAAGGGAGTATGGTTTTAACTTAGGAAGTTCAAAGTTGGATAAGATGCTTATGGAAACTGAAGAAAGAATAATCAAAGAACTATATAGCTACCTATTAAGAACTATGCTAGAAGAAGTGGTAAAATATACAATATTAACTTGGGCAAAGAAGTTTGGCCATACGATTGAATTAGAAAAGTGGCAACAACTACTGTATGGGAAAGGAATTATAAATTAACCATGTCAACAGCTTACAAAGAAAACTTATACAAAATGTTTTACAGATGGCACATGTCACCAGGAAAACTAGCTGTTTAAAGATAAGTCAGCAAAATATTGGAAATGTCAACAAGCAATAGGTTCATACTACCACATGTAGTGGACATGTGCAGAAGCAAGGAAATATTGGACTAAAATAAGAGTATGGTTAAAGAAAATGTTACAACAAGAAATAGAATTTAGACCAGAGATATTTTTACTAGATATTATCCCAGAGAAATACAATAAAGAGGATACCTATTTGATTATACATATAACTACAGCAGAGAGAATTGTATTTGCCCCAAACTGGAAATTAAATAAGCTACCCACAGACGAAGAGATAATAACAAAATATTAGATTGTGCAGAAATGAATAGGTTGACAATGAAAAAAAAGGATAAAGAGGAATCAGAGTGCTTCAAGACATGGGGAAGATTTTATGACTGGTTAGAGAAAGCAAACTAGAAAAGAAAGCAGGGAAAAGATTAAGTACCCAGATGACGCACTATTAAATGGAAAGGGGGGGGGGGAGAAGGGGAAAACAGAAAAGAAAATATTAAATATATATGCATATATTCAAGAGCGAGATATAAAGGGGGAAATTTAACTATGGTAGACTAGCGAAGGTAAGGGAATAAGAAATGATACTAAATTATATTTGGGTTGACAGAAATATCATCCCAAGGAAACATAAACTGAGTTTTGAAATACACACCAACAATAATAGAAAAAGAAAGGGAGAGAGGAGGAGAGAATGAAAGGAAGATGGGGGAAAGAAGAAAGGGGTAAGGAGAGTGTTGTGGCCCAGCAGGGGCCGGCTGAGCTGCTGATGGACTCTGATAGTGAGGCACAGTCTGAGTCTGCCCCGGAAGCTGAAGAAGACCCTGGGGGGTGTTCAGAGTCAGCAGGGACCAGAGAGTCTGGTTGGCTACCAGGAGGCCTGAGTCATGGAGCAGTGGGGAGGATCAAAGGCAGTTTGTCTCTGACGCTAGAGTGAGAAGAGCTGAGAGGCAAAGGCAGCAACTCTGTAGGCAGCCTCACAGACGGTGATTAAGCACCAGGTGGTTGTTGATTGGCCCCTCCCAAGAGAGCTTATTGGTGAGGCGATGGGAGGGAACATTTGCAGGGAACAACCGTTCGAAAAGGAGCCATGAATGTCTGTCTGTGAATTCAAGCCTGTGCATGTTCTGTGAAGGAGTTTTGAATATCTGTGTGAAAGGTCGCTGCAGAGCTAAGCTTGTGACGTGAGCTGTCTGGGCTCTCAACCAAAGGACTTGTTATCTTTTTTTTAAATAATCTTTATTAGTTTTACATTTTTTTTATTAAGACATACAAATACAACCTTAAACATATACCCCCCCCCCCCCCCGGTGACAGTAGTTCATAGCCCAACATTCTTTCCTTCATCATTAATTAGTCTCTAACCAACGCCTTCTTGTTACAAAGTTCAGGGACCTATTACAATACCCAAGTTCACTTTTAGTTCTCATTGTTAACAACTATTGTTTATCTTTTCCAGTTTTAAGTCCCTGCTGTTCTCTTTGTCGCCTACATGTACCAAAGATTCCATCTGAGATAATATTCCGTTTCTCCTTTGTCTCTCAGCCAACCCGTCATTCTGTCCATTTCTGCACATTCATAAATCTTTTTGATTATGACATCATCTGGCGGTATGGTAGTAGTTTTCCAAAATTGTGCATAGGTTATTCTTGCTGCCACAATTATATGTAGGCTCAAATGTCATATAGATTTACTCATGCTTTCTGGTTTTATGCTTAATAAAAAAGTCTCGGGTTTCTTTTCCATATTTACCCCGGTAATCTCTCTTAGCCAGTTTTGAATTCTTCTCCAATATTTCATGGCCTCAATACAAGACCACCAAGCATGGTAGAATGTGCCATCCCTTCTTCCACATTTCCAGCACATTGGAGATAACCCAGGAAACATTTTGGCTAACCTCATTGGCGGAAAATGCCATATATAAGCCATCTTATAGATATTTTCTCTAAACACTGTAGATATCGTGAGTTTAATGGTCTTACTCCATAAATCCCACCATTTACCCATTTCAATCTCATAGTCAAAATTCCTCTCCCACGCTATTAAGAGGCTTTTATCCATCTCCTCTTTGACACCTTGACAGATCAAAAATAGATAAATCTTCGACAATTTTCTTATTTCCGCCAAACAAAATCTTGTCCAACTCTTGAGGGTTTGAATAAATTCCAAACAGTTCCTTATCACTTTTTAGCCTATTTCTAATCTGTAAATATTCCCACCATTCCAAATTCCTGCCCTGCTGCTCTAATTCCATCTTTGTTTTCATATTGCCATTTTCTGTCATAATGTCTCTATATTTATGTTTCTTGTCCGATTAAATACACTAGGATGCGTTAAAGCCTCCAATGGTGCCAACCAGCACGGAATCTTAAGATAATACTTTTTCCTCACCTTTTCCCACACCCCCAGCAAAAACTTCCGAATATAGTGTCCCATGAAATGCCTGTGGGGGATATCTCTTTCTTGTCAAAGAGCAGCATGCCATCCCTGTGGGAGGTCATGTCCCTCTAGAGCCAATAAACACCTTCTACTTAATGTCACCCAATCCTTCACCCATGTCATAATTGCTGCACTATAATATGCTGGGTACCCGAAGCCTCCCAATTCTTTATGTTTTTGCAACATTTGGGCTTTAATTCATGCTTTCTTGCCTTGCCATATGAATTGAGCCACTATTGGTCTTAGTGACCATCTTTAAAGCGCTCCATGGCAGTGGACCTGGCTACTTACAGGACTGCCTACTACCACATACCTCCACTTGACCCGTCCGCTCCCACAGGGAGGGCCTCCTTAGGGTGCTGTCTGCCGGACAATGCCAGCTGGCGACTCCCAGGGGAAGAGCCTTCTCTGTGGCAGGTCCCGCCCTCTGGAACAACCTCCCCCCAGATCTCCGCACAATCACAGACCTTCGCCTCTTCCATCGGACATTAAAAACTTACTTCTTTCATTTGGCCGGCCTGGCATAGCTGGTACAGCTATTACTATTTTAATTGGGTTTTAATTAATGTTTTAGCATGGGTCTAATCTTATTTAATCTTAATTTTAACTATTTGATTGTTTGTACTTTTATATTTTATATTTTATAGCTCCTGTGCACCGCCCTGAGTCCCATGTCGGGAGATAGGGCGGTATAGAAATGAAATTAAAGTTAAAAGTTAAAGTTAAAGTTATTTTCTCCAAAGATCTAAAAAAAATTTGTCCAATTTAGTCGGTGCCATTTGAAACAAAAACAAAAATTTCAGTAGCACATACATCTTAACTGTCGCAATCCTACCCATCAAAGACAATTGCTTACCACTCCAATTGATCATATCCTTAGAAATCTGTTGTAATAATTTAATATAATTATCTACTTTGATAGAGGAACATCTCTCCGTAAGCCAAATTCCCAAGTATTGTACTTTATGGGCCATATTAATCCCTAGCAAGCTTTGCACTCCCCTTTTCTGGTTCAAAGTTATGTTCTGGATTAACAGTTTTGTCTTCTCTTTATTTATACGTAACCCCACTATCATACCGTACTCCTCTATTTTCCATAAAATCTGTATCCCAGAAACCATAGGATCCTCTAGAATAAAAACAAGGTCGTCGGCGAAAGCCTGGACCTTAAATTCCTGAGCTTTGACTCATGACCCTTTAATTTGTATATCACTCCTCACTATTCTAAGAAGGGGTTCTAATAAACAGTAAGGGAGATAACGGGCAATCTTGCCTTGTGCTTTTGCCAATATCAATATCACCCGCCTCTTCTCCATTTATCAGTAATGTCACGGTTTGTCTTACGTAAATTGGCCGAACTGCATTTAGGAAATTTTCTCCAAACTCCATATTTTCTAACTGACAAAATAGCAGATTCTAAATTGCCTGAATCAATGTGGGGGGAGGCAATGATGTGTGCAAACAATATACTGAATAACGTGGTTAACACAAAAATTGGTGAATTGCCATTCACTAGGTGGCATGGCAAGAAACCAGATCTAAGTTATATGCATACATTCGGATCTCCTGCATGGCTCCATATTCCCTCACAGCTGAGGCGAAAAGGGCAGAAGAGAGCACAACAACTGATATTTATAGAGTACAATGCCAATCATAGATCATACAGATTCTGGCAGAGAGGCTCAACTAAGGTGATTAATAATGCGAGTGCAAAATGTATTGAGAATTTTGGTTGGGATAAAATAGATCTGAGTCATGAAATTATTATAGAGACATGCCCACACAATATCTATATAAATAAAAATGTAAAATAGTTTGTGCAAAGTCGCTAATCTCAAAAACTACTTGACCGATCCACACCAAATTTTCACACAATGTTCCCAAGGACCTCCAATAATGCCATACGTACTTATTTTGTGGCTAGCACACATGTGTCATGTGCAAGGTACACAAACGTAAAATGTACCCACTTATCAGGTTTTCACTTCCCTGTAGCTCCTCCCACTCGGCTGCTGCGTCACGCACATGTAATGGCAAAAATGGCCTTGAGAAGGCACGTTACCAGGGGCAATGAGGAAAGCAACGCATGACGCATGCGCCTCCTTGTCTGCCTGCAGCCGCTCTCTTCCACCCCCCACCCCCAGGATCAGAAGCGTCCGGCTTCTCCTACCGGACGCTTCTGATCCTTCTCCTGCCCTGCAGCTTCTGGGCTTCTACCGCCCCTCTCCCCCAGGCCTCCCTCCCTCCCTTGAGGCAGCAGGCACCTGGTAGCTTCACCTCCTGGCCCCACTCCATGGAAAACAGCCGCGCGCGCACTGCGTAATTACAGCCCGGAGCAAGACCACAGCCCCTCTCCCAACTGATCCTTCCTTGCTCGGAGGGAAGCTTCTGCAGAAGCCTGGGCGAGTGAGAACAACCTCCCAACGTTACGCACCCTCCAAGGCTGTATGGGCTGTGTGCCTGTTTTCCGTGGCATGGAGCACTGGCTATGGAAAACATAGGTGCATGTGCACATCCCATACAGTCTCAGAGAGTTCATAACATGGGAAGTTGTTCTCACTCACCCGGGCTTCTGCAGAAGCTTCCCTCCAAAGCCCTCCAAGCAAGGAAGGTTCAGTTGGGAGAGGGGCTGTGGTCCTGCTCTGGGCTGTAATTACGCGGCGCGCACGGGGCTATGTTTTCCATGGAGTGGGGCTGCGACCGGAAGATGAGACAGGCACAGAGGGAGGGAGGGAGGGAATCAGAGAGAGACTGACAGATACAGAGAGAGGGGGGAGGGAGGGAGGGAGAGACAGAGACACAGACACACCCAGAGTGAGCGATTAAGTGAGTGAGAGAGAGACAGACAAACCGCATACACACACAGAGTGAGTGATTGAGTGAGAGAAAGACAGACAGACACACACACAGTGACAGAGAGGAAGGGAGGAGAGAGACACGCACAGAGATAATGAATGAGAGATAGACAGACACACAGTGACAGAGAGAAAGGGAGGGGAGAGACAGACACACAGAGAGAATGAGTGAGAGAAAGATAGACACCCATACACAAACAGAGTGACAGTGATGGGGGAGGAAGGAGAGAGAGACAGAGATACACAGAGAGAGATATAGAGACAGACACAGAGAGATTGACAGAGAAAGACAGGGAGGGAGAGAGACAAAGAGCCACACAGAGAGAGACAGAAAGAAAAAGAGACAGAAAGAGAAAGAAAAAGAAAGTGGGAGAGATGAAAGAAAGACAAAAAGAAAAAGTAAGAAAAAGAAAGTGGGAGAGAGAGATGAAAGAAAGAAAGACGGAAGGAAGGAAGGGAAGAAGGAAGAAGGAAAGAAAAAAAGACATGATCACAATTGAGCCCAAAATTTTGGTTGCTAAGCAAAAACATTGTTAAGTGAGTTTCACCACATTCTCCAAGTTGGCCACGCCCATCTGGTCACATGACCATCTGCCGCCCTGTTTGGGGTGACCCGCTCCCTCCTTCATCAGAGGCCGCGGCAAGCCCCTTTGCAAGGGCGAGCAGAGGAATTTGGGATTTATCTGCAGGAGAAAATCACTCGGATTCGGAATGAGCTACCCTCCATCGACAGTGGTCCTGTGGGACTGTCCGAGACTAGTCTTGAGGTTTCTTCTTGGGAGGAGTTTGACTTTGTTACCACCAAGGATATGGACAGGCTGTCAAGGAAACTTAGGGCGACCACATGTTTATTGGACCCGTGTCCCTCCTGGCTTGTACTGGCATCCTGGGAGACGACACGAGGCTGGCTCCAGGGCATTGTCAATGCATCTTTGAGTGAGGGGTCCTTACCTGCCATCTTGAAAGAGGCGGTAGTGAGGCCCCTCCTCAAGAAGCCGTCCCTGGACCCGGCATTATTAGAGAACTATCGTCCCGTCTCCAACCTTCACTTTTTGGTGAAGGTTGTTGAGAGTGTGGTAGCCCAACAGTTCCCGTGACACCTGGAGGAAGTTGATTATCTAGACCCGCGCCAGTCCGGCTTCCGACCCGGTCACAGCACCGAGATGGCATTGGTCGCGTTGGTCGATGATCTCTGGAGGGCGCGGGATAGAGGTTATTCTTCTATCCTAGTCCTATTAGACCTCTCGGCGGCTTTTGATACCATCGACCATGGTATCCTATTGCACCGACTGGGGGGTTTGGGGCTGGGAGGCACCGTTCTGCAGTGGTTCTCGTCCTACCTCTCTGGTCGGTCGCAATATGTGTTGACGGGAGGGCAGAGGTCGACCTCGAGGCCTCTCTGATGTGGGGTTCCTCAGGGGTCGGTCCTCTCGCCCCTCCTGTTTAACACATATATGAAGCCTCTGGGTGACATCATCCGTGGTTTTGGGGTGGAGTACCATCTGTACGCTGATGACACCCAGTTGTACATATCCACCCCAGACCGCCCCAATGATGCCGCCTAAGTGCTGTCCCGGTAGATAGGTAGGTGTTGTGGCCTAGCCAGCTCCGGATGAGCTGCTGATGGACTCCTCTAGTGAGGAGTCCTATGAGTCTGCTCTAGAGGAGAAGGCTGAGAGAGAGAGCTAGGCATCAGGAGGCACCTGTGCTTGGTGTAGTGGGGAGGAGGAAACCCAGTTTGTCCCTGATGTCAGGCTAAGAAGGATCGAGAGGAAGCAACGTCAATTAGCAGAAAGACGCAACTGGAGGAGATAATGAGTATCAGCTGCCTAATTGACCGGCCCCTTCCAAGAGGCCTTAAAAGAAATCCTCTGTGAAGAGTAGGTTTGCAGGAAACAATGTATCATCTGAAGAGTCAAAGCTTTCGTGTGTGTCAAGTTCTTTTGTTAAGAATCTTCAGGCCTACTCAAGGTCAATCCGGGCAAGCTGCCACGTATCAGTCAATTTAGTCATTTGTCTTGTGAAGGAGGGAGTCAGAACAGGTAGGTAGGTAGAGGGAGAAAGGGAAGAATACAGTAGGTAGGTAGATAGGTAGGTAGAGGAATACAGAGAGGGGAAAAATACAGTAGGTAGGTAGGTAGGTAGGTAGAGGGATAGAGAGGGAGAAATGCAGTAGGTAGGTAGGTAGAGGGATAGAGAGAGGGGGGGGAAATACAGTAGGTAGGTAGGTAGAGGGATAGAGAGAGAGGGAGATATACGGTAGGTAGGTAGAGGGATAGAGAGGGAGAAATATGGTAAGTAGGTAGAGGGATAGAGAGAGAGGGAGAAATACAATAGGTAGGTTGAGGGATAGAGATAGGGAGATATGCAGTTGGTAGGTAGATAGGTAGGTAGGTAGGTAGGTAGAGGGATATATAGAGAGAAATACAGTAGGTAGGTAGGTAGATAGGTAGAGGGAGAGAGGAAAAAATACAGTAGGTAGGTAGGTTGTTGGTTATACAATGGTTGTGTGTGCACAGTTTGGTTGGCCATTTAACCAGACTGGGCCACAGCAACGCGTGGCTGTGTACCACTAGTTATGGATAAGGAACCAGATCTGGATATCAAAGAGGAGGTAGATACTGAGGAGGGAGTAGAGCTGGAACAAAATAATACAAATGAACCAGCTATTAGTCCACAATTACCCAGGCGGTCAACAAGGGTGACCAGGCCCCCAGATAGATACCAGGCAACCATGGCCTATCAGGTAACCAAGGTTCTGGCAACCTATAGTGAACTAACCACATTCCCAAGAGGATCAGAAAGAGTGGAAAACTGCAATGGAGAAAGAGCTGAAGTCATTGCAGGATAAGGAAATATATCAAACCACTAATTTACCTCAAGGGAAAAAGGCTGTAGGCGGTAAATCTATATAAATAAAAATGTAAAATAGTTTGTACGAATCCACTAATCTCAAAAACTACTGAACCTATCTGCCTCAAATTTTGACACAATGTTGCCAAGGACTTCTGATAATAGAATACCTATTCATTTTGTGCCTAGCACACGTGTATCGTGTGCAAGGTACACACAAGGTACACACATGCTCTGTGGCGGGCCCTGCCCTGTGGAACGACCTACCACTTAACTCCGTACCATCACCGACCTCCGCCTCTTCCGCCAGTGTTTAAAAACACACCTGTTTCATCAAGCCGGCCTAACATAGCCTCCGCTGTGACTAGTATTAGATAGTTTTAAAATGGGGGATTTTAATTGGTTTTTAAATTTTGTATTTTGTATTATTTATATATTATTTTAAATTCCTGTGCGCCGCCCTGGGTCCTTTTGGAGAAGGGCGGGATATAAATCAAATAAAACTCAAACTCAAACTCAAAACTCATGTAAAATGTACCCACTGAAAAAGTTTTTACCTCCCTGTAACTCCTCCCACCAACAATCATTTCCTCAGCCAATGACTCAACAGTATGGAAGCCTCTTAGGGCCAAAAAGGCACTGGGATAGCAAACTCCCAGGTAGCCCATAGAGAGAGAGAGAGGAAGAAATACAGTTTAATAAAAGAGGGACATGATAGCAGTGTTCCAATATCTCAGGGATTGCCAAAAAAAAGAGGGAGTTAAACTATTCTCCAAAGCACCTGAGGGCAGAACAAGAAACAATGGCTGGAAACTAATCAAGGAGAGAAGCAACCTAGAATTGAGGGGAAATTTCCTGGCAGTGAGAACTATTAACCAGCAGAACAGTTATGAATGCCCCAACACTGGATGTGTTTTTAAGAAGAGACTGGAAAACCATTTGTCTGACATGGTATAGGGTCTCCTGCTCAACAGCAGGGTTGGAATAGATGACCTCCAAGGTCCCTTCCAACTCTGTTATTGTATTATTGTATTACAGTAGGTAGGTAGATAGGGGAATAGAGAGAGAGGGAGAAATACAGTTTAATAAAAGAGGGACTAGGGGAGACAGAAGAGCAGCCTTCCAATATCTCAGGGGTTGCCACAAAGAAGAGGAAGTCAAACTATTCTCCAAAGCACCTGAGGGCAGAACAAGAAGCAATGGGTGGGAACTAATCAAGGAGAGAAGCAACTTAGAATTGAGGGGAAATTTCCTGGCAGTGAGAACTGCTTGCCTCCAGAAGTTGTGAATGCCCCAACACTGCAAGTCTTCAAGAAGATGTTGGATAGTCATTTGTCTGAAATGGTATAGGGCAGTGATGGCTAACCTTTTTTGGCTTGCGTGCCAAAAGCAGGGGAAGTGCATGGGCGATGTGCACAGGTGTGCCACATCCATAATACTATGTGCATGACCCCCTGCATTTGGCATGCTTTTAATGTCTCGAGCCTGGGGAGGGTGAAAACAGCCTTCCCCCACCTCCAGAGGGCAAAAAACGGCCTCAAAGAAGGCCTAAATCAGCTGGCCAGGGCACACATACACACTGAAGCTGACAGGGCAATGCCTCGCGTGGCCTAAGAAATGGTTCCGTGTGCCACCTGTGGCACCCGTGCCATAGGTTCACCATCATGGGTATAGGGCTTCCTGCCTAGGCAGGGAGTTGGACTAGATGACCTCCAAGATCCCTTCCAACTCTGCTATTGTATTATTGTATTACAGTAGGTAGGTAGATAGAGGGATAGTTAGAGAGGGAGAAATAAGGTAGGTAGGTAGGTAGATAGGGAGAAACACGGTAGGTAGGTAGGTAGGTAGGTAGATAGGGTGATAGAGAGGGAGAAATACAGTAGGTAGGTAGGTAGGTAGAGGGAGAAAGGAAGAAATATAGTAGGTAGGTAGGGGGATAGATAGGGAGAAATACAGTAGGTAGGTAGGTAGGGCGATAGATAGGGAGAAATACAGTAGGTAGGTAGATAGAGGGATAGATAGAGAGGGAGAAATACCGTAGGTAGTCAGGTAGGTAGATAGGAGGATAGAGAGGGAGAAATACAGTAGGTTGGTAGGTAGATAGGTAGAGGGAGAAAGCAAGAAATACAGTAGGTAGGTAAGTAGAGGGATAGACAGAGAGGGAGAAATACTGTAGGTAGCTAGGTAGGTGTATAGATAGTGAGAAATACAGTAGGTAGGTAGGTAGAGCAATAGAGAGAGGAAGAAATATAGTAGGTAGGTAGGTAGAGGGATAGAGGGGGGGAAATACAGTAGGTAGGTAGTTAGATAGAGGGAGAAATGAAGAAATACAGTAGGTAGGTAGGTAGAGGGATAGATAGAGAGGGAGAAATGCAGTAGGTAGATAGGTTGGGGGTTATATGGTGGTTGTATGTATGTGTGCAGGTGTAGATCTACACACAGATTGGTTGGCCATTTAACCAGACTGGGCCACAGCAACGCGTGGCCCGGTATAGCTAATGGATATATAAAATTAAGACTGGATTGGATGGCTCAATCACATATAAAGCTAGGCTTGTGGCACAAGGTTTTGATTAATCGGCCACAGACTATGATCAAGTGTTTTCACCTAGTTTAAGGTCTACTACACTGAGAACTGCACTTGTATGGGCAGCAAAAAATAACTATCAGGTTACACATTTAGATGTTGAAACTGCGTACCAACATGCGCCACTTCAGCATATTGTTTACATGAAGTAGGAGTAGAAGACAACCAAAAATCTGAATATTGGTTATTAAATAAAAGCTTGTTTGGATTAAAACAATACGGATACGATTGGAACCAGTGCATAACAAAAGCTTTAGCTAAAATAGGGTTCAAAACTGGATTAGTAGATCCATGTGTATTTAAGATGAACAGAAATGGAGAAGTGTCATTACTGTTACTGTTTACAGATGACATAGCGTTAATTACAAAATTAATTACAAAAACAGATGAAATAATTGAAGAATTAAGGAAACATTTTACAATTAAGAATCTAGGAAAGATAAAAAATTATCTAGGAGTCACAATTAACAAAACTAGGGGTGGATATAAACTGTCTCAAACAGATAAAATTATTACACTTCTTAAACAATTTAAAATGGAGTTGTGTAAGCCTTCCAAGACTTCTATGGGCCTAGAGTTTAATAACAGTAGCAATGCACCGAGCGCTATGTTCGATAGAGGGTTGTACCAATCGTTAATTGGCAGGCTATCGTACATCAGCAATTGGTCTAGACCCAACATTGCTTTTAGTGTTAACCAACTGGCAAGATACCACGCAGAACCGACAGAATGACACTGACAGACAGTGAAGAGAATATTGAGATACTTAAAGAATATTATGCGTTATGGTTTATATCTAGAACCAAACGAAGATTTAAAATTAACTGCTTACGTGGATGCTAGTTTCGCTACGTATATAGAAAATGGAAAATCAATGTCAGGTATAGCCATATTTCTGGGAAAATCATTGATCGGCTGGAGATCAATAAGGCAAAAACATTTAAGTATGTCATCTATGGAGGCAGAATTTTCGTGTCTGTCACTACTGTGTACTGATATGATTTACTACAGACACTTACTGAAAGATATAGGATTTGAAATAGAAGAGCCAATAACTGTATTTGAGGATAATCAGGCAACCATCCAAATGGCTACTAATATAGCAATTAAGAATAGATCGAAGCACACAGATCTACGGTATCTTAACGTATGGGAGAGTGTTAAGAACAGGATAATTACGCTAGAATACTGCATGTTGGAAGACAATTTAGCCGACAATTTCACAAAAGCTCAAAGTGTCATTAAGCACAAGGAAATGTGTGAAAAATATGGTGTGAGATTGTAAATTATATATTGGCTACCCAAAGGGGAGAATGTTAGGAGTAGACTCCTAGAGTTGGGTAGACAATACCACAATGACAAATAGTCATAGTATCTTTAAGGATGTTGGAATGTTAGAGTGCAATTAGTAAGTGCAATTATCTCTAACTATAAGAGTTTAGAAGTTTTTACAACCTCAGTAAAAGCTATTTTATTTTACTTAACAGTGTCTGGTATACTAATTGTGTGTACATTAGCAGCATTCTTCTAGTTGCATACTCCGCTGCACACCCTCTACTGTCTCCCAACGGAGATATCACCTAACAAATAGCCTTTACGGGGCTTCCAGAGGGGCAAAAATGAGCAAAAAATGGCTCGTTTTTCATGAAACTGACTGCTGGGGGGGGGGGGACGACGGGGACTGGCCATTTCCTGTCATTTCTGCCCTCCCCAGCCCCCAGGAGCTCTCTAAAAACCTCCAAAGGCTATGCACGGCCATTTTGATGAAGGGGCGGGGCTTCTGGAGGCAAAAAAATTGCTGTATTTGGTGTATAAGACGCAGCCAATTTTTCAGCCTCTTTTCTGAGGCAAAAAGGTGCATATTATACTCTGAAAAATATGGTAATTTCTAGACTCCTTACCTTTGTAGCTATCCTTTGAAAGGAGTCTAGGTTTCAGACTGCAGCAGCATGGACTATTTATATTGAGAGTGTAATATCTAGATGACGTGTTTGTATTCAATGTGGCCCAGGATTGCAGTGGAGCTTTTTCCTATAATAATGTATTGCTTTTTTTTTCAATGGTCCATTCATCATCTTTTTCATGGCTGTCAACAAGTCAGACTTTCCCATGTTCAAATAACCATTCACTTTTTTTCTCCCAGGGTTTAAGACTTTACACATAACAGAATAACAGAGTTGGAAGGGACCTTAGAGGTCTTGCTACAGCAGGAAACCATAGACCTGTCAGATCCCTTACGTGATACTGTCATTCAATTGGGAGGAGGAGGGCCTCGGAGTTAAATTATTAGCAATACCAGTAACAACTGAGATTTACAACTGATTTTCTGTCTCCGGAAGGCTGGAGGTCCCAGTACCTCTGGAGGAATATTTGTGATGGCCATGTAGATTATCTTATTTTAATGTCAAACTAGAGATAGCCATGGGAATGGTTGTTTTATTTGAACCTCAGGGCAGAAGAGTTAAGGAAACATTTTCACACTTGTGTATTGGCCAGAATCTGCATTCTGACAAAGGGGAGGGGTCATTATCAGCTTAATCCCACTTGCATTGCCTAAAGGGTTTCAGATACAGCTTTGCCTCTAATGGTTACCATTCTGCTTAATTAAAGGTTCCTTTTGAAATAATCCGTTTCAAGAGCCTTTACTTTTTAAAGTTAGGAGAGGAGCAATTACATAAAGCAGTATCTGCAAATTGGTCAACCAGGAGAGATGACATTTGCTCTACCAAGGGGACCCTGCAAACCATGTCTGAGCACAACAGCGAGCAAGAAGAAGCTGATTGCTGGAGAGAGACGCCAACCCCTCCCCAACCAGAGATCTGCTCCCTATATCCTGCCGGTAAGGATGAGGTGAGCCTAGATGACCGCAAAAAGCTCCGCTGGTCAATCAGCATCGGGACGAAAGACGGCTGGGATGGAAAAACCAAGGGAGTCACTCTTACCCGAGGGAGCCGAATCCCAGGGTGGAAAATGGAGCTAGAAGCCTCCTCTGACCAAGAGGAGCCAAATGAAGCCCTACTGAGAGAGGAGCATCTGAAGAGACATGTAACCCAGTTGTTGATGGAGATTTTAGAAAATCTCAACATTCGGGGTGGGGGGGGAACCAGAATGGTAACCAAGAGATGGGGGAAGGGCAGGTGACGCCAGGGGAGCTAATCCCCCTCTGGGTCCTGCTGACCAAGCAGAAGGCACAGCAGCAACACAGCAAACCCACCCTCCCAGTTGGCGCATGGATTGGGGGCACCCCCAACCAACCCCGAACCTTGCAATTAGAAAGGAAACCTCCTTCCCTTGGGGTCACGTTTGGTGGGAACCTGAAAAAACGGGATTCCTACTTACCTACAGTATTTGTCTATTGTCTCTCCCCCTCTATCAACCTATATACCTACCTACCTACTCTCTCTCACCTTATATATTTTTGAGAAAACACGGTAGGCAACCCCCTTACCTACCGTGTTTTCCCAAAAATATGACATGCCCTGATAATAATTTTAATTTAATTTAATTTAATTAGATTTAGAAACCGCCCTATCTCCCCGAAGGGACTCAGGGCGGTGCACAGGAAACAATAAAACAGCATTCAATATATACAATACAAAGTAATTAAAATAGATTAAATATACAGGCCTGTGCTAAAATAAATTTAATACCCTACTAAAACCATCTTAAAATTATGCCACGCCGGCCATCTGAAATAGGTGAGTTTTTAGTGTCCGGCGGAAGAGGCGCAGGTCCGTGATTGTACGGAGGTCAGGGGGAAGGTCATTCCAGAGGGCGGGGCCCGCCACAGAGAAGGCTCTTCCCCTGGGCGCCGCCAGCCGGCATTGGCTAGCTGATGGCACCCTGAGGAGGCCCACCCTGTGGGAGCGGACAGGTCGAAGGGAGGTGTATGGTAGGAGGCAGTCCCGCAAGTAACCAGGTCCCATGCCATGGAGCGCTTTAAAGATGTTTACTAGCATCTTGAAGCGCACCCGGAAGGCCACAGGGAGCCAGTGCAGCTCACGCAGGAGGGGTGTCACATGAGAGTATCTAGAAATAAGATACCATGGTCGATGGTATCGAAAGCCGCTGAGAGGTCTAATAGGACTAGGTCAGAGGAATGACCTCTGTCCCGAGCCCTCCAGAGATCATCCACCAACGCGACCAATGCCGTGTCCGTGCTGTACTCGGATAGGAAGCCAGACTGGTGCGAGTCTAGATAGACAGTTTCCTCCAGGTGCTGGGGGAATTGTCGTGCCACCACACTCTCAACAATCTTTGTCAAAAAGGGAAGGTTGGAGACCGGACGATAATTAGCTAACACCTCTGGGTCCAGGGAAGGCTTCTTGAGGAGGGGCCTCACCACCGCCTCTTTCAAGACGGCCGGTAGAGACCCCTCACTCAATGAAGCGTTCACTATTTCCTGGAGCCAGCCGCATGTCACCTCCCGGGAGGCCAGTACAAGCCAGGAGGGACACGGGTCCAAAACATGTGGTGGCATTCAACTGCCCCAGCATCCTGTCCATGTCATCTGGAGTCACAGGGTCGAACTCTTCCCACAAAACGGTCTCAAGACCTGCCTCCATCCACCCGCTCGGACTAACCTCATTGGAGGCCAGTTCGTTCTGGATCTGAGCGATTTTATCCTGTAGATAGCATCCAAATTCCTCTGCACGACCCTGCAATGGAGCTTCCTGCGGCCTCTGTTGGAGGAGGGGGTCACTCTAAACAGGGCGGCAGGGCGGTTATCTGCGGATGCAATAAGAGCGGAGAGATAATTGCGTTTTACCGCTCTTATTGCCACAAGGTAGGTCCGCAAATGTGACCTTACCCGTGTTGGTCAGATTCGGACTGAGTGGATCTCCAAATGCTCTCTAGGCATCTCTTTCGACGCTTCATCATCCTCAGCTCCTCGGAAAACCAAGGAGCCAAGGTAGATCGGCGCCGAGTGAGAGGCCGCAAGGGCACGACTCGGTCCAGGGCCCCTGTGGCCGCATTATTCCAGGCGGCCACTAGGTCCTCAGTCGAGTCGTGGGTCAGGGTCTCAGGAATTGGCCCAAGCTCCGTCTGAAACCTCTCTGGGTCCATCAGGCGCCTGGGGCGGAACCATCTTGGAACTTCTGGTTCTGCCTCCCCACGGTGGGGTGTAGCGGTTGGAAAGTTAAGCCGAAGGAGAGAGTGATCTGACCATGACAGGGGTTCGATGACTAATTCCCCTAATCCAAGATCACTCGTCCACTGGCCGGAGACAAAAACTAGGTCCAGTGTGTGTCCCCCAGCATGAGTGGGGCCATGAATTACTTGGGTCAGGTCCATGGCTGTCATGGAGGCCATGAACTCCCGAACCATTCGCCTACCGATGGCAGGTTGAAATCCCCCATGACTATCAGCCTGGGGGTAACAACTGCCACCTCGGCTAGCACATCGAGGAGGTCGGGTAGGGCTGCTGATACATAGCGGGGAGCCAGGTACATAATCAGCAAGGCCAGCTGCCTCCCATGCTCCCACCTCTGTTTATAATCCCTCCCCCCTCCCTGGGAACCCCTAAAAGCCGAATTAAAAATCTACTTAAAAAACCCCTTAACTTTCGTTTCAGCCACAGTTCATGAAGGCCATACTTCATTTTTTGGGTGGGTGTAAATACATGCCCTCCCCCGAAAATAAGCCCTAGTGAAAGAGTGGCATGGCCAGCACAGATAGAAGCCCTTCCCTTCCCTGGTCACCTCAGTGCTTCTTGTCTCCTTAATCGGCAACCGAGCCGCTCAGGCTGCCATTCACAAAATAGCTGATTTGCGGGTGCTGCTCTGGCCTCTCCCTCCAACAAGTGTGGCTGCTTTTGCCATCGATTGCGGCCACAAAACCAGAAGGAGTAGGAACTTCCAGTTTCCAGAGACAACAGACGTGTTTTCTGCCGTGTCTGCCACTTGTTTTCTCTGGTGAACCCCTTCGGGGGTTTTGAGGGTCCTGGAGAGACTCTCTTTACCGTAGGGACGGCTGTGGGGTTCCCCCCCAGATGGCGGTCGGGGGGGAGAGCCCTTCCAGCTTCGACCTAGGAGCTGGAGAACGGATAGCGGGGGGAGCTTCCTCTTGCCAACGGATGCCGGAATGACTAGAAAATTCCTATTTGGATGGAAATGCCGGGGACGGAGGATTGCACCGGGTCTCCTGTATTAAGAATGTGACTGTGAGTTTTTGTTTAATTCATTCAATCTTTTTGCAAAGAAGAAATAGAGGGGGGAGTTTTGTTTGCAGAACCCCCCCTTGTAAAAGGCGGCGTTTTAAAATGCTCTCTGGAAAGGAGAAGGAAAAAGAATTACTGGCATCCGAATTAACATTATTTTAAAGAGGAAACTTTGTTACTTAAGTAGTTAATTGTGGCAGCGATGGAACTTTTGTTTGCACTTTCTTCTCAACAATGAGGCGGAAGATGGTTTCCTTTGTTCTCAATTGAAAACTCCCTGACCCAGTGAAAGCAGTCTCACAGTGTTTTTGAAACACCTAAATGGACAATTTAGTTTCTACCACTCCCAAGAAGCCCTCGGTGACTCTCCCAAAGTGGATTATTCTTTTTTTTATAGAGGATTAATTTTCTTCTCTGGTCTTTATTGTGGCTTTGGATTTGAATTTTGAACTGAACTTATCTCCTGCACCTTGGACGTTTCTGACTGCTCACTTCTCTGGCGCCATTTTTATTGTACAATTATAAAGAACAACGGCACATAGAAAACCTCCAGATGGAAAATCCCTTTCTGCCCCATCATCTGCCAGATCCAGTCCGATCTCACAACAAGGGAAAATCACTGAGATGTTCCAAAAAGAAGCAACTGGAGAGACTTCCCAAGAACCTACCACCAAAGAGATGATGCAGGAGATAATGACAGAAATATGAGAAATTAGAAAGGACTTGACAGATTTAAAATTAGAAATGCAAGAGACAAAAGGAAATACAATAGAAAACAAACAAAAAATTGGTGTTAGAGAAAGGGGCAGAGGAGACGAAGGAGGAGTTAGGAGAAATACGAAAAGAAACGGGAGAAATTACTATGCAGATGTCAAAAATTGAGTTTGAGAGAATGTCTTTTTTCCTCAGATTTCAGAATGTTCCTGAAGAGCAAGGGGAGGACCTTAGGGACTTAATGAGCACAATTTTAGCAGATTTTATAAAAAAAAACTAAGAATATATTTGGGGGGATATAGATATGATCTATAGAATTAATTCTACATATGCCAGGATAAATGATGTACCAAGAGAAATTCACATTAAATTTTTAAGAAGATTTACAAGGGATGAAATACTGAGGGCACAACTGGGTGGGTCATTAAAATATCAAGATAAGGAGATCACTATATTGAAGCAGATTCCAAAAAAAATTCAAGAGATTAGAAGGAAATATTCCTTCTTATCTAAAAAGCTTTTCAAAAAAGGAATCTGGTTTAAATGGTTGATGCCTGAGGGATTGCTGGTATACTGGGAAGGGGGTAGAGTCAGAATCAAAACAGTAGGAGAGGTGGAGGCTTTTCTTAGAAAGCACTTCCCACTCCTAGAAGAAAGAGACGGAACAGGGGGAGCCACAGCTCCACCTATTGAAGAGAAGGAGCAAGAAGACACTATTGCTAAGAGACTTAGATCTCAAAAATAAGTATGTTTTGAAATTCACTATAACTAAGATGGATACTTAAAAAAAAAAGATCGAGGGGGGCGTGGTTATGGCCGGATGAGGTGAGGACGTTTTCTCCACCTCGTAGGGTTTTTTTTTACCAACAAATGTGGATTAAAGTGATTAAATCGCGCCGCTGAGAGCTGGAAATGTTTATAGATGTTTTGGAAGGTCGGTGTGACTTGTAAATTGCTTTTCAAAGTGATCGGACAACTCGAACTGCTTGAATTTCAAAGTTTTGTTTCTCCGTGGAGCAGAGAGTTGGGCGAGCGGCCGAGGTAAGGGGGGCTACCCTTTGTCTCTGGCAAAGATCATTTGCATGCCTTTTGTCTCGCTACAAGGCTGTAAATACAAGCTGAAGTTTAAGAAAGAAGGAAGTTGGTGATGGCATGTGGATTATAACTCCTTTGAACTTTAAATTCTTTTAAAGTGGATTGTGTGAGCTGAATGTAGCGGACAAGCTTTTTTGATTACACTTAAAATGGAGGCTTAAAAGTTAAATAAACTGGGGAAGCTCTCCTAGGCTTTTCCTCTTTTTGGCTCTCTTGGTGCATTTTAAGCCGGCTTAGCCTTATTTGATTTGGAACACTGTTTGCCCTTTATTCTCATAAGAGACCCTCTTGGCAAAGAAGTATAAATATAAAGTTTGTTTTTGAACTGAAATGTCGACTCAACAGCCTTCAGAGCTGGAAAGGATCTTCGGAGCTTTGAATACAATTGGCGAAAAGTTAACCGGGTTAACGGATCATGTGGCTAATTTAACATTGGAAGTTCAAAAAGCTAAAGAACAGATAAGTGAATTAAATGTTAGTTTTGTAAAGCAAAACGCGGAGGTGAAATTTATTAAAGATGAAATTGAACAAATTCATGCACACGACGCACAAATTGATCGTAAGATGGAAGGAATTTTTTATAAAAACCAGCAGCAAGATAAGAGAATTAGTCTTTTGGAGGAAGAAGCTAGAAAATTCAATATTGTTATACGTAATATTCCAGAAAATAGACCGGATGATTTGAAGCAGAGGGTGCTAAAATGGTTGAATGATTTTGGATTTGAATTTACAGCAGCAAATTTAGTAAGTGTTTTTAGAATCGGTTATAAGAGGCAAGGTGGAGCGGTTAGAAATGTTTTAGTAAGATTTGCAAACCTTGGAGATAAATTGGAGGTTATGGCAAAAATAAGAGAACTGGAAGGTGTTCCTAAGTTTGAGGAGAAAGAGATTCAAGTTTTTCCGGATATTTCCAGGGAAGACAGAGCTTGGAGATATCATTTGAAACCAGTTACAAAGCTCTTGAGAGACAATGATATTAAGTACAATTGGAGGCCACTACAGCAACTTAAGTTTTTTTATAAAGGAAGGATGCATACTATTACTTCAGAAACAGATGTATTAAGATTAATTCGGGGGCTTGGGCTGATTGAGAAAGAGGAAGATTTGGAAGAAATTAAAGATTATATGCTTAAGACGGGTGGAGTACAAGAGGAATCCCCAATTTTGGAAGAAAGAGGTGCAACTGGCGGCCAGGATCCCAAGAGTTTAAAGAGAAAAGAAATTTCCCCGGCAGTCTCTGAGTATAAGAAAATTCGTGAAGATACTGAACGAACGCCAGACAAGATGGAGGATCTTAGTAAAAAGCAGGAAGCTGAGTCCGGGGTGAAGCCAGCTTTGTCTTCTTTTTTTGAAAGTGGAATTTAAAGAACAGCCCGAAGAGGTGATCCGACCATCGGCACGTCCCACTCCCCCACACTCTTTATATAGAGGCGATATCTGATTGAGGATGTGGGGGATGAAGATTGCTTGTTATTTGTTGTGGTTGCTGCGTTTGATATTTGAGTTTTTTGTCTATGTTGTTTGTTATATATTGTTTGTGGAGTTTTATGTTTTTGTATGTCTTTTTTGTTTGGTGTTTGGTGTGCACATAAAGGAAGAGGAGGGGTCAGGCTTAAAAAAGTTACCGCTTAAATGCGGTTTATAAAAATAATGACATGGAACGTGAAAGGTACAGGCAATCATATAAAAAGGAAAAGATTGGAACTTAAATTTAAAAGGGATTCTCCAGATATATTATTTTTGCAGGAAACTCATCAAAAATCTGAGGATTTTAATAGAATGAATATTAAAGGTATGCAAATTTATGAAAAATCTTTTGGGTCTTCCAAAGCTAGAGGAGTTGCAATATTGATATCAAATAGGGTACACTTTGAGAAAAAACAAGTAATTAGAGATGAGGAAGGCAGATATTTAATAATTACAGGGAATATTAACGAGCAAAAAGTGACATTGGTTAATTTATATTTACCGAATGAAAAACAAAAGGGATTTTTGGATAAAATTACTAAGATTTTGGAAATAGAAAGTGAAGGGAAAGTAATTGTGGCGGGAGATTTCAACCTAATTAGGGATAAAATTGATAGTAATAATCCTACCCGCTTTAGACAAACAAATAAAGGGGAAATTTTAAATAAATGGATGTTTCAAAACAGTGTGGCAGATGTTTGGAGAGAGTTGAAAGGCCCTGAAAGGGTGTATACATTTTGTTCTAAGGTACATAATACTTATTCAAGGATTGATTATATTTTTGTTTCTAAAGATTTGCTGAATAAAGTAGATAGAATAGATGTGGGAATTTTTAAGGATTCTGACCATGCAGAAGTCATGATGGAAATAGATTTTAATTTTGAGAAAAAGGAAAGAAGTTGGAGATATGATGAAAAATTGTATAAAAGGGAGGAGGATAAAATATGGATATTCAAAAAATGGAAGGAAAGTTGGGAATTGAATGATAATGAAGAGGTTAAATTTGAAATTGTTTGGGATACCATGAAAGCCATATTTAGAGGAGAAAGTATTAAATTGTCAAGCAGGAAATATAGAGAATACAAAGCAAAAATTGATCAGGATACAAGACAAATTAAGATATTGGAGAACCAATTCTCACTTACGAAAGATAAAAAATGTTTGGAGGAATTGACCTTATTAAAAACTAAATTGATAGAAGAAGATATTGAATTGGTTAAAAAAAATTTAAGATATTTGAATAGGGATTTTTTTGAATTTAGTAATAAAAATTCTAGGTTATTGGCAAAGACGGCGAAAAATAAAATTCAAAAGAGAGAAATTGGTTCTCTGATAGATGATAAAGGTATAAGGTGTCATAAGAGATTGGAGAAATGTGAAGTAGCTAGGAATTTTTTTCAAAAATTATACTTAAAGAAATCAATTGATTTAGAAAAATTGAAGAATCATCTTGGAAAATATGGTATGAAGATAGAGCAATCATACAAAGACTTGATGGAAAGAGATATTACACAGGAGGAAATTAATGAAATAATACAAAAGTTAAAATTAGGGAAGACCCCAGGAGAAGATGGATTACCTGCTGAATTTTATAAAGATTTCAAGGAACTAATAGTACCAAAACTACAAAAATTATTCAATGGAATTTTACATGGTGGAGAAGTCCCGATGTCATGGAATAAGACAGTAATATCTATAATTCCTAAACCGGATAAAGATCTTGAGAGGATCGAGTCCTATCGACCCATTTCTTTAATCAACCAAGATGCTAAAATATTTACAGCTATTATAAGTAATAGATTAAATAGTTTTATAGATAAATATATAAGTTATAACCAAGTAGGGTTTGTTAAAGGTAGATATATGAGTGATATAATAAGAAGAGTATTGAATATTATAGATGTAGCAGAGAATAATGGAGATGGATTAGGTATAATATCGTTAGATATTTTTAAAGCTTTTGATTCTGTACAATGGGATACTATAAAAGTAATTATCGAGGCATTAGGCTTTGGTAATAAATTTATACATGTTATTTCAAAACTGTATCAAAAAAGCAGTGCAAAGATAAAGGTGAATGGAATAATGACGGAAGAGATTAAATTGGAAGCAGGCACGAGACAAGGATGTCCCTTGTCCCCAACATTATTTTTGTTAGTTATGGAAATTTTGATTAAATTGATAGAAGCAGATGAAGAGTTGGAAGGTTATAAGGGATATAAGATAAATTTGTATGCGGATGACACTTTGATTATTTTGAAAGATATAGAGAGAGATTTAAAGAGGATAAACAAACATTTGATAGAATTTGAAGAAATGACAGGTTTAAAGGTAAATTGGTCAAAATCTGAATTACTAATGAATAAAGATGGTAAGGAGTGGGAGAATATGCAAGAACAATTTGGGATAAGAGCTAAGAATACATTGAAATACTTGGGGATAACACTTTCACTTAAAGTTAGAGATTTAAAAAAAATTAATTATGAGGTGATGCTGAAGGAAGTAGAGAAAAAGATAGATAAATATAAAGAGATAAAGTTGTCTTGGTTTGGTAGAATTGCAATGTGTAAAATGATGTTATTACCAAAGTTTAACTTTTTATTTGAGATGCTACCATTAAATTTGACAGAGAAAGATATAGAAGAATATCAGAAGAAATTAGATAAATTTTGTAATGGTGGGAAAAGACCAAGATTAATGAAGAAATTGTGGTATCAAAATCAAAAAGAGGGTGGATTGGGAATTCCCAATCTACTTAATTATTATCGGGCATATAATATTAGAACTGTGATAAAAATACTTAAAGGTGGAGATGGTCATTGGGGAGATCTGGAGTTAAAAGATATTAAGAGATTTGGGTCTATATGGTTTTTAGATAAAGCAAAAATAAAAAAGACAATTAATAGTTATTGGTTAAAAGGGTTGAGTAAAACTTGGAATAAATTTGTTAAGAAATTGATTCCGGATATAACGTTTTTGGGAAAGACAACTGAAAGTTGGCCGATTAAAACCAATATAAGTCGGAACAAAGTAATTGAAGATGAAAATATAGGAAATATAGTAGATTGGTTAAGAGCCTTAGGAACTGAAAGTAGGAAGAAAAAAGTAATTCAAAAATTGGAGTTAAATTGGTTTGAAAAAATACAGGTAGAAAAATGGAATATGAAAGTAAGGGGAATATGTAATATAGATAGAAGTAAAACTAAGTTTGAAAGTTTAGTATCTCAAATTATTAAAGATGAAACCGGGTTAAAAGGACTCGTCAGTAAGATATATAGGATTATAAACTTTGATAGAAATCCACAAATGGTAATGAAAAAGAATTGGGAGGAAGATCTAAAGATTAAAATATTGGATTTGGATTGGAATGAGAATTGGAAGAGTCGGATTATGAGGACCTTATCTATAAGGATTAAAGAACATAATTTTAAGGTTGTTTGGAAATGGTACTGGACCCCACTAAGATTATCACTGATAGATAAAAAAATGAATGATAAATGTTGGAGATGTAATACGGAATTGGGAACTTATGAGCATATGTGGTATAAATGTGTGAAAATTAAAAAGTTTTGGCAGCAATTAGAAGGAACAATGTGTGAAATGATGAAAAGAATAATAATATTGAGACCAGAAACTATATTGTTATTGATAATTAATGAACCAGAGTTGACAAAACATGAGAAAGAACTGATTAGAATTATGATTATAATGGGTAGAATTGTAATAGCAAGATATTGGAAAATAGAGGTAAATATTAAAATAGATGAATGGTATTGTGAAATGTGGAAATTAGCCTTAAATGATAAAATGACGTGTGATATTAAATTTAGAGAGGGGGTTTATAAAAATGATATTTTTTGGAAGACTTGGAAGCCATTTGTGGACTATGCACTTGGAACTTTGGACGTCTCGACGCCTGTACCGAGGGAACGTGGATTTTGGAGATCCTAAAGATAATAGACGACACTTGAAACCAACTCTTCCTTTTGTTTTGTACAGCACTGGGTGATATATTGTAATAAAATCTTTAAAAAAAAAAAAAAAAAAAAAAAAAAAAAAAAAAAAAAAGATCGAATGTATGAAATGTAATATGTAATAGATAATTCTCACCACTATATAATTTTTTTTAAAAAAATGTATTTTTATGGACTCCCGGAGTCGACCACCGACTCCGACACGGAAATCCTAAAATGTTATTATTAAACCGTACCATTTCCCCTTTTCCTATATAATTGTAAAAACCAATAAAATTGTTTGAAACTAAAACCAGAAGGAGTCCAAGGACTGCACCCCACGTACCGGCCTTCTGAAGGGTACTGTAGCAGCAGTTATCCACATTTTTTTATCATTATTTCATCCCGAGCCACATGACCCAGTGAGCCATGTGGATCAGGACAAAATAAGGGTGAAAAAAATTGTGGATAGCTGCTGCTACAGTACCCTTTGGAAGGCTGGCTCAAGTCTCCTGCTGCAGAAGTGGCTGTGTCCAAGGAGCGCTTTTGGGAGAGGAGGCAAAAAATAAGTGATCAGCTTCATCTCGTCCCTTGCCCTCAGCCCCCCCCCCCTTCGGCTCTCCAAGGGTTTCACCCAGAACCAAACTTTGGCAGAGCTGAAGCAGAGAAGTGGCCTGCAGGATTTCAGGAGCAAAGTTGAGGCTGAGGAGTCAGCCCAGGGGGAAAGTCCTGTGCTATTCCAGCGCTCTTCTTTCCTTGGAAATGGAATCTTGGGAGCAGGAAAAGGCATCTCCAGGCAGGGTGGGTATGTCGGTGTGTGTATAAAAAACACAAAGCAAGGGAGCCAGCAGCTGCGCATTAAGGAGCTTTGTGAAATATCATGCCTACCCGCAAAGTTTGGTGAGGGAGGGAGAAGAGATACTTCCCTCTCTTGGCAGTGTTTTGCTTGAAAATATTTGAGAATCAGACCAGAGAGAAGGAGGAAGGAGCCCTGCGAGGAGACTTTGCTGCCTTCAGAGACGCAGACAAAGAGCAAAGACACTCCCTCTTGTTGCAGGAAAGCCAAGACACACAGACAAGCTCTTCAAAGCAGCAAAGGGTTTATTGTGCACAGGCTCAGAGATGGGCCCGCAGCCCATACAAACATGTCTGAACCCCCAAATATTGACAAGGATTGTCTCTTATACCCTCGGTGACGTAGACATTCCCGTTCTCCTACATCTGCCCAAATATGGATTTGGGGGACTTGAAAACCTACTGGTTGACACAGTTTGCTTAGGTCGACAAGATATATGCATTCAGAGGCTATTTGTGGCTAGCAAGGAGATAAATGGGGAAGTTGCCTGGAAAAGATCATGGGAGCAACCCAGCAAACAGGATGCTGTCTGGGGCAGGACCTTTTTGCAAGTACAGCAGTATATTGAGCATAGCTTGCAATCTTACTTCTTGACCAAAGTTTACTTGACCAATGTTTCAGGCCTAGGCCAGCCCTAGACCTCTGTATCTTCCGTTGCTACCTCATGTGGGTTGCAACCAGCCCACAAGACTATCTGAAAGGGAGGGGAGATTTCCTGCACATCGGAAGCGGTGTCTTCTCACAGGGCTTCTTCCGACATCCCAGTTGTGTGGATTTCCATGCCTTCCTTTACAAGATGTTGCTTTGCGCCTGGGGCATCAGGAGAAGTACTGCCAATATGCAGGAAATCTCCCTCCCCCCACCTGCAGATCATCCATTCAAAGTGTAGTTTCACCAGGATGAAGAGGTGGCTGGAGGCAGGTTTGCATCAGGTTGAGCTTTCTTTGCAAGGGAGACAATCTGGGGAGCAAGAGATTTAGGAAGCCTGGACTGGCGTGGGGCGGTTTCTGCAGTGAAGCGTCTGATTCATCCCCAGGGGTGAGCCTTTCACCCTTCACCGCCTCTTTGTCCTGGCTTGGAAGCTGCAGAGGAAGCCTGCCATGCCCGGCAGGGGGGTGGGGGAGAAGAGACGACAAGAGGATCCATGTCTCGCTCCATGCCTCTCACTTCTCCCCCACCCCACCTGCCACTCCACTCACTAAAGAGACGGTGGGGAAGGGAAACCGCCTGGATTCTGTTAGCATTGGGGTGGAGTGGGAGGAGTTAGGCCATGAAACTTGCAGTTCTATCCGAGACTTGCAGCTCTGTCACGTTCTTCGCTGTTTTGTCCAGAGGAGTTGATGGGATAGAAGGAGTGGAACAGCTTGCCTCCAGAAATTGTGGACGCTCCAACAATGGTTGTTTTTAAGAAGGGTCTAGACCAGTGGTTCCCAAAGTGGGCGGTACCGCCCCCCAGGGGGCGGTGGCACAACTTAGAAGGGCGCTAGGAGGCAAAATGACTGTAGGGGGGCATTAGGAGGCAACAGGGGGGGCCGCTGAGGGCGAGGAAAAAAAGATTGTAAATTGCTGCAGAGGGCGTGGCCCCTAGGTTGGTAGCTTCTCTGGAAATAGCTGCAGGTTTCCCTTTAAGTAACGTCACCACCCTCCCCTCCAATCACTGCCTTCCTCTCAGGAGAGGCGTGTGTGCGTGCCCTGCTTCAATTGCCTGTCTCCGACCGGCTTGGCTTGTGAAAAGGTTCTTTGGAAAAAAAAACTCGGTGGATGGGGCAGGACGTTGCACGGTGTTGTCGGGGGGGGGGGGGGGGAGAACCCCCACCAATCGAATTCTAGTTGAGCTTGTGAGAGAGCTCTTTGCTATTGTTTTAAAAAATGGTCATATGTTTTGTGCCATGTGGGGGTGTGGTTGGGGTCTCCGTTTTGCACCCTCAACCTCACGCTCGGGTGCTCGAGCGAGGGAGGGCAACGTGTGAGGTGCACGGGTCGAAAGGCCAGTGAGAGGGGCTTGAAGGGATGCATGGACTCAAGCACGCCTCTGCCTGGCCGGCCAGCTGTCCACTTGCGCCACCAGAGGTCCTGCAGCCTCAGCCGCCTCAGCCTGCAGCTGCCCGCTCACCATCTGTCACTCCCCTTGGTGTGTGTTGGGAGGAGAAGGTGCGGGGGAGAGGACAAGAGGAGAGAAAGAAAGGAGGAAGAGAGAGAGAAGCTTCGCTTGGAAAAGGGCGTTGGTACTTACCTGATACGCCTCTTCTAATAAGGGGGGAGATAGCATCCATGTATGGGTTATGACCTATCCGCACTCTGATTGGACTGAGTCTGATTAATAATTAATTAAGGGTGCTATATAACCCCCTCAGGAGCAGACTCCACCCAGTTTTCGACGAAGGAAAGTAAAATCAGGCTCACCAGTATCATCTCGCAAAAAACAAAGCATAATACAACCAAATTCACCAAGCTGGTCAGGACAAGATAAGGGACAGGCCGGATGCTATCTCCCCCCTTATTAGAAGAGGCGTATCAGGTAAGTACCAACGCCCTTTCTCAATAAGGGTGGAGATAGCATCCATGTATGGGACATACCAAAGCCCTAACGCCTCACAGGGAAGGATCGAGTACGGACCAGCAGACTTGGGCGCAGAGTGGACAGCACACCGGCCGCATCCACTCAATCCAGCCGCTAGACAAGCCTGGAACGCTGAGCACGCCAACGAGGACGGCGGAGGTGAGGACCACGCCACCTCCATGCCGAGCCCCGAGCGGGAACCCACCTTAATACGGGTCGAGACAGCGGCCGTATGCGCGAGCGCAGACCCGCCGTTGACAGCATCAGTCCGACAGACTGCATAGGGTCTCCTGACGCCCTCACCGGAACCAAGAACTCACGCCGCCGCGGAGAACCCCCAGAGCAAGGGAAAGCAGTTGAAGAGAGGCCAAGGCCATGACAGAAACCGGAGGAAAGAAACTGTACATCCAAGAAGGCACTCAAGAAGGCGACGCCAGACCCACAAGAGTCAGGGCTCCCCGAGGGTCCCGTAAGGCGAGAAACCAGAGGAAAATCCCAACCGTGCCAGACAACCCCTGTGGCTCACCCCCTTACCGAGACCGAGACCCCGAGAGAGGCGGGTTGACCCATCGCCCCGAAGGACACCACTGGCCAGGTGGGGACTAGCCGGAGGACTGGCGCCAAAACGAACAGAGACGGCCTGGCAAAGGCCACAAAAGGCAGAGACTGGCCTTAAACAGGGAACCTTATGCCCAGTTCGGAAACCAAGGGCGATATCCGAGGGTGGAAGATGCAGACCATAGGGTCCTGGGAATGAGAGTCCACCTGTTAGCAAGGCATGAACTGATCCCCTCCCAAAGACCCCTCTTGCCAGCGAAGGGCCAACGGAGGGGACACTGTTACACAAAGCCGTCCTGAAGGACTCCCCGCCCACAGAAACGTGACGGCAGCCCCAGAAAGAGCATCCATGTCGAACAACGAGGGCCGACAAATAGGTCGCGTCGAATGTTGCCAGCGAAAAACCAATGGGCGCTCGTAGGTTGGGACAGCGAAGATGACCATCCCTTAGCGCAATCGGGGTAAATGCCGAAAGGACCACAGAAACCACCGTGTCTCCAAGCTCCCCAACAACCCCCGAAGGAGCACTCAGAGCGCCCGAAGGCGGCACCTAAGGCGAAGTACCAACACGACCCCTGCACCATTCCTGCCGAAAGGGACCCAAAAGGGGGGACAGAACGGTGGGAGACCAAGGAGGAGGGGAGGGAAATGACCCAGGTCTCCGGTACTCACAAATGGCCGGGTGCCCGCAGGTGAGGCAAAACGACCGAGAGGTCAAGAAATAGAGAGAGAGTAAGACGGAGTCCTTGAACCCCTGAGGAAAGAAATCCTCTAGCGGCCGGATCCACCCCAGCCTAGCCGAGCGTAACCGCCCATGCGAAGTCAGCCACTGAGCAGCGGTCAGTCTAGAGGGACAAAGGCTAGGACCTGGGTCCTACCCCCAGAGCGCGAGCCGAGACCTCAGGCGCGGGGCCCCATGTCCCGGCAAGGACGAACCAATACCATACAAGCTGAACAGCCAGAAGCCGTCAGCGCACCAACGAAGCCAGCTGTGGTGTCAGAGGGCCAACTCCCGAATGCTCCTTACTGCGAGAGGAGAGCTAGCTGGCACCAAAAACAGACATGTGCTTGCGCCATGGGAACAATACAGACCCTCGAGACCTCCTGGTGCCCGAGCTGTGAAGTAAACGTCCGAGCGGGTCAAACCTCCAAAGCCACCTCCTGCGACCGCCTAGTCGAGTCGGGGATCCGACTCAATGTGAAGGCCGCCGGGTGCGGCAAGATGGCGATGGTGGCCCCTGAGAGCGGGCCACGTTGCGAGTGGAAAGAGTCCTAGTTTAGTCGTATCCTAATAACGCCGTGCCTACTGACCAGAAAGGAACGTGAGTCCCGTGTCCCGAGGCTCGTCAATCAACACCTGGACAATGACGACCGATCAAACCAGCCCTGTCTCATAGAGACAATGCTCCGATCGTGATGGAAACTAGCCCCCGGCGGAGAGCCGGGAGAGCAGGGATCTGCAAACCCGAAGTCCGTAAGGAAAATAGAGGACAGGTAGTCCGCCCCGAAGACTGCCCGATAAGACCTGGGAAAACAGGAAATCCGGTACCTACGGAAGACGTGAAAGTGGAACAGACCCCCCCGTTGGAGGAGACTGAATCACGGTTCCCATCCGGGAAAACTCCGTCAAGTGCCTGGGCCCGGAGCCATGGACAAAGGAGCCAGGGCCTGAGCAACGGTAGCCTGGACAAGACTCACCCCGTAAACGAGGAGAGGCCCTAGGCAGTGGTGGCCGGAGCCCCCCAGTGGAGTGAGAACACTCCCAACGAATGGCCTTGGGGACCCGGTCTCCCGGTCAGGGAACAAAAAGATAACGGTATAGCATTGCCGGCTGATCCCCGTACCAATGGTGCCCCCAACAGGAGAAGGCCCGTATGAGGGGAGGCACCCGAACCCGAGCCCTGAATTGACCATCGGGCGTGGGCGCAGGCGGCCAGACCCCGTCTCAGGGTCGGAAGGGCGGAAGTCGGAATCATACGTGCCCGTCAGTAAATCCCGGGACGAGGGCCCCCTGAAAGACGCGTCGTAGTATGCCGCACGGGCCCCACTCCAGCCTGAGTCATCACTCAGCCCGCCAATGCGGGAGACAGAGCCGACAGCCTAAAGATATATCCGGAGATATAGCCCAGGAGGGCCGACAGGCGGAACCTGCTATAGGATCTGCCGCAAAGTGGGCATTAGCCCCAGGCCCGAGAGAACCCGGAGGTGCAAGAGCCGAAGCTGGAACACCCCCAGACATAGTCGCCGAAAAACAGGGGGGAAGTTGGAGGGGCCGTGGTGGTGCAGTCCACCAGCGGCTAGTCGAAGACGCCCCAGGAGGCCCTGCCTGTGAAGCCAGCCGACCACCTGCCGGAGGTGCCGGTCATGAGAACGGGGCGCCCCATACATAAGATTGCTAAGGTCAGGACGTAGCCCCAAGGTCCACCCTCGTGCCTACAGAACCAGGGGCGCGCCCGCCTGGGCCAGGCATGGACAGCGTCCCAGCCAGTCGATCTGCAGTGGAGGCGATCATGGCCAGAGTTTCGGGTCGTGGAGAACACCGGTGCCCCGGCCCCTAGCCACAAGCTGCATAGACTGAACCGGATGTTAGCCTGGTCACCCGGGAGCCAGGCCTTTGGGATGGAAGAGGGGCCAAACAGGGGTCTGCAGCCCCTGGCGGTAGGACCAACCCGGACCCTGCCCCTGATGGCTCCTGGGACAGAACCCGGCCAACGCAGACAGAAGGACTAGTAGGTCATGCGGCCAACATCCCGGCCACTTTCCCGAGGGTCTCCGGAGGTTGCGGCCGTAGCGTCGCTAAGTGAGACCTCCGTCAGTAAGTGAGGCCAGTACAGCCAAAGGCCCAAATTGGCGCCATACAAAGGGCCCGGCCCCAGTTCACAGAGGGGTGACACCGTGGGTCGTGCAGGGGCAGCCTCGCTCCCAAGTTTTTTTTTTTAATATTATTATTATTTTGCAACTCCATTCCTTTGCCTGCCTTCTGAGCTCCTAAACTGGCCGACAGAAGGAGGGGCCTTCGCCGAAGGCGCACGCCCCCCGTCTGGCACCCAAAGTTGGTGGGGTCAGATCGCAAGTCCCAGGGCCCGAAAGGGTGACAAGGCGGGGCCCGGGATAGCCTTAGACGTGACCGCGTCTTCGAGGCTGTGAAAGGAGCAGCTGGACGCCCAGCGCCACCGACGGAATCCATCCGGGCCAGTCCGTCCCGCTGTCAGTGAAAAAGCCCCCCACACCACCGGCCATGATTGCGCGGCGTGCGTGCGCGCGTGCACCGCGCCTGAGCGGCTCCCATGGCCCCGACAGGCTGGCCGCATTAACACTTGCTCGTGGAGGGCTCGGGAGGCTCTAGGCCGCTTGCGCGTCCCCATGCAGCTCCTGCAGCCCGATAGGCCGGCCGCTTCCTCATCGACCAGGGAGGGAGCAGGGCGCTCCAGGCCATCCTGCGCCTCTGCGCGGCGCCTGCCGACCTGACCGGTCGGTGCGTCACCAGAGTGGGGTTTTTTTTAGGCCGCTTGCTCGCCTACGTGCGGCCCTGACGGAGTGAAAACAGACCATCTGCGCGCGAGGTAAGCCCCGGCGAGAAGAGTGGCCCCCGAAAGCGCCAGACGGCTCCTTCAGCTGTCCGTGGCGCCACCAGCCTCATCGCGCGTGCGCGAGCAGCCGAAGGCCGCAGCTGCCTTATGTGGGCCTCGAAGCCCGGCAGTCCCGTAGCAACCCAGTCAGGAGGATAAGGCCCAAAAGGCCGTTGCACTCACCTGTCCTACAGCCTCCCGGGGGGAGGGGCATTGGGCGCATCAGAGGCCACAGCCCCAAGCGCAGTCACCACTTAGGCCCCCAAGGGGACAAAAGTCTCGGCAGCCCTGGAAGGCCCCGTATTAGGCGCGTTCGACCGCAGGTTCTGTCAGTCGCCATCTTGTCCGGGCGACGAGCGCGCGGGAGGCCCTCGGTGACAGGAGAGGCCTCCCCCAAAGGGCCCCAAAGGCCCGACAGCCACTGATAGGTGCGGCCACTTACCAAGACCATGAAAAGCACCTGAGGCAGCGCGTTTAGCTCCCCGGGGGCACACATAAAGGCGTCACAGCAGAGCTGCGATTCTGGCCGCCCCCTCCAAGGCCTCTTGATTAGCCACCCCTGGAAATCTCTGTGAGGATCCGTCAGATCTTGATCTCGTCGGGGGAGCGGACCTAGCGTTGTGGGACAAGTCCCCAGCTGGTCAAGTCACCACCTCGCAGGTGGGCATATAAATAGGGGTGGCTGGCCTAGATATCCTTTCTTCAGAAATTCTCCTCAGAGGACGATGATACCGGACCAGTCCCAGAGCTGGACTGAGTCGGAAACTGGGTGGAGTCTGTTCCTGAGGGGGTTATATAGCACCCTTAATTAATTATTAATCAGACTCAGTCCAATCAGAGTGCGGATAGGTCATAACCCAAACATGGATGCTATCTCCACCCTTATTGAGAATAAATTACTTCACATCACACATACACGCGTGCGCAATCTCAGGAGGCTGAGCGGGAATAACAGCCCTGCCCTTCTCCCCTTTTTTTATTGTGGAGGAGGAGGAGGAGGAAGAGGAGGAGGAAGGAAGAAAGGAGGGGGAAGAGGAGCAGGGAGAAGGAAGAGGGGAAGGAGGGGGCAGGAGGAGGAGGAAGGAAAGGAAGAGGAGGAAGAAAGAGAAGGAGAAGGTAGCAAAGGGAAGATGAAGAGGAGAAAGAAAGAGTAGGTGGAGGTAGCAAAGGGAAGATGAGGAGGAAGAAAGAGGTGGAGGAAGCAAATTGAAAAGGAGAAAGAAGAGGGAGAGGCAGGAGGAGGAAAAAGAGGAGGGGGGGAGGAAGAAGACAGGGGCAGTGGACAGGGAAGCGAGCCACTGCTGTTTCGCTGGCAGGCGGGGGGGGGGCAAGTGGGTGAGCAAGAAGCCTCCCAGAAACATCTCCCAGAAACATCTTCCTCTCTTGGTTTGTTCGAGCTAAGATCTTTATAATCTTTTCAAATAATTCATAACTATGAGCAAAATTCTGGTCCTATCACACATAGTATATGTAAGTTTATTTTAAGTCTACTGATAACCTGAGATGAATTTTGTAAAATGATGTTCTTTATTTTAATAAATTCAGAATATCTTTTACTGAATTTACTCATACTTTTGGCCAAAATCCATTTCTCTCCCAAAAGTTTAATCAGAGCTGTTTCCATGTCCATTTATTTGAGGAATGCTGCAAGATATTTTTTTCTAAATCACAAAAAGGGCAGTTGCTGCCTGATCCTCCATCGTTCGCTTGCCCCAGCACCGCCCTAACTACTCTTGTGGGCACATTGTTTGCATTGGTGTAATTAAAAGAGCATCAACTTTTGCTTGAATTATTTGATGATATTATTGCATGGAACCTAAGGATTCCCAATATGGAAAGTGAGAATGGGAACATTTTAACAGATGTATATGTTCTTGGGTTATAATTTTCACTAAAGAACCATGGGGGTGGAAAGGGAAATATAGAGAATGGAGTCCAATCCCTTTCCGCAACAGATTGGAAGCAAAGAATAACTCTAGCAAAACGTAGCCTTTTACCTCTTTGGGGAATCATTTTCTTTTTTTAATTATTATGATTCCCCCCCCCCAATACAACTCATACAAGGGGTCATCCACACGTACATTACATTTTCCCCACTCATATTTGTGATTCCTTATAACTTCTTTAAGCTAAACATTTTTAGTACAAATCAACACATTGACATGTATATCACTAATGCAGTTTTCTATCTCTTCCAATGACATAATTAGCGCCTTATGTATTGAATACAGGTATATCAAGTATAGGTTAAACGTGAATTTAAAAACATCTAATTCAAATATATAAGCTGTGAATTTATTATTTAATAACAGGCAAACATTGCAATTTTCTTCCCAGGTTAATTCAAAATGTATATCCAAATGTTCCTCTATTCCCCCCCCCCCAAAACCAGACACTTTTTTGGGGGGGTGCATGTGTGTGTATGTGTCTACACAGCAGAAGTGTCTGGTTTCGGGGGGGAAATAGAGGAACATTGAACATGACATTGCCTATTTATCAGAACTATTTGCAAAGTTCAATGAATTGAATTTGCAGTTGCAAGGAAATGAGGTCAATCTTTTTAGGGCCAAATCTGTCATCTCTATATTTATTTCAAAGCTAACTCTCTTGAAGCGCAATATAGCCTGTCACAAGCTATACCAATTTCCGAGCTTGTCTGAGCTAGAAGAGAAAGGTGGGATGCAAGATGATGATCTTCAAGTGTTTTGTGACCATTTGGACATGCTGCATAAAGATATGTCTGAGTGATATCAGGATCTTCTTTTGATGGAAATTCCAGATTGGGTGATAAATCCATTTTCAGATTTTGAGGAAGATGGAATAGTGGAGGAACAACTCATAGAGCTGCAAAATGACATTGAGCTGAAGCCAAAGTTCAAGAAATTGCACCAAGAGTTTTGGTTACAGAAAGAAATTTCTGATCACTAAGCTCCTTGTTGCATTTCCAACATCATACTTGGTAGAACATGGCTTCAGTATGGTGATCCAACTTCTCTGGAGGAGGAAGAGGAACAATCTCCTCTCTATGAAGATTTTTATCAGAACACTAGATTGGGAAGTTAAAAATCTGGAATGGGGTACAATCAAGCTTGATTTAAAGGCTTTGGCTCCTGAGATCGCTGTGTTGCCACCCAAAACACTGATACCACAATCTCTGCAGTGCCTGCTTTACCTGTCTCTTCTCGGGCAGTTCCAGGAGGCAGAGATCGCAGTAATAGCATTTTCGGATGGAAGCACAGTGATCTCAGGAGCCAAAGCCTTTGAATCAAGCTTAATTGTATCCCATTCCAAGTTTTTAACTTCCCAATCTAGTGTTCTGATAAAAGTCTTCGTAGGGGTGAGATTGTTCCGCTTCCCTTCCCTTCCTCCACCCCCCCCCCAATCTCTCCGGGTCTGCTTATTGCTATTGTGCCTAGCTACCGTATCTCTTTGCTGCATGACAGATCCGGGCGGATTTGGTGAGTGTGTGAGACAAGGCAGCCTCGTTTCCCTTAGGTTTCCCTTTTGCTACTCAGGCACCACCGTGAGGAACCATTAATCCAAATGGAAGGGATCCCCACTCCTCCTCATCCAATGGGCCGTTCCCAGTTAAGCACAGCAGCAGCCATTCAGCAGCCCCCACATGTCTTTCCCTCCTTGCTAAACAGAAGTGAGCCGACTGCTGTTCCTTGGGCCAAGTAGCTCACTGTCACTGCCAGTTTAAGGGAAAGGGTGGGGGGGAATAAAGCGTGGAGAGAGATGTTTAGTCCTGCCCTGCCGTGGGAGGGGTAGAGAAAAGTGGATTTGAGATCGATAAAAGCCTTACTCTTTAAGAAGCTCAAGCCTCCACATGTCGCATTTTTGTCCTCCCAGGAGCACTTTGCAGGCCTCCCAAACTCTCTGCATGCCCCATTTTTCACAAAAAACAGGGCGTGCTGATGGTTGGGATTGCCTGCAGAGTACTCCTGGGAGCTGGGGAGGGCAATTTTTTTTTAAATTTACCTCTTCAAAATCTTGGTGCGTTTTATACTCCGATGTGTCTTATACTCCGAAAAATACGGTATATTGTATACAATAACTGCAGTTATTTTACCAGACATTTTCAGTTTTAATATTATTGTATTGTTTCCTGTATTTCTTCCATAGGCATAACAATAATATACATTTATATATATATTTTTTTATTCTGAGAACTTCCGTAACCTTCGTGGCCCATTATAATGTTCTACTTTGATAAAACAAAGGGGGCCGTGGCTATGATTGAGTAGGGGGGGGCGTGGCTATGATTGAGTAGCGAGAGGACGTTCCTCCATTTTGTAGGGTTTTTTTTTAACCAAATGTGGATTAAAAGTGATTAAATGCACCGTTAGAAGCCGAGATTGTTTACAACGGGTTTGGAAAGGCGGAGGAGTGAGCAGATTGATTTTTACACCGATAGATCAAACCGGACTGCTTGAATTTTAAAGTTTCGTTTCTTCGTGGGAAAGCAGAGGTTTGACCGAAGCGGCTGAGGTAGGCAGTTTGCCTTTGTTTTGACAAGCACCGTGATTTGCAAGTTTCTTTTACTCGCTACGAGGCATAAACACAGGCTTGAAAGTTAAGTAAACAGCGGAAGATTAGCTGAGGTATGTGGATTGCAAGCTTTTGAACTTTTGAACTTTTTAAGTGGATTGTTTATGCTGAATGTAGCGAGTGAGCTTCTGGCAATGCCTATAAAGATACAGATACTGTATTTTATGAACTATGGATTATAGCCTTTTTACTTTTGTTTTGGTTTCTTTGGTGCTTTAAAAGCCGTCTCAGCTTTATTTTACTTGGGTTTTTGCTCTTTTTCTTCAATAAAGACCCTCTTGGCAGGTTTATTTCTTTTCTTTAAAAAAAAAAGAGACTACTGATTCGACACGATGACTCAACAGCCTTCTGAACTTGAACGAATTATAGGGGCATTAAATACAATTGGGGAAAAACTAACTGTTGTAACTGACCGTTTGGACAATTTAACATTGGAAATTCAAAAAACCAAAGAAGAGATTAGTGACATGAATATCAACTTTGCAAAGCAAAACGTGGAAATTAATTTTATGAAGGACGAAATTAAACAGATTTATGTTCATGAGGAACAGTCTGATCGTAAGTTTGAAGGGATTTTTAAAAAAAAATCAGCAACAGGATAGGAGAATCAGTCTTTTGGAAGAAGATGCAAGAAAATATAATGTTGTTATTCGTGGAATTTCGGAGGATAGGGTGGATAATTTGAAGCAAAGAATGTTAAAATGGCTGAATGAACTTGATGCATCAATTGTATACACGGCAGCAGACTTAGTAAGTGTTTTCAGAATCGGTTATAAGAGACAAAGTGGAGCTAATAGAAATGTTCTTGTGAGATTTGCAAACCTTGGAGATAAATTAGAAGTTATGGGAAAAATAAGGGACCTGGGAGAACCCCCAAAATTTGAGGGGAAGGAAATTCAAGTTTTTCCAGATATATCTAGAGAAGAAAGAGCATGGAGATTTTTTTTAAAACCAATTACAAAAGTCCTGAGAGACAATGATATTAAGTATAATTGGAGACCATTACAGCAGTTGAAATTTTTTTACAAGGGGAGAATGCAAACTATTACTTCGGAAACGGATGCCATAAGACTGATACGGGAGCTCGGGCTGATTGAGAAAGACGAGGATTTAACAGAAATTAAAGATCATATGCTTAAGATGGGTGGAATACAAGTGGAATCTCCAACATTGGAGGAAAAAGGAGCAGTTGGTGGTCAAGATCCTAAAAGTTTAAAACGGAAAGAAATCTCTCCGGCAATGTCCGAACATAAGAAAACCCGTGAAGAAACCAAGCGAGCATCAGCCAAGGAGGAGGATCTTAGAAGAAAGCAGGAAGCTGAGTGCGGGGACAAGCCAGTGTTATCTTCTTTTTTTGAAAGTGGAATACAAGAATAACCCGAAAGAAATGACCCGATCATGGGCATGTTCCCTCCCCCCACACTCTTTATATAGAGGCGCAACTCGAATGAGGATGTGGGGGGTGAAGATTAATTGTTATTTGTTGTTGTTGTGTTTTAAGTTTGTCCTTGTTGTGTCTTATGTCTGTTTTTTTGTATGTTATTTTCGTTTGGTGTTTTGTTATTTGTTGTTGTTGTGTTTTAAGTTTGTCCTTGTGTCTTATGTCTGTTTTTTTGTATGTTATTTTCGTTTGGTGTTGGGTGGGCACGTAAAGGAAGAGAAGGGGCTAGGATTAAAAAAGTTACCGCGTAAATGCGGTTTATAAAAATAATGACATGGAACGTGAAGGGCACAGGTAGCCAAATAAAGAGGAGGAGATTGGAGCTTAAAATTAAAAGGGACTTACCAGACATATTATTTTTGCAGGAAACTCATCAAAAATCTGAGGATTTCAATAGAATGAATATAAAGGGTATGCAAGTTTATGAAAAATCTTTCGGAACCTCCAAAGCTAGAGGAGTGGCAACATTGATATCAAATAGGGTATATTTTGAAAAAAAAACAAGTAATTAGAGACGAGGAAGGAAGATATTTAATAATTATAGGGAATATTAACGAGCAAAAAGTGACACTGGTTAATTTATATCTACCAAATGAAAAACAAAAGGGATTCCTTGATAAAATAACTAAGATTTTGGAAACTGAAAGTGTAGGGAAAGTGATTGTGGCGGGGGATTTTAACATGATTAGAGATAAAATAGATAGCACTAACCCCACCCGCTTTAGAGAAACAAATAAAGGGGAAATTTTAAATAAATGGATGTTTCGAAATAGTGTGGTAGATGTTTGGAGGGAGTTGAAAGGTACTGAAAGGGTGTACACTTTTTGCTCTAAGGTACATAATACATATTCAAGAATTGATTATATTTTTGTCTCTAAAGACCTGTTGAATAATATAGATAGAATAGATGTGGGAGTTTTCAAGGACTCCGACCATGCAGAAGTTACGATGGATATAGATTTTAATTTTAGAAAAAAAGAAAGAGGTTGGAGATATGATGGAAAATTGTTTAAAAAGGAGGAAGATAAAACATGGATTCTTAAAAAATGGGAGGAAAGTTGGAGATTCAATGATAATGGAGAGGTTAAATTTGAAACTGTTTGGGACACGATGAAAGCAGTATTTAGAGGAGAAAGTATTAAGTTGTCAAGTAGGAAATACAGAGAATATAGAAGTAAAATGGAACAGGATATAAGACAGATTAAGGTATTGGAGAACCAATTTTTACTTACAAAGGATAGAAAATGCTTGGAGGAATTGAATTTACTAAAAACTAAACTGATAGAAGAAGATATAGAATTGGTTAAAAAAATATAAGATATTTAAACAGGGATTTTTTTGAATTTAGTAATAAAAACTCTAGGTTATTAGCAAGGATGGCGAAAAATAAAAGTGAAAAGAGAGAAATCGGCTCCTTGATAGATGAAAAAGGTATAAGATGTTATAAGAGACTGGAGAAATGTGAAGTAGTTAGGAAGTTTTTTCAAAAATTATACTCAAAGAAATCAATTGATTTGGAAAAATTGAAAAATCATCTTGAAAAGTATGCTGTGAAAATAGATCAAACATATAAGGACTTGATGGAAGGAGATATTACACATGATGAGATTAACGAAATAATACAAGGGATAAAATTAGGGAAGACTCCAGGTGAAGATGGGTTACCCGCTGAATTTTATAAAGATTTTAAAGAAATAATAATACCAAAATTGCAAAAATTATTTAATGGAATTTTACATGGTGGAGAAGTCCCGATGTCATGGAATAGAACGGTAATAACCATAATTCCTAAACCTGATAAAGATTTGGAGAGGATCGAGTCCTATCGACCCATTTCTTTAATTAACCAGGATGCTAAAATATTTACTGCCATTATAAGTAATAGGTTAAATAGATTTATAGATAAGTATATAAGCTATAATCAGGTAGGTTTTGTTAAAGGTAGATATATGAGTGATATAATTAGAAGAGTATTAAATATTATAGATGTAGCTGAGAGTAATGGGGATAAAATAGGTATAGTATCACTAGACATTTTTAAAGCCTTTGATTCTGTACAATGGGAAACTATTAAGGTAATTATCGAGGCATTAGGCTTCGGTAATAGGTTTATACATGTTATTTCAAAATTGTATCAAAAAAGTAATGCAAAAGTGAAGGTGAATGGAATAATGACGGGAGAGATTAAATTGGAAGCAGGTACGAGACAGGGGTGTCCCTTGTCCCCAACATTATTTTTATTAATCATAAAAAGTTTTGACTAAATTGATAGAAAAAGATGAAGAATTGGAAGGATACAAGGGATATAAGATAAATTTGTACGCGGATGATACCTTGATTATTTTGAAAGATATAGAGAAAGATTTGAAGAGGATAAATAAACATTTGAAAGAATTTGAAGAAATGACAGGTTTAAAGGTAAATTGGTCAAAATCTGAATTATTAATGAACAAAAATGATAAGGAGTGGGAGAGTATGCAAGAACAATTTGGGATAAGAATTAAAAATACACTGAAATATTTGGGAATAACACTCACTTAAAGTTAGAGAATTGAAAAAAATTAATTATGATGTGATGTTGAATGAAATAGAGAAAAAGATAGATAAATATAAAGAGATAAAGTTGTCTTGGTTTGGCAGAATTGCAATGTGTAAGATGATGCTGTTACCAAAGTTTAATTTTTTATTTGAGATGCTACCATTAAATTTGACAGAGAAGGATATGGAAGGATATCAGAAGAAATTAGATAAATTCTGCAATGGTGGGAAAAGACCTAGATTAATGAAGAAAATGTGGTATCAAAATCAAAAGGAAGGTGGATTGGGAATTCCCAATCTACTTAATTATTATTGGGCCTATAATATTCGAACTGTAATAAAAATACTTAAAGGAGGAGACGGTCATTGGGGAGATCTAGAGTTAAAGGATATTAAGAGATTTGGCCCTACATGGTTTTTAGATAAAAGAAAAACAAAAAAGGTAATTAACAGTTATTGGTTAAAGGGATTGAGTAAAATTTGGAATAAATTTGTTAAAATATTGATTCCGGATATATCCTTCTTGGGGAAGACACTTGGAAGTTGGCCGATTAAAACAAATATAAGTCGAGATAAAGTAATTGAGGATGAAAATATAGGAAGTATAGTAAATTGGTTAAGAGCATTAGAAATTGAGAGCAGAAAAAAAGAAATAATTGAAAAATTGGAGCTGAATTGGTTTGAAAAAATACAGGTAGAAAAATGGTCTACGGAAGTAAGGGGAACATGTAAAATAGGCAGAAGTAAAACTGAATTTGAAAGTTTAGTATCTCAAATTATTAAGGATGAAATTGGGTTAAAGGGACTCGTTAGTAAGATATATAAGATTATAAACTTTGATGGAAATCCACAAATGGTAATGAAGACGAATTGGGAGGAAGAATTTAAGATTAAAATATTAGACTCGGATTGGAATGTGAATTGGAAAAGTCGAATTATGAGAATTATGTCTATAAGGATTAAAGAGCACAACTTTAAGGTTGTTTGGAAATGGTATTGGACTCCATTAAGGTTATCATTGATGGATAAAAAAATCAGTAATAAATGTTGGAGATGTAATATGGAAGTGGGAACTTATGAACATATGTGGTATAAATGTGAAAAAATTAAAAAGTTTTGGCAACAATTGGAGGAAATGATGTTTGAAATGATGAAGAAAAGAATAACTTTGAGATCAGAAACTATATTATTACTGATAATTAAGGAATTAGAATTAACAAAATATGAGAAAGAACTGATTAGAATTATGATTATAATGGGTAGAATTATAATAGCAAGATACTGGAAAATAGAGGTAAATATTAAAATAGAAGAGTGGTATTGTGAAATGTGGAAATTAGCTTTAAATGATAAAATGACTTGTGATATTAAATTCAGAGAGGGGGTCTATAAAAAAGACATTTTCTGGAAGATTTGGAACCCATTTGTGGACTATGCACTTGAAACTTTGGATACCTCGACACCTGTACCCAGGGAACGCGGATTTTGGAGATCTTAAAGACAATTGAAGATATCCAAAGAACCAACTCTTCCTTTTGTTTTGTATAGCACTGGGTGGATTATTGTTAAAAAAAAAAGTAAATTTTATGTGTAGATGTATAATTTGTGGAAAATTATAATAAAAATAATAATAATAATAAAAATAATTTCAAAAAAAAACAAAAAACAAAATCTTGGTGCGTTTTATACTCCGATGTGTCTTATACTCCGAAAAATACGGTATATTGTATACAATAACTGCAGTTATTTTACCAGACATTTTCAATTTTAATATTATTGTATTGTTTCCTGTATTTCTTCCATAGGCATAACAATAATATACATTTATATATATTTTTTTTATTCTGAGAACTTCCGTAACCTTCGTGGCCCATTATAATGTTCTACTTTGATAAAACAAAGCAGATGTTTTCAATTTTTGTTGGCTAAACTTAACTCATGCTACTTATCAAAATTAGAATTATTTCTGTTTATAAAATGCAAAGTAATGTTTCTATAGAATTTCATATAGTTTGTTTCTCTCAACAGATGAAGGCTATTATCGAAATGGAACATTTCAGTTTGAAATAGAGGTTCCTGATGCCTATAATATGGTTGTAAGTAATTAAGATTGTTTAATTTCTGCAAGATTATTGATTTCAAAAAGGTACCATTTCATTAGTTTTTTTCAAATACATGCTTCATCACTGCAGATTTTCAAGAAAAGATTGGACAGTCTCAGATAGGTACTAGGTCTCCTACTTTGGGCAAGGAGTTGAACTAGTAGATCTCCAAGGTCCCTTCTAGCCCTATAATTCTGTGTTTCTATGTGTCTCAGAGAATTCATAGGAATGACAAAGGTCCTTAATACTAGCATAAGACAAATTTTTCTGATCTATGTTCCAATCCTTTTAAGTGTCCTCTGTTTAGTTGCTTTCTGCCGTGGAAAATAAAATTTAAATATAATTTTCTAACTATCAAGACAAAACTGCTTGGTGTTAAATGTGCATGTATTCTTTAAAGAGAATTCTGTTACTAAATGTTCATAATATATGTACATTTTATATATCTGTGTTGTATGGAAATAGAATTCCCACTACATTATGATCTGGAGTTTAATATTATTTATCTAGCATGACTATTTTTTAAATAGAAAAACAGCATTTCAATTTTTTTCACTAGTTTCTAGTTACAAATTCAGAGAACAGAAAATTAATAAATTTAAATGTAAAAAAAATACCTTAAAATGGAGCGTGATTATAATAGCTGATGGATTTTGAGAGACTTGGATCCTTACACTAAGTTGTAATTTCAGGGCAGGGAGGGGAGAGATAGTGCTGTTTCAGTGAGTTTGTCGCATATTTTAATTTTGCTTTTATATGTTGTCATTTGTTTAACGCAAATTCTTTAAATGAGTTTATGTGAAACACACAGAGACTAATTGGGTAAATGTGCTTGAAATTGCAAACCTCTATTGAAATGTCAAAATAAGTATATTGTAATCAAATTTAGATATCAGTCTTCTGTCATGTAAACTCGATTAAAAACCAGAGGCTGTAATAACTGATACTATAGAAGAAAATGGCTTACAAGATGGCTAAAAAACAAGAACATTCATGTAGTGAAACATTAATTAGGATTATTCATAGTTCAAGCCAACAATGAGAAATAAGTCACTGAAATGTAAGTGTGACTCATTTGGAGCCATATATGTTCTAGGCATTTTTAAAAAAACAGTCCTTTTATCCATAACTCTTGAAATACATTTTCCACCTTGGAGTCTGACATCCTAGAACCATGATGGTAAACCGATGGCACGTGTACCAAAGGTGGCATGCAGAATACTCTCTGTGGGCAGATGCATTGTCGCCAGCTGCTCTTCTGTTTCCGGTGCGTGCATGCACACCAGCCAGTTGATCTTTGTGTGTGCCGGAGCGCCGGAAACACAAAGACCAGCTGGCCAGTGTGCATGCTGTACTTCAGTGTTTCTGGGGTTCCAGTGTGCACACACATTCCAGTTTGGGCACTTGGTACCGAAAAGGTTCACCATCACTGTCCTAGAACAAGTAGACACAGCCCAATCTTGAATTATTTCACTATATTATTCCCAGATTAACTTAATGAGCAGAGTGGTTGGATCTCAGTGGAGCTTCTGAACGACTAAACTTTGACCAATATGTCTTTTTAAAATAATAACAATATTCTTTTCTGTACTTCTCTACTGTTCTGTTTTTGTTGGCTTCATTCTTTCACAATTTTTCACAAATGCCCCCTAACTTAATAGGCTGTTATGTCTTGGAGCAGAATGCAACGATAGTCTTCAAATATAGCAAGACTTTATTTTGATCTCCAACTGATTAGTTTAGCAACAGCTAAAACAGGTAAAACAGATTACACAGGTTGACTGGTCTTTATATCCTGGCTTCAATCCACAGGTAATCTGATTGATGCTGTACCAGTAAACAAAGGAAATGCTGTTCCTGACTTTCTATACAAAAGCTTAACCAGGTCAGAAGACAAATGTGAGCCAAAAGGCTGTGTTTTAATCACTCCTTACATAGGCTGGTAACTGTATGTCTCAGGATGCAAATAGAAGTAATAGACAGGAACACAGAGGAGATAGCCCCACCACTTCTAGACAGCAAAATAATAAGTTGCCAAACCAAAAATAGCTTCTAACATTCCCAAATTACAATTTCCAATGAAGAAGACTCATTTCAAGCAGGAATTACTTGAGTCAAGTTTTTCTAAGTCAGTGGTAGTTAACCTGGTCCTACTGCCCACAAGTGGGCATTCCAGCTTTCATGGTGGGCGGTAGGGGTTTTGTCCAATACGGAAGCATTTCCCTTTTTTAATTTAATTGACTTCCCTACTTTATAAATCACCATTACTGTGGAACCAGTGGGCAGTTAGAAAATTTTACTGTTAACAGAGATGCAAAAGTGGTAGGTATAAAAAGGTTGACTATCCCTGCTCTTAAGTGTTCCTCAGAGTTTTATCTTATCTATTTTCAGAAACACAATCTTCTTCAAAAAAGAGAAGATTAAGGTAAAGCCAGAAGTGGGATTCACTTACCTTCCCAACCAGTTCACAAATATGAGTGCGCACACACGCGCAATCACTTCGCTTGCACTTGTCTCATCTGTGCATGTGCACCACCTTTGCGCATGTTCAGTGCTTGTGCATTATGTCAGGGTGGGTGGGCGGAGCCTCCCGCAGCCAGCACTACCGGTTTGCCCCTAACCGGAGAGAATCAACTGAATACCACCTCTGGGTAAAGCCTGTAAGATTTCCAAAAAAAAATAGAACTCTGCTTGATTCTTAATGGTTCAGAAACTTACAGTATATTCTGAGAGTTTGCAGGAAGGGAAATAGAAGCTTCTGATGACAAGAATTTCCATTTCCAGATCAGGCAGGTAGCAAGACATTTTTGTTGGCTGATTCACAGTAGGCAAACAAAATCCTGCATCTTCTTTATCTGGGGTTAAAGCAGCCTTTCAAAAGATATTGTCTAAGTCTTTGCTCTCCCAATTCTGGATACCTTTGCACAATCCTCAGAGGCAACTCCAGTCAGGTGCAAACAGCAGATAAACTAACAATTTCTAATCTCTTCCAGTAATATAGGGTATAAAAAGTCCCTTCTGAAGAAGTTCAGGTGTCAAATTTAGTTTGGGTAGGATTGGATTGATAGCAACCATGTTTCCTCAAAATTCGACCTACCCCAAAAACAAGCCCTAGCCTGATTTTCATGTGTAATATAAGCCCTATCCCAAAAAAATAAGGCCCAGTTAGATCCCATCCACCGTCTGGCTGGCTGTACGAGGTAGGCTGAGGCACAGGTGTAAAAATCAAGCTATGGCAGGGGTGGGTGGTGCCCCACACCTGTTTACCTCGTCATGCCATTGGTACTGCTTGCGGAAGAACACCACGAGGCTCATTTTGCTGGTGGAGCTGTTTGAGGTAGAATACCATGAGGCTCGTTATGTCAATGGAGCCACTCACAGCAGAACACTGCAAAGCCTGTCTCATTTCTTGAGCCGCTTGCACACGCAACAACACAACACACCACACAACATCCAACTGCAAGCACCTCTACTGGCGAAATGAGCCTCGCAGTGTTCTGCCATGAGCGGGTCCACCAGTGCGACTAGCTTCATAGCAAGCCTCGCAGCTCCTTCCAACTTCACAAGATCTTTTTGTGTGTGTGAGAATTTTTTTTACCGTAATTCCACAGCAGTGGTGGGCTCCGGATCCCGGTGCAACCGGTACAGTGCAACGGGACTGGGCGTCCACCACATGCACATGTACACTCTGCGATGCTCAGCTGCATTGCACAGGCGCCGTATGCTCCGTGTGTGTGCGCGGAAACCCCAATCAGCTCAAATACAGATAAGGAGGGAGGGCAGATGGGGAAGCAGGTTAGTGAAGGGCTGTTGCTGTCTTGGGGTGGGGTGAGGGTTTGGCATGGGTGGCCTGGCTGAAGGGCCCTCAGCTAAGCTGGTGCAGGACACATGGGGCAGTTCTGTACCCCCTGCCTTGTTTTGTCCTCTACCCCCCTACCTTCATTCTTCGCACCATGCAGCCTCTCACAGTAACGAGAATTGCAATTCTGGAAGATTGTAGGAAGTGCGTGCTTATGGTATTTTATTTATCTATTTATTTATATTTATATCCCGCCCTTCTCCGCAGAGGACCCAGGGCGGCGCACAGGAAATTTAAAAAACATACAAAATACAAAGATAAATACATAATTTAAAATATAAATTAAAGTGTCTTATCCTATGCTAAAAGCCAAATTTAAAAAACCCAATTTAAAACTTTCTAAAAAGTCCCCGTGGGAGGTTAGGCTAGGCCGGCTTGTTGGAACAGGTATGTCTTTAGACATTGGCGGAAGAGGCGGAGGTCGGTGATGGTGCGTAATTCGGGGGGTAGGTCGTTCCAAAGGGCTGGGCCCGCCACAGAGAAGGCTCTTCCCCTGGGTGTCGCCAGTCGGCGTTGTTCGGCCGACGGCACCCTGAGAAGGCCCTCTCTGTGGGAGCGTATCGGTCTAAGGGATGTATGGGGCAAGAGGCGGTCTCGCATATAACTAGGCCCCGAGCCATGGAGCACTTTAAAGATGGTCGTCAAGACCTTGAAGCGCACCCGAAAGGCCACAGGAAGCCAATGCAGCTCGCACAGGATCGGTGTTATGTGGGAGCATCTAGTGGCTCCCATAATCACCCGCGCGGCTGCGTTTTGGACTAACTGTAGCTTTCGACTGCACCTCAAGGGAAGCCCCATGTAGAGGGCATTACAGTAGTCGAGTCGGGACGTCACGAGAGCTTGATTGACTGTGCGAAGGGCAGCCCGGTCCAATAAGGGGCGCAATAGGCGCATCAGGCGTACCTGATGAAACGCCCCCCCTGGCCACGGCCGCCACATGGTCTTCCATGGACAGCCGGGAATCCAGGAGGACACCCAAATTGCGCGCCCTCTCCACGGGGGCCAGTGTTTCGCCCCCAATGGCCAGAGTTGGAGTAATCAGGCTGAACCGGGGTGCTGGAAACCACAGCCATTCAGTCTTGGCAGGGTTGAGCTTGAGTTTGTTACCACCCATCCAGATCCGTACGGCCTCCAAACACCGGGACAGCACTTCGGCGGCATCGTTGGGGTGGTCTGGGGTGGATATGTACAGCTGAGTGTCGTCAGCGTACAGTTGGTACTCCACCCCAAAACCACTGATGATCTCACCCAGCGGCTTCATATATGGGTTGAAAAGGAGGGGCGAGAGGACCGACCCCTGAGGAACCCCGCATAAGAGGGGCCTCGAGGTCGACCTCTGCCCTCCCGTCAACACATATTGTGACCGACCAGAGAGGTAGGACGAGAACCACCGCAGAACGGTGCCTACCAGCCCCAACCCCCCCAGTCGGCGCAATAGGATACCATGGTCGATGGTATCAAAAGCTGCCGAGAGGTCTAATAGGACTAGAATAGAGGAATAACCTCTATCCCGCGCCCTCCAGAGATCATCAACCAACGCGACCAATACCGTCTCGGTGCTGTGACCGGGTCGGAAGCCGGACTGGCACGGGTCTAGATAATCAACTTCCTCCAGGTGTCGCGGGAACTGTTGGGCTACCACACTCTCTACAACCTTCACCAAAATGTGAAGGTTGGAGACCGGACGATAGTTCTCTAATAAAGCTGGGTCCAGGGACGGCTTCTTGAGGAGGGGCCTCACTACCGCCTCTTTCAAGACGGCAGGTAGGAATCCCTCACTCAAAGATGCGTTGACAATGCCCTGGAGCCAGCCTCGTGTCGTCTCCCAGGATGCCAGTACAAGCCAGGAGGGACACAGGTCCAATAAACATGTGGTCGCCCTAAGTTTCCTTGACAGCCTGTCCATATCCTCGGTGGTAACAAAGTCAAACTCCTCCCAAGAAGGAGCCTCAAGATTAGTCTCGGACAGTCCCACAGGACCACTGGCGATGGAGGGTAGCTCATTCCGAATCCGAGTGATTTTCTCCTGCAGATAAATCCCAAATTCCTCTGCTCGCCCTTGTAGAGGGGCTTCCCGCGTCCTCTGGTGAAGGAGGTAGCGGGTCACCCCAAACAGGGCGGCAGGGCGGTTATCTGCGGATGCAATAAGGGTGGCACAATACTCACGTTTGGCCACCCTTATCGCCACTAAGTAAGCCCTAATATGGGTTCTCACTAGTGTTCGGTCGGCTTCGGAGCGAGAGGATCTCCATCTGTTCTCTAGGCGTCTCTTGTGGTGCTTCGTCCCCCGAAGCTCCTCAGTAAACCAGGGAGCCTGGGTGGTTCGACGCCGCAAGAGAGGCCGCAAGGGCGCGACTCGGTCCAAGGCCCCTGCGGTCGCACTTAACCATGTGGCCACTAGGTCCTCAGTCGAGTCGCGAGGCAGGGTCACAGAAATTGGCCCAAGCTCCCTCTGGAACCTTTCCGGGTCCATTAGAAGCCTGGGGCGGAACCATCTAGGAGTATCAATGGTAGAAGCAATGCACAGCCTGTCCCTTTCAAGTGATCGTGTGTGTGTGTGTGTGTGTGTGTGTGTGTGTGTGTGTGTGTGTGTGTGTGTGTGTGAGAGAGAGAGAGAGAGAGAGAGAGAGAGAGAGAGAGAGAGAGAGAGAGGGAGAAACGGCAGAGGGGAGTAACAAGAATTGCAGGCAACACTGTTTGAAAAGGTTTCCCATCCACTGTTTCTCTCATCTCTCTGTCTCTCTTTCTCCCTGTCTCCCTCTCTCTCCCTCCCCCCTCTCTGCCCCCCCCTCTCTCTCACACCCACCCACACACACCACTTGATCGCTTGAAAGGGACAGGCTGTGCATTGCGTCTACCGTAAGCACACACTTCCCACAATCTTCCAGAGTTGCCTGCAATTCTCGTTACTGTCAGAAGCTGCATATTGCTTCTGGGTGGCGGAGGCTCAGTCCCCTTACCTGGTTCCCTCCGCAATTTCTCTCTCCCTCACACACACCCTCTCTCACACACAGAGATTTTTGATCGCTTGAACTGCTGTCCACTTTTTCCCCAGAGAGAGAGGAAGTGGGTGAAATATGTTTCAGCACCTGATAGACGCTGGCCTGCATTGTCAAGTGTTTGGGCTGCTGAGCACCAGCCTACATACCTACTTGGTGCTGCAGTGCTGGGCTACAGCTATGCTGAGTCCGACGCACTTCAGGCCCTAGCCCTGGTGGCCATTGCAGCTCTCATGCTGGCTGTGCGAGGCAAGTGTGCAGCTGTCCCTGGTCATCTGCAGCAGCTTTATAGCCACCTTGCCTTCTGCCCAGCAGCCTATGCTACCTTCTGTTGGAGCTCCCATAAACACAGCTGGCATGAGAGCTGCAGCCGCCGCCAAGGCTATAGCCAAGTGCCTGCTGCACCGAGTAGGTGTGCAGACCAGTGTTCAGTAGCCCAAAGGAGATCCCTAGCAGCCAAACTTTCATGTCCAGTCGGGGAACGGTTCTAAGGACTGCCCAATTCTCAACCAGCTGGCTGCATGGTGGGAGAGGGCTTCCTGTCCACCTGAAAGAGGCTGGGTTACGTAAAGGGGATTTTCCACCTGAGACCCTCACAAGTGCTGGGCTGCGCCCCATGGAGCCTAAATTGGGGGACCAAGCTCTCGGCATGCCATGACCTCCACATGCCCTGCTAGGAAAGTGAAGAGCCACTGCAAGGCCAGCAGCAGCATGGGCCTCTGCTTAGCAGCCAGCACAGTGCTTGCCATGGTTGAGAAGTGTTCCAGCAGCAGCTGGTCAAGAAGGCAGGGCAGGTGGAGGCCAAGGTGTGTCGAGAACGTGACCGTTGTAGCCAGGGGCAAGCAGACAGAGGGACGGAGAGAGTGGGGCCAGCAGTAGCTCTGCTCCCACTCCTGTCGGCTCCCCACTTGCTGCCTGTTGCACATCAAAAAAATAAGACCTCCCTGAAAATAAGCCTGAGTGCTTATTTTGGGACCCAAAAGAAAACATGGGGAAACACAGTAATAAATGCATAGTTAACAGCCTGGTGTAGTTCTTCCACAGACCATTTTTAGAATTTTAGCTCTTTAGGCAAGCTTGAATTGAAGATTGGCGTGGGCAGTGGCATGGTACAGGGGCACCTGTTACTTTTCTCCCATGGCTGCTGCTAATGAACTTTTCTTCCTGACGCAGTTATAAGGGAAGCAGGAGGAGGCAAAGAAGGAGAAAAAGAAGGATTGAGGAATGATGGGAGCTGTAGTAGCACCATGGAGTCACCTGCTACTTTTACTCCTATGGCAGCTGCTAACAAATTTTCAACTGTTTAACTAACTTTTCCTCCTAAGGCGGCTGCTAAGGTAGGAGAAGGAGAAAAAGGAAGACAAGAAAAGGAAGGAAAAGAAGGACTGAAGAATGGCAACAGTGGCATAGTGTGGTGCAGGGGCACCTGCTACTTTTGTTTCCATGGCAATTGCTAATGAACTATTCTTCCTGCGGCAGCTGATAAGCTAGGAGAAGGAAGAAGAGGAAGAGAAAGAGAAGGAGGAGGAGGAGAAAGAAGAGAGTGCTCAGTGCTTCTTGACAAGGTTTCTAAATCCAGATGTTCAGATGCCCAGGTGGCCAAAAAGATTTGCATAACAGTTTCTAGTCTTGTTACTAAAAAACATAAAGAGGAGGGTAATTCTAATAGAACCATTTGTGTCTCACTAAAGTGGGGTTTCAAATCTACTAGAAAGGACAAACCTCCTTTAAGGATTGTCAGTCTCTTCCAATTGACAGCTTGGAAACTGAATAGTTGTGATTAAATATCAAGTTCTTAAGACATTGCTTTATCTAGAATACTTCTTTCACAAGGTCAATTGGAAAATCTTTCTCATATGGTTTAGGGCTATGGGCAAGTGTCCTCCTTTAAGAAAATCAGTGAAATTTTGGAATTTCTCCAGGAAATAGTCTGGAAGCTTCTGGAAACTCATATGTAAGTGTTAAGGACTGCTTTCAGTAGTATTTTGTCCTAGAAAGACAAAACGTCTTGCTTTGGTGCCTCACGTTGAGAGATATTTTTGAAAGGGGTAGCCCTGATATTTCCAGCCATTAATATGAACTAGGTATGATGGCAGTCATGGGTATAATAATACTTGAACCATTTGTTAAGTAGTACTTGAGATTTCTTATTTTTAAAGCTTTTCATTTGGTAGTCAGGCTGGAACCTGACTTTCAAATAACACGTTTTGAATTTTTCATAAGGATAATTAGATGCTCTGGTCTGGTTGCTCTTTTAACATCAATTATATAGCCAGCACAAGAAATTCTTCTATTTTCTTTTTGCTCTAATCCTTCTCAACAGCATGTGCTTTGACACTGAATGTTCTGTCTAGTTCAGGAATCCTCATACCATGCAGACAAATGACTGTCCAGTCTTTTCTAGAAAACATCCAATAATGGTGATCTCATGACTTTAGCATGTAAGCTGATTGATTGATTCTCATATTCAGAACAGTCTTTTTATCTAAATTTGGATCTCTTACTGTTTCCATCCCATTAGTTCTTGTCTTCTGCTTGGATGCTGTGGAAAATTAATCCATGTGCACTTTCCTATGCTAACCCTTTAAGTATTGGAACACTGCTATCATGTGTCTCCTAAGCCTTTTTTTTCTTTAGGATAAACATACTTAGTTTCTTTAACTGTTCTTCATAGGATTTGGCCTCTAAGCCCTTTACTATCCTTGCTGCTCTTCTATACACTTTCAGTTTTTGCCATTGTGACCAGAATTGGTCTCAGTGTGATTAGTGCAGCACAGAATTGTATATTACTTCCTCTGATCTTGACGTGATATCTCCCTTGCCTCAAACTACATTGTCTGTTTTGGTACCTTCAGCATACTGCTGGCTCATGCTTAATCTTTCTAGATCCTTCTTGCAAAGATTACTGTTAAGATAGTTATCACAGTCTTGTATCTGTGCATATTGCTTCTCTTATCTGCATGCAGAATCTTACATCTCTTGCCATTAAACAATTTGTTGAATAGGACCTAATGTCCAAGTTTTGATCTTGAGATTATACAAGAGTTCTTGTCTTCTTTCAGATGAAGTCTAAATGAGATATGTAAAAATTCTTTAAAGCATATTTTCTCTTTTTTAATATAATTTTAATGAAAATGTTTGCTTAAATTAAAAAAAATAAGAAATATATAAAAGACAGAAAGAAGCGTAAAAGAAGAAAAAAGTAAACAAAAATAAACAGAAAACAATCTGTTAAGAAAAAAAGGAAAATAAAGACTATGACTTCTAACTTTCATTACAGCAATTACAATCAAAGTTATTGTTTTCCTCTTTTGTAAACATAATCATGATCCCTTTGTTGTTGTCTTCAACGCTTTTACAGTCACGCAGTCTAAAATTATTATTTTAACTCTTTCCATTTTCATTAAATGATTAAAGGTCAGTATTCCACAAATGTACTTGTTATTTCATCTTCTGTGGTGGGTGTAATGATGTGTATGTTTTATGTTATATTTCATGTTCAATTGTTTTGCCTAGCTCTTTCAGAAGGTTAGGAAACAGTTAACTTTTTTAATGATGTCATCTGGGGCAGAAGGTATAAGATGGCTGCCTCTGAATAAAGACAAGCCTCTGATTCAAGCTTCTTGCTGTCTGCCTTTATATTATGGTACCAGGAGTGGAGTGAGAAGAGTCATAGCAACAAACAGCAACACAAAGAACATTTCTTCCCTGGATTTGGAGTCAGGGAACGTATCTGAAAACTGGTCAAAGTGGAGGGAGCTGATAGAAGTTGTGTATGCAGGGCCTGATGCAGACGAATGAACTGATCAACAGAAAGCAGCACACTTTCTAATATGTGTGGGACAGAAAGGACGTGATGTGTGCAGAGCCTGGTAAGCAAGTGGGGAGATCACTGCAGAGGATAAAAAGAAAACAGAGGTACTGTTTGCAAAGTTTGAAGCATATTGCAACCCGAGAAAAAACTCCACAGTGCAGAGAAAACTGTTTTATGAGAGGAACCAGTGTGGAGGTGAATCTGTGGATGAATGGGTGACCCAGCTGCACTTGCTTGCCAAAGACTGTGCTTTTTATGATGCTGGAGATATGATTAAAGACCGTATTCTGATGGGCAGTAAGTTTAAGGAAGTTCAGGAAAAACTGCTGCTGGAAGAAGACTTAAATCTTGAGAAAGCCGTAAGGATTGCCAGAGCAAATGAAATATCAAGAAAGGACATGCAGGTACTGGAAGGAACACAGCACCAGATCAATGCTATAGAAACTCAAACTAGTAGATATGGTCAAGAAAGGGCACACAAAGGAACAAAAGGCACCTATGGCACTGGAACAAGTAACAGAAAAGCAGCTTGTGGATATTGTGGAAACATGCACCACAAAAACAGTGTCTGTCCTGCAAGGGGGCAAATATGCAACAAATGCAAGAAAAGAGGACACTTTGCCAGGGTGTGTAAATTGTCTTCACAAACCGGAAGGCCACAAACATGGGCTGTACATGGGTTGTACCATAGAGGACAATGATGACAATGCAGATATCCCCACCATGGAGGGCATAGCACACGAGCTAGTAGGAGCAACAGTGTTCAGTCTATTAGATGCTCAGTCTGGTTACTGGCAATTGCGTCTTGATGAAGCCTGCAGTTACCTCACTACTTTCAACTCTCCTGCGGGTCGATGGCGCTTCACAAAGGTACTCTTTGGTATAGCATCGGCACAGGAAATATTTCAAAAGAAATCACACGAACTGATTGCTGGTCTACAGGGTGTCGAAGTAATATTTGATGATTTGTTGGTCTATGGGAAGGATCAAGTAGAGCATGACAGAAACCTTACTGCTTTGCTCAATTGATGTTGTGAGAAAAATCTCAAACTCAATCCAAATAAAATGCAAATTGGGGTAGAAGTGACATATTTTGGACACTTACTAACCAAAGAGGGCTTTTGTTCTTTGTAGTCCAAAGAAGATTACAGCAGTTCTTAATATGAAGGCCCCAGCCTCCAGAAAAGAACTGGAGACATCATTGGGCATTTTCAACTATCTATCTAAATTCTCTCAGGGCCTCGCTCAACAGACAGCACCATTACGTGCATTGCTTCAGAAGGATGCTATTTGGTGTTGGGATGGAAACACCATGCTTCAGAAGGATGCTATTTGGTGTTGAGATGGAAACACATGGAAAGGACTTTTGACAAAAGTGAAGAAACTGATCACTAAACATCCAGGGCCAATACTGAAATACTTTGACACAAATGCTGACACTGTGCTTCAAGTGGATGCATCCGAGTTTGGGTTAGGTGCTGTACTGACTTAACAAGGACATCTTTTCCAGATTCGTTTGGCAAGGGAAAAGGCCTAAGATCCGGAGGAAAATGAATCAGGAAAGTAAGGAAAGAGGAGGCTTTGGCCTACCAAACTGGGAACTTTATTATCAGGCCACTATTCTAGTCTAGAATGGATAACCTTGGAAAATAATTGATTACTAAACCTCGAAGGATTTGATTTACAGCAAGGATGACATTTGGAGGGAAGGAACTCCCCCAAGCAAACTATTTACTCGGCATTATATAAGAGATATAGTGGTTCGAGTTTGGGACAAGATAAGAGCTAAACACTATGTGTAGATCCCATGCTGGTTATCAACTCTAGAAGCATCGACCTAGCCAACTCTACTCAAGAAGAAGAGACTAACATAAAGAGCTCTTGAATAGCAGGGATGAACTTAGAACACAACAAGAACTGGCGCTGCATGGAACCCAGCTGGATTGGTGGGCCTACCTGCAGATCCAGTCAAGATACAAGAAAGATAAGGAAGGAAGAGGTATCTCTTTGAATCTTCAGGAGCTAGATAAGATCTTGTTAAGCCCGGACAGAGGGATGATATCTAAGTGCTATAAATATCTGACATCTAGGGTAGTAGGAGAAGAAGTGGTAAAAGATTACCTGGGGGAAAATTTTTGGTTATGCACTCCCATTTGAGAAATGGGAAGAGATGTGGTAGGGGAATATGAGGCTAGTAGTTTCTACACCATACAAGGAAAATATTTATAAAATGCTTTATAGATGGCATCTCCCCCCGGCTAGGCTTGCCAAAAGGTTTCCCGGAACCCCGCCCGAGTGTTGGAAATGTGAGAAAGGGATTGGTACATATTATCACCTATGGTGGACATGTCCAGAAGCAGTTAGATATTGGAAAAAGATTCAAAAATGGGTAGAAGAAATTGTAGGATGTGTAATCGAATTAAAACCAGAAACATACCTGCTCGGCTCCAGGCCTGAGAACATTATTAAGAAAACATGGTACTTGGCCCTACATATTTTAATGGCAGCAAGGTTGGGGTATGCTCAATTCTGGAAGGCTAACCGTACCGCGCTGGACGAGGTTATAATTAAAAAGATATTAGATTGCGCAGAAGCGGATAAACTGACTAAGAAGCCGAAGGCCAAGGAAGAGACATCAGCATTTCTATCTTGGAATAATTGGTATATTTGTATGGATAAAAGAATAAAGAAATGAATATGGTTTTGGAGATTAGTCAGAAAAAAATCTGTAACATTTTCCGAATGCTTTTATATATGAATGCGTTACGGAGTTGAACAGTTAAAAGAGACTTATAGAGTGGAGTATAATGTTAGACTATACGAATTGTTTTTCTCTTTTTTGGAAGTGTATGTGTTTTTGTATGTCATGTCTTTTTTTTTTCTTTTTTATGTGAATAAAGACTATTTTAAAAAAAAACCAAGGACCTCCTGTGGAATATGCTTCACGTGCACTAACCACAACACAAGCCAATTCGTTCCTTTGTTCTCAGGAGACTTACTTTTCATGGAAAATTTCCAACATCCCTTTGTGATTTGGACTGCCTTTCTCTCTTAATGGTTGATATGATTTAACTGATTAATTGATTCCTTCCCTGGAGTGCCTTCTTTTTTATATCTGACTGTAAAATTTGGTTCTTTCTCTGGACTTTATAAGTTTGATTTGGATTACTGAAACCTGCTCTTGGACTTGCCTCACTGACCGCACCCCAGCAAACGCCATTTTATTGACATTGACTTAAATTACTCACCATGGCTTCAAAAAAGCAGACAGAAAAACCAGATACGGATGCAAGATTAACAGCTATGGAAGAAATATTACAGACCCTGGTAATGGAAATCAAAGAATTGAGGAAAGACCACTGCAGTTCCAAGTTAGAACTTTTGGAGACACAGAAGAAATTGATGCAGAATACACAAAAGACTGAAGAACTGGCGGTGGGATTGGCTGGGGCAAGGGGAGAGCTTAAAAGTGTTAACACTGAAATTGGAGATTTAACTGGTCATATGTCTAGGATGGATTTTGAAAGGATGTCATATTTTTTAAGACTTCAGAATATTCCTGAAGAATCTGGTGAAAATTTAACTGATCTTATGAGTACAATGTTAGCAGATTACTTACATAAATCCAAAGAGGAGATCAGGGGGGACATTGATTTGGTATATAGAATAAATTCAGCATATGCCAGGATAAATGAAGTACCCAGAGAGATACATATTAAATTTGTTAGAAGGTCAACTAGGGAGGGGATTTTGAGGGCGCAGAGAGACGGTCCTTTAATTTACCAACAGAAAGAGGTTGCCATCTTGAAGCAGATCCCGAAAAAGATTAGAGAGATAAGACGGAAATATTCCTTCTTATCTAAAAAATTATTTAAACAGGGGATCTGGTTTAAGTGGGTGATGCCAGAAGGGATGTTGGTGTTCTGGGAAGGAGGGAGAGTAAGGATTAAAACAGTTGCAGAGGCGGAAGCCTTTCTTAAAAAACATTCCTCAATCCTGGAGGATGAAAATGGAAGAACGGAGGGGGCCGCGGCCCCGCCCACTGGGGGCCAGGGAGGAGGACAAGAAGATACAATTGCCAAGAGACTTAGATCTCAAAAATGACTTTTTTATTATAGTATAACTTTTGTTTGGATGTTTGTATATGATTGCTAGCACAGATTTTACAATGATGTATGCACTTCTTTCCACTTTGTAGTACTATTGAAAATTATGTATTATCTATATTTTGTTACGAAGCCTCGGAAGGGGCCAACGATCTCGACGTGAAAGTTCTCAAAATATCTTTTTTACACCTTACCCTCACCCTACTTGTAAAATTTTTAAAACTCAATAAAACTTTTTCAATATAAAAAACAACAACACACAAGCCAATTATGCTCAAATTGAGAAAGAGATGCTGGCCATTGTGAATGGATGTGAGAAATTTCACCAGTACAGATATGGTCGCCCAGTAGTTGTAGAAACCGTCCACAAGCCATTGGAGTGCAAACTACAAAAACCGCTAGCTTCTACACCTCCATGCTTGCAGCGAATTATTATGAAATTATAGCAGTATGATCTCACAGTAAAGTATAAGCCTGGGAAGGAAATTGCCTGTTAAGGGTGTTTCCAGAAGGACATGGAGCCAGGGATGAACCTGAGTTGGAAGAGCAGGTACATACAGTACTAGTGAACATGCCAATATCAGATGTATGGCTGGAGAAAATAAGACAAGACACCAAACAGGACAAAGTACTAGAGAAACTAACTCGTGTCATGTGCAATGGCTGGCCAGAAAAACACAAGAAGCTGTGTCCTGGGCTGCAGGAATTCTGGCCTGTGAAAGATGAACTGTCCATTCATGAGGATATCATACTAATGGATGACTGTATTCTTATTCCTAAGTCATAGCAGGCAGAAGTAATGGAACAAATTCACCAGGGACATTTGGGCATTACTTTGTGTAAATGCAGATCTCATGAGGTGGCCTACTGGCCTCATCTGGACTGAAACACTTGTAAAGAAATGTGACACCTGCCAGACATTTAAAAAAAAATAATGCGAAAGAACGTCTTAACACCATGGAATGCTCCTTCACGGGCGTGGCAGAGATTGTATACAGTTATTTTTCATTTGGAAGACATCCACTACCTGATGATAGTAGACTATTACAGCAAATACTTTGAACTGCTGGTGCTGGGAAGTCTAAAAGCGTCAACAGTCATATGGGATTTTAAGACAATGCTTTCAAGACATGGTGTGTGTGAAGAACTTGTGTCTGACAATGGGCCATAATCATCATGTGCTGAATTTCAGTGCTTCCTGTGTGAATGGGGAATCAAGCACAAATCCACGAGCCCTTATCACCCACAGGCCAATGGCCTAGCAGAGAAGTATGTTGGCATAGCCATATCCAATATACAGAAAGCACAATCACCAGGATTGTGATTTAGTCCTGTTAAACTATCGTGCAACACCCATTGAGGGTTTATGCTCACCGGCGCAGTTGCTAATGAGGAGAACACTGAGGACTACAGTGCTTACTGCTCTGCATAAATTGCAGCCTTGTTCCATCCCACATGAGCGGGTAACAGCTCAGATGAACATAAACATGAGAAAGCAAAAACTGTATTTTGATAAATCTACCAAGCCTCTTCGTCCACTGTGTGCTGGGCAAGCTGTGAGACATAGAGTCACTGGGAGAACATGGGAACCTGCTCGAATTGTCAGAGAAGGCAATGCACCAAAATCATATGTAGTTGAAACCAAGTGTGGACAACAACTGATAAGAAACAGATGTCATCTTCGTCCAGACAGTGCTGCTGATACTGCGTTGGAAGAAGCAAACAACAAGGAAAATGAAGCGCAAACACATGAAGGCACAGAACTCCTGAACACGGATATACAGCCTACCGAGAATACCAAGGATAACGTAAGCATATCAGCATTTGGCAATGCTAGGACTGACTCACAACTTGACAGCAATGTTACTGATGATCAGACAGCGGTAACTTTCTCTCGCTATGGCCGAGCTATTAAACCAAAAATATGGAAAGACTATTAGATGTTTTATATTTAAGAAGGAAGTTGTAATGATGCGTGTGTTTTATGTTATATTTGAAGTTCAATTGTTGAAGTTCAATTATGTTATATTTGAAGTTCAATTGTTATGCCTAGCTCTTTAAGAATGTTAGGAAACAGTTAACTTTTTTAATGATGTCATCTGGGGCAGAAAGTAGTTATAAGATGATTGCCACTGAATAAAGGCAAGCCTCTGGTTCAAGCTCCTTGCTGTCTGCCTTTATATTATGCTAAATCATCACACTGGGTACTGTATATTTCTTTATCTTATACACAAAATAATCTTGCTGGCTAATGAAATAGCATCCACTTTTGTAAATTCATCTGTCATAACCAAATATTTATTTATTTATTTATTTATTTATTTATTTATTTATTTATTTATTTATTTATTTATTTATTTATTTATTTATTTATTTATTTATTTATTTAAATTTATAGACCGCCCCCCCTCCCCAAAGGGACTTGGGGCGGTGCACAGGAAATTAAAAATCATATAAATAATAATAATAATAATAATAATAATAATAATATTATTATTATTATTATTATTATTATTATTATTATTATTATTATTATTATTATTATTATTATTATTATTATTATTATTATTATTATTATTATTATTATTATTATTATTCACATTTGTAACCCGCACCCATCTCACCACAAAGGGACTTGGGACGGTGAACAGAGATTTAAAATAAATATACATAAATACAAAATATTACTAAATAATAACTAAATTAAATCAATACCCTGCTTAAAATAAATTTAAAATTTTTGAGTGCATCTCAAGGGGAGCCCCATGCAAAGAGCATTACAGTAGTCCAGGCGAGAAGTCATGAGTGCTTGAGTGACTGTGCGAAGGGCCTCCCGGTCCAGTAAGGGGCGCAATTGACGGACCAGGCGAACCTGGTAAAACGCCCCCCTGGCCACGGCCGCCACCTGGTCCTCCAGGGACAACCGGGAATCCAGGAGGACTCCTAAATTGCGCACTCTATCCACGGGGGCCAAACTTTCACCCCCCATGGCCAGTGATGGTGTCATCTGGCTAAACCTGGACGCCGGGAACCACAGCCACTCGGTCTTGGACAGGTTGAGTTTGAGTTTGTTACTGCCCATCCAGATCCGTATGGCCTCTAAACACCGGGACATCACCTCAACGGCATCGTTGGGGTGGTCTGGGGTAGAGAGGTACAGCTGGGTATCATCAGTGTACAGATGGTACTCTACCCCAAAACCACGGATGATCTCATCCAGCGGCTTCATATTGTGTTGAATAGGAGCGGTGAGAGGACCAACCCCTGAGCCACCCCGTATGAGAGGGGCCTAGAAGTCGACCTCTGTCCCCCCATCAACACGTATTGTGACCGACCGGAGAGGAAGGAGGAGAACCACCGCAAAATGGTGCCTCCCACCCCCAACCCCTCCAGTCGGTGTAAAAGGATACCATGGTCGATGGTATCAAAAGCTGCTGAGAGATCTAATAAGACCAGAATAGAGGAACAACCCCTATCCCGGGCCCTCCAGAGATCATCTACCAACGCGACCAATGCCGTCTCGGTGCTATGACCGGGCTGAAAGCCGGATTGGCGCGGGTCTAGATAATCAGTTTCCTCCAGGTGACGGGGAAACTGCTGTGCAACCACACTCTCTACAACCTTCGCTAGAAAGTGAAGGTTGGAGACCGGACGGTAATTAGCCAATAATGCTGGGTCCAGGGAAGGCTTCTTGAGGAGGGGTCTCACCACCACCTCTTTCAAGACGGTAGGTAAGAACCCCTCACCTAAAGAAGCGTTCACAATGGCCTGGAGCCACCCTCGTGTCTCCTCCCAGCATGCCAGTACAAGCCAGGAGGGACAAGGGTCTAATAAACATGTAGTGGCCTTTAGTCTCCTCGCCAACCTGTCCATGTCCTTGGCGGTAACAAAGTCTTCCCATAAAATTGTCTCAAGGCCTGCATCGGATACTTCCTCTGGACCACTATCTGTGGAGGGCAACTCGCTCCGAATCTGAGTGATTTTATCCTGCAGATATTCTCCAAATTCCTCAGCTCGGCCCTGCAAGGAGGACTCCCGCGGCCTCTGTTGAAGGAGGGAGCTGGTCACCCCAAACAGGGCCGCCAGGCGGTTATCTGCAGATGCGATGAGGGTGGCACAATACTCGCGTTTGGCCACCCTCATTGCCACTAAATAAGTCCTCAAATGGGCTCTTACCAGTGTTCGATCAGATTCGGATCGAGAGGATCTCCACCTACTCTCTAGGTGTCTCTTGCGGCGTTTCATCTCCCTCAGCTCCTCGGAAAACCGAAGAGCCTGGGTGAGATGACGCCGCGTGAGAGGCAGCAAAGGCGCGATGCGGTCTAAGGCCCCCGTGGCCGCACTATACCATGCTGCCACTAGGTCCTCAGCCGCGGCACAAGTCAAGGATACAGGTATTGGCCCAAGCTCCTTCTGGAACCTTTCAGGATCCATCAGGCGCCTGGGGCGGAACCATCTGGGTGTCTCTGGCTCCGCCTCCCCGCGGTGAGGTGAGGCAATTGGAAAGTCCAGCCGAAGGAGAGAGTGATCTGTCCATGACAAGGGTGAGATGACTAAGTCCCCGGTTCCAAGATCACTTCTCCACTGGCCAGAGACGAAAATAAAATCCAGCGTGTGTCCTCCATTGTGAGTGGGGGCCTGAACTAATTGGGTCAGGTCCATGGCCGTCATGGAAGCCATGAACTCCCGAGCTGCCTCGGATGTCTCGCCCACCGATGGCAAGTTAAAGTCCCCCACGACTAATAGCCTGGCGGTCTCCACTACCATCCCGGCGACCAACTTGAGGAGCTCGGGCAGGGCTGTTGTTACATAGCGGGGAGCCAGGTATATAATCAACAAGCCCAACTGCCTCCCTAGGCCCCATTTCACATAGAGGGACTCACAGCTGGTAGTCTGAGGTACAGTGATCCCCCTCGGCTCTAGACTCTCCTTAATAATAATCGCCACTCCTCCACCCCTGCCTAGGGCCCGAGGCTGATGAAATGCACAGTATCCTGGTGGGCACATTTCCACAAGGGGTAAACCCCCCTCGGGGCCCAACCAGGTTTCCGTAATTCCCACCAGGTCCGGGTCCCCCTCTGACACTAGGTCATTTATGAGGGGGGCTTTATTTACCACAGACCTGGCATTGCAGATCATCAGCCTGGGGCCCTGGCTCTGTAAACCTTGACCGCCTAGTCCCCGAAGGGAGCACAGGGGGTTGGGGCGAGTGACCGCTTGTAACCAGCGGCCACGATCCCCCAACTTAAGATGGACACCCTGTCTCCCACCGCCCCTCCCCCTCCCCAGGACCGTGTGGATGGGAAATCCCTCCATAGGAACGACCCCCCCTCCCTCCTCGTTAGACCGATCCTTAATCTTAATCCTTAATCTTAATCCTAATTTCGCTGGTCGGCCCTGTGCCCAGACCCCCAACTGACTGATTAGACAGCAATATATAAAATATTAAAACTGAATTAAATTACCCCTGTGCTAAAATATCAACATTAAAATCCTTAAAACCCTAAAAACTGTATCCCTTAAAATCCCAATTAAATAATTTATTTCTGCAGGCTAGGTATGATAGGTTAGGCCAGGCCGGCCTGATGGAAGAAGTAAGTCTTTGAATTCTCTGGTGAAAGGAGCGGAGGCTTTCGGGGGGATTTCGGGGGGTAGGTCGTTCCAGAGGGTTGGGCCAACCACAGAGAAGGCCCTTCCCCTAGGCGTCGCTCGCTGGCATTGCCTAGTGGACGGCACCTGGAGAAGTCCCTCTCTGTGGGAGCGAATCGGCCGAAGGGATGTATGGGGCAGGATGCGATCCCGCAGATAGCTAGGTCCCGTGCCATGGAGCGCTTTAAAGATGGTGACCAGCACCTTGAAGCGCACCTGAAAGACCACAGGCAGCCAGTGCAGTTCGCGCAGGAGCGGTGTTACATGGGCAAACCTAGAGGTTCCCAAAACTGCCTGCGCAGCTGCATTCTGGACTAGCTGAAGTCTTCAGGTGCACCTCAAGGGCAGCCCCATGTAGAGAGCATTGCAGTAGTCTAGACGGGATGTCACTCGTGCATGAGTGACTGTGCGAAGGGCGTCCTGGTCAAATAAGGGCCGCAACTGATGTACCAGGCGAACCTGGTAGAATGCCCCCCTAGCCACGGCCGTCACTTGCTCTTCCATGCACAGCCAGGTATCAAGGAGGACGCCCAAGGTGCGTGCCCTATTCACGGGGGCTAGGTGTTTACCCCCTATGGCCAGTGATGGAATAAACTGGTTGTACCGGGACGCCGGGAACCACAGCCACTCGGTCTTGAGTCTGAGTCTGTTCCTTCCCATCCAGACTCGCACGGCTTCCAGACAGCGGGACATCACTTAGACGGCATCGTTGGGGTGGTTTGGGGTAGATACGTACAGCTGAGTGTCGTCAGCGTACAGATGGTACTCTACCCCAAAACCACGGATGATCTCACCCAGCGGCTTCATATATGTGTTGAACAGGAGCGGTGAGAGGACCGACCCCTGAGGCACCCCACATGTGAGGGGTCTCGAGGTCGACCTGCCCCCCTGCCAACACAAATTGCGATCGACCGGAGAGGTAGGAGGAGAACCACCGTAAAACGGTGCCCCTCACCCCCAACCCCTCCAGTCGATGCAATAGGATACCATGGTCGATGGTATCAAAAGCCGCCGAGAGATCTAATAGGACCAGGATCGAGGAACAACCTCCATCTCTGGCCCTCCAGAGATCATCCACCAACGCGACCAGAGTGGTCCAAAAATCCTCTCCTTCCTCCTATAACTTTCACTCCCTTTGTAGTAATATTTTTTTCTTTATTTCAAATTTGTAATAATAAATGGAGTAAAGCAGATAATAAGCAGAGTTTTTTTTTTAAATGTCCATAATTTTAGTCCCTTTCAGTTACTCCAATACTCCATATTTCTGTAACCACATGAAGTTCCCAGAACTTCTTGTTCTCCTGTGTGCTGCTTAGAGAATCCAAGCATGGGTTATATTCAGCCCATTGGCTGAGTTTGAAAATGTCTTCACCATGCCTCCTTTGCCTTCCAAGAGTCAGTTTTTTTTAACTCAGTCTAGCCTAAAAGAGACATATGCAAGATTTTCTCCAACTCAGTTTCAAATTGTTAGGTACAGACTTTCAGGCAGCTTGGATTCTCCATAATTTTACAACAAGATTAACTACCGCAGTTGTTGGGAAGAAAATGCTTGTCGACTTCTGCACTGCCTTTTGTCCGTGGGTTTATGTTTATGTTTATTGGATTTGTATCCCGCCCTATCTCCCCGAAGGGACTCAGGGCGGCACACAGGCAAATATTAAAACAATACAAACAATACAAAATATAATATAGTTACAATAAAAATATATTAAATTAAACCCCGTGCTAAAAACACCTTTAAAACCATATAAAAACCCTTAATAAAATCCCCACAATTTATTAATAAAGTCTAAGCTGGGTAAGTGCGCTGGTTTCCCCCAGCCCACTGGATAGAACCGCCACTATCCTTTTATCTTTGTATTGCATTGGAGCTCCAGATCTTTGTTTCTTTCAGAGCTAGTGCGGCTGGAGATATTGCCCGATCACTCGGGCTAGCCACCATCTGGCAGCGGGTGGTGGTAGTGGTTGTTGGTGTTTGTGGAGCCGGTTCACCACTCTTATGCGAGGGTCCCCCTGCAGATTGTATCTCTTCTGAACTTTTTGAATTCCACGGTTGAACCAAGGACATGGGGGAATGGTCCGCCATATTCGGGCCATTTTTCTTGAATCTAATTAGCCGTGTTGATTACTTTTGGTGCCGAGACGGCTGCTTTGCTGCGCCTGCACTACTTTGCCCATGCATTCTCTCGGGTGATTGTTAGTGTCCGTTATGTTTCCTTGGAATTCCTCATTTTGTTTATTCCGAGCCTATTTATCATTGATCATTGCCTGCCATGTGTCTACCACTTCAAGCAGCTAAGATTGATCCGCGGCATTTTCCGGGCTGGATCAACGTTCTCCTTTTGGCACAGATCTCAGCAGAATATCGGGAGGTCATAAGATAGAGGATTGCTCCATTTCAGCCAGCAGTGGAACAAGGGCAGTTGCATTCTATGGAGTGTCCAGTTCCAGGGCTGGTAGAATCACCACAAGGGCCATGTTTAGCAGAGCCAAGCCCAACAGATTAGTCACCCGAGCAGTGTCGGCTGTGGCCACCAAGGATGCTGAATGAAGACAGAGAGCCTTGGAGAAACAGTTCTCCAAGGCTGCTAGGGGGCACTGGACTCCAGGCTTCACCCTCACTGGTAGCTAAGAGGGATTCCTCACAGGTGTAGGCAGATCCCCACCACCACCCTAGAGGCTACCACGTCATTGTTACCGGATATCTCCCATTCTTGGGGCCTTTCCAGGGCTGATTTCAGGATTGGGCCTGATCTTCCAGCCTGTCTAACAATGACAGGTCTTGACCCCCCCGATCAGGGTTAGGTAGTCTGCCCCTGAGGCCACATTCACTCCTACTCTAGTGGGGCTCTGCTCAGAGGAGAGTCAAGGAATTGCTCTTCCCGGGAAATAGGGACCTGATATCTGCAGCCATTTCCCAGAGGGTGGACTCAAAATTATAATGCAGGGGTTAGTCATTCCATCCACTGAGTGTGCCTAGGGCTCCTGTAGATCTGATAGTGGACCCGCCTTCCCCTTGGCTCTCCCTGCACAGCGAGGCTTCGCTGGTGGGGGAGGAAGATATGGGTGAACAGGAACTGTTGGAGGACGAGGGTCTGACCCCCAACAGGCCCACCTTTTCGGGGTTATTTCACACAGCCTTATTTAAATCCCTCATTTACAAGGCCATGATGACAGCGAACATGGGGTTTTTGGAGGCCCCGGCTCGGGCCGCCTTAGAACTAGATTCCATTGAACATCTTTTGTCTGAATTAGTGCCCGAGCAGGAGGTCATTCCATCTCTTAAGCTATTCATGGACGTAATTCAAATACAGTATAGTCAACCTGAATCCATACCCACCTGCCCTAGTAATAATGATCGGAAGCTCTTTGACTCCAGTCAGGATTTAGAGGGGTTGCTCCAGATCCCATCTGTTTTTGTTTGTTTGTTTTTTTGAAGTTGTAACAATAATTTTATTGGTTTTACAAATTTTTAAAGGGAAAAAGGGTATATAGGATATGCATAGAAATATTTTAGGGCTTCCATGTCGGAGGTGGTGGCCGCCTCCGAGACCATACAAATTTTTTTCAATATAAGGTGGAAAGAGATACATACATATCATATCATAAATTCCATGCAATCAATCATTTGTTTCTATTAGCATCCGTTAGGAATTACAATGTATAAAAAAGAAAAAAAATCATTTTTGTGATCTGAGTCTTTTTGCTATTGTGTCTTCTTCCTTTCCGCCAGTGGGCGGAGCCAAGGCCCCTCCCGTTCCCCCATTTTCATCCTCCAGGATTGAGGAATGTTTTTTAAGAAAGGCTTCCGCCTCATCGACTGTTTTAATTCTTACTCTTCCCCCCCTCCCAGAACACCAACATTCCTTCAGGCATTGACCATTTGAACCACACCCCTTTTTTATACAACTTTTTGGATAAGAAGGAATATTTCCTTCTAATCTTACGAATCTTTTTCGGGATCTGCTTCAAAATAGCAATTTCTTTCTGCTGGTATATCAATGGGCCATCTCTCTGTGCTCTCAGAATCTCATCCCTTGTTGAACTTCTTACAAATTTATTTATTTATTTTTTATTTATTTTATTACATTTATATCCCGCCCTTCTCCGCAAAGGACCCAGGGCGGCGCACAGGAGATTTAAAAAACATACAAAAATAGAACATAAATAATTTAAAATATATATTAGATCCCAAACCTGTGCTAAAACCAATTATTAATTAAAACCCAATTTAAAACTTTTCTAAAGTCCCCATGGGAGGTTAGGCTAGGCCGGCTTGATGAAAAAAGTATGTCTTTAGACATTGGCGTTTAGTCTTTAGTATGTCTTTAGTATGTCTTTAGACATTGGAATTTGATATGTATCTCTCTGGGTACATCATTTATTCTGGCATATGCTGAATTAATTCTATAAATCAGTGTATATTCAGATAGATTCTTTGTTCTTTTTAGTGTAGTCTGTTAAAATTGTAGACATTAAATCTCTTAAAATTTTCTGAATCTGACTCGGGAACATTTTGAAACCTTAAAAAATAAGACATTCTTTCAAAATCCATTCTCGACATATAACCAGTAAGATCCACAATTGATTTTTGTGTTTCCCTCACCTCCTCCCTCACCTCAGCTGCCCCCCCTCCAGCCCATCAATGTTTTGTTTATTTTCCGCTAATGCTCTCTGTGTTTCCAGAAGCTCCAACCTTGAACTTATCATGTCCCTGCATATTTCTTTTATTTCTTTCATTATATTTTGAAGAGTTTCCTCAATTGATGATTGTTGAGTATCCTCTCCGCCCGCTTCTTTTTGTAGCATTGTGGTGATCTTGGGTTGGTGTGGAGTGGGACTGGCTTTTGTGGAAGCTGGCGCAGACCAGGATTTGCCAGATGGAGGCTTCCTTGCTGCCATAGTAAAAGTTTTAAGTTTTTGTGTAAAAGATGGCGTCTGGTGGGTGGGCAATCCGTGAGGTCGAAGAAAAGGGAAAGTCTGTGTCCAATTTTAAAGTACAACTTGTATAAAGTCCAGGGAGAAATTTCTACAAATACAGTCCAATAAAAAAGAAGGCATACAATGGGAGAAATCCAAATGGGAGTACTCTAAACTGGAAACATCCCAAAGGGCAGTTAAAAGCATCACCCTCTTTTATTCTGACTCTGTAATAGGCTTCGCTTATATTTAATTTCGTGAAAATTTTCCCCTTGCCCAAATGAACTAACATGTCCTTCATGAGGGGCAAAGAATGCACGTTTTCCACGCAAATGGCGTTCAAGTTTTTATTTTTATTTTATTTTTTATTTTAATTAAATTTATACCCCGCCCTTCTCCGGAGAGGACCCAGGGCGGCGCACAGGAATTAAAAAAACATACAAAATGACAAAATACAAAATTTAAAAGACATATTAAATTCCCATCCTATGCTAAAATCCAATTAAAATCCCCAAATTAAAACTGTCTAAAATAGTCCCAGCGGAAGGTTACGCTAGGCCGGCTTGGTGAAAGAGATGTGTCTTTAGACACTGGCGGAAGAGGCGGAGGTCCGAGATGGTGCGAAGTTCAGGGGGTAGGTCGTTCCAAAGGGCGGGGCCTGCCACAGAGAAGGCCCTTAACCTAGGTGTCGCCAGTCGGCATTGCCTGGCCGACGGCACCCTGAGAAGGCCCTCTCTGTGGGAGCGGATCGGATGAAGGGATGTATGGGGCAGGAGACGGTCTCGCATATAACTAGGTCCCGAGCCATGGAGCGCTTTGAAGATGGTCGTCAAAACCTTGAAGCGCACCCGAAACTACAGGAAGCCAGTGCAGCTCGCGCAGGATCGGTGTTATATGGGAGTGTCTAGGGGCTCCCGTAATCACCCGCACGGCAGCATTCTGGACTAGCTGTAGCTTTCGAGTGCACCTCAAGGGAAGCCCCATGTAGAGAACATTACAGTAGTCGAGTCGGGACGTCACGAGTGCTTGAATGACTGTGCGAAGGGCAACCCGATCCAGTAAGGGGCACAATTGGCGCATCAGGCGTACCTGATTAAACGCCCCCCTGGTCACGGCCGCCACATGATCCTCCATGGACAGCCGGGAGTCCAGGAGGACACCCAAATTGCGCGCCCTCTCCATGGGGGCCAGTGTTTCGCCCCCAATGGCCAGAGTTGGAGTAATCTGGCTGAACCGGGGTGCCGAAAACCACAGCCACTCAGTCTTGGACGGGTTGAGCTTGAGTTTGTTACTACCCATCCAGATCCGAACGGCCTCCAAACACTGGGACAACACCTTGGCGGCATCGTTGGGGTGGTCTGGGGTGGATATGTACAGCTGAGTATCGTCAGCGTACAGATGATATCCCACCCCAAAACCACGGATGATCTCGCCCAGCGGCTTCATATATGTGTTGAACAGGAGGAGCGAGAGGACCAACCTCTGAAAACCCCCGCATAAGAGGGGTCTCGAGGCCGACCTCTGCCCCCCTGCCAACACATATTGCGACCGACCAGAGAGGTAGGATGAGAACCACCGTAAAACGGTGCCTCCCAGCCCCAACCCCCCAGTCGGTGCAATAGGATACCATGGTCGATGGTATCAAAAGCCTCTGAGAGGTCTAAAAGGACTAGGATAGAGGAACATCATCTATCCTGTGCCCTCCAGAGATCATCTACCAATGCGACCAATGCTGTCTCGGTGCTGTGACCGGGTCGGAAGCCGGACTGGTGCGGGTCTAGATAATCAATTTCCTCCAGGTGTCGCGGAAACTGTTGGGCCACCACACTCTCTACAACCTTCGCTAAAAAGTGAAGGTTGGAGACTGGACGGTAATTCTCCAATAATGCTGGGTCCAGGGAAGGCTTCTTGAGGAGGGGCCTCATTACCGCCTCTTTCAAGACAGCAGGCAAGCGTTCACAATATTTATAGTTGATGTGCACACAATAAAAGCCATCTGAACAAGACGGGCACAGCCACCCATGGCCTAGCAGGTTGTATAAACCCCCTCTTTAAGTTTTTATCAATGAAATTGCATAACTCCTCCATTTCACATGGGGTCATTGAGTAAATCTGTGGCTTAGAGGTTTTCCCTCCGGGAGGATTTCTCTGCTACAATCAGTTGTGTGCTGGGGTGTGTGTGTGGAGTTTGTCGGAAGCCCTTTCGCTGAAAACCTTTTTTTTTAATTAAAAAAGTTTTATTCAAACCAATTTTCCCCCTTTTTTACCCCCCAACATATAATACAAATCACATACCAATACTATACCCCCTCCCCTCCCCCTGTCTTAAAATTAATTTCTCATTCCAGTATTGTATCCCCTCACCTCCAAACAATCATAATATAAATTTCTCTTAAAATAAGAGTATCCCATTAACCCCATCTTCTTAATTAATTAAACATATATAAATCGTAATATAAATCTCTCTTGACGTAACCATATCCTGTTAATCCCATCTTCTAAATTAACTATACATATATATTTCCCCACCCTCCACCCTAACCCTCCCCCACCTCCCATTCAGACCCCACCCCCCTGACTTCCGCTATACACCACTCTAATAACTCCAAACATCCCATATAATATTTGCTCTATTCACATTGTTTCACTCACATATCACCCTATCAATCTAAACATTCTTACCTAAAGGTTACATAGTACTTCCTGGTCTGATATCTATTCTGTATATAATCAATCCACTTTACCCATTCCTGTGCATAATCCTCCTGTTTCTGATCTTTTAAAAAAGCTGAGATTTTTGCCATTTCGGCAAACCCCGCCACTTTTTGAATCCATTGATCAATTGTCGGTAAGAAATCTTTTTTCCAGTGTTGAGCAATCAACAACCTCGCTGCTGTAACCATATACAAAATCAATTTTGTTTCCCCTTTAGTAAAATCCTTAATTATACCCAATAAAAACATTTGCGGGATAAATTGTATTCTTTTCTTAAATACATTTTGCATAACCCACCATACTTTTATCCAAAAAGCTTTAACCTTATTGCAAGTCCACCATACGTGAAAAAAAGTAGCATCTAAACATCCGCATCTCCAGCATTTAGGTTGAACATTTGGGTACATACATGATAACTTCTTAGGATCTAAATACCATCTGTAAAACATTTTATAAAAATTCTCCCTTAAATTCTGTGACTGCGTAAATTTAACATTCTGAACCCATATTTTTTCCCACGTATCCATCATAACCGGTTCATCCAGATTCTGAGCCCATTTAATCATACAATCCTTCACCAATTCACTTTCTGAGTCTCTTTCTAACAATACATTATATATTCTTTTAATATGTTTTGGACCAGTCTCTTTTATCTGCTTGATCAGTTCAGCCTCTTTATCCATAAAGCCGACCCTACAATCTTCTTTCCATCTCTTCTGTAACTGTATGTAATGTAACCAATTTAAAGTAATTCCTGCGTCCAACAGTTGTTCCATAGTTTTCAATTGCCATTCAACCCCATCAAAAGTAAGCACATCTTTATATAAACACCCCCCGAGTGACTTAGTATTTATAATCCACATGGTGTCCGCAAGATCCAACCAAAGCGGTATTTTGTAATCCCAATTAGGCCGATGCTTCTTCCATATTCTCATCAAGGCACTTCGGAGAACATGGTTATTAAGCGCTTTGTCCACCTTATCTTCGTAGAACAGATATGCATGCCAACCCATAACAAGGTCATGACCTTCTATATTCAATAGTTCAGATTTTGTTTTCCCAAACCAGTCTGCCACACACGTCAATGCCGCCGCTTCATAATACAGTTGAAGGTTTGGAAGTCTAAGGCCACCTCTTTCACGAGTATCTTGCATAATCTTCATCTTTACTCTCGGTTTTTTCTCCTTCCAAACAAATTTATTTAATGTTGCCTGCCATTCTAACAAGGTTTTATCTGATTTAAGCACCGGTATCATCTGAAATAAGAAAATAAATCTAGGTAGAATATTCATTTTAATTGCTGAAATCCTTCCAAGCAAAGATAGTTGTAGCTTTTTCCAAACTTGAAGATCCTTCTGTATCTTTTGCCACAACACTTCGTAATTATTTGAAAAAAGTTTTGTATTTACTTCTGCAATTTGTATTCCTAAATATTTGACTTTAGAAACGATTTCGAACCCTGCCAGACTTACAAGTCTCTTTCTCTGAATCTCTGACATATTTTTAACCATCATTTTCGTTTTATTTTGATTCAGTTTAAACCCAGACACCATGCCAAATTCTGCAATGATATTTTTCATCTGGATTATTGAGTTCAGAGGATGTGAAAGGGTAACCACCAGATCATCAGCAAATGCCCTAGTTCTGTATTCCTTTTGCCTAATAATTATGCCACTTAAAGAATTTGAGTCCCGAATTGTATTCAACAAGACTTCCAAAGTTAAAATAAATAACAATGGAGATAATGGGCATCCTTGTCTTGTACCTTTTTGTATCTCAAAAGTTGTAGACAAATTTCCGTTGATAATAAGTTGTGCGTTTTGTTGCTGGTAAATTGCTCCAATCGCTTGTCGAAACCGTGGTCCCATATCCATCTTATCCAACGTCTTGGTTAGAAAATTCCAGTTCACACGATCGAAGGCTTTCTCCGCATCCAGAAAGACCAGCGCTGCAGAGACCTGTTTATTCTTATCAAGATAGTCAATTAAATCTATAAGTTGCCTTACATTCTCCTTCATATGTCTGCCTTCAATAAATCCTGCTTGGTCATAATGAATAACCTCTTGGATAACTGGCATCAATCTGTTGGCAAGTACTTTAGCATATATTTTATAATCTGTATTTAGAAGAGATATCGGTCTGTAATCCTCTGGTTTCTTGGGGCCGTCTTTGTCTTTGGGTATCACTGATATAAAAGCCGCTTTCCATGAGAAAGGTATTTTACCTCCTTGTTGAATATTGGAAAATAATTCTGTAAGATATTCAATCATTTCCAATTGTAAAGTTTTATAATAGATTGCAGTCAAACCATCAGTCCCTGGAGCCTTGGCTAATTTAAGTTGGTTTATAGCTAAAATAATCTCATCTGCAGTTATCATACGTTCCAAATTTGCCTTTTGAAGCATGGATATTTTAGTAACCCTTTTTCCTTCCAAAAAGTCATCTATTAAGTTATTCTGTATATTATCCTGTGAGTATAACTTGGTATAATAATCCACAAATGATTTTTTAATCAAATCCTGTTGGTATACCGTTTCCCCTCCATATTCAATTCTATCAATAATTCTATTATTCATATTCTTTCTCAAGGTGTAGGCCAACCACCTACCAGGTTTATTAGCATTGGCAAAAGTATTATGTTTAGCAAATTGTAAGTTAGTTGCTGTTTGATCTGATATAAGCATTTGAAATTGATCTTTCAGCAACTTTATCGCCATCTGGAGTGTCACATCTTTTGGTGTTACTATAAGTAACTGCTCTTTTTCTTTAATTTTATTCTCCAAATCCATCCTCTTCTTCTGTCTGCTTTGTTTATGTTTAAAATTCATATGTATCAGGACCCCACGCATATAAGCTTTGCTTGCATCCCATACTATTTCAATAGGAGTACCTTTATTCATATTAAAACTAAAAAATTCCTTCATATGTTTTTTAAGTTCATCAACATTTTTTTCATATCTAAATAAATTTTCATTTACTCTCCATGACCTTCTTGACCTCTTCCCTAATTCAATCTCTAACCACACCGGGCTATGATCAGTTAACGTCCTGGGGAATATCTTAGTTTTCTTAGCTTTAGGAAGTAAGTCCGGTGTTAACAAAAAAAAAACAATCCTTGAAAAAGATTTATCTGAGTAAAACGAAAAGTCCCTCTCACCTGGATGTTGTATCCTCCAAACGTCTTTTAGTTCCAAATCATCTTTTAAATCAAAGAAAACCTGTGGTAGTTTAGTGGCAACTTTAGTCATTGTTCTCTTATCTATCCTTGGAGAGATCACTCCATTCCAATCTCCCATAATTAAAATACTCTTAAAGTTCCAGTCCAAAATTTTTGAGTGAAGGATCCTGTAAAAACATTCTTGTTGCAGATTGGGTGCATATATTCCTACCACCAAAATAGAGCCAAAATCTGTATCAAGTTCAATTGCTATATATCTGCCACTATCATCCGCCTCTATAATTTTAGTTGAAAATCTTTTATTTATATATATCGCCACTCCATTTTTCTTTACCAAACTAGAGGCTGCATAAAATGTTCCCAATCTTGGATTCAATAAATACTTCTGATCTTGCAGCCTAATATGAGTTTCTTGAAGACAAACCACATCATTATTGAATTGCTTCAAATAATAAAATATTTTTTTCCTTTTTTGTGGCGAGTTCAATCCATTCACGTTCCAAGATAATAGTTTAAGCATCTTTTGGCCTTGTCTGAAACATTGAGAGCATTTGCTGAAGATCTCTCTCCACCAGACTAGTCTTCGGCTCTGCTCCTCCCACAGCTTCAATTTCTTTCTTGCCTTTACCTTTGTTCCTCTTGGTACCTTGTTGTTGGGGCTGCCCCTGCTTCTGAGATTCCTGCATTTGTCTAGTCGTGGATCTAGTAACACGTTGTTCCACTGGCTCAAGTACTGGCATTTCACTAAGTGCCTTAGACGGTTCCTCCACAAAGGAGCTTAGAAGAAATCGAGAAGAATCCACTTGAGATCCGCTTGCAGCACCCTGGGCTTTCCTCTCTTTTTGTGTCTGCCTTATCTGTTCTTCTGTCTCTTTCTCAAACAGCCTCTGCTCTAAGGCGTCCAGGTCTGCTGGTGTTGGTGTAGATGTACGTGGGGACGTTGCACTTGCCTTCAGTATTCCATCATAAAAATCTCTTGCCTTATCTATAGTGTTCAGACGATACCTCACCCCCTCATATCTAAATATAACACCCATTGGGGCATCCCACCTAAACAGTATCTCTCTTTTCTTCAACTCAGCTACCAAAAATCCAAAATCCCTTCTAAGCTTTAATACCACCGGAGGCAGCTCCTTAAAAACACTGATCAATTGTCCATCTACATGAATAGAGGAATAATAAGACTTCTGCACAATATCGTTTCTAAAGTTTCTCTCGGTGAAATATATCACAACATCTCTCGGTAATTGCCTTTGTAGTGCTATACGTGAATTTACTCTATACGTTTTATCAATTTTAGCATAAATTTCACCAGGATCCACTTTTAATAATATAGCCAAAGCATCAGCGCAAGCTTTTCTTAAATCTTCTCTAGAATTCTCTCTAAGACCTCTCAGCCTAATGGCATGCTCCATTGATCTAAGTTGTAACATAATAACCTCATGATCTATCTTGCGCATGTTTCCCTCCATTTCCACAAATTTCAAATCCGTTTCCTTTGCTTTAACTTCCACCTCTGAGGCCAATCGCTCAATTTTAGAATCAACCTTAATTATAACTTCAGACAGGCTCTTAGCCATCGCTTGCATATTTTTATCCAGTTGATCATGTTTATCCTGAACTGCACTCTTAAGTTGATCATGTTTATCCTGAACCACTCTCTTAAGTTCTGTACTTTCCTTAGCTATGAAATTCATCAATTCTTTAAAATCCTGGGTAGTAACTGCAAATTCCAAAAGAATATTGGGACCTCAAAAAGGTTTTCAGCTGGTGCAGCTGAAAACCTTTTTGAGGTCCCAATATTCTTTTGGAATTTTTTCCTCCACCTCAAGTTTTTCATGCATAACAGCTGCAAGGTCTGTTGCAGCTCTGGCTAGGTAGGAGATCTTCCCCTCCTCCTCTGGCGGTTTAGCAGTACAGATGCGTAGCCACCCTTTTCTCCAGTTCATGTTCGGGTTCCATTTCCGCAGCCTAGGTAATCCCAGTGAGGGGCCGATCCATCCTCGGCGTGATGATGAAACTCAAGGTTTCTTGGTGATCTCCCATCCACTTCTCTACTGGTTTGGTTACCAAATGGGTACCCCCTGAACTTGACTTCCATTTTCTGAAGGCGATGGACGTGTTTCGTCTGCCACTTGTTTTCCTGGTGGGCCAGATTGAAAGAGTAGCGAAAATGCCGGTGCTGGAAGGCTCCCCCTAATCTTCTGGAGGAGGAGGACAACTAACAGATCATTGTGAGTTCCAGTTCAATCAATTCAAACAGAGATTAGAGGGGGGAGTTTTTTTTCCTTTAACCCCCCCTCGGACGAAGAGGCATTCAAAAAATCCCTCTCCAAAATGGAGAGGAAAGGGATTAACTTGCCATTTGAATTAACTATGGGAGAGAGTTTTGCAATGGCAACAATGCTTCGCGGAGCCCTTTCTAAAAAGCAAATTGCAACTTTTACTTTTACTTTCCTCCTCTCCCTGTGAAAGGGTCTGGCAAGATGGCTTTCCTTTGCTCCTTTGTTCTCTACGCACAGCTTCTTTATATTTATGAAGCTTGCCCTCAGTAACCATCTCCGAAAGGTTCCTGGTTTTTTTTTAATATCTCCCGCGAAGGCTCTCTTTGTCTCTCCTGTTATGTGGAATTCCTGGATGTGGATTATATGGTTTCATTTGGTTTGCTTTTGAGGGAAGATCTTAAAGATGTTATGAGTACAATATTAGCATAATACCTTAAAAGAGATAAGGAACGACTCTGGTGGGACATGGACCTGGTTTATAAAATTAATTCAACTTATGCTAGAATTCACAATGTCCCAAGAGAGGTTCATGTTAAATTTATCAGGAAGTCCACAAGGGATGAGATACTGGGGGCCCAAAGGGGAAAATCTTTAAAATATCAAGACAAAGAAATAACCATATTGAAACAAATTCCAAAAAAAATCAGAGAAATAAGAAGGAAATATTCCTTCTTGTCGAAGAAATTATATAAGAAAGGAATATGGTTTAAATGGTTATTTCCCAGAGGAAATGCTGATCTTCTGGGAGGGGGGTAGGACAAAAATTAAAACATTAACTGAGGCAGATGCCTTTCTTCAAAAACATTCTTCTCTCCTAGAGGAAAAGGACAGCATTACACAAGACTTGGGAACGAAGGGATCCACGGCGTCACCTTTTGACAGGGAAGAAGAAATGATAGCGAAAAGGCTTAGATCACAAAAATGATTTTATTTGAAATGTCATTGTAATTGTTGATATAATAATGGCAAAAAAAGAGACGGTTGAGCACATGGTACACAATGTAACAATTTTGTTTGTATTTGTCCTCTATTTTTTTAAAATTGTAAACTTGTGAGGTTTGGGGGGGCTACCTACACCGACATGGGAGTTACCAATTTTTTTTGTATACCCTATCCCCTTTCCCATATATATTTTGAAAAAACCAATAAAATTTTTATACAAAAAAAAAAAAAGACAATCCCACCCCCCCAGCCACTGATCCATTCAACTGGAAAAAGGCAATGGGTACTTTCAGAGTTCTCAGTCTTAAACCCATTTTTCCCACCACCTCTGGGCTAATTACACATGGGGTGCAGCCAGAATCTAAAAGGCCAGCATCATTCTCTGGGCCCCAGTTGAGGTTACTTTAAGTTCTACTGGGATGGTCATGGGGCCCGATCAGGGACTTACCAGGTGGTCACATCAGAGTCGGTATCACTTTCTTCTGAAAGAAGAAGGGGGGGGGCTCTTTTCCCTCCTGGTTTGGGGAAAGATTCTCAGCAACTTCCACATCCTTCAGGGTGGTTTATCTGCATTTCCCTGGCTGTTGGTCGGGTTTCCCTTCTCCAGGTACAGTTGGTTTTGGGCCAAACTTTGAGTAGCAGTCAGCAGCCCAATGCCCCTCCTTCCCACAACGGAAGCAGGCAGTTGACTGGAGTTTGGTTGCAGACCATCCTTTCCCTACTTTTGGAGCCTCTTTTGGGGCAGGGGAGAATTTTTGGTTTTGCTGTTGCCTCCATGGTATTGATGGCCGCCCTGGGTCCTCTGTGGATAAGGGTGGGATATAAATTTAAATAAATAAATAAATAAATTTCTGGCTCATTCTGCCTCTTTGGCCTTGGGGCAGCTGGCACGCTTCCCAGGGGCTGAGGAGGCTCTGCTAAAGGGGGAGGGAGGGAACTGGTGGCCGGTGGGTGAGCCAGCGGGGCAGGCGGGCAGGGAGGGTTGCTGGGAGCTGCCGCAGCGCTCTGCCCACCCACCCACCCCGTTCACTTACCCACTGGCCGCCAGTTCCCTCCCTCGCCCCGTGGAGCCTCTTCAACACCTGGAAACAGATGAGTGGCTGGAATGCCGGCTGAGGCCTTGAGGCAGCCAGAGCCCAAGGAGTCCCGCCTTCAATGAGGGCGGGGGAAGAGCCACACTCGAAGGGCCAAAGAGCCACTTGTGGCTCGCAAGCCGTGGTTTGCAGACCACTGCTCCAGAGTATCCAGAATTATTCTCATCTTGTCTTTAATTTGCCTCTTTGGTAAAAAACCCATTTTGATCAGGGTGGATAAAGCTATCTAGATACTTTTTAAGTCGTTCTTCCAATATTGAAGCAAATAATTTATAGTCCGAGTTTAGCAAGGAAATTGGTCTATAGTTCTTAATTTGTGTTAACTCGGCCTCCTCTTTAGGTAGCAATGTAATATATGCTTCTGACCACGATTTAGGTATTCTGCTCTCCAGCATCACCTTGTTCATAACTTCTAAGAGTGTGGGAGACAAAGATTCCTCAAGTGTTTTATAGAATTCCACTGGTAGCCTGTCCAGGCCTGGTACCTTTCCATTGTTTTGTTTTTTTTAGAATTTTTTTTTAAATTGGTTTTTAAAGTATACATAGGGAAAAGGTATGAGGTGGTAGCTCCCATGTCGGTGGTGGTGGCCCTCTCAAAAACTTCATAAATTTACAATTTTAAAAATAAAGGATAGGCATATATACAAAGATTACGTTGTGCAGTCCATACATTCAATCATCTTTTTCTTTGCCATTTTATCTTGTATCAACAATTACAATAACATTTCAAATAAAATCATTTTTGGGATCTAAGTCTTTTCGCTATTGACTCTTCTTCCCCGCCACTGGGCGGGGCTGCCACCCCCCTTGTTCCCCCATCTTCGTCCCCTAGAAGGGAAGAATGTTTTTGAATAAATGCCTCCGCCTCGCTTAGTGTTTTAACTCTTACTCTACCCCCCTTTCAGAAGATCAGAATTCCCTCTGGCAATAACCACTTGAACCAAATTCCTTTTTTGTATAATTTCTTAGACAAGAAGGAATACTTCCTTCTTATTTCTCTAATTTTTGGGAATTTGTTTCAAGATGATTATTTCTTCATCTTGGTACTTTAAAATTCCATCCCGCTGGGCCCTCAATATCTCATCTCTTGTGGATCTCCTGAGAAATTTAACATGAACTTCTCTTGGTACATTATGCATTCTAGCATACGCTGAATTATATAAACCAGGTCCATATCCCACCAGAGTTGTTCTTTATCTCTTTTAAGGTATTCTTCTAATATTGTACTCATAACATCTTTAAGATCTTCATTTTCTGACTGGTATGTTCTGGAACCTGAGAAAAAAAGACATTCTTTCAAATTCAATTTTAGTCATGTAACCTCCTAATTCTAGATTCCCCTTTCGGATCTCCTTAACCTCTTCCCTCATCTCAGCCCCCCCCCCCCTCTAATGTCTCAATTTTTTGTTTGTTTTCCATTGTGCTTCGTTGTGTTTCTCTGAGTTCTATTTTTAAATCTGTCATTTCTTTCCACAATTCATTTACGTTTTTCATAATTTCCCGAAACATTTCTTTAACTGACAAGTTCCTGTGCGCTCTCTCCAGCTGGTTCTTTCTGTAATAGTGAAGAAATCTTCGGCTGTGTAGTTGGACTGGAGTCAGCTGAGGACGGGGCGGAAGTTGACTTCCCCGTTGGCGGCTTTCTGAAAGCCATTGTCTCAGTTCTAAATTCTAAGTTGGTAAAAGGAAAAGAAATGGCGCCAGAGAAACGGACGGTCGAGACAGTCTGAGGTATCGGGGCAATCCAAATGAGAATCCAGTCTGAAGAGTTCACTTAGAAAAAAAAAATGACCTTGCAATCCACATCCAGGAGTCCACGTACTGGGAGAGACTTGCGAGCCTCCGGGAGAAATATCAAAAGTAAAAGTTTCAAATCCTTCGATGGTAGTTATGGAGGGAAAAGCTTCATTAATGCAAGGGAGTTATAAGCAGAGAACAAAGAGAAGCCATCTTGGCTCGCCCTCTAACAGGAAGAAAAGTGAAGAAAAGTGAAAGTTCCAGTTTACTTTTTTTTTAAAGAACTCTGCAACAAATTGTTGCAACTGCGATACGATACAATTCTTTTCCATAGTTAGTTCAAATAGCAAGTTAGTCCTTTTTCTCTCTCCATTCCAATATGGAGAGAGATCATTTAATTGCCGCTTCGTCTGAGGGGGGGTTAAACAAGAAAAACTCCCCCCTCCAATCTCCATTTAAAATTGATTGAACTGGAACTCAAAGTATCCTGTCGCTTATCCTTCATCAGCAACCCAAGAGATTAGGGAGCGCCCTCCATCTCTGGCATTTCAGCTACTCTTTTCATTCGGTTAGTTGTTCCAGGGATCCATCTGGTGAAGAGGCAAGATTTGCCCCCCCTTTCTGCTCGCCGGCTCCTGGGGTGAGACTGGGGGCACCCCAACCGACCGCCGCCAGCTTGGGGGCTCCTAGCGAGCCGCCACAGCAGGAGGTTCCTCCAGAATTTCCTGTGCTCCTGAAGGAGCCCACCGGTACAGCAAGCGGCAGACGAAGCGCGAAGCTTCGTTGTTTTGTTTTTTGAGTGCTTCAGTTAGCTCCATCATTGTTATTTTACCTTCCAACATTGTCCTAGTTTCTTCAGGAATCCGGGGAGGATTGGCTTCTTGTAGGTATTGTTTAACTCCTCCCTCTTCTATCTTCTCTTGTTCGTACAACTTAGCATAATAGTCTTGCATGATTTTCTTCTTCTCGGCATTTCCATACTGAATTTGTCCTTGCTCATCTCTCAATTGCAGTATTTTCTTTACTTCTCTCTCTCTTTTCAATTTATATGCCAGCCATCTGCCTGGCTTGTTTGCATTTTCAAAATGGTTCTGTTTAGCGCCTCTAATTTTTTGCGCCAAATCCTCCTTTTCCAGTAGGTCCACTTTTTGTTTAATGGTATCCATTTTCATTTTAATATCTTTTTTTGTGTGGAGATTTCTGTAATTCTTTTTCAAGAGTCTTCTTTCTTGTGTAGTCTATTATCAGACCTCTAGAGAAGATTTTCATTGTATCCCAAAGATTCTGCATTGATGTATCTTCTTTTCTATTTCCTTTAAAGAAAAAAGCCATTTCTTTTTCCATTTTCTGTACAAAATCTTTCTCTTTCAATATTGTGTTGTTTAGACTTCCTTCCGGTTGGCCGGAGGCGACGGTCGAGTCTTGGGGCTCGTCCGCCGCTTGGTTGCCTCTGTGGCCCCCCAAGGGGCAGGGAGTTCTTTGAAAGGACTCCCGCTGTACGGGCGGATTGCGGGGAATCCCCCTACCCCGACGGCGGTTGGGAGGGTGGTCCCCGCTTCGACCTAGGCGTAGGGGAATGAATCGCGGAGGGGCATTGTCCCCTTTGCCGATGGAGGACCGGAATAACTAGCCGTTTTCACGAAGAGCTGAAGCGTCGGAGTTGGAGGCATCACCGAGGCTCTGGCTGCGAAGTGGACTGTGAGTGATATTATTATAATGCTTGCAACTTTCAGCTTGAAAGAGGTTGGAGGGGGGAGTTTGTAATATCCCCCCTCGGAATGGAAAAAAAAAGCGGCGTTTAAAAATGCTCCCCAGGCTTGGGGAAGCGGAGAAATCAACATCCGACTCTTTTAAACTATAAGTGAAAGTCTTTCCTGTATTACCTTTGGATACTTAGTATCGAAGTCTGGCAACAATGAGACAATTTATTGCTTGTTAACTCTCGGCGGCTTCTAGATGGGCGGGAGAAGATGGCGTTCCTTTGTTCTCAGCAGACATACTTTTCTTGGAAAACTACTGACATTCCCTTTTGTTCGGGACTGCCTTTCTTTTTTAACTAACGATTGCATGTAAAGGATTAATTGGACCTTTCCCTGAAGTGCCTTCCTTTTTTCTTTTTACCTGATTGTTTTTAAGAACTTGGTTTCTCTCTGGATCATCACTAAATGAAATTGTGACTTTGATCACCGGAATCTGCTCCCACCTTGTCTCACAGACTCCTCTCCAGCAGGCGCCATTTTACTGACTAAAACTTACATCTTTCATTATGGCTTCAAAAAAGCAGACGCATCAACCTAAAATCACCTCGATGTTACCTGAAAAATCAGATGTGGACGCTAAATTAGCAGCAATGGATGAAACTCTTCAGAACATTATGAAAGAAATTAAAGAAATGCGGAAGGACCATGTCAGTTCCAAATTAGAACTCTTGGAGACACAGAAGAAATTAATGGAAAATACACAAAAGATTGATGGTCTGGAGGTGGGGTTGGCTGGGACAAGGGAAGAATTAGTGGTATTAGGGGTGGGATTAGTGGGGGGGGGGTAGGGAGTACGGGCACGGGGGGGGAATTGTATTGAAAAATTGTATTTGAAAAACTTTTACAATAAAACAAAAGATTTTTAAAAAAAGATGAAATTGCTGATGTCCTTGCCAAAATATATAATCTTTCCCTCAAATCAGGCCTTGTGCCGGATGATTGGAAGGTAGCGAATATAACACCTATCTTCAAAAAAGGATCCAGAGGTGATCCAGGAAATTACCGACCAGTCAGCTTGACAAGTGTCCCAGGGAAAGTGATGGAAATCATCTTAAAAGATAAAATTAATAGGCACGTAGAAGAGAAGGCGCTGCTGAAGGAGAGCCAACATGGCTTTTGCAAGGGCAAATCATGCCTCACTAATCTGCTGGAATTTTTTGAGAGTGTCAACAAGTACGTGGACAAGGGAGATCCAGTTGACATTGTTTATCTGGACTTTCAGAAGGCCTTTGATAAGGTCCCGCACCAAAGGCTCTTAAATAAACTTGCCAGTCATGGAATAAAGGGACAGGCCTTGTCCTGGATTAGCAAATGGCTAAGGGACAGGAAACAGAGAATAGCATTAAATGGGCACTTCTCCAGGTGGAGGGAGGTAAAGAGTGGGGTCCCCCAAGGTTCAGTACTGGGACCCCTGCTCTTCAACCTTTTCATAAATGATGTAGAAGTAGGAGTAAACAGCAAGGTAGCCAAATTCGCCGATGACACTAAATTATACAGGGTAGTAAAAACTGAGAGAGAGTGTGAGGAGCTCCAGAGGGATCTCTTGACAAGAGAGGCAAACCAGTGGCAAATTAGCTTCAACATTAGTAAGTGCAGAGTGATGCATGTTGGGGCAAAAAACCCCAACTATATCTATAAACTGATGGGGTCTGAACTCCTTGCAACTAACCAGGAAAGGGACCTTGGTGTCCTGGTGGACAGCTCAATGAAGGTGTCAACCCAGTGTGACGCAGCAGTGAAAAAAGCAAACTCATTGCTAGGGATCATTAGGAAGGGTATAGAAAATAAGTCAGCAAGTGTCATTTTGCCTCTATAAATCTATGGTGAGGCCCCATCTGGAGTATTGTGTACAGTTCTGGTCCCCATACCTTCAGAAGGATATTATAGAAATGGAAAAGGTGCAGAGGAGGGCAACCAGAATGATTAGGGGACTGGAACACCTTCCTTACCATCTGAGGCTGCAACGGCTGGGCCTCTTCACTCTAGAACAACGGCGCCTGAGAGGTGACCTGATTGAAGTCTATAAAATCATGCACGGTGTGGACAAAGTAGAAAAGGAAAAACTGTTTTCCCTATCGCACAACACTAGAACTAGGGGGCACTCCATGAAACTTTTGGAAGCTAGACCTCAAACAAATAAGAGGAAGTACTTTTTCACCCAGAGGATCACTGGTCTATGGAACTCCCTGCCAGAAGAAGTGGTGACAGCTGTCAGCCTTGACACCTTTAAGAAAGGATTAGACGAGTTCATGGAGAACAAGGGTATCCATGGCTATCATTATGGATGCCTAAGGACACTCTCCGGGTTGGAGAGATAGGCAGGATATCTCTCAATGCCATTTGCAGGGAATCATAAGCAGGTGAAGACATCTGCTTGGGAAGACCCTGAAGCAAATGGGGAGCCACTGTGTGAGACAGAATGCTGGACTGGATGGGCTGTGGCCTGTTCCAGCAAGGCTGTTCTTATGTTCTTATGACTCTTTTGAATATGGACTTCTTGTAAGCAGATTATATCTAATTTTAACTTTTCCAATTTCTGAAATATTTTTCTTCTTTTAATTGCTGAGTTGAGTCCGTTTATATTAACTGTAATCATTGTTTTTTCTTCCATGTTTATACTTTAGGTGTAGGATTTATAACTGTGGTTGATCTTGCTTGTCATTGTTCTTTGATATCTATACCACCTACAGCGCCTTTTACCATGTCGCTCCCACCTACAGCACCTTCTATTCTCTCGGTTATAGGTGCGTCCAATAATTGTACCAATAGTTCTCCTTTTCCCTCTCAGGTGTTCTGCATAAACATAAACTTATTATTTTCATCTGGCCGGCCTAGCATGATCTACTCCACACCCATTATTTTATAACAAATCAAAATTGTAATTTGGGTTTTAAATTTAAACTTATTTTAAGCAGGGTATTGATTTAATTTAGTTATTATTTAATAATATTTTGTATTTATGTATAATTGATTTTAAATCTCTGTTCGCCGCCCCGAGTCCCTTTGTGGTGAGATGGGTGCGGGTTATAAATGTGAAAAATAAATAAATAAAATAAATAAAAAGCTTCTGCCTTTTCAGTTGTGTCTATTCTATATCTTTGTCCTTGCCATGTAAATATTAAACCTTCCGGCATGAGCCATCTGTAATTGACACCTTTTTTGAGCAAATCTTAGTCAGGAATTGATAATCTCTCCTCTCTCACTCTTCTTGGGATTTGTTTCAGAACAACAATCTCCTTGCCTTTTTATTCAAGTTTTCTATCTTTTATTTTCAGTAGTATTTGTGACTTGATTGCTTTCTTGGTGAATCTTACATGGACTTCCTTGGGAGGGCATTCCTAGCAGCATATCTTGTGTACATTCGGAATGCCTCATCTATGCCATCCATCATCTTCTCTTGGGATATCTCTAATACATCTGTCAAAATTTCAGATATGATTTGTACCAAGTTCTCTCCTTTTTTTCTTCTTTATTTTGAAATCTTAAAAAAAATTCAGACCGCTCCATCTCCCATCCTAGCATTCCATTGCTTTCTTTTTCCACATTGCTCAATCTGTTATCAATAACCTTGTCTTTCTTCTCTCTTTGTTCCATTCTTTCTTCAATTTTATGGAGTTTGTCCTCATGTTTCATCATCCATTGGTTAATATTTTCTTTTGTTTTTGTAAAAAAAAATTATTGGTTTTTAAAATATATATAGGAAAGGGGATAGGGTATATTAAAAAAATTGGTAGCTCCCATGTCGGTGTTGGTAGCCCTCCCAAACCTCACAAGTTTACAATTTTAAAAATAAAGGACAAATATAAACAGAGTTGTTGCATTTTGTACCATGTGTTCAATCTTCTCTTTCTTTGCCATTTTCTATTATATCAACAATTACAATGACATTTCAAATAAAATCATTTTTGTGATCTGAGCCTTTTCGCTTTTGTTTCTTCTTCCCTGTCACCAGGTGGCGCCCTAGCTCCCTTTGTTCCCATATTTTGTGTAATGTTGTCCTTTCCCCACTATCTCTGTCCTCTAAGAGGGAAGAATGTTTTTGAAGAAAGGCATCTGCCTCATTTAATGTTTTAATTCTTATTCTACCCCCCTCCCAGAAGGTCATCATCTCCTCTGGCAGTAACCATTTAAACCAAATTCCTTTATTATATAATTTCTTCGACAGGAAGGAATATTTCCTTCTTGTTTCTCTAATTTTTTTTGGAATTTGTTTCAATATGATTACTTCTTTGTCTTGATATTTTAAAGGTTCCCCCCTTTGGGCCCCCAGTATCTCATCCCTCGTGGATCGCCTGAGAAATTTAACATGAACCTCTCTTGGGACATTGTGGGTTCTAGCATAAGTTGAGTTAGTTCTATAAACTTAATCCAATTTGCTTAAAAATTAATCCAATTTGCTTAAAATTAATCCAATTTGCTTAAAATTTAAAAATTAATCCAATTTGCTTAAAATTTAAAACAAAACAACTATAAATCTTCAATATCTCAAAATAAGTGAAAAAGGGAAGCAAGCTTCAAAATTTCAAGCAAAAAAAGAAGGGAGGACTAAGATGAGGTCATCACCTCTATATCATAAACACTGCCACCAGGAGAAAAGAAGAAAGAAAAAATTCAAAGTTTTCTCTTTTTTATAAGATGAAAGTCTTTTCAAGGTCACTATGAGTTTTCTCTCAGATGTTTATGTTTGGTTTCAGACATATAGAGTTTCACACAGGACACCTGTAAAAACAACTATGTTCCTACCACAATCAGGTCTTAACCATAAAGCATTTATTTCAAGTCCACTAGGTGGCAGTGATACTTGTATCCACTCACACTCCTTTTCTCTTTCTACTCTGACTTTTAATCAAATGAAGACAAGAAAAATATAAGGTAAAAATTAAAATAGACAATAGAAAAATAAAAGGTGAACATCCACGCAGAGAAAAAGAAAAAGGAGAATTTTTGGAGAATTAAAACTTAAATATATTCGGTTGCCTGTTCCGGCTTCTGGCGGCGACGGACGAACCTTGGGGTTCGTCCGCCGTTTTGTTCTTTTTTGGGGGGGTCCCTCCGTAGGACTGGCTTGCCTGGACTGGTACCCCTTTTTTGGGGGGGTCCCTCCGTAGGACTGGCTTGCCTGGAGTGGTTCAGCCTGGCGGCGGCTGGGGAACAGTCCTTGTCTTCGGTCTAGGTGGAAGGAGACATGCTGCGGGGGGCTTGGTTCCCTTCGCCAACGGAGGACGGTAACGAACAATGAATTTGGAGAGAATGGAGCGCTCGTGTCGGATGGCTTTGCCGGGGCTTGAGCTGCGAGGTGAAGAGTAAGTGACTTTAACTTTATTGCTGGCGGCTTTGGATGAGAGAAATGTGGAGGGGGGTGTTTGTTTGCTAAACCCCCCCTCGGATTTACAACAGCGGCGCGTAGAAATGGCTCCTGGAATGCAGGGAGCGGATATTTTGCATCCAGACTTTTGCTGAACAAGTGAAAGTCAACCGCGGCTTGTTTTCATACAATGTATCTAAGCCTGGCTTTACTGAAACAATTTTCTTTGCTATTTTCTCCGGCTGGCTGCCAGAGTGGGTGGCGGAAGATGGCTGTCCTTTGTTCCTGAATGTTTATTTCTTTATGGAAAATTTCCAACAGCTCTTTGTGATTTGGACTGCCTCCCTCTATCAATGGATGATTTTCTGGATTAATTGATTCCTTCCCTGGAGTGCCTTCTTTGTCTTAATAATTGATAGTGGAAAGTGTTTTGCTCTCTGGACATGATAACTTTTTTACAACTTTTCTGAACCTTTTTCCCGGGATTTGCTCCAGCGGCCGCACCCAAAAAATGCCATCTTAGTGGCACTGACTTAAACAGCTCACCATGGCTTCAAAAAAACAACCAGGAAATCTAGGATTGGAAGAGAGAATGACAGCTATGGAAACAGTGTTAAACTCCTTGGTGCTGGAAATCAGAGAATTTAGAAAAGATCACACTAGCACTAAACTTGAACTTTTGGAGACACAGAAAAAATTGATGGAGAATACACAGAAGACCGAGGAGTTGGAGGTGGGGCTGGCTGGGGCAAAGGGAGATCTTAAAAATATTAATACTGAAATTGGAGATTTGTCTGGTCATATGTCTAGGATGGATTTTGAGAGGATGTCATATTTTTTAAGATTTCAGAATATTTCTGAGGAATCTGGTGAGTGCCTTCCTGATCTCATGAGTACAATTTTATCAGACTATTTACATAAACCCAAAGAGGAGATCAGGGGGGACATTGACCTAGTCTATAGAATAAATTCAGCATATCCTGCCTCATACATCCTCACGGCCGATTCGCTCCCACAGAGAGAGACTTCTCCGGGTGCCGTCCACTAGACTTTGTCAGCGGGCGGCGCCCAGGGGAAGGGCTCTCTCTGTGGCGGGCCCAGCCCTCTGGAACGACCTTCCCCCCGACATTAGAACGACCACGGACCTCCGCTCCTTCCGTCTAAAATTAAAAACACATCTTTTCTGCCTGGCCGGCCTAGGGTAGTCTCTCTTTCTATGGGGTTTTACTATACTTAATTTATTGGGAATTTTAGTTTAGTTTAGTTTTAGTTTTAATGGGGAATTTTTAGCACAGGAATAAGGTTTAATCTGTTTTTAAATATGTTTGTATACTTGTCGTTTTTATTCTTCCTGTGCACCGCTCCGAGTCCCTATGGGGAGAGGGAGCGGTCTACAAATTAAATTATTATTATTATTATTATTATTATTATTATTATTATTATTATTATTATTATTATTATTATTATTATTATTATTATTATTATTATTATTATTATTATTATTATTATTATTATTATTATTATATGCCAGGATGAATGAAGTACCCAGAGAGATACATATTAAATTTGTTAGAAGGTCGATGAGGGAGGGAATCGTGAAGGCGCAGAGGGAGGGTCTGTTAATTTACCAACAAAAGGAATTCGCTATCTTGAAGCAGATCCCAAAAAAAATTAGAGAGGTGAGGAGGAAATATTCCTTCTTATCTAAAAAATTGTTTAACCATGGGATTTGGTTTAAGTGGGCGATGCCAGAAGGGATGCTGGTGTTCTGGGAAGGAGGAAGAGTTAGGATTAAAACAGTTGCTGAGGCAGAAGCCTTTCTTAAAAAACATTCCTCTACCCTGGGGGAAGATTCAGGAGGGACAGAGGGGGCCGCGGCCCCGCCCGCTGGGGGCCAGGAAGGAGAACAAGAAGACACAATTGCTAAGAGACTTAGATCTAAAAAATGACTTTTATCTTTATTTTTATTAATACAGTATAATTTTTTATCTGGATGTTTGTATACGACTGCCAGCATAGAATTCAGAATTTACATGTATGCATTTATCTTCACCTTGTTGTATTATTGAAAAATGTATTACCAATGTCTTATTAAGAAGCCCGGGAGGGGCCAACGTTCCCGACGTGAAAGTTCTCAAAATATCTTTTTAACTCACCTTACCCTACCCTTTTTGTAGGGTAAGGTGATCAAAACTCCCCATGGAAGTTTTGATCTCCGGGATGGGTGTGAAGGGTGATTTTGTTTAATGTCAGGCCTGTCTCCATCAATAAACAAGAAAGAAAACTCCCAACTCCATTGTTTGTGAAATTAAAGATACTTATTTTTTATATTGAAAAAGTTTTATTGGTTTTACATTTTTTCTATAGGATAGGGTAAGGGATACAAAGAAATTTTGAGAGCATTCACGTCAGAGTCGTCGGCCCTTCCGAGACCTCAAAATACACAGTAATAAAATAACAAAAAAAAACATTTTTCATAACACTACAAGGTAAAAGCAAGTACATATACCTAAATTCTCAATTCCATGCTGTCAGACATTTACAAAAAATCCAGATACAAATATTATGCAAATTGTTCAGAAAAATCAAGGCAAAGTTATTTTTTCGATCTAAGTCTCTTGGCTATTGTATCTTCTTTTTCTCCTCCCTGGCCCCCAGCGGGCGGGGCCGCGGCCCCCTCCGTCCCCCCTGGATCTTCCCCCAGGGCAGAGGAATGTTTTTTAAGAAAGGCTTCCGCCTCAACAACTGTTTTAATCCTCACTCTTCCTCCTTCCCAGAACACCAGCATCCCTTCGGGTGTCACCCACTTGAACCAAATCCCATGATCAAATAAAATTTTAGACAAGAAGGAAAATTTCCTCCTTGCTTCTCGAATCTTTCTAGGGATCTGCTTCAAGATAGCAACCTCTTTTTGTTGGTAGATTAATGGACTACCTCTCTGCACTTTCAGGATTTCCTCTCTGGTTGACCTAACAAATTTCACATGTATCTCTCTAGGCACTTCATTTATCCTGGCATATGCTGAGTTAATTCTGTAGGCTAGGTCAATGTCCCCCCTGATCTCATCTTTAGGTTTTTGTAAATAGTCTGCTAAAATTGTGCTCATAAGATCAGGGAGGCATTCACCAGATTCCTCAAGAACGTTCTGAAATCTCAAAAAATATGTCATTCTTTCCATATCTATCCTAGACACATGCCCATTTGTTTCCCCAACCTCTTTAATAACATCTTTAATCTCTCCCTTAACCCCCACCAACCCCACTTCCAATTCTTCAGTCTTCTGTGTGTTTTCCAGCACTTGCTTCCGCGTGTCCAATAGCTCCTTCTTGAAATTGATGTTTTCTGTCCTCTGGGCCTGAATTTCTTTTACCAAAGTTTGTATAACAGTTTCAAGAGAAGCCATCCGTTGTTCTAAACTTGCCAATGCTGTTTCTTGAGCCATGATTAACTGTTAAAGTCAATGCCACCAAAATGGCGTTTTCAGGGTGGGGTTGGTGAGACTAACCAGGAGCCAAAAGTTCTGATCAAGGTTGAAACGTTGTAAAATTCAGGAACCAAGAGAGAGACAATTTTCCAACTCAATAGTTATAATAACGAAGGTACTCCAGAAAGGAAATCACAAATCCAGCAAGAGAAAAATTCTTCATCAATATCCAGAGAGAGTCCCAATTGTAAAGAGACGCTGGGAATTTTCCATAGTTGAAATAATCAGGCAGGGACAAAGAAAAGCCACCTTCCACCGCCCATCTCCGAGCCCAGAGGAGAGAGTAGAAAAATAAAAAATTTTTATCCAGCCAGACCTAGAAACAATGTTGCAAGTAGCCGCATAGCACTTTCCCTTGTTAGAGACAGTCCGGATTTAAGATTTCCGCTTTCTCTTCCAGAGAAGCCATTTTAAAGTGCCGCTTAAGTCCGAGGTTTTTTTTTTGAAAACAAACACCCCCCTCCCAGTCCATTCAGCCTGGCTGGCAGCAAGGAAAAAAAGTCTTTTTTAAACTCACTCTCCCTCGCAGCTGAAGCCTCGGCAAGCCTTCCAATCTCTCCGCTCAGCCCTCTGCATTGAAGTGAATGGCGCCGACAGCCGTTGGCGAAGGGAGAACCCCCCGCAGCATGTTCCTCCTCACCTAGGTCGCGGAGGGGAGCGCTCTCCCCACCGCCGTGAGGAAGAACATCCCCTCCGAGCCGACCCTACGGGAGACCTCCGGTAACCGGAGTGTCTCGCCCCCGTGGGGGGGCAGAAAAGGCAACAAAGCGGCGAGCGAGCGCTAGGCTCGCCCGTCGCCGCTGGAGCCGGAACCGGAAGCCAAATTAAAGATACTTTTATTAGTCATGAAAAGATAGTAGCAAAAGAAAAGCAAGATCTGAGCCAAAAAGGTGCAAACATGTACATATCAAATGTTTACCCAGCATCGTCCCCCCAATCACCCCAACCCAATAGCCAGTCTGCAACTTCCAAAGGTTTTATGTGGGATGCATCTTCAAAAACCTCATTCAGATGGTATGCAAGTCCAAAAACAGACCATCAGCATACACAGAAGATGGTGAGAACCAACCTCCCTTCTGATAACTCCTCCAGTCCCCTCCCTCCCCATTTCTATGGCACCCAATAGCAAGCAAGCAATGTAGAGGCTGACAGCACTTTCCCTTCCTCAGAAGGCTCTTCTCAAATGCCAGACAGTCACTGGCCACTGAATTGGAGTCATTGTGTAGTCTTGCCCAGAGAACTATAGAGATGCACAACACCATTTTCTCCAATAGCCGAGCCAGGAGGGCTATGCACTCCTCTCATATCCTTTGAACAAGGGATACCAAGCTGTCCTTGCAGTCCTGTGATAGAAACACTTCCAACTTGGTGTTGATCACAACTCCCAGATGCAATAGTCTTGTATAGGAAGCAGATACTCTTTTGGAAGTTGATGGAGAAGCTGTGATCTTGCAAGACCTTGATAGTGGTTTGTAAGTCCTCTGCCGCTCTCCTGAGTGAGGATGCCTGTGCAGGTGTTGATTTGTGGTAGACTGCCAGTGTCGCTAAGACTTCGGTGAAGGTTCTGGGCACTGACGCCAGGCCAAAAGGTGATATCAGGTATTGGAAGTGAATTCCTCTTCATCAAAACTGTAGGAACTGGCAATGGGCCGTAAGAATCAGCACATGGGCCTCCGTAAAATCAATGGAAACAAGGAAGTCACCCTCCCAAATTCCCTCTAGGATGGAGGGAATGCATTTTGAACCTCCTGTAGACCAGATGTACATTCAGTCTTTTTAGATCTAAAATAGCTCTCCACCCTGCACCCCCGCATTCTTTGGAACAATGAAGAGAATGGAGTAAAATCCCTGTCCTCTTTGGCTGTTGGGAACCAAGTTGATGGCCTGAATATCCAATAGGTAGCAACAACATAGCAACGAATGAAGAAATTCAGGGGTATGGAAAGGAATTCCAGACTGAGGCCTCGGTCTCTAAGCAGAACAGACGAGGCAACCCACTCTCCCAGAAGCACTCAGGAGAACATGTAGATTCAACAGGCTTCATTTAGGGCTTTGAACATAGTGTCTTCTTCTGGGCTTCCTGGTGCTCCACTTTAGATTCTGCAGGTTTCCTTACTTCGTTGAAGCTTATGTGGACTTGTCCAGAGAAGCTCTTTTAGTTCGTGTATATTGCCCAAATGTTGGCCTTTCCTCTCTATTTTCCCCACTGTTTTGCAGATACATGATAGATTTGCCATATGTCCACTTGGAAGGCTTGAAGCAGGGGTCCCCAACCACCAGGTCATGGGCCAACCATGAACAAGTGCAAGCGAGTGAAGCCCCATCTGTACACACACAGGATTTAGGCAGCACGTGAAACCACACACCCCTAAACCATGCAAAAAACACCCTCCATGGAACCTGTCCCTGGTGTCAGAGTCTGCTGACTTGAAATATTTTTTCAGTACTGTATTTATATAGATTAGTGGAAGAAGCCTTTTAAGGCTACTACAATTCTTCAAAGACTATGTTGATTTTCAGGGATATTGTTCATATTATTTGAAAAGTTGCTGTATGAGATGAATAAGATAAATATATAAAAACATTGATACCTTTTGTAAATGAGCTCTTCAGAATAGTAGTGTAACTCATCTTTTCTGGATCCTACCAAATCCTGCTTTACAAGACATTGATTTCCCCCCCTAAACTAAAAGTGGTTTTGGCTCATAAAAAAGATGTCAAATATTGCTTAAACTATTGATCAAATAATTTGGGTACTCCAATTCTCTATTCCAAAATATCTTTTTTTTTCTTGCAATAATTAAAGTCCATTTACTTTCAGAAGTCTTTTCCAACACTCACAGTATTTCTAGAATTGCAAGGGCTGCAAGGACAATGAAGCCAAACAATGTACATATCAAGTATTTTTAATATCATTCAGCGTTCTTCATAAATTATAAAATCTCAAAAATTTTAAAGATGTTATTTGATCATTAAGATTAATGATCCCAGTATGTCCTTTACAGAAAATGTATAGTTAAATGTTCTGCCTAATAATGCTCAAACATGTTTAACTTCAAGATGAAATCACTTAAGCAATGAAATCTGAGCCTTTTCACATGCCATTTGACATATCCCAGAATGAATGATTCATGATTCCAATTCAAAGGTATCTGGCTCATCAGTAGGGACTGTGAGAAAGATCTAGGTGTCCTAATGGACAACCACTTAAGCATAAGCCTGCAATATTCCACACCTGCCAAAAAAGTCCTAATTCAGTCCTAAACTGCATCAATTGAGAGATAGTTTCAAGATCATATGAAGTGATAGTATCTCTTTATTCTACACTGGTGAGACCGCACTTGAAATACTGTGTCTCGGCCTTTCTTAACACATGGGCCTAGGGAACCCATACTAATCTGTGTATGTTAACCCTTCGGTGCACCTTGTGTCATATAAATATAGCAGCATATTTATTACATTGTACTGCATTTTTAAAATCAATAATTAAATACATGTTTAATTTTATTTATTTATTAATTTATTAAATTTATACCCCGCCCTTCTCCAAATGGACCCAGGGCGGCGCACAGGCATACTAAAATACATACAAAATACATAAAAATTTAAAAAACCTATTTGATAAAAACCCTGTGCTAAAACCAAATTAAAATTCCCGAAATTTAAAACTATCTAAGAGTCATTTGGGGTTACGCTAGGCCGGCTAGATGGAACAAGTGTGTCTTTAGACACTTGCGGAAGAGGCGGAGGTCGGAGATGGTGCGAAGTTCAGGGGGTAAGTCGTTCCAAAGGGCTGGGCCCGCCACAGAGAAGGCTCTCCCCCTGGGTGTCGCCAGTCGGCATTGTCCGGCCGCCGGCACCCTGAGAAGGCCCTCTCTGTGGGAGCGTATCGGTCTTAGGGATGTATGGGGCAGGAGATGGTCTCGCATGTAACTAGGTCCCAAGCCATGGAGCGCTTTAAAAATGGTCGTCAAAACCTTGAAGCGCACCCGAAAGACCACAGGAAGTCAGTGCAGCTCGCGCAGGATTGGGGTTATGTGGGAGTGTCTAGGCGCTCCCGTAATCACCCGCGCGGCTGCATTCTGGACTAGCTGCAGCTTTCGGGTGCATCTCAAGGGAAGCCCCATGTAGCGAGCATTACAGTAGTCGAGTCGAGAGGTGACGAGTGCTTGAGTGACTGTGCGTAAGGCACCCCGGTCCAGTAAGGGGCGCAATTGGTGCATCAGGCGTACCTGATGGAACGCCCCCATGGCCACGGCTGCCACATGATCCTCCATAGACAGCCAGGAATCCAGGAGGACACCCAAATTACGCGCCCTCTCCACGGGGGCCGGTGTTTCGCCCCCAATGGTCAGAGTTGGAATAATCTGGCTGAACCGGGGTGCCGGAAGCCACAGCCACTCAGTCTTGGACGGGTTGAGCTTGAGTTTGTTACCATCCAGATCCGTACGGCCTCCAAACACCGGGACATAACCTCGACGGCATCGTTGGGGTGGTCTGGGATGGATATGTACAACTGAGTATCATCAGCGTACAGATGATATCCCACCCCAAAACCACAGATGATCTCACCCAGCAGCTTCATATATGTGTTGAACAGTAGGGGCGAGAGGACCGACCCCTGAGGAACCCCGCATATGAGGGGCCTCGAGGCCGACCTCTGCCCCCCTGCCAACACATATTGCGACCGACCAGAGAGGTAGGACGAGAACCACCGCAGAACGGTGCCTCCCAGCCCCAATCCCCCCAGTCGGCGCAATAGGATACCATGGTCGATGGTATCAAAAGCCGCTGAGAGGTCTAATAGGACTAGGATAGAGGAATATCCTCTATCCTGCGCCCTCCAGAGAACATCAACCAACGCGACCAATGCCGTCTCGGTGCTGTGTCCGGGTCGGAAGCCGGACTGGCATGGGTCTAGATAATCAATTTCCTCCAAGTGGCGCGGAAACTGTTGAGCCACCACACTCTCTACAACCTTCACTAAAAAGTGGAGGTTGGAGACGGGACGATAGTTCTCTAATAATGCTGGATCCAGGGACGGCTTCTTGAAGAGGGGCCTTACTACCGCCTCTTTCAAGACGGCAGGCAAGGACCCCTCACTCAAAGATGCGTTGACAATGCCCTGGAGCCAGCCTCGTGTCGTCTCCCAGGATGCCAGTACAAGCCAGGAGGGACACGGGTCCAATAAACATGTGGTAGCCCTAAGTCTCCTTGACAACTTGTCCATATCCTCGGTGGTAACAAAATCAAACTCCTCCCAAGATGGTGTCACAAGAGCAGCCTCGGCCCGCTCGACTGGACCACTGTCGATGGAGGGTAGCTCGCTTCGAATCCGAGTGATTTTCTCCTGCAGATAGATCCCAAATTCCTCTGCTCGACCCTGTAAAGGGGCTTCCCGCGGCCTCTGGTGAAGGAGGGAGCGGGTTACCCGAAACAGGGCGGCAGGGCGGTTATCTGCGGATGCAATAAGAGTGGCACAATACTCACGTTTGGCCACTCTTATCGCCACTAAGTAAGTCCTAATATGGTCTGTCACTAGTGTTCGGTCAGCTTCGGAGCAACAAGATCTCCATCTGCTCTCTAGGCGTCTCTTGTGGCGTTTCATCTCCCTAAGCTCCTCGGTAAACCAAGGAGCCTGGGTGGTTCGTCGCCGCAAGAGAGGCCGCAAGGGCGCGACTCGGTCCAAGGCCCCCGTGGCCGCATTTAACCATGCGGCCACTAGGTCCTCAGTCGAGTCACGGGGCAAGTCCACAGGAATTGGCCCAAGCTCCCTTTGGAACCTTATCGGGTCCATCAGGAGCCTGTAAATGGTAAATGTAAATGGTTTTATCGACCATTTACATTTTTGTTCCTAGTAGTTGTCATAGAGGACCCAGTACACTGCTTTGCCTTGGACCCATAATGCTGTTAAGATGGCCCTGACTCTGTCCAGTTCTGGTCCCCACAATATCAAAAAGATTTTGAGGCTCTACAGTGTATAGAAGAGCAACAAATATGATAAGATGTCTGGAGGCTAAACTATACAATGAATGATTGTGGGAACTAGATATGTCCAGTCTAACAAAGAGAAAGACTAGGGATGATATGATAGCAGTCTTCAAGTGTCTTGAGGGTGTGACACAGAGAAGAAGGGATTTACCTATTCTTCAAAGGACCCGAGAACAGGAGAAAGAGTAACAGGTAGACGTTTACTAAAGAGATCCAATGCAGGATTAAGGAGAAATTTCCTGATAGTGAGAACCTACCAAATCCTGCTTTTCCACCTACCAAATCAGTGGAATGGTTTGCCTCCAGAAATTGTGGGTGCTCCATCACTTGAAAATCTCCAGAAGAGGTTGAACAACAATTTTGTCTACAATGGTAAAGGGTTTCCTGCTTGAACTGGAGATTGGACTAGAAGACCTCCAAGGTTCCTTCCAACCCTGTTATTTTATGACAGTGAGAAAGAAAATTACTGGAAAGATATAGGAGAGATTAGTTTTATTTTTTAAAATATATTTAAATATAATTCAGATTCAAAATAAACACTAATAACTAAGCAAATCCTTAGGGGGGGAAAAAGGGGGGGGGGTTCAAAATTAAAAACTGGTAATATCGCAGTCAGTGACCTAAAATTTAAAACAACATTCTTCACAAGAGAGAAAAGTTATAATATTTCCCTCTATGGCTAAAAAAAAGTAGACGTGTTAAATCTTTCTAAAAGCCAAGGAAAAAGTTCCATTCAGATGTTTGCAGCCATCTGAAAAGATATTTTTTTCTAAACCATGAAGGGCTTTAAATCAGCACTTGAGTTGCACTTAGAAGTCAAAAAGGCGCCAGTGCAGTTTTCAAATTATAAAAGTGTTATATGAGTGTACTGAAGCATGCCTATAACTAATTGAGTTGCTGCATTTTGGCTCAGTAATAGCTTCTAGATCCGCGCCAGTCCGGCTTTCGGCCCGGGCATAGCACCGAGACGGCATTGGTCGCGTTGGTTGATGATCTCTGGAGGGCCAAGGATGGGGGTTGTTCCTCCATCCTGGTCCTATTAGATCTCTCAGCGGCTTTCGATACCATCGACCATGGTATCCTATTGCATCGGTTGGGGGGGTTGGGGGTGGGAGGCACCGTTTTACGGTGGTTCTCCTCCTACCTCTCTGGCCGATCGCAATTTGTGTTGGCAGGAGAGCAGAGGTCGACCTCGAGACCCCTCACATGTGGGGTCCCTCAGGGGTCGGTCCTCTCGCCTCTCCTGTTCAACACATACATGAAGCCGCTGGGCGAGATCATCCGTGGTTTTGGGGTAGAGTATCATCTCTACGCTGATGATACGCAGCTGTATATATCTACCCCAAACCACCCCAACGATGCCGTAGCGGTGATGTGCCAGTGCCTGGAAGCCGTACGGATCTGGATGGGAAGTAACGGACTCAGACTCAACCCGACCAAGACCGAGTGGCTGTGGTTTCCGGCTGCCCGATTCAACCAGCTAACTCCATCGCTGGCCATAGGGGGCGAACATCTTGCCCCTGTGGATGGGGCGCGCAACTTGGGTGTCCTCCTAGATGCCCGGCTGTCCATGGAAGATCAAGTGACAGCCGTGGCTAGGAGGGCGTTTTACCAGGTTCGCCTGGTTCGCCAGTTGCGCCCCCTATTGGATCGGGACGCCCTTCGCACAGTCACTCATGCTCTCGTGACATCTCGACTGGACTATTGTAACTCTCTCTACATGGGGCTTCCCTTGAGGTGCACCCGGAGACTGCAGATGGTCCAGAACGCAGCCGCGCGGGCAATCCTGGGTACCTCTAGGTTTACCCATGTAACACCTCTCCTGCGCGAGCTGCACTGGCTGCCTGTCGTCTTCCGGGTGCGCTTCAAGGTACTAATTATCATCTTTAAAGCGCTCCGTGGCTCGGGACCTAGCTACTTGCGGGATCGGATCCTGCCCCATACTTCCTCACGGCCGATTCGCTCCCACAGAGAGGGACTTCTCCGGGTGCCGTCCACTAGACTTTGTCAGCGGGCGACGCCCAGGGGAAGGGCTCTCTCTGTGGCGGGCCCTGCCCTCTGGAATGACCTTCCCCCCGACATTAGAACGACCACGGACCTCCGCTCCTTCCGTCTGAAATTAAAAACATATTTTTTCTGCTTGGCCGGTCTGGGGTAGTCTCTCTCTATGGGGTTTTAGTGTATAGTGGGAATTTTAGTTTAGATTGGGTATTTTAGCACAGGTACTATTTAATTTGTTTTTAAGATGTTCTTGATTGTATATTTATGGTTTTTAGTTTCCCTGTGCACCGCTCCGAGTCCCTACGGGGAGAGGAGCGGTCAAGAAATTAAACTATTATTATTACTATTATTCTACGTCCTATTCAGAGACACTTCCATGTAGAGTAAAAGCAAGAGGTGACACATGACTCACCGTGTTTAGTGCGCCCCCATTCCAGGAAGGATTATAATTTTTGTACAAGATACTCTTAACCATAATTGCCATTTGTTCATCGAGCAAGTAGTATAGCTCAGGAGGATCCTCAAAACAATTTTTTTCTGAATGTTCTTGCTAAAAGAAAAATAAAATGATGTTCAAAAATAAGAGTTCACAGAAAAGTAAGACCTCCAAGATTCTTTCCAATCCTATTATTCTAGATTCTATGATTTATGGATCTGAAGATTAAGAAATATGTGGATTAAATGAGAGGCTGAAGAGACTTGTATTGCATCTCAGGGGGAATAGGGAAAATAAAATTATAATCTGTTGAAAAGCTTGGAAGACATTCATAATATTTAATTTTTCCCCTTATTTAAATTTGTTCACACTTATTTCTTTCCTTTTTTCTTTTGATTTGTCTTCTATGGAAAAAAATAAATTTAAAAGGAGATGGAAAGAAAAATCATAAAATTATTTGTAAATTATAGCTATTTTAATTCAGTGTTAATACTTTTGTGATTTTAAAGAGAAATACAAACATTTAAAGCATCTATATTTTTAGCATGTAATGACATTTGGACAAACTTTATTATGAAAATAGGATGAATTAATTGTGATCATAATTAAATAAATTTATCCTTCATTGCAGGGTATTCCAAACTCTTACGTTAATTTTTCATACAAAACAGCAGGAATGGAATCAATTCCTTTAAATCAATTGAATCCATTTCTTCTATTGTATCAATTTATGTATGTTAAGGAATATAGACATTAAACCAATAGTACGATTTGTGCAAAAGAACTGGTCAGAAGTTACATCTTAATTTCAAGTGAGTTAAGTACCTTCATTCTCAATAAGGGTGGAGATAGCATCCATGTATGGGTTAAACCTATCCACGCTCTGATTGGACTGAGTCATAATATTAAATAATTAATTAAGTAGGCATGGTATATAACCCCCTACGGAGTAGCCACACCCAGTTTCCGACTCAGTTCCAGCTCTGGGACTATTCGGTGTCCAACTCCTATTTGATTGTTTGAATTGAATGGAATTGAATTGTTTGAATCAGAGATTGAGATTTGGATTTGATCACATTGAGCGCTGTGAGTAGACAGGGGACCCCCTCCTTCAGGAGCAGCCCAGGGCTCAGGCTTCCCTGTCTCAATTCAGCCACAGGCCCCGGCCTTCGGCTGCCTTTAAGGCCTCAATACTAGCCTCCTACCTGAGCCTCCCCCACCTGAGTTTCCAGCATTCCTCGCTGTGGCTGCTGCTGGTTAGGAGAGGAGGGTGAGGTCAAGCGCTATTAGGAGGCGGGCCGTACGCGCAGCTTTGCTGTGAGGCCTTGTCCCTGCTGCGGCAGGTGCGCACTCTGCTCCCCGGCTAGCTTCGGCCTGCCGCGCAAGTGCGATCGCTCCCAGGGCCTTCTCTGCCGAACCAAATTAATTCTGTGCAGGCTTTCCCACAACTGACAGGCCTCTGTCAACTGTGAGGGCTGTTCCACTGGGCCTAAATGAATGGTGCCTCTTTATTACCCCTTTTGGAAAAGAACAGAGCCAAGTCAGCTTCTAAAGGCTGTTTTGGAGAAGGGGTCAGGCGTGCGGAAGCTCTTTGCAGCAAGGCCGCTCTTTCACTTTATATTCAAGCCTCTCTCAGGGGCCTTTGGCATGAACGGCCATTTTGAAGCCTGCCTGAATCAAGAACCAAAATGGCTGCCGCCTCAGCTTCAGAGGACAGTGAGTGGAGTCAGGTCCTCACGGCTACGACCAGTGGCCCCACGGAAGGAACAGAGGCTCCTGCAGTGGTAATTGCCCTCATCGCCACAAGGCAAAGGGGAAGAAAGAGCATGTGGAACCACAAGCCTCAAAAGGGGCCAAATTGGGGTTCAAAATCCCCTAAGCCTGCCTTTAAGTATGGGAAGCAGAGGCATGAGGCACTAGAAAGCATTTATAAAAGTACCAGCAGCCAGAAGACTTCTCTTGTCCTGAGCACTAAGGTGAGGCAGTCTGCACTCTCTTTGCCTGGGAGAGCTGCAGAGGATCCCTCCATGTGAGGATCCCCATTGACTCCTCAGGCCCCTGGGGTTCTGGCCAAGGTTGGCAGTCGCCCCCACGCACTGCCCCATGGGGGCTTCACCTCAACCTCTTCCCTCTACATCCGCAGGGGCTGGTGCTGCTCAATTACCCCACTCGGGAGGGGGAGCAATTTCAGGACCTAATGTTCAGGGCTTTCCAGCAGTGCAGCGTTGCTGCTTCCCAACGGCCTCAGATTCAGCCACAGGGTGCTCCTCCATCTGCAGTTCCTGTGGGGATAGATGGTCAGGAGTCTCCCCTGTTTCTTCCCAGGACAATAGTGAGTCTGAATCTGAAGAGGGCGAAATCAGAGAGGAGAAGCTTTCAGGGGATGAGGGCATACGCCCTTCTAAGCCTTCCTTCTCAGTTTGTTTCAGCATTGTTTAAGTGTATGCCCTTTAAAGCTAAGGCATCGGCCAATTTTGGCGAAAAGCCATCGGAACCCCTGGTGCTACGGCTGGGCCTTTTTGCCGAGACTATATTTGTGGATCAGGCTATTGAGGCTGACATGTTCCCACCCCCCAAGTCCTTCTTGACCTAGTCAAGTGCCAGTGGGCATCTCCAGCATCTGGGCCCACTTCCACCAGCAATATGTTCATTAATGTGGACAAGGACATGGTTCAGGTGCTGTTGCAACCCTCTGTTGATGCACCGGTCACAGCCATACATGCATCTGCAAACATGCCCAGGGAACCAGAGCACTCTCTGAAGCCAGAGGATGATGATGATGAGGATGAGGATGATGATGATGTTGATGATATAATAATAATAATCTTTATTGTCATTGTACTAAAATTACAATGAAATTGACAAAAAGGGCTGACCTCACCTTACAAAGGGGCCATCAGGCTGCTGCCTGGGCAGTGAGAGCTGCTACCACTGCCTCCTTCTTTAATGGTCTTCTTTGCTTTGATTGCAGGATCTTCAACAGCAAACGCCAATAGCAGATTTCAGGTCACATCAGGACATCAACAAACTGGTGGTGGCCATCCAATTTTCTTCGGGCATCACTTTAGTCGCAGCCAGGTTTGCCTTCAGGGCAGTTGCTTCATCCATAGGCTGCAGCTGTGGCAAGCTGATGCGTGCCACATATGACGCCTGGCGTCATCCCTCTTTGCTGGAGGGTCCTTCTTTGGGGCGTCTATTGACCTTTTCTTAATTGAGAATTAGGGCAAATGGAAGGTGTTTCTTACAGCTCCTAGGAAGGGCAATTTCTGGGCAGTGCCCTAGCCCCGTTGCTCCAATTTCTGTGGTCAAACTACGGTCCTTTATTCTGGGGTCAGGACTACAGATCTTCTTTTAAGGGATCTGGTTTCAGGCTGTACCAGGGAGGCTATGCCCCCAGTCAGAGACATCAACTGGATAGGCAGCAGAGGGGTGGACAGCAGAAACAGCCCTTTCATGGGGGCGAAGGAGGCGGCACTCTTTTTCCGCAAGAATTAATTCTGGGCCCAGCTCTCCCCTCATCGGGGGATGCTTGGCATATTTCGCAGATTGTTGGGACTCCTCTACCTCCGATGCGTGGGTACAATCAACCATCAGGTCTCGGATAACCCGACTCGGAGGTGACTTATGCAGGAAGCCATTCAACACCTATTGGACATTAGGGCTATCCAACTGATGCCTCCAGTTTAACAGGATCAGGATTATTAGTCCTTTCTCTCCGGGATCCCAAAGGCTTGGGGCGGCTGGAGAACTATTTTTGATTTTAAATAGTTTGACCGCTATGTGCGTTATCGCAGGTTTAAGATGCGTTCACCGCACTCAATATTAGAGGGTATTAGGCAGGGAGATATCCTCACATCCATCAGCCTTACTGAGGTCTATATGCACATACCTATAGCCCCTGAATACTGACAGTTTCTCAGGTTTTGTTACCTTGGGCACCACTTCCAGTACCGAGCCTTACCCATCGGGTTGTCATCTGCACCTCAAGTCTTCAGGTAGGTGATGGTGGCATTGGCAGCGTTCCTGAGACAGGTACGTGTGCAAATCCAAGGCGGCCTAGATGACCTGTTGCTACAGTCCTCTTCTATAAGTGATGCCCCAAGGGACTTAGACATTACCAGGTTGACCTTGCGAGGCCAGGTGCTTTCGATCAATCTGGCCAAAAGCTATCTAGGCACTATGGTGTCTTGCCATTGGCATTGCCTTACCAATAAAGACCTTCAATGGTTTCTTTCACCATTTCAGCTAAGGCTCATGAGCTGCTCCCAGATCCAGGTTCTTCTGCCAGCAGAAGTCTCCTGCTCTTTGATTGGTGGACATCATCTAGCCTACCCAAGGGGGAATTCTTCAGGGTCCCAGACCGAGGTCACAGTCACTTCAGACACCAACCTCCTCGGAGGGGGGGATCCAACTTCAGGGGAGAACCTGGTGGCCTAGTGGCTAAACCATCTGCCTAATGTAATACGGCCCTGGTTAGAATCCCAGTAGGGATATGACTAGCTGATGAGAGCTAAATAGTTTGAAATAGATCTATACTAGTCTCCCTTATATGCAGGTGGCACAGGGACAATGGAGCCAAGCGGAACTAGCTCACAACATAAACTGGTTGGAACTCAGGGCAGTCCACCTGGATCTCAAACCATTTCGTTTTTCGGTCAAGGGCACACATATTCTGGTCCTCACAGACAACATGGCCACCAAGGCTCATATTACAGGCAGGGGGGGACCAGGTCAAGGTCCCTCATGCTGGGGGCCAGGAGCTTGGGTCTTTGGGAAGAGAGGAATTTGCTCTCAATAACCGCAGAACATATAGCGGGGGTGGACAATGTCAGGGCTGACCAGCTCAGTCGGATTGAGGTGGACAATTCAGGATTGCAGCTGCAGCTGGCTATCTTCCAGGCAATTGTGGACCCTTTTGGCTGCCCAGAGGTCGACCTGTTTGCAACTCCCCTCAATACTCAGCTCCCGATATTTTATTCCCAGTTCCTTCGCAGAATGCAGAGGGGGTGGATGCTCTCCACTGCCAATGGCCTCTGGGGCTCCTTTATGCCTTCCTGCCTTTGCCCCTGATTCCCAGAGTCATTCAAAAGATCTTGCGGGAGGGGGCGGAGGTGGTGCTTGCCCCACATTGGCCTCAGCAGCCCTGGTTTGCCGACCTTTGATCTCTATAGTGGAAAGGCTCTGGAGGATTCCCCAAGAGATTATTTCCTTCAGCCAGGGGTCGCTGGAGCATCTGGAGCCTCAATGGCTCTAGTTGACGCCTAATGCTTGAGCGGAGCGTTCAGAGACGAGACACCTTTTCCTCCAGGATCATTCAGATTATTCAGGCTTCCTGTCCACCTTCCATGCGGCTCATATACTGTGCAACCTGGGGCGCTTGTTGTAAGTGGTGTTTGATGAACCACTTTGACCCAGTACAAGCCACTATCCCACAGGTCCCGGAATTTCTTCAAGTGGGCCTGGGCAAAGGGTTGACTCCTAATACCATTGAGAGACAGGTATCAGTAGTTTCTTCTGTACCTTTGTGCGGTAGGTCACAAACTTTGACTCAACGTCCTAGAGTCAAGAGATTTCTCAAGGATGCTTTGGTACTCCTTTACATAAGGTATTGGATTCTTTGACAGGTGCCCTCTTGACACTGTGGAAGGAGATTTTTCGGATTTGTGCAAGTTTTATGCAGATAGGGTTGTCCTACGTCTGGATCCCTCCTTTGCCCCGAAGATGGGGTCTTGGTTCCGTCGGGCTCAGGAGGTGGTCCTCCCCAGCTTTCCTGCAGAGTCTGCGCAGACCTCGGAGGACCGGTGGCACTTGCTGGATGTCAGGCGTGCCTTGCATGTGTACATTGATTGTATGGCTGTTATTTGCAGGTCGGAGTCTCTTTTTGTCTCCTTTCTGCCAGGTTCCCTGGGTAAGAAGGTGTCTGTCTCCTGTGTGGGACGATGGGTTTGTCAATGCAATTGAGAACACCTAGGCAGCTTGTGACGAGGCAGTTCCTCGAGGAGTCACAGCACATTCTGCATGCAGTGCAACGACGACTTTGGCTTGGGCGATGCAAGCTTCTCTGGGAGAAATTTGCAGGGCTGCAGCGTGGTCTTCTCCATCCCCTTTCGTGTGGTATTATACATGGGACACGTTTGCCTCGGCTGAGGCCGACTTTGGCCGCTGGGTTCTGTCCGCCCTCCTTCATTGGGGCAGGTCTGATCTCGACCCTCCCGTGGGTCCTTTTCAGGGCTTTGGTATGTCCCATACATGGATGCTATCTCCACCCTTATTGAGAAAGGGCGTTGGTACTTACCTGATACGCCTCTTCTAATAAGGGGGGAGATAGCATCCGGCCCATCCCTTTCTCGTTCAGCCCTGCCTGTGTTTGGAGTCTGGCTCTTGTTGTTCTTGGTAGTGTTACTGTTGGATTTTTCTTGCTAAAGGAGTTGGTTCGTACCGGTGAGTCTGTATTCTTCGTCGGAAACTGGGTGTGGCTACTCCGTAGGGGGTTATATACCATGCCTACTTAATTAATTATTTAATATTATGACTCAGTCCAATCAGAGCGTGGATAGGTTTAACCCATACATGGATGCTATCTCCCCCCTTATTAGAAGAGGCGTATCAGGTAAGTACGAACGCCCTTTCCTTCACATTCAACATTTGGTCACTTAAGCCCATTAAAATTTATGAAAAATTATAATCATCTACTTCATTTATTTGTATTTAAAACCAAATCTTCTGTTTAATTGTAATCTTAATCTTAAACCCACCCTGGAAGATCATTTGGGTTTCTTACGTTGCAGCATAGAATACTTGTTAAACTTATTTTATCAAGTCATCAAAACTGATTATGAAGATAACCCAAAGGTTTAGAATAGACACTGCTGAAATTAGACAATATAAATTGTAGCTCTTCTAGATTTTGTTAAGCAAGTATATTCCAATTGGTACAAATTACCATATTCAATGGCATGGCCAACTTTTTTGTTCAGAGTTTCTGATGAATCTTATGAAAATCACATATAACACATTAGTAATTACAATCCTGCTATAAATTTCTGTATCTTCCCATTCCTTATATTAAACAGAATTATCCTTTGCTTTAAAAAAAGGGTGATTTAGGAATAAAGGTACAAAAGAAAAGTAAGGAGCCAAAAATGTTCCCATTTTTTCCAAACTTCTAAAATAAGTTTTAACTAAGCTTTAAGGGAATAGATACTATGTTTAAAGAAGTCAGAAATCAGATCACCCTAATCAGAACTGAGCCCAGTGCTAACTTGATTTGTATCCATCAGATATCATTTAGTTTCCTAATCATACTGTATGAGTTGGCTCAAGTGAAAGACATTAAAATGTGTCTAATTTGATATATGTAAACCTTTGTTATTCTTTTGTTAATAATGCATGGTTTGCCCAATACTTGATTTTTATAGCTAATTAAAATATTAAGAAAAAATATGTTAGAAGGGGCAGGGATAGGAATTGTCTATCTTTTATGTATCTTCATGGAGCTGAGATACACAATGCATAGAAGGTGGAGAAGGAGCAATTTGCCTTTCATATATAACACATTGTAATTTCTGTTTTATTCTTTGACAGCCTCCAAAGGTAAAATGTTTGACAAGAATCTGGCATCCAAATATAACTGAGCCAGGGGAAATCTGTTTGAGGTAATTCATTATTTAAATAGTTCAGTTTTCTTTTATTACTATTTTATCAAATATGTACATAAAAGGGGGGAGGGGATAAAGAGCATATATACGTTTAAAAAGAAAAGGAATGCCTAATACTTCTAGATAATTTTTTTTGTTTCAGTCTGTTTGATCAACAGTTAATTAGCAGCTAATTCAGTGGACAAAAATTATATTCAGTATAGCAATAATCATCTACCTGCTTCTACACTCTAGTAATTGTAATTTTTCTAAACTAAAGCATTGGTTTTATTTGATCTTCTTAAACCTATTAATTATTAAATATGTCCTTCTGAAATGGTAAATTATGTTCATCATTTTAAGGAACAAACAACATTAACTGTGTACATTCTTATAATGAAAACAGGGCAGACTTTTATGTAAATTAGAAAGCAGTTCAAGAGAGCTGAATGACAGAAAGAAAGTTACAATAAAGGGAAGGAAGGGAGTTACTATATAGCTTTTAAAAAAGAAAATCAGATATACATTTAATAAATGGAAGGAAGGAAAGAGGGTGAAAGTGTAACATGTTATACTGTTATACTGTTATGTGTCCTCTGATTAGGAGAAGAATGTTAGAACCATCTTTTGCTTTAAAAAACTGAAATAAATATGATAGTTTATAAAATAGACAACCAATATTCTCCATGAATAAAGGTGAATATGTATGGACATGTATGTGTCCCAGGATAATGTTGCAGGATCTAATCTGGGCTGGTCACCAGGGCCAGAGGCTTAGTTTTCTGAGCTTTCAGTCACATTTCTGGAGCCCATTTTCAGGGAACTTATTTCTAGTAGAATATATATTTTGGGCTATTTGTGTGCATGGTATGTATGTGGTGCCTGTTGTATGTGACTTTTTAGATGTTGATTAGGCTTTTGATGACTGGCTATTAAGTCACTGTTTTCTTGTGCCTGTAAATATTTGATAAGATGGTGAAAAATCAGCACTCCTGTTGATTAATTTCCCTAGCTTCAATCACTTCCCTGGCTGTTTTTGTGCCTGCTCATCCAACAATCTTGATAGCTGCAAAATTAAATGTATGTCGTTGTTCATTACAGTGTGAGGCTACCAATGAGTTCAGGTCTCCTTGTCTCTGCTCGCTAGTGTTCTTCTCCATCTGTACTACATGCAGGGGATCCAGTAGATTACATTGGAAGTATCTCCCACCTCCAAGTGATCTTTATAATGCATAATTTGTCCTCGTATGGTGGCCTCTGGGTGGTGTGCAGTGTCTACTTGTAGATCTCAGAATTTGTGTTCTACAGCTTCTAAAATGTTTTTGATGTATGGCACGGTGTGCCATGTGGTTGGTCTTGTACCTTGCTTCTTCTTTGTCTCCCCACTGCAATCATCTTGTAACAAATTATTGTGGTTACCTGTTCCTTCTGAATTGGTCATGTAGGTACTTGCTCTCCAGTTGTTCAGCTTACTGAATACTACAGTGGATTCTCACCCTGCCATATAGTCTTCTGATGTAACTATTTTTGTGTGGAATAGATGATTGCTGTTGAAATTCAGAATGCATGGAGTATTAGTGACCTGGTAATAAACTGTATTTTCTAGGCTTCCATCTTTTTGTCTCTTCACAAGCACTTCTAAAATTCTTTTGTCCCCTGAAAACTTGATCTTTAAAATTTTCTGTTTTAACTTGCTTTAGTGAGCTTGGTAATCTAAGTCACTGTATAATAACTCCTTTTCTTCCATTTATTTTTATTTTCTTCTGTCACTCACCACCTCTCTTCAACCTCTCCCTAATTTTTATAGAATTTTATAAGATTAAACCAGTCCATTATCAAAAAGAAATATAAATTAAGGCAAGATGGAATTGGTAAGAAGAAGCTTGGGGACTGATGGATGGAATTGCCCCTCCCCGAGAAAGAGTGCCAGCTGGTCTTTGGGTTTCTGGTGCACACCGGAAACCCAAAGACCAGCTGGCAATTGAACGCGTGCCCACCTCTGGCCCACCTCCACGTATGCTATAGGTTCGGCATCATGGCCCTATACTGTTTTACTTTGGCTGTACACTGCCCTGAGTCCTTCGGGAGTAGGGCGGTATAAAAAACTAATAAACTTGAACTTAAAATTAAACTTAAACATACCTTTCCAGACAAATGGTTATCTACTCTCTTCTTGAAAACCTTGAGGCACCAAGCACCCACAACCTCTGGACGCAAGTCACTCCACTGATTAATTAAAATGACTTACAACCAGCCCTTGTACATGCAACTATAGTCACATGATCAAAATTCAAACACTTGATAACTGGCATGTATTTACAGTGAATATTTGCCATTTGCAATCTTCCTAGATGGCTTCCAATAAGCAAAGGATACATGTACCACATTTTTCGGAGTATAAGACGTACCTTTTCCCCTCAAAAAAGAGGCTGAAAATCTGGATGCATCTTATACACTGAATACAGCATTTTTTGCCTCCCTAAACCCTGTCCCCTTCACCAAAATGACCATGCATAGCCTTTAGAAGACTTTCAGAGTGCTCCTGGGGGCTGGGAAGGGCAGAAATGAGTGAAAAATGGGCCATATTTTGCTCAATTTTGTCATGAAACCTAATTTTAGATTTAGAGGCAAAAATAAGGAAAAATTCATAATATCTGCACAGGGGTAAATATTACTGCACAGACTATAGGTTTATTCCATGACAAATAGATCAAGCAAATAAAATATTAAGAGATGTTACTCCCCCAATTAAATCTGAACATCATGTAATAGTTCCATAGTTCATGCACTCTTCTCAAATATTATACAGCATCCAATTCTGAGCATCACAGTTCAAGAAACATTTAGATATATTGAAATGAAAATAGAACCCTTCATTGGCCAGGTATGATTAATAGAATAGAATTCTTTATTGGCCAAGTGGGCACACAAAGAATTTGTCTCTGATGCATAAATTCTCAATCAAACAACAAAGTAATAGTTTATAGATCTTAAATCATGTACTCATTAATCATAAGATACCAACAACAAGTGATAAAGCATGATACCAATACGAGAAGATAGTAGGAAAGATGAGAATATGAGAGAGAATGAGAAATGAGAAGGATAACAGCAATACAGATGAGTAAATATCTTTAAGACTAAGACAGTGCTGTGAGAATTAGGTGTTCAGCAGAGCGATGACACGTGTGTGTGTGTGGGGGGAGACTATCTTTGTGTCTAGTTTTGGCATGCAATGCCCTGTAGCGATGTCCTGAGGGGTTGAAACAGAATTTTATAAATGTTTGGAAATTTATTAAAAAGGAAAAACTGAAATATCACATTGGCATAAATATTCAAACCCTTTGCAGTAACATCATGTGCACTCTGGTGCCCCTCATTCTCTTGATCGTTGTTGACATGTTTCTACACCTTGGTTGGAGTCGACCTGTGCTAAACTAATTAATTGGATATGATTTAGAAAGGCACACACTTCTCTATAGAAGGTGTCATAGCTGACAATGCATACTGTAACAGACCAAATGCCACAAGGTCGAAGGAACTGCCTGCAGAGCTCAGAGACAGGATTATTGCAAGGCACAGATCTGGGGAAAGCTACAATAAAATTTCTGCTGCACTGAAGGTTTCCAAGAGCATAGTGGCCTCCATAATTCTCAAATGGAAGAAGTTTGGCACAACCAGGACTCTTCCAAAATAGTCACCTGGCCAAACTGAGCAATTGGAGAGAAGGGCATTAGTAAGAAAAGTGTCCAAGCATCTGATGGTCACTCTGACTGAGCTCCAGTGATTGTGTGTGGAAATGGGACAGAGTTCCTGAAGTAAAGCCTTCCACCGATCTGGGTTTTTAAAAAAAAATATTTTAAACACTTAAAACATATTGACAAAAACATACACAAAACTTACAGACAACAGCAGAAGTGTATGTTCCTTCTTCCAGCAGATATCAATTGGTGCATCCTTATAAATATTGTTTCTTCCGTTATACCCAGGATGGCGAAACTATGCCACGCGTGCCATAGATGGCACGCGGAGCCATTTGTCAGGGCATGTGAGGCGTTGCCCAGTCAGCTGGCCAGCGTGCATGTGAGCGCTGACCACCTGAGTTCAACCTTTTTAAAAGCCATTTTTTGTCCTCCCCAGGCTCCAGAGATTTTATAGGAGCCTGGGGAGGGCAAAAAGAGCCCCCCCCCCCGGAGGCCCTCTGGAGGATTCATGAGCTGCCCTGAAGCCTCTGGAGGACAAAAAAACGGCTCTATGGGCAAACTGGAAGTTTGGGAACGAACTTCTTGTTTGCTTGTAGGGTCGTTTTAAGCCTTCAGGGGGCTTCCCTGAAGCCTCTGTAGGGCAAAAAAAAGACTCTACGAGCAAACCGGAAGTGACTTCTGGTTTGTTCGTAGGGCTCTTTTTAGTCCTCCGTAGGACTTCCGGTTTGCTCATAGAGTCTTTTTTTGCCCTCTGGAGGCTTCAGGGAAAGGGGGTCGCGGATTTCATTCACACCCACACATAACCCCCATCCGCTCCCCCCATTTATGGCACGCAAGCCAAAAAAGATTCGCCATCGCTGCTCTATACATTCTAATTTTACATTTATGCTCCTTTTATTTCTTACTCCTTTACTTAATACTTAATAGTCTATATTTGGTCATTTGTATCAGACCATTGTTATTACCCTTATTCTATTCTATATCTTTTTCTACTTTTGTAAATCTTACTTTTCCTACTTTCATAATTCTTCTACAAGACATTCTACATTTCCCAATTTCTTTCAATTATCTAGACCCGCGCCAGTCCGGCTTCCGACCCGGTCACAGCACCGAGACGGCATTGGTCGCGTTGGTTGATGATCTCTGGAGGGCGCAGGATAGAGGATTTTCCTCTATCCTAGTCCTATTAGACCTCTCAGCGGCTTTTGATACCATCGACCATGGTATCCTATTGCGCCGACTGGGGGGGTTGGGGCTGGGAGGCACCGTTCTGCAGTGGTTCTCGTCCTACCTCTCTGGTCGGTCGCAATATGTGTTGGCAGGGGGGCAGAGGTCGGCCTCGAGACCCCTCGTATGTGGGGTTTCTCAGGGGTCGGTCCTCTCGCCCCTACTATTCAACACATATATGAAGCCGCTGGGCGAGATCATCCGTGGTTTTGGGGTGGTATATCATCTGTACACTGATGATACTCAGCTGTACATATCCACCCCAGACCACTCCAACGATGCCGCCGAGGTGATGTCCCGGTGTTTGGAGGCCGTACGGATCTGGATGGGTAGTAACAAACTCAGGCTCAACCCGTCCAAGACTGAGTGGCTGTGGCTTCCGGCACCCCAGTTCAGCCAGATTACTCCAACTCTGGTCATTGGGGGCGAAACACTGGCCCCCGTGGAGAGGGCGCGCAATCTGGGTGTCCTCCTGGATTCCCGGCTGTCCATGGAGGACCATGTGGCGGCCATGGCCAGGGGGGCATTCCATCAGGTATGCCTGATGCGCCAATTGCGCCCCTTACTGGATCGGGATGCCCTACGCACAGTCACACAAGCGCTCGTGACATCTCGACTCGACTACTGTAATGCTCTCTACATGGGGTTTCCCTTGAAGTGCACTCGAAAGCTGCAGTTAGTCCAGAATGCAGCCGCGCGGGTGATTACAGGAGCCTCTAGATGCTCCCATATAACACCGATCCTGCACGAGCTGCACTGGCTTCCTGTGGCCTTTCGGGTGCGCTTCAAGGTTCTGACGACCATCTTCAAAGCGCTCCATGGCTTGGGGCCTAGTTACATGCGAGACCGTCTCCTGCTCCATACATCCCTAAGACCGATACACTCCCACAGAGAGGGCCTTCTCAGGGTGCCGTCGGCCGGACAATGCCGACTGGCGACACCCAGGGGGAGAGCCTTCTCTGGCGGGCCCAGCCCTTTGGAACGACTTACCCCCTGAACTTCGCACAATCTCCGACCTTCCGCAAGTGTCTAAAGACACATTTGTTCCATCTAGCCGGCCTAGCGTAACCCCAAAAGGACTTTTAGATAGTTTTAAATTTTGGGAATTTTAATCTGATTTTAGCGCAGGGTTTTTATCGAATAAGTTTTTAAAAAATTTTATGTATTTTTGTATGTATTTTAATCCTGTGCGCTGCCCTGGGTCCGTTTGGAGAAGGGCGGGGTATAAATTTAATAAAATAAAAAAATAAAATAAAAATTCTTATTTCTATCATCTAACCATTTGTACCATTTTCCCCAAACTAAATAGTACTCTGATTCTTCCTTTCCTTGAATTTCCTTGGTCATCTCCACACGTCCTAAGATCTTCCATATTATCTCATCTTCATTCAGTAGTGTGCTGTTCTTCCATTTCTGTGCATATGTTATTCTGGCCGCAGTAATGATATGTAGAATTAGGTATACAGTCTCTTTACTGTAATTTATTGTGGTTAAACCTAATAGAAATGTCTCCGGTTTCCAATCTATGTGGTTCCATGTTATATCTTCCAACCAGTTTTTAATTTTAACCCAGAATTTTTTAGCCTCCTCGCATGTCTACCATGTGTGATAGTATTCCTGTAAGATTTTTCACACTTCCAGTCTCACGGGCGGCAAGTGCCATCTATAAAACATTTTATACTGGTTTTCCTTGTTTGCCGCAGATATAGCCACTTTCAAATTTGTTTCCCAAAATTTTTCCCATCTTTCCAATTCAATATTATAGCTGAAATTTTTTGCCCATCTTACTAGTTTCCTTGACAACTTCCTCCTCCATTTTATATTGCATGAAAATTTATATATTCTCCCAATCATTTTCTTCTCTGTATTTTGAAGTATTTTGTCTAATTCCTGTTGTTCCAATTGTAATTCATATGTCAGTATTGTATCTGGATTTAATTTGCATATATGTAAGCCACTCTACCTTCATACCTTGATCCATTAATTCTTCTATTGTTTTCAAATTCCCCTGCTCACTTATTAGATCTTTGTATCTTATTAATTTATCTATGTCTATAAAAATTGGATGTTTCATTGCTTCTATTGGAGATATCCAATTTGGGATTTTGATATAGTGGGCTTTTTTGTTTTTTGCTAATTTTGTAGCAACATATTTCTAATTAAATGTTTTGAAAATACTTATTTTGTTTTTCCCATCTCACATGAATGTGTGCCATCCCACTTGCAGACCATGCCCTTCTAGCACCAAAATTCTCTTGTTTTTCAATTCAATACACTTCTTAAGCCATGATGGTGATGCTGCCTGGAAATATAGTTCCCAATCCGGGAGTGCTAAACCTCCCCTTCCTATCCTGCAATGGTTTTAATTTAATCCTTGGCTTTTTTCCTTGCCATATAAATTTAGACGTTAATTTATTTAGTTCTTAGAAGATTTACCTGGGTTTATTGGTGCTACTTGAAATAAAAATAGAATTATTGGGAGTATGTTCATTTTTATCCTGGCTATGCGTTCCATGAGTGACAGTTGCAGGTTTTTCCAGTTCTCTAAGTCTCATTTTATTTGTGTTATTAGTTGGTTGTAATTGTCCTCCTTGATTGAAGAGCATTTTGCTGATACCCAGATCCCTAGATATTTAATTTTCTTGACTCTTTGCATTTTAGTCATAGTTTCCAATTTACTCTCTTGTTTTTTTGTCATGTTTTTTGTTACTATTTTTGTTTTGTTTTTGTTGATTTCTAAGCCTGCAACCTCTCCAAATTATTCTATCTTTTTAATTACTTTAGAGATGGATTCCAGAGGGTCTTCCAAAATAAACACTAGGTCATCAGCAAAAGCTTGGATTTTATACTTTTCCTTTTTAATTTTTAGTCCTAATATCTCCTGATTCCTCCTGATTTTATTGAGAAGTGTTTCTAAAGTTAGGATAAACAGGAGTGATGAAAAAGGACATTCTTGTCTTACTCCCTTCATTATCTCGATTTTTTTCTGTTGTATCCCCATTTAAAAGGACTTTGGCTGTTTAGATACTATATATTTTTCCTTTCATTTTTACACATTTTTCTTCGAATTTCATGTTTTCTAATTGTAATATTATGAATTTCCAATTTACATTATTAAACACCTTTTGGGTATCAAGGAAAGCCAGCACAGTTTGTTTCTCTGGGTGTGTTTCGTAATATTCTAAAATGTCTATTATGGTTCTCATATTATATTTAATCTGTCTGGGAGGAAACCTCATTCCGATCTGGGTTTTATGGCAGAATGGCTAGATAGAAGCTTCTCCTCAGAGCAAAACACATGAAAACCCACTTAGAGTTTGCAAAAAAAGACCTGAAAGACTCTCAGATGGTGAGGAACAAAATTCTGTGGTCTGATGAAACCAAGATTGAACTGTTTGGCCTCAATTCTAAATGTTATGTCTGGAGGAAACCAGGCACCGCTCATCATCTGCCCAATGTCATCCCAACAATGAAGCATGATGGTGGCAGCATCATGTTGTGTAGGTGTTTTTCAGCAATAGATATTGGGAGACTGGTTAGGGTTGAAGGAAAGTTAAATGGAGCAAATTATAGAGATATCCTCAATGAAAACCTGCTGCACAGCACCCAGGACATCAGACTGGGCTGAATGTTCACTTTCCAACATGACAACAATCCTAAGTGATAACACAGGCTTAGGGACAACTCTGAATTCCTAGTGTGACCCAGCCAGAACCCTGACTTGAACCCTGTTGAATATCATTGGAGGGATCGTTGTACCTGAAAATGGCTATCCAATCACAGTTGCCACTCAACCTGACTGAGCTTGAGAGGATTTGCAAGGAAGTATGGCAGAAAATCCCCCAATCCAAGTGTGCAAAGCTTGTTGCGTCTTAGGCAAAAAGACTCAAGCTATAATTGTTGCTAAAGGTGCTTCAACAAATTACTGAGTGAAAGGTCTGGATACTTATGCCAATGTGATATTTCAGTTTTTTTCTTTTTAATAAATTTAAAGATATTTCTAATTTTTTGTTTTCACTTTGTTATTATGGGGTACTGAGTGTGGATTAATGAGAAAAAACACATTTCAATAACTGTAGAATCAGGCTGCAGCATAACAAAATTGACAAAAGAGGAGGGGAGAAGCCTGCGGCCCATTGATACAATGTGGGGTCTTGGCATTCCAAGACCTCCGTTGACACTTTTGCCGCTGATCAGTCCACTTGGACCTAAACTGTCTCGGAGGGACAGTGATTAGGAAGACGAAGCCTTGCTGGTCACAGGGACATCGCAAAGTCCCAGTTTGACCCAAGGGGAGTGCTTCTGCTAGGCGGCAAACAGACAGCCCCAGGCTGACAAAGATGGGGCAGCTCCAGAAGGAAGCTGTAAGAGAAAGTGGGTCCATCTGGAAAGGTATTTTTCTTTTTTTTTAAAATACTCTGCGTAAAGAAACTTTTTTTCTTTAAGTAAAACCAAATCCTTTAAGTAAAATAATTAAGCAGCGGAATCAACCTACTTTGGATTGATCCGGAAAAGTTTTTTTTCTTTTTCCTTGTAACTGTGGATTGAAACGCTTGTATCCAGGGTTTTTTTCTCTCTCTGAAAGTGAATGGATTATTTTTTTCCTCTTCTGCTACTTTATTTTTGGAGCCTTGGATTAAAGCCTTACTTTTATTTTTATAATTCTTCTTATGTCTTGCTACTAAAATTCCAATAAGAACTTTATTTTTTCTTCTTTCTTGTAACAAAGAGAGACACATTAGAAAGTGAAAAGTAGCAACACTGCCACTGGGGGTTAAAGGCTGAACCTGTGGAGAAAATGTATTTTTTCTTTTTGGAGAATGTTGATTACTGGGATGAAGGGCTTATAGTTTGCTGGGAAGAGTTTGACTCTGTTACTTCCGATGATATGGACAGGTTACGTGGGCGACTGCGAGCTACCACATGTTTATTGGACCCGTGTCCCTCCTGGCTTGTACTGGCATCCTGGGAGGCGACACGAGGCTGGCTCCAGGAGGTTGTCAACGCTTCTCTGAGCGAGGGTTCCTTGCCTGCCTCCCTTATAGAGGCTATGGTGAGACCCCTCCTGAAGAAGCCCTCTCTGGACCCAGCATAACTGGTTAACTACCGTCCGGTCTCCAATCTTCGCTTTCTGGCGAAGGTTGTAGAGAGTGTGGTGACACAACAGTTTCCCCGTCACCTGGAGGAAGTTGATTATCTGGACCCGCGCCAGTCCGGCTTCCGGCCCGGGCACAGCACCGAGACGGCATTGGTCGCGTTGGTTGATCTCTGGAGGGCCAGAGATGGGGGTTGTTCCTCCATCCTGGTCCTATTAGACCTCTCAGCGGCTTTTGATACCATCGACCATGGTATCCTATTGCATCGGCTGGAGGGGTTGGGGGTGAGAGGCACCGTGTTGCGGTGGTTCTCCTCCTACCTCTCCGGTCGATCGCAATTTGTGTTGACAGGAGGGCAGAGGTCGACCTCTAGGCCCCTCACTTGTGGGGTGCTTCAGGGGTCGGTCCTCTCGCCACTCCTGTTCAACACATATATGAAGCCGCTGGGTGAGATCATCCGTAGTTTTGGGGTAGAGTACCATGTCTACGCTGATGATACACAGCTGTATATATCTACCCCAAACCACCCCAACGATGCCGTAGCGGTGATGTGCCAGTGCCTTGAAGCCGTGCGGGCCTGGATGGGAAGTAACAAACTCAGACTCAACCCGTCCAAGACCGAGTGGCTGTGGTTTCCAGCATCCCGGTACAACCAGTTGACTCCATCACTGGCCATAGGGGACGAACATCTTACCCCTGTGGATGGGGCGCGCAACTTTGGCGTCCTCCTGGATACCCGGCTGTCCATGGAAGATCAAGTGACAGCCGTGGCCAGGAGGGCGTTTTACCAGGTTCGCCTGGTACGCCAGTTGCGCCCCCTATTGGATCGGAATGCCCTCTGCACAGTCACTCATGCTCTCGTGACATCCCGACTGGACTACTGCAATTCTCTCTACATGGGGCTCCCCTTGAAGTGCACCCGAAGACTTCAGCTTGTCCAGAATGCAGCCGCGCGAGCAATAATGGGAACCTCAAGGTTTACCCACGTAACTCTGCTCTTGCGCGAGCTGCACTGGCTACCTGTCGTCTTTCGGGTGCACTTCAAGGTGTTAGTTATGATCTTTAAAGCGCTCCATGGCACGGGACCTAGTTATCTGCGGGATCGGATTCTGCCCCATACTTCCCTGCGGCCGATTCGCTCCCACAGAGAGGGACTTCTCCGGGTGCCGTCCACTAGGCTATGCCAGGGGGCGATGCCCAGGGGAAGGGCCTTCTCTGTGGTGGGCCCAACCCTCTGGAACGACCTTCCCCCCGAAATTAGAACAACTACGGACCTCCGCTCCTTCCGTCAAAAACTCAAAACACACTTTTTCTGCTTTGCCAGCCTAGGTTAGTCTCCCGTCTTTTAATAGGGCTTAGGGGATTTTAGTTAATTTTAAAAATTGGGGATTTTAGCGCAGGGATAATCATTGTTTAATTTGCCCTTTATTTAATTTATTTGTATATTTATTGGTATTTTTTAATTTTCCCTGTGCACCGCTCCGAGTCCCTTTGGGGAGAGGAAGCGGTCTATAAATAATTTTATTATTATTATTATTATTATTATTATTATTATTATTATTATTATTATTATTATTATTATTATTATTATTATTATTATTATTATTATAGTCTTTTTATAGAACTGATAAAGACTCAAGGGCATGAATTGTTTTTTACAGTTTTGAAAATTGTTTAGTTAAAGGAAGGGAAAGAACCCTTCCCCATTGAAGAGCGCAACAAAACCAGTGACATAAATTAATTTGAAAAGAAGAGATAAAACAGGCCTTTGACCAGGGTGGCAGTGTGTCAGATCTGCTTCCATCATAAATCAGGAAAGACCACGCTTAAGCTCATTTGGAAGGTTAAGGTTACTTTTACTGAATATGATAAGACCGCAGCGAAAGTCAAGCAAGGAATGAAACATTTAGGCTCGTAACATACGTATCAAAGCATAACCCAACGCTTAAGCCCCTTTGACCCCAGTATATTATCCAAAGTAGATTCGTTCACGATGTCAGGTGCACTTCCTGCTCAGGAACATCATCACAGTGGAATGCAAGACCACTGCCTTGGTGATAACAGGCCCTGGCCCCATCTCTCTCCAGCTCACTTAATATCCATACCCACAGTCTCCCCGTTTCAAAATGACAGCTGGAGCAAGCAAAAAGCGGAGGCTGACATCCGGTCCTCCTCCAGAAAAGCAACGTCAGTCCTGAAAAAAAAACATTGAGAGGGACAGAGACGAACACAAAACATAGACACACATAAACAACAGTGGTTAAGGCTTGTCAGGATATTTAGCATAAAACTTCTTTAGAATCTTAGGGGCCTTAACGTGGCGTTTATCCACCCACTAGGTATGGGACGGAGGAAAGTCCTTCCAGGACACCAGGTATTGCACCTTGTTTCTCTACACTAGAGTCTAAAATGTCCCATACTTCATAATGGTGCTCACCTTCCACCAATAATGGCGATGGGGGATCAGACCGTGGTTGTCGAAGATAGGATGCGCGTTCGGGTTTCAACAGATGAACATGGAAAATCGGGTAAAGCTGACGATAAGTTTTTGGCAAATCTAGTTTGACCGAAACGGAATTGATGATTTTCACAATGGGGAAAGGGCCAACAAACTTCGGGCCCAGTTTCTTACATTTTCAAGTAAAATCTAGTAGAAACGTACACACGGTCACACACGGTAATTCGGAGGGGCAGCGCGTTTTTTATCAGCATACAATTTATGAGATTGGTGAGCATCATCTAATGTTTTCCGTGCAACGGGCCAAAATGACGCCATTTTATTACTCCAATCCAAGAGTGAAAGAACGGCAGGAGTTTCGTGAGGTAGCTCAGGAACTGGTACAAAGTCCTGCCCATAAATTACTTTGAAAGGAGCCATGCCGGTGCTGCTATGAACGGAATTGTTATAAGCCACCTCAGCATGGATTAACAGGTCGGCCCAATCATCTTGTTGGTAATTTATGAAGCACCGAAGATATTGTTCTAGGATGGAATTGGCCCTCTCACAAGCTCCGTTAGTCTGAGGGTGGTGGGAGGAGCTTAAACCCTGGGAGGAGCCAATCATCTTCAAAAATTCCTTCCAAAACCGAGAAGTGAACTGAACCCCCCTATCAGAAATAATACGTCGAGGAACCCCGTGTAGTCGATAAATGTGACTCAGGAACAATTTTGCTAAGGCTTTAGCCGACGGGATTCCCGAGCACGGTACAAAATGAACTTGTTTCGAAAACAGATCAGTAACCACCCATATGACAGTAAAACCATGGCTACTTGGAAGATCTACAATGAAGTCCATAGGTATCTCCTTCCAAGGTGCCTCTGGGCGTGTGGTTTAGGTAGTTGCACTCCTGGGAGGAAATCAATGGTACAGTCTGTGGAGCGGTGGAGTGGTAGCTTATCAGAAGACTTCTCGCTAAAAATCTCTTTCAAGTCCCAATATTCTTTAGGGATCTTTTCCTCCCCTGGTATCTGCTCCAAAATGGTCGCTACTTGGTCAGTCGTTACATTTTCATTGGGGCCGGGGGGCATTGGAGTAGGGTCCACATCTGGGGGTGGGGGGGTGTACTTAGGGGAATGCATATCCAACCCTCTTTCCAGTCTATTATAGGGTTCCATTTTCACAACCGCATCAATCCCAAAATAATTGGGTTGTCTGCAATAGGAGCAACATGTATTCTATGACACCAGGGGAAATCGTGGAATTGCGCAAATTCATTGACAAAAACTTGGCAAGGGGTTTTATTGAACCTTCTAGACCTCGAGTAGCGGCTCCTGTTACGTTCAGAGAAAAGAAAGATGGCTAACTACGCCTAGTGGTGGACTACAGGAACCTCAACATGATCTGCGCTGAAAATGTCTACCCCCTCCCCCTCATGAAGGATATGCTCACCCATCTGGCAAGGGGTAAGATTTTTTCAAAATTGGACCTCAGAGAGGCTTATTATAGAATTAGAATTAAAGAAGGGGATGAATGGAAGACTGCATTTAATTGTCCTTTAGGCTGCTTTCAATTTAAAGTTTTGCCGTTTGGCCTCCAGGGGGCACCAGCAGTTTTCATGCAATTGATAAATAAAGTCTTACATCAGCACCTGTACAAAGGCGTTATCGTCTATCTTGACGATATCCTTATTTACACGGACACAAGTGAAGAACATGTGAAGCTTGTCCGTTCCGTTTTGCGCAAATTGAGGGCCACTGAACTATATGCTAAACTGTCAAAGTGTGACTTTCATCAAAGCAAGATCGACTATCTCGGATATCGGATTTCTTCAGGTGATATTGAGATGGATCCTGCTAAAGTAAAGGCGGTCACTGAATGGGCCCGGCCTCGTACCCGGAAACAATCGCAAAGTTTTTTGGGATTTGCCATTTTCTACCGCCAATTTATCCCTTCTTTTGCAAGTATTGCTCTACCTATTACAAACTTACTGAAAACAAAGAGTGAAGAAAAACCATGACCTAGTAAACCCCTGAACTGGACTATGGAATGCCAAGCAGCCTTCGAAAAACTTAAACGGTTATTTGCAGCAGAACCGATTTTAAAACACCCTGACATGCCTTTTATGACACCCTGCCTTTTATCGTACAGGCCGATGCCAGCGATGTTGCGGTTGGAGCTGTTCTACTGCAATACAACTCCAACGGAGACTTACAGCCCTGCGCTTATACTATTTGGGAAAAGGAAGCTTTTGCAGTGCGTTGGGCCCTTATGACTTGGCGACATTTCTTGGAGGGGGCTTCTCACCCGTTCGAAGTATGGACTGATCATAAGAACTTGGAATCTTTGCGGACACCTCGCAAGCTTTCTCCTAAACAGGTCCGTTGGTCTCAATATTTCAGTCGTTTTAATTTTTCCATGAAATATATTCCTGGAGGGAGGAACTTTATGGCGGACGCTTTATCATGCCTTCCCCAATATAATAGTTCTAAACTTACTGTCGTCCAGCCTGTTATTCCAGTATGTAACTTAGCCGCTCCGGTGACTACTCGAAGCCATTCGACACTGCAAGCCGAAACCCCACCCGAATTAATCTCTAAAATTAAGGAGGAACTTCAAGCTGATGAATGGTTTGCTGCACATTGTGGAGACTGTACATTGAGAGATGATTTACCATGGGTGGGTTCTAAACTTTACGTCCCAGCAAAGCTCTGTTCTTTTGTACTCCAAAGGGCGCATGATTCTCGTTTGGCTGGTCATTTTGGATTCGTGAAAACCCTACACTTACTTAAGCGACAATTCTGGTGGCCTTCTATGAAAAAAGATGTTGAGTCTTACATTGCTAGTTGCCCAGTTTGTGCTGCATCTAAACGTTCTCCTGGCAAACCTCTTTATGGTGATCGCCAATCACCAACTCAATTGGTTCTGTAACAAATTGTGCTGGACCTCCCCCCCGCGACCGATCCAGCCATTTGACAAAATGCGATCGGAACGTTTAAAGTCTTAAGGCGAATTCCTAGTTGCTGCACTGGATCTTGGCTTATAAGGCATCGTGAACATCCAGAATCTAAGAGGGCTAGTAATTCTGAGAAATGACCACTAGAGGGAGTTTTTAGCTTAAGGGGAATAGTCATGGGGCCCGACCGGGAACTCACCCAATGTCTGTCCATCTCCTCGTCAGACCCGGCCTCTTTCTCCCAGTCATTCGGCTCCTCCCCTGGTTGGTAATAGTTGGTGGTAAGGTCTAGTGGCTCCATTTCCGACATTGCCAGTCTGGTACGTAGATCAGGTCTTCTGGCGCCTCTGCTCATCTCAGAGGGTGGCTTGGGGCTTCGATTTCATTCTGCAAGCATTTGCCCAATGCCCCTCCTTCCCACATTTGAAGCAAGCAGTACCACGGGGTTTGTTGGGGGGTCCTCCCCTCCCTTCTCTTGGGCTATCATGACGTGGTGTAGAAAGGGGGGGGCTTTAATATCCCTTTCAACTGAATGAATATTGGCTTTTCTGAATAGATCAATTTCCACATCAGCAGATAAATCATACCAGCCCTCGAGCATATGCGGGTTACGTCTGTTGATACAGCTCTGATATATATCAGGATGCAAATCCTCAGTGAAACTGTCGATAAGGGCCTCCTCACTCCAACCTCTCATGTAAACAGATAATTCACAAAAACGTTGAGAGTAATCTTGGACTGGCTGATTTCCCTGAAGTAATGTCTTCATTTCCAGGCGGGCTTTATGTTCTATGAGGGGGGTCTTCAAAACGCCTTCTCAGGGCGGACATAAATCTGTCGAAGTTTCTCATAAAAGAGGAGTTATTATTAAGCAGAACCATTATCCAATCTGCTGCTTTGGCCTCGAGAGCAAGACAAACCACTCTAATCTTTGCTTCGTCATCCGGCAAATCCAAAGTAGCTTGCCTCACAAAGTTGCTGACATGCAGTAGGAAAAATCCTAATTCCTTAGCATCACCCCCAAATTTTACTCCCAACGGAGGGACAGTTGCCATTCTGCATGCTGGGGGGCTTGCTTCCCTTCTAGGACTTGCCTCTCTCCTTCGGCGTACAGTGGGAGAAACTGGCCTTGCTGTTGTTGAACGCTGTGTATGCTCATCTTTCTGGGTAGGGTTCCCTCTCATTAGGGTTTTTTCCTCCTCCCTCCTTGGTAATAACCAATCCCGAGGGTCAAGAGCCCCCTTTTCCTTGCTTTCTCTGGTGCGTTTCAGTTCATCAGCTTCTCTAATTAGCTTCTGAGCTTGCTGTCTTAGAAGAAATTCTTCCTCTGGCACTTCCCAGAAGAGGGGGGAGGGGGCCCGTCTGTGTCTAGTATTTACTCCCCAAGGGATTTCTTTGAACGTTTCCTTTCTGCCCACTCCCTCGAACTGATTTATCTTCAGGTTCATCCCCCAGGCTAATATCTGCTAAGAGCTCAATGACTGATCTGGAATCTTTTTTTTCTGTTTTCGGGATGTCTGTGCTAGGAGGGGTGGGTGCATCGGGCGCGGCAGCCCCCAGAGATTCCTCTTTTCCAGGGTCCGACATTTGTTTAGATGCGTGATGGTTTTATTTCACTCACTGCTGAAGCTGTTAACTCAGAGATGAGTGTGTTTTGATTCCTTGCTTTTTGACAGATCTGCTTCCATCATAAATCAGGAAAGACCACGCTTAAGCTCATTTGGAAGTTTAAGGTTACTTTTACTGAATATGATAAGACTGCAGCGAAAGTCAAGCAAGGAATGAAACATTTAGGCGTGTAACATACGTATCAAAGCATAACCCAACCCTTAAGCCCCTTTGACCCCAGTATATTATCCAACGTAGAGTCGTTCACGATGTCAGGTGCACTTCCTGCTCAGGAGCATCATCACAGTGGAATGCAAGACCGTTAGCCTTGGTGATAACAGGCCCTGGCCCCATCTCTCTCCAGCTCACTTAATATCCATACCATACTGTAAACTCCTTGATGGAAGGTTTCTTGGGCACTAGAATGATAGTAGAGCATTTGAAGCAAGAAGGGACATAACACATCTCCAGTGATTTATTAAAGATGTGGGTAAAGATTGGGCCAATTGATCAGCACAGACTTCCAAGCAAGAAGGAGTTGTCCTGTCTGGACCTAGTGCTTTTCCAGCCTGATTCTACAGCTGTCTGTGAAACAGATCTCACACATCCTTTTTTGTAATCACCAGAGGTGGTGGGCCCAGAGGGATGGAGTTGGGTGTAGGAGGCTTGGCAGTTGTTGGTGTATGAGAAGGTAGTCATCATTGGCAGAAGTGTCCTCTCAAATATACAGTCGAACACATTCAGGCCATTTGCCAGTTGCCGATTGTAGGCATCTTTTAATGTAGAGTAGCAGTGGTTCTAAAATATTCTATCCTCTTGTGAGACAGTTGACATGCTGAATGTATCTTGGCAACTCTTCGCTTACATTAGCTCTGTTAAAATATCCTAATACAATGAGTAGGTAGTCTGGATATGTCTGTTCAGCACACAGAATTTGGTCAGTTAAGGTTTGCAATGCTTTGTATATACAAACTTGGAGTGGTATATAGATCTCAACTAGGATGAATGAAGAAAACTCTTGGGGAATGTAATAGGGCAGTGATGGCAAACCTTTTTGTTGTTGCGTGCTGAAAGTGCATGCACCTGCACTTTCTCCAGCACTCCTGCCCATTTTGCAACCAGACTGCACATGCGCACATCCACAATACATGTGTTGCCCCACCCCCTTTTGGACCAACCTTTGCTGGCACAAACAACCTGCTTTCCAGAGACAGCAGCAGCTCCTCCTCCTGCCAGCCTTGTGCTTTGGCAGCATCCAACCAGTCAGCCTGCCAGCCGGCAGGACCATGGAGAAGTGAGCTACCCAGACTGCTGCTTCTGGCACAATGCCCTTAGACCAAGCAGGCGCAGCCCAGCCCACATGCCCTGCCCCTCTCTGGGATTGCAAGCTGACTTGCCCTGTTCGGCCTGGCTCCCAACCCCACTGCCAGCTGCTCAGGCCTTACGTGGTGGCAGTGCTTTCTCCTCCTCCTGGCCACGCCTTGCAGGCCAAAAGCCCAGCTCAGCAGTTCCCAAGCAAGGGCTTTGCACTTTCACCCCAGCAGCACCCAGCACAGCCACAATCTGCTGCCTTCTGCCCTATGTGCCCAAGCCAGCTGGTCACTCCTGCCCTCCCCCATGCATCCAACTGTCAGGGTTCTAAATAACATCCAAAATTAAATTGGAGTCCAAGGCAAAGTATTGCTCAAAGTTCCAGTTTATTAAGAGAGCCATGTTGGTAAATCTGGGAAAACCTGAATCTGAAAGCTTCCTGGTTTCCCCCACCCAATTGAAAGTTCACAATCTTGCACCCACACCCACAAGTCCATCACATGGTCCAATCTTCCACTGCCATGCTGGCAGTTCCACCCATCCAGTTCCAATCAGGTGCAAAGGTGCAGAAACACTTTCTGCACCTTCTGGCTTTCTAGAATTGATTTTATTTTATTTTGGCTACGAGCATCTAACTCCATACAATCCCCCCTCCCACAATAGAAAAGGCTTAGTAGAATTATTAGAAAGTGTGGCAGATCAAAGATCCAAAAGGAAAATGGCTGCAGGCCTGACAGGCGGCCTCTCCTCAGAAGAAAAGCATTTCCTGAAAAGAGAATAATGTGGGAGTTAACATAAGCATAACTAACCATCTCCCCCCCCCCCTGGAGGGGGCCTTTGTCTTATTGGGAAATTTATCATGGAATTATTTTACTAACTTATCAGCTTTTACATTCCCACTTTTCACTCAAGTAGCTTCGGACAAAGGGTACCTCTTCCAAAGCACTAACTAATGCAAATGACCTCTATACAACTTAGAGTCTAAAATGTTCTTCACTCAGTAGTGTGTTTCTCCTTCTATAACTATTGCAGGAGGGGGGGGGGGCTGGGTCGACGGTCTTAGGCTGGACCCAATCACTGGCTTCAGTAAGCTGCAATGAAAGACTGGCTGAATTTTCCCTAGAATTCTGGGTAGACTGAGCTGAACCGTAACTGAGTTAATTATTTTCACTATTGGAAATCACACTAGAATTATTATTTTTTTCAAATTTATACCCCGCCCTTCTCCTAGCAAGGACCCAGAAATTTCTTGCTAGGCATTCTTAACTTTATGTATTTGGTAGACAAGAAAACTTTATCCCCCACAGGGAAAGGGGATTGGAGTGAGCAGTTTCTTGTACTCTTCTGCTGCTTCCGCCAGAGCTTTTTTTCGTATTTTCCCATCCTTTTTTAAGAGCGTTCATCCATTCAGTCAGAGACATAGGGGGGGGGGGTGTTCTCTGTGCAGTATAGGCTTGGGGAAAAATTCCATTCCACTGGTAACTTGAAAAGGAGTTAATCCAGTGCTCCTGTGGACAGCATTGTTGTATGCGACTTTGGTGAAAGGTAGCAAATCCGACCAGTTGTCTTGCTGGTAATCCACATAACATCGCATTGGCTTTTTCTGCTGCCCCGTTTATGCTCGGATGAAAAGCTGAGCTAAGTCCTTGTGTGGACCCAATGGATCTCAGGCACTCTGCGGAACTTGGCAGTGAACTGAATTCCGCGGTCTGAGATGATCCTCCTGGGTACTCAATGCAGGTGGTAAATGTGTTTGACAAACATTTTTACTAGTTTCTTTGCGGATGGTAGTCCTGAGCAAGTGATGAAATGGGCTTGCTTGGAAAATAAATCAATGACTGTTTAAATTACTTTATTACCGCCCCTGTCTGGGAGCTCGGCAATGAAGTCTATTGCGAACTCTTCCCATGGTCGGCTAGGGTTGGCCACCCGTTGCAATAATCCAGGGGACTTGCCTGGTCGTATTTTCATGGTTGCGCAAGTGGCACAGCTTTTTATATAGTCTTCCACTTCAGCTTTCATTTTTGGCCACCAAAATTGATGCCTGGTGAGGTGGAGCATTTTTAGGAATGCAAAGTGACCTCCAAATTTCACATCATGACTTCCAGCCTCAGGTTCGCAGGAACGTACAGTTTGGATCCCTTCCAGGTCAAGCTATCTCTCATTGTCAGGATGTCCTTGTTGTCATTGAGCCAGGGGTCTGCCATTAGCATCAATTTCATTGCTCCGGTCAGCTTGCCTTGGCTGAGGGTAGGCAGCTGGTTAGTCTGGCCTCTGATCGTGACTTGAGGCACCTTTTGGTGGGGAGGAGAAAAGATAAGGTGAACCACTTTTTTCCTTTTACTGTTGTATTGTGGTTTTCTTGATAAGGCATCTGCCAGCAACTTCTTTCCTGCAGGGATGTGCTTCAATTCGAATTTGAACCTTTGGAAGTATTGTGCCTAGCTGACTTGCTTTGGAGACAGTTTTCGGGAGCTTTTTTTTGTTTGTAAAAAGTTTTATTGGTTTTAACAATTTATATTAGAAAAGGGATAAGTAAGGTAGTTGATAATATTTGGAGCATCCACAGCGGGTTTGATGACCACCTCCGAGTCTTCATACATATTCAATTAGAAAGAAATTATTAAAGGGAAGGGGTACATACATTTTAAAATCATAAATTTTCATATTATTTTATACATTCAATTACTTTATCATTGACATCCGTACAGGAATTACCATCATAAAGAAATATAACAAATTATTTTTGCGATCTGAGCCTCTTTGCTATAGTCTCTTCCTCCTCCCCCCCACCAGCAGGCGGACCCGTGGCCCCTCCCATTCCCATCTCATCGTCATCCAGGATTGAGGAGTGTTTTTTAAGAAAATTATGCGCCTCTTCAACTGTTTTGATTCTAACTCTTCCTCCCTCCCAGAATACCAGCATCCCTTCAGGCATCAACCACTTGAACCACACCCCATTTTTGAATAATTTTTTAGTTAAGAAAGAATAATTCCTTCTTATATCTCTTATTTTCTTTGGGATCTGCTTCAATATGGCCACCTTGTTTTGCTGATACATCAAAGGGTCTTTGCGCTCTCAGTATCTCTTCTCTCGTTGACCTTCTTATAAATTTAATATGTATCTCTCTGGGTACCTCATTTATTCTGGCAAATGCTGAATTAATTCTATAAATCAAATCAATGTCCCCCCATTATCTTTCTTAATATAATCTTATCTTTCTTAATATAATCCGCTAACATAGTAGCCATCAGCTCTCTCAGATTCTCATTCGGTAATTCTGGAACATTCTGAAATCTTAAAAAGAAAGACATGCGTTCAAAATCAATTTTAGACATTTGACCAGTAATATCTGTAAGTTCTTTCTTAAAGTCTTTTATCTCTTCCTTCATCTCAACCGCCCCCCCTTCCAGCCCCACAATTTTTTGTTTATTATTTGTTATTTCTCTTTGCGCCTCCAATAATTCCAATCTTGTGCTTAAATTGTCTTTCCGGATTTGTTGCATTTCATTCATTATCCTTTGAAACATCTCCTCTACATTTAATGGCTGAGGGCTTGGTGACTTAGGAACCTCTGCTTCTACTTCCTTCTGTAACAAAGCTGAAATCTTTGGTTGTGTCAGCCTTCGCATAGACTGCTTAGCTGCCATGGAAACGGGGAGGGTGGGGCGCTGGGATTCAATTGTTATGCTGGTGGTGGATTGGTGGAAGATGATGCCGGCTGGTGTTATCTCTGGACTAACGGTCTCACATTCCATGCTGGTGATGACCTGCCCACCTGATGTCGGAGAAGAACGTATATTGGACACTGCAAAGGGGGGTTAGGGCTCTTGGGATGGGCTTAAGCTTTAATACTCAATGTTCGCGCCTAAACTAGTTATTTCCTGCTTTACTATGGTCTGTTGATCTCCGGTACTCAGTAAAAGTAGCCTTATTCATTTCAAACAATGTCTAAGAGTGGTCTTTCTTGAGCATTAGAAGAAATAGACCGCTGACATTAAGCAGGAAGTCACAAAAAATCACTCCTGATGTCGGATCCTGCTAAAGAGGAGCTTCCACTTGTGGAGGTCCTGTCTGCCGTCGATATGGGAGAAGCTGCATCAAATATCCCTGCTCCAAAAGAGGATCCGAGGTCAGTGTTGGATTGTTTAGCCGGCCTAGATTTAAACTTGACAGCCGAAGATACAACAAAACCCCTCCGTTGGTCTGAAGGAGTGGGAATGGAGGGGGGCATGAGCTCAGGGGTTACAACCACCAGACGCCGCCCTTCCCCCAAGGCATTCATTCCGGAGCTTTTAAGGGAAGAAAGGGAGTTGAAGGAGATGGCCCATGAACTGCTCCGCCAGGCAAGCGAGAAGAGGGAAGCCCTGAATAACCTTTTGGAAGGGGAGCAGCGTCGGGAATGCAAACAGTTAAAAGAAGCAGCCGCCCGGGAAAGCAGAGGCACAACCCCTTCCCCCCCTCCAACAGCCAGCAGAGATTTACAGAGGGAAAACCGTCCTGCCCCCCCCCCCCCGCCGGCCTGCAAAACTCCCTCCCCTGGGCGTTAAGTTCGACGGGGACAGCGAAAATTTAGCATCTTTTTTGCTTCACGTTAATAATTTTGTGCAGCATTACGCAGATGACTATGAAGATGATGTCAAAATTAGAATTGTTTCAATGGCTTTGGAAAACAAAGCTTCCAGATGGCTGGTTTCTTTGCATAATAGCCACTCACCCGTGTTGCGGGATTTTGAACGCTTTATGACTGCTCTTAGAAGACGTTTTGAAGACCCCCGAGTTGAAAGGAAAGCTAGAATGAGAATGAGAGATTTACGCCAGGGGAGTATGTCTGTGCAAGAATACACGCAAATTTTTCAAGAGCTGTCTGTGTTTATGGTCGGTTATAGTGACAGGGCACTGATGGACCTCTATACAGAGGGACTTGATAAAGACATTTATCAGATATGCATAAACAGATTCCGTCCCGAATCCTTAGATGATTGGATAGATTTGGCAGGAGATGTTGAACTGGACCAGGCCCACTTACAAGATCCGGTCCGTTTTGAAAAGAAGAAGCCTTTGGGAAGCCCCAGGCCCCGGTCTCCTGATAAAGATTCCCACATGCAGAGGGGAGGGCGAAGATCAACTCCAGCGCGTCCAGGCTCTTGTTATCGTTGTGGAAAGGAGGGCCACTGGGCGAACAATTGCAGGTCAAGACAGCCTCCACGCCCACATTCCTCTTCCAAAGTTAGAAGGCCTGCGAAAGCTCCGAACGTGCGCAGTAAGCCTGCGATGAGTGGGGTGGAGCCTCTAGCCCTCTCCGTTGACCAGCCCGACACCCCGCCCGACGATTGGGAGGCGGACTCTGACGACAATTTGGTAAGTCGCCGTTCCGGGCCCCTTTATATTAATTTTAAGCTTTTGGCTCCATCTAGTGGTCGTACTTGCAATGTACAAGCCCTCATTGACTCTGGTTGCTCTCGCTGTCTGATCAGCCAAGATCTTGTCTACGCCATGGGTTTTCATTTGAAGAATTTAAAAAACCCCATAGCATTTTGCCAGATGGATGGTTCTGTGGCGGGTGGAACTCCTGCATCTTTTGTTACCGAACCACTTCAAGTTTCTATTGGTGAAGCTCATAATGAAACCATTAATTTCATCGTAGCTGCCATAGCTGATAATGCTGTCATTTTGGGAGTCAACTGGCTACGTAAATGGAATCCTCTTATTGATTGGAAAGAGGGATGCGTGCGAATACCTTTATTGCTACCTGACAATAACTTTGTACTATCAAAGCACCAGCATGATTCTCCCCTTGACATAACTCCTATCACTAAACCCGCTGGTCCCATATTAGCTCTTTCTCCTTCGGAAATCATCCCTGGTGAGGAGAAAATTCCCGAAGAATATTGGGACCTTAAAGACGCTTTTAGTGAAAAGTCTTGTGACTCACTTCCTCCTCATAGGGCTACTGATTGTTCCATTGATTTTCTTCCTGGAGTGCAGTTACCTAAGCCTCGTCTTTACTCTATGACTCCACGTGAAATGGAGGAGTTGCGAAAATTTATTGACAAGAACTTACAAAGGGGTTTCATTGAACCGGCTAGGCCACGTGTGGCTGCACCAGTGATGTTTAGAGAAAAGAAAGATGGTACTCTTCGATTAGTTCAGGACTACTCTTACCTTAACACCATTTGCGAGCACAATGTCTACCCACTTCCCCTAATGAAGGACATGCTTGCCCACCTGGCTACTGGCAAAAGTTTTACTAAACTGGACTTACGTGAAGCTTATTATAGAGTGAGAATTAAAGAGGGTGACGAATGGAAAACTGCTTTCAACTGTCCCCTTGGATGCTTCCAGTTTAAGGTTCTACCATTTGGTCTTCAGGGTGCTCCTTCTGTGTTTATGCAACTGATCAATGAAGTCCTCCACGAACACTTATATAAGGGAGTTTTAGTTTATATTGATGACATAGTCGTGTACTCACAAATACGCGACGAACATGTCAAGTTTGTGCGTTCCGTCCTTCAGAAACTCCGCTCCGCCGAACTATACGCCAAATTGTCTAAATGTGAGTTCCACCAGGAGAAGATTGATTATTTAGGTTATCGTATCTCCTCGGAGGGCATTGAAATGGATCCTGCTAAAGTGAGAGCTGTAACAGAATGGGCCCCTCCCCGCACTCGTAAACAGCTCCAAAGTTTTCTGGGTTTCGCCAACTTTTACCGCCAATTTATTCCATCATTTGCTAGCATTGCGTTACCCATTACAAATCTTCTCAAAACCAAAGGGGAAGGTAAACCTCGACCTGGGACCCCACTCAACTGGACCATGGAGTGCCAAGCAGCTTTCGAGAAACTTAAACGTCTGTTTGCGGCTGAGCCTATTCTGAAGCATCCCGACGTCAACTCCCCATTCGTGATTCAGGCGGATGCCAGCGATGTCGCTGTGGGAGCGGTCTTGCTACAACTCAACGACCGTGGCCAACTACAACCATGTGCCTACACCTCTCGTAAACTTTCCGCTGCCGAGCGTGGATGGGCCATTTGGGAAAAGGAAGCATTTGCTGTTCGTTGGGCCCTCATGACTTGGCGTCATTTTCTAGAGGGCGCACCTCATCCCTTTGAGGTCTGGACGGACCATAAAAATCTAGAAGCTCTCACTTCCTCCCGCAAACTTTCCCCAAGGCAACTACGCTGGGCACACTACTTCCATCGTTTCAATTTCCGCCTCAAATATATACCTGGTGGGAAAAATTTCATGGCTGATGCCCTCTCCAGACTGCCCCAATATGATGTTTCTAAACTTACAGTTGTACAACCCATGATGCCGCTCGCCTTACCTGCTTCCCCTGCGTCTACCAGGAGCCATTCTATTCTCCAGATTGCTCCGCCAGATGAGCTCATTGCTCGCATTAAATCTGAATTGCTTACTGATGAATGGTATTCTGCACATTTGGGTGACTGCACTATTAGGGATAATCTCCCTTGGATTGGCTCTAAGATTTATGTCCCTGCTACAATTCGACCTTTTGTACTACAGCGAGCACACGACTCACGTTTAGCGGGACATTTCGGATTCGTCAAGACTATACACCTAGTTAAGCGCCAATTCTGGTGGCCTTCGCTAAAGAAGGATGTGGAATCATACATTGCCAGTTGTCCTGTTTGTGCTGCTTCGAAACGTACCCCTGGTAAGCCCCATGGCCTTCTCCAATCTGTAGCGAGGCCGGAGGCTCCTTGGAAGGAGATCTCGATGGACTTTATTGTTGACCTTCCAACCAGCCAAGGCTATACCGTCATTTGGGTTGTTACGGATCTTTTCTCCAAGCAAGTTCATTTTGTACCTTGTTCGAAAATTCCATCCTCCAAATCGTTGGCCAAGTTGTTCCTGACCCATATTTATCGCTTTCATGGTGTGCCTAAGCGTATCATTTCGGATAGAGGTACTCAATTTACATCTCTCTTTTGGAAGGAATTTTTGAAATTGATAGGCTCCGCCCAGGGCTTAAGCTCCTCCTACCATCCCCAGACAAACGGTTCTTGTGAGCGGGCTAATTCCGTTTTGGAACAATACCTTCGTTGTTTCATTAATTTTCAACAAGATGATTGGGCTGATCTCCTGCTACATGCCGAAGTGGCTTATAATAACTGTTCATTCTAGTACAAATATGACCCCTTTTAGGATTGTCTATGGTCAGGACTTTGTACCCATCCCCGAATTGCCTCACGACTCTCCTACAGTTCCCTCCTTGGATGAATGGTCCACTAGGCTGTCTTCCACTTGGCCTATCTTAAGAAAAACTTTGGATGATGCACATCAATCGCATAAGTTGTATGCTGATAGGAAACGGGCTGCTCCTCCGGCCTACAAAGTTGGTGATAGAGTATACGTCTCTACTAAGCATTTGGACAGCCCGCAGAAGTGCAAAAAACTGGGTCCCAAATTTGTTGGTCCATTCACTATAACTAAGATAATAAGTTCAGTGTCTGTCCGTTTGGATCTCCCAAAAACCTACTGTCGTTTGTACCCGGTATTCCATGTTCACCTATTAAAGCCTGAACGCACATCGCATCTCCGCAAACCCTCTCCTGATGCCCCTGCACCAATGATGGTTGAAGGTCACCAGCATTATGAAGTTCGTAACATTCTGGACTCCAGAGTCCGTAGAAATAAAACTCAATTCTTGGTCATCTGGAAAGACTTTCCTCCTTCTCACAATGAATGGGTGGATAAAGAGCATCTCAAGGCCCCGAAGCTTATACGCCAGTTTTATGCCAAATATCCACACAAACCTTGACCCTTTCCCTCTCTCCTCTGTGTTGTTTTGTCTCTTTTTGTCTGTTTTTCAGGTCTAGCATCTCGCTTTCTGGGAAGCGTCCGGGATTTCTGCCTGCTCCTGGAGGTGGTCCGGATGTCAGCCTTCGCATAGACTGCTTAGCTGCCATGGAAACGGGGAGGGTGGGGCGCTGGGATTCAATTGTTATGCTGGTGGTGGATTGGTGGAAGATGATGCCGGCTGGTGTTATCTCTGGACTAACGGTCTCACATTCCATGCTGGTGATGACCTGCCCATCTGATGTCGGAGAAGAACGTATATTGGACATTGCAAAGGGGGGTTAGGGCTCTTGGGATGGGCTTAAGCTTTAATACTCAATGTTCGCGCCTAAACTAGTTACTTCCTGCTTTACTATGGTCTGTTGATCTCCGGTACTCAGTAAAAGTAGCCTTATTCATTTCAAACAATGTCTAAGAGTGGTCTTTCTTGAGTATTAGAAGAAATAGACCGCTGACAGGTTGCGAGGATGGACTGGGTTTTGTAGATGCTGGAGCAGAGCTTGGTTTCCCAGATGGAGGTTTCCTCGATGCCATAATTAAAGTTTTAGGTGTTAATGCGTAGAGAAGAAGAAAGGGAAGAAAAGATGGCACTGTTGGGTGGGCAGTCTGTGAAGTCCGAGACAAAAGCAGCTGGAGTTCAAATTGAGTTTGCAACGTCCAGAGAGAAAAAAGGAAAAAAAGAAAAAAAATTCCAAACAAAGCAGAAAGTTTCACAAAAGGAGAGAACACCGAAAGACACCAGAGCAGGTCCTTTTCTTATATATTTTGGAATTAGTCTAGTTTTGTTGGAATAGAGGAATGCTTATTTTAAAAAAGGAAAAGTTCTGTCCTGGGAACAAAGAGAACGCCATCTTTCCGCCTTGCCGGCAGGGTGGAAAAACCAAAAGTGCAAACAGTCAATTTAAAATGTAGCAAAGCTCAGGATACATTGTTTAACAGCAAATCCCTTGGTTAACAAGAGACTTCCTTTTTCAATAAATCCGATGGAAGTCACTTTCACTCTCTCCGCAGCGCGGGACTCTTATCCAATGCCGCTTTATTTCCAGGGGGGTTGTTTCCAACTCCCCCCTATCTTCTCTTTCCATCAAATTGAATGTAAAAAAAAGTCCAAATAAGGCACATACCATTATTTTTTAATCCGGAGCCTCGGCGCAGCCATTCAGCCCCGAAGTTTCAGCTCTTTCTAACATCCTCCATGTTCCAGCGTCTTCGGCGAAGGGGAAGCTCCCCCCACGAAAGTTCCCCAGCCCCTAGGGCGAAGCGGGATCAGCCCCCCCGACCGCCGTCGAGATGGGGGCCCTCACCGCAAGCCGCCCGTGCAGAGGGGGAGATTTTAAACCTCCCCCCGTGCCCAAGGGCGCAGCTGAGGCAACACAGCGGCGGACGTGAGAATCCACGTCCGCCCGCGTCCGAAGCCGGAAACGATCTCTCAGTTTTCGGGAGCTTTTGAGGGCTTCAAGGTTTTTATGGTCAGTCTAGACCTTGAATGGCACATCCCCTCCTTCCACAAAATGTCTCCAAGTGAGTAGGGTCCACCTGACCGCATATGCGTTTTTCTCCCAAATGGCCCACCTTCTTTCAGTAGTTGTGAGTTTTTTGGAGACATAAGCACATGGCAACAGGTGTCCTTCCTTGTTCTTTTGCAACAGCACTGCCGCTAGAGTCGTATCACTGGCATCTGACTGGATTATGAATTCCTGTTCTGGGTCAGGGTGTTGCAGTATGATCTCTTGGGTAAAGAGCCATTTTAATTTCTCAAATGCTTTTTGACAGTTCATAGTCCAGTGGGTTGGTTTGTCTTTGGCTTCGTTAGGGAAGGCCCTGTTTTTAACAGTTCAACCTTTTAACAGGCAACCTCTGCAAAAGCTGGGATGAATTGCCTATAGAAGTTGGCAAATCCAAGAAAGCTTTGTAGCTGTTTGCGGGTATATGGCGGTTGCCAGTCTAACATAATTTCACTCTCCCTGGGTCCATCTCTCACTGGAAATGTGATTACCAAGGTAATCTAGCGATGTTTTGTGGAATTCACACTTCGATAATTTTGCATATAGCTTGGCAGCTATAAGTTTTTCCAGGACCTGTTGTACCAGCTTCACATGCTCTTCTAGGGTCTCAGAAAAGACGAGGATGTCATCAAGGTAAATGATCGGTATAGGTGCTCATGTAGCACCTCATTTATGTATTGGATGAAGACTGCAGGGGGCCCTTGTAGCCCAAATGGCATGACTTTGAATTGGAAACTGCCAAGGGGGCAGTTAAAGGCAGTCTTCCATTCATTTCCCTCCCTGATACATATGCGGTAATATGCCTCTCTCAAGTCCAGTTTGGTGAACATCTTGCCTTTAGCCAAGTGGTTCAACATATCATGAGGGAGATGGGATAGGTGTTCTTTATGCATACAGCATTAATTCCGTCCAGATCAATGCAGAGACCCACCCATCTTTCTTCTCTTTGAAGAAGAGAAGTCTTCTTCAAAGAATTCTCTTCTTCAAAGTACTTCTGACTTCACTGGTTGGATAAAGCCCTGCTTCAAATTGATGTCAATGTACTTCCTTAATTCTACCATCTCTTTAGGAGTCATGGATTACATTTTCGGCTTCAGTAGGGTAGCTCCAGGCACGAACTCTATGGCACAGTCGGTGGGCCAATGAAGGGGGAGAAAGTTGCACTGAAAACCCCTGCTTGGTCCCAGTTTTCTTTTGGCACTTGCTTGATTCCTGGGGGTTTTGTGTCTGGGGGGCTGCAAGCTCTGGGCGGTCAGCTTTATTGGGTCTGATAGTCCCCAGGTGGCCCTCTGGCTTCATGGGTGGTAGTGGCCCAAAACTTATAATTAATTTTTGAATGCCATCCTTCCACTTTATGGTAGATGCCTACTTGTCCAGATATGCAAGCCCCAAGATAATTCATTCATGCATTTTTGGAGCTACGATGAATCTGAGTTCATAGTGGTGCCCTATCTGCAGTTTTACCAAGTCGGTGATTAGCTTAGCACGGGCCCCTCCAATTAGCTTGCTGAAACTGAATGGGATTGGCGAGGGGTCTTGTGTGTATGTCTAGCTATTCCACAATAGACATGCTGATTAAGCATCTGGTACAGCCTGTGTCCACGATTGCCTCAACCTCCCCTTTTACCCCCGTATTGGGCACTATGATTTTGGCTTTGATGGCAAAGGAGCACATCCCCACTGCTTCCTTCACCAGGGCTTGGCAAGGGCCCTTTGGCTGGGCCTCCACTGATTCCTGGGGAAAAGGTTTGTGTGTCTGCAGCTTGGTTATCTTTTTTTTTTTGGCCTCTTTTCTCCCAAGAGGCTTTGTTTTCCTCACTGTTGGCTGAGGTTCCTGGAGGAGCTGTTCCTTCAGCATTTTTCCCTGTCTTGCTATTGGCAAGGAATCATCTTTGGAAGGGGGAGCTCCCCTCCCTATGAGATTTTCAAACTCTCCCCCTCGCTGCTTTGTGAAGGGGGGAAGAGCCACCATGCCTGATGCTAGTTTTGCGCCAGTGTGGGAGTCGGCGAGGAAATGGGCAGCTCAGCTGCTACTGTCGGGTCTTCTGGTTCTCCCTGTTGGGGCATTGCAGCAACAGGGAGTTGGGGGTTCAGTCCCTGGGTTTGTCCCAGGCCAGTTATCTGAAATGGTGCCATCTGCTGAGGAGAGGTCCATGGGTATTGCATTCATCCATGGCACGGGAAGTAAGTCCACTGGTGAGGCTTGATTTGCATGCTTCAGCCCTAACATTAGTGGCTGGCTAGGGGGAGAAATTCCCCAGCTCCTCTGCTGCTGGCTGGATTGGCTTCCCCATCCTATTTGAGGGGCCATCTGTGCCCCAGGGAGGAGGGGCACTGCCATTGGTCTTGCTCCAGTGGCAAGGTGTTGGGCTTGCTGCTGTGTGGAAAGAGCCTAAATCCCCACTCTAGTACATTGCAGAGCCTCTACCCAGGAAGGCAAACGTGGGCTGGGCCATGGTCCACCTGGGTGGTTCAGAGCTAAGACAAGGGTTGGTTCCGCTCACATTCAGCTGTCCGAATTGGTCTGGGAGGCTGGTCAGAGACTGACTGCTTGACAGTGGCTGGGATGCCCAATCATCGTAGCACCCAGTTGGTGTCTGCTTTGCTCCCCTCCACTCGTGGGTCAAGCCTGCCCTCGCACCCCCCTGTGGCTCCAACAGCAACTCCGGAGATGCGGTAAATCCTGAGGCTTTATCTTGCAGAGCTAGTTCCGATTGCGAGGGAGGCCTAGGGGCTGGCTCTTTGCGCCTGGCTCCCAGTTGGCATTCCCTCTCTGCAGCCTCTGTGGCTTCCACCACAGCTTTGGAAGGAATGTAGATGGTCTTGACATACATAGGAGATCCGTCATCTGCTGCTTTCCCTATGGCTTTCTTCTCCATCTTCACTGAGTCTTTGTGGCGCCCAAGCTCGGGTCGGTGCTTGGGCTCAGAACCGAAAACAGCACCCCAAATTTCAGGGTAGCTGGTGAAGTATTTTAAGGGAGATTCGGGTTAATGTCAGGGTTCCAAATAGTATCCAAAATTAAATCCGCAAGTCCATCACATGGTCCAATCTTCCACTGCCATGCTGGCAAGTGTGGCAGGCCAAAGATCTAAAAGAAATATGACTGCAGGCCTGACAGCCACTGCTCTTCTGGGGCCTCACTTCCCCCCCCCCCCACCCCCATAAACCACTTCAGACTCACACCAAATTAGCCTTGCTTTGAAGGCACCAGGAATGCTGCACTGGGCAAGCTCACCTCCACCCCTTGCAGACTTGCCCTCTCTTGCTCCTCTTCACCCTCACCTAACTGCAGACCTTTTGCTCCTTGGATGCCTCGAGCCTGAGAAACTGAAGAGATAGGAAATTTCCCTTCCTGGAGGAAGAATTTCATTTCATTTCATTTTATTCAATTTATATACCGCCCTATTTTCACCTAAAAGGGACTCAGGGCGGTGCACAGAAAGATAAAAACCCAACAATACATACAAAATATAAAAGACAATTAAATTATTAAATCTATGCTAAAATTTAGATAATATAAAATTAAAACCAATAAATATCAAAATTTAAAATTATACCCTTAGTCTATGTCAGGCCGGCAAGATGAAAGAAATGTGCTTTTAACATCCGACGGAAGAGGCGTAGGTCCGTGATGGTACGGATATCAAGGGGCAGGTCATTCCAGAGTGCCGAACCCGCCACAGAGAAGGCTCTTCCCCTGGGAGTCGCCAGCCGGCATTGACCGGCTGACAGCACCCTGAGGAGGCCCACTCTGTGGGAGCGGACAGGTCGAAGGGAGGTATGTGGTAGGAGGCGGTCTCTCAAGTAACCAGGACCTGTGCCATGGAGCGCTTTGAAGATGGTGACTAACACCTTGAAGCGCACCCGGAAGACCACAGGCAGCCAGTCCAGCTCGCGCAGGAGAGGTGTTACATGGGAGTAACGAGAGACTCCCAAAATCCCCCGCGCGGCCGCATTCTGCACTAGCTGGAGTCTCCGGGTGCACCTCAAGGGGAGCCCCATGTAGAGGGCGTTACAGCAGTCCAGGCGGGAAATAACGAGGGCTTGAGTGAACGTGCGTAGGGCATCCCGATCTAGAAAGGGGCGCAACTGGCGTATCAGGTAAACCTGATAGAAGGCTCCCCTGGCCACGGCCGTCATATGGTCGTCCAAGGACAGCCGTGAATCCAGGAGGATGCCCAAGTTGCGAGTCCTTTCCGCGGGGGCCAATGACTCGCCCCCGATAGCCAGCGATGGAGTTAACTGGCTATATCGAGATGCCGGAAACCACAGCCACTCGGTCTTGGATGGGTTGATGCTAAGTTTGTTCCTCCCCATCCAGACCCGCATGGCCTCCAGACACCGAGACAGCACATCCACGGCATCGTTGGGGTGACCAGGGGTAGAATGTGCTCCAGATTCTCTGCAGAATGTGCTTCCTCTCTCTGGCTTGCAAGGGCTCAGGGCTCCACCACATTTGCGCCCAAGAGAAAGCAAAGCAGCCAAACTACTTTCGCTTTGAACCAGTCCAACAGAGGCACCTGTTTAGTTTAAATACTGAGTGCAAGGCCCAAGCAGAACATGGAGAGGGGGATTCTAGCAGGGCGTGGGAGAGAGAGAGAGGCTTGTTGGGCTCCTTTCACCTGGTGTAGAATGGGAGTTGCAGTCAGGAAGGGAGGGAAGCCCCAGCCCACACGTCCTGGCCGACAGCTCTCTTCCCTAGGAAGCAACCGCCGGGATTCCCTCTCCACATGAAGCTGGTCTTCATGCATGCGTGCCAGAACCAGACCAGGTGGCCGGTGCGCATGCCGGAAACCGGAAGATCATCTTCCCAGTGTATGCATGCGCACTGGGCAGCCGCTATTTAAAATTTCCTTCCATCTTGTGTGGAATGGGAGTTGCAATCGGTGGGGTTGGTTCTTCAACTGCAGGAACTCCCACGTGAAAACAGAGGCAGGGATTTGCTTTCTCTGTTGAGGCCAAAGTAAAAGCATAAAAGCCAGGCTGGAACTGACAAATTTCCCTGCCTTTTCTGGCTTTTTCTGGGCCCAGAAAGAGCAGGGATTGATTTTTTTCTTCCACCCCTTTGCCACAGGAAACTCAAAGCTTTATTTGGGGGCGGGGGAGCACAAAGGGAGGATGTTCAAGTAAATTAAGAAACTTAAAGCAACTGGCCAGGCTGGGGATGAAGGGGCGGCAGCAGTTCTCTTCCAGCATCCTGGCCAGAAGCTGCAGTGTGAGAACCATCCTCACCCCTGGCAGGTCAGCTGCTTCTGCCCCTCGTTTTGCTGCTGCTGCTCTTCTGCGGCACCTGAGCTGGCCAGGAACTCTAGACCGTGTATGTGCATCAGTGCCATGGGCTAGAGGACAGGGGCCACACAAGAAGCCCGCTTGGGCAGGGAGGGAGGGAAGCCCCAGTCCGCCCGTCCTGGCCAACAGCTCTCTTCCCCAGGAAGCAACCGCCAGGATTCCCTTTCCTCGTATTTGGGCACGCAAGCTGGTCTTCATGCTTGTGCACCAGAAACCAGACCAGGTGGCCGGTGTGCATGCGCATGCCGAAAACCAGAAGATCATATTCCTAGCATGCGCACTGGGCAGTCTATTTCAATTTTTGGTGCTCCCGTGCATGTGAAGACCAGCTGGCTGGCGTACCAGAACCTGGAAGAGCAACAGTGATGGCTCCATGTGCCCGTAGAGATGGCTCTGCATGCCACTTCTGGCACGTGTGCAATAGGCTTGCCATCACAGTAATAGGGTATGCAAATAAAGAATAGTGTCTCTAAGGCCACACCACAAAATTTCTTTAATATAGTGACATGTTTACACCATCGGTTGTTAATATAAAAGCAGATATCTCCTCCCTTCTTTTTACCAGATATTTCTACAATTCTATTTGCTCTTTGAATCTAAAATTTGCAAACAACTCTCATTAATTGAATCATTCAGCCACGTTTGATTGAAGGAGAGGGCTGCTGAATTGGAAAAATGAGTTGTTCCTATTTGAAAGGAGCATTTCAGCAATCTTATTTATGAGCAAGCAAAGATTATTTAAATACAGCAAGGGGGTGAGAGATTGAGTCTTTGTAAAATGCCTTCTCGCTTGCCCCTCCTTCTCTTGTTTCTCTTCTGCTTCTTTCTAACTGCTATGCTAAAGAGATAACCATCATTCCCTGAGACAGAATTTCCTCTGCATTGAAAAGGGACAAATAGTCCCAGAAAGCTGCATGTTATTTAAAATTCACTGTCTCATATTCAAAATCTCATCCTTTGAGTATGAAGTTCGCAGAGCCACAGAAAATAATAGAAAACATCAGAACTGCTAGAGAACATTCCATTGAGACTGCCATTTAAAAGAAGATAGATTAAATCTCATTAAAATAGATTAAGAAAAGTAGTTAAGTTCAATTTTAAGAAGGCTAGTGATAGCTAGTGTTCAAATAACTGAAGCCGACATAAAAAAGATATTCTTTATCATGCCAATGATAATAGACTAACAGTTATATTTAACAGAAGGTAGATTATGAGGAATATGAAGAAAAAAAGCCCTAGCAATATTAATAATTTCAATATTTCTCATCTGAAGGAATCAGGTATGATTCCATATCTTTTTAAAAATAAAGATATAATTATATATCTGTTCGTACATGTTATTCTCAACTTATGACCACAATTCAGCCCAAAATTTCTGTTGCTAAACAAGACCGTTGTTATGTGAGTTTTGCCCCATTTTATGAATTTCTTGCCACAGTTGTTAAGTGAATCATTACAGTTGTTAGTAACAGTTGTTAAAGGAATCTGGCTTCCTTTTTTTCCCTGTAATTGACTTTGCTTGCCAGAAGGTTACAAAAAATGATCACATGACCCTAGGGCATTGTAACTGTCATAAATATGAACTAGTTGTCAAGTATCTGAATTTTGATCACATCACCATGGGAATGCTACAACAGTGTGAGAAACACTCATAACTCTCTTCAGTACTTTTGTAACTTCCAACAGTTACTAAACAAATGGTTGTAAATTGAGGACTACTTATATTTGACATAAATATCATAATATGATGCTTTCACAACTTTTTATAATGTAAATATACTTTGGCAATACTTGTAAAATGTTAGTCTATAGCTTTTTAAAACCTAGCATATTTAAAAATGTGAATTGTACTTGTAAGATAATATTTTGTTATCTTTTTCAGTTTGTTAAGAGAACATTCTATTGATGGCACTGGGTGGGCTCCAACTAGAACCTTAAAGGTGAGTTATATATAAATATTTCTTTGGTTTTACTTTGGATATTAGAAATATTTCAGAAAACAAATGCTTAAGGACAACCAACTCATGTAATATTGATTTCAGTGGGAGTTTAAGCTCTTGTCCTCTAAAATAGATGGGACTAAAAAAAATTATTTAGAAATTTACATGGCTGCCTGTTTTGTAAAAGACAACTTTGGGCACAACAAATATGAAAGATTTTCAGAGTGCCCAAGGAACTATGGGAAATGTGACTTCCAATCCTTTTTCAATCAATATAGAGCTGGAAGGGACCTTGGAGATCTTCTAGTCCAATCCACTGCTCAAGCAGGAGCACTATTTCAGACAGGTTGCTGTCCAGTCTTTTCTTAAAAACCTCCAGTGATGAAACACCTACAACTTCTGAAAGCAAGCTGTTCCACTGGTTAATTGTCCTTACTATTAGGAAGCTGCTCCTTAATTCCAGGTTGCTTCTCTCCTTGATTAGTTTCCATCCATTGTTTCTTTTTTTTTTTACTTCATTTCATTTATTAAACTTATATACCACTCCCTTTCCCAAGAAGGGACTCGGGGTGGTGCACAGGAAATTTAAAAAGCATATATAAACATGACAATATACAAAATTTAAAATCAAATTAAATTATTTTTTTTTATGAAAAAAAGTTTTATTGGTTTTTACAAAAATTTTAAAAATAGGAAAAAGGTATAAGGTGTTACAGAGATATTTTGAGGACATCTATGTCGGAGGTGTCGGCCCCCTCTGAGGCTTCTTACAAAAAAAAATAAGATAATACAAATCATTTTTCATTTCCCTACAAAGTGGAAAGAGATACAAATATATCATTTTATATTCATGCAATCAATCATTATTTCTATAAACATCCAGATAAAAGTTACACTATATAGAAAAAAGTCATTTGTGAGATCTAAGTCTTTTAGCAATTGTATCTTCCTTTCCCTGACCTCCAGTGGGCGGAGCCGTGGCCCCTTCCGCTCCCCCATTTTCATCCTCTAGGATTGGGGAATGTTTTTTAAGAAAGGCTTCCGCCTCTGCAATTGTTTTAATTCTTACTCTCCCCACTTCCCAGAACACTAACATTCCCTCGGGCATCAACCACTTGAACCACACCCCCTTTTTATATAATCTTTTTGATAAGAAGGAATATTTCCTTCTTATTTCTCTAATCTTTTTCGGGATCTGTTTCAAGATTCTGTTGATATATCAAGGGACCGTCTCTTTGTGCTCTCAGGATCCCGTCCCTTGTTGACCTTCTTACAAATTTAATATGTATTTCTCTGGGTACTTCATTTATTCTGGCATATGCTGAGTTAATTCTATAAATCAGATCAATGTCCCCCCAAATATCTTCTTTGCTCTTTTTAGTGTAATCTGCTAACATCGTACACATTAAATCTTTTAAATCTTCAGAGGCAACTTCAGGAACATTTTGAAACCTTAAAAAGTAGGACATCCCTTCAAAATCCATCCTAGACATATGACCAACTAAATCCACAATTTCCCTTTGACAATTTTTTATCTCTCCCTTCATCTCAGCCGTCCCCCCCTCCAGTCCATCAATTCTTTGTTTATTTTCCATTAGTGCTTTCTGTGTCTCCAAAAGTTCCAATTTTGAGCTAACATTGTCTTTCCGGATTTCTTTGATTTCTTTCATGATGTTTTGAAGAGTTTCCTCTATTGCTGATAACTGTGTAGCTTCCACCTCTGTTTCTTTGGATAACATTGAAGTAATCTTAGGTTGATGTGGCTGCTTTTTTGAAGCCATAATGAAAGTATTAAGTTCTTGTCACTAATATGGCGTCTGTTGGAGAGGTAGTCCGTGAGGTGAAGAGAGAGCAAAAGTCAATATCCAAATTCAAAGTTCAATTTGCTTACAGTCCAGAGAGAGAACAATTTTTAAAAGCAATCAAATAAAAAAAAAAGAAAAGAAGGCACATCTGGGAAAGGTCCTAATAATCAATTAGATCAATCCACTATTAAAGAGTTCAGTCCCGAAGACGAGGGAGTGTCAGCAAATTTCAAAAGGAAGCATTTCTTGCTGAGAACAAAGGAACGCCATCTTCCCCGCCCCTGTGGAAGCCGCGGAGAGCTAGTGAAAGTTCATTTCAATTGTTGCCTGACAGAGATACAAAGTATCATTGAGAATCTTAAAGTAAAAGACTTTCACTTATAGTTTAAAAGTCGGATGTTGATTCCTCCACCTCCCCAAGCTTGGGGAACATTTCAAAACGCCGCTTTTTTTTCCTTTCCGAGGAGGGGTTTTACAAACTCCCTCCTTCTTCCTTTAAAGTGAAAGTTGAAAGTATTAAGTGAAAATCACTCACAATCCACTCTGTAGCCATGAGCCTCGGCGTTGCCTTCAGCCCCGGCTTTCAGCCCATCTTTAATCTCAGCAGCTGTTCCGGCTCTCCATCGGCGAAGGGGACGAAAGAGGAACTCACCCCCCGTGACGCGTTCTCCGTTTACAAGAGCCCCCTGCTCCCGAAGGCGCCGCCGGAGCAACCAAGAGGCAGACGAGTCCAGGACCCGACCGTCGCCTCCGGCTAACCGGAAGGAAGTCTCCCATCCATTGTTTCTTGTCTTGCCTTCTGGTGCTTTGGAAAATAATTGACCTCCTCTTCTTTGTGGCAGCCCTTCAAATACTGGAATATTGCTAACATGTTACACCTAGTCCTTCTTTTCTCTAGACTGGCCATACCCAATTCTTGCAACAATTAATCATATGTTTTTGTCTCCAGGCCCTTAATTATCTTAGTTGCTCTTCCTTGCACTTTTTCCAAAGTCTCAACATTTTTTTTGTAATGTGGTGACCAAAACTGGATGCAGTATTCCAGATGTGGTCTTACTAAGGATTTATAAAGCAGTACTAATACTTCAGGTATTAGTAATCTCTGCCTAGCTGTAAAACCTAACTTTTCTCTACATTAAATGTCATGCTGTTGGATGAGGCCTATTGTTTAAGTTTGTCAAGATCTTTTTTGATCCTGAGTTGTCTTCTGGTTGGCTATTCCTGCCAGCTTAGTGTCATCTGCAAATTTGATGAGTTGCCTTCTATTCCCTCATCTAAGTCATTTATGAAGATATTGAAGAGTACTAGGCCTAAGACGGAACCTTATGCTACCCTGCTGTTACTTCCCTCCGTGTAGATATAGTACTATTAAGCACTGCTTGTTGTTTACCCATTGAATACAGTTTGTCAGCAAGTTATGAATCCATCTGGTAGTGAAGCTGTCTATCCCACATTCTTCTAATTTATTAAGAAGTAGTCTGTGATATACTTTGTCAAATGCCTTGCTGAAGTTAGACTGCATACTATGTCCACAGTATTTTGCTGTTCTATTAATTTAGTCACTATGCTGAAGAATGAAATAAATTTGGTTTGGCATAATCTGTTTTTAAAAAACCCGTGTTGGCTGCTAGTTATAACTTCATTTATTTCTAGATGTTTCGAGATTTGTTTTTTGATTATTTTTTCCGGCATCTTCCCAGATATTGATATACAGCTGAATGGTCCATAGTTTCCTGTTTTTTCCCCTCCTCTTGAGGATGGGAACCACATCAGTTCTTCTCCAATCCTCTGGTAGTTCCCCAGTGCTACAGGATTTTTGAAAGATATGCGATCTGCCATTCATTTGGGAGGAGGGGGACCTTGCAATTAAATTAAGGACTGGCTCTTTGGCCCCTCGAGTGCAGCTCTTCCTTCAACTAGCCACTGGCAGACTCCAGGAGCCGCACGCCCACCTCCCTCCTCCCGCAGCGAGCGGCCGTGCAGGCATGCGGGGGGGAGGACCCAAGACTGCGGCTATCTAAACGCCGCGGAGGCTGTCCGGGTGCCGCACGCCGACCTCCCTCCCCATCCGTGCGGCGGGCAGCCCTGGAAAATGCCCCTCAAAGGCTTCTGCAGGTGGCTGTTGCTGCTGCTACTGCTCCCGAGCCCTGCGATGTGCAGTTCTCGCCGTCCGAGGTCGCCCGGCAGGCGCATCGAGCAGGATGAAAGGGGAGGGGTCCCGCGGGCTCCCCCTCAAAAGGGGGAGGGCCCCGACGAGCCAAGGCTCCCAACGGAGAGAGCCGAAGCGAAGCCGAAAACCCAGCAGCGGCCAAGGAAAAAGCCGCCCGCAAAAGCTCGCTGACTCCCCTGGGCCACTCCGGACCTCCGGAGCATTGCGGGTGAGCGTGGGAGGGAGGGAGGGGGGGAAAGAATGAGGAGAACCCCTCTTTTTTCCTTCCTTCCTTTCTCTCTCTCTCTCTCTCCCTCTTTCCCCCTGCCTTCTTTTGCAACAGTTTTGGGTTGGGGGGGGGGAAAACAATGAAAAGCAAAACACAAAAAAATCCAAATTGTTGCAAGGAGCGCCTTTCCTTTCCTTCCCGACGCAGGTAGCATGCCAAAGCTATGGGAGAGCGGGGGGAAGGAGGGAGGGAAATAACCCGGGGGTGGGAGGGGGAGAAGAGGAGGATTAGGAGGCGGCACCGGGGGGGGGGGAGGAAAGAGGAGGTGGATGCCCGCTGGCAAAGAGAGAGAGAGAAAGAGAAAGAAGAAGAGAGGAAAGAAGAGATAAATTGGGGAGGGGGAGGCAGAAGGAAGTTTCTCCGCTGTCTCAAAGTGCAAATCTTCCCCCCTCGATTCGGATGGGCTCCCTTCCCCGAGTGGGAGGGAATGAGGAGGGGCTGGGAAGGCAGACTTTCCTTCGAACTGTTGCTTTCTGGAAGGGGGGGGAGGAAGGAAGAATGCGGAGAGGAAGTGCGGAGAGAAGAGGAAGGAGGGGGGGAAGAGAGAGAGGAGGGGGGAGAAGAAGAGGGAGGAGGAGGAGGAAGAAGTGGAAGGAAAAGCGGAAAGAGGGAAGAATGTGGAGAGAATGCCAAGAGAGGAAGACGAAGGGAGGAGGAGAGGAAGAGGTGGAAGGGAAAAAACGGAGGAGGAAGGAATGCAGACAGAGAGCGCCAAGAAGAAAGAAGAAGAGGGTTCCGGTTCCGGCTCCAGCGGCGACGGGCGAGCCTAGCGCTCGCTCGCCATTTTGTTACTTTTTCTGCCCCCCCACGGGGGCGAGACGCCCCTTGTTTGGGGGTCTCCCGTAAAGCCGGCTCGACTGGGACGTTCCCCCTCACGGCGGTGGGGGAAGCGACCCTTGTCGTGGCTTAGGTGAAGGAGAACATGCTGCGGGGGGTTCTCCCTTCGCCAAAGGAAGACGGCGCCATTCGCAATCATGAAGAGGGCTAAACGGCTGAGTCAGAAGGCTTCCCGAGGCTTCAGCTGCGAGGGGAGAGTGAGTGTTTAAAAACTTTTTTTTCTGCTGTCAGCCGGGCTGAAAAAACTGGGAGGGGGGTGTTTGTTCTTAAAAAAAAACCCTCGGACTTAAGCAGCACTCGGAAATGGCTTCTCGCGGCGAGAAAGCGGAAATCTTTAATCCTGACTGTTTGCAGCAAGGGAAAGTGATCTGCGGTTGTTTGCAACAATGTTTCTAGGTCTGGCTGAAACAATCTATTTTACCACTCTCTCCTCTGGGCTCTGAGCTTGGGTGGTGGAAGATGGCTTCTCTTTGTCCCTGCCTGACTATTTCACTTATGGAAAATTCCCAGAGTCTCTTTGCAATTTGGACTTCCTCTGGATATTAATGAAGAATTTTTTTTCTTTTTGGATTTGTGATTTCTTTTCTGGAGTACCTTCGCTATTATACTTATTGAGTTGGAAAATTGTTTCTCTCTTGGTTCCTGAACTTTACAACTTTACAACCCTGAACTGAACTTTTGGCTCCTGAATTGCCTCACCAGCCCCACCCAAAAAACGCCATTTTAGTGGCATTGATTTTAACAACTAATCATGGCACAAGAAACAGCACTGGCAAGTTTAGAACAAAGGATGGCTTCTCTTGAATCTGTTATACAAACTTTGGTACAAGAAATTAAGGCCCAGAGGGCAGAAAATATTAACTTTAAGAAGGAGTTATTGGATACACGGAAACAAGTGCTGGAAAACACACAGAAGAACGAAGAATTGGAAGGGGGGCTGGTGGGGGCTAAGGGAGAGATTAAAAATGTTACTAATGAAGTTGTGGAAATAAATGGGCATGTGTCTAGGATTGATATGGAAAGAATGAAATATTTTTTGAGATTTCAGAATGTTTTTGAGGAATCTGGTGAATGCCTCCCTGATCTTATGAGCACAATTTTAGCAGACTATTTACATAAACCTAAGGATGAGATCAGGGGGGACATTGACCTAGCCTACAGAATTAACTCAGCATATGCCAGGATAAATGAAGTACCTAGAGAGATACATGTGAAATTTGTTAGAAGGTCAACCAGAGAAGAAATCCTGAAAGTGCAGAGAGGTAGTCCATTAATCTACCAACAAAAAGAGGTTGCTATCTTGAAGCAGATCCCAAGAAAGACTAGAGATGCAAGAAGGAAATTTTCCTTCTTGTCTAAAACATTGTTTGATCACGGGATTTGGTTCAAGTGGGTGACACCCGAAGGGATGCTGGTGTTCTGGGAAGGAGGAAGAGTGAGGATTAAAACAGTTGCTGAGGCGGAAGCCTTTCTTAAAAAACATTCCTCTATCCTGGGGGAAGATCCAGGGGGGACGGAGGGGGCCACGGCCCCGCCCACTGGGGGCCAGGGAGGAGAAAAAGAAGATACAATTGCCAAGAGACTTAGATCGAAAAAATAACTTTGCCTTGATTTTTCTGATTAATTTTGCATAATATTTGTATTTGGATTTTTTGTAAATGTCTGACAGCATAGAACTGAGAATTTAGGTATATGTACTTGCTTTCACTTTGTAGTGTTATGAAAAATGTTTTTTGTTGTTGTTATCAATGTATTTTGAGGTCCCTGAAGGGCCGACGACTTTGACGTGAATGCTCTCAAAATTTCTTTGTATCCCTTACCCCACCCTACAGAAAAAATGTAAAACCAATAAAACTTTTTCAATATAAAAAGAAAGAAGAAGAGGGGTGGAGGCAGAGAATGAAGGAGGAGGAGGAGGAGTAAGAAGAAAGAAGGAAAAATGAAGATAAGGAGAGCCACTAAGAGGAAGAGGAGGAAAAAGTAGGGACAAGGAAGAAGAGGATGATGATGAAAAAGAAAAGCAAGAGGAAGGAAGACTGAAGAAAGGATGGAGAGAAAGACAAACCACTCAGGGGCTACAAGAACATCGATTTACCTATTTTTATTTTACGGATGTATTTGTGTTCCACCTTAATAACTCCAGGCACTAAAACAGACTTGCAAGCCCTTCCTCTTTTTCCCTCTAACAATCCTGTGAGGTGGGCTGGGAGAGAATTAAATCCCCATGTTCAACAACCTTCGGTCGCTAATGTTGAGCAGGAGACTCTGCAATCCTCATACATGCAGACCAGTTGCCCAGCTCCCAAATTTTGATCGGATTCAAAGCGTAAAAGCAGTGAGATACCAAATAGGTGAATTTTATGATGCTCTTTTCGAAATATCAGAAATTTCCGAAGATCCACAAATTAAAAGCGAGGCAGAATCTCTTGGAAATGCAATGAAAGACTATAAATTTTTAGTATCACTGGTTTATTGGTACGATTTACTGTTCCAAGTCAATTATGTAAGCTAGGAAATTCAAAGTAAATCTGTAGATATATCCATTGCACTTTCTTCATTTGAAAAACTTTTAAAATGGTTAAGCGACTACAGAAATACTGGATTCGAACAAGTTTTAGTTCAAGCAAAAATTCTTGCACAAGATTTGGAAATATCTACAGAATTTCGAAATAAAAGGCTTCGGAAAAGAAAGAAACATTTCAATTATGAAGGCGATGATGAACCTATTGTAGATCCGATAAACGCATACAAGATATCTTTTTTAAATTTTGTTTTAGATAAAGCTACAGAATCAATAATACAATAATACAATAATACAATAGCAGAGTTGGAAGGGACCTTGTAGGTCTTCTAGTCCAACCCCCTGCGTGTGCAGGAACCTTATACCATTTCAGACAAATGGCTATCTAACATCTTTTTAAAGACTTCCAGGGTTGGGGCATTCACAACTTCTGGAGGCAAGCTGTTCCAGAGGTTAATTGTTCTGACTGTCAGGAAATTTCTCCTTAGTTCTAAAAGATCGTTTTGAACAATTGAAAAATCATAATGGGTTTCTGGGAAAATTTCAAAATATGGAAAAAGAAGCACTTCAAAAACATGCAGCTAAATTAGAAATTTCTCTAACAGATTCTAGGTTCACAGAAAATGATGCACCAATAGTGAAGGAAGCTGATATAGATGGAAAAATGTTAGTTGAAGAAATGGAAGCTTTAAAATCTATCCTTCCATCAGAATTTTTTGAAAATCCATTTAAAATGTTCAAATTTTTATCGGAAAATGACAGAGCAATGGCATTTCCAAACTTCTTTATTGCTCTCCGAATATATTTAACAATTCCAGTGAGCGTTGCTTCTGGAGAGAGATCATTTTCCAGGCTAAAACTAATAAAAAACTATCTGAGATCGACAATGACTCAGGATAGATTAAATAGTTTAGCAATTATGTCGATTGAAAGTGAAGAAGCAAGGAAATTGGATTTTCAAACTATTTTAGAAGAATTTACGGAACAAAAACTTAGAAATATGTAAATTCGTATATTCATATTCAATGATGTAAATTTATATTCAATAAAATGTAATTGTTTTTGTATTTTGTGTATTTTTATTTTTTAATGTATGTAGAAGTTTACCTATCTTATGATCCATGATATTTGATTTATATATATATTGAATTTGCATTTTATTTAAATATTGAATATATAGAGGGCCCCGCAAAAAAAATCCAATCAGGCCCCGCAATTATTGGATCCGGGCCTGCACACACACACACACACACAAACACACACGCAGAGTGACAGATATATATATATATAGAGAGACAGATATATATATATATATATATATATAGAGAGAGAGAGAGAGAGAGAGGGAGAGGGAGAGGGAGAGGGAGAGGGAGAGAAAGAAAGAAAGAACTTATGACCACAATTGAGCCCAAAATTTTGGTTGCTAAGCAGGACCGTCATTAAATGAGTTTCACCACATTTTCCAAGTTGTGCACGCCCACCCAGTCACATGACTGCTGAGCCACTCCCATAGAACAGGCCACACCTTTTGGCTCTCAAAAGAAATTTCAGTTGTGGTACTGTTGATATTTGGCTCTCTTGACTAATAAGTTTGCCCACCACTGTCCTAGGTCATCGCAACCGTGATAAATTTATGTCTTGGTTGCCAAGGATCTGAATTTTGATCATGTGATCCTGGGGATGCTGTAACAGTTGTACGTGTGAAAGTCATTTTTTTCAGTGCTATTTAATTTTGAATGGTCATTAAACAAACTCTTGTAAGTAGAGGACTACCTGTACTGGCAAAGAAACTTTGTAAATTGTGGTCACATGACCATGGAATGCTGCAACCAGCCATAAATTTGCAGTCCTTCTCCTTCCTTCATTGGAACTTTGAAACTAGGTCATAAGTACCGTATTTTTTGGAGTATAAGTCGCACCTTTTTTCCTCATAAAAAGGCTAAAAATCTGGGTGCATCTTATACACCGAATAAAGCATTTTTTGCCTTCTGAAGGCCCTGCCCACTTCACCAAAGTGACTGTGATAGCCTTATGGAGGCTTTACAGAGAGATCCTGGAGGCTGGGGAGGGTAGAAATGTGCAAAAAACGGGCCATTTTGTGCCCCCCTCCTCCTTCAGCAGCACTCTATAAGCCTCCATAAGGCTATGCATGCACTTTTTTTTGACAAAAAATAGAGCCATTTTTGCATAAAATGGGCCATTTTTGCTTGTCCCCCCCCCCATTCTCCAGGAGCACTCTGCAAGCCCCACCAAGGCTATTCATGACATTTGGGGGGGGGGGGACGGGCCCATTTTCACGAAAAACGGACCATTTTGGGGAGGTTTGCAGAGTGCAAAAACTTTTTTCTCTCTTTTTGGAAACCTCTTTAACTGATTGATGAGAATTACATTGATCAAGTGTTGTGCCAGCAGAAACACCTACCTATCTACTATCTCTCTCTCTCTCTCTCTCTCTCTCTCTCTCTCTCTCTCTCTCTCTCTCTCTCTCTCTCTCTCTCTCTCTCTCTCTCTCTCACGGACATACACACACACTCTCTCTCTTTCTCTGAATTCCTCTACCTACTATATTTCTCTCTCTCTCTCTATTTCTCTCTCTCTATATCCTTCTACCTACCAACCTACCTACTCTCTCTCTCCCTACCTATCTACTGTATTTCTCTCTATCTCTTTCTATTTCTCTCTCTCTATCCCTTTACCTACCTACCTACACACACTCTGTCTCTCCCTACCTACCTACTGTATTTCTCTCTCTCTCTCTCTCTCTCTCTCTCTCTCTCTCTCTCTCTCTCTCTCTTTCTCTCTCTATATCCCTTTACCTACCTACCTACCTAACTACTCTCTCTCACTCTCTCCCTACCTACTACAGTATTTCTCTCTCTTTCTCTCCCTCTCTATCCCTCTATCTACCTACCTACTTTTTTTTTAATTTGCCTCTTCAAAACCTTGGTGTGTTTTATACTCTGGTGCATCTTATACTCTGAAAAATACAGTATCTTTTAAGAGTCCATTATAAATTTGAATGGTGCTAAGCAACCAATTGGAAGTCAAATACTATCTCTAAAGTAATAATGACTCTGGTAACAATATTCAACCCTGCTTAATTCACTTTGTGAAAATGATTGCTTGAAATTAAATGAAGGGAGGAGAGAAGCCTGGAGTATTAGGAAGGAAAATCCATCTCAAGGTTAACTGGGCTAGTGCATTTTGTGTTCTTACTGAATCTGTTTAGCTCTTAGCGCTGTCAAATGTGACTTTTAGGAAACAATTCTAATTTTAGGGAATAATATTTATTTTCAGGTAATAATCTCCAGGAATATCTGAAGGGTAATCATTTTACTTTACTTGTAATCATTTTATAAGCTGTCCAGAGTCACTGCAATAGGCAATGGGCAGCATATAAATTTAAATAAATTAAAATAAAGCAGATAAAGCTGCTTAAATTTGAGCAAAGCTTGATAGTACGTCGATAATAACAGTGCAGATGACTGGAGCTAAATGTGAAATAATCTGGGATCAGTGTGGATCTGTGAGACCTGAGGAAGTATATGCAACACATTTTAATATTATCTTCCCTACTCAACTGAATTTTAGCCCCTCATAAGGCCTCAATAATATTACCTGCTAGGAACTGATAAACAGCCATTTTCAATCACTAAACTAGATTTAAAAATGATTTTTAAAACTTATTTTAATGTGTTTTTTTAATGTATCTACATGGGGGGGGGGGGGGTTTGGACTAGAAGACCTCCAAGGTCCCTTCCAACTCTGTTATTCCTAGTGGTGGACTTTTTCTTTTTCTTTAGAAAAATTGAATCTTATTAAGTAATAATGAATTTTATTTTTTTAATCTACAGTTTTATGTACAGAAGTGCCAGAGAATCATTATCAATCAATTTCATGGTCCTTTTTACAATCTATATTACATCCTTTCAGTAATTTTTTGAGAAAATTTAGTATTTCTATTTTTAACTCTGAGACCAGGAATGTCATTTCCAAAAAGCCTTACATTTGGAATTCTGGCTCCCACTGATCAATTCTATTGTCATTTCATGTGCCATATTATCAATTGAGACTTTTTTCATTTTCAGAGAAAGACTTATATTTAAAATGGATTTTTGTATGTAGTGATATAATTATTAAAGCAAATGAAGTCAAATAATATTTTAAATGGTGAACAATACAGTATGTTTATATTTGCTGTTTATTTCCATTATTTGCTACTTTGTGGGAACAAAAGAAGCTTCAAGTAGCAGAAAATAAATAATATGTTTGGGCTAATTGACACTGGGTTAAATCCAGTTGGTATAATTCCATTAACAGAATACTCTTTGATCCTTGGAAGATTTCTATCAGTGGAGTAGAGAAGAATTGTTAGCAGATCTCCTCTACAGTGCTTATAAACAGTACCATACTGTTTCAAAGAGTCCTTTCAACATAGTACTATTTCTACTAAATTGAGAAATAGTAATAAAGGGAGTAGAATTAGCAAGAGGAAATTGCAAAAAATAATTTCTTTAAACTGTTGTTAATCACTAAAGTGATATAATTAGTCAAACTGCCAACTAACCAGCATATTTTATCAACTTAGGTATTATTTAGCTTGGAAAGTCTGAGAATATGTCAGAATGTAATAGAGTAGGCATCTCCAACCTTTTGGGTTGCCTGCACTACATTGAGTGAAGAGGAATTGTCTTGGGCTGCATATAAACTATATAATATAGTTAATGTATAATGTATATAATGTATAGTTAATGTATATGCACACAATAATGTTAAAAACTTATGATTTCATGGGTCGAGGGCCGTGTGCACTCCGCTGGACATGCCTGCTGTAGAGCTTTAAGATGAACACACCTGATAGCAGGAAGATAAAAATCAGGAACAGGGAATGTAAATTTAAATGGTTGCATAGTTTCAAAGATTTGCATTTGTTTTTAATAATTTGAAAATCAGATCCTTTAAAAATTCTGAAATTCATAAGGATGTTTCCAGTAGCTTCATGATCTTCCTGATTGTCTGCTTATCTATCTATTTATCTATCTGTTTTTATATATAATGCATTTGAGATTTAATTTTGGTTGAATCATTTTTTTCCCCTTTTCAGGATGTTGTTTGGGGATTAAACTCTTTATTTACTGTAAGTAACAACCTGACTGAATGAGTGTGTATTTTGATTAATCTGCTAACATAATAAATCAGTCTTAATAGAACAGATTAGTCGTCACAACTTCCAAAACCTGTATTAGTGTATTGATTCAAAATTTACATGCTGCTTGTAATTTTTGAAAACAGACATGTTTATTATGGAGTAAATATCTTTGGACTAGAGTCTCCTTTATTAGATATATCTGTTAAAGTGGGCTGTAGTTAAAAAAAAAAGCCCTGATGTTTCATTAGCCCCATTTTGGGCTTTCCTAAATTACAGTGATGAAAATCAGTAAACTAACAAAAATGAAGGCATGATTTACCCTGTTTTCAAACACACACGCACACCCAAGTAAATATAGACTTACCTTGGCACAAATACAAAGCAAAACACATTCCCCATATCTAATTGAAACCTGAGCTCTGGCCACTTATGCAACATGCAGCAATAGCAACAAGAGCCTCAGAATCAGAAGAGATTGACCTTGGTTTTCCTCCCAGGTAGCTTACACCATCATGATGATGGTTCTACCCCAAATTGCATACTTCATGGAGCATTCCAAGACTTTGCCTTTGGTAAGAGCTCTACCTGATTTCTTCTAAAGCATACCATCTAAAGGCAAATCCTACATTTCTTCCCGATTGTTTTTTTTAAAATCACATCTCTGTGTAATTTCAATAATCTTAAAATTTCCTTTAAATTTTATTTTAAATTGTTCCTTTTCTTTCCAGTCTTTCAGTTGGCGTTTTGGGTTAACTTGGGTTTATTTGATTTTTGCTGCTCTGCTTCTCTGCTGTTAAACACTTTGATTTTAGTGACCTGTAAGGATCCCTTCTGCAAGTATGCTAAGTATATCACATACTAGATAAACTGATCACTCCTCACACTTACTCTAGGAATAACCACAAGAGTTCCAGAACCTAACATTTGCTTCATATTGCCAAAGGCATAAATGCAGTCTAACTGTTCAACAGGTCACTTTGAGCAGAAGGCTGCTCATACCCATGCAAATAGGCATATTTCTTACTGTTACTGCTGGCTAGGAGAATATCATCCTTATCATTCTTCTTCTTATGCTTGAAAGTACTATGTATGCAGTGCAGGAGTGATTGTGGTTCCAGTACAGTATGTACTTTTAGATCTTGATTTCCAGATTGAATTAAATAATCCTTCATTAGTGATTTTAGGGAGATTGGCCTTTGTGATCTTGATCTTACCCATCTAATATTGTTTTTTAAAAAATCTTCTAAGTTAATTGTTATGCCATTTCTAAGCATATTGAAAATACTGAGTTAATGAAAGGAACTGTATAGGTAATCCTCAATTTATGCCCACAATAGAGTCCAAAATGTCTGTTGCTAAGCAAGACAATTGATAAGTGAGTTTTGCTAATCAGTTGCCAGTGAAACAGTGGCCAAGAATTCAAATTTTTATCAAGTGACCATGGGGATGTTATAAAGTTGTGAAAAGTGTGAAAAACGGTCATAGGTCACTTTTTTGATGCCATTTTAACTTTAAGCTGTCACTAAATGAATGGTTATTAGCCAAGGGCCTTGACAAGTCCTACACCTTTCTTTAAACACTCTCTCCCTAACTCTACCGTAAGAGCCTTGTAATCACAAGAGTATTTGAAGCAACAATACGTAGAGGGAAAGAAAGGTAATGCAGAATTCCATCCAAGATGGCGGCGCGCTTAGGCGCAGCGGCTTTGAGCTCCTGGTGTCACAGCAGACTTTTCCATCAAAAACTCGCTCTGAACCTACTGTGAATTATAGAGAAACAAACATATCAACTGGTTGTGACACATCAGTTAAAGAAAAAAAGGATTACTCGGATTTTTTAGGACAAGTAAGAAAAACAAGTTTCAGGCAGAGAAATCCT